>CM050446.2:85099853-87572393 GCA_027563935.2 Costus lasius
TCCTTCCTCTGGATTCTCATCCAGCTTTATTTCTCTCCCACTGGCCTCTTGCAGAAGAAATTCCTTCTCAAGAAATATGGCCGTCCGAGCAACAAAAACCTTGTTCTCTTTGGGATCGTAGAAATAATAACCCTTAGTTTCCTTAGGGTAACCGACAAAGATGCATTTATCAGATCTGCTCTCTAGTTTCCCAGAGGCGAGCTTTTTGACATAAGCCTCGCAACCCCAGATCCTGATAAATGTCAAGCTCGGCTGTTTCCCATACCATAACTCATATGGCGTCTTTGAAACTGCCTTGGATGGCACTCGGTTTAGTACCTTTGCAGCTGTTTCCAGTGCAAAACCCCAAAAGGAATATGGAAGAGTAGCCTGACTCATCATAGAACGAACCATATCAAGTAACGTTCTATTTCTCCTCTCGGACACACCATTCCACTGCGGTGTTCCTGGCGGAGTGAGCTGTGAGATAATCCCACACTCCTTCAGATAGTCAGTAAACGCATGACTCAGGTATTCACCACCTCGATCAGAACGAAGTGCCTTGATATTGCGGCCTAGCTGATTTTGTACTTCATTTTTGAACTCTTTGAACTTGTCAAAAGATTCACTTTTATGTCTCATCAGATAGACATACCCATACCTACTGAAATCATCAGTAAAGGTAATGAAGTACTGATAGCCACCTCTGGCATGTTTACTAAATGGCCCACACACATCACTGTGTATAAGGTCCAGTAAACCTGAAGTCCTTTGACCTTTGTTTGAAAAAGGTGACTTCGTCATTTTACCCATCAAACAAGCTTTGCATGTATCAATCTCCTCATAGGAGAAAGATCCCAGCAGTCCATGATCATGCAACCGCTTAATGCGCTTCTCGTTTATATGGCCTAAACGACTATGCCATAACAAGGTGCTGTCATCAGCATACTTGGCTTTCTTATTATCAATGTTTTGTATAGAATTTTCCATGTCCAACATGTATAACCCATTGTTAATTGAACCAGTTGCATACACAATATTATCTAGAGATAAAACACACTTTGAAATATTGCATTCAAAGGCAAATCCTTTCCTGACAAGAGCAGGAATAGAGATAATATTCTTTGTGATACTTGGTACAAAATAACAATTGTTTAATTCTAATACAATGCCAGATGGTAAAGTAATGAAATAGTCTCCTACAGCAACAGCAGCAACCCGTGCCCCGTTTCCAACTCGTAGGTCTACCTCATGCTGTCCCACCTGCCTTCTTCTCTTGAGTTCCTGCACATTTGAACAAATGTGAACTCCACATGCAGTGTCCAACACCCATGAAATAGAAGAAGATAACATGACCTCAGTCACATATATACCTGAGCCAGAAGCGATGCTTCCTCTCTTATCTCCTTGGAGCGCTTTACAGTCCTTTTTCCAGTGACCCAGCTGGCCACAGTGGAAACACCTGTTGTCCTTCGACCGCTTCACCTTCTGTTTCAGGGCCTTGCTGTAATTCTTGACAGGGGCCTTGCCCTTCTTCCCCTTCTTCTTGTTCCTAGAAGGAACCATCAAGACAGAGGTTGAAGGCTTACCCTTCAGAGTTTCCTCAGTGGTCAAGAGCATATTCAGCAGCTCTGCCGGCGTACAATCGATTTTGTTCATATTAAAGTTAATGATGAACGCATCGAAAGAAGGCGGGAGAGACTGCAGAATAATATCCACAGCAAGCTCCTGGTTGATGGTATGCCCCAGTTTCTCCAGAGCCTCCTTGTGCCCAATCATCTTGAGCACGTGAGCTCCCACTGGGCTCCCCTCAGCCAGTTTGCTCTGAAAGAAGAGCTTCGTCAGATTATAGCGTTCAGTCCTCGCCTGTGCAGCATACAGCATCTTGAGGTTCGCTATAATTTCTATAGCCGACATATCCTCATGCTGACGCTGCAGCGGTGGCGTCATAGACGCTAGCATCAGGCAAGCGACATCAATGCTATCATTGACGTGCTTTTCATAGGCATCCCGAACCGCCCTTGCGGCGTTCGGAGCGGGCTGCGGCGGTATCGCCGTCTCGAGGACATACAGTTTCCTCTCTGCCTTAAGAACGATCTTAAGGTGTCCGAACCAGTCAGAGAAGTTCGGCCCAGCAAACTTCTCCCTTTCCAGTAGGGATCGCACATTGAAGCTCATGGTGTTCGTTGCTGCAGGAATCTACAACAAGCAAGAACAGCAAGGTCAGTATCAATGTTCAGAATCAATCCAGGACTTAAGAAAGATTCTTTTCTCACTATTTTGTCTGACTGAAAAATCCAGTAAACAGTCCGAAAGAGTAACACTCTTTTAGTGAGATGGGATCCAGATTTCATACTTGGTCTCCGCGTCCCGCTCAGGCGAGATAAGTTGCACAGAGATGACAAGCACTAATTTCTGGTAGGCTATCCCAGCCAATCGCCAACCCGTGCGATTCCCCTTCATCTTGGCAATCCAGCAGACTATGCCAACTGAGTTGGTACAACACAGTCTCTGATCCCAGAGATGGCTGCCTCCATGTGCTACCATATGCGCCACATATGTAGCCTACATGGTCAAGCTGACCTGACCTACTCCCTGGACCACCACGTGCTATGCTGAGCAACGAGAGGGGATAAATCCCAACTCTGTAACACGCAGGTGAAATCCAGCACCGTCTGAAGATAGATGGACGTGCCCACTGAGTGGGTTCAACACGGCTCCAACGATAATCAGAACAGTGAGGTTTCGCGTCAGAAGGCTTACGAGCTTGATATGTTAGCGTTGGATTTTAGCGGTCTTTTATCTTCTTACTATCAGGCATATCCTATGGCTATAGCAGAAGATAAACACATGCAATTCTAATTATTTAAGCAATAAATAGAAAGCATGATCTTATGTGGTAAAAGCCCAAGAACCCTAGTAAGACCTTAATTTTACTTAAGTCTTCACTTGAGCTCCTTATGCATCTCATCTGGTCCAACCCAGTGCCCAAGCGCCAAGAGCACCTCAGGTGCACCACCAGGTGAATGCCCCTCTTGGATGTGTGCTTTTGTGCTCTTGTCTAATCAAAGTACATTTGATCTATCTAGACAAGGTTGACTCGCAGGTCAACAACATATTATAAATTAAGTACAATGTGATTCGCAGATCACAAATTAATTTACAATGTTTTTTTAAATCCAGGCACGCAGGCCCCAGCACAGCACACAAATGGGCAACCCACATAAGACTAAATAAACAAGCATATGGTTCAATCAACATGTGATCCATTCATGAAATTAAAATTTTTGAAAAACCCCATGGTATCAATTTTAATTTCCTTATGGGCCCTATAACCTTACAATGGTCCATTGATGGGGATCCACTCATCCATCTAGTTAGATCCTTTCCCCTTGCATGCACCGAGTCCTAACTGACCCGAGTTGACCTAATGGTCAACCATGCATGCGCCAAGGGCTGAACCACCCTCATGAGTTTTGGCAAGCGGGTGTGACCCCGGGCCTGACTCAAGTGTGTTCAGAAGTTGTCTCAACCAGACCTCGCTACACGCCCTAGATGCAGTCAACCTACAGCCACCTTGTGCTTGCGCATAGGTGCTATCAGGTCAACTCATCTGAGCTGTCAGATGGTCTGATCAGACTTGGATCTATTTAGATTATGCTTTCAACCCCATCAACCCATCTAAGGAATTATAGTAGGGTCACCTTAGATCTAATCAGCCGCGCAAGATATAAGTTTTATAAACATCTAGATCAAGCGCAAACAATCAAACAACATGCTTCACTTATGTTGATAACCCTTAGATCTAAGGGGGTCCCCTTCAAGGGGGAGCGCAAACTTTAGGGGGTCCCCTTCAAGGGGGAGCGCAAACTTTAGGTAACCATGAGACAAGCGCAAAGTTCATGTAACCATGACACAAGCGCAAAGTTCATGTAACCATGACACAAGCGCAAAGTTCATGTAACCAAAACATCAAGTAAGCGCAAACTATATATGGATCACATCAGCAAACATAATAGCATGCAAAGAGCCTAGCTCTGATACCAATTGAAGAAACCCCTAAATGGGGGGGCAAAAACCCTAAAGCATGGCGCTAAAGAAAAATATGCTAGCGGAAGCAAGGGTTTAAGATCATTTGCATGCCATATGTTCAACTATGACCGATTGAGTAGATTGAGATGGAAATTCATACCAACGCCATATGCTTGGAATTCGGCTTGGATGAAGAGAACAAACTAGATCTCCTCCACAAGTTCACACACAAGATGAAGATGCTTACTCCTTGCGGTCCCTTGTGCTAGCAAGACACCCAAGCTTTTCTTTTTGTCGAATGGAAGGGATGATGAGATGATTCCCTTTCTTGGCCGAGAGCTTCTCTTGCTTCTCTCCCACCTTCGTCAACCACCCAACGAAAAGGATGATGAGCGTTGAAGTGAAGAAGCCAACGCTTATGCGTTTTGGCGTTGAAGCATAACCGGCTTTGATTACTTTCCATAAGTGGAAGAGAATCAAGCCAAGCGTTCAAGCCACTTCAAGAACGCATATTGGCATTGAACCAAGCGTTCACATTTGTGAACCGGTTCAATCCAAATCGTTCAATCGAATTTGGTTCATCAAACCAAACCGAAATAGCTCAAGCCACTTGGTCTAGACCAAATCGAACCCCAAGGCTCATGATCTAACCATTCATCTCCTGATGCCCCTGATCTCTCCGATCTAGCATCACCTCTCTCGATCGAAGCTTATCGATCTCAAGCCCTAATCAATCAAACATGATCAGACCAGATCTCACTTACAATCAGAGATTAAATCCCCTTTAAACTGAACCAAAGAATCCAGTCCATACGATCTGACTTAAGTAAGCCATATCATCAAATTGTGCGACCCTGAGGGTTTCCTTTAAATGTCGGTAACGATAACTTACGTTATCACGATCAGTGAGGGGTATCTAGCAACACATCACTGTCTCCCGATATAAAGGAAAGAGTCTTCCAAGACTACTCCCAAACCATAGCACAAGTGTGAATCAACTCACAAGGCATGCATGATTCCTTTGCCACTGGATGTTCTTATTGGACAAGCATGTCAAGCCTGTAACTCCAATACGATGAGCATGATCAGATCAGATGAGCATAGTCATCTGGGTATGGCCATACACTATCTCAATCATCTCATACAAGGGGGGGGCCCCTTTAGAACATCACACTCCTTGAACAAGGAGACGGCAATCCTTTATCTATCACAAGTGCCCTAACCTGACTCAAGCTCACCATCCAAGATAGTCTATAATCATTATGTTTCAAATGATATTGAACTACCTCAAGACAATGACAATCATCATTTAGAAACACAAGTGATCTCAAGTCAAAGGACATGTGCCACTTAGTGCTTACAAGGATCATTCACATTGTGACAAGCAATGGAAAATCCCAGTAGGGTCTGTCCAGTACATCCAATGTACCCATGAGTCTACATCTTATTCCATGCTCGAAGCATCCTATAAGATTAGCACTCATATTAGTCTCAATCATATCAAGGCTGTCTCAAGTTCACCAAGATATCTCGACTAAGGACAAAGAGCATGTCAGCCCAGCTGAACAGCTTTGAGATATTATTCAGAAGTACACTTATTACAGCAGACAAGGTAACAACCTGAATAATAACCATGCCTTTTATAAACATAAGAGTTTATTACATGATACTTATACAATCCCAAGGCCTCAAACATTAGCCTTAAGGGCATACCCCAACAAAACGCCAAGACAGAGGATCACCAGGAAATTCGTCCACCACCAGTCTGCCACCACCAGCGTCAGAAATCTCAGGAGGCGCCAAGCACAGTAAGGGGCGACAACCAAAGGCGGCTAGGGTAAGAAAACACAAAAGTCGTGAGGGAGAGGAGCCCTCACGCAATTCCTCTTTTTCTCCCACCCCAAACGGATCCAAGATCCAATAACCCAGTTAACTTAAGTGAAAAATCGGTTTTATGGGCTTACCTGGGCTTAACCACCCTGCGCCACTCCAATAATATCAGAAATATGCGCCACCATGGTGGAAAGAATTCCAGGAGCGAAGAATCAAGGTTGAGGGTTCAAATCCCCAACCAAAATAATTATTTTTGCCCTGTAGGAAAAATTCCTACACTTAGGCAAAAATCCCAAAATTTTAACAGATAAAAATACAGAAACAGAATTTCTAACCTTAAATCATAATTCAGAAAAATCGAGGGCGTTACATCCTCCCCCCCTTATAGAGCTTTAGTCCTCTAAAGCTGACCAAGCCCGTCACTGAACAGGTGAGGATGCTCCTTTCTCATATCTGCTTCAACCTCCCAAGAGGCTTCTTCAACAGACTGATTTCCCCAGATGATTTTCACAAGTGGAATAACCTTATTTCTCAGCACTTTCTCTTTTCTATCTTCAATTCTGAGAGGTTTCACCACAAAAGTCATATTCTCTTCAAGCTGAAGAGGTTCCAACTCTAGAACATGAGAAGGATCAGAACAATATTTTCTGAGTGCAGAAACATGGAACACATTATGGAGGTGTTCCAGTGATGGGGGCAGAGCAAGTCGGTATGCCACAGGTCCAATCCTCTCAATGATATCAAAGGGACCAATGTACCTGGGACTCAATTTTCCCCTCTTTCCAAATCTCATCACCCCTTTCATAGGTGAGACCTTTAGGAAAACATGCTCTCCCACCAAAAACTCAAGAGGACGCCGCCTCACATCAGCATAACTCTTCTGTCTATCCTGAGCAATCTTCATCTTTCTCTGAATTTCTCTGATCTTCTCAGTGGCTTCCTGAACAGCATCAGACCTTAGCACTGTTTTGTCCCCAGTTTCCTCCCAGCATATAGGTGTTCTGCATTTCTCTCCCATATAGGGCCTCATACGGAGCCATCTGTATGCTAGAGTGAAAGCTATTGTTGTAGGTGAACTCTATCAGTGATAAGTCCAGATCCCACTCAACAGACCAGTCAACCACATAAGATCTCAGAAGATCCTCAAGTGTCTGAATAGTTCTCTCTGTCTGACCATCAGATTGAGGATGATATGCAGTGCTGAAACTCAGATTAGTTCCCAAATCTTCCTGTAATTTCTTCCAAAACCTGGACAGAAATCGAGGATCACGGTCAGAGACAATGTCCAAGGGAACTCCATGCAATCTGACAATCTCATCGATGTACAGTTTTGCTAACCGATCCAAACTGTAAGTCATTTTGATCGGTAAGAAGTGAGCTGACTTCGTGAGTCTGTCCACAATCACCCATACGGCATCATGATTCCTTCTGGTATTGGGCAGTCCACACACAAAGTCCATACTGATATGCTCCCACTTCCACTGAGGAATAGGGAGAGACTGCATCAAACCGCCCGGCCTCTGATGCTCAGCCTTCACGGTTTGGCAAGTCAAACATCTGGACACAAACAAATGCACATCCTTCTTCATACCATGCCACCAGAAAGTCTTTTTCAGATCCTGATACATCTTGGTACTACCAGGATGAACGGTATACTTAGTGCAATGGCTTTCCTTAAGAATTTCATTTCTTAACTCAGGGTCCTCAGGGACACAGACCCTTCCACGGAATCTGAGGAGACCATCATCCGACATACTGAAATTCTCAACACAGCCTTGCTCAGGCCTCTCTTTCCATCGTAAAATATCCGGATCTGACTGCTGCCCTGATCTCAGTCTCTGCAGTAAGTCTGACTGAACCCTGAGAGAAGCTAGAAGACCGCCTCTCTCACCCGAAGTCACACTCAGATGCATGTCACTGAACTCCTGCAATAGTCGCCACTCCTGGACTCGCAGTGCAGCTATCTGAGTCACAGGATACCGACTAAGAGCATCAGCCACCACATTGGCTTTACCAGACTGATATTGGATGGTGAAGTCATAATCCTTTATCAATTCAAGCCATCGCCTCTGTCTCATATTCAGCTCTTTCTGAGTTAAGATATACTTCAAGCTCTGGTGATCTGTAAACAATTCAAATGTCTGTCCAAACAGATAGTGCCTCCAGATCTTCAAGGCAAAAACTACAGCTGCCAACTCCAGATCATGAGTGGGGTAGTTTACCTCATAGTCTTTGAGTTGCCTTGAAGCATAAGCAACTACCTTTCCTTGCTGCATCAGTACAGCACCCAGACCCTTACCAGAGGCATCAGTGTACACAGTGAACTTCTCTCCATCACAGGGAATGATGAGGATAGGAGCACTGGTCAGTCTCCTTTTCAGTTCTTGAAAACTAAACTCACAATCATCAGACCACTCAAACTTCAAATTCTTTCTAGTTAGCTTAGTCAGAGGACCAGCTAGCTTGGAAAAACCCTCCACAAAGCGGCGGTAGTATCCAGCTAAGCCCAGAAAACTTCTGACCTCAGTCGCTGTAGTTGGTCTTCCCCAGTGAAGAATGGCCTCCACCTTCACTGGATCCACAGACACACCCTGGCCAGAAATAATGTGCCCCAGAAAGCCAATCTGATATAGCCAGAACTCACATTTGCTGGCCTTAGCATACAGCTGCTTCAGCCGCAGAATCTCCAGCACCTTGCGCAAATCCTGAGAGTGATCTTGCGCATTCTTGGAGTAGATCAGAATATCATCAATGAAGACGACCACACATTTGTCCAGAAGCTCATGAAATATCCTGTTCATCAGATCCATAAACACCGCAGGGGCATTTGTCAGTCCAAAGGGCATAACAAGAAACTCATAGTGCCCATACCTGGTCCTGAATGCAGTTTTAGGTACATCCTCCTCCTGAACTCTCAGCTGATGATAGCCAGACCTCAGGTCAATTTTAGAGAATACAGTAGCACCCTGCAACTGATCAAAGAGATCATCAATACGGGGTAATGGGTACTTATTCCTAACAGTCACTTGGTTGAGTTGACGGTAATCGATGCACATGCGCAAGGTACCATCCTTCTTCTTCACAAATAACACAGGTGCTCCCCATGGAGAAACACTGGGTCGAATATACCCCTTCTCTAATAGTTCTTCCAGTTGCTTCTTCAGCTCTGTCAGTTCTGAAGTTGCCATCCTGTAAGGAGCTTTAGATATCGGTGCCGTGCCTGGCAACAACTCGATACCAAACTCAACTTCTCTGCTGGGTGGTAACCCAGATAAATCATCAGAGAAGACGTCAGTAAACTCTCTTACCACAGGAATTTTAGCCAGATCCAAATCATACTCAGTCTGCACCTTGACATGCGCCAGATACCCCTTGCAGCCCTGAGCTAAAAGCTTCCTGGCCTGCAGATGAGATATCACCAAAGGCTCCTGTTCTGAAATCCGGCCTTGGATAACCAGTTGCTGTCCATCACTTAGATGCAGAGTAATTAACTTTTCAAAACAATCTAAAGTAGCATGATAGGCAGACAGCCAATCCATGCCCAGAATGATGTCATAGTCTTTCATAGGAAGACTAATCAAATCAATAGGTAAATCATATCCTTCAACCTTAATCAAACAGTCAGGATATGCTATATCTGTAGATACGGCCTCACCCATAGGTGTATGAACAGAAATACAGAAATCAAGTATCCTAGGCAACACAGGCAGACATAGTGCAAAACATGCAGACACAAAGGATAAATTAGCACCAGGATCAAAAAGAATGCGTGCCAAAGAACTAAACACATAAAGTGTACCTTCCACCACAGACTTCGAAGCCGAAGCATCCCTCTCCGCGATGGCATACACGCGAGTCTGCACAGTAGGCTTCTCACCCTGTCCTCTAGCATCCGGCATAGGACAGTCTCTAATCATATGCCCCACCTTACCACATCTGAAGCAAGCGCCAGTCTTCCTGTAGCACTCATTATCCTGATGTTTAGTGCTCCCACAGTGGAGACACTTCTTGCCATTCTGAGAAACTGTGCTGGCTGGCTTCTGATAAGGTTTGTATCTGCCCTTATCATCTTTCTTCTTATTCTTGAAATTCTTCTTATCCTTACCACCCAGAGTGGGTGCGTAAGTCACAGAAGTAGGGGCGGATGCAGTGACTGTAGTATCAACAGCCATCTCAGCAATGCACCTCTCAGCAGTGCGAGCCCTGTCTACCACTTCAGCATAAAACTCCAAGTGTAGCATAGCTACCCTTGTCCTGATGTCTTTCCTCAAACCCCGCTGAAACTTCTTGGCTCTTCTTTCCTCGGTGTTGACTAAGTGAGGAGCATACCCCGACAACCGAGCGAATGTGGCCTCATACTGATCCACCGTCAGGTCGCCCTGCTCAAGATGAATAAACTCCACCTCGCGCTCCTCAGATAAGCTAGAGGGGGAAAAACTTGGCATTGAACTTCATCATGAAGTACTGCCAATCAACAACTCTGGATTCAGTTGCTGCCAGTCTGACGACTCCCTTCCACCAGTCTTCGGCATCTCCACGCAACATGAAGACAGATAAACATAGCTTGTCTGCATCATCACAGCGCAAAACCTGGAAAATCTTTTCCAGTGCCAAAAGCCAATCCTCAGCCGCTCTGGGCCCCGGACTACCATAAAATGCAGTCGGGTTCAGGTGCTGAAACTCTCGAACCAACCGAGCATATCGTTGATGTGCGCCATCACCCAGAGGAGAACCAGCGCCACCCACACCGTGTCCAGCCGGTTGTGACTGTGACTGGGGCTGTGTCTGCGACAGCCGCTGCAATAACTGTTGCTGAACCTCCATGTGCTGCGCCTGCTGCTGCTGCATCATCTGAGTTTGCTGCTGGATGAACGCGTTCTGTTGTTGCATCATAGCAGTCATAGCCTCCATGGCCTGCCTCAGATCAGACTGTTGATCACCGTTGCTACTGCTAGATCTTGGTCGCACCATTTTTTTTTTGTACCTGCATCACATAACACGGTAGAATAACAACCAATATTCAATCACGGATCAGATCCTATCTTGGTTTCTAGCAATACACAAACAGAGGTTTTCCTTTCCCGGAGTTTCTAATTGCTAGTAATATTGCTCTGATACCATCTGTAACATCCCTCAGAATCACACCCCACCCACATACAAGTAAAAATACGGGGTTTTAAAAATTTTTTTACTCTTCCATTAAAACATAAGAAGAAAGCGGCATCGAAGGACATTACTACGGAAACTGAAAACCGCACAGACCTGAGTAGGACGATTTACTAGGAAATAGAAATCCGGAAATCCAGAAAAAATCCGGCAGCAAGTATACTAAATTACTGCTGCACAGACCCAACATATCCTGGAAACAAAACAAATGTCCACACTACACATATGTGTGAGAACACAATTGTCAGAAGTATTGCAGGAAACGGATTATTCAGATACCAAATACAACAAAAATTCGGTCACACAGCTCAAAGTATTCCGACTACAATAAATCTCAAATCGGACATTTCAGAATAATAACAATTTCAATTCTCATGAATCCAAAACTCGTATCCCAACATTAAGACGAGACAACTATAACATAATATAATATCCTGAAAACAGGCATAAGCCCTCAGGAGATAAAACGTGTCATATAATTAAGTTAGGCAAGCAGGCCTGATAGATCTTTAGAAGACAACTCCTAGAAATTATATAAAACATAGCATCATAACAAACTTAGTAGCTGTAGCAATCACTGTCCTGATGTCTCACCTGAAATATTTAAACAACGGGGGTGAGCTAAAAAGCTCAGTGAGTAAAAGACACTAAAAGCCATCCATAGTACACATCAAAAATATCATACTTAACAGATAAGATACTTAACATGAACACTCATATCAAAACAAAACATAATCAAATACAGATACTTATAACAATAAGCATCAAGCATGAAGTAGGATATAAGTCTACCAACCCATTCCAACTAATCACACTGCCCAACACATCTATAATACAGATCGAAACAGAACTACAGAAAATCAGAGCTGACAGACAGAACAGATCGAAACAGAACTACAGAAATCAGAACTGACAGACAGAAAATCAGAATTTTCAGAATCCAAACGGATAGTCTACATCGGAAACAGAAAGGCCACAGAAGGCCTGAAGACCACAGAAGGTCTGATGACCACAGAAGGTCTGACCCCACCTCTGCCGAGGACGAGACATGCATGCATATCAGAAACAGAATGGTAGAGGAGGTATCCGTGGGTGGACCCCCGTCTCGTCAAGACGTGGCACTCTGGCCTCCAATACTGGTAGAGGAGGTATCAGTGGGTGGCCCCCGTCTTGTCAGGACGTGGCACTCTGGCCTCCAATACCCAGAACAGAACAAAAATAGTGGAGGGAGAACGGAAGGTGAGACCAGCTCACATCTACCCTTCACTAGTGTCTCATGGGTCATAGTAGACTATCAGCACCATTACAGCACCACAGAAGGAGGATAAGGACACGGAAGAGTGCTACACTAGGGCATAATTTTTACAGAACAGGTCATGCTGAAACGGAGGAGTAGGACTAACCACCACTCAAATCTCACATCATGCCCAAAGTGTCTCACAAACTAGAAAATGACACACCCTAATATCCAGTCCTTAACAAAATTACAATTTTGCAGAAAATCAAAGCTGAACACACTTCATAATTTTTGCCATCAACCAGAAGTAATATATGAGTGAATTCCTTGAATTCCTTAGATTTCATGCAACTATCCTTAATTCATGTCAAACCATTCTATGTTCTCACAAAGGTTACAACACATTCAAAGTTTCAGAAAATTCACAACATATATATATACAGAATAGAAATTTTTCACATAACAAACAATTAAACAGATGTTTCAGAAAAAACAGATTAATATATCATACTTGCAACAGATGTTTCAGACCGAGTAAGTAACCTAAAATAGGCAATATGATATTCACAATAAAGCTATTTGAATCTACTTTCCAATAGAACTGAATCCGTCGGATTTGGAGTTATAACCGGAAAGATATGGGTGTTCGAACATAGAAAGGTCGGGATTTCAGAATTCCAGAAAACAGATTCGTATATCAGAATTGCGACACAAATTTTAGATCCAATAACTAACAGAAAATAGGCGACATGGTAGTCAAATTAAACCCTTCGAGTCTACTTTCTAATAAAACTGATTTGACGAGATTTCGAGCTATACCTAGGGAGATATGATGGTTCGAACACATAAAGGTCGAAACCCAGATTTCCAGAAAACTGATTTTGTACAGCTAGATTGCAATACAGATTGAAATACGAATACAGCTCGGATATGGTCGATATCATATTCAAATTAAATCCGAATGTATCTAGTTTCATACAAAATTTATTTCGTGCGATTTGGATCTATAGGCCATGAGATATTGGGGTTATAGTACACAAAGGTCAGATTAGAGAATGCAGATTTCAGCAGAACAGGATTTTAAAACCCTATAAATATTTGAATTCGACCCCATACGGATAATCATTGCAAATAACGAATTTTAATTGAAATAATCTACAATTTAGCGGATTAGACTCCTTAGGATCGAATTACTCACAAAAAAATCGTCCACAGAGAAAAACGTGAAGAAACCCCTAAATGGGGGGGCAAAAACCCTAAAGCATGGCGCTAAAGAAAAATATGCTAGCGGAAGCAAGGGTTTAAGATCATTTGCATGCCATATGTTCAACTATGACCGATTGAGTAGATTGAGATGGAAATTCATACCAACGCCATATGCTTGGAATTCGGCTTGGATGAAGAGAACAAACTAGATCTCCTCCACAAGTTCACACACAAGATGAAGATGCTTACTCCTTGCGGTCCCTTGTGCTAGCAAGACACCCAAGCTTTTCTTTTTGTCGAATGGAAGGGATGATGAGATGATTCCCTTTCTTGGCCGAGAGCTTCTCTTGCTTCTCTCCCACCTTCGTCAACCACCCAACGAAAAGGATGATGAGCGTTGAAGTGAAGAAGCCAACGCTTATGCGTTTTGGCGTTGAAGCATAACCGGCTTTGATTACTTTCCATAAGTGGAAGAGAATCAAGCCAAGCGTTCAAGCCACTTCAAGAACGCATATTGGCATTGAACCAAGCGTTCACATTTGTGAACCGGTTCAATCCAAATCGTTCAATCGAATTTGGTTCATCAAACCAAACCGAAATAGCTCAAGCCACTTGGTCTAGACCAAATCGAACCCCAAGGCTCATGATCTAACCATTCATCTCCTGATGCCCCTTGATCTCTCCGATCTAGCATCACCTCTCTCGATCGAAGCTTACCGATCTCAAGCCCTAATCAATCAAACATGATCAGACCAGATCTCACTTACAATCAGAGATTAAATCCCCTTTAAACTGAACCAAAGAATCCAGTCCATACGATCTGACTTAAGTAAGCCATATCATCAAATTGTGCGACCCTGAGGGTTTCCTTTAAATGTCGGTAACGATAACTTACGTTATCACGATCAGTGAGGGGTATCTAGCAACACATCACTGTCTCCCGATATAAAGGAAAGAGTCTTCCAAGACTACTCCCAAACCATAGCACAAGTGTGAATCAACTCACAAGGCATGCATGATTCCTTTGCCACTGGATGTTCTTATTGGACAAGCATGTCAAGCCTGTAACTCCAATACGATGAGCATGATCAGATCAGATGAGCATAGTCATCTGGGTATGGCCATACACTATCTCAATCATCTCATACAAGGGGGGGCCCCTTTAGAACATCACACTCCTTGAACAAGGAGACGGCAATCCTTTATCTATCACAAGTGCCCTAACCTGACTCAAGCTCACCATCCAAGATAGTCTATAATCATTATGTTTCAAATGATATTGAACTACCTCAAGACAATGACAATCATCATTTAGAAACACAAGTGATCTCAAGTCAAAGGACATGTGCCACTTAGTGCTTACAAGGATCATTCACATTGTGACAAGCAATGGAAAATCCCAGTAGGGTCTGTCCAGTACATCCAATGTACCCATGAGTCTACATCTTATTCCATGCTCGAAGCATCCTATAAGATTAGCACTCATATTAGTCTCAATCATATCAAGGCTGTCTCAAGTTCACCAAGATATCTCGACTAAGGACAAAGAGCATGTCAGCCCAGCTGAACAGCTTTGAGACATTATTCAGAAGTACACTTATTACAGCAGACAAGGTAACAACCTGAATAATAACCATGCCTTTTATAAACATAAGAGTTTATTACATGATACTTATACAATCCCAAGGCCTCAAACATTAGCCTTAAGGGCATACCCCAACAAAACGCCAAGACAGAGGATCACCAGGAAATTCGTCCACCACCAGTCTGCCACCACCAGCGTCAGAAATCTCAGGAGGCGCCAAGCACAGTAAGGGGCGACAACCAAAGGCGGCTAGGGTAAGAAAACACAAAAGTCGTGAGGGAGAGGAGCCCTCACGCAATTCCTCTTTTTCTCCCACCCCAAACGGATCCAAGATCCAATAACCCAGTTAACTTAAGTGAAAAATCGGTTTTATGGGCTTACCTGGGCTTAACCACCCTGCGCCACTCCAATAATATCAGAAATATGCGCCACCATGGTGGAAAGAATTCCAGGAGCGAAGAATCAAGGTTGAGGGTTCAAATCCCCAACCAAAATAATTATTTTTGCCCTGTAGGAAAAATTCCTACACTTAGGCAAAAATCCCAAAATTTTAACAGATAAAAATACAGAAACAGAATTTCTAACCTTAAATCATAATTCAGAAAAATCGAGGGCGTTACATCCTCCCCCCCTTATAGAGCTTTAGTCCTCTAAAGCTGACCAAGCCCGTCACTGAACAGGTGAGGATGCTCCTTTCTCATATCTGCTTCAACCTCCCAAGAGGCTTCTTCAACAGACTGATTTCCCCAGATGATTTTCACAAGTGGAATAACCTTATTTCTCAGCACTTTCTCTTTTCTATCTTCAATTCTGAGAGGTTTCACCACAAAAGTCATATTCTCTTCAAGCTGAAGAGGTTCCAACTCTAGAACATGAGAAGGATCAGAACAATATTTTCTGAGTGCAGAAACATGGAACACATTATGGAGGTGTTCCAGTGATGGGGGCAGAGCAAGTCGGTATGCCACAGGTCCAATCCTCTCAATGATATCAAAGGGACCAATGTACCTGGGACTCAATTTTCCCCTCTTTCCAAATCTCATCACCCCTTTCATAGGTGAGACCTTTAGGAAAACATGCTCTCCCACCAAAAACTCAAGAGGACGCCGCCTCACATCAGCATAACTCTTCTGTCTATCCTGAGCAATCTTCATCTTTCTCTGAATTTCTCTGATCTTCTCAGTGGCTTCCTGAACAGCATCAGACCTTAGCACTGTTTTGTCCCCAGTTTCCTCCCAGCATATAGGTGTTCTGCATTTCCTCCCATATAGGGCCTCATACGGAGCCATCTGTATGCTAGAGTGAAAGCTATTGTTGTAGGTGAACTCTATCAGTGATAAGTCCAGATCCCACTCAACAGACCAGTCAACCACATAAGATCTCAGAAGATCCTCAAGTGTCTGAATAGTTCTCTCTGTCTGACCATCAGATTGAGGATGATATGCAGTGCTGAAACTCAGATTAGTTCCCAAATCTTCCTGTAATTTCTTCCAAAACCTGGACAGAAATCGAGGATCACGGTCAGAGACAATGTCCAAGGGAACTCCATGCAATCTGACAATCTCATCGATGTACAGTTTTGCTAACCGATCCAAACTGTAAGTCATTTTGATCGGTAAGAAGTGAGCTGACTTCGTGAGTCTGTCCACAATCACCCATACGGCATCATGATTCCTTCTGGTATTGGGCAGTCCACACACAAAGTCCATACTGATATGCTCCCACTTCCACTGAGGAATAGGGAGAGACTGCATCAAACCGCCCGGCCTCTGATGCTCAGCCTTCACGGTTTGGCAAGTCAAACATCTGGACACAAACAAATGCACATCCTTCTTCATACCATGCCACCAGAAAGTCTTTTTCAGATCCTGATACATCTTGGTACTACCAGGATGAACGGTATACTTAGTGCAATGGCTTTCCTTAAGAATTTCATTTCTTAACTCAGGGTCCTCAGGGACACAGACCCTTCCACGGAATCTGAGGAGACCATCATCCGACATACTGAAATTCTCAACACAGCCTTGCTCAGGCCTCTCTTTCCATCGTAAAATATCCGGATCTGACTGCTGCCCTGATCTCAGTCTCTGCAGTAAGTCTGACTGAACCCTGAGAGAAGCTAGAAGACCGCCTCTCTCACCCGAAGTCACACTCAGATGCATGTCACTGAACTCCTGCAATAGTCGCCACTCCTGGACTCGCAGTGCAGCTATCTGAGTCACAGGATACCGACTAAGAGCATCAGCCACCACATTGGCTTTACCAGACTGATATTGGATGGTGAAGTCATAATCCTTTATCAATTCAAGCCATCGCCTCTGTCTCATATTCAGCTCTTTCTGAGTTAAGATATACTTCAAGCTCTGGTGATCTGTAAACAATTCAAATGTCTGTCCAAACAGATAGTGCCTCCAGATCTTCAAGGCAAAAACTACAGCTGCCAACTCCAGATCATGAGTGGGGTAGTTTACCTCATAGTCTTTGAGTTGCCTTGAAGCATAAGCAACTACCTTTCCTTGCTGCATCAGTACAGCACCCAGACCCTTACCAGAGGCATCAGTGTACACAGTGAACTTCTCTCCATCACAGGGAATGATGAGGATAGGAGCACTGGTCAGTCTCCTTTTCAGTTCTTGAAAACTAAACTCACAATCATCAGACCACTCAAACTTCAAATTCTTTCTAGTTAGCTTAGTCAGAGGACCAGCTAGCTTGGAAAAACCCTCCACAAAGCGGCGGTAGTATCCAGCTAAGCCCAGAAAACTTCTGACCTCAGTCGCTGTAGTTGGTCTTCCCCAGTGAAGAATGGCCTCCACCTTCACTGGATCCACAGACACACCCTGGCCAGAAATAATGTGCCCCAGAAAGCCAATCTGATATAGCCAGAACTCACATTTGCTGGCCTTAGCATACAGCTGCTTCAGCCGCAGAATCTCCAGCACCTTGCGCAAATCCTGAGAGTGATCTTGCGCATTCTTGGAGTAGATCAGAATATCATCAATGAAGACGACCACACATTTGTCCAGAAGCTCATGAAATATCCTGTTCATCAGATCCATAAACACCGCAGGGGCATTTGTCAGTCCAAAGGGCATAACAAGAAACTCATAGTGCCCATACCTGGTCCTGAATGCAGTTTTAGGTACATCCTCCTCCTGAACTCTCAGCTGATGATAGCCAGACCTCAGGTCAATTTTAGAGAATACAGTAGCACCCTGCAACTGATCAAAGAGATCATCAATACGGGGTAATGGGTACTTATTCCTAACAGTCACTTGGTTGAGTTGACGGTAATCGATGCACATGCGCAAGGTACCATCCTTCTTCTTCACAAATAACACAGGTGCTCCCCATGGAGAAACACTGGGTCGAATATACCCCTTCTCTAATAGTTCTTCCAGTTGCTTCTTCAGCTCTGTCAGTTCTGAAGTTGCCATCCTGTAAGGAGCTTTAGATATCGGTGCCGTGCCTGGCAACAACTCGATACCAAACTCAACTTCTCTGCTGGGTGGTAACCCAGATAAATCATCAGAGAAGACGTCAGTAAACTCTCTTACCACAGGAATTTTAGCCAGATCCAAATCATACTCAGTCTGCACCTTGACATGCGCCAGATACCCCTTGCAGCCCTGAGCTAAAAGCTTCCTGGCCTGCAGATGAGATATCACCAAAGGCTCCTGTTCTGAAATCCGGCCTTGGATAACCAGTTGCTGTCCATCACTTAGATGCAGAGTAATTAACTTTTCAAAACAATCTAAAGTAGCATGATAGGCAGACAGCCAATCCATGCCCAGAATGATGTCATAGTCTTTCATAGGAAGACTAATCAAATCAATAGGTAAATCATATCCTTCAACCTTAATCAAACAGTCAGGATATGCTATATCTGTAGATACGGCCTCACCCATAGGTGTATGAACAGAAATACAGAAATCAAGTATCCTAGGCAACACAGGCAGACATAGTGCAAAACATGCAGACACAAAGGATAAATTGGCACCAGGATCAAAAAGAATGCGTGCCAAAGAACTAAACACATAAAGTGTACCTTCCACCACAGACTTCGAAGCCGAAGCATCCCTCTCCGCGATGGCATACACGCGAGTCTGCACAGTAGGCTTCTCACCCTGTCCTCTAGCATCCGGCATAGGACAGTCTCTAATCATATGCCCCACCTTACCACATCTGAAGCAAGCGCCAGTCTTCCTGTAGCACTCATTATCCTGATGTTTAGTGCTCCCACAGTGGAGACACTTCTTGCCATTCTGAGAAACTGTGCTGGCTGGCTTCTGATAAGGTTTGTATCTGCCCTTATCATCTTTCTTCTTATTCTTGAAATTCTTCTTATCCTTACCACCCAGAGTGGGTGCGTAAGTCACAGAAGTAGGGGCGGATGCAGTGACTGTAGTATCAACAGCCATCTCAGCAATGCACCTCTCAGCAGTGCGAGCCCTGTCTACCACTTCAGCATAAAACTCCAAGTGTAGCATAGCTACCCTTGTCCTGATGTCTTTCCTCAAACCCCGCTGAAACTTCTTGGCTCTTCTTTCCTCGGTGTTGACTAAGTGAGGAGCATACCCCGACAACCGAGCGAATGTGGCCTCATACTGATCCACCGTCAGGTCGCCCTGCTCAAGATGAATAAACTCCACCTCGCGCTCCTCAGATAAGCTAGAGGGGAAAAACTTGGCATTGAACTTCATCATGAAGTACTGCCAATCAACAACTCTGGATTCAGTTGCTGCCAGTCTGACGACTCCCTTCCACCAGTCTTCGGCATCTCCACGCAACATGAAGACAGATAAACTGAAGGGTCCCTTAATCTAAGGGGGGCGAAAACCCTATAGGCGCATATGGAGGTTAAGATGCAACGGAAAGGGGTTTCTACGATCTTTGCATGCATTATGATCAACTTATAAAACTCTGATTGAATGAAAACGATTCATACCATAGCCATTTCTAGATGGCGTCTTGGAAGCAAAAGATGCAAGCGCCTCTTCTCCAAAGTCTCGCACACAAGATGAAGATGCGCTCCTTCCTTGATGCTCCTTGTGCTAGCAAGGATCGTCCAAGGTGTCTTGATCGCTTGAAGGGAAGAGAGAGTTCTTTCTTGCTTGGCGTCTTTTCTCCTTGTCGTCCACCACACACGAAAATGTGAACTCTCGTCAAGAACTAGAGCTAGCGACGAACCAAGAGGAGAGGCGTGAATGGAGGCTATCGTGAGGCATGGCCACGATTAGAAGAAGTGCTATCTAAAAATAGCAAGTCACTTCTCAAGTTGCGATCATGGGTTTACCCAATCGCAAATCCAATTCACCCTTGAACCATGCGCTCATCCATTGAGCCGGTTCACTTGACTTTGGTTCAATAACCAAATAAACCAAGCAATCAGTCCAGATCATAATAAACCCCTAAGGCTTAAGATCTGACCGTTAATCTCTTGATGCTCCTGATCTCACCGATCTAGCATCCATTCTCTCAATCGAAGCTTACCGATCTCAAGCCCTAATCAATCAAACATGATCAGACCAGATCTCACTTACAATCAGAGATTAAGATCCCTTTAAACTGAACCCAAACAATTCAGTCCACACGATCTGACTTAAGTAAGCCATATCATCAAATTGTGCGACCCTGAGGGTTTCCTTTAAATGTCGGTAACGATAACTCACGTCATCACGATCAGTGAGGGGTATCTAGCAACACATCACTGTCTCCCGATAGAAAGGAAAGAGTCTTCCAAGACTACACCCAAAATACAGCACAAGTGTGAATCCAATTCACCAGGCATGCATAATTCCTTTGCCACTGGATGTTCTTATTGGACAAGCATGTCAAGCCTGTAACTCCAATATGATGAGCATGATTAGATCAAATGAACATAGTCATCTGGGTATGGCCATACACTTTCTCAATCATCTCATCCAGGGGGCCCCTTTAGAACATCACACTCCTTAAACAAGGAGACGGCAATCCTATGTCTATCACTAGTGCCCTAACCTGACTCAAGCTCACCATCCAAGATAGTCTATAACCATTATGTTTCAAATGATATTGAACTACCTCAAAACAATGACAATCATCATTTAGAAACACAAGTGATCTCAAGTCAGAGGAAATGTGCCACTTGTTACAATCAAGGATTATTCACATTGTGACAAGCAATTGAATAACCTAGTAGGGTCTGTCCAGTACATCCAATGTACCCATGAGTCTACATCTTATTCCATGCTCGAAGCATCCTATAAGATTAGAACACATATTAGTCTTAACCATATCAAGGCTGTCTCATGTTCACCAAGATATCTTGACTAAGGACATAACTGCATGTCAGCCTAGCTGAACAGCTTTGAGACATTATTCAGAAGTACATTTATTGCAGCAGACAATGTAAGAAACTGAATAATAACCATGCCTTTATAAACATAAAAGTTTATTACATGATACTGATACAATCCCAAGGCCTCAAACATTAGCCTTAAGGGCATACCCCAACATAAACATAGCTTGTCTGCATCATCACAGCGCAAAACCTGGAAAATCTTTTCCAGTGCCAAAAGCTAATCCTCAGCCGCTCTGGGCCCTGGACTACCATAAAATGCAGTCGGGTTCAAGTGCTGAAACTCTCGAACCAACCGAGCATATCGTTGATGTGCGCCATCACCCAGAGGAGAACCAGCGCCACCCACACCGTGTCCAGCCGGTTGTGACTGTGACTGGGGCTGTGTCTGCGACAGCCGCTGCAATAACTGTTGCTGAACCTCCATGTGCTGCGCCTGCTGCTGCTGCATCATCTGAGTTTGCTGCTGGATGAACGCGTTCTATTGTTGCATCATAGCAGTCATAGCCTCCATGGCCTGCCTCAGATCAGACTGTTGATCACCGTTGCTACTGCTAGATCTTGGTCGCACCATTTTTTTTTTGTACCTGCATCACATAACACGGTAGAATAACAACCAATATTCAATCTGAAGAGTCCCCTTCAAGGGGGAGCGCAAGCGGATAAAACCCCTTTCTTGAGGGGGGGCCGAAACCCTAAGTAAGGTTGGCGCATAATTCATTCTTGCATGAAGATGCTAGGGTTTTACCAATCGCATGTAATATGTTTTCATGATCAACTTCAGACGATTGAATGGAACAAGAGGGAGTTCATACCATAGCCATCGGATTAGATGGTGCCTTGGAATCAAGAGAACAAAAGAGGCCTCCTCCTTGTCGTCACACACAAGATGATCAAGGACTACTCTTTGAGATCCTTGTGCTAGCAAAGAGCTTCAAAGGTACTTGTCGCGTGAGGATGATGAGAGATCAATCTCTTGCCGAGAGCTCCACCTTCGTTTTGTTTTTTCACACCTTTCGATATGATCCAAGCCAAGCGAAGTGAAGTCACACACATCAACGGCTTGGCGTTAGGCGTTATGAAGAGAGGCTTTGATCACTTTCCTTAATTGGAAGTATGCGCTCATCAACAAACAAAACGCCATCACCATTCGAACCAAGCGTTCACATGAGTGAACCGGTTCGAATTTGGTTCACTTTGGTTCAATCAATCTGGTCCAAAGACCGCATGAAACCAGCCCAAGCCATGGTCTAGATCTCTCTGAACCAAACGGTTCAAGATCTAACCGTTGATCTCCTGATGCTTCTGATCTCACCGATCTAGCATCACTTCTCTCGATCGAAGCTTACCGATCTCAAGCCCTAATCAATCAAACATGATCAGACCAGATCTCACTTACAATCAGAGATTATATCCCTTTAAACTGAACCCAAATAATTCAGTCCACACGATCTGACTTAAGTAAGCCATATCATCAACTTGTGTGACCCTAAGGGTTTCCTTTAAATGTCGGTAACGACAACTTACGTTATCACGACCAGTGAGGGGTATCTAGCAACACATCACTGTCTCCCGATATAGAGGAAAGAGTCTTCCAAGACTACACCCAAAACACAGCACAAGTGTGAATCCATTTCACAAGGCTTACATGATTCCTTTGCCACTGGATGTTCTTATTGGACAAGCATGTCAAGCCTGTAGCTCCAATATGATGAGCATGATTAGATCAGATGAACATAGTCATCTGGGTATGGCCATACACTATCTCAATCATCTCATACAGGGGGGCCCTTTAGAACATCACACTCCTTGAACAAGGAGACGGCAATCCTTTATCTATCACTAGTGTTCTAACCTGACTCATGATCATTATCCAAGATAGTTTATAATCATTATGTTTCAAATGATATTGAACTACCTCAAAACAATGACAATCATCATTTAGAAACACAAGTGATCTCAAGTCAAAGGACATGTGCCACTTAGTGCAAACAAGGATCATTCATATTGTGACAAGCAATTGAATATCCTAGTAGGGTCTGTCCAGTACATCCAATGTACCCATGAGTCTACATCTTATTCCATGCTCGAAGCATCCTATAAGATTAGCACACATATTAGTCTCAATCATATCAAGGCTGTCTCATGTTCACCAAGATATCTTGACTAAGGACATATGCATGTCAGCCTAGCTGAACAGCTTTGAGACATTATTCAGAAGTACACTTATTACAGCAGACAAGGTAGCAACCTGAATAATAACCATGCCTTTATAAACATAAGAGTTTATTACATGATACTCATACAATCCCAAGGCCTCAAACATTAGCCTTAAGGGCATACCCCAACAATCTCCCACTTGCACTTAATCTAATGGTTGAGAAATCTCAAACCCATATTATTACAGTGCTTCTCATGCTTCTGCTGCGCCAGAGGCTTGGTAAGCGGGTCTGCCAGATTGTCATCTGTATGAACCTTGCATATTTTGATCTCGCCTCGATCAATGATCTCCCGGATCAAGTGAAACCGTCTCTGTATGTGCTTGGATTTCTGGTGCGACCGTGGTTCCTTTGCTTGTGCGATGGCTCCAGTGTTATCACAGAAGATAACCAAAGGATCGACACTCGAAGGAACAACACCAAGTTCTCTCACGAACTTACGAATCCACACTGCCTCCTTGGATGCTTCCGAGGCTGCAACATACTCGGCTTCTGTTGTGGAATCAGCAACAGTTGACTGTTTGAAACTCTTCCATACCACTGCTCCACCATTCAAGCTAAAAACATAGCCTGATTGCGATCGGAAATCATCCTGGTCTGACTGGAACGAAGCGTCAGTATATCCTTCAATACTGAGTTCTTCCTGACCACCATATATCAAGAACATATCTTTGGTCCTCCGCAGATATTTTAAAATGTTCTTGACTGCAATCCAGTGTGCCACACCTGGATTACTTTGGAACCGACTGGTTACGCTTAACCCGTAAGCGACGTCTGGGCGAGTACACAACATCGCATAAATAATGGATCCAATAGCCGAAGCATAAGGCGTATTGTCCATTTCATCTTTCTCAGTCTGTGTTTGTGGACACTGACTCTTTGAAAGATTCAGACCATGTCTGACTGGAAGATATCCACGTTTAGAATTCTCTAAATGAAATCTCTCCAGGACTTTATCGATGTAAGTACTCTGACACAGCCCGAGAAGCCTCTTAGATCTATCCCTGTAGATCTTCACACCTAGTACATAGGCTGCTTCTCCTAAATCTTTCATCTGGAAACATTTTCCTAACCATGCTTTAACAGCATGCAGTTCAGGAATATCATTTCCAATGATCAAGATATCATCGACGTAGAGGACTAGGAAAGTAATCACGCTCCCACTAAACCTCTTATATACACACGGGTCATCTTCGTTCTTGATGAAACCAAACTCAGAGATTGATTCATCAAAACGAATATTCCAGCTTCTTGATGCTTGCTTAAGTCCATAAATGGACTTCTTTAACTTGCATATTTTATGACGATCTGATGGATTAGTGAAACCCTCAGGTTGTGTCATATACACATCCTCATCCAGATTTCCATTAAGGAAAGCTGTCTTCACATCCATCTGCCAGATCTCATAATCAAAATATGCTGCTATCGCGAAAAGAATCCGAATAGACTTAAACATGGCTACAGGAGAGAAAGTTTCATCATAATCTATCCCGTAGACTTGTTTGAAACCTTTCGCAACCAGCCTGCCTTTATAGGTAACCACGTTACCATCCATGTCAACCTTCTTCTTGAAGATCCATTTGCAGCCTATAGGGATTACTCCCGGAGGCGGATCAACCAAATCCCAGACTTGGTTATCTGACATGGAGTCCATTTCGGCTCGCATAGCCTCAAGCCATCTCGCTGACTCCGGTCCACTGACCGCATCCGCATAAGTGAGGGGTTCATCATTATCAATGATGTAGACTCCGTCATAGCGCTCAGGCTGTCGACGGATCCTTCCCGATCTTCGCGGTTCCCGTGATATTTGAACCTCAGGTTGTTCAATAACCTGATCTACCGGCTCAGGCTCATCCAACTGCGCTTGACCACTTTGTCCTTCCTCTGGATTCTCATCCAGCTTTATTTCTCTCCCACTGGCTTCTTGCAGAAGAAACTCCTTCTCAAGAAATATTGCCGTCCGAGCAACAAAAACTTTGTTCTCTTTGGGATCGTAGAAATAATAACCCTTAGTTTCCTTAGGGTATCCGACAAAAATGCATTTCTCAGATTTGCTCTCTAGTTTCCCAGAGGCGAGCCTTTTGACATAAGCCTCGCAGCCCCAGATCCTGATAAATGTCAAGCTCGGCTGTTTCCCATACCATAACTCATATGGCGTCTTTGGAACTGCCTTGGATGGCACTCGGTTTAGTACCTTTGCAGCTGTTTCCAGTGCAAAACCCCAAAAGGAGTAAGGTAGAGTAGCCTGACTCATCATAGAACGAACCATATCAAGTAACGTTCTATTTCTCCTCTCGGACACACCATTCCATTGCGGTGTTCCTGGCGGAGTGAGCTGTGAGATAATCCCACACTCCTTCAGATAGTCAGTAAACGCATGACTCAAGTATTCTCCACCTCGATCAGAACGAAGTGTTTTGATATTTCGGCCTAGCTGATTTTGTACTTCATTCTTGAACTCTTTGAACTTGTCAAAAGATTCACTTTTATGTCTCATCAGATAGACATACCCATACCTACTGAAATCATCAGTAAAGGTAATGAAGTACTGATAGCCACCTCTGGCATGTTTACTAAAAGGCCCACACACATCACTGTGTATAAGGTCAAGTAAACCTGAAGCCCTTTGACCTTTATTAAGAAAAGGTGACTTCGTCATTTTACCCATTAAACAAGCTTTGCATGTATCAATCTCCATGTAGGAGAATGATCCCAGCAGTCCATGATCATGCAACCGCTTAATGCGCTTCTCGTTAATATGGCCTAAACGACTATGCCATAGCAAGGTGCTGTCATCAGCATACTTGGCTTTCTTATTATCAATGTTTTGTATAGAATATTCCATGTCCAACATGAATAACCCATTGTTAATTGAACCAGTTGCATACACAATATTATCATAAGATAAAACACACTTTGAAGTCTTGCATTCAAAGGCAAATCCTTTCCTGACAAGAGCAGGAATAGAGATAATATTCTTGGTAATACTCGGTACAAAATAACAATTGTTTAATTCCAATACAATGCCAGATGGTAAAGAAATGAAATAGTCTCCTACAGCAACAGCAGCAACCCGTGCCCCGTTTCCAACTCGTAGGTCTACCTCATGCTGTCCCACCTGCCTTCTTCTCTTGAGTTCCTGTACATTTGAACAAATGTGAACTCCACATGCAGTGTCCAACACCCATGAAATAGAAGAAGAAGATAACATGACCTCAGTCACAAATATACCTGAGCCAGAAGCGATGCTTCCCCTCTTATCTCCTTGGAGCGCTTTACAGTCCTTTTTCCAGTGACCCAGCTGGCCACAGTGGAAACACCTGTTGTCCTTCGCCCGCTTTACCTTTTGTTTCAGCGCCTTACTGTAGTTCTTGACAGGGGCCTTGCCCTTCTTCCCCTTCTTCTTGTTCCTCGAAGGAACCATCAAGACAGAGGTTGAAGGCTTTCCCTTCAGAGTTTCCTCAGTAGTCAAGAGCATATTCAGCAGCTCTGCCGGAGTACAATCGATTTTGTTCATATTAAAGTTAATAATGAACGCATCGAAAGAAGGCGGGAGAGACTGCAGAATAATATCTACAGCAAGCTCCTGGTTGATGGTATGCCCCAGTTTCTCCAGAGCCTCCTTGTGCCCAATCATCTTGAGCACGTGAGCTCCCACTGGGCTCCCTTTAGCCAGTTTGCTCTGAAAGAAGAGCTTCGTCAGATTATAGCGTTCTGTCCTCGCCTGTGCAGCATACAGCATCTGGAGGTTCGCTATAATTTCTATAGCCGACATATCCTCATGCTGACGCTGCAGCGGTGGCGTCATAGATGCTAGCATCAGGCAAGCGACATCAATGCTATCATTGACATGCTTTTCATA
Source organism: Costus lasius (assembly GCA_027563935.2). Lineage (NCBI taxonomy): Eukaryota > Viridiplantae > Streptophyta > Magnoliopsida > Zingiberales > Costaceae > Costus > Costus lasius. Next base: position 85,127,313 of record CM050446.2, read on the forward strand.
GGCATCCCGAACCGCCCTTGCGGCGTTCGGAGCGGGTTGAGGCGGCACAGCCGTCTCGAGGACATACAGTTTCCTCTCTGCCTTAAGAACGATCTTAAGGTGTCCGAACCAGTCAGAGAAGTTCGGCCCAGCAAACTTCTCCCTTTCCAGTAGGGATCGCACATTGAAGCTCATGGTGTTCGTTGCTGCAGGGATCTACAACAATGCAAGAACAGCAAGGTCAGTATCAATGTTCAGAATCAATCCAGGACTTGAGAAAGATTCTTTTCTCACTATTTTTGTCTGACTGAAAAATCCAGTAAACAGTCCGAAAGAGTAACACTCTTTTAGTGAGATGGGATCCAGATTTCATACTTGGTCTCCGTGTCCCGCTCAGGCGAGATAAGATGCACAGAGATGACAAGTACTAATTTCTGGTAGGCTGTCCCAGCCAATCGCCAACCCGTGCGATTCCCCTTCATCTGGGCAATCCAGCAGACTGTGCCAACTGAGTTGGTACAACACAGTCTCTGATCCCACAGATGGCTGCCTCCATGTGCTACCATATGCGCCACATATGTAGCCTACATGGTCAAGCTGACCCGACCTACTCCCTGGACCACCACGTGCTATGCTGAGCAACGAGAAGCGATAAATCCCTTCTCTGTAACACGCAGGTGTAATCCCGCACCGTCTGAAGATAGATGGACGTGCCCACTGAGTGGGTACAATACGGCTCCAACGATAGTCAGAACGGTGAGGTTTCGCGTCAGAAGGCTTACGAGCTTGATATGTTAGCGTTTGGATTTTAACGGTCTTTTATCTTCTTACTATCAGGCAAATCCTATGGCTATAGCAGAAGATAACTAAACATGCAATTCTAATTATAAATAAGCAATAAGTAGAAAGCATGCGGATCTTATGTGGTAAAAGCCCATAGCCTAAGTAAGACCTTAAATTATCTTAAGTCTTCACTTGCTTTTCTTGGGACTTTTGCATCTCTTCTGGTCCAACCCAGGGCCCTTGCGCCAAGAGCACCTCAGGTGCGCCACCAGTTGAATGCCCCTCTTAGATGTGTGCCTTTGTGCTCTTGTCTAATCAAATACAATTTGATCTATCTAGACAAGTTTGACTCGCAGGTCAATAATACATTATAAATTAAATACAAATATGATTCGCAGATCACAAATTAATTTACAAGTTTAATTCCAGGCTCGCAGGCCCCAGCACAGCACACATTTAACATGGGCAGCCCACATAAGAATAAATAGACAAGCATCATGGCATCAATCAACATGTGATCCAATCATGAAATTAAATTTTTGAAAACCCCATGGCATCAATTTTAATTTCCTTATGTGCCCCTACAACCTTACAATGGTCCATTGATAGGGATCCACTCATCCATCTGATCAGATCCTCTGCCCTTGCATGCACCGAGTCCTAACTGACCCGTGTTGACCTAATGGTCAACCATGCATGCGCCAAGGGCTGAACAACCCTCATGAGTTCTGGCAAGCGGGTGTGACCCCGGGCCTAGCTCATGTGTGTTCACTTGTTGTCTCAACCAGACCTCGCTACACGCCTAAGGTGTAATCGACCTATGGCCACCACATGCTTACGCACAGGTGCCATCTGGTCGATCCATCTAGGCTGTCAGATGGTCTGATCAGACTATTGGATCTAATCTAGAGGTGACTTCAACCCCATCAACCCATCTAAGGGTTTAGAGTAGGGCCTTAGATCTAGATAGGCGCGCAAGTTCATTTGTTTTGTAAGAAAAACTACACAAGCACCAACATATGCGCAACAAGGAAACTTGCATGGAAACTTAAGCAAGCGCCAAGATAACTCTCATACATGCGCAACATACTATCAACTAGTACAATCGCATGAAGAGAAAACATAGATCTAAGCATCAAACATACATGGATCACACAAAGCAATCATAAGAACATATAAGACCTGCCTCTGATACCAATTGAAGAGTCCCCTTCAAGGGGGAGCGCAAGCGGATAAAACCCCTTTCTTGAGGGGGGGCCGAAACCCTAAGTAAGGTTGGCGCATAATTCATTCTTGCATGAAGATGCTAGGGTTTTACCAATCGCATGTAATATGTTTTCATGATCAACTTCAGACGATTGAATGGAACAAGAGGGAGTTCATACCATAGCCATCGGATTAGATGGTGCCTTGGAATCAAGAGAACAAAAGAGGCCTCCTCCTTGTCGTCACACACAAGATGATCAAGGACTACTCTTTGAGATCCTTGTGCTAGCAAAGAGCTTCAAAGGTACTTGTCGCGTGAGGATGATGAGAGATCAATCTCTTGCCGAGAGCTCCACCTTCGTTTTGTTTTTTCACACCTTTCGATATGATCCAAGCCAAGCGAAGTGAAGTCACACACATCAACGGCTTGGCGTTAGGCGTTATGAAGAGAGGCTTTGATCACTTTCCTTAATTGGAAGTATGCGCTCATCAACAAACAAAACGCCATCACCATTCGAACCAAGCGTTCACATGAGTGAACCGGTTCGAATTTGGTTCACTTTGGTTCAATCAATCTGGTCCAAAGACCGCATGAAACCAGCACAAGCCATGGTCTAGATCTCTCTGAACCAAACGGTTCAAGATCTAACCGTTGATCTCCTGATGCTTCTGATCTCACCGATCTAGCATCACTTCTCTCGATCGAAGCTTACCGATCTCAAGCCCTAATCAATCAAACATGATCAGACCAGATCTCACTTACAATCAGAGATTATATCCCTTTAAACTGAACCCAAATAATTCAGTCCACACGATCTGACTTAAGTAAGCCATATCATCAACTTGTGTGACCCTAAGGGTTTCCTTTAAATGTCGGTAACGACAACTTACGTTATCACGACCAGTGAGGGGTATCTAGCAACACATCACTGTCTCCCGATATAGAGGAAAGAGTCTTCCAAGACTACACCCAAAACACAGCACAAGTGTGAATCCATTTCACAAGGCTTACATGATTCCTTTGCCACTGGATGTTCTTATTGGACAAGCATGTCAAGCCTGTAGCTCCAATATGATGAGCATGATTAGATCAGATGAACATAGTCATCTGGGTATGGCCATACACTATCTCAATCATCTCATACAGGGGGGCCCTTTAGAACATCACACTCCTTGAACAAGGAGACGGCAATCCTTTATCTATCACTAGTGTTCTAACCTGACTCATGATCATTATCCAAGATAGTTTATAATCATTATGTTTCAAATGATATTGAACTACCTCAAAACAATGACAATCATCATTTAGAAACACAAGTGATCTCAAGTCAAAGGACATGTGCCACTTAGTGCAAACAAGGATCATTCATATTGTGACAAGCAATTGAATATCCTAGTAGGGTCTGTCCAGTACATCCAATGTACCCATGAGTCTACATCTTATTCCATGCTCGAAGCATCCTATAAGATTAGCACACATATTAGTCTCAATCATATCAAGGCTGTCTCATGTTCACCAAGATATCTTGACTAAGGACATATGCATGTCAGCCTAGCTGAACAGCTTTGAGACATTATTCAGAAGTACACTTATTACAGCAGACAAGGTAGCAACCTGAATAATAACCATGCCTTTATAAACATAAGAGTTTATTACATGATACTCATACAATCCCAAGGCCTCAAACATTAGCCTTAAGGGCATACCCCAACACAATCACGGATCAGATCCTATCTTGGTTTCTAGCAATACACAAACAGAGGTTTTCCTTTCCCGGAGTTTCTAATTGCTAGTAATATTGCTCTGATACCATCTGTAACATCCCTCAGAATCACACCCCACACGCATACAAGTAAAAATACGGGGTTTTAAAAAATTTTTTACTCTTCCATTAAAACATAAGAAGAAAGCGGCATCGAAGGACATTACTACGGAAACTGAAAACCGCACAGAACTGAGTAGGATCGATTTACTAGGAAATAGAAATCCGAAAATCCAGAAAAAATCCGGCAGCAAGTATACTAAATTACTGCTGCACAGACCCACATATCCTGGAACAAAACAAATGTCCACACTACACATATGTGGAGAACACAATTGTCAGAAGTATTGCAGAAACGGATTATTCAGATAACAAATACAACAAAAATTCGGTCACACAGCTCAAAGTATTCCGACTACAATAAATCTCAAATCGGACATTTCAGAATAATAACAATTTCAATTCTCATGAATCCAAAACTCGTATCCAACAATTAAGACGAGACAACTATAACATAATATAATATCCTGAAAACAGGCATAAGCCCTCAGGAGATAAAACGTGTCATATAATTAAGTTAGGCACGCAGGCCTGATAGATCTTTAGAAGACAACTCCTAGAAATTATATAAAATATAGCATCATAACAAACTTAGTAGCTGTAGCAATCACTGTCCTGATGTCTCACCTGAAAATATTTAAACAACGGGGGTGAGCTAAAAAGCTCAGTGAGTAAAAGACACTAAAAGCCATCCATAGTACACATCAAAAATATCATACTTAACAGATAAGATACTTAACATGAACACTCATATCAAAACAAAACATAATCAAATACAGATACTTATAACAATAAGCATCAAGCATGAAGTAGGATATAAGTCTACCAACCCATTCCAACTAATCACACTGCCCAACACATCTATAATACAGATCGAAACAGAACTACAGAAAATCAGAGCTGACAGACAGAATAGATCGAAACAGAACTACAGAAATCAGAACTGACAGACAGAAAATCAGAATTTTCAGAATCCAAACGGATAGTCTACATCGGAAACAGAAAGGCCACAGAAGGCCTGAAGACCACAGAAGGTCTGATGACCACAGAAGGTCTGACCCCACCTCTGCTGAGGACGAGACATGCATGCATATCAGAAACAGAATGGTAGAGGAGGTATCAGTGGGTGGCCCCCGTCTCGTCAAGACATGGCACTCTGGCCTCCAATACTGGTAGAGGAGGTATCAGTGGGTGGCCCCCGTCTTGTCAGGACGTGGCACTCTGGCCTCCAATACCCAGAACAGAACAAAAATAGTGGAGGGAGAACGGAAGGTGAGACCAGCTCACATCTACCCTTCACTAGTGTCTCATGGGTCGTAGTAGACTATCAGCACCATTACAGCGCCACAGAAGGAGGATAAGGACACGGAAGAGTGCTACACTAGGGCATAATTTTTACAGAACAGGTCATGCTGAAAAGGAGGAGTAGGACTAACCACCACTCAAATCTCACATCATGCCCAAAGTGTCTCACAAACCAGAAAATGACACACCCTAATATCCAGTCCTTAACAAAATTACAATTTTGCAGAAAATCAAAGCTGAACACACTTCATAATTTTTGCCATCAACCAGAAGTAATATATGAGTGAATTCCTTGAATTCCTTAGATTTCATGCAACTATCCTTTATTCATGTCAAACCATTCTATGTTCTCACAAAGGTTACAACACATTCAAAGTTTCAGAAAATTCACAACATATATATATACAGAATAGAAATTTTTCACATAACAAACAATTAAACAGATGTTTCAGAAAAAACAGATTAATATATCATACTTGCAACAGATGTTTCAGACCGAGTAAGTAACCTAAAATAGGCAATATGATATTCACAATAAAGCTATTTGAATCTACTTTCCAATAGAACTAAATCCGTCGGATTTGGAGTTATAACCGGGGAGATATGGGTGTTCGAACATAGAAAGGTCGGGATTTCAGAATTCCAGAAAACAGATTCGTATATCAGAATTGCGACACAAATTTCAGATCCAATAACTAACAGAAAATAGGCGACATGGTAGTCAAATTAAACCCTTCGGGTCTACTTTCTAATAAAACTGATTTGACGAGATTTCGAGCTATACCTAGGGAGATATGATGGTTCGAACACATAAAGGTCGAAACCCAGATTTCCAGAAAACTGATTTTGTACAGCTAGATTGCAATACAGATTGAAATACGAATACAGCTCGGATATGGTCGATATCATATTCAAATTAAAGCCGAATGTATCTAGTTTCATAAAAAATTTATTTCGTGCGATTTGGATCTATAGGCCATGAGATATTGGGGTTATAGTACACAAAGGTCAGATTAGAGAATGCAGATTTCAGCAGAACAGGATTTTAAAACCCTATAAATATTTGAATTCGACCCCATACGGATAATCATTGCAAATAACGAATTTTAATTGAAATAATCTACAATTTAGTGGATTAGACTCCTTAGGATCGAATTACTCACAGAAAAATCATCCACAGAGAAAAATGCCAAGACAGAGGATCACCAGGAAATTCGTCCACCACCAGTCTGCCACCACCAGCGTCAGAAATCTCAGGAGGCGCCAAGCACAGTAAGGGGCGACAACCAAAGGCGGCTAGGGTAAGAAAACACAAAAGTCGTGAGGGAGAGGAGCCCTCACGCAATTCCTCTTTTTCTCCCACCCCAAACGGATCCAAGATCCAATAACCCAGTTAACTTAAGTGAAAAATCGGTTTTATGGGCTTACCTGGGCTTAACCACCCTGCGCCACTCCAATAATATCAGAAATATGCGCCACCATGGTGGAAAGAATTCCAGGAGTGAAGAATCAAGGTTGAGGGTTCAAATCCCCAACCAAAATAATTATTTTTGCCCTGTAGGAAAAATTCCTACACTTAGGCAAAAATCCCAAAATTTTAACAGATAAAAATATAGAAACAGAATTTCTAACCTTAAATCATAATTCAGAAAAATCGAGGGCGTTACATCCTCCCCCCCCCCCCCCTTATAGAGCTTTAGTCCTCTAAAGCTGACCAAGCCCGTCACTGAACAGGTGAGGATGCTCCTTTCTCATATCTGCTTCAACCTCCCAAGAGGCTTCTTCAACAGACTGATTTCCCCAGATGATTTTCACAAGTGGAATAACCTTATTTCTCAGCACTTTCTCTTTTCTATCTTCAATTCTGAGAGGTTTCACCACAAAAGTCATATTCTCTTCAAGCTGAAGAGGTTCCAACTCTAGAACATGAGAAGGATCAGAACAATATTTTCTGAGTGCAGAAACATGGAACACATTATGGAGGTGTTCCAGTGATGGGGGCAGAGCAAGTCGGTATGCCACAGGTCCAATCCTCTCAATGATATCAAAGGGACCAATGTACCTGGGACTCAATTTTCCCCTCTTTCCAAATCTCATCACCCCTTTCATAGGTGAGACCTTTAGGAAAACATGCTCTCCCACCAAAAACTCAAGAGGACGCCGCCTCACATCAGCATAACTCTTCTGTCTATCCTGAGCAATCTTCATCTTTCTCTGAATTTCTCTGATCTTCTCAGTGGCTTCCTGAACAGCATCAGACCTTAGCACTGTTCTGTCCCCAGTTTCCTCCCAGCATATAGGTGTTCTGCATTTCCTCCCATATAGGGCCTCATACGGAGCCATCTGTATGCTAGAGTGAAAGCTATTGTTGTAGGTGAACTCTATCAGTGATAAGTCCAGATCCCACTCAACAGACCAGTCAACCACATAAGATCTCAGAAGATCCTCAAGTGTCTGAATAGTTCTCTCTGTCTGACCATCAGATTGAGGATGATATGCAGTGCTGAAACTCAGATTAGTTCCCAAATCTTCCTGTAATTTCTTCCAAAACCTGGACAGAAATCGAGGATCACGGTCAGAGACAATGTCCAAGGGAACTCCATGCAATCTGACAATCTCATCGATGTACAGTTTTGCTAACCGATCCAAACTGTAAGTCATTTTGATCGGTAAGAAATGAGCTGACTTCGTGAGTCTGTCCACAATCACCCATACGGCATCATGATTCCTTCTGGTATTGGGCAGTCCACACACAAAGTCCATACTGATATGCTCCCACTTCCACTGAGGAATAGGGAGAGACTGCATCAAACCGCCCGGCCTCTGATGCTCAGCCTTCACGGTTTGGCAAGTCAAACATCTGGACACAAACAAATGCACATCCTTCTTCATACCATGCCACCAGAAAGTCTTTTTCAGATCCTGATACATCTTGGTACTACCAGGATGAACGGTATACTTAGTGCAATGGCTTTCCTTAAGAATTTCATTTCTTAACTCAGGGTCCTCAGGGACACAGACCCTTCCACGGAATCTGAGGAGACCATCATCCGACATACTGAAATTCTCAACACAGCCTTGCTCAGACCTCTCTTTCCATCGTAAAATATCCGGATCTGACTGCTGCCCTGATCTCAGTCTCTGCAGTAAGTCTGACTGAACCCTGAGAGAAGCTAGAAGACCGCCTCTCTCACCCGAAGTCACACTCAGATGCATGTCACTGAACTCCTGCAATAGTCGCCACTCCTGGACTCGCAGTGCAGCTATCTGAGTCACAGGATACCGACTAAGAGCATCAGCCACCACATTGGCTTTACCAGACTGATATTGGATGGTGAAGTCATAATCCTTTATCAATTCAAGCCATCGCCTCTGTCTCATATTCAGCTCTTTCTGAGTTAAGATATACTTCAAGCTCTGGTGATCTGTAAACAATTCAAATGTCTGTCCAAACAGATAGTGCCTCCAGATCTTCAAGGCAAAAACTACAGCTGCCAACTCCAGATCATGAGTGGGGTAGTTTACCTCATAGTCTTTGAGTTGCCTTGAAGCATAAGCAACTACCTTTCCTTGCTGCATCAGTACAGCACCCAGACCCTTACCAGAGGCATCAGTGTACACAGTGAACTTCTCTCCATCACAGGGAATGATGAGGATAGGAGCACTGGTCAGTCTCCTTTTCAGTTCTTGAAAACTAAACTCACAATCATCAGACCACTCAAACTTCAAATTCTTTCTAGTTAGCTTAGTCAGAGGACCAGCTAGCTTGGAAAAACCCTCCACAAAGCGGCGGTAGTATCCAGCTAAGCCCAGAAAACTTCTGACCTCAGTCGCTGTAGTTGGTCTTCCCCAGTGAAGAATGGCCTCCACCTTCACTGGATCCACAGACACACCCTGGCCAGAAATAATGTGCCCCAGAAAGCCAATCTGATATAGCCAGAACTCACATTTGCTGGCCTTAGCATACAGCTGCTTCAGCCGCAGAATCTCCAGCACCTTGCGCAAATCCTGAGAGTGATCTTGCGCATTCTTGGAGTAGATCAGAATATCATCAATGAAGACGACCACACATTTGTCCAGAAGCTCATGAAATATCCTGTTCATCAGATCCATAAACACCGCAGGGGCATTTGTCAGTCCAAAGGGCATAACAAGAAACTCATAGTGCCCATACCTGGTCCTGAATGCAGTTTTAGGTACATCCTCCTCCTGAACTCTCAGCTGATGATAGCCAGACCTCAGGTCAATTTTAGAGAATACAGTAGCACCCTGCAACTGATCAAAGAGATCATCAATACGGGGTAATGGGTACTTATTCCTAACAGTCACTTGGTTGAGTTGATGGTAATCGATGCACATGCGCAACGTACCATCCTTCTTCTTCACAAATAACACAGGTGCTCCCCATGGAGAAACACTGGGTCGAATATACCCCTTCTCTAATAGTTCTTCCAGTTGCTTCTTCAGCTCTGTCAGTTCTGAAGTTGCCATCCTGTAAGGAGCTTTAGATATCGGTGCCGTGCCTGGCAACAACTCGATACCAAACTCAACTTCTCTGCTGGGTGGTAACCCAGATAAATCATCAGAGAAGACGTCAGTAAACTCTCTTACCACAGGAATTTTAGCCAGATCCAAATCATACTCAGTCTGCACCTTGACATGCGCCAGATACCCCTTGCAGCCCTGGGCTAAAAGCTTCCTGGCCTGCAGATGAGATATCACCAAAGGCTCCTGTTCTGAAATCCGGCCTTGGATAACCAGTTGCTGTCCATCACTTAGATGCAGAGTAATTAACTTTTCAAAACAATCTAAAGTAGCATGATAGGCAGACAGCCAATCCATGCCCAGAATGATGTCATAGTCTTTCATAGGAAGACTAATCAAATCAATAGGTAAATCATATCCTTCAACCTTAATCAAACAGTCAGGATATGCTATATCTGTAGATACGGCCTCACCCATAGGTGTATGAACAGAAATACAGAAATCAAGTATCCTAGGCAACACAGGCAGACATAGTGCAAAACATGCAGACACAAAGGATAAATTGGCACCAGGATCAAAAAGAATGCGTGCCAAAGAACTAAACACATAAAGTGTACCTTCCACCACAGACTTCGAAGCCGAAGCATCCCTCTCCGCGATGGCATACACGCGAGTCTGCACAGTAGGCTTCTCACCCTGTCCTCTAGCATCCGGCATAGGACAGTCTCTAATCATATGCCCCACCTTACCACATCTGAAGCAAGCGCCAGTCTTCCTGTAGCACTCATTATCCTGATGTTTAGTGCTCCCACAGTGGAGACACTTCTTGCCATTCTGAGAAACTGTGCTGGCTGGCTTCTGATAAGGTTTGTATCTGCCCTTATCATCTTTCTTCTTATTCTTGAAATTCTTCTTATCCTTACCACCCAGAGTGGGTGCGTAAGTCACAGAAGTAGGGGCGGATGCAGTGACTGTAGTATCAACAGCCATCTCAGCAATGCACCTCTCAGCAGTGCGAGCCCTGTCTACCACTTCAGCATAAAACTCCAAGTGTAGCATAGCTACCCTTGTCCTGATGTCTTTCCTCAAACCCCGCTGAAACTTCTTGGCTCTTCTTTCCTCGGTGTTGACTAAGTGAGGAGCATACCCCGACAACCGAGCGAATGTGGCCTCATACTGATCCACCGTCAGGTCGCCCTGCTCAAGATGAATAAACTCCACCTCGCGCTCCTCAGATAAGCTAGAGGGGAAAAACTTGGCATTGAACTTCATCATGAAGTACTGCCAATCAACAACTCTGGATTCAGTTGCTGCCAGTCTGACGACTCCCTTCCACCAGTCTTCGGCATCTCCACGCAACATGAAGACAGATAAACATAGCTTGTCTGCATCATCACAGCGCAAAACCTAGAAAATCTTTTCCAGTGCCAAAAGCCAATCCTCAGCCGCTCTGGGCCCCGGACTACCATAAAATGCAGTCGGGTTCAGGTGCTGAAACTCTCGAACCAACCGAGCATATCGTTGATGTGCGCCATCACCCAGAGGAGAACCAGCGCCACCCACACCGTGTCCAGCCGGTTGTGACTGTGACTGGGGCTATGTCTGCGACAGCCGCTGCAATAACTGTTGCTGAACCTCCATGTGCTGCGCCTGCTGCTGCTGCATCATCTGAGTTTGCTGCTGGATGAACGCGTTCTGTTGTTGCATCATAGCAGTCATAGCCTCCATGGCCTGCCTCAGATCAGACTGTTGATCACCGTTGCTACTGCTAGATCTTGGTCGCACCATTTTTTTTTTGTACCTGCATCACATAACACGGTAGAATAACAACCAATATTCAATCACGGATCAGATCCTATCTTGGTTTCTAGCAATACACAAACAGAGGTTTTCCTTTCCCGGAGTTTCTAATTGCTAGTAATATTGCTCTGATACCATCTGTAACATCCCTCAGAATCACACCCCACACGCATACAAGTAAAAATACGGGGTTTTAAAAAATTTTTTACTCTTCCATTAAAACATAAGAAGAAAGCGGCATCGAAGGACATTACTACGGAAACTGAAAACCGCACAGAACTGAGTAGGATCGATTTACTAGGAAATAGAAATCCGAAAATCCAGAAAAAAAATCCGTCAGCAAGTATACTAAATTACTGCTGCACAGACCCACATATCCTGGAACAAAACAAATGTCCACACTACACATATGTGGAGAACACAATTGTCAGAAGTATTGCAGAAACGGATTATTCAGATACCAAATACAACAAAAATTCGGTCACACAGCTCAAAGTATTCCGACTACAATAAATCTCAAATCGGACATTTCAGAATAATAACAATTTCAATTCTCATGAATCCAAAACTCGTATCCAACAATTAAGACGAGACAACTATAACATAATATAATATCCTGAAAACAGGCATAAGCCCTCAGGAGATAAAACGTGTCATATAATTAAGTTAGGCACGCAGGCCTGATAGTGAAGAGTCCCCTTCAAGGGGGAGCGCAAGGGGGTGAAACCCTAAGGGTGGCGCATATTTCATTTACGCATGAAGATGCTAGGGTTTCAACAAAATCGCATGTAATACATTCTTATGATCAACTTCAAATGATTGAATGGATCAAGAGGAAGTTCATACCATAGCCATGAGTGGATGCGGCTTGGAAGCAAAGACCAAGAGAGATCTTCTCCACAAGTGACGCACACAAGAAGAGAGATGGCTTCCTCTTGTTGATCTTTTTTGCTAGCAAAGATCTTCAAGTGTCCTTGCCGTATGGAAGGGAAGAGAACTTCTTGCTTGGCGAGACTTCCTTCACTTGTTTTCGTCAAAAACCTCTCCACCGAAAAGGGGGGAAGCCTTCACAAGAGAGGATCCGTCGAGAGAGTGAGTAACCTCTCACACTAATGTGGAGGCGTTACATACATTCCATTTGGAAACCGAATTCCCAAAATGGAAAGTAGTCAAGGCTCATGCGTTCACCCTTAAGTGAACCAAGCGCTTATCTCATCTCCCATGAACCATGCGCTCATTCATGAGCCGGTTCAATGTCGGTTTGGTCCAAGACCAATTAACCCAAGCCATATGGTCTAGATCACAATAAACCCTAAAGGTTCAAGATCTAACCGTTCATTTCTTAATGCCCCTGATCTCACCGATCTAGCATCAACTCTTTCGATCAAAGCTTACCGATCTTAAGCCCTAATCAATCAAACATGATCAGACCAGATCTCACTTATAATCAGAGATTAAATCCCTTCAAACTGAACCCAAACAATTCAGTCCACACGATCTGACTTAAGTAAGCCATATCTTCAAATTGTGCGACCCTGAGGGTTTCCTTTAAATGTCGGTAACGATAACTTACGTTATCACGATCAGTGAGGGGTATCTAGCAACACATCACTGTCTCCCGATATAAAGGAAAGAGTCTTCCAAGACTACTCCCAAATCACAGCACAAGTGTGAAGTTACTTCACGAGGCATACATATTTCCTTTGCCACTAGATGTTCTTATTGGACAAGCGTGTCAAGCCTGTAGCTCCAATATGATGAGCATGATTAGACCAGATGAACATAGTCACCTGGGTATGGCCATACACTTTCTCAATCATCTCATTTAGGGGGGGCCCCTTCAAAACATCACACTCCTTAAACAAGGAGACGGCAATCCTATATCCATCACTAGTGTCCTAACCTGACTCATGATCATTATCCAAGACAGTCTATAACCATTATGTTTCAAATGATATTGAACTACCTCAAAACAATGACAATCATCATTTAGAAACACAAGTGATCTCAAGTCAGAGGACATGTGCCACTTGATGCATACAAGGATTATTCACATTGTGACAAGCAATTGAATATCCTAGTAGGGTCTGTCCAGTACATCCAATGTACCCATGAGTCTACATCTTATTCCATGCTCGAAGCATCCTATAAGATTAGAGCACATATTAGTCTCAATCATATCAAGGCTGTCTCATGTTCACCAAGATATCTCGACTAAGGACATTACAGCATGTCAGCCTAGCTGAACAGCATTGAGACATTATTCAGAAGCACACTTATTGCAGCAGACAATGTAACATACTGAATAATAACCATTGCCTTAATAAACATAAGAGTTTATATACATGATACTGATGTAATCCCAAGGCCTCAAACATTAGCCTTAAGGGCATACCCCAACAGATAGATCTTTAGAAGACAACTCCTAGAAATTATATAAAACATAGCATCATAACAAACTTAGTAGCTGTAGCAATCACTGTCCTGATGTCTCACCTGAAAATATTTAAACAACGGGGGTGAGCTAAAAAGCTCAGTGAGTAAAAGACACTAAAAGCCATCCATAGTACACATCAAAAATATCATACTTAACAGATAAGATACTTAACATGAACACTCATATCAAAACAAAACATAATCAAATACAGATACTTATAACAATAAGCATCAAGCATGAAGTAGGATATAAGTCTACCAACCCATTCCAACTAATCACACTGCCCAACACATCTATAATACAGATCGAAACAGAACTACAGAAAATCAGAGCTGACAGACAGAACAGATCGAAACAGAACTACAGAAATCAGAACTGACAGACAGAAAATCAGAATTTTCAGAATCCAAACGGATAGTCTACATCGGAAACAGAAAGGCCACAGAAGGCCTGAAGACCACAGAAGGTCTGATGACCACAGAAGGTCTGACCCCACCTCTGCCGAGGACGAGACATGCATGCATATCAGAAACAGAATGGTAGAGGAGGTATCAGTGGGTGGCCCCCGTCTCGTCAAGACGTGGCACTCTGGCCTCCAATACTGGTAGAGGAGGTATCAGTGGGTGGCCCCCGTCTTGTCCGGACGTGGCACTCTGGCCTCCAATACCCAGAACAGAACAAAAATAGTGGAGGGAGAACGGAAGGTGAGACCAGCTCACATCTACCCTTCACTAGTGTCTCATGGGTCGTAGTAGACTATCAGCACCATTACAGCGCCACAGAAGGAGGATAAGGACACGGAAGAGTGCTACACTAGGGCATAATTTTTACAGAACAGGTCATGCTGAAACGGAGGAGTAGGACTAACCACCACTCAAATCTCACATCATGCCCAAAGTGTCTCACAAACTAGAAAATGACACACCCTAATATCCAGTCCTTAACAAAATTACAATTTTGCAGAAAATCAAAGCTGAACACACTTCATAATTTTTGCCATCAACCAGAAGTAATATATGAGTGAATTCCTTGAATTCCTTAGATTTCATGCAACTATCCTTAATTCATGTCAAACCATTCTATGTTCTCACAAAGGTTACAACACATTCAAAGTTTCAGAAAATTCACAACATATATATATACAGAATAGAAATTTTTCACATAACAAACAATTAAACAGATGTTTCAGAAAAAACAGATTAATATATCATACTTGCAACAGATGTTTCAGACCGAGTAAGTAACCTAAAATAGGCAATATGATATTCACAATAAAGCTATTTGAATCTACTTTCCAATAGAACTGAATTCGTCGGATTTGGAGTTATAACCGGGGAGATATGGGTGTTCGAACATAGAAAGGTCAGGATTTCAGAATTCCAGAAAACAGATTCGTATATCAGAATTGCGACACAAATTTCAGATCCAATAACTAACAGAAAATAGGCGACATGGTAGTCAAATTAAACCCTTCGAGTCTACTTTCTAATAAAACTGATTTGACGAGATTTCGAGCTATACCTAGGGAGATATGATGGTTCGAACACATAAAGGTCGAAACCCAGATTTCCAGAAAACTGATTTTGTACAGCTAGATTGCAATACAGATTGAAATACGAATACAGCTCGGATATGGTCGATATCATATTCAAATTAAAGCCGAATGTATCTAGTTTCATACAAAATTTATTTCGTGCGATTTGGATCTATAGGCCATGAGATATTGGGGTTATAGTACACAAAGGTCAGATTAGAGAATGCAGATTTCAGCAGAACAGGATTTTAAAACCCTATAAATATTTGAATTCGACCCCATACGGATAATCATTGCAAATAACGAATTTTAATTGAAATAATCTACAATTTAGCGGATTAGACTCCTTAGGATCGAATTACTCACAGAAAAATCGTCCACAGAGAAAAACGCCAAGACAGAGGATCACCAGGAAATTCGTCCACCACCAGTCTGCCACCACCAGCGTCAGAAATCTCAGGAGGCGCCAAGCACAGTAAGGGGCGACAACCAAAGGCGGCTAGGGTAAGAAAACACAAAAGTCGTGAGGGAGAGGAGCCCTCACGCAATTCCTCTTTTTCTCCCACCCCAAACGGATCCAAGATCCAATAACCCAGTTAACTTAAGTGAAAAATCGGTTTTATGGGCTTACCTGGGCTTAACCACCCTGCGCCACTCCAATAATATCAGAAATATGCGCCACCATGGTGGAAAGAATTCCAGGAGCGAAGAATCAAGGTTGAGGGTTCAAATCCCCAACCAAAATAATTATTTTTGCCCTGTAGGAAAAATTCCTACACTTAGGCAAAAATCCCAAAATTTTAACAGATAAAAATACAGAAACAGAATTTCTAACCTTAAATCATAATTCAGAAAAATCGAGGGCGTTACACTGTGTCTGTCCATTGACCTTCTCATATGGGTCGTGACATGCTCAATGACAACCGTTATGACCTCCCAACTACGGCGAGGTGTTAGGTTGTATCAAAGCAAGTCCCTAACCATATAGAATGGTCAATGACCTCAAGTCAAGGGATCAATGCATCTCCTGTCACTTGTGATGATAACTCATGATACCAAGTCATAGCCTCACAGCGGGTCTATCCAGTATATCCTCCAATGATATACCCATGTCTCTGCGTTAGCACCACGTGCCTAACCAGCCCATATACCAATCTCACAAGTATCAGAGCTGTCCCATATCCACTCAGGTACATCGACTGGGGACAATTATTTGAGCACAGATCCAATCTATCTCCAGAGACATTATCATGTAAGTACACAATCGCAGGTGTAGACAAACAATGATAACGACAATGCCAGAAAGATATATAAATATCAGAGTCAAGTAGTACAAAGATGGACCAAAACTAGGTCCTAGGGCATATACACCAACACTCTACTCAACTATGCGCTCACTGTGTCACAAGCGTGCCCCCTCTGTGTCTACTGAATGTTGCGCCCCTCTTGCTGTGGGCTAGTACTTTCCCCATCCCCTTCACCTGGGTGCGTAGAAATTACCAAGTCACAATGCCGCAATTGTGCTATCTGTCCTGAGTGGTGGATTGGGTTTGGCGTACGCCCCTAATATCTTTGCACACTCAAGGATTAGTGCCCTGAGCAAGAACAACCCTTGCACTATACTTATGCGAGATACACAACACACAAGTGTCCTACACAATTCTAGGCGCACTAGACATATGCGCAAATACTAGGCATAATATATCTAGCGATCACGAAACCTAAAAACCACGAAGATGGCAGCACTTATAGAATATGCGCCAACCACACAAACTCACAACATGAACACAAATCACCACATAGAGGAAATATATCAACTACACAACAAAATTGATGATACAAAAACCTCTTGTTGGCCACACGCCAACTTCTAGCATCCAATAATACAATGTCCCCATACATAAGAGAATGTACATAAGAGTTTAGAAGTAAACTCTAGATCGCCGAAGATGATGACCTTCGTCAGAGAGGAAAAAGATCACTAGTGATGTCTTGACCCCTCACCAAGCCAATGCTAGTCCTCTCAATGATTGGTTGGCTAACCTCTAGCCAACGACTCCAATGTCTTGTCGCTCACCAGACCTCGCCGGAGATGAAGGAGAAGAGGAATGGTGATGAAGACTCTTGCCCACAATGTCGCTCATGCCAAAGCTCTCGCCAAAGTGGAAGAAGTCTCTCTTGCGAATGGTCTTGCGCCACAACAAGCCTTCGCAATTTCCTTTTGTTGTCCCACGACTAAGTGTGCACTTGGGGTAATGGATCTAGGGTAGATCAATTCCTAGACCCACTCCACTAAACTTCAAGGCATAGAAGTTTCAGCATGTGCACCCTTCCTCTCCATTAAACTTCAAGGCATAGAAGTTCAGCATGTACCCCCATCCTCTAGCAAATAGCAATACCTGCATGCTGGGTCGGTGTCCCAACACATATAGGTCACTGACACTCCTATGGGTCTCGGATTCAAGTCTCATCTATGCCTCAATCTTCAGCATAATTTATGCATCCTCTGTGCACTCTATACTTCGCGCCAATGCGTCAACTATCCCTGCTTAGGACTAAGGTTATGCACTGCCTATACATTCATCATGTCATACTCCACGAACAACCCCTAGGCCATACCTAAGGATAAATAATGCACTAAGCCCTACTGCTCCTCAGTAGACAATCTACATATACACCTTAACACAATGGTTAGTATTTTTGTTCCTATCTTCTCTAAATAAACCTTCCTACTCCAGGCCTCACCTAAGGTGAGTGTGTATATGCCCCTAAGCTACAACCTCTATCACTAAGTAAGAAGGTGAAAACATTCCTTATGTTCCCTAGTGTTACACCTAGCCACCCTATCTGAGGGAAGCAAATTCTCTTTTTTCAATAAGATTAATAAAAAATGGAGAGCGTAGGGACAGGGATAGATAAAAATTAAAGGCACTGTCAGTCTAAAATGAGCAATAGATGATGGGTGCGTTACCTCCTTTGTAAGAGGCAGCATGTACTTGCATCATTCTACTAGCAGCCTCCTTAGAGCCACCATCAGTCTTATACAGAAAACTTAAGCAAACCCTACGACTTTGCTTTAATCATCAATATAATACACAAATTAAAACCATTATACGTCACGATAGAAAAAAAGACTGACCTTCCAAATTTTATATATATATATATATATATATATAAACTGGGCACGAGGCCACGAGCTCTAGCCTCGGAATGGATGGTCCTATGCGTAGCAAAGCCTAGTAGTATTTTTATCCAAGTAACTTACAGTAAATAGAACACACGAAATACAATCCAGAAACAGGGAATTAAGAAAGATTGTGCAATCTAACACCGAGAAAGATCTGAAGACTTTGTTCAAACCCTCGAGCAAAATATTTGAACGACTACAACAGTAACTGCGAAAACCTTAGAAACGTCCGAGAGAGAAAGCGGACCAAGGACTTCGACCCAAGCAAATGTTGGGGCTGATAAAAGAAGAAATACACATTGTCCAGTAACGTAAAACCATCATCTTCGTTTGAAATGCTTAGCGATAAAATTTCCAGCGTATAATGGATACTTGTCCCGGATGTATGCTTCAAGACACTTCTTATATGAAAAATCCATCAAGTCACCATCAGTCCTCACAATAAAGAAGCATCGTGAGCATCTGAATTCTGTATGTCGATTGACCTACAGAAAACAGTTTAGGTAAGCTTCAAATTGAGATTGAGATAGTATCCGATACAGTTAAACAAAAAATCTCAGTAAGCCTGATGAGACCAACTGAGCCGACCATAAAAACTGAGCACTAGTTGTCCAACCTGTCCAATTTGATTTTTTTTTTGTTTTAAAAAAAAGTAGATCACTAAGAACAAGTTGACCGAATTTGACCTATTGAACTAAGTAATTTTTAATTTTAAAATTCTTATATTAAGTTTTTAATGATATTTTTTTATTGAAATTGTATTTAAAATTAAACACGTGATCCAACTAGTAAACTACGGACTCAAGCTCAACTGAGTTATTGCTCCATTTGATTAAATTAGGTTCCAGTTTAGAAAAAAAAATTAAGCACCTACAACTGAAAAGTAATTATGTGACGTGAGTGCACTTTTCCATTTCCTATTTTCTATATTCGTTGATAGAAACCTAAGACAATATTTACATGAAAATATGGATACCCCACGTCTTCTATTACATCTAATCCAATTTTAGCAGTATTTAAAATCAGAATTACAAGAGAGGTTTAGAAGATAGACCTCATAGAAATGATTATATATTAAAATCTGGTATTTCCTGCAAGTTAACTTGGACTAAACATCTATAATTGAAAGGTACAACTAGGATACACCCAAATATATAACTAGGATGCCCTTTCTCGATGCACGAATGTGAAAAGTTAAGTAGACTGTAATCACCATTGTGCAACAAAAGGAAGATAAATTGTAACAGGAGAAAAGCAAAAGCTTCCTTAGGCATTCAGAAACATCATTATATAAGGGAAAAGTCAATCTTTTATTGTCCCGATACACCCCCTTCACAATATCCATTTGGTTTAAATTGAATGGGTGCCCCTAATTCAAAAAGAAACCAAGTAAAATATCCTATAGCCTGCAGCTAAGTAACCCAATCCAAATGATAGATTTTTTTTTCCTCAATTGACCTAGTCCAACACATCCAGCCTAAGCCTGATCAACTAGGCCTCACTTATCCTCATTTGAGTGACCCAAAGTGATCTATGCCCAAGCATAAGTGTCCTTAACCAAGTGATCATGCTCGGCTCCTAGTGGTCTGACTCAATTGATCCTCATAGTGGAGAAACATTCCCTAAGTAATAAGCACTTGAAAGGATCAAATAAAAAATATATAAAAAGATATAATCAAGCAGTCCATAGCTCACAAACCATGACCTAGACCCAAAACCAAACCTAGGCTCAAGCTCAACTCAATTCATGCATGCATGTGTATGGTTTACTTTGGGTACCACAAAGAGATTAGTTAATTTGAGCTTGATGAAGATGTCAAGTACTAATTATGAGAGATTTTGATATCCTAGTTTAGTCTTGGAAGTGGGAAAAGAAAAATTATTTGGGCTTAAGCATTTTAAATTGGATCATATTATCATTCGACTCACCTAGTTAATGGATCAATTTGTTTATTAAGCACATCGTATCAGAGAGCCATACAGTGTAACTCAAGAGTCCAACCATCACAATTGTGTTTAGTTAAGTATGCTCAGGTGAATAAATCAAATTGAATCAACTCATTTACATTGACTCCAAATTGTGCTAAGATAATACTTGTTATGTGTCATGTAGATGATTGGATTAGTATACAAATTATTTTTAGGATTCCAACCATGAAAGAAACCCTTTCTATGTTGCCTATAGGTTACTCTCAGGCATTTTGGTTCTCCTAAAATTTTAAAGCATTAAATCATGAAAAACAAACCCTACTACTTTGCTTTAATCATCAATACACCAATTGCAATGATTTTAATGTCAAATACATTATTGCGTAGCACCAAATTTTTTCCCATTTTTAACAAAGTAGAGGAGATAACTTAAAATGGAGGTTGGCAACTAGCATGCATGTTGTTAATTTATACTGCATGTAAACTGTTTCGCTGTAGTTTCAATTACTGACATATTGTAGCACAGAAAATAAATAAATTCATGGGTCCAATTAATAGTACAGCGTAGATAGTAAGAAGCATTTCAAATTTATAGACCAGACACACAAACACAAAGATAAAAGAGGAATGTACCAAATAGACTGTATACTTACCACTATAGCAGCGATACCACATCCGATTTTGTCTTCTGAATGAGGATGATAATGGAGAAGTTTTTCTATGACCTTCTCGTCTTCAACACTCAAACATTCCCCGTCCATGTATCTGCAGGAGAATATGCAAAGAAATGAAATAGAATTATAAGATATTCTTGTAAGCTCAATGAAGATATCAAGGAAAAGGCAACAAGAGAAACAAGTGAATAAATAATATTTATTAGGTATAGCAAAAACAAGCAAATAAACATTTTCTTAAAAAGAGCATTCACAAGGATTAAAACTAAACCTAATAGTATCTCCCCCTTTTAAATAATATTTTTATTTCCCACATAGCCAAGATTCTATGTTATACTTCTCTAGAAACAACCGGGATAACTGTAGCAAATGGCAGTGGTAACTCTTTTCTGTTGCGGACAATTTTATTCATTTTGTAAAGGCATCTATGCTTTTCTCAAGGATAAAGGCTTCGATGAACTCAAAGAAAATCATTCAAAATCCAACTTGTAACTTGTTTAGGGCTCTAGTATGTACATCCTATACTCAATAGGCATAAAGAAGATCTAAGCTAGCATCAACTGGCCATTGCTTCCCCCTTCTACAAGAGGCTGAGATGATGTGCACAAGAAATTGAGAAGTATAAAGTTCTAAATGTTGGACATAAAACACAGAAACAAGAAAAAGATAAGTATGATGGTGAGCTTACAAATAGGACAGGTAAAGGCAAACTAAGGTTACAAAGAGAATGGTGTAGACTAGCTTGATAAGGTGATGCATGAATTCAACAACTTTTAGCTATTAATATGCATTAATCAATAAACTCGTGAATGCTATGGTGTAGAAGAAGCAACACATCCAGGAAGCTCCCACAAGGCAATCTTTTCTTTCTTTTGATGTGAGATTTGGTATAGGACAAAAAAAATGTAAGAGAAGAGAGAGGAGAGTCAAAATATTAAACGTTGCCTTAAAACAAAAGCATGCACCTCTACGTTAAGAGGCTGGGCCACTGGGGATAATATACAAGTCTCTCCACAAAACACAATTAGCACAAAAAACCACTCAAAATTAACTTTTCTAGTAGTCAGTCGCAAGGGAGGATGCATATCCAATCAGAGATTACAATCATCTTGATGATTGCACACAACTGGGGGCTCAATCCCTTAGGCAGTCATAGATACAGTTGCAGTTTGCGACTAACTCCATTATTGGGCTTTGAAGAAAATTTTTTAGTTTCTATTGTATGGCAATTGGCATAGAAACATGATTGGACTCAAGTTGTTAACCTCCTATGCACCACCTTGTATCTGAGGATAAAATCAAAATGAATTACGTTCAAGGAAGTGTTGACACTCAAGTCATGTAGTTAGGACTCAGGGATTCAAAGTAATCTACTTGATTCTGAATATTACCTACAATTTGAGTCATATCCCTAAGGCCAAGAAAATAAGACACAAAGAAAATTTATTAGGGAAAGAAAATAGGGGGATAGAAAAGTAAGAAGATTTTCCTTCTCTTGTATTTCTTTAGAGGAAAAAGAGGATTAAGGGTAAATTTTAATTGATATTTGCGCCCAACTCTTAGTTTTTGGGCGAGCAACAAGTAGCTCGGGTGCCAATGGCGAGTAGCTGCGGCAACAATGATAGCTACACTGGCTGGCAGCGATAGCTATGCAACAGCAAGTGATGAGCAACTGCATCACAGTGAGTGGCATGTAGCAAGCGGTGAGCAGCGGTGATGCGATAGCGATGAAGAAGCAGCAGCAACAACGAAGAAGCAGCAATTGGCAAGGGATAGGCAGTGTGATGTAGTGACTATGGGAGGGTTGGTCCTTAGTGCCGTATTCTACGGTGTTTACACAATGCACGTGAGAGGGTCTGGAGACGAGGGAAGTCAAATCGCTCGGAAAGTATAGCAAGAAACATGAGAAATCAGCGCGAATTCATTTCGAGACAATACTAATGCGAGAGAAATCCAACGGCACCCAAAATTACTAAAATTCACTCACTAACCTCTAGAGCAATTTTAAGCACAACACCAATGGGGGTTGCGGATCGCGAGGTCAGCTCGCGCGCCTATATACCTACGATCAAACTAACGAATAGGGAAATCGTCCATGACTCCGGCGCTCGGATGCTCATGGGTGAGAGGGCGAAAGAAACTCAACACGGAGAGAACGTCTAGAAACAGGCGAACTTGACCCACCCGGAACGGTGGGATTTACTTCTCGAAAAGCGGGGAAACACGAGTAGGAAACACTTCGAGTCGAGACACCGGTCATCGACTCTTACAAATTCTGAAGGCGAAGCGCCGACTTCGTCTTCCACACAAGCTAGAGGCCTTCTTGCTCACCAGGAGATCTCTACTTCTAAGAGAACCAAGGAACACAACACCTCAGCCTCCTCTTTTATAGAACAAGAGGGGAGGGAACAAGACAAAGCAGAAAAAGACAAGCTACTTTAACAACTAACTACTCCTGCAGGCCACAAAGGTGGTCAAGCTGCTACTACAAGACAAAGCAAAACAAACTTCTACCTAATATTCTATGAAGCTGGCGCATGGTCTTCTGGTATTCGTATGAAGGCGGTTGGGCGGTCAGACGCGTTCAGAGCATACCACGACAAAGCAGCAGAATTTGGACGTTGTTGGCTGGGTTACGACGGATGTGGCGCGTTCTTGGGCCGTATTGCTAAGATGATTGCGCGGCCCCTCAGGAGTTGGGCCTTCAGGTGGACAACTGCCCATGTCCTTGGGTGAAAGGGCTTCGGTGTGGATCGACAATGGGCTGATAACTCCTACGAAATGGTCCGGCGGTTGAGAAGGGCGTTGGGATCGCCAAATAACCACCTTGTTGGGCTCCTTCAGGTATTCATGAAGTGGAGCAACATGGTAGGGTGAGTTGTGTACGTCAAAATGGGGTCGTCGGGGTAGTTCTGCGGCTTCTTCGGGTAGTTATCCGCAGGACTCACGGGGCGAGATTTTCGTCACTGGTTACCCCGAGGAACATTCTGTGAGAAATTTAACTTGTGCATGTGAAGCCGCCCCCGAATTGGGTAGTTGTCCGCAGGACTCACGGGGCGAGGTTTTCATCGCTGGGTACCCCGAGGAACATTCTGTGGTAAATTTAACTTATCCATGTGAAGCCACCCCCGAATCGGGTAGTTGTCCGCAGGACTCACGGGGCGTGGCTTCCATCGCTGGGTGCCCCGAGGAACTTTCTGTGGGAGATCTAACTGACGCTGCCCCCGATCCCAGAATCCACGGGCCGAGGTTTTCGTCACTGGGCACCCCGAGGAACTTTCTATGCTGAATTGAACTTTCTGGATCTTTAGTACTGGATGCTCCTGCATCACAGTGGCAGTAGCAAGCAGTGCAGTGGCAAGAGGGAGCATGTAAACAAGTGTATAGAAAAAAAAAAGGATGGGTGATATTAGGTTTACAAAGCACAGATTGTTACTTCCCACCTAATTTGGGCTGATTGAAAAAAATGAAAACCATGTTTTCTTTCATTTCATTTCCTTTTTTTCTAAAATACCAAGGAAAATACTCTTTTCCCTTCTTTCATTTCCCTTTTTCCTCAAAGAAAACAGGGTGTAACTTACAACTTTTGAGCTAATTAACTTTTCTTAGTTTATGCTTTTCTAATCATGTTAAAGGGAAGATCCTATATCAGATCTTATTTAACATTGTAATATTTTCCACTGAGTTATCAAGATATAGAATATCATTTTTTGAATATTTTTTAAAAAGTGAATGAAAAAAACATTATTTTAAAAAATATAATTGAAATAGAAAATCTAATCTCTAGTATCAAGATGTTGATAACTAAAAATTGAAAAACTGTAAAATATAAAACAAAATCATTGGAACATAGTTTAAAGACATTCATAACAATAAGATTACAAATACCAAAGCTATAGAAAAAGAAAGGCTTCAAATAGAATGGCCATAGACTAGAAACATTCATGTTCTATAGTGATACATATCAACAGTAATAAGGAAATTTGCAATAATAAAGAAACATAAGAGCGGTCAATTGATAGCTATTCCAGAGAGAACTTCAAAGATGATTTATTTGAATCATGCAGGGGTTACTTTATTAGGATTTATAATTTTCAAATAAGAATTCCATGAATAGTTGCTTCAAGGAATATGTAGATTCTTTCCTAAAGAGAGGCATTAGTTTGCAATGGAAAGAGGAGAATTTTGGTGGAAACATGAGGAAGAAAAGAGATGAGAAAATACAGGAAGAAAAAGAGTTTCAAGAATGAAACCATTATAAATCATCTATTCTTCTCTAAAAGAATGGTTTACCTCTATATAAACAAATGGAGTCTATATACAAATCCATCCACATCTCTAAACACCACAAACATTAAAAACTATTAAATAACTAACCAAAATTTACTTAAGGGTGGTGCATGCAATTGAAGGATGGTCATAGCTTGCAAGAAATTTTATAGCCAAACACCACTGGAGCTCAGCCTTGGTTTGATGGTAGATCTAGTTGCAGAATGATTAGGCTCTAGTGTGGACTTCTTAGTGTTGGTTGTCCTAGGGAAGGATCAATACGCAAACCAAGAGTGGAGCGGAAGAGAGGAGAAGACAAAGAAGAAATGAGAAGAGGAAGAAGGGGAGGAGAAGGAAAAGACAGAAGCAACTCTCTGCTCCCACTAGTGGATGAAGCAGCATAAGCTACTCCCACGGACGAACCTTCGCTTGCGAGCGGATGAAGCAACAGAAGTAGTTCTTGTTGTTCTGGTCCATGTAGTTACTCAACTTAGTCTTTTGTGGCCACTCATGAGAGCATGAAGCACATAGCAAGGAAAGTAGCTTTCGTGGTTCAGAGAAGGGAAGCATCTCTAGCGAATGAAGCAACTTTGTTCTCTTAAGAGCACAAAGTGCACAAACCTTCGGTTACTTCTCACAGACAAAACAATAGAATTAACTCTTGTGGACAAAGTGGCGAAAGCATGAAGCAACTCTTGCATCCAGTTATGTTCAATACCGCACCGGTCTATATTTGGATTGGAACACCAGTTCCGGCCAATTTTGGAGACCTTGGTTCATATCAATCCATATCAATTCAGACCAATATATGATATTAGTGGTACCAGATGTGAATATATATGCAGACCAATATTATATTAGACTAGTATGTACCACCTAAACTGAGATCAAACCATTTTTTAAATCTTTGCTTAAGAATGCTTATTTCTTAAGCTCCAACTACATACATTTATCTAAAGTAACACAGATATGAACTAAAATGAGGTTTTAAAATCTAATGTGGTCAAAGAACACTAACATCTAATGTTGAAAAGGGGCAATGGCTTGGTAGCCTAACCATCCTCTCTTATTCCAACATATAAGGCATATTTAATATGTAAGACACTAGAATAGTCAGTTTATGAATAAATAGGACTTAATTTAACTTATTTTTGACCTTGTTGCTGATCCAAAGTAGATCAGTTGCTTCAAGTGATAGGATCGCATGATCCTACAACCTAAGACACAATTAGAATGCTATTAAAATCATTGCAACCATTTATATGACAACAAATTATGTTTTAGTCTAAGTGTGAGTTTGTTGTAGTAAATAGGACTTAATTTAACTTACTTTTGAATGAAAAGAATACTACAACAAACTCATACTCATTCGTTAGACTAAAACATAATTTGTTGTCATATAAAAGGTTGCAATGATTTTAATAACATTCTAGTCTAATGTTATTAAAATCGTGTCTTAGGTTGTAGGATCACATGATCCTATGACTTGAAGCAACTGATCCGCTTCAGCAACAATGGCAAAAATAATATAGGAATGGTAGGAACATAGTTCTAATTGTGCAATCGGTTGGGACTATCCAATCCTACCTATCTATAGTAATTGGGTTAATAATAAGGAAATGGATTTTGAATCTGAAACACATTACTTAATCCACTAAGTTTAAATCCTAACCTATGATCTTTGGCTCATTGACCCATTATATCGCCTTTCAATTGCTCAATGTTAATTGTGTTAATGTGTATGCCCTGAAAACCAATTATACTATGCAAATTCATACATTAAATAAAGACAATTGTCATTATTATATTGGTTGCTATGCCTACGTTGAAGTATTGGAAAACATAACAATGTCCCTAGAGATTGATATTGCTTAATCTCATAAATAAGTCCCTAGTTGACGTACCTTGGTGGATAAGAGACAACCTTGATACATATGAGACTAGTATATGAGCTTGTTGGATGCTAGGCATCAACACAGACATATATAGGCTCATTGAGCAAGATGTACTAGACCGACCGACCGACCAAAAAATTATGACTTGGGTGTCACAAGTCAAGTTTCACAAATGACAGAAGATGCTCAGATCCTAGACTTGAGGTCAGTACTTACATAAGATAAGTGACGTAATTTGATATAGCCTAATGTTTTACATAACTAGGGAGTGGCATTGGGTATGTCATAAGTCTTATATAAAGTATGAGTGATCAAAAGAGGATTTGCCCCTTCCTTCTAATAAAGAGTTTGATAATCTAGGGTTCCCTCTGTAGGTGATTGATTGAGTGTATGACCATACCCTAGAGATTAGATTTCCTGCTTGAGTCACCGCACATGATTGGAATAGTAAATGTGGCACACTTGTCCATTGTAGGATTATTAGCTGGCAAAGGGATTATATTGCACATATGAAAACTTTGTCGCTTCTTAGGCATTGTTAGCTGACAACATATTTTTATGTCTTGGGTAGTAGTGATGTATTGTTAGATGTCACTTATTGCTTGTAATGATCTGACCAACTCATCACTGCCAACATCATATAGGATATACAGGGTCGCACATGTAGACACTTGGAGATCACTATAGATCTAGGAGTCTTAGATCGAATTATGGTTTAATTTGAGTTCATTTTGATTATTGAATATACCATATCAGAATAGGATCGAATGAATGGTTCACATGATTCAATCTATAAGAAGAATGGAGCTAGGCACCTATTCATTGATCTGGAGAAGTAATTAGACTTCAAATCAAAGAAGGGGCAAGTTATAGGGTATGAGGTGCTTATAAGGCTTGTATGGAAGGCCTAGAACATGGATAAGCTCTAGATGGAGCTCATAGAACCCAATGAGGGTAGAAACAGTAGCCATCATTGGCACATAGCTTCAGTAATAGATGGGTAGCTACACTCTATAAGAGAGGAAGCAATGAGTTTTAACCCAAGCCCAAGCGTAGGCACCTAATAAAGGCGCCACCAAGGAGGTGCCATTACCTTAATGGAGCACCTAGGTGGTTAGCCAAGCAAGGCATGAAAGCCTTGACGCATGGTGATCAGGGGAAATGATTTTGCCTCTAATGGAAACTCTTTCTCTCTCTTCCTTTTAGCGCTATGTCTAGGTGCATGATCAAGGTATGTTCCGGTCGACCATGCCTTCTAAGGAGAGCGTCTAGCTTTGTATAAATAAGCAAACAAGGGGTTGGGTCATAACACACAAATTATTCTATTCTTTCTCTGTGCTTGTGTTGCCGCCCTCCTCCCTTGTCGTGAGCACCAAGGCCTTGTTCCCTTCTTTCAAGGCTAGCACGAAGCACGAAGTTAGGTGATCTTTAAAGGGTTGCTATATGGATACCAGTAGAAAGCAAACACTTGAGCACCTTCAGTCGACAATGTCAAGTACGTTTCAAAGGCAAAATTACTATCACGTTCATTAGCTCATCTTGCATAGATCCTCAAGGTTTCAGGCAATTATTCTGCTGCATATTTTTTTATATACCTGCCATTTTTCCCAAACAAATTGTGCTCATATTCTTTCTCAACTGATTAATTGTGATTGTCATCTTCTTTGTCGACTCATCGACCATGTTCGTCTTCTTCTTCGCTGGCTCATCTGTTCATTTTCTTCTTCATCAACTTGTCATATTGCCATAGACTGTGTTCATATTCTTGTTTGTTGGCTCATTGCTTCAACGAAAAAAATGCTTAATCTTCACTAACTCATTGCTTCATTGGCTAATCTATATGTTTTAGCTTCAGCTACTTGTTTTTTATCTCTAACAATCAATTCTTCACATTCTACGTTCAGCATTCGGCTATTTGGAAGAGTGTAATTCAACCATCTGACAAACTTCTACTAGTTTGTCACAAATTCACAATGACACAATGCAATTCCTTTCATCCAACAAACTTTTGCCATTAGCAATTTGTATTTTTGCTAGTTTATTAGATAAACTTTGTGATTATGTGATATTACATACTTGATACTTGGTTATCCATTTTAGTTGGCAAGTTAATTAAAATAGTTTGCTTATATTGATATAATTTTCTTTCTTAAACTGTATTGTGTGTGAATTGTTGTAGAATATCTAATTTTGTTGATTAATTGATACCAAAATATTTGGTCCTTTGTTAGTTGATACTTGATAGGTATTGTTATTTATTTTTGTTATAATATTCATATTACTCCTAATATATGAATACATTTTTTTAAAAAGAATCTTTTTTTTGCCTTTCTATAGGATCTTACATTCCTATGATCCTGATCCTAGTAACCTTGTTCTAGTCAAATAGGAAAAAAACAAATCCTTTGGAGAAAGCAACTCTAACTAGAGTCAAATAGTAATCCATTACACCTTTGAGGCATGATCATTTATCCTCATAATTATAACAATCTAACAAAATAATCTCAATGCCCAACATTGCATAGGGTAGGGGTTACTGCCCCCAAATCTCCAATTCCTCTTGGTCAAACATCCACTTGAATAATACAAGTTAAATTTTCAGCTAAGGTTAGCAAATAAAATAAAGTGGCTTTGCTTCCCTCCACTAGTTTCATAACAACTTTCCATCACCGTAGGTCATAACCACCATACTAACCTTGATTTTCATACTTCTATTACAACCGCCTATGATCATTGACCTATATTTTCATCTTTTTCTAGTCTTTATCTATAACTGAAGTATGGTAGCATTTATTAAAATCAAACAATTGATTTGAGCCCATTCATAAATAGATGCCCAAAAAAAAAGGTTGCAACAAACATAGAAAGATGGAAAAATAATGAGGATGTAACAGACTGCCAAATGATAAATGTGCATGTCCTAAGTGGTTAAATGTGTAACCTGGTAGAATAACAATTTGACAAAAGTTTTTCCTCAAAAATAGTTATATTAATAGCTTTAAGTCACATGGAACTATCTGTTCATTCACCATTAACAGCAGTCATCTTCAGCAAGGAAGCATATTATCAATTACACATTACAGGTGAGACAAATGCCCCATCAGGCAGATTAAATCAGAGCAGAGTTTCACAATTCCCTTGATCTATGTAATACGTTTTTGAATTTTCTTTATCGACAACATAACTTGAACTTCAACTTATAGTAGCAAAACTACACTGTTACTGAAATCAGACATCAAACATTGCATGCCAAGTATGACACTTTATTGTTAGTTCTGTGAACTTTTCTGATCAGTCCTGAACCACATATTTTAGAACTTTTCAATTTAGTTCGGAAAAATTGTTTGGTCAATCATTTCTACATATTTCTTTTTTCAACCACACAAACTAAAATCAAGTAGTTCATTGTCACCATGTTTTTTTAATGTGAGTTCATAGATAGCATTTGAATCATAAAATCAGATTGTAATTGCTGATGTTTTTGCCATCATTTCAGTTGGTGCCCAAACTTAACTCTGTATTCATTTCCTCAATTCTAGGATTTAACCATTTTAATCAGGAATTCCACTTTTACTTCTATTTTTATTTTTAATTTGTTTTGTAAGCGGTGAAGACAAGATTTGATCGTCGGCTCTTAGTAATAAAACTAAGATCCTTACTAGCTGTGCTAATTGACTCTCTCCAACTCATTTACATGATCACTATCTCATCTGATCATATGATCTGAACATTATAAATGAGAATTTATTCAGAATTCACATGCCTATCAGATGTAAGTACTATCTTAAAGACCTCAGGTAACCAAAAAAACAAAGCAGCAAGCTCTATTTTCAGTATGGGAAGGCTGAAATCTTAGCACTTCACTAGAAAGCAATATTGTTTAGTGGGAGTTCTTATGCTTAAAAAGCCATTCAGTCAGGAAGAGCGAGATCATAAATTTAGCAGATTATTCTTCCCCTACAAAACATAGCTTAAAAATCTTACAAATTTAAGTTCCATACCGGTTATGTAAATGATGCAATGCCAAAGAAACAATGTTCCACAAGAACAATTTCCATCTTCCTTTGCTGTTTAATATCCACTGGAACCAAAATCATATTAATCAGCGGTACATTGACCTTTCTACATGAGGAAGAACCCTCTTCATTTCATGCCAACGCTTTCTTTTAATTGGATCAGTTCATGGGAACATTCAAACAATTGGAATCGATGAGGTTGAACGCTAATTTTGTACTAATCCCATTTCAAACAAGCTAGTCAGTTACAATCAAACATGAATTCTTAAAACAACACATTTCGTACTTATTTACATCTGCTCTCAAAAGCTTTCCAAATAGAAAGGGGAGTCTGCGGATGACAAATAAGTACCTCTTGGAGTGGAGAATTTCTTTGGCGAGGGTCCTAACGGATTCTATGTCCATCAGGATTTCCTCCTCCTTCCATCTCGAGAACACCGTACCTTCCGTGGAGAGCTGAGAGGGACCTTTGGGATCGCTCTCGTTGGCGGACGAAGAAGCCAGCGGTGAGGCGGTATCGTCGGAGGAGGAAAGACTCGACGCAAAGCGGCGGGGAAGGGCAACGACCACCGCGTCCAGGGCTCGGGCGCGAAGAAGGGGCACGCCTCGCAGGAGCAGCGCAACGGCGTAAGAGGCCATCGTCGCTGCCCGGGTTCGAGAGCACATGGCGGCTTTAGGCTGCGTTGGCAGAATGAGGTGTTTGGAAGAAATGGCCTAACCTCGGTAACAAGTGGTTTTTCCTAAGCTAGGTGTTAGGCCTTGGGTTCCCCGGTTTAGCCCAAGGCCCAATGGACCTAATCCAAGCAGTCTAAACCAGAAAACTTACGCGGAGAGACGCATGGCCCAACGGCATCGTCACACGAGACTCGGACGAAGCCTCATCGTCTCCACAAAGCTCGATGCAGCGAGCTGCGGATGGCTTCGTAGAGCGGAGAGATCGGACGCGTGATGACTCCTTCCAGCGATTGAAGCGGAGCTCGGAGGCGGGAGGAAGCGGCATTGTCAGCGCGAGCAGAGGACCCGGTCGACGCGTGCGGAAGAAACGGGCGTGGCTGCCCGAATTAGGAGAAGAGAGGCGGCGGTTTTCTTGAATATAAGGAGCTACGAGCGAGCATCGAGGGGGCTTGGCGATCTCCACCAGCAAGCAACGGAAGAGAGAGCTGTGAGTCTGTGAGCGGAGAGCTTCAGAGGAGATCTGCGATGAGAGCTCTGGAGAGGGAGGAAAGCAGATAAAGAGAGAGAGGCTTAGAGAGCGCTGTGAGGCGCCGACGCCGCCGACGTGAGAGGCGAGGTTAGGGTTTTGTAACCTTTGAAGAAGGAATAAAGGTGAAGCTTTCCCTATTTCCGGCGTCTCATCCTTCCCTGTGTTTCTTCTCCGACGAGCGAGTTCCTCACCTATTTCCTCTGTTTTCGCCGTGGCAACGAGCTCAGCGACAGCAGGCGGCTGCCACACCGGCGGCAAGTGGCGGAGGGTGAGACGGGGATGTCTCCACCTTGCTGATTCATCCATCCTCTCCGCCGCAGTGGACGGCGGCGGTGAGCGCTCGAGCTCGGCGCGAGGAAGACGAAGACACAGCAGCGAAGGCGACGACGCTAGCTTTCGAACGCGTCGAGCGTTCAAAACGAGGCAAAGCGAAAAGTCAAAATCGGGAGCCAGTCAACGCGGGCAAAATCGGTTTCGCGATTTCAAAATTAGGCGGCTGACGCAAGCCGACGTCAACAATCCGATTTAATTCGGAATTCGGCAAACGACACTGTTTGGTCAAAGTTGATTTTGACCATAGAGGTATTTTGATTTAGGATTTCCGATTCTTTCCGGATTTCTAAAATAGGGTTAGGGTTTTCCAATCCTCTCCGTGCGAATTATAATTTGGGGATAAAAGTTGAGCAGGGGAACTAGGGTTTCTGATTTGGGGGTGAGATTTGCCCGGAAACCCTAGCGCGATCACGTTCCGGTGTTCCGCCGAACGGCCCTGAGACAGCGGATAAGCGCTGTTTTTAGGCCGATCCGACCGGGGCGTGACAACAGGTATCAGAGGCTAAAGTGATCCAGCAGCATGGTGAATCAAGGAGATCGCATAGCGCGAATCGAGCAGGTGCTTGGTTTGATAGGGAACAACAAAGATGCGGTGGTTCCTCAGGTGGAGGACCTCAATCGCACGATTGAGGAGCGGAGGTTGCAGATCCTTGCCCTCCAACAGACTTTGGCTGGAGTAGTGGAGGCTCCCCAAATTGTTGAAGGCATGGCGGCCCTATAAGAGCAAGTAGGGGTCTTGCAAGGACAAGTGACGACTTTGGCAACACAGGTAGCCAATTCCACGGCAACTCAGCAGCAGATATTGGCGGACCTCGCGGTGATGCGCATGGCATTGGCGCAGGCACAAGGAGGTGCCCCTACAGCAGCCATGGCGTAGTATGGGGCTCCCAACGGGAAGGTTCGCACCCCAGAACTTGCAGTGTTCAAGGGGGCCAGATCAGCAAAAGTATTGAGTAATTTTCTGTGGGATATGCAACAATACTTTGATGCTAACCATGTTGCAGACCAGGAGAAGGTGAGGGTGTGCACCGCATACCTCTCAGATGATGCAAAACTCTGGTAGAGAACCAAAGTTGATTCGACATCAGAGGCGGCTAGTTGGACATGGGAGGTGTTCCGAGAGGAGCTGCGACAGCAGTTCCTTCCCGAAAACTCGATGGACTAGGCACGAGAGGCGGTGGATTGGCTAAAGCACACAGCGACGATCCAGGAGTATGTCAAGGCGTTCTCCGCACTGATGTTGGAGCTACCTGAGATGGCGGAGGGAGACAGGAGGTACTTCTTCCTCCGGAATCTCCAACCCTGGGCGGCAACGGAGGTTCGACGACATGCGCCGCAGGATTGGAGAACGGCTGCAGCTATAGCCGAGTCTCTCGTGGACCAGAGAACTTCAGGGACGACCTTTCAGAGAGCACAGAGGTCGCCCCGAAGTGACCATCTCCACCCAGAGCAAGAGTGCCACAGAGAGAGAGACTCTCTCCCCGACGAAACGGAGGTCAGACGGCACGACAGGAGCAGACCTGACCTGCAAAGAGGGGGCAGGGTCAACTGAGACCGATTGTCTACTTCTTGTGCAAAGGACCACACCAGATATGCGATTGTCCGGACCGACAGTGGTTGAATGCAATTGCAGCGATCGTGCATCGGGAGCTAGCTGAGAAACCGGTGGTAGTTGATGACGAACCAGTAGAGGCTCAGATAGGAGGTATGTACATTGCCTCAGTGGTCGCAGGTAAATCATCATCGACCTCCTCAGATGCAGATGCAAAGCTAGAGGATGCAATCGACAAGGGTGATGTCGAGCAGAAGGCGAGTTTCGGAGACGCAAAAACCCTGGAGGAGAAGAAGACATGGAAGCAAGTAGTGGAGGAAAAGGCTCCACCGAAGTCCTCGAATTCTTCAGACACCGAAAGGGACGACGGGCCTCAGCGGATCCAAGGGAGATATTGGCCCTCTTTAGCCAACCCCGTAGAGTACGAACGAAGGCATCAAACTATATTTGATGATGCTGAGTACCAGAAGATACGTAAGGAGATGTGGAAGAAACCTGTGGACGTCAGAGCTCCAAGCAGGAGCGAGCTCTCAAGCAGGTGTTGAGCGGGCCGCTCGCGCCGGACATCGAGGGCGATGTCCAAATTGGGCCGGGGAGAATTGTTAGGCCCTGGGTTCCCCAGTTCAGCCCAAGGCCCAGTGGGCCTAATCCAAGCAGTCCAAACCAGAAAACTTACGCGGAGAGACGCACGGCCCAACGGCGTCGTCACATGAGACTCGGACAAAGCCTCATCGTCTCCACAGAGCTCGACGCGGTGAGCTGCAGACGACTTCGTAGAGCGGAGAGATCAGATGCGTGATGACTCCTTCCAGCGATTGAAGTGGAGCTCGGAGGCGGGAGGAAGTGGCATCATCAACGCGAGAAGAGGACCTGGTTGACGCGTGCGGAAGAAACGGGCGTGGCTGCCCGAATTAGGAGAAGAGAGGCGGCGGTTTTCTTGGATATAAGGAGCTACGAGCGAGCATCGAGGGGGCTTGGCGATCTCCACCAGCAAGCAACGGAAGAGAGAGCTATGAGTTTGTGAGCGGAGAGCTTCAGAGGAGATCTGCGACAAGAGCTCTAGAGAGGGAGGAAAGCAGAGAAAGAGAGAGAGGCTTAGTGAGCGCTGTGAGTCGGCGGCGAGTCGCCGCCGACGTGAGAGGCGAGGTTAGGGTTTTGTAACCTTTGAAGAAGGAATAAAGGTGAAGCTTTCCCTATTTCCGGCGTCTCATCCTTCCCTGTGTTTCTTCTCCGACGAGCGAGTTCCTCACCTGTTTCCTCTATTTTCGCGGCGGCAACGAGCTCAGCGGCAGCAGGCGGCTGCCACACTGGCGGCAAGTTGCGGAGGGTGAGACGGGGACGTCTCCACCTTGCTGATTCGTCCATCCTCTCCGGCGCAGCGGACGGCAGCGGTGGGCGCTCGAGCTCGGTGCGAGGAAGACGAAGACATAGCAGCGAAGGTGACGACATGAGCTTTCGAACGCGTCGAGCGTTCGAAACGAGGCGAAGCAGAAAGTCAAAATCGGGAGCCAGTCAACGCGAGCAAAAATCAGTTTCGCCATTTCGAAATTGGGCGGCTGACGCAAGCCGACGTCAGCAATCCGATTTAATTCGGAATTCGGCAAACGACACTGTTTGGTCAAAGTTGATTTTGACCATAGAGGTATTTTGATTTAGGATTTTCGATTCTTTCCGAATTTCTAAAATAGGGTTAGGGTTTTCCAATCCTCTCCGTGCAAATTGTAATTTGGGGGTAAAAGTTGAGCGGGGGAACTAGGGTTTCTGATTTGGAGGTGAGATTTGCCCGGAAACCCTAGCACGATCACATTCCGGTGTTCCGCTAGACGGCCCTGAGACAGCGGATAAGCGCTGTTTTTAGGCCGATCCGACCGAGGCGTGACACTAGGTACCCTAATTGCCATTTGATCCAAATCCTAATGGATAGGAATTTCGATATAAATTTTCCCATTAGCGCACTCTGTTACCGGCGCTAGTGTAACCCTAGTTACTAATATTTACTGTGTCATTTTGTTTCCCCCCAAAACCTTTTTAAAACCCTAATTAACCTAATCCGACATCTCTATCATCCTCTTTACGAATCGGCGCTAGCTCTCTAGCGATTTCACCTCTCCTGCCTCCCGCGATAAGTCGTTCGTTGTTGTTCGGCTAACTCCCAGGCAATAGGTACAGGAGGTGAGTAGTACATAGTATTTTCTTCGTTGTTAGATATCTTGGAAAAGTCCATGTCGTCTTCGACACAAATCCGCTCTCGTTGAGTTTAGGGTTCAAGCTTCTTCATTGTCGCATTTCTCTGACATTATTTTATTCTTTCTACCATACTCATTAAAAAGCTTGTGTCGTCTCCGGAGGAAGAGGAGAGTCTGCTCTTGAGTCATCTCCAATTAACTACGAAACAAGTAAACTATCATTTATACACATAAAAATTACCTTAATAGGGTTGAATTTTGCATGGTAGAATTTAAATTAGTGTTGATACACATAGAAAGTTTGGGTTTATACACTAAGTTTACTTTGCGTTGATGCGCACAGAAATTATTCATTGATACATAATTTCTTTGTTCATACTCGTTGATACATATAGATATTACCTAGATATAATTAAATTTGACTTGATAGAGATTAAATTATCATTGAGACACAAACATTTTGGGTTGATACACATAGACATTAGCGTTGATGCACTGAGTTTACTTTGCGTTGATGCACATAGAAATTATTCACACAATTTCTTTGTTCATACTCGTTGATACACATAGAAATTATCTAGATACAATTAAATTTGATTTGATAAAGATTAAATTATTATTGAGACACAAATATTTTGGGTTGATACACATAGACATTAGTGTTGATGCACTAAGTTTACTTTGCGTTGATGCACATAGAAATTATCTATATACTATTAAATTTGACTTGATAAAGATTAAATTATCATTGAGACACAAACATTTTGAGTTGATACACATTGACATTAGCGTTGATACACTGAGTTTACTTTGCATTGATGCACATAGAAATTATCTAGATACAATTAAATTTGACTTGATAAAGATTAAATTATCATTGAGATACAAACATTTTGGGTTGATACACATAGACATTAGCGTTGTTGCACTGAGTTTACTTTGCGTTGATGCATATAGAAATTATCTAGATACAATTAAATTTGACTTGATAAAGATTAAATTATCATTAAAACGTAAACATTTTGGGTTGATACACATAGACATTAGCTTTGATGCACTGAGTTTACTTTGCGTTGATGCACATAGAAATTATCTAGATACAATTAAATTTGACTTCATAAAGATTAAATTATCATTGAGACACAAACATTTTGGGTTGATACACATAGACATTAGCGTTGATGCACTGAGTTTACTTTGCGTTGATGCACATAGAAATTATTCATGGATACACAATTTCTTTGTTCATACTCATTGATACACAGAAATTAATTAGATACAATTTAATTTGACTTGACAGAGATTAAATTATCATTGAGATACAAAAATTTTGGGTTGATACACATAGAAATTAGTGTTGATGCACTGAGTTTACTTTGCGTTAATGTACATAGAAATTATTCATTGATACACAATTTCTTTGTTCATACTCATTGATACACATAGAAATTACCTAGATACTACTATTTTTGACTTGATAGAGATTAAATTATTATTGAGACACATAAATTTTGGGTTGATACACATAGACATTAGCGTTGATGCACTGAGTTTACTTTGCATTGATGCGCATAAAAATTATTCACACAATTTCTTTGTTCATACTTGTTGATACACATAGAAATTATCTAGATACAATTAAATTTGACTTGATAAAGATTAAATTATCATTGAGACACAAATATTTTGGGTTGATACACATAGAAATTATTCATGGATGCACAATTTCTTTGTTCATACTCATTGATACACAAAAATTACTTAGATACAATTTAATTTGACTTGATAGAGATTAAATTATCATTGAGACACAAAAAATTTAGGTTGATACACATAGAAATTA
Source organism: Costus lasius (assembly GCA_027563935.2). Classification (NCBI taxonomy): domain Eukaryota; kingdom Viridiplantae; phylum Streptophyta; class Magnoliopsida; order Zingiberales; family Costaceae; genus Costus; species Costus lasius. The sequence goes on from CM050446.2 coordinate 85,165,753, forward strand.
GCGTTGATGCACTGAGTTTAATTTGCGTTGATGCACATAGAAATTATTCATTGATACACAATTTCTTTGTTCATACTCGTTGATACACATAAAAATGACCTATATACAATTAGCGTTGATGCACATAGATATTAGCGTTGATGCACTGAGTTTACTTTGCGTTGATGTACATAGACATTAGCGTTGATGCACATAGAAATTGATTTCTTAACACTCAATTTTTTTGTTGATATTCATTCATAAAAAAATGGGAAGAGCACCTGAACGGCCTTGACCAAACTTTAATAGATGTTCAATGTCGAGATTACACACTGTTATTGGACAAATAGCAGAGGGCAACAATTTGATTGAGCTGCTGAAGGCCACCCCTTTTGGCCATTTATTTACAGGGCCAACAGTACCCTTGGATATGTTGGCTTTGGAGTACTTGAGACATACACTGGACGAGAATAGATGCGGCTTCAGCATCAATGGAGTCTTTCTAGAATTTATAGTCAAGGAAGTATCAATCATCCTAGGATTACCAGATATGGGAGATTTAGTGCGATTTCACTCGAGAACCCCAGATTCAAGCTTATATAAAGATGACTTTAAGGGGAAAATCATAAGAAGGAATATGATTGAGGATAAAATGGTATCTGTTATAGGCCCAAATGGCGTGATATTGAATGAGAAAAAAATTGAAGAAGCTTAGTATTTTGTACTTATTTTGTACGTTCTTATTTTGTGGTGTTTACTACACCTTAGATCTAGTTTTTCTGGAATATGTGGATGATTTGACGAAGCTGAGTAGATACAATTGGGCTGAGGCTACACATAAATACTTAACACATCATCTTACTCGAAGCTTCAAGGAAAATGCTACATCATATACGGGGTGTGGCAACATTCTTTTTGTAAGTGAAAGCTTTTTTTTATAAGTATGTATTATTAGGACATATATTGTTGATAATTGACATACCCACTTTCTTTATTTTACAGGTTTGGTTATATGAACACTGCCCCTTATGGAATGACATCAAGGTGGAGGGTGTTCACCCTCACCTATTTCATTGGGCGAGAATGAAGGCTGGAAGAAGAGCGACATTTGAAAGCAATATAGAAAAACTGGATAATTCTCAGGTATTTATCTAATTCATGTCATTCTCATTAAATAATGTTAAGACTTGTGATGTGCTGATATGGTATATTATCTCTATAAGATAATTTTTGAAATTGATAATGCTGTTGCACAACCTGTTGCTGTTGTACGAGAAGATGTTGTACATGATGATGCTACACAGGATGAAGAGAGACAAGATGTTGTACATGATGATGCTGCACAGGATGAAGAGAGACAAGATGCAGCTGTACATATTTATGATGCTGTAGATAATGAAGGGGATCAGATGATACAGACTCCCATTTGGGAAGGAAGCGAGATGGTTATCTATGTCCCAGTGACGTTTTCTAAAGATGTGAGTATTAACCTTAAACTATTTTATATTAAATTATGTACAGTTTATCCTTAAACTAATGGTTGGTTTTATTTCTAATAGATAAATAAAGAATTGCTCGAAGGTTCATAAAGTACACATGAATCAGAGGATACAAATAAAATAGAGAGGTTGAAAGATGTATTGCAGAAGATGCAAGAAGAAAGAGATGACATTGGGAATAAATTTCATAAATTGAAAGTTTGTGTGGCTGAAGAGAGGAGCAAGCAGAAATATACACTATTAAAGAATAAAATGCTCAAGGCCGAGATAACGAAGCTGAAAAAGGCACTAGATGATATTATGGCCAGAGTACATAGCTTAACTGAAGAGAAGCTCTCTCTAAAAATGTCATGCCGTAACCAGGTTGCAGAGTATGAGGCCGAGATAAATGAGCTTAAAGATTATTATGAAAAGAAGCTGAAGGACCTTACAGCTGCATATGAGAAGCTGACTGAAGAAACCGAGAAAGAATTGGAATGGTCAGATGATGACAGTGCAGCTGAAGGTGAAGATGATTGCGAGATGGGGAAGGGGAAAAGAATTCGAAAGGCCTCTGCAGCACTAAACTCTCCTTATACCAAGCGGGAGATAAAGAAGAAGACAGTTAAAGTGCCACCAAGTAGGCAACTGCAAGAGGTATTATTTTATAACATTGCATTATTGTACCTTGCTTTTATTAAACCATGTTGATAGCTTTAAATATATTTGGAGTTATAGTTAAACACGTTGGTAGATGCAATTATCGTTGATACATGTAAATTATAGTTGATATATGTATATTTAACAGTTGGCTTCCCTTTGGTAGTATGTAGGTAGAAGAGATTATTGTGGACATAATTTAATAACTGATCAGCAACGCCAACAAATAAATGGCTATCTTGAATTGCCATTGGACTTGTTCACTGTTGGCGACAGTTATGAAGTACAAAAGATCACCATATGTGGTGTATTAGTTGGCGAAATAGTTCAAGATAATGTAAGTATCAACAACTTTTTTATTTTTCGCATAGTATACACATCTGCATATCAACGCTAATTATACTTGTACATGTACATATTTATTGTAGGTGATTGACGCATATGCACTCCTACTTCACAACCGTAGTAAGAAATATGCGAAGAAAAGAAAATATCTCACATTTGTCTACATCTCGGGGAGTTTTTATCAATTGTATGTAGCACATCAATTTAGAGTGGCTTTTGAATTCATGAATTACTTCCATAGAGAGACGCTACCACACATTAAAAGAATTTTCTGCCCAATTGGTAATAAAGAGCATTGGTTTCTCATGTACATAGAAAGGGATCAGAAGACCATTACATTTTATAATTCTTTATTAAATTAAATAGCTTCAGATAAGTCTTATGTAGATCCTCGTGTAAGTAATTTAATTCACTTACCTGTTGTATTGCTTTTTTTAACTTAAGTTTCAATGCTATTAAACTTATGAACACTAGTTTTGTTGATGCAGATAGGAGTAATAAATTCGCATTTCAACAGACAAACTGATGGGGGGGGGGGGGGGGGGCGAACACGTGTTTAGAATTTTTATATTTTTGGATAAAAATACCAAACTCAATCAGAAGCCAAAAAAAAATGCAGGGCAAGAAAATTATCATTTACGAAAAGTAGTCATGTATGAGAGTAGGTTCTAATGATCCACAATGAAAAGTTATAAAACTAAATATGAGAATCAAAGTTGATCTTTTTAGTCATTTCAAAAATGAAGGATCATTATCAATCAGTCAAGTAGAACATTTGCAAGAAGATAGCTAATCAAATAAGCAAATGACAGAATCACAGAAAGTTATCAGTTAGCATATTTCGCTTTGATGCACAGGTTGATCTGTTAACCTTCAGTTGTCACCAAGTAGTCCAGGATGTAGAGCAAATCACGTTCTTCGCAGTCATACAAGAATCAGGGACTTCAGTAGCTCCTAGCAGGTTAATTACTTGCATTAAAAACACTAATCAAATTAAAACAAAATGCAGAAATGTGAACAGTAACAGTCTCGGTTGAGTTCTCATGAAGCAACAGGGAGTTAGGGGCGCGAGTTGGTCGACGTTGGTGGTTGTAGAGGCATGGGGAAGGGAAGCTCGAGGCTGCAGGGACGCATTTCGGCGTGACGACCGGTCGGTGGTGGCGCCTGGACCCTAGAGGATGGGCGGCGTTAACAATGCCTTGTTTCTGGTGGAAATAGGGGAGGACATGGGATGGGGCAGAGGCTGCCGATGCTAGTCGGAGACGGCATGAACTGTTGGTGTATATGCCCTAGGACCTAGTTTTGGTCCATCTTTGTACTACTTGACTCTGATATTCATAGATCTTTCTAGCATTGTCGTTATCATTGTTTGTCTACACCTGCGATTGTGTACTTACATGATAATGTCCCTGGAGACAGATTGGATCTATGCTCAAATGATTGTCCCCAGTCGATGTACCTGAATGGATATGGGACAGCTCTGGTACTTGTGAGACTGGTATGTGGGCTGGTTAGGCATGTGGTGCTAACGCAGACACATGGGTATATCATTGGAGGATATACTGGACCGACCCGCTGTGAGGCTATGACTTGGTGTCATGAGTTATCCTCACAAGTGACAGGAGATGCATTGATCCCTTGACTTGAGGTCATTGACCATTCTATATGGTTAGAGACTTGCTTTGATACAACCTAACACCTCGCCGTAGTTGGGAGGTCATAACGGTTGTCATTGAGCATGTCACGACCCATGTGAGAAGGTCAATGGACAGACATAGGATTTGCCCCTTCCTTAGGGAAGCATGATATCCATGGAGCTCCTCTATGGTTCTATGACTGAAAGTGTATGGCCATACCCAGGTGAGAACCTGATTTAGTCATAACTATGTGATTGGGTGAAAACAAGTGGTGACACACTTGTCCAATCGGATATCAGTTCAGCAAAGAGACTGTAATGCATCTGTACCTTGTTGCAATGATGGGGATGTCGATGTCGATATCCATTCCGATGACTTGGGTAGCAGCGATGCACTGCTAGGTGCCACTCACTGCTTGTGGTGACATTTGGTCAGCACTGCCAACGTCAGAGGGACCTACAGGGGTCGCACACCTTGATACTCGAGTTCTCGTATTGATCGGGAAGCCTTATGATCGAGTTATTGGATAACTCGGATCTAATTGGGAGATTTCATCAGCGCCAATGGGCCTAATAAGATGGAAGAATGTTATTGGAGCCAAACTTCATTTTTGGCAGGTTGACCCGTATTTGACCATGATTGGTCACATTTGGATTAGGGTTGCATTGGATTGGATCCAAGTGCTTAATCAACCCATGTAATGAAGTTTGGGCTAGCTCATTATCCAATGAGGCCCAATAACAAATTCTCATGAAGTGAGAAAAGGCTAAAAGGGTATAATGGGGACAAAACTTCTCCCTTAGGCGCCTATGGGGATAATGGGGAGAAGTGGCGCAATTTGCTTCATTAGGAAGCTTTAGGTGCCTTGCCCCTCTACCTTGGATGGTATGCTTGCTTCTATGGCAAGTCTTGGGGCTGATATGGCTTGGTAGACTTCTTTGGAAGGTCTCATGCGCATATGGATAATTAGGAGAGGTTTATGGTAAAGTCTTGGAGACTTTCCTTACCTCAAACCCTAATTACTCCCTCCCCTTTACCCTAGCCGCCTCCTCCTTTGAGAATTGCGCCCACACCCTATTATTGCTGCCCCCTCTTGCCTCTCTATATATACATGGGTATATGCGAGAGCAAAAGTTGATTCTTGGCATGAGCAAGAATTAGAAGGGCAAAGAGGGAGGCTTTGGCGAAAGTCTTCTCTTCCATCTTCATCCTAACCGCAAGTCTCTTCTATCCTTCTTCTCTTGAAGCAAGAAGGGATAGGACTTGGTGTCTTCACCCTCTTGCCTCTTATCTTGGCGCATCTTCTCTAGGAGTTGGCGCAAGTAAGGATGAGGAGTTGAAGACATGGCGGCAACATCTCCATCTTTCTTCTTCGTTGGCGCTTCTACTTTGGAAGTGGCGCAAGGGTTGAAGAAAGTGCACTAAGGCTTGGATCTTCTTCCCGAGGCTAGCACCGGACGTGGAAGAAGAGGACTCGAGGCATCCGTGTGTGTGAGACTGCAGAGGGTGCACGCTTGGGCGCCTATCACGACATCGACCTCATCTTGCTCTAAGGTATTTCCTAACTCATCGTGTCGACTCTCTTGCTTGCGATCTTCACTGGGTTTTTGGGACTGGCCTATTTCGGGGATATTGCTTCTGCTGTGCAATGTATTTTGTAATCTCTATCTCTGAAAATTATAAAATATCCCCGGGGTTTCCCAACAGTGGTATCAGAGCGACTTGCAAGACTCGAACGATGTTTTATGCTTTTCTTTCATGCTCACATGCCATATCTCTATTTTCGTAAATAGCATGATGTATGGCAAACGATTTTTCTAAAAGTAGAAAAAATTAGGGTTTCTTGTTTCTATCATTCTCTCAATCTCTTTTGGATTTTTGGACTATTTTTCTTGTCTGATTTAAAGATCAAAGGCGCACGCAATTTTGTCAAGTAGGACGGGCATTGTGTCTTCGAACTGGCCAAGTCTCTTGATTGTAAGTCCCTAAAGGGGGGCGAAAACCCTAATAGGCGCATATCAGAGTTTTCACAAGCGGAAGCTAGGGTTTCTAAGATCGGTTTGCATGTCATATAATCAACTTATTAATACTTGTATAGATCAAATTAAGAGATCATACCAATGCCATTTCTTGGATGGCGACTTGGAAGCAGAGAACGATGCGGCTCTCCTCCAAAGCGTGCGCACACAAGATGAGAGAGGCTTCTCCTTGTCGTTCCTTGTGCTAGCAAGGATTTGCAAGTCTCCTGATCGAGTGAAGGGATGAGATCTCTTGGCTTGTCGAATTCTTCTTGGCGTGAAGAAGAGCTTCACCACACGAGAGAGGAGAGGCGAGTATAGAGCAATGCTCTCGAACGTGGAGGCGTGAAGACTATTTTGGAAAGCATGACTTCCAAAAATAGTAAACCCTCAACGTTCATGCGATCATGCGATCACCCATGCGTTCACCCCAAGTGAACCAATCGCTTCTCTTCTCCCCTTGAACCATGCGCTCACATTAAGTGAACCGGTTCATTGAATTTGGTTCAAAGACCAAATTAAACCAAGCATTGTCCTAGATCATATTGAACCAAAAAGGTTCAAGATCTAACCATCCATCTCTTGATGCTCTTGATCTCACCGATCTAGCATCATTTCTCTCGATCGAAGCTTACCGATCTCAAGCCCTAATCAATCAAACATGATCAGACCAGATCTCACTTACAATCAGAGTTTAAATCCCTTTAAACTGAACCAAAAACAATTCAGTCCACACGATCTGACTTAAGTAAGCCATATCATCAAATTGTGCGACCCTAAGGGTTTCCTTTAAATGTCGGTAACGATAACTTACGTTATCACGAACAGAGAGGGGTATCTAGCAACACATCACTGTCTCCCGATATAAAGGAAAGAGTCTTCCAAGACTACACCCAAACCATAGCATAAGTGTGAATTCAATTCACTAGGCATACTTGTTTCCTTTGCCACTGGATGTTCTTATTGGATAAGCATGTCAAGCCTGTAACTCCAATATGATGAGAGTGGTTAGATCAGATGAACATAGTCATCTGGGTATGGCCATACACTTTCTCAACCATCTCATCCAGGGGGCCCCTATAGAACATCACACTCCAATCAAGGAGAAGGCAATCCTATATCTATCACTAGCGCCCTAACATGACTCATGTTCATTATCCAAGATAGTCTATAACCATTATGTTTCAAATGATATTGAACTACCTCAAGACAATGCCAATCATCATTTAGAAACACAAGTGATCTCAAGTCAGAGGAAATATGCCACTTGCTTGCATATAAGGATTATTCACATTGTGACAAGCAATTGAATATCCTAAGTAGGGTCTGTCCAGTACATCCAATGTACCCATGAGTCTACATCTTATTCTATGCTCGAAGCATCCTATAAGATTAGAACACATATTAGTCTCAATCATATCAAGGCTGTCTCATGTTCACCAAGATATCTCGACTAAGGACTATACTGCATGTCAGCCAAGCTGAACAGCATTGAGACATTATTCAGAAGTATACATATGGTAGCAGATAATGTAACAACCTGAATAACAACCATTGCCTTTATAACATTGAGTTTATACATGATACTGATATAATCCCAAGGCCTCAAACATTAGCCTTAAGGGCATACCCCAACAATCTCCCACTTGCACTTAATCTAATGGTTGAGAAATCTCAAACCCATATTATTACAGTGCTTCTCATGCTTCTGCTGCGCCAGAGGCTTTGTAAGCGGGTCAGCTAGATTGTCATCTGTATGAACCTTACAGATCTTGATCTCTCCTCGATCTATGATCTCCCGGATCAAGTGAAACCTTCTCTGTATGTGCTTGGACTTCTGGTGCGACCGTGGTTCCTTTGCTTGTGCTATTGCTCCAGTGTTATCACAGAAGATAACCTATGGATCTGCACTCGAAGGAACAACACCAAGTTCTTGAACGAACTTACGAATCCACACTGCCTCCTTAGATGCTTCCGAGGCTGCAACATACTCGGCTTCTGTTGTGGAATCAGCAACAATTGATTGTTTGAAACTCTTCCACACCACTGCTCCTCCATTCAAGCTAAAAACATAGCCTGATTGCGATCGGAAATCATCCTGGTCAGATTGGAATGAAGCGTCAGTATATCCTTCAATACTGAGTTCTTCCTGACCTCCATATATCAAGAACATATCTTTGGTCCTTCGAAGATATTTCAAAATGTTCTTGACTGCAATCCAGTGTGCCTTCCCTGGATTACTTTGGAACCGACTGGTCACGCTTAACCCGTAAGCGACGTCTGGGCGAGTACACAACATCGCATACATAATGGACCCAATAGCCGAAGCATAAGGCGTATTGTCCATTTCATCTTTCTCAGTCTGTGTTTGTGGACACTGACTCTTTGAAAGATTCAGACCATGTATGACTGGAAGATATCCTCTTTTAGAATTTTCTAAATGGAATCTCTCCAGGACTTTATCGATGTAAGTACTCTGGCAGAGCCCGAGAAGCCTCTTAGATCTATCTCTGTAGATCCTCACACCTAATACATAGGCTGCTTCTCCTAAATCTTTCATCTGGAAACATTTTCTTAACCATGCCTTGACGGCATGCAGTTCAGGAATATCGTTTCCAATGATCAAGATATCATCGACGTAGAGGACTAGGAAAGTAATCACGCTCCCACTAAACCTCTTATATACACACGGGTCATCTTCATTCTTGATGAAACCAAACTTACAGATTGATTCATCAAAACGAATATTCCAGCTTCTCGATGCTTGTTTAAGTCCATAAATGGACTTCTTTAATTTGCATATTTAATGACGATCTGATGGATTGATGAAACCTTCAGGTTGTGTCATATACACATCCTCTTCTAATTTTCCATTAAGGAAAGCGATCTTCACATCCATCTGCCAGATCTCATAATCATAATATGCTGCTATCGCAAGAATAATCCGAATAGACTTGAACATGGCTACAGGAGAGAAAGTTTCATCATAATCTATCCCGTAGATTTGTTTGAAACCTTTCGCAACTAGCCTGCCTTTATAGGTAACCACGTTACCATCCATGTCAATCTTCTTTTTGAAGATCCACTTACAGCCTATAGGGATTACTCCCGGAGGCGGATCAACCAAATCCCAGACTTGGTTATCTGACATGGAGTCCATCTCGGCTCGCATAGCTTCAAGCCATCTCGCTGATTCTGGTCCACTGACCGCATCCGCATAAGTGAGGGGTTCATCATTAATGATGTAGACTCCGTCATAGCGCTCAGGCTGTCGACGGATCCTTCCCGATCTTTGCGGTTCCCGTGATATCTGAGCCTCAGGTTGGTCAGTAACCTGTTCTATTGGCTCAGGCTCATCCAACTGTGCTTGACTACTTTGTCCTTCTTCTGGATTTTCATCCAGCTTTATTTCTCTCCCACTGGCCTCTTGCAGAAGAAATTCCTTCTCAAGAAAAATAGCTGTACGAGCAACAAATACTTTGTTATCCTTGGGATCGTAGAAATAATTACCCTTAGTTTCTTTAGGGTAACCGACAAAGATACATTTATCAGATCTGCTCTCCAGTTTCCCAGAGGCGAGCTTTTTGACATAAGCCTCGCAACCCCAGATCTTAATAAATGTCAAGCTCGGCTGTTTCCCATACCATAACTCATATGGAGTCTTAGAAACGGCTTTGGATGGCACTCGGTTTAGTACCTTTGCAGCTGTTTCCAGTGCAAATCCCCAAAAGGAGTAAGGTAGAGTAGCCTGACTCATCATAGAACGAACCATATCCAGTAAGGTTCTATTTCTCCTCTCGGACACACCATTCCATTGCGGTGTTCCTGGCGGAGTGAGCTGTGAGATAATCCCACACTCCTTAAGATAGTCAGTAAACTCTCGACTCAAGTATTCTCCACCTCGATCTGAGCGAAGTGCCTTGATATTTCGGCCTAGCTGATTTTGTACTTCATTTTTGAACTCTTTGAACTTGTCAAAAGATTCACTTTTATGTCTCATTAGATAGACATAACCATACCTACTGAAATCATCAGTAAAGGTAATGAAGTATGAATAGCCACCTCTGGCATGTTTACTAAATGGCCCACACACATCACTGTGAATGAGGTCAAGTAAACCTGAAGCCCTTTGACCTTTGTTAGAAAAAGGAGTCTTCGTCATTTTGCCCATTAAACAAGCTTTGCATGTATCAAGCTCCTCATAGGAGAATGATCCCAGCAGTCCATGGTCATGCAATCGCTTAATGCGCTTCTTGTTAATGTGGCCTAAACGACTATGCCATAGCAAGGTGCTGTCATCAGCATACTTGGCTTTCTTATTATCAATTTGTTGTATAGAACATTCCATGTCCAACATGAATAACCCATTGTTAATCGACCCAGTAGCATAAACAATATTATCAAAAGAAATATAACACTTTGAAGTTTTGCATTCAAAGGAAAACCCTTTCCTGACAAGAGCAGGAATAGAGATAATATTCTTAGTTATGCTCGGTACAAAATAACAATTGTCCAGTTCTAATACAAGACCAGATGGTAAAGAGATGTGATATTCTCCTACAGCAACAGCAGCAACTGGTGCCCCGTTTCCTACTCGTAGGTCCACCTCATGCTGTCCCACCTATCTTCTTCTCTTGAGTTCCTGCACATTTGAACAAATGTGAACTCCACATGCAGTGTCCAACACCCATGAAATAGAAGAAGAAGATACCATGACTTCAGTCACGAAAATACCTGAGCCAGAAGCGAAAGCCTTGCTTCCCTTCTTATCTCCTTGGAGCGCTTTACAGTCCTTCTTCCAGTGACCCAGCTGGCCACAATGGAAACATCTGTATTCCTTCGACCGCTTTATGTTTTGTTTCAGAGCCTTGTTGTAGCTCTTGATAGGGGCTTTGCCCTTCTTCCCCTTCTTCTTGTTCCTGGAAGGAACCATTAGGACAGAGGATGAAGGCTTTCCCTTCTCAAGAGTCTGCTCTGTAGTATAGAGCATGTTCAGTAACTCCGCCGGCGTACAGTCGATCTTGTTCATATTAAAATTAATGATGAATGGATCGAAAGAGGCCGGGAGAGACTGCAGAATGATGTCTACAACAAGCTCCTGATTGATGGTGTGTCCCAGTTTCTCTAGAGCCTCCTTGTACCCAATCATCTTGAGTACGTGAGCTCCCACTGGACTCCCTTCAGTCAGTTTGCTCTGAAAGAAAAGTTTAGTCAAGTTATAGCGTTCAGTCCTTGCCTGTGCAGCATACAGCATCTTGAGATTTGCTATAATTTCAATAGCAGATAAATCTTCATGCTGACGCTGAAGCTCTGGCGTTATAGACGCAAGCATAAGGCAAGCGACATCAATGCTATCATTGACATGCTTCTCATAAGCTTCCCGAACCGCCCTTGCGGCGTTCGCAGCGGGTTGAGGCGGTATTGCCGTCTCGAGGACATACAGCTTCCTCTCAGCCTTAAGAACAATCTTAAGGTGTCCATACCAGTCTGAGAAGTTTGGCCCAGCAAACTTCTCCCTTTCCAGTAAGGATCGCACATTGAACGCTGTGGTGTTCGTTGCTGCAGTAATCTACAACATTGCAAGAACAGCAAGGTCAGTATCAATGTTAGAATCAATCCAGGACTTAAGAATGATTCTTTTCTCACTATTTTATCTGACTGAAAAATCCAGTAAAACAGTCCGAAAGAGTAAAACTCTTTTAGTGAGATGGGATCCAGATTTCATACTTGGTCTCCGCGTCCCGCTCAGGCGAGATAAGATGCACAGAGAGTACAAGCACTAGTCTCTGGTAGGCAATCCCTGCCAATCGCCAACCCGTGCGATTCCCCTTCATCTGGGCAATCCAGCAGACTGTGCCAACTGAGTTGGTACAACACAGTCTCTGATCCCACAGATGGCTGCCTCCATATGGCTACTATATGCTCAATATGTAGCCTACATGGTCAAGCTGACCTGACCTACTCCCTGGACCACCACGTGCTATGCTGAGCAACGAGAAGCGATAAATCCCTTCTCTATAACACGCAGGTGTAATCGCACACCGTCTGAAGATAGATGGGCGTGCCCACTGAGTGGGTACAACACGGCCCCAACGATAGTCAGAACAGTGAGGTTTCGCGTCAGAAGGCTTACGTGCTTGATATTCATCGTTGGATTTTAACGGTCCTTTTATCTTCTTAACTATCATGCAAATCCTATGTTGATAGCAGAAGAATGAATCATGCAGATATAAATTTACTTAAACAGTAAATAGAAAGCATGATGATCTTATGTGGTAAAAGCCCATTAAGCCTAAGTTAGACCTTAAATTAACTTAAGTCTTCACTTGAGCTCTTCATGGGTCTTTAGCATTTCATCTGGCCCAACCCAGGCCCAAGCGCCCTCTGCAGCTCAGATGCACCCACCAGGTAGCATGCGCCTGTCCTAGAGTCGAACCCTAGACCTACCACTGGTGAAGCCACTTGCTGCATGCGCCTCTGCCAAGTGTGCTCTGTGCTCATGTATGATTAAATTACATTTTAATCTATCTAGACATGATTTGACTCGTAGGTCAATTACACATTAATATAAATTGAAATGTGATTCGCAGATCACAATAATAATTTACAATTAATTAATCCAGGCACGCAGGCCCCAGCACAACACACATTAAATTTGGGCAGCCCACATAAGATGAAATAGACATTCAATCATGTTATATAAACATAATGTGCTCCAATCAAGAAAATAAAATTTTTGAAAATCCCATTGGCATGAATTTTATTTCCTTATGTGCCCTACTATCTTACAACGGTCCATTAATAGGGATCCACTCATCAGACCTAGTCAGACCCACTGCCCTTGCATGCACCAAGTCATAACCGACTTGTGTCGACCTCATGGTCAACGATGCATGCCATAAGGGCTGAACGTCCCTCATGAGTTCTGGCAAGCGGGTGTGACCCCGGGCCTTAATCATGAGCGTTCATTGGTTGTCTCAATCAGACATCGCTACACGCCTTTCTGCAGTCGACCTATAGCCACCTCATGCTTGCGCATAGGTGCCATCTGGTCGACCCATCTAGGCTGTCAGATGGTCTGATCAGACTATTGGGTCTAGACAGGACGACGACTTCAACCCTAATAACCCGTCTAAGTTTTAAAGTAGGCGCTTATAGATCTAGTGGATGCGCGCAAGATAAGTTTTTTGACAAAAATCTTTAGCATGCGGCAACAAATAAAAATCATACATGCGCCAACATCTAATAACTAGCATGTAATCTCGCATGTAAACTCTAGATCTAAACAAACGCACAACAAGGATCACAAAAACAAGCAATCATATGATCATACAGAAACCTGCTCTGATACTAATTGTAAGTCCCTAAAGGGGGGCGAAAACCCTAATAGGTGCATATCAGAGTTTTCACAAGCGGAAGCTAGGGTTTCTAAGATCGGTTTGCATGTCATATAATCAACTTATTAATACTTGTATAGATCAAATTAAGAGATCATACCAATGCCATTTCTTGGATGGCGACTTGGAAGCAGAGAACGATGCGGCTCTCCTCCAAAGCGTGCGCACACAAGATGAGAGAGGCTTCTCCTTGTCGTTCCTTGTGCTAGCAAGGATTTGCAAGTCTCCTGATCGAGTGAAGGGATGAGATCTCTTGGCTTGTCGAATTCATCTTGGCGTGAAGAAGAGCTTCACCACACGAGAGAGGAGAGGCGAGTATAGAGCAATGCTCTCGAACGTGGAGGCGTGAAGACTATTTTGGAAAGCATGACTTCCAAAAATAGTAAACCCTCAACGTTCATGCGATCATGCGATCACCCATGCGTTCACCCCAAGTGAACCGATCGCTTCTCTTCTCCCCTTGAACCATGCGCTCACATTAAGTGAACCGGTTCATTGAATTTGGTTCAAAGACCAAATTAAACCAAGCATTGTCCTAGATCATATTGAACCAAAAAGGTTCAAGATCTAACCATCCATCTCTTGATGCTCTTGATCTCACCGATCTAGCATCATTTCTCTCGATCGAAGCTTACCGATCTCAAGCCCTAATCAATCAAACATGATCAGACCAGATCTCACTTACAATCAGAGTTTAAATCCCTTTAAACTGAACCAAAAACAATTCAGTCCACACGATCTGACTTAAGTAAGCCATATCATCAAATTGTGCGACCCTAAGGGTTTCCTTTAAATGTCGGTAACGATAACTTACATTATCACGAACAGAGAGGGGTATCTAGCAACACATCACTGTCTCCCGATATAAAGGAAAGAGTCTTCCAAGACTACACCCAAACCATAGCATAAGTGTGAATTCAATTCACTAGGCATACTTGTTTCCTTTGCCACTGGATGTTCTTATTGGATAAGCATGTCAAGCCTGTAACTCCAATATGATGAGAGTGGTTAGATCAGATGAACATAGTCATCTGGGTATGGCCATACACTTTCTCAACCATCTCATCCAGGGGGCCCCTATAGAACATCACATTCCAATCAAGGAGAAGGCAATCCTATATCTATCACTAGCGCCCTAACATGACTCATGTTCATTATCCAAGATAGTCTATAACCATTATGTTTCAAATGATATTGAACTACCTCAAGACAATGCCAATCATCATTTAGAAACACAAGTGATCTCAAGTCAGAGGAAATATGCCACTTGCTTGCATATAAGGATTATTCACATTGTGACAAGCAATTGAATATCCTAAGTATGGTCTGTCCAGTACATCCAATGTACCCATGAGTCTACATCTTATTCCATGCTCGAAGCATCCTATAAGATTAGAACACATATTAGTCTCAATCATATCAAGGCTGTCTCATGTTCACCAAGATATTTCGACTAAGGACTATACTGCATGTCAGCCAAGCTGAACAGCATTGAGACATTATTCAGAAGTATACATATGGCAGCAGATAATGCAACAACCTGAATAACAACCATTGCCTTTATAACATTGAGTTTATACATGATACTGATATAATCCCAAGGCCTCAAACATTAGCCTTAAGGGCATACCCCAACATTGATCTGACAAAATTGCCAGCCGAAAGGATATCTGAAATCATCATGAAAAATAAATCGCAATTAACCAAAAGATTTGTGAGAAGAAGATGAGAAAAAGAGACTAGTTTTATGAAAAAGTAAAATTTCAGATTTTATGTTTTTCATGAGCATGTAGAATTGCATGAGTAAATACCTTGATTGTGCATAATGTTGTGATCATGAGTCAAGCCCCTTTTGCATGCCTGTGATGTATCCTTGTGCGGCCTGCGTGCCATCTTTTTCATTATCTTTGTAAAAATTAAGATGAAGATTAAGGGCTAGGCGCATCCTTCTTGGACATTGATGCTCGCATCTTGCTTGATGGCGCAAGCATGCAAGGTAGCGCATGCAAGGTGGCGCATGCAAGTTGGTGCTTGGTTGCTTGGTGGCGCAAGAAAGCTTGGCCAAACCTCTTTTGGTTTGAGAGCTAGCCATCTTGGCCCCTTGCATGGTGGCGCACCTTCCTTGGAGGAAGACCATGACATTGGCCGAACCTATGAGGAACTTTTAAAGTGTACCTCTAGGCTTTGAGAGCTAAACCATGAGAGAAGGACCTTGGAGCCAACCTTGAAGTTCAAGCTAGAGGTCGGCTAGGCTAGCTCTAGTTTTTGGGGCTTGAGTTCTAGGACAAGAGTTGAACCTCTTTCATGGCATGGATTGGTTCAATGTCTTGAATAGGATATGATCACATCATTCTTTACTGCTTTTATTATTATCTGCAGAAGCATGCCTGAAATGTTTTATCGTTATGTTATCACCATAGGATTGCATGCCTGTAATGATAGACATAAGATAAAACTGAGATGATGAGACCTTAAACAAAAACCCTCAATTAAAATATCAAGTCTGGTAGCCTTCTAACGCGTAGCCCTCACTAAGCTATCGATCAGTGGAGTTGTGAATTGTTTCCCACCCTCGTGGGACACACCCACTTATCTTTAGAAAGTGCGTGGTGACAATGGTTTCCCCACTCCAGTTTTAACCTGGGCGTGCCTTCGCAAGGAAACTCGTTGGCCCTGGGCATGACGGTTAGGAATGGACTTGACTAGATTTTCATGTGTGCTAGGCACATGGTGAAACTCAAGAGGCATCGTTGAGAGGTTAGGGTTTCATGCTGTATCCAGCCCTCGCTGGACATGAAATGCCTGGACTATCTCAATAAGGGGAATTGCTTGGAGCAATCAGCCGGTGCGCCCACCTTAGGAAACATGGGTCACTTTGTGCATCTCATCCCACCCTCGTGGGACGCGAAGCCCTGTGTGGAATGAGGATCTCATCTCACTAGGAAATCTTGGATTTCTCGATTGACTTTGTGGGTTGTCAATTCGATTAAAAATAGTGGGAGCCATGGTCATTTAAAACAAGTCCAGTTTAAATGACTCGAAGTAGTACTAATCTGCTGTTTCTTGGTTGTTGTAGAACAATGGCTATGAACAATGGCATTTGGTCACTGCAATCTACCCTGGAAAGAGATAAGTTGGTTGGATCCAACTTACTGGATTGGTATATGAACTTGAGAATCATGCTCAAGCTCGAAAGGAAGCTTTATGTCCTTGAGCGTCCTTTTCCTGAGCCACTTCCATGCTCGGCCTCAGCGGCTGAGAGGGATGCTTATGATAAGCATCAGGTTGATACTTTGGGGGTTGCTAACCAACATGTCACCTGAATTTAGAGGGTGATATGAATCGAAGAGTGCCTCTGAGATTATTTTTAATCTAAAGCAGCTCTTTAATGAATTGGTTGAGCTCAATCCTCCTAAAGTTGATATTCAGTGTGTTGAGCCGAAAGGCTTGTCCAAGGAACTGAAATTAAAGATGGATATGATCAGGAATAATAGGTGCTATTCATGTGGAGGGTCACCTCACATGTTGAAGGACATGTTGCAACTTCAGAATGAGGAGAAGAAAGGCAAGGCCTTGTCTTCATGCTCAGGTATTTATGTTACCGAAGTCAACCTTTCTACTCCTATGACATGGGTATTGGATACCGCATGTGGAGCTCATATTTGTACAAATATGCGAAGGCTCTGAAAGGGTAGATCGGTAAGGCCTAGAGAGATTGACCTACGGATAGGTAATAGGGCACAAGTTGCTACTGTTGCTGTAGGAGTTTCTCTCCCTGCCTTCTGGACTTCAGTTAAAGCTAGACAATTGCTATTATGTACCTTCCCTTGCCAAAACATTGTATCCACTCCTTGCTTGGCAAAGAAAGGATTTAAGTTTGAGTTAAAAGAGAACTTATGTTCTTTTTCTTTTGCAAACATGTTTTATGGGAAGGGTACTTTGTGCAATGGTCCGCATGTCTTGGACATGGATAGCTCTATTTGTAACATAAATAATAAAAGAATCAAACTGAGTGGTTCAGTTAGTGCTTTCCTACGGCACTGTCGATTAGCCCATATAAACAAGAATCGTATCCAACAACTCCATGCAACTAGATTGTTAGATTCAAGTTCCTTGGAAGAATTTGATACTTGTGAACCTTGTTTATTAGGGAAAATGACAAAGGCACCCTTCACCAAGACTGGTGAGAGGGCAGGAGGTTTATTAGATCTCATACATACTGACGTGTGTGGGCCTTTCAATAAACAAGCCAGAGGAGGGTACAACTACTTCATCGCGTTTACTGATGACTTCAGTAGATATGGTTATGTCTATCTGATGAGACATAAGTCTGAATTCTTTGAGAAATTTAAGGAGTTTAGACATGAAGTAGAGAACCAGCTTGGTAGATCCATTAAGGCTCTTCGATCAGATCGTGGTGGAGAGTACCTGAACGGTGAGTTCTTTGACTGTCACGCCCCGGCGGAAGCCGGCTATTTCTAACTCAGGGTTCCCCAGGGAGTAACAATATTGATAGGAACCAGAGAACTACAATAATCCAATATCATTTATTTAATAAACAATCCAATCTTAACATCTACAATTTTACAACACAATATCAAAATACAACTACCCAAATTATCAACTGAATAAAATATAAAAGACAACTATCTCAACTCGGGCTGGTATATGCTATCTACTCTATCCCTCCCAAAAGCTAACTCTGTACCTGGAAGAGAAACAAAGGGAGTTAGCAAAAATGCTAAGTAGGAATCAACAAACATGGTGAGGGAATCAAATAATAGGATAACACAATAACTGAAACAATGATATACAAATAATATAGGAATGTCGTGCAAATCATCAAGCTGGCCAACAGATCTCAATTAAGAGCCGCACTCATTTTCAGAGTGTTTCCACTGTTGCTCATGCAATGGAACGACTGTCTCAAACAGTCCGGTGAATGTTGCGTCCAATATCTGACATCCGTAGTATTGTCCCGAGGACAACTGGCGGTGCCCTAACCGGCAGCTCAGATAGTCTGATATAATCAGAACTATAACTAAGATAAACAGGCCACTGGAGAATAAATCATCCAGGTCAGCGGTCAAAATATATCACGACTTTATCATCTCAGATTTATAACGGTTCCACATACTTATGTGTCAATATCACAGATACACAATCGTTCAACCAGGCTCATAAGCCAATAAATCAGATATCTCAACACAGTTTCTTTTATCATGCATACAGAAATAGAATATGACCAATGAACAAGATAAATGAGGTCAACTGAATTACAGAAACAATACAAGCAGACGAAGCAATTAGATATCAGTGTCAATCAATTCTATCATCATATATCAAACCAAAAGAATAAGCAGCAATCCTATATTTCTTGGCACTGTAAGAAAGGAGTAGGTAAGATTCCTACCTCAAACGATGTTATCTCTGAGTCCTTTTGAAAAGCCAATAATTGTTTATCACACGATGCAGGCTGATTATTGGTTTAACCACTCTGTAACATGAATTTGTACATGAACTCTATCATTAAACATTCTAATTTGAAAACCAAAACTACCAACATGTATAACATAACCCTAAACCTAGAGAACCAGTCTCAGATCATATGAACCGAACTTAAAACCCACTGAACCGGACAGAATTGCACTGAACCGATCAAATTCACCCTGAACCAAGTTAAACCGAGACTTCTAACTTCAATTACACAAAATATAAACCTCATCTAAAGCTATACAGACTACCATTAGATAGGAAATTTAATTATCTTTCCAACGGCTACCTGAACCGGCCCGGATTCGACCGAATCATGGTCGAACCGGTCGAAATTCAAGTACTGACCCAACTGGAATTGAACCGCTCGGTCCGGTTCAAATCAATTTCAAAACTCAGCGACCGGTTTATTTATAAATAAACCGCTGCTCAAACCCAAATTTCGGACCGAACCGAAGTTCGCTCGCGCCGCCCAAACGCCGCCGCACAAGGCCGCCGGACTTGCGTCCGCTGCTTGCGCCGGCGAGCTCCCGAGGGCGCGTCGAAGCTCGGATCGCCGCCAAACTTCGCCAGTAGACTCCCGACGATGAAGCGGGGCTCTACGACCAGCTTCGGTGAGTTTTCGACCCATGGTCGAAGCATCCGAAGTGACAGTAGGTATCGACGGTGGCGCCACCGCCGTCGATACACAAAACATACCCAAACCCAAACGGAACTTCACTAAAACTTCACAGAAGCCTACATACCTTGCTACGACGATGTATCGTAGCCCAGAACACAGAGATCGTCATCGATGAAGGCGCTGGATGGTTGGAACACGAGGCGGCGCCGCTCGAACTCCGGCGACGAGTTTGAGCGCGATTTCTCCTTCCTGGCGGCGCGTCGAGGGGTGAAGATGTTCCAGGGTTCGAATCGCATCCACGAGAGCAGAAGCCTCATTATATAGAGGGAAAACTCGTTCCAGACGGCGAGAACGCGGCGGCGAGAAAATCGCCGAGATCCGCGGGGAAGACGACGGGTTGACTCAGTCCCCAAAATCAAAATTTAAATCTAATACAAAAATATCAAATCCGATATTATATTAAAAACACAAATCGACGCGTTGGTTAGACGGCGTCGATCGCTTGCGCGCGACGCGGGTTCGATCCCCCGCGAGAGCAAAATTTGATTTTTATAAAAATCAAATTTTTTTAAACCTTTTAAAAATTCCAAAAATTTCTAGAAAAAATCAGAAAAATCCAAAATAAAATTTTTGAATTTCCAAAAATTAAATTTATAAAATTTTGGTTATAACATTGACTATCTGAGAGAGTGTGGGATCATATCCCAACTCACTCCTGCTAGAACATCTCAATGCAATGATGTGTCTGAAAGGAGAAATCGAACTTTGTTGGACATGGTTCGATCTATGATGAGTCATGCAACTCTACCTCCCTCATTCTGGGGACATGCACTTGAGACAGCTTCTCTAATACTGAATAATGTTCCATCTAAGAGTATCTCAAAGATTCCATACGAGGTATGGAGTGGGAGACGCCCTAATCTCACTTTTATCAGGATCTAGGGATGTAAGGCTTATGTCAAACGTCAGGATTCTAGCAAGCTAGAACCTAGATCTGATAAGTGTATGTTTGTGGGGTACCCTAAGGAGACTAAGGGTTACTACTTCTATGTTCCCACCGAGAACAAAGTTTTTGTTGCTTGGGGTGCTGTCTTTCTACAGAAAGAATTTCTCGTGAAAGAAGTTACTAGGAGGAATTTTGACTTGGATGAGGACCAAGTGCAACCACAAGACAAAGAGATGGAATTTGAGCCAACTGCACCGGTTGCTAGGCAACATGAGGCTCAGACACAGGCCCCATGTAGGTCTGGGAGGATTCGTCGTGCACTTGAGAGGTATGGGTCGCTGCCGACCCAACACGATGGGATCTTCATCATTGAGGATGAACCCAGGACTTATGATGAGGCGGTCAGTGGACCGGACTCCGAGAGATGGCTTGAGGCCATGCAATCCAAGATGGATTCCATGTCGGCTAACCAAGTCTGGGATTTGGTTGAGCTGCCTGATGGGGTAAAACCCATAGGGTGTAAATGGGTCTTCAAGAGGAAGACAGACATGGATGGCAATATAGCTACCTATAAGGGTAGACTAGTGGATAAAGGATTTAAACAAGTCCACGGGGTGGACTATGATGAAAACCTTCTCGCCAGTTGCCATGATCAAATCCATTCGGATTCTGCTTGCTATAGCTGCATATCATGACTATGAGATATGGCAGATGGATGTGAAGCCAGCGTTCCTTAATGGGAAGCTGACTGAGGATGTGTATATGACACAACCTGATGGCTTCATCCATCCCGCAGAGGCTAATAAGGTCTGCAGGCTAAAGAAATCCATTTATGGATTAAAGCAAGCATCTCGAAGTTGGAATCTTCTGTTTGATGAAGCTGTGAGAGATTATGGCTTTATCAAAAGTGAAGATGACGCCTGAGTATACAGAAAATTCAGTGGGAGCTTGATGACTTTTCTGGTCATGTATATCGATGATATACTGCTCATTGGAAACGACATCCCTAGTCTTCATGCTGTGAAGACATGGTTAGGGAAGTGTTTCGAGATAAAGGACTTAGGGAAGGCCGCCTACATTCTAGGCGTGAGGATCTACCGGGATAGATCCAAGAGGCTCTTGGCCCTTAGTCAGAGTACCCACATTGATAAGGTCCTGGAGAGGTTCAACTTGGAGCAATCCAAGAAAGGATACCTTCCAGTGAGACATGACCTTACTCTCTCAAAGAGCCAGTGTCCTACAACACAAGCTGAGAGGGATAACATGAGTCGAATTCCCTATGCTTCGGCAGTGGGATCAATCATGTATGCAATGTTGTGTACTAGACCAGATGTGGCTTATGCTGTAAGCATAACCAGCCGATACCAATCTAATCCAAGTCTGCAGCACTAGGTAGCTGTAAAGAATATCCTTGAGTATCCTGAAAGGATTTATTCTATATGGTCTACGGGGGACAGGAAGAGCTCAGTGTACAGGGCTTCACTGATGAGTCATTCCAGTCTGATCCTGACGACTTCAGATCGTAGACCGGCTATTTGTTTAAGATGGTTGGAGATGCTGTATGCTGGAAGAGCTTCAAGCAATCCACCATAGCTAATTCTACAACCGAAGCTGAGTATGTGGTTGCTTCTAAGGCAGCCAATGAAGCCGTTTGGATCAGGAAGTTCTTTTCTGAACTTCAGGTGGTTCCAAGTGCAATGGATCCCATTGAGCTCTACTATGACAACAATGGGAACTGCACATGTTAAAGAACCACAGTCTCATCAAAGGTCCAAACACATACTCAGGAGATTTCGCTTGATCAGAGAGATCATTGATCGAGTTGATGTCAAGATTAGCAGAGTTGACACAGAGAGCAATCTAGCCGACCCACTGACCAAGGCTTTGGCGCAGCAGAAGCATGATGGTCGTACTAGAGATATGGGGTTGAGGTTGCTCAACCTCTAGGTCTTAGTGCAAGTGGGAGATTGTTGGTGTATGTGCCCTAGGACCTAGTTTTGGTCCATCTTTGTACTACTTGACTATGATATTCATATATCTTTCTGGCATTGTCGTTATCATTGTTTGTCTACACCTGCGATTGTGTACTTACATGATAATGTCCCTGGAGACAGATTGGATCTGTGCTCAAATGATTGTCCCCAGTCGATGTACCTGAATGGATATGGGACAGCTCTGGTACTTGTGAGACTGGTATGTGGGCTGGTTAGGCACGTGGTGCTAACGCAGACACATGGGTATATCATTGGAGGATATACTGGACCGACCCGCTGTGAGGCTATGACTTGGTGTCATGAGTTATCCTCACAAGTGACAGGAGATGCATTGATCCCTTGACTTGAGGTCATTGACCATTCTATATGGTTAGAGACTTGCTTTGATACAACCTAACACGTCGCTGTAGTTGGGAGGTCATAACGGTTGTCATTGAGCATGTCACGACCCATGTGAGAAGGTCAATGGACAGACATAGGATTTGCCCCTTCCTTAGGGAAGCATGATATCCATGGAGCTCCTCTATGGTTCTATGACTGAAAGTGTATGGCCATACCCAGGTGAGAACCTGATTTAGTCATAACTATGTGATTGGGTGAAAACAAGTGGTGACACACTTGTCCAATCGGATATCAGTTCGGCAAAGAGACTGTAATGCATCTGTACCTTGTTGCAATGATGGGGATGTCGATGTCGATATCCATTCCGATGACTTGGGTAGCAGCGATGCACTGCTAGGTGCCACTCACTGCTTGTGGTGACATTTGGTCAGCACTGCCAACGTCAGAGGGACCTACAGGGTTGCACACCTTGATACTCGAGTTCTCGTATTGATCGGGAAGCCTTATGATCGAGTTATTGGATAACTCGGATCTAATTGGGAGATTTCATCAGCGCCAATGGGCCTAATGAGATGGAAGAATGTTATTGGAGCCAAACTTCATTTTTGGCAGGTTGACCCGTATTTGACCATGATTGGTCACATTTGGATTAGGGTTGCATTGGATTGGATCCAAGTGCTTAATCAACCCATGTAATGAAGTTTGGGCTAGCTCATTATCCAATGAGGCCCAATAACAAATTCTCATGAAGTGAGAAAAGGCTAAAAGGGTATAATGGGGACAAAACTTCTCCCTTAGGTGCCTATGGGCATAATGGGGAGAAGTGGCGCAATTTGCTTCATTAGGAAGCTTTAGGCGCCTTGCCCCTCTACCTTGGATGGTATGTTTGCTTCTATGGCAAGTCTTGGGGCTGATATGGCTTGGTAGACTTCTTTGGAAGGTCTCATGCGCATATGGATAATTAGGAGAGGTTTATGGTAATGTCTTGGAGACTTTCCTTACCTCAAACCCTAATTACTCCCTCCCCTTTACCCTAGCCGCCTCCTCCTTTGAGAATTGCGCCCACACCCTATTATTGCTGCCCCCTCTTGCCTCTCTATATATACATGGGTATATGCGAGAGCAAAAGTTGATTCTTGGCATGAGCAAGAATTAGAAGGGCAAAGAGGGAGGCTTTGGCGAAAGTCTTCTCTTCCATCTTCATCCTAACCGCAAGTCTCTTCTATCCTTCTTCTCTTGAAGCAAGAAGGGATAGGACTTGGTGTCTTCACCCTCTTGCCTTTTATCTTGGCGCATCTTCTCTAGGAGTTGGCGCAAGTAAGGATGAGGAGTTGAAGACATGGCGGCAACATCTCCATCTTTCTTCTTCGTTGGCGCTTCTACTTTGGAAGTGGCGCAAGGGTTGAAGAAAGTGCACTAAGGCTTGGATCTTCTTCCCGAGGCTAGCACCGGACGTGGAAGAAGAGGACTCGAGGCATCCGTGTGTGTGAGACTGCAGAGGGCGCACGCTTGGTCGCCTATCACGACATCGACCTCATCTTGCTCTAAGGTATTTCCTAACTCATCGTGTCGACTGTCTTGCTTGCGATCTTCACTGGGTTTTTGGGACCGGCCTGTTTCGGGGATATTGCTTCCGCTGTGCAATGTATTTTGTAATCTCTATCTCTGAAAATTGTAAAATATCCCCGGGGTTTCCCAACATGAACTCCTGACCTGCTACAACTGGAAGGTCCCTCAGGTCACGGTGAACTCGTGGCTGGAGTTTGGGAGTGATCGGAGGCTGGTCGGAGGAGGACGATGGCAATCAGTGGAGACGGGGCGGAACAAGGGGCAGCTGGGGTGTCACCGGAGATCTTCCCGATTCTAGCAATCCAGGCATCGGATGGGGTGATACTTCCGACTATGGGTTCAACCGGAAGTGGAGAAGGGGTGGCTGGAGTTTGGGGACGATCCGTCGGTTGGATCATCACCGGCGGTGAGGCGAACGGAGAGTCCAAGGCTAGACTCAGCTGGAAGCTGGGTGTAGATTGCGATAGTGGCGGAAGATTGTTTGAACGTGGAAGAGATGGAAGATGGGTGGCGTCCAGTTGGAGAAGATCTGATTCAGCAGGATATAGCTTCGAAATCCATGGAAGTTCAATGAAGAAAAGAAGATCCCATATCCATGGGAGATTAAAGGAGAGGAGACATCTGATAGAGAGAAACACAAACTATTTCCATTCGTTTCAAAATCTTCAAAAGTCTACAAAGTCTTCTCTTACATGAGGGGATTACAAGTTTTTATATTGTTTCTTTCTTCCTACCTTTGGCTGCAAATCTCCAATGTTACTTTCCTATTTGAGTGGCTGCACTTTTCCTCTTCCTCCAAGCAAGCTGCAATCTTTCTCCTTCAAGCAGCAACTGTAAGCCCCTAAATCAAGGGGGGGGGGGGGGGCGAAACCCTAATAGGAGGCGCATATAAAACTTTCATAGCGGAAGCAAGGGTTTCAAAACTTTCGCAAGAACATATGATCAACTTGATAAAGTTTGGATTCATACCATAGCCATTGATTCGAATGGCGTGTTGGAAGAAGAGAACAATGTTGATCTCCTTCAAAGAGTTCACACACAAGATGAAGATCGCCTACTCCCTTAGCGTTCCTTGTGCTAGCAAGGGTCCAAGGTTTCCTTGTCGAATGGAAGGGAATGAAAGATGAAGTCTCGCTTGGCTTAACTTTCTCCAAGGCGTTAACCTTATTCACACGAGAGTGTGTCGTCGAGAGAGAAGAGGCAAGAGGATGTCTCAAAACCGAAAAACGAGACGTTCCACTCAAACGTGGAGGCGTTTTCACAAATGGGAAAACCGACTTTCCAAATATAGAAAGCCCTTAACTCCAAGCGTTCATGCGATCATCCATGCGTTCACTCCAAGTGAACCGATCGCACCTTTTCTCCTCTTTGAACCAAGCCACGGTTCAATTGCATTCGGTTCAAAGACCAAATCAAATCAGCCCAAGCCATGGTCTAGATCTCATTGAACCAAATGGTTCAAGATCTAACCTTTCATCTCTTGATGCTCTTGATCTCACCGATCTAGCATCTATATTCTCGATCGAAGCTTACCGATCTCAAGCTCTAATCAATCAAACATGATCAGACCAGATCTCACTTACAATCAGAGATTAAATCCCTTTAAACTGAACCAAGACAATTCAGTCCACACGATCTGACTTAAGTAAGCCATATCATCAAATTGTGCGACCCTAAGAGTTTCCTTTAAATGTCGGTAACGATAACTTACGTTATCACAATCAGTGAGGGGTATCTAGCAACACATCACTGTCTCCCAATACAAAGGAAAGAGTCTTCCAAGACTACACCCAAACCACAGCACAAGTGTGAATCAACTCACTAGGCATACATGTTTCCTTTGCCACTGGATGTTCTTATTGGACAAGCGAGTCAAGCCTGTAGCTCCAATATGATGAGAATGATTAGATCAGATGAACATAGTCACCTGGGTATGGCCATACACTTTCTCAATCATCTCATCCAGGGGGCCCCTATAGAACATCACACTCCAAACTAGGAGACGGCAATCCTTTATCTATCACTAGTGTCCTAACCTGACTCATGATCATTATCCAAGATAGTCTATAACCATTATGTTTCAAATGATATTGAACTACCTCAAAACAATGACAATCATCATTTAGAAACACAAGTGATCTCAAGTCAGAGGAAATATGCCACTTGTTGCATACAAGGATTATTCACATTGTGACAAGCAATTGAATATCCTAGTAGGGTCTGTCCAGTACATCCAATGTACCCATGAGTCTACATCTTATTCCATGCTCGAAGCATCCTATAAGATTAGAACACATATTAGTCTCAATCATATCAAGGCTGTCTCATGTTCACCAAGATATCTCGACTAAGGACTTAACTGCATGTCAGCCAAGCTGAACAGCATTGAGACATTATTCAGAAGTATACATATGACAGCAGATAATGTAACAACATGAATAACAACCATTGCCTTTATAAACGAGAAGTTTATACATGATACTGATAAAATCCCAAGGCCTCAAACATTAGCCTTAAGGGCATACCCCAACAGCAACCCGCTCTTCTTTATCTCCATGTAGTTTGCAACGGGCAGCTCTGCACGCACAACATCCATATGCAAGCTCTACCTTTGGGGTCTTTCTTCCTATTGACTTGGTCTTGTTTTCTTTGTGGGTTGGCTAATCATATGGCCCAAGGTCTTTTCTTTGGCTGGTTGAATTTAAACTTGGCTTGAGCTGACTCCCTTTGAGCTTAAGCGAGGCTTGATGTGGGCATCCCATGAATTGGTCTCATGTTGATTACATGTCATTAGTAAATTCAACACATTAGTGCCTCATTAAGAAAATTAGGATTGCATTCTAATAAAACCAAAATATAGACATAAACATTGACTAAGTCTATGTTCAATCAAGGTTTACAATAATTATGCAAAAATTGACAAAGTCAAAATTAAGTCAAATATCTTGTGAAAATGCTCCCGCATCATACACCCCTAGTTCAAATGTTTCTACTCCTAGAGAAACTTAGGTTAATTAAAAACAACTAGCTACAATTAAACTATTAGAATGAAAACTAACAATTTGTCATGCTTAGGTGGAGGCCTATAAGTGTATTCATCTTTGAGGATAGGTAGGAAGAGAAGTTGAGCATGCATAAATTGAATGGGTTGTCTTGTTTTAACCATTAATGTACTTTTCACAATCAATGAGCAAGAGGATAGAAAATTCAGATTTATACAAGATGTATTAGCAAGCTCATGTTTTCTTTTATAGCATCCACATAAGAGAGGGCAAGGAATAATAAAATCATATGCATCCAATGTGAGTTGTGTTGGAGTGAAATTAATACCCATAAAAGCAAAGTATTGCATGTTATGGTCCATGGGAGGGGCAATCACGAACTCAATTGGTTCTAAAGATTTAGGCATCACAAAATCAAGATGTTCAAGTTGAGTGTGGGTAGAATGATTTAAGATACAAGACTCAAGGATCATAGGATCTTCTAGTTCCAAGGTTTCTCCTAAGGGTTGAAGATGGGGGTCTAAATCAATTTCAAAAGGATCTAACCTAGGTTCAAAGTGTGGTTCAAGAAGATCTATGGATTGGGGTTCAACTTGGGTCTCAATTAAGTCATCAATGGTAAATAGTCCAAACTTAAGTTGTGATACTCCTAGTGAGTTTTCTAAGGATGGCTCATGGTGAATTTGACATTCAGGTAAGTCAATGATAGGTTCTTTAGACTCATCTAGGTGTATGCCTTGAGATGTTTGCATAGGTATACTAGGCTCTATGGCTTGGTTGGTCTCTAGAAGATTAGGACTCTCATGTTTAACTTGTAAGTGGGGCTTTCTTAATCTCTCCATTGGTTGCAACTTTTTCATTTTCTCCTTGAACTCATGTTGCAACTTTTCCACTTGATCCGTGAACTCATCAAAAGGGTAGATTATGTGTTATAAACCTTTATAAATAAAGTTATAACTCCAAGGTTTGTTAAAATAATATCCTTGATAATCATTCATGAATTCTTGCCCTAATAAGATGTCAAAACCTTCTAGACTCATTACATCACAACAAATTTCAGTTTTGATATCCCCTAATTGAATGGGAACTAAGCATTGAAAGTCAACTAAAGTTATAGTCAAATCATCCCAAGTTATGCAATAAAGGTTAGGATTTTTCTCTATGGTGAGGCTAAATTGTTGAAGGGATCTAAGAGATATGATATTGTACTTGACATAATGATCAATAATAGTTTTACCTTTATAACCATTTCACCAAACATATGTTGTAAAACTATTAGGCCTATGTGTGAGAACCTTATATTTATGTCTTGTAAAACTATTAGGCCTATGTATAAGAGCCCTATAGTGTTCCCTAACGGTTATTAATTCTGTTCTAGCTATAACTTCCCTTTGAGTAAAGTGACGCATGATAAAAGTTTAGGGTGCAACTAGGGTGAGCAATTTTTTTTAATTTTTTTATGCAAATAAACTACAACTAGCAAATAACTTAAAAATGCAAACTAAATAACATGAAAGCATGTATATGGCAGTAATCAAGAGTCAATTTTAACAAAATTGTAGTCATGTATGTATTGAAAACAAAGCTAGTTGTTGGCTTCTATTTGTTATAGGTTAAGTGCAGGAAGATGGCTGAAATACAGATTTGAAAGTTCAGAAAATCAAGTGCTGGATTTAGAAAGTTTGAACAGAACTTGTGCAGAATTTTGGATGCAGAAATATCAGCCTTTGAACTTGCTGTCCTAACTGAGTTTGTGTGTGCTGTTTGAGTGGTTGAAAGCATTAGGAGTGTCAAAACTAGGTTTCAGATTTTATGCAAAATCTGGTTGCATATGCAGTCTAGTACAGCAATTAAGTTTGCTGCCATGAGCTAAGTTCAGATTCGCATGAAAGTCAAGGATGATGTAGCAATAAACCATACTGAACCAACCAATCATGAGATGTGAGTTCCTCGAAATACCAGAAGATAAACTGCAGAGATTAGAAATCTAGAACAAATCAGAACAAGGAATCGGTGATGACACCAAAATTCATAGTATATTTTGTGTCATTTCATGTGTCTTTTTGTGTCATATTTATACTCTTTTGCTTGTTTTTAAGCCTTATTTATCAAATATTGCGGGATCTACACCATTTCTTATTTTTGATCATTTTCATGTTAAAAGTGCTATATTTTGATAATTTTGAAAGATTTGAGCACACCAATGGATTCCAGATGTCGAAACAAAGCCACCCATCAATTTTCATCAAATTTGGAGCCCATTTGCAAAAATACGACACTACCGTATTTTCTAGACAATCTCTCACGGATACCATATTTCTCAGCAGATGTTTTGGGCAAAATATGGCACTGCCATATGAAACGTCATGGTGCCGTAATTTTCAGCGTTTTCAAACAAAATGTTTCAGCAGGAATATGGTACTACCGTAATTTTGAGCGCAACTCTCACGGCACCGTATTTTTCGCCCAGAATTCATAGAAGAAAATACGGCACTACCGTATTTTTGGGAGAAATTTTCCTAGTGCCGTATTTCCAGATAATTCTCTACAGAACTCCAGAGGCAAAAATACGGCACTACCGTATTTTGTGGTAAAACTTTCACGGTGCCGTATTGGTGGAGGATTTTCGCGAGTTTTTCGAGTCTGATTTTTGCGCGGGCCATAACTTTTGATCCAGAAGTCCAAATTGAGATCCGAAAGATGTTCCAGACTCGTCTTTAAAAGGCGAAGATACCGTTTATCCAGTATTGAGGGACAAAGTGACAGAACGGTGCTTAGGGTTGGGCTTCATGCCGAGAGGCGTGGAGACCACCTCTCGCCATGATTTTTATTCTAAAGCTTGGCCTGGAGGAAAGGAGGATGCCACAGAAGTTTTAGAGCGTTTGGAGTCCGATCGGAGGAGAAATCATCAGAACAGTGGTGACAGCACTGTTCACACGCGAAATTACAGGTTGTAATTCAATTACAACCCTGTTTTGTAACTTTTCTTCCTCCCTTCTTAGATTTCTGACATTTGAACTATGATTTATTGTAATCTTTCCTTCATGCTAGCTTACATTTTTTATGGGACATGGGGTGTAATTCCCTTGGTTTCTTAATGACTAGAAAACATCAATTTTTGTCATGATAATTTTATTTATGATAATTTTACTTTTGTGATTGATTGTTCTTTGATTCTCCTTAGTTTTATAAATATCAGCATGTTTTAGAATTTTGTGAAATAGACCGAGAGGTTGATTGTTTGAAATTCAGAACCCTAGAAATCATTGAGTTTAGAACTTATCGTAAGAGATTAGGTTTGTTCTTCGAATTCTGATTTTTAGTGAATTTATTGCCATGTTGATAATTTGAATCTAGGGTTGAGTTATTGTGTTAGACTTGATTTGATCTTGCACAAGAGTGAGGATCGAGTTGTCGGAAAACCATAAGTAAAACCTGTGTTGAGTTTCAGGATGCACGAGAGTGATCCTTGAGATTCCAGTTGAGATTATTGACTTAGAACTCGGATGCACGAGAGTGATCCTTGAATTCTTTGTTCAATGATTTACTTATTTCAGCATTGGATAGATCTTGCACGAGAGTGAGGATTGGTCCTTTGTATGATTGTCTACGCGAGAGCGAGATGATCCTTTCATGAAGTAAATTAGGTCTTTATCATAATGAAATTAGATTGATAGCCTTTATTTCTTTCTAGTCATTACAATCAAGGTGGATGAAACCCTAGTCCCATGTTTATCTCTCTGATTTATCTTTTCACCCTTTATATTGCTTACTTGCATTAAAATCGGTCGCTTAGCTAGTGAGAATACAATTATTTGGTACTTAACAATAAGGTCTCTGTGGTTCGATATCTATTTTATTACTTCAAGTATCCGTGCACTTGCGGACACAACAAGTTGTTGGCGCCGTTGCCGGGGACCTTAGTTTTGTTAATATCAAAATAGTTGTTAATATTACTAGACTAAGTTTTATTTATTTTAAATTTAACTTTGTTTTTTGTTTTTGTAGGTTTTGTATTTTCACAGTTGTGACGGAACTGTGAATTCTTAAATTTGTGAATTGCTTATATTGTATTCTTTTTAAATTTTTTAGATATTCTGAAAAAAAAATATATCTTATTGATTGGTGTTGGATAATCTTTCTGTTATTGATAGATTTGAAAATATGTCTTTTAATCACAACTCTTGGGCAACTGAAAGAGGTGAGGTATACATGCCACCAAGTAAGTCTCTTGTGGATACGTTTAACTCTTTCATGCAATCTTCTAGGACATCTTATTCTCCTGTTAGATGTGAAATTTGTGGATATTTTGATCATTGTTCCTCTAATTGTCTATTTTTAAATTCCAATTCACCATGGTATCAAGATAATCAATATGATTCTAGATCTTTTTATGATGATTGCTCAAACTATACTTTTGAACCATGCTTTGAGAAAACTGAAAAATCTAGCCTAGAGATTATGTTTAAAAAGTTCATGAAACAAGATGTGAGTGAGACCCTCAAACAAATCAATTCTAAGTTGGATGACATGGTTGCACACAATGAAATTTTAGAAACCCAATTAGCATAACAAACATGTTTATTTAAGTTTGATTTGGAAGCTGAAAAGATTGATTTAGAAAATTCTCCCACTGATTATGATTATTTTGAGATTGAGCCTTATGTGGACATTAATGCATCTCACTCTGATTTCGATAATTCTGAAATTGATTCCTTTGATAATGTATTATTGGAAAAAGTTGAGGAAATTGAAATTGAAAAACCCTCTTTTGATGAAATTGATACTTTTGATGATATATCATTTATGGTTAAATCTGATGAGTTTGAAAATTGTGATATTCATGTACCTCAATTTGATTTTGATGATATTGTTGAAATTAATGATAAATCTTTTGTGGCTAACTCTGGTTCTATTAATTCTTTTGCTAACATTGATAAATCTCATGATTCTTCATATGATTCTGATTTTGACTCTTCTGATGATGAATTATTTGTGGGGAAGCATGAGGAAATTAATTTTGAAGAGTCTCATCTTGATTTTGTTGATAATTTTGATATTGAAAAATTGTTTGATGATGAACATGAGGAAATTGAAAAAGATTTGAAAAATACAAACACTGATGAATCTCACTCTGATGTTTTGCCCATATCTTTTGTTGAATCTTTTGATTTATTTGAAAATTCATACTTTATTGAGGAATCTAATGAAAGACATAAAGACTATTATTATGATGATCCAATGCTTAATTATTTTGATCAAAGTCCTATTTCTATTGCAATTGAAGATATTAATTTGAAAAAAGGACTAATGATTTGGTTTTTGACAAACATAGGAAGATCATAAAGATTACTTTGAGTGGATTTAAAAATTTTGATTTTAAATTCTACATATTTAAGAATGCCACTTTGATTGTGATTTATTTGAAATTTTGGATGTTTGGATTAGTGGCTAATCTTTTGGGAAAAAGGAAATGTAGAAAATTATATGCTTTATACTTTGGAACTGATTCACCTACTTCACCATGATATTCGAGTTTAGGTCAAGCTATGGACCTAAAATTAGCGCTTCTTGGGAGGCAACCCAAGCACTTTTACCTTTGCTTAAATTTTTTTTTTTTAGTTTATTTCTAGGTTTTTTTTTGTAGGGAAAAATAAAATTTTGTGCAAAATATGGCACTGTCGTAATCTGCTTTATAGTGTCGTAATCTTGGTCTGATTTCATCCCGAGAGTTTTTGCTTCTTTTGCTTTCAAATCCAGAAATCTTCAAAAGCAATTGTCTTCCACCTCTAGCTACAACTGCATCTGCCTCTGACATCACTATTTCCAGCCGTCGACACTGGATTATACCATCAGCAGATTCTTATTTCTCTTACTGCCTCTTATTCCATGATTTTATTTATTTATGCAGTAGACTCTTTATCATTGACTCTGATTTTATGTGCAGTGTTATTTCTTGCACCCACCAGCCGACGATCTCACCTCCAGGACTGTATTCTCTAGCAGGCCACTAGAGATTACTCACTCTATTGTCGGCACCATCATCATTGCTAGCAGCTTTTCAGCCAGCATCTGTTCCACCTCTGCTTGATTCTTTCTACCGGCACCTTCTTTTGGACCATCGATGATATATCTGATTCTTTCTTGAGAAAATTATTTTTATTATTATTATTTTTAGAGACTATTTTTAGACCGAGCCTTATGTACCTTAAATTTTGCAGATAAAATTTTTCAAAAGGCACATCTTTGGACCTAGCAGCATCTGCCTCGACACTATTTTTGGTCTAAGCCTTATGTATCTTTGGTCAGAGCTTGCTATATAGTTTTGTGAGTATTGTTTGCACTCTCTTGTATTCATGATTAATTCATATGGTTGCATCTTTGATTTGCTTTTGATTATATCACTTATTGAGATTTCTATTATACGAGGTTGCTTGAATCTATCATGTCACAATTTTGACTATGATTCTATGAGTTTCATGCTTCACACCTTTTGCATTGATTTTGACATATTTTGAGGTTTAAAAATTTTTATGACTTGAATCCATGAGATAAGAGATGTGTAGATTAAACATTGATTATGAAAGTTCATGCTAATGCCTGTGAATGAAAATATTCCTATATGCTGAATTTATTTCTTTAATATATATCTACTTGTTGAAATTTTTCATTGATTGATGCATAGGGTTTTGGGTAGGTATGTTGTTTAATGAATGCGATCTAAGAGTGAAGCATCTTTCTTGAATAAAATGAGCATATGAGTGTAATTTTTGAATTAATGTCAATCAATTTGCCTAGTTAATGTTTGATTTATCTTACTATTTGTTGGGAAGAGAGAATCCAGGATCCACAAAAATAGTGAGAGACTCCCCTACTTGGCACTGTGTAAAATTGACAGTGGTACCTAAAAGATGGGTTGAAGTCTATAAAAAAAAAGAGAGAGAGATAACAATGACTCCTCTAATTGGGCACTGTGTAAAATTGACAGTGGTACCTAAGACAAGAGTTGAAGTCTAAAAAAAAAGTATGTATCTATGTGGGTATTGTTGGGGTATGCCCTTAAGGCTAATGTTTGAGGCCTTGGGATTCTTTCAGTATCATGTATAAACTCTATGTTTATAAAGGCAATGGTTGTTATTCAGGTTGTTACATCATCTGCTGCAATATGTATACTTCTGATTAATGTCTCAATGCTGTTCAGCTTGGCTGACATGCAGTATTGTCCTTAGTCGAGATATCTTGGTGAACATGAGACAGCCTTGATATGATTGAGACTAATATGTGTTCTAATCTTATAGGATGCTTCGAGCATGGAATAAGATGTAGACTCATGGGTACATTGGATGTACTGGACAGACCCTACTTAGGATATTCAATTGCTTGTCACAATGCGAATAATCCTTATATGCAAACAAGTGGCATATTTCCTCTGACTTGAGATCACTTCTGTTTCTAAATGATGATTGGCATTGTTTTGAGGTAGTTCAATATCATTTGAAACATAATGGTTATAGACTATCTTGGATAATGAGCATGAGTCATGTTAGGGCACTAGTGATAGATATAGGATTGCCGTCTCCTTGATTGGAGTGTGATGTTCTATAGGGGCCCCCTGGATGAGATGATTGAGAAAGTGTATGGCCATACCCAGATGACTATGTTTCATCTGATCTAATCATTCTCATCATATTGGAATTACAGGCTTGACACGCTTGTCCAATAAGAACATCCAGTGGCAAAGGAAACACATATGTCAAGTGACTTGGGTTCACACTTGTGCTGTGGTTTGGGTGTAGTCTTGGAAGACTCTTTCCTTTATATCGGGAGACAGTGATGTGTTGCTAGATACCCCTCACTGATCGTGATAACGTGAGTTATCGTTACCGACATTTAAAGGAAACCCTTAGGGTCGCACAATTTGATGATATGGCTTACTTAAGTCAGATCGTGTGGACTGAATTGTTTTGGTTCAGTTTAATGGGATTTAAACTCTGATTGTAAGTGAGATCTGGTCTGATCATGTTTGATTGATTAGGGCTTGAGATCGGTAAGCTTCGATCGAGAGAATTGATGCTGGATCGGTGAGATCAAGAGCATCAAGAGATGAACGGTTAGATCTTGAGCCTTATGGTTTAATATGATCTAGACCAATGCTTGGTTTAATTTGGTCTGTGAACCAAATGTAATTGAACCGGTTCACTTAGTGTGAGCGCATGGTTCAAGTCAAGGGAGGAAGTTGCGATTGGGGTAAACGCATCTTGCGTTGAAGTAGTGGCTTGCTATTTTTGGAAGTTGGTTTTCCAAAATGGGGAGCACGCGTCACGTTCGAGGGATCGACCCTATTCTCGCCTCTTCACCTCTCGACGCCTCTCTCTCGTGTGGGAGTCTTCACGCAAAGGAGAAGAGAAGAAAGCCAAGAGATCTCTTCCCTTCACTCGATCAGGAGACTTGGAGATCCTTGCTAGCACAAGGAACGACAAGGAGAAGCTTCTCTCATCTTGTGTGCGCACGCTTTGGAGGAGAGCCGCATCGTTCTCTGCTTCCAAGACACCATCCAAGAAATGGCATTGGTATGATCTTAACTTGATCTATACTTGTTCTTTAAGTTGATTATATGACATACATGCGATCCTAGAAATCCTATGATTCCGCCCATGCAAGTTTTATATGCGCATGTTTAGGGTTTCGCCCCCTTTAGGGAACTTTCAATTGGTATCAGAGCATAGTTCCTTGTATGATCATATGATTGCTTATTGTGATCCTTGTTTGCGCTTTTTAGTAGATCTAAAAGAGCATGCGAAAATTTAATGTATGTTTTACATTGGCGCATGCATGATAGTTGGCGCTTGTTGTAGTTTTCTCAAAACATTACTTGCGCGCCCCTCATTAGATCTAAGCGCCTACTTCAAAACCTTAGACGGGTTATTAGGGTTGAAGTCATCGTCCAGTCTAGACCCGACAGTCTGATCAGACCATCTGACAGCCTAGATGGGTCGACCAGATAGCACCTATGCGCAAGCATGAGGTGGCTATTGGTCGACTGCTGAAAGGCGTGTAGCGATGTCTGATTGAGACAACCAGTGAACGCTCATGATTAAGGCCCGGGGTCACACCCGCTTGCCTAAACTCATGAGGGACGTTTAGCCCTTCACGCATGCATTGTTGACCATGAGGTCGACTCAAGTCGGTTATGACTTGGTGCATGCAAGGGCAGTGGGTCTGACTAGGTCTGATGAGTGGATCCCTATTAATGGACCGTTGTAAGGTAGTAGGGCACATAAGGAAATAAAATGAAGCCAATGGGTTTTTCAAAAAAATTTATTTTCTTGATTGGATCACATGATGTTTGTATAACATAATGATTGTCTATTTAATCTTATGTGGGCTGCCTAAATTTAATGTGTGCTGTGCTGGGGCCTGCTTGCCTGGATGTATATTGTAAATTATTATTGTGATCTGCGCATCACATTTTAATTAATTTATAAAGTGTAATTGACCTGCGAGTCAATCATGTCTAGATAGATTAATTTGTAATTTAATCAGACATGAGCACAGAGCACACATGGCAGAGGCGCATGCAGCAAGTGGCTTCACCAGTGGGAGGTCTAGGGTTCGACTCTAGGACAGGCGCATTTTACCTGGTGGGCGTACCTGAGCTGCAGTGGGCGCTTGGGCCCGGGTTGGGCCAGAGAAAATGCTAAAGACCCATGAAGAGCTCAAGTGAAGACTTAAGTTAATTAAGGTCTTACTTAGGCTATGGGCTTTAACCACATAAGATCATCATGCTTTTAATTTACTGTTTTAGTAATTTAGTAACTGCATGATTTATTCTTCTGCTATCACCATAAGAATTGAATGATAGTAAGAAGATAAAAGGACCGTTAAAATCCAACGTTAAATATCAAGCACGATAGCCTTCTGACGCGAAACCTCACTGTTCTGACTATCGTTGGGGCCGTGTTGTACCCACTCAGTGGGCACGCCCATCTATCTTCAGACGGTGTGTGATTACACCTGCGTGTTACAGAGAAGGGATTTATCGCTTCTCGTTGCTCAGCATAGCACGTGGTGGTCCAGGGAGTAGGTCAGGTCAGCTTGACCATGTAGGCTACATATTGAGCATATGGTAGCCATATGGAGGCAGCCATCTGTGGGATCAGAGACTGTGTTGTACCAACTCAGTTGGCACAGTCTGCTGGATTGCCTAGATGAAGGGGAATCGCACGGGTTGGCGATTGGCAGGGATTGCCTACCAGAAATTAGTGCTTGTACTCTCTGTGCATCTTATCTCGCCTGAGCGGGACGCGGAGACCAAGTATGAAATCTGGATCCCATCTCACTAAAAGAGTTTCACTCTTTCGGACTGTTTTACTGGATTTTTCAGTCAGATAAAATAGTGAGAAAAGAATCATTCTTAAGTCCTGAATTGATTCTAACATTGATACTGACCTTGCTGTTCTTGCATTGTTGTAGATTACTGCAGCAACGAACACCATAGCCTTCAATGTGCGATCCCTACTGGAAAGGGAGAAGTTTGCTGGGCCAAACTTCTCAGATTGGTACGGACACCTTAAGATTGTTCTTAAGGCTGAGAGGAAACTGTATGTCCTCGAGACGGCTATACCGCCTCAACCCGCTGCGAACGCCGCAAGGGCGGTTCGGGAAGCTTATGAAAAGCATGT
Source organism: Costus lasius (assembly GCA_027563935.2). Taxonomy (NCBI): domain Eukaryota; kingdom Viridiplantae; phylum Streptophyta; class Magnoliopsida; order Zingiberales; family Costaceae; genus Costus; species Costus lasius. The sequence goes on from CM050446.2 coordinate 85,203,917, forward strand.
CAATGATAGCATTGATGTCGCTTGCCTTATGCTAGCGTCTATGACGCCACAGCTGCAACGTCAGCATGAGGATTTATCTGCTATAGAAATTATAGCAAACCTCAAGATGCTGTATGCAGCACAGGCAAGGACTGAACGCTATAACTTGACTAAACTTTTCTTTCAGAGCAAACTGACTGAAGGGAGTCCAGTGGGAGCTCACGTACTCAAGATGATTGGGTACAAGGAGGCTCTAGAGAAACTGGGACACATCATCAATCAGGAGCTTGTTGTAGACATCATCTTGCAGTCTCTCCCGGCCTCTTTCGATCCATTCATTATTAATTTTAATATGAACAAGATCGACTGTACGCCGGCAGAGTTACTGAATATGCTCTTGACAACTGAGCAGACTCAGTCTCGTGAGAAGGGAATGCCTTCATCCTCTGTCCTCATGGTTCCTTCTAGGAACAAGAAGAAGGGGAAGAAGGGCAAAGTGAAAGTCCCCAGAAGGGGGCGAAACCCTAAAGCATGGCGCGTATAAAATTTTTAAGCAGCGGAAGAGGGTTTCTAGGGGATCGGATTCATGCATAACATATGATCAACTTGTTAAACCGATTGCAAACATAGAAGATGTCATACCGATGCCATTTCTAGATGGCGACTTGGAAGCAGAGAGCGATAGGGATCTCCTCCAAAGGATGCGCACACAAGATGAAGAAGTCGCCTACTCCGATGGTGCTCCTTGTGCTAGCAAGGTTCCAAGAGGTCCTTGTCGTATGGAAGGGAAGAGAGAACCTTTTCTTTGCTTGGCGATTTGCTTCTTGTCGTCAACCCCAAAAACACTCGAATGAGAGAGCCTCGCGAGGAAGGAGCGACAATAGGTGTGAAGAGAAGCTATCGTGAGGCGTGGTCACGATTTGGAAACATGGTTTCCAAAAATAGTAAACCACTCTCTTCATGCGACCATGGGATTACCCCAAGCGCATACTCCTCTCCACTTGAACCATGCGCTCACTTGATGAGCTGGTTCAATTTCAGTTTGGTCCAAGACCAATTAACCCAAGCGATTTGGTCTAGATCACAATTAAACCCTAAGGCTCCAGATCCAACCGTTCATCTCTTGATGCTCCTGATCTCACCGATCTAGCATCCATTCTCTCGATCGAAGCTTACCGATCTCAAGCCCTAATCAATCAAACATGATCAGACCAGATCTCACTTACAATCAGAGACTAAATCCCTTTAAACTGAACCCAAACAATTCAGTCCACACGATCTGACTTAAGTAAGCCATATCATCAAATTGTGCGACCCTAAGGGTTTCCTTTAAATGTCGGTAACGATAACTCACGTTATCACGATCAGTGAGGGGTATCTAGTAACACATCACTGTCTCCCGATATAAAGAAAAGAGTCTTCCAAGACTACACCCAAACCACAGCACAAGTGTGAATCCACTTCACAAGGCATGCAAGTTTCCTTTGCCACTGGATGTTCTTATTGGGCAAGCGTGTCAAGCTTGTAGCTCCAATATGATGAGCATGATTAGATCAGATGATCATAGTCATCTGGGTATGGCCATACACTTTCTCAATCATCTCATCCAGGGGGGCCCCTTTAGAACATCACACTCCAATCAAGGAGACGGCAATCCTATATCTATCACTAGCGCCCTAACATGACTCAAGTTCACCATCCAAGATAGTCTATAACCATTATGTTTCAAATGATATTGAACTACCTCAAAACAATGACAATCATCATTTAGAAACACAAGTGATCTCAAGTCAGAGGAAATGTGCCACTTGTTGCAATCAAGGATTATTCACATTGTGACAAGCAATTGAATATCCTAGTAGGGTCTGTCCAGTACATCCAATGTACCCATGAGTCTACATCTTATTCCATGCTCGAAGCATCCTATAAGATTAGAACACATATTAGTCTCAATCATATCAAGGTTGTCTCATGTTCACCAAGATATCTCGACTAAGGACATTACTGCATGTCAGCCTAGCTGAACAGTATTGAGACATTATTCAGAAGTATATGTATTGCAGCAGATAATATAACAAACTGAATAACAACCATTGCCTTTATAAACATAAGAGTTTATACATGATACTGTTACAATCCCAAGGCCTCAAACATTAGCCTTAAGGGCATACCCCAACAATCTCCCACTTGCACTTAATCTAATGGTTGAGAAATCTCAAACCCATATTATTACAGTGCTTCTCATGCTTCTGCTGCACCAGAGGCTTAGTAAGCGGGTCTGCCAGATTGTCATCTGTATGAACCATGCAGACTTCGATCTCACCACGATCTATGATCTCCCTGATCAAGTGAAACCGTCTCTGTATGTGCTTGGACTTCTGGTGCGACCGTGGTTCCTTTGCTTGTGCAATTGCTCCAGTGTTATCACAGAAGATAACCAAAGGATCTGCACTCGAAGGAACAACACCAAGTTCTTGAACGAACTTACGAATCCACACTGCCTCCTTGGATGCTTCCGAGGCTGCAACATACTCGGCTTCTGTTGTGGAATCAGCAACGATTGATTGTTTGAAATTTTTCCACACCACTGCTCCTCCATTCAAGCTAAAAACATAGCCTGATTGCGATCGGAAATCATCCTGGTCAGACTGGAACGAAGCGTCAGTATATCCTTCTATACTGAGTTCTTCCTGACCACCATATATCAAGAACATATCTTTGGTCCTCCGCAGATATTTTAAAATGTTCTTGACTGCAATCCAGTGCGCCATACCTGGATTACTTTGGAACCGACTGGTCACGCTTAACCCGTAAGCGACGTCTGGGCGAGTACACAACATCGCATACATAATGGATCCAATAGCCGAAGCATAAGGCGTATTGTCCATTTCATCTTTCTCAGTCTGTGTTTGTGGACACTGACTCTTCGAAAGATTCAGACCATGTCTGACTGGAAGATATCCTCTTTTAGAATTCTCTAAATGAAATCTCTCCAGGACTTTATCGATGTAAGTACTCTGGCACAGCCCGAGAAGCCTCTTAGATCTATCCCTGTAGATCTTCACACCTAATACATAGGCTGCTTCTCCTAAATCTTTCATCTGGAAATATTTCCTTAACCATGCCTTAACCGCATGCAGTTCAGGAATATCGTTTCCAATGATTAAGATATCATCGACGTAGAGGACTAGGAAAGTAATCACGCTCCCACTAAACCTCTTATATACACACGGGTCATCCTCGTTCTTGATGAAACCAAATTCAGAGATTGATTCATCAAAACGAATATTCCAGCTTCTCGATGCTTGTTTAAGTCCATAAATAGACTTCTTTAACTTGCATATTTTATGACGATCTGATGGATTAGTGAAACCTTCTGGTTGTGTCATATACACATCCTCATCCAGATTTCCATTAAGGAAAGCTGTCTTCACATCCATTTGCCAGATCTCATAATCATAATATGCTGCTATCGCGAAAAGAATCCGAATAGACTTAAACATAGCTACAGGTGAGAAAGTTTCATCATAATCTATCCCGTAGATTTGTTTGAAACCTTTCGCAACTAGCCTACCTTTATAGGTAACCACGTTACCATCCATATCAATCTTCTTCTTGAAGATCCATTTACAGCCTATAGGGATAACTCCCGGAGGCGGATCAACCAAATCCCAGACTTGGTTATCTGACATGGAGTCCATCTCGGCGCGCATAGCTTCAAGCCATCTCGCTGAATCCGGTCCACTGACCGCATCCGCATAAGTAAGGGGTTCATCATTATCAATGATGTAGACTCCGTCATAGCGCTCAGGCTGTCGACGGATCCTTCCCGATCTTCGCGGTTCCCGTGATATCTGAGCCTCAGGTTGTTCAGTAACCTGTTCTACCGGCTCAGGCTCATCCAACTGTGCTTGACCACTTTGTCCTTCCTCTGGATTCTCATCCAGCTTTATTTCTCTCCCACTGGCCTCTTGCAGAAGAAACTCCTTCTCAAGAAATATGGCCGTCCGAGCAACAAACACCTTGTTCTCTTTGGGATCGTAGAAATAATAACCCTTAGTTTGTTGGGGTATGCCCTTAAGGCTAATGTTTGAGGCCTTGGGATTGTATCAGTATCATGTAATAAACTCTTGTGTTTATAAAGGCATGGTTATTATTCAGGTTGTTACCTTCTCTGCTGCAATTAGTGTACTTCTGAATAATGTCTCAAAGCTGTTCAGCTGGGCTGACATGCTATAAAGTCCTTAGTCGAGATATCTTGGTGAACATGAGACAGCCTTGATATAATTGAGACTAATATGTATTCTAATCTTATAGGATGCTTCGAGCATGGAATAAGATGTAGACTCATGGGTACATTGGATGTACTGGACAGACCCTACTAGGATATTCAATTACTTGTCACAATGTGAATAATCCTTGTTTGCACTAAGTGGCACATGTCCTCTGACTTGAGATCACTTGTGTTTCTAAATGATGATTGTCATTGTTTTGAGGTAGTTCAATATCATTTGAAACATAATGATTATAGACTATCTTGGATAATGATCTTGAGTCAGGTTAGGGCACTAGTGATAGATAAAGGATTGCCATCTCCTTAATTGGAGTGTGATGTTCTATAGGGGCCCCCTAGATGGGATGATTGAGATAGTGTATGGCCATACCCAGGTGACTATGATCATCTGATCTAATCATGCTCATCATATTGGAATAACAAGCTTGACATGCTTGTCCAATAAGAACATCCAGTGGCAAAGGAAAAATGTATGCCTAGTGAAGTGGATTCACACTTGTGCTGTGGTTTGGGAGTAGTCTTGGAAGACTCTTTCCTTTATATCGGGAGACAGTGATGTGTTGCTAGATACCCCTCACTGATCGTGATAATGTAAGTTATCGTTACCGACATTTAGAGGAAACCCTTAGGGTCGCACAACTTGATGATATGGCTTACTTAAGTCTGATCGTGTGGACTGAATTCTTTGGGTTCAGTTTAAAGGAGTTTAAACTCTGATTGTAAGTGAGATCTGGTCTGATCATGTTTGATTGATTGGGGCTTGAGATCGGTAAGCTTCGATCAAGAGAGATGATTCTAGATCGGTGAGATCAGGAACATCATGAGATGAACGGTTAGATCTTGAGCCATTTTGGTTCAGAGAGATCTAGACCATGGGCCGGTTTGGTTTGGTCTTTGGACCGAATTGAATTGAATTGAATTAGCTTGAACCGGTTCACATATGTGAACGCATGGTTCAAGGCTCAATCATATTTGGGCGGTTTTCTTATGGGTGAGCGCATGGCTTCATGACTTGCCATATTTGGAAGTCATGAAACGCCATCACTTGAAAAACGCCTAAATGATGATGGTGAATTGAATTCGATTGTCGCCTTGGCTTGAGAGGAGAAAGAGCTTCTTCCTTGACGAGAAGAGAGTTCGGCCAAGCATCTCTTGACTTCGACACACGCAAGGAGAACTTGGTGATTTTTGCTAGTACAAGAATTGCGCAAGGAGGAAGCCTTCATCATCCTTGTGTGCGTCTTCTTTGGAGGAGAGCTCATTTGCCCTCTTGCTTCCAAGCCGCCTCCTTCCTCATGGCTATGGTAATAGATCTCAACTTGATCTTTGCAATATAACCAAGTTAATCATATGATCTACATGCGGTCTTGAGGGTGACACCCCTATAATATTTCATGCGCCCCCTTTATTAGGGTTTCACCCCCTTTTGCGCTCCCCCTTGAAGGGGACTTTCATAGTTTCCTTAGGGTAACCGACAAAGATACATTTCTCAGATCTGCTCTCTAGTTTTCCAGAGGCGAGCTTTTTGACATAAGCCTCGCAGCCCCAGATCCTGATAAATGTCAAGCTAGGCTGTTTCCCATACCATAATTCATATGGGGTCTTTGAAACTGCCTTGGATGGCACTCGGTTTAGTACCTTTGCAGCTGTCTCCAGTGCAAATCCCCAAAAGGAGTAAGGTAGAGTAGCTTGACTTATCATAGAACGAACCATATCCAATAAGGTTCTGTTCCTCCTCTCAGACACACCATTCCATTGCGGTGTTCCTGGTGGAGTGAGCTGTGAGATAATCCCACACTCCTTTAGATAGTCAGTAAACTCTCGACTTAGGTATTCTCCACCTCGATCAGAACGAAGTGCCTTGATATTTCGGCCAAGCTGATTCTGTACTTCATTCTTGAACTCTTTGAACTTGTCAAAAGATTCACTTTTATGTCTCATAAGATAGACATAACCATACCTACTGAAATCATCAGTGAAGGTAATGAAGTACTGATAGCCACCTCTGGCATGTTTACTAAAAGGCCCACACACATCACTGTGTATAAGGTCAAGTAAACCTGAAGTCCTTTGACCTTTATGAAGAAAAGGCGACTTCGTCATTTTGCCCATCAAACAAGCTTTGCATGTATCAATCTCCTCATAGGAGAATGATCCCAGCAGTCCATAATCATGCAACCGCTTAATGCGTTTCTTATTAATATGACCTAAACGACTATGCCATAGCAAGGTGCTGTCATCAGCATATTTGGCTTTCTTATTATCAATATTGTGTATAGAACATTCCATGTCCAACATGAATAACCCATTGTTAATTGAACCAGTAGCATAAACAATATTATCTAAAGAAAGAACACACTTTGAAATATTGCATTCAAAGGAAAACCCCTTCCTGACAAGAGCAGGAATGGAGATAATATTTTTAGTGATGCTGGGAACAAAGTAACAATTGTCTAGTTCCAATACAAGTCCAGATGGTAAAGAGATGAAATAGTCTCCTACAGCAACAGCAGCAACCCGTGCCCCGTTTCCAACTCGTAGGTCCACCTCATGCTGTCCCACCTGTCTTCTTCTCTTGAGTTCCTGTACATTTGAACAAATGTGAACTCCACATGCAGTGTCCAACACCCATGAAATAGAAGAAGATGAAACCATGACTTCCGTCACGTATATACCTGAGCCAGAAGCGATGCTTCCCCTCTTGTCTCCTTGGAGCGCTTTACAGTCCTTTTTCCAGTGACCCAGCTGGCCACAGTGGAAACATCTGTTGGAACCCCTTTCTAGAGGGGGGCGAAACCCAGCATGGCGCATATTCAGTTTTCAAGCAGCGGATAGGGTCTCTAAGAATCGCATGCACCTTATATAATCAACTTAAAGAAAACCCGAATGCATAAGAGGTGATTCGATCCATACCATTGCCATTTCTAGATGGCGGCTTGGAAGCAAAGATCAAACGAGATCTTCTCCTTGTCGTCACACACAAGATGATGTCGCTATCTCTCTTGGTGCTCCTTGTGCTAGCAAGGTTCCAAGAGGTCCTTTGACGAGTGAAGGGAAAATGAGATGTCAATCTTTCTTGGCCGAATCCTCCTCAAGCGTCAAGCGTCAAGCGTCGCCACACTCACACAATAATCTCGAGAGGAATATGGGCGAGAGGAAAATAAGTTGAAGTGGCGAAAATAGAGAATACTCTATTCGGACGAGAGCACCCACCAAGTGGAGATCATGGTTACTAAAAATAGTAACCACTCCTCACCCCAACGTTCACGCCAAGTGAACTTGTCGCCAACTCCTCTCCCCTTGAACCATGCGCTCATCAAGTGAGCCGGTTCACTTTGGTTCGGTTTAAGAACCAATCAAGCCAATGATCTAGTCTAGATCTTAAATAAACCCTAAGGTTCCCGATCTAACCGTCGATCTCCATGCCCCTGATCTGACCGATCTGGCATCTATTCTCTCAATCGAAGCTTACCGATCTTAAGCCCTAATCAATCAAACATGATCAGACCAGATCTCACTTACAATCAGAGACTAATTCCCTTTAAACTGAACCCAAACAATTCAGTCCACACGATCTGACTTAAGTAAGCCATATCATCAAATTGTGCGACCCTAAGGGTTTCCTTTAAATGTCGGTAACGATAATTCTCATTATCACGATCAGTGAGGGGTATCTAGCAACACATCACTATCTCCCGATATAAAGAAATGAGTCTTCCAAGACTACACCCAAAAACAGCACAAGTGTGAATCAAATCACAAAGCATACATATTTCCTTTGCCACTGGATGTTCTTATTGGACAAGCCTGTCAAGCTCGTAACTCCAATATGATGAGCATGATTAGAACAGATGAACACTGTCACCTGGGTATGACCATACACTTTCTCAATCATCTCATCCAGGGGGCCCCTTTAGAACATCACACTCCTTAAACAAGGAGACGGCAATCCTATGTCTATCACTAGTGCTCTAACCTGACTCAAGCTCACCATCCAAGATAGTCTATAATCATTATGTTTCAAATGATATTGAACTACCTCAAAACAATGACAATCATCATTTAGAAAACACAAGTGATCTCAAGTCAGAGGAAATGTGCCACTTGTCTTAATCAAGGAATATTCACATTGTGACAAACAATTGAACATCCTAGTAGGGTCTGTCCAGTACATCCAATGTACCCATGAGTCTACATCTTATTCCATGCTCGAAGCATCCTATAAGATTAGAACACATATTAGTCTCAATCATATCAAGGCTGTCTCATGTTCACCAAGATATATCGACTAAGGACATAATAGCATGTCAGCCGAGCTGAACAGCTTTGAGACATTATTCAGAAGAACATATATTGCAGCAGACAATGTAGCTAACTGAATAACAACCATGCCTTTATAAACATAACAGTTTATTATATGATACAAATACATTCCCATAGGCCTCAAACATTAGCCTTAAGGGCATACCCCAACAATCTCCCACTTGCACTTAATCTAATGGTTGAGAAATCTCAAACCCATATTATTACAGTGCTTCTCATGCTTCTGCTGCGCCAGAGGCTTGGTAAGCGGGTCTGCCAGATTGTCATCTGTATGAACCTTGCAGATTTTGATCTCGCCACGATCTATGATCTCCCTGATCAAGTGAAACCGTCTCAGTATGTGCTTGGACTTCTGGTGCGACCGTGGTTCCTTTGCTTGTGCGATTGCTCCAGTGTTATCACAGAAGATAACCAAAGGATCGACACTCGAAGGAACAACACCAAGTTCTCTCACGAACTTACGAATCCAGACTGCCTCCTTGGATGCTTCCGAGGCTGCAACATACTCGGCTTCTGTTGTGGAATCAGCAACAGTTGACTGTTTGAAACTCTTCCACACCACTGCACCTCCATTCAAGCTAAAAACATAGCCTGATTGCGATCGGAAATCATCCTGGTCCGACTGGAACGAAGCGTCAGTATATCCTTCAATACTGAGTTCTTCCTGACCACCGTATATCAAGAACATATCTTTGGTCCTCCGCAGATATTTTAAAATGTTCTTGACTGCAATCCAGTGCGCCATACCTGGATTACTTTGGAAACAACTGGTTACGCTTAACCCGTAAGCGACGTCTGGGCGAGTACACAACATCGCATACATAATGGAACCAATAGCCAAAGCATAAGGCGTATTGTCCATTTCATCTTTCTCAGTCTGTGTTTGTGGACACTGACTCTTCGAAAGACTCAGACCATGTCTGACTGGAAGATATCCACGTTTAGAATTCTCTAAATGAAATCTCTCCAGGACCTTATCGATGTAAGTACTCTGGCACAGCCCGAGAAGCCTCTTAGATCTATCCCTGTAGATCTTCACACCTAACACATAGGCTGCTTCTCCTAGATCTTTCATCTGGAAACACTTCCTCAGCCATGCTTTAACAACATGCATTTCAGGAATGTCATTTCCAATGATCAAGATGTCATCGACGTAGAGGACTAGGAAAGTAATCACGCTCCCACTAAACCTCTTATATACACACGGGTCATCCTCGTTCTTGATGAAACCAAATTCAGTAACTGATTCATCAAAACGAATATTCCAGCTTCTCGATGCTTGTTTAAGTCCATAAATAGACTTCTTTAACTTGCATATCTTATGACGATCTGCTGGATTAGTGAAACCCTCAGGTTGTGTCATATACACATCCTCATCCAGATTTCCATTAAGGAAAGCTGTTTTCACATCCATCTGCCAAATCTCATAATCATAATATGCAGCTATCGCGAAAAGAATCCGAATAGACTTAAACATGGCTACAGGTGAGAAAGTTTCATCATAATCTATCCCGTAGATTTGTTTGAAACCTTTCGCAACTAGCCTGCCTTTATAGGTAACCACGTTACCATCCATGTCAATCTTCTTCTTGAAGATCCATTTACAGCCTATAGGGATAACTCCCGAAGGCGGATCAACCAAATCCCAGACTTGGTTATCTGACATGGAGTCCATCTCGGCGCGCATAGCCTCAAGCCATCTCGCTGACTCCGGTCCACTGACCGCATCCGCATAAGTAAGGGGTTCATCATTGTCAATGATGTAGACTCCGTCATAGCGCTCAGGCTGTCGACGGATCCTACCCGATCTTCGCGGTTCCCGTGATATTTGAGCCTCAGGTTGTTCAATAACCTGTTCTACCGGCTCAGGCTCATCCAACTGTGCTTGATCACTTTGTCCTTCCTCTGGATTCTCATCCAGTTTTATTTCTCTCCCACTGGCCTCTTGCAGAAGAAACTCCTTCTCAAGAAATATGGCCGTCCGAGCAACAAAAACCTTGTTCTCCTTGGGATCGTAGAAATAATAACCCTTAGTTTCCTTAGGGTAACCGACAAAGATACATTTGTCAGATCTGCTCTCTAGTTTCCCAGAGGCGAGCTTTTTGACATAAGCCTCGCAGCCCCAGATCCTGATAAATGTCAAGCTTGGCTGTTTCCCATACCATAACTCATATGGAGTTTTAGAAACTGCTTTGGATGGCACTCGGTTTAGTACCTTTGCAGCTGTTTCCAGCGCAAAACCCCAAAAGGAGTATGGAAGAGTAGCCTGACTCATCATAGAACGAACCATATCAAGTAGCGTTCTATTTCTCCTCTCGGACACACCATTCCATTGCGGTGTTCCTGGCGGAGTGAGCTGTGAGATAATCCCACACTCCTTTAGATAGTCAGTAAACGTATGACTTAGGTATTCACCACCTCGATCTGAGCGAAGTGCCTTGATATTTCGGCCTAGCTGATTTTGTACTTCATTCTTGAACTCTTTGAACTTGTCAAAAGATTCACTTTTATGTCTCATCAGATAGACATACCCGTATCTACTGAAATCATCAGTAAAGGTAATGAAGTACTGATAGCCACCTCTGGCATGTTTACTAAATGGCCCACACACATCACTGTGTATAAGGTCAAGTAAACCTGAAGCCCTTTGACCTTTGTGAGGAAAAGGTGACTTCGTCATTTTACCCATCAAACAAGCTTTGCATGTATCAATCTCCTTATAGGAGAATGATCCCAGCAGTCCATGATCATGCAACCGCTTAATGCGTTTCTCGTTTATATGGCCTAAACGACTATGCCACAGCAAGGTGCTGTCATCAGCATACTTGGCTTTCTTAATATCAACATTTTGTATAGAACTTTCCATGTCCAACATGAATAACCCATTGTTAATTGAACCAGTTGCATAAACAATATTATCATAAGACAAAATACACTTTGAAATATTGCATTCAAAGGAAAACCCCTTCCTGACAAGAGCAGGAATGGAGATAATATTTTTAGTTATACTGGGAACAAAATAACAATTGTCTAGTTCCAATACAATGCCAGATGGTAAAGGAATGAAGTAGTCTCCTACAGCAACAGCAGCAACCCGTGCCCCGTTTCCAACTCGTAGGTCCACCTCATGCTGTCCCACCTGCCTTCTTCTCTTGAGTTCCTGTACATTTGAACAAATGTGAACTCCACATGCAGTGTCCAACACCCATGATATAGAAGAAGAAAACATGACCTCAGTCACGAATATACCTGAGCCAGAAGCGATGCTTCCCCTCTTATCTCCTTGGAGCGCTTTACAGTCCTTTTTCCAGTGACCCAGCTGGCCACAGTGGAAACACCTGTATTCCTTGGACCGCTTCACCTTCTGCTTCAGAGCCTTGCTGTAATTCTTGACCGGGGCCTTGCCCTTCTTCCCCTTCTTCTTGTTCCTTGAAGGAACCATCAAGACAGAGGTCGAAGGCTTACCCTTCAGAGTCTCCTCAGTGGTCAAGAGCATATTCAGCAGCTCTGCCGGAGTACAATCGATTTTGTTCATATTAAAATTAATAATGAACGCGTCGAATGATGGCGGGAGAGACTGCAGAATAATGTCCACAGCAAGCTCCTGGTTGATGGTGTGCCCCAGTTTCTCCAGAGCCTCCTTGTGCCCAATCATCTTGAGCACGTGAGCTCCCACTGGGCTCCCCTCAGCCAGTTTGCTCTGAAAGAAGAGCTTAGTCAAATTATAGCGTTCAGTCCTCGCCTGTGCAGCATACAACATCTTGAGGTTTGCTATAATCTGTATAGCTGACATATCCTCATGCTGACGCTGCAGCGGTGGCGTCATAGACGCTAGCATCAGGCAAGCGACATCAATGCTATCATTGACGTGCTTTTCATAGGCTTCCCGAACCGCCCTTGCGGCGTTCGGAGCGGGCTGCGGCGGTATCGCCGTCTCGAGGACATACAGTTTCCTCTCTACCTTAAGAATGATCTTAAGGTGTCCAAACCAGTCAGAGAAGTTCGGCCCAGCAAACTTCTCCCTTTCCAGTAGGGATCGCACATTGAAGTTCATGGTGTTCGTTGCTGTAGGTATCTACAACAATGCAAGAACAGCAAGGTCAGTATCAATGTATAAGAATCGATCAGGACTTAAGAAAGATTCTTTTTCTCACTATTTTATCAGGCGTGAAAAATCCAGCAAAACAGCCCGAAAGAGTAGAACTCTTTTAGTGAGATGGGATCCAGATTTCATACTTGGTCTCCGCGTCCCGCTCAGGCGAGATAAGATGCACAGAGAGTACAAGCACTAGTTTCTGGTAGGCAGTCCCTGCCGATCGCCAACCCGTGCGATTCCCCTTCATCTGGGCAATCCAGCAGACTGTGCCAACTGAGTTGGTACAACACAATCTCTGACCCCACAGATGGCTGCCTCCATGTGCTACCATATGCGCCACATATGTAGCCTACACGGTCAAGCTGACCCGACCTACTCCCTGGACCACCACGTGCTATGCTGAGCAACGAGAAGGGATAAATCCCTACTCTGTAACACGCAGGTGTAATCCCGCACCGTCTGAAGATAGATGGACGTGCCCACTGAGTGGGTACAACACGGCTCCAACGATAATCAGAACAGTGAGGTTTCGCGTCAGAAGGCTTACGAGCTTGATATTTTAGCGTTGGATTTTAACGGTCTTTTATCTTCTTCACTATCATGCAATTCCTATGGTGATAGCAGAAGATAAACTTAAACATGCAATTCTAATATTATACAATAAAAGAAAGCATGTATCTTATGTGGTAAAAGCCCATAGCCCTAGAAGACCTTAACCTAACTTAAGTCTTCATTTGCTCTTCATGGGTCTTTTGCTGCTCATCTGGCCCAAACCTGGGCCCAAGCGCCATCTGCAGCACAGGTGCGCCCACCAGGAATATGCGCCAGGTCCTAGGGTCGAACCCTAGACCTCCCACCTGGTCCAGCCACTTGCTGCATGCGCCTCTACCAAGTGTGCACTGTGCTCTTGTCAAATTAAATTACAAATTTAACTATCTAGACAAGAGTGACACGCAGGTCACTGACATTTTATAAATTAAAACAATGTGATGCGCAGATCACAATAATTAATTTACAATTTTTAAATCCAGGCACGCAGGCCCCAGCACAGCACAGATTTAACATGGGCAGCCCACATAAGACTAAATAGACAAACACATGCATCCAATCAGCAATCAAGTGATCCATCATAAAAATTAAAATTTTCGAAAACCCCTTGGGATCAATTTTAATTTTTCCTTATTTGCCCTACAACCTTACAACGATCCATTACTAGGGATCCACTCATCCAACCTAGTCAGATCCACTGCCCTTGCATGCACCAAGTCCTAACTGACTTGAGTCGACCATAAGGTCAACCATGCATGCGTCAGGGCTGAACGACCACACTGAGGTCTGGCAAGCGGGCGTGACCCCGGGCCTAACTCAGGTGCGTTCATTAATCGTCTCAATCAGACTTCGCTACACACCTGTCTGCAGTCGACCTATAGCCACCATAGGCTTGCGCCAAGGTGCTATCTGGTCGACCCATTCAGGCTGTCAGATAGTCTGATCAGACTGTTGGATCTAAACTAGGGGTGACTTCAACCCTAATAACCCGTTTAAGGGTTTATAGTAGAGCCTTAGATCTAGAGTGAGTCGCGCATGTTAATTAGGGTTTTTAAGAAAAACACTAAGCATGCGCCAAGAACAACATGTGCCAATGATAACATACTTCAAGTTTCGCATGTACAAAAACTTAAAGAAAAAAAACGCATGTTAACTAGATCTAAGCTTGTACACGCAAACATGGATCACATAAGCTTAAGCAATCATACAAAGATGCATAGAAAACTGCTCTGATACCAGTTGTTGGAACCCCTTTCTAGAGGGGGGCGAAACCCAGCATGGCGCATATTCAGTTTTCAAGCAGCGGATAGGGTCTCTAAGAATCGCATGCACCTTATATAATCAACTTAAAGAAAACCCGAATGCATAAGAGGTGATTCGATCCATACCATTGCCATTTCTAGATGGCGGCTTGGAAGCAAAGATCAAACGAGATCTTCTCCTTGTCGTCACACACAAGATGATGTCGCTATCTCTCTTGGTGCTCCTTGTGCTAGCAAGGTTCCAAGAGGTCCTTTGACGAGTGAAGGGAAAATGAGATGTCAATCTTTCTTGGCCGAATCCTCCTCAAGCGTCAAGCGTCAAGCGTCGCCACACTCACACAATAATCTCGAGAGGAATATGGGCGAGAGGAAAATAAGTTGAAGTGGCGAAAATAGAGAATACTCTATTCGGACGAGAGCACCCACCAAGTGGAGATCATGGTTACTAAAAATAGTAACCACTCCTCACCCCAACGTTCACGCCAAGTGAACTTGTCGCCAACTCCTCTCCCCTTGAACCATGCGCTCATCAAGTGAGCCGGTTCACTTTGGTTCGGTTTAAGAACCAATCAAGCCAATGATCTAGTCTAGATCTTAAATAAACCCTAAGGTTCCCGATCTAACCGTCGATCTCCTC
The DNA here is from genome assembly GCA_027563935.2 of Costus lasius. Classification (NCBI taxonomy): domain Eukaryota; kingdom Viridiplantae; phylum Streptophyta; class Magnoliopsida; order Zingiberales; family Costaceae; genus Costus; species Costus lasius. Next base: position 85,219,057 of record CM050446.2, read on the forward strand.
GATGCCCCTGATCTGACCGATCTGGCATCTATTCTCTCGATCGAAGCTTACCGATCTTAAGCCCTAATCAATCAAACATGATCAGACCAGATCTCACTTACAATCAGAGACTAATTCCCTTTAAACTGAACCCAAACAATTCAGTCCACACGATCTGACTTAAGTAAGCCATATCATCAAATTGTGCGACCCTAAGGGTTTCCTTTAAATGTCGGTAACGATAATTCTCATTATCACGATCAGTGAGGGGTATCTAGCAACACATCACTATCTCCCGATATAAAGAAATGAGTCTTCCAAGACTACACCCAAAAACAGCACAAGTGTGAATCAAATCACAAAGCATACATATTTCCTTTGCCACTGGATGTTCTTATTGGACAAGCCTGTCAAGCTCGTAACTCCAATATGATGAGCATGATTAGAACAGATGAACACTGTCACCTGGGTATGGCCATACACTTTCTCAATCATCTCATCCAGGGGGCCCCTTTAGAACATCACACTCCTTAAACAAGGAGACGGCAATCCTATGTCTATCACTAGTGCTCTAACCTGACTCAAGCTCACCATCCAAGATAGTCTATAATTGTAACGCCCTTAATTTTCTGAATTATGATTTAAGGTTAGAAATTCAGTTTCTGTATTTTTATCGGTTAAAATTTTGGGATTTTTGCCTAATTGTAGGACTTTTCCCTACAGGGCAAAAATAATTATTTTTGTTGGGGCTTCGAACCCTCAACCTTGACTATTTGCTCCTGGAATTCTTCCACCATGGTGGCGCATATTTCTGTGTTATTGGAGTGGCGCATGGTGGTTAAGCCCAGGTAAGCCCATTAAAGCCGATTTCCACTTAAGTTAATTGGGTTATTGGATCTTGGATCCGTTTGGGGTGGAAAAAAAAAAAAAAAGGGGAAAATTCGTGAGAGCTCCTCTCCCTCACGATTTTTGGTTTGTTTCTTGCCCTAGCCGCCTGTGTTGTCGCCCCTCACTGTGCTTGGCGCTCCTGCAAAATTTCTGACGCTGGTGGTGGCAGACTGGTGGTGGACGAACTTTCTGGAGACCCCTGATCCCCTGTTTTGGCGTTTTCTCTGTGGGCGATTTTTCTGGTGAGTAATTCGATCCTAAGGAGTCTAATCCGAATTAAAATTCGTTATTTGCCATGATTATTCGTATGGGGTTGAATTCAAATAATTATAGGGTTTTAAAATCCTGTTCTGCTGAAATCTGCATTCGTTAATCTGACCTTTGTGTACTATAACCCCAATATCTCATGGCCTATAGATCCAAATCGCACGAGATAAATTTTGTATGAAACTAGATATGTTTGGCTTTAATTTGAATATGATATCGACCATATCCGAGCGGTATTCGTATTTCAATCTGTATTGCAATCCAGCGGTACAAAATCAGTTTTCTGAAATTCTGGATTTCGACCTTTATGTGTTCGAACCATCATATCTCCCTAGGTATAGCTCGAAATCTTGTCAAATCAGTTTTATTAGACCGTAGGCTCGAAGAGCTTTATTTTGACTCCCATAACGCCTATTTTCGATTAGTTATTGGATCTGAAATAAATGTCGCAAGTCTGATATATGAATCTGTTTTCTTGAAATCTGAAATTCTGACCTTCCTATGTTCGAACCCTTATATCTTCCTGTCTACAATTCGAAATCTTGTGAAACCAGTTTTATTGGAAACTAGATTCAGAGAGCTTCATTTTGAATACAATATTGACTAGCTTTGGTTCGAAATTGGACTAAAAATATATTTTGCAAACTGACAATATAAATCTGCTATGTTTTGGTTAGACGAATATTCCCTTGTGAGAAAAATTTATCCTGTATGGTTTAATCTCTTAAATTGTGGTCTGTAGTTCTTCTAAAATTTATTTGGTTGATGAGAAATTTTAGAGAAAACAAAATTGGGGATTTAACTAAGAACTTAGGAATTTTCGAAAATCATGGTTCGAGCCAATTTTGGGGCTTTTGTCAAATTTCTTCATGAACGTGTAATTAAAATTATCTGTAGTGGGGGACTGAAATTATTTACATGAAATTTGTACGTTCTGTTAAGGTTCTGAAAGTGGCACCCCTTACAGTAATTTTATAGCTCACGGTTTTAGAAATTTTGAGGAGATTATTTCATGAATAATTTCTGTTCTGTGTTTAAATGTTTGTTATATGAATAATTTCTGTTCTGTATTTAATTGTTTGTTATGTGGATATTTCCTGTTCTGTTTATATGTTGTGAAGTTTCTGAAAACCTTGAATGTGTTAAAACATTTGTGAGAACATAGAATGGTTTGACATGAATTAAGGTTAGTTGTAAGGAATTCACTCATATAAATTCTGTTCTGTGTTTAAGGACTGGATATTGGGGTGTGTCATTTTCTGGTTTGTTAGACTTTGGGCATAATGTAAGAATTAAGTAGTGGTTGATCCTACTTCTCCGTTTCAGTATAATCTGTTCTGTAAAATTATGCCCTAGTGTAGCACTCTTCCGTGTCCTTACCCTCCTTCTGTGGCGCTGTAATGGTGCTGATAGTCTACTACGACCCTTGAGACACTATTTCTGTTCTGGGTATTGGAGGCCAGAGTGCCACGTCCTAACAAGACGGGGGCCACCCACTGATACCTCCTCTACCATTCAGTTCTGGGTTTTGGAGGCCAGAGTGCCACGTCCTAACAAGACGGGGGCCACCCACTGATACCTCCTCTACCATTCAGTTCTGGGTTTTGGAGGCCAGAGTGCCACGTCCTAACAAGACGGGGGCCACCCACTGATACCTCCTCTACCATTCAGTTCTGGGTTTTGGAGGCCAGAGTGCCACGTCCTAACAAGACGGGGGCCACCCACTGATACCTCCTCTACCATTCTGTTCTGGGTATTGGAGACCAGAGTGCCACGTCCTGACAAGACGGGGGCCACCCACTGATATCTCCTCTACCATTCTGTTTCTGATATGCATGCATTGTCTCGTCCTCGGCAGAGGTGGGGTCAGACCTTCTGTGGTCATCAGGCCTTCTGTGGCCTTTCTGTTTCCGATGTAGACTATCCGTTTGGACTCTGAAAATTCTGATTTTCTGTCTGTCAGTTCTGATTTCTGTAGTTCTGTTTCGATCTGTATTTAGATGTATTAGGCGGTGTGGTTAGTTGGTATGGGTTGGTATATTCATATCCTACCTGTTTGATGCCTATTGTTACAAGTATCTGTATTTGATTGTGTTTGTTTCTGATATGAGCATGCATGTTAAGTTGATTTATCTTATCTGTTAAATAAAAAGAATTTCAACTTAAGTATGATATTTTTGATGTGTACTATGGATGACTTTTAGTGTCTTTTACTCACTGAGCTTTTTAGCTCACCTCCGTTGTTTAAATGTTTTCAGGTGAGACATCAAGACAGTAATTGCTACAGCTAATATGACGCTAATGTTTGATGTCATTTCTAAGAATAGTCTTCTAAAGATTTATCAGGCCTGCGTGCCTAATTTATTATGACTTATATGACATGTTTTATCTCCTGAGGGCTTATGCCTGTTTTCAGGATATTATATTATAGTTGTTTCGTTTAAATTATTGGATACAAGTCTTGGATTCTTTTATTGAATTGGTTCTTATTTTGAAATGTCCGATTTGAGATGTGTAACCGAATTTGTGTTGTTTATTTTAGTATCTGAATAATCAGTTCTGTATATTTCTGAAATTCCACATATGTGTAGTGTGGACGTTTGTTGTTGTTACAAGATATGTGTGTCTGTGCAGCAGTCGTTTAGAATACTTGCTGCCGGATTTTTTCTGGATTTCCGGATTTCTATTTCCTAGTAAATCGATCCTACTCAGTTCTGTGCGGTTTTCAGTTCCGTAGTAATGTCCTTCGATGCCGCTTTCTTCTTGTGTTTTAATGGAAGAGTAAAAAAAATTTTTAAACCCCGTATTTTACTTGTATGCGTGTGGGGTGTGATTCTGAGGGATGTTACAGATGGTATCAGAGCAATATTACTAGCAATTAGAAACTCCGGGGAAGGAAAACTTTGTTTGTGTATTGCTAGAAACCAAGTTAGGATCTGATTTGTGATTGAATATTGGTTGTTATTCTACCGTGTTATGTGATGCAGGTATAAAAAGATGGTGCGACCAAGATCTAGCACTAGCAACGGTGATCAACAGTCTGGTCTGAGGCAGGCCATGGAGGCTATGACTGCTATGATGCAACAACAGAATGCGTTCATCCAGCAGCAAACTCAGATGATGCAGCAGCAGCAGGCGCAGCACATGGAGGTTCAGCAACAGTTATTGCAGCGGCTGTCGCAGACACAGCCTCAGTCACAGTCACAACCGGCTGGACACTGTGTGGGTGGCGCTGGTTCTCCTCTGGGTGATGGCGCACATCAACGATATGCTCGGTTGGTTCGAGAGTTTCAGCACCTGAACCCGACTGCATTTTATGGTAGTCCGGGGCCTAGAGCTGCCGAGGATTGGCTTTTGACACTGGAAAAGATTTTCCAGGTTTTGCGCTGTGATGATGCAGACAAGCTATGTTTGTCTGTCTTCATGTTGCGTGGAGATGCCGAAGACTGGTGGAAGGGAGTCGTTCGACTGGCGGCAACTGAATCCAAAGATGTTGATTGGCAGTACTTCATGATGAAGTTCAATGCTAAGTTTTTCCCCTCTAGCTTATCTGAGGAGCGCGAGGTGGAGTTTATTCGTCTTGAGCAGGGCGACCTGACGGTGGATCGGTATGAGGCTACATTCGCTCGGTTGTCGGGGTATGCTCCTCACTTAGTCAACACCGAGGAAAGAAGAGTCAAGAAGTTTCAGCAGGGTTTGAGAAAAGACATCAGGACAAGGGTAGCTATGCTACACTTGGAGTTTTATGCTGAAGTGGTAGACAGGGCTCGCACTGCTGAGAGGTGCATTGCTGAGATGGCTGTTGATACTACAGTCACTGCCTCCGCCCCTACTTCTGTGACTTATGCACCCACTCTGGGTGGTAAGGATAAGAAGAATTTCAAGAAAGAGAAGAAAGACAATAAGGGGTATCTGGCGCATGTCAAGGTGCAGACTGAGTATGATTTGGATCTGGCTAAAATTCCTGTGGTAAGAGAGTTTGCTGACGTCTTCTCTGATGATTTATCTGGGTTACCACCCAGCAGAGAAGTTGAGTTTGGTATCGAGTTGTTGCCAGGCACGGCACCGATATCTAAAGCTCCTTATAGGATGGCAACTTCAGAACTGACGGAGCTGAAGAAGCAACTGGAAGAACTATTAGAGAAGGGGTATATTCGACCCAGTGTTTCTCCATGGGGAGCACCTGTGATATTTGTGAAGAAGAAGGATGGTACTTTGCGCATGTGCATCGATTACCGTCAACTCAATCAAGTGACTGTTAGGAATAAGTACCCATTACCCCGTATTGTTGATCTCTTTGATCAGTTGCAGGGTGCTACTGTATTCTCTAAAATTGACCTGAGGTCTGGCTATCATCAGTTGAGAGTTCAGGAGGAGGATGTACCTAAAACTGCATTCAGGACCAGGTATGGGCACTATGAGTTTCTTGTTATGCCTTTTGGACTGACAAATGCCCCTGCAGTGTTTATGGATCTGATGAACAGAGTATTTCATGAACTTCTGGACAAATGTGTGGTCGTCTTCATAGATGATATTCTGATCTACTCCAAGAATGCGCAAGACCACTCTTAGGATTTGCGCAAGGTGCTGGAGATTCTGCGGCTGAAGCGGCTATATGCTAAGGCCAGCAAATGTGAGTTCTGGCTAGATCAGATTGGTTTTCTGGGGCACATTATTTCTAGCTAGGGTGTGTCTGTGGATCCAGTGAAGGTGGAGGCCATTCTTCACTGGGGAAGACCAACTACAGCGACTGAGGTCAGAAGTTTTCTGGGCTTAGCTGGATACTACCGCCGCTTTGTGGAGGGTTTTTCCAAGCTGGCAGGTCCTCTGACTAAGCTAACTAGAAAGAATCTGAAGTTTGAGTGGTCTGATGATTGTGAGTCTAGTTTTCAGGAACTGAAAAAGAGACTGACCAGTGCTCCTATCCTCATCATTCCCTGTGATGGAGAGAAGTTCATTGTTTACACTGATGCCTCTGGTAAGGGTCTGGGTGCTGTACTGATGCAGCAAGGAAAAGTAGTCGCTTATGCTTCAAGGCAACTCAAAGATTACGAAGTAAACTACCCCACTCATGATCTGGAGTTGGCAGCTGTAGTTTTTGCCTTGAAAATCTGGAGGCACTATCTGTTTGGACAGACATTTGAATTGTTTACAGATCACCAGAGCTTGAAGTATATCTTCACTCAGAAAGAGCTGAATATGAGACAGAGGCGATGGCTTGAATTGATAAAGGATTATGACTTCACCATCCAATATCAGTCTGGTAAAGCCAATGTGGTGGCTGATGCGCTTAGTCGGTATCCTGTGACTCAGATAGCTGCACTGCGAGTCCAGGAGTGGCGACTATTGCAGGAGTTCAGTGACATGCATCTGAGTGTGACTCCGGGTGAGAGAGGCGGTCTTCTGGCTTCTCTCAGGGTTCAGTCAGACTTACTGCAGAGACTGAGATCAGGGCAGCAGTCAGATCAGGATATTCTACGGTGGAAAGAGAGGTCTGAGCAAGGCTGGGATGAGAATTTCAGTAGGTCGGATGATGGTCTCCTCAGATTCCGTGGAAGGGTCTGTGTCCCTGAGGACCCTGAGTTGAGAAATGACATTCTTAAGGAAAGTCATTGCACTAAGTATACCATTCATCCTGGTAGTACCAAGATGTATCAGGATCTGAAAAAGACTTTCTGGTGGCATGGTATGAAGAAGGATGTGCATTTGTTTGTGTCCAGATGTTTGACTTGCCAAACCGTGAAGACTGAGCATCAGAGGCCGGGCGGTTTGATGCAGTCTCTCCCTATTCCTCAGTGGAAGTGGGAGCATATCAGTATGGACTTTGTGTGTGGGCTGCCCAATACCAGAAGGAATCATGATGCCGTATGGGTGATTGTGGACAGACTCACGAAGTCGGCTCACTTCTTACCGATCAAAATGACTTACAGTTTGGATCGGTTAGCAAAACTGTACATCGATGAGATTGTCAGATTACATGGAGTTCCCTTGGACATTGTCTCTGATCGTGATCCTCGATTTCTATCCAGGTTTTGGAAGAAATTACAGGAAGAGTTGGGAACTAATCTGAGTTTCAGCACTGCATATCATCCTCAATCTGATGGTCAGACAGAGAGAACTATTCAGACACTTGAGGATCTTCTGAGATCTTATGTGATTGACTGGTCTGTTGAGTGGGATCTGGACTTATCACTGATAGAGTTCACCTACAACAATAGCTTCCACTCTAGCATACAGATGGCTCCGTATGAGGCCCTATATGGGAGGAAATGCAGAACACCTATATGCTGGGAGGAAACTGGGGACAGAACAGTGCTAAAGTCTGATGCTGTTCAGGAAGCCACTGAGAAGATCAGAGAAATTCAGAAAAATATGAAGATTGCTCAGGATAGACAGAGGAGTTATGCTGATGTGAGGCGGCGTCCTCTTGAGTTTTTGGTGGGAGAGCATGTTTTCCTAAAGGTCTCGCCTATGAAAGGGGTGATGAGATTTGGGAAGAGAGGAAAATTGAGTCCCAGGTACATTGGTCCCTTTGATATCATTGAGAGGGTTGGACCTGTGGCATACCGACTTGCTCTACCCCCATCACTTGAACACCTCCATAATGTGTTCCATGTTTCTGCACTCAGAAAATATTGTTCTGATCCTTCTCATGTTCTGGAGTTGGAACCTCTCCAGCTTGAAGAGAACATGACTTTTGTGGTGAAACCTCTCAGAATTGAAGATAGAAAAGAGAAAGTGCTGAGGAATAAGGTTATTCCACTTGTGAAAGTCATCTGGGGAAATCAGTCTGTTGAAGAAGCCTCTTGGGAGGTTGAAGCAGAGATGAGAAAGGAGCATCCTCACCTGTTCAGTGACGGGCTTGGTCAGCTTTAGAGGACTAAAGCTCTATAAGGGGGGGAGGATGTAACGCCCTTAATTTTCTGAATTATGATTTAAGGTTAGAAATTCAGTTTCTGTATTTTTATCGGTTAAAATTTTGGGATTTTTGCCTAATTGTAGGACTTTTCCCTACAGGGCAAAAATAATTATTTTTGTTGGGGCTTCGAACCCTCAACCTTGACTATTTGCTCCTGGAATTCTTCCACCATGGTGGCGCATATTTCTGTGTTATTGGAGTGGCGCATGGTGGTTAAGCCCAGGTAAGCCCATTAAAGCCGATTTCCACTTAAGTTAATTGGGTTATTGGATCTTGGATCCGTTTGGGGTGGAAAAAAAAAAAAAAGGGGAAAATTCGTGAGAGCTCCTCTCCCTCACGATTTTTGGTTTGTTTCTTGCCCTAGCCGCCTGTGTTGTCGCCCCTCACTGTGCTTGGCGCTCCTGCAAAATTTCTGACGCTGGTGGTGGCAGACTGGTGGTGGACGAACTTTCTGGAGACCCCTGATCCCCTGTTTTGGCGTTTTCTCTGTGGGCGATTTTTCTGGTGAGTAATTCGATCCTAAGGAGTCTAATCCGAATTAAAATTCGTTATTTGCCATGATTATTCGTATGGGGTTGAATTCAAATAATTATAGGGTTTTAAAATCCTGTTCTGCTGAAATCTGCATTCGTTAATCTGACCTTTGTGTACTATAACCCCAATATCTCATGGCCTATAGATCCAAATCGCACGAGATAAATTTTGTATGAAACTAGATATGTTTGGCTTTAATTTGAATATGATATCGACCATATCCGAGCGGTATTCGTATTTCAATCTGTATTGCAATCCAGCGGTACAAAATCAGTTTTCTGAAATTCTGGATTTCGACCTTTATGTGTTCGAACCATCATATCTCCCTAGGTATAGCTCGAAATCTTGTCAAATCAGTTTTATTAGACCGTAGGCTCGAAGAGCTTTATTTTGACTCCCATAACGCCTATTTTCGATTAGTTATTGGATCTGAAATAAATGTCGCAAGTCTGATATATGAATCTGTTTTCTTGAAATCTGAAATTCTGACCTTCCTATGTTCGAACCCTTATATCTTCCTGTCTACAATTCGAAATCTTGTGAAACCAGTTTTATTGGAAACTAGATTCAGAGAGCTTCATTTTGAATACAATATTGACTAGCTTTGGTTCGAAATTGGACTAAAAATATATTTTGCAAACTGACAATATAAATCTGCTATGTTTTGGTTAGACGAATATTCCCTTGTGAGAAAAATTTATCCTGTATGGTTTAATCTCTTAAATTGTGGTCTGTAGTTCTTCTAAAATTTATTTGGTTGATGAGAAATTTTAGAGAAAACAAAATTGGGGATTTAACTAAGAACTTAGGAATTTTCGAAAATCATGGTTCGAGCCAATTTTGGGGCTTTTGTCAAATTTCTTCACGAACGTGTAATTAAAATTATCTGTAGTGGGGGACTGAAATTATTTACATGAAATTTGTACGTTCTGTTAAGGTTCTGAAAGTGGCACCCCTTACAGTAATTTTATAGCTCACGGTTTTAGAAATTTTGAGGAGATTATTTCATGAATAATTTCTGTTCTGTGTTTAAATGTTTGTTATATGAATAATTTCTGTTCTGTATTTAATTGTTTGTTATGTGGATATTTCCTGTTCTGTTTATATGTTGTGAAGTTTCTGAAAACCTTGAATGTGTTAAAACATTTGTGAGAACATAGAATGGTTTGACATGAATTAAGGTTAGTTGTAAGGAATTCACTCATATAAATTCTGTTCTGTGTTTAAGGACTGGATATTGGGGTGTGTCATTTTCTGGTTTGTTAGACTTTGGGCATAATGTAAGAATTAAGTAGTGGTTGATCCTACTTCTCCGTTTCAGTATAATCTGTTCTGTAAAATTATGCCCTAGTGTAGCACTCTTCCGTGTCCTTACCCTCCTTCTGTGGCGCTGTAATGGTGCTGATAGTCTACTACGACCCTTGAGACACTATTTCTGTTCTGGGTATTGGAGGCCAGAGTGCCACGTCCTAACAAGACGGGGGCCACCCACTGATACCTCCTCTACCATTCAGTTCTGGGTTTTGGAGGCCAGAGTGCCACGTCCTAACAAGACGGGGGCCACCCACTGATACCTCCTCTACCATTCAGTTCTGGGTTTTGGAGGCCAGAGTGCCACGTCCTAACAAGACGGGGGCCACCCACTGATACCTCCTCTACCATTCAGTTCTGGGTTTTGGAGGCCAGAGTGCCACGTCCTAACAAGACGGGGGCCACCCACTGATACCTCCTCTACCATTCAGTTCTGGGTTTTGGAGGCCAGAGTGCCACGTCCTAACAAGACGGGGGCCACCCACTGATACCTCCTCTACCATTCTGTTCTGGGTATTGGAGACCAGAGTGCCACGTCCTGACAAGACGGGGGCCACCCACTGATATCTCCTCTACCATTCTGTTTCTGATATGCATGCATTGTCTCGTCCTCGGCAGAGGTGGGGTCAGACCTTCTGTGGTCATCAGGCCTTCTGTGGCCTTTCTGTTTCCGATGTAGACTATCCGTTTGGACTCTGAAAATTCTGATTTTCTGTCTGTCAGTTCTGATTTCTGTAGTTCTGTTTCGATCTGTATTTAGATGTATTAGGCGGTGTGGTTAGTTGGTATGGGTTGGTATATTCATATCCTACCTGTTTGATGCCTATTGTTACAAGTATCTGTATTTGATTGTGTTTGTTTCTGATATGAGCATGCATGTTAAGTTGATTTATCTTATCTGTTAAATAAAAAGAATTTCAACTTAAGTATGATATTTTTGATGTGTACTATGGATGACTTTTAGTGTCTTTTACTCACTGAGCTTTTTAGCTCACCTCCGTTGTTTAAATGTTTTCAGGTGAGACATCAAGACAGTAATTGCTACAGCTAATATGACGCTAATGTTTGATGTCATTTCTAAGAATAGTCTTCTAAAGATTTATCAGGCCTGCGTGCCTAATTTATTATGACCTATATGACATGTTTTATCTCCTGAGGGCTTATGCCTGTTTTCAGGATATTATATTATAGTTGTTTCGTTTAAATTATTGGATACAAGTCTTGGATTCTTTTATTGAATTGGTTCTTATTTTGAAATGTCCGATTTGAGATGTGTAACCGAATTTGTGTTGTTTATTTTAGTATCTGAATAATCAGTTCTGTATATTTCTGAAATTCCACATATGTGTAGTGTGGACGTTTGTTGTTGTTACAAGATATGTGTGTCTGTGCAGCAGTCGTTTAGAATACTTGCTGCCGGATTTTTTCTGGATTTCCGGATTTCTATTTCCTAGTAAATCGATCCTACTCAGTTCTGTGCGGTTTTCAGTTCCGTAGTAATGTCCTTCGATGCCGCTTTCTTCTTGTGTTTTAATGGAAGAGTAAAAAAAATTTTTAAACCCCGTATTTTACTTGTATGCGTGTGGGGTGTGATTCTGAGGGATGTTACAATAATCATTATGTTTCAAATGATATTGAACTACCTCAAAACAATGACAATCATCATTTAGAAAACACAAGTGATCTCAAGTCAGAGGAAATGTGCCACTTGTCTTAATCAAGGAATATTCACATTGTGACAAACAATTGAACATCCTAGTAGGGTCTGTCCAGTACATCCAATGTACCCATGAGTCTACATCTTATTCCATGCTCGAAGCATCCTATAAGATTAGAACACATATTAGTCTCAATCATATCAAGGCTGTCTCATGTTCACCAAGATATATCGACTAAGGACATAATAGCATGTCAGCCGAGCTGAACAGCTTTGAGACATTATTCAGAAGAACATATATTGCAGCAGACAATGTAGCTAACTGAATAACAACCATGCCTTTATAAACATAACAGTTTATTACATGATACAAATACATTCCCATAGGCCTCAAACATAACAGTTTATTACATGATACAACAACATCTGTATTCCTTCGACCGCTTGACCTTTTGCTTCAGAGCCTTGCTGTAGCTCTTGACAGGGGTCTTGCCCTTCTTCCCCTTCTTCTTGTTCCTTGAAGGAAACATCAAGACAGAGGTTGAAGGCTTTCCCTTCAGAGTCTCCTCAGTAGTCAAGAGCATATTCAGCAGCTCTGCCGGAGTACAATCGATTTTGTTCATATTAAAGTTAATGATGAACGCATCGAAAGAGGGCGGGAGAGACTGCAGAATAATGTCTACAGCAAGCTCCTGATTGATGGTATGCCCCAGTTTCTCTAGAGCCTCCTTGTGCCCAATCATCTTGAGCACGTGAGCTCCCACTGGGCTCCCTTCAGCCAGTTTGCTCTGAAAGAACAGCTTAGTCAAATTATAGCGCTCAGTCCTCGCCTGCGCAGCATACAGCATCTTGAGGTTTGCTATAATTTCTATAGCCGACATATCCTCATGCTGACGCTGCAGCGGTGGCGTAGACGCTAGCATCAGGCAAGCGACATCAATGCTATCATTGACATGCTTTTCATAGGCATCCCGAACCGCCCTTGCGGCGTTCGGAGCGGGCTGAGGCGGTATAGCCGTCTCGAGGACATACAGTTTCCTCTCTGCCTTAAGAACAATCTTAAGGTGTCCGTACCAGTCTGAGAAGTTCGGCCCAGCAAACTTCTCCCTTTCCAGTAGGGATCGCACATTGAAGCTCATGGTGTTCGTTGCTGCAGGAATCTACAACAATGCAAGAACAGCAAGGTCAGTATCAATGTTCAGAATCAATCCAGGACTTAAGAAAGATTCTTTTCTCACTATTTTATCTGGCTGAAAAATCCAGCAAAAACAGCCCGAAAGAGTAGAACTCTTTTAGTGAGATGGGATCCAGATTTCATACTTGGTCTCCGCGTCCCACTCAGGCGAGATAAGATGCACAGAGAGTACAAGCACTAGTCTCTGGTAGGCTGTCCCAGCCAATCGCCAACCCGTGCGATTCCCCTTCATCTGGGCAATCCAGCTGACTGTGCCAACTGAGTTGGTACAACACAGTCTCTGATCCCACAGATGGCTGCCTCCATGTGCTACCATATGCGCCACATATGTAGCCTACATGGTCAAGCTGACCCGACCTACTCCCTGGACCACCACGTGCTATGCTGAGCAACGAGAAGCGATAAATCCCTTCTCTATAACACGCAGGTGTAATCCCGCACCGTCTGAAGATAGATGGACGTGCCCACTGAGTGGGTACAACACGGCTCCAACGATAATCAGAACAGTGAGGTTTCGCGTCAGAAGGCTTACGAGCTTGATATTTTAGCGTTGGATTTTAACGGTCTTTTATCTTCTTGACTATCATGCAATTCCTATGGTGATAGCAGAAGATAAACTCATGCAATTCTAATTATAAAAGCAATAAATAGAAAGCATGCTGATCTTATGTGGTAAAAGCCCATTAAGCCTAAGTTAGACCTTAAATTAAACTTAAGTCTTCACTTGCTTTTCTTCATGGGTCTTTTGCTGCTCATCTGGCCCAAACCAGGGCCCAAGCGCCATCTGCAGCTCAGGTGCGCCTACCAGGGAAAATGCGCCTGGTCCCAGAGTCGAACCCTGGACCTCCCACCTGGTCAAGCCTCAAGCTGCATGCGCCTCTGCCAAGTGTGCACTGTGCTCTTGTCTGATTAAAATACAATTTAATCTATCTAGACAAGATTGACTCGCAGGTCAATTACATTTTATAAATTAAATGCAATGTGATGCGCAGATCACAATATAAATTAATTTACAAGTTTTAACCAGGCTCGCAGGCCCCAGCACAGCACACATTAATTAGGCGTCCCACATAAGATTAAATAAACAAGCATATGCTTACAATCAACATGTGATCCATTCATGAAAATAAAATTTTCAAAAAAACCCATTGGCATCAATTTTATTTTCCTTATGTGCCCTACTACCTTACAACGGTCCATTAATAGGGATCCACTCATCAGACCTAGTCAGATCCACTGCCCTTGCATGCACCAAGTCCTAACTGACTTGAGTCGACCCAGTGGTCAACTATGCATGCGCTAGGGCTGAACAACCTACATGAGTTTTGGCAAGCGGGTGTGACCCCGGGCCTAACTCATGCGTGTTCACTAGTTGTCTCAACCAGACCTCGCTACACGCCTTTGATGCAGTCGACCTATAGCCACCTTATGCTTGCGCATAGGTGCCATCTGGTCGACCCATCTAGGCTGTCAGATGGTCTGATCAGACTAGTTGGATCTTAACTAGAGATGACTTCAACCCTACTAACCCGTCTAAGGACTTATAGCAGGCGCCATTTAGATCTAAGGTGAGTCGCGCAAGTAAAGAAGTTTTTGAGAAAAACTAAATGTATGCGCCAACTAGATACATGCGCTAATGATAAAAAATCATACTTCATGTAGTTTTCGCATGAATAACTTTCGCATGTAGTTTAGATCTAAGGTGTTGCGCAAACATGGATCACTAAAGTTAAGCAATCATACAAACATGCATATAACCGCTCTGATACCAATTGAAAGTCCCCAGAAGGGGGCGAAACCCTAAAGCATGGCGCGTATAAAATTTTTAAGCAGCGGAAGAGGGTTTCTAGGGGATCGGATTCATGCATAACATATGATCAACTTGTTAAACCGATTGCAAACATAGAAGATGTCATACCGATGCCATTTCTAGATGGCGACTTGGAAGCAGAGAGCGATAGGGATCTCCTCCAAAGGATGCGCACACAAGATGAAGAAGTCGCCTACTCCGATGGTGCTCCTTGTGCTAGCAAGGTTCCAAGAGGTCCTTGTCGTATGGAAGGGAAGAGAGAACCTTTTCTTTGCTTGGCGATTTGCTTCTTGTCGTCAACCCCAAAAACACTCGAATGAGAGAGCCTCGCGAGGAAGGAGCGACAATAGGCATGAAGAGAAGCTATCGTGAGGCGTGGTCACGATTTGGAAACATGGTTTCCAAAATAGTAAACCACTCTCTTCATGCGACCATGGGATTACCCCAAGCGCATACTCCTCTCCACTTGAACCATGCGCTCACTTGATGAGCTGGTTCAATTTCAGTTTGGTCCAAGACCAATTAACCCAAGCGATTTGGTCTAGATCACAATTAAACCCTAAGGCTCCAGATCCAACCGTTCATCTCTTGATGCTCCTGATCTCACCGATCTAGCATCCATTCTCTCGATCGAAGCTTACCGATCTCAAGCCCTAATCAATCAAACATGATCAGACCAGATCTCACTTACAATCAGAGACTAAATCCCTTTAAACTGAACCCAAACAATTCAGTCCACACGATCTGACTTAAGTAAGCCATATCATCAAATTGTGCGACCCTAAGGGTTTCCTTTAAATGTCGGTAACGATAACTCACGTTATCACGATCAGTGAGGGGTATCTAGCAACACATCACTGTCTCCCGATATAAAGAAAAGAGTCTTCCAAGACTACACCCAAACCACAGCACAAGTGTGAATCCACTTCACAAGGCATGCAAGTTTCCTTTGCCACTGGATGTTCTTATTGGACAAGCGTGTCAAGCTTGTAGCTCCAATATGATGAGCATGATTAGATCAGATGATCATAGTCATCTGGGTATGGCCATACACTTTCTCAATCATCTCATCCAGGGGGGCCCCTTTAGAACATCACACTCCAATCAAGGAGACGGCAATCCTATATCTATCACTAGCGCCCTAACATGACTCAAGTTCACCATCCAAGATAGTCTATAACCATTATGTTTCAAATGATATTGAACTACCTCAAAACAATGACAATCATCATTTAGAAACACAAGTGATCTCAAGTCAGAGGAAATGTGCCACTTGTTGCAATCAAGGATTATTCACATTGTGACAAGCAATTGAATATCCTAGTAGGGTCTGTCCAGTACATCCAATGTACCCATGAGTCTACATCTTATTCCATGCTCGAAGCATCCTATAAGATTAGAACACATATTAGTCTCAATCATATCAAGGTTGTCTCATGTTCACCAAGATATCTCGACTAAGGACATTACTGCATGTCAGCCTAGCTGAACAGCATTGAGACATTATTCAGAAGTATATGTATTGCAGCAGATAATATAACAAACTGAATAACAACCATTGCCTTTATAAACATAAGAGTTTATACATGATACTGTTACAATCCCAAGGCCTCAAACATTAGCCTTAAGGGCATACCCCAACACAAAGCCCCTGTCAAGAGCTACAACAAGGCTCTGAAGCAAAAAGTAAAGCGGTCGAAGGAATACAGATGTTTCCATTGTGGCCAGCTAGGTCACTGGAAAAAGGACTGTAAAGCGCTCCAAGGAGAGAAGAAGGGAAGCAACTCTTTCGCTTCTGGCTCAGGTATTTTCGTGACTGAAGTCATGGTTTCTTCTTCTATTTCATGGGTGTTGGACACTGCATGTGGAGTTCACATTTGTTCAAATGTACAGGAACTCAAGAGAAGAAGACAGGTGGGACAGCATGAGGTGGACCTACGAGTAGGAAACGGGGCACGGGTTGCTGCTGTTGCTGTAGGAGTTTATCACATCTCTTTACCATCTGGTCTTGTATTAGAACTGGACAATTGTTATTTTGTGCCGAGCATAACTAAGAATATTATCTCTATTCCTGCTCTTGTCAGGAAAGGGTTTTCCTTTGAATGCAAGATTTCAAAGTGTTATATTTCTTTTGATAATATTATTTATGCTACTGGGTCAATTAACAATGGGTTATTCATGTTGGACATGGAATGTTCTATACAGCAGATTGATATTAAGAAAGCCAAGTATGCTGATGACAGCACCTTGTTATGGCATAGTCGTTTAGGCCATATTAACAAGAAGCGCATTAAGCGGTTGCATGATCATGGACTGCTGGGATCATTCTCCTATGAGGAGCTTGATACATGAAAAGCTTGTTTATTGGGTAAAATGACGAAGTCTCCTTTTTCCAACAAAGGTCAAAGGGCTTCAGGTTTACTTGACCTCATTCACAGTGATGTGTGTGGGCCATTTAGTAAACATGCCAGAGGTGGCTATTCATACTTCATTACATTTACTGATGATTTCAGTAGGTATGGTTATGTCTATCTAATGAGACATAAGAGTGAATCTTTTGACAAGTTCAAAGAGTTCAAGAATGAAGTACAGAATCAGTTAGGCCGAAATATCAAGGCACTTCGTTCAGATCGAGGTGGAGAATACTTGAGTCATGAGTTTACTGACTATCTGAAGGAGTGTGGGATTATCTCACAGCTCACTCCGCCAGGAACACCGCAATGGAATGGTGTGTCCGAGAGGAGAAATAGAACCTTACTGGATATGGTTCGTTCTATGATGAGTCAGGCTACTCTACCTTACTCCTTTTGGGGATTTGCACTGGAAACAGCTGCAAAGGTACTAAACCGAGTGCCATCCAAGGCCGTTTCAAAGACTCCATATGAGTTATGGTATGGGAAACAGCCGAGCTTGACATTTATTAAGATCTGGGGTTGCGAGGCTTATGTCAAAAAGCTCGCCTCTGGGAAACTAGAGAGCAGATCTGAGAAATATATCTTTGTCGGTTACCCTAAAGAAACAAAGGGTTAGTATTTCTACGATCCCAAAGAGAACAAAGTATTTGTTGCTCGTACGGCTATTTTTCTTGAGAAAGAATTTCTTCTGCAAGAAGCTAGTGGGAGAGAAATAAAGCTGGATGAGAATCCAGAAGAAGGACAAAGTAGTCAAGCACAGTTGGATGAGCCTGAGCCAGTAGATCAGGTTACTGAACAACCTGAGGCTCAGATATCACGGGAACCGTGTAGATCGGGAAGGATCCGTCGACAGCCTGAGCGCTATGACGGAGTCTACATCATTGATGATGAACCCCTCACTTATGCGGATGCGGTCAGTGGACCGGAATCAGTGAGATGGCTTGAAGCTATGCGAGCCGAGATGGACTCCATGTCAGATAACCAAGTTTGGGATTTGGTTGATCGGCCTCCGGGCGTAATCCCTATAGGCTGTAAATGGATCTTCAAGAAGAAGATAGACATGGATGGTAACGTGGTTACCTATAAAGGCAGGCTAGTTGCGAAAGGTTTCAAACAAATCTGCGGGATAAATTATGATGAAACTTTCTCTCTTGTAGCCATGTTCAAGTCTATTCGGATAATTCTCGCGATAGCGGCATATTATGATTATGAGATCTGGCAAATGGATGTGAAGACCGCTTTCCTTAATGGAAAATTAGAAGAGGATGTGTATATGACACAACCTGAAGGTTTCACTAATCCATCGGATCGTCATAAAATATGCAAATTAAAGAAGTCCATTTATGGACTTAAGCAAGCATCAAGAAGCTAGAATATTCGTTTTGATGAATCAATCTGTGAATTTGGTTTCATCAAGAATGAAGATGACCCGTGTGTATATAAGAGGTTTAGCGGGAGCGTGATTACTTTCCTAGTCCTCTACGTCGATGATATCTTGATCATTGGAAACGATATTCCTGAACTACATGCGGTTAAGGCATGGTTAAGAAAATGTTTCCAGATGAAAGATTTAGGAGAAGCAGCCTATGTATTAGGTGCGAAGATCTACAGAGATAGATCAAAGAGGCTTCTCGGGCTGTGCCAGAGTACTTACATCGATAAAGTCCTGGAGAGATTCCATTTAGAAAATTCTAAAAGAGGATATCTTCCAGTCAGACATGGTCTAAATCTTTCAAAGAGTCAGTGTCCACAAACACAGACTGAGAAAGATGAAATGGACAATACGCCTTATGCTTCGGCTATTGGGTCCATTATGTATGCGATGTTGTGTACTCGCCCAGACGTTGCTTACGGGTTAAGCGTGACCAGTCGATTCCAAAGTAATCCAGGTCAGGCACACTGGATTGCGGTCAAGAACATTTTGAAATATCTTCGGAGGACCAAAGATATGTTCTTGATATATGGAGGTCAGGAAGAACTCAGTATTGAAGGATATACTGACGCTTCGTTCCAATCTGACCAGGATGATTTCCGATCGCAATCAGGCTATGTTTTTAGCTTGAATGGAGGAGCAGTGGTGTGAAAAAGTTTCAAACAGTCAATTGTTGCTGATTCCACAACAGAAGCCGAGTATGTTGCAGCCTCAGAAGCATCCAAGGAGGCAGTGTGGATTCGTAAGTTCGTTCAGGAACTTGGTGTTGTTCCTTCGAGTGCAGATCCTTTGGTTATCTTCTGTGATAACACTGGAGCAATAGCACAAGCAAAGGAACCACGGTCGCACCAGAAGTCCAAGCACATACAGAGAAGGTTTCACTTGATCCGGGAGATCATTGATCGTGGCGAGATCAAAGTCTGCAAGGTTCATACAGATGACAATCTGGCTGACCCGCTTACAAAGCCTCTGGCGCAGCAGAAGCATGAGAAGCACTGTAATAATATGGGTTTGAGATTTCTCAACCATTAGATTAAGTGCAAGTGGGAGATTGTTGGGGTATGCCCTTAAGGCTAATGTTTGAGGCCTTGGGATTCTTTTAGTATCATGTATAAACTCTATGTTTATAAAGGCAATGGTTGTTATTCAGGTTGTTATATCATCTGCTGCAATATGTATACTTCTGATTAATGTCTCAATGCTGTTTAGCTTGGCTGACATGCAGTATTGTCCTTAGTCGAGATATCTTGGTGAACATGAGACAGCCTTGATATGATTGAGACTAATATGTGTTCTAATCTTATAGGATGCTTCGAGCATGGAATAAGATGTAGACTCATGGGTACATTGGATGTACTGGACAGACCCTACTTAGGATATTCAATTGCTTGTCATAATGCGAATAATCCTTATATGCAAACAAGTGGCATATTTCCTCTGACTTGAGATCACTTCTGTTTCTAAATGATGATTGGCATTGTTTTGAGGTAGTTCAATATCATTTGAAACATAATGGTTATAGACTATCTTGGATAATGAGCATGAGTCATGTTAGGGCACTAGTGATAGATATAGGATTGCCGTCTCCTTGATTGGAGTGTGATGTTCTATAGGGGCCCCCTGGATGAGATGATTGAGAAAGTGTATGGCCATACCCAGATGACTATGTTTCATCTGATCTAATCATTCTCATCATATTGGAATTACAGGCTTGACACGCTTGTCCAATAAGAACATCCAGTGGCAAAGGAAACACATATGTCAAGTGACTTGGGTTCACACTTGTGCTGTAGTTTGGGTGTAGTCTTGGAAGACTCTTTCCTTTATATCGGGAGACAGTGATGTGTTGCTAGATACCCCTCACTGATCGTGATAACGTGAGTTATCGTTACCGACATTTAAAGGAAACCCTTAGGGTCGCACAATTTGATGATATGGCTTACTTAAGTCAGATCGTGTGGACTGAATTGTTTTGGTTCAGTTTAATGGGATTTAAACTCTGATTGTAAGTGAGATCTGGTCTGATCATGTTTGATTGATTAGGGCTTGAGATCGGTAAGCTTCGATCGAGAGAATTGATGCTGGATCGGTGAGATCAAGAGCATCAAGAGATGAACGGTTAGATCTTGAGCTTTATGGTTTAATATGATCTAGACCAATGCTTGGTTTAATTTGGTCTGTGAACCAAATGTAATTGAACCGGTTCACTTAGTGTGAGCGCATGGTTCAAGTCAAGGGAGGAAGTTGCGATTGGGGTAAACGCATCTTGCGTTGAAGTAGTGGCTTGCTATTTTTGGAAGTTGGTTTTCCAAAATGGGGAGCACACCTCACGTTCGAGGGATCGCCCCTATTCTCGCCTCTTCACCTCTCGACACCTCTCTCTCGTGTGGGAGTCTTCACGCAAAGGAGAAGAGAAGAAAGCCAAGAGATCTCTTCCCTTCACTCGATCAGGAGACTTGGAGATCCTTGCTAGCACAAGGAACGACAAGGAGAAGCTTCTCTCATCTTGTGTGCGCACGCTTTGGAGGAGAGCCGCATCGTTCTCTGCTTCCAAGACGCCATCGAAGAAATGGCATTGGTATGATCTTAACTTGATCTATACTTGTTCTTTAAGTTGATTATATGACATACATGCGATCCTAGAAATCCTATGATTCCGCCCATGCAAGTTTTATATGCGCATGTTTAGGGTTTCGCCCCCTTTAGGGAACTTTCAGGTATATGCTGAAAAAAAAAGAGAGAGGCAAGAAAAGAGAGATTCTGTGTGGAAAAAGATCTTGGAGACTTTATTTCTGTAAACAAAGGTATGATAGATTTAAACTGAAACAAAGGTGAAATCATAAGACTGAGATTCTTTTTATTATGCGAGTTGCGAAGTTTTATTTGATCAAAGTTGTGGATCTTAAAGATTGATTTCAGAGGATGATGTATTTATTTGAAATTTTATGTAGCTTTTGGTGGAATATTTCATGAGTGATTATATTTTAGAAATTTATTTTTCATAAAAGAGAATATTTTCTATACTTAGCGTTATTCTTTATTTATTTTCTTGAGGACAAGCAAAGTTTGAGCCTTATGTGTTTGATGACACCAAAATTCATAGTATATTTTGTATCATTTCATGTGTCTTTTTGTGTCATATTTATACTCTTTTGCTTGTTTTTAAGTCTTATTTGTCAAATATTGTGGGATCTACACTATTTCTTGTTTTTGATCTTTTTTAGGTTAAAAGTGCTATATTTTGATAGATTTTGAAAGATTTGAGCACACCAATGTGTTGGGGTATGCCCTTAAGGCTAATGTTTGAGGCCTTAGGTTATTTTCAGTATCATGTATGAACTATGTTTATAAAGGCAATTGTTGTTATTCAGATTGTTACATTATCTGCTGTATGTATACTTCTGAGTAATGTCTCAATGGTGTTCAGCTTAGCTGACATTTAGTGTTGTCCTTAGTCGAGATATCTCGGTGAACATGAGACAGCCTTGATATGATTGAGACTAATATGTGATCTAATCTTATAGGATGCTTCGAGCATGGAATAAGATTTAGACACATAGGTGCATTGGATGTACTGGACTGACCCTATTTAGGATATTCAATTGTTTGTCACAATGTGAATAATCCTTATATGCAAGCAAGTGACATATTTCCTCTGACTTGAGATCACTTGTGTTTCTAAGTGATGATTGGCATTATCTTGAGGTAGTTCAATATCATTTGAAAGATAATGGTTAAGGACTATCTTGGATAGTGAGCATGAGTCATGTTAGGGCATTAGTGATAGATATAGGATTGCCTCTCCTAGTAGGAGTGTGATGTTCTAAGGGGCCCCCTGGATGAGATGGTTGAGAATGTGTATGGCCATACCCAGACGACTATGTTCGTCTGATCTAATCATTTTCATCATGTTGGAATCACAGGCTTGACACGCTTGTCCAACGAGAACATCCAGTGGCAAAGGGAAACATGTATGCCAAGTGAATTAGATTCACACTTGTGCTGTGGTTTGGGAGTAGTCTTGGAAGACTCTTTCCTTCATATCGGGAGACAGTGATGTGTTGCTAGATATCCCTCTCTAATCGTGATAACGTAAGTTATCGTTACCGACATTGAAGGACACCCTTAGGGTCGCACAATTTGATGATATGGCTTACTTATATCAGATCGTGTGGACTGGAATTATTCTAGTTCAGTTTAAAGGAGTTAAACTCTGATTGGAAGTGAGATCTAGTCTAATCATGTTTGATTGATTAGGGCATATGATCGGTAAGCTTTGATCGGGAGAATTGATACTTGATCGTACAGATCAAGAGGTTCAATGGGATGTGTGGTTAGATCTTGAGCCACTTGGTTCGATGAGGTCATAACCAGGACTGGTTCGATTTGGTACTTGAACCAAATGAATTGAACCGGTTCACTTAGTGTGAACGCATGATTCAATTAAGAGGAGAGTTTCGAATGCTTTATGGGGAGTTAAGAAGAGAAAGTTACTTTTCGGTTTTGCCATATGAGATGGTAACCGAACTTTCCTTTTTTTGGACTCTCTCCCTCACGGTTTCGAACGTAACTCTCCCTTCCTCTTGGCTTTTGCTCTCTGGGAGTAGATTGGCTTCACGCAAGGTGAGAGGAAGATCGGCCAAGGGGTGCACATCTCTTCTCCAAGTCACGATCAAAGAATCCTTGGTGACTTGCTAGCACAAGGAGCGCAAGGAAGGAAGCCTATCTCATCCTGTGTGTGATACCTTTGGAGAAGTGGCACTCGCCCCCTTTCTTCTTCCAAGCTGCCACTCACTTCATGGCAATGGTAACACTCTAACTTGTTTTTACAAGTCTTCAAGGTTGATCATAGTTCCAAGTCATGTGATTTAATGGACTCCTAGTATTTCCGCCACACAAGTTTTCGCATGTGACCTAGGTGTAAAACCCCTAAAGCAAAGGGGGCCGAAACCCTAATAGGAGGCGCATATAAACTTTGATAGCGGAAGCAAGGATTTCTAGGGTTTCATAAGATCGCATGTGGTATAACCATATGATCAACTTAATTTAACTTAAGATCAAGATGTGATCTTACCATTGCCATGGATGGATGGCGACTTGGAAGAAGAGGGCGATGTGGCTCTCCTCCAAAGGTGACGCACACAAGGTGAAGATGGCTACTCCCTTATCACCTTTGTGCTAGCAAAGCTTCAAGGGGTCTTGTCGTATGGAGGAGATGATAGAGACTTCTTTGCTCGGCCGAATCCCTTCTCTTTCGTCAACACACCTTTCACACGAGAGTGCAAGCGGTCACACGAGAATAGAGGAGCGTTGAGGCGTTTTTGCGTCTTAGCGAAGTGGCATTGATGACATTCCAAAAATAGAATGACATGAAGCCATGATCTCAAAACCGACCAAAAACGCTTACAAGCATTGAACCATGCGTTCACTCATGTGAACCGGTTCAAGCTAAATTGATCCAATTGTATTTGGTTCAAAAACCAAATCAAATCAGCCCAAGCCATGGTCTAGATCTCATTAAACCCTAAGGCTCCAGATCTAACCGTTCATCTCCTGATGCTCTTGATCTCACCGATCTAGCATCAATTCTCTCGATCGAAGCTTACCGATCTCAAGCCCTAATCAATCAAACATGATCAGACCAGATCTCACTTACAATCAGAGTTTAAACTCCTTTAAACTGAACCAAAACAATTCAGTCCACACGATCTGACTTAAGTAAGCCATATCATCAAATTGTGCGACCCTGAGGGTTTCCTTTAAATGTCGGTAACGATAACTTACGTTATCACGATCAGTGAGGGGTATCTAGCAACACATCACTGTCTCCCGATATAAAGGAAAGAGTCTTCCAAGACTACACCCAAACCACAGCACAAGTGTGAATCCACTTCACAAGGCATACATGTTTCCTTTGCCACTGGATGTTCTTATTGGACAAGCGTGTCAAGCCTGTAACTCCAATATGATGAGCATGATTAGATCAGATGAACATAGTCATCTGGGTATGGCCATACACTTTCTCAATCATCTCATCCAGGGGGCCCCTTTAGAACATCACACTCCAAACTAGGAGACGGCAATCCTTTATCTATCACTAGTGTCCTAACCTGACTCATGATCAATATCCAAGATAGTCTATAACCATTATGTTTCAAATGATATTGAACTACCTCAAAACAATGACAATCATCATTTAGAAACACAAGTGATCTCAAGTCAGAGGACATGTGCCACTTGTTGCAAACAAGGATTATTCACATTGTGACAAGCAATTGAATATCCTAGTAGGGTCTGTCCAGTACATCCAATGTACCCATGAGTCTACATCTTATTCCATGCTCGAAGCATCCTATAAGATTAGAACACATATTAGTCTCAATCATATCAAGGCTGTCTCATGTTCACCAAGATATTTCGACTAAGGACATATAGCATGTCAGCCAAGCTGAACAGCATTGAGACATTATTCAGAAGCACACTTATTGCAGCAGACAATGTAACAAACTGAATAACAACCATTGCCTTTATAAACATAAGAGTTTATACATGATACTGAAAGAATCCCAAGGCCTCAAACATTAGCCTTAAGGGCATACCCCCAACACTAGGTTTCCATAACACAATGGATTCCGGATGTCGAAACAAAGCTACCCATCAATTTTCATCAAATTTGAAGCCCATTTGCAAAAATACGGCACTACCGTATTTTCTGGACAATCTTTCACGGTACCGTATTTCTCAGCAGACGTTTTGGGCAAAATACGGCACTACCGTATGAAACATTTTGGTACCGTAATTTTTAGCGTTTTCAAACAGAATGTTTTAGCAGGAATACGGTACTACTGTAATTTTGAGCGCAACTCTCACAGCACCATATTTTTCGCCCAGAATTCATAGAAGAAAATACGGCACTACCGTATTTTTGGGAGAAATTTTCACGGTGCCGTATTTTCAGATAATTCTCTACAGAACTCCAGAGGCAAAAATACGGCACTACCGTATTTTGTGGTAAAACTTTCACGGTGCCGTATTGGTGGAGGATTTTCGTGAGTTTTTCTAGTGTGATTTTTGTGCGGGCCATAACTTTTGTTCTAGAAGTCCAAATTGAGATCCGAAAGCTGTTTTGGACTCGACTTTAAAAGGCGAAGACGCACGAAGTGGAAGAGGGAACGTTTATCCAATATTGAGGGAGAAAGTAACAGAACGGTGCTTAGGGTTGGGCTTCACGCCGAGAGGTGTGGAGACCACCTCTCGCCGTGATTTTTACACTGAAGCTTGGCCTGGAGGAAAGGAGGACGCCATAGAAGGTTCAGAGTGTTTGGAGTCTGATCGGAGGAGAAATCATAAGAACAGTGGTGATAGCACTATTCACACGTGAAATTACGGGTTGTAATTCAATTACAACCCTATTTTGTAACTTTTCTTCCTCCCTTCTTAGATTTTGACCTTTGAACTATGATTTATTGTAATCTTTCCTTCATGCTAGCTTAGATTTTTTATGGGACATGGGGTGTAATCCCTGTTGGGAAACCCCGGGGACATTTTACAATTTTTAGAGTCATAGCATACATTTTACGCAGCGGAAGAATGTCCCCGAAACAGGCCAGTCCCAAAAACCCAGTGAAGATCTCTTGCGAGGGGGTCAACACGATGTGATAGTAAGTACCTTTAAGCAATTAGAAGCCGATGTCGATGAAGGCGCCCAAGTGTTCGCCCTCTGCAGTCTCGCACACACGGATTCCTCAAGTTTTCTTCTTCCTTGCTCGGTGCTAGCCTCGGGAAGAAGATCCATGCCTTAGGAGAGTCCTCCAAGCAACTTGCGCCACCACCAAGATGTGATGCGCCAAGGAGATGGAAGGAGAAGGGAATGCCGCAAGCCTTCTTGTTCCTTTGCGCCAAGGAAAGGAAGAGGAGAAAGATGAAGCATGCTTGCGCCCTCAATGGAAGAAGAAGAGCTTCAAGCTCTCCAAGCCGTCGCCCTCTAATGCTTCACGCCTCCAAGGAATTAGCATCATCAAGAGAGGGGGCGGCAAGGGCTTATTTATAGGAGCAAGAGGCAGTTAGGGGAGAAAGGCAAGTGTTGACAATTAGGGCATGATTCTAGGAGATTATTTAATCAAATATACTGATTAAATCTCCACTCCCATATGCGCCTAAGACTTTCCAAAGCAAGTATCAACCATATGCGCCCATATCATGCCATATGAGGCATTAATCCCATCTATGCACCTAGACCTAGTCAAGGCAATATAATGGATTGCCTAATGTGGCTTGGGCGCAAGTCCTAATCCAATTAGGACTCTAATTATATTAATAATCAGCCCACAATTGTCAAACACAATCCAATCAATCATCTTGGGTGATTTATTCAAATCCAATTTGATTTAATCACCTAGGAGATACCAAACAAGGCATAGGCGCAAATCCTAGTCCAACTAGAATCCCATATGCTCCTATCCTATTAATTCATCCCCATTATACCCTTCAAGCCTCATAGCCCTTCAATACAACTTATTAGCAAGCCCAACTAAACAATGGGCCAAGCCCAAAGTCCATTATGCATGTTAACCAAGCTATTGGATCCAATCCAATTTAACCCATGGTCAAATGAGGTTAACCATGGTTAATTTGATCAATATGCTAAAAACGGAAGTTGGCTCCAATAAGTTTCTTCCATCTCATCAGGCCCATTGGCGCTGATGAAATCTCCCAAATAGATCCGAGTTATCCAATAACTTGATCTAAAGGCTACTCGATCAATATGAAAACTCGAGTATCAAGGTGTGCGACCCTGTAGGTTCCTCTAACGCTGGCAGTGCTAACCAAAGGTCATCACAAGCAGTGACTGGCACCTAGCAGTGCATCGCTGCTACCCAGGTCATTGGAATGGATATCGACATCGACATCCCCATCATCGCAACTAGGTACAGATGCATTACAGTCTCTTTGCCGAAATGATATCCGATTGGACAAGTGTGTCACTACTTGTTTTCACCCAATCACATGGCTATGACTAAATCAGGTTCTCACCTGGGTATGGCCATACACTCTCAGTCATAGAACCATAGAGGAGGTCCATGGATATCATACTTCCCTAAGGAAGGGGCAAATCCTGTGTCTGTCCATTGACCTTCTCATATGGGTCGTGACATGCTCAATGACAACCGTTATGACCTCCCTACTACGGCGAGGTGTTAGGTTGTATCAAAGCAAGTACCTAACCATATAGAATGGTCAATGACCTCAAGTCAAGGGATCAATGCATCTCCTGTCACTTGTGAGGATAACTCATGACACCAAGTCATAGCCTCACAGCGGGTCTATCCAGTATATCCTCCAATGATATACCCATGTGTCTGCGTTAGCACCACATGCCTAACCAGCCCACATACCAGTCTCACAAGTACCAGAGCTGTCCCATATCCACTCAGGTACATCGACTGGGGACAATCATTTGAGCACAGATCCAATCTGTCTCCAGGGACATTATCATGTAAGTACCCAATCGCAGGTGTAGACAAACAATGATAACGACAATGCCAGAAAGATATATGAATATCAGAGTTAAGTAGTACAAAGATGGACCAAAACTAGGTCCTAGGGCATATATACCAACAATCTCCCACTTGCACTAAGACCTAGAGGTTGAGCAACCTCAACCCCATATCTCTAGTACGACCATCATGCTTCTGCTGCGCCAAAGCCTTGGTCAGTGGGTCGGCTAGATTGCTCTCTGTGTCAACTCTGCTAATCTTGACATCACCTCGATCAATGATCTCTCTGATCAAGCAAAATCTCCTGATTATGTGTTTGGACCTTTGATGAGATCGTGGTTCCTTAACATGTGCAGTTCCCATTGTTGTCATAGTAGAGCTCAATGGGATCCATTGCACTTGGAACCACCTGAAGTTCAGAAAAGAACTTCCTGATCCAAACGGCTTCATTGGCTGCCTCAGAAGCAACCACATACTCAGCTTCGGTTGTAGAATTAGCTATGGTGGATTGCTTGAAGCTTTTCCAGCGTACAGCACCTCCAACTAGCTTAAACAAATAGCTGGTCTGCGATCTGAAGTCGTCAGGATCAGACTAGAACGACTCATCAGTGAAGCCCTGCACACTGAGCTCTTCCAGTCCCCGTAGACCATACAGAATAAATCCTTAGTCCTTTTCAGGATACTCAAGGATATTCTTTACAGCCACCCAGTGCTGCAAACCTAGATTGGATTGGTATCGGCTGGTTATGCTTACAGCATAAGCCACATCTGGTCTAGTACACAGCATTGCATACATGATTGATCCCATTGCCGAAGCATAGGAAATTCAACTCATGTTATCCCTCTCAGGCCATATTGTAGGTCACTGGCTCTTTGAGAGAGTAAGGCCATGTCTCACTGGAAGGTATCCTTTCTTGGATTGCTCCAAGTTGAACCTCTCCTGGACCTTATCAATGTGGGTACTCTGACTAAGGGCCAAGAGCCTCTTGGATCTATCCCGGTAGATCCTCACGCCTAGAATATAGGCGGCCTCCCCTAAGTCTTTCATCTCAAAACATTTCCCCAACCATGTCTTCACAGCTTGAAGACTAGGGATGTTGTTTGTGATGAGCAGTATATCATCGACATACATGACCAGAAAAGTCACCAAGCTCCCACTAAATTTTCTGTATACACAGGCGTCATCTTCAACTTTGATAAAGCCATAATCTCTCACGGCTTCATCAAATCGAAGATTCCAACTTTGAGATGCTTGCTTTTAATCCATAAATGGATTTCTTTAGCCTGCAGACTTTACTAGTATCTGCAGGATGGATGAAGTCATTAGGTTGTGTCATATACACATCCTTAGTCAGCTTCCCGTTAAGGAACGCTGTCTTCACATCCATCTGCCATATCTCATAGTTATGATATGCAGCTATAGCAAGCAGAATCCGAATTGATTTGATCATGGCAACTGGCGACAAGGTTTCATCATAGTCCACCCCGTGGATTTGTTTAAATCCTTTAGCCACTAGTCTACCCTTATAGGTAACTATATTGCCATCCATGTCTGTCTTCCTCTTGAAGACCCATTTACATCCTATGGGTTTTACCCCATCAGGCAGCTCAACCAAATCCCAGACTTGGTTAGCCGACATGGAATCTATCTCGGATCGCATGGTCTCAAGCCATCTCTCGGAGTCCGGTCCACTGACCGCCTCATCATAAGTCCTGGGTTCATCCTTAATGATGAAGATCCCGTCGTGTTGGGTCGGCAGCGACCCATACCTCTCAGGTGCATGACGAAACCTCCCAGACCTACATGGGGCCTGTGTCTGAGCCTCAGGTTGCCTAGCAACCGGTGCAGGCGGCTCAGATTCCATCTCTTTGTCTTGTGGTTGCAGTTGGTTCTCATCCAAGTCAAACTTCCTCCCACTAACTTCTTTCATGAGAAATTCTTTCTCTAGAAAGACAGCACCCCGAGTAACAAAAACTTTGTTCTCGGTGGGAACATAGAAGTAGTAACCCTTAGTCTCCTTAGGGTACCCCGCAAACATACACTTATCAGATCTAGGTTCTAGCTTGCTAGAATCCTGACTTTTGACATAAGCCTTACATCCCCAGAACCTGATAAAAGTGAGATTAGTTCGTCTCTCACTCCATACCTCGTATGGAATCTTTGAGACACTCTTAGATGGAACATTATTCAGTATTAGAGAAGCTGTCTCAAGTGCATGTCCCCAGAATGAGGGAGGCAGAGTTGCATGACTCATCATAGATCGAACCATGTCCAATAAAGTTTGATTTCTCCTTTCAAACACACCATTCCATTGAGGTGTTCCAGGAGGAGTGAGTTGGGATATGATCCCACACTCTCTCAGATAGTCAAAGAACTCACCGCTCAGGTACTCTCCACCACGATCTGATCTAAGAGCCTTGATGGATCTACTAAGCTGGTTCTCTACTTCATGTCTAAACTCCTTAAATTTCTCGAAGGATTCAGACTTATGTCCCATCAGATAGACATAACCATATCTATTGAAGTCATCAGTAAACGTGATGAAGTAGCTGTACCCTCCTCTGGCTTGTTTATTGAAAGGCCCACACACATCAGTATGTATGAGATCTAATAAACCTCCTGCCCTCTCACCAGTTTTGGTGAAGGGCGCCTTTGTCATTTTTCCCTAATAAACAAGTCTCACATGTATCAAGTTCCTCCAAGGAACTCGAATCTAACAACCCATTTGCATGGAGTTGTCGAATGCGATTCTTGTTTATATGGGCTAATCGACAATGCCGTAGGGAAGCACCAACTGAACCACTCAGTTTGGTCCTTTTATGTCACAAATAGAGCTAACCATGTCCAAGACATGCGGACCATTGCACAAAGTACCCTTCCCATAAAACATGTTTGCAAAAGAAAAAGAACATGTGAGGTGGCCCTCCACATAAATACTTGAGCATGAAGACAAGGCCTTGCCATTCTTCTCCTCATTCTGAAGTTGCAACATGTCCTTTAACATGTGAGGTGGCCCTCCACATGAATAGCACCTATTATTCCTGATCATATCCATCTTTAATTTCAGTTCCTTGGTCAAGCCTTTCGGCTCAACACACTGAATATCAACTTTAGGAGGATTGAGCTCAACTAATTCATCAAAGAGCTGCCTTAGATTAAAAAATAATCTCAGACGCACTCTTCGATTCATATCACCCTCTAAATTCAGGTGACATGTTGGTTAGCAACCTCCAAAGTATCAACCTGATGCTTATCATAAGCATCCCTCTCAGCCGCTGAGGCCGAGCATGGAAGTGGCTCAGGAAAAGGACGCTCAAGGACACAAAGCTTCCTTTTGAGCTTGAGCACGATTCTCAAGTTCATATACCAATCCAGTAAGTTGGATCCAGCCAACTTATCCCTTTCCAGGGGAGATCACAGTGACCAACTGCTATTGTTCACAGCCATTGTTCTACAACAACCAAGAAACAGCAGATTAGTACTACTTCGAGTCATTTAAACTGGACTTGTTTTAAATGACCATGGCTCCCACTATTTTTAATCGAATTGACAACCCACAAAGTCAATCGAGAAATCCAAGATTTCCTAGTGAGATGAGATCCTCATTCCACATAGGGCTTCGCGTCCCACGAGGGTGGGATGAGATGCACAAAGTAACCCATGTTTCCTAAGGTGGGCTCGCCGGCCGATTACTCCAAGCAATTCCCCTTATTGAGACAGTCCAGGCATTTCATGTCCAGCGAGGGCTGGATACAGCATGAAACCCTAACCTCTCAACGATGCCTCTAGAGTTTCATCATGTGCCTAGCACACATGAAAATCTAGTCAAGTCCATTCCTAACCGTTATGCCCAGGGCCAACGAGTTTCCTTGCGAAGGCACGCCCAGGTTAAAACTGGACTGGGGAAACCATTGCCACCACGCACTTTCTAAAGATAAGTGGGTGTGTCCCACGAGGGTGGGAAACAATTCACAACTCCACTGATCGATAGCTTAGTGAGGGCTATGCGTTAGAAGGCTACTAGACTTGATATTTTAATTGAGGGTTTTTGTTTAAGGTCTCATCATCTCAGTTTTATCTTATGTCTATCATTACAGGCATGCAATCCTATGGTGATAACATAACAATAAAACATCACAGGCATGCTTTAGCTTTTGTGAAGAAAGCAATAAAAGGATGATGTGATCATAGCCCATTCAAGACATTGAACCAATCCATGCCAAAAAGGGGGTTCAACTCTTGACCTAGGATTCAAGCCCCAAGACGAGACCTAGCCTAGCCGACCTCTAGCTCTATCTTCAAAGTTGGCTCCAAGGTCCTTCTCTCATGGTTTAGCTCTCAAACCCTAGGGGTACACCCACAAGGTTCGGCCAATGCCATGGTCTTCTTCCAAGGAAGGTGCGCCATCCAGCAAGCCACAAGAGGGATAGCACACAAGCACAAGGCTCGGTCAATCCTTAACTTGCGCCCCATGCAAGGATGTGCCACCTTTGAAACTTGTTGCGCCATCAGGCAAGGATGCGCAACCAAGCAAGCATGCACCTTACTCCAAGTAGATGCACCACCCTAATCTTCTTCTTAGTTAAAAGCAAAAAGAAAAGCGGCACGCAAGCCTCACAAGGATACATCACAGGCATGTTAAGGGGCTTGACATATGACCATAACATCATGCACAATCAAGTACTTACTCATGCAATTCTACATGCTCATGAAAAAAATAAAATCTGGAATTTTACTTTTTCATAAAACATGTCTCTCTTCCTTCCCTTCATATCACAAATCTTTGATTCTATGTTTCTCTCAGGAGTCTACAAGAGGCATACCGATTGCCCTACTTGCAATCCCTAACTTGTTAGGATAAGGGCAATCACCCAGTCCATGCCCTATCCCAACAAGTCTCTCAAGATAGGTCTATCCTATTATGAGAGGAGAAATTTTCTCTTCCACGTATGGGTCTATCCCATCACATGAAGAGAGCAAAGAACCACAAGAAGTAAATTAGAAGTAAGAAACAAGAGACCTACAATTTTTCTACTTAAATAAAAACCATGCGCCAACATCTATGCAATATGCGAAAATGTAGGTATGGCATGTGAGCATGAAAAGCATGAAAGAACATCGTTCGAGGCTCGCAAGTAGCTCTGATACCACTGTTGGGAAACCCCGGGGACATTTTACAATTTTCAGAGTCATGGACATACATTTTACGCAGCGGAAGAATGTCTCAGAAACAGGCCAGTCACAAAAACCCAGTGAAGATCTCTTGCGAGGGGGTCCATACGATGTGATAGTAAGTACCTTTAAGCAATTAGAAGCCGATGTCAATGAAGGCGCCCAAGTGTTCGCCCTCTGCAGTCTCGCACACACGGATTCC
The DNA here is from genome assembly GCA_027563935.2 of Costus lasius. Classification (NCBI taxonomy): domain Eukaryota; kingdom Viridiplantae; phylum Streptophyta; class Magnoliopsida; order Zingiberales; family Costaceae; genus Costus; species Costus lasius. The sequence continues at coordinate 85,252,335 of CM050446.2, forward strand.
TCAAGTTTTCTTCTTCCTCGCTCGGTGCTAGCCTCTGGAAGAAGATCCATGCCTTAGGAGAGTCCTCCAAGCAACTTGCGCCACCACCAAGATGTGATGCGCCAAGGAGATGGAAGGAGAAGGGAACGCCGCAAGCCTTCTTGTTCCTTTACGCCAAGGAAAGGAAGAGGAGAAAGATGAAGCATGCTTGCGCCCTTGATGGAAGAAGAAGAGCTTCAAGCTCTCCAAGCCGTCGCCCTCTAATGCTTCACGCCTCCAAGGAATTAGCATCATCAAGAGAGGGGGCGGCAAGGGCTTATTTATAGGAGCAAGAGGCGGTTAGGGGAGAAAGGCAAGTGTTGACAATTAGGGCATGATTCTAGGAGATTATTTAATCAAATATACTAATTAAATCTCCACTCCCATATGCGCCTAAGACTTGCCAAAGCAAGTATCAACCATATGCGCCCATATCATGCCATATGAGGCATTAATCCCATCTATGCGTCTAGACCTAGTCAAGGCAATATAATGGATTGCCTAATGTGGCTTGGGCGCAAGTCCTAATCCAATTAGGACTCTAATTATGTTAATAATCAGCCCACAATTGTCAAACACAATCCAATCAATTATCTTGGGTGATTTATTCAAATCCAATTTGATTTAATCACCTAGGAGATACCAAACAAGGCATAGGCGCAAATCCTAGTCCAACTAGAATCCCATATGCTCCTATCGTATTAATTCATCCCCATTATACCCTTCAAGCCTCATAGCCCTTCAATACAACTTATTAGTAAGCCCAACTAAACAATGGGCCAAGCCCAAAGTCCATTATGCATGTTAACCAAGCTATTGGATCCAATCCAATTTAACCCATGGTCAAATGAGGTTAACCATGGTTAATTTGATCAATATGCTAAAAACGGAAGTTGGCTCCAATAAGTTTCTTCCATCTCATCAGGCCCATTGGCGCTGATGAAATCTCCCAAATAGATCCGAGTTATCCAATAACTCGATCTAAAGGCTACCCGATCAATATGAAAACTCGAGTATCAAGGTGTGCGACCCTGTAGGTTCCTCTAACGCTGGCAGTGCTAACCAAAGGTCATCACAATCAGTGACTGGAACCTAGCAGTGCATCGCTGCTACCCAGGTCATTGGAATGGATGTCGACATCGACATCCCCATCATCGCAACTAGGTACAGATGCATTACAGTCTCTTTGCCGAACTGATATCCGATTGGACAAGTGTGTCACCACTTGTTTTCACCCAATCACATGGCTATGACTAAATCAGGTTCTCACCTGGGTATGGCCATACACTCTCAGTCATAGAACCATAGAGGAGGTCCATGGATATCATACTTCCCTAAGGAAGGGGCAAATCCTGTGTCTGTCCATTGACCTTCTCATATGGGTCGTGACATGCTCAATGACAACCGTTATGACCTCTCAACTACGGCGAGGTGTTAGGTTGTATCAAAGCAAGTCCCTAACCATATAGAATGGTCAATGACCTCAAGTCAAGGGATCAATGCATCTCCTGTCACTTGTGAGATAACTCATGACACCAAGTCATAGCCTCACAGCAGGTCTATCCAGTATATCCTCCAATGATATACCCATGTGTTTGCGTTAGCACCACGTGCCTAACCAGCCCACATACCAGTCTCACAAGTACTAGAGCTGTCCCATATCCACTCAGGTACATCGACTGGGGACAATCATTTGAGCACAGATCCAATCTGTCTCCAGGGACATTATCATGTAAGTACACAATCGCAGGTGTAGACAAACAATGATAACGACAATACCAGAAAGATATATGAATATCAGAGTTAAGTAGTACAAAGATGGACCAAAACTAGGTCCTATGGCATATACACCAACAATCCCCTTGGTTTCTTAATGACTAGAAAACATCAATTTTTGTCATGATAATTTTATTTATGATAATTTTACTTTTGTGATTGATTGTTCTTTGATTCTCCTTAGTTTTATAAATATCAGCATGTTTTAGAATTTTGCGAAATTGACCGAGAGGTTGATTGTTTGAAATTCGGAACCCTAGAAATCATTGAGTTTAGAACTTATCGTAAGAGATTAGGTTTGTTCTTCGAATTCTGATTTTTAGTGAATTTATTGCCATGTTGATAATTTGAATCTAGGGTTGAGTTATTGTGTTAGACTTGATTTGATCTTGCACGAGAGTGAGGATCGAGTCATCGGAAAACCATAAGTAAAATCTCTGTTGAGTTTCAGGATGCACGAGAGTGACCCTTGTAATCTGGTTTGGGGAAGATCCGTGCACTCGCGGACACAACAATCGGCTACAGGAAACCAGAAATCAGCAATCTGGTTTGGGGAAGATCCGAGTGACCCTTGTAATTGTTCAAAGCTGTGGATGAGATCAAATAAGACTCAGAGGTCTATCTATGATCTTAGATAGTCTCCAAAGACCTCTAATCATACAAGCAAATCAACACAAGAAGGCTGGGAAACAGCAGTTTGGTAAGCAACAGTAATCTTCAAAATCCAGCTTCACCCTTAAGCTGCTGAGGACCACAACAGGCCCTTGTTGTGATCAGAATTGTGCAGTAAAGGGAAACCTCCAAAGCCATCTATTAGATGAGATAGTTTTGGTGTTCACATCAGTTCAGGAACCAGAATAGAAGACTTTAGAAACTCAGAATCAGGAAAAAAAACCCAGAGTACAATCTATGCATAAACTAGATGTAAAGGTAGTCAAAGTGCAGCAATTAAGTTTGCTGTCATGAGCTGAGTTTGACAAACTTGTATTGGTAAACAACAAGGTTCTGCACTGATCGAGTCCCAAATTAGAAATGTGGAAGTTCAGTTTGGGAAGCTGCTTGTCTCACCAAAAATGTCAGAAGTTTAGATTGACATGAAAACTCAGTCAAGGATGATGCAACATTTAACTTTGCTGAACCACCCAATCAACAAGTGTGCTTTTAGGATGTTTTACTCACTGAAAACTCAGAAATCATAAGACAACTAAGAAGATGAACTCAGCAGGAATAGAAAATTCAGAATGCAGGAAATCCAAATCAAGAAGAGCAATTGGTCCAAGTGTTGGGAAACCCCGGGGATCTTTTTACAAATTTTCAGAGTTTTATCAACAGAGATACATAGCACAGCGGAAGAATAACCCCGAAACAAGCCGGTCCCAAAAACCCAGTGAAGATCGCATGCGAGGGAATCGACACGATGAGATAGAAAATACCTTATGAGCGATGCGAGGCTGATGTCATAGTAGGCGCCCAAGCATGCGCCCTCTGCAGTCTCACACACACGGATCACCTTGAGTCCTCTTCTTCCACCCCCGGTGCTAGCCTCGAGAAGAAGATCCAAGCCTTAGGTCACCTTCTTCTCAACTTGCGCCACCTCCAAGGTATATGCGCCAAGGATGAAGAAGGAAGAGGGAGATGCCGCCAAGCACAAGGCACACTTGCACCACCTTCAATAGAAGAAGCGCCATGGATGAAGAAGAATAAGTGCTTGCGGCTTGGTTGATGAAGAGATGCGCCAACTCCTCTTGCTCCTCTTGCTCTCGCCCCTCCTCTTGTTCTCATGCCTTCAATAAGTTGTGTGTAATGAGAGGGGGCGGCTAGGGCTCATTATATAGAGCAAGGGGTGGTTAGAGTAGTGGCTAGGAGAAGAAGTAGGAATAAGATTATTTTAATGATTTAATTAAGTCCTAATCCAATTAGGATTCTAATTAATCATTTAAATAATCAAGTCCTAATCCAATTAGGACTCTAATTAATAATTTAAATAATCAGCCCTATTAAATAGGACTCCATACAATTATTTAAATTAATTAATTAAATAACCCACAAATAATTAATATCAACTTATATTAACCATATGTGCCATAGGCGCCAACCCTAGTCTAACTAGGGTTAACCATGTGCCTACACATCCTTCTCCTTAAGCCCATTTAACTTATTAATAAGCCCAATCATAGAATGGACCTAGCCCAATGTCCATTATGCATGTCAATCAACCCATTGGATCCAATCCAACTTAAACCAAGGTCAAACCTAGTTAACCAGGGTTAATTTGGTCAATATTCCAAAAATGGAAGTTGGCTCTAATAAGTCTCTTCCATCTCATCAGACCCATCGACGCTGATGAAATTTCCCAAATAGATCCGAGTTATCTAATAACTCGATCATAAGGCTTCTCGATCAATACGAGAACTCGAGTATCAAGGTGTGCGACCCTGTAGGTTCCTCTGACGCTGGTAGTGCTGACCTAAGGTCATCACAAGCAGTGAGTGACACATAGCAGTGCATCGCTACTACCCAAGTCATCGGAATGGATATCGACATCGACATCCCCATCATCGCAACTAGGTATAGATGCATTATAGTCTCTTTGCCGAACTGATATCCGATTGGCCAAGTGTGTCACCACTTGTTTCTATCCAATCTCATGGCTATGACTAAATCAGGTCTAACCTGGGTATGGCCATACAGTTTCAGTCATAGAGCCATAGAGGAGCTCCATGAATATCATGCTTCCCTTAGGAAGGGGCAAATCCTATGTCTGTGCATTGACCTTCTCATATGGGTCGTGACATGCCCAATGACAACCGTTATTACCTCCCAACTATGGCAAGGCGTTAGGTTGTATCAAAGCATATCTCTAACCATATAGAATGGCCAATGACCTCAAGTCAAGGGATCAATGCATCTCCTATCACTTGTGAGGATAACTCGTGACATCAAGTCATTGCCTCACAGCGGGTCGGTCCAGTATATCTACCACTGATATACCCATATGCCTGCGTTAGCACCTCGTGCCTAACCAGCCCATATACCAGTCTCTCAAGTACCATAGCTGTCCCTGTTGGAACCCCTTTCTAGAGGGGGGGCGAAACCCAGCATGGCGCATATTCAGTTTTCAAGCAGCGGATAGGGTCTCTAAGAATCGCATGCACCTTATATAATCAACTTAAAGAAAACCCGAATGCATAAGAGGTGATTCGATCCATACCATTGCCATTTCTAGATGGCGGCTTGGAAGCAAAGATCAAACGAGATCTTCTCCTTGTCGTCACACACAAGATGATGTCGCTATCTCTCTTGGTGCTCCTTGTGCTAGCAAGGTTCCAAGAGGTCCTTTGACGAGTGAAGGGAAAATGAGATGTCAATCTTTCTTGGCCGAATCCTCCTCAAGCGTCAAGCGTCAAGCGTCGCCACACTCACACAATAATCTCGAGAGGAATATGGGCGAGAGGAAAATAAGTTGAAGTGGCGAAAATAGAGAATACTCTATTCGGACGAGAGCACCCACCAAGTGGAGATCATGGTTACTAAAAATAGTAACCACTCCTCACCCCAACGTTCACGCCAAGTGAACTTGTCGCCAACTCCTCTCCCCTTGAACCATGCGCTCATCAAGTGAGCCGGTTCACTTTGGTTCGGTTTAAGAACCAATCAAGCCAATGATCTAGTCTAGATCTTAAATAAACCCTAAGGTTCCCGATCTAACCGTCGATCTCCTCGATGCCCCTGATCTGACCGATCTGGCATCTATTCTCTCGATCGAAGCTTACCGATCTTAAGCCCTAATCAATCAAACATGATCAGACCAGATCTCACTTACAATTAGAGACTAATTCCCTTTAAACTGAACCCAAACAATTCAGTCCACACGATCTGACTTAAGTAAGCCATATCATCAAATTGTGCGACCCTAAGGGTTTCCTTTAAATGTCGGTAACGATAATTCTCATTATCACGATCAGTGAGGGGTATCTAGCAACACATCACTATCTCCCGATATAAAGAAATGAGTCTTCCAAGACTGCACCCAAAAACAGCACAAGTGTGAATCAAATCACAAAGCATACATATTTCCTTTGCCACTGGATGTTCTTATTGGACAAGCCTGTCAAGCTCGTAACTCCAATATGATGAGCATGATTAGAACAGATGAACACTGTCCACTGGGTATGGCCATACACTTTCTCAATCATCTCATCCAGGGGGCCCCTTTAGAACATCACACTCCTTAAACAAGGAGACGGCAATCCTATGTCTATCACTAGTGCTCTAACCTGACTCAAGCTCACCATCCAAGATAGTCTATAATCATTATGTTTCAAATGATATTGAACTACCTCAAAACAATGACAATCATCATTTAGAAAACACAAGTGATCTCAAGTCAGAGGAAATGTGCCACTTGTCTTAATCAAGGAATATTCACATTGTGACAAACAATTGAACATCCTAGTAGGGTCTGTCCAGTACATCCAATGTACCCATGAGTCTACATCTTATTCCATGCTCGAAGCATCCTATAAGATTAGAACACATATTAGTCTCAATCATATCAAGGCTGTCTCATGTTCACCAAGATATATCGACTAAGGACATAATAGCATGTCAGCCGAGCTGAACAGCTTTGAGACATTATTCAGAAGAACATATATTGCAGCAGACAATGTAGCTAACTGAATAACAACCATGCCTTTATAAACATAACAGTTTATTACATGATACAAATACATTCCCATAGGCCTCAAACATTAGCCTTAAGGGCATACCCCAACAATCTCCCACTTGCACTTAATCTAATGGTTGAGAAATCTCAAACCCATATTATTACAGTGCTTCTCATGCTTCTGCTGCGCCAGAGGCTTGGTAAGCGGGTCTGCCAGATTGTCATCTGTATGAACCTTGCAGATTTTGATCTCGCCACGATCTATGATCTCCCTGATCAAGTGAAACCGTCTCAGTATGTGCTTGGACTTCTGGTGCGACCGTGGTTCCTTTGCTTGTGCGATTGCTCCAGTGTTATCACAGAAGATAACCAAAGGATCGACACTCGAAGGAACAACACCAAGTTCTCTCACGAACTTACGAATCCAGATTGCCTCCTTGGATGCTTCCGAGGCTGCAACATACTCGGCTTCTGTTGTGGAATCAGCAACAGTTGACTGTTTGAAACTCTTCCACACCACTGCACCTCCATTCAAGCTAAAAACATAGCCTGATTGCGATCGGAAATCATCCTGGTCCGACTGGAACGAAGCGTCAGTATATCCTTCAATACTGAGTTCTTCCTGACCACCATATATCAAGAACATATCTTTGGTCCTCCGCAGATATTTTAAAATGTTCTTGACTGCAATCCAGTGCGCCATACCTGGATTACTTTGGAAACGACTGGTTACGCTTAACCCGTAAGCGACGTCTGGGCGAGTACACAACATCGCATACATAATGGAACCAATAGCCGAAGCATAAGGCGTATTGTCCATTTCATCTTTCTCAGTCTGTGTTTGTGGACACTGACTCTTCGAAAGACTCAGACCATGTCTGACTGGAAGATATCCACGTTTAGAATTCTCTAAATGAAATCTCTCCAGGACCTTATCGATGTAAGTACTCTGGCACAGCCCGAGAAGCCTCTTAGATCTATCCCTGTAGATTTTCACACCTAACACATAGGCTGCTTCTCCTAGATCTTTCATCTGGAAACACTTCCTCAGCCATGCTTTAACAGCATGCATTTCAGGAATGTCATTTCCAATGATCAAGATGTCATCGACGTAGAGGACTAGGAAAGTAATCACGCTCCCACTAAACCTCTTATATACACACGGGTCATCCTCGTTCTTGATGAAACCAAATTCAGTAACTGATTCATCAAAACGAATATTCCAGCTTCTCGATGCTTGTTTAAGTCCATAAATAGACTTCTTTAACTTGCATATCTTATGACGATCTGCTGGATTAGTGAAACCCTCAGGTTGTGTCATATACACATCCTCATCCAGATTTCCATTAAGGAAAGCTGTTTTCACATCCATCTGCCAAATCTCATAATCATAATATGCAGCTATCGCGAAAAGAATCCGAATAGACTTAAACATGGCTACAGGTGAGAAAGTTTCATCATAATCTATCCCGTAGATTTGTTTGAAACCTTTCGCAACTAGCCTGCCTTTATAGGTAACCACGTTACCATCCATGTCAATCTTCTTCTTGAAGATCCATTTACAGCCTATAGGGATAACTCCCGAAGGCGGATCAACCAAATCCCAGACTTGGTTATCTGACATGGAGTCCATCTCGGCGCGCATAGCCTCAAGCCATCTCGCTGACTCCGGTCCACTGACCGCATCCGCATAAGTGAGGGGTTCATCATTGTCAATGATGTAGACTCCGTCATAGCGCTCAGGCTGTCGACGGATCCTACCCGATCTTCGCGGTTCCCGTGATATTTGAGCCTCAGGTTGTTCAATAACCTGTTCTACCGGCTCAGGCTCATCCAACTGTGCTTGATCACTTTGTCCTTCCTCTGGATTCTCATCCAGTTTTATTTCTCTCCCACTGGCCTCTTGCAGAAGAAACTCCTTCTCAAGAAATATGGCCGTCCGAGCAACAAAAACCTTGTTCTCCTTGGGATCGTAGAAATAATAACCCTTAGTTTCCTTAGGGTAACCGACAAAGATACATTTGTCAGATCTGCTCTCTAGTTTCCCAGAGGCGAGCTTTTTGACATAAGCCTCGCAGCCCCAGATCCTGATAAATGTCAAGCTTGGCTGTTTCCCATACCATAACTCATATGGAGTTTTAGAAACTGCTTTGGATGGCACTCGGTTTAGTACCTTTGCAGCTGTTTCCAGCGCAAAACCCCAAAAGGAGTATGGAAGAGTAGCCTGACTCATCATAGAACGAACCATATCAAGTAGCGTTCTATTTCTCCTCTCGGACACACCATTCCATTGCGGTGTTCCTGGCGGAGTGAGCTGTGAGATAATCCCACACTCCTTTAGATAGTCAGTAAACGTATGACTTAGGTATTCACCACCTCGATCTGAGCGAAGTGCCTTGATATTTCGGCCTAGCTGATTTTGTACTTCATTCTTGAACTCTTTGAACTTGTCAAAAGATTCACTTTTATGTCTCATCAGATAGACATACCCGTATCTACTGAAATCATCAGTAAAGGTAATGAAGTACTGATAGCCACCTCTGGCATGTTTACTAAATGGCCCACACACATCACTGTGTATAAGGTCAAGTAAACCTGAAGCCCTTTGACCTTTGTGAGGAAAAGGTGACTTCGTCATTTTACCCATCAAACAAGCTTTGCATGTATCAATCTCCTTATAGGAGAATGATCCCAGCAGTCCATGATCATGCAACCGCTTAATGCGTTTCTTGTTTATATGGCCTAAACGACTATGCCACAGCAAGGTGCTGTCATCAGCATACTTGGCTTTCTTAATATCAACATTTTGTATAGAACTTTCCATGTCCAACATGAATAACCCATTGTTAATTGAACCAGTTGCATAAACAATATTATCATAAGACAAAATACACTTTGAAATATTGCATTCAAAGGAAAACCCCTTCCTGACAAGAGCAGGAATGGAGATAATATTTTTAGTTATACTGGGAACAAAATAACAATTGTCTAGTTCCAATACAATGCCAGATGGTAAAGGAATGAAGTAGTCTCCTACAGCAACAGCAGCAACCCGTGCCCCGTTTCCAACTCGTAGGTCCACCTCATGCTGTCCCACCTGCCTTCTTCTCTTGAGTTCCTGTACATTTGAACAAATGTGAACTCCACATGCAGTGTCCAACACCCATGATATAGAAGAAGAAAACATGACCTCAGTCACGAATATACCTGAGCCAGAAGCGATGCTTCCCCTCTTATCTCCTTGGAGCGCTTTACAGTCCTTTTTCCAGTGACCCAGCTGGCCACAGTGGAAACACCTGTATTCCTTGGACCGCTTCACCTTCTGCTTCAGAGCCTTGCTGTAATTCTTGACCGGGGCCTTGCCCTTCTTCCCCTTCTTCTTGTTCCTTGAAGGAACCATCAAGACAGAGGTCGAAGGCTTACCCTTCAGAGTCTCCTCAGTGGTCAAGAGCATATTCAGCAGCTCTGCCGGAGTACAATCGATTTTGTTCATATTAAAATTAATAATGAACGCGTCGAATGATGGCGGGAGAGACTGCAGAATAATGTCCACAGCAAGCTCCTGGTTGATGGTGTGCCCCAGTTTCTCCAGAGCCTCCTTGTGCCCAATCATCTTGAGCACGTGAGCTCCCACTGGGCTCCCCTCAGCCAGTTTGCTCTGAAAGAAGAGCTTAGTCAAATTATAGCGTTCAGTCCTCGCCTGTGCAGCATACAACATCTTGAGGTTTGCTATAATCTGTATAGCTGACATATCCTCATGCTGACGCTGCAGCGGTGGCGTCATAGACGCTAGCATCAGGCAAGCGACATCAATGCTATCATTGACGTGCTTTTCATAGGCTTCCCGAACCGCCCTTGCGGCGTTCGGAGCGGGCTGCGGCGGTATCGCCGTCTCGAGGACATACAGTTTCCTCTCTGCCTTAAGAATGATCTTAAGGTGTCCAAACCAGTCAGAGAAGTTCGGCCCAGCAAACTTCTCCCTTTCCAGTAGGGATCGCACATTGAAGTTCATGGTGTTCGTTGCTGCAGGTATCTACAACAATGCAAGAACAGCAAGGTCAGTATCAATGTATAAGAATCGATCAGGACTTAAGAAAGATTCTTTTTCTCACTATTTTATCAGGCGTGAAAAATCCAGCAAAACAGCCCGAAAGAGTAGAACTCTTTTAGTGAGATGGGATCCAGATTTCATACTTGGTCTCCGCGTCCCGCTCAGGCGAGATAAGATGCACAGAGAGTACAAGCACTAGTTTCTGGTAGGCAGTCCCTGCCGATCGCCAACCCGTGCGATTCCCCTTCATCTGGGCAATCCAGCAGACTGTGCCAACTGAGTTGGTACAACACAATCTCTGACCCCACAGATGGCTGCCTCCATGTGCTACCATATGCGCCACATATGTAGCCTACACGGTCAAGCTGACCCGACCTACTCCCTGGACCACCACGTGCTATGCTGAGCAACGAGAAGGGATAAATCCCTACTCTGTAACACGCAGGTGTAATCCCGCACCGTCTGAAGATAGATGGACGTGCCCACTGAGTGGGTACAACACGGCTCCAACGATAATCAGAACAGTGAGGTTTCGCGTCAGAAGGCTTACGAGCTTGATATTTTAGCGTTGGATTTTAACGGTCTTTTATCTTCTTCACTATCATGCAATTCCTATAGTGATAGCAGAAGATAAACTTAAACATGCAATTCTAATATTATACAATAAAAGAAAGCATGTATCTTATGTGGTAAAAGCCCATAGCCCTAGAAGACCTTAACCTAACTTAAGTCTTCATTTGCTCTTCATGGGTCTTTTGCTGCTCATCTGGCCCAAACCTGGGCCCAAGCGCCATCTGCAGCACAGGTGCGCCCACCAGGAATATGCGCCAGGTCCTAGGGTCGAACCCTAGACCTCCCACCTGGTCCAGCCACTTGCTGCATGCGCCTCATTGCCAAGTGTGCACTGTGCTCTTGTCAAATTAAATTACAAATTTAACTATCTAGACAAGAGTGACATGCAGGTCACTGACATTTTATAAATTAAAACAATGTGATGCGCAGATCACAATAATTAATTTACAATTTTTAAATCCAGGCACGCAGGCCCCAGCACAGCACAGATTTAACATGGGCAGCCCACATAAGACTAAATAGACAAACACATGCATCCAATCAGCAATCAAGTGATCCATCATAAAAATTAAAATTTTCGAAAACCCCTTGGGATCAATTTTAATTTTTCCTTATTTGCCCTACAACCTTACAACGATCCATTACTAGGGATCCACTCATCCAACCTAGTCAGATCCACTGCCCTTGCATGCACCAAGTCCTAACTGACTTGAGTCGACCATAAGGTCAACCATGCATGCGTCAGGGCTGAACGACCACACTGAGGTCTGGCAAGCGGGCGTGACCCCGGGCCTAACTCAGGTGCGTTCATTAATCGTCTCAATCAGACTTCGCTACACACCTGTCTGCAGTCGACCTATAGCCACCATAGGCTTGCGCCAAGGTGCTATCTGGTCGACCCATTCAGGCTGTCAGATAGTCTGATCAGACTGTTGGATCTAAACTAGGGGTGACTTCAACCCTAATAACCCGTTTAAGGGTTTATAGTAGAGCCTTAGATCTAGAGTGAGTCGCGCATGTTAATTAGGGTTTTTTAAGAAAAACACTAAGCATGCGCCAAGAACAACATGCGCCAATGATAACATACTTCAAGTTTCGCATGTACAAAAACTTAAAGGAAAAAAAAAACGCATGTTAACTAGATCTAAGCTTGTACACGCAAACATGGATCACATAAGCTTAAGCAATCATACAAAGATGCATAGAAAACTGCTCTGATACCAGTTGTTGGAACCCCTTTCTAGAGGGGGGGCGAAACCCAGCATGGCGCATATTCAGTTTTCAAGCAGCGGATAGGGTCTCTAAGAATCGCATGCACCTTATATAATCAACTTAAAGAAAACCCGAATGCATAAGAGGTGATTCGATCCATACCATTGCCATTTCTAGATGGCGGCTTGGAAGCAAAGATCAAACGAGATCTTCTCCTTGTCGTCACACACAAGATGATGTCGCTATCTCTCTTGGTGCTCCTTGTGCTAGCAAGGTTCCAAGAGGTCCTTTGACGAGTGAAGGGAAAATGAGATGTCAATCTTTCTTGGCCGAATCCTCCTCAAGCGTCAAGCGTCAAGCGTCGCCACACTCACACAATAATCTCGAGAGGAATATGGGCGAGAGGAAAATAAGTTGAAGTGGTGAAAATAGAGAATACTCTATTCGGACGAGAGCACCCACCAAGTGGAGATCATGGTTACTAAAAATAGTAACCACTCCTCACCCCAACGTTCACGCCAAGTGAACTTGTCGCCAACTCCTCTCCCCTTGAACCATGCGCTCATCAAGTGAGCCGGTTCACTTTGGTTCGGTTTAAGAACCAATCAAGCCAATGATCTAGTCTAGATCTTAAATAAACCCTAAGGTTCCCGATCTAACCGTCGATCTCCTCGATGCCCCTGATCTGACCGATCTGGCATCTATTCTCTCGATCGAAGCTTACCGATCTTAAGCCCTAATCAATCAAACATGATCAGACCAGATCTCACTTACAATCAGAGACTAATTCCCTTTAAACTGAACCCAAACAATTCAGTCCACACGATCTGACTTAAGTAAGCCATATCATCAAATTGTGCGACCCTAAGGGTTTCCTTTAAATGTCGGTAACGATAATTCTCATTATCACGATCAGTGAGGGGTATCTAGCAACACATCACTATCTCCCGATATAAAGAAATGAGTCTTCCAAGACTACACCCAAAAACAGCACAAGTGTGAATCAAATCACAAAGCATACATATTTCCTTTGCCACTGGATGTTCTTATTGGACAAGCCTGTCAAGCTCGTAACTCCAATATGATGAGCATGATTAGAACAGATGAACACTGTCACCTGGGTATGGCCATACACTTTCTCAATCATCTCATCCAGGGGGCCCCTTTAGAACATCACACTCCTTAAACAAGGAGACGGCAATCCTATGTCTATCACTAGTGCTCTAACCTGACTCAAGCTCACCATCCAAGATAGTCTATAATCATTATGTTTCAAATGATATTGAACTACCTCAAAACAATGACAATCATCATTTAGAAAACACAAGTGATCTCAAGTCAGAGGAAATGTGCCACTTGTCTTAATCAAGGAATATTCACATTGTGACAAACAATTGAACATCCTAGTAGGGTCTGTCCAGTACATCCAATGTACCCATGAGTCTACATCTTATTCCATGCTCGAAGCATCCTATAAGATTAGAACACATATTAGTCTCAATCATATCAAGGCTGTCTCATGTTCACCAAGATATATCGACTAAGGACATAATAGCATGTCAGCCGAGCTGAACAGCTTTGAGACATTATTCAGAAGAACATATATTGCAGCAGACAATGTAGCTAACTGAATAACAACCATGCCTTTATAAACATAACAGTTTATTACATGATACAAATACATTCCCATAGGCCTCAAACATAACAGTTTATTACATGATACAACAACATCTGTATTCCTTCGACCGCTTGACCTTTTGCTTCAGAGCCTTGCTGTAGCTCTTGACAGGGGTCTTGCCCTTCTTCCCCTTCTTCTTGTTCCTTGAAGGAAACATCAAGACAGAGGTTGAAGGCTTTCCCTTCAGAGTCTCCTCAGTAGTCAAGAGCATATTCAGCAGCTCTGCCGGAGTACAATCGATTTTGTTCATATTAAAGTTAATGATGAACGCATCGAAAGAGGGCGGGAGAGACTGCAGAATAATGTCTACAGCAAGCTCCTGATTGATGGTATGCCCCAGTTTCTCTAGAGCCTCCTTGTGCCCAATCATCTTGAGCACGTGAGCTCCCACTGGGCTCCCTTCAGCCAGTTTGCTCTGAAAGAACAGCTTAGTCAAATTATAGCGCTCAGTCCTCGCCTGCGCAGCATACAGCATCTTGAGGTTTGCTATAATTTCTATAGCCGACATATCCTCATGCTGACGCTGCAGCGGTGGCGTAGACGCTAGCATCAGGCAAGCGACATCAATGCTATCATTGACATGCTTTTCATAGGCATCCCGAACCGCCCTTGCGGCGTTCGGAGCGGGCTGAGGCGGTATAGCCGTCTCGAGGACATACAGTTTCCTCTCTGCCTTAAGAACAATCTTAAGGTGTCCGTACCAGTCTGAGAAGTTCGGCCCAGCAAACTTCTCCCTTTCCAGTAGGGATCGCACATTGAAGCTCATGGTGTTCGTTGCTGCAGGAATCTACAACAATGCAAGAACAGCAAGGTCAGTATCAATGTTCAGAATCAATCCAGGACTTAAGAAAGATTCTTTTCTCACTATTTTATCTGGCTGAAAAATCCAGCAAAAACAGCCCGAAAGAGTAGAACTCTTTTAGTGAGATGGGATCCAGATTTCATACTTGGTCTCCGCGTCCCACTCAGGCGAGATAAGATGCACAGAGAGTACAAGCACTAGTCTCTGGTAGGCTGTCCCAGCCAATCGCCAACCCGTGCGATTCCCCTTCATCTGGGCAATCCAGCTGACTGTGCCAACTGAGTTGGTACAACACAGTCTCTGATCCCACAGATGGCTGCCTCCATGTGCTACCATATGCGCCACATATGTAGCCTACATGGTCAAGCTGACCCGACCTACTCCCTGGACCACCACGTGCTATGCTGAGCAACGAGAAGCGATAAATCCCTTCTCTATAACACGCAGGTGTAATCCCGCACCGTCTGAAGATAGATGGACGTGCCCACTGAGTGGGTACAACACGGCTCCAACGATAATCAGAACAGTGAGGTTTCGCGTCAGAAGGCTTACGAGCTTGATATTTTAGCGTTGGATTTTAACGGTCTTTTATCTTCTTGACTATCATGCAATTCCTATGGTGATAGCAGAAGATAAACTCATGCAATTCTAATTATAAAAGCAATAAATAGAAAGCATGCTGATCTTATGTGGTAAAAGCCCATTAAGCCTAAGTTAGACCTTAAATTAAACTTAAGTCTTCACTTGCTTTTCTTCATGGGTCTTTTGCTGCTCATCTGGCCCAAACCAGGGCCCAAGCGCCATCTGCAGCTCAGGTGCGCCTACCAGGGAAAATGCGCCTGGTCCCAGAGTCGAACCCTGGACCTCCCACCTGGTCAAGCCTCAAGCTGCATGCGCCTCTGCCAAGTGTGCACTGTGCTCTTGTCTGATTAAAATACAATTTAATCTATCTAGACAAGATTGACTCGCAGGTCAATTACATTTTATAAATTAAATGCAATGTGATGCGCAGATCACAATATAAATTAATTTACAAGTTTTAACCAGGCTCGCAGGCCCCAGCACAGCACACATTAATTAGGCGTCCCACATAAGATTAAATAAACAAGCATATGCTTACAATCAACATGTGATCCATTCATGAAAATAAAATTTTCAAAAAAACCCATTGGCATCAATTTTATTTTCCTTATGTGCCCTACTACCTTACAACGGTCCATTAATAGGGATCCACTCATCAGACCTAGTCAGATCCACTGCCCTTGCATGCACCAAGTCCTAACTGACTTGAGTCGACCCAGTGGTCAACTATGCATGCGCTAGGGCTGAACAACCTACATGAGTTTTGGCAAGCGGGTGTGACCCCGGGCCTAACTCATGCGTGTTCACTAGTTGTCTCAACCAGACCTCGCTACACGCCTTTGATGCAGTCGACCTATAGCCACCTTATGCTTGCGCATAGGTGCCATCTGGTCGACCCATCTAGGCTGTCAGATGGTCTGATCAGACTAGTTGGATCTTAACTAGAGATGACTTCAACCCTACTAACCCGTCTAAGGACTTATAGCAGGCGCCATTTAGATCTAAGGTGAGTCGCGCAAGTAAAGAAGTTTTTGAGAAAAACTAAATGTATGCGCCAACTAGATACATGCGCTAATGATAAAAAATCATACTTCATGTAGTTTTCGCATGAATAACTTTCGCATGTAGTTTAGATCTAAGGTGTTGCGCAAACATGGATCACTAAAGTTAAGCAATCATACAAACATGCATATAACCGCTCTGATACCAATTGAAAGTCCCCAGAAGGGGGCGAAACCCTAAAGCATGGCGCGTATAAAATTTTTAAGCAGCGGAAGAGGGTTTCTAGGGGATCGGATTCATGCATAACATATGATCAACTTGTTAAACCGATTGCAAACATAGAAGATGTCATACCGATGCCATTTCTAGATGGCGACTTGGAAGCAGAGAGCGATAGGGATCTCCTCCAAAGGATGCGCACACAAGATGAAGAAGTCGCCTACTCCGATGGTGCTCCTTGTGCTAGCAAGGTTCCAAGAGGTCCTTGTCGTATGGAAGGGAAGAGAGAACCTTTTCTTTGCTTGGCGATTTGCTTCTTGTCGTCAACCCCAAAAACACTCGAATGAGAGAGCCTCGCGAGGAAGGAGCGACAATAGGCATGAAGAGAAGCTATCGTGAGGCGTGGTCACGATTTGGAAACATGGTTTCCAAAATAGTAAACCACTCTCTTCATGCGACCATGGGATTACCCCAAGCGCATACTCCTCTCCACTTGAACCATGCGCTCACTTGATGAGCTGGTTCAATTTCAGTTTGGTCCAAGACCAATTAACCCAAGCGATTTGGTCTAGATCACAATTAAACCCTAAGGCTCCAGATCCAACCGTTCATCTCTTGATGCTCCTGATCTCACCGATCTAGCATCCATTCTCTCGATCGAAGCTTACCGATCTCAAGCCCTAATCAATCAAACATGATCAGACCAGATCTCACTTACAATCAGAGACTAAATCCCTTTAAACTGAACCCAAACAATTCAGTCCACACGATCTGACTTAAGTAAGCCATATCATCAAATTGTGCGACCCTAAGGGTTTCCTTTAAATGTCGGTAACGATAACTCACGTTATCACGATCAGTGAGGGGTATCTAGCAACACATCACTGTCTCCCGATATAAAGAAAAGAGTCTTCCAAGACTACACCCAAACCACAGCACAAGTGTGAATCCACTTCACAAGGCATGCAAGTTTCCTTTGCCACTGGATGTTCTTATTGGACAAGCGTGTCAAGCTTGTAGCTCCAATATGATGAGCATGATTAGATCAGATGATCATAGTCATCTGGGTATGGCCATACACTTTCTCAATCATCTCATCCAGGGGGGCCCCTTTAGAACATCACACTCCAATCAAGGAGACGGCAATCCTATATCTATCACTAGCGCCCTAACATGACTCAAGTTCACCATCCAAGATAGTCTATAACCATTATGTTTCAAATGATATTGAACTACCTCAAAACAATGACAATCATCATTTAGAAACACAAGTGATCTCAAGTCAGAGGAAATGTGCCACTTGTTGCAATCAAGGATTATTCACATTGTGACAAGCAATTGAATATCCTAGTAGGGTCTGTCCAGTACATCCAATGTACCCATGAGTCTACATCTTATTCCATGCTCGAAGCATCCTATAAGATTAGAACACATATTAGTCTCAATCATATCAAGGTTGTCTCATGTTCACCAAGATATCTCGACTAAGGACATTACTGCATGTCAGCCTAGCTGAACAGCATTGAGACATTATTCAGAAGTATATGTATTGCAGCAGATAATATAACAAACTGAATAACAACCATTGCCTTTATAAACATAAGAGTTTATACATGATACTGTTACAATCCCAAGGCCTCAAACATTAGCCTTAAGGGCATACCCCAACACAAAGCCCCTGTCAAGAGCTACAACAAGGCTCTGAAGCAAAAAGTAAAGCGGTCGAAGGAATACAGATGTTTCCATTGTGGCCAGCTAGGTCACTGGAAAAAGGACTGTAAAGCGCTCCAAGGAGAGAAGAAGGGAAGCAACTCTTTCGCTTCTGGCTCAGGTATTTTCGTGACTGAAGTCATGGTTTCTTCTTCTATTTCATGGGTGTTGGACACTGCATGTGGAGTTCACATTTGTTCAAATGTACAGGAACTCAAGAGAAGAAGACAGGTGGGACAGCATGAGGTGGACCTACGAGTAGGAAACGGGGCACGGGTTGCTGCTGTTGCTGTAGGAGTTTATCACATCTCTTTACCATCTGGTCTTGTATTAGAACTGGACAATTGTTATTTTGTGCCGAGCATAACTAAGAATATTATCTCTATTCCTGCTCTTGTCAGGAAAGGGTTTTCCTTTGAATGCAAGATTTCAAAGTGTTATATTTCTTTTGATAATATTATTTATGCTACTGGGTCAATTAACAATGGGTTATTCATGTTGGACATGGAATGTTCTATACAGCAGATTGATATTAAGAAAGCCAAGTATGCTGATGACAGCACCTTGTTATGGCATAGTCGTTTAGGCCATATTAACAAGAAGCGCATTAAGCGGTTGCATGATCATGGACTGCTGGGATCATTCTCCTATGAGGAGCTTGATACATGCAAAGCTTGTTTATTGGGTAAAATGACGAAGTCTCCTTTTTCCAACAAAGGTCAAAGGGCTTCAGGTTTACTTGACCTCATTCACAGTGATGTGTGTGGGCCATTTAGTAAACATGCCAGAGGTGGCTATTCATACTTCATTACATTTACTGATGATTTCAGTAGGTATGGTTATGTCTATCTAATGAGACATAAGAGTGAATCTTTTGACAAGTTCAAAGAGTTCAAGAATGAAGTACAGAATCAGCTAGGCCGAAATATCAAGGCACTTCGTTCAGATCGAGGTGGAGAATACTTGAGTCATGAGTTTACTGACTATCTGAAGGAGTGTGGGATTATCTCACAGCTCACTCCGCCAGGAACACCGCAATGGAATGGTGTGTCCGAGAGGAGAAATAGAACCTTACTGGATATGGTTCGTTCTATGATGAGTCAGGCTACTCTACCTTACTCCTTTTGGGGATTTGCACTGGAAACAGCTGCAAAGGTACTAAACCGAGTGCCATCCAAGGCCGTTTCAAAGACTCCATATGAGTTATGGTATGGGAAACAGCCGAGCTTGACATTTATTAAGATCTGGGGTTGCGAGGCTTATGTAAAAAAGCTCGCCTCTGGGAAACTAGAGAGCAGATCTGAGAAATATATCTTTGTCGGTTACCCTAAAGAAACAAAGGGTTAGTATTTCTACGATCCCAAAGAGAACAAAGTATTTGTTGCTCGTACGGCTATTTTTCTTGAGAAAGAATTTCTTCTGCAAGAAGCTAGTGGGAGAGAAATAAAGCTGGATGAGAATCCAGAAGAAGGACAAAGTAGTCAAGCACAGTTGGATGAGCCTGAGCCAGTAGATCAGGTTACTGAACAACCTGAGGCTCAGATATCACGGGAACCGTGTAGATCGGGAAGGATCCGTCGACAGCCTGAGCGCTATGACGGAGTCTACATCATTGATGATGAACCCCTCACTTATGCGGATGCGGTCAGTGGACCGGAATCAGTGAGATGGCTTGAAGCTATGCGAGCCGAGATGGACTCCATGTCAGATAACCAAGTTTGGGATTTGGTTGATCGGCCTCCGGGCGTAATCCCTATAGGCTGTAAATGGATCTTCAAGAAGAAGATAGACATGGATGGTAACGTGGTTACCTATAAAGGCAGGCTAGTTGCGAAAGGTTTCAAACAAATCTGCGGGATAAATTATGATGAAACTTTCTCTCTTGTAGCCATGTTCAAGTCTATTCGGATAATTCTCGCGATAGCGGCATATTATGATTATGAGATCTGGCAAATGGATGTGAAGACCGCTTTCCTTAATGGAAAATTAGAAGAGGATGTGTATATGACACAACCTGAAGGTTTCACTAATCCATCGGATCGTCATAAAATATGCAAATTAAAGAAGTCCATTTATGGACTTAAGCAAGCATCAAGAAGCTAGAATATTCGTTTTGATGAATCAATCTGTGAATTTGGTTTCATCAAGAATGAAGATGACCCGTGTGTATATAAGAGGTTTAGTGGGAGCGTGATTACTTTCCTAGTCCTCTACGTCGATGATATCTTGATCATTGGAAACGATATTCCTGAACTACATGCGGTTAAGGCATGGTTAAGAAAATGTTTCCAGATGAAAGATTTAGGAGAAGCAGCCTATGTATTAGGTGCGAAGATCTACAGAGATAGATCAAAGAGGCTTCTCGGGCTGTGCCAGAGTACTTACATCGATAAAGTCCTGGAGAGATTCCATTTAGAAAATTCTAAAAGAGGATATCTTCCAGTCAGACATGGTCTAAATCTTTCAAAGAGTCAGTGTCCACAAACACAGACTGAGAAAGATGAAATGGACAATACGCCTTATGCTTCGGCTATTGGGTCCATTATGTATGCGATGTTGTGTACTCGCCTAGACGTTGCTTACGGGTTAAGCGTGACCAGTCGATTCCAAAGTAATCCAGGTCAGGCACACTGGATTGCGGTCAAGAACATTTTGAAATATCTTCGGAGGACCAAAGATATGTTCTTGATATATGGAGGTCAGGAAGAACTCAGTATTGAAGGATATACTGACGCTTCGTTCCAATCTGACCAGGATGATTTCCGATCGCAATCAGGCTATGTTTTTAGCTTGAATGGAGGAGCAGTGGTGTGAAAAAGTTTCAAACAGTCAATTGTTGCTGATTCCACAACAGAAGCCGAGTATGTTGCAGCCTCAGAAGCATCCAAGGAGGCAGTGTGGATTCGTAAGTTCGTTCAGGAACTTGGTGTTGTTCCTTCGAGTGCAGATCCTTTGGTTATCTTCTGTGATAACACTGGAGCAATAGCACAAGCAAAGGAACCACGGTCGCACCAGAAGTCCAAGCACATACAGAGAAGGTTTCACTTGATCCGGGAGATCATTGATCGTGGCGAGATCAAAGTCTGCAAGGTTCATACAGATGACAATCTGGCTGACCCGCTTACAAAGCCTCTGGCGCAGCAGAAGCATGAGAAGCACTGTAATAATATGGGTTTGAGATTTCTCAACCATTAGATTAAGTGCAAGTGGGAGATTGTTGGGGTATGCCCTTAAGGCTAATGTTTGAGGCCTTGGGATTCTTTTAGTATCATGTATAAACTCTATGTTTATAAAGGCAATGGTTGTTATTCAGGTTGTTATATCATCTGCTGCAATATGTATACTTCTGATTAATGTCTCAATGCTGTTTAGCTTGGCTGACATGCAGTATTGTCCTTAGTCGAGATATCTTGGTGAACATGAGACAGCCTTGATATGATTGAGACTAATATGTGTTCTAATCTTATAGGATGCTTCGAGCATGGAATAAGATGTAGACTCATGGGTACATTGGATGTACTGGACAGACCCTACTTAGGATATTCAATTGCTTGTCACAATGCGAATAATCCTTATATGTAAACAAGTGGCATATTTCCTCTGACTTGAGATCACTTCTGTTTCTAAATGATGATTGGCATTGTTTTGAGGTAGTTCAATATCATTTGAAACATAATGGTTATAGACTATCTTGGATAATGAGCATGAGTCATGTTAGGGCACTAGTGATAGATATAGGATTGCCGTCTCCTTGATTGGAGTGTGATGTTCTATAGGGGCCCCCTGGATGAGATGATTGAGAAAGTGTATGGCCATACCCAGATGACTATGTTTCATCTGATCTAATCATTCTCATCATATTGGAATTACAGGCTTGACACGCTTGTCCAATAAGAACATCCAGTGGCAAAGGAAACACATATGTCAAGTGACTTGGGTTCACACTTGTGCTGTAGTTTGGGTGTAGTCTTGGAAGACTCTTTCCTTTATATCGGGAGACAGTGATGTGTTGCTAGATACCCCTCACTGATCGTGATAACGTGAGTTATCGTTACCGACATTTAAAGGAAACCCTTAGGGTCGCACAATTTGATGATATGGCTTACTTAAGTCAGATCGTGTGGACTGAATTGTTTTGGTTCAGTTTAATGGGATTTAAACTCTGATTGTAAGTGAGATCTGGTCTGATCATGTTTGATTGATTAGGGCTTGAGATCGGTAAGCTTCGATCGAGAGAATTGATGCTGGATCGGTGAGATCAAGAGCATCAAGAGATGAACGGTTAGATCTTGAGCTTTATGGTTTAATATGATCTAGACCAATGCTTGGTTTAATTTGGTCTGTGAACCAAATGTAATTGAACCGGTTCACTTAGTGTGAGCGCATGGTTCAAGTCAAGGGAGGAAGTTGCGATTGGGGTAAACGCATCTTGCGTTGAAGTAGTGGCTTGCTATTTTTGGAAGTTGGTTTTCCAAAATGGGGAGCACACCTCACGTTCGAGGGATCGCCCCTATTCTCGCCTCTTCACCTCTCGACACCTCTCTCTCGTGTGGGAGTCTTCACGCAAAGGAGAAGAGAAGAAAGCCAAGAGATCTCTTCCCTTCACTCGATCAGGAGACTTGGAGATCCTTGCTAGCACAAGGAACGACAAGGAGAAGCTTCTCTCATCTTGTGTGCGCACGCTTTGGAGGAGAGCCGCATCGTTCTCTGCTTCCAAGACGCCATCGAAGAAATGGCATTGGTATGATCTTAACTTGATCTATACTTGTTCTTTAAGTTGATTATATGACATACATGCGATCCTAGAAATCCTATGATTCCGCCCATGCAAGTTTTATATGCGCATGTTTAGGGTTTCGCCCCCTTTAGGGAACTTTCAGGTATATGCTGAAAAAAAAAGAGAGAGGCAAGAAAAGAGAGATTCTGTGTGGAAAAAGATCTTGGAGACTTTATTTCTGTAAACAAAGGTATGATAGATTTAAACTGAAACAAAGGTGAAATCATAAGACTGAGATTCTTTTTATTATGCGAGTTGCGAAGTTTTATTTGATCAAAGTTGTGGATCTTAAAGATTGATTTCAGAGGATGATGTATTTATTTGAAATTTTATGTAGCTTTTGGTGGAATATTTCATGAGTGATTATATTTTAGAAATTTATTTTTCATAAAAGAGAATATTTTCTATACTTAGTGTTATTCTTTATTTATTTTCTTGAGGACAAGCAAAGTTTGAGCCTTATGTGTTTGATGACACCAAAATTCATAGTATATTTTGTATCATTTCATGTGTCTTTTTGTGTCATATTTATACTCTTTTGCTTGTTTTTAAGTCTTATTTGTCAAATATTGTGGGATCTACACTATTTCTTGTTTTTGATCTTTTTTAGGTTAAAAGTGCTATATTTTGATAGATTTTGAAAGATTTGAGCACACCAATGTGTTGGGGTATGCCCTTAAGGCTAATGTTTGAGGCCTTAGGTTATTTTCAGTATCATGTATGAACTATGTTTATAAAGGCAATTGTTGTTATTCAGATTGTTACATTATCTGCTGTATGTATACTTCTGAGTAATGTCTCAATGGTGTTCAGCTTAGCTGACATTTAGTGTTGTCCTTAGTCGAGATATCTCGGTGAACATGAGACAGCCTTGATATGATTGAGACTAATATGTGATCTAATCTTATAGGATGCTTCGAGCATGGAATAAGATTTAGACACATAGGTGCATTGGATGTACTGGACTGACCCTATTTAGGATATTCAATTGTTTGTCACAATGTGAATAATCCTTATATGCAAGCAAGTGACATATTTCCTCTGACTTGAGATCACTTGTGTTTCTAAGTGATGATTGGCATTATCTTGAGGTAGTTCAATATCATTTGAAAGATAATGGTTAAGGACTATCTTGGATAGTGAGCATGAGTCATGTTAGGGCATTAGTGATAGATATAGGATTGCCTCTCCTAGTAGGAGTGTGATGTTCTAAGGGGCCCCCTGGATGAGATGGTTGAGAATGTGTATGGCCATACCCAGACGACTATGTTCGTCTGATCTAATCATTTTCATCATGTTGGAATCACAGGCTTGACACGCTTGTCCAACGAGAACATCCAGTGGCAAAGGGAAACATGTATGCCAAGTGAATTAGATTCACACTTGTGCTGTGGTTTGGGAGTAGTCTTGGAAGACTCTTTCCTTCATATCGGGAGACAGTGATGTGTTGCTAGATACCCCTCTCTAATCGTGATAACGTAAGTTATCGTTACCGACATTGAAGGACACCCTTAGGGTCGCACAATTTGATGATATGGCTTACTTATATCAGATCGTGTGGACTGGAATTATTCTAGTTCAGTTTAAAGGAGTTAAACTCTGATTGGAAGTGAGATCTAGTCTAATCATGTTTGATTGATTAGGGCATATGATCGATAAGCTTTGATCGGGAGAATTGATACTTGATCGTACAGATCAAGAGGTTCAATGGGATGTGTGGTTAGATCTTGAGCCACTTGGTTCGATGAGGTCATAACCAGGACTGGTTCGATTTGGTACTTGAACCAAATGAATTGAACCGGTTCACTTAGTGTGAACGCATGATTCAATTAAGAGGAGAGTTTCGAATGCTTTATGGGGAGTTAAGAAGAGGAAGTTACTTTTCGGTTTTGCCATATGAGATGGTAACCGAACTTTCCTTTTTTTGGACTCTCTCCCTCACGGTTTCGAACGTAACTCTCCCTTCCTCTTGGCTTTTGCTCTCTGGGAGTAGATTGGCTTCACGCAAGGTGAGAGGAAGATCGGCCAAGGGGTGCACATCTCTTCTCCAAGTCACGATCAAAGAATCCTTGGTGACTTGCTAGCACAAGGAGCGCAAGGAAGGAAGCCTATCTCATCCTGTGTGTGATACCTTTGGAGAAGTGGCACTCGCCCCCTTTCTTCTTCCAAGCTGCCACTCACTTCATGGCAATGGTAACACTCTAACTTGTTTTTACAAGTCTTCAAGGTTGATCATAGTTCCAAGTCATGTGATTTAATGGACTCCTAGTATTTCCGCCACACAAGTTTTCGCATGTGACCTAGGTGTAAAACCCCTAAAGCAAAGGGGGCCGAAACCCTAATAGGAGGCGCATATAAACTTTGATAGCGGAAGCAAGGATTTCTAGGGTTTCATAAGATCGCATGTGGTATAACCATATGATCAACTTAATTTAACTTAAGATCAAGATGTGATCTTACCATTGCCATGGATGGATGGCGACTTGGAAGAAGAGGGCGATGTGGCTCTCCTCCAAAGGTGACGCACACAAGGTGAAGATGGCTACTCCCTTATCACCTTTGTGCTAGCAAAGCTTCAAGGGGTCTTGTCGTATGGAGGAGATGATAGAGACTTCTTTGCTCGGCCGAATCCCTTCTCTTTCGTCAACACACCTTTCACACGAGAGTGCAAGTGGTCACACGAGAATAGAGGAGCGTTGAGGCGTTTTTGCGTCTTAGCGAAGTGGCATTGATGACATTCCAAAAATAGAATGACATGAAGCCATGATCTCAAAACCGACCAAAAACGCTTACAAGCATTGAACCATGCGTTCACTCATGTGAACCGGTTCAAGCTAAATTGATCCAATTGTATTTGGTTCAAAAACCAAATCAAATCAGCCCAAGCCATGGTCTAGATCTCATTAAACCCTAAGGCTCCAGATCTAACCGTTCATCTCCTGATGCTCTTGATCTCACCGATCTAGCATCAATTCTCTCGATCGAAGCTTACCGATCTCAAGCCCTAATCAATCAAACATGATCAGACCAGATCTCACTTACAATCAGAGTTTAAACTCCTTTAAACTGAACCAAAACAATTCAGTCCACACGATCTGACTTAAGTAAGCCATATCATCAAATTGTGCGACCCTGAGGGTTTCCTTTAAATGTCGGTAATGATAACTTACGTTATCACGATCAGTGAGGGGTATCTAGCAACACATCACTGTCTCCCGATATAAAGGAAAGAGTCTTCCAAGACTACACCCAAACCACAGCACAAGTGTGAATCCACTTCACAAGGCATACATGTTTCCTTTGCCACTGGATGTTCTTATTGGACAAGCGTGTCAAGCCTGTAACTCCAATATGATGAGCATGATTAGATCAGATGAACATAGTCATCTGGGTATGGCCATACACTTTCTCAATCATCTCATCCAGGGGGCCCCTTTAGAACATCACACTCCAAACTAGGAGACGGCAATCCTTTATCTATCACTAGTGTCCTAACCTGACTCATGATCAATATCCAAGATAGTCTATAACCATTATGTTTCAAATGATATTGAACTACCTCAAAACAATGACAATCATCATTTAGAAACACAAGTGATCTCAAGTCAGAGGACATGTGCCACTTGTTGCAAACAAGGATTATTCACATTGTGACAAGCAATTGAATATCCTAGTAGGGTCTGTCCAGTACATCCAATGTACCCATGAGTCTACATCTTATTCCATGCTCGAAGCATCCTATAAGATTAGAACACATATTAGTCTCAATCATATCAAGGCTGTCTCATGTTCACCAAGATATTTCGACTAAGGACATATAGCATGTCAGCCAAGCTGAACAGCATTGAGACATTATTCAGAAGCACACTTATTGCAGCAGACAATGTAACAAACTGAATAACAACCATTGCCTTTATAAACATAAGAGTTTATACATGATACTGAAAGAATCCCAAGGCCTCAAACATTAGCCTTAAGGGCATACCCCCAACACTAGGTTTCCATAACACAATGGATTCCGGATGTCGAAACAAAGCTACCCATCAATTTTCATCAAATTTGAAGCCCATTTGCAAAAATACGGCACTACCGTATTTTCTGGACAATCTTTCACGGTACCGTATTTCTCAGCAGACGTTTTGGGCAAAATACGGCACTACCGTATGAAACATTTTGGTACCGTAATTTTTAGCGTTTTCAAACAGAATGTTTTAGCAGGAATACGGTACTACTGTAATTTTGAGCGCAACTCTCACAGCACCATATTTTTCGCCCAGAATTCATAGAAGAAAATACGGCACTACCGTATTTTTGGGAGAAATTTTCACGGTGCCGTATTTTCAGATAATTCTCTACAGAACTCCAGAGGCAAAAATACGGCACTACCGTATTTTGTGGTAAAACTTTCACGGTGCCGTATTGGTGGAGGATTTTCGTGAGTTTTTCTAGTGTGATTTTTGTGCGGGCCATAACTTTTGTTCCAGAAGTCCAAATTGAGATCCGAAAGCTGTTTTGGACTCGACTTTAAAAGGCGAAGACGCACGAAGTGGAAGAGGGAACGTTTATCCAATATTGAGGGAGAAAGTAACAGAACGGTGCTTAGGGTTGGGCTTCACGCCGAGAGGTGTGGAGACCACCTCTCGCCGTGATTTTTACACTGAAGCTTGGCCTGGAGGAAAGGAGGACGCCATAGAAGGTTCAGAGTGTTTGGAGTCTGATCGGAGGAGAAATCATAAGAACAGTGGTGATAGCACTATTCACACGTGAAATTACGGGTTGTAATTCAATTACAACCCTATTTTGTAACTTTTCTTCCTCCCTTCTTAGATTTTGACCTTTGAACTATGATTTATTGTAATCTTTCCTTCATGCTAGCTTAGATTTTTTATGGGACATGGGGTGTAATCCCTGTTGGGAAACCCCGGGGACATTTTACAATTTTTAGAGTCATAGCATACATTTTACGCAGCGGAAGAATGTCCCCGAAACAGGCCAGTCCCAAAAACCCAGTGAAGATCTCTTGCGAGGGGGTCAACACGATGTGATAGTAAGTACCTTTAAGCAATTAGAAGCCGATGTCGATGAAGGCGCCCAAGTGTTCGCCCTCTGCAGTCTCGCACACACGGATTCCTCAAGTTTTCTTCTTCCTTGCTCGGTGCTAGCCTCGGGAAGAAGATCCATGCCTTAGGAGAGTCCTCCAAGCAACTTGCGCCACCACCAAGATGTGATGCACCAAGGAGATGGAAGGAGAAGGGAATGCCGCAAGCCTTCTTGTTCCTTTGCGCCAAGGAAAGGAAGAGGAGAAAGATGAAGCATGCTTGCGCCCTCAATGGAAGAAGAAGAGCTTCAAGCTCTCCAAGCCGTCGCCCTCTAATGCTTCACGCCTCCAAGGAATTAGCATCATCAAGAGAGGGGGCGGCAAGGGCTTATTTATAGGAGCAAGAGGCAGTTAGGGGAGAAAGGCAAGTGTTGACAATTAGGGCATGATTCTAGGAGATTATTTAATCAAATATACTGATTAAATCTCCACTCCCATATGCGCCTAAGACTTTCCAAAGCAAGTATCAACCATATGCGCCCATATCATGCCATATGAGGCATTAATCCCATCTATGCGCCTAGACCTAGTCAAGGCAATATAATGGATTGCCTAATGTGGCTTGGGCGCAAGTCCTAATCCAATTAGGACTCTAATTATATTAATAATCAGCCCACAATTGTCAAACACAATCCAATCAATCATCTTGGGTGATTTATTCAAATCCAATTTGATTTAATCACCTAGGAGATACCAAACAAGGCATAGGCGCAAATCCTAGTCCAACTAGAATCCCATATGCTCCTATCCTATTAATTCATCCCCATTATACCCTTCAAGCCTCATAGCCCTTCAATACAACTTATTAGCAAGCCCAACTAAACAATGGGCCAAGCCCAAAGTCCATTATGCATGTTAACCAAGCTATTGGATCCAATCCAATTTAACCCATGGTCAAATGAGGTTAACCATGGTTAATTTGATCAATATGCTAAAAACGGAAGTTGGCTCCAATAAGTTTCTTCCATCTCATCAGGCCCATTGGCGCTGATGAAATCTCCCAAATAGATCCGAGTTATCCAATAACTTGATCTAAAGGCTACTCGATCAATATGAAAACTCGAGTATCAAGGTGTGCGACCCTGTAGGTTCCTCTAACGCTGGCAGTGCTAACCAAAGGTCATCACAAGCAGTGACTGGCACCTAGCAGTGCATCGCTGCTACCCAGGTCATTGGAATGGATATCGACATCGACATCCCCATCATCGCAACTAGGTACAGATGCATTACAGTCTCTTTGCCGAAATGATATCCGATTGGACAAGTGTGTCACTACTTGTTTTCACCCAATCACATGGCTATGACTAAATCAGGTTCTCACCTGGGTATGGCCATACACTCTCAGTCATAGAACCATAGAGGAGGTCCATGGATATCATACTTCCCTAAGGAAGGGGCAAATCCTGTGTCTGTCCATTGACCTTCTCATATGGGTCGTGACATGCTCAATGACAACCGTTATGACCTCCCTACTACGGCGAGGTGTTAGGTTGTATCAAAGCAAGTACCTAACCATATAGAATGGTCAATGACCTCAAGTCAAGGGATCAATGCATCTCCTGTCACTTGTGAGGATAACTCATGACACCAAGTCATAGCCTCACAGCGGGTCTATCCAGTATATCCTCCAATGATATACCCATGTGTCTGCGTTAGCACCACATGCCTAACCAGCCCACATACCAGTCTCACAAGTACCAGAGCTGTCCCATATCCACTCAGGTACATCGACTGGGGACAATCATTTGAGCACAGATCCAATCTGTCTCCAGGGACATTATCATGTAAGTACCCAATCGCAGGTGTAGACAAACAATGATAACGACAATGCCAGAAAGATATATGAATATCAGAGTTAAGTAGTACAAAGATGGACCAAAACTAGGTCCTAGGGCATATACACCAACAATCTCCCACTTGCACTAAGACCTAGAGGTTGAGCAACCTCAACCCCATATCTCTAGTACGACCATCATGCTTCTGCTGCGCCAAAGCCTTGGTCAGTGGGTCGGCTAGATTGCTCTCTGTGTCAACTCTGCTAATCTTGACATCACCTCGATCAATGATCTCTCTGATCAAGCAAAATCTCCTGATTATGTGTTTGGACCTTTGATGAGATCGTGGTTCCTTAACATGTGCAGTTCCCATTGTTGTCATAGTAGAGCTCAATGGGATCCATTGCACTTGGAACCACCTGAAGTTCAGAAAAGAACTTCCTGATCCAAACGGCTTCATTGGCTGCCTCAGAAGCAACCACATACTCAGCTTCGGTTGTAGAATTAGCTATGGTGGATTGCTTGAAGCTTTTCCAGCGTACAGCACCTCCAACTAGCTTAAACAAATAGCTGGTCTGCGATCTGAAGTCGTCAGGATCAGACTAGAACGACTCATCAGTGAAGCCCTGCACACTGAGCTCTTCCAGTCCCCGTAGACCATACAGAATAAATCCTTAGTCCTTTTCAGGATACTCAAGGATATTCTTTACAGCCACCCAGTGCTGCAAACCTAGATTGGATTGGTATCGGCTGGTTATGCTTACAGCATAAGCCACATCTGGTCTAGTACACAGCATTGCATACATGATTGATCCCATTGCCGAAGCATAGGAAATTCAACTCATGTTATCCCTCTCAGGCCGTATTGTAGGTCACTGGCTCTTTGAGAGAGTAAGGCCATGTCTCACTGGAAGGTATCCTTTCTTGGATTGCTCCAAGTTGAACCTCTCCTGGACCTTATCAATGTGGGTACTCTGACTAAGGGCCAAGAGCCTCTTGGATCTATCCCGGTAGATCCTCACGCCTAGAATATAGGCGGCCTCCCCTAAGTCTTTCATCTCAAAACATTTCCCCAACCATGTCTTCACAGCTTGAAGACTAGGGATGTTGTTTGTGATGAGCAGTATATCATCGACATACATGACCAGAAAAGTCACCAAGCTCCCACTAAATTTTCTGTATACACAGGCGTCATCTTCAACTTTGATAAAGCCATAATCTCTCACGGCTTCATCAAATCGAAGATTCCAACTTTGAGATGCTTGCTTTTAATCCATAAATGGATTTCTTTAGCCTGCAGACTTTACTAGTATCTGCAGGATGGATGAAGTCATTAGGTTGTGTCATATACACATCCTTAGTCAGCTTCCCGTTAAGGAACGCTGTCTTCACATCCATCTGCCATATCTCATAGTTATGATATGCAGCTATAGCAAGCAGAATCCGAATTGATTTGATCATGGCAACTGGCGACAAGGTTTCATCATAGTCCACCCCGTGGATTTGTTTAAATCCTTTAGCCACTAGTCTACCCTTATAGGTAACTATATTGCCATCCATGTCTGTCTTCCTCTTGAAGACCCATTTACATCCTATGGGTTTTACCCCATCAGGCAGCTCAACCAAATCCCAGACTTGGTTAGCCGACATGGAATCTATCTCGGATCGCATGGTCTCAAGCCATCTCTCGGAGTCCGGTCCACTGACCGCCTCATCATAAGTCCTGGGTTCATCCTTAATGATGAAGATCCCGTCGTGTTGGGTCGGCAGCGACCCATACCTCTCAGGTGCATGACGAAACCTCCCAGACCTACATGGGGCCTGTGTCTGAGCCTCAGGTTGCCTAGCAACCGGTGCAGGCGGCTCAGATTCCATCTCTTTGTCTTGTGGTTGCAGTTGGTTCTCATCCAAGTCAAACTTCCTCCCACTAACTTCTTTCATGAGAAATTCTTTCTCTAGAAAGACAGCACCCCGAGTAACAAAAACTTTGTTCTCGGTGGGAACATAGAAGTAGTAACCCTTAGTCTCCTTAGGGTACCCCGCAAACATACACTTATCAGATCTAGGTTCTAGCTTGCTAGAATCCTGACTTTTGACATAAGCCTTACATCCCCAGAACCTGATAAAAGTGAGATTAGTTCGTCTCTCACTCCATACCTCGTATGGAATCTTTGAGACACTCTTAGATGGAACATTATTCAGTATTAGAGAAGCTGTCTCAAGTGCATGTCCCCAGAATGAGGGAGGCAGAGTTGCATGACTCATCATAGATCGAACCATGTCCAATAAAGTTTGATTTCTCCTTTCAAACACACCATTCCATTGAGGTGTTCCAGGAGGAGTGAGTTGGGATATGATCCCACACTCTCTCAGATAGTCAAAGAACTCACCGCTCAGGTACTCTCCACCACGATCTGATCTAAGAGCCTTGATGGATCTACTAAGCTGGTTCTCTACTTCATGTCTAAACTCCTTAAATTTCTCGAAGGATTCAGACTTATGTCCCATCAGATAGACATAACCATATCTACTGAAGTCATCAGTAAACGTGATGAAGTAGCTGTACCCTCCTCTGGCTTGTTTATTGAAAGGCCCACACACATCAGTATGTATGAGATCTAATAAACCTCCTGCCCTCTCACCAGTTTTGGTGAAGGGCGCCTTTGTCATTTTTCCCTAATAAACAAGTCTCACATGTATCAAGTTCCTCCAAGGAACTCGAATCTAACAACCCATTTGCATGGAGTTGTCGAATGCGATTCTTGTTTATATGGGCTAATCGACAATGCCGTAGGGAAGCACCAACTGAACCACTCAGTTTGGTCCTTTTATGTCACAAATAGAGCTAACCATGTCCAAGACATGCGGACCATTGCACAAAGTACCCTTCCCATAAAACATGTTTGCAAAAGAAAAAGAACATGTGAGGTGGCCCTCCACATAAATACTTGAGCATGAAGACAAGGCCTTGCCATTCTTCTCCTCATTCTGAAGTTGCAACATGTCCTTTAACATGTGAGGTGGCCCTCCACATGAATAGCACCTATTATTCCTGATCATATCCATCTTTAATTTCAGTTCCTTGGTCAAGCCTTTCGGCTCAACACACTGAATATCAACTTTAGGAGGATTGAGCTCAACTAATTCATCAAAGAGCTGCCTTAGATTAAAAAATAATCTCAGACGCACTCTTCGATTCATATCACCCTCTAAATTCAGGTGACATGTTGGTTAGCAACCTCCAAAGTATCAACCTGATGCTTATCATAAGCATCCCTCTCAGCCGCTGAGGCCGAGCATGGAAGTGGCTCAGGAAAAGGACGCTCAAGGACACAAAGCTTCCTTTTGAGCTTGAGCACGATTCTCAAGTTCATATACCAATCCAGTAAGTTGGATCCAGCCAACTTATCCCTTTCCAGGGGAGATCACAGTGACCAACTGCTATTGTTCACAGCCATTGTTCTACAACAACCAAGAAACAGCAGATTAGTACTACTTCGAGTCATTTAAACTGGACTTGTTTTAAATGACCATGGCTCCCACTATTTTTAATCGAATTGACAACCCACAAAGTCAATCGAGAAATCCAAGATTTCCTAGTGAGATGAGATCCTCATTCCACATAGGGCTT
Source organism: Costus lasius (assembly GCA_027563935.2). Classification (NCBI taxonomy): domain Eukaryota; kingdom Viridiplantae; phylum Streptophyta; class Magnoliopsida; order Zingiberales; family Costaceae; genus Costus; species Costus lasius. Next base: position 85,285,905 of record CM050446.2, read on the forward strand.
CGCGTCCCACGAGGGTGGGATGAGATGCACAAAGTGACCCATGTTTCCTAAGGTGGGCTCGCCGGCCGATTACTCCAAGCAATTCCCCTTATTGAGACAGTCCAGGCATTTCATGTCCAGCGAGGGCTGGATACAGCATGAAACCCTAACCTCTCAACGATGCCTCTAGAGTTTCATCATGTGCCTAGCACACATGAAAATCTAGTCAAGTCCATTCCTAACCGTTATGCCCAGGGCCAACGAGTTTCCTTGCGAAGGCACGCCCAGGTTAAAACTGGACTGGGGAAACCATTGCCACCACGCACTTTCTAAAGATAAGTGGGTGTGTCCCACGAGGGTGGGAAACAATTCACAACTCCACTGATCGATAGCTTAGTGAGGGCTATGCGTTAGAAGGCTACTAGACTTGATATTTTAATTGAGGGTTTTTGTTTAAGGTCTCATCATCTCAGTTTTATCTTATGTCTATCATTACAGGCATGCAATCCTATGGTGATAACATAACAATAAAACATCACAGGCATGCTTTAGCTTTTGTGAAGAAAGCAATAAAAGGATGATGTGATCATAGCCCATTCAAGACATTGAACCAATCCATGCCAAAAAGGGGGTTCAACTCTTGACCTAGGATTCAAGCCCCAAGACGAGACCTAGCCTAGCCGACCTCTAGCTCTATCTTCAAAGTTGGCTCCAAGGTCCTTCTCTCATGGTTTAGCTCTCAAACCCTAGGGGTACACCCACAAGGTTCGGCCAATGCCATGGTCTTCTTCCAAGGAAGGTGCGCCATCCAGCAAGCCACAAGAGGGATAGCACACAAGCACAAGGCTCGGTCAATCCTTAACTTGCGCCCCATGCAAGGATGTGCCACCTTTGAAACTTGTTGCGCCATCAGGCAAGGATGCGCAACCAAGCAAGCATGCACCTTACTCCAAGTAGATGCACCACCCTAATCTTCTTCTTAGTTAAAAGCAAAAAGAAAAGCGGCACGCAAGCCTCACAAGGATACATCACAGGCATGTTAAGGGGCTTGACATATGACCATAACATCATGCACAATCAAGTACTTACTCATGCAATTCTACATGCTCATGAAAAAAATAAAATCTGGAATTTTACTTTTTCATAAAACATGTCTCTCTTCCTTCCCTTCATATCACAAATCTTTGATTCTATGTTTCTCTCAGGAGTCTACAAGAGGCATACCGATTGCCCTACTTGCAATCCCTAACTTGTTAGGATAAGGGCAATCACCCAGTCCATGCCCTATCCCAACAAGTCTCTCAAGATAGGTCTATCCTATTATGAGAGGAGAAATTTTCTCTTCCACGTATGGGTCTATCCCATCACATGAAGAGAGCAAAGAACCACAAGAAGTAAATTAGAAGTAAGAAACAAGAGACCTACAATTTTTCTACTTAAATAAAAACCATGCGCCAACATCTATGCAATATGCGAAAATGTAGGTATGGCATGTGAGCATGAAAAGCATGAAAGAACATCGTTCGAGGCTCGCAAGTAGCTCTGATACCACTGTTGGGAAACCCCGGGGACATTTTACAATTTTCAGAGTCATGGACATACATTTTACGCAGCGGAAGAATGTCTCAGAAACAGGCCAGTCACAAAAACCCAGTGAAGATCTCTTGCGAGGGGGTCCATACGATGTGATAGTAAGTACCTTTAAGCAATTAGAAGCCGATGTCAATGAAGGCGCCCAAGTGTTCGCCCTCTGCAGTCTCGCACACACGGATTCCTCAAGTTTTCTTCTTCCTCGCTCGGTGCTAGCCTCTGGAAGAAGATCCATGCCTTAGGAGAGTCCTCCAAGCAACTTGCGCCACCACCAAGATGTGATGCGCCAAGGAGATGGAAGGAGAAGGGAACGCCGCAAGCCTTCTTGTTCCTTTACGCCAAGGAAAGGAAGAGGAGAAAGATGAAGCATGCTTGCGCCCTTGATGGAAGAAGAAGAGCTTCAAGCTCTCCAAGCCGTCGCCCTCTAATGCTTCACGCCTCCAAGGAATTAGCATCATCAAGAGAGGGGGCGGCAAGGGCTTATTTATAGGAGCAAGAGGCGGTTAGGGGAGAAAGGCAAGTGTTGACAATTAGGGCATGATTCTAGGAGATTATTTAATCAAATATACTAATTAAATCTCCACTCCCATATGCGCCTAAGACTTGCCAAAGCAAGTATCAACCATATGCGCCCATATCATGCCATATGAGGCATTAATCCCATCTATGCGTCTAGACCTAGTCAAGGCAATATAATGGATTGCCTAATGTGGCTTGGGCGCAAGTCCTAATCCAATTAGGACTCTAATTATGTTAATAATCAGCCCACAATTGTCAAACACAATCCAATCAATTATCTTGGGTGATTTATTCAAATCCAATTTGATTTAATCACCTAGGAGATACCAAACAAGGCATAGGCGCAAATCCTAGTCCAACTAGAATCCCATATGCTCCTATCGTATTAATTCATCCCCATTATACCCTTCAAGCCTCATAGCCCTTCAATACAACTTATTAGTAAGCCCAACTAAACAATGGGCCAAGCCCAAAGTCCATTATGCATGTTAACCAAGCTATTGGATCCAATCCAATTTAACCCATGGTCAAATGAGGTTAACCATGGTTAATTTGATCAATATGCTAAAAACGGAAGTTGGCTCCAATAAGTTTCTTCCATCTCATCAGGCCCATTGGCGCTGATGAAATCTCCCAAATAGATCCGAGTTATCCAATAACTCGATCTAAAGGCTACCCGATCAATATGAAAACTCGAGTATCAAGGTGTGCGACCCTGTAGGTTCCTCTAACGCTGGCAGTGCTAACCAAAGGTCATCACAAGCAGTGACTGGCACCTAGCAGTGCATCGCTGCTACCCAGGTCATTGGAATGGATGTCGACATCGACATCCCCATCATCGCAACTAGGTACAGATGCATTACAGTCTCTTTGCCGAACTGATATCCGATTGGACAAGTGTGTCACCACTTGTTTTCACCCAATCACATGGCTATGACTAAATCAGGTTCTCACCTGGGTATGGCCATACACTCTCAGTCATAGAACCATAGAGGAGCTCCATGGATATCATACTTCCCTAAGGAAGGGGCAAATCCTGTGTCTGTCCATTGACCTTCTCATATGGGTCGTGACATGCTCAATGACAACCGTTATGACCTCTCAACTACGGCGAGGTGTTAGGTTGTATCAAAGCAAGTCCCTAACCATATAGAATGGTCAATGACCTCAAGTCAAGGGATCAATGCATCTCCTGTCACTTGTGAGATAACTCATGACACCAAGTCATAGCCTCACAGCAGGTCTATCCAGTATATCCTCCAATGATATATCCATGTGTTTGCGTTAGCACCACGTGCCTAACCAGCCCACATACCAGTCTCACAAGTACTAGAGCTGTCCCATATCCACTCAGGTACATCGACTGGGGACAATCATTTGAGCACAGATCCAATCTGTCTCCAGGGACATTATCATGTAAGTACACAATCGCAGGTGTAGACAAACAATGATAACGACAATACCAGAAAGATATATGAATATCAGAGTTAAGTAGTACAAAGATGGACCAAAACTAGGTCCTACGGCATATACACCAACAATCCCCTTGGTTTCTTAATGACTAGAAAACATCAATTTTTGTCATGATAATTTTATTTATGATAATTTTACTTTTGTGATTGATTGTTCTTTGATTCTCCTTAGTTTTATAAATATCAGCATGTTTTAGAATTTTGCGAAATTGACCGAGAGGTTGATTGTTTGAAATTCGGAACCCTAGAAATCATTGAGTTTAGAACTTATCGTAAGAGATTAGGTTTGTTCTTCGAATTCTGATTTTTAGTGAATTTATTGCCATGTTGATAATTTGAATCTAGGGTTGAGTTATTGTGTTAGACTTGATTTGATCTTGCACAAGAGTGAGGATCGAGTCATCGGAAAACCATAAGTAAAATCTCTGTTGAGTTTCAGGATGCACGAGAGTGACCCTTGTAATCTGGTTTGGGGAAGATCCGTGCACTCGCGGACACAACAATCGGCTACAGGAAACCAGAAATCAGCAATCTGGTTTGGGGAAGATCCGAGTGACCCTTGTAATTGTTCAAAGCTGTGGATGAGATCAAATAAGACTCAGAGGTCTATCTATGATCTTAGATAGTCTCCAAAGACCTCTAATCATACAAGCAAATCAACACAAGAAGGCTGGGAAACAGCAGTTTGGTAAGCAACAGTAATCTTCAAAATCCAGCTTCACCCTTAAGCTGCTGAGGACCACAACAGGCCCTTGTTGTGATCAGAATTGTGCAGTAAAGGGAAACCTCCAAAGCCATCTATTAGATGAGATAGTTTTGGTGTTCACATCAGTTCAGGAACCAGAATAGAAGACTTTAGAAACTCAGAATCAGGAAAAAAAACCCAGAGTACAATCTATGCATAAACTAGATGTAAAGGTAGTCAAAGTGCAGCAATTAAGTTTGCTGTCATGAGCTGAGTTTGACAAACTTGTATTGGTAAACAACAAGGTTCTGCACTGATCGAGTCCCAAATTAGAAATGTGGAAGTTCAGTTTGGGAAGCTGCTTGTCTCACCAAAAATGTCAGAAGTTTAGATTGACATGAAAACTCAGTCAAGGATGATGCAACATTTAACTTTGCTGAACCACCCAATCAACAAGTGTGCTTTTAGGATGTTTTACTCACTGAAAACTCAGAAATCATAAGACAACTAAGAAGATGAACTCAGCAGGAATAGAAAATTCAGAATGCAGGAAATCCAAATCAAGAAGAGCAATTGGTCCAAGTGTTGGGAAACCCCGGGGATCTTTTTACAAATTTTCAGAGTTTTATCAACAGAGATACATAGCACAGCGGAAGAATAACCCCGAAACAAGCCGGTCCCAAAAACCCAGTGAAGATCGCATGCGAGGGAATCGACACGATGAGATAGAAAATACCTTATGAGCGATGCGAGGCTGATGTCATAGTAGGCGCCCAAGCATGCGCCCTCTGCAGTCTCACACACACGGATCACCTTGAGTCCTCTTCTTCCACCCCCGGTGCTAGCCTCGAGAAGAAGATCCAAGCCTTAGGTCACCTTCTTCTCAACTTGCGCCACCTCCAAGGTATATGCGCCAAGGATGAAGAAGGAAGAGGGAGATGCCGCCAAGCACAAGGCACACTTGCACCACCTTCAATAGAAGAAGCGCCATGGATGAAGAAGAATAAGTGCTTGCGGCTTGGTTGATGAAGAGATGCGCCAACTCCTCTTGCTCCTCTTGCTCTCGCCCCTCCTCTTGTTCTCATGCCTTCAATAAGTTGTGTGTAATGAGAGGGGGCGGCTAGGGCTCATTATATAGAGCAAGGGGTGGTTAGAGTAGTGGCTAGGAGAAGAAGTAGGAATAAGATTATTTTAATGATTTAATTAAGTCCTAATCCAATTAGGATTCTAATTAATCATTTAAATAATCAAGTCCTAATCCAATTAGGACTCTAATTAATAATTTAAATAATCAGCCCTATTAAATAGGACTCCATACAATTATTTAAATTAATTAATTAAATAACCCACAAATAATTAATATCAACTTATATTAACCATATGTGCCGTAGGCGCCAACCCTAGTCTAACTAGGGTTAACCATGTGCCTACACATCCTTCTCCTTAAGCCCATTTAACTTATTAATAAGCCCAATCATAGAATGGACCTAGCCCAATGTCCATTATGCATGTCAATCAACCCATTGGATCCAATCCAACTTAAACCAAGGTCAAACCTAGTTAACCAGGGTTAATTTGGTCAATATTCCAAAAATGGAAGTTGGCTCTAATAAGTCTCTTCCATCTCATCAGACCCATCGACGCTGATGAAATTTCCCAAATAGATCCGAGTTATCTAATAACTCGATCATAAGGCTTCTCGATCAATACGAGAACTCGAGTATCAAGGTGTGCGACCCTGTAGGTTCCTCTGACGCTGGTAGTGCTGACCTAAGGTCATCACAAGCAGTGAGTGACACATAGCAGTGCATCGCTACTACCCAAGTCATCGGAATGGATATCGACATCGACATCCCCATCATCGCAACTAGGTATAGATGCATTATAGTCTCTTTGCCGAACTGATATCCGATTGGCCAAGTGTGTCACCACTTGTTTCTATCCAATCTCATGGCTATGACTAAATCAGGTCTAACCTGGGTATGGCCATACAGTTTCAGTCATAGAGCCATAGAGGAGCTCCATGAATATCATGCTTCCCTTAGGAAGGGGCAAATCCTATGTCTGTGCATTGACCTTCTCATATGGGTCGTGACATGCCCAATGACAACCGTTATTACCTCCCAACTATGGCAAGGCGTTAGGTTGTATCAAAGCATATCTCTAACCATATAGAATGGCCAATGACCTCAAGTCAAGGGATCAATGCATCTCCTATCACTTGTGAGGATAACTCGTGACATCAAGTCATTGCCTCACAGCGGGTCGGTCCAGTATATCTACCACTGATATACCCATATGCCTGCGTTAGCACCTCGTGCCTAACCAGCCCATATACCAGTCTCTCAAGTACCATAGCTGTCCCTGTTGGAACCCCTTTCTAGAGGGGGGGCGAAACCCAGCATGGCGCATATTCAGTTTTCAAGCAGCGGATAGGGTCTCTAAGAATCGCATGCACCTTATATAATCAACTTAAAGAAAACCCGAATGCATAAGAGGTGATTCGATCCATACCATTGCCATTTCTAGATGGCGGCTTGGAAGCAAAGATCAAACGAGATCTTCTCCTTGTCGTCACACACAAGATGATGTCGCTATCTCTCTTGGTGCTCCTTGTGCTAGCAAGGTTCCAAGAGGTCCTTTGACGAGTGAAGGGAAAATGAGATGTCAATCTTTCTTGGCCGAATCCTCCTCAAGCGTCAAGCGTCAAGCGTCGCCACACTCACACAATAATCTCGAGAGGAATATGGGCGAGAGGAAAATAAGTTGAAGTGGCGAAAATAGAGAATACTCTATTCGGACGAGAGCACCCACCAAGTGGAGATCATGGTTACTAAAAATAGTAACCACTCCTCACCCCAACGTTCACGCCAAGTGAACTTGTCGCCAACTCCTCTCCCCTTGAACCATGCGCTCATCAAGTGAGCCGGTTCACTTTGGTTCGGTTTAAGAACCAATCAAGCCAATGATCTAGTCTAGATCTTAAATAAACCCTAAGGTTCCCGATCTAACCGTCGATCTCCTCGATGCCCCTGATCTGACCGATCTGGCATCTATTCTCTCGATCGAAGCTTACCGATCTTAAGCCCTAATCAATCAAACATGATCAGACCAGATCTCACTTACAATCAGAGACTAATTCCCTTTAAACTGAACCCAAACAATTCAGTCCACACGATCTGACTTAAGTAAGCCATATCATCAAATTGTGCGACCCTAAGGGTTTCCTTTAAATGTCGGTAACGATAATTCTCATTATCACGATCAGTGAGGGGTATCTAGCAACACATCACTATCTCCCGATATAAAGAAATGAGTCTTCCAAGACTGCACCCAAAAATAGCACAAGTGTGAATCAAATCACAAAGCATACATATTTCCTTTGCCACTGGATGTTCTTATTGGACAAGCCTGTCAAGCTCGTAACTCCAATATGATGAGCATGATTAGAACAGATGAACACTGTCACCTGGGTATGGCCATACACTTTCTCAATCATCTCATCCAGGGGGCCCCTTTAGAACATCACACTCCTTAAACAAGGAGACGGCAATCCTATGTCTATCACTAGTGCTCTAACCTGACTCAAGCTCACCATCCAAGATAGTCTATAATCATTATGTTTCAAATGATATTGAACTACCTCAAAACAATGACAATCATCATTTAGAAAACACAAGTGATCTCAAGTCAGAGGAAATGTGCCACTTGTCTTAATCAAGGAATATTCACATTGTGACAAACAATTGAACATCCTAGTAGGGTCTGTCCAGTACATCCAATGTACCCATGAGTCTACATCTTATTCCATGCTCGAAGCATCCTATAAGATTAGAACACATATTAGTCTCAATCATATCAAGGCTGTCTCATGTTCACCAAGATATATCGACTAAGGACATAATAGCATGTCAGCCGAGCTGAACAGCTTTGAGACATTATTCAGAAGAACATATATTGCAGCAGACAATGTAGCTAACTGAATAACAACCATGCCTTTATAAACATAACAGTTTATTACATGATACAAATACATTCCCATAGGCCTCAAACATTAGCCTTAAGGGCATACCCCAACAATCTCCCACTTGCACTTAATCTAATGGTTGAGAAATCTCAAACCCATATTATTACAGTGCTTCTCATGCTTCTGCTGCGCCAGAGGCTTGGTAAGCGGGTCTGCCAGATTGTCATCTGTATGAACCTTGCAGATTTTGATCTCGCCACGATCTATGATCTCCCTGATCAAGTGAAACCGTCTCAGTATGTGCTTGGACTTCTGGTGCGACCGTGGTTCCTTTGCTTGTGCGATTGCTCCAGTGTTATCACAGAAGATAACCAAAGGATCGACACTCGAAGGAACAACACCAAGTTCTCTCACGAACTTACGAATCCAGACTGCCTCCTTGGATGCTTCCGAGGCTGCAACATACTCGGCTTCTGTTGTGGAATCAGCAACAGTTGACTGTTTGAAACTCTTCCACACCACTGCACCTCCATTCAAGCTAAAAACATAGCCTGATTGCGATCGGAAATCATCCTGGTCCGACTGGAACGAAGCGTCAGTATATCCTTCAATACTGAGTTCTTCCTGACCACCATATATCAAGAACATATCTTTGGTCCTCCGCAGATATTTTAAAATGTTCTTGACTGCAATCCAGTGCGCCATACCTGGATTACTTTGGAAACGACTGGTTACGCTTAACCCGTAAGCGACGTCTGGGCGAGTACACAACATCGCATACATAATGGAACCAATAGCCGAAGCATAAGGCGTATTGTCCATTTCATCTTTCTCAGTCTGTGTTTGTGGACACTGACTCTTCGAAAGACTCAGACCATGTCTGACTAGAAGATATCCACGTTTAGAATTCTCTAAATGAAATCTCTCCAGGACCTTATCGATGTAAGTACTCTGGCACAGCCCGAGAAGCCTCTTAGATCTATCCCTGTAGATCTTCACACCTAACACATAGGCTGCTTCTCCTAGATCTTTCATCTGGAAACACTTCCTCAGCCATGCTTTAACAGCATGCATTTCAGGAATGTCATTTCCAATGATCAAGATGTCATCGACGTAGAGGACTAGGAAAGTAATCACGCTCCCACTAAACCTCTTATATACACACGGGTCATCCTCGTTCTTGATGAAACCAAATTCAGTAACTGATTCATCAAAACGAATATTCCAGCTTCTCGATGCTTGTTTAAGTCCATAAATAGACTTCTTTAACTTGCATATCTTATGACGATCTGCTGGATTAGTGAAACCCTCAGGTTGTGTCATATACACATCCTCATCCAGATTTCCATTAAGGAAAGCTGTTTTCACATCCATCTGCCAAATCTCATAATCATAATATGCAGCTATCGCGAAAAGAATCCGAATAGACTTAAACATGGCTACAGGTGAGAAAGTTTCATCATAATCTATCCCGTAGATTTGTTTGAAACCTTTCGCAACTAGCCTGCCTTTATAGGTAACCACGTTACCATCCATGTCAATCTTCTTCTTGAAGATCCATTTACAGCCTATAGGGATAACTCCCGAAGGCGGATCAACCAAATCCCAGACTTGGTTATCTGACATGGAGTCCATCTCGGCGCGCATAGCCTCAAGCCATCTCGCTGACTCCGGTCCACTGACCGCATCCGCATAAGTGAGGGGTTCATCATTGTCAATGATGTAGACTCCGTCATAGCGCTCAGGCTGTCGACGGATCCTACCCGATCTTCGCGGTTCCCATGATATTTGAGCCTCAGGTTGTTCAATAACCTGTTCTACCGGCTCAGGCTCATCCAACTGTGCTTGATCACTTTGTCCTTCCTCTGGATTCTCATCCAGTTTTATTTCTCTCCCACTGGCCTCTTGCAGAAGAAACTCCTTCTCAAGAAATATGGCCGTCCGAGCAACAAAAACCTTGTTCTCCTTGGGATCGTAGAAATAATAACCCTTAGTTTCCTTAGGGTAACCGACAAAGATACATTTGTCAGATCTGCTCTCTAGTTTCCCAGAGGCGAGCTTTTTGACATAAGCCTCGCAGCCCCAGATCCTGATAAATGTCAAGCTTGGCTGTTTCCCATACCATAACTCATATGGAGTTTTAGAAACTGCTTTGGATGGCACTCGGTTTAGTACCTTTGCAGCTGTTTCCAGCGCAAAACCCCAAAAGGAGTATGGAAGAGTAGCCTGACTCATCATAGAATGAACCATATCAAGTAGCGTTCTATTTCTCCTCTCGGACACACCATTCCATTGCGGTGTTCCTGGCGGAGTGAGCTGTGAGATAATCCCACACTCCTTTAGATAGTCAGTAAACGTATGACTTAGGTATTCACCACCTCGATCTGAGCGAAGTGCCTTGATATTTCGGCCTAGCTGATTTTGTACTTCATTCTTGAACTCTTTGAACTTGTCAAAAGATTCACTTTTATGTCTCATCAGATAGACATACCCGTATCTACTGAAATCATCAGTAAAGGTAATGAAGTACTGATAGCCACCTCTGGCATGTTTACTAAATGGCCCACACACATCACTGTGTATAAGGTCAAGTAAACCTGAAGCCCTTTGACCTTTGTGAGGAAAAGGTGACTTCGTCATTTTACCCATCAAACAAGCTTTGCATGTATCAATCTCCTTATAGGAGAATGATCCCAGCAGTCCATGATCATGCAACCGCTTAATGCGTTTCTTGTTTATATGGCCTAAACGACTATGCCATAGCAAGGTGCTGTCATCAGCATACTTGGCTTTCTTAATATCAACATTTTGTATAGAACTTTCCATGTCCAACATGAATAACCCATTGTTAATTGAACCAGTTGCATAAACAATATTATCATAAGACAAAATACACTTTGAAATATTGCATTCAAAGGAAAACCCCTTCCTGACAAGAGCAGGAATGGAGATAATATTTTTAGTTATACTGGGAACAAAATAACAATTGTCTAGTTCCAATACAATGCCAGATGGTAAAGGAATGAAGTAGTCTCCTACAGCAACAGCAGCAACCCGTGCCCCGTTTCCAACTCGTAGGTCCACCTCATGCTGTCCCACCTGCCTTCTTCTCTTGAGTTCCTGTACATTTGAACAAATGTGAACTCCACATGCAGTGTCCAACACCCATGATATAGAAGAAGAAAACATGACCTCAGTCACGAATATACCTGAGCCAGAAGCGATGCTTCCCCTCTTATCTCCTTGGAGCGCTTTACAGTCCTTTTTCCAGTGACCCAGCTGGCAACAGTGGAAACACCTGTATTCCTTGGACCGCTTCACCTTCTGCTTCAGAGCCTTGCTGTAATTCTTGACCGGGGCCTTGCCCTTCTTCCCCTTCTTCTTGTTCCTTGAAGGAACCATCAAGACAGAGGTCGAAGGCTTACCCTTCAGAGTCTCCTCAGTGGTCAAGAGCATATTCAGCAGCTCTGCCGGAGTACAATCGATTTTGTTCATATTAAAATTAATAATGAACGCGTCGAATGATGGCGGGAGAGACTGCAGAATAATGTCCACAGCAAGCTCCTGGTTGATGGTGTGCCCCAGTTTCTCCAGAGCCTCCTTGTGCCCAATCATCTTGAGCACGTGAGCTCCCACTGGGCTCCCCTCAGCCAGTTTGCTCTGAAAGAAGAGCTTAGTCAAATTATAGCGTTCAGTCCTCGCCTGTGCAGCATACAACATCTTGAGGTTTGCTATAATCTGTATAGCTGACATATCCTCATGCTGACGCTGCAGCGGTGGCGTCATAGACGCTAGCATCAGGCAAGCGACATCAATGCTATCATTGACGTGCTTTTCATAGGCTTCCCGAACCGCCCTTGCGGCGTTCGGAGCGGGCTGCGGCGGTATCGCCGTCTCGAGGACATACAGTTTCCTCTCTGCCTTAAGAATGATCTTAAGGTGTCCAAACCAGTCAGAGAAGTTCGGCCCAGCAAACTTCTCCCTTTCCAGTAGGGATCGCACATTGAAGTTCATGGTGTTCGTTGCTGCAGGTATCTACAACAATGCAAGAACAGCAAGGTCAGTATCAATGTATAAGAATCGATCAGGACTTAAGAAAGATTCTTTTTCTCACTATTTTATCAGGCGTGAAAAATCCAGCAAAACAGCCCGAAAGAGTAGAACTCTTTTAGTGAGATGGGATCCAGATTTCATACTTGGTCTCCGCGTCCCGCTCAGGCGAGATAAGATGCACAGAGAGTACAAGCACTAGTTTCTGGTAGGCAGTCCCTGCCGATCGCCAACCCGTGCGATTCCCCTTCATCTGGGCAATCCAGCAGACTGTGCCAACTGAGTTGGTACAACACAATCTCTGACCCCACAGATGGCTGCCTCCATGTGCTACCATATGCGCCACATATGTAGCCTACACGGTCAAGCTGACCCGACCTACTCCCTGGACCACCACGTGCTATGCTGAGCAACGAGAAGGGATAAATCCCTACTCTGTAACACGCAGGTGTAATCCCGCACCGTCTGAAGATAGATGGACGTGCCCACTGAGTGGGTACAACACGGCTCCAACGATAATCAGAACAGTGAGGTTTCGCGTCAGAAGGCTTACGAGCTTGATATTTTAGCGTTGGATTTTAACGGTCTTTTATCTTCTTCACTATCATGCAATTCCTATGGTGATAGCAGAAGATAAACTTAAACATGCAATTCTAATATTATACAATAAAAGAAAGCATGTATCTTATGTGGTAAAAGCCCATAGCCCTAGAAGACCTTAACCTAACTTAAGTCTTCATTTGCTCTTCATGGGTCTTTTGCTGCTCATCTGGCCCAAACCTGGGCCCAAGCGCCATCTGCAGCACAGGTGCGCCCACCAGGAATATGCGCCAGGTCCTAGGGTCGAACCCTAGACCTCCCACCTGGTCCAGCCACTTGCTGCATGCGCCTCATTGCCAAGTGTGCACTGTGCTCTTGTCAAATTAAATTACAAATTTAACTATCTAGACAAGAGTGACACGCAGGTCACTGACATTTTATAAATTAAAACAATGTGATGCGCAGATCACAATAATTAATTTACAATTTTTAAATCCAGGCACGCAGGCCCCAGCACAGCACAGATTTAACATGGGCAGCCCACATAAGACTAAATAGACAAACACATGCATCCAATCAGCAATCAAGTGATCCATCATAAAAATTAAAATTTTCGAAAACCCCTTGGGATCAATTTTAATTTTTCCTTATTTGCCCTACAACCTTACAACGATCCATTACTAGGGATCCACTCATCCAACCTAGTCAGATCCACTGCCCTTGCATGCACCAAGTCCTAACTGACTTGAGTCGACCATAAGGTCAACCATGCATGCGTCAGGGCTGAACGACCACACTGAGGTCTGGCAAGCGGGCGTGACCCCGGGCCTAACTCAGGTGCGTTCATTAATCGTCTCAATCAGACTTCGCTACACACCTGTCTGCAGTCGACCTATAGCCACCATAGGCTTGCGCCAAGGTGCTATCTGGTCGACCCATTCAGGCTGTCAGATAGTCTGATCAGACTGTTGGATCTAAACTAGGGGTGACTTCAACCCTAATAACCCGTTTAAGGGTTTATAGTAGAGCCTTAGATCTAGAGTGAGTCGCGCATGTTAATTAGGGTTTTTTAAGAAAAACACTAAGCATGCGCCAAGAACAACATGCGCCAATGATAACATACTTCAAGTTTCGCATGTACAAAAACTTAAAGGAAAAAAAAAACGCATGTTAACTAGATCTAAGCTTGTACACGCAAACATGGATCACATAAGCTTAAGCAATCATACAAAGATGCATAGAAAACTGCTCTGATACCAGTTGTTGGAACCCCTTTCTAGAGGGGGGGCGAAACCCAGCATGGCGCATATTCAGTTTTCAAGCAGCGGATAGGGTCTCTAAGAATCGCATGCACCTTATATAATCAACTTAAAGAAAACCCGAATGCATAAGAGGTGATTCGATCCATACCATTGCCATTTCTAGATGGCGGCTTGGAAGCAAAGATCAAACGAGATCTTCTCCTTGTCGTCACACACAAGATGATGTCGCTATCTCTCTTGGTGCTCCTTGTGCTAGCAAGGTTCCAAGAGGTCCTTTGACGAGTGAAGGGAAAATGAGATGTCAATCTTTCTTGGCCGAATCCTCCTCAAGCGTCAAGCGTCAAGCGTCGCCACACTCACACAATAATCTCGAGAGGAATATGGGCGAGAGGAAAATAAGTTGAAGTGGCGAAAATAGAGAATACTCTATTCGGACGAGAGCACCCACCGAGTGGAGATCATGGTTACTAAAAATAGTAACCACTCCTCACCCCAACGTTCACGCCAAGTGAACTTGTCGCCAACTCCTCTCCCCTTGAACCATGCGCTCATCAAGTGAGCCGGTTCACTTTGGTTCGGTTTAAGAACCAATCAAGCCAATGATCTAGTCTAGATCTTAAATAAACCCTAAGGTTCCCGATCTAACCGTCGATCTCCTCGATGCCCCTGATCTGACCGATCTGGCATCTATTCTCTCGATCGAAGCTTACCGATCTTAAGCCCTAATCAATCAAACATGATCAGACCAGATCTCACTTACAATCAGAGACTAATTCCCTTTAAACTGAACCCAAACAATTCAGTCCACACGATCTGACTTAAGTAAGCCATATCATCAAATTGTGCGACCCTAAGGGTTTCCTTTAAATGTCGGTAACGATAATTCTCATTATCACGATCAGTGAGGGGTATCTAGCAACACATCACTATCTCCCGATATAAAGAAATGAGTCTTCCAAGACTGCACCCAAAAACAGCACAAGTGTGAATCAAATCACAAAGCATACATATTTCCTTTGCCACTGGATGCTCTTATTGGACAAGCCTGTCAAGCTCGTAACTCCAATATGATGAGCATGATTAGAACAGATGAACACTGTCACCTGGGTATGGCCATACACTTTCTCAATCATCTCATCCAGGGGGCCCCTTTAGAACATCACACTCCTTAAACAAGGAGACGGCAATCCTATGTCTATCACTAGTGCTCTAACCTGACTCAAGCTCACCATCCAAGATAGTCTATAATCATTATGTTTCAAATGATATTGAACTACCTCAAAACAATGACAATCATCATTTAGAAAACACAAGTGATCTCAAGTCAGAGGAAATGTGCCACTTGTCTTAATCAAGGAATATTCACATTGTGACAAACAATTGAACATCCTAGTAGGGTCTGTCCAGTACATCCAATGTACCCATGAGTCTACATCTTATTCCATGCTCGAAGCATCCTATAAGATTAGAACACATATTAGTCTCAATCATATCAAGGCTGTCTCATGTTCACCAAGATATATCGACTAAGGACATAATAGCATGTCAGCCGAGCTGAACAGCTTTGAGACATTATTCAGAAGAACATATATTGCAGCAGACAATGTAGCTAACTGAATAACAACCATGCCTTTATAAACATAACAGTTTATTACATGATACAAATACATTCCCATAGGCCTCAAACATTAGCCTTAAGGGCATACCCCAACAGTCCCATATCCACTAAGGTACATTGACTAGGGACAATAGTTTGAGCACAAATCCAATTTGTCTCCAGGGACAATATCATGCAAGTACACAAACGCAGATGTAGACAAACAATGATGACAACAATGCCAGTATGATATAAATATCAATGTCAAGTAGTACAAATAACGGACCAGAATTAGGTCCTTAGGGCATATACACCAACAATCTCCCACTTGCACTAAGATCTAGAGGTTGAGAAATCTTAACCCCATATCTCTAGCGTGACCATCATGCTTCTGCTGCGCCAAAGCTTTGGTCAATGGGTCTGCCAGATTGTTCTCTATATCAACTCTGCTAATCTTGACATCACCTCTGTCGATGATCTCTCTGATCAGGTGAAATCTCCTGAGTATGTGTTTGGATTTTTGATGAGACCTTGGTTCCTTGGCTCGTGCAATTGCTCCATTGTTATCACAGTAGATTTCAATGGGATCCACTGCACTGGGAACCACCTGAAGTTCAGAAATGAACTTCCTAATCCAAACAGCTTCTTTGGCTGCCTCAGAAGCGGCCACATACTCAGCTTCAATTGTAGAATCAGCTATGGTGGATTGCTTGAAGCTCTTCCAGCATACAACACGTCTATTTATCTTGAACACATAGCCGGCCTGTGATCTGAAGTCGTCAGGTCAGACTGAAAAGAAGCATCAGTGTAGCCCTGCATACTGAGCTCTTCCTGTCCCCCATAGACCAAGAATAAATCCTTAGTTCTTCTCAGATACTTTAGGATGTTCTTTACAGCCACCTAGAGCTGTATTCCAGGATTGGATTGATATCGGCTGGTTATGCTCACAGCATAAGCCACATCTGGTCTAGTACACAACATTGCATACATGATCGATCCCACTGCCGAAGCATAAGGCACTTGACTCATGTCATCCCTCTCAGCCTGTGTGGTGGGACACTGGCTCTTCAAGAGAGTAAGGCCATGTCTCACTGGAAGGTACCCTTTCTTGGATTGCTCCAAGCTAAACCTCTCTAGGACCTTATCAATGTATGTACTCTGACTAAGGGCTAGGAGCTTCTTGGATCTATCCCGGTAGATCCTCATGCCTAGGATATAGGCGGCCTCCCCTAAGTCTTTCATCTCAAAACACTTCCCTAACCATGTCTTCATAGCTTGAAGACTAGGGATGTCGTTCCCGATGAGTAGTATATCATCGACATACAAGACCAGAAAAGTCACCAAGCTCCCACTGAATTTTCTGTATACACAGGCGTCATCTTCGCTTTTGATAAAGCCATAATCTCTCACAGCGTCATCAAATCGACGATTCCAACTTTGAGATGCATCCTTTAATCCATAGATGGATCTCTTTAGCCTGCAGACCTTATTGGCCTCTACAGGATGGATGAAGCCATTAGGTTGTGTCATATACACATCCTCAGTTAGCTTCCCATTAAGGAATGCTGTCTTCACATCCATCTGCCATATCTCATTGTCATGATATGCAGCTATAGCAGCAGAATCCGAATGGATTTGAACATGGCAACTGGCGAAAAGGTTTCATCATAGTCCACCCCGTGGATTTGTTTGAATCCCTTAGCCACTAGTCTACCTTTATAGGTAACCACATTGCCATCCATGTCCGTCTTCTTCTTGAAGACCCATTTACACCCTATGGGTTTTACCCCATCAGGTAACTCAACCAAATCCCAGACTTGGTTAGCTGACATGGAATCCATTTCGGATCTCATGGCATCAAGCCATTTCTTGGAGTCCGGTCCACTGACCGCCTCATCATAAGTCCTGGGTTCATCCTCAATGATGAAGATCCCATCATGTTGGGTCGGCAGCGACCCATACATCTTAGGTGCATGACGAATTCTCCCATACCTACGTGGGGCCTGTGTTTGAGCCTCAGGTTGCTTAGCAACTGGTACAGGTGGCTCAGGTTCCATCTCTATTTCTTGTGGTTGCACTTGGACATCATCCAAGTCAAACTTCCTCCCACTAACTTCTTTCATGAGAAATTCTTTGTCTAGAAAGACAGCACCCCGAGCAACAAAAACTTTGTTCTCGGTGGGAACATAGAAGTAGTTGTTGGGGTATGCCCTTAAGGCTAATGTTTGAGGCCTTGGGATTGTATAAGTATCATGTAATAAACTCTTAAGTTTATAATAAGGCATGGTTGTTATTCAGGTTGTTACCTTATCTGCTGTAATAAGTGTACTTCTGAATAATGTCTCAAAGCTGTTCAGCTAGGCTAACAGGCTATATGTCCTTAGTCGAGATATCTTGGTGAACATGAGACAGCCTTGATATGATGGAGACTAATATGAGTGCTAATCTTATAGGATGCTTCGAGCATGGAATAAGATGTAGACTCATGGGTACATTGGATGTACTGGACAGACCCTACTGGGATATTGCATTGCTTGTCACAATGTGAATGATCCCTGTAAGCAGCAAGTGGCACATGTCCTTTGACTTGAGATCACTTGTGTTTCTAAATGATGATTGTCATTGTTTTGAGGTAGTTCAATATCATTTGAAATATAATGATTATAGACTATCTTGGATGGTGAGCTTGAATCAGGTTAGGGCACTAGTGATAGATAAAGGATTGCCGTCTCCTTGTTTAAGGAGTGTGGTGTTCTAAGGGCCCCCCTATATGAGATGATTGAGATAGTGTATGGCCATACCCAGATGACTATGTGCATCTGATCTAATCATGCTCATCGTATTGGAGTTACAAGCTTGACCCGCTTGTCCAATAAGAACATCCAGTGGCAAAGGACACATGTATGCCTTGTGAATTGAGTCACACTTGTGCTATGGTTTGGGAGTAGTCTTGGAAGACTCTTTCCTTTATATCGGGAGACAGTGATGTGTTGCTAGATACCCCTCACTGATCGTGATAACGTAAGTTATCGTTACCGACATTTAGAGGAAACCCTCAGGGTCGCACAATTTGGTGATATGGCTTACTTGAGTCAGATCGTATGGACTGGATTCTTTGAGTTCAGATTAAAGGGATTTAATCTCTGATTGTAAGTGAGATCTGGTCTGATCATGTTTGATTGATTAGGACTTGAGATCGGTAAGCTTCGATCGAGAGAGGTGATGCTAGATCGGAGAGATCAAGGGCATCAGATGATGAATGGTTAGATCATGAGCCTTGGGGGTTCAATTTGGTCTAGACCAAGTGGCTAGAGCTATTTCGGTTTGGTTTGTTGAACCAAAGCCGATTTGACATTTTGGCTTGAACCGGTTCACAATGGTGAACGCATGGTTCAATCCTAAAATGCGTTTGGGTTGAGTTGAGCGCATGGACTTGATGAGCTTCCATTTATGGAAAGTCATCAAGGGCCGGTTTCACTCACTTCAATGCCAAAAACGCATATGCGTTTGCGCTCTTCTCTTCAACGCATTCGACTTTGGTTGTGTGGTGATTGACGAAGAGAAGGAGAGGTTGAGCAAGAGGAGCTCTCGGCCAAGAGGTTCATCATCCCCTTCCATTCGACACTTGAAGGCTTGGGTGTCTTGCTAGCACAAGAGACCGCAAGGAGTAAGCATCTTCACCTTGTGTGTGAACTTGTGGAGGAGATCTACTTTGTTCTCTTTATCCAAGCCGACTTCCAAGCATATGGCGTTGGTATGATTTTTATCTCAATCTATTCAATCGATTATAGTTGAACATATGGCATGCAAATGATCTTGAACCCTTGCTTCCGCTTGCATATTTTACATTAGCGCCATGCTTAGGGTTTTGCCCCCTTATGATTAGGGGTTCCTTCAATTGGTATCAGAGCTAGGCTCTATGCATGCTATTATGTTTGCTGATGTGATCCTCATGTTGCGCTTACTTTTACTTGAGGCATGCTTTGCTTACATGAAGTTGCGCTTGTATCATGCTTTGCTTACATGAAGTTGCGCTTGTATCATGCTTTGCTTACATGAAGTTGCGCTTGTATCATGCTTTGCTTATATGAAGTATGCGCTCCCCCTTGAAGGGGACCCCCTAAAGTTTGCGCTCCCCCTTGAAGGGGACCCCCTTAGATCTAAGGGTTATATGCAAGCATGTTGTTTGTTTGTATGATTGCGCATGTTCTAAGGTTTTTCTAAAACTTACATCTTGCGCGCTTGATTAGATCTAAGGTGCCACTACATTAAACCCTTAGATGGGTTGATGGGGTTGAAGTCACCACTAGGTTAGATCCAAGTCTGATCAGACCATCTGACAGCTCAGATGGGTTAACCTGATAGCACCTATGCGCAAGCACAAGGTGGCTATAGGTTGACTGCATCTAGGGCGTGTAGCGAGGTCTGGTTGAGACACTACTGAACACACTTGAGTTAGGCCCGGGGTCACACCCGCTTGCCAAAACTCATGGGGGTAGTTCAGCCCTTGGCGCATGCATGGTTGACCATTAGGTCAACTCGGGTCAGTTAGGACTCGGTGCATGCAAGGGCAAAGGATCTAACTAGATGGATGAGTGGATCCCCATCAATGGACCATTGTAAGGTTGTAGGGCTCATAAGGAAATTAAAATTGATGCCATGGGGTTTTCAAAACTTTTAATTTCAAGATGATTGGATCACATGTTGATTGAACCATATGCTTGTTTATTTAGTCTTATGTGGGTTGCCCAATTGTGTGCTGTGCTGGGGCCTGCGTGCCTGGACTTAAAAATTGTAAATTAATTTGTGATATGCGAATCACATTGTACTTAATTTATAATATGTTGTTGACCTGCGAGTCAACCT
Source organism: Costus lasius (assembly GCA_027563935.2). Classification (NCBI taxonomy): domain Eukaryota; kingdom Viridiplantae; phylum Streptophyta; class Magnoliopsida; order Zingiberales; family Costaceae; genus Costus; species Costus lasius. The sequence continues at coordinate 85,306,432 of CM050446.2, forward strand.
TGTCTAGATAGATCAAATGTACTTTGATTAGACAAGAACAAAGGCACACATCCAAGAGGGGCATTCACCTGGTGGTGCACCTGAGGTGCTCTTGGCGCTAGGGCACTGGGTTGGACCAGATGAGATGCAATGAAGCTCAAGTGAAGACTTAAGTAATATTAAGGTCTTACTAGGGTTCATGGGCTTTTACCACATAAGATCATGCTTTCTACTTATTGCTAATAATTAGAATTGCATATTTATGTTTATCTTCTGCTATAGCCATAGGACATGCCTGATAGTAAGAAGATAAAAGACCGTTAAAATCCAACGCTAACATATCAAGCTCGTAAGCCTTCTGACGCGAAACCTCACCTTTCTGACTATCGTTGGAGCCGTGTTGAACCCACTCAGTGGGCACGTCCATCTATCTTCAGACGGTGCTGGATTTCACCTGCGTGTTACAGAGTTGGGATTTATCCCCTCTCGTTGCTCAGCATAGCACGTGGTGGTCCAGGGAGTAGGTCAGGTCAGCTTGACCATGTAGACTACATATGTGGCGCATATGGTAGCACATGGAGGCAGCCATCTCTGGGATCAGAGACTGTGTTGCACCAACTCAGTTGGCACAGTCTGCTGGATTGCCAAGATGAAGGGGAATCGCACGGGTTGGCGATTGGCTGGGACAGCCTACCAGAAACTAGTGCTTGTCATCTCTGTGCATCTTATCTCGCCTGAGCGGGACGCGGAGACCAAGTATGAAATCTGGATCCCATCTCACTAAAAGAGTGTTTACTCTTTCGGACTGTTTACTGGATTTTTCAGTCAGACAAAATAGTGAGAAAAGAATCTTTCTTAAGTCCTGGATTGATTCTGAAACATTGATACTGACCTTGCTGTTCTTGCTTGTTGTAGATTCCTGCAGCAACGAACACCATGAGCTTCAATGTGCGATCCCTACTGGAAAGGGAGAAGTTTGCTGGGCCGAACTTCTCTGACTGGTTCGGACACCTTAAGATTGTTCTTAAGGCAGAGAGGAAACTGTATGTCCTCGAGACGGCGATACCGCCGCAGCCTGCTCCGAACGCCGCAAGGGCGGTTCGGGATGCCTACGAAAAGCACGTCAATGATAGCATTGATGTCGCTTGCCTGATGCTAGCGTCTATGACGCCACCGCTGCAGCGTCAGCATGAGGATATGTCGGCTATAGAAATTATAGCGAACCTCAAGATGCTGTATGCTGCACAGGCGAGGACTGAGCGCTATAATCTGACGAAGCTCTTCTTTCAGAGCAAACTGGCTGAGGGGAGCCCAGTGGGAGCTCACGTGCTCAAGATGATTGGGCACAAGGAGGCTCTAGAGAAACTGGGGCATACCGTCAACCAGGAGCTTGCTGTGGACATTATTCTGCAGTCTCTTCCGCCCTCTTTCGATGCGTTCATTATTAACTTTAATATGAACAAGATCGATTATACGCCGGCAGAGCTGCTGAATATGCTCTTGACCACTGAGGAAACTCTGAAGGGTAAGCCTTCAACCTCTGTCTTGATGGTTCCTTCTAGGAAAGAGAAGAAGGGGAAGAAGGCCAAGGCCCCTGTCAAGAATTACAGCAAGGCCCTGAAACAGAAGGTGAAGCGGTCGAAGGACAACAGGTGTTTCCACTGTGGCCAGCTGGGTCACTGGAAAAAGGACTGTAAAGCGCTCCAAGGAGATAAGAGGGGAAGCATCGCTTCTGGCTCAGGTATATATGTGACTGAGGTCATGTTATCTTCTTCTATATCATGGGTGTTGGACACTGCATGTGGAGTTCACATTTGTTCAAATGTGCAGGAACTCAAGAGAAGAAGGCAGGTGGGACAGCATGAGGTAGACCTACGTGTTGGAAACGGGGCACGGGTTGCTGCTGTTGCTGTAGGAGACTATTTCATTTCTTTACCATCTGGCGTTGTATTAGAATTAAACAATTGTTATTTTGTACCGAGTATTACCAAGAATATTATCTCTATTCCTGCTCTTGTCAGGAAAGGATTTGCCTTTGAATGCAATATTTCAAAGTGTGTTTTATCTCATGATAATATTGTGTATGCAACTGGTTCAATTAACAATGGGTTATACATGTTGGACATGGAAAATTCTATACAAAACATTGATAATAAGAAAGCCAAGTATGCTGATGACAGCACCTTGTTATGGCATAGTCGTTTAGGCCATATAAACGAGAAGCGCATTAAGCGGTTGCATGAACATGGACTGCTGGGATCATTCTCCTATGAGGAGATTGATACATGCAAAGCTTGTTTGATGGGTAAAATGACGAAGTCTCCTTTTCCTCACAAAGGTCAAAGGGCTTCGGGTTTACTTGACCTTATACACAGTGATGTGTGTGGGCCTTTTAGTAAACATGCCAGAGGTGGCTATCAGTACTTCATTACCTTTACTGATGATTTCAGTAGGTATGGGTATGTCTATTTAATGAGACATAAAAGTGAATCTTTTGACAAGTTCAAAGAGTTCAAAAATGAAGTACAAAATCAGCTAGGCCGAAATATCATGGCACTTCGTTCTGATCGAGGTGGTGAATACCTGAGTCATGGATATACTGACTATCTGAAGGAGTGTGGGATTATCTCACAGCTCACTCCGCCAGGAACACCGCAATGGAATGGTGTGTCCGAGAGGAGAAATAGAACGTTACTAGACATGGTTCGTTCTATGATGAGTCAGGCCACTCTTCCATATTCCTTTTGGGGTTTTGCACTGGAAACAGCTGCAAAGGTACTAAACCGAGTGCCATCCAAGGCAGTTTTAAAGACGCCATATGAGTTATGGTATGGAAAACAGCCTAGCTTGACATTTATCAGGATCTGGGGTTGCGAGGCTTATGTCAAAAAGCTCGCCTCTGGGAAACTGGAGAGCAGATCTGAGAAATGTATCTTTGTCGGTTACCCTAAGGAAACTAAGGGTTATTATTTCTACGATCCCAAAGAGAACAAGGTTTTTGTTGCTCGGACGGCCATATTTCTTGAGAAGGAGTTTCTTCTGCAAGAGGCCAGTGGGAGAGAAATAAAGCTGGATGAGAATTCAGAGGAAGGACAAAGTAGTCAAGCAGAGTTGGATGTGCCTGAGCTGGTAGATCAGGTTACTGAACAACCTGAGGCTCAGATATCACGGGAACCGCGAAGATCGGGTAGGATCCGTCGACAGCCTGAGCGCTATGACGGAGTCTACATCATTGATAATGATGAACCCCTAACTTATGCGGATGCGGTCAGTGGACCGGAGTCAGCTAGATGGCTTGAAGCTATGCGAGCCGAGATGGACTCCATGTCAGATAACCAAGTCTGGGATTTGGTTGATCCGCCTCCGGGAGTAATCCCTATAGGCTGTAAATGGATCTTCAAGAAGAAGATTGACATGGACGGTAACGTGGTTACCTATAAAGGCAGGCTAGTTGCGAAAGGTTTCAAACAAATCTACGGGATAGATTATGATGAAACTTTCTCTCCTGTAGCCATGTTTAAGTCTATTCGGATTCTTTTCGCGATAGCAGCATATTACGACTATGAGATCTGGCAAATGGATGTGAAGACAGCTTTCCTTAATGGAAATCTGGATGAGGATGTGTATATGACACAACCGGAAGGTTTCACTAATCCAGCAGATCGTCATAAAATATGCAAGTTAAAGAAGTCCATTTATGGACTTAAACAAGCATCAAGAAGCTGGAATATTCGTTTTGATGAATCAATCTCTGAGTTTGGTTTCATCAAGAACGAAGATGACCCGTGTGTATATAAGAGGTTTAGTGGGAGCGTGATTACATTCCTAATCCTCTACGTCGATGATATCTTAATCATTGGAAATGATATTCCTGAACTGCATGCTGTTAAGGCATGGTTAGGAAAATGTTTCCAGATGAAAGATCTAGGAGAAGCAGCCTATGCATTAGGTGTCAAGATCTACCGGGATAGATCTAAGAGGCTTCTCGGGCTGTGCCAGAGTACTTACATCGATAAAGTCCTGGAGAGATTCCATTTAGAGAATTCTAAACGTGGATATCTTCCAGTCAGACATGGTCTGAATCTTTCAAAGAGTCAGTGTCCACAAACACAGACTGAGAAAGATGAAATGGACAATACGCCTTATGCTTCGGCTATTGGGTCCATTATGTATGCGATGTTGTGTACTCGCCCAGACGTCGCTTACGGGTTAAGCGTGACCAGTCGATTCCAATGTAATCCAGGATTGGCGCACTGGATTGCAGTCAAGAACATCTTGAAATATCTGCGGAGGACCAAAGATATGTTCTTGATATATGGTGGTCAGGAAGAACTCAGTATAGAGGGATATACTGATGCTTCGTTCCAGTCGGACCAGGATGATTTCCGATCGCAATCAGGCTATGTTTTTAGCTTGAATGGTGGAGCAGTGGTGTGGAAGAGCTTCAAACAGTCAACTGTTGCTGATTCCACAACAGAAGCCGAGTATGTTGCAGCCTCGGAAGCATCCAAGGAGGCAGTGTGGATTCGTAAGTTCGTGAGAGAACTTGGTGTCGTTCCTTCGAGTGCAGATCCTTTGGTTATCTTCTGTGATAACACTGGTGCTATAGCACAAGCAAAGGAACCACGGTCGCACCAGAAGTCCAAGCACATACAGAGACGGTTTCACTTGATCCGGGAGATCATTGATCGAGGCGAGATCAAGATTTGCAAGGTTCATACAGATGACAATCTGGCAGACCCGCTTACCAAGCCTCTGGCGCAGCAGAAGCATGAGAAGCACTGTAATAATATGGGTTTGAGATTTCTCAACCATTAGATTAAGTGCAAGTGGGAGATTGTTGGGGTATGCCCTTAAGGCTAATGTTTGAGGCCTTGGGATTGTATAAGTATCATGTAATAAACTCTTAAGTTTATAATAAGGCATGGTTGTTATTCAGGTTGTTACCTTATCTGCTGTAATAAGTGTACTTCTGAATAATGTCTCAAAGCTGTTCAGCTAGGCTAACAGGCTATATGTCCTTAGTCGAGATATCTTGGTGAACATGAGACAGCCTTGATATGATGGAGACTAATATGAGTGCTAATCTTATAGGATGCTTCGAGCATGGAATAAGATGTAGACTCATGGGTACATTGGATGTACTGGACAGACCCTACTGGGATATTGCATTGCTTGTCACAATGTGAATGATCCCTGTAAGCAGCAAGTGGCACATGTCCTTTGACTTGAGATCACTTGTGTTTCTAAATGATGATTGTCATTGTTTTGAGGTAGTTCAATATCATTTGAAATATAATGATTATAGACTATCTTGGATGGTGAGCTTGAATCAGGTTAGGGCACTAGTGATAGATAAAGGATTGCCGTCTCCTTGTTTAAGGAGTGTGGTGTTCTAAGGGCCCCCCTATATGAGATGATTGAGATAGTGTATGGCCATACCCAGATGACTATGTGCATCTGATCTAATCATGCTCATCGTATTGGAGTTACAAGCTTGACCCGCTTGTCCAATAAGAACATCCAGTGGCAAAGGACACATGTATGCCTTGTGAATTGAGTCACACTTGTGCTATGGTTTGGGAGTAGTCTTGGAAGACTCTTTCCTTTATATCGGGAGACAGTGATGTGTTGCTAGATACCCCTCACTGATCGTGATAACGTAAGTTATCGTTACCGACATTTAGAGGAAACCCTCAGGGTCGCACAATTTGGTGATATGGCTTACTTGAGTCAGATCGTATGGACTGGATTCTTTGAGTTCAGATTAAAGGGATTTAATCTCTGATTGTAAGTGAGATCTGGTCTGATCATGTTTGATTGATTAGGACTTGAGATCGGTAAGCTTCGATCGAGAGAGGTGATGCTAGATCGGAGAGATCAAGGGCATCAGATGATGAATGGTTAGATCATGAGCCTTGGGGGTTCAATTTGGTCTAGACCAAGTGGCTAGAGCTATTTCGGTTTGGTTTGTTGAACCAAAGCCGATTTGACATTTTGGCTTGAACCGGTTCACAATGGTGAACGCATGGTTCAATCCTAAAATGCGTTTGGGTTGAGTTGAGCGCATGGACTTGATGAGCTTCCATTTATGGAAAGTCATCAAGGGCCGGTTTCACTCACTTCAATGCCAAAAACGCATATGCGTTTGCGCTCTTCTCTTCAACGCATTCGACTTTGGTTGTGTGGTGATTGACGAAGAGAAGGAGAGGTTGTGCAAGAGGAGCTCTCGGCCAAGAGGTTCATCATCCCCTTCCATTCGACACTTGAAGGCTTGGGTGTCTTGCTAGCACAAGAGACCGCAAGGAGTAAGCATCTTCACCTTGTGTGTGAACTTGTGGAGGAGATCTACTTTGTTCTCTTTATCCAAGCCGACTTCCAAGCATATGGCGTTGGTATGATTTTTATCTCAATCTATTCAATCGATTATAGTTGAACATATGGCATGCAAATGATCTTGAACCCTTGCTTCCGCTTGCATATTTTACATTAGCGCCATGCTTAGGGTTTTGCCCCCTTATGATTAGGGGTTCCTTCAGTAGTAACCCTTAGTTTCCTCAGGATACCCCACAAACACACATTTATCAGATCTAGGTTCTAGCTTGCTAGAATCCTGACGCTTGACATATGACTCGCATCCCCAGATCTTGATAAAAGATAGATTAAGGCGTCTCCCACTCCATACCTCGTATGGAATCTTTGAGACACTTTTAGATGGAATGTTATTCAGTATTAGAGAAGCTGTATTAAGTGCATATCCCCAGAATGAGGGAGGTAGAGTTGCATGACTCATCATACATCGAACCATGTCCAACAAAGTTTGATTTCTCCTTTCAGACACACCATTCCATTGGGGTGTTCCAGGAGGAGTGAGTTGGGATAGAATCCCACACTCTCTCATATAGTCAAGAAACTCACCACTCAGATACTTTTATTATTTATGTTACAAATAGAGTTATCTATAATCCATTGCATAAGGTACCCTTCATGTTTGCAAATGAAAAAGAACATGAGTCATCTTTTATTTCAAATTTGAATTCTTTCCTTGCCAAGCAAGGAATGGATACAATGTTCCTAGTAAGCAAAGGTACATAATAGCAATTATCTAACTCTAATAGAAGTTCAGAAGGCAGGGAGAGAGTCAAAACTCCTACAGCAACAGCAGCAACCTGTGCCCTATTCTCAACTCGTAGGTTATTCTCTCCAGGCCACACCAATCTATTTTTTTTGAGCCCCTGCATATTTGTATAAATATGAGCTCCACATGCGGTATCCAATACCCATGACATAAAAATAGAAAAGTTGACTTCAGTAACATAAATACCTGAGCTAGAAGCTAAGCCTGAGCCTTTCTTCTCCTCATTCTGAAGTTGCTTGCAGTCCCTCCTCCAGTGACCCTACTCGCCACAGTGGAAACATCTCTGATCCTTTGACTTCTTGGCCTTTTTCTTTAGTGTTTTGATGGGATATTGGCCTTGCCCTTACCCTTTTTCTTCATCTTCTTGGCCGTAGGGACCAAAAGAACAGAATTGGGTTTGGTCTTTACCATCTCTCGCTCAGCTGTTTGGAGCATATTCATTAGTTCCTCCCTTGTGCATTCAATCCGGTTCATGTTAAAATTTATGATAAACGGACTGAAGCTAGGGGGCAAGGACTGCAGGATAAGGTCCACAACCAGCTCGTTATCAATGGTGTGTCCCAGCCTCTTGAGATGATCCACGTTCCCAATCATCTTGAGAACATGGGGTCTCACTGGTGCACCCTCAGATAACTTACACCGAAAGACTGCTTTGGCGGTGTCATATCTCTCCGTTCTAGCCTGAGCCTCGAACATCTGTTTCAAATGAGTAATCATTTGAAAAGTGTTCTGCTCCTCATATTGCACCTGAAGTTCAGGTGCGATAGTGGCTAGCATGAGACATGCTACCTCCACAGAGTCATCCTGATGCCTTCTAAAGGCATCTCTATCTGCCGTTCTGGCATTAGCCGCAGGAGCCGCAGGAGCCGCAGGAAGAGCTTGTTCAAGGACATACAACTTCTTCTCGAGCTTGAGTGCTATTCTCAAGTTTCGATGCCAGTCCATAAAGTTGGTTCCAACCAACTTCTCCTTATCAAGAAGAGATCGCAGTGTTAATCCGCCAGTGTTCGTAGCCATTGATTCTACAACAACCAAGAAAAGCAGATTAGTACTACTTCAGATCATTTAAACTGGACTTGTTTTAAATGATCATGGCTCCCACTATTTTAATCAAATTGACAACCCACAAAGTCAATCGGGAAGATAAAGACTTCCTAGTGAGATGGGATCCTTATTTCACATGAGGCTTTGCGTCCCACGAGGGTGGGATGAGATGCACAAAGTAATTCATGCTTCCTAAGGTGGGCACGCCGGCCGATTGCTCCAAGCAATTCCCTTTATTGAAACAGTCTAGGCATTTCATGTCCAGCGAGGGCTGGATACAGCATGAAACCCTAACCTCTCAACGATGCCTCTAGACTTTCATCATGTGCCCAGCACATATGAACTTCTAGTCAAGTCCATTCCTAACCGTTATGCCTAGGGCCAACGAGTTTCCTTGCGAAGGCACGCCCGGTTAAAACGGACTGGGGAAACCATTGCCACCACACACCTTCTAAAGATAAGTGGGTGTGTCCCACGAGGGTGGGAAACAGTTCACAACACCACTGATCGATAGCTTGATGAGGGCTACGCATTAGAAGGCTACTAGACTTGATATTTGTATATGAGGGTTTTTGAGGTCTCATCAGTTTTATCTTATGTCTAGCATTACAGTCATGCATTCCTATAGTGATAACATAACGATAAAACAACTCAGGCATGCTTTAGCAGTTATGTATAAAAACAGTAAAAAAATGATGTGATCATAGCCTATTCAAGACATTGAACCAACCCATGCCACAAGGAGGTTCAACTCTTGACCTAGGACTCAAGCCCCCAAAGACAAGACCTAACCTAGCTGACCTCTAATTTGATCTTCAGAGTTGGCTCCAAGGTCCTTCTCACCATGGTTTAGCTCTCAAACCCTAGAGGTGTCCCTCATGGGTTCAGCCAATGCCATGGGTCTTTCTCCATGATGCGCCATCATGCAAGGAGCAAGATGGCTAGCTCTCAAACCCTAGGGTTTGGCCATGCCATCTTGCGCCACTCCTCCATGTGCCATCAAGCATGCATGCGCCAGGGTTCCATGTGATTGCGCCCTAATCTTCTTCTTCTTATTACAAAAAATAAAAGAAAAGCGGCACACAGGCCTCATAAAGATACATCACAGGCATGCAAAAGGGGCTTGACTCATGATCACAACATTATGCATAAGCAAGGTATCTACACATGCAGTTCTACATGCTCATGAAAAACATAAAATTTGAAATTTTACTTTTTCATAAAACTAGTCTCTTTTTCTCATCTTCTTCTCACAAATCTTTTAGTTATTTGCGATCTATTTTTCATGATAATTTCAAAGATCCTCTCGGCTGGTAATTTTGTCAGATCAAAAGACCCGGCTAGTCCGAAGACACAATGCTCGTCCTACTTGACAAAACCACGTGCGCCTTTGATCCTTAAATCATGCAAGAAAAATAACCCAAAAATCCAAAAGAGATTGAAAAGATGATAGAAACAAGAAACCCTAATTTTTCCTACTTAGAAAAACCGTTTGCCATAAGAATATGCAATTTGCGAAAATTGTAAATATGGCATGTGAGCATGGAAAAGCATGAAAATACATCGTTCGAGTCTCGCAAGTCGCTCTGATACCACTGTTGGGAAACCCCAGCGATATTTTACAAATTTTCAGAGTTTTATCAACAGAGATACATAGCACAGCGGAAGAATATCCCTGAAACAGGCCGGTCCCAAAAACCCAATGAAGATCGCATGCGAGGGAATCGACACAATGAGATAGAAAATACCTTATGAGCGATGCGAGGCTGATGTCATAGTAGGCGCCCAAGCGTGCGCCCTCTGCAGTCTCACACACACGGATCACCTCGAGTCCTCTTCTTCCACGCCCGGTGCTAGCCTCAGGAAGAAGATCCAAGCCTTAGGTCACCTTCTTCTCAACTTGCGCCACCTCCAAGGTATATGCGCCAAGGATGAAGAAGGAAGAGGGAGATGCCGCTAAGCACAAGGCACACTTGCACCACCTTCAATAGAAGAAGCACCAAGGATGAAGAAGAATAAGTGCTTGCGGCTTGGTTGATGAAGAGATGCACCAACTCCTCTTGCTCCTCTTGCTCTCGCCCCTCCTCTTGTTCTCACACCTTCAATAAGTTGTGTTCAATGAGAGGGTGTGGCTAGGGCTCATTATATAGAGAAAGGGGTGGTTAGAGTAGTGGCTAGGAGAAGAAGTAGGAATAGGATTATTTTAATGATTTAATTAAGTCCTAATCCAATTAGGATCCTAATTAATCATTTAAATAATCAAGTCCTAATCCAATTAGGACTCTAATTAATAATTTAAATAATCAGCCCTATTAAATAGGACTCCATACAATTATTTAAATTAATTAATTAAATAACCCACAAATAATTAATATCAACTTATATTAACCATATGTGCCGTAGGCGCCAACCCTAGTCTAACTAGGGTTAACCATGCGCCTACACATCCTTCTCCTTAAGCCCATTTAACTTATTAATAAGCCCAATCATAGAATGGGCCTAGCCCAATGTCCATTATGCATGTCAATCTACCCATTGGATCCAATCCAACTTAACCCAAGGTCAAACCTAGTTAACCATGGTTAATTTGGTCAATATACCAAAAATGGAAGTTGACTCTAATAAGTCTCTTCCATCTCATCAGACCCATCGGCGCTGATGAAATTTCCCAAATAGATCCGAGTTATCTAATAACTCGATCATAAGGCTTCTCGATCAATACGAGAACTCGAGTATCAAGGTGTGCGACCCTGTAGGTTCCTCTGACGTTGGAAGTGCTGACCTAAAGTCATCACAAGCAGTGAGTGGCACCTACCAGTGCATCGTTGCTACCCAAGTCATCGGAATGGATATCGACATCGACATCCCCATCATCGCAACCAGGTACAGATGCATTATAGTCTCTTTGCCGAACTGATATCCGATTGGCCAAGTGTGTCACCACTTGTTTCTATCCAATCTCATGGCTATGACTAAATCAGGTCTAACCTGGGTATGGCCATACACTTTCAGTCATAGAGCCATAGAGGAGCTCCATGGATATCATGCTTCCCTTAGGAAGGGGCAAATCCTATGTCTGTGCATTGACTTTCTCATATGGGTCGTGATATGCCCAATGACAATCGTTATTACCTTCCAACTACGACAAGACGTTAGGTTGTATCAAAGCATATCCCTAACCATATAGAATGGCCAATGACCTCAAGTCAAGGGATCAATGTATCTCCTATCACTTGTGAGGATAACTCATGACACCAAGTCATTGCCTCACAGCGGGTCGGTCCAGTATATCTACCACTGATATACCCATATGCCTGCGTTAGCACCTCGTGCCTAACCAGCCCATATACCAGTCTTACAAGTACCATAGCTGTCCCATATCCACTAAGGTACATTGACTAGGGACAATAGTTTGAGCACAGATCCAATCTGTCTCTAGGGACATTATCATGCAAGTACACAAACGCAGATGTATACAAACAATGATAACGACAATGCCAGTATGATATAAATATCAATGTCAAGTAATACAAATAACGGACCAGAATTAGGTCCTTAGGGCATATACACCAACACCAAGATCTTTCCTAATGGCCTAATGTAGACATAAGTCAAAACTAAACCAAAGGAGCCTGCTTTGATACCAAGCTGATGTGGGAGGCGAACACTTGTTTAGAATTTTTATATTTTTGGATAAAAATACCAAACTCAATCAGAAGCTAAAAAATGTAGGGCAAGAAAATTATCATTTACGAAAAGTAGCCATGTATGAGAGTAGGTTCTAATGATCCACAATGAAAACTGATAAAACTAAATATGAGAATGAAAGTTGATCTTTTCAGGCATTTCAAAAATGAAGGATCATTATCAGTTAGCCAAGTAGAGCATTTGCAAGAAGATAGCTAATCAGATCAGCAAATGACAGAATCACAGAAAGTTATTAGTTAACATATTTCGCTTTGATGCGTAGGTTGATCTGTTAACCCTTAGTTGTCACCAAGTAGTCCAGGATGTAGAGCAAATCACGTTCTTCCCAGTCATACAAGAATCAGGAACTTCAGTAGCTCCGAGCAGGTTAATTACCTACATTAAAAATGCTAATCAAATTAAAACAAAATGCAAAAATGTGAACAGTAACAGTCTCAGCATAGTTCTCATGAAGCAACAGGGAGTCAGGGGTGCGAGTTGGTCGACGTTGGTGGTTGTAGAGGCATGGGGAAGGGCGGCTCGAGGCTGTAGGGATGCATTCTAGCATGATGGCCGGTCGGTGGTGGCGCTTGGGCGCTAGAGGACGGGCGGCGTCAATAATGCCTTATTTCTGGCTGAAACAAGGGAGGACACGGGATGGGGCAGAGGCTACCGGCGCTCGTCGGAGATGGAATGAACTCCCGACCTGCTACAACTGGAAGGTTCTCAGGTCACAGTGAACTCGTGACCAGAGTTTGGGAGTGATCGGAGGCTAGTCGGAGGAGGACGATGGCAATCAGTGGAGATGGGGCGGAAAAGTGGAGCAGCTGGGGCGTCACCAGAGATCTTCCCGACTTCAGCGATCTAGGCATCGGATGGGGTAATACTTCCGACTATGGGTTCGACTAGAAGTGGAGAAGGGGTGGCTGGAGTTTGGGGACGATCCGTTTGTTTGATCGTCGCCGGCGGCGAGACGAACGGAGAGTCCAAGGCTGGACTCAGTTGGAAGTTGGGTGTAGATTGCGATAGCTGCGAAAGATTGTTTGGACATGGAAGAGGTGGAAGATGGGTAGCGTTCAGTTGGAGAAGATCTGATTCAGCAGGATATAGCTTCCAAATCCATGGAAATTCAGTGAAGAAAAGAAGATCCCAAATCCGAGATTAAAGGAGAGGAGACATCCGATAGAGAGAAACACAAACTATTTCCATTCATTTCAAAATCTTCAAAAGTCTACAAAGTTTTGTCTTACATGAGGGATGTGTTGATCCCTAGACTTGAGGTCATTGACTCTTCTATGTGGTTAAGGACATGCTTTGATACAACCTAGCATCTCGCCGTAGTTGAGAGGTCATAACGGTTGTCATTGAGTATGTCATGACCCATATGAGAAGATCAATTGACAGATAGAGGATTTGCCCCTTCCTGAGGGAAGCTTGAAATCCGCAGGGTCCCTTACGGTTCTATGACTGAAAGTGTATGGCCATACCCAGGTAAGAACCTGATTTAGTCATGACCATGTGATTGGGTTAAAACAAGTGATGACACACTTGTCCAATCGGATATCAGTTTGGCAAAGAGACTATAATGCATTAGTGCCTAGTTGCGATGATGGGGATGTTGATGTCAATATCTATATCGATGACTAGGGTAGCAGCGATGCACTACTAGATTCTAGTCACTGCTTTGAAGGTTCCCCTAGACAAAGGGGGGGCGAAAACCCTATGGTGGCGCAAGTAAGATATGCAGCGGATACTAGGGTTTCATAGGATCTCATACATGTAAAATAATCAACTTTATATGCATGAAAATAAATTCATACCGATGCCATTTCAAGATGGCGCCTTGGAAGTAAAGATGCAATCGCCTCTTCTCCAAAGTCTCACACACAAGATGAAGATGCGCTTATCCCTTGGTGCTCCTTGTGCTAGCAAGGTTCCTTGGAGTCCTTGATCGAGTGAAAGGGATGGAAGAGATGTCCTTCTCTTGGCCGAATCCTCCTCTACCTTCAAGACGTCGCCACACACGAAAACGTCGAGAGAGAATATGGGCGAGAGGCGAGAATAGAGAGCACTCTATTCGGTCGTGAACAACATCTCCAAGTGGAGATCGTGGTTACTAAAAATAGCCACCACACTTCACTCCAACGTTCACGCCAAGTGAACATGTCGCCAACTCCTCTCCCCATGAACCATGCGCTCATTTCATGAGCCGGTTCACATTGGTTCGGTTTAAGAACCAATCAAGCCAATGATCTAGTCTAGATCTCAAATAAACCCTAAGGCTCCAGATCTGACCGTTAATCTCTTGATGCTTCTGATCTGATCGATCTAGCATCCAATCTCTCAATCGAAGCTTACCGATCTCAAGCCCTAATCAATCAAACATGATCAGACCAGATCTCACTCACAATCAGAGATTAAATCCCTTTAAACTGAACCCAAACAATTCAGTCCACACGATCTGACTTAAGTAAGCCATATCATCAAATTGTGCGACCCTAAGGGTTTCCTTTAAATGTCGGTAACGATAACTCACGTTATCACGATCAGTGAGGGGTATCTAGCAACACATCACTGTCTCCCGATATAAAGGAAAAAGTCTTCCAAGACTACACCCAAAACACAGCACAAGTGTGAATCAATTCACAAGGCATGCATAATTCCTTTGCCACTTGATATTCTTATTGGACAAGCGTGTCAAGCTTGTAGCTCCAATATGATGAGCATGATTAGATCAGATGAACACTGTCACCTGGGTATGGCCATACTCTTTTCTCAATCATCTCATCCAGGGGGCCCTTTAGAACATCACACTCCTTAAACAAGGAGACGGCAATCCTATGTCTATCACTAGTGCCCTAACATGACTCAAGCTCACCATCCAAGATAGCCTATAACCATTGTGTTTCAAATGATATTGAACTACCTCAAAACAATGACAATCATCATTTAGAAAACACAAGTGATCTCAAGTCAGAGGAAATGTGCCACTTGTCATATTCAAAGATTATTCACATTGCGACAAACAATTGAACATCCTAGTAGGGTCTGTCCAGTACATCCAATGTACCCATGAGTCTACATCTTATTCCATGCTCGAAGCATCCTATAAGATTAGAACACATATTAGTCTTAACCATATCAAGGCTGTCTCATGTTCACCAAGATATATCGACTAAGGACACAACAGCATGTCAGCCCAGCTGAACAGCTTTGAGACATTATTCAGAAGAACATATATTGCAGCAGACAATGTAGCTAACTGAATAACAACCATGCCTATATAAACATAACAGTTTATTACATGATACTGATACATTCCCAAGGCCTCAAACATTAGGCTTAAGGGCATACCCCAACATGCTTGTGGTGACCTTAGGTTAACACTGCCAACATCAAAGGAACCTACAGGGTCGCACACCATGATGCTCGAGTTTTTGTATTGATCAGATAGCCTTTGGATCGAGTTATTGGCTAATTCAGATCTATTTGGGAGATTCATCAGCGCCAATGGGCCTAATGAGATGGAAGAAACTTATTAAGACCAACTTGTTATGCCATTTATTTCAAGTAATGTTGATACATCAATCAGAAACAGAGAGCTAAGTCTGTTCCAACCATAAAATCAGGCGAAGCTATTAATAAACGACAATTGCTCTTGTTCTTTTTGCACAATCTAACTAAAAGAAGGCCATTCTGAACATAACCCTGATCACTAATCGAAGCTTGTTATGTGATTTACAATTTCAGAATGCCCGATAATGGGCGTTTCAAGCGGCTACGGTGGACTGGTAGGCAAGCTTGAAGACCAATCAAGCAGGATAAAAGTCAAGTACCCAGCATTGCCTTTTAAGCAACAACTCACAGCTTGTGTTGAGAAGATCTATGGAATGGTACGAGACGGTTTAAAGAAAGAGATCATTCCACTCTTAACAATGTGCATGCAGACATCGAGATTTGGAAGAAGTAGATCAATTGAGGAATCACCGACGAACACTCTTTCCAATATTGCAACAAGGCAAGAATCAAATGTTCACTGGCAAAGTATTCTGAAAAGTTTGGATGGTGTATTGAATGCCTTAACTGAAAACTACGTACCTCCTACCGAGAACAAAATTTTTGTTGCCCGGGGTGCTGTCTTTCTAGAAAAAGAATTTCTCATGAAAGAAGTTAGTAGGAAAAAGTTTGACTTGGACGAGGTCCAAGTACAACCACAAGACACATAGATGGAATCTGAGCCACCTGCACCGATTGTTAGGCAACCTGAGGCTCAAACACAGGCCCCACGTAGGTCTGGGAGGATTCATTGTGCGCCTGAGAGGTATGGGTCGCTGCCGGCTCATCACGACGGGATCTTCATCATTGAGGATGAACCCAGGACCTATGATGAGGCGGTCAGTGGACCAGACTCCGAGAGATTGCTTGAGGCCATGCGATCCGAGATGGATTCCATGTCAGCTAACAAAGTATGGGATTTGATTGAGCTACCTGATGGGGTAAAACCCATGGGGTGTAAATGGGTCTTCAAGAGGAAGACTGACATGGATGGCAATATAGTTGTGGTGTAAATTGAGCTACCTATAAAGGAAGACTTGTGGCTAAAGGATTCAAACAGGTCCACGGGGTGGACTATGATGAAACCTTTTCGCCAGTTGCTATGATCAAATCCATTCGGATTTTGCTTGCTATAGCTGCATATCATGACTATGAGACATGGCAGATGGATGTTAAGACAATGTTCCTTAATGGGAAACTGACTGAGGATGTGTACATGACACAACCTGATGGCTTCATCCATCCTACAGATGCCAATAAGGTCTGTAGGCTAAAGAGATCCATTTATGGATTAAAGCAAGCATCTCGAAGTTGGAATCTTCGATTTGATGAAGCTGTGAGAGACTATGGCTTTATCAAAAGTGAAGATGACGCCTGTGTGTACAGAAGATTCAGTGGGAGCTTGGTGATTTTTCTGGTCTTGTATATCGATGACAAACTACTCATCAGAAACGACATCCCTAATTTTAACTCTATAAAGACATGGTTAGGGAGGTGTTTCGAGATGAAGGACTTAGGGGAGGCCGCCTATATTTTTGGCGTAAGGATCTACCGGGATAGATCCAAGAGGCTTTTGGCCCTTAGTCAAAGTACCTATATTGATAAGTGATGAAGGATGATTTTCCTAGCCCAAGAATCACCTTAGGTAAGTAGCTCTATACACAAATTATTGCCAAGGTAGAGATGATGGAATGAAGACACCTTAGGGCCCGCTTAAGGGAAGGGGGCCAAACTCCTTCTAAGTCCTTCATGGCAAGGAGCTTTGGCAGGGAAGTCCTCAAAGGATCGATGAATGTGCTCTCAATGTCCTCCAACTTCAGCTTGTGCGATGGCTTGATGGAGAACTTGAGTCCGGCAATGGAATAGTAACCGTGGTTGTGGCTGGTTATGAGTGATCGGCTGAGGGAGATGATGGAAGTGATGGAGTAAGCGTTGGAGTGGATTAGTAACCGGGCAGGGGAGCAAGCTCAACCCAAGAGGAGCAAGCTCAACTCAAGAACACAAACACAAGGTTTTCAGATTCAAAATATTCAAGACTAAAGTGTGCAAGTGAAACATGCGCAAGCTTAAAACCTAATCCTCCCAACGATTACATTGCTTGGTGACCCTTGGCATTCCCTTAGCTGTAGTATCAGTTGGCTATGAGTTGACGTCAATCTCCTTCATTTGTATAGCCGATATGCATGGCTAAGTTGGCTTGAGCTGATGATGAAATGATTTAGAGTTGCTGTTTGCTGTAGGCCGAGAGCTTGTTGGTGTTGCTAGATGGTGTTTTGCTACGGATGGGGTTATACTCCTTCATTTGTGGACTGCCTTGAATGTTGGCCGAGCCCTTGTTGATTTGGGTGGGCTGATGTTGACTATCTTGCTGATGTTGACTATCTTTGAATGATCCATGCCAAGGTCACAATGAATGGAAGGCTAGGTGCTTGCATGTGCAATACATGTGTGCATAAGACCTAGGCTATAACAACCTATTACATCCACTAAAACAAAAAGACAAAGACTTCAAAGTAAACTTAGGCTAATCCTAGCTACAACATAACATAAGTGCTGAAAGCAAAATAGAGTTTATAAGACATTACAATGCAACAAACTAACAAGTCTTAAACGAGTTCCCAAAATGTTAAGAGGAATTACGCATTCATCCCATAATAGATTTGGGTCTTCTTAATCCTTGTGCTAATATTACTTAAAACAGTAAATGAAAGCACCATTATCTTATGTGGTAAACGCCCATAAAAGCCTAAGTAAAATCCTAGTTTCACAAAAGTCTTCACTTGAGCTCTTTATGGGACTCTTGTACTTCATCTGGCCCAGCTCGGGCCCAAATGCCCTCCAGGCAGTATGTGCCTGCTCTAGAGTCGAACTCTAGACCTCCCACCTGGTGAAGCCACTGACTGCAAGCGCCTCTGCCATGTGTGCTCATGTGCTCATGTCTGATCAAATTACATTTTAATCTATCTAGACATGGTTTGACACGCAGGTCAATTATACATTTTCATAAAATAAAGTGTGATTCGCAGATCACAACAAAATTTATATTTAATTCCAGGCACGCAGGCCCCAGCACAGCACACAAAATAAGGGCAGCCCACATAAGATTAAATAAACACCCATTCAACATGTTAAACATGCAAACATGTGATCCAAATAGAAATAAAATTTTTTGAAAAAACCCATGGCATCAATTTTATTTCCTTATGTACCCTACTACCTTACAACGGTCCATTAACAGGTATCCACTCATTAGACCAAGTCAGACCCACTGCCCATGCATGCACCCAGTCATGACCGACTTGCGTTGACCACATGGTCAACTATGCATGCCTTAAGGGCTGAACGTCCCACATGATTTCTGGCAAACGGGTGTGACCCCGTGCCTTAATCATGATCGTTCACTAGGCGCCTCAATCAGACATCGCTACACGCCCTTCTGCAGTCGGCCTATAGCCACCTGTATTGCTTGCGCACAGGTGCTATCCGGCCGACCCATCTTGGCTGTCAGATGGTCTGATTAGGCTATTGGGTCCAGACTTGACTGACGACTTCAACATTGTTAACCCGTCTAAGTCTTTGAAGTAGGCGCTTAGATAGATCTAGGTGAGGGTCGCGCATGATGATGTTTTGATTGAAAACTTCTATGACAAGCGCAAGTAAAGATCACATGCATAAGCTTGAATGATAAATACATGTAGATCTAACATTTGGTATGATCACATAGCATGTATTTTCTCATGATAACAAAAGCATCCGCATCTAGTAGATCTACCAAAAGCATAAAATAAACATGGATCACAAGATAGCAATCATATGTATCAAGTCAAAAAACCATGCTCTGATACCAATTGAAAGGAAACCTAGGTCACATGCGCATCTAGAGTGTGCAGCGGCGGAAATGCTAGGTTTCAAAATCGCTTGACTTAAACATATGATCAACCTTGAAAAGATAGGTTAGAACATTACCATTGCCATGCTTTGAGTGGCGGCTTAGAAGATGAAAGAGGCGAGTGCCCCTTCTCCAAAGGTATCACACACAAGATGATGTTGCCTTCTTCCTTGTGCTCTTTTTGCTAGCAAAGACACTAAGGAGTCTTTGATCGTGTGATGAGATGTGTTCCTTCCTGCAGACTGAACTCCTTTTCACTCTACGTGAAGATGAACCACACACGAGAGGAGAAAGGGGCGAGAGGCGTTAGGCGTTCGAAAACATGGGAGAGAGTTCCAAAAAGAAAAACGGCTTCCAAATATAGTATGTGCATAACTCCCCATGAAGCCATCGAAAACTCCTCTCCCCTTTGAACCATGCGTTCACATAAGTGAACCGGTTCTATTTCATTTGGTTCAAGAACCAAATCGAACCAGCCATGGTCTTGATCTCTCTGAACCTCATGGTTCAATATCTAACCACACATCTCATTGAACCTCCTGATCTCTACGATCAAGCATCAATTCTCCCGATCGAAGCTTACCGATCATATGCCCTAATCAATCAAACATGATCAGACTAGATCTCACTTCCAATCAGAGTTTAAATTGCTTTAAACTGAACTAGAATAATTCCAGTCCACACGATCTGACATAAGTAAGCCATATCATCAAATTGTGCGACCCTAAGGGTTTCCTTCATTGTCGGTAACGATAACATATGTTATCACGATCAGAGAGGGGTATCTAGCAACACATCACTGTCTCCCGATATGAAGGAAAGAGTCTTCCAAGACTACTCCCAAACCATAGCACAAGTGTGAATCCAATTCACTCAGTATACATGTTCCCTTTGCCACTGGATGTTCTCGTTGGACAAGCCTGTCAAGCCTGTAATTCCAACACGATGAGAATGGTTAGATCAGATGAACATAGTCATCTGGGTATGGCCATACACTTTCTCAACCATCTCATCCGGAGGGGGCCCCAGTAGAACATCACACTCCAACTAGGAGAGGCAATCCTTTATCTATCACCAGTGTCCTAACATGACTCATGCCCACTATCCAAGATAATCCTTAACCATTATCTTTCAAATGATATTGAAGTACCTCAAGACAATGCCAATCATCACTTAGTAACACAAGTGATCTCAAGTCAGAGGGAATATACCACTTGCTTGCTTATAAGGACTTATTCACATTGTGACAAACAATTGAATATCCTAAGTAGGGTCAGTCCAGTACATCCAATGCACCTATGTGTCTAAATCTTATTCCATGCTCGTAGCATCCTATAAGACCAGAACACATATTAGTCTCAATCATATCAAGGCTGTCTCATGTTCACCAAGATATCTCGACTAAGGACAACTCTGAATGTCAGCAAAGCTGAACATCATTGAGACATTACTCAGAGGTATACATACAGCAGCAGACAATGCAACAATCTGAATAACAACAATTGCCTTTATAAACATATACTCAGTTTATACATGATACTGATAATAACCCAAGGCCTCAAACATTAGCCTTAAGGGCATACCCCAACAACAGCCGTAATGAATATTATGGGTCATAATTTTGAGAGATTTTTGACCAAAAACTTTTGTAGTTATTACGGCACTACCGTAAACCATATTACAGGCAGTAATTTCAGGAGATTTCTATACAGAATGCATTACGGCACTGCCGTAATTGTGTTCATGGTGGCCGATTTTCCCGGTCAAATTGAAGCCCGATTTTTGCGCGGATGATTGCGGATGATTTAGACTACAATATTGAGATCCGTAAAAAGGGGAATACTCCAGGGAAGAAGGTGAATATCATCACACTGAAAGCCCTAATTTTGATTAGCATTGGAGAAAGAAATTTCCATCTTCACTGCCGCCCAATGTTTCACCACCGGGAAGTGTAAAGAGCATCTCCGGCCGTGAAATTTGAAGGAAAGCTACGCTTGGGAGAGGAGAACATACTCTAGAAGTTTCAGAGTGAAAAGAGATCGATTGGAGGAGAAATCAAGGAAAGAAACAACGCCTGCACTGTTCACACGCTAAATTACGACTGTAATTTTCATTACAGCCCTGTGTTTAGTAAAAATTCCTCTCTCTCCTCGATTTTTGATCGTTCTAAACTATGGATTACTGTGATTCTCCGATGACACCAAAATATATAGTATATTTTGTATCATTTTGGATATCTTTTCATGCTAAATTGAAGATATTTTACTTGTTTTCATGTCAAATTCATCGAATATTGCAAAGTCTACTTCTGTTTTGGTTTTTCATAATTTTTAGGTAAAAAGGCACTATTTCAAGGAGTTTTCAAGCAAAATCAAACACATAGAAGAGTTACCATCATCAAGAGGAGATCACCCATGAAATTTCATGCAAAACGGAGCAACCTTGCAAAATACGGCAGTGCCGTAACCTATTTTACGGTACCGTATTTTTCGCGGCTACTGTAAAATCAGAGCACTGCCATAAAGAATTACACTGCCATATTTTTCAGCACTTTCAGAACAGAGAACTTTGCATATTTTACGGCACTCCCGTAACCCATTTTATGGGCCGTCATTCCCAGCTGATTCAGACCGGAGAACTCATCCGATTTTATGGCACCATCAATAAATATTTTACGGGCCATAATTTTGACTCAGCGTTCACAGAATGATTTTACGGCACTGCCGTAAATTATTATACGGTCGTAATTTCCAGTCAAAATCACGAGTTTTCCGCAGCTGAAAGTTGTTTGGGCCATAATGTTTGATCCAGAGCTCCAAATTAGGATCCAAAAGTTGCTACAGACTCGTCTTTAAGAGGGGAAGGCGTACGAAGTGGAAGGGAGAACTTTTATCCAGTATCGAGGGAGAAATCACCAGAGAGGTGGCTAGGGTTTGGCCTCACACCGAGAGGCATAGAGGGCACCTCAGGCCGTGATTTTCACGCAAAAGCTTCGCCTAGAGGATAGGAGCACACCACAGAAGTTTCAGAGCTTTTGGAGTCCGATCGAAGGAGGAATCAACGAAACAGCGGTGACAGCGCTGTTCATCAAAGCAAATTACGGCTGTAAAGGATTTTGCAGCCGTGTTGTAACATTGTTTCTCCTTTCTTTTTGTTTTCTGATCACTCTAAGACTATGATTTATTGTATCTCTTTCTCCATGCAAGCTTAATACTCTTTTAGGACATAGGGTTTAATCCCTTTGATTTTTAATGATTAGATAACTCTTTCTTTTGTCATGATAATCTTCGTTGTGATAATTTTAATCTTGTTCCCTTTCGGGCTATCAAGTTTTTGGCGCCGTTGCCGGGGACCTTAGTTTTGTTAATATCAAAATAGTTGTTAGTATTGCTAGACTAAGTATTTTTGTTTTTGATTTAAGTTTGTTTTTTTTTCTTTTTGCAAGTTTTGGATTTTCATAGTTGTGACAGAACTGTGATATATGAAGATTTGTGAATTTGCTTGTGTTTTAGATTTTCTATTTTTTTCTATATTCTGAAAATAAAAAATTTTGATTGATTGGTTTTGGATTATCTTTCTGTTCTTGATAGATTTGAAAACATCTCTTTTAATCACAACTCCTGAGCAACTGAAAGAGGTGAGGTATACATGCCACATGGTAAATCTCTTGTAGATCAATTTAACTCTTATATGCAATCTTGTTCTTCTGATTACTGTGTTATTTGTGGATATCCTGATCATTGTTCCTCTGATTGCCCATTTTTAAAACCAAATTTATCATGGCAAGAACAAGATCGATTGTATTCTAGATGGGAAAACCAAACTTCTTTATATGATGATTGCTCTGATCATGTTTCTGAACCACAATTTGAATTTGATACTGAAAAACTTGAATTAGAAAATTCCCCTTGTGATCATGTTATTTTGAGATTGAGCCTTATGTGAATATTATTGAATCTCACTCTGATTTTGATGATTGTAGAACTGATTCATCTGCTAATTTATTTGAGGAAAAGATTGAGAAAATTGAAATTGAAGAACCTTCTTTTGATGATAATTCTGATTTTGATAATATCTTGTTTATGGTTAAATCTGATGAGCATGATGAAGGTTCAAAAATTATAGACATTGATGAGCCCCACTTTAATTTTGGTGATATTTTTGAAATTAATGATAAATCACTTGTGGTCAACTCTGATTCTATTAATTCTTTTTCATATGATTCTGATTTTGACTCTTCTGATAATGAATTATTTGTGGGGAAGCATGAGAAAATCGATTTTGTAGAGTCTCATCTTGATTTTGTTGATAATTTTGATATTGATAGATTATTTGATGACAAATGTGAGGAACTTGAAAAGGATTTGAATGAATCTCACCTTGATGTTTTGCCCAAAGCTATTGTTAAAAATTTTGATCTATTTGAAAATTTGTGCTTTATCGACGAATCTAATGAAAGACATAGACATTATTTTGATGATCCAATACTTGAATCTTTTAATCTAGGTCCTTTTGTTATTGCCATTGAAAATATTAATTTGAAGAAAGGACTTATGATTTTACTTTTTGATAAGCATAGGAAGATCATAAAGATTAATTTGAGTGGATCTGAGAATTTTAATTTCAGCAAATTTGAGAAAGCCACATTAATCATGATTTATGTGAAATTTTGGATATCTGGATTTGTGGCTAAACTGTTTGGAAAAAGGAAATGCAGAAAATTATATGCTTTATATTTTGGAACCAATTCACCTGCTTCACCATGATATTGATTTTTGGTCAAGCTATGGACCTAAAATTAGCGCTTCTTGGGAGGCAACCCAAGCACTTTTATCTTAGTTTAGTTTCTTTTATTTTAATTTATTTTTAAAATTAATTTTGCTTTTATTTTTGCAGGAAAATCAAATTTTCTGCAAAATACAGCACTGCCGTAATCTAGTTTACGCCCGTAATCTGCTCTGATTTCTTTTCCGAGAGTTTTTAGTATTTTACGGCGGTACCGTATTTCTTTTACGGTACTGTATTTTCTGACCGTTTTTTACTTTACGTGCCGTAATCTTGAGTGTTTTCTTTTCAAAATTTTTTTGACAAATACGGCAGTACCGTAAAAGAGTTCTTTGCAAATTATGGCACTGCCGTAACGCATATTACGGTACCGTATTTGTAAACTGCTTCCAGTTATTGAGTAGGTGTCTTCTCGCATTGATTTTAAGAAACTGGGTTACGAAAATTTTTGATTTTTGGCACGACATGGAAGTATTGATCTTTGTCTATTATTTGGATATTTTTGCTGAATTTTAGAATCCATGGATCTTTCTGAAACACATAGCAACTTTTTGATTCTGATTAGATTCTGTGCAGTTTTTCATTTTGTAATCTGAGTAGCCTTCTTTCTGCTGATACCCTAAATTCCTGAAAGATTTTGATCCATTATTTTTCACATACCTGGAAAGATCAAGTTTTATTTTACTTAATGGTTTTGTCTGTTTTCTGTTTGGATCATTAAATCTTATTCTTGGGTATGACTACTTTTCATAAAAAATTCAAAAACTGCTTTCTACCTGTTATAGCTTCTTCTCCAGATTTGCATCCAACACTAGCTACCACTGCATCTGCCTCTGACATCACTGTTTCCAGCCATCGACACTGGATTATACCACCTGCAGATTCTTATTTCTTTTGCTGCCTCTTATTCCATGATATTATTTATTTATACAGTGGACTTTTCATTACTGACTCTGATTTTTTATGTGCAGTATTATCTTCCATAGCCCGACGATCTCACCTCCAGGACTGTATTCTCTAGCAGGCCATTAGAGATTACTCACCCTTATGTTAGCACCATCACCATCATTGCTAGCAGCTTTTCAGCTAGCATCTGTTCCACCAACACTCTTCTAGACCCTCGATGATATCTCTGATTCTTTCTTTGAGAAAATTATTTTTAAAATTACTTTTTTTTAAGACCGTTTTTGATCTGAGCCTTATGTACCATAAATTTTGCAGAAAATTTTCAAAAGGCATATCTTTGGACCCAGCTGCATTGGCCTGACAATGATTGAGCATGATCTATATAGTTTTGTGAGTATCACTTGCACTCTCTTATTAATGACTATTTCATATAGTGCATCTTTGACTTTATCATATTTATACTACTTATTGGTTTTCTCTTGAAAAATGATTTTATGGATATATGGAACTCATTGTTTTGATGATGATATTATTCAAATGTGTTGTTAAAATTAATGAAATCATATGATCCACTTTCTACTATATGATGACATGATTTATTGATAAAATGTCTTCCTTGATGATGTGAGTATTTATACTTGTGATTAGAGAAAAACCCTATCATGTTAGATTTATTTCTTCAATGCATATCGATTTTTGAAATTTGACATTGGTAGATGCATGAAATTTTGGGTAGATGTGTTATTTGATGAAAAAGATCTAAAGGTGAAACTACTCATTTAAATAAAATGAGTATATGAGTATGATTATTGAATTGATGTCAATTGATCAACCTAGTAGATGTTTAGTCTATTTTGCTATTTGTTGGGAAGGAAGAATCCAAGATTCACAAAAATAGTGAGAGACTCCCCTACTTGGCATTGTGTAAAATTGACAGTGGTACCTAAGAGATGGGTTGAAGTCTATAAAAAAAAAAGAGAGAGAAAATAATAATAAGACTCCTCTACTTGGCACTGTGTAAAATTGACAGTGGTACCGAAGAAAAGAGTTGAAGTCAAAAATAAAAGTATGTATCTATGTGGGTACATGCCATCCTTGCAAAGATAACAAAAGACACAAAAAAAAAATTTATTATGTGTGGAAAAAGATCTTGGAGACTTAATTCTTGTAAACAAAGGTATGATAGATATAAACTTAAATAAAGGTGAAATCATGAGATTGAAAATTCTATTTATTATACAAGATGCAAAGTTTTATTTGATTGAGTTGTGGATCTGGAGGGTTGAGTTCTAAGGATGATATGTTTACTTGAAGTTTTGTAAATCAATTGATAGAATTTTTTTCATTGATGGGTTGTATTTTAGAAATTTATTGAGCATGAAAAGGTTATTCTTTTAATCAAGTTTTGATTTTTTGCTTGAGGACAAGCAAAGTTTGAGCCTTATGTATTTTGATGACACCAAAATATATAGTATATTTTGTATCATTTTGGATATCTTTTCATGCTAGATTGAAGATATTTTACTTATTTTCATGTCAAATTCATCGAATATTGCAAAGTCTACTTCTGTTTTGGTTTTTCATAATTTTTAGGTAAAAAGGCACTATTTCCAGGAGTTTTCAAGCAAAATCAAACACATAGAAGAGTTACCATCATCAAGAGGAGATCACCCATGAAATTTCATTCAAAACGGAGCAACCTTGCAAAATACGGCAGTGCCGTAACCTATTTTACGGTACCGTATTTTTTGCGGCTACCGTAAAATCAGAGCACTGCCATAAAGAATTACACTGCCGTATTTTTCAGCACTTTCAGAACAGAGAACTTTGCATATTTTACGGCACTGCCGTAACCCATTTTATGGGCCGTCATTCCCAGCTGATTCAGACCAGAGAACTCATCCGATTTTACGGCACCATCGAGAAATATTTTATGGGCCGTAATTTTGACTCAGTGTTCACAGAATGATTTTACGGCACTGCCGTAAATTATTACACGGTCGTAATTTCCAGTCAAAATCGCGAGTTTTCCGCGGTTGAAAGTTGTTTGGGCCATAACGTTTGATCCAGAGCTCCAAATTAGGATCCGAAAGTTGCTGCAGACTCATTTTTAAGAGGGGAAGGCGTACGAAGTGGAAGGGAGAACTTTTATCTAGTATCGAGGGAGAATCACCAGAGAGGCAGCTAGGGTTTGGTCTCACGCCGAGAGGCGTAGAGGGCACCTCAGGCCATGATTTTCACGCAAAAGCTTCACCTAGAGGACAGGAAGACACCACAGAAGTTTCAGAGCATTTGGAGTCCGATCGAAGGAGGAATCAACGAAACAGCAGTGACAGTGCTGTTCATCAAAGCAAATTACGGCTGTAAAGGATTTTGCAGCCGTGTTGTAACGTTGTTTCTCCTTTCTTTTTGTTTTCTGATCACTCTAAGACTATGATTTATTGTATCTCTTTCTCCATGCAAGCTTAATACTCTTTTGGGACATAGGGTTTAATCCCTTTGATTTTTAATGATTAGATAACTCTTTCTTTTGTCATGATAATCTTCGTTGTGATAATTTTACTCTTGTGATAAATTGTGCTTAGATTCTCTATAATTGCATGTTATTAATTATGTTATTAGAGTTTTCGCAATGAGACTGAAAGGTGATTTGCTTGAGAGCTTGGACCCCTAGAATTGCGTATTAGGATCCCTTCCCTAGGTTAGATCTAATTTGATCTATTCTAGTAAATTAATTGCCATAATTATAACATGAATCTATAGATCGAGTCTATTTGTCAAACGTGGAGATCTTGCACGAAAGTGAGGATCGGAACGTTGGAGATCCATGAGTAAAACTAGTGTTGAGGCTCGGATGCACGAAAGTGATCCTTGAAATTCCACTAGAGATTATCAACCTAGAATTCGGATGCACGAAAGTGATCTTTGAATTCTCTGATTGATGGTTTACTTATCTTTAGCCTGGGATAAATCTTGCGCGAAAGTGAGGATTTATCTCTGCGTGATTGTCTGCACAAAAGTGAGATAATCCCTTTATAAAGTAAATTAGGTCTTTATCGTAACAAGATTTGATTGACGAACCTTTTTATTTATATCTTATCATTGAAATTAAGGTGGATGAAACCCTAGTCCCATGTTTATCTCTCTGATTATCTTTCGAGTTATTTCTATTACCTATTTGCATCATATTTGGTTTACTTAGCTAGTAAGAATACGATTATTTGGTACTTAACAATAAGGTCCCTGTGGATTCGATACTTTTCTTTATTACTTAGATAGTTCCGTGCACTTGCGGAATCCTATCAAGTTTTTGGTGCTGTTGCCGGGGATTAGTCCAAGGTATACGCGTGCCAGACTTGTAGTGTTCCCTTTCGGGCTCTCATTCTCAAACCATGCTAGCTTAAACACTTTTTGGGACATGGGGGTGTAATCCCCTTAATTTTGTTATGGCTAGATAATCCTTATTTTTTGAGGGAACTTTTGTTATGATAATTCTGCTTAAGTGATGATTGCCTTTAATTCTTTCCAGTTTCGTATTATCAGCATGTATTGGAGTTTTTGCGATATGGACTGAAAAGTGACTTGCGAAAACTTGGAACCCTAAAATTGAGATTTAGGAACTCATCGTAGGAAATTAGGTTTGTTCTATTTCTAGATTTTAGAAGTTTAATGCCATGTTGATAATTCTAATCTAGAAAGAATTATTGAAATAAACATGAAGATATTGTAAGAAATTAAGTATCGAATCGTTAGAGAACCTTAAGTAGAACCTGTGAAACTAAAGTATGAAAGTATTTAGTTTTCACTTGAGATGATTGACATAGAGACTGGATGCATGAAAGTGATCTTTGATTTCTTTGTCAATGATTTACTTATCTTTAGCATTGAATTAATCTTGTGCGAAAGTGAGGATTGATTCTTTGTAAATTGTCTGCGCGAAAGCGAGATGATTTCTTTATAAAGTAAATTATATCTTTATCATAATAAGAGTGGACTGACGATGCGCTTATTTTCTTCTAGTCATAGAAATTAAGGTGGATGAAACCCTAGTCCTAGCTTTTCTCTCTCTGATTTTGTGTTCTTTCTGAATTTTACTTACATCACATTTGATTGCCTAGCTAATAAGAAATCAATTCTTTGGTACCTAGCAAATGAGGTCTCTATGGTTCGATATCTTAATTATTACTTCGAGTATCCGTGCACTTGCAGACACAACAATAGGCCACCTATACATTTTCCCTAGAGACTAGTCCAAGCTAAGTTGGATAAGCAATTTGGGAAGTTTCTTGATGTTTTGAAAAAGATCTATATTAACATTCCATTCACTGATGCTTTATCTCAAATGCCCACTTATGCTAAATTATTGAAAGAAATTTTATCAAATAAAAGAAAAATAGAGGACTATGGCACCGTGGCATTGACAGAAGAGTGTAGTGCTATCATTCAAAACAAGTTGCCACCAAAATTAAAGGATCCAGGTAGTTTCTCTATTCCTTGTTTGATTGGGAGTATGGCTTTTGACCAAGCCTTATGTGATTTGGGTGCTAGTGTAAGCCTAATGCCTTTATCTATTTGTAGGAAACTGGACATGGGAGAGCTCAAACTAACTTCTATATCTTTGCAGCTCGCCGATCGTTCAGTTAAGTATCCTGTAGGGATTCTTGAGGATGTTCCTATCCAGGTTGGTATGTATTTTGTTCCAGCAAATTTTGTAATTCTTGAGTTGGAGGAAGATGCAAAGATTCCTATCATATTATGTAGACCATTCTTAGCCACGGTAGGAGCAATTATTGATGTAAAGAATGGTGAACTCACACTGAATATTGGTGACAAAAAAATAGAGTTTGGTTTAAATGAAACCATGAAAAAACCATCATATTCTCGATCTTACTGTAGTATACATGCTGTAGATGACATTGTCTATGATCTTAGTGGTTTATTTATTGAAACTTCTGTATATAATTCTGATTTAGATGATAATTCTGCTTTTGACGCTAGTTTAGACACTAGTTTTGAAATTCATCTATTAGAATGCACTGTTCTTGATGATAAAAAGAATGAGGAAGAGAAGATTCCAAAAGTTGAACTTAAGGCTTTACCTGAGAATCTTCGTTATGAATTTCTTGGACCTGATTCTACTTACCCTGTTATTGTTGATGCACAGCTTAGTAAAAAGGAGACAGATTTGCTTCTCAGAGAATTGAGGATTCATAGGAAGGTAATTGGGTACACAATTGATGACTTAAAGGGAATTAACCCCTCTTTTTGTATGCACAGAATTTTGATGGAAGAAGAGCACAAGCCACATGCAGATTTTCAAAGGAGACTTAGCCCCTCTATGAAGGAAGTTGTAAAGAAGGAGGTACTGAAATTACTTGATGCAGGTATTATCTATCTTATCTCTGACAGTAAATGGATAAGTCCTGTTCATTGTATTCTAAAGAAGGCAGGAGTAACTGTAATGAAAAATAAGGATGATGAGTTGATTCCTATTAGGACAGTGACTAGTTGGCGCATGTGCATAGATTACAGAAAATTGAATACTGCCATTAGGAAAGACCACTTCTCTTTACCTTTTATTAATTAGATGGTTGAGAGACTTATAAACCATTCTCATTTCTGTTTCTTAGATGGATATTCTAGATTTTTCCAAATTCCTATACTTCCTGATGACCAACATAAGACCACTTTCACTTGTCCATATGGTACTTTTGCATATAGGAGAATGCCTTTTGGATTCTATAATGCACCTGCTACTTTTCAGAGGTGTATGATGACTATTTTTTTTACTTTATTGAGGATTTTATGGATGTTTTTAAGGATGACTTTTCTGTATATGGCTTTTCTTTTGATGATTCTTTGGCTAACTTATCTCAAGTTTTGCAGAGGTGTGAAGAAACTAATCTTGTGCTTAACTGGGAAAACTGTCATTTCATGGTTAGGCAGGGGATAGTTTTGGGGCACCTAATTTCAGAAAGAGAGATAGAAGTTGACAAAGCTAAAGTTGAGGTGATAGAAAAATTGAAGCCACCCACCACATTAAAGGAAGTCCGAAGCTTCCAAGGACGTTGATGACACCAAAATTTATAGTAAATTTTATACTATTTTATATATCTTTTCGTGTCAAATTCATACCACTTTGCCTATTTTTATGTATTTTTTATCAAATATTATAAAATCTACTTCTATTTTGGTTTTTCATGATTTTCAGGTAAAAAAGGCACGATTTTAAGGCGTTTTCGAGCAAAATCATACACATAGAAGAATTCTCATCATCAAGAAGAAGATACATGACAAATTTCTAGCAAAATGGAGCCACAAACCAAAATATGGCAGGGCCATAATCTATATTATGGTACCGTATTTTTGTACGCTACCGTAATATCAGAGCACTGCCGTAATTTGGAGAATTTTTCACTAGAGAATTTTTCACTAGAGAATTTTTCTGATTTTATGGCACTGCCGTAAACAATTACACGGTGCCGTATTTTGGAGCACTTTCAAACCAGAGATATTCACTGAAATAATGGCCCTACCGTAAGCCATTTCACGGGCCATAATTTCCAGACAATTCCGACCAGAGAGTGCAGTTGATTTTATGGCACTGTCGTAATACATTTTATGGGCCATAATTTTGACCCAGAACACACAGAACCAAAATACGGCACTGCCGTAAAATAAAACACGGCAGTAATTTTTTTTCTGGACACGCGAGTTTTTCGGGCCCGATTCTTGCGCGGACCATATCTTGAGATCTAGACATCCAAATTGAGATCAGAAAGATGCTACAGACTTGTCTCAGCGAGGAGAAGATAAAGGGACTGAAAGCCTCAATTTTTTGGGGGGATAGAGAGAGAAATCAACAGAGAGGCGCTTAGGGTTCATCTTGACGCCGAGATGTGTGGAAGCCACCTCAGGCTATGATTTTTACACAGAAGCTTTGCTTGGAGGAGGGGAGGATACCCCACAATTTTTAGAGAAAAAGGAGTTCGATTGGAAGAGGAATCAATGAATGAAGCGTCATGGCATTATTCACAAGCGGAATTACGACTGCAATTTCTATTACAGCCATGTTGTAACGTTATTTCTCCCTTTTCTTTGATTTCTGATCATTCTAAACTATGGATTATTGTAATTCTCCATCCATGCTTGCTTAGACATATTATGGGACATGGGGTGTAATCCCCTTAATTTTTAATGACTCGATAACTATTATTTTCGTCATGATAATCCTCGTTGTGATAATTCTGCTTGTGATAAATTTCGACATGTTTTAGAATTTTGCAAAATAGACTGAAAGGTTGATTGTGAAATTTGGAAACCTAAAAATCATTGAGTTTGGAACTTATCGTAAGAGATTAGGTTTGTTCTTTGAATTCTGATTTTTAGTAGTTTAATTACCATGTTAGATAATTTGAATCTAGGATTGAGTTATTGTGTCAAACGTGGAGATCTTGCACGAAAGTGAGGATCGGAACGTTAGAGAACCATAAGTAGAACTTGTGTTGAGACTCGGATACACGAAAGTGATCCTTGAGATTCCACTTGAGACAATCAACTTATAATTCGGATGCACGAAAGTGATCTTTGAGTTCTTTGATTGATGACTTACTTATCTATAGCGTTGGGATAGATCTTTCGCGAAAGCGAGGATTAGTCCCTGCATGATTGTTTGCATGAAAGTGAGATAATCCTTTTATGAAGTAAATTATGTCTTTATCATGATGAATTAGTCTGACGACCTTTTATTTATATCTAGTCATTGAAATTAAGGTGGATGAAACCCTAGTCCCAGTTTCTCTTTGATTTATCTTTTCACCCTTTATATTGCTTACTTGCATTAAAATCGGTCGCTTAGCTAGTAAGAATACATTTATTTGGTACTTAACAATAAGGTATCTGTGGTTCGATATCTTTCTTTATTACTTCGAGTATCCGTGCACTTGCGGAGTACAACAAGTTTTTGGCGCCATTGCCGGGGACCTTAGTTTTTTTTAATATCAAAATAGTTGTTCGTATTGCTAGACTAAGTTTTATTTAGATTTAACTTTGTTTTTTATTTTTGCAGGTTTTGGATTTTCACAAGTTGTGACAGAACTGTGATATCCGAAAATTTTGTATTTGCTTGTGTTTTTTTACATATTTTGAAAAAAAATAAAAATAATAATAAAAATTTTAAATGATTGGTGTTGGATTATCTTTCTGTTCTTGATAGATTTGAAGATATGTCTTTTTATCACATCTCCTGGCCAACTGAAAGAGGTGAGGAATACATGCCACAAGGAAGATATAAAGATGATTCACGGTGCACTCTTGCAGATAAATTGAAATTACACTCTATTTCTTCTATTAGATGCAATATTTGTAAATGTTCTGATCATTATGCTTCTGATTTTCACTTTTTATCTCCTCCAAATCTTCTTTATGAACCATACTTTGAGGTTACTGAAGCATCTAGGTTAGAATCCAAGCTTGAAAAATTCATGTCAAATCAAAACCAAATCATGATAAATCAAAGTGAGAATATTGAATATCTTAAAGGGATAGTCAAACATCTTGCTTTTGAAGTAGAATCTATATTTGCTAATACTGAAATGTTAGAAGCCCAGTTAGCACAACAAGCTTATAAATTTGAATTTGATTTGGAAACTGAAGAAATTGATTTAGAAAATTCCCCCTCTGATTTTGATTGTTTTGAAATTGAGCCTTATGTGAACATTAATGAATCTCACTTTGATTTTGATAATTGTAAACTTGATTCTTTTGATAATTTATTTGTGGAAAAGTTTGAGGAAATTAAAATTGAAAAACCCTCTTTTGATGAAATTGACTCTTTTGATGATATGTTATTTGTGGTTAATTCTGATGAAGGATATGAGGGGACTAATTTAGAAAGATCTTATTCTGATTTTGTTGATAATTTTGAAATTGATAAATTATTTGATGATGAACATGAGGAACCTGAAAATGATTTGAATATTATAAACATTGTTGAATCTCACTCTAATGTTTTGCCCATATCTATTGTTCACTCTTCTAATCTATTTGAAAAATCATGCTTTATTGAAGAATCTAATTTGAGACAAAAAGTTTATTTTGATGATCCAATACTTGAATCTTTTAATGAAAGTCCTGTTGCAATTGAAAATTTAAATTTGAAGAAAGGACTTATGATTTTGCTTTCTGATAAATTTAGGAAGATCATTGAATATCCTTTGATTGGAATTGAAAATATTGATTTTGATTTCCGCATATTTAAGAAAGCTATATTGATTGTGATTTATTTAAAATTTTGGATATTTGAATTTGTGGCTAAACTTTTTGGATAGCGGAAAAGGAGAAAATTACATACTATTTACTTTGGTACTGATTCACCTGCTTCACCATGATTTTTGGTTTTGGTCAAGCTAATGACCTAAAAATTAGCCCTTCTTGGGAGGCAACCCAAGCATTACCACATAGCTTAGTTTCTTTTATTTTAGCTTATTTTTAGAATTAATTTTTCTTTTCTTTTTGCAGGGAAAATAAAATTTTGCGCAAAATACGGCAATGCTGTAATCTGCTTTACAGTGCCGTAATGTTTGTCTGATTTTATCTCGAGAGTTTTTGGTATTTTACGGCACTACCATAATTTTTTTTACGGTATTGTAATTTTGAGTTTTTCTTACCAGAGAGTTTTGCGTAAATTACGGCACTGCCGTAAGGGATATTATGCCCGTAATTCTAAACCTACAGTCTACTTATCTGATTAGGTATTTTCTCGCTGCGATTTTAAGAAACTGGGTTGGAAAAAATTTTGATCTTTTGCACCATCATGAAGTACTCATCTTTGTCTATCATCTGGATATTTTTGCTGAATTTTAAAGTCCATGGATCATTCTAAAAAATATAGCAACTTTTCGATTCTGATTAATTTGTGCGCAGTTTTCTTTCGACTAATCTGATTAGTGTTTTTGCTGCAAGTTTTTAAGATGCTTTAATGAGTTGAAACCCTGATTTTTCGCCTGGAATATGAAGTTCATGTTTCATTCTATCTTGAGGATTAGTTGTTTTCTTGAAAATATTTTCTAACAATTTTAAAACACATGTTGTAGCTACTTTTCATAAAAAATTCAGTGGCTGCTCTACTTGCTTTCTACATGTTGTAGCTTCTTTTGCCTCTAGATCCAGAAATCTCCAAGAGCAACTGTCTTCCACCTCTAGCTACCACTGCATTTGCCTCTGACATCACTATTTCTAGCCATCGACACTAGATTATACCATCAGCAGACTCTTACTTCTTCTACTACCTCTATTTCCATTTATTTGATTTATTTATGCAGTAGACTCTTCATTAGTGACTGATTTTTTTATCTATGCAGCATTATTTCTGGCACCCACCGATCGACGATCTCACCTCCAGGACTATATTCTCTAGCAGGCCACTAGAGATTACTCACTCTACTGTCGGCACCATCACCATCATTGCTAGCAGCTTTTCAGCCAGCCTCTTTTCCACTTCTGCTTCTCGCCTGCATCAGCTCTTTCCACCAGGATTCCTCTAAACCAATGATGATATCTCTGATTCTCCCTTGAGAAAATTATTTTATCATTATTATTTTTTGAGACTATTTTCAGACTGAACCTTATGTTTTTAAAATTGTGCAGGTAAAATTTCAAAAGGCACATCTATGGACCTAGCAGCATCTGCCCCGACACTATTTTTAGTCTGAGCCTTATGTATTTTTGGTCAGAGCTTGCTATATAGTTTTGTGAGTATCATTTGCACTCTCTTGTATTCATGATTCTTTCATATGGTTTCATATTTCATTTGCTTTAGATGTATCACTCACTGATATTTCTTCTATATGGTTCTATGATGATATGATTGTTGATGATCCACTTTCTACTATCTTGTGGTGTGATTCTATTTTTAAAAGATTTTCATTGATAAATATCTTCCTTGATGATGAATAAACCTGTATTCATGATTAGAAAGAAACCTATCATGTTAGATTTATTTCTTCAATGCATATCTATTTTTTGAAATTTGACATTGATTAATGCATGAAATTTTGGGTAGATGTGTTATTTGAGGAATAAGATCTAAAGGTGAAACTACTCGTTTAAACAAAATAAGCATATGAGTATGATTACTGAATTGATATCAATTGATCAACCTAGTAGATGTTTAGTTTATTTTGCTATTTGTTGGAAGGAAGAATCCAAGATCTATAAAAATAGTGAGAGACTCCCCCCTACTTGGCACTATGTAAAATTGATAGTGGTACCTAAGTGGGTTGAAGTCTATGTCCAAAAGATAATGAGAGAGAAAAAGAATAAGACTCATCTACTTGGCACTATGCAAAATTGATAGTGGTACCGAAGATAAGAGTTGAAGTCAAAATAAAAAGTGTGTATTTGAGTGGGTACATGCCATCTGTGCAAAAACAACAAAATACATGAAAAAAATGAATAAAAAAAATGTGTGGAAAAAGATCTTGGAAACCTAATTCATGTAAACAAAAGTATGATAGATTTGAACTGAAAATTGGGTGAAATCATGAGATTGAAAATTCTATTTATTATACAAGTTGCAGAGTTTTATTTGATTGAGATGTAGATCTAGAAGGTTGAGTTTTAAAAATGATATATTTATTTGAAGTTTAGTGACACAATTGATGAAATTTTTCATTGATGATTGTATTTTAGAAATTTATTGAGCATGAAAAAGTTTATCTTTTAATCAATTTTTGATTTTTTTCTTGAGGACAAGCAAAGTTTGAGCCTTATGTGTTTGATGACTCCGAAATTTATAGTAAATTTCATGTCATTTTATATATCTTTTCGTATCAAATTCATACCACTTTTCCTATTTTTATGCCTTTTTTAATCAAATTGCAAAATCTACTTCTATTTTAGTTTTTGATGATTTTCAGGTAAAAAGGCACGATTTTAAGGTGTTTTTGAGCAAAATCAAAAACATAGAAGAATTCCCATCATCAAGAAGAAGATACATGACAAATTTCAAGCAAAATGGAGCCACGAACCAAAATACGACAGGGCCATAATCTATATTACGGTACAGTATTTTCGTACGTTACCATAATATCAGAGCACTGCCGTAATTTGGGGAGTTTTTCACCAGAGAATTTTCCTGATTTTACAGCACTGCCGTAAACAATTACACGGTGCCGTATTTTGGAGCGATTTCAAACCATAGATATTCACTGAAATTACGGCACTACCGTAAACCATTTCACGGGCTATAATTTCCAGACAATTCCGACCAGAGAGTTCAGTTGATTTTATGTCACTGTCGTAATACATTTTATGGGCCGTAATTTTGATCCAGAACACACAGAACCAAAATACGGCACCGCCATAAAATAAAACACGGCCGTAATTTTTTCCTAGACATGCGAGTTTTTCGGGGCCGATTCTTATGCGGACCATTATCTTGAGATCCAGGCATCCAAATTGAGATCCGAAAGATGCTGCGGACTCGTCTCAATGAGGAGAAGATAAAGGGACCAAAAGCCCCAATTTTTTTTGGGGGGGATAGAGAGAGCAATCAACAGAGAGGTGCTTAGGGTTCATCTTCACACCGAGAAGTGTGGAGGCCTCCTCAGGCCATAATTTTTACATAGAAGCTTCGCCTAGAGAAGAGGAGGATACCCCAGAAGTTTTAGAGCAAAAGGAGTTCGATTAGAAGAGGAATCAACGAAAGAAGGGTCACAACACTATTCATAAGCGGAATTACGGCTGTAATTTCTATTACAGCCGTGTTCTAATGTTATTTCTCCCTTTTCTTCGATTTCTGATCGTTCTAAACTATAGATTATTGTAATTCTCCATCCATGCTTGCTTAGACATATTATGGGACATGGGGTGCAATCCCCTTGATTTTTAATGACTCGATAACTATTATTTTCGTCATGATATTCCTCGTTGTGATAATTCTGCTTTTGTGATAAACCGTCTTTAATTTTTCTTAGATTTATAAATATCAGCATGTTTTAGAATTTTGCAAAATAGATTGAAAGGTTGACTGTGAATTTTGGAAACCTAAAAATCATTGAGTTTGGAACTTATCGTGAGAGATTAAGTTTGTTCTTTGAATTCTGATTTTTAGTAGTTTAATTGCCATGTTAGATAATTTGAATCTAGGATTGAGTTATTGTGTCAAATGTGGAGATCTTGCACGAAAGTGAGGATTGGAACGTTGGAGAACCATAAGTAGAGCTTGTGTTGAGACTCGGATGCACGAAAGTGATCCTTGAGATTTCAGTTGAGACAATCAACTTAGAATTCGGATGCACGAAATTGATCTTTGAGTTCTTTGATTGATGATTTACTTATCTTTAGCATTGGGATAAATTTTGTGCGAAAGCAAGGATTGGTCCCTGCATGATTGTTTGTACGAAAGTGAGATAATCCTTTTATGAAGTAAATTATGTCTGCACGAAAGTGAGATAATCCTTTCATAATGAAATTATTCTGACGACCTTTTATTTATATCTAGTCATTGAAATTAAGGTGGATGAAACCCTAGTCTCAGTTTCTCTCTGATTTATGCTTTCACCCCTTATATTGCTTACTTGCATTAAAATCGGTCACTTAGCTAGTAAGAATACAATTATTTGGTACTTAACAATAAAGTCTCTGTGGTTCAATATCTTTCTTTATTACTTCGAGTATCCATGCACTTGCTAAGTACAACAAGTTTTTGGCGCCGTTGCTGGGGACCTTAGTTTTGTTAATATCAAAATAGTTGTTAGTATTGCTAGACTAAGTTTTATTTAGATTTAACTTTGTTTTTTGTTTTTGTAGGTTTTTGATTTTCACAAGTTATGACAGAACTGTGATATCTGAAAATTTTGTATTTGCTTGTGTTTTTTTTACATATTTTGAAAAAAAAAATTGTGTTATCAATGATTCCTTTTCTGAATAACAACTCTTAGTTATTGAACAGATCAAGGCTCCATGATATGCTGATATAGTTAATTACTTAGTAGCTAATGTTTTTCCTCTTGATTTGAGTTATTAAGGAAAGAAGAGATTCTTGGCTAAAGTAAAGAACTATTTTTGGGATGAGCCTTATGTATTTAGGAGATGTGTAGATGACATTTTTAGGAGATGTATACATGAAGAAGAAATCACAGATATATTATTTCAGTGTCATGGATCTTCATATGGAGGGCATGCTAGTACTCAGAAGACTGCTTTTAAAGTTCTACAATCTGGATTTTATTGGCCCTCAATTTTTAAAGATGCAAGAAATTTTATTTTATCTTGTGATAGATGTCAAAGGGCAAGAAACATTACTAGAAGAAATGAGATGCCACTGTCCACTATTCTTGAGGTTGAAGTATTTTATCTTGTGGTCTATATGGTGATGGTGAACTAGGTCTAGGAATATCAACTTTACAAGGCAAATCACCATTTTGTGAAGGCTCATCCCCCTTAAAAGGTGGTGAGTTAGGATGGGACTGCACATGTGCAGGTTGTGATTCCAAAACTAGTTCACTACTAGGTTCAATATTAGGCTGTACCTCATCATAATCTAGTGATCCCCTTGGGTCCTCTAACTGTTTTCCACTCCTAGTTGTTATAGCATTACAATGTTCCCTAGGGTTAGGTTCAGGTTTGTCAGGTAATTTCCTTGGGGGTCGATAGGAAGTATTAGCTTGTTGTGCTATCTGTGTCTCTAAAATCTTATTGTGTGCAACAACACCATCTAATCTAGAGTTAATTTGCTTAAGGCTCTCTGAAACCTCTTCATTTTGTCTCATCTGGGCACCCATGAATTTTTCAAACATGTCCTCTACGCTAGATTATTAGGGTTGACTCTGATTTTGTTGTCTCTGCTAGTACCCTCTATTTTCATTCTGTCCACCAGTATGATTGTTACTCTTCCAAGATAAGTTAGGATGATTCCTCCAACCAGGGTTGTAGGTATTAGAGTAAGGGTCATTATTTCTACTTTGATTGTAACCCCCTACAGCATTAACTTGCTCACCACCCTGATCAACAATAACCTTACACTCTTCAGCATAGTGCCCATGATTCCCACATACTTCACAAGTAACGGAAGAAACTATAGCAGTTTGCATTTGGAAAGAATCAAATCGATTATACAAGGAATCTACCTTTTCTACTAAAGAACGCCAACCATCATCTTCTTTCTTACCATGTGGAGGACGATACAACACTCCTCTCTCAGTGGTCCACTGGTTGTGATTCAAAGCCATCTCTTCAATCAGTGTGTAGTAATCTTCAACTGTTTTCTTCATCAGGGCTCCTCCTGCAGCAGCATCAACAGTTAGACGGGTACTATAGAGTAAACCATTATAAAAAGTTTGAATTAAAACCCAATCTTCTAATCCATGGTGAGGGCACTTCCGTTGTAACTCATTGAAATGCTCTCATGCCTCACTAAGTGATTTGCTATCCCTCTGTGCGAAGCTTGTGATCTGATTTCTCAACTGAATCATCTTATTAGGTGGGAAGTATTCATCAAGAATACATTTGATAGTTGTTCCCAAGTGATGAATGTTCCAGTTAGATGAGAGTGTAGCCAGGCCTTCGCTTGATCCCTAAGGGAAAAAGTAAACAATCTTAGCTTTAAAGCATCCTCAGATACACCATTAATTTTCACAGTATCACATAATTCAAGAAAAAGAGATAAGTGTTGATTAGGATCTTCAAGCAGAGATCCTCCAAATTGATTCTGCTTGATCATTGATAGGAAGGCTGGTTTAATCTCGAAATTATTTGCATTAATTGCTGGCCAACTAATGCTGGATCGAATTCCCTGTGGATTTGGGGCTGCATAATCTATAAGTGTTCTCCTTTCAGCCATGATTGATTCTTCTTCTTCTCTTTCTTCTGCGAATCTAAGTTTCCACTAATGCTCCTGATCTAAGAGTCCTGCGCATAAACGAGTAGAAGATCAAATAAACTCAGAATTTGCATAAAATAAGAATATTTCATAGAAAATTCAGAAAATAATAAAGACAGGAAAATAAAACCTAGTATAGCAATATTTTTAATTCCTTCGATATCAATAGAAACTAAGGTCCCCAACAACGGCCCCAAAAACTTGTTGTGTCCACAAATGCACGGATACTCGAAATAATAAGATATCGGACCACAGAGACCTTGTTTGTCAAGTACCGAATAATCAATTTCTCACTCGCTAGGCAAACCGATTATGAGGAAAGCAAACGATCGAAAAGTTCATGAAATATTAGAGAGAAAGAATTGGGACTAGGGGTTCATCCATCCTGATTTCTATTACTATATATAAATAAATGTTCATCAGTTTATTCTTAATATGATAAAGATATAGTTTGCCTTAATAAGAAATTATCTCGCTTTCACGTAGATGATTAACATAAAATAATTCTCACTCTCACACAGATTTATTCTATGTTTAAGAAAAGCAAACCTTGACAAAGAGATTTAGAATCACTCTCGTGCATTCTATCTCGTTATCAACATCTCGAATGAAATTAAGTATTCTCATGCCTTAGTTTCACAAGTTTTACTTAAGGTTTTCTAACAATCAAACATCTATCTCTAGCATATTTTTCATGTCTATATGATTAATGCATCCTAGAACAAAATATCAACAAGTCAATAAACTTCTAAAATTTAGAATTAAGAATAAACATAATCTCTTACGATGAGTTCCTAATACTTGATTTTAGTGCTCCAAGTTTTATAAGTCACTTCTCAGTCCATATCATAAAAATCAAATGCATGCTGACAATATGAAACTAGAAAGCATTAAAGGCAGTGATCACTTAAGTAAAATTATCATATCAAAAATATTCTGATGAAATAGAAATCATTCAGTCATTATGAAATCAAGAGGACTACTCCCCATGTCCCAAAAGAGGTTTAAGCTAGCATGATCGAAGAATTACAATAAAACATCATCTAGAGTGATTAGAAATTGAAAGAGAAGAGTAAAAGTTACAAAACAGAGCTGTAATGAAAATTACAGCCCGTAATTTTGCTCCTGGACGCGATCAACAGTGGCGGCGCCCTTGTTTTTGTT
Source organism: Costus lasius (assembly GCA_027563935.2). NCBI lineage: Eukaryota > Viridiplantae > Streptophyta > Magnoliopsida > Zingiberales > Costaceae > Costus > Costus lasius. The sequence continues at coordinate 85,348,462 of CM050446.2, forward strand.
GATTTCTCCCTCGATCGATCTCCTTTCGCTTTGAACTTCTGTGATATGTTCTTCTCTTTCAGGCGAAGTTTCCTTTCAAATTTCGTGGCCAGCGATGGTCTGTACACTGAGAATCGACAAACCCTATGGCGATGGTGATTTCCTCCAATTCTTTCTGAATTCATGATAAAAATTGTTCTTTTTGCTTTTGGCTCCTTTTCCTCTTTATCCTGATCGTTCCCCTTTTTACGGATCTTCAATTGGTGCCCTAAAGCTCGAGAAATCATCTTTTTAAGTTTTGGGCAGAAAAATAGGGCGACTGGGCCTAAATTATGGTACCGTGAATATAATTATGATAGTGCCGTAATGTCTTTTGAAGTTACTGTAGGGAAATGGCTCGCAATTACGGCACTATAAAATTCGTTACGGTAGTGCTATAATCTTCTCGATTGTTTCTAAAAGTCCCTGTATGAAATTTGCACTAAATTACGGTACCATAAAATATATTATGGTAGTGCTGTAATTTTCCAAAAAGTTTATGCGGGAAGCGGCCGTGAAAATCATTACGGTAGTGCCAAATTTGCATATTACGGCACTACCGTAATTTCATGGGAAAACTCAGTTTGACTTAAAATTTGATGTGTAAACTCCTCTTGATGATTAGAATCCTTGTACGTATTGAAATTGCTTAAAAACCCATCAGAATAGTGCCTTTTTACCTAAAATTAATCAAAAACCAAAAAAGGTGTAGATTCCGAAGTATTTGACAAATAAGGCATAAAAATAAGCAAAAGAGCATGATTATGACCCTAAAAGACTAGTTAATAAGTATGAAAATTACTATGAAATTTAGAGTCATCACAGGTGCATTCTGATATGTGTTGATTTTGATATCTTGAATAGTGAACATGATATATGCAATCTCTTTAGTTTTGGTTACGTTCTGTAGTGTTAAAGTGTGGTTTGTTTTTGTGAAATTCCTGTTGATGTTTTGATTTCTTAGTAATGAATATATCAATGCCTGAGATTAGGGATGAACCTATTGTGATGAATTTATTTCTCTAATATATATCTGCTTGCTGGAATTTTTCATTGATTGATGCATGAGATTTTGGCTACATGTATTGTTTGATGAATTTGATCTAAGAGTGAAGCTACTTCTTTGAATAAAACAAGCATATGAGTATGATTTTTGAGTTGATATCAATTGATTAATCTAGTTGATGTTTGATCTATTTGCTATTTGTTGGAAAAAAAGATTCCATGATCCAATAAAGTGTGAGGTGACTCCCTTACTTGGCACTACGTAAAATTGGCAGTGGTACCAAAGACATGGGTTGAAGTCAAAATAAAAAAAATGATGAAAAAAAAAGAGAGAAAGAGAATGACTCCTCGTCTTGGCACCGTGTTCATTTGCAGTGGTACCGAAGCTAAGAGTTGAAGTCCTACTAAAAAGTATCTATCTATGTGGGTACATGCCATGGAGAGAAATCGTGTTACATTAACTCCGCTATCTCGGGTAAGATTTTTCCTATGAAACAAATATGAGTTCTATTACATTGGTTATGTAACTAGTGTACTCTAAATTCGTCATCAGAAAAAAAGGTGGTAATCGAATTAGAGAATGTAAACAATACAAAAAATGGAGGAACTAAAAGATTTTGAGTGGAAAAAGATCTTGGATATACTATTCTTGTAAACAAAAGTATTATGGATTTGAACTTAAACTGGGTTAAATCTTGAGATTGAAATTCTGTGTATTATACAAATTGCGACATTTTATTCGATTAAGTTGTAGATCTTGAGGATTAAATTCAAAAGATGATATGTTTATTTGGAATTTTATGTAGCATTTAGTGAAAATTTTCATTGGTGATTATATTTTAGAAGCTATTCTTCATAAGAAAGTTTATTCTCTTTGATCGGCTTTGATTTTTTTATTTGCTTAAGGACAAGCAAAGTTTGAGCCTTATGTATTTGATGACACAGAAATTCATAGTACATTTTGGATCATTTGATTGGTCTTTTTGTGTCATATTCATGCACTTTTGCTTATTTTTATGTCTTATTTATCAAATATTATGGATTCTACACCTTTTTCTCATTTTTGATCATTTTTAGGTAAAAAGGCAATATTTTAAGGAGCTTTTAAGCAATTTGTGTCCATTAACGAATTCCAATCATCAAGAGGAGAACACACATCAAATTTCACGTAAATTGGTGCTTCAAACCAAATTATGGCAGGGTCGTAATGAATATTACGGTACCATGGTTTTACTGAACTTACAAAATAAACCATGGCCCTACCGTAATTTATTTGACCTGCCGTAATTTTGGTCGATTTATGTCCAGAGGAAAAAACGGCACTGCCGTATTATGGTTACGGCCGTAATTCTGTCTGAAGGAATTTTGAAGCATTACACGGCACTGCCGTGGTTTATATTACGACCCATGTTCCTTTTCAGTTTCTTCACAGAAGATATTACGGCACAGCCATAATGGAAATTACGACCGTCATTATGACCTAGACAGCCGACTCTACCTAATTTTCCCAGTGTTACTGTAGCCCGATTTTTGCGCAGATGATTCTGGATGATTCAGACCACCATTTCAAAAACCATAAAAAGAGGAAAACTCTATAAGAAGAGGAGAAGATCACTGAACAAAAAGGCCCTAATTTTGATCGATGATTCAGAGAGAATCGAGTTTTTCACCGCCGCCCTAGGGTTCATCGCCGAAAAGTGTACAGACCACCATCGGACGTGAAATTTGAGGGAAAGCTATGCCTGTAGGGGGAGAACATAGCCCAAATGTTTCAGAGTGAAAGGAGATCGAAGGAGGGAGAAATCAATGAAAGTGTGGACGCCTGCACTATTCATCGCAAGAATTACAGGCTGTAATTTTCATTACAGCCCTGTGTTTAGTAAATTCCTCTTCTTCTTCTTCTTCTTCTGATCATTGTAAACTATGACAAATTTTAATTCTTCCATCATGCTAGATTAAATCTTTTATATGACAGGGGGTGTAATCCTCTTAATTTCTTAATGACTAGATGAATCTTTATTTCATCAAGATACTTTTATTATGATAATTCTACTTAAGTGATAATTGTCTTTAATCTTTTCTAGTTTCATATTGTCAACATGTTTTGGAGTTTTGTGATATGGACTGAAAAGTGACTTGCATAACTTGGAACCCTAAAATTGAGATTTAGGAACTTACCGTAAGAAATTAGGTTTGTTCTATTTTTAGATTTTAGAAGATTATTTCCTTGTTGATAATCTGATCTAGGAGATATTAATGAGTTAAACATGAAGATATTGTAAGAAATTAGGTATTGGATCGTTGGAAACCCTTAAGTAGAACCTGTGAGTCTAAAGTATGAAAATATTTAGTATTCACTTTAGATATTGGCATTGAGATTGAATGCACGAAAGTGATTCTAAATCTTTTTGACAAGGTTTACTTATCTTTAGCACTGAATAATCCTACACGAAAGTGAGGGTTGTTCTTTGCAAATTGTCTGCGCGAGAGCAAGATAATTTCTTTATGAAATAAATCAAATCTTTATCATAATAAGAATAAACTGACGAACACTTTATTATCTAGTCATTGAAATTAAGGTGGATGAAACCCTAGTCCCAGCTTTTCTCCCTGATATTTCGTGCAACTTCCGATTACTTGCTTACATCTTATTAGATTGGCTAGCTAGTAAGAAATTAACTCTTTGGTACTTAACAAACAAGGTCTCTGTGGTTCGATATCTTTTTATTACTTCGAGTATCCATGTACTTGCGGACACAACACCTGCATACATGGTTCAGATTCCATCCTTGACCTTTTAGTGCTAAGTGGTTGACCTTGGACTAAATCCAAGTCACAACTTCCTCCCACTAGCCTTTTTCAAGGAAAGACATTTCCATGAAAAATAGCACTATAAGCAACAATCACTTGTTCTCCTATGCGTCTATGGAAATTTGTATCCCTAAGTGAACTTAGGATACACCACTTACACTTTATCAAATCAAGATGAAATTAAGTTCAGTGTGGAAGAAGCTTTTAGCATCACCTCATAAGAGATACATATGACATTCAATTCTCCCACTAGAATCAACTACCAAGGTATTCTTTAGGGGGTATGAGCTATGAGCTAACCTCATACTCATTATGATAGTCATCTGTGGCTCAAGTATTCTTCATCCTTCCTGAACTGAAGATTATTCATGAATTTTTATAAGCTGGTTCTATGAATTCCTTTCTTTTGACCTTTTAGTCCACTTCTCATTTCTTGGTGAAGGACATCCATTTTCTACCAATAAACAAGTATCTGCCTATCTTTGACGTCTCGAAAGAGGTTAAGATAGCCACACCTCTAGAAGGAGTTTGATTCCAAGAGTTCATTTGCTTGAAGTCATTGGATGCATTTCTGGTTTATGATAAAAGATAATCAGATCAGAAGATTGGTATTCAATATGAACCATTTATTAAATTCACTTTACCCGAGCCTGAAGACGAAGGGTCACTTCTCTTCATCTCTCTTTGAGGATGCTTGCAATCTTTGCGCCAATGGCCCCCCTGGCCATAGTTGAAGCAAGCATTCTTCCTCACCTTGGCCTTCTTCAATGCTTTGGCCTTGGACTTGCCCTTTACCCCTTTTCCGCTTCTTACTGTCCCTAGAGACCATAAGAACAGACTTGTCCATTTCCTTCTCGGTCATTTCCAGCAGTTTCAGCAGATGCTCATGAGTATTTTCAATTTTGTTCATATTGAAATTAATGATGAATGCACTGTAACATGGAGGCAACGACTGCAGGATCATATCCATGGCCAATTCTTGATCCATCGGTGTCCCAGTTTAGTGAGATGTGACAAGTACCCAAGCAACTTGAGCACATGCGGTCCCACTGGAACACTGTCAGGCATCTTGCATTGATAGGGCAGCCGTGGATATTTCAAACCTTTCTATTCTTGCCTGCGATTCAAACAATTGCTTTAGATGCGTGATGATCTAAAACACGTTCTGATCCTCATGTTGCATCTACAACTCAGACAACATCGTGGACAACATAAGGTAGGCAAAGAAACTATTTGGATAGGAAGTTCATTTCTGATCTTCAGGTGGTTCCAACTACTATAGATCATATTGAGCTCTATTATGACAACAATGAGGTTATTGCATAGGCAAAGGAACCACGCTCTAATCAAAGGTCCAAACACATACTCAGGAGATTTTACTTGATCAGAGAGATCATTGACCGAGATGATGTCAAGATTAGTAGAGTTGACACAGAGAACAATCTAGTAGACCCACTGACCAAGGCTTTGGCGTAGCAGAAGCAGGATGGTCATACGAGGGACATGGGGTTGAGGTTTCTCAACCTTTAGGTCTAAGTGCAAGTGGGAGATTATTGGTGTTTATGCCCTAAGACCTATTATTGGTCTATCTTTTGTACTACTTGACATTGATATTTCTTAAATATCATTCTGGCATTGTCGTTATCATGCTTAGTTTATATCTATGATTGTGTACTTGCATGATAATGTCCCTAGAGATAAATTAGATATGTGCTCAAACTCTTGTCCCCAGTGAAGTACCTAAGTGGATATGGGACAGCTTTGGTACATGTGAAACTAGTATATGGGTTGGTTAGGCATGAGATGCTAACGCAGACATATGGGTATATCAGTGGTGGATATACAGGACTAACCTGCTGTGAGGCTATGACTTGGGGTCATGAGTTATTCTCACAAGTGATAGGAGATGCATTGATCCCTTGACTTGAGGTCATTGACTCTTCTATATGGTTAGGAACATGCTTTGATGCAACTTGACACCTCACCGTAGTTGGGAGGTCATAACGGTTGTCATTGAGCATGTAACAACCCATATGAGAAGGTCAATGTACAGACAGAGGATTTGCCCTTTCCTGAGAGAAGCTTGATATACATGGGGCCCCCCTATGGTTCTATGAGTAATAGTGTATGGACATACCCAGGTGGAAACCTGATTTAGTCATGACCATGAGATTCGGTGAAAACAAGTGGTGACATGCTTGTCCAATCATACATCAGTTTGGCAAAGAGATTGTAATGCATCTGTACCTAGTTGCGATGATGGAGATGTCAATGTCGATATCCATTCCGATGACTTGGGTAGTAGCGATGCACTGCTAGGTGCCACTCATTGCTTGTGATGACCTTAGATCATCACTACCAACGTCAGAGGAACCTACAGGGTCGCACACCTTGATACTCGAGTTCTCATATTGATTGGGAAGCCTTATAATCGAGTTATTGGATAGCTCCGATTTATTTGGGAGTTTTCATCAGCGCCAATGGGCCTGATGAGATGGAAGAGACTTATTGGAGGTAAACTTTATTTTTGGCAGGTTGACCCGAAATTGACCATGGTTGGTCACATTTGAGTTAGGGTTGCATTGGATTGGATCCAATGGCTTAATCAACTTGTGCAATGAATTTTAGGCTGTCTCATTGCCTAATGTGGCCCAATAATAAGTTGTCATGAAGAGATAAGAGGGCATAAGGGTATAATGGGGATAAAACTTACTCCATTGGCCCCTATGGGCATAATGGGGAGAAGTTGGTGTAATGTGGTTCATTAGGAAACAATTGGCGCCTCCCCCTTCTACCTTGGATGGTAACCTTCCCTCTATGGCAATGCTTGGGGTGAATATCACTACATGGACTTCTTTGGAAGGTCTTTGGTGTATATGGCTAATAGGAAAAAGTTTATGGAAAGCACTTGGTGAATTTCCTAAACCTTAACCCTAATTGGCCAAAACCCCTTATCCTAGCCACACCTATCTTCATGTATTACGCCTATATAATGTCTATTGCCGCCCCTTGCTAATTATGACATTCATATGCGAGAGCAAGAACAAGGGGTTGGCGTGAACAACATCATAGGGCACAAGCATCCTCTTCCATCAAAATAGCCGCAAGCCTCCTACACTCTCCTCTTGGCGCAACTTGTTGGAGGGCTTAGCGGCATCCTCATATTCCTCCTTCTTCCTTGGCGCTTCTTCCTTGAAGGAGGCGCAAGCATAGAAGAAGGATACCAAAGGCTTGGATCTTCTTCCCAAGGCTAGTACCAGGCGTGGAAGAAGAGAGAACTCGAGGGATCCGTGTGTGTGAGACTGCAGAGGGAGCACACTTGAGCGCCTACCTCGACATCGATCCGCTCTTGCTCTAGGTACATTCTTCTTTCATCGTGTCGATCCCCTTGCAAGAAACGATCCATTGGGTTTTTGGGACCGGCCTATTTCGGGGATACGCTTCTGCTATATCATTGTAATGTCTTGTAAAATTTTATAAATATCCCTTGGGTTTCCAACAAGCAGAACCCACGAGAGAATTGCAGTGCAATTACTACATGTAGTGGTAAGCAATTGGAGAAAACGAAGAGTACCTGACCCTAACCTGAGTCCTGATGCATCTACCAGTGATAAACTCAAACCCGAGAAACCATGCGAGGAGAAAGAGGATGAAGTGAGACAACCAGCTTATATCCCACCACCGCCTTATAAGCCACCAATTCCATTCCCCCAAAGACTGGCTAACGCAAAGCTAGATAAATAATTCAGAAAGTTTTAGAAATTTTTAAAGGACATTCTTTCAAATCAAAGATAGCTGGAGCAACCAGGCATAGTGGCACTTACTGAAGAGTGTAGTGCTATAATTCAAAACAAGCTTCCAGAGAAATTAAAAGATCGGGCAGCTTTTCGATACCATGTAAAATAAGGGATTTGTCTTTTGATCATGCACTTTCTGACTTAGGTGTCAGTGTCAGTTTAATGTCTTCTTCTATATGTAGGAGACTGGATGTTAGCAATGTCAAACCAACACCAAATTCATTACAACTTGCTGACCGCTTAGTATGCAAGCTGGTAGGAATCTTGGAAGACGTTCCGATGAAGGTCGGTTATTTCTTCATTCCAGTCGACTTTGTCGTGCTAAAGATGGGGGAGGACACAAAATTACCAATAATTCTGGAAAGACCATGTTGGTGTGTATGCCCTGAGACCTAATTTTGGTCCATATTTGTACTAACGCACGAGGTGCTAACGCAGACATATGAGTATATCAGTGGTGGATATACTAGACCGACCCGCTGTGAGGCTATGACTTGGTGTCATAAGTTATCCTCACAAGTGACAGGAGATGCATTGATCCCTTGACTTGAGGTCATTGACCATTCTATATGGTTAGGGGCATGCTTTGATACAACCTAACACTTCGCTGTAGTTGGGAAGTAATAACGGTTGTCATTGAGTATGTCACGACCCATATGAGAAGGTCAATGGACAGACAGAGGATTTGCCTCTTCCTGAGGGAAGCTTGATATCCATGGAGCTCCTCTATGGTTCTATGACTGAAAGTGTATGGCCATACCCAGGTGAGAACCTGATTTAGTCATAACCATGTGATTGGGTGAAAACAAGTGATGACACACTTGCCCAATCGGATATTAGTTCGGCAAAGAGACTATAATGCATCTGTACCTAGTTGCGATGATGGGGATGTCGATGTCGATATCCATTCCGATGACTTGGGTAGCAGTGATGCATTGCTAGGTGCCACTCTCTGCTTGTGGTGACCTTAGGTCAGCACTACCAACGTCAGAGGAACCTACAGGGTCGCACACCTAGATACTCGAGTTCTCGTATTGATCGGGAAGCCTTATGATCGAGTTATTGGATAACTCGGATATATTTGAGAGAATTCATCACGCCAATGGGCCTGATGAGATGGAAGAATGTTATTGGAGGCAAACTTCATTTTTGGCAGGTTGACCCGAAATTGACCACGGTTGGTCACATTTGGATTGGATCCAATAGCTTAATCAACCCTTGTAATGGAGTTTGGGCTAGCTCATTACCCAATGAGGCCCAATAACAAGTTGTCATGAAGAGATAATGGGCTAAAAGGGTATAATGGGGATAAATCTCCCCCCCCCCCACCCCATTGGCCCCTTGCATGGTGGTGCATCTTCCTTGGAGGAGAACCCATGGCATTGGCCGAACCTTGGGGTGTGCTTCTAGGGTTTTTCCTAGAACTACCTCTAGGGTTTGTGAGCTAAACCATGGAAAGGAGGACCTTGGAGCCAACCTTGAAAACCAAGCTAGGGGTCGGCTAGACTAGGTCAAGTTTGAGGGGCTTGAATTCTAGGTCAAGAGTTGAACCCCTTTTTGGCATGGATTGGTTCAATGTCTTTAATGGGCTATGATCACATCATCCTTTTATTGCTTTCTTTACAAAAGCTAAAGCATGCCTGTGGTGTTTTATCGTTATGTTATCACTACAGGATTGCATGCCTCTAATGTTAGACATAAGATAAAACTGAGTTGATGAGACCTCAAAAATCCTCAATCAAAATATCAAGTCTAGTAGCCTTCAAACGTGTAGCCCTCATCAAACTATCGATCAGTGGTGTTGTGAACTGTTTTCCACCCTCGTGGGACACACCCACTTATCTTTAGAAGGTGTGTGGTGACAATGGTTACCTCAGTCTAGTTTTAACCTGGGCGTGCCTTCGCAAGGAAACTCGTTGGCCCTGGGTATAACGGTTAGGAATGGACTTGACTAGATTTTCATATGTGCGGGGCACATGATGAAACTCTAGAGGCATCGTTGAGAGGTTAGGGTTTCATGCTATATCCAGCCCTCGCTGGACATGGAATGCCTAGACTGTCTCAATAAGGGGAATTGCTTAGAGCAATCGGCCAGCGTGCCTACCTTAAGAAGCATGGGTCGCTTTGTGCATCTCATCCCACCATCGTGGGATGCGAAGCCCTATGTGGAATAAGGATCCCATCTCACTAGGAAATCTTAAATTTCTGATTGACTTCCTGGGTTGTCAATTCGATTAAAATAGTGGGAGCCATGATCATTTAATAAGAGTCTAGATTAAATGATCTAAAAGTAGTACTAATATGCTGTTTCTTGGTTGTTGTTGAACAATAGCTGTGAACAATGGCAGATGGTCACTGCGATCTACCTTGGAAAGGGATAAGTTGGTTGGATCCAACTTACTGGATTGGTATATGAATTTGAGAAATGTGCTCAAGCTCGAGAGGAAGCTCTATGGTCTTGAGCAGCCAATTCCTGAGCCACTTCCATGCTCGGCCTCAGCGGCTGAGAAGGATGCTTATGATAAGCATCAGGCTGATACTTTGGAGGTTGCTAATTTGATGCTAACTAACATGTCGCCCGAATTAAGAGGGCAATATGAATCTAAGAGTGCCTCTGAGATTATTTCTAATCTAAGGCAGCTCTTTGATGAATTGGTTGAGCTCAACCCTCCTAAAGTAGACATTCAATGTGTTGAGCCCAAAGGCTTAACTAAGACATTGAAGATAAAGATGGAAAGAGTCAGGAATAAAAAGTGCTACTCATGTAGAGGACCACCTCACATGATAAAGGACATAGTGCGACTTGAGAATGAGAAGAAGAGAGGCAAGGCTTCGTCTTCATGCTCGGGTATATATGTTACTGAAGTCAACCTTTCTACTTCTATGACATGGGTATTGGATACCGCATGTGGAGCTCATATTTATACAAATATGTAGGGGCTCAAGAAAAGTAGATCGGTGCGGCCTAGAGAGATTGACCTACGGGTTGGAAACGGAGCACAAGTTGCTGCTGTTGCTGTAGGAGTTTTGACTTTCTCCCTGCCTTCTGGACTTCTATAAGAACTAGATCATTGCTATTATGTACCTTCACTTACTGAAACATTGTATCCATTCCTTGCTTGGCAAATAAAGGATTTAAGTTTAAAATAAAGGAGAACTCTTGTTCTTTCTCATTTGCAAACATGTTTTATGGGAAGGGTACTTTGTGCAATAGATTATATGTCTTGGACATAGATAGTTCTATGTGTAACATAAATAACAAAAGGATCAAACTGAGTGGTTCAGTTGGTGCTTTCCTATGGTATTGTCGATTAGCCCATATAAACAAGAATCACATCCAACAACTCCATGCAAATGGGTTGTTAGATTTAAGTTCCTTGGAGGAATTCGATACTTGTGAGCCTTGTTTATTAGGGAAAATGACAAAGGCACCCTTCACCAAGATCGGTGAGAGGGCAAGATGTTTATACATAGAGATGTGTGTGGGCCATTCAGTAAACAAGCTAGAGGAGGGTACAACTACTTCATCACACTTACTGATGACTTCAGCAGATATGGTTATGTGTATCTGATGAGACATAAGTCTGAATCATTTGAGAAATTCAAGGAGTTCAAATATGAAGTAGAAAACCAGCTTGGAAAATCTATTAAAACTCTTTGATTAGATCGTGGAGGAAAGTATCTGAGTGGTGAGTTCTTTGACTATCTTAGGGAGTGTGGGATCCTATCCCAACTCACTCCTCCTGGAACACCTCAGTGGAATGATGTGTCTAAAAGGAGAAATCAAACTTTGTTGGACATGGTTCTATCTATGATGAGTCATGTATTGTACTCCGTAAGTGCACGGATACTCAAAGTAATAAAAAGATATTGAACCACAGAGACCTCGTTTGTTAAGTACCAAATAATTAATTTCTTTCTAGCTAGGCAATCAAAAATATACAAGTAAACTATTGAAGGCTACACGAAAATATCAGAGAGAAAATCTGGGACTAGGGTTTCATTCACTTTAATTTCCATGACTAGATATGAAAAGATGTTCGTTAGTCTAATTTTATTATGATAAAGACATAATTCACTTAATAAGGAAATTATCTCGCTTTCACACAGACAATTTACAAGAACCAATCCTCACTTTCGTGTAGGATCTATTAGATTGTTAAATAAAAGTGAATAATTAACAAAGAACTCAAGGATCACTTTCAAGCATCCAAATTCTAAGTTAATAATCTCAAGTGGAAACTCAAGGATCACTTTCGTGCATCCGAATCTCAACACAGGTTCTGCTTAAGGTTCTCTAACAATCTAATATTCAATTTCTTGCAATATAGTCATGTTTATTTTATTAACTCAATCCTAGATCAGATTATCAATGATGACATTAAACTTCTAAAATTAAGAAATAAGAACAAACCTAATTTCTTACGGTGAGTTCCTAACATTCAATTTTAGGGTTCTAAGTTCTCAAACAAATCACCCTTTCGGTCCTTATTGCAAAAACTCTAAAACATGCTTGATAATATAAATCTATGGAGAATTAAAGAGCAATCATCACAGAAGCAGAATTATCATACTAAAATTATACGTGACGAAATAATGAAAAAAATTTATCTAGTCATTAAGAAATCAAAGGGAATCACTCCCCCATGTCCCAAAAGAAGTTTAAGCTAGCATGGTAGAAAGATTACAATAATCCATGGTTCAGAGGGATCAAAAATCGAAGAATTATTAAACACAGCACGGCTGTAATAAAAATTATAGCCGTAATTTTCCATATGAACAGTGGTCGGCGGCGTGCTTTTGTTGATTTCTCCTTTGATCGGCTTCCTTTCACTCTGAAACTTCTGGAGTATCTTCTCCTCCTCTAGGCCTTCCCTTCAAATTTCACTGCCTGAGATACGTTGTACGCTTCCCGGTGGTGAAACCTAGGGTGGCAGTGGAAAACTCGATTTCTCTCTAGAAAGTGGATGAAAATTAGGGCTTTTTGGCTCTCTGTCTTCTCCTCCATCTAAACTCCCCTTTTGCTTTTTACGGATCTTTAATTTATGGCCTAGATCATCCGCAATCGATTGCACAAAAATTGGGCTTCAAAGTTGACTGTGGAAGTCAGGCATTAACGATAGAATTATGGTCATGTTTCTGGTTACAGCACTACCATAATTTTAGTTGAATTCTCTGATCGAAACTATCTAGCAATTATGGAACCGTAAAATAGGTTACGACGGTGCCGTAATTTCAGCTAAAATTTTTGGTCAGAAATCACTCCAAATTACGGCCTGTGAAACGCCTTACGGTAGTGCTGTAATTTCCAAAAAACTTTCTAGATGAAAAACTCCCCAAATTACGGCAGCGCTGTGATATTACGGTAGCTGGTGAAAACACGGTACCGTAATATGGATTACGCCCTGCCGTATTTTGGTCTGTGGTTCTGATTTACGTGAAATTTGACATGTAATCTTCTCTTGATGGTGGGATTCATTCATGCATCTGGAATTGCTTGAAAACGCCTGAAAATCATGCCTTTTTACCTGAAAATCATCAAAAACACAAAAGAGTGTAGATTCCGTAGTATTTGATAAAAAAGACATAAAAATAAGCAAAGATTGTAATTATGACACAAAAATATCTATCAAATGGCACAAAATTTACTATAAATTTTGGTGTCATCAAACACCTAAGGCTCAAACTTTACTTGTCCTCAAGCAAAAATCAAAAATTGATCATGGGAATAGACTTTCTCGCGAAGAATAAATTTCTAAATTACAATCACCAATGAAAAATTTTCACCAATTGCTTCATAAAATTTTAAATAAACACATCACCCTTTGAATTTAATTCTCAAGATCCACAACTTAATCAAATAAAATTTTGCAACTTGTATAAAAATTCGAATCTCAGTCTCGTGAATTCATCCAATTTTTAGTTTAAATCTATCATACCTTCAGGAATAGGATATCCAAAATCTTTTTTTCCACTCAAAATCTTTCTTTTTCTTTTTATTCCTTTTTTTTGATAACATGTACCCACATAGATACACACTTTTTATTGGGACTTCAATTCTTGTCTTAGGTACCATTGTTAATTTTACACAGTGCCTAGTAGAGGAGTTATTTTTTTTTTATTTTTTTTTTCTTTACAGACTTCAACCTATATCTTCGGTACCACTGTCAAGTGCCAAGTAAAGGAGTCAGTTTCTCTTTTTGGATCTTAGATTCCTTCTTCCCAACAAATAGTAAAATAGACTAAACATCAACTAGACTAATCAATTGACATCAATTCAAAAATTATACTCATATGCTAATTTTATTTAACAAATAGTTTCACTTTTAAATCAATTTCATCAAATAATATATCCACCTAAAATTTCATTCATCAATTAATGAAAAATTTCAAAAGCAGATATATATTAGAAAAATAAATTCGACATGATAGATCTAGTCCTAATCACAGGTGTGAATTCATTCATCATCAATGGAATCATACAATCAACAATAATATCTTCAAAATATAGACTAGGCCAAAAATGAACACATCAACAAAAATAGTATATACTCATCAATCATAAAAGTATCACAATGTTATCATGTCATCAAGCATGCACCTCCACAGGGTGCTCAAAATATCAAAAGTATCATCATACAACCCAATTGAAATAATATCATCATCAAAATGTGATACAACCATATCGAATAATCAAATCAATATCACAATATCATACACCCATATCGAATGATCTTATGGTCAAATAAAGCAGAGTAAGGTAGCAATGGCGGACACAATGAGTTTTGAAGAATCACCCTTCCCTATAAAATATGAAACATCAATAAGAAAAGGAAAAATAAATGCAAAGAAGTAAGGGAAAAAGATACTCACAAAACTCTACTCATCATCATCAGATCGGATTTCCTCGGTGTCCTCCTCTGCTGCATCCATAGGATCAAAGGGCTGCTCTCCCTGGTAACCACTATGGTCACCTCCTCGTCTGCTATCCTCATACCCGAAGCGGTCATAAAGAAAATTTCCCATATCTTCCATGTAAGTGCTTAGCTCTTCCACATCCTGGTGGATATGGTGCACGGTGTCAGTCATCCTCCCCATGCAATCCATCATCTTCTCCATACGATGTCCTTGACGATATATCTCGGTAGAGAGTGCCTGGAATCCTGGGTCGAAGGCACTAGACCATCCTCTAGTAGGTCTGTGGGAAGAATCAGCAGTTGGGTGAGTAGAATCAGTAGGCCGGTGAGATGGTGACTCCATACTAAAAGGATCATCTCTTCCACCCCAAGTGGGTGGTGGTGGGACTGTACTCAATGGTGGTGTAAAAGCGGCGTCGGCGGTGCTCGGTGAAAGTTTCCAATTTGTTCGTTCCTTCACAGTGGTCTTCTCTACGTGGGGGTAACGGTAAGGTAGGGGCATTTGGGTCCTAGGACCAAACAAAAGACATCCCCCTCTCTAACTATCATCTTCATAGCCATGCAAGACTCAAGATCAAGCCTTGCATTCCCCCTTACTACTTCTACCTCATAGGGCTCAACATTTAGATGTAGGGCTATAGGGGTAATCAGCCCACCTATTACAATGGCGCCCTTCTTTGCTCTAGCCACTTTGTCCATGTGCTTCATCAAAAAGAAGGCAACATCCACTACTAATCCATTAAGCATCCGCCATAGAAAGTAGAGCTCAGATTGTCTTACCATACAATCACTATCTCCTCTGGCAAAAACTATGTGGGCAAGAACTCTATGAGCATACTTTATACAAGGATTCACAATCCTCGAAGCTCTAGCAGAAATAGCAGAAAAATGGGTCTCGTGGGTAATCGGATTTCAAAATGTTGGTGTATTTGCCCTAGGACCTAGTTTTGGTCCATTACTGTACTACTTGATGTTTATATTTTATATCATTCTGGCATTGTCATTATCTATATTTGCTTACATCTGCGATTATGTACTTATATGATAATGTCCCTGGAGACAGATTGGATCTGTGCTCAAATGATTGTCCCCAGTCAATGTACCTGAGTAGATAAGGTACAACTCTGGTACTTGTGAGACAGGTATATGGGCTAGTTAGGCACAAGGTGCTAACGTAGGCATATGGGTATATCAGTGGGGGATATACTGGACCGACCCGCTGTGAGGCAATGACTTGGTGTCACGAGTCATCCTCACAAGTGATAAGAGATGCATTGATCCCTTGACTTGAGGTCATTGGCCATTCTATATGGTTAGGGATATGCTTTGATACAACCTAACGCCTTGCCGTAGTTGGGAGGTAATAACGGTTGTCATTGGGCATATCACGACCCATATGAGAAGGTCAATGAACAGACATAGGATTTGCCCCTTCCTAAGGAAAGCATGATGTCCATGGAGCTCCTCTATGGTTTTATGACTGAAAGTGTATGACCATACCCAGGTGAGACCTGATTTAGTCATAGCCATGAGATTGGATAAAAACAAGTGGTGACACACTTGGCCAATCGGATATCAGTTCGGTAAAGAGACTGTAATGCATCTGTATCTTCACTGGGTTTTTGGGACCGACTCGTTTCGGGGATATTGCTTCCGCTGTGTAATGTTTTGTGTAATTTCTATCTCTAAAAATTGTAAAATATCCCCGAGGTTTCCCAACACAAAACACATTCTCTATAAACCCAATCGGTATTTGGGTATACCCTCCAAAACCCAAATGAAAGATAGATCTGATTTCTCTCAAAGTTAACTTACTCTCAACATTAGCTAGTCTGAATGTGACTTCTCCTTCAGCAGGTCCATTGGAAAACTCTCGTAGGTCCACATTCAAGTGTTGTGATCCGAAAGGACACACTTTTAAATACAAGCTGGTAGACTCGTTTTAGGTGTCGCGGCCAAAGGTATTGACATACAGGGCTATTGTCACTCCCTGGCACGGCTCCAAAAACTTATTGTCCCTAACTTGTAGTGTCCGCAAGTGCACGGATACTCAAAGTAATAAAGTAAATATCAATCCCACAGAGACCTATGCTGTCAAGTACCAAATAATTGATTTCTTCCTATCTAGGCAATCGAATAAAAAAAGCAAGTAGAGAGCGTAAACACACGGGAAAATAATATCAGAGAGAAATTGGGACTAGGGTTTCGTTCTCTTGGATTTTCATCACTAGATATATAAAGATGTTCATCAATCAAATTCTAATATGATAAAGACTTAATTTACTTAAAAAAGGGATTATCTCACTCTCGTGCAGATAACCATGTAGAGATGAATCCTCACTTTCGTGCAAGATTCATCCCAGGCTGAGGATAAGTAAATCATCAATCAAAGAACTCAAGATCACTTTCGTGCATCCGAATTCTAACTTGATTGCCTCGAGTGGAATCTCGAGGATCACTTTCGAGCATCCGAGACTCAACACACATTTTACCTATGGTTCTCCAACGTTCCGATCCTCACTTTCGTTCAAGATCTCCACGTTTGACACAATAACTCAATCCTAGGTTCATAATCATCATCAAGGCAATACAAACAACTAAAATAAAGAAATAAGAATTTAACCTAATTTCTTAGGGTTGGTTCCTATTAATCAATTTTAGGGTTCCAAGTTCTCAAGCAAATCACTTTTCGGTCCTTATTGCGAAAACTCTAAATCATGATGACAAAAAGTAAACTAAGGAGAATCTTAGATCAATAATCGCATAGGTAAAATTAGCAAAGTAGAATAATCATGATAAAAGTGTAAAGTACCTAGTCATTAAGAAAATCGATGGGAATTACTCCCCCATGTCCCAAAATAAATTTAAGCTAGCATGGTGAAGGGATTACAAAATACCATAATTTCAGAAGATCAAAAATCAACAAGAGAAGAGTTTTAGGAAAATACAGCACGGCTATGAAATATTTCACAGCCGTAATTTGCAATAAAAGCGGTGAACAGTGGCGTCCCTCCTTTTTTTGATTTCTCTTCCAATCGATCTCCTTTCATTCTGATACTTCTGGCACATTGTCTCCTACACCAGGCGAAGCTTTGGTATGAAAATGACGGCCATAGATGCCCTAGATTCATCGCAGCGGCTGAACCCTAGGTGGGGGCGTCAATTGCGATTTCTCCCTCGACAGTGGTTGAAATTTGGGGCTTTTGGTGTCTTCGTGTTACTCCCGTGAAAAGCTCCCCCTCCTCTTCTTACGGCATCCAATGTAAAGCTCTAGATCGCCCGCAATCATCTCCGCAAAAATCAGGCGTCAAAATTGACCTGGGAGTCGCGTTTAAAACATGAAATACGACTGTGTAATAGTTTACGGCCCTGTCGTAAAATTGCGCGAGTGTTCTGTTCTGAAAGTGCTGGAAAATGTAGCACCGTAAAATACTTCACGGCACTACCGTAAAATTGGTTGATCTCTCTGGTCGAAAACGTCTGGAAACTACGGCCCGTAATATGGTTTACTGTAGTGCCGTAAAATCAGTGAAACTTTCTGATCCGAAAGCGCCCCAAAATACAGCTCGTAAAATGGTTTACGGTAGTGCCGTATTTTCAACAAAATCTTCTGTTCGGAATTTCTCCAAATTACGGTAGTGGCTCGATATTACGGTATCGTACGAAAATACGGTACCGTAATATATATTACGGCACTACCGTATTTTGGGGAGTTACTCCGTTTTGCATGAAATTTGTCATATGTCTTCTTCTCGATGATGAGAATTCTTCTATGTGTCTGATTTTGCTCGAAAACACTCCAAAATAATGCTTTTTTGCCTGAAAATCATGAAAAACCAAAATAGAAGTAGACTTTGCAATATTTGATGAATTCAGCATAAAAACAAGTAAAAGATCCTCAATTTAGCATGAAAAGATATCTAGAATGATACAAAATATATTATATATTTTGGTGTCATCAAAATACATAAGGCTCAAACTTTCCTTGTCCTCAAGCAAAAATGAAAATTTGAAATCAATATTTGATTTTAAGAATAACCTTTTCATGCTCAATAAATTTCTAAAATACAATCATCAATGAAAAATTCCATCAATTGTTTCACAAAACTTCAAGTAAACATATCATCCTTAGAACTCAACCCTCTAGATCCACAATTCAATCAAATAAAACTTTGCAACTCGCATAATAATTAGAATTTTCAATCTCAAGACTTCACCCAATTTCAGTTTAAATCTATCATGCTTTTGTTTACAGGAATTAGGTTTCCAAGATCTTTTTCCACACAATTTTTTTTTGTATTTGATTATTCTTGCAAAGATGGTATGTATCCACATAGACACACACTTTTTATTTTTGACTTCAACTCTTGTCTTCGGTACCACTATCGATTTTGCATAGTGCCAAGTAGAGGAGTCTTATTCTTTTTATCTCTCATTATTTTTCATTCATAGACTTCAACCCATGTCTTAGGTACCACTATCAATTTTACATAGTGCCAAGTTGGGGAGTCTCACACTATTTTTTATGGATCTTGGATTCTTATTTGCCAACAAATAGCAAAATAGACTAAACACCTACTAGGTTGATCAATTGATCTCAATTCTCAAATCATACTCATATACTCATTTTATTCAAAAGAATAGGTTCACCTTAGATCTTATTCCTCAAATAATACATGTACCCAAAATTTCATGCATCAATCAATGTCAAGTTTCAAAGATAGATATGCATTGAAGAAATAAATCTAACATGATAGGGTTTTTCTCTAATCTCTAGCATGAATTCATTCATCATCATAGAAAAATCCATACACTTTTCATCACATGAATTCAAGTCATAAAATTTTTAAACATCAAGAATGTCAAAATCAATGCAAAAGATGTGAAGCATAAAACTCTAAAGTGATAGGCCTGTATAATCACATAAGGCTCAAACTGTTGGGGTATGCCCTTAAGGCTAATGTTTGAGGCCTTGGGATTCTTTCAGTATCATGTATAAACTCTTATGTTTATAAAGGCAATGGTTGTTATTCAGTTTGTTACATTGTCTGCCGCAATAAGTGTGCTTCTGAATAATGTCTCAATGCTGTTCAGCTTGGCTGACATGCTGTAATGTCCTTAGTCGAGATATCTTGGTGAACATGAGACAGCCTTGATATGATTGAGACTGTTGGGGTATGCCCTTAAGCCTAATGTTTGAGGCCTTGGGAATGTATCAGTATCATGTAATAAACTGTTATGTTTATATAGGCATGGTTGTTATTCAGTTAGCTACATTGTCTGCTGCAATATATGTTCTTCTGAATAATGTCTCAAAGCTGTTCAGCTGGGCTGACATGCTGTTGTGTCCTTAGTCGATATATCTTGGTGAACATGAGACAGCCTTGATATGGTTAAGACTAATATGTGTTCTAATCTTATAGGATGCTTCGAGCATGGAATAAGATGTAGACTCATGGGTACATTGGATGTACTGGACAGACCCTACTAGGATGTTCAATTGTTTGTCACAATGTGAATAATCTTTGAATATGACAAGTGGCACATTTCCTCTGACTTGAGATCACTTGTGTTTTCTAAATGATGATTGTCATTGTTTTGAGGTAGTTCAATATCATTTGAAACACAATGGTTATAGGCTATCTTGGATGGTGAGCTTGAGTCATGTTAGGGCACTAGTGATAGACATAGGATTGCCGTCTCCTTGTTTAAGGAGTGTGATGTTCTAAAGGGCCCCCTGGATGAGATGATTGAGAAAAGAGTATGGCCATACCCAGGTGACAGTGTTCATCTGATCTAATCATGCTCATCATATTGGAGCTACAAGCTTGACACGCTTGTCCAATAAGAATATCAAGTGGCAAAGGAATTATGCATGCCTTGTGAATTGATTCACACTTGTGCTGTGTTTTGGGTGTAGTCTTGGAAGACTTTTTCCTTTATATCGGGAGACAGTGATGTGTTGCTAGATACCCCTCACTGATCGTGATAACGTGAGTTATCATTACCGACATTTAAAGGAAACCCTTAGGGTCGCACAATTTGATGATATGGCTTACTTAAGTCAGATCGTGTGGATTGAATTGTTTGGGTTCAGTTTAAAGGGATTTAATCTCTGATTGTGAGTGAGATCTGGTCTGATCATGTTTGATTGATTAGGGCTTGAGATCGGTAAGCTTCGATTGAGAGATTGGATGCTAGATCGATCAGATCAGAAGCATCAAGAGATTAACGGTCAGATCTGGAGCCTTAGGGTTTATTTGAGATCTAGACTAGATCATTGGCTTGATTGGTTCTTAAACCGAACCAATGTGAACCGGCTCATGAAATGAGCGCATGGTTCATGGGGAGAGGAGTTGGCGACATGTTCACTTGGCGTGAACGTTGGAGTGAAGTGTGGTGGCTATTTTTAGTAACCACGATCTCCACTTGGAGATGTTGTTCACGACCGAATAGAGTGCTCTCTATTCTCGCCTCTCGCCCATATTCTCTCTCGACGTTTTCGTGTGTGGCGACGTCTTGAAGGTAGAGGAGGATTCGGCCAAGTGAAGGACATCTCTTCCATCCCTTTCACTCGATCAAGGACTCCAAGGAACCTTGCTAGCACAAGGAGCACCAAGGGATAAGCGCATCTTCATCTTGTGTGCGAGACTTTGGAGAAGAGGCGATTGCATCTTTACTTTCAAGGCGCCATCTTGAAATGGCATCGGTATGAATTTATTTTCATGCATATAAAGTTGATTATTTTACATGTATGAGATCCTATGAAACCCTAGTATCCGCTGCATATCTTACTTGCGCCACCATAGGGTTTTCGCCCCCCTTTGGTTAGGGGAACCTTCAATTGGTATCAGAGCCTGGTCTATGCATGTTTTATGATTGCTTTAGCCATTTTTGTGATCCTTGTTTGCTTAGATCTATACATGCGAAATTCATCTTTAGTTGAAGCATTATATGCGAAAATTAAATATGTATAGTTGGCGCATGTTTTTGTGGCGCTTAGTTTGTTTTTGTTAAAAACATTTCACTTGCGCGATCTCACTTAGATCTAAGCGCCTGCTGTAAACCCTTAAACGGGTTAGTAGGGTTGAAATCACCCCCTAGGTTAGATCCAATCAGTCTGATCAGACTATCTGACAGCCTTGATGGGTCGACTGGATAGCACCTTGGCGCAAGCTTGAGGTGGCTATAGGTCGACTGCAGACAGGCGTGTAGCGATGTCTGATTGAGACGACCCATGAACGCACCTGAGTTAGGCCCGGGGTCACACCCGCTTGCCAGACCTCAGCGTGGTCATTCAGCCCTTGGCGCATGCATGGTTGGCCTTTTGGTCGACTCAAGTCAGTTAGGACTTGGTGCATGCAAGGGCAGTGGATCTGACTAGGTTGGATGAGTGGATCCCTATTAATGGACCGTTGTAAGGTTGTAGGGCATATAAGAAAATTAAAATTGAAGCCTATGGGGTTTTTCGAAAATTTTAATTTTTATGGATCACATGATTTTTGAATGATGCCATATGTTTGTCTATTTACTCTTATGTGGGCTGCCCATATTAATTGTGTGCTGTGCTGGGGCCTGCGAGCCTGGAATTATGGTTGTAAATTAATTATTGTGATCTACGTATCACATTGTTTTAATTTATAAAATGTTATTGACCTGCGTGTCAATCTTGTCTAGATAGTTAAATTTGTAATTTAATTAGACAAGAGCACAAAGCACACTTGGCAGAGGCGCTTGCAGCAGTGGCTGGACTAGGTGGGAGGTCTAGGGTTCGACCCCATGACCTGGCGCAAATTCCTGGTGGGCGCACCAGAGCTGCAGATGGCGCTTGGGCCCAGGTTTGGGCCAGATGAGCAGCAAAAGGCCCTATGAAGAAAAGCAAGTCAAGACTTAAGTTAAATTAAGGTCTTACTAGGGCTATGGGCTTTTACCACATAAGATTCATGCTTTCTTTTATTATTGTTTAAATATTAGAACTGCATGATTAGTTTATCTTCTGCTATCACCATAGGAATTGCATGATAGTGAAGAAGATAAAAAGACCGTTAAAATCCAACGCTAAAATATCAAGCTCGTAAGCCTTCTGACGCGAAACCTCACTGTTCTGATTATCGTTGGAGCCGTGTTGTACCCACTCAGTGGGCACGTCCATCTATCTTCAGACGGTGTGGGATTACACCTGTGTGTTACAGAGTAGGGATTTATCCCTTCTCGTTGCTCAGCATAGCACATGGTGGTCCAGGGAGTAGGTCGGGTCAGCTTGACCATGTAGGCTACATATGTGGCGCATATGGTAGCACATGGAGGCAGCCATCTGTGGGATCAGAGACTGTGTTGTACCAACTCAGTTGGCACAGTCTGCTGGATTGCCCAGATGAAGGGGAATCGCACGGGTTGGCGATCGGCAGGGACTGCCTACCGGAGATTAGTGCTTGTACTCTCTGTGCATCTTATCTCGCCTGAGCGGGACGCGGAGACCAAGTATGAAATCCGGATCCCATCTCACTAAAAGAGTGTCTACTCTTTCGGACTGTTTAATGGATTTTTCAGTCAGATAAAATAGTGAGAAAAAGAATCTTTCTTAAGTCCTGATTGATTCTTAACATTGATACTGACCTTGCTGTTCTTGCATTGTTGTAGATACCTGCAGCAACGAACACCATGAACTTCAATGTGCGATCCCTACTGGAAAGGGAGAAGTTTGCTGGGCCGAACTTCTCCGACTGGTTCGGACACCTTAAGATCGTTCTTAAGGCAGAGAGGAAACTGTATGTCCTCGAGATGGCAATACCGCCTCAACCCGCTCCGAACGCCGCAAGGGCGGTTCGGGAAGCCTATGAAAAGCACGTCAATGATAGCATTGATGTCGCTTGCCTGATGCTAGCGTCTATGACGCCACCGCTGCAGCGTCAGCATGAGGATATGTCGGCTATAGAGATGATAGCAAACCTCAAGATGCTGTATGCTGCACAGGCGAGGACAGAGCGCTATAATCTGACAAAGCTTTTCTTTCAGAGCAAACTGGCTGAAGGGAGCCCAGTGGGAGCTCACGTGCTCAAGATGATTGGGCACAAGGAGGCTCTAGAGAAACTGGGGCATACCATCAACCAGGAGCTTGCTGTGGATATTATTCTACAGTCTCTCCCGCCTTCATTCGACGCGTTCATTATTAACTTTAATATGAACAAAATCGATTGTACTCCGGCAGAGCTGCTGAATATGCTCCTCACTACTGAGGAGACTCTGAAGGGAAAGCCTTCGACCTCTGTCTTAATGGTTCCTTCTAGGAACAAGAAGAAGGGGAAGAAGGGCAAGACCCCTGTCAAGAGCTACAGCAAGGCTCTGAAGCAGAAGGTTAAGCGGTCCAAGGAATACAGGTGTTTCCACTGTGGCCAGCTGGGTCACTGGAAAAAGGACTGTAAAGCGCTCCAAGGAGATAAGAGGGGAAGCATCGCTTCTGGCTCAGGTATATTCGTGACTGAGGTCATGTTTTCTTCTTCTATATCATGGGTGTTGGACACTGCATGTGGAGTTCACATTTGTTCAAATGTACAGGAACTCAAGAGAAGAAGGCAGGTGGGACAGCATGAAGTGGACCTACGCGTTGGAAACGGGGCACGGGTTGCTGCTGTTGCTGTAGGAGACTATTTCATTTCTTTACCATCTGGACTTGTATTGGAACTAAACAGTTGTTATTTTGTTCCCAGTATTACTAAAAATATTATCTCCATTCCTGCTCTTGTCAGGAAGGGTTTTTCCTTTGAATGCAATATTTCAAAGTGTGTTTTATCTTATGATAATATTGTTTATGCAACTGGTTCAATTAGCAATGGGTTATACATGTTTGACATGGAATGTTCTATACAGAAAATTGATATTAAGAAAGCCAAGAATACTGATGACAGCACCTTGCTATGGCATAGTCGTTTAGGCCATATTAACGAGAAACGCATTAAGCGGTTGCATGATCATGGACTGCTGGGATCATTCTCCTACAAGGAGATTGATACATGTAAAGCTTGTTTAATGGGTAAAATGACGAAGTCACCTTTTCCTAACAAAGGACAAAGGGCTTCAGGTTTACTTGACCTTATACACACTGATGTGTGTGGGCCATTTAGTAAACATGCCAGAGGTGGCTATCAGTACTTTATTACCTTTACTGATGATTTCAGTAGATATGGGTATGTCTTTTTAATGAGACATAAAAGTGAATCTTTTGACAAGTTCAAAGAGTTCAAGAATGAAGTACAAAATCAGCTAGGCCGAAATATCAAGGCACTTCGTTCTGATCGAGGTGGTGAATACCTAAGTCATGCGTTTACTGACTATTTGAAGGAGTGTGGGATTATCTCACAGCTCACTCCACCAGGAACACCGCAATGGAATGGTGTGTCCGAAAGGAGAAATAGAACGTTACTTGATATGGTTCGTTCTATGATGAGTCAGGCTGCTCTACCCTACTCCTTTTGGGGTTTTGCACTGGAAACAGCTGCAAAGGTACTAAACCGAGTGCCATCCAAGGCAGTTTCTAAGACGCCATATGAGTTATGGTATGGAAAACAGCCAAGCTTGACATTTATCAGGATCTGGGGCTGCGAGGCTTACGTTAAAAAGCTCGCCTCTGGGAAACTAGAGAGCAGATCTGACAAATGTATCTTTGTCGGTTACCCTAAGGAAACTAAGGGTTATTATTTCTACGATCCCAAAGAGAACAAGGTTTTTGTTGCTCGGACGGCCATATTTCTTGAGAAGGAGTTTCTTCTACAAGAGGCCAGTGGGAGAGAAATAAAACTGGATGAGAATCCAGAGGAAGGACAAAGTGCTCAAGCAGAATTGGATGAGCATGAGCCAGTAGATCAGGTAATTCAACAACCTGAGGCTCAGATATCACGGGAACTGCGAAGATCGGGAAGGATCCGTCGACAGCCTGAGCGCTATGACGGAGTCTACATCATTGATAATGATGAACCCCTCACTTATGCGGATGCGGTCAGTGGACCGGAGTCAGCGAGATGGCTTGAAGCTATGCGCGCCGAGATGGACTCCATGTCAGATAACCAAGTTTGGGATTTGGTTGATCCGCCTCCGGGAGTTATCCCTATTGGCTGTAAATGGATCTTCAAGAAGAAGATTGACATGGATGGTAACGTGGTTACCTATAAAGGCAGGCTAGTTGCGAAAGGTTTCAAATAAATCTACAGGATAGATTATGATGAAACTTTCTCACCTGTAGCTATGTTTAAGTCTATTCGGATTCTTTTCGCGATAGCTGCATATTATGATTATGAGATCTGGCAGATGGATGTGAAAACAGCTTTCCTTAATGGAAATCTGGATGAGGATGTGTATATGACACAACCAGAAGGTTTCACTAATCCATCAGATCGTCATAAGATATGCAAGTTAAAGAAGTCCATTTATGGACTTAAGCAAGCATCAAGAAGCTGGAATATTCGTTTTGATGAATCAGTCACGGAATTCGGTTTCATCAAGAACGAGGATGACCCGTGTGTATATAAAAGGTTTAGTGGGAGCATAATTACTTTCCTAGTCCTCTACGTCGATGATATCTTGATCATTGGAAATGACATTCCTGAAATGCATGCTGTGAAGGCATGGTTAAGGAAATATTTCCAGATGAAAGATTTAGGAGAAGCAGCCTATGTATTAGGTGTGAAGATCTACAGGGATAGATCTAAGAGGCTTCTCGGGCTGTGCCAGAGTACTTACATCGATAAAGTCCTGGAAAGATTTCATTTAGAGAATTCTAAACGAGGATATCTTCCAGTCAGACATGGTCTGAGTCTTTTGAAGAGTCAGTGTCCACAAACACAGACTGAGAAAGATGAAATGGACAATACGCCTTATGCTTCGGCTATTGGATCCATTATGTATGCGATGTTGTGTACTCGCCCAGACGTCGCTTACGGGTTAAGCGTGACCAGTCGTTTCCAAAGTAATCCACGTCAGGCACACTGGATTGCAGTCAAGAACATTTTAAAATATCTGCGGAGGACCAAAGATATGTTCTTGATATATGGTGGTCAGGAAGAACTCAGTATTGAAGGATATACTGACGCTTCGTTCCAGTCTGACCAGGATGATTTCCGATCGCAATCAGGCTATGTTTTTAGCTTGAATGGAGGAGCAGTGGTGTGGAAGAGTTTCAAACAGTCAACTGTTGCTGATTCCACAACAGAAGCCGAGTATGTTGCAGCCTCGGAAGCATCCAAGGAGGCAGTGTGGATTCGTAAGTTCGTGAGAGAAGTCCAAGCACATACAGAGACGGTTTCATTTGATCAGGGAGATCATAGATCGTGGCGAGATCAAAATCTGCAAGGTTCATACAGATGACAATCTGGCAGACCCGCTTACCAAGCCTCTGGCGCAGCAGAAGCATGAGAAGCACTGTAATAATATGGGTTTGAGATTTCTCAACCATTAGATTAAGTGCAAGTGGGAGATTGTTGGGGTATGCCCTTAAGCCTAATGTTTGAGGCCTTGGGAATGTATCAGTATCATGTAATAAACTGTTATGTTTATATAGGCATGGTTGTTATTCAGTTAGCTACATTGTCTGCTGCAATATATGTTCTTCTGAATAATGTCTCAAAGCTGTTCAGCTGGGCTGACATGCTGTTATGTCCTTAGTCGATATATCTTGGTGAACATGAGACAGCCTTGATATGGTTAAGACTAATATGTGTTCTAATCTTATAGGATGCTTCGAGCATGGAATAAGATGTAGACTCATGGGTACATTGGATGTACTGGACAGACCCTACTAGGATGTTCAATTGTTTGTCACAATGTGAATAATCTTTGAATATGACAAGTGGCACATTTCCTCTGACTTGAGATCACTTGTGTTTTCTAAATGATGATTGTCATTGTTTTGAGGTAGTTCAATATCATTTGAAACACAATGGTTATAGGCTATCTTGGATGGTGAGCTTGAGTCATGTTAGGGCACTAGTGATAGACATAGGATTGCCGTCTCCTTGTTTAAGGAGTGTGATGTTCTAAAGGGCCCCCTGGATGAGATGATTGAGAAAAGAGTATGGCCATACCCAGGTGACAGTGTTCATCTGATCTAATCATGCTCATCATATTGGAGCTACAAGCTTGACACGCTTGTCCAATAAGAATATCAAGTGGCAAAGGAATTATGCATGCCTTGTGAATTGATTCACACTTGTGCTGTGTTTTGGGTGTAGTCTTGGAAGACTTTTTCCTTTATATCGGGAGACAGTGATGTGTTGCTAGATACCCCTCACTGATCGTGATAACGTGAGTTATCGTTACCGACATTTAAAGGAAACCCTTAGGGTCGCACAATTTGATGATATGGCTTACTTAAGTCAGATCGTGTGGACTGAATTGTTTGGGTTCAGTTTAAAGGGATTTAATCTCTGATTGTGAGTGAGATCTGGTCTGATCATGTTTGATTGATTAGGGCTTGAGATCGGTAAGCTTCGATTGAGAGATTGGATGCTAGATCGATCAGATCAGAAGCATCAAGAGATTAACGGTCAGATCTGGAGCCTTAGGGTTTATTTGAGATCTAGACTAGATCATTGGCTTGATTGGTTCTTAAACCGAACCAATGTGAACCGGCTCATGAAATGAGCGCATGGTTCATGGGGAGAGGAGTTGGCGACATGTTCACTTGGCGTGAACGTTGGAGTGAAGTGTGGTGGCTATTTTTAGTAACCACGATCTCCACTTGGAGATGTTGTTCACGACCGAATAGAGTGCTCTCTATTCTCGCCTCTCGCCCATATTCTCTCTCGACGTTTTCGTGTGTGGCGACGTCTTGAAGGTAGAGGAGGATTCGGCCAAGTGAAGGACATCTCTTCCATCCCTTTCACTCGATCAAGGACTCCAAGGAACCTTGCTAGCACAAGGAGCACCAAGGGATAAGCGCATCTTCATCTTGTGTGCGAGACTTTGGAGAAGAGGCGATTGCATCTTTACTTCCAAGGCGCCATCTTGAAATGGCATCGGTATGAATTTATTTTCATGCATATAAAGTTGATTATTTTACATGTATGAGATCCTATGAAACCCTAGTATCCGCTGCATATCTTACTTGCGCCACCATAGGGTTTTCGCCCCCCTTTGGTTAGGGGAACCTTCAGAGACTAATATGTGTTCTAATCTTATAGGATGCTTCGAGCATGGAATAAGATGTAGACTCATGGGTACATTGGATGTACTGGACAGACCCTACTAGGATATTCAATTGCTTGTCACAATGTGAATAATCCTTGTTTGCAACAAGTGGCACATGTCCTCTGACTTGAGATCACTTGTGTTTCTAAATGATGATTGTCATTGTTTTGAGGTAGTTCAATATCATTTGAAACATAATGGTTATAGACTATCTTGGATAATGATCATGAGTCAGGTTAGGACACTAGTGATAGATATAGGATTGCCGTCTCCTTGATTGGAGTGTGATGTTCTAAAGGGGCCCCCCTGAATGAGATGATTGAGAAAGTGTATGGCCATACCCAGGTGACTATGATCATCTGATCTAATCATGCTCATCATATTGGAGTTACAAGCTTGACACGCTTGTCCAATAAGAACATCCAGTGGCAAAGGAAACATGTATGCCTCGTGAAGTGGATTCACACTTGTGCTGTGGTTTGGGTGTAGTCTTGGAAGACTCTTTCCTTCATATCGGGAGACAGTGATGTGTTGATAGATACCCCTCACTGATCGTGATAACATAAGTTATCGTTACCGACATTTAAAGGAAACCCTTAGGGTCGCACAATTTGATGATATGGCTTACTTAAGTCAGATCGTGTGGACTGAATTGTTTTGGTTCAGTTTAAAGGAGTTTAAACTCTGATTGTAAGTGAGATCTGGTCTGATCATGTTTGATTGATTAGGGCTTGAGATCGGTAAGCTTCGATCGAGAGTATTGATGCTAGATCGGTGAGATCAAGAGCATCAAGAGATGAACGGTTAGATCTTGAACCATTTGGTTTGATTGGATCTGAGCCTATGCTAGTTTGATTTGGTTTTTGAACCAAATTCAATTGGACCGAATAAATAGAACCGGTTCACATAAGTGAACGCTTGGTTCAATTGGAGAAGGATTGTTTCGATGGTTCACTTGGGTGAACGCATGAAACATTGAGGAGTTACTAATTTTGGAAGTCGGTTTCCAAATTGGAAACGCTCCCACGTAGTAACGTTGCTCGCCCATTATTCTCCATTGATTCCTCTCGTGTGAAGGCCTCTCGAGGCTAGGAGGAAAACATTCGGCCAGCAAGACTTCTTCTTCGACATCTCCTACACGCGATTAGGATTCTTGAAGGTCTTTGCTAGCACAAAGGACAACAAGGAGAAAGCCATCTTCACCTTGTGTGCGTCGCCTTTGGAGAAGAAGCATTTGATTGTTTCTCTTCCAAGCCGCCTCCTTACTCATGGCCATGGTAACGCATCTGTATGCTATCGTTTTAAGTTGATCATATGAATATCACAAGAGATCCTTTGAAACCCTTGCTTCCGTTGCAAATGAACTATATGCGCCACCTATTAGGGTTTCAGCCCCCCCCCCCCCCCTCCTTTTAGGGGACCCTTCAATTGGTATCAGAGCATGCGGTTCTATATGTGTTCATATGATTGTTTGATGTTATTGTGTGATCCATGTTTGAGCGTAAGCTTAAGATCTAAGGTTTTTACATGTTAAAGTTTATGATAGTTCATCATGCGAAAATACATATGTTTGATGTATGTTACACTTTGGCGCATGTATTGGCGCATGTTGTTGTTTTGTCAAAAACCTTCACTTGCGCGCCCCATATTAGATCTAAGCGCCTACTATAAACCCTTAGACGGGTTGATAGGGTTGAAGTCATCTTCTAGGTAAGATCCAACCAGTCTGATCAGACCATCTGACAGCCTAGATGGGTCGACCAGATGGCACCTGTGCGCAAGCACGAGGTGGCTATAGGTCGACTGCAGATAGGCGTGTAGCGAGGTCTGGTTGAGACAACCAGTGAACGCACATGAGTTAGGCCCGGGGTCACACCCGCTTGCCAGAACTCATGAAGGTTGTTCAGCCCTTTGCGCATGCATGGTTGACCATTAGGTCGACTCAAGTCAGTTAGGACTTGGTGCATGCAAGGGTAGTGGATCTGACTAGACATGATGAGTGGATCCCTATTAATGGACCGTTGTAAGGTAGTAGGGCACATAAGACAAATAAAATTGATTCCGATGGGATTTTGAAAAAATTTTATTTAGTTGATGGATCACATATTGATTGGATGCCATGATGTTTGTCTATTTCATCTTATGTGGGTTGCCCTTTTAATGTGTGTTGTGCTGGGGCCTGCGAGCCTGGATTAATTATAAATTATTATTTTTGTGATCTGCGCATCACATTTTAATTAATTTATTGTGTAATTGACCTGCGTGTCAATCTTGTCTAGATAGATTAAATTGTAATTTTAATCAGACAAGAGCACAGAGCACACATGGCATTGGCGCATGCAGCAGTGGCTTGACCAGGTGGGAGGTCCAGGGTTCGACTCTGGGACAGGCGCATTTACTTGGTGGGCGCACCTGAGCTGCAGTGGGCGCTTGGGCCCTGGTCTGGGCCAGATGAGATGCAAAAGACTCATGGAGAGCTCAAGTGAAGACTTAAGTTAACTTAAGGTCTTACTTAGGCTTAATGGGCGTTGACCACATAAGATCATCATGCTTTCCTTTATTGTTTAAATAATTAGAAATGCATGATTTATTTATCTTCTGCTATCACCATAGGGTTTGCATGATAGTTAAGAAGGTAAAAGGACCGTTAAAATCCAACGCTAAATATCAAGCACGTAAGCCTTCTGACGCGAAACCTCACTGTTCTGACTATCGTTGGGGCCGTGTTGTACCCACTCAGTGGGCACGCCCATCTATCTTCAGACGGTGTGTGATTTCACCTGCGTGTTACAGAGAAGGGATTTATCGCTTCTCGTTGCTCAGCATAGCACGTGGTGGTCCAGGGAGTAGGTCAGGTCAGCTTGACCATGTAGGCTACATATGGGGCATATGTTAGCTATATGGAGGCAGCCATCTGTGGGATCAGAGACTGTGTTGTACCAACTCAGTTGGCACAGTCTGCTGGATTGCCCAGATGAAGGGGAATCGCACGGGTTGGCGATTGGCAGGGACTGCCTACTAGAAATTAGTGCTTGTACTCTCTGTGCATCTTATCTCGCCTGAGCGGGATGCGGAGACCAAGTATGAAATCTAGATCCCATCTCACTAAAAGAGTCTTACTCTTTCGGACTATTTTAATGGATTTTTCAGTCAGATAAAATAGTGAGAAAAGAATCTTTCTTAAGTCCTGGATTGATTCTAAACATTGATACTGACCTTGCTGTTCTTGCATTGTTGTAGATTCCTGCAGCAACGAACACCATGAGCTTCAATGTGCCATCCCTACTAGAAAGGGAGAAGTTTGCTGGGCCAAACTTCTCAGACTGGTACGGACACCTTAAGATTGTTCTTAAGGCTGAGAGGAAACTGTATGTCCTCGAGACGGCTATACCGCCTCAACCCGCTCCGAACGCCGCAAGGGCGGTTCGGGATGCCTATGAAAAGCATGTCAATGATAGCATTGATGTCGCTTGCCTGATGCTAGCGTCTATGACGCCACAGCTGCAGCGTCAGCATGAGGATATGTCTGCTATAGAAATTATAGCAAACCTCAAGATGCTGTATGCTGCACAGGCGAGGACTGAACGCTATAATTTGACTAAGCTTTTCTTTCAGAGCAAACTGGCTGAAGGGAGTCCAGTGGGAGCTCACGTGCTCAAGATGATTGGGCACAAAGAGGCTCTAGAGAAACTGGGGCATACCATCAATCAGGAGCTTGCTGTAGACATTATTCTGCAGTCCCTCCCGGCCTCCTTCGATCCGTTCATTATTAATTTTAATATGAACAAGATCGACTGTACTCCGGCAGAGTTGCTGAATATGCTCTTGACTACAGAGGAGACTCTAAAGGGAAAGCCTTCAACCTCTGTCTTAATGGTTCCTTCTAGGAACAAGAAGAAGGGGAAGAAGGGCAAGACCCCTGTCAAGAGCTACAGCAAGGCTCTGAAGCAGAAGGTTAAGCGGTCCAAGGAATACAGGTGTTTCCACTGTGGCCAGCTGGGTCACTAGAAAAAGGACTGTAAAGCGCTCCAAGGAGACAAGAAGGGAAGCATCGCTTCTGGCTCAGGTATTTTTGTGACTGAAGTCATGATATCTTCTTCTTCTATTTCATGGGTGTTGGACACTGCATGTGGAGTTCACATTTGTTCAAATGTACAGGAACTCAAGAGAAGAAGACAGGTGGGACAGCATGAGGTGGACCTACGAGTTGGAAACGGGGCACGGGTTGCTGCTGTTGCTGTAGGAGAATATTACATCTCATTGCCATCTGGACTTGTATTAGAACTGAACAATTGTTATTTTGTACCTAGCATTACCAAGAATATTATCTCTATTCCTGCTCTTGTCAGGAAAGGGTTTTCCTTTGAATGCAAGACTTCAAAGTGTTATCTTTCTCTTGATAATATTATTTATGCTACTGGGTCAATTAACAATGGGTTATTCATGTTGGACATGGAATGTTCTATACAAAATATTGATAATAAGAAAGCCAAGTATGCTGATGACAGCACCTTGCTATGGCATAGTCGTTTAGGCCATATTAACAAGAAGCGCATTAAGCGGTTGCATGACCATGGACTGCTGGGATCATTCTCCTATAAGGAGATTGATACATGCAAAGCTTGTTTATTGGGCAAAATGACGAAGTCTCCTTTTCCTAACAAAGGTCAAAGGGCTTCAGGTTTACTTGACCTTATACACAGTGATGTGTGTGGGCCATTTAGTAAACATGCCAGAGGTGGCTACTCATACTTCATTACCTTTACTGATGATTTCAGTAGATATGGGTATGTCTATCTAATGAGACATAAGAGTGAATCTTTTGACAAGTTCAAAGAGTTCAAAAATGAAGTACAAAATCAGCTAGGCCGAAATATCAAGGCACTTCGCTCAGATCGAGGTGGAGAATACCTAAGTCGAGAATTTACTGACTATCTGAAGGAGTGTGGGATTATCTCACAGCTCACTCCACCAGGAACACAGCAATGGAATGGTGTGTCCGAGAGGAGGAACAGAACCTTACTAGATATGGTTCGTTCTATGATGAGTCAGGCTACTCTACCTTACTCCTTTTGGGGATTTGCGCTGGAAACAGCTGCAAAGGTACTAAACCGAGTGCCATCCAAGGCAGTTTCAAAGACTCCATATGAGTTATGGTATGGGAAACAGCCGAGCTTGACATTTATTAAGATCTGGGGTTGCGAGGCTTATGTCAAAAAGCTCGTCTCTGGGAAACTAGAGAGCAGATCTGAGAAATTCATCTTTGTCGGTTACCCTAAGGAAACTAAGGGTTATTATTTCTACGATCCCAAAGAGAACAAAGTATTTGTTGCTCGGACGGCTATTTTTCTTGAGAAGGAGTTTCTTCTGCAAGAAGCCAGTGGGAGAGAAATAAAACTGGATGAGAATCCAGAGGAAGGACAAAGTAGTCAAGCACAGTTGGATGAGCCTGAGCCAGTAGAACAGGTTATTGAACAACCTGAGGCTCAGATATCACGGGAACCGCGTAGATCGGGAAGGATCCGTCGACAGCCTGAGCGCTATGACGGAGCCTACATCATTGATCATGATGAACCCCTCACTTATGCGGATGCGGTCAGTGGACCGGAGTCAGCTAGATGGCTTGAAGCTATGTGAGCCGAGATGGACTCCATGTCAGATAATCAAGTCTGGGATTTGGTTGATCCGCCTCCGGGAGTAATCCCTATAGGCTGTAAATGGATCTTCAAGAAGAAGATTGACATGGATGGTAATGTAGTTACCTATAAAGGCAGGCTAGTTGCGAAAGGTTTCAAGAAAATCTATGGGATAGATTATGATGAAACTTTCTCTCCTGTAGCCATGTTCAAGTCAATTCGGATTATTCTTGCGATAGCAGCATATTACGATTATGAGATCTGGCAAATGGATGTGAAGACCGCTTTCCTTAATGGAAAACTGGATGAGGATGTGTATATGACACAACCTGAAGGTTTCACTAATCCATCAGATCGTCATAAAATATGCAAGTTAAAGAAGTCCATTTATGGACTTAAGCAAGCATCTAGAAGCTGGAATATTCGTTTTGATGAATCAATATGTGAATTTGGTTTCATCAAGAATGAAGACGACCCGTGTGTATATAAGAGGTTTAGTGGGAGCGTGATTACTTTCCTAGTCCTCTACGTCGATGATATCTTAATCATTGGAAATGATATTCCTGAACTGCATGCTGTTAAAGCATGGTTAAGAAAATGTTTCTAGAAGAAAGATCTAGGAGAAGCAGCCTATGTATTAGGTGTAAAGATCTACAGAGATAGATCTAAGAGGCTTCTCGGGCTGTGCCAAAGTACTTACATCGATAAAGTCCTGGAGAGATTCCATTTAGAGAATTCTAAAAGAGGATATCTTCCAGTCAGACATGGTCTGAATCTTTCAAAGAGTCAGTGTCCGCAAACACAGACTGAGAAAGATGAAATGGACAATACGCCTTATGCTTCGGCTATTGGGTCCATTATGTATGCGATGTTATGTACTCGCCCAGACGTCGCTTATGGGTTAAGCGTGACCAGTCGATTCCAAAGTAATCCAGGTCAGGCGCACTGGATTGCGGTCAAGAACATTTTGAAATATCTTCGGAGGACCAAAGATATGTTCTTGATATATGGAGGTCAGGAAGAACTCAGTATTGAAGGATATACTGACGCTTCGTTCCAATCTGACCAGGATGATTTCCGATCGCAATCAGGCTATGTTTTTAGCTTGAATGGAGGAGCTGTGGTATGGAAAAGTTTTAAACAGTCTATCGTTGCTGATTCCACAACAGAAGCCGAGTATGTTGCAGCCTCGGAAGCATCTAAGGAGGCAGTGTGGATTCGCAAGTTCGTTCAGGAACTTGGTGTTGTTCCTTCAAGTGCAGATCCTTTGGTTATCTTCTGTGATAACACTGGAGCAATCGCACAAGCAAAGGAACCACGGTCGCACCAGAAGTCCAAGCACATACAGAGACGGTTTCACTTGATCCGGGAGATCATTGATCGTGGTGAGATCAAAATCTGCAAGGTTCATACAGATGACAATCTGGCTGACCCGCTTACCAAGCCTCTGGCGCAGCAGAAGCATGAGAAGCACTGTAATAACATGGGTTTGAGATTTCTCAACCATTAGATTAAGTGCAAGTGGGAGATTGTTGGGGGTATGCCCTTAAGGCTAATGTTTGAGGCCTTGGGATTCTTTCAGTATCATGTATAAACTCTTATGTTTATAAAGGCAATGGTTGTTATTCAGTTTGTTACATTGTCTACCGCAATAAGTGTGCTTCTGAATAATGTCTCAATGCTGTTCAGCTTGGCTGACATGCTGTAATGTCCTTAGTCGAGATATCTTGGTGAACATGAGACAGCCTTGATATGATTGAGACTAATATGTGTTCTAATCTTATAGGATGCTTCGAGCATGGAATAAGATGTAGACTCATGGGTACATTGGATGTACTGGACAGACCCTACTAGGATATTCAATTGCTTGTCACAATGTGAATAATCCTTGTTTGCAACAAGTGGCACATGTCCTCTGACTTGAGATCACTTGTGTTTCTAAATGATGATTGTCATTGTTTTGAGGTAGTTCAATATCATTTGAAACATAATGGTTATAGACTATCTTGGATAATGATCATGAGTCAGGTTAGGACACTAGTGATAGATATAGGATTGCCGTCTCCTTGATTGGAGTGTGATGTTCTAAAGGGGCCCCCCTGAATGAGATGATTGAGAAAGTGTATGGCCATACCCAGGTGACTATGATCATCTGATCTAATCATGCTCATCATATTGGAGTTACAAGCTTGACACGCTTGTCCAATAAGAACATCCAGTGGCAAAGGAAACATGTATGCCTCGTGAAGTGGATTCACACTTGTGCTGTGGTTTGGGTGTAGTCTTGGAAGACTCTTTCCTTCATATCGGGAGACAGTGATGTGTTGATAGATACCCCTCACTGATCGTGATAACATAAGTTATCGTTACCGACATTTAAAGGAAACCCTTAGGGTCGCACAATTTGATGATATGGCTTACTTAAGTCAGATCGTGTGGACTGAATTGTTTTGGTTCAGTTTAAAGGAGTTTAAACTCTGATTGTAAGTGAGATCTGGTCTGATCATGTTTGATTGATTAGGGCTTGAGATCGGTAAGCTTCGATCGAGAGTATTGATGCTAGATCGGTGAGATCAAGAGCATCAAGAGATGAACGGTTAGATCTTGAACCATTTGGTTTGATTGGATCTGAGCCTATGCTAGTTTGATTTGGTTTTTGAACCAAATTCAATTGGACCGAATAAATAGAACCGGTTCACATAAGTGAACGCTTGGTTCAATTGGAGAAGGATTGTTTCGATGGTTCACTTGGGTGAACGCATGAAACATTGAGGAGTTACTAATTTTGGAAGTCGGTTTCCAAATTGGAAACGCTCCCACGTAGTAACGTTGCTCGCCCATTATTCTCCATTGATTCCTCTCGTGTGAAGGCCTCTCGAGGCTAGGAGGAAAACATTCGGCCAGCAAGACTTCTTCTTCGACATCTCCTACACGCGATTAGGATTCTTGAAGGTCTTTGCTAGCACAAAGGACAACAAGGAGAAAGCCATGTTCACCTTGTGTGCGTCGCCTTTGGAGAAGAAGCATTTGATTCTTTCTCTTCCAAGCCGCCTCCTTACTCATGGCCATGGTAACGCATCTCTATGCTATCGTTTTAAGTTGATCATATGAATATCACATGAGATCCTTTGAAACCCTTGCTTCCGTTGCAAATGAACTATATGCGCCACCTATTAGGGTTTCGGCCCCCCCCCCCCCCCCTCCTTTTAGGGGACCCTTCACAAACAATGCAAAGGATGCAAAGTGATATATATATATTTAGGAGAAGAAAAGTGTAGATAATCATATCAAATCAAGTAATCACAAGAAAATGCAAACAATACTCACAAAACTATTTAGCAAGCTCTGACCAAAAATAGTCTTGAGGTAGATGCTGCTAGGTCCAAAGGCGTGCTTCCTCTCACAAAATTAAAAGAAAAATTAGTCCTAAACAGAAAGTAAAGTAAAGGAAAACAAATAGAGGTTAGAAAGCTTGGGTTGCCTCCCAAGAAGCGCTAATTTAAAGGCCATTAGCTTGACCGTTCTGTGCTCAGATTTGATCTTGGTTCATCCAAGTAAAAGCTCTCTCTTTCTTCAATTAGTTCTTCTTGATAGTAATGTTTCAATCTTTAGCCATTAACTTTAAATTCTCCTGTATCTTCACTCCTTATATCCACAGCTCCGTAGGGGTAAGTTTTCTTTACCTGAAAAGGTCTAGACCAACGGGACTTGAGTTTACCAGGAAAAAGTCTTAATCTAGAATTGAATAAAAGAACAAAGTCACCCCTGGTTGGAAATCTTTTCTAAAAATATGCCGATCTTAGTCCTCTCCTTGTAAATTCTTGCATTTTCATAGGCTAAGAGTCTAATTTCATCCAACTCGTTCAATTGTAACCTCCGTTTTTCACTTGCGTTCTTTAAGTCAAAGTTTAATGCCTTGATTGCCCAGAATGCTTTATGCTCGAGTTCTACAGGTAGATGGAAAGATTTACCATAGATTAATTGAAAAGGGGACATCCCAATTGTTGTTTTGAAAGCTGTCCGGTATGCCCATAGTGCATCATCAAGTTTGAATGCCCAATCCTTCCTTGTGCGCAAAACTGTCTTTTCCAAAATCCCTTTTATTTCTCTATTTGATATCTCAACTTGCCCACTTGTTTGAGGATGATAAGGTGTAGCTACTCTATGATTTACTCCATACTTTCTGAGTAAAGCTGAGAACTTGTGCTCTATGAAGTGTGAGCCACCATCACTAATTACAACTTGTGGTGTCCCAAATCTTGGAAAGATAATTTTCTTGAACAGTTTGACAACAACTCTGAATTCATTGGTTGGTGATGCAATAGCTTCAACCCATTTTGAAACATAATCCACTGCTACAAGAATATATTTGTTACCTCCAGAAGATGGGAAGGGTCCCATGAAGTCAATTCCCCAAATATCAAAAATTTCAACCTCAAGAATATTATACAATGGCATCTCATGTCTTCTGTTTATGTTGCCTGTCCTTTGACATCTATCACAAGATAAAATAAAGTTTCTAGCATCTTTGAAAATTGTGGGCCAAT
Organism: Costus lasius; assembly: GCA_027563935.2. NCBI lineage: Eukaryota > Viridiplantae > Streptophyta > Magnoliopsida > Zingiberales > Costaceae > Costus > Costus lasius. Next base: position 85,387,371 of record CM050446.2, read on the forward strand.
AAAATCCTAATTGCAACACTTTAAAGGCAGTTTTCCCAGCACTGGCATGCCCACCATAAGAAGATCCATGGCATTGAAACAATATATCTGTAACTTCCTCCTCAGGCACACATCTCATAAAAATACCATCTGCACATCTCCTAAACACATAAGGCTCATCCCAAAAATAGTGTCTCACCTCAGTCAAGAATCTCTTCCTTTTTTGGTAATTCAAATCAGGGGGAAAAACATTGGCTACAAGGTAGTTCACAATGTCGGCATACCAAGGGGCTCTGATTTGTTCGATGGTCATTAGTTGTTCTTCAGGAAAGGAGTCATTAATCACATCATTTTCATCAGTGTTCACCATAATTGTTGAAAGATGATCTACAACAAAATTCTCTAATCCTTTTTTGTCTTTAATTTCCAAATCAAATTCTTGTAAAAGAAGAATCCATCTGAGCAAATGCGGTTTAGTATCTTTTTTCTGCATCAAGTATCTTACAGCTGCATGATCAGTATACACTACCACCTTGGAGTTAATCAGATATGATCTAAATTTATCAAAAGCAAATACTATAGCCAATAATTCCTTTTTAGTGGTAGTGTAATTCTTCTGTGTCTCATCTAAAGTTCTACTGGCATAATGAATGACATAAGGTTTCTTATCTTTTCTTTGCCCCAAGACTGCTCCTACTGCATAATCACTGGCATCACACATGAGTTTGAAGGGTAGGTCCCAATCTGGGGGCTGAATGATGGGTGCTGAAACCAAAGCTTTCTTCAATTCCTGAAAAGCAGATAAATAATTCTCATCAAAAGAAAATTTAAGATCTTTACAAAGTAAATGTGTAAGAGGTCTAGCAAGTTTAGAGAAATCCTTGATGAATTGCCGGTAGAATCCTGCATGTCCTAGGAAGCTTCGGACTTCCTTCACAGTAGTGGGCGGCTTCAATTTGTCTATTACCTCAACTTTGGCTTTGTCCACTTCAATTCCTCTTTCTGAGATTAAGTGTCCCAACTATCCCTTGCTTAACCATGAAATGACATTTTTCCCAATTAAGCACAAGGTTAGTTTCTTCACACCTCTGTAAAACCCAAGATAAGTTAGCCAAACAAATATCAAAAGAGGAACCATATACTGAGAAATCATCCATGAATACATCCATAAAATCTTTAATAAAATCATAAAAAATAACCATCATGCATCTCTGAAATGTAGCAGGAGCATTACATAAACCAAAAGGCTTTGTCCTATATGCAAAAGTTCCATAGGGGCAAGTGAAAGTGGTTTTCTCTTGATCGTCAGGATGTATATGGATTTGAAAAAAACTAGAATATCCATCTAAAAAGAAAAAGTGAGAGTGGTTTGCCAGTCTTTCAACCATTTGATCAATAAAAGGTAGAGAAAAGTGATCTTTCCTAGTAGTAGCATTCAGTTTTCTATAATCTATACACATGCGCCAACTAGTAATAGTTCTAACAAGAATTAGTTCATTATCCTTGTTTTTCATGATAGTTACCCCTCCTTTCTTAGGAACACAATGTACTGGACTTACCCATTTACTATCAGAGATAGGATAGATAATACCTGCATCCAGTAATTTTAGAACTTCCTTTTTTACCACTTCTTTCATGGAGGGGTTCAGTCTTCTTTGGAAATTTGCATGTGGCTTGTGTTCTTTTTCCATCAAGATCCTGTGCATACAAAAAGAAGGATTAATTCCTTTCAAGTCATCAATAGAATACCCAATTACCTTTCTGTGAATCCTTAATTCCTTGAGAAGCAACTATGTTTCCCTTTTTCCAAGCTGTGCATCAACTATAACAGGATAAGTAGAATTAGGACCAAGAAACTCGTAACGAAGGTTATCAGGTAAAGCTTTAAGCTATATTTTTGGAGTTTTTTCTTTTTCATCACAAGTTTTGCAATCTAGAAATTCATCAATTTCAGGTTTGGTTTCTTCCTTAAGAATATAATCAGAATCATAATCAGAAGGTTCAACAAATAAATCATTAAGATCATAAATAACGTCATCTCCGTCATGTATACTACAACAATATTCAGAATTGGAAGGATTTTTCATGGCTTCATGCAAGTCATACTTGATCTTTTCACCCCCAATGTTAAGTGAAAGCTTACCATTTTTTACATCGATGAGTGAACCTGCTGTGGCTAAAAATGGTCTACCAAGTATGATGGGGATTCTTGCATCCTCCTCCATCATAAGAACTACAAAATTTGCTGGGATGAAATATTTACCTACTTGAACTGGCACATCTTCAAGAATCCCCACAGGATATTTAACCGAATGATCGGCGAGCTGTAAAGATATTGAAGTTGGTTTAAGCTCTCCTATGTCCAACCTCCTGCAAATAGATAATGGTATTAGACTCACACTAGCTCCCAAATCACATAAGGCTCGGTCAAAAGCCATACTACCAATAAAACAAGGGATAGAGAAACTACCTGGATCCTTCAACTTAGGTGGCAACTTGTTTTGAATAATAGAACTACATTCCTCAATTAAAGCCACAGTACCATAGTCTTCTATTTTCCTCTTATTAGACAGAATATCTTTTAAAAATTTAGCATATGTAGGCATTTGCAATAAAGCTTCAGTAAATGGAATGTTAATGTAAAGCTTTTTCAAAATATCTAAAAATTTCTCAAATTGTTTGTCTAGTTTTCCTATACTAACCTTTGAGGAAAAGGTATAGGTGCCTTATATGGTATGGAAGAATTAGGTTTAGAAATATCTTTCTGACCAAGCATATCACCTCTCGGTTCATCACCCTTATGAGGTGATAAACTGTTTTGGGATTGCTCATGTTCATAAGATTCTTCTAATCCTACTTCTTGGTCATGTTCATTATTAAGCCTTTTTCTATTGTTCTCCATTCTCTCTTTTGGCTCCTCCAATTTCTTACCACTTCTAGTGACAACAACACTACAATGTTCATTAGGTATTTGATTTTCTATGAGGTTCTTGTGGGCAGTTAAAGATTCTACTTGAAAGGCAAGTTGACTAAACATTCCTTTGAGATTTCAATTTCTTTGTTTTGATTAGCCATAAACTTGTCAAGCAAAGATTTTGTACTAAAAGAATGTACCTCTTCCGTTGGAGTTTGCAATTCCTTACTCTCATTCTTACCATGATGATGACCATGTAACATTCCTTCTTCAGGATCCCATTGGTTATGGTTCAAGGATATTTTTTCAAATAGTGCAAAAGCATCTTCCACGGTCTTACTCATAATTGCTCCTCCTGCAGAAGTATCAACAATTAGACGGGTACCATAAAGTATACCATAATAAAATGTATGAATTAAAGTCCAATTTTCAAGGCTATGGTGTGGGCACTTCCGTAGTAAATCATTGAACCGCTCCCAAGCTTTGTTAAATGATTCTCCATTTTTCTGTGCAAAGCTTATGATTTGATTTCTCAATCGGATGGTTTTACTTGGTGGAAAGTACTTCATCAAGAAAGCATTTGACAATTGTTCCCATGTAGTAAATGCACCAGTACGTCTAGAATGTAGCCAAGATCGTGCTCGGTCCCTGAGAGAAAAAATGAAATAATCTTAGTTTTAACGCATCATCAGAAACTCCATAAATCCTAATGGTATCACAATATTCAAGAAAAAGATGTAGGTGTTGATAGAGATCTTCAATTGGATCTCCTCCAAATTGATTCTGTTGGATCATGGTCAAGAGGGCAGGATTAATCTCAAAATTATCAGCTTCAATGCTGGGTTTGACAATGCTAGAGTGTATTTCTGGTAGCTTGGGGACAACATAATCCCTAAGTAATCTCCGTCCTGCTATTGGATTTAAATTTCCTGTATAGTCTAAAGCAAATAGATTAAGTAGCTCAAGCAAACAGAGAAGAACAAAAAGATAAAACATAAATTAAGCCTAGTCTAGCAGTACTCTCAATATTTTCAATATTGACAAAACTAAGGTCCGCAACAAAAGCGCCAAAAACTTGTTGTGATCCGAAAGGACACACTTTTAAATACAAGCAGGTAGACTCGTTTGAGGTGTCGCGGCCAAAGGTATTGGCGTACAGGGCTATTGTCACTCCCTGGCACGGCTCCAAAAACTTGTTGTCCCTAACTTGTAGTGTCCGCAAGTGCACGGATACTCGAAGTAATAAAATAAATATCGATCCCACAGAGACCTATGCTGTCAAGTACCAAATAATTGATTTCTTCCTATCTAGGCAATCGAATAAAAAAAGCAAGTAGAGAGCGAAAACACACAGGAAAATAATATCAGAGAGAAATTGGGACTATGGTTTCATTCTCTTGGATTTTCATGACTAGATATATAAAGATGTTCATCAATCAAATTCTAATATGATAAATACTTAATTTACTTCAAAAGGGGATTATCTCACACTTGTGCAGATAACCATACAGAGATGAAACTTCACTTTCATGCAAGATTCATCCTAGGCTGAGTATAAGTAAATCATCAATCAAAGAACTCAAGATCACTTTCGTGCATCCGAGTTCTAAGTTGATTGCCTCGAGTGGAATCTCACGGATCACTTTCGAGAATCCGAGACTAAACACATGTTTTACCTACGGTTCTCCAACGTTCCGATCCTCACTTTCGTGCAAGATCTCCACGTTTGACACAATAACTCAATCCTAGGTTCATAATCATCATCAGGGCAATACAAACAACTAAAATAAAGAAATAAGAATTTAACCTAATTTCTTAGGGTTGGTTCCTATTAATCAATTTTAGGGTTCCTAGTTCTCAAGCAAATCACTTTTCGGTCCTTATTGTGAAAACTCTAAATCATGATGACAAAAAGTAAACTAAGGAGAATCTTACAGCAATAATCGCATAGGTAAAATTATCATAGTAGAATAATCATGATGAAAGTGTAAAGTATCTAGTCATTAAGAAAATCGAAGGGAATTACTCCCCCATGTCCCAAAATAAGTTTAAGCTAGCATGGTGAACAAAATACCATAATTTCAGAAGATCAAAAATCAACAAGAGAAGAGTTTTAGGAAAATACAACACGGCTATGAAATATTTCACAGCCGTAATTTGCAATAAAAGCGGTGAATAGTGGCATCCCTCCTTCTTTCTTTGATTTCTCTTACAATCGATCTCCTTTCATTCTGATACTTCTGGCACGTTGTCTCCTACACCAGGCGAAGCTTCGGTATGAAAATCACGGTCGGAGATGCCTTGGATTCATCACAGCGGCGGAACCCTAGGCGGTGGCGTCAATTGCGATTTCTCCCTCGACAGTGGTTGAAATTTGGGGCTTTTGGTGGCTTCGTGTTCCTCCCGTGAAAAGCTCCCCCTCCTCTTCTTACGGCATCCAATGTAAAGCTCTGGATCGCACGCAATCATCTCCGCAAAAATTGGGCATCGAAATTGACTTGGGAGTCGCGTTTAAAATATGAAATACGGCAGTGTAGTAGTTTACGGCCCTGCCGTAAAATCGCTCGAGTGTTCTGTTCTAAAAGTGCTGGGAAATACGGCACCGTAAAATACTTCATGGCACTACCGTAAAATTGGTTGATCTCTCTGGTCGAAAACGTCTAGAAACTACAGCCCGTAATATGGTTTACGGTAGTGCCGTAAAATCGGTGAAACTTTCTGATCTGAAAGCGCCCCAAAATACGGCACTGTAAAATGGTTTACGGCAGTGCTGTATTTTCAACAAAATCTTCTGTTTGGAATTTCTCCAAATTATGGTAGTGGCTCGATATTACGGTATCGTACGAAAATACGATACCATAATATATATCACGCTACCATATTTTGGGGAGTTAGTCGTTTTGCATGAAATTTGTGATGTGCCTTCTTCTCGATGATGAGAATTCTTCTGTGTCTGATTTTGCTTGAAAACACTCCAAAATAATGCCTTTTTGCCTGAGAATCATGAAAAACCAAAATAGAATTAGACTTTGCAATATTTGATGAATTCAGCATAAAAACAAGTAAAAGATCCTCAATTTAGCATGAAAAGATATCTAAAATGATACAAAATATACTATATATTTTGGTGTCATCACCAAGCTACTCAAAAATTCCAAAACAAGTGGCAAATAGGTATATGGTGTCATCTGAAAAAAATCTTTTAGCTCTGATTTGCTCAAACATCCAAAACACATCCTCATATAATCCAAGTGCCTTCAAGGTTCTTTTATCAACATACTTTGTATTTACCACCCTTCTCTCCACCATCTTGTTGTATCTTTCTTCTTAAATTTCATCCCTAAAGATGATGCCATAGGGATTTGGTGTTGTGGAGGATGTAGCTGGTCCTTTGCCTTTCTTCTTAGAAACAACTTGCTTAAACTTAGGGGCCATTCTTCAATGCAAGGATGAACTAGATCTGCAACTTAGATGATAGCAAAATATAGCAAGAATATAGCAAGAGTGTAGTATTCTAATCACACTTTCAACTAACTAGACATGAACATCACTATTTAATAAACATCATAGAAGCAAAAATCAGTTGAATCCAAGCTTAAAATCAAAATTTCAGCTAAAGAACATGGGTGAACAGTAAATCTAAAAAACTTCAACAAATCTAGCTCGTTGAAGCTCAAATCACTTACAAAAACTGGTCAAAAACCTCTGGAAACACACAAGGAAAGTTCGTCGGTTGTCTAAGGAGCAAATGGAACCAAAGATTTTGAAAATCGACTCAGAAATGAGGAGAAACGAAGAAAGGGGTGAAAATACTCGTGAAACTCGCTAAATCAGAGAAATCGAGCGAGAGAGTACCAGATCGACGGTTAGAACCTGACGGGGAGGGTCGCCGGCGAGCTCTGACGGTTAGAGAAGGTCAGAGGTCGAAGGTCGGCATGAGAACGAGTGAAAACGAGTGAGAAAACCCTAAAACACAGCCTAGAAAACCCTAAAAACGGTACAGGAATCGCGTCCAAAAATAGAATTACGGCCGTAAAAATCATTAGTGCAGTGTCGTAATCTGGCGGGTTTGAAAAACACGGGCCATAAAACTAATATAGTACTATCGTAAAAATATGAAAACTTTCGGGTACAAATTTGACCAAAAATACGATACCGTATAAAAACCGACGGTACTACCATAAAAACGTGAAAACTCTTGGGTTGAAAATAGATGAATATTACGGTATCGCTATAATGAATACAGTAGTACCACAATAAATTTTTTTAAAGGTAAATAAAAAAAAATTAGCTCTAAAATACGGCACTGTGAGAATACATACGGCAGTGCTATAATTTGCTAGAAACTATCGGGTTGAAAATGGACCGAAAAAATGGTACCGTAATTTGTGTTACGGTAGTGCCGTAATTTACGCCAAAACTTGTTTTAACTACAAAAAGAAAAGAAAAATTAGTTATAAGAGCAAAAGTAAAAAAAAAATAAAGTAAAATGAAAGAGAGCAAACTAAAGTTAGAATGTTTGGGTTTCCTCCCAAGAAGCGCTATTTTAAAGGTCTTTAGCTTGACCCTTCTGCACTCGGATTTGATCTTGATTTCTTCAGTTTCCACTATGATTTTTCTTTGGGTTGAGCATCACTTCGAATCACATAAGGCTCATTCATGAAACAATGTCCAAATTTACTCAAGAATTTTCTTCCTTCATCTAGTAATCTAGAGCCTCTTTTTTTTTCTTCTTCTCTTTAGAATTTGAATCTCTTTTCTCCTGAATTCCTCTATCCACATCCTCAGAAAAAGTGTCAGTTTCAATATTAGAGGATTCATCAAATAAATTATGAACATCAATGACAAGATCATCTACTATATCAACATTGCAACACGATCTAGAATATGAAAGTTTGTTCAAAGAATCAGCAAGATCAAACTCATTTATATTTTCACAGATATCAAAAGTGATTTTTCCTTTCTTAACATCTATATGTGCTCCGGCTTTACCCAAAAAGGGTCTACCAAGGATGATAGGATTTTTATGATTTTCTTCCATGTCAAGGACTACAAAATCTGTAGGTATAAAAAATTCACCTACCTTGATTGGAACATTTTCTAAAATACCAATAGGATACTTTACCGAGCTATCAACAAGTTGTAAGGATATGGATGTTGGTTTAAGCTCTCCAATGTCTAGCTTCCTGCAAATAGATAAAGGCATTAAGCTTACACTGGCTCCCAAATCACATAAGGCTCGGTTAAAAGCCATGCTTCCAATAGAACAAGGTATAGAGAAACTACCTGGATCCTTCAGTTTTGGTGGCAATTTATTCTGGATAATAGCACTACAATCCTCAATTAAAGCCACAGTACCATAGTCCTCTAGTTTTCTTTTGTTAGATAAGATCTCTTTCAAGAATATTGCATATGATGGCTGATAGCCCGAAAGGGAACACTACAAGTTTGGCACGCGTGTACCTTGGACTAATCCCCGGCAACGGCGCCAAAAACTTGGTAGGATTCCGCAAGTGCACGGAATTATCAAAGTAATAAAAATATCGATCCACATAGACCTTATTGTTAATTACCAAATAATTATTTTCTCGCTAGCTAAGTAAACCGAATATGATGAAAGTAAATAGAAAGAGTGTAAGATAAACAGAGAGATACATGGGACTAGGGTTTCATCCACCTTAACTTCAATGATTAGATATATAAAAGGTTCGTCAATCAAATCTTACTAAAATAAGGACCTAATTTACTTCATAAAAAGATTATCTCACTTTCGTGCAGATAACCACGCAGAGATAAATCCTCACTTTCGCGCAAGATTTATCTCAGGCTAAAGATAAGTAAATCATCAATAAGAGAATTCAAAGATCACTTTCGTGCATCCTGTACACTAGTTTTACTCATGGATCTCCAAAGTTCCAATCCTTGCTTTCGCACAAGATCTCCACGTTTGACAAATAGACTCGATCTATAGATTCATGTTATAATCATGACAATTAATTTACTAGAACAGATCAAATTAGATCTAACCTAAGGAAGGGATCCTAACATTCAATTCTAGGGTTCCAAGTTCTCAAGCAAATCACCTTTCTGTCTCATTGCGAAAACTCTAAAAACATAATTAGTAACATGGACTTATAGAGAGTCTAAGCACAATCCATCACAAAAGTAAAATTATCATAGCAAAAATTATTATGACAAAAATAGAAGAGTTATCTAATCATTAAGAATCAAGGGGATTACACCCCATGTCCCAAAAGAGGAAGAAAAGTTACAAAATAGGTGCTGTAATTAAATTACAGCACCGTAATTTGCAGCAAAACTCGATGAACAGTGCTGTCACCACCAATTTCATCGATTTCTCCTCTGATTGGACTCCAAATGCTCTAAAACTTCTATGGTGTCTTCGTATCCTCTAAGTGAAGTTTCTGAGTGAAAATCGTGGCCTAAGGTGCCCTCTACACCTCTCGGTGCGAGGCCAAACCCTAGCTGACTCTCTAGCGATTTTTCCCTCGATACTGGTTAAAAAATTTTTCTTTCACTTATTACGCCTTCCCCTCTTAAAGACGAGTCTGCAGCAACTTTCGGATCCTAATTTGGAGCTCTGGATCAAACGTTATGGCCCGAACAAGTTTCAGCCGCGGAAAACTCATGATTTTGACTGGAAATTACGGCAGTGTAATAATTTACGGTAGTGCCATAAAATCATTCTGTGAACGCTGAGTCAAAATTACGGCCCATAAAATATTTCTCGATAGTGCCATAAAATCGGATGAGTTCTGTAGTCTGAATCAGCTCGGAATTACGGCCCGTAAAATGGGTTACAGTAGTGCCGTAAAATCTACAAAGTTCTCTGTTCTGAAAGCGCTAAAAAATACGGCAGTGTAATTCTTTACGGTAGTGCTGTAAAATCAGGAAAACTTTCTGTTTGAGAAATCCCCAAAATACGGCAGTGCTCTGATTTTACGGTAGCCGCGAAAAATACGGTACCATAAAATAGGTTCTGACACTACTGTATTTTGCAAGGTTGCTCCGTTTTGCGTGAAATTTCTTAGGTGATCTCCTCTTGATGATGGTAACTCTTCTATGTGTTTGATTTTGTTAGAAAACTCCTTGAAATAGTGCCTTTTTACCTGAAAATCATGAAAAACCAAAACAGAAGTAGACTTTGCAATATTCGATGAATTTGACATGAAGACAAGTAAAATATCTTCAATCTAGCATGAAAAGATATCCAAAATGATATAAAATATACTATATATTTTGGTGTCATCAATGGCATTTGAGATAAAGCTTCAGTAAAAGGAATAAGAATGTAAAATTTTTCAACACTTCAAGAAATTTGCCAAATTGTTTGTCTAATTTGCCAATGTCAAATTTCAAAAATAGATATGCATTGAAGAAATAAATCTAACATGATAAGGTTTTTCTCTAATCACAAGTATAAATACTCACATCATCAAGGAAGACATTTTATCAATAAATCATGCCATCATATAGTAGAAAGTGGATCATATGCTTTCATCAATTTTAACAACACATTTGAATAATATCATCATCAAAACAATGAGTTCCATATATCCATAAAATCATTTTTCAAGAGAAAACCAATAAGTAGTATAAATATGATAAAGTAAAAGATGCACTATATGAAATAGTCATTAATAAGAGAGTGCAAGTGATACTCACAAAACTATATAGATCGTGCTCAATCATTGTCAGGCCAATGCAGCTGGTTCCAAAGATGTGTCTTTTGAAAATTTTCTGCAAAATTTAAGGTACATAAGGCTCCCATAAGGCTCAGATCAAAAACAGTCTCAAAAAATAATAATAATAAAAATAATCTCAAGAGAGGGTCAGAGATGTCGCCGGAGGTCTGAAAGATGCTGATGCAGGCAGGCAGAGGTGGAATAGATGCTAGCTGAAAAGCTACTAGCAATGATGGTGCTGACAATGGAGTGAGTAATCTCTAATGGCCTGCTAGAGAATACAGTCCTGTACGTGAGATCGTCAGCCGGTGGGTGCCAAAAATAATGCTGCATAGATAAAAGAAATCAGTCACTAATGAAGAATCTGCTGCATAAATAAATCAAATCATGGAATAAGAGGCAGCAAAAGAAATAAGAATCTGCTGGTGATATGATCCAGTGTCGACGGCTAGAAACATTGATGTCAGAGGCAGATACAGAGGTAGCTGGAGATGCTGCAAATCTGGAGTCAAAAGAAACAACAATAGATAGAAAGCAAATCAAGCAGTGTTTGAATTTTTTATGAAAAGTAGCCATACCCTAGAATAAAATTTAATGAACCAAATAGAGAACAGACAAAACCATGAAGTAGAATAAAACTTGATCTTCCCAGGTATGTAAAAAATAAAGGATCAAAATCTGTTAGGAATTCAGGGTATCAGCAGAAAGAAGGCTACTCAGATTAAAAACTACACAAACTGCACAAAAGTTAATCGAATTCGATAAGTTGGCATATGTTTCAGAAAGATCCATGGATTTTAAAATTCAACAAAAATATCCAATAAATAGACAAAGATGAGTACTTCCATGTTGTGCCAAAAATCAAAAATTTTCGCTACCCAGTTTCTTAAAATCGCAGCGAGAAAACACCTAGGAAAATAAGCAGAAAGCAGAGTTAAAATACGGTACCGTAAAATGTCTTACGGCAGTGCCGTAATTTCACAAAATTTCAGAAATGAAAACCCTCAAGATTACGGTACGTGAAGTCGAAAACGGTCAAAAAATACGGTACCGTAAAGAGAATACGGTACCGCCGTAAAATCCATAAAACTCTCAGGAGAAGAAATCAACACAAATTACGGGCGTGATATAGATTACAGCAGTGCCGTATTTTGCGCAAAAATTTGCTTTCCCTGCAAAAATAAAAGAAAAAAATAATTCTAAAAATAAACTAAAATAAAAGAAACTAAACTAAGACAAAAGTGCTTGGGTTGCCTCCCAAGAAGCGCTAATTTTAAGTCATTAGCTTGACCAAAAATCAATATCATGGTGAAGCAGGTGAATCAGTACCAAAATAGATTGCAAACAATTTTCTGCATTTTCTTTGTCCATAAAGCTTAGCCACAAATCCAAAAATCCAGAATTGCATATAAATCACAATTAATGTGGCTTTCTTAAATATGCAGAAATCAAAATCAAAATCTTCACATGAAGGATATTCAATGATCTTCCTAAATTTATCAGAGAGTAAAATCATCAGTCCTTTCTTCAACTTTATCTTTTCAATCACAATAGGACTTTTATCAAAATATTCAAGCATTGGATCATCATAATAATAGTTATGTCTTTCATTAGATTCCTCAATAAAGCACAAATTTTCAATTAAATCAAAAGGTTGAGCAATAGATATGGGCAAAGCATCAACATGGTGAGAAACATCAATTTTTGCAACATTCAAATCATCTACAGGTTCCTAATGTTCATCAACAAACAATTTATCAATATCAAAATTATCAACAAAGTCAAGATGAGACTCTTCAAAATTAATTTCCTCATGCTTCCTGATGACACCAAAGTTCATAGTATATTTTGTGTCATTTCATGTGTCTTTTTGTGTCATATTTATACTCTTTTGCTTGTTTTTAAGCCTTATTTGTCAAATATTACGGGATCTACACCATTTCTTGTTTTTGATCATTTTCAGGTTATAAGTGCTATATTTTGATAGATTTTGAATGATTTGAGCACACCAATGGATTCTGGATGTCGAAACAAAGCTACCCATCAATTTTCATCAAATTTGGATGTGAAGATAGCGTTCCTTAATGGAAAGCTGACAGAGGATGTGTATATGACACAACCTGATGGCTTCATCCATCCTGCAGATGCCAATAAGGTATGCAGACTAAAGAAATCCATATATGAATTAAAGCAAGCATCTCAAAGTTGGAATCTTCGATTTGATGAAGCTATGAGAGATTATGGCTTTATCAAAAGTGAAGATGACGCTTGTGTATACAGAAAATTCAGTGGGAGCTTGATGACTTTTCTGGTCTTGTATGTTGATGACATACTTCTCATCGGAAATGATATCCCTAGTCTTCAGTCTGTGCAGACATGGTTGGGGAAGTGTTTCGAGATGAAAGACTTAGGGGAGGCCGCCTATATCTTAGGCGTGAAGATCTACCAAGATAGATCCAAAAGGCTCCTGGCCCTTAGTCAGAGTACCTATATTGATAAGGTCTTGGAGAGGTTCAACTTGGAAAAATCCAAGAAAGGGTACCTTCCAGTGAGACATGGCCTTACTCTCTCAAATAGCTAGTGTCCCACCACACAGGCTGAGAGGGATGACATGAGTCGAGTGCCCTATGCTTCGGCAGTGGGATCGATCATGTATGTAATATTGTGTACTAGACTAGACGTGGCTTATGCTGTGAGCATAGCTAGCCGATACCAATCCAATCCAGGTCTGCAACACTGGGTGGCTGTAAAGAATATCCCTAAGTATCTAAGAAGAACTAAGGATTTGTTCTTGGTCTAGGGGACAGGAAGAGCTCAGTGTTCAGGCCTACACTGATGCATCGTTCCAGTCTGACCCTAACAACTTCATATCGCAGGCCAGCTATGTGTTGAAGATGGTTGCAGGTGCTGTAAGATAAAGAGCTTCAAGCAATCCACCATAGCTAATTCTACAACCAAGGCTGAGTATGTGGCCACTTCTAAAGCAGCCAAAGAAGCTGTTTGGATTATGAAGTTCATTTCTGAACTTCAAGTGGTTCCAAGTGTAGTGGATCCCATTAAGCTCTACTGTGTCAATAATAGGGCAGTTGCACAAGCCTAGGAACCACGGTCTCATCAAAGGTCCAAAACATACTCAGGAGATTTCACCTGATCAGAGAGATCATTGATCGAGATGATGTCAAGATTAGCAGAGTTGACATAGAGAACAATCTAGCAGACCTACTTACCAAGGCTTTGGCACAACAGAAGCAAGATGGTCACGCTGGAGATATGGGGTTAAGATTCCTCCACCTCTAGGTTTTAGTGCAAGTGGGAGATTGTTGGTGTGTATGCCCTGAGACCTAATTTTGGTCCATCTTTGTACTACTTGACTCTGATATTTATATATCACTCTGGCATTGTGATTATCAATGTTTGTCTACATCTGCGATTATGTACTTACATAATAATATCCCTGGAGACAGATTGGATCTGTGCTCAAACTCTTGTCCCCAGTTAATATACCTTAGTGGATATGAGACAGCTATGGTACTTGTGAGACGGGTAAATGAGCTAGTTAGGCACGAGGTGCTAACGTAGACATATGGATATATCAGTGGTGGATATACTGGACTGACCCACTGTGAGGCTCTAACTTGGTGTCATGAGTTAAGCTCATAAGTGACAGGAGATGAATTGATCCCTTGACTTGAGGTCATTGACCATTCTATATGGTTAGGGACATGCTTTGATACAACCTAACACTTCGCTGTAGTTGGGAAGTAATAACAGTTGTCATTGAGCATGTCACGACCCATATGAGAAGGTCAATGGACAGATAGAGGATCAGCCCCTTCTTGAGGAAAGCTTGATATCCATGGAGCTCTTCTATGGTTCTATGACTAAAAGTGTATGACCATACCCAGGTGAGAACCGAATTTAGTCATAACCATGTGATTGGGGGAAAATAAGTGATGACACACTTGTCCAATCAGAAATCAGTTCGGCAAAGAGATTGTAATGCATCTGTACCTAGTTGCGATGATGGGGATGTCGATGTCGATATCCATTCCAATGACTTGGGTAGCAACGATGCACTACTAGGTGCCACTCACTGCTTGTGGTGACCTTAGGTCAACACTGCCAACGTCAGAGGAACCTACAAGGTCACACACCTAGATACTCGAGTTCTCGTATTGATCGGGAAGCCTTATGATCAAGTTATTGGATAACTCAGATCTATTTGAGAGATTTCATCAGCGCCAATGGGCCTGATGAGATGGAAGAATGTTATTGGAGCCAAACTTCATTTTTGGCAGGTTGACCTAAAATTGACCATGGTTGGTCACATTTGGATTAGGGTTGCATTGGATTGGATCCAATAACTTAATTAACCCATGTAATGAAGTTTGGGCTAGCTCATTACCCAATGAGGCCTAATAACAAGTTATCATGAAGAGATAATGGGCTAAAAGGGTATAATGGGGATAAATCTCCCCCCCCCATTGGAGCCTAAGGGCATAATGGGGAGGGGAGGGCGCCTTGTGCTTCTTTGGAAGGTTTAGGCGCCTTACCCCTTGTTCTTTGGATGGAAAGCTTGCCTGTAAGGCAAGGATTGGGGCGCATATGGCTTCTAGAACTTATTTGGTAAGTGGCAAGCACATATGGAAAAGGGGAAGAGGTTTATGGCAAAGTCTTGAAGACTTTCCTTACCTCAAACCCTAATTCCTTCTACCCACATACCCTAGCCGCATATCCCTCTTGATGAGTTGCGCCCACCCTTTGCCTTGCCGCCCCTCATGCCTCTATTTATATCAAGGGATATACAAGAGGCATAATAATATAATTAATTGGCATGAGCAAAAGACAAGGGGCGAGAGTAAAGGAGGCCTTGGCGCAAATCCTCCATAGCCACAACTTCTTCTCTTGACGCAATCATTGGATAGCTAGGAGTCTTCATCCTCTTCCTTTCCTTTGGCATAAGAGAATCTTAAAGGATGGCGGCATACTCTTCATAACCGCAAGCAATCTTCATCTCCTCATCTTGGCGCAAGTTGGAGGAGGCTCTTGGCGCTTTGATCTCCCTCTCCTTTCACCTTGGCGCAACTTCTCTAGAAGGTGGCGTAAGTGATCAAAAGAAGGACCTAAGGCTTGGATCTTCTTCCCAAGGCTAGCACCGGGAGAAGAAGAAGAGAGCTCGAGGCATCCGTGTGTGCGAGACTGCAGAGGGCGAGCACTTGGGCGCCTACCTCGACATCAGCCTCATCTTGCTCCTAAGGTATTTACTATCTCATCGTGTCGACTCCCTCGCAAGATGATCTTCACTGGGTTTTTGGGACTGGCCTGTTTCGGGGATATTCTTCCGCTATGCAAATGTAATCTCTATGAAAAATTATAAAATATCCTTGGGGTTTCCCAACAGACCATTCCTTGCAACGGCCGGAGTAGTTATCAACATGAAAAATGGAAAACTACCCTTAAACATCGGTGATGAGACTATTGAATTTAACTTGTCTTGAAGTCTGAAACACCCTTCTGTTGCAGGTTCATGTTGTAGCCTGATGTTATTGATGATGCTGTTAAAGATGAAAATCCCATAGCCGATGGAACACACAAGGACCCACTAGAGGTTTGTCTTTTGGAGAGTCCAACTACTGAAGAGAATTAAGAAGCCCAGGCTTATGTGAAGATAATGGACTCAGCTAAAAAGATGAACCCCCAAAAGACGAAAGCCAAACATCTCGACATAACGATGTCACAAGTAAGTGAGGTAAGAAAAATTGAATTGAAATCACTTCCTCAAAACTTGAAACATGAATTTATAGATGATGACTCTACCTTGCCAGTAATAGTTAATGCCAATCTGAATGAAAATCAAACAGAACAGTTACTTGCTAAAATTAGACTTCATAAAAGGGTTATAGGATATTCCTTAGATTATATCGAAGGAATTGACTCATCTGTCTGCATGCATAGAATTCTCTTGGAACAGGAAAGCAAACCCTCCATTGAGTTTCAATGACAATTGAACCCCATTATGAAGGAGGTAGTGAAGAAGGAGATCCTAAAGCTTCTAGACGCAGGAGTCATCTACCCGATATCAGACAGCCGATGGGTTAGCCCTATTCACGTTGTACGAAAGACGGGCAGGTTAACAGCTGTCAAGAACGAACAGAATGAGCTACTTCTGGTTCGTACTGTAAGTGGATGGCAAATGTGTTAGGGAATGCCGGGTGTAATTTAAAATTTTGCAGTCCCAGGACGCAGCGGAAGAAGCATTACACCCGAAACACATTCCTATCCAAGGATCCATGGGATAGAGAAGACACAAGGATGTGTTAGAGATGTACCTCTTTTGCTTGTTTAGATGTCGAAGCCATGTTGAAGGCGCCCAAGTGATCGCCCTCTACAAGTATCCACACGTCGACTCCTTGATCGTTGCTCCCTTCCACGCTTGGTGCTAGCCTCGGGAAGAGAATCGAGCCTTAGGGTATCTTTACTTCTCTTGCACCACCTCCAAGATGAAAGCGCCAAGAGGAGATGAGGAGGAAGATGATGCCGCCAAGTTGCTTCCTTTCTTCTTCTTTGCTTGCGCCACCTTCAAGCAAGGTGCGCCTATGGCCAAGGAAGGGAGAGAGCTTGTGGCAAGGAGATGCCACCAAGCACTAAGAGTCCTTGCACCAAGAAGAGAGGGAGAGGAAGAAATTGCGGCTCCAAGGAAGAAGTTTGCGCCAAGCTTTGATGTTGTCGCCCTTTGCCCTTGCTTTCACCCCTCCATGTGTGTTCATGTCTCCAAGAATTCATCATCTAGAGAGGGCGACAATGGGTCCTATAAATAGGACTAGAGGCGGTTTGAGCAAGGGCTAGGATCATGCCAAGTGTACGGCTAGGATGAGGTGTCTTGAACTAAGGAAAGTCTCCAAGACTTTACCATAAACCTCAGTCAACCTATCCATAAAAGTCTAAACACTATATCAGCCCAAGACATGCCTCAAATGCATTCTTACCATCAAAGGCTAAGTGGCTAGGCGCAACATGCATGAGGAGTTTCGGCTAGGGTAAGGGTTTTGGGAGAAACTAGGGTTTGAGGTAAGGTAAGTCTCCAAGACATTACCATATACCTCTTCCCTATGTCCATATGCGCCTAGGAACTTCCCATAAAAGTTCTCAAGCCATATCAGCCCCAAGACTTACCTTATAGGCAAGTATTCCATCCAAGGAAGAAGGGCTAAGCGCCCTTTACTTCCATAATGAAGCAAAGGCACCTCCCTCACCCCATTATGCCCCTAGGCGCCAATGGGGTGAGATTTCTCCTATTATACCCTTTTAAGCCAATTCTTCTTCATGAGAACTAATTATTGGGCCTCATTGGATAATGAGCTAGCCCAAACTTCATGGCATGGGTTGATTAAGCCATTGGATCTAATCCAATGCAACCCTAATCCAAATGTGACCAATCTAGGTCAATTTCGGGTCAACCTGCCAAAAATGAAGTTTGGCTCCAATAACTTTCTTCCAACTCATCAGGCCCATTGGCGCTGATGAAATCTTCCAAATGGATCCAAGTTATCCAATAACTTGATCCTAAGGCTTCTGAATAAAGCAACGTCAAGAGTCTATTGCGTGTGACCCCGTAGGATCCATATGACGATGGCAATGATGTAAACATCATAAATAGTGAGGGGTATCTAGCAACACATCACTACTACCCATGTCATAGGACTTAAGTCGTTATGGCAACAACTCCTAACAAGCAACGAGGATTCCTATTGCATTATAGATCCCTTTGCCTAAGCTGATATCCTGCCATTGGATTAGTCTCAAGTTTATTATCCAATGCATTGGTCATGACTCAACAAGTGTGGCCACACTTTCCTGTCATGCACCAATAAGGTGGGGCGCCCCGAGTGGATATCATGCTTCCAATAAGGAAGGGACAAATCCTACTATTGGTCATTCATGTCTCTATATGACTTATGACATGCCCAATGATAGTCGTTTTGATCTCCCAGTTACGGAGAGACGTAAGACTATATTAAAGCATACCCATCATCAAATCTAGACATGAATACCTCAAGTCTAAGGATCAATGCAAACCTCTTGCATGTGAGATTGACTTGTTGACTAGACAAGTCAATCCTCACAGTGGATCACTCCAGTGCATCCAATGCACCTGTATGTCTGCGTTACTGTGCCCCGCACCTAACCAGCCCATACACCAGTCTCACATGTACCAAAGCTGTCCCATATCTGCTAAGGTACCTTATCTGGGGATAGCTTATGAGAATGGATCCAATCCAAACTCCTGGGACATTATTTATGCAACTCAATACATCAACGCAGGTAGAGAAGTCTGCATAATAACGACCATGCCTATATAAAGAGTAATAGTTCTATCAAAGTACATTCAACCAATGCCTGACCATGTCCATACATTGGTCTTGAGGGCATATACACCAACAAAATGTGTATTGACTACCAGAAGCTCAACAAAGCGACGCGAAACGACCATTTCCCTCTACCCTTTATAGATCAAATGCTTGAATGCCTTGCCCATAATGCGTATTTTGCTTTCTTGATGGATTTTCTAGTTTTCTACATATCCCAATTCACCTCGAGGATCAAGAAAAGATGACTTTTACTTGTCCGTATGGTATATTTGCATACAGGAGATTGTCATTCAGTTTATGCAACGCTCCAGCCACATTCCAGCGATGCATGATGGTGATCTTCTCTGACTATAATGAAGATTTTATGGACATCTTCATGGATGACTTTTCCATATATGGTCAATCTTTTGAATCTTGTTTGGCTAATTTGTCCAAGGTTTTACAGCGATGCGAGGAAGTGGACCTCGTTCTGAACTGGGAGAAGTGTCATTTTATGGTACAAGAAGGGATTGTGTTAGGGCATCTAATTTCTGAACACGGGATAGAAGTCGATCAAGCTAAAGTGCAAGTAATCGAAAGAATGAGTCTGCCAACTTCAGTCAGTAGTTTCCTCGGACACGCTGGATTCTACAGAAGATTCATTAAAGATTTTTCATGTTGGGGTATGCCCTTAAGGCTAATGTTTGAGGCCTTGGGATTCTTTCAGTATCATGTATAAACTCTTATGTTTATAAAGGCAATGGTTGTTATTCAGTTTGTTACATTGTCTGCCGCAATAAGTGTGCTTCTGAATAATGTCTCAATGCTGTTCAGCTTGGCTGACATGCTGTAATGTCCTTAGTCGAGATATCTTGGTGAACATGAGACAGCCTTGATATGATTGAGACTAATATGTGTTCTAATCTTATAGGATGCTTCGAGCATGGAATAAGATGTAGACTCATGGGTACATTGGATGTACTGGACAGACCCTACTAGGATATTCAATTGCTTGTCACAATGTGAATAATCCTTGTTTGCAACAAGTGGCACATGTCCTCTGACTTGAGATCACTTGTGTTTCTAAATGATGATTGTCATTGTTTTGAGGTAGTTCAATATCATTTGAAACATAATGGTTATAGACTATCTTGGATAATGATCATGAGTCAGGTTAGGACACTAGTGATAGATATAGGATTGCCGTCTCCTTGATTGGAGTGTGATGTTCTAAAGGGGCCCCCCTGAATGAGATGATTGAGAAAGTGTATGGCCATACCCAGGTGACTATGATCATCTGATCTAATCATGCTCATCATATTGGAGTTACAAGCTTGACACGCTTGTCCAATAAGAACATCCAGTGGCAAAGGAAACATGTATGCCTCGTGAAGTGGATTCACACTTGTGCTGTGGTTTGGGTGTAGTCTTGGAAGACTCTTTCCTTCATATCGGGAGACAGTGATGTGTTGCTAGATACCCCTCACTGATCGTGATAACGTAAGTTATCGTTACCGACATTTAAAGGAAACCCTTAGGGTCGCACAATTTGATGATATGGCTTACTTAAGTCAGATCGTGTGGACTGAATTGTTTTGGTTCAGTTTAAAGGAGTTTAAACTCTGATTGTAAGTGAGATCTGGTCTGATCATGTTTGATTGATTAGGGCTTGAGATCGGTAAGCTTCGATCGAGAGTATTGATGCTAGATCGGTGAGATCAAGAGCATCAAGAGATGAACGGTTAGATCTTGAACCATTTGGTTTGATTGGATCTGAGCCTATGCTGGTTTGATTTGGTTTTTGAACCAAATTCAATTGGACCGAATAAATAGAACCGGTTCACATAAGTGAACGCTTGGTTCAATTGGAGAAGGATTGTTTCCATGGTTCACTTGGGTGAACGCATGAAACATTGAGGAGTTACTAATTTTGGAAGTCGGTTTACAAATTGGAAACGCTCCCACGTAGTAACGTTGCTCGCCCATTATTCTCCATTGATTCCTCTCGTGTGAAGGTCTCTCGAGGCTAAGAGGAAAACATTCGGCCAGCAAGACTTCTTCTTCGAAATCTCCTACACGCGATTAGGATTCTTGAAGGTCTTTGCTAGCACAAAGGACAACAAGGAGAAAGCCATCTTCACCTTGTGTGCGTCGCCTTTGGAGAAGAAGCATTTGATTCTTTCTCTTCCAAGCCGCCTCCTTACTCATGGCCATGGTAACGCATCTCTATGCTATCGTTTTAAGTTGATCATATGAATATCACATGAGATCCTTTGGAACCCTTGCTTCCGTTGCAAATGAACTATATGCGCCACCTATTAGGGTTTCGGCCCCCCCTCCTTTTAGGGGACCCTTCATTTCAAAGATAGCCCGACCACTAACCAATCTGCTTTGTAAAGGCTCTAAATTCTCTTTTGATTATCATTATTTGCAGGCACTTGAGAAGCTCAAGAAGGCTTTGATCTCTGCACCTATTATCCAGCCCCCTGATTGGACTTTACCTTTCGAATTAATGTGTGACACGTGCAACTTTGCCGTCGGAGCTGTTATGGGGCAAAGAAAAGATAAAAAGCTTCACACGATATACAATGTCAACCGCACTCTAGGCAAAGCACAAATCAACTATGCAACAACGAAAAAGGAGCTTCTATCCATTATCTTTGCGTTCGACAAATTTCGTTCTTACTTGATTGAGTCGAAAGTTATTGTAAATACAGAACATGCAGCAATCAAGTATTTGATGAGTAAAAAGGATGCAAAGCCACAGTTTACATGATGGATACTACTTCTTCAAGAGTTTGATTTAGAAATCAGACATAAAAAGGGAGCTGAAAATGTGGTGGCTAACCATTTGTCACATTTGCTTCTGGACAATGGAGAGGATTTGGAAATTGACGACACATTTCCTGAGGAGAAGTTATTCAAAATTGTTGTGCAAGATGCACCCTAGTATGTCGATTTTGTTAACTTTTTGGCTTCTGATATTTTTCCTCCTAACCTATCATATCGATGGAAAAAGAAGTTCTTATCTAATGTAGGGCATTACTACTAGGATGATACATATCTTTTTTGGCGATGTGCCAACGGACTTTTTCGACGTTGCATACATGAGGAAGATATTTCATATATTCTTATGCATTGTCATTCTTCCCCTTATGGAGGTCATGCCAGTGCTACAAATACTGCATTCAAAGTATTTTTAGAGATGCACAAAATTTTATTCTAACTTGTGGTAGTTGCCAAAGAAGTGGCAATATTTTAAAACAAGATGAACTTCCCCTAAATAGTAATTTAGAAGTCGAATTATTCGATGTTGAGGGATAGATTTCATGGGACCATTATCATCCTCTTGTGAAAATACGTTTATCTTGGTAGCTATCCATTATGTATCAAAATGGGTAGAAGCTTCAACCGCACCAACGAGCGACTCCAAAGTCATGATCCGGATGCTAAGGAAGACTATCTTTCCGATATTCAGCGTGCCATGAGTGCTTATAAGCGATGGAGGATTGTATTTCATTGAGCAAAGATTTGCCGCTCTACTGAAAAATTATGGGGTGCACCACAAAATAGCAGCACCATATCAACCACAAAGTAGCAGGCAAGTCGAGGTAACAAATCGGGAATTGAAGAGAATTTTAGAGTGCATGGTTTCAACTACGAGAACTGACTGGGCCCTTAAATTAGATGATGCTCTTTGGGCCTATCGAATTGCCTATAAGTCCCCCATAGGAATGTCTCCATTCCAAATGATATATGGGAAGTCTTGTCATCTTCCAGTCGAGCTTGAACATAAGACATTCTAGGCGATAAGAGCTTTGAATTACGACTTCAAGACAGCGGGTAAGAAAAGGAAGCTAGATCTGAATGAGCTTGACGAAATATGACTTGAGGCATACGAAAATGCCAAAATCTATAAGGAATAGACCAAAAGGTTCCATGATAAACGCATAGTGCACAAGGAATTTGAAGTTGGAGATTTGGTCCTACTTTATAATTCAAGACTCAGGTTATTTCCTAGGAAGTTGTGATCTAGATGGATTGGTCTGTATGTTGTGAAGGAAGTCTATCCATACGGTGCAATTGACATCTATAGTGAACAGTCTGGAACTTTCAAAGTCAATGGGCAACATCTAAAGCCTTATAATTTCCCTGCACCTATTGAAAAGGGTGTTTCCTTACTCCTTTCTGATACTCTTACTTGACTACAGATTTTCATGTCAAGCTACCGATAATAAACTAGTGCTCCTTGGGAGGCAACCCAAGTGCTTTATTTTCTTTTTATGTTTTTGGTATTATCTAATGAATGTTATCTATTTCATGTCGATTTGCAGAGCAACTGATATTGAGGACAAAAAAGTTAAGATTATAGCTATGACCATAATTATCATTATGGGCTCTCATCTTTTCTTGCAGGTAAAAAATA
The DNA here is from genome assembly GCA_027563935.2 of Costus lasius. Classification (NCBI taxonomy): domain Eukaryota; kingdom Viridiplantae; phylum Streptophyta; class Magnoliopsida; order Zingiberales; family Costaceae; genus Costus; species Costus lasius. The sequence goes on from CM050446.2 coordinate 85,410,744, forward strand.
TTTAAAAAATAAAAAATTATAAAAAGATAAAAAATAAAAAATATATAAAATATATAAAAAAAATTTACCGAGATTACAGGTGTGGCTATAATGGCCATTACGACCGTAATCTGGTGCTTATGCTGGTCAGCCGTGATTTATTGGAAGGTCAACGAGGTCCACATTCGTGGAACTCAAACATTACGGCATCAAGGGTTTCCAACTACAGTCGCGCCGCACTTCTCCAGCCATTACTCCACCCGCCGCCACTCTTCTCCAACTGAAATTAATGATAGCTTCACTTCCGTCCATTAAGCAGCCTACTGGAGATGACATTTATTCTCCACACTTGTACGTCGGCTTCCTCTTTCGAGCTGACTTCTCTAGCATTTACTCCATTTTTCGCCGCTGCCCTTCACCTTTTACAACTGACAATGACACCTGGACTCCTTCCGTTCACTGTCCACATTAAAGGCGATGGCTTCCGTTCACTTTATCTGCAATTACTCCTCCTTGCTCCGTTGATCTATTCTTAAGACGAGACCATCATCCAGACGACCTCAGCAATAGCACGACAGGCGATTTCTTCCTCTGATTTTGTCGCCACAATGCACTTGTCCACTTCTCCTTTCTGTCCGACAATCCAGGTGCTGGCGACGGCTTCTCCTTCAACTCCAGTCACTACTGCTCTCTATTTCACAAATTTTGCTGAGGGGATTTCTTCTCGACGCATCTACTTTGTTGAATCCACTCTGCTGCTGCTACCGCCCAGCTTGGAGATGATTCGCCGATCTTATTTCTCTACCGCCATCAGCTTCTCCAGGATTTGGTATCGATTTGCAACTTGTTCATCTCAGATTCTACTATTTTCGTCCCCTGTTTAATGGCTCCCAAATGCAAGATAGGCACTCAGAAGTCCACCTGTAACATACCTTCGCAGGGACGCCGGCTGCCTTCTTCCTCCACTTCAGATCCTTCATAAGTTGATCCTAATCTAAATCAAGGCTCTACATTTGGATTTTGCACGCATAACCCAGTTCAAGAGCACAAGTGTCATCTTCTCCAGCAACACAAAGTCCTCCATACAAAGTATCTGGATAGATTTGCGATGGGTATGCTGGGATTCACTGATGACATCAAATAGATGTTTGGCTGTATCGGCTGGTAACAATTCTTCCATATGACACATCTAACGTATACTGCACTCACCCTAGAATTCTTTAGTTCTCTGGATGTCTTGTTGAATTCCCATGATGACGATGACATTGGATAGATTACTTTTCGTTTGGGTGGAGAGGAGCACTATCTTGATCTCAACCAACTCAATAAAATATTTGGATTCCCGACACATGCGACGTGCCTTGTACCCGGAGAATTTAAGGAGCATGAATTCTTATGTACTATAGCGGTGATGCTTCCTACTCTCCCAACTATGCTCGTGCTAGCAATATTAGCAACCATGTGCTTCGATATGTACATCACTTTTTAGCCCATACCGTCTTTGGTCTGGGCGAAAGTGATGGTATGATTCGCAAGGGAGAGGTACTATTTCTTTGGGTCATGTTGCATTCTTTTCAACTTAACACTGCATGCTTCATGGTGAAGCAAATGCTGAAGATCACAAGGGCGCATAAAGGCTAGATTATTATGGGAGGACTAGTTACCTCCATTGCTCTTGCCCTCGGTGTTGACCCTAGTGGGATGGAGATTGCTACTGGCAGTTCACACTTGGATCTAGATTCTTGCATATCTACAAGGCTAGTTATCAAGTGCAAGGATTCCTACTTCCTATTCTTCAAGGATAGTACCCAGCCGATGCCATTACCATGTCAGGAGCATACCATAGTTAAAGATAAAAGAAATTGGAAGATCCGCCCCATCACTACTTCTACCGCTAACACTGTTGAGCATGTTCCACCATTGAGTTATATACCGCCATCATCCTCGAGTGGATTCTTCTCCTTCATTGGTCAGTATTCCTCATCTTCCTCCAATGCCGAATCCCTTATGAAACAAATGCTAGATGAACAACAATGCCAAGAAGAATATCTCCAACAAATCTTCTCACATCAGGAGGAAGGGCAACATGTTATTTGAGAAACCCTGTCCAACCAGGGCTTTATGCTAGAGAAGATGGCTGCTGAGCAACAATGCCAGGGGAAGTTTATGACTTCTCTGTGCACTTCTTTTAGTGATCTGAAGGCCACACTGATACCCGATGAGGATGCCGAGCCAGAGATCCGAGGTGATGGTGATGATGACGAGGATGATCCATAGGAGGAGGGTGATATACCGTAAGGTAACACTACAAGTTTGGCACGCATATACTTTGGACTAATCCCCGGCAACGCCGCCAAAAACTTGATAGGATTCCGCAAGTGCACGGAATTATCGAAGTAATAAAAATATCGATCCACAGAGACCTACGTGTTAAGTACCAAATAGTTGTATTCTCACTAGCTAAGCAATCGAGTATGATGCGAGTAAACAATAGGAAAGCGCACAAAATAAGAGATAATCAAAGAGAGATACATGGGACTAGGGTTTCATCCACCTTAACTTCAATGATTAGATATATAAAAGGTTCGTCAATCAAATCTCGCTAAAATAAAGACCTAATTTACTTCATAAAAGGATTATCTCACTTTCGTGCAGATAACCACGCAGAGATAAATCCTCACTTTCGCGCAAGATTTATCCCAGGCTAAAGATAAGTAAATCATCAATCAGAGAATTCAAAGATCACTTTCGTGCATCCGAATTCTAGGTTGATAATCTCTAGTAGAGTCTCAAGGATCACTTTCGTGCATCCGAGTCTCTACACTAGTTTTACTCATGGATCTCCAACGTTCCGATCCTTGTTTTCGCACAAGATCTCCACGTTTGACAAATAGACTTGATCTATAAATTCATGTTATAATCATGACAATTAATTTACTAGAACCGATCAAATTAGATCTAACCTAAGGAAGTGATCATAACATGCAATTCTAGGGTTCCAAGTTCTCAAGGAAATCACCTTTCAGTCTCATTGCGAAAACTCTAAAAACATAATTAGTAACATGGACTTATAGAGAGTTTAAGCACAATCCATCACAAAAGTAAAATTATCATAGCAAAAATTATCATGACGAAAATAGAAGAGTTATCTAATCATTAAGAATCAAGGGATTACACCCCATGTCCCAAAAGAGTGTTAAGCTTGCATGGAGGAAAAAAATACAATGAATCATAGTTTAGAACGATTAGAAATCAGAGAAGGAGAAAAAAAACAACGTTACAACACGGGTGTAATGTAAATTACACCCGTAATTTCGTGATGAATAGCGCTGTCACCGCTGTTTTGTTGATTCCTCCTCCGATCGGACTCCAAACGCTCTGAAACTTCTGTGGCGTCTTTCTCTCCTCCAGGAGAAGATTCTGAGTGAAAATTACGGCCTAAGGTACCCTCTACACCTCTCGGCGCAAGGCCAAACCCTAGCCGCCTCTCTGGCGATTTCTCCCTCGATACTAGATAAAAGTTTTTTTTCCACTTTGTACGCCTTCCCCTCTTAAAGATGAGTCTGCAGCAACTTTCGGATCCTAATTTGGAGCTCTAGATCAAAAGTTATGGCCCGAACAAGTTTCAGTAGTGCCGTAAAATTACGACCGTGTAATAATTTACGGCAGTGCCGTAAAATCATTCTGTGAACGTTGAGTCAAAATTACGGCCCATAAAATATTTCTCGATGGTGCTGTAAAATCGGACGAGTTCTCTGGTCTGAATCAGTTGGGAATTACGGCCCGTAAAATGGGTTACGGTAGTGCCGTAAAATCTGCAAAGTTCTCTGTTTCTGAAAGCGCTGAAAAATATGGTAGTGTAATTCTTTACGGCAGTGCCGTAAAATCAGGAAAACTTTCTGTTAGAGAAATCACCAAAATACGGCAGTGCTCTGATTTTACTGTAGCCGGGAAAATATGGTACCATAAAATAGGTTATGACACTGTCGTATTTTGCAAGGTTGCTCCGTTTTGCGTGAAATTTCTTGGGTGATCTCCTCTTGATGATGGTAACTCTTCTATGTGTTTGATTTTGCTTGAAAACTCGTTGAAATAGTGCCTTTTTACCTGAAAATCATGAAAAACCAAAACAGAAGTAGACTTTACAATATTCGATGAATTTGATATGAAAACAAGTAAAATATCTTCAATATAGCATGAAAAGATATCCAAAATGATACAAAATATACTATATATTTTAGTGTCATCAAAATACATAAGGCTCAAACTTTGCTTGTCCTCAAGCAAAAATCAAAACTTGATTAAAAGAATAACCTTTTCATGCTCAATTAATTTCTAAAATATAACCCATCAATGAAAAAATTCTATCAATTGATTTACAAAACTTCAAGTAAACATATCATCCTTAGAACTCAACCCTCTAGATCCACAACTCAATCAATTAAAACTTTGCACCTTGTATAATAAATAGAATTTTCAATCTCATGATTTCACCCAGTTTTCAGTTCAAATCTATCATGCTTTTATTTATAGGAATTAGGTTTCCAAGATCTTTTTCCACACATGACTTTTTTTTTGTGTATTTTGTTTGTTTTTGTAACGATGGCATGTACCTACTTAGATACACACTTTTTATTTTTGACTTCAACTCTTGTCTTCGGTACAACTGTCAATTTTACACAGTGCCAAGTAAAGGAGTTTTATTATTTTTCACTCTCATTATTTTTCATGTATAGACTTCAACCCATGTCTTAGGTACCACTATCAATTTTACATAGTGCCAAGTAGGGGAGTCTCTCACTATTTTTATGGATCTTGGATTCTTCCTTCCCAACAAATAGCAAAATAGACTAAACATCTATTGGGTAGATCAATTGATATCAATTCACAAATCATACTCATATGCTCATTTTATGTAAAGGAATAGTTTCACCTTTAGATCTTATTCATCAAATAACACATCTACCCAAAATTTTCATGCATCAACCAATGTCAAATTTCAAAAATAGATATGCATTAAAGAAATAAATCTAACATGATATGGTTTTTCTCTAATCACAAGTATAAATACTCACATCATCAAGGAAGACATTTTATCAATAAATCATGCCATCATATAGTAGAAAGTAGATCATATGCTTTCAGCAATTTTAACAACACATTTAAATAATATCATCATCAAAACAATGAGTTTCATATGTCCATAAAATCATTTTTCAAGAGAAAACCAATAAGTAGTACAATTATGATAAAGTCAAAGATGCACTATATGAAATAGTCATTAATAAGAGAGTGTAAGTGATACTCACAAAACTATATAGATCATGCTCAATCATTGTCAGGCCAATGCAGTTGGGTCCAAAGATGTGCCTTTTGAAAATTTTCTGCAAAATTTAAAGTACATAAGGCTCAGATCAAAAACAGTGACAAAAAATAATAATGATAAAAAAATAATCTCAAGGGAGAATCAGAGATGTCGCCGGAGGTCTGAAGAGGATGTCGGTGGAAAAAGCTGATGTAGCTGAGAAGCAGAGGCTGCATGAAAAGCTGCTAGTAATGATAATGGTGGTGCCGACAGTAGAGTGAGTAATCTCTAGTGGCCTACTAGAGAATACAGTCATAGAGGTGAGAGCGTCGGGCTATGGAAGATAATACTGCATATGTAAAAAAAAATCAAAGGTAGTAATGAAGATCATGCTGCAAAAATAAATAAAATCATGGAATAAGAGGCAGCAGAAGAAATAAGAATCTACATGTGGTATAATCTAGTGTCGACGGCTGGAAACAGTGATGTCAGAGGCAGATGCATTGGTAGCTAGAGGTGCTGTAAATCTGGAGTCAAAAAAAACAACAACAGATAGAAAGCAAATTAAGTAGTTTTTGAAACTCTTTTTTTTTTATGAAAAGTAGCCATACCCAAGAATAAAATTTAATGATCCAAATAGAAAATAGACAAAACCATGAAGTAGAATAAAACTTGATCTTCCCAGGTATGTAAAAAATAAAGGATCAAAATCTGTCGGGAATTCAGGGTATCAGCAGAAAGAAGGCTACTCAGATTAAAAACTACACAAACTGCACAAAAGTTAATCAATTCGAAAAGTTGGCATATGTTTCAGAAAGATCCATATATTTTAAAATTTAGCAAAAATATCCAAATAATAGACAAAGATGAGTACTTCCATGTTGTGCCAAAAATCAAAAATTTTTGCAACCCAGTTTCTTAAAATCGCAGCGATAAATCACCTAGGCAAATAAGCAGACTGCAGTTTTAAAAATACGGTACCGTGAAATCATTTACGGCAGTGTCGTAATTTCACAAAATTTCAGAAACAAAAACCCTCAAGATTACGGCACATGAAGTCGAAAACGATCAGAAAATACGGTACTGTAAAAGAAATACTGTACCGCCATAAAATCCATAAAACTCTCGGGAGAAGAAATCAACACAGATTACGGGGCGTGAAATAGATTACGGCAGTGCCGTATTTTGCACAAAATTTTGTTTTCCCTGCAAAAATAAAAGAAAAATCAATTCTAAAAAATAAACTAAAATAAAAGAAACTAAACTAAGACAAAAGTGCTTGGGTTGCCTCCCAAGAAGCGCTAATTTTAGGTCCATAGCTTGACCAAAAATCAATATCATGGTGAAGCAGGTGAATCAATATCAAAATATAAAGCATGTAATTTTCTACATTTTCTTTTTCCAAAAATTTTAGCCACTAATCCAAATATCCAGAATTCAAGACAAATCATGATCAATATGGCTTTCTCAAGTATGCAGAAATTAAAATTTTCAAATCCAGTCAAAGTAATCTTTATTATCTTCCTATGTTTGTCAAAAAGTAAAATCATAAGTCCCTTCTTTAAATTTATGTTTTCAATGGCAATGAGAAAAGGACTTTGATCAAAATTATCTAGCATTGGATCATCATAATAATAATCTTTCTGTTCTACATCAGATTCCTCAATAAAGCACAAATTTTTAAATAGATCAAAATTTTCAACAATAGATATGGGCAAAGTATCATCATGGTGAGATTCATTCAAATCCTTTTTAAGTTCCTCATGTTTGTCATCAAATAATCTATCAATATCAAAATTATCAACAAAATCAAGATGAGACTCTACAAAATCAATTTCCTCATACCTCCCCACAAATAATTCATCATCAGAAGAGTCAAAATCAGAATAAGATTTATCAATGCTTACAATAGAATCAGAGTTAACCTCAGAAGTTTTATCATAAATTTCATCAATTTTCACAAAAGAATCAATTTCAAAATTTTCACCCAAATCAAATTGAGGCACATGAATATCATAATTTTCAAACTCATCAGAATTAACCATGAATAATGTATCGTCAAAAGAATCAATATCACAAAAAGAGGGTTTTTCAATTTTAATTTTCTCAAATTTTTCCTCAAATAGATTATCACATGAATCAATTTTACAATCATCAAAATCAAAGTGAGATTTATTAATGTTAACATAAGGCTCAATCTCAAAACAATCATAATCACAAGGGGGATTTTTCTATTTCAAGTTCCTCAGTATCAAATTCAAATTGTGGTTCAGAAACATGATCAGATCAATCATCATATAAAGAAGTTCGGTTTTCCCATCTAGAATACAATTGATCTCTTTCTTGCCATGATAAATTGGGATTTAAAAATGGGCAAGCAGAGGAACAATGATCAGGATATCCACAAATAACACAGCTATCAGAAGAACAAGATTTCATAACAGGGTGCTTATTAGAAGTGTTTAATTTATGAACCAAATAATCTATCTCATCTGCAGTAGTGCACCATGAATCATCTTGATAACATGAAGAATTAGAATTTTGAGGCATGTTAAATTTGCAATCATAAGTATAATGATCAGAAGATTTACAAATATTGCAATAAATAAGAGGAATATTGTGTAAGTTCCATATTTCTCCAAGAGTCATCTGTCAATAATCTTTATGCTCACCTTGAGGCATGTATACCTTACTTCTTTGAGATGCCCATGAATTGTGATGAAAAGACATATTTATCTATCAAGGTCAGAAAGATAATCCAATACCAATCAATCAAATTGTTTTTTTTATTTTTTTATTTTTCAGAATATAGGAAAAAAATAGAAAATCTAAGACACAAGCAAATTCACAAATTTCAGAAATACAAGCTCTGTCACAACTTGTGAAAATCCAAAACCTGCAAAAACAAAAAACAAAGTTAAATCTAAAACAAATAAAACTTAGTCTAGCAATACTAACAACTATTTTGATATTAACAAAACTAAGGTCCCCGGCAATGACGCCAAAAACTTGATATACCGTAAGGTAACACTACAAGTTTGGCATGCGTATACTTTGGACTAATACCCGGCAACGGCGCTAAAAACTTGATAGGATTCTGCAAGTGCACGGAATTATTGAAGTAATAAAAATATCGATCCACAGAGACCTACGTGTTAAGTACCAAATAGTTGTATTCTCACTAGCTAAGCAATCGAGTATGATGCAAGTAAACAATAGGAAAGCATGCAAAATAAGAGATAATCAAAGAGAGATACATGGCACTAGGGTTTCATCCAACTTAACTTCAATGATTAGATACATAAAAGGTTTGTCAATCAAATCTTGCTAAAATAAAGACCTAATTTACTTCATAAAAGGATTATCTCACTTTCGTGCAGATAACCACGCAGAGATAAAACCTCACTTTCGCGTAAGATTTATCCCAGGCTAAAGATAAGTAAATCATCAATTAGAGAATTCAAAGATCACTTTCGTGTATCCGAATTCTGTTGGGAAACCCCGGGGATATTTTACAAAATTTCAGACATGCAAACACATTGCGCAGTGGAAAGAATATCGCCAAAACATGTCAGTCCCAAAAACCCAGTGAAGATCGCATGCGAAGGAGTCAACATGATGAGATAGAAAATACCTTTAAAGTGAGATGAGGCCGATGTCGTAGAGGCGCCCAAGCGTGCGCCCTCTGCAGTCTCACACACACGGATCACCTCGGGTCCTCTTCTTCCACGCCCGGTGCTAGCCTCGGGAAGAAGATCCAAGCCTTATGCTTTTTCCTCAAGCTTTGCGCCACCTCCAAGGTATATGCGCCAAGAGGAAGATGAGGAGAAGGAAGTCGCCAAAAACCACCAAGTTCCTCACGCTAAGAGGAAAGGAAGATGATGTGTTGCGGCTAGGGTTGGATGGAAGAGAAGTGCGCCACTAGCCCCTTGATGTCGCCCCTCAAGTGATCACGCCTTCAAGGAGAAAATTGTGTCATGAGAGGGGCGGCTAGGGTCTCTATTTATAGAGGCAAGAGGCGGTTTACATGTGGCCACAATTTATGTTGGTGTATATGCCCTAAGGACCTAATTCTGGTCCGTTACTTGTACTACTTGACATTGATATTTATATCATACTGGCATTGTCGTTATCATCATTTATTTACATCTGCAAACATGTACTTATATAATAATGTCGCTGGAGACAGATTGGATCTGTGGTCAAACTATTGTCCCTAGTCCAATGTACCTTAGTGGATATGGGACAGCTATGGTACTTGTAAGACTGGTATATGGGCTAGTTAGGCACGAGGTGCTAACGCAGGCATATGGGTATATCAGTGGTAGATATACTGGACCGACCCGCTGTGAGGCAATGACTTGGTGTCACGAGTTATCCTCACAAATGATAGGAGATGCATTGATCCCTTGACTTGAGGTCATTGGCCATTCTATGTGGTTAGGGGATATGCTTTGATACAACCTAACACCTTGCCCATAGTTGGGAGGTAATAACGGTTGTCATTGGGCATGCCACGACCCATATGAGAAGGTCAATGCACAGACATAGGATTTGCCCCTTCCTAACGGAAGCATGATATCCATGAAGCTCCTCTATGGTTCTATGACTGAAAGTGTATGGCCATACCCAGGTTAGACCTGGTTTAGTCATAGCCATGAGATTGGATAGAAACAAGTGGTGACATACTTGGCCAATCGGATATCAGTTCGGCAAAGAGACTGTAATACATTTGTACTTGGTTGCGATGATGGGGATGTCGATGTCGATATCCATTCCGATGACTTGGGTAGCAGCGATGCACTACTAGGTGCCACTCACTGCTTATGCTGACCATGGGTCAGCACTGCCAACGTCAGAGGAACCTACAGGGTCGCACACCTTGATACTCGAGTTCTCGTATTAATCGGGAAGCCTTATGATCGAGTTATTAGATAACTCTGATCTATTCTGGAGATTTCATCAGCGCCAATGGGCCTGATGAGATGGAAGAGATTTGTTAGAGCCAACTTCCATTTACGGCATATTAACCATGGTTAGCCCAATTTGACCTAGGGTTAAATTGGATTGGATCCATGGGCTTGGTTAACATGCATAATGGACATTGGGCTGGGCCCATTGAAAAGTTGGGCTTAATGGGCTTATGGAGAAGAAAAGAGATGGCGCATGCTTAACCCTAGTTAGACTAGGGTTAGCGCCTATACCTCATGTGAGTTTAATTAATCATGATAAAATAGGGGCTAATTAATTAATTAATTAGAGTCCTATTTTTGTGGGATTAAATGGGCTAATTTATTTGAATTAATTAGAGTCCTAATTGTATTAGGATTTAATTAAATAAATAAATAATTAGAGTCCTAATTGGATTAGGACTTGATTCAAAATTTAATTTGAACCTTGATCAAGTCGCCCACTTGAGTCCTAATTGGATTAGGACTGATCATGATTAATTAGAATCCTAATTAGATTAGGATTTAATTATTTAAACAATTAATTAGAGTCCTAATTGGATTAGGACTTGGTTAATTCCTAAAATAATTAAACTCCTAAATCCTCTCCTAGCCGCCCACTCAAATTGAATTGTGGCCACACACTCAACCGCCTCTTGCTCTATAAATAGAGCCATAGACGCCTCCCCTCATGATACTAATCTCTCCTTGAGGCGTGATCAAAATTGAGGGCGAGTTCTTGAGGGCGAGAGCAAGAGGCTAGTGGCGCAATTCTTCCATCCAACCCTTGCCACAACACACCTTCTTCCCTTCCTCTTGTTGTGAGCAACTTGGTGGTGTTTGGCGACTTCCTTCTCCTCATCTTCCTCTTGGCGCATACACCTTGGAGGTGGCGCAAGGCTAGAGGAATAAGCACAAGGCTTGGATCTTCTTCCCGAGGCTAGCACCGGGCGTGGAAGAAGAGAGCTCGAGGCATCCGTGTGTGTGAGACTGCAGAGGGCACACGCTTGGGCGCCTACTACGACATCGGCCTCACCTAAATCAAGGTACTTTCTTTCTCATCATGTCGACTCTTTCGCATGCGATCTTCACTGGGTTTTTGGGACTGGCCTGTTTCGGGGGTATTCTTCTGCTGCGCAATGTGTTTGCATCTCTGAAAATTTGTAAAATATCCCCGGGGTTTCCCAATAATGGTATCAGAGCGACTTGCGAAACTCGAACGATGTCTTTCATGCTTTTCATATTTTTCATGCTCACATGCCATATTTCAATTTTTGAAAATTGCAAATTGCATGGCAAACATTTTTTCTAAAAGTAGGAAAAATTAGGGTTTCTTGTTTCTATCACCTTTTCAATCTCTTTTGGAATTTTGGGTTATTTTTCTTGCATGGTTTAAAGATCAAAGGCGCACGTGGTTTTGTCAAGTAGGACGGGTATTGTGTCTTCGGACTGGCCGGGTCTCTTGATCTGACAAAATTACCAGCCGAGAGGATCTTTGAAATCATCATGAAAATTAATTGTGAATAACTAAAAGATTTGTGAGAAGAAGATTGGAAAAAGAAACTAGTTTTATGAAAAAGTAAAATTTTAAATTTTATGTTTTTCATGAGCATGTAGAATTGCATGAGTAATGCCTTGATTGTGCATGGTGTTGTGATCATTAGTCAAGCCCCTTTGCATGACTGTGATGTACTCTTGTGAGGCCTGCGTGCCACTTTTCTTTTTGCTTTTAATTAAGATGAAGATTAGGATGGCGCACATCACCTGAAGATAGGCGCATGCATGCTTGCTTGCGCACCTTGCATGGTGGCACAAGAAGCACCCCTCCTTGATGGCCCTTACTTGGTGGCGCATCATCCTTGAAGGAAGCCCATGGCATTGGCCGAACCTATGAGGGTGCTTCTAGGGTTTCCCTAGAACTACCTATAGGGTTTGAGTGTTAAACCATGGTGAGGAGGACCTTGGAGCCGAGCTTGAAGACCAAGATAGAAATCGGCTAGGATAGGTCTTTAGGGGCTTGAGTCCTAGGTCAAGAGTTGAACCTCTTCTGGCATGGGTTGGTTCAATGTCTTGAATAGGCTATGATCACATCATCCCTTTACTACTTTCCATATCTGCTAAAACATGCCTATGATGCTTGATTTTATGTTATCACTATAGGATTGCATGCCTATAATGCTAGACATAAGATAAAACTGAATTGATGAGACCTCAAAACCCTCATTCAAATATCAAGTCTAGTAGCCTTCTGACGCATAGCCCTCATCAAACTATCGATCGATGGTGCTGTGCATTGTTTCCACCCTAGTGGACACACCCATCTATCTTTAGGAGGCATGTGGTGACAATGTTTTCCCCGGTCCAGTTAAAATCCTGGACGCGCCTTTGCAAGGAATTCGTTGGCCCTGGGCATAACGGTCAGGATAGACTTGACTAGTTTTTCATATGTGATGGCCACATGATGGAACTCTAGAGGCAGCCTCAAGAAGTTAGGGTTTTGTGTTGTTCCAGCCCTAGCTGAGCACAAAATGCTTGAACTATCTTGAGAAGGGGAATTGCTAAGTTGCAATTGGCTGGCGCGCCTACCTTGAGATACATGCATCACCTCATGTAGTACATCCTGCCCTAGCGGGACGCGAGGCCGTGTGAGGAACAAGGATCCCATCTCACTAGGAAATCTTGAATTTCCCGATTGACTTTGTGGGTTGTCAATTCGATTAAAATAGTGGGAGCCATGATCATTTAAAACAAGTCCAGTTTAAATGATTTGAAGTAGTGCTAATCTGCTTTTCTTGGTTGTTGTAGAAACGATGACTATGAACAATAGCAGATTCTCACTGCGATCTATCCTGGAAAAGGACAAGTTGGTTGGATCCAACTTGATGGATTGGTGTCGAACCTTGAGGGGTGAGCTCAAGCTCGAAAGCTGTAAAAGGTGTTGGAGTATGCCCTTAAGGCTAATGTTTGAGGCCTTGGGATTGTAACAGTATAATGTAATAAACTTTTATGTTTATAAAGGCATGGTTGTTATTCAGTTTGTTACATTATCTGCTGCAATAAGTGTACTTCTGAATAATGTCTCAAAGCTGTTCAGCTAGGCTGACATGCAGTGAATGTCCTTAGTCGATATATCTTGGTGAACATGAGACAGCCTTGATATGATTGAGACTAATATGTGTTCTAGTCTTATAGGATGCTTCGAGCATGGAATAAGATGTAGACTCATGGGTACATTAGATGTACTGGACAGACCCTACTAGGATATTCAATTGCTTGTCACAATGTGAATAATCCTTGATTGTAACAAGTGGCACATTTCCTCTGACTTGAGATCACTTGTGTTTTCTAAATGATGATTGTCATTGTTTTGAGGTAGTTCAATATCATTTGAAACATAATGGTTATAGACTATCTTGGATGGTGAGCTTGAGTCAGGTTAGGGCACTAGTGATAGATATAGGATTGCCGTCTCCTTAATTGGAGAGTGATGTTCTAAAGGGGCCCCCTGGATGAGATGATTGAGAAAAGTGTATGGCCATACCCAGGTGACTATGTTCATCTGATCTAATCATGCTCATCATATTGGAGTTACAGGCTTGACATGCTTGTCCAATAAGAACATCCAGTGGCAAAGGAATTATGCATGCCTGGTGAATTGGATTCACACTTGTGCTGTATTTTGGGTGTAGTCTTGGAAGACTCTTTTCTTTCTATCGGGAGACAGTGATGTGTTGCTAGATACCCCTCACTGATCGTGATGACGTGAGTTATCGTTACCGACATTTAAAGGAAACCCTCAGGGTCGCACAATTTGATGATATGGCTTACTTAAGTCAGATCGTGTGGACTGAATTGTTTGGGTTCAGTTTAAAGGGATTTTAATCTCTGATTGTAAGTGAGATCTGGTCTGATCATGTTTGATTGATTACGGCTTGAGATCGGTAAGCTTAGATTGAGAGAATGGATGCTAGATCGGTGAGATCAGGAGCATCAAGAGATTAACGGTCAGATCTTAAGCCTTAGGGGTTTATTATGATCTGGACTGATTGCTTGGTTTATTTGGTTATTGAACCAAAGTCAAGTGAACCGGCTCAATGGATGAGCGCATGGTTCAAGGGTGAATTGGATTTGCGATTGGGTAAACCCATGATCGCAACTTGAGAAGTGACTTGCTATTTTTAGATAGCACTTCTTCTAATCGTGGCCATGCCTCACGATAGCCTCTATTCACACCTCTCCTCTTGGTTCGTCACTCGCTCTAGTTTTTGACGAGAGAACACATTTTCGTGTGTGAAAAAACTGGTGGACGACAAGGAGAAAAGACGCCAAGCAAGAAAGAACTCTCTCTTCCCTTCAAGCGATCAAGACACCTTGGACGATCCTTGCTAGCACAAGGAGCACCAAGGAAGGAGCGCATCTTCATCTTGTGTGCGAGACTTTGGAGAAGAGGCGCTTGCATCTTTTGCTTCCAAGACGCCATCTAGAAATGGCTATGGTATGAATCGTTTTCATTCATGCAGAGTTTTATAAGTTGATCATAACGCATGCAAAGATCGTAGAAACCCCTTTCCGCTGCATCTTAACCTCCATATGCGCCTATAGGGTTTTGCCCCCCCCTTAGATTTAGGGGACCTTTCAATTGGTATCAGAGCAAGTTAATGCATGTTTTTATGATTGCTTAAACGTTTTGTGATCCATGTATGCCATTGTATGCTTAGATCTATAACATGCGAAAATTTACATGTTAAGTTGCTTCTTGCGAAACTTACATATGTATTTCCTTTGCGCATGTTTGTTGGCGCATTTTAGGTTTTATCCAAAATCTTATATCATGCGCGACTCTCATTAGATCTAAGAGGCGCCTGCTTTAAACCCTTAGACGGGTTATTAGGGTTGAAGTCATCCTCTAGGTTAGATCCAACTGGTCTGATCAGACTATCTGACAGCCTAGATGGGTCGACCAGATAGCACCTGTGCGCAAGCACGAGGTGGCTATAGGTCGACTGCATCAAAGGCGTGTAGCGATGTCTGATTGAGACAACCTATGAACGCACATGAGTTAGGCCCGGGGTCACACCCGCTTGCCAGACCTCATTGTGGTCGTTCAGCCCTTGCGCATGCATGGTTGACCATTAGGTCGACTCAAGTCAGTTAGGACTTGGTGCATGCAAGGGCAGTGGATCTGACTAGGCTGGATGAGTGGATCCCTAGTAATGGACCGTCGTAAGGCAGCAGGGCAAATAGGGAAAAATAAAATTAATCTTAATGGGGTTTTTTCAAAATTTTATTTTTCATGATTGGATCACATGCTGATTGCATACCATATGTATGTTTATTTAATCTTATGTGGGCTGCCCGTTTAATGTGTGCTGTGCTGGGGCCTGCGTGCCTGGAATTTTATTGTAAATTAATTCTTATTTTTGTGATCTGCGAATCACAATTTAATTAATTTATAAAATGTAATTGACCTGCGAGTCAATCTTGTCTAGATAGATTAATTTGTAAATTAGTCAGACAAGAGCACAGAGCACACTTGGCAGAGGCGCTTGCAGCAGAGGCTTGACCAGGTGGGAGGTCCAGGGTTCGACTCTGGGACCAGGCGCATTTTCCCTGGTGGGCGCACCTCAGCTGCAAATGGCTCTTGGGCCCTGGTTTGGGCCAGATGAGCAGCAAAAGTCCCATGAAGAAAAACAAGTGAAGACTTAAGTTTGGTTAAGGTCTTACTTAGGCTTATTGGGCTTTTACCACATAAGATCAGCATGCTTTCTTTTATTGCTTATATAATTGGAAATGCATGTGTTTATCTTCTGCTATCACCATAGGAATTGCATGATAGGGAAGAAGATAAAAGACCGTTAAAATCCAACGCTAAAATATCAAGCTCGTAAGCCTTCTGACGCGAAACCTCACTGTTCTGACTATCGTTGGAGCCGTGTTGTACCCACTCAGTGGGCACGTCCTTCTATCTTCAGACGGTGCGGGATTACACCTGCGTGTTACAGAGAAGGGATTTATCGCTTCTCGTTGCTCAGCATAGCACGTGGTGGTCCAGGGAGTAGGTCGGGTCAGCTTGACCATGTAGGCTACATATGTGGCGCATATGGTAGCACATGGAGGCAGCCATCTGTGGGGTCAGAGATTGTGTTGTACCAACTCAGTTGGCACAGTCTGCTGGATTGCCCAGATGAAGGGGAATCGCACGGGTTGGCGATTGGCAGGGACTGCCTACCAGAGATTAGTGCTTGTACTCTCTGTGCATCTTATCTCGCCTGAGCGGGACGCGGAGACCAAGTATGAAATCTGGATCCCATCTCACTAAAAGAGTACTACTCTTTCGGGCTGTTTTGCTGGATTTTTCAGCCAGATAAAATAGTGAGAAAAAGAATCTTTCTTAAGTCCTGATTGATTCTTAACATTGATACTGACCTTGCTGTTCTTGCATTGTTGTAGATACCTGCAGCAACGAACACCATGAGCTTCAATGTGCGATCCCTACTGGAAAGGGAGAAGTTTGCTGGGCCGAACTTCTCAGACTAGTACGGACACCTTAAGATTGTTCTTAAGGCAGAGAGGAAACTGTATGTCCTCGAGACGGCTATACCGCCTCAACCCACTCCGAACGCCGCAAGGGCGGTTCGGGAAGCTTATGAAAAGCACGTCAATGATAGCATTGATGTCGCTTGCCTGATGCTAGCGTCTATGACGCCACCGCTGCAGCGTCAGCATGAGGAAATGTCGGCTATAGAGATTATAGCGAACCTCAAGATGCTGTATGCTGCACAGGCGAGGACAGAACGCTATAATTTGACCAAGCTGTTCTTTCAGAGCAAACTGGCTGAAGGGAGCCCAGTGGGAGCTCACGTGCTCAAGATGATTGGGCACACGGAAGCTCTAGAGAAACTGGGGCATACCATCAATCAGGAGCTTGCTGTAGACATTATTCTGCAGTCTCTCCCGCCCTCTTTCGATGCGTTCATCATTAACTTTAATATGAACAAAATCGATTGTACTCCGGCAGAGCTACTGAACATGCTCTTGACTACTGAGGAGACTCTCAAGGGAAAGCCTTCGACCTCTGTCTTAATGGTTCCTTCTAGGAACAAGAAGAAGGGGAAGAAGGGCAAGGCCCCTGTCAAGAGTTACAGCAAGGCTCTGAAGCAAAAAGTTAAGCGGTCAAAGGAATACAGATGTTTCCACTGTGGCCAGCTGGGTCACTGGAAAAAGGACTGTAAAGCGCTCCAAGGAGATAAGAGGGGAAGCATCGCTTCTGGCTCAGGTATTTACGTTATGGAAGTCATGGTTTCATCTTCTTCTATTTCATGGGTGTTGGACACTGCATGTGGAGTTCACATTTGTTCAAATGTGCTGGAACTCAAGAGAAGAAGGCAGGTGGGACAGCATGAGGTGGACCTACGCGTTGGAAACGGGGCACGGGTTGCTGCTGTTGCTGTAGGAGACTATTTCATCTCTTTGCCATCTGGAATTGTATTAGAACTGAACAATTGTTATTTTGTTCCCAGCATTACTAAAAATATTATCTCCATTCCTGCTCTTGTCAGGAAGGGATTTTCCTTTGAATGCAATATTTCAAAGTGTGTTCTTTCTTTGGATAATATTGTTTATGCTACTGGTTCAATTAACAATGGGTTATTCATGTTGGACATGGAATGTTCTATACAAAATATTGATATTAAGAAAGCCAAATATGCTGATGACAGCACCTTGTTATGGCATAGTCGTTTAGGCCATATCAACAAGAAACGCATTAAGCGGTTGCATGATCATGGACTGCTGGGATCATTCTCCTATGAGGAGATTGATACATGCAAAGCTTGTTTAATGGGTAAAATGACGAAGTCACCTTTTCCTCACAAAGGTCAAAGGGCTTCAGGTTTGCTTGACCTTATACACAGCGATGTGTGTGGGCCGTTTAGTAAACATGCCAGAGGTGGCTATCAATACTTCATCACCTTCACTGATGATTTCAGTAGATACGGGTATGTCTATTTAATGAGACATAAAAGTGGATCTTTTGACAAGTTCAAAGAGTTCAAGAATGAAGTACAAAATCAGCTTGGCCGAAATATCAAGGCACTTCGTTCTGATCGAGGTGGAGAATACCTAAGTCGAGAGTTTACTGACTATCTAAAGGAGTGTGGGATTATCTCACAGCTCACTCCGCCAGGAACACCGCAATGGAATGGTGTGTCCGAGAGGAGAAATAGAACGTTACTTGATATTGTTCGTTCTATGATGAGTCAGGCTACTCTTCCATATTCCTTTTGGGGTTTTGCACTGGAAACAGCTGCAAAGGTACTAAACCGAGTGCCATCCAAGGCAGTTTCTAAGACTCCATATGAGTTATGGTATGGGAAACAGCCTAGCTTGACATTTATCAGGATCTGGGGTTGCGAGGCTTATGTCAAAAAGCTCGCCTCTGGGAAACTGGAGAGCAGATCTGAGAAATGTATCTTTGTCGGTTACCCTAAGGAAACTAAGGGTTATTATTTCTACGATCCCAAAGAGAACAAGGTATTTGTTGCTCGGACGGCCATTTTTCTTGAGAAGGAGTTTCTTCTGCAAGAGGCCAGTGGGAGAGAAATAAAGTTGGATGAGAATCCAGAGGAAGGACAAAGTGCTCAAGCACAGTTGGATGAGCCTGAGCCGGTAGAACAGGTTACTGAACAACCTGAGGCTCAGATATCACGGGAACCGCGAAGATCGGGAAGGATTCGTCGACAGCCTGAGCGCTATGACGGAGTCTACATCATTGATAATGATGAACCCCTAACTTATGCGGATGCGGTCAGTGGACCGGATTCAGCTAGATGGCTTGAAGCTATGAGAGCCGAGATGGACTCCATGTCTGATAACCAAGTTTGGAATTTGGTTGATCCGCCTCCGGGAGTTATCCCTATAGGCTGTAAATGGATCTTCAAGAAGAAGATTGACATGGATGGTAACGTGGTTACCTATAAAGGCAGGCTAGTTGCGAAAGGTTTCAAACAAATCTACGGGATAGATTATGATGAAACTTTCTCACCTGTAGCCATGTTTAAGTCTATTCGGATTCTTTTCGCGATAGCAGCATATTACGATTATGAGATTTGGCAAATGGATGTGAAAACAGCTTTCCTGAATGGAAATCTGGATGAGGATGTGTATATGACACAACCTGAAGGTTTCACTAATCCATCAGATCGTCATAAGATATGCAAATTAAAGAAGTCTATTTATGGACTTAAACAAGCATCGAGAAGCTGGAATATTCGTTTTGATGAATCAGTCAGTGAATTTGGTTTCATCAAGAACGAGGATGACCCGTGTGTATATAAGAGGTTTAGTGGGAGCGTG
This sequence comes from Costus lasius, assembly GCA_027563935.2. NCBI lineage: Eukaryota > Viridiplantae > Streptophyta > Magnoliopsida > Zingiberales > Costaceae > Costus > Costus lasius. Next base: position 85,430,331 of record CM050446.2, read on the forward strand.
ATTACATTCCTAGTCCTCTACGTCGATGATATCTTGATCATTGGAAATGACATTCCTGAAATGCATGCGGTTAAGGCATGGTTAAGGAAATGTTTCCAGATGAAAGATTTAGGAGAAGCAGCCTATGTATTAGGTGTGAAGATCTACAGGGATAGATCTAAGAGGCTTCTCGGGCTGTGCCAGAGTACTTACATCGATAAAGTCCTGGAAAGATTTCATTTAGAGAATTCTAAAAGAGGATATCTTCCAGTCAGACATGGTCTGAATCTTTCGAAGAGTCAGTGTCCACAAACACAGACTGAGAAAGATGAAATGGACAATACGCCTTATGCTTCGGCTATTGGGTCCATTATGTATGCGATGTTGTGTACTCGCCCAGACGTCGCTTACGGGTTAAGCGTGACCAGTCGGTTCCAAAGTAATCCAGGTATGGCGCACTGGATTGCAGTCAAGAACATTTTAAAATATCTGCGGAGGACCAAAGATATGTTCTTGATATATGGTGGTCAGGAAGAACTCAGTATTGAAGGATATACTGACGCTTCGTTCCAGTCTGACCAGGATGATTTCCGATTGCAATCAGGCTATGTTTTTAGCTTGAATGGAGGAGCGGTGGTGTGGAAGAGTTTCAAACAGTCAACTGTTGCTGATTCCACAACAGAAGCCGAGTATGTTGCAGCCTCGGAAGCATCCAAGGAGGCAGTGTGGATTCGTAAGTTCGTGAGAGAACTTGGTGTCGTTCCTTCGAGTGCAGATCCTTTGGTTATCTTTTGTGATAACACTGGAGCAATCGCACAAGCAAAGGAACCACGGTCGCACCAGAAGTCCAAGCACATACAGAGACGGTTTCATTTGATCCGGGAGATCATTGATCGTGGCGAGATCAAAGTCTGCAAGGTTCATACAGATGACAATCTGGCAGACCCGCTTACTAAGCCTCTGGCGCAGCAGAAGCATGAGAAGCACTGTAATAATATGGGTTTGAGATTACTCAACCATTAGATTAAGTGCAAGTGGGAGATTGTTGGGGTATGCCCTTAAGGCTAATGTTTGAGGCCTTGGGATTGTAACAGTATCATGTAATAAACTTTTATGTTTATAAAGGCATGGTTGTTATTCAGTTTGTTACATTATCTGCTGCAATAAGTGTACTTCTGAATAATGTCTCAAAGCTGTTCAGCTAGGCTGACATGCAGTGAATGTCCTTAGTCGATATATCTTGGTGAACATGAGACAGCCTTGATATGATTGAGACTAATATGTGTTCTAGTCTTATAGGATGCTTCGAGCATGGAATAATCCTACTAGGATATTCAATTGCTAGGATATTCAATTGTAGACTCATGGGTACATTGGATGTACTGGACAGACCCTACTAGGATATTCAATTGCTTGTCACAATGTGAATAATCCTTGATTGTAACAAGTGGCACATTTCCTCTGACTTGAGATCACTTGTGTTTTCTAAATGATGATTGTCATTGTTTTGAGGTAGTTCAATATCATTTGAAACATATGTTGGGGTATGCCCTTAAGGCTAATGTTTGAGGCCTATAGGAATGTATCTGTATCATGTAATAAACTCTTATGTTTATAAAGGCATGGTTGTTATTCAGTTAGTTACATTGTCTGCTGCAATAGATGTTCTTCTGAATAATGTCTCAAAGCTGTTCAGCTAGGCTGACATGCAGTTAAGTCCTTAGTCGAGATATCTTGGTGAACATGAGACAGCCTTGATATGATTGAGACTAATATGTGTTCTAATCTTATAGGATGCTTCGAGCATGGAATAAGATGTAGACTCATGGGTACATGGGATGTACTGGACAGACCCTACTAGGATGTTCAATTGTTTGTCACAATGTGAATATTCCTTGAATGTGACAAGTGGCACATTTCCTTTGACTTGAGATCACTTGTGTTTTCTAAATGATGATTGTCATTGTTTTGAGGTAGTTCAATATCATTTGAAACATAATGATTATAGACTATCTTGGATGGTGAGCTTGAATCAGGTTAGGGCACTAGTGATAGACATAGGATTGCCGTCTCCTTGTTTAAGGAGTGTGATGTTCTAAAGGGGCCCCCTGGATGAGATGATTGAGAAAAGAGTATGGCCATACCCAGGTGACAGTGTTCATCTGTTCTAATCATGCTCATCATATTGGAGTTACAAGCTTGACATGCTTGTCCAATAAGAACGTCCAGTGGTAAAGGAAATATGCATGCCTTGTGAGTTGATTCACACTTGTGCTGTGGTTTGGGTGTAGTCTTGGAAGACTCTTTCCTTTATATCGGGAGACAGTGATGTGTTGCTAGATACCCCTCACTGATCGTGATAATGAGAATTATCGTTACCGACATTTAGAGGAAACCCTCAGGGTCGCACAATTTGATGATATGGCTTACTTAAGTCAGATCGTGTGGACTGAATTGTTCAGGTTCAGTTTAAAGGGATTTAATCTCTGATTGTAAGTGAGATCTGGTCTGATCATGTTTGATTGATTAGGGCTTGAGATCGGTAAGCTTCGATCGAGAGAATGGATGCTAGATCGGTCAGATCAAGAGCATCAAAGAGATCGACGGTTAGATCTGAAGCCTTAGGGTTTAATTAAGATCTAGACCATATTGCTTGGGATAATTGGTCTTGGACCAAACCGTGATGAACCGGCTCATGAATGAGCGCATGGTTCAAAGTGAAGAGAAGTTTGCGCTTGGGTAAAACCGAAGTCGCATGAGAGCATGAACGTGGGAGTGGTTTTCTATTTTTAGAAACCACGACTCCTAAGCGTGGTCACATCTCTCTCGCTTCATTCACACCTTGTCGCCGCGCTTGGCTAGAGGGTCTTGAGGCATTCTCGCGTGGAGGAGAAGCTAAGACGACAAGGAAGTTTTCGCCAAGGAGATCTCTCATCCTTTCCATTCGATCAAGGACACTTTGTAGCCTTGCTAGCACAAGGAGCAACAAAGAGTTTGCCATCATCCTCTTGTGTGCGAGACTTTGGAGAAGTGGCATTTGCGATTTTTCTTCCAAGGCGCCATCTAGAAATGGCTATGGTATGAATCGTTTTATTCATGCTGATTTTATAAGCTAATCATAATGCATGCCAAGATCATTGAAACCCTTTTTCCGCTGCATCTATATCTCCATATGCGCCTGTAGGGTTTTACCTCCCCTTATTCTAGGGGATCTTTCAATTGGTATCAGAGCGCTGGTTGAAGCATGTTTTTTATGATTGCTTAACGCTTGAGCCATTTTTGTGATCCATGTTGCGAATATTGCCTAGATCTATAAGTTAGATGCGTTAGTTCAAGTTGGCGACATTTGCTTTCCTCTTGGCGCATGTTTTCTAGTTTGCGCAATATGTATGTTTTTCGAAAACTAATATCATATGCGCGACTAATCATAGATCTAAGGCCTTACTGTAAACCCTTAGACGGGTTACTAGGGTTGAAGTCATCCCCTAGGTTAGATCCAACAGTCTGATCAGACCATCTGACAGCCTGAATGGGTCGACCAGTTAGCACCTTGGCGCAAGCCTATGGTGGCTATAGGTCGACTGCAGACAGGTGTGTAGCGATGTCTGATTGAGACAACTTATGAACACACATGAGTTAGGCCCGGGGTCACACCCGCTTGCCAGACCTCATTGTGGTTGTTCAGCCCTGGCGCATGCATGGTTGACCTTATGGTCAACTCAAGTCAGTTAGGACTTGGTGCATGCAAGGGCAGTGGATCTGACTAGGTTGGATGAGTGGATCCCTAGTAATGGACCGTTGTAAGGTTGTAGGGCAAATAAGGAAAAATTAAAATTGATCCCATGGGGTTTTTTGAAAATTTTAATTTTTATGATGGATCACATGATTGCTGATTGGATGCATATGTTTGTTTATTTAGTCTTATGTGGGCTGCTCATATTAATTGTGTGCTGTGCTGGGGCCTGCGTGCCTGGGATTTAAAATTGTAAATTAATTATTGTGATCTGCGCATCACATTGCTTTAATTTATAAAATTGTAATTGACCTGCGTGTCAATCTTGCCTAGATAGTTAAATTTGTAATTTAATTAGGCAAGAGCACAAAGCACACTTGGCAGAGGCGCTTGCAGCAGAGGCTTGACCAGGTGGGAGGTCCAGGGTTCGACTCTGGGACCAGGCGCAAATTCCTGGTGGGCGCACCAGAGCTGCAGATGGCGCTTGGGCCCTGGTTTGGGCCAGATGAGCAGCAAAAGACCCATGAAGAGCAAATGAAGACTTAAGTTAGGTTAAGGTCTTCTAGGGCTATGGGCTTTTACCACATAAGATACATGCTTTCTTTTATTGCTTAAATATTGGAATTGCATGATCAAATTATCTTCTGCTATCACCATAGGAATTGCATGATAGGCAAGAAGATAAAAGACCGTTAAAATCCAACGCTAAAATATCAAGCTCGTAAGCCTTCTGACGCGAAACCTCACTGTTCTGATTATCGTTGGAGCCGTGTTGTACCCACTCAGTGGGCACGTCCATCTATCTTCAGAGGGTGTGGGATTACACCTGTGTGTTACAGAGTAGGGATTTATCCCTTCTCGTTGCTCAGCATAGCACATGGTGGTCCAGGGAGTAGGTCGGGTCAGCTTGACCGTGTAGGCTACATATGTGGCGCATATGGTAGCACATGGAGGCAGCCATCTGTGGGATCAGAGACTGTGTTGTACCAACTCAGTTGGCACAGTCTGCTGGATTGCCCAGATGAAGGGGAATCGCACGGGTTGGCGATTGGCTGGGACGCCTACCAGAAACTAGTGCTTGTACTCTCTGTGCATCTTATCTCGCCTGAGCGGGACGCGGAGACCAAGTATGAAATCTGGATCCCATCTCACTAAAAGAGTTCTACTCTTTCGGGCTGTTTTGCTGGATTTTTCACGCCTGATAAAATAGTGAGAAAAAGAATCTTTCTTAAGTCCTGATCGATTCTTATACATTGATACTGACCTTGCTGTTCTTGCATTGTTGTAGATACCTGCAGCAACGAACACCATGAACTTCAATGTGCGATCCCTACTGGAAAGGGAGAAGTTTGCTGGGCCGAACTTCTCTGACTGGTTTGGACACCTTAAGATCGTTCTTAAGGCAGAGAGGAAACTGTATGTCCTCGAGACGGCGATACCGCCGCAGCCCGCTCCGAACGCCGCAAGGGCGGTTCGGGAAGCCTATGAAAAGCACGTCAATGATAGCATTGATGTCGCTTGCCTGATGCTAGCGTCTATGACGCCACCGCTGCAGCGTCAGCATGAGGATATGTCAGCTATAGAGATTATAGCGAACCTCAAGATGCTGTATGCTGCACAGGCAAGGACTGAGCGCTACAATTTGACGAAGCTCTTCTTTCAGAGCAAACTGGCTGAAGGGAGCCCAGTGGGAGCTCACGTGCTCAAGATGATTGGGCACAAGGAGGCTCTGGAGAAACTGGGGCACACCATCAACCAGGAGCTTGCTGTGGACATTATTCTGCAGTCTCTCCCGCCATCATTCGACGCGTTCATTATTAACTTTAATATGAACAAAATCGATTGTACGCCGGCAGAGCTGTTGAATATGCTCTTGACTACTGAGGAAACTCTGAAGGGTAAGCCTTCAACCTCTGTCTTGATGGTTCCTTCTAGGAACAAGAAGAAGGGGAAGAAGGGCAAGGCCCCGGTCAAGAATTACAGCAAGGCTCTGAAGCAGAAGGTGAAGCGGTCCAAGGAATACAGGTGTTTCCACTGTGGCCAGCTGGGTCACTGGAAAAAGGACTGTAAAGCGCTCCAAGGAGACAAGAGGGGAAGCTTTGCTTCTGGCTCAGGTATATTCGTGACTGAGGTCATGTTTTCTTCTTCTATATCATGGGTGTTGGACACTGCATGTGGAGTTCACATTTGTTCAAATGTGCAGGAACTCAAGAGAAGAAGGCAGGTGGGACAGCATGAGGTGGACCTACGCGTTGGAAATGGGGCACGGGTTGCTGCTGTTGCTGTAGGAGACTACTTCATTTCTTTACCATCTGGAATTGTATTGGAACTAGACAATTGTTACTTTGTTCCCAGTATTACTAAAAATATTATCTCCATTCCTGCTCTTGTCAGGAAGGGATTTTCCTTTGAATGCAATATTTCAAAGTGTGTTTTATCTTTAGATAATATTGTTTATGCAACTGGTTCAATTAACAATGGGTTATACATGTTGGACATGGAATGTTCGATACAACAAATTGATATTAAGAAAGCCAAGTATGCTGATGACAGCACCTTGCTATGGCATAGTCGTTTAGGCCATATTAACGAGAAACGCATTAAGCGGTTGCATCATCATGGACTGCTGGGATCATTCTCCTACAAGGAAATTGATACATGCAAGGCTTGTTTAATGGGTAAAATGACGAAGTCACCTTTTCCTCACAAAGGTCAAAGGGCTTCAGGTTTACTTGACCTTATACACAGTGATGTGTGTGGGCCATTCAGTAAACATGCCAGAGGTGGCTATCAGTACTTCATTACCTTTACTGATGATTTCAGTAGGTATGGCTATGTCTATCTGATGAGACATAAGAGTGAATCTTTTGACAAGTTCAAAGAGTTCAAGAATGAAGTACAAAATCAGCTAGGCCGTAATATCAAAACACTTCGCTCAGATCGAGGTGGTGAATACCTAAGTCATGCGTTTACTGACTATCTAAAGGAGTGTGGGATTATCTCACAGCTCACTCCACCAGGAACACCGCAATGGAATGGTGTGTCCGAAAGGAGAAATAGAACATTACTAGATATGGTTCGTTCTATGATGAGTCAGGCTACTCTTCCATACTCCTTTTGGGGTTTTGCACTGGAAACAGCTGCAAAGGTACTAAACCGAGTGCCATCCAAGGCAGTTTCTAAGACGCCATATGAGTTATGGTATGGGAAACAGCCAAGCTTGACATTTATCAGGATCTGGGGCTGCGAGGCTTATGTCAAAAAGCTCGCCTCTGGGAAACTAGAGAGCAGATCTGACAAATGTATCTTTGTCGGTTACCCTAAGGAAACTAAGGGTTATTATTTCTACGATCCCAAAGAGAACAAGGTTTTTGTTGCTCGGACGGCCATATTTCTTGAGAAGGAGTTTCTTCTGCAAGAGGCCAGTGGGAGAGAAATAAAGCTGGATGAGAATCCAGAGGTAGGACAAAGTGACCAAGCAGAATTGGATGAGCCTGAGCCGGTAGAACAGGTTATTGAACAACCTGAGGCTCAGATATCACGGGAACCGCGAAGATCGGGAAGGATCCGTCGACAGCCTGAGCACTATGACGGAGTCTACATCATTGATCATGATGAACCCCTCACTTATGCGGATGCGGTCAGTGGACCGGAGTCAGCGAGATGGCTTGAAGCTATGCGCGCCGAGATGGACTCCATGTCAGATAACCAAGTTTGGGATTTGGTTGATCCGCCTCCGGGAGTTATCCCTATAGGCTGTAAATGGATCTTCAAGAAGAAGATTGACATGGATGGTAACGTAGTTACCTATAAAGGCAGGCTAGTTGCGAAAGGTTTCAAACAAATCTACGGGATAGATTATGATGAAACTTTCTCACCTGTAGCCATGTTTAAGTCTATTCGGATTCTTTTCGCGATAGCTGCATATTATGATTATGAGATCTGGCAGATGGATGTGAAAACAGCTTTCCTGAATGGAAATCTGGATGAGGATGTGTACATGACACAACCAGAAGGTTTCACTAATCCATCAGATCGTCATAAGATATGCAAGTTAAAGAAGTCCATTTATGGACTTAAGCAAGCATCTAGAAGCTGGAATATTCGTTTTGATGAATCAATCAGTGAATTTGGTTTCATCAAGAACGAGGATGACCCGTGTGTATATAAGAGGTTTAGTGGGAGCGTGATTACTTTCCTAGTCCTCTACGTCGATGACATCTTGATCATTGGAAATGACATTCCTGAAATGCATGCTGTGAAGGCATGGCTGAGGAAATGTTTCCAGATGAAAGATTTAGGAGAAGCAGCCTATGTATTAGGTGTGAAGATCTACAGGGATAGATCTAAGAGGCTTCTCGGGCTGTGCCAGAGTACTTACATCGATAAGGTCCTGGAGAGATTTCATTTAGAGAATTCTAAACGAGGATATCTTCCAGTCAGACATGGTCTGAATCTTTCGAAGAGTCAGTGTCCACAAACACAGACTGAGAAAGATGAAATGAACAATACGCCTTATGCTTCGGCTATTGGATCCATTATGTATGCGATGTTGTGTACTCGCCCAGACGTCGCTTACGGGTTAAGCGTGACCAGTCGTTACCAGAGTAATCCAGGTATGGCGCACTGGATTGCAGTCAAGAACATTTTAAAATATCTGCGGAGGACCAAAGATATGTTCTTGATTTATGGTGGTCAGGAAGAACTCAGTATAGAGGGATATACTGACGCTTCGTTCCAGTCGGACCAGGATGATTTCCGATCGCAATCAGGCTATGTTTTTAGCTTGAATGGAGGTGCAGTGGTGTGGAAGAGTTTCAAACAGTCAACTGTTGCTGATTCCACAACAGAAGCCGAGTATGTTGCAGCCTCGGAAGCATCCAAGGAGGCAGTTTGGATTCGTAAGTTCGTGAGAGAACTTGGTGTTGTTCCTTCGAGTGCAGATCCTTTGGTTATCTTCTGTGATAACACTGGAGCAATCGCACAAGCAAAGGAACCACGGTCGCACCAGAAGTCCAAGCACATACAGAGACGGTTTCATTTGATCAGGGAGATCATTGATCGTGGCGAGATCAAAGTTTGCAAGGTACATACAGATGACAATCTGGCAGACCCGCTTACCAAGCCTCTGGCGCAGCAGAAGCATGAGAAGCACTGTAATAATATGGGTTTGAGATTTCTCAACCATTAGATTAAGTGCAAGTGGGAGATTGTTGGGGTATGCCCTTAAGGCTAATGTTTGAGGCCTATAGGAATGTATCTGTATCATGTAATAAACTCTTATGTTTATAAAGGCATGGTTGTTATTCAGTTAGTTACATTGTCTGCTGCAATAGATGTTCTTCTGAATAATGTCTCAAAGCTGTTCAGCTAGGCTGACATGCAGTTAAGTCCTTAGTCGAGATATCTTGGTGAACATGAGACAGCCTTGATATGATTGAGACTAATATGTGTTCTAATCTTATAGGATGCTTCGAGCATGGAATAAGATGTAGACTCATGGGTACATGGGATGTACTGGACAGACCCTACTAGGATGTTCAATTGTTTGTCACAATGTGAATATTCCTTGAATGTGACAAGTGGCACATTTCCTTTGACTTGAGATCACTTGTGTTTTCTAAATGATGATTGTCATTGTTTTGAGGTAGTTCAATATCATTTGAAACATAATGATTATAGACTATCTTGGATGGTGAGCTTGAATCAGGTTAGGGCACTAGTGATAGACATAGGATTGCCGTCTCCTTGTTTAAGGAGTGTGATGTTCTAAAGGGGCCCCCTGGATGAGATGATTGAGAAAAGAGTATGGCCATACCCAGGTGACAGTGTTCATCTGTTCTAATCATGCTCATCATATTGGAGTTACAAGCTTGACATGCTTGTCCAATAAGAACGTCCAGTGGTAAAGGAAATATGCATGCCTTGTGAGTTGATTCACACTTGTGCTGTGGTTTGGGTGTAGTCTTGGAAGACTCTTTCCTTTATATCGGGAGACAGTGATGTGTTGCTAGATACCCCTCACTGATCGTGATAATGAGAATTATCGTTACCGACATTTAGAGGAAACCCTCAGGGTCGCACAATTTGATGATATGGCTTACTTAAGTCAGATCGTGTGGACTGAATTGTTCAGGTTCAGTTTAAAGGGATTTAATCTCTGATTGTAAGTGAGATCTGGTCTGATCATGTTTGATTGATTAGGGCTTGAGATCGGTAAGCTTCGATCGAGAGAATGGATGCTAGATCGGTCAGATCAAGAGCATCAAAGAGATCGACGGTTAGATCTGAAGCCTTAGGGTTTAATTAAGATCTAGACCATATTGCTTGGGATAATTGGTCTTGGACCAAACCGTGATGAACCGGCTCATGAATGAGCGCATGGTTCAAAGTGAAGAGAAGTTTGCGCTTGGGTAAAACCGAAGTCGCATGAGAGCATGAACGTGGGAGTGGTTTTCTATTTTTAGAAACCACGACTCCTAAGCGTGGTCACATCTCTCTCGCTTCATTCACACCTTGTCGCCGCGCTTGGCTAGAGGGTCTTGAGGCATTCTCGCGTGGAGGAGAAGCTAAGACGACAAGGAAGTTTTCGCCAAGGAGATCTCTCATCCTTTCCATTCGATCAAGGACACTTTGTAGCCTTGCTAGCACAAGGAGCAACAAAGAGTTTGCCATCATCCTCTTGTGTGCGAGACTTTGGAGAAGTGGCATTTGCGATTTTTCTTCCAAGGCGCCATCTAGAAATGGCTATGGTATGAATCGTTTTATTCATGCTGATTTTATAAGCTAATCATAATGCATGCCAAGATCATTGAAACCCTTTTTCCGCTGCATCTATATCTCCATATGCGCCTGTAGGGTTTTACCTCCCCTTATTCTAGGGGATCTTTCAACATAATGGTTATAGACTATCTTGGATGGTGAGCTTGAGTCAGGTTAGGGCACTAGTGATAGATATAGGATTGCCGTCTCCTTAATTGGAGAGTGATGTTCTAAAGGGGCCCCCTGGATGAGATGATTGAGAAAAGTGTATGGCCATACCCAGGTGACTATGTTCATCTGATCTAATCATGCTCATCATATTGGAGTTACAGGCTTGACATGCTTGTCCAATAAGAACATCCAGTGGCAAAGGAATTATGCATGCCTGGTGAATTGGATTCACACTTGTTCTGTATTTTGGGTGTAGTCTTGGAAGACTCTTTCCTTTCTATCGGGAGACAGTGATGTGTTGCTAGATACCCCTCACTGATCGTGATGACGTGAGTTATCGTTACCGACATTTAAAGGAAACCCTCAGGGTCGCACAATTTGATGATATGGCTTACTTAAGTCAGATCGTGTGGACTGAATTGTTTGGGTTCAGTTTAAAGGGATTTTAATCTCTGATTGTAAGTGAGATTTGGTCTGATCATGTTTGATTGATTAGGGCTTGAGATCGGTAAGCTTCGATTGAGAGAATGGATGCTAGATCGGTGAGATCAGGAGCATCAAGAGATTAACGGTCAGATCTTAAGCCTTAGGGGTTTATTATGATCTGGACTGATTGCTTGGTTTATTTGGTTATTGAACCAAAGTCAAGTGAACCGGCTCAATGGATGAGCGCATGGTTCAAGGGTGAATTGGATTTGCGATTGGGTAAACCCATGATCGCAACTTGAGAAGTGACTTGCTATTTTTAGATAGCACTTCTTCTAATCGTGGCCATGCCTCACGATAGCCTCTATTCACGCCTCTCCTCTTGGTTCGTCGCTCGCTCTAGTTTTTGACGAGAGAACACATTTTCATGTGTGAAAAAACTGGTGGACGACAAGGAGAAAAGATGCCAAGCAAGAAAGAACTCTCTCTTCCCTTCAAGCGATCAAGACACCTTGGACGATCCTTGCTAGCACAAGGAGCACCAAGGAAGGAGCGCATCTTCATCTTGTGTGCGAGACTTTGGAGAAGAGGCGCTTGCATCTTTTGCTTCCAAGACGCCATCTAGAAATGGCTATGGTATGAATCGTTTTCATTCATGCAGAGTTTTATAAGTTGATCATAACGCATGCAAAGATCGTAGAAACCCCTTTCCGCTGCATCTTAGCCTCCATATGCGCCTATAGGGTTTCGCCCCCCCCCCCCCCCCCCCCCTTAGATTTAGGGGACCTTTCAAAAGGCATAACCAGAAAGAGGAGAGGAGAAGGGTTACACCTTCATCTTCAGGCTCTAGTATTTGCGTGGTTGAAGTCAATCTGTCTACTTCAAATACATGGGTATTGGATACCGCATGTGGAGTGCATATTTGTACAAGTATGCAAGGGCTCAAACGAAGTAGGACAGTGCGACAAGGAGAGATTGACCTTCAGGTCGGTAACGGGGCACAGGTTGCTGCTGTAACTGTAGGAGACTACACTCTCTCGCTGCCGTCTGGACTTCAACTAGAACTGGAACATTGCTTCTATGCACCGTCGATTACTAAGAATATTATATCCATTCCTGCCCTGGCGAGGAAAGGATTTTGTTTTGCGATAAAAGAGAACACATGTTCTTTTTCATTGGCAAACATATTCTATAGATCTGGTACACTATGCAATGGGTTGTATGCCTTGGACATGCAAAGTTCTGTGTGCAACGTGAATGCTAAGAGGATCAAGTTAAGTGGTTTAAATAATACTTATCTTTGGCATTGTCGTTTAGGGCACATCAACAAGATTCGCATCCAAAATCTCCATGCAAATGGATTCCTGGATTCATATTCCTTGGAGGAATTTGACACATGCGAGCCTTGTTTGTTGGGCAAAATGACAAAGGCGCCATTCACCAAGCATGGTGAGAGGGCCACAGGTTTGTTGGATCTAATACACAGTGATGTGTGTGGGCCATTCAACAAACAAGCTAGAGGTGGGTATGTCTACTTCATCACATTTACTGATGACTTCAGTAGATATGGTTATGTCTATTTGATGAGACATAAGTTTGAATCCTTGAAGAAATTTAAGGAGTTCAAGAATGAAGTGGAAAACCAGCTTGGACGATCCATTAAGGCTCTTCGGTCTGATCAAGGCAGAGAGTACTTGAGCCATTAGTTTGTTGACTATCTTAGAGAGTGTGGGATTCTTTCCCAACTCACTCCTCCTGGAACACCTCAGTGGAATGGGGTGTCTGAGAGGAGAAATCGAACTTTGTTGGACATGGTTCGATCTATGATGAGTCATGCAACTCTACCCCCGTATTTCTAGGGTTTTGCATTTCTGGGGTTCCGTCAAAGAGTGTTCCTAAGACCTCACATGAGTTGTGGACTGGGAGACGCTCAATGCTATCATTTATGCGGATCTGGGGATGTGAGACTTATGTCAAACGTCAGGATTCTAGCAAGCTAGAACCCAGATCTGATAAATGTGTGTTTGTGGGGTATCCTAGGGAAACCAAAGGATACTACTTCTTTAATCCCACCGAGAACAAAGTTTTTGTTGCTCGGACTCCGTATTTCTCGAGAAAGATTTTCTCTTGAAAGGCACCAGTGGGAGAAGCTTTGACTTGGATGAGGTCCAAGGTCAACCACAAGACACAGCGGGAGAGATGGAACCTGAGCCACCTGCACCGGTTCCTGGGCAACCAGAGGCTCAGACATAGGCTCCACGTAGGTCTGGGAGAATTCGTCGTGCACCTGAGAGGTATGGGTCGGTGCCGACCCAACACGACGGGATCTTCATCATTGAGGATGAACCCAGGACTTATGATGAGGCGGTCAGTGGATCAGACTCCGAGAAATGGCTTGAGGCCTTGCGATCCGAGATGGATTCCATGTCAGCTAACCAAGTCTGGGATTTGGTTGAGCTGCCAGATGGGGTAAAACCCATAGGCTGTAAATGGGCCTTCAAGAAGAAGACAGACATGGATGACAACATAGTTACCTATAAAGGTAGATTAGTGGCTAAAGGATTCAAGCAAGTCCATGGGGTGGATTATGATGAAACCTTCTCGACAGTTGCCATGTTCAAATCCATTCCGATTCTGCTTTCTATAGCTGCATATCACGACTATGAGATATAGCAGATGGATGTGAAGACAGCTTTCCTTAATGGAATGCTGACTGTGGATGTGTATATGACACAACCTGATGGCTTCGTCCATCTTGCAGAGGCCAATAAGGTCTGCAGGCTAAAGAGATCCATCTATGGATTAAAGCAAGCATCTCGAAGTTGGAATCTTCGATTTGATGAAGCTGTGAGAGATTATGGCTTTATCAAAAGCGAAGATGACGTCTGTGTATACAGAAAATTCAGTGGGAGCTTGGTGACTTTTTTGGTCTTGTATGTCAATGACATACTGCTCATCGGGAACGACATCCCTAGTCTTCAAGCTGTGAAGACATGGTTAGGGAAGTGTTTTGAGATGAAGGACTTAGGGGAGGCTACCTATATCCTAGGCGTGAGGATCTACAGGGATAGATCCAAGAAGCTCCTAGCCCTTAGTCAAAGTACATACATTGATAAGGTCCTGGAGAGGTTTAGCTTGGAGCAATCCAAGAAAGGGTACCTTCCAATTAAGCATGGCCTTACTCTCTCAAAGAGCCAGTGTCCCACCACATAGGCTGAGAGGGATGACATGAGTGGAGTGCCCTATGCTTCGGCAGTAGGATCGGTCATGTATGCAATGTTGTGTACTAGACCAGATGTGGCTTATGCTGTGAGCATAACCAGCCGATACCAATCCAATCCTGGAGTACAGCACTGGGTGGCTGTAAAGAACATCCTAAAGTATCTGAGAAGAACTAAGGATTTGTTCTTGGTCTATGGGGGACAGGAAGTGCTCAGTATGCAGGGCTACACTGATGCGTCTTTCTAGTCTGACCCTGACGACTTCAGATCGCAGGCCGACTATGAAAGAAACCCTTATTAAGGGGGTGAAACCCTAAACATGCGCATCTAGCAAGCATGACGGAAAGAGGGTTTCTAAAAGATCGTATATGACAACTATATGATCAACTTGAAGCTATGAGTTTAGATCTATACCATAGCCATAGATTGGAGGTCGGCTTGGAAGAAGAGAGCAACTTTGATCTCCTCCAAAAGTTCACACACAAAGGCGATGAAGACTCCCAACTTGCGCACCTCTTGTGCTAGCAAAAGTGCCAAGATGTCAATGATCGAGTGTAGGGAAGAGATGAAGACTTCCTTTTGCTTGGCCGGTTCCTCCTCTTCTCGTCAACACCCTCACTTGCTCGAGAGCAAAAAAAATCGTTTCCACCAAGCAACAAGAGAGAGGTGTAACCGAAAAACATTAGGGAGACTTCAAGCCATGAACGCATATGCGTTTTCATTTTGGAACTTTCCAAAAATGGCAACCATTAAGAGTATGCGTTCATGCGTTCATGTCTCCATGAACCAAACGCAACTCCTTCTCCCTCTTGAACCATGCGCTCAACCCATGAGCCGGTTCAATACTCTTGGTTCAATAGCGAAACCAAATCAGCCCAAGCATTAAGTCTAGATCAAATTAGACCCCAAAGTCCAAGATCTGACCATTCATCATCTGACGCTTCTGATCGCATCGATCTAGCATCATCTCTCTCGATCGAAGCTTACCGATCTAAAGCCCTAATCAATCAAACATGATCAGACCAGATCTCACTTACAATCAGAGATTAAATCCCTTTAAACTGAACCGAAACAATTCAGTCCACACGATCTGACTTAAGCAAGCCATATCACCAAATTGTGCGACCCTAAGGGTTTCCTTTAAATGTCGGTAACGATAACTTTCGTTATCACGATCAGTGAGGGGTATCTAGCAACACATCACTGTCTCCCGATATAAAGGAAAGAGTCTTCCAAGACTACACCCAAACCATAGCACAAGTGTGAATCAAACTCACGAGGCATGCATGTTTCCTTTGCCACTGGATGTTCTTATTGGACAAGCATGTCAAGCCTGTAACTCCAATACGATGAGCATGATTAGATCAGATGAACACAGTCATCTGGGTATGGCCATACACTATCTCAATCTTCTCATACAGGGGGGGCCCTTTAGAACATCACACTCCTTAAACAAGGAGACGGCAATCCTTTATCTATCACAAGTGCCCTAACCTGACTCAAGCTCACCATCCAAGATAGTCTATAACCATTATGTTTCAAATGATATTGAACTACCTCAAAACAATGACAATCATCATTTAGAAACACAAGTGATCTCAAGTCAAAGGACATGTGCCACTTGCTGCTTACGAGGATCATTCACATTGTGACAAGCAATGGAATATCCCAGTAGGGTCTGTCCAGTACATCCAATGTACCCATGAGTCTACATCTTATTCCATGCTCGAAGCATCCTATAAGATTAGCACACATATTAGTCTCAATCATATCAAGGCTGTCTCAGGTTCACCAAGATATCTCGACTAAGGACATATAGCCTGTCAGCCTAGCTGAACAGCTTTGAGACATTATTCAGAAGTACACTTATTACAGCAGACAAGGTAACAACCTGAATAATAACCATGCCTTTATAAACACAAGAGTTTATTACATGATACTTATTCCAATCCCAAAGGCCTCAAACATTAGCCTTAAGGGCATACCCCAACAGACTATGTGTTCAAGATAAATGGAGGCGCTGTATGCTGGAAGAGCTTCAAGCAATCCACCATAGCTGATTCTACAACCGAAGCTGAGTATGTGGCCGCTTCTGAGGCAGCCAAAGAAGCCGTTTGGATTAGGAAGTTCATTTCTGAACTTTAGGTGGTTCCAAGTGCAGTGGATCCCATTGAAATCTATTGTGATAACAATGGAGCAATTGCACAAGCCAAGGAACCACGGTCTCATCAAAAATCCAAACACATACTCAGGAGATTTCACCTGATCAGTCATAGACAGAGGTGATGTCAAGATTAGTAGAGTTGACACAGAGAACAATCTAGGAGAGCCATTGACCAAGGCTTTGGTGCAGCAAAAGCATGATGGTCACGCTAGAGATATGGGGTTAAGATTTCTCAACCTCTAGGTCTTAGTGCAAGTGGGAGATTGTTGGTGTATATGCCCTAAGGACCTAATTCTGGACCGTTACTTGTACTACTTGACATTGATATTTATATCATGCTGGCATTGTCGTTACTTGTACTACTTGACATCTGCGAACATGTACTTATATGATAATGTCCCTGGAGACAGATTGGATCTGTGCTCAAACTATTGTCCCTAGTCAATGTACCTTAGTGGATATGGGACAGCTATGGTACTTGTAAGACTGGTATATGGGCTGGTTAGGCACGAGGTGCTAACGCAGGCATATGAGTATATCAATGGTAGATATACTGGACCGTCCCGCTGTGAGGCAATGACTTGGTGTCACGAGTTATCCTTGTTGGTGTATATGCCCTACAGACCAATGTATGGACATGGTCAGGCATTGCTTGAATGTACTTTGATAGAATTAATGAAATTGATATAATCAATAAAGGCATGGTCGTTATTATGCAGATTGCTTTACCTGCGTTGATGTATTAAATTGCATATATAATGTCCCAGGAGTTTGGATTGGATCCATTCTCACAAGCTATCCCCAGTCAAGGTACCTTAGCAGATATGGGACAGCTTTGGTACATGTGAGACTGGTGTATGGGCTGGTTAGGTGCAGGGCACAGTAACGCAGACATACAGGTGCATTGGATGCACTGGAGTGATCCACCGTGAGGATTGACTTGTCTAGTCAACGAGTCAATCTCACATGCAAGAGGTTTGCATTGATCCTTAGACTTGAGGTATTCATGTCTAGACTTGATGAAGGGTATGCTTTAATACAGTCTTACGTCTCTCCGTAATTGGGAGATCAAAACGACTGTCATTGGGCATGTCATAAGTCACGTAGAGACATGGATGACCAATAGTAGGATTTGCCCCTTTCTTCCGAGGAAGCATGATATCCACCACGGGGCGCCCCACCTTATTGGTGCATGACAGGAAAGTGTGGCCACACTTGTTGAGTCATGACCAATGCATTGGATAATAAACTTGAGACTAATCCAATGGCAGGATATCAGCTTAGGCAAAGGGATCTATAATGCAATGGGAATCCTCGTTGCTCGTTAGGAGTTGTTGCCATAATGACTTAAGTCCTATGACATGGGTAGTAGTGATGTGTTGCTAGATACCCCTCACTACTTATGATGTTTACATCATTGCCATCGTCATATGGATCCTACGGGGTCACACGCAATAGACTCTTGATGTTGCTTTAATCAGAAGCCTTTGGATCAAGTTATTGGATAACTTGGATCCATTTGGAAGTTTTCATCAGCGCCAATGGGCCTGATGAGTTGGAAGAAAGTTATTGGAGCCAAACTTCATTTTTGGCAGGTTGACCCGAAATTGACCTTAATTGGTCACATTTGGATTAGGGTTGCATTGGATTGGATCCAATGGCTTAATCAACCCATGCCATGAAGTTTGGGCTAGCTCATTATCCAATGAGGCCCAATAATAAGTTGTCATGAAGAGGGAATTGGCTTAAAAGGGTATAATGGGGAGAAACCCAACCCCATTGGCGCCTAGGGGCATAATGGGGTGTGGGTGGCATAAGTTGCTTCCTTTGGAAGGAAGTGGCGCCTCCCCCTTCATCCCTTCATGGTATCTTGTCTCTATGGTAAGTATTGGGGCTGATATGGCTTGAGGACTCTTTTGGAAAGAGCTTGAGCGCATATGAGAAGTAGGGAGATGTTTATGGTAAAGTCTTGGAGACTTTCCTTATCTCATAAACCCTACATGCACTCAAACCCTTACCCTAGCCAAATACCTCTTGCATGTTGCGCCTAGCCCTTCTCCTTGGATGGAAAGAATGCCTCTAAGGCATGTCTTGGGCTGATATGGCTATTGGGCAAATAAGGATAGGTTCAATGAGGTTTATGGCAAAGTCTTGGAGACTTTCCTTACCACAAACCCCTCTCATCCTAACCGCCCACTTGGCATGATCCTAGTCATTGCCCTAGCCGCCCCTTGTCCTATTAATAGGACCCTTGCCGCCCTCTCTTGTAAAAGTTAGTTCGATTCCTTGGAGGTGTGAACAAACATAGAGAGGTGTGAGCTAGGGCAAAGGGCGACAACATCAAGGTGGTGCAACCTTCCTCCTCTTTGTAGCCGCAAGCCTTCTTCTCCTTCTTCTCCTCTTGGCGCAACTTGGAGAAGGGCTTGGTGGCGACATCTCTTGGAGAGAATTGGAAGTTTAAGGTGGCGACAACTTGAGGGCTTGGAGCTCTCCTTCTTCCATCAAAGGCGCAAGCAAGTTCTTCTTGTTCTTCTTCTCCTTCTTCTCCTCTTGGCGCAAGGATTCTTTGAGCTTGGTGGCGTCTTCTTGCCACAAGCCCTCATCGTCCCTTGGCCATAGGCGCACCTTGGAGGTGGCGCAAGCAAAGAAGAAGAAGGAAGTACTTGGCGCATCATCTTCCTCCTCATCTCTTCTTGGCGCTTCTACCTTGGAGGTGGCGCAAGTTTTGAAGAGAGTGATAAGGCTTGATTCTCTTCCCGAGGCTAGCACCAAGCGTGGAAGGGAGCAACGATCAAGGAGTCGACGCGTGGATACTTGTAGAGGACGAACGCTTGGGCGTCTTCAACTTGGCACCTTCATCCTAACAAGCAATAAAGGTACTAACCCTAACACATCCTTGTGTTCTCTCCCTCGCATGGATCCTTGGGACTGGAATGTGTTTCGGGTGTAATGCTTCTTCCGCTGCGTCCTGGGACTGCAAAAATTTTAAATTACACCCGGCATTCCCTAACAGTGGTATCAGAGCTACTTGCGAGAAACACAAGGTGTACGTTTGCTTGTGTGAAAAATTTTTGAAAAATTTTTCTTTCATCCATGCGTGATTCACCTAGAAGGCGCTTTCATCCAAACTTCTTTTATCAATTTTATGGCCAAAATTTGGATTGTGTTTATGATGGATTTAAGACCAAAGGCGCACGTAGTTTTGTCAAGTAGGACGGGCATTGTGTCTTCGGACTGGCCGGGTCTCTTGATCTGACAAAATTGCCAGCCGATAGGGTCCATGAAATCATCATGAAACTTGATCCCAATTTTAGCATAAATTTGATTGAGAGAGTGCTTTGGATGGAGTTGGCGCATAAGGGGATAAAATTTGATTATTCCGGTTTTTCAAATTTTATATATGCGCCACTTGTCTCTTCCTTGGGTTAATATGGTCATAGCGGGTGCCCTCCTGTGTTGTGATGTGGAAGCATGTTTCCACCTGTGATGAATGCTTGTAAAATCTTTCTGCCACCTGCGTGTGGTTCTCCCCCTTCTTGATGTAAAATTTTCATCTTTCCTTAGAATAGATGTAGAACTGTTTACATAAGATAGGTTAAGGTTCATCAAAGACAACAAGGTGTCTTCTTCAACCGATATCAGAGTGGCGCCAGCTTTGGAAGCTTGGTGATGGACTTGCGGCTGAAGGAAGGACACTAGCTTTCGGCTTCTAGCATGGGCTGATTTGCTTCAGGGACTCGCAACCCTTGGATGCACGATAACATGTCACATGGCTCGTGACAAGTTATATGTATGAAAAGGGCTATGACCATATCGACCAAACTAGCATGCCTGTGATGGTTTATTATTTTGTCCATAGCATGCCTGTGATGTTTTTCCTTTGCTGCCATAACCATAGGAAAACTGCATGCTAGAAAAGAATAAAAACATGCAAAAACTCTCAATACAATATCAAGTCGATAGCCTTCTAACGCGTAGCCCTCATCAAACTATCGATCCGTGGTGTTGTGAACTGTTTCCCACCCTCGTGGGACACACCCACTTATCTTTAGAAGGTGTGTGGTGACAATGATTTCCCCAGTCCAGTTTTAACCTGGGCGTGCCTTCGCAAGGAAATTCGTTGGCCCTGGGCATAACGGTTAGGACCAGACTTGACTAGTTTTTCATATGTCACTAACATGATGAATCACTAGAGGCAGCTGTTGAGAGGATAGGGTTCTGTGTTATATCCAGCCATCGCTGGACACAGGGCGCCTAGTCTGTCTTAACTAAGAGGAATTGTGCGCGGCACAATTGGCTGGCATGCCTACCTAAGGAAGCATGGGACTCTCTGTGCATCTCAACTCACCCTCGTGAGTCGCGGAGACCTCGTGTGAAATTAGGATCCTACTCATGTATTTCCAAGTTGAGTTTTGAGAGTTATCAACTTGTTAAGGAAATAGTGGGAGTATAGCATTTAATTTAAAGTCCTTGTTAAATGCTTTATCATAGTACTTATTTTGCTTGTTTGCTTATTGTAGATGATTCCATCTCCTGAACCTAGATTAAAACTTCTTAAAAATAAACTGGATGGAACAAATTGGACAAGATGGTTCAGACTTTTGTCCAAACTTCTAGAACATGAGAATATGGTCTATCTTCTTGAAAGACCTCCAACCCAGCCCTGTATATATTTTTGTACAGAGTGGGAGTGGAATGTCTATCTTGAACATTGTGTGGATAATGAACATTACACTGCTCTTATTTTGAGGTGCTTGACCCCTGAGGTCCAGGTTGAGTGTGATGAGATGGGGATTTATGATATGATCATACATCTTCGACGTCTCTTCACATCGGGCACTTCAAATAGTAATCAAGAGAGTGTTGTTGGATCTTCTGGGTGTTTGCTTGAATCCAAGAATGACTATGGTTCCGTATCTTCGAAGCTAAAACTTCGGAAGACTGGGAATGCATGGAAATTTCAGGATGGATTAAGGCCCAGGAAGAGCATGGCACAAAAGAAGGGATGTTATCCATCTGCTTCAGGTATTGTGTTACTGAGGTCTTTATGTCTACTTCTTATTCATGGGTACTGGGTACCGCATGAGGAGCTTACATATGTTTTTCATATGCAGGGGCTCAAAAGAAGTAGGACAATAAGGCTTGGTGGGATCGACTTTCGAGTTAGGGACGGAGCATTGGATGCTGCTGTTGATGTCATCTCAAACTTTGCTATTGTGTACTAGCTTTTGTATTAGAACATTATGTCCATTATTTTGAATGGATTTTCAGTTTGAAATAAATTGGTATTTCCTTAAATCTGGAATGTTCTATAGTAGTGGTACAATTGATGATAGCTTGTAGTTCTGTATGTAACACTGGATAGATCAAGTCCAATGATTCAATCAATACCATCTCTTTGCATTGTCTCTTGGGCCATAAGACATAAGTCACATCCAAAAGTCCATGGACTATTGGGATTATTATCCTTTCAGGGTTATGATATATGTGAGCCTTGTCTAATGGACAAGATGGCAGATGCTACCTTCATTTAGGAAGGAGAGAGAGGTTAGATGTTTGTTGGATCTAGTGCACAGCAATATGTGTAGACCCATGGAGACAAGCACTAAGTGGTATACTTCATTAAGTTGGGATATGTCATATCCAACACGTAACTTTGGAGAAATCCAAGAAGTTAAGAAATGAAGTATAGAATCGAATTGGAGAATCTATTAAAACCCTTTGATTGGATCAAAGTAGGAAGTGAAGAATTTGATGACTATCTTGAGGAGTGTGGGGTTGTCTCACAGCTTACTTGGAACACCACAACTGTGTGGTGAAATTCAAAGAAAGAAAAGGGAACACATTGGATGTGGTTCCACCTTTGAATAGTCATGCAAATTTACTTCCTTTAGAGGCCATGCAAGCAACTGTTCTGACACTCCATAGTGTGTACTTGTGGGGCACTGAAAGTGCTGCTTCTATCCCGATGAGAACAAAAATATTTATTGCTCAAACTGCTGTCTTTCTTGAGGAGATATTTTTTTTGAAAGAAGCTGGTGGGAGTAGATTTGATTAGGACAAGGTCCAAAAATCAACCACAATACAGTTAGACACAAATGGAGAGTAGATTCACACATGCAGGTTGAAAAGTCAACCTGAGGTTCAAGTAACACAGGAATCACATGAGTCTGAATGGATTCAAAATACTCTCACAGGTTGTGGGCATGACGAATTTTTCATCTAGGATGAACCTAAAGACTTATGAGGAAATGGAAGCGGTCAGTGGACCAGATTCCAAGAAATGGCTGAGCGCCATAAGAACCATAATGGACTCCATGTCTGCTAATCAAGTGTGGGACTTGATTGAGCCGCCAAAGGGGTAACACCCAGAGGCTGTATGTGGATCTTCTTGGAAGATAGACATGAAAGGTAACATTGTTACCTATGATGACAAGCTAGTGAATGAAATTTCGGATAAGTCCACTGGGTGGATATTGATGAAATTTTTCACCGATAGCTTTGTTTGAGTCCATTAGGTATCTACTTGTCTTAATTGCATGTTCTGTTATAGCGTGTTGTTATGAAAATTGCTTTTCTTAATGGACGTCTGGAAGAGGATGTCTAGATGGAAATAGCCAAAATATTTTCATACAGTCGCCATAAAGATATGTATGGTATTATACAAGTATCCTGTGTTTACAAGAAGATCAGTGGGAGCATCATAATGTTTCTTGTTCTAATTGATTGACGATATTCTCCTCACTTGAAATGACATCCCAGCTCTTCACACGGTGAAGTATAGGCTTGGAATGTATTTCGAGAAGAATGACCTAGGGAATGCAGCCTACATCCTAGGCATGTGGATCAACTGGGATCCAAGAAAGTCATTGCCCTTTAGTCAATCTACGTTCATCCAAGAGATTCTGGAGAGGTTCATGTTGGATCATTCCAAAGGATGATACCTTCCAGAGAGACATGGTCTGATTCTCTGCATGATGCAATGTCTTTTGGCACAGCAGGAGAGAGACAACATGATTCTATAGTCCTAATACATTGGGTATAGGATAGATCATGTTTTGTGCAACTAGCACAAGACTATGTGTGGCGAATGCTTGGAGCATGGCCAGTAAGTTTCAATCAGATCCTAGTGTTCAAACACTGGATAGCTGTGAAAGCAATCCTTCGTACTTGGGAAGTATAAAGGATTGAATTTTAGTCTGTGATAGACAGGAAGAACTTTGTGTACTGGGTACACTGACACTTCGTTCCGGTCTAATGACTATCGATCACAGTCAGGATTTGCTTTTTGCCTTGATGTGGTGTTGTTGGCTGAAAGAGCTTTATGCAAACTGCAGTGGCAAATTCTACAATAAGACTGAGTACATTGCAGCTTCTTGTGGCAGCCAAGGAAGCAGCTTCATTCATTTGAACTTGATTTAGTCCCTGATGCTTGATGGTCCAGTATAGTTCTTATTGGGGCCGTAAGCATGTGTAAAGGAACTTAGCACTCAAGTATGTACTGCAGCGATATCATCTGATCTTAGAGATCATGGATAAAGATGATGATTCAAACTAGTTAAAATAAACACAGATAGCAATCTGGAAAAACCCACTGACGTAGCCTCTGGCGCAGCGGAAGCTAAATAAGTCATACTAGAGACATAGGGACTGATTAAACATCAGTTGCCCTTGGTCTTAGTGCAAGTGGGAGATTGTTGGTGTATATGCCCTACAGACCAATGTATGGACATGGTCAGGCATTGCTTGAATGTACTTTGATAGAATTAATGAAATTGATATAATCAATAAAGGCATGGTCGTTATTATGCAGATTGCTTTACCTGCGTTGATGTATTAAATTGCATATATAATGTCCCAGGAGTTTGGATTGGATCCATTCTCACAAGCTATCCCCAGTCAAGGTACCTTAGCAGATATGGGACAGCTTTGGTACATGTGAGACTGGTGTATGGGCTGGTTAGGTGCAGGGCACAGTAACGCAGACATACAGGTGCATTGGATGCACTGGAGTGATCCACCGTGAGGATTGACTTGTCTAGTCAACGAGTCAATCTCACATGCAAGAGGTTTGCATTGATCCTTAGACTTGAGGTATTCATGTCTAGACTTGATGAAGGGTATGCTTTAATACAGTCTTACGTCTCTCCATAATTGGGAGATCAAAACGACTGTCATTGGGCATGTCATAAGTCACGTAGAGACATGGATGACCAATAGTAGGATTTGCCCCTTCCTTCCGAGGAAGCATGATATCCACCACGGGGCGCCCCACCTTATTGGTGCATGACAGGAAAGTGTGGCCACACTTGTTGAGTCATGACCAATGCATTGGATAATAAACTTGAGACTAATCCAATGGCAGGATATCAGCTTAGGCAAAGGGATCTATAATGCAATGGGAATCCTCGTTGCTCGTTAGGAGTTGTTGCCATAATGACTTAAGTCCTATGACATGGGTAGTAGTGATGTGTTGCTAGATACCCCTCACTACTTATGATGTTTACATCATTGCCATCGTCATATGGATCCTACGGGGTCACACGCAATAGACTCTTGACGTTGCTTTAATCAGAAGCCTTTGGATCAAGTTATTGGATAACTTGGATCCATTTGGAAGTTTTCATCAGCGCCAATGGGCCTGATGAGTTGGAAGAAAGTTATTGGAGCCAAACTTCATTTTTGGCAGGTTGACCCGAAATTGACCTTAATTGGTCACATTTGGATTAGGGTTGCATTGGATTGGATCCAATGGCTTAATCAACCCATGCCATGAAGTTTGGGCTAGCTCATTATCCAATGAGGCCCAATAATAAGTTGTCATGAAGAGGGAATTAGCTTAAAAGGGTATAATGGGGAGAAACCCAACCCCATTGGCGCCTAGGGGCATAATGGGGTGTGGGTGGCATAAGTTGCTTCCTTTGGAAGGAAGTGGCGCCTCCCCCTTCATCCCTTCATGGTATCTTGTCTCTATGGTAAGTATTGGGGCTGATATGGCTTGAGGACTCTTTTGGAAAGAGCTTGAGCGCATATGAGAAGTAGGGAGATGTTTATGGTAAAGTCTTGGAGACTTTCCTTATCTCATAAACCCTACATGCACTCAAACCCTTACCCTAGCCAAATACCTCTTGCATGTTGCGCCTAGCCCTTCTCCTTGGATGGAAAGAATGCCTCTAAGGTGTTGGGTCCCCTTCAAGGGGGAGCGAAACCCTAAGGTGGCGCAAGCGACCTTATTCTTATATTTTAGCAGCGGAAGTAGGGTTTCATGAGGATCAGATGCTATACATTCATATGATCAACTTTTAAGAAGCATGAAGATCGAAAGAAGATCATACCGAAGCCATGTGTTGGATGGCGTCAAGGAAGAAGAGATTCGAATGAAACTCCTCCAAAAGGTGCGCACACAAGGTGATGCCGCTTACTCCTTGAGATCCTTGTGCTAGCAAGGTGCTTCAAGGGTCTTTGATCGAATCAAAGGGATGAGATGACTTCTCCCACTTGGCCGAGACCTCTCCAAGACGTGAAGGAAGTTTTTCACCAAGAGAGAGCGTCGAGAGTAAGCGTCAAAAACGTATTGGCGTTCTCAAGAGGTGGCGCATGAAGACTTACCAAAAATAGCAAGCCATGAAGAGCATGCGCCCACATCTTCATAACCGACAATAACGCTTGAAGATTGAACCATGCGTTCATTGTCTTGAACCGGTTCAATCTAATTGACCCAACTCAATTTGGTTCAAAGACCAAATCAAAACAGCCCAAGCCATGGTCTAGATTTCTCTGAACCAAATGGTTCAAAATCTAACCGTTCATCTCTGGATGCTCCCGATCTCACCGATCTAGCATCAATACTCTCGATCGAAGCTTACCGATCTCAAGCCCTAATCAATCAAACATGATCAGACCAGATCTCACTTACAATCAGAGTTTAAATCCCTTTAAACTGAACTCAAACAATTCAGTCCACACGATCTGACTTAAGTAAGCCATATCATCAAATTGTGCGACCCTAAGGGTTTCCTTTAAATGTCGGTAACGATAACTCATGTTATCATGATCAGTGAGGGGTATCTAGCAACACATCACTGTCTCCCGATATAAAGGAAAGAGTCTTCCAAGACTACACCCAAACCACAGCTCAAGTGTGAATCCAACTCACAAGGCATACATGTTTCCTTTGCCACTGGATGTTCTTATTGGATAAGCATGTCAAGCCTGTGACTCCAATACTATGAGCATGATTAGATCAGATGAACACAGTCATCTGGGTATGGCCATACACTTTCTCAATCATCTCATCAAGGGGGGCCCTTTAGAACATCACACTCCTTAAACAAGGAGACGACAATCCTTTATCTATCACTAGTGCCCTAACCTGACTCAAGCTCACCATCCAAGATAGTCTATAATCATTATATTTCAAATGATATTGAACTACCTCAAAAGAATGACAATCATCATTTAGAAACACAAGTGATCTCAAGTCAGAGGAAATGTGCCACTTGATACAATCAAGGAATATTCACATTGTGACAAGCAATTGAATATCCTAGTAGGGTCTGTCCAGTACATCCAATGTACCCATGAGTCTACATCTTATTCCATGCTCGAAGCATCCTATAAGATTAGAACACATACTAGTCTTAACCATATCAAGGCTGTCTCATGTTCACCAAGATACATCGACTAAGGACATATAGCATGTCAGCCTAGCTGAACAGCATTGAGACATTATTCAGAAGTATATCTATTGCAGCAGATAATATAACAAACTGAATAATAACCATGCCTTTATAAACATAAGAGTTTATTACATGATACTGATACAATCCTTAGGCCTCAAACATTAGCCTTAAGGGCATACCCCAACAATCTCCCACTTGCACTTAATCTAATGGTTGAGAAATCTCAAAATCATATTATTACAGTGCTTCTCATGCTTCTGCTGCGCCAGAGGCTTGGTAAGCGGGTCTGCCAGATTGTCATCTGTATGAACCTTGCAGATTTTGATCTCGCCACGATCTATGATCTCCCTGATCAAGTGAAACCGTCTCTGTATGTGCTTGGACTTCTGGTGCGACCGTGGTTCCTTTGCCTGTGCGATTGCTCCAGTGTTATCACAGAAGATAACCAAAGGATCTGCACTCGAAGGAACGACACCAAGTTCTCTCACGAACTTACGAATCCACACTGCCTCCTTGGATGCTTCCGAGGCTGCAACATACTCGGCTTCTGTTGTGGAATCAGCAACAGTTGACTGTTTGAAACTCTTCCACACCACTGCTCCTCCATTCAAGCTAAAAACATAGCCTGATTGCAATCGGAAATCATCCTGGTCAGACTGGAACGAAGCGTCAGTATATCCTTCAATACTGAGTTCTTCCTGACCACCATATATCAAGAACATATCTTTGGTTCTCCGCAGATATTTTAAGATGTTCTTGACCGCAATCCAGTGTGCCTGACCTGGATTACTTTGGAACCGACTGGTCACGCTTAACCCGTAAGCAACGTCTGGGCGAGTACACAACATTGCATACATTATGGACCCAATAGCCGAAGCATAAGGCGTATTGTCCATTTCATCTTTCTCAGTCTGTGTTTGTGGACACTAACTCTTCGAAAGATTCAGACCATGTCTGACTGGAAGATATCCTCTTTTAGAATTCTCTAAATGAAATCTCTCCAGGACTTTATCGATGTAAGTACTCTGGCACAACCCGAGAAGCCTCTTAGATCTATCCCTGTAGATCTTCACACCTAACACATAGGCTGCTTCTCCTAGATCTTTCATCTGGAAACATTTCCTTAACCATGCCTTAACCGCATGCATTTCAGGAATGTCATTTCCAATGATCAAGATATCATCGACGTAGAGGACTAGGAAAGTAATTACGCTCCCACTAAACCTCTTATATACACACGGGTCATCCTCGTTCTTGATGAAACCAAACTCAGAGATTGATTCATCAAAACGAATATTCCAGCTTCTTGATGCTTGTTTAAGTCCATAAATAGACTTCTTTAACTTGCATATTTTATGACGATCTGATGGATGAGTGAAACCTTCAGGTTGTGTCATATACACATCCTCATCCAGATTTCCATTAAGGAAAGCTGTCTTCACATCCATCTGCCAGATCTCATAATCGTAATATGCAGCTATCGCGAAAAGAATCCGAATAGACTTAAACATAGCTACTGGTGAGAAAGTTTCATCATAATCTATCCCGTAGATTTGTTTGAAACCTTTCGCTACTAGCCTGCCTTTATAGGTAACCACGTTACCATCCATGTCAATCTTCTTCTTGAAGATCCATTTACAGCCTATAGGGATAACTCCCGGAGGCGGATCAACCAAATCCCAGACTTGGTTATCTGACATGGAGTCCATCTCGGCTCGCATAGCTTCAAGCCATCTCGCTGACTCCGGTCCACTGACCGCATCCGCATAAGTGAGGGGTTCATCATGATCAATGATGTAGACTCCGTCATAGCGCTCAGGCTGTCGACGGATCCTTCCCGATCTTCGCGGTTCCCGTGATATCTGAGCCTCAGGTTGTTCAATAACCTGTTCTACCGGCTCAGGCTCATCCAACTGTGCTTGAGCACTTTGTCCTTCTTCTGGATTCTCATCCAACTTTATTTCTCTCCCACTGGCCTCTTGTAGAAGAAACTCCTTCTCAAGAAATATTGCCGTCCGAGCAACAAACACCTTGTTCTCTTTGGGATCGAAGAAATAATAACCCTTAGTTTCCTTAGGGTAACCGACAAAGATACATTTGTCAGATCTGCTCTCTAGTTTCCCAGAGGCGAGCTTTTTGACATAAGCCTCGCAGCCCCAGATCCTGACAAATGTCAAGCTTGGCTGTTTCCCATACCATAACTCATATGGCGTCTTTGAAACGGCCTTGGATGGCACTCGGTTTAGTACCTTTGCAGCTGTTTCCAGTGCAAATCCCCAAAAGGAGTATGGAAGAGTAGCCTGACTCATCATAGAACGAACCATATCAAGTAACGTTCTATTTCTCCTCTCGGACACACCATTCCATTGGGGTGTTCCTGGCGGAGTGAGCGGTGAGATAATCCCACACTCCTTGAGATAGTCAGTAAACGCATGACTTAGGTATTCTCCACCTCGATCAGAACGAAGTGCCTTGATATTTCGGCCTAGCTGATTCTGTACTTCATTCTTGAACTCTTTGAACTTGTCAAAAGATTCACTCTTATGTCTCATAAGATAGACATACCCGTATCTACTGAAATCATCAGTAAAGGTAATGAAGTACGAATAGCCACCTCTGGCATGTTTACTAAATGGCCCACACACATCACTGTGTATAAGGTCAAGTAAACCTGAAGCCCTTTGACCTTTGTGAGGAAAAGGTGACTTCGTCATTTTACCCATTAAACAAGCCTTGCATGTATCAATATCCTCATAGGAGAATGATCCCAGCAGTCCATGATCATGCAACCGCTTAATGCGTTTCTTGTTAATATGGCCTAAACGACTATGCCATAGCAAGGTGCTGTCATCAGCATACTTGGCTTTCTTAATATCAATATTTTGTATAGAACATTCCATGTCCAACATGAATAACCCATTGTTAATTGAACCAGTTGCATAAACAATATTATCTAAAGATAAAACACACTTTGAAATATTGCATTCAAAGGAAAATCCCTTCCTGACAAGAGCAGGAATAGAGATAATATTTTTAGTAATACTGGGAACAAAGTAACAATTGTCTAGTTCCAATACAAGTCTAGATGGTAAAGAAATGAAATAGTCTCCTACAGCAACAGCAGCAACCCGTGCCCCGTTTCCAACGCGTAGGTCCACCTCATGCTGTCCCACCTGTCTTCTTCTCTTGAGTTCCTGTACATTTGAACAAATGTGAACTCCACATGCAGTGTCCAACACCCATGAAATAGAAGAAGATGAAACCATGACTTCCGTCACGTAAATACCTGAGCCAGAAGCGAAGCTTCCCCTCTTATCTCCTTGGAGCGCTTTACAGTCCTTTTTCCAGTGACCCAGCTGGCCACAGTGGAAACATCTGTATTCCTTGGACCGTTTCACCTTTTGCTTCAGAGCCTTGCTGTAATTCTTGACAGGGGTCTTGCCCTTCTTCCCCTTCTTCTTGTTCCTAGAAGGAACCATTAAGACAGAGGTCGAAGGCTTTCCCTTCAGAGTTTCCTCAGTAGTCAAGAGCATATTCAGCAGCTCTGCCGGAGTACAATCGATTTTGTTCATATTAAAGTTAATGATGAACGCGTCGAATGAAGGCGGGAGAGACTGCAGAATAATGTCTACAGCAAGCTCCTGATTGATGGTATGCCCCAGTTTCTCTAGAGCTTCCTTGTGCCCAATCATCTTGAGCACATGAGCTCCCACTGGGCTCCCTTCAGCCAGTTTGCTCTGAAAGAACAGCTTTGTCAGATTATAGCGTTCTGTCCTCGCCTGTGCAGCATACAACATCTTGAGGTTCGCTATCATGTCTATAGCAGACATATCCTCATGCTGACGCTGCAGCGGTGGCATCATAGACGCTAGCATCAGGCAAGCGACATCAATGCTATCATTGACGTGCTTTTCATAGGCTTCCCGAACCGCCCTTGCAGCGTTCGGGGCGGGCTGAGGCGGTATCGCCGTCTCGAGGACATACAGTTTCCTCTCTGCCTTAAGAACGATCTTAAGGTGTCCGTACCAGTCTGAGAAGTTCGGCCCAGCAAACTTCTCCCTTTCCAGTAGGGATCGCACATTGAAGCTCATGGTGTTCGTTGCTGCAGGTATCTACAACAATGCAAGAACAACAAGGTCAGTATCAATGTTAAGAATCAATCAGGACTTAAGAAAGATTCTTTTTCTCACTATTTTATCTGGCTGAAAAATCCAGCAAAACAGCCCGAAAGAGTAGAACTCTTTTAGTGAGATGGGATCCAGATTTCATACTTGGTCTCCGCGTCCCGCTCAGGCGAGATAAGATGCACAGAGAGTACAAGCACTAATCTCTGGTAAGCTGCCCTAGCCAATCGCCAACCCGTGCGATTCCCCTTCATCTGGGTAATCCAGCAGACTGTGCCAACTGAGTTGGTACAACACAATCTCTGACCCCACAGATGGCTGCCTCCATGTGCTACCATATGCGCCACATATGTAGGCTACATGGTCAAGCTGACCCGACCTACTCCCTGGACCACCACGTGCTATGCTGAGCAACGAGAAGCGATAAATCCCTTCTCTGTAACACGCAGGTGTAATCCCGCACCGTCTGAAGATAGATGGACGTGCCCACTGAGTGGGTACAACACGGCTCCAACGATAATCAGAACAGTGAGGTTTCGCGTCAGAAGGCTAACGAGCTTGATATTTTAGCGTTGGATTTTAACGGTCTTTTATCTTCTTCACTATCATGCAATTCCTATGGTGATAGCAGAAGATAAATAAATCATGCTATTCTACTTATTTAAACAATAAAAGAAAGCATGGATCTTATGTGGTAAAAGCCCATAGCCTAAGTAAGACCTTAAGATACTTAAGTCTTCACTTGCTTTTCTTCATGGGACTTTAGCTGCTCATCTGGCCCAAACCAGGGCCCAAGTGCCATTTGCAGCTGAGGTGCGCCCACCAGGGAAAATGCGCCTGGTCCCAGAGTCGAACCCTGGACCTCCCACCTGGTCAAGTCACTGCTGCATGCGCCTCTGCCAAGTGTGCTCTGTGCTCTTGTCTGATTAACTTACAAATTAATCTATCTAGACAAGTTTGACACGCAGGTCAATTACACTTTATAAATTAAATACAATGTGATACGCAGATCACAATAATTAATTTACAACTTTAATACAGGCACGCAGGCCCCAGCACAGCACACATTTAACATGGGCAGCCCACATAAGAATAAATAAACAGGCATATGCAACAATCAAACATGTGATCCAACATAGGAAAATAAAATTTCGAAAACCCCATTGGCATCAATTTTAATTTTCCTCATGTGCCCTACTACCTTACAACGGTCCATTACTAGGGATCTACTCACCAGACCTAGTCAGATCCACTGCCCTTACATGCACCAAGTCCTAACTGACTTGAGTCAACCAAATGGTCAACCATGCATGCGCCAGGGCTGAACAACCCTCATGAGTTCTGGCAAGCGGGTGTGACCCCGGGCCTAACTCATGTGTGTTCACTAGTCGTCTCAACCAGACATCGCTACACGCCTGTCTGCAGTCGACCTATAGCCACCAAGTGCTTGCGCACAGGTGCTATCTGGTCAACCCATCAAGGCTGTCAGATGGTCTGATCAGACTGTCTGGATCTAACCTAGGGGATGACTTCAACCCTAATAACCCGTCTAAGGGTTTACAGCAGGCGCCTCTTAGATCTAGTGAGGTCGCGCAAGTGATATATTTTGAGCAAAACTACATCATGCGCCAACATACATGCGCAAAAAGAAAATATGAATTTTCGCCAACTAACACATACTAGAGATTTCGCATGTAACCCTAGATCTAGAGATATGCGTAAGCAATGGATCACACAAGGCTAAAGCAATCATAATAACAATGCATAGAACCCCTCTGATACCAATTGTTGGGTCCCCTTCAAGGGGGAGCGAAACCCTAAGGTGGCGCAAGCGACCTTATTCTTATATTTTAGCAGCGGAAGTAGGGTTTCATGAGGATCGGATGCTATACATTCATATGATCAACTTTTAAGAAGCATGAAGATCGAAAGAAGATCATACCGAAGCCATGTGTTGGATGGCGTCAAGTAAGAAGAGATTCGAATGAAACTCCTCCAAAAGGTGCGCACACAAGGTGATGCCGCCTACTCCTTGAGATCCTTGTGCTAGCAAGGTGCTTCAAGGGTCTTTGATCGAATCAAAGGGATGAGATGACTTCTCCCACTTGGCCGAGACCTCTCCAAGACGTGAAGGAAGTTTTTCACCAAGAGAGAGCGTCGAGAGTAAGCGTCAAAAACGTATTGGCGTTCTCAAGAGGTGGCGCATGAAGACTTACCAAAAATAGCAAGCCATGAAGAGCATGCGCCCACATCTTCATAACCGACAATAACGCTTGAAGATTGAACCATGCGTTCATTGTCTTGAACCGGTTCAATCTAATTGACCCAACTCAATTTGGTTCAAAGACCAAATCAAAACAGCCCAAGCCATGGTCTAGATTTCTCTGAACCAAATGGTTCAAAATCTAACTGTTCATCTCTGGATGCTCCCGATCTCACCGATCTAGCATCAATACTCTCGATCGAAGCTTACCGATCTCAAGCCCTAATCAATCAAACATGATCAGACCAGATCTCACTTACAATCAGAGTTTAAATCCCTTTAAACTGAACTCAAACAATTCAGTCCACACGATCTGACTTAAGTAAGCCATATCATCAAATTGTGCGACCCTAAGGGTTTCCTTTAAATGTCGGTAACGATAACTCACGTTATCACGATCAGTGAGGGGTATCTAGCAACACATCACTGTCTCCCGATATAAAGGAAAGAGTCTTCCAAGACTACACCCAAACCACAGCTCAAGTGTGAATCCAACTCACAAGGCATACATGTTTCCTTTGCCACTGGATGTTCTTATTGGATAAGCATGTCAAGCCTGTGACTCCAATACTATGAGCATGATTAGATCAGATGAACACAGTCATCTGGGTATGGCCATACACTTTCTCAATCATCTCATCAAGGGGGGCCCTTTAGAACATCACACTCCTTAAACAAGGAGACGGCAATCCTTTATCTATCACTAGTGCCCTAACCTGACTCAAGCTCACCATCCAAGATAGTCTATAATCATTATATTTCAAATGATATTGAACTACCTCAAAACAATGACAATCATCATTTAGAAACACAAGTGATCTCAAGTCAGAGGAAATGTGCCACTTGATACAATCAAGGAATATTCACATTGTGACAAGCAATTGAATATCCTAGTAGGGTCTGTCCAGTACATCCAATGTACCCATGAGTCTATATCTTATTCCATGCTCGAAGCATCCTATAAGATTAGAACACATACTAGTCTTAACCATATCAAGGCTGTCTCATGTTCACCAAGATACATCGACTAAGGACATATAGCATGTCAGCCTAGCTGAACAGCATTGAGACATTATTCAGAAGTATATCTATTGCAGCAGATAATATAACAAACTGAATAATAACCATGCCTTTATAAACATAAGAGTTTATTACATGATACTGATACAATCCTTAGGCCTCAAACATTAGCCTTAAGGGCATACCCCAACATAAGGCATGTCTTGGGCTGATATGGCTATTGGGCAAATAAGGATAGGTTGAATGAGGTTTATGGCAAAGTCTTGGAGACTTTCCTTACCACAAACCCCTCTCATCCTAACCGCCCACTTGGCATGATCCTAGTCATTGCCCTAGCCGCCCCTTGTCCTATTAATAGGACCCTTGCCGCCCTCTCTTGTAAAAGTTAGTTCGATTCCTTGGAGGTGTGAACAAACATAGAGAGGTGTGAGCTAGGGCAAAGGGCGACAACATCAAGGTGGCGCAACCTTCCTCCTCTTTGTAGCCGCAAGCCTTCTTCTCCTTCTTCTCCTCTTGGCGCAACTTGGAGAAGGGCTTGGTGGCGACATCTCTTGGAGAGAATTGGAAGTTTAAGGTGGCGACAACTTGAGGGCTTGGAGCTCTCCTTCTTCCATCAAAGGCGCAAGCAAGTTCTTCTTGTTCTTCTTCTCCTTCTTCTCCTCTTGGCGCAAGGATTCTTTGAGCTTGGTGGCATCTTCTTGCCACAAGCCCTCATCGTCCCTTGGCCATAGGCGCACCTTGGAGGTGGCGCAAGCAAAGAAGAAGAAGGAAGTACTTGGCGCATCATCTTCCTCCTCATCTCTTCTTGGCGCTTCTACCTTGGAGGTGGCGCAAGTTTTGAAGAGAGTGATAAGGCTTGATTCTCTTCCCGAGGCTAGCACCAAGCGTGGAAGGGAGCAACGATCAAGGAGTCGACGCGTGGATACTTGTAGAGGACGAACGCTTGGGCGTCTTCAACTTGGCACCTTCATCCTAACAAGCAATAAAGGTACTAACCCTAACACATCCTTGTGTTCTCTCCCTCGCATGGATCCTTGGGACTGGAATGTGTTTCGGGTGTAATGCTTCTTCCGCTGCGTCCTGGGACTGCAAAAATTTTAAATTACACCCGGCATTCCCTAACAATCCTCACAAGTGATAGGAGATGCATTGATCCCTTGACTTGAGGTCATTGGCCATTCTATGTGGTTAGGGATATGCTTTGATACAACCTAACACCTTGCCGTAGTTGGGAGGTAATAACGGTTGTCATTGGGCATGTCACGACCCATATGAGAAGGTCAATGCACAGACATAGGATTTTCCCCTTCCTAAGGGAAGCATGATATCCATGAAGCTCCTCTATGGTTCTATGACTGAAAGTGTATGGCCATACCTAGGTTAGACCTGATTTAGTCATAGCCATGAGATTGGATAGAAACAAGTGGTGACACACTTGGCCAATCGGATATCAGTTCAGCAAAGAGACTGTAATGCATCTGTACTTGGTTGCGATGATGGGGATGTCGATGTTGATATCCATTCAGATGAGTTGGGTAGTAGTGATGCACTGCTAGGTGCCACTCACTGCTTGTGGTGACCTTGGGCCAGCACTGCCAATGTCAAGAAACCTACAGGGTCGCACACCTTGATACTCGAGTTCTCGTATTGACTGGGAAGCCTTATGATCGAGTTATTGGATAACTCGGATCTATTCCGGAGATTTCATCAGCGACAATGGGCCTGAAGAGATGGAAGAGATTTGTTGGAGCCAACTTCCATTTACGGCATATTAACCATGGTTAGCCCAATTTGACCTAGGGTTAAATTGGATTGGATCCATGGGCTTGGTTAACATGCATAATGGACATTGGGCTGGGCCCATTGAAAAGTTGGGCTTAATGGCTTTAAGGAGAAGAAAAGAGATGGCGCATGCTTAACCCTAGTTAGACTAGGGTTAGCGCCTACACCTCATGTGAGTTTAATTAATCATGATAAAATAGGGGCTAATTAATTAATTAATTAGAGTCCTATTTTTGTGGGATTAAATGGGCTGATTTATTTGAATTAATTAGAGTCCTAATTGGATTAGGATTTAATTAAATAAATAAATAATTAGAGTCCTAATTGGATTAGGACTTGATTCAAAATTTAATTTGAACCTTGATCAAGTCGCCCACTTGAGTCCTAATTGGATTAGGACTGATCATGATTAATTAGAATCCTAATTAGATTAGGATTTAATTATTTAAACAATTAATTAGAGTCCTAATTGGATTAGGACTTGGTTAATTCCTAAAATAATTAAACTCCTAAATCCTCTCCTAGCCGCCCACTCAAATTGAATTGTGGCCACACACTCAACTGCCTCTTGCTCTAAAAATAGAGCCATAGACGCCTCCCCTCATGATACTAATCTCTCCTTGAGGCGTGATCAAAATTGAGGGCGAGTTCTTGAGGGCGAGAGCAAGAGGCTAGTGGCGCAATTCTTTCATCCAACCCTAGTTGCAACACACCTTCTTCCCTTCCTCTTGGCGTGAGGAATTTGGTGGTGTTTGGCGACTTCCTTCTCCTCATCTTCCTCTTGGCGCATACACCATGGAGGTGGCGCAAGGCTAGAGGAATAAGCACAAGGCTTGGATCTTCTTCCCGAGGCTAGCACCGGGCATGGAAGAAGAGAGCTCGAGGCATTCGTGTGTATGAGACTGCAGAGGGCGCACGCTTGGGCGCCTACTACGACATCGGCCTCCCCTAAATCAAGGTACTTTCTATCTCATCGTGTTGACTCTTTTGCATGCGATCTTCACTGGGTTTTTGGGACTGGCCTATTTCGGGGGTATTCTTCCGCTGCGTAACGTGTTTGCATCTCTGAAAATTTGTAAAATATCCCCGGGGTTTCCCAACAATTTAAACTTAAGTGGGCGGCTAGGAGAGGATATAGGAGAACATGCCAAATTAATCAAGTCCTAATCCAATTAAGACTCTAATTAATTATTTAAACAATTAAATCCTAATCCAATTAGGATTCTAATTATTTAATTAAACAATTAGTCCTAATCCAATTAGGATTCTAATTAATTAATTAATTAACCCTTATATGATTAATTTTACATCATAGGCGTTAACCCTGCTCTAACCAGGGTTAATCACATGCCTACTATCTCCCTCTCCTTAAGCCTAGTAAGCCCAACTTTACAATGGGCCCAGCCCAAGGTCCATTATGCATGTTAACCAAGCCCTTGGATCTAATCCAATTTAACCCAAGGTCAAATTAGGCTAACCATGGTTAATATGCCGTAAATGGAAGTTGGCTTCAATAAATTTCTTCCATCTCATCAGGTCCATTGGCGCTGATGAAATCTCCAAAATAGATCCGAGTTATCCAATGACTCGATCATAAGGCTTCCCGATCAATACGAGAACTCGAGTATCAAGGTGTGCGACCCTGTAGGTTCCTCTGACATTGGCAGTGCTGTCCTAAGGTCATCACAAGCAGTGAGTGGCACCTAGCAGTGCATCGCTGCTACCCAAGTCATCGGAATGGATATCGACATCGACATCCCCATCATCGCAATCAGGTATAGATGCATTACAGTCTCTTTGCCGAACTGCTATCCAATTGGGCAAGTGTGTCACCACTTGTTTTTATCCAATCTCATGGCTATGACTAAATCAGGTCTAACCTGGGTATGGCCATACACTTTCAGTCATAGAACCATAGAGGAGCTCAATGGATATCAAGCTTCCCTTAGAAAGGGGCAAATCCTATGTCTGTGCATTGACCTTCTCATATGGGTCGTGACATGCCCAATAACAACCGTTATTACCTCCCAACTACGGCAAGGCGTTAGGTTGTATCAAAGCATATTCCTAACCATATAGAATGACCATTGACCTCAAGTCAAGGGATCAATGCATCTCCTATCACTTGTGAGGATGACTCGTGACACCAAGTCATTGCCTCACAGCGGGTCGATCCAGTATATCCACCACTGATATAGCCATATGCCTGCGTTAGCACTTTGTGCCTAACCAGCCCATATACTAGTCTCACAAGTACCAGAGTTGTCCCTTATCTACTCAGGTACATTGACTAGGGACAATCATTTGAGCACAGATCCAATCTGTCTCCAGGGACATTATCATATAAGTACATAATCGCGGATGTAAACAAATATAGATAATGACAATGCAAGAATGTTATAAAATATCAACGTTAAGTAGTACAAATAATGGACCAAAACTAGGTCCTAGGGCATATACACGAACAAATTCTAGGTTGATAATCTCCTGTGGAGTCTCAAGGATCACTTTCGTGCATCCGAGTCTCTACACTAGTTTTACTCATGGTTCTCCAACGTTCCGATCCTTGCTTTCGCACAAGATCTCCACGTTTGACAAATAGACTCGATCTATAGATTTATGTTATAATCATGGCAATTAATTTACTAGAACAGATCAAATTAGATCTAACCTAAGGAAGTGATCCTAACATGCAATTCTAGGGTTCCAAGTCTTCAAGCAAATCACCTTTCAGTCTCATTGCGAAAACTCTAAAAACATAATTAGTAACATGGACTTATAGAGAGTCTAAGCACAATCCATCACAAAAGTAAAATTATCATAGCAAAAATTATCATGACAAAAATAGAAGAGTTATCTAATCATTAAGAATAAAGGGATTACACCTCATGTCCCAAAAGAGTGTTAAGCTTGCATGGAGGAAAAAATACAATGAATTATAGTTTAGAACAATTAGAAATCAGAGGAGAAAAAAACAACGTTACAACACGGGTGTAATGTAAATTACACCCATAATTTCGTGATGAACAGCGCTGTCACCGTTGTTTTGTTGATTCCTCCTCCGATTGGACTCCAAAAACTCTGAAACTTCTGTGGCGTCTTTCTCCTCCAGGCGAAGCTTCTGAGTGAAAATCACGGCCTGAGGTGCCCTTTACGCCTCTCGGCACGAGGCCAAACCCTAGCCACCTCTCTGGCAATTTCTCCCTTGATACTTGATAAAAGTTCTTTTTTCCACTTCGTCCGCCTTGCCCTCTTAAGGATGAGTCCGCAGCAACTTTCGGATCCAAATTTGGAGCTCTGGATCAAACGTTATGGCCCGAACAAGTTTCAGTCGCGGAAAACTCGCGATTTTAACTGGAAATTACGGCCGTGTAATAATTTACGGCAGTACCGTAAAATCATTCTGTGAACGCTGAGTCAAAATTATGGCCCGTAAAATATTTTTTGATGGTGCCGTAAAATTGGACGAGTTCTCTGGTCTGAATCAGCTGGGAATTACGGCTCGTAAAATGGGTTACGACAGTGCCGTAAAATCTGCAAAGTTCTCTGTTCTAAAAGCGCTGAAAAATACGGCAGTATAATTCTTTATGGCAGTGCTGTAAAATCAGGAAAACTTTCTGTTTGAGAAATCACCAAAATACGGTAATGCTCTGATTTTACGGTAGCCGGGAAAATACGGTACCGTAAAATAGGTTACAGCACTGCCGTATTTTGCAAGGTTGCTCCGTTTTGCATGAAATTTCTTGTGTGATCTCCTCTTGATGATGGTAACTCTTCTATGTGTTTGATTTTGCTTGAAAACTCCTTGAAATAGTGCCTTTTACCTGAAAATCATGAAAAACCAAAACAGAAGTAGACTTTGCAATATTCGATGAATTTGACATGAAAACAAGTAAAATATCTTCAATCTAGCATGAAAAGATATCCAAAATGATACAAAATATACTATATATTTTGGTGTCATCAGAGGGCGCTTAGATGAGCTCTAATGATGACTGATCTAGTGAGTGTCTTATCCCATATCTCCAAATTTGAGCTCTTTACTTGCTATGCATAGGGACTATGTATATTTTAAGTCTGGGAGATAGAGGGTTCATTTTGGAAACTTATTATGCAGTTGTTATGTAGTAAACTTTAACCTATGTTATGTAGTAACTCTAAACCTATGATGATGATAGCTACAGTACTCTGGTTCTATTATGATGCAGTACTTGTGTTTTATTGATATATCTCCTATGCTGTTGTTTGATGTTGGTATGTTTGTTTTGTTGATGGTATGTTGATACTTTTTATATTATTATGTTGAGTTACACCCCTGATTCCAATACTGGATTACACTTTGCGATTTTCACTTACTAATGATCTGCTAATGATGAGTGCTGATATTGTTTTGGTTTTTAATGGAAAGCATGATAGCTTTATGTTTTATATTGACTCCATGGGATATTATTATGTTTTGAATCTTAGTTCAAAGTCAAGTAATACATTTGATTATCATGTTTGATGGAAAAAGGTAGTGGAGTGATAGATTCGATTTTCGATTGAGGTTTTTCCTTTCAATGTATGCTTATGATCTTTCAGTGGAAGTATATAACTCTATCTATTTGATTCTCCTTGCTACTTGTTGGTTATGATCAATGCACTCATCTGACAATTGTGATCTCCTCTCAAAACTATTCGAAAAAAAATGAATGATAAATAAAAAGAAAATAAAATGGACTCCTCTACTTGGCACTGTGAAAAATTAGAAGTGGTACCAAAGACATGAGTTTGAAGTCAATAAAATTAAAAAAAGAGAGAAAAAAATGAGAGGATGAAAATAACACAAAAAGAGTGCATTGGTGTTTTTCCAACTCATTTCTTTGGTTGAATCAAGTATTGAACGGAGTCCATATACCAAATAGAAGATTATTGCATTTTGTAGAGGTAAGCCTCATTAGACTTTGGTTTCTGGATCTTCACACCTTTATTCTTGACGATAGATGATTACCTTGGATCCCCTGACTTGCTAAAGTTTCTTCATAATGATGTGTTCCTAGGACACAGTATTTTACAAGCTTGGCCTGATTTCATCTTTTCCTGATTACCACTCTTATCTGCCCTTTTATGCTTGAGGACAAGCAATGATCTAAGTCCACGAGATTTTGATATCTCGTATTTATATAGTCTTTTTGACCTATATTTACTAGCGAATCGTGATCCATTATTATGTTTTTACATCTCTTTCCAACTTATTTCATTGATTTCCTTCTGAAACTTCAGTACTTGTCATATTGTTTGAATACAGGACAATTTGCTTACTTTTAGAGCTATATGGAAGTATATTTATGTCTCCGAGTGAATCAGGAATATTGACAAGAAGTTTGGCTTCAAACGGGACTAATTTTAAGAATTATGGCCGAGGCTATAATCTACATCATGACCGCAATTCTCTCATTGGCTACCAAATGGACCTATTTTTATGCAAGCATAGTTATAATTGTCATGCCCATAACTTCCTCGACAGCAACCTTTCAGATGACAAAGACCTTGACAAGAGAATTACGAGCACAGCCATAAATCATCATGGCCGTAAACTTCTGATCAATTAAGAACTTCAATGAATGCATTATGGTTATGGCCGTAATTCCCATTACAACCGTAATCATGGAGCCGCCAGCATTAAATGTGTCATAACTCCCTCGTCTTAACTATAAATCAGGCGTTATTGCTATCAAAATGATGAGAATTAAAAGGGCTATCAATGTATGGCTCAAAAGACACTTTTGACTCTATAAAACGGGCGGAAATCATTATGCAAGGGAGATAAGTTTTTTGGCTAGAGTGAAGTTCTTGGCAAGAGAAAAAGGGGAGAGGAGAAACATTGTTCATCCACTCTAGAAGACCTGAAGAAGAAAGATTGTTGCACTTCCTTGAAGAGTTTGTCATCTTCTTCCTTCTATCTTCACTTTGGTTTTCTCTTTCTATTAGAGATTTGTATCGCAATGACGCTATGATAGCATAATTTCTCTATCGAAACTAGGGTGTAGTTGAGTTTTTGGTTCTTATTTTTGAACTTGTTGTCTCATAGCTAACGCAATCTTATCTTGTGTTTATTCGATCTGTGATGTTTTACTGCTAGTATTGCCTTGATCACGTAAGTACTTTTATTGGGCACCGTAAGAAGGACCGAAAGGAGAATTGTGACGCTATATCTGCTGGATCGAACATGCTCTGAGCTATCAAAAAATAGGGTAGGATTTGTGTGAGGAACTTTATGATATCTCTGAACCCATTGGATTAATCTAGATCCAGTTTGCCACGAAAGTAGGATGCCGATCTAGATTGATACCGGATTACGCCATCGAAAGAGAGTAATCTGTACCATTGGATATCTCCTTGACTACTTTAAAGTTGCATTGTTATGATTTTAACTTGTTTGAATTTAAGATCCAACAAGATGAACCCGAAGTTCCGATGTCTCTAAACCTAGTTTTCTACCCATAACTCTTTTTTGCTTGATTCGGTTGTCTTTTGCATTTAATTATATTTGATCTAATTTCTGTAATCCCAAAACATTCAATTGTCTAGCTATTGATTTATAATCACTCGTACTTGACCACTATCCCTGTGGGATGGACTCTTAAGTACTAACCATGATAAACCATTACACTTGCGGTTAAGAATAGTACACATCATGTTGTAATATT
Source organism: Costus lasius (assembly GCA_027563935.2). Taxonomy (NCBI): domain Eukaryota; kingdom Viridiplantae; phylum Streptophyta; class Magnoliopsida; order Zingiberales; family Costaceae; genus Costus; species Costus lasius. The sequence goes on from CM050446.2 coordinate 85,473,347, forward strand.
TTTATCATGGATAAAGCTTAAGCTATCATGAATAGACTCTGTTTTACATGAGATAGAGTCTATTCCTACTGTGGATAGAGCTTAAGTTATCATAGATAGGCTCTATTTTACAGAAGATAGTCTATCCCTATCGTGGATAGAGCTTAATCTATCGTGGAACAAATCTATTTTACATGAGATAGAGTCTATCCCTATTATGGACAAGCTCTACTATATCGTGGATAGAGTCTATTCTATTTACTACTGTCTTTATTGAATGTAGATAACCCATCTTTTATCTTGGATAGGCCTTAAAATTCCTTATATTTGTAAAACTTTTATTGAAAATAAACAACTACTTTGACATCATGGACAAAACAAAAACCAGATTGACATGTAATGAAGCTATCGAGTGGGCATTCAGTGAAGAGCTTAAACTTGAACTAGAGTATGACCCAATCAATGTGAATGTGGAAAACGAATATGAGGAAATGATGACACCAAAATATACAGTATATTTTGTATCATTTTAGATATCTTTTCATGCTAAATTGAGGATCTTATTATTTGTTTTCATGCTAAATTCATCGAATGTTGCAAAGTCTACTTCTATTTTGGTTTTTCACTATTTTCAGATAAAAGGCATTATTTCAAGGAGTTTTCAAGTAAAATCAAACACATAGAAGAGTTACTATCATCAAGAGGAGATCACCCAAGAAATTTCACGCAAAACGGAGCAACTCAGCAAATTACGGCAGTGCCGTAACCTATTTTACGGTACCGTATTTTCATACTCTACCGTAAAATCCGAGCCACTGCAGTATTTTGAGGAGTTTCCGAACAGAAGGTTTTTCGGATTTTACGGCAGTACCGTAAACCAGATTACGGTACCGTATTTCAGAGCGCTTTAGAATAGAAACTTTGCTTGATTTCGCCGTAAAGGATTACACGGGCCGTATTTTTCAGTCACTTCTGAACAGAGAGTTCAGCCGATTTTACGGTAGTACCATAAACCAGATTACGATGCCATATTGCCCAGACAACATCAGACCAGAAAATTTGACCGATTTTACGGCAGTGCCGTAAACAATTACGCTGTCGTATTTCTGTTGTTAAACGCGATTTCCAGGTCAATTCTGAAATCCGATTCTTGTGGAGACGATTGTGGGCGAACCAGTGGTTTATATTCGAAGCCGTAAGAAGCAATAAGGGAGCTTTTGATGGGAAGATTACACACACATCGAAAGCCCCAATTTTCATCCACTATCGAGGGAGAAATCACGATTCACGCCGCCGCCTAGGGTTCCGCCGCTACGACCAATCCAGACCACCTCCGACCACGATTTTCATACTGAAGCTTCGTCTGTAAGAGGAGACAACGTGCCAGAAGTTTCAGAAGAGAAGGAGATCAATTGGAAGGGGAATCGAGGAAAGAAGAAGGACAGCCACTATTCACCGAGAGCTTTTGAAATTACGGCTATGAAATACTTCACAGCTGTCCTGTATTTTCCCAAAACTCTTCTTTTACTGATTTTTGAACTTCTGAAATTATGGAATATTGTATTTTATCCACCATGCTAGCTTAAACTACTTTTGGGATATGGGGGAGTAATTCATTTGATTTCTAATGACTAGATGACTATTTTTTTTCACTATTTCGTTGCGTTTAATCTTAGCATGATGATTTTGCTCATGTGATATTTGTGCTTATATTCTCTATAGATCCATGTTACTAATCATGTTTTTAGAATTTTCGCTATTGACTGAAAGGTAATTGCTTGATAATTCATAACCCTAGAATTTCATGTTATGAACCCTTCCTTAGGTTAGATCCAATTTTTTCAATTCTAGTAGCTTAATTGCCATGATAATAACATGAATCTATAGATCGAGTCTAATTGTCAAATGTGGAGATCTTGCACGAAAGTGAGGATCGGGATGTTGGAGATCCATGAGTAAAACTAGTGTTGAGGCTCGGATGCACGAAAGTGATCCTTGAGATTTCACTAGAGATTATCAACCTAGAATTCGGATGCACGAAAGTAATCTTTGAGTTCATTGATTGATGATTTACTTATCTTCAGCATTGGGATGAATCTTGTGCGAAAGCGAAGATTAATCCCTGCAGGGTTGTTTGCACGAGAGTGAAACAATCCTTTTATTAAGTAATTTGCATCTTCATCATGATAAAATTAAACTAACAAATTCTTTATTCATGTCTAGTGATAGAAATTATAGTGAATGAAACCCTAGTCCCAGTTTTCTCTCCGACAGTATTCTTCCGTGTGTTTGCGATATTTGCTTGACTTTCATTCGACTACCTAGATAGTAAGAAATCAATTGATCAGTACTTGACAACATAGGTCTCTGTGGGTTCGATATCTTTCTTTATTACTTCGAGTATCCGTGAACTTGCGGACACTACAAGTTAGGGACAACAAGTTTTTGGAGCCATGCTAGGGAGTGACAATAACCCTGTACGCCAATACCTTTGGCCACGACCCCTGAAACGAGTCTACCTGCTTGTATTTAAAAGTGTGTCCTTTCGGATCACAACAAGTTTTTTGGCGCCGTTGCTGGGGACCTTAGTTTTGTCAATATTGAAGACATTGAGATTATTACTAGACTGGGTTTTTATTTACTGTTTTTATTTATTTCTATTATTTTCTATTTTTCTTGTAATCACTTGATCTGATTACTTTGCATGCACAGAAGTCTTAGGTTATGACCACTTGTTCCATTGGATCCTGAAATCAATAGAACACTTAGAGCGCGCAGGAAATTGAGATTAGAAGAGACATCACAAGAAGACTTACAAGAGATATCTCAAGAGACATCACCAGAAGAAATTGCAGAGATGGGGGATAATCTGAGAACACTTAGGGACTATGCAGCCCCTAATCCCGAAGAAATTCGTTCAAGCATTGCTAGACCGGCAATAGAGGCTAATAACTTCGAGATTAAGCTTGCTTTTATTTCAATGATTCAACAGAACCAGTTTGGAGGATCTCCTCTGGAAGATCCCAACTAACACTTGTCTTCATTTTTGGAATTATGCGATACTATCAAAAATAAATGGTGTTTCTAACGATGCTTTGAAATTAAGACTTTTTCCTTTTTCTCTTAGGGACCGGGCAAAGACATGGGTTCATAATCATCCAACCGGTACCTTCACAACTTGGAATCAACTGTCAAATTCCTTCTTGACGAAATACTTCCCCCCAAGCAAGACACTTCAACTGAGAAATCAAATTACAAACTTTTCACAAAAAGATGGGGAGTCATTTAGTGAGGCCTGGGAGAGATTCAATGAACTACAGCGGAAGTGTCCTCACCATGGCATTGAAGATTCGGTTTTACTGCAAAATTTTTAATATGGATTGTCAAATAATATCAAATTAACTGTGGATGCTGCTGCAGGTGGAGCTCTTATGAGCAAAACACCAAATGCTGCCTTCAGACTGCTAGAGGAGATGGCATTGAATCAAAATCAATGGACTGCTGAGAGAGGAGTACTTTACAAGCCTTCTCAAGGTAAGGGTGATGGTGATGGATGGCGATCCTTAGCAGATAAGGTAGACTTTTTGTGCAGTAAGTTTAATTCTATGCAGACTGCTTCTATTTCTTCTATCATTTGTGAAATTTGTGGCAATGATGGTCATACTTCTGAAAATTGTAGAATAGTTGCTGATCAGGGTAATGAACATGTGAATGCTATAGGGAACTATAATCAAAGTAGATCTAATGATCCCTATTCTAGTACATATAACCCTGGATGGAGAAATCACCCCAACATTTCATGGAAAAACAATAACAATGTAGCGGGAAACACTAAGAATAAAGGATATCAAAAAACCAAATCAGAATTTTAATCAAAATCAAAATCAAAATTAGAATTCAAATATAGAATCCATCCTAGAAAAAATTATGGCCAGTCAAAATCAGTTATGTCTAAGCACGACCAACTCATTGGAGAGTTTAATGTCTAAGCAAGACCAACTCTTGTCAAATCAAAATAGACAAATTGAAGAGTTTAAGGAAAGTTTTTCATCAATCAACTCCAGATTGGGAAGAGTAGAAGCCCACAACAAAATTCTTGAAAATCAGATTTCCCAGCAAGCTAGTGCACCTTACAGACCCCTTGGGAAATTGCCTGCAAAACCTGAGATAAACCCTAGGGAGCACTGTAATGCCATCATGACTAGAAGTGGGAAACAACTAGGAGAACCTAGAGGGAGGTTTGAAAACACTAAAAAAAGGCTTGATGATAATGAAGAGGAATTAGAGTTAGGAGAATCCTCTCACATGAGGAACCCCAAACTGGCCTACCACCTCAAAAGGGTGATAAACCTAAAGGAGATGAATCATGTGAAAAAGACAATCCTAAACCTAATTTTGCCTGCTCCTTACCAGCCACCTATACCTTTTCCTCAAAGGTTAGTTCAGAATAAATTAGATAAAAATTTGGCAAATTCCTTGAAATCCTGAAAAAGCTTTATGTTAACATTCCATTTACTGAAGCTATTTCTGAAATGCCATCTTATGCCAAGTTTTTAAAAGAGATTTTGTCTAACAAAACGAAATTAGATGATTATGGCACATGCACTGTTACTTTAACTGAAGATTGTAGTGCTATCATACAGAACAAACTGCCACCTAAACTGAAGGATCCAGGTAGTTTTTCTATACCTTGTTCAATAGGCACTATGGCTTTTGACCGAGCCTTATGTGACCTAGGTGCCAATGTGAGTCTAATGCCTCTTTCTACTTATAGGAAACTAAATCTTGGAGCGCTAAAGCATACATCCATATCCTTACAGCTCGCGGATTCATTGGTAAAGTATCCTGTAGGTATATTAGAGAATGTTCCTGTACAAATTGGTAAGTTTTTCATTCCTGCAGATTTTGTAGTGTTAGACATGGAGGAAAATTCTAGAAATCCTATAATTCTTGGTAGACCACTATTGGCCACTCCTAAGGCAAACATAGATGTGAAAGAAGGAAAGATTACTTTTGATATATGTGACAACAAGATTGAATTTAATCTTAATGATTCATTGAACAAGCTTTCATTCTCAGGATCTTGTTGTAGTGTTGAGATATTTAATGATGATATTTATGATGTTTCAAGTTTGTTTGATGAAACCTCAAATAATGAATCTAACAATCTTTCTGAGGGTATTGATAAGAAATTGCAGAAGAAAAAGATGAGGAGGAAGAGAAGAAGAGGAAGCTCTAGATTGATTGACAAAATAGAAAGGATTCCGAGCAAATTTGGATACTTTTCAAGATTGAGCCTTATGTTGAAAAATCAGGAGGGCAATTCAGGAGTTCACGATCAAATCCGAGTGTTAAAGGGTCAAGCTAATGACCTTTAAATTAGCGCTTCTTGGGAGGCAACCCAAGCTTTCTAACCTCTATTTTATTTTCTTTAACTTAATTTTAGCTTAATACTATTTTTTTTCTTTTATTTTTGTAGGAAAATCGAGATTTGATGGAAAATACGGCACTGCCGTAAAGTGGATTACGGTACCATATTTTTGGGCGGCTTTTGATCAGAGAGCTGCGGCGAAATTACGGCACTAGCGTATACGTTTACACGGTACCGTATTTTGTCATCAAAAATCGCCCGAGAGTTTTGTCATTTTTACGGCAGTGCCGTAAGTTATTTTACGAGCCGTAATTTGAGTTTTCAGATTTTAAAATATATATATATATATATATATATATATATATATATATATATATATATATAGCTGTTTGATTTTTATGGCAGTACTGTAAACCTCTTTACGGTATCGTATTTTTGCGTCATTTTTGATCAGAAGACTACCGAGATTTTATTGCGATACCGTAAATTGTTTTACGGTACCGTATTTCCAAACCAGTTTCAACCCGAGAGCAATCGAGATTTTTACAGCAGTGCCGTAAGACATTACACTGCCATCATCTATTTTCTGGCATGCGAGTCATGTGCCGTATTTAGGGTTTCTACCAAGCCGTTTTTAGGGTTTTGCCCTCGTTCTCACTCGCACTCGTGCCAGTCTTTAATTTTCGATCATCTCCAACCATCTGTGGATGCCGGCGACCTTTCCCGTTCAACTCTCGCCGTCGATTAGGTACTCGATTCACTGGTTTTACCGCTTTAACAAGTTTTTACTCAGTTTTCACCCCTTTCACTCGTTCTCACTCGATTCTCGACCATTTTGCTTAATTCTTGTTCCTATTCACTCATTAGGGGATAATCTTTCGATTTTGTGCTGTTTGGCAAAAGTTCGGACCGATTTCGTGGGCGATTTGAGCTGAACCATATCAAAACGTAGCATGATTACTGTTCACTCTCATTTTTGTCGATTCGTTGAGATTTAGCTTGAGTTCTAAGTTGATTTTCGTTTCCAATATACTTGATAAATGTTTCTGATGATGTAGGACCTATGATTCATGCTTGCCATATTGAGTTGAGATTGAGATTACTCACTCTGTTTTTACTCTATATTTATACTTATGATACTTGAAGAGCATGGTAATTGAATAGCCATTGGCTTGATTTGAACTGTTATATTGTTATGTTGTCATTAAACTGTGAGTTTGCAGTTTGTGTATACACTCATGGCACCAAAGACAAAGACAATTTTTCCAAGGAGGAAAGGGAAAACCCCTGTAGAGCCATCTCAGCCACAAAACCCCCATGGAATCATATTTAGGAACGAAATGCAAGAATCTAGATACAATAAACTGTTGGAAAGAAGAATCGTCAATACCAAGTATGCAGATCAGAGGACTCTTGAAGCTTTGGGGCTTTATGATGATGTGCTTTGGATGTTCGAGAGAATCCAAGCCAAGAAGTTCTTCCAAATGACTCCGCACACCTATCTTCCACTTGTTTTGGAATTCTTGAGCAGTTTGACCATAGACTTAAAAGAGTATTCCAATGGCCCTGCTGATGGGGAAATCACATTCAGATTAGCAAATGAGGAAAGGAAACTTACACTGCAAGAAATCAGGGACATATTTGGACTGAGCACAGGAGGGTACACTGAGATACCCCTAGGATTCATGGAGAACATATTTTGGAACCAGACCACAAATGAGAACCACTTTTATGCTGTCTTTGCCAGAGCCTCAAAAATCATGAACCCTTGTATCAAGTATGCTCATAGGGTTCTGGCACACATAGTATACAGTAGAGGAGATAGTGACTGCATGGTCCGTTAGCATGAACTCTATTTTCTTTGGGGGATGCTCAGTGGATTCGCAGTCGATGTTGCTTACTTCATGATCAAGCACATGGATAAGGTGGCCAGAGCGACTAGAGGATCTGTAGTGATAGGAGGTTTGATTACTCCTATAGCTAGATATTTTGGGATTGAGCCCTATGGAGTTGAGTTGGCAAGAGGAAATGCAAGACTTGACATTGAGTCTTGCATAGTAATGAAAATGATTGTTAGAGACGGAGACACTTTTTGTTTGGTCCTTGGACCAAATATCCCTCCTCTACCTCTACCTCGCGTTGAGAAGACTACGGTCAGAGAAAGAGCCAACTGGAAATTATCTCCTAGTGCAGCAGAAGCAGCCTTTACTCCACCACTAGACACAGTTCCACCGCCACCCACTTGGGGTGGAAGGAGTGAGCCTTATGGGATGGAGTCACCTCCTCCTGATTCTTCGCAGGCTGCTGGGACTTCTTCACAAAGATTCAGGGCTGGATTTGCTAGCCATCATGATCCAGGCTTTCAGGCAGTTACAGCATAGATGTACAACCAAGAACGTCACCAGGAGAGGATGGAAGAGACTCTAGGGCACATCCAAAGGGATATGCAGAGATTGTGCAATCATATGGAAGACATGGGCAACTTCCTTTATGACCGTTTCAGTTATGCAGATCACAGAGATTATGGATATCAAGGTGATCAAGGAGGGACGACCTACTATGATCCTATGGAGGCTGCTGTTAGAGATTCTGAGGCTACACGGTCAGATGGCGATGAGTAGATGCTTTGTGAGTATCATCTTCCCTTACTTCTTACTATTTTGTTTATCTTATCTTATTGATGTCTTATGATTTAAAGGGAAGGATGATGCTTCACAACCACCACCACTGCTACTCTGCTTGACACGCTTATTTTTATTTTTTTCGATGTGGTTGTATGATAAATATTGATTCTCTGATTTACTTTTCGATATGGTTGTACTACATGATGATGATATTATTTCTTTTTGATATGATGTGATGTTGAAAATATTTTGATATATGGTCGTGTTTTGAGATGTGTTGATGAATTTTGATGATGAAAGAAATCAAATTCATGATTAGAAATATAGCCCTATCATGTTAAATTTATTTCTTCAATACATATTTGTCTATTGAAATATGACATTAGTTGATGCATGAAATTTTGGATAGATGTATTGTTTGAAGAATAAAATCTAAAAGTGAAACTTTTCTTTCGAATAAAATGAGTATATGAGTATGATTTGTGAATTGAGATCAATTGATCAACCTAGTAGATGTTTAGTCTATTTTGCTATTTGTTGGGAAGGAAGAATCCAAGGTCCACAAAAATAGTGAGAGACTCCCCTACTTGACACTATGAAAAATTGATAGTGGTACCTAAGACATGGGTGGAAGTCTATAAAAAATTGATTAGAGTGGAAAAGAATAAGACTCCTCTACTTGGCACTGTGTAAAATTGACAGTGGTACCTAAGAAAAGAGTTGAAGTCAAAATAAAAAGCATGTATCTATGTGGGTACATGCCATCCATGCAAAAACAACAAAATACATGGCAAAACAAAATGCATGAATATATATATATATATATATATATATATATATATATATATATATATATATATATATATGTGTGTGTGTGTGTGTGTGTGTGTGTGTGTGTGTGTGTGTGTGGAAAAAGATCTTGGAAACGTAATTACTGTAAACAAAAGCATGATAGATTGAACTGAAATTGGGTGAAATCATGAGATTGAAAATTCTATTTATTATACAAGTTGCAAAGTTTTATTTGAATGAATTGTGGATCTAAAGAGTTGAGTTCTAAGGATGATATATTTATTTGAAGTTTTATAAATCAATTGATAGAATTTTTCATTGATGAGTTGTATTTTAGAAATTTATTGAGCATGAAAAGGTTATTCTTTTGATCAAATTTTGATTTCAAATTTCAGTTTTGCTTGAGGACAAGCAAAGTTTGAGCCTTATGTATTTTGATGACACCAAAATATATAGTATATTTTGTATCATTTCAGATATCTTTTCATGCTAAATTGAGGATCTTATTACTTTTTTTCATGCTAAATTCATCGAATATTGCAAAGTCTACTTCTATTTTGGTTTTTCACTATTTTTAGATAAAAAGACATTATGTCAAGGAGTTTTCAAGCAAAATCAAACACATATAAGAGTTACCATCATCAAGAGGAGATCCCAAAAACTTGTTGTAGTCCGCAAGTGCACGGATACTCGAAGTAATATAAACATATCGAACCACAGAGACCTTGTTGCTAAGTACTGAATAATTGATTTCTCGCTAGCTAGGCAATCGGAAAATAGTGAATCAAACTATCAAAAAGAACACGGAGAAAATATCAGAGAGGAAATTGGGACTAGGGGTTCATCTACTTTAATTTCTAATGACTAGATTAAGATAAGTATTTGTCAATCTAATTCTATTATGATAAAGGTAAAATTTACTTTTTAAATAAATTGTCTCGCTCTCGCGCAGACAATCATACAAAGAACCGATCCCCACTCTCGCGCAAGATCTATTCAATGCTGAAAATAAATAAACCATCAGCTAATAATTCAAGGATCACTCTCGTGCATCCGAATTCTAGGTTGATCACCTCAAGTGGAAACTCAAAGATCACTCTCGTGCATCCGAGTCTCAACACTAGTTTTACTCAAGGGTTTCCAACGACTCGATACTCAATCTCTTGCAATATCAAATCAAGTCTACACATTAACTCAATCCAAAGTATCAGAAATTCAACATGGCAATAAAATCACTAAAAATCAGAATTCAAAGGACTACCTAATCTCTTACGATAGTTCCAAACTAAACAATTCTAGGGTTCCGAATTTCAAACAATCAACCTCTCGGTCTATTTTTCAAAAATCTAAAATATGCTGATATTTAAGACACAAAGGAGGATTAAAGAACAATCAATCACAAGAGTAAAATTATCATAATAAGATCAATTGACAAAATTAGGGTGTTCTAGCCATTAAGAAACAAAGAGATTACACCCCTATGTCCCAATGAAAGATTAAGCTACCATGATGAAGGAATTACAATAAAACATGTTTTCAGAGTGATAAGGAATCGAAAAGAGGGAAGAAAGATTACAAAACAGGGCTGTAATGAAATTACAGCCCGTAATATGCTTTGAATAGCACTGCAAAAACTTGTTGTGTCGATCTCTCCTTCAATTCAACTCCGAACACTCTGGAACTTGAGATGTGTGTTCTCCTTCACCAGGTGAAGCTCTCTGTTAAATTTCATGGTCGGAGGTGGTCTGTGGGTGGAGAACCGATGAACCCTAGCAATTCTGCCTCTCCGTCAATTTCTCCGTGGATGCCTCGTCAAAATTGGGGCTTTCAGTTCCTTTTTCTTCTCCTCGTTCAGGCGAGTCCGCCACTTCTTTCGGATCTCAATTTGGACTCCTAAATCTCCAGAAATCGAGTTTCTAATTCTGCCGCGGAAAACTCAGAAATCTGGGTATGAAATTACAGTACCGTATGCTGAATACGGCAGTGCCGTATTTCGTTCTGTGAAATCTGGGTAGAAACCATAGCTCCGTGTATTTTCCTACGGCAGTGCCGTATTTGTACCAAAACCTCTCTAGCCAAGATCGATGGAAATACGGTACCGCGATAAAATCGGGATGAAATACGATAGTACCGTATTTCTGCTGAAACTCTCTGTTCTGGAAAGCGGTAAAATACGTTACCGTGTAGATTTACACTGCAGTGCCGTATTTTCACTTAGGTCTTCTGGTTGAAATCAGCCCAAAATATGGTACCGTGAACGTTCTGGGGCAAAATACGGCGGTGCCGTATTTTCGTCTGGTTGAAAGCGATAAAATATGGTACCGTGTAGATTTATACAGCAGTGCCATAATTTTGCTAGGAGCATCCTTTTGACTTGAAATTTGATGGGTAGACTCCTCTTGATGGTTAAAATTCATTCATGCATTGAGATTGCCCGAAAACTGGTGATAATGATGCCTTTTTACCTGAAATTGATCAAAAACCAAAGACGGTGTAGATTCAGAAGTATATGATAAAAAGGCATAAAAACAAAGCAAGAGAGTAAGATCATGGCTCAAAAGACTACTAAATAAGTATAAAAAACATGATAAAATTTAGAGTCATCAAACACATAAGGCTCAAACTTTGCTTGTCCTCAAGCAAATAAAGAAATTAATACCAAGTAGAAATAAATTTTCACATGACAAATAAATTTCTAGACTATAATCATCCATAGAAAATTTCATTAATCCCACACAAAATTTCTAAGTAAATACACCATCCTTTGAAATTAATCTTTAAGACTCAAGAGTTCAATCGAATAAAATTTCGCAATATGCATAGTAATAGAATTTCAACTTCATGAATTAATCTTGTTTTTAAGAATTTCATCCAATATGCTTTTGTTTACATGAATAGGATCTCCAAATCTTTTTCCACTCATTTTGTTTATTTGTCCTTGACATTCTCTAAATCGATTATCACCCTTTTTCCGGTGACGTATTTAGAGTATGTTGGTCACATAACCACACATAATAGAACTCATATCTCATAGGTAGAAAGAATTTTCTTGAGACAGAGGAGTCAATGTCAAAGGAACTCTCTCTTGGCATGCATCTACATAGATACACACTTTTGCAATGAACTTCAACTTTTGTCTTAGATACCATTGTAAACACAATGCCAAGAAGAGGAGTTATTCTTTTTCTTTTTGTGGATTTCAACCCATGTCTTTAGGTCCCACTGTTAATTTTATACAGTGCCAAGTAGGGGAGTCATCCTTTCTCATGGATTTGGATCTCTTTTTCCCAACAAATAACATAAAAGATTATAAAGATTAACTAGATTAATCACTTGATATCAACTCAATAACATGTGGAAATATGCTCATTTTATTCAAAAGAATTATTTCCCTTCAAGATTGCATTCACTAAACAATGCATTTGCCTAAAATTTCATGCATCAATTAATGAAAATTTTTAACAAATAGATTATATCAGAGAAATAAATTCAACATTTAAAATCTATTTCCAATTGCACGATAATTCAAAATAATTTTGCATGGATTTGTAGTAATTTCAGAAAAATCCTTCTACACATCATTATCATATTATGTCAACAAATCCAAAATCAAGATATCTATCAATAAAATCAAAAGGCGAGGATTTGTGGCATGTGAGCACAAGAAGTTTGAAGTGTTCATCTTCCATTTGATCACATGGATTATAAGAAAAATATAAAAGATGGAATGCGGATGAGTAGGAAGAAAAATACTCACAGAGCTCTACTAGTTCGTGTCAAATCCAATTATCTTCTGTGTCTTCAGGTTCGAATCACCAGAGCTTTAAAATTCTTTCTTCTTTTTTTTTTACAAAAGGAAAAGAAAAATTAGTTCTAAGAAAGAACAAAACAAAAATAAAGTAAAAGAAAACAAGCTAAAGCAAAAGTGCTTGGGTTGCCTCCCAAGAAGCGCTAATTTATGGTCATTAGCTTGACCGTTTAACACTAAGATTTGATCGTGCTTGTGTCTTTGGTGGCCATCCTGATTTCTCTATGTCTCGTTCAGGGCTCTTAAGAACATAAGGCTCAAACTTGAAACAGTATCCAAATTTATTTATGAGCCTTTTTACTTCTTCAGGCAATTTTGATATTCCTCTCCTCTTTTGTCTCTTTCTTTTCTTCTTCACTGCCCTTTCCTGAAATTCTTTATTAGCACACTTAGAAGATGTGTCAGTTTCAAAGTCAGAAGGTTCATCAAACAAATTATGCATGTCACAAACAACCTCATCATCAAATATGTCTATGCTACAACATGTTCCTGAGTGTGATGCTCTTTTTTAAAGAATCAGTCAAATCAAATTCGATTATATCACCACAAACTTCAAAAGTCAATTTTCCCTTTTTTACATCAATGAGTGCTCCAGATGTAGCCAAGAAAGGTCTACCAAGTATAATAGGGTTTCTCAAATTTTCTTCCATCTCTAAAACTATAAAATCAGCAGGTATGAAAAACTTACCAATCTGTACAGGAACATTTTCTAATATACCAACCGGATGCTTTATTGATGAGTCAGCAAGTTGCAAAGTCATTGAGGTTGGTTTGAGTTCTCCAATATCCAATTTCCTGTAAAGAGAATAAGGTATTAAACTAACACTTGCACCGAGGTCACATAAGGCTCGGTTAAAAGCCATATCTCCAATAGAAACAGGAACAGAAAAACTACCTGGATCCTTTAGCTTAGGTGGCAACTTATTATGTATGATAGTACTACACTTTTTAGTAAGTGCCACAGTACCAAGATCATCAATCTTTCTCTTGTTAGATAGAATCTCTTTTAAAAACTTTGCATAAGTTGGCATTTGAGTCAAAACTTCAGTAAATGGAACATTGATATAAAGTTTTCTAAGAACATCTAAAAATTTGCCAAACTGTTTATCTAACTTTGTTTGAACAATCCTTTGGGGAAAAGGAATTGGTGGCATATAGGGTGGTGGTGAACTAGTTTTAGAATCATCAACCTTACATGGCAAATCACCTCTAGGTTCATCACCCTTGTGAGGTGACAAACTAGTTTGGGACTGCTTATGTGCAGGTTGTGATTCCAAAACTGGTTCACTCCTAAGTTCAAGTCTGGGCTCTACCTCATCATCATCAAGAGACTCCCTAAGATCATCCAATTATTTTCCACTTCTAGTTATGACAGCATTGCAATATTCCCTAGGGTTAGGTTCAGGTTTGGCATGTAATTTTCCTAGGGGTCTAGATGAAGTGCTAGCCTGTTGTGCAACTTTGTGTTCTAAAATCTTCTTGTGTGCCTCTACTCTTTCCAACCTGGAGTTGATTTGACTAAGATTTTCCTTAAATACTTCATTTTGCCTACTTTGATTAGACATGAATTGATTTTGATTCGCCAAAATTTTCTCAAGCATGGATTCTACACTAGAATTCTGATTTGTTTTTTGGTTCTGGTTTTGATTAGGCCTTTGGAATCCCCTATTCTCAGTTTGTCCTCTCTCATTGTTATTGTTCCTCCACGAAAGGTTGGGGTGATTCCTCCACCCAGAGTTATAAGTACTAGAGTAGGGATCATTAGTTTTACTTTGATTATAATTCCCTACTTCATTCACTTGTTCCTCACCTTTATCAATAATGATTTTGCACTCTCTAGCATGGTGCCCATTGTTCCCACAAACCTCACAAACAACAGAAGATATAGCAGCGGTTTGCATTTGGAAAGAATCAAAACAGTTACATAACGAGTCTACCTTTTATGCAAGAGAGCGCCAACCATCACCATCGTTCTTACCCTGAGGAGGCCGATAAAGCACTCCTCTCTCGGAAGCCCATTGGTTATGATTTAGCGCCATCTCCTCAATCAAGGCATGGGCATCTTCAACAGTCTTGTTCATCAATACTCCCCCTGTAGCAGCATCAACAGTTAAGCGTGTATTCTAAAGCAAACCATTATAGAAAGTCTGAATTAAAATCTAGTTTTTCACTCCATGGTGGGGGCACTTCCGTTGGAGCTCATTAAAGCACTCCCATGCTTCACTCATTGATTCTCCGTCTCTCTGGGCAAAGCCTTTTATTTGGTTTCTCAACTGGATCATTTTATTGGGAGGAAAGTACTTATGCAAGAAGGCATTTGACAAGCGCTCCCAAGTAGTAAACGTCCCAGTTGGATGTGCATGAAGCCAGGCTTTTGCTCTGTCCCTGAGAGAAAAAGGAAACAGTCTTAGTATGAGGGCATCATTAGATACACAATTAATCTTTATGGTGTCACAGAATTCAAGGAAAAGGGATAAGTGTTGGTTTGGATCTTCCAAAGGAGATCCTCCAAACTGATTCTGTTGAATCATCGATAAGAACGCTGGCTTGATCTCAAAGTTGTTCGCATCTATAGCAGGCCTAGTGATGCTGGAATGAATTCCTTGTGTATTTGGGGCTGCATAGTCGCGCAATGTCCTTCTTTCAGCCATGATGGATTCTTCTTCTCTTTCTTCTACAACTTTTGTCTCCTCAAATCTCAATCTCTTTCGCAGTCTCAGTGTCTTGTTTATCTCAGGATCAAAAGGTACAAGTGGTCCTGACCTAAGATTCCTGCGCATGCAAAGTAGATAGATCAAGTGATTTCAAGAAAATAGAAAATAAACAGAAAGAAAAACAAAATAGTAAATAAAACCTAGTCTACTAATAATCTCGATATCTTCAATATCGTCAAAACCAAGGTCCCCGGCAATGACGCTAAAAACTTGTTATAGTCCGCAAGTGCACGGATACTCGAAGTAATATAAAAATATCGAACCACAGAGACCTTGGTGCCATGTACTGAATAATCGGTTTCTCGCTAGCTAGGCAATCGGAAAATAGTGAATCAAACTATCGAAAAGAACACGGAGAAAATATTAGAGAGGAAATTGGGACTGGGGGTTCATCTACTTTAATTTCTAATGACTAGATTAAGATAAGTATTTGTCAATCTAATACTATTATGATAAAGGTAAATTTTACTTTTTAAATAAATTGTCTCGCTCTCGCGCAGACAATCATACAAAGAACCGATCCCCACTCTCGCGCAAGATCTATTCAATGCTGAAAATAAATAAACCATCAGCTAAGAATTCAAGGATCACTCTCGTGCATCCGAATTCTAGGTTGATCACCTCAAGTGGAAACTCAAATATCACTCTCGTGCATCCGAGTCTCAACACTAGTTTTACTCATGGGTTTCCAACGACTTGATACTCAATCTCTTACAATATCAAATCAAGTCTACACATTAACTCAATCCAAAGTATCAGAAATTAAACATGGCAATAAAATCACTAAAAATCAGAATTCAAAGGACTACCTAATCTCTTACGATAGTTCCACACTCAACAATTCCTAGGGTTCCGAATTTCAAACAATCAACCTCTCGGTCTATTTTGCAAAACTCTAAAACATGCTGATATTTAAGACACAAAGGAGAATTAAAGAACAATCAATCACAAGAGTAAAATTATCATAATAAGATCAGTTGACAAAATTAGGATTTTCTAGCCATTAAGAAACAAAGAGATTACACCCCCATGCCCCAAAGAAAGATTAAGCTACCATGATGAAGGAATTACAATAAAACATGTTTTCAGAGTGATAAGGAATCGAAAAGAGGGAAGAAAGATTACAAAACAGGGCTGTAATGAAATTACAGCCCGTAATATGCTTTGAACAGCGCTACAAAAACTTGTTGTGTCGATTTCTACTTCAATTCAACTCCGAACGCTCTGCAACTTGAGATGCGTGTTCTCCTTCACTAGGTGAAGTTCTCTGCCAAATTTCGTGGTCGGAGGTGGTCTGTGGGTGGAGAACTAACAAACCCTAGCAATTCTGCCTCTCCCTCAATTTCTCCGTGGATGCCTCATCAAAATTGAGGCTTTCGGTTCCTTTTTCTTCTCCTCGTTCAGACGAGTCCGCCACTTCTTTCGGATCTCAATTTAGACTCCTAAATCTCTGAAAATCGTATTTCTAATTCTGCCGCGGAAAACTCAGAAATTTGGGTTTGAAATTACGGTACGTATGCTGAATACGGCAGGTGCCATATTTCGTTATGTGAAATCTGGGTAGAAACCACGGCTCCGTGTATTTTCCTACGGCAGTGCCATATTTGTACCAAAACCTCTCTGGTGAAAATCGATGGAAAATACGGTACCGTGATAAAATCGGGGTGAAATATGGTACCGTGTAGATTTACACTGTTATGGAAAGCGGTAAAATATGGTAGTACCGTATTTCTGCTGAAACTCTCTGTTCTGGAAAGCGGTAAAATATGGTACCGTGTAGATTTACACTGCACTGCCGTATTTTCACTTAGGTCTTCTGGTTGAAATCAGCCCAAAATACGGTACCGTGAACGTTCTGGGGCGAAATCCGGTGGTGTCGTATTTTCGTCTAGTTGAAAGCGGTAAAATACGGTACCGTGTAGATTTACACGGCAGTGCCATAATTATGCTAGGAGCATCCTTTTGACTTGAAATTTGATGGGTAGACTCCTCTTGATGGTTAGAATTCATTCATGCATTGAGATTGCTCGAAAACTGGTGATAATGATGCCTTTTTACCTGAAATTGATCAAAAACCAAAGACGGTGTAGATTCCGAAGTATATGATAAAAAGGCATAAAAACAAAGCAAGAGAGTAAGATCATGGTTCAAAAGACTACTAAATAAGTATGAAAAACATGATGAAATTTAGAGTCATCAGATTACCCAAGAAATTTTACGCAAAACGAAGCAACTCAGCAATTTACGGCAGTGCCGTAACCTATTTTACGGTACCATATTTTCATACGCTACCGTAAAATCCGAGCCACTGCCGTATTTTGATGAGTTTTCGAACAGAAGGTTTTTCGGATTTTACGGCAGTACCGTAAATTAGATTACGGTACCGTATTTCAAACTAGATTACAGCCATATTTTCCAGTCACTTCCGAACAGAGAGTTCATCCGATTTTATGGTAGTACCGTAAACTAGAGTACGGTGTCGTATTGCCCAGACAACATCAGACCAGAAAATTCGACTGATTTTACGGCAGTGCCGTAAACTATTACACTACCGTATTTCTGTTGTTAAACGCGATTTCCAGGTCAATTCTGAAGTCCGATTCTTGCGGAGACGATTGCGGACAAACCAGAGGTTTATATTCGAAGCCGTAAGAAGCAATAAGGGGGCTTTTGAGGGGAAGATTACACACACACTGAAAGCCCCAATTTTCATCCACTATCGAGGGAGAAATCACGATTCACACTGCCACCTAGGGTTCTACCGCCGCGACCAATCCAGACCACCTCCGGCCACGATTTTCATACTGAAGCTTCGTCTGGAAGAGGAGACAACGTGCCAGAAGTTTCAGAAGAGAAGGAGATCAATTGGAAGGGGAATCGAGGAAAGAAGAAGGACGGCCACTGTTCACCGAGAGCTTTTGAAATTACAGCTGTGAAATACTTCACAGCCGTCCTGTATTTTCCCAAAACTCTTCTTTTACTGATTTTTGAGCTTCTGAAATTATGGAATATTGTATTTTCTCCACCATGCTAGCTTAAACTACTTTTGGGATGTGGGGTAGTAATTCACTTGATTTCTAATGACTAGATGACTATTTTTTTTTCACTATTTCGTTACGTTTAATCTTAGCATGATGATTGTGCTCATGTGATATTTGTGCTTAGACTCTCTATAGATCCATGTTACTAATCATGTTTTTAGGATTTTCGCTATTCACTGAAAGGTAATTACTTGAGAATTCAGAACCCTAGAATTGCATGTTAGGAACCCTTCCTTAGGTAAGATCCAATTTGTTCAATTCTAGTAGATTAATTGCCATGATAATAACATGAATCTATAGATCGAGTCTAATTGTCAAACGTGGAGATCTTGCAAGAAAGTGAGGATCGGAACATTGGAGATCCATGAGTAAAACTAGTGTTGAGGCTCGGATGCACGAAAGTGATCCTTGAGATTCCACTAGAGATTATCAACCTAGAATTCGGATGCACGAAAATGATCCTTAAGTTCATTGATTGATGATTTACTTATCTTCAGCGTTGGGACGAATCTTGCGTGAAAGCGAAGATTAATCCCTGCAGGGTTGTTTGCTTGAGAGTGAAACAATCCTTTTATTAAGTAATTTGCATCTTCATCATGATAAAATTAAACGGACAAATTCTTTATTCATGTCTAGTTAGAGAAATTATAGTGAATGGAACCCTAGTCCCAGTTTTCTCTCCGACAGTTTTCTTCCGTGTGTTTGCGATATTTGCTTGACTTTCATTCGACTACCTAGATAGTAAGAAATCAATTGATCAGTACTTGACAACATAGGTCTCTGTGGGTTCGATATCTTTCTTTATTACTTCGAGTATCCGTGCACTTGCGGACACTACAAGTTAGGGACAACAAGTTTTTGGAGCCATGCCAAGGAGTGACAATAGACCTGTACGCCTATACCTTTGGCCGCGACCCCTAAAATGAGTCTACCTGCTTGTATTTAAAAGTATGTCCTTTCGGATCACAACAGGAAATTAATCATTTTTCATCTGTACAAGAGGAAAAGGAGGTAATTGACCTTAGTGCATCAGATATTAATGAAGAGAGACCGTGCTGCTCATCTGCAATTCCCATGGTTGGTATGACCATTAGTAGTGAGGACAAATTTTATAATGATTATGCTAAAGGGGTAGGTTTTAGTATAAAAAAGTTTCAAATTGATAGGAGGAAAAATGGCAGTTTGAAAATAAAAAAGTTTACCTGTAGTAAGCAAGGGTCAAGATAGGTTCATAAAACTCATATCACAAAGAAACCACAACCGGAGACAAGAACAAACTACATGGCCCGGGTGGAATTTAAGATTGACTTCCATGATGTTTGGGCATTAAGTAGAGTTGAGTTAAACCATAATCATCCAATGATTAATCCAAATAAAGTCCATATGATGAGATCCCATAGGAAAATTTTTACCATTTCAACAAGCTCTAATTAACAAAATTACAAATGCTCGGATGAAAGCACATAACATCTATGATTTTTTCTACTCAGGGATAAGCAATAATCATGTAGGTTTCGTAAGAAATGATAGCATTAACTATATCCAGAAATGTAGAAGAAAAATAATATTGGATGACAAAGAAGCCCGAGGTATTATGAAGTTTTTGCAGGACAAGCGATCTATTGATCCAACCTTTTTTTATGCGATCGAAGTTCAGGAAATAGGAGAAATAGCTATTTTTTTGGTAGATGGTAAAGCTATTACAGATTATGCCTATTTTGGCGATGTTATTTGTTTTGATATAACATTCCAAACAAACGAGTATGGCATGCCCTTTGCTCCTATTATTAGGCTGAATCACCACAAGTAAACTATTATTTTTGGGGCTGCACTATTGTATGATGAGTCAATAGAATCATTTAGTTGGTTATTTTCAACTTTTTTACAAGTAATGTCTAGAAAACAGCCTATAACTATTTTTACATATCAGCCTGCTACTATTGCCAAAGCCATAGATGCTATTCTGCCAAGTAGCGCTTATCGACTCTATGTGTGGCATATTTTTTAGAATGCCGCCACACATCTATCCTATGTCCTTTATAATTTTCCACTATTTACCTATGATTTCGGACATTGTATATATGAGCACTGCAGTGTGGAAACTTTTGAAAAGTTATGGCAAGACCTATTGAATAAGTATAAATTGCATGAAAATTCTTAGATGGTAAACTTCTACAGATTGTGTTCTAAATGGGCTACATGTTAGCGAACTGAGACTTTTTATGCAGATATGACAACAACAGAAAGAAATGAGAGCATGAATTGTCACTTCAAAAAGATTTTCAAAACATAATTGTCCTTATTTGATTTTTTGGAACAATATTATAAAGCTACCAACTTCTTCCGTGAGAAAGAGACAAAGGGATATTTTAAGGCTAGGAACATATGGCAATTTCCTGATGCTGAAACATGCAAGCGAACAATACACGACAACAATGTACAAAGTGTATGAGAAAGAATTTATGGGCCAATTAGATTGTTGTATTGTCCGGAAGAGTGCTAATGATATGATGATGAATTACATGATAAGTCCAGCTGTAGGTAGAGATGAATTAGTCACATACAACCCATCAACTGCAGTTGTTACTTGTACATGCAAGAAGTTTGAATGTAGTGGAATCCTATGTATGCATTCTTTGAAAGTGCTTGTAGCTCACAATGTCATGAATATTCTAGATGAGTATTTAACAAAGAGGTACACTGATGCATTGTATTTACACCACATTTTTACCAGAATTTTATACTATATTTTAGGCTTATTTCATGATTTTATACTAATTTCTAGCATTTTTACTTCACTTGGTATAGAATCTTCATTTTTCTTGGTTTTATTGAAAATGCAGGAAAAAGGGCACAAAAATGATAGATTTCATGAGTTTTATAGTCATAGCACAATTCCTAAGGAGATCACGAGCTCACACGTCAAATTTGGAGCAAAAATAGTGAAGAATGCAACTTTCACGGCTTTGGCCGTAATTATTTAGCCAGCCGTAATTTTGGCGTTCGAATGGGCGAGAAAACGGCTAAGTATAGAAGTCCATAGAAACTTTTACGAGTGAGGCCGTGAATCCTTCATGGTCCGTGAAACTTTCTATGTACAAAGAGCTATAGACATAGAAACAATTACGGCCTCGGCCGTAAACACATTACGGGCCGTGAATATTTCTGCCCCTTCGAGGTTTTCACTCGATTCGACTCCAAATCAAACCGGATTTGATCCAAACTCTCCAGATTCGTTCATTGAAGGGTTCTGGACTGATCAAAGTATAAAAGGTTCAATTTTTGAAGGATTAGGAAGGATTTTTTCGGACGAACACAAATGGCGGCAACGGTGAGGGCGAGAATCAGTTCTAGAGCAAATTTCCGGGTAGATTTCACGCAAAAGAGAAGATTGATCACCTCCTCTTCATCTCCATATCTAGGGGAAGCTTTTCTTATTGAAATTCTTGTAATTCGAGAGGATTCAATGCTTGTTCAATCAATATACATGCTGTATTTTACAAACATGAGTGAGTAATTCTTATTTCGGGATGTAGGGGAATAGCCTACTGACAAGTACGATATAGAAATTGAATTATTTTCTTTGCAATGATAGTTATGCATGATTTGATTAGAAATCTGTAGTTTACTCTAGCCAAGTTTATTTCATTTTAGACGTTGCGAGAAGAACTGAGAGGTGAATCGCAACGTCAAATCTGTATTATTCAAACCTACGAATCCAATCACGGGAGTAGTTTAAATTTGTTTGAAGGTTTTACAAGGTTTTTCATAGAACTTAATGGATCTAGGTACATTGACTGTCATGAGAGTAGGGAGTTAGCGTCGTTAGATACTGGGTTACGCTTTGGGAGGAGGTAATCCGCACCTTCGAAAAAATCCCTCTCATGATCGTAATTATCAGATCAAAGAATTACTTTATAAGATTCTTAATTGTCAGCGTGGCGAACCTCGAGTCCCGACCTTTCATAACTAGATTTTCTATAAACACTATTTCCATTGCTTGCTTGTACTTAGAGTCCAAACAAACAAACCACTACTTGATTAGCCTAGATTTGAACGAGTCATAAAGTTGGTACTTGATAGCTATCCGCAAGTGCACAGATTTATCGAAGTAATAAAAAGATTATCGTTCCCAATGAGGACTACATAGTTAAGTACTGACTTCATGACTTGTTTGAATCTAGGCAAACTAAACCAGTGGTTGTTCTAAACTTCTAAGCTCGAACAAACTTGAAATCAGCGTTAAGAGGTTCAAATTCTAAAGGATCGGGATTTCATGGGTTCACCACACTGACAA
Source organism: Costus lasius (assembly GCA_027563935.2). NCBI lineage: Eukaryota > Viridiplantae > Streptophyta > Magnoliopsida > Zingiberales > Costaceae > Costus > Costus lasius. The sequence continues at coordinate 85,495,973 of CM050446.2, forward strand.
TCATGAATCGTGTGAAAAATAACTAATTCCACACAATTTATCTATCATGAACGGAACTTTTCCTATGGTACATATTACCTCCTCTCGAAGCGTAATATGGTGCTTAGTCAGATTAACTCCCTACTCTCGTGACAGTTAACCTAACTAAACCCGTTAAGTGCTGTGAAAAGATGGTTAATACCTTCAGATGAATCCAAACTACTCTTGTGATTGGATTCGAAGGTTTAGTTGGAATAGGTCGGGCGTTGCGATTCACCTCTCTGTCCTTCTCACAATGTCTAAGACGTAAAATTACTTGGCCATGGTAAATTATGAGATACATGCGATTTCAACCAAATCATGATAATAAATTCATAGAAAAGAATATAAACATAGATTGATTCATGAAAGTAGTGGGCTACACCCAATAATCCCGAATAATTATCTACTCGCTCATATCGTTAAGGAAATACATGATGTTTATTATGAACAAGTGAAAACACCTAAAAATCATCGAGAAATCACAGAAAGAACAATGAAACTGCCTTCTCCTCGATCTGGGGATGAGGAAGAGTCGATCGATTGTCACTTTCGCGTGGAATCTCACCGAAATATGCCCTGGAATTGAACTTTCACCCTTGTCGCTGCCACTGTCTTTGTTCATCCGAAAAGCCCTCTTTAACCGTCAAAAAACCTTGCCTTTTATAGCTAGACCAGTTTAGGACTCATTCAAGAATGGTTCTGCGGAGTTTGGCTCAAATCCAGTTCGAATCGGTGGAGAAACGAGTGAAAAACTCGTCGTGCGGCAATTTTTATGGCCCGTGATGCGTTTACGACAAAGGCCGTAAATGTTTCTATGTATAACATTTTTGGCCACAGAAAATTTCATGGACTGTGATGGATTCACGGCCTCACCCGTGAAAGTTTCTGTTCATTCTGACACTTAGCTGATTTTCACCTTCCGTTCGTCGTCGCTTTTACGGCTGAATCCGTAATTACGGCCAAGGCCGTAATTGTCTCGTTCTTCACCATTTTCACCCCAAATTTAACGTGTAAGCTCATGATCTCCTTAGGAATCATGCTTTGGCTTCAAAACTCTCGATATCCTTCATTTTTACACCATTTTACCTACATTTTTATGAAAACCAAGAAAAGTGAAGATTCCGTGCCAAGTAAAGTAAAAGCACTAAAAATAGCACAAAATCATGCAATAAATCCCAAAATATGATCTAAAACATAGGCAAAAATATAGTATAAATGCAACACATCAGTACTTGACCACCTGATCCTCGAGGGAACGATCTTAATTTTATTACTTCGATAAATCCGTGCACTTATGGACGTATCAGGTTTTTTGTGCCATTGCCGGGGATTAGGCTAGTTAATATTGACTTGATCGATAAGTTTAGAGACTAGGCATTTTTCTTTATTTTGCTTTAGCATTTATTTATTTCTTGTCTATTTACTGATATTTGATTTCTCACTTTGACTTACACATTGTATGCCCAGAGTTTCACATATAGGTACTCTATTTCCTAAGGACTCAAAGATTGAATGCACATTCTACTTTCGAAGAAGACTGCAATTTCAGACTCAAAAGACTTCAGAAGAAGGTGCAATGGCAGTGAACAATCAGTCTTTGAGCGATTTCGCAGTACCAAATATATAGGGCTTCAATTCAAGTATAGTTCGACCTAATGTAGAGGCGAACAATTTCGAGCTCAAGCCAGCACTTATGACGATGGTTCAACAAAATCAGTTTGGGGGTTCCCCAAATCAGGACCCTAATCATCATCTCGCTATGTTTTTAGAATATTGTGACACTGTTAAAGTAAATGGTGTGTCATCTAACGTAATTAGACTGAGCCTTTTTCCATTTTCTCTCAGGGACCATGCACGAGCTTGGTTGTACTCTCTTCCAGCAGGATCGATTACCACTTGGGATGAGTTTTCAAGAGCTTTTCTGAATAAATACTTCCCACCTAGCAAGACAGTCCAATTGCGGAACATGACTATATGCTTTGGACAACGTGAGGGAGAATCTCTTTATGACGCATGGGACAGCTTCATGGAGCAACAGCACATGTGTCCTCACCATGGGCTTGAGAAGTGGGTCCTAATCCACATCTTCTACAATGGATTGAACTACAGTACAAAGCTTATGGTGGATGCTGCGGCTGGAGGAGCTATTATGAGCAAGAGCGTGGAAGATGCAACTGATGACACCGAAATATGTAGTATATTTTGCATCATTTTAGATACCTTTTCATGCTAAATCGAGGATCTTTCTACTTGTTTTTATGCTAAATCCATCAAATATTGCAAAGTCTATTTCTATTTTGGTTTTTCATGTTTTTTAGGCAAAAAGACACTATTTTAGGCATTTTCAAGCAAAATCAAATGCATGGAAGAGTTCTCATCATCAAGAGGAGATCACCCAAGAAATTTCACGCCAATCGGAGCAAGCCAGCAAATTACGGTAGTCCTGTAATCTATTTTACGGTACCGTAATTCCAAATGGTACCGTAAAATCTGAACACTGTTGTAATTTGGGAAGATTTCCGAACAGAAAGATTTCTCGATTTTACGGTACCGGACGTAAGCAATATTACGGTACCGTATTTCGGATTGCATCAGAACAGAAACCTTAGCCGATTTTACAGCACTGCCGTAAACCAGTTTACGTGCCGTATTTTCTGAGACGACATCAGCACAGAAGACTCAAGAGATTTTACGGCACCAGCCGTAAACAATTACACGGCCGTAAAATCGGTTTTGAACGCGACGCCCAGGTCGATGTCCACGCCCGATCCTTGCGGAGATGATTGCGGACGATCCAGAAGTTTATATTCGATGTCGTAAGAAGCAAAAGGGGAGCTTTGGACGAGAGGATTACAGAGAGACAAAAAGCCCCAATTTTGATTGACCGTCGAGGGAGAAATCGCGATCCACGCTGCCGTCGAGGGTTTCACCGCCGCGCTCGATCCAAATGACCTCCGGCCGCGATTTTTCTACCGAAGCATCGCCTGGTGAAGGAGACAACGTGCCGGAAGTTTCAGATCGAAAAGAGACAAATTGGAGGAGAAATCAAGGGAAGAAGGATCGCCACCACTGTTCACGCATTCTTTTGTAAAATACGGCTGTGAAATACTTCACAGCCATGCCATATTTTCTAAAAACTCTTCCTTTTGTTGATTTTCGATTTTCTGAAATTATGGAATATTGTATTTCCTTCGCCATGCTAGCTTAAACTACTCTTGGGACATGGGGGAGTAGTTCACTTGACTTTTAATGATTAGATAACTTCTTTTTCAATATTTCGTTGATTTTGATTTTAGCATGATGATTTTGCTCATGTGATAATTGTGCTTAGACTCTTTTTAAGTTCATATTATTAATTATGTTCTTAGAATTTTCGCTTGAGACTGAAAGGTAATTGCTTGAGAATTTGGAACCCTTGAATTGCATGTTAGGATCCCTTCCTTAGGTTAGATCCATCTTGATCTTTTCTAGTAAAATAATTGCCATGATTATAACATGAATCTATAGATCGAGTCTATTTGTCAAACGTGGAGATCTTGTGCGAAAGCAAAGATCGGAACGTGGGAGGTCCCTAAGCAAAACTAGTTGCGAGACTTGGATGCACGAAGTGATCCTTGAGACTCCACTAGATATTCTAGAGCTCGGATGCACGAAAGTGATCCTTGAGTTCATCCTTTGATAATATCTTCTTCATGATGAAATTGAATCAACGAAATCCTTATTCATGTCTAGTCATAAAAGTTTAAGTGAACGAAACCCTAGTCCCAGCTTTTCTCTCTGATAATCCCGCTTTTAGTTACCGATTGCTATTCTCACGATCTCGACTTGCCTAGATAGTAAGAAATCAACTATTTAGTATTCGACAACGTAGGTCCCTGTGGATTCGATACTTTTTTATTACTTCGTATACCCGTGCACTTGCGGTTTAACAACAAGTTTTTGGTGCCGTTACCAAGGATTAGTCCAAGGTACACGCGTGCCAGATTTGTTGTGTTCCCTTTCGGGCTATCAAGTTTTTGGCGCCGTTGCTGGGGATTAGTCCAAGGTACATGAGTGCCAGACTTGTAGTGTTCCCATTCGGGCTATCAAATTTTTGACGCCATTGCCGGGGATTAGTCCAAGGTACACGAGTGCCAGACTTGTAGTGTTCCCTTTCGGGCTATCAAATTTTTGGCGCCGTTGCCGGGGACCTAAGTTTTATCAATATTAGAGAGTATTGCTAGACTAGGTTTTATTTATGTCTTATCTTTTTATTATTTTCTGTTTACTTGCATCATTTAATCAATCTGCTCTAGTGTGCACAGGAAATTCAATTCTGATGGCTGATCAAAGATCATTGAGGGACTATGCAGCCCCTAATCTTCAAGGGATACACTTTAGCATTGCTAGACATGCAATTGAGGCCCCCAACTTTGAAATTAACCCCGCCTTTATCTCCATGATCCAGTAGAACCAGTTTAGAGGATCATCAATCGAAGATCCTTATTCACATTTATATATTTTTCTTGAATATTGTGATACCTTAAAAATTCACGGAGTTTCTGATGACGCATTAAAACTGAAATTATTCCCTTTTTCTCTCAGGGATCAAGCGCGAACTTGGTTGCATTCTCGTCAGCCCAATACCTTCACAACATGGGATCAATTATCAAATGCTTTTCTGATGAAATATTTTCCTCCAGGCAAAACAATTCAGCCGAGAAACTAAATTACAAACTTCTAGCAAAAAGATGGGGAATCACTCAGCGAGGCATGGGAGCGGTTTAACAAACTTAAAAGGAAGTGTCCTCACCATGGCTTGGACGATGGGATTTTATTGCAACATTTCTATCATGGTTTATTGTATAACACCAAACTAATTAGTCTTGCTGCTGCAGGGGGAGCCTTGATGAGTAGAACAATTGATGATGCTTTAAAGTTGCTTGAGGAGATGTCCAAGAATCATAGCCAATGGACTCCAGATGAAGGAATGCTATATTGTCATCGACATGATAAGAGTGAGAACGAGGATCAGCAAACCCTGACTAAAGAGGTTAGTGAGCCCATGTTAAGAAAATTTTCAGCTAGCCAAATCCAATCATTGCAAATTCAAAACACGAAAAGATTTGAAGATCTTGAAGAAACTGTTAGTCATATTGCTTCTCAAGTAGAATCATTAGTTACTTGCAGTAAAATTCTAGAATAATGAATATCTAGATTAAACTTTGGGGAACATTGCAATGCCATTACTACTAGGAGTGGAAGACAATTAGAAGAGCCTAGAAGAAAGGTTGAATTTAAGGAAAAAGAGTCTTATAATAATCATGATGAGGAAGCAGAATTAGAAAGACCCTCTAAGCATGGACAAACCCTACCTAGTTCAACACCTCAAAAGGGTGATGAACCAAAAGGGGATGTGTCATGTAAAGAAGATAATTCTAAGTCTGATTTACCTCCTCCTTATAGACCACTAATACCTTTTCCTCAAAGGCTAGTTCAAAACAAACTAGACAAACAATTTGCAAAATTCCTTGAAGTCTTGAAAAAACTTTACATTGATATTCCTTTTACTGATGCATTGTCTCAAATGCCTACTTATGCAAAGTTTTTAAAAGAAATTTTATCTAATAAGAGAAAAATTGAGGACTACGGTACTGTGGCACTAACTGATGAATGCAATGCTCTTATCCAAAACAAGTTACCACCAAAGTTAAAGGATCCAGGTAGCTTCTCGATACCCTGTTCAATTGGCACTATGGCTTTTAACCGAGCCTTATGTGATCTAGGGGCTAGTGTAAGTCTTATGCCTTTGTCTGTGTGCAGGAAATTGGACATGGGAGCTCCTAAGCCGACTACAATTTCTTTGCAGCTCGCTGATCGATCAATGAAATATCCAGTAGGTATCCTACAAGATGTTCCTATACAAGTTGGTAAGTACTTCATACCCACTGATTTTGTGGTACTTGAAATGGAAGAGGATGCCAAGATTCTTATTATTTTGGGTAGACCGTTCTTAGCCACTGCTGGAGCCCTTATTGATGTAAGGAACGGTAAACTTGCTTTAAGAATTGGCAATGATAAGATTGAGTTTGATTTTAATAATTCATTCAAAAAACCTGCATATGCTAGTTCCTGTTGCACTATTCATGCCATTGATGACACAGTTTGTGATGTTAGTTGTTTGTTTGATGATTCTTCTGCTGATGTTTCTTTTTCTGATTCCTTGAATAATTCTTGTGAAAAAAATAATAGTTCTAGTTTTGAGAATGATTTTGATAATGAAAAACATGAGATTTTAGATTGTGCTACTTTTGATAATGAAAGTGAAAAGATCCCTAAAGTTGAGTTGAAAGTTTTACCTGATAACCTTAGATATGAATTTCTTGGTCCTAACTCCACTTACCCTGTGATTGTGGATGCTAAATTAGATGCCAGGGAAACTGATCTACTATTGAAGGTGCTAAGAATCCATAGAAAGGTAATTGGGTATTCCATTGATGATTTGAAAGGGATTAACCCTTCCTTTTGTATGCACAGGATTCACATGGAAGGTGAGCACAAGCCGCATGTAGACTTTCAGAGAAGACTCAATCCATCTATGAAGGAAGTGGTGAAGAAGGAAGTACTAAAATTGCTAGATGCAGGTATTATCTACCCAATCTCAAATAGTAAGTGGGTAAGCCCTGTACACTGTGTTCCAAAAAAGGGAGGTGTTACTGTAATGAAAAATAAGGACAATGAATTAATACCTGTTAGAACTGTCACTAGTTGGCGTATGTGTATGGATTATAGAAAATTAAATACTGCCACTAGGAAGGATCATTTTCCCCTGCCCTTCATTGATCAAATGGTTGAGAGACTAGCTAAACACTCATACTTTTGTTTCCTCGATGGGTATTCCGGATTTTTTCAGATTCCTATTCATCCTAATGATCAAGATAAGACCACTTTTACATGCCCATATGGTACCTTTGCTTATAGAAGAATGCCCTTTGGTTTATGCAATGCACCTGCTACTTTTCAGAGGTGTATGATGGCAATTTTTTCTGAATTTATTGAAGACTTCATGGATGTCTTTATGGATGATTTTTCGGTTTATGGTTCTTCTTTTGATGACTGCTTGGCTAATCTCTCTAGAGTTTTGCAGAGATGCGAAGAGACTAACCTTGTCTTGAATTGGGAAAAATGCCACTTTATGGTTAGATAGGGGATAGTTTTGGGCCATCTAGTTTCAGAGAGAGGGATTGAAGTGGACAAGGCCAAAATATAAGTGATTGAGAAGTTGGCACCACCCACCACAGTCAAAGAGATCAGAAGCTTCCTAGGACATGCAGGGTTTTACAGGAGATTCATTAGGGACTTCTCTAAACTTGCTAAACCTTTAACTGATTTACTTTGTAAAGATGCCAAATTCTGCTTTGATGAGAAATGTCTGTGTGCTTTTCAGGAACTAAAGAAGGCCTTGACATCAGAACTGATCATGCAACCCCCAGATTGGGACTTACCCTTTGAGCTCATGTGTGATGCTAGCGATTATGCAATAGGAGCAGTCTTGGGACAGAGAAAAGATAAGAAACCTCATGTTATTCACTATGCCAGCAAGACTTTGGATGAGACACAGAAAAATTACACTACCACTAAGAAGGAATTATTGGTCATATTATTTGCTTTTGATAAATTTAGGTCATACTTGATTAACTCCAAAGTAGTAGTGTACACTGACCATGTAGTTGTGAAATACTTAATGCAGAAAAAAGATAGCAAACCACGATTGCTCAGATGGATTTTGCTCTTACAGGAGTTTGATCTGGAAATAAAGGATAAAAAGGGATCAGAGAATTTTGTTGCAGATCATCTCTCAAGGATAATAACGGATGCTGAAAACAATGATGAAATTAATGATTCTTTCCCAGAAGAGCAACTCTTAACCATTGAACAACTCAGAGCCCCATGGTATGCTGACATAGTGAATTACCTTGTAGCCAATATTTTTCCTCCTGATTTAAGCTATCAAAAAAGAAAACAATTTTTTGCAGAGGTAAAACACTATTTTTGGGATGAGCCTTATGTGTTTAGAAGATGTGCATATGGCATTTTTAGAAGATGTGTACCTAAAGAAGAAGTTGCAGATATATTGCTTCAATGCCATGGATCCTCCTATGGTGGTCACGCCGGTACTGAGAAGACTGCTTTTAAGATATTACAATCAGGTTTTTATTGGCCCACAATTTTCAGAGATGCCAAAAACTTTGTATCTTCTTGTGATAAATGTCAAAGGACTGGGAACATTAACAGAAGACATGAGATGCCACTGTCCAATATTCTTGAAGTCGAGATATTTGATGTTTGGGGGATTGACTTCATGGGACCTTTCCCATCTTCTGGAGGTAACAAGTACATTCTTGTAGCAGTTGATTATGTCTCAAAATGGGTTGAAGCTATTGCTTCACCAACCAATGATTCGAGAGTTGTTATTAAACTGTTTAAGAAGATTATTTTTCCACGATATGGGACACCCCGAGTAGTGATCAGTGATGGAGGCTCGCATTTCATAAACATAAGTTTTCATCCCTACTCAGAAAATATGGGGTAAATCATAGAGTTGCAACGCCATATCACCCCCAAACAAGTGGACAAGTTGAAATATCAGAGAAATCAAGGGAATTTTAGAAAAGACAGTGTCGCGCACTAGAAAAGATTGGGCATCCAAACTCGATGATGCTTTGTGGGCTTACCAAACTGCTTTCAAAACACCAATAGGTATGTCCCCATTTCAATTAATTTATGGAAACTCATGTCACCTACCTGTAGAGCTCGAACATATGGAGTATTGGGCAATCAAGATGCTGAATTTCAATTTGAAGAACGCGGGAGAAAAACGGAGACTACAATTGAACGAGCTAGATGAAATTAGACTCTCTGCATATGAAAATGCAAAAATTTACAAGGAAAGGACTAAAAGGTGGCACGATCGACATATTTTTAGGAGGAATTTCCAACCAGGTGACCTTGTTCTTTTATTTAATTCTAGATTGAGGCTTTTCCCTAGAAAACTTAAATCTCGATGGTCTGGACCCTTTCAGGTGAAAAAGCTTATCCTTACGGAGCCGTGGATATATGGAGCGAGGAAACGGGAGAATTCAAAGTTAATGGTCAGAGGCTGAAGCACTACTATCAAGAAAAGCAAGTTGAAGAAAGAGAGAGTTTCTACTTAGATGAACCACGATCAAATCCGAGACCGAAAGGGTCAAGCTAATGACCTTTAAACTAGCGCTTCTTGGGAGGCAACCCAAGCTTTCTAGCTTTAGTTCACTCTCTTTTCTACTTCCATCTTAGTTTTGTCTTAGGATTAATTTTTGCTTAAATTTTTCTGTAGGTGAAAAGGACAGGAAAAGTTGATGAGAACCCAATGGCTTGGATTGGTTGAATTTTGTAAGATTCCCCCTTCATTTCAATTTTTGCTTCCCATCATTGATTCATGTTTATGAGCGTGAAGATATTGATCTTTACTGTTTTGATACTGATAAACATATTCTTGTCATGAATGATTTATGTCCCTGCTCTACTCTTGAAATTATGGTGTATGACTTGTTGATAATTGATGATGATGAGTATTTCCTTGATGAATTGCTTGATGATGAAAATGTTCATACCTGTGATTGAAGATATAACCCTATCATGTCAAATTTATTTCTTCAATACATATTTGTCTATCGAGATATGACATTGATTGATGCATAAAATTTTAGGGAGATATATTATTTGAAGAATGAAATTTAAAAGTGAAACTTCTCTTTTGAATAAAATGAGTATATTAGTATGATTTGTGAATTTAGATCAATTGATCAACCTAGTTGAGGTTTAGTCTATTTTTGCTATTTGTTGGGAAATAAGAATCCAAGATCCATAAAAAAAATAGTGAGAGACTCCCCTACTTGGCACTATGTAAAATTGATAGAGGTACCTAAGATATAGGTTGAAGTCTATGCATGAAAAATAATTAGTGGTGAAAAGAATAAGACTCCTCTACTTGGCACGGTAAAATTGACAGTGGTACCGAAGAAAAGGTTGAAGTCAAAAATAAAAAGTATGTGTCTATGTGCATACATGCCGTCTATGCAAAGACAATGAAAATGCATGAAAAAGAAAAAAAAAATTATGTGTGGAAAAAGATTTTGGAGACCTAATTCCTGTAAACAAAAGCATGATAGATTTAAATTGATACTAGGTGAAATCATGAGATTGAAAATTCTATCTATTATACAAGTTGCAAAGTTTTATTTGATTGAGTTGTGAATCTAGAAAATTGAGTTCTGAGGAAGATATGTTTACTTGAAATTTTGTAAATCAATTAATAGAATTTTTCATTGACAAGTTGTATTTTAGAAATTTATTGAGCATGAGAAGGTTATTCTTTCAATCAAATTTTGATTTCAAATTTTGATTTTTGCTTGAGGACAAGCAAGGTTTGAGCCTTATGTGTTTGATGACACCGAAATATGTAGTATATTTTGCATCATTTTAGATACCTTTTCATGTTAAATCGAGGATCTTTCTACTTGTTTATATGCTAAATCCATCAAATATTGCAAAGTCTACTTCTATTTTGGTTTTTCATGTTTTTCAGGAAAAAAGGCACTATTTTAGGCGTTTTCAAGCAAAATCAAATATATGGAAGAGTTCTCATCATCAAGAGGAGATCACCCAAGAAATCTCACGCCAATCGGAGCAAGCCAGCAAATTACGGTAGTGCCATAATCTATTTTACGGTACCGTAATTCCAAATGGTACCGTAAAATCCGAACACTGCCGTAATTTCTGAAGATTTCCGAACAGAAAGATTTCCCAATTTTACGGTACCGGACGTAAGCAATATTACGGTACCGTATTTCGGATTGCGCCAGAACAGAAACCTTAGCCGATTTTACGGCACTACCGTAAACCAGTTTACGGGCCGTATTTTCTGAGACGACATCGGTACAGAAGACTCAAGAGATTTTACGGCACCAGTCGTAAACAATTACACGGCCGTAAAATCGATTTTGAACGCAACGCCCAGGTCAATGTCCATGCCCGATCCTTGCGGAGATGATTGTGTACGATCCAGAAGTTTATATTCGATGCCGTAAGATGCAAAAGGGGAGCTTTGGATGAGAGGATTACAGAGAGACAAAAGGCCCCAATGTTGATCTACCGTCGAGGGAGAAATCGTGATCCACGCCGCCGTCGAGGGTTTCGCCGCCGCGCTCGATCCAAACGACCTCCGGCCGTGATTTTTCTACCGAAGCATTGCCTGGTGAAGGAGACAACGTGCCGGAAGTTTCAGATCGAAAAGAGACAAATTGGAGGAGAAATCAAGGGAAGAAGGATCGCCACCACTATTCACACCTTCTTTTGTAAAATACGGCTATGAAATACTTCACAGCCGTGCCGTATTTTCTAAAAACTCTTCCTTTTGTTGATTTTTGATTTTTTGAAATTATGGAATATTGTATTTCCTTCGCCATGCTAGCTTAAACTACTCTTAGGACATGGGGGAGTAGTTCACTTGACTTTTAATGATTAGATAACTTCTTTTTCAATATTTCGTTGAGTTTGATTTTAGCATGATGATTTCGCTCATGTGATAATTGTGCTTAGACTCTCTTTAAGTTCATATTAATAATTATGTTCTTAGAATTTTCGCTTGAGACTGAAAGGTAATTGCTTGAGAATTTGGAACCATAGAATTGCATGTTAGGATCCCTTCCTTAGGTTAGATCCATCTTGATCTTTTCTAGTAAAATAATTGTCATGATTATAACATGAATCTATAGATCGAGTCTATTTGTCAAACGTGGAGATCTTGTGCGAAAGCAAAGATCGGAACGTTGGAGGTCCTTGAGCAAAACTAGTTGTGAGACTCGGATGCACGAAAGTGATCCTTGAGACTCCACTAGAGATTCTAGAGCTCGAATACACGAAAGTGATCCTTGAGTTCATCCTTTGATAATATCTTCTTCATGATGAAATTGAATCAACGAAATCCTTATTTATGTCTAGTCATAAAAGTTTAAGTGAACGAAACCCTAGTCCCAGCTTTTCTCTCTGATAATCCCGCTTTTAGTTACCGATTGCTATTCTGACGATCTCGACTTGCCTAGATAGTAAGAAATCAACTATTTAGTATTCGACAACGTAGGTCCCTATGGATTTGATACTTTTTTATTACTTCGTATACCCGTGCACTTGCGGTTTAACAATAAGTTTTTGGTGCCGTTACTTAGGATTAGTCCAAGGTACACGCATGCCAGATTTGTTGTATTCCCTTTCGGGCTATCAAGTTTTTGGCACCGTTGCCGGGGATTAGTCCAAGGTACACGCGTGCCAGACTTGTAGTGTTCCCTTTCGGGCTATCAAGTTTTTGGCGCCGTTGCCGGGGATTAGTCCAAGGTACACGCGTGCCAGACTTGTAGTGTTCCCTTTCGGGCTATCAGCAACCACTCCGCTTGAGGACATGGCTATGAACCATAACCATTGGTCTAATGAGCAAGGTATTTCTTCCACAGGAATTGGTAAGCATAGCAATGACTCCTTGACAACTCTAGTTGCTAACGTAGATTCTCTAGCATAGAAACTAGATTCTTTTACTTTTCCCTTAGTTGCCGTTAATGTTGTTTCTTGTGAAGTGTGTGGTATTTCAGGACATATTTCATCTGATTGTTAGCTCATAGCTTCATCACATGATGACTCTTGTCATGAGCTAGTTAATGCCTTGAAACTTCAATCAAAGACCAGTGAATGACCCGTATTCTACAACCTATAATCTAGGCTAGAGGAATCACCTAAATCCATCATATAAGAACAACCAGGGGCAAGTTCCTCTATAGTACAATCATCAGAATAACAGACCACCACTAGGATTTCAATCTAGGCAATATGGACAGCCCTAGAAGTCTAACTTGGAGACCCTTTTGGAAGGATATGTTGTAGATCAAAAGAAGTATAACCAGGATGTCTCTGATGCTATTAAGCATCTGACATTCCATGTGGATGCCCTGGCAACCCACAATAAGATGTTAGAGAGCCATATAGCTCAGCAGGTGAGTACTTCTAATAGGCCCATAGGGAAACTTCCGGGACAACCAGAGATGAATCCCAGGGAACATTGCAATGCCGTCACTATTGTGAATGGTGAACACCTTGATGTACCTGGAGAGCCTATTGAGAATTCTGCACTCGAAGATTTGGAAGACAAGCCTGAGGAGACTTCACCTGAAGTAGAGAAATTAGAGGAGAAAGAGAAGGGGGAAAAATATGTAGGTCTGCTTGCATATATTCCACCAGTTCCTTTCCCCCAGAGGCTATTGAGAGCGGATGAGAGAAAACTTGATATTAGAAAATCTAAAGTAAAAAAGCAGCCAGGTAAGTGAGCTCATGGAGATAGAAAAGGTAAAAGATCCTGGAAAAGTTTCAATTCCCTACCAAGTTGGTATGATATTTATAAAACATACTTTATGTGATTTGGGGGCGAGTATAAGTTTGATGCCCTCATATAAGATTGAGAAAGTAGACAGCGGAGAAATAAAACCTACTGAAATTTTTCTTCAATTTGCTAATGGTTTTGTTCAACAGCCTGTTGGAATTTTAGAGAATGTGTCTATTAAAGTTGAAGACTTTTCTGTTTTGACTGATTTTATGATTGTTGATATGAAACAAGATACTAAGTCACCAGTTATTTTAGGCAGACCATTTTTGGATTGACGATTCAGAGAGAAATTGAGTTTTTCAACTCCGCCCTAGGGTTTATCTCGGTGAAGTGAATAGAGCACCATCAGCTGTGAAATTTGAGGGAAAGCTACGCCTGAAGGAGGAGAATATACGCCATAAGTTTTAACGCGAAAGGAGATCGAAAGAAGGAGAAATCAATGAAAGCGTGGGCGCCGCACTATTCATCGCAAAGATTATGGGCTGTAATTTTCATTATAGCCCTGTGTTTAGTAAATTTTCTCTTCTTCAGTTTCTGATCATTCTAAACAATGGTATATTGTAATTCTTGAACCATGCTAGCTTAAACACCTTTTGGGACAGGGGGTGTAATCCCCTTAATTTCATAATGACTAAATGATCCTTATTTCATCAAGATAGTTTTGTTATGATAATTCTACTTAAGTGATGATTGTCTTTAATCTTTTCTAGTTTTAATTGTCAACATGTGTTAGAGTTTTGTGATATGGACTGAAAAGTGATTCACAAAAATTGGAACCCTAAAATTGAGATTTAGGAACTCATCGTAAGAAATTAGGTTTGTTCTTATTTCTAGATGTTAGAAGTTTATCTTCTTGTTGATAATCTGATCTAGGAAATATTAATGAGTTAAACATGAAAATATTGTAAGAAATTAGCTATTGGATCATTGGAAACACTTGAGTAGAACCTGTGAATCTAAAGTATGAAAATATTTAGTATTCACTTGAGATATTGACATTGAGATTGAATGCACAAAAGTGATTTTAAATCTCTTTGACAAGGTTTACTTATCTTTTGCACTTAATAGTCCTGCGCGAAAGAGAGGGTTATTCTTTGAAAATTGTCTGCGCGAAAGCGAGATAATTTCTTTATCAAGTAAATTATATCTTTATCATAATGAATATAAACTGACAAACACTTATTTATATCTAGTCATTGAAATTAAGGTGGATGAAACCTTAGTCCCAGCTCTCCTCTCTGATTTTTTGTGCAATTTCCGATCGTTTACTTACATCATATTTGATTGCCTAGCTAGTAAGAAATTAATTCTTCGATACTTAACAAACGAGGTCTCTGTGGTTTGATATCTTTTATTACTTCGAGCATTCGTGCACTTGCGGAAACAACAAGTTTTTGGCGTCATTGCCGGGGACCTTGGTTTTTGTTAATATTGAAGAAATTGATAGTATTGCTAGACTAGGATTTGTTTTATTTTATGTTTTTACTATTTTCTTTAGAAATTTTCTGAAGCTAAGATTAATTCTATTATTTTTTGCATATTTTGAGTTATTTGATCTATCTACTTGTGTATGTGCAAGACTCTTAGATCAGGACCTCTAGTTCCCTTAGATCCTGAGATTAACAAAACTCTTAGATTGTGCGGGAAACTCAGATTTGAAGAAAGGCAGGAAGAAGAAGTAATCATGGTAGACAGGAGATTGCTTAGGGACTATGCAGCCCCTAATCCACAGAAGATACATTATAGCATTGCAAGACCGGCAATCGACGCTAATAATTTTGAAATCAAGCCAGCTTTCCTATCTATGATCCAGCAGAATCAATTTGGAGGATCTCCACTTGAAGATCCTAATCAACATCTTGCTTTATTTCTTGAATTATGCGATATTATTAAAAGTAATAGTGTTTCCAGTGATGCATTAAAACTTAGACTATTTCCTTTTTCTCTCAAGGACTGAGCACATTCCTGGCATCAATCTTAACCTATTGGAACATTCACTATATGGGACCAACTTTCAAATGCCTTCTTGATGAAGTATTTCCCACCCAGTAAGACAATCCAATTGAGGAACCAGATTACTAGCTTTGCCCAGTGGGATGGCGAGTCTTTTAGCTTGACATGGGAGCGCTTCAACGAGTTACAACGGAAGTGTCCTCACCATGGCCTGGAAAAATGGGTTTTAATTCATACATTTTATAATGGTTTACTTTATAATACCTGTCTGACTGTTGATGCTGCTGCAGGAGGAGCCCTTATGAGCAACACTATTGAAGATGCTTTTACCTTGTTTGAAGAGATGGCTTTAAACCATAATCAGTGGACTACTAAGAGAGGAGTTATATATCATCCCTCTCATAGTAAGAATGAAAATGATAGCTGATGCACTTTGGCTGAAAAGGTAGATACTTTGTGCAATAGATTTGACTCTTTTCAAATGCAAATTGCTGTAGTTTCATCTTCTGCTATATGTGATATTTGTGGTAATCATGGACACTATTCTGAGGAGTGTAAAGTAATTGCTGATCAGGGTGTAGAATAAGTTAATGCAGTAGGGGGTTACAATCAAAGTAGAAATAATGACCCCTATTCTAGTACATATAACCATGGATGGAGAAATCACCCAAACCTATCATGGAAAAGTAACCAGGGGGCACAACCAAATTCTAGACCACAATTTCAATCTAGGAATTCTAATCCTAATACACCTAAATCTAGTTTAGAGGTAATGTTTGAGAAATTTAGGAGCACCCAGATAAAAGGAAATAAAGATATGAAGGAGACCCTCAAACAAATCAATTCTAGGATGGATAGTGATGTAGAGACTATAGGAGGGTTGGTCCTTAGTGCCGTACTCTACAGTGTTTACACAATGCATAGAAATCATGAGAGGGTCTTGAGACGAGGGAAGTCAAATCGCTCGGAAAGTATAGAAAGAAACACGGGAAATCGGCGCGGAATGTGAGATTGCACAATGAATCTTGCATGGCTATGAGGATGATAGTCAGAGAAGGTGATGTGTTCTACTTGGTTCTTGGACCAGGGGCTCCTACATTGCCCTTGCCTAACACTGAGAAGACTACTGTTAAGAATTAAGCCAATTTGAAGTTGTCACCAAGTGATGCAAATGCTACTTTCACTCCTCCTTTGGATTCAGTACCACCACCACCCACTTGGGGTGGAAGAGATGACCCATTTGATATGGGTATGGATTCACCATCTCATCGAGCTACAGATTCTTCTCACCGAGCTGGCGGTTCCTCACACTGAGCTGAGAGAGGATGAGCTAGTGCCTATGACCTAGCTTTTCAGGCTCTCTCTACTGAGGTGTACCGGCAGGGATGCCTCATGGAGAGGGTGCTTGACTCCATAGGGCATATACATCAGGATTTTGAGGACCTTAGAAACTATACGGAGGAAATGGGTAATTTCCTCAATGACCGGTTCGGCTATGAAGATACTAGGGGAGGTGGTGGAGATGATGATGGAGACCCAGGAGGGGAGCATGATGATCCCATGGATGCAGCTCCTGAGGGCACCGAAGAAATAGAATCTGATGCAAATTGTTGGGGTATGCCCTTAAGGCTAATGTTTGAGGCCTTGGGTTATTATCAGTATCATGTACAAACTATGTATATGTTTTATAAAGGCAATTGTTGTTATTCAGATTGTTACATTATCTGCTGCTGTATGTATACATCTGAGTAATGTCTCAATGATGTTCAGCTTAGCTGACATTCAGTATTGTCCTTAGTCGAGATATCTCGGTGAACATGAGACAGCCTTGATATGATTGAGACTAATATGTGTTCTAATCTTATAGGATGCTTCGAGTGTGGAATAAGATTTAGACACATAGGTGCATTGGATGTACTGGACTGACCCTACTTAGGATATTCAATTGTTTGTCACAATGTGAATAAATCCTTATATGCAAGCAAGTGGCATATTCCCTCTGACTTGAGATCACTTATGTCTCTAAATGATGATTGGCATTATCTTGAGGTAGTTCAATATCATTTGAAAGATAATGGTTAAAGATTATCTTGGATAGTGAGCATGAGTCATGTTAGGGCACTAGTGATAGATATAGGATTGCCTCTCCTAGTTGGAGTGTGATGTTCTAAAGGGCCCCATGGATAAAATGGTTGAGAATGTGTATGGCCATACCCAGATGACTATGATCATCTGATCTAACCATTTTCATCGTGTTGGAATCACAGGCTTGACACGCTTGTCCAACGGGAACATCCAGTGGCAAAGGGAAACATGTATGCCGAGTGAATTAGATTCACACTTGTGCTATGGTTTGGGAGTAGTCTGTTGGGGTATGCCCTTAAGGCTAATGTTTGAGGTCTTGGGATTCTTTCAGTATCATGTATAAACTCTTATGTTTATAAAGGCAATGGTTGTTATTCAGTTTGTTACATTGTCTGCTGCAATAATTGTACTTCTGAATAATGTCTCAATGCTGTTCAGCTAGGCTGACATGCTTTATGTCCTTAGTCGAGATATCTTGGTAAACATGAGACAGCCCTGATATGATTGAGACTAATATGTATTCTAATCTTATAGGATGCTTCGAGCATGGAATAAGATGTAGACTCATGGGTACATTGGATGTACTGGACAGACCCTACTAGGATATTCAATTGCTTGTCACAATGTGAATAATCCTTGATTGCAACAAGTGGCACATGTCCTTTGACTTGAGATCACTTGTGTTTCTAAATGATGATTGTCATTGTTTTGAGGTAGTTCAATATCATTTGAAACATAATGGTTATCAACTATCTTGGATAATGATCATGAGTCAGGTTAGGGCACTAGTGATAGATAAAGGATTGCCGTCTCCTTAATTGGAGTGTGATGTTCTAATGGGGCCCCCCTGGATGAGATGATTGAGAAAGTGTATGGCCATACCCAGGTGACTATGTTCATCTGGTCTAATCATGCTCATCATATTGGAGCTACAGGCTTGACACGCTTGTCCAATAAGAACATCCAGTGGCAAAGGAAATATGTATGCCTAGTGAGTTGATTCACACTTGTGCTGTGGTTTGGGTGTAGTCTTGGAAGACTCTTTCCTCTATATCGGGAGACAGTGATGTGTTGCTAGATACCCCTCACTGATCGTGATAACGTAAGTTATCGTTACCGACATTTGAAGGAAACCCTCAGGGTCGCACAATTTGATGATATGGCTTACTTAAGTCAGATCGTGTGGACTGAATTGTTTTGGTTCAGTTTAAAGGGATTTAAACTCTGATTGTAAGTGAGATCTGGTCTGATCATGTTTGATTGATTAGGGCTTGAGATCGGTAAGCTTTGATCGAGATAGTTGATGCTAGATCGATGAGATCAAGAGCATCAAGAGATGAACGGTCAGATCCTGAACCTTAGGGTTTAAGGTGATCTGGACAAAGGCTTGGTTTGATTAAATTATTGAGCCAAATTGGGTTGAACCGAATGGCTTGAACCGGTTCACATGGGTGAACGCATGGTTCAAAGTCTTCATGGCGCTTTGGGCGGTTTGCCTTGAGTGAGCGCACGGTTCATGAATGCATGAACGCATGAAGTGAAGGTTTACTATTTTTGGAAGAGGCGTTTTCCAAAATAGATACCACACCTCACGTTCGATGCACTCATGCTATTCTCGCCCCTTTTTGCCTCTTCCTCTCGACGGCTTCTCGTGTGGTGAAGAAGGTTGTCGCCAAGGAGAAGAAGAAGATCGCCAAGCAAGATCTCTCATTCCTTCCATTCGACAAGCACCCTTGGAGAACCTTGCTAGCACAAGGATCAACAAGGAGTAGGCTACATCACCTTGTGTGCGCACCGTGTGGAGGAGAAGCACTCGATTCTCTTCTTCCTAGACGCCATTCGAACTAATGGCTATGGTATGATTCAATCTACAGATTTAAGTTGATCATATATGATGCATACGATTCTTGATGCCCTATTTTCCGCCCATGCACAAAGTTTTTCATATGCGCATGTTTAGGGTTTCGCCCCCCTCTTGAAAGGGGTCCTTCAAATTGGTATCAGAGCGCCAAGTTTATGCATGATCTTATATGATTGCTTTGTGTTTTTGTGATCCATGCTTTGTATTTATGCTTAGATCTAAAACTATCATCATGCTCATGCGAAATATACATGTTGTATGTTTATTCTTATGTTGCGCATGTATGAAGTTTGTGTGGCGCATGTTATAGTTTTGCTAAAACTTATTTTGCGCGCCCTATTAGATCTAATGCGCCTGCTATAAACCCTTAGACGGGTTAGTAGGGTTGAAGTCATCCTCTAGGTATGATCCAAACAGTCTGATCAGATTATCTGACAGCCTAGATGGGTCGACCAGATGGCACCTGTGCGCAAGCACGAGGTGGCTATAGGTCGACTGCAGACAGGCGTGTAGCGATGTCTGGTTGAGACAACCAGTGAACGCACATGAGTTAGGCCCGGGGTCACACCCGCTTGCCAGAACTCATGAGGTCGTTCAGCCCTTGGCACATGCATGGTTGACCATTTGGTCAATTCAAGTCAGTTACGACTTGGTGCATGCAAGGGCAGTGGATCTGACTAGACATGATGAGTGGATCCCTATTGATGGACCGTTGTAAGGTTGTAGGCCTCATAAGAAAATTAAAATTGATGCCAATGGGTTTTCGAAAATTTTTATTCTTATAGGATCACATAATGATTGCATTCCATGATGAGTGTTTATTTCATCTTATGTGGGTTGCCCTTTTAATGTGTGCTGTGCTGGGGCCTGCGAGCCTGGATAAATTGTAAATTAATTTTAGTGTGATCTGCGTATCACATTTATTTAATTTATAAAGTGTAATTGACCTGCGAGTCAATCTTGTCTAGATAGATTATTTTGTAATTTAATCAGACAAGAGCACAGAGCACACTTGGCAGAGGCGCATGCAGCAAGTGGCTTGACTAGATGGGAAGTCTAGGGTTCGACTCTAGGACAGACGCATTTTACCTGGTGGGCGCACCTGAGCTGCAGTGGGCGCTCGGGCCCTGGGTTGGGCCAGATGAGATGCAAAAGACCCATGGAGAGCTCAAGTGAAGACTTAAGTTAAATTAAGGTCTTACTTAGGGTTAATGGGCTTTTACCACATAAGATCAGCATGCTTTCTACTTATAGTTTATAATTAGAATTGCATGATTTATTCATCTTCTGCTATCACCATAGGGTTTGCATGATAGAGAAGAAGATAAAAGACCGTTAAAATCCAACGCTAAAAATATCAAGCTCGATAGCCTTCTGACGCGAAACCTCACTGTTCTGACTATCGTTGGAGCCGTGTTGTACCCACTCAGTGGGCACGTCCATCTATCTTCAGACGGTGTGTGATTACACCTGCGTGTTACAGGGAAGGGATTTATCGCTTCTCGTTGCTCAGCATAGCACGTGGTGGTCCAGGGAGTAGGTCAGGTCAGCTTGACCATGTAGACTACATATGTGGCGCATATGGTAGCACATGGAGGCAGCCATCTGTGGGATCAGAGACTGTGTTGTACCAACTCAGTTGGCACAGTCTGCTGGATTGCCCAGATGAAGGGGAATCGCACGGGTTGGCGATTGGCAGGGACTGCCTACCAGAAATTAGTGCTTGTACTCTCTGTGCATCTTATCTCGCCTGAGCGGGACGCGGAGACCAAGTATGAAATCTGGATCCCATCTCACTAAAAGAGTGTTACTCTCTCGGACTGTTTTGCTGGATTTTTCAGTCAGATAAAATAGTGAGAAAAGAATCAGTCTTAAGTCCTGAATTGATTCTTAACATTGATACTGACCTTGCTGTTCTTGCATTGTTGTAGATTCCTGCAGCAACGAACACCATGAGCTTCAATGTGCGATCCCTACTGGAAAGGGAGAAGTTTGCCGGGCCAAACTTCTCAGACTGGTACGGACACCTTAAGATTGTTCTTAAGGCTGAGAGGAAACTGTATGTCCTCGAGACGGCTACACCGCCTCAACCCGCTTCGAACGCCGCAAGGGCGGTTCGGGAAGCCTATGAAAAGCATGTCAATGATAGCATTGATGTTGCTTGCCTGATGCTAGCGTCTATGACGCCACAGCTGCAGCGTCAGCATGAGGATATGTCTGCTATAGAAATGATAGCAAACCTCAAGATGCTATATGCTGCACAGGCGAGGACTGAACGCTATAATTTGACCAAGCTTTTCTTTCAGAGCAAACTGGCTGAAGGGAGTCCAGTGGGAGCTCATGTGCTCAAGATGATTGGGCACAAAGAGGCTCTAGAGAAACTGGGGCATACCATCAATCAGGAGCTTGCTGTAGACATTATTCTGCAGTCTCTCCCGGCCTCTTTCGATCCGTTCATTATTAACTTTAATATGAACAAGATCGACTGTACCCCGGCAGAGTTGCTGAATATGCTCTTGACTACTGAGGAGACTCTCAAGGGAAAGCCTTCAACCTCTGTCTTGATGTTTCCTTCCAGGAACAAGAAGAAGGGGAAGAAGGGCAAAGCCCCAGTCAAGAACTACAACAAGGCTTTGAAACAAAAGGTTAAGCGGTCGAAGGAATACAGGTGTTTCCACTGTGGCCAGCTGGGTCACTGGAAAAAGGACTGTAAAGCACTCCAGGGAGACAAGAGGGGAAGCATTGCTTCTGGCTCAGGTATTTTCGTGACTGAAGTCATGATATCTTCTTCTTCTATTTTATGGGTGTTGGACACTGCATGTGGAGTTCACATTTGTTCAAATGTACAGGAACTCAAGAGAAGAAGACAGGTGGGACAGCATGAGGTGGACCTACGAGTTGGAAACGGGGCACGGGTTGCTGCTGTTGCTGTAGGAGAATATTACATCTCATTACCATCTGGACTTGTAATAGAACTAAACAATTGTTACTTTGTTCCCAGCATTACTAAAAATATTATCTCTATTCC
Source organism: Costus lasius (assembly GCA_027563935.2). Lineage (NCBI taxonomy): Eukaryota > Viridiplantae > Streptophyta > Magnoliopsida > Zingiberales > Costaceae > Costus > Costus lasius. The sequence goes on from CM050446.2 coordinate 85,518,368, forward strand.
TGCTCTTGTCAGGAAAGGATTTTCCTTTGAATGTAACATTTCAAAGTGTGTTCTTTCTTTAGATAATATTGTTTATGCTACTGGATCAATTAACAATGGGTTATTCATGTTGGACATGGAATGTTCTATACATAATATTGATAATAAGAAAGCCAAGTATGCTGATGATAGCACCTTGCTATGGCATAGTCGTTTAGGCCATATTAACAAGAAGCGCATTAAGCGGTTGCATGATTATGGACTGCTGGGATCATTCTCCTATGAGGAGATTGATACATGCAAAGCTTGTTTGATGGGCAAAATGACGAAGTCACCTTTTCCTAACAAAGGTCAAAGGGCTTCAGGTTTACTTGACCTTATACACAGTGATGTGTGTGGGCCATTTAGTAAACATGCCAGAGGTGGCTATCAATATTTCATTACCTTTACTGATGATTTCAGTAGGTATGGTTATGTCTATCTTATGAGACATAAAAGTGAATCTTTTGACAAGTTCAAAGAGTTCAAGAATAAAGTACAAAATCAGCTAGGCCGAAATATCAAGGCACTTCGTTCTGATCGAGGTGGAGAATACCTAAGTCGAGAGTTTACTGACTATCTCAAGGAGTGTGGGATTATCTCACAGCTCACTCCACCAGGAACACCGCAATGGAATGGTGTGTCCGAGAGGAGGAACAGAACCTTACTGGATATGGTTCGTCAGGCTACTCTACCTTACTCCTTTTGGGGATTTGCACTGGAAATAGCTGCAAAGGTACTAAACCGAGTGCCATCCAAGGCAGTTTCAAAGACCCCATATGAGTTATGGTATGGCAAACAGCCGAGCTTGACATTTATAAAGATCTGGGGTTGCGAGGCTTATGTCAAAAAGCTCGCCTCTGGGAAACTAGAGAGCAGATCTGAGAAATGCATCTTTGTCGGTTACCCTAAAGAAACTAAGGGTTATTATTTCTACGATCCCAAAGAGAACAAGGTTTTTGTTGCTCGGACGGCTATTTTTCTTGAGAAGGAGTTTCTTCTGCAAGAAGCCAGTGGGAGAGAAATAAAGCTGGATGAGAATCCAGAGGAAGGACAAAGTAGTCAAGCACAATTGGATGAGCCTGAGCCAGTAGAACAGGTTATTGAACAACCTGAGGCTCAGATATCACGGGAACCGCAAAGATCGGGAAGGATCCGTCGACAGCCTGAGCGCTATGACGGAGTCTACATCATTGATCATGATGAACCCCTCACTTATGCGGATGCGGTCAGTGGACCGGACTCAGCGAGATGGCTTGAAGCTATGCGAGCCGAGATGGACTCCATGTCAGATAACCAGGTCTGGGATTTGGTTGATCCGCCTCCGGGAGTAATCCCTATAGGCTGTAAATGGATCTTCAAGAAGAAGATTGACATGGATGGTAACGTGGTTACCTATAAAGGCAGGCTAGTTGCAAAAGGTTTCAAACAAATCTACGGGATAGATTATGATGAAACTTTCTCTCCTGTAGCTATGTTCAAGTCTATTCGGATTCTTTTCGCGATAGCAGCATATTACGATTATGAGATCTGGCAAATGGATGTGAAGACGGCTTTCCTTAACGAAAAACTGGATGAGGATGTGTATATGACACAACCTGAAGGCTTCACTAATCCATCAGATCGTCATAGGATATGCAAGTTAAAGAAGTCCATTTATGGACTTAAACAAGCATCTAGAAGCTGGAATATTCGTTTTGATGAATCGATCAGTGAATTTGGTTTCATCAAGAACGAAGATGACCCGTGTGTATATAAGAGGTTTAGTGGGAGCGTGATTACTTTCCTAGTCCTCTACGTCGATGATAGCTTAATCATTGGAAACGATATTCCTGAACTGCATGCTATTAAGGCATGGTTAAGGAAATGTTTTCAGATGAAAGATCTAGGAGAAGCAGCCTATGTATTAGGTGTGAAGATCTACAGGGATAGATCTAAGAGGCTTCTCGGGCTGTGCCAGAGTACTTACATCGATAAAGTCCTGGAGAGATTTCATTTAGAAAATTCTAAAAGAGGATATCTTCCAGTCAGACATGGTCTGAATCTTTCGAAGAGTCAGTGTCCACAAACACAGACTGAGAAAGATGAAATGGACAATACGCCTTATGCTTCGGCTATTGGGTCCATTATGCATGCGATGTTGTGTACTCGCCCAGACGTCGCTTACGGGTTAAGCGTGACCAGTCGATTCCAAAGTAATCCAGGTCAGGCGCACTGGATTGCAGTCAAGAACATTTTAAAATATCTGCGGAGGACCAAAGATATGTTCTTGATATATGGAGGTCAGGAAGAACTCAGTATTGAAGGATATACTGATGCTTCGTTCCAATCTGACCAGGATGATTTCTGATCGCAATCAGGCTATGTTTTTAGCTTGAATGGTGGAGCAGTGGTGTGGAAAAGTTTCAAACAGTCAATTGTTGCTGATTCCACAACATAAGCCGAGTATGTGGCAGCCTCGGAAGCATCCAAGGAGGCAGTGTGGATTCATAAGTTCGTTCAGGAACTTGGTGTTGTTCCTTCGAGTGCAGATCCATTGGTTATCTTTTGTGATAACACTGGAGCAATAGCACAAGCAAAGGAACCACGGTCGCACCAGAAGTCCAAGCACATACAGAGACGGTTTCACTTGATCCGGGAGATCATTGATCGAGGCGAGATCAAAGTCTGCAAGGTTCATACAGATGACAATCTAGCAGACCCGCTTACCAAGCCTCTGGCGCAGCAGAAGCATGAGAAGCACTGTAATAATATGGGTTTGAGATTTCTCAACCATTAGATTAAGTGCAAGTGGGAGATTGTTGGGGTATGCCCTTAAGGCTAATGTTTGAGGTCTTGGGATTCTTTCAGTATCATGTATAAACTCTTATGTTTATAAAGGCAATGGTTGTTATTCAGTTTGTTACATTGTCTGCTGCAATAATTGTACTTCTGAATAATGTCTCAATGCGGTTCAGCTAGGCTGACATGCTTTATGTCCTTAGTCGAGATATCTTGGTGAACATGAGACAGCCCTGATATGATTGAGACTAATATGTATTCTAATCTTATAGGATGCTTCGAGCATGGAATAAGATGTAGACTCATGGGTACATTGGATGTACTGGACAGACTCTACTAGGATATTCAATTGCTTGTCACAATGTGAATAATCCTTGATTGCAACAAGTGGCACATGTCCTTTGACTTGAGATCACTTGTGTTTCTAAATGATGATTGTCATTGTTTTGAGGTAGTTCAATATCATTTGAAACATAATGGTTATCAACTATCTTGGATAATGATCATGAGTCAGGTTAGGGCACTAGTGATAGATAAAGGATTGCCGTCTCCTTAATTGGAGTGTGATGTTCTAATGGGGCCCCCCTGGATGAGATGATTGAGAAAGTGTATGGCCATACCCAGGTGACTATGTTCATCTGGTCTAATCATGCTCATCATATTGGAGCTACAGGCTTGACACGCTTGTCCAATAAGAACATCCAGTGGCAAAGGAAATATGTATGCCTAGTGAGTTGATTCACACTTGTGCTGTGGTTTGGGTGTAGTCTTGGAAGACTCTTTCCTCTATATCGGGAGACAGTGATGTGTTGCTAGATACCCCTCACTGATCGTGATAACGTAAGTTATCGTTACCGACATTTGAAGGAAACCCTCAGGGTCGCACAATTTGATGATGGCTTACTTAAGTCAGATCGTGTGGACTGAATTGTTTTGGTTCAGTTTAAAGGGATTTAAACTCTGATTGTAAGTGAGATCTGGTCTGATCATGTTTGATTGATTAGGGCTTGAGATCGGTAAGCTTTGATCCAGAGAGTTGATGCTAGATCGATGAGATCAAGAGCATCAAGAGATGAACGGTCAGATCCTGAACCTTAGGGTTTAAGGTGATCTGGACAAAGGCTTGGTTTGATTAAATTATTGAGCCAAATTGGGTTGAACCGAATGGCTTGAACCGGTTCACATGGGTGAACGCATGGTTCAAAGTCTTCATGGCGCTTTGGGCGGTTTGCCTTGAGTGAGCGCACAGTTCATGAATGCATGAACGCATGAAGTGAAGGTTTACTATTTTTGGAAGAGGCGTTTTCCAAAATAGATACCACACCTCATGTTCGATGCACTCATGCTATTCTCGCCCCTTTTTGCCTCTTCCTCTCGACGGCTTCTCGTGTGGTGAAGAAGGTTGTCGCCAAGGAGAAGAAGAAGATCGCCAAGCAAGATCTCTCATTCCTTCCATTCGACAAGCACCCTTGGAGAACCTTGCTAGCACAAGGATCAACAAGGAGTAGGCTACATCACCTTGTGTGCGCACCGTGTGGAGGAGAAGCACTCGATTCTCTTCTTCCTAGACGCCATTCGAACTAATGGCTATGGTATGATTCAATCTACAGATTTAAGTTGATCATATATGATGCATACGATTCTTGATGCCCTATTTTCCGCCCATGCACAAAGTTTTTCATATGCGCATGTTTAGGGTTTCGCCCCCCTCTTGAAAGGGGTCCTTCATAGTCTTGGAAGACTCTTTCCTTCATATCGGGAGACAGTGATGTGTTGCTAGATACCCCTCTCTGATCGTGATAACGTAAGTTATCGTTACCGACAATGAAGGAAACCCTTAGGGTCGCACAATTTGATGATATGGCTTCCTTATGTCAGATCGTGTGGACTGAATTATTCTAGTTCAGTTTAAAGGAATTGAAACTCTGATCGGAAGTGAGATCTAGTCTAATCATGTTTGATTGATTACGGCATATGATCGGTAAGCTTCGATCGGGAGGATTGATGCTTGATCGTAAAGATCAAGGGTGCAATGTGATGTGTGGTTAGATCTTGAACCATTTGGTTCAAAGAGATTATAACCAGGGCTGGTTTGATTTGGTGCTTGAACCAAATTGGAGTTGAACCGGTTCACTTGTGAACACATGGTTCGATTCAAGAGGAGTTACGATGGCTTCATGGGGAGTTAAGGAGGGAGTTATGCATTCGGTTATTACTATATTTGGTAGCCGAATTTTCCTTTTGGGATATCCCCTCACGTTTTCGAACGCCACTCGCCCCTTTCTCCTCTCGTGTGGTTCATCTTCATGCAAGGAAGAAGGCCAACCAGCAAAGACACATTTTTCCTTTGAAGGAGACGATCAAAGACTTCTTGGTGACTTGCTAGCACAAGGAAAGCAAGGAAGGAGGCCTATCTCATCTTGTGTGCGATTCCTTTGGAGAAGAGGCACTCGCCCCTTTTTCTTCTTCCAAGCCGCCACTCAAACAATGGCAATGGTAATGCTTTAATTCTCCTTTCATGGTTGATCATATTACCAAGTCATGCGATCATATTGAAACCTAGTATTTTCCCCACTGCAAAATTTTTGATTATGCATGTGACCTAGGTTTGCTTTCAGTGGTATCAGAGCGCTGGTTTTTGGCTTGATATATATGATTGCCATCTTGTGTTCCATGTTTGGTTTTATGCTTTGGATAGATCTTCATGATGCGCATGCTTTTGTTGTCATGTGAAAATACATGCCATATGTTAGATGTATTTTGTTTACTTTTAAGCTTGCGCATATGATGTTTTATGTTTGCGCTTTTCATAAAAGTTTTCAATTAAAACTTATTATCATGCGCGACCCTCACTAGATCTATCTAAGCGCCTGCTTCAAACACTTAGACGGGTTAACAGTGTTGAAGTCGTTAGTCAAGTCTGGACCCAACAGCCTAATCAGACCATCTGACAGCCTGGATGGGGCGGCCGGATAGCACCTGTGCGCAAGCTATACAGGTGGCTATAGGCCGACTGCAGAAGGGCGTGTAGCGATGTCTGATTGAGGCGCCTGGTGAACGATCATGATTATGGCCCGGGGTTACACCCGCTTGCCAGAAATCATGTGGGACGTTCAGCCCTTAAGGCATGCATAGTTGACCATGAGGTCGACGCAAGTCAGTTATGACTGGGTGCATGCAAGGGCAGTGGGTCTAATTTGGTCTAATGAGTGGATACCTGTAAAGGGACCGTTGTAAGGTAGTAGGGCACATAAGGAAATAAAATTGATGCCATAGGGTTTTATAAAATTTTATTTCTGTTTTGGATCACATGTATGCATGTTTAACATGTTGATTGGGTGTTTATTTAATCTTATGTGGGCTGCCCTTATTTTGTATGCTGTGCTGGGGCCTGTGTGCCAGGAATTAAATATCAATTTTGCTGTGATCTGCGAATCACATTTTCATTTATGAAAAATGTATAATTGACCTGCGTGTCAAACCATGTCTAGATAGTTTCAAAAATGTATTTTGAGATGACATGAGTACACAGCACAAATGGCAAATGCACATACTGCCTGGTGGGCACTTTTGAGCTGCAGAGGGCGCTTGGGCCCGGGCTGGGCCAGATGAAGTACAAGAGTCCCATAAAGAGCTCAAGTGAAGACTTTTTGTAAAACTAAGGTTTTACTTAGGCTTTTATGGGCGATTACCACATAAGATGTTTTGGTGCTTTCATTTACTGTTTTAAGTAATATTAGCATGTGCATGCTTGAATCTTCTGCTATCACTATAGAATTAGCATGATAGTAAGTGTTGGGGTATGCCCTTAAGGCTAATGTTTGAGGCCTTGGGATTATATCAGTATCATGTATAAACTCTATGTTTATAAAGGCAATGGTTGTTATTCAGGTTGTTATATTATCTGCTGCAATACATATACTTCTGAATAATGTCTCAATGCTGTTCAGCTTGGCTGACATGCACTTTTGTCCTTAGTCGAGATATCTTGGTGAACATGAGACAGCCTTGATATGATTGAGACTAATATGTGTTCTAATCTTATAGGATGCTTCGAGCATGGAATAAGATGTAGACTCATAGGTACATTGGATGTACTGGACAGACCCTACTAGGATATTCAATTGCTTGTCACAATGTGAATAATCCTTGTATGCGAACAAGTGGCATACTTCCTCTGACTTGAGATCACTTGTGTTTCTAAATGATGATTGGCATTGTTTTGAGGTAGTTCGATATCATTTGAAATATAATGGTTATAGACTATCTTGGATAATGATCATGAGTCAGGTTAGGACACTAGTGATAGATATAGGATTGCCATCTCCTTCATTGGAGTGTGATGTTCTTTAGAGGCCCCCTGGATGAGATGATTGAGAAAGTGTATGGCCATACCCAGGTGACTATGTTCATCTGATCTAATCATTCTCATCATATTGGAGTTACAAGCTTGACACGCTTGTCTAATAAGAACATCAAGTGGCAAAGGAAACATGTATGTCTAGTGAAGTGGATTCACACTTGTGCTGTGGTTTGGGTGTAGTCTTGGAAGACTCTTTCCTTTATATCGGGAGACAGTGATGTGTTGCTAGATACCCCTCACTGATCGTGATAACGTAAGTTATCGTTACTGACATTTAAAGGAAACCCTTAGGGTCGCACAATTTGATGATATGGCTTACTTAAGTCAGATCGTGTGGACTGAATTGTTTGGATTCAGTTTAAAGGGATTTAATCTCTGATTGTAAGTGAGATCTGGTCTGATCATGTTTGATTGATTAGGGCTTGAGATCAGTAAGCTTCGATCGAGAGAATGGATGCTAGATCGGTGAGATCAGGAGCATTAAGAGATGAACGGTTAGATCTTGAACCTTTAGGGTTTATTGTGATCTAGACCAAATTGCTTGGCTTAATTGGTCTTTGAACTAAACCCAAATTGAACCAGCTCATCAAGTGAGCGCATGGTTCAAGGGTGAAGAGGAATTTGCGATAGGGGTAAACCCATGGTCGCATGTTGAGGAGTGGCTTTCTATTTTTAGAAGGCATGATCACTTACGTGACCATGCCTCACGTTACTCTCCTTTTCACGCCTATTGTCGCCTTGGCTCTTGCTCTCGACGTTAGAGCATTCTCGTGGTTGAAGGGGTTGACGATAAGGAGGTCTCGCCAAGCAAAACTTCTTCTCTTCCCTTTCCATTCGAAAAAGGACTCCTTAGAACCTTGCTAGCACAAGGAGCACTAAGGGAGTAGGCGACATCATCTTGTGTGCGCACCATTTGGAGGAGAAGCGCTTGAGTCTCTTCTTCCTAGACGCCATCCAAGGAATGGCTTCGGTAAGAATCGATTCCTTCATTCTTGTTTGCAATCGGTTTAAAAGTTGATCATATCTCATGCTATCGATCCCTAGAAATCCATTCCGCTGCTTTAAAACCTCCATATGCGCCAGTAGGGTTTCGCCCCCCTTGTTTAGGGGACTTTCAACTGGTATCAGAGCCAAGTTTTATGCATGTTTTATGATTGCTTGATGTTTATTGTGATCCTTGTTTGTGCAATTCACTAGATCTAATGCTTACATGCAAAAAACGACATGATATGTTAGTTGGCGAAAACTTAATGTATATGTTTTCTTGGCGCATGTATCTTGGCGCATATTGGTTTTTCACAAAACTATATTACTTGCGCGCTTACCATTAGATCAGAGGCGCCTACTGTAAACCCTTAGACGGGCTATTAGGGTTGAAGTCACAGTCTAGTCAAGATCCAACCAGTCTGATCAGACTATCTGACAGCCTAGATGGGTCGACCAGATGGCACCTCTGCGCAAGCAAGAGGTGGCTATAGGTCGACTGCGGACAGGCGTGTAGCGATGTCTGGTTGAGACAACCAGTGAACGCACATGAGTTAGGCCCGGGGTCATACCCGCTTGCTAGAACTCATGAGGTCGTTCAGCCCTTGGCGCATGCATGGTTGACCATTAGGTCGACTCAAGTCAGTTAGGACTTGGTGCATCCCAGGGCAGTGGATCTGACTAAATCTGATGAGTGGATCCCTATTAATGGACCGTTGTAAGGTAGTAGGGCACATAAGGAAAATAAAAGTGATGCCAATGGGTTTTCGAAAATTTTATTTTCTTGATTGGATCACATGATGATTGTATACATGATGCTTATTTATTTCATCTTATGTGGGCTGCCTATCTTAATGTGTGCTGTGCTGGGGCCTGCGTGCCAGGATGTTAATTTGTAAATTATTTAATGTGATCTGCGAATCACATTTTTAATTAATTTATAAAGTGTAATTGACCTGCGAGTCAATCTTGTCTAGATAGATTAAATTGTAATTTAATCAGACAAGAGCACAGAGCACACTTGGCAGAGGCGCATGCAGCAGTGGCTTGACCTGGTGGAGGTCCAGGGTTCGACTCTGGGACAGGCGCATTTACCTGGTGGGCACACCTGAGCTGCAGTGGGCGCTTGGGCCCTGGGTTGGGCCAGATGAGAAGAAAAAGCCCCATGAAGAAAGCAAGTGAAGACTTAAGTTAAAATTAAGGTCTTACCTAGGCTTAATGGGCTTTTACCACATAAGATCATCATGCTTTCATTTATTGTTTATAATTAGAATTGCATGATTTAATCTTCTGCTATCACCATAGGAATTGCATGATAGTTAAGAAGATAAAAAGACCATTAAAATCCAACGCTAAAATATCAAGCTCGTAAGCCTTCTGACGCGAAACCTCACTGTTCTGACTATCGTTGGGGCCGTGTTGTACCCACTCAGTGGGCACGCCCATCTATCTTCAGACGGTGCGGGATTACACCTGCGTGTTACAGGGATGGGATTTATCGCTTCTCGTTGCTCAGCATAGCACGTGGTGGTCCAGGGAGTAGGTCGGGTCAGCTTGACCATGTAGGCTACATATGTGGCGCATATGGTAGCTATATGGAGGCAGCCATCTATGGGGTCAGAGATTGTGTTGTACCAACTCAGTTGGCACAGTCTGCTGGATTGCCCAGATGAAGGGGAATCGCACGGGTTGGCGATTGGCAGGGATTGCCTACCAGAAATTAATGCTTGTACTCTCTGTGCATCTTATCTCGCCTGAGCGGGACGCGGAGACCAAGTGTGAAATCTGGATCCCATCTCACTAAAAGAGTGTTACTCTTTCGGGCTGTTTTGCTGGATTTTTCAGCCAGATAAAATAGTGAGAAAAGGAATCGTTCTTAAGTCCTAGATTGATTCTAAAACATTGATACTGACCTTGCTGTTCTTGCATTGTTGTAGATAACTGCAGCAACGAACACCACGAATTTCAATATGCGATCCCTACTGGAAAGGGAGAAGTTTGCTGGGCAAAACTTCTCAGACTGGTACGGACACCTTAAGATTGTTCTTAAGGCTGAGAGGAAGCTGTATGTCCTCGAGACGGCTATACCGCCTCAACCCGCTCCGAACGCCGCAAGGGCGGTTCGGGATGCTTATGAAAAGCATGTCAATGATAGCATTGATGTCGCTTGCTTGATGCTAGCGTCTATGACGCCAGAGCTGCAGCGTCAGCATGAGGATCTATCGGCTATAGATATTATAGCTAACCTCAAGTTGCTATTTGCTGCACAGGCTAGGACTGAACGCTACAATCTGACAAAACTTTTCTTTCAGAGCAAACTGGCTGAAGGGAGTCCAGTGGGAGCTCACGTACTCAAGATGATTGGGTACAAGGAGGCTCTAGAGAAACTGGGACATACCATCAATCAGGAGCTTGCTGTAGACATCATTCTTCAGTCTCTTCCGGCTACCTTTGATCCGTTCATCATTAATTTTAATATGAACAAGATCGACTGTACCCCGGCAGAGTTACTGAATATGCTATTGACTACAGAGCTGACTCTTAAGGGAAAGCCTTCATCCTCAGTCTTGATGTTTCCTTCAAGGAACAAGAAGAAGGGGAAGAAGGGCAAAACCCCTACTAAGAGCTACAACAAGGCTCTGAAGCAAAAGCTAAAGCGGTCGAAGGAATACAGATGTTTCCATTGTGGCCAGCCAGGTCACTGGAAAAAGGACTGTAAAGCGCTCCAGGGAGACAAGAAGGGAAGTTTCGCTTCTGGCTCAAGTATTTTCGTGACTGAGGTCATGGTTTCTTCTTCTATATCATGGGTGTTGGACACTGCATGTGGAGTTCACATTTGTTCAAATGTACAGGAACTCAAGAGAAGAAGACGGGTGGGACAGCATGAGGTGGACCTACGAGTTGGAAACGGGGCACGGGTTGCTGCTGTTGCTGTAGGAGTTTATTACATCTCATTACCATCTGGGCTTGTATTGGAACTAGACAGTTGTTACTTTGTACCAAGCATTACGAAGAATATTATCTCTATTCCTGCTCTTGTCAGGAAAGGGTTTTCCTTTGAATGCAATATTTCAAAGTGTGTTCTTGCTTATGATAATATCATTTATGCTACTGGGTCAATTAACAATGGGTTATTCATGTTGGACATGGAATGTTCTATACAGCAAATTGATATTAAGAAAGCCAAGTATGCTGATGACAGCACCTTGCTATGGCATAGTCGTTTAGGCCATATTAACAAGAAACGCATTAAGCGGTTGCATGACCATGGACTACTGGGATCATTCTCCTATGAGGAGCTTGATACATGCAAAGCTTGTTTAATGGGTAAAATGACGAAGGCTCCTTTTCCTAACAAAGGTCAAAGGGCTTCAGGTTTACTTGACCTTATACACAGTGATGTGTGTGGGCCATTTAGTAAACATGCCAGAGGTGGCTATCTATACTTCATTACCTTTACTAATGATTTCAGTAGATATGGGTATGTCTATTTAATGAGACATAAAAGTGAATCTTTTGACAAGTTCAAAGAGTTCAAAATTGAAGTACAGAATCAGCTAGGCCGAAATATCAAGACACTTCGCTCAGATCGAGGTGGAGAATACCTAAGTCATGAGTTTAATGACTATCTGAAGGAGTGTGGGATTATCTCACAGCTCACTCCGCCAGGAACACCGCAATGGAATGGTGTGTCCGAAAGGAGGAACAGGACCCTATTGGATATGGTTCGTTCTATGATGAGTCAGGCTACTCTACCTTACTCTTTTTGGGGATTTGCACTGGAAACAGCTGCAAAGGTACTAAACCGAGTGCCATCCAAGGTAGTTTCAAAGACTCCATATGAGTTATGGTATGGGAAACAGCCGAGCTTGACATTTATTAAGATCTGGGGTTGCGAGGCTTATGTTAAAAAGCTCGCCTCTGGGAAACTAGAGAGTAGATCTGAAAAATGTATCTTTGTCGGTTACCCTAAGGAAACTAAGGGTTATTATTTCTACGATCCCAAAGAGAACAAGGTGTTTGTTGCTCGAACGGCCATTTTTCTTGAGAAGGAATTTCTTCTGCAAGAGGCCAGTGGGAGAGAAATAAAGCTGGATGAGAATCCAGAGGAAGGACAAAGTAGTCAAGCACAGTTGGATGTGCCTGAGCCAGTAGAACAGGTTATTGAACAACCTGAGGCTCAGATATCACGAGAACCGTGAAGATCGGGAAGGATCCGTCGACAGCCTGAGCGCTATGACGGAGTCTACATCATTGATCATAATGAACCCCTCACTTATGCGTATGCGGTCAGTGGACCGGACTCAGCAAGATGGCTTGAAGCTATGCGCGCCGAGATGGACTCCATGTCAGATAACCAAGTTTGGGATTTGGTTGATCCGCCTCCGGGAATAATCCCTATAGGCTGTAAGTGGATCTTCAAGAAGAAAATTGACATGGATGGTAACGTGGTTACCTATAAAGGCAGGCTAGTTGCGAAAGGTTTCAAACAAATCTACGGGATAGATTATGATGAAACTTTCTCTCCTGTAGCTATGTTCAAGTCTATTCGGATTATTCTTGCGATAGCAGCATATTTCGATTATGAGATCTGGCAGATGGATGTGAAGACCGCTTTCCTTAATGGAAAACTGGATGAGGATGTGTATATGACACAACCTGAAGGTTTCACTAATCCATCAGATCGTCATAAAATATGCAAGTTAAAGAAGTCTATTTATGGACTTAAACAAGCGTCAAGAAGCTGGAATATTCGTTTTGATGAATCAATCAGTGAATTTGGTTTCATCAAGAATGAAGATGACCCGTGTGTATATAAGAGGTTTAGTGGGAGCGTGATTACTTTCCTAGTGCTCTACGTCGATGATATCTTGATCATTGGAAATGATATTCCTGAAATGCATGCGGTTAAGGCATGGTTAAGGAAATGTTTCCAGATGAAAGATTTAGGAGAAGCAGCCTATGTATTAGGTGTGAAGATCTACAGGGATAGATCTAAGAGGCTTCTCGGGCTGTGCCAGAGTACTTACATCGATAAAGTCCTGGAGAGATTTCATTTAGAGAATTCTAAAAGAGGATATCTTCTAGTCAGACGTGGTCTGAATCTTTCGAAGAGTCAGTGTCCACAAACACAGACTGAGAAAGATGAAATGGACAATACGCCTTATGCTTCGGCTATTGGGTCCATTATGTATGCGATGTTGTGTACTCGCCCAGACGTCGCTTACGGGTTAAGCGTGACCAATCGATTCCAAAGTAGTCCAGGTAAGGCACACTGGATTGCGGTCAAGAACATTTTAAAATATCTGCGGAGGACCAAAGATATGTTCTTGGTGTATGGTGGTCAGGAAGAACTCAGTATTGAAGGATATACTGACGCTTCGTTCCAATCTGACCAGGATGATTTTCGATCGCAATCAGGCTATGTTTTTAGCTTGAATGGAGGAGCAATGGTGTGGAAGAGTTTCAAACAGTCTATAGTTGCTGATTCTACCACGGAAGCCGAGTATGTTGCAGCCTCAGAAGCATCCAAGGAGGCAGTGTGGATTCGTAAGTTCGTTCAAGAACTTGGTGTTGTTCCTTCGAGTGCAGATCCTTTGGTTATCTTCTGTGATAACACTGGAGCAATCGCACAAGCAAAGGAACCACGGTCGCACCAGAAGTCCAAACACATACAGAGACGGTTTCACTTGATCAGGGAGATCATAGATCGTGGTGAGATCAAGGTCTGCAAGGTTCATACAGATGACAATCTAGCTGACCCGCTTACTAAGCCTCTGGCGCAGCAGAAGCATGAGAAGCACTGTAATAATATGGGTTTGAGATTTCTCAACCATTAGATTAAGTGCAAGTGGGAGATTGTTGGGGTATGCCCTTAAGGCTAATGTTTGAGGCCTTGGGATTATATCAGTATCATGTATATTGACCTTGATTGATTCTAAAAGAGGAACGCCACTCGCCCCTTTCTCCTCTCGTGTGGTTCATCTTCATGCAAGGAAGAAGGCCAACCAGCAAAGACACATTTTTCCTTTGAAGGAGACGATCAAAGACTTCTTGGTGACTTGGTAGCACAAGGAAAGCAAGGAAGGAGGCCTATCTCATCCTGTGTGCGATTCCTTTGGAGAAGAGGCACTCGCCCCTTTTTCTTCTTCCAAGCCGCCACTCAAACAATGGCAATGGTAATGCTTTAATTCTCCTTTCATGGTTGATCATATTACCAAGTCATGCGATCATATTGAAACCTAGTATTTTCCCCACTGCAAAATTTTCGATCATGCATGTGACCTAGGTTTGCTTTCACAAATAACTAGAGCTCCGTGAGTATTTTCTTCCCTACATGTTCCTTATTCATCTTATATTTCTATTGATGATTCATGTTTTTATAGGGAAGGATGACTTGATCAAACTTCTTGTGTCCACTACTATTGGTCTTCACTGCTTTTTCATGATTCTGAACTATAAATTTGATTTGGTTGTATTGAAATATTTTGAACTTGTTATTTTGATATTGAGTTTGATATGGTTGTATGATATTTTGATATTCTGATGACATTGAGCACCTTGTGTAGGTGCATCCTGATACATGATGATTGTATAACTTTGTTGTTAAACTTGATGTTGGTGTATATGCCCTAGGACCTAGTTTTGGTCCATCTTTGTACTACTTAACTCTGATACTTATATATCATTCTAGCATTGTCATTATCTATGTTTGTTTACATTTGCGATTATGTACTTACATGATAATGTCCGTGGAGACAGATTGGATCTATGCTCAAATGGTTGTCCCCAGTCAATGTACCTGAGTGGATATGGGACAGCTCTGGTACTTGTGAGACTAGTATATGGACTGGTTAGGCACGAGGTGCTAACGCATGCATATGGGTATGTCAGTGGTGGATATACTGGACCAACCCACTGTGAGGCTATGACTTGGTGTCATGAGTTATCCTCACAAGTGACAGGAGATGCATTGATCCCTTGACTTAAGGTCATTGACCATTCTATATGGTAAGGAACATGGTTTGATACAACCTAATACCTCACCATAGTTAGGAGGTCAAAACGGTTGTCATTGAGCATGTTACGACCCATATGAGAAGGTCAATGGACAGACAGAGGATTTGCCCCTTCCTGAGGGAAGCTTGATATCCATGGAGCTCCTCTATGGTTTTATCACTAAAAGTGTATGACCATACCTTGGTGAAAGCATGATTTAGTCATAACCATGTGATTGGGTGAAAACAAGTGGTGACATACTTGTCCAATCGGATATCAATTCGGCAAAGAGACTGTAATGCATCTGTACCTAGTTGCGATGATGGGGATGTCGATTTCGATATCCATTCCGATGACTTGGGTAGCAGTGGCACACTGCTAGGTGCCACTCACTGCTTGTGGTGACCTTAGGTCAACACTGCCAACATCAGAGGAACCTATAGGGTCGCACACCATGATACTCGCGTTCTCGTATTGATCGGGAAGCCTTATGATTGAGTTATTGGATAGCTCGGATCGATTTGGGAGATTTCATCAGTGCCAATGGGCCTGATGAGATGGAAGAGAGTTATTGGAGACAAACTTCATTTTTGGCAGGTAGACCCGAAATTGACCCAGATTGGTCACATTTGGATCAGGGTTACATTGGATTGGATCCAATTGCTTAATCAACCCATGTAATGAAGTTTGGGCTGGCGCATTACCCAATGAGGCCTAATAACAAGTTGTCATGAAGAGGCAATAGGCTAAAAGGGCATAATGGGGAGAAAAGCTAACCCCATTGGCGCCAAGGGCATAATGAGATGAGCTTGGCGCAATTTGCTCCCTTTGGAAGGAATTGGCACCTCCCCTTTGTGCTTAGATGGAAAGCTTGCTTCTAAGGCAAGGCTTGAGGCATCTAAGGCATGGTACGCTTCTATGGTAAGTCTTGGGTGATTGCAAGGTGTTTATGGAAAAGTCTTGGAGACTTTCCAAAGCCATAAACCCTAATTGCCACCTCACCATTAACCCTAGCCGCCCCTCTTGATTGTTTGTGCCTCCACCCCTTTCTTTGGCCACCCCTTGCTTCTATGTTACTACCGAGAATTTCTCATGAAAGAAGTCAGTGGGAGGAAGTTTGACTTGGACGAGGTCCAAGTGCAACCACAGGACAAGGAGATGGAACCTGAGCCGCCTGCACCGGTTGCTAGGCAACCTAAGGCTCAGACACAGGTCCCACGTAGGTCTGGGAGGATTCGTCATGCACCTGACGATGACGCTGTGAGAGATTATGGCTTTATGGATTAAAGCAAGCGTCTCGAAGTTGGAATCTTTAGTTTGATGAAGCTGTGAGAGATTATGGCTTTATCAAAAGTGAAGATGACGCTTGTGTATACAAAAAATTCAGTGGGAGCTTGGTGACTTTTCTGGTCTTGTATGTAGATGACATACTGCTAATCCGAAATGACATCCCTAGTCTTCAGTATGTGAAGACATGGTTGGGGAAGTGTTTCGAGATGAGGGACTTAGGGGAGGCTACCTATATTCTAGGCATAAGGATCTACCGGGAAAGATCCAAGAGGCTACTGACCCTTAGTCAGAGTACTTACATTGATAAGGTCCTATAAAGGTGCAACTTGGAACAATCTAAGAAAGAATACCTTATAGTGAGACATGGTCGTACTCTCTCAAAGAACTAGTGTCCCACCACACAGGCTGAGAGGGATGACATGAGTCAAGTGTCCTATGCTTCAGCAGTGGGATCGATCATGTATGCAATGTTGTGTACTAGACCAAATGTGGCTTATGCTATGAGCATAACCAGCCGATACCAATCCACTCCGGGTCTGCAGCATTGGGTGGCTGTAAAGAACATTCTTAAGTATCTGACACGACCGCAAGTGCACGGTTATGTCGAAGTAATATAAAAGATGTCGAATACCACAGGGAGCAAGGTTGAGTACTAGAAAGTCTGAGTCCTGATAGCTAGGCAAATCAAAACGTGGGTTTTGAAAGTAGAAATCGAAAACAAACAAGTGCAACTACTTCGGTAGAGAAAAGATATGAGAGAGAATTCAGGGCTACGGCTTCCACCATGATGATAATCTTAATCGCACAAGAAAGATATTAGTTATTTGGTTTATTGGTTTTGCACAAGGAGTCTAACCCTAGGGTACAAGGTGCCCTCTCTCGAGTGATACGCCCCGGTGTTTGTTTTATACCGACCTCCTACTCTCGCGGTGGATCGTTCTAAGACGAACCCAATGAGCTCTATGGCAGATTATGAAATCCTTGAGCGAAGACCAAGCTCTCTCGTGTCGAGGTATCGCAAGTTTTACTCAGAGGTTCGACCCTTACGATCCTTCTCTCGATATGAATCGTAACGGCTAACACGCGATATTACTCGGCCAAGGTAAAACCACGAAATAAATACGTCAAAGTAAAATATGCTCATAATTCATACCAAATAACATAAATAGATACAAAGTTTGTAATTAAAATCATTAAAGGGTTTCCACCAAGCCACGAAATAGGGTTTACGCTACAATCGTCATTGAAACGCTCAAAATCTCTCTTTTAATGAAATGAAAAGTATAAGAAAACGAAGCTAAGGGGAAGGAGACGATGAACCAAAGGAATCCTGAAGAATTCATGATCATCGTGTGTCTCAATCTCCGAAAATCTCCAAAAGTCACCTCTGTCGCCGTGTTCTTCTGCCCACGCCGCTTCTTCACATGAATGCTCAATGATTAGGGCAAGAAAATTGGGGCTTTTATGTCCTATGCGTTCGCCTCTGAAAGCGCTTTCCATAGACACCTTACTTGCCTAATTTGGCCTCCGAACGGGTGAGAAATCGAAGGAAAACCGAGTGTGGGTCGGGCCGCTCGCGAACCTGGGTTAGAATCACGGTGAACCCCGACGGATTCACCTGGCCGTGATTCATTCTATGATTTCGGCAGAAAGAAGTGCGGTGAACCCCGCCGGGTTCACCTGGCCGTGATGTCTTTTGGACAGTTTTCGGCCAAATGGAATTCTGGTGAACCCCGCTGGGGTCCGCCCGGCCGTGATGCTCTCTGTGAGTTTTGCAGACTGGCGACTGGGATGGTGAACCCCGTGGGGTTCACCTGGCCGTGATTGTCAGGCTAACTCCAAACAAGTCCAAATTTGATAGGCGGCTTCGTTTTCGCATGAGAAATCGTCCCATAGCCTCAGAATCTTCAAAATATGTTGAAAAAAGGGTGTTTTTGCCTGAAATTCCATAAAAGTGACAAAAAGTGAAGATTCTGAATATATGAAGGAAATGAGCCTATAATGAGTATAAAAATGCCGAAATAAGACTAGATTTGACATGAAATAACTATGAAAATCACTACCAAAATGCAATGCATCAAAATACTCCAGACTTAAATCTTTGGTTTGTTGGTGTATATGCCCTAGGACCTAGTTTTGGACAACTTATGTACTACTTGACACTGATATTTATATATCATTCTAGCATTGTCATTATCATTGTTTGACTACACCTGCGATTGTGTACTTACATGATAATGTCCCTGGAGACAGATTGGATCTGTGCTCGAATTATAATCCCCAGTCGATGTACCTTAGTGGATATGGGACAGCTATGGTACTTGAGAGACTGGTATGTGGGCTGGTTAGGCACATGGTGCTAACGCAGACACATGGGTATATCATTGGGGATATACTGGATAGACCCGCTATGAGGCTATGACTTGGTGTCATGAGTTATCCTCATAAGTGACAGGAGATGCATTGATCCCTTGACTTGAGGTCATTGATCATTCTATATGGTTAGGGACTTGCTTTGATACAACCTAACACCTTGCCGTAGCTGGGAGGTCATAAGGGTTGTTATTGAGCATGTCACGACCCATATGAGAAGATCAATAGACAGACATAGGATTTGCCCCTTCCCTAAGGAAGTATGATATCCATAGAGCTCCTTTATGGTTCTATGACTGAGAGTGTATGGCCATACCCAGGTGAGAACCTGTTTTAGTCATAGCCATGTGATTGGATGAAAACAAGTGGTGACACACTTGTCCAATCGGATATTAGTACGGCAAAGAGACTGTAATGCATCTGTACCTAGTTGCGATGATGGGGATGTCGATGTCGATATCCATTCCAACGACCTGGGTAGCAGCGATGCACTGCTAGGTGCCACTCACTGCTTGTGATGACCTTTTGGTCAGCACTGCCAGCGTCAGAGGAACCTACAGGATCGCACACCTTGATACTTGAGTTCTCGTATTGATCGGGAAGCCTTATGATCGAGTTATTTGATAACTCGGATCTAATTGGGAGATTTCATCAGCGCCAATGGGCCTGATGAGATGGAAAAATGTTATTGGAGCCAAACTTCATTTTTGGCAGGTTGACCCGTATTTGACCATGGTTGGTCACATTTGGATTAGGGTTGCATTGGATTAGATCCAAGTGCTTAATCAACCTATGCAATGATGTTTGGGCTAGCTCATTATCCAATGAGGCCCAATAACAAGTTCTCATGAAGAGATGAGAGGCTAAAAGGGTATAATGGGGAGAAACATGAACCATTAGGCGCCTAGGGGCATAATGGGGTCATGTTGGCGCCTTTGCTTCATTATGGAAGTAAAGGGCGCCTCCCCCTCTCTTCCTAGGATGGAATGCATGCCTCTATGGCATTGCTTGAGGCGCAAGGCAAGGCCTTGGCGCACAAGGAAAGGCGTGGGAACAAAAGGTAAGGTTGAATGAGAATTATGGAAATGTCTTGGAGACTTTCCTTATCTCAAACCTCCTCATCCTAGCCCTACACTTGTCATGATCCTAGCCATTACCCTAACCGCCTCTTGCCCTATAAATATGACCCTAGTCGCCCCCTCTTGTGTGTAATCAATCCTTGAAGGCATGAACACAAGAAGAGGGGCGAAAGGCTTGGGGCAAGGGCGCATCTTCTTCCATAACCGCGAGCTTATTCCCTTCTTCCTCCTTGGAGCAAGAGAAGGAAAGGCTTGGCGGCATTCTCCCTTCTCCTCTCTTCTTCTTCAATTGGCGCTTCTACCTTGGAGGTGGCGCAAGCATTCAAGAAGAGAACTAAGGCTTGGATCTTCTTCCCGAGGCTAGCACCGGGCGTGGGAGAAGAGAACTCAAGAGATCCGTGTGTGTGAGACTGCAGAGGGCGTACACTTGGACGCCTACATCGGCATCGCTCCACATTGCTCTTAAGGTATTTCCTAACTCATCGTGTTGACTCCTTTGCATGCGATCTTCACTGGGTTTTTGGGACCGGCCTGTTTCGGGGACATTCTTCTGCTGCGAAAAATGTATGTCCATAACTCTGAAAATTGTAAAATGTCCCCGGGGTTTCCCAACAGTGGTATCAGAGCGACTTGCAAGACTCGAACGATGTTTTATGCTTTTCTTCCATGCTCACATGCCATATCTCTATTTTCGTAAATAGCATGATGCATGGCAATCGATTTTTCTAAAAGTAGAAAAATTAGGGTTTCTTGTTTCTATCATCCTCTCAATCTCTTTTGGATATTTGGACTATTTTTCTTGTTTGATTTAAAGATCAAAGGCGCACGTAATTTTGTCAAGTAGGACGGGCATTGTGTCTTCGGACTGGCCAAGTCTCTTGATCTGACAAAATTGCCAGCCGAATGGATCTCTGAAATCATCATGAAAAATAAATCGCAATAAACCAAAAGACTTGTGAGAAGAAGATGAGAAAAAGAAGCTGGTTTTGTGAAAAAGTAAAATTTCAGATTTTATGTTTTTCATGAGCATGTAGAATTGCATGAGTAAATACCTTGATTGTGCATGGTGTTGTGATCATTAGTCAAGCCCCCCTCTTGCATGCCTGCGATGTATCCTTGTGCGGCCTGCGTGCCATCTTTTTCATTATTTTTGTAAAAATTAAGAGGAAGATTAAGGGCTAGGCGCATCCTTCTTGGACCTTGATGCTCGCATCTTGCTTGATGGCGCAAGCATGCAAGGTGGCGCATGCAAGCTGGTGGTTGGTTGCTTGGTGGCGAAAAAGGTCTTGTCCCCTTGCATGGTGGCGCACCTTCATTGGAGGAAGACCATGGCATTGGCCGAACCTATGGGGAACTTCGAAAGTATTCCTCTATGGTTTGAGAGCTAAACCATGAGAGAAGGACCTTGGAGCCAACCTTGAAGTTCAAGCTAGAGGTCGGCTAGGCTAGGTCTAGTTTTGGGGCTTGAGTTCTAGGACAAGAGTTGAACCTATTTCATGGCATGGATTGGTTCAATGTCTTGTATAGGATATGATCACATCATCCTTTACTGCTTTTATTATTATCTGCAGAAGCATGCCTGAAATGTTTTACCGTTATGTTATCACTATAGGATTGCATGCCTGTAATGATAGACATAAGATAAAACTGAGATGATGAGACCTTAAACAAAAACCCTCAATTAAAATATCAAGTCTGGTAGCCTTCTAACGCGTAGCCCTCACTAAGCTATCGATCAGTGGAGTTGTGAATTGTTTCCCACCCTCGTGGGACACACCCACTTATCTTTAGAAAGTGCATGGTGGCAATGGTTTCCCCAGTCCAGTTTTAACCTGGGCGTGCCTTCGCAAGGAAACTCGTTGGCCCTGGGCATAACGGTTAGGAATGGACTTGACTAGAAGTTCACATGTGCTGGGCACATGGTGAAAGTCTAGAGGCATCGTTGAGAGGTAAAGGTTTCATGTTGTATCCAGCCCTCGCTGGACATGAAATGCCCAGACTGTCTCAACAAGGGGAGTTGCTTGGAGCAACCGGCCGGCGCGCCCACCTTAGGAAGCATGGGTTAATTTGTGCATCTCATCCCACCCTCGTGGGACGCAAAGCCTCATGTGAAATAAGGATCCCATCTCACTAGGAAGTTTTAAACTTCCCGATTGACTTTGTGGGTTGTCAATTCGAATATAAAATAGTGGGAGCCATGGTCATTTAAAACAAGTCCAGTTTAAATGACTCGAAGTAGTACTAATCTGCTGTTTCTTGGTTGTTGTAGAACAATGGCTGTGAACAATGGCAGATGGTCACTGCGATCTACCCTGGAAAGGGATAAGTTGGTTGGATCTAACTTAAAGGATTGGTATATGAATTTGAGAATTGTGCTCAAGCTCGAGAGGAAGCTATATATCCTTGAGAAGCCAATTCCTGAACCACTTCCATGCTTGGCCTCGGCGGCTGAGAAGGATGCTTATGATAAGCATCAAGCTGATACTTCGGAGGTTGCACAATTGATGCTAACCAACATGTCGCCCGAGCTTAGAGGGCAATATGAATCTAAGAGTGCCTCTGAAATTATTTCTAATCTAAGGCAGCTCTTTGATGCATTGGTTGAGCTCAACCCTCCCAAAGTAAACATTCAGTGCGTTGAGCCCAAAGGCTTAACTAATACATTGAAAACAAAGATGGAAAGAGTTAGGAATAATAAGTGCTACTCATGTGGAGGACCACCTCACATGATAAAGGACATAGTACGACTTCAGAATGAGAAGAAGAGAGGCAAGGCTTCGTCTTCATGCTCAGGTATTTATGTTACAGAAGTCAACCTTTCTACTTCTATGTCATGGGTATTGGATACCGCATGTGGAGCTCATATTTGTACTAATATGCAGGGGCTCAAGAAAAGTAGATCGGTGCGGCTTGGAGAGATTGACCTACGCGTTGGAAACGGGGCACAGGTTGCTGCTGTTGCTGTAGGCGTTTTGACTCTCTCCTTGCCTTCTGGACTTCAATTAGAACTAGACAATTGCTTTTGTGTACCTTCGCTAACAAAGAACATTGTATCCATTCCTTGCTTAGCGAGGAAAGGATTTAAATTTGAAATAAATAAGAACTCCTGTTCTTTTTCATTTGCAAATATGTTCTATGGGAAGGGTACTTTGTGCAATGGTCTATATATCTTGGATATGGAAAGTTCTATTTGTAACATAAGCAATAAGAGGACCAAACTGAGTGGTTCAGTTGGTGCTTTCCTATGGCACTGTCGATTAGCCCATATAAACAAGAATCGTATCCAACAACTCCATGCAAATGGATTGTTAGATTCAAGTTCCTTGGAGGAATTTGATACTTGTGAACCTTGTTTATTAGGGAAAATGACAGAGGCGCCCTTCACCAAGATTGGTGAGAGGGCAGAAGGTTTATTGGATCTCATACATACTGATGTGTGTGGGCCCTTCAATAAACAACCAGAGGAGGGTACAACTACTTCATTACCTTCACTGATGACTTCAGTAGGTATGGTTATGTCTACTTAATGAGACATAAATCTGAATCCTTTGAGAAATTCAAGGAGTTCAAGAATGAAGTAGAGAACCAGCTTGG
Source organism: Costus lasius (assembly GCA_027563935.2). NCBI lineage: Eukaryota > Viridiplantae > Streptophyta > Magnoliopsida > Zingiberales > Costaceae > Costus > Costus lasius. Next base: position 85,541,849 of record CM050446.2, read on the forward strand.
AAGATCCATTAAAGCTCTTCGATCAGATCGAGGTGGAGAATACCTGAGTGGTGAGTTCTTTGACTATCTGAGAGAGTGTGGGATCATATCCCAACTCACTCCTCCTGGAACACCTCAATGGAATGGTGTGTCTGAAAGGAGAAATCGAACTTTATTGGATATGGTTCGATCCATGATAAGTCATGCAACTCTACCTTCATCATTCTGGGGGCATGCACTAGCAACAGCTTCTCTGATACTGAATAATGTTCCATCTAAGAGTGTCTCCAGAATACCATACGAGGTGTGGAGTGGGAGACGCCCTAATCTCACGTTTATCAGGATCTGGGGATGTGAGGCTTATGTCAAACGTCAAGATTCTAGCAAGCTAGAACCTAGATCTGATAAGTGTGTGTTTGTGGGGTATCCTAAGGAAACTAAAGGATACTACTTCTATGTCCCAACCGAGAACAAAGTTTTTGTTGCTCGGGGTGCTGTCTTTCTAGAGAAAGAATTTCTTATGAAAGAAGTTAGTGGGAGGAAGTTTGACTTGGATGAGGTCCAAGTGCAAGCACAAGACAAAGAGATGGAATCTGAGCCACCTGCACCGGTTGCTAGGCAACCTGAGGCTCAGACACAGGTCCCGCATAGGTCTGGGAGAATTCATCGTGCACCTGAAAGGTATGGGTCGCTACCGACCCAACACGATGGGATCTTCATCATTGAGGATGAACCTAGAACCTATGATGAGGCGGTCAGTGGACCGGACTCCGAGAAATGGCTTGACGCCATGAGATCTGAGATGGATTCCATGTCGGCTAACCAAGTCTGGGATTTGGTTGAGCTGCCTGATGGGGTAAAACCCATAGGGTGTAAATGGGTCTTCAAGAAGAAGACAGACATGGATGGCAAAATAGTTACATATAAGGGTAGACTAGTGGCTAAAGGATTTAAACAAGTCCACGGGGTGGATTATGATGAAACCTTCTCGCCAGTTGCCATGATTAAATCCATTCGGATTCTGCTTGCTATAGCTGCATATCATGACTATGAGATATGATAGATGGATGTGAAAACAGCGTTCCTTAATAGGAAGCTGACTGAGGATGTGTATATGACACAACCTGATGGCTTCATCCATCCTGCAGAGGCTAATAAGGTCTGCAGGCTAAAGAGGTCCATTTATGGATTAAAGCAAGCATCTCGAAGTTGGAATCTTCGATTTGATGAGGCCGTGAGAGATTATGGCTTTATCAAAAGCGAAGATGACGCCTGTGTATACAGAAAATTCAGTGGAAGCTTGGTAATTTTTCTGGTCTTGTATGTTGATGACATACTGCTCATCGGAAACGACATCCCTAGTCTTCAAGCTGTGAAGACATGGTTGGGGAAGTTTTTCGAGATGAAAGACTTAGGGGAGGCCGCCTATATTCTAGGCGTGAGGATCTACCGGGATAGATCCAAGAGGCTCTTGGCCCTTAGTCAAAGTACTTACATTGATAAGGTATTGGAGAGGTTCTACATGGAGCAATCCAAGAAAGGATACCTTCCAGTGAGACATGGCCTTACTCTCTCAAAGAGCCAGTGTCCTACAACACAGGCTGAGAGGGATGACATGAGTCGAATTCCTTATGCTTCGGCAGTAGGATAGATCATGTATGCAATGTTATGTACTAGACCAGATGTGGCATATGCTGTGAGCATTACCAGCCGATACCAATCAAATCCAGGTCTACAGCACTGGGTGGCTGTAAAGAACATCCAAAAGTATCTGAGAAGAACTAAGGATTTGTTCTTGTTCTATGGGGGACAGGAAGAGCTCAGTATGCAGGGCTATACTAACGCATCGTTCTAGTCTGACCCTGACGACTTTAGATCGCAGGCCGGCTATGTGTTCAAGATAAATGGAGGCGCTGTATGTTGGAAAAGCTTCAAGCAATCCACCATAGCAGATTCTACAACCGAAGCTGAGTATGTGGCTGCTTCTGAGGCAGCCAAGGAAGCTGTTTGGATAAGGAAGTTCTTGTGTGATCTTCAAGTGGTACCTAGTGCAATGGATCCCATTGAACTCTACTATGACAACAATGGAGCAATTGCACAAGCCAAGGAACCACGGTCTCATCAAAGATCCAAACACATACTCAGAAGATTTCACCTGATCAGAGAGATCATTGACAGAGGTGATGTCAAGATTAGCAGAGTAGACATAGAGAACAATCTGGCAGACCCATTGACCAAGGCTTTGGCGCAGCAGAAGCATGATGGTCACGCTAGAGATATGGGGTTGAGATTCCTCAACTTCTAGGTCTTAGTGCAAGTGGGAGATTGTTGGTGTATATGCCCTAGGACCTAGTTTTGGTCAACTTATGTACTACTTGACACTGATATTTATATATCATTCTAGCATTGTCATTATCATTGTTTGACTACACCTGCGATTGTGTACTTACATGATAATGTCCCTGGAGACAGATTGGATCTGTGCTCGAATTATAATCCCCAGTCGATGTACCTTAGTGGATATGGGACAGCTATGGTACTTGAGAGACTGGTATGTGGGCTGGTTAGGCACGTGGTGTTAACGCAGACACATGGGTATATCATTGGGGATATACTGGATAGACCCGCTATGAGGCTATGACTTGGTGTCATGAGTTATCCTCATAAGTGACAGGAGATGCATTGATCCCTTGACTTGAGGTCATTGATCATTCTATATGGTTAGGGACTTGCTTTGATACAACCTAACACCTTGCCGTAGCTGGGTGGTCATAAGGGTTGTTATTGAGCATGTCACGACCCATATGAGAAGATCAATGGACAGACATAGGATTTGCCCCTTCCCTAAGGAAGTATGATATCCATGGAGCTCCTTTATGGTTCTATGACTGAGAGTGTATGGCCATACCCAGGTGAGAACCTGTTTTAGTCATAGCCATGTGATTGGATGAAAACAAGTGGTGACACACTTGTCCAATCGGATATCAGTACGGCAAAGAGACTGTAATGCATCTGTACCTAGTTGCGATGATGGGGATGTCGATGTCGATATCCATTCCAACGACCTGGGTAGCAGCGATGCACTGCTAGGTGCCACTCACTGCTTGTGATGACCTTTTGGTCAGCACTGCCAGCGTCAGAGGAACCTACAGGGTCGCACACCTTGATACTTGAGTTCTCGTATTGATCGGGAAGCCTTATGATCGAGTTATTGGATAACTCGGATCTAATTGGGAGATTTAATCAGCGCCAATGGGCCTGATGAGATGGAAGAATGTTATTGGAGCCAAACTTCATTTTTGGCAGGTTGACCCGTATTTGACCATGGTTGGTCACATTTGGATTAGGGTTGCATTGGATTGGATCCAAGTGCTTAATCAACCTATGCAATGATGTTTGGGCTAGCTCATTATCCAATGAGGCCCAATAACAAGTTCTCATGAAGAGGTGAGAGGCTAAAAGGGTATAATGGGGAGAAACATGAACCATTAGGCGCCTAGGGGCATAATGGGGTCATGTTGGCGCCTTTGCTTCATTATGGAAGTAAAGGGCGCCTCCCCCTCTCTTCCTAGGATGGAATGCATGCCTCTATGGCATTGCTTGAGGCGCAAGGCAAGGCCTTGGCGCACAAGGAAAGGCGTGGTTTCAAAAGGTAAAGTTGAATGAGAATTATGGAAATGTCTTGGAGACTTTCCTTATCTCAAACCTCCTCATCCTAGCCCTACACTTGTCATGATCCTAGCCATTACCCTAACCGCCTCTTGCCCTATAAATATGACCCTAGTCGCCCCCTCTTGTGTGTAATCAATCCTTGAAGGCGTGAACACAAGAAGAGGGGCGAAAGGCTTGGGGCAAGGGCGCATCTTCTTCCATAACCGCGAGCTTCTTCCCTTCTTCCTCCTTGGCGCAAGAGAAGGAAAGGCTTGGCGGCATTCTCCCTTCTCCTCTCTTCTTCTTCAATTGGCGCTTCTACCTTGGAGGTGGCGCAAGCATTCAAGAAGAGAACTAAGGCTTGGATCTTCTTCCCGAGGCTAGCACCGGGCGTGGGAGAAGAGAACTCAAGAGATCCGTGTGTGTGAGACTGCAGAGGGCGTACACTTGGACGCCTACATCGGCATCGCTCCACATTGCTCTTAAGGTATTTCCTAACTCATCGTGTCGACTCCCTTGCATGCGATCTTCACTGGGTTTTTGGGACCGGCCTGTTTCGGGGACATTCTTCCGCTGCGAAAAATGTATGTCCATAACTCTGAAAATTGTAAAATATCCCCGGGGTTTCCCAACATGGTTGTCCTCAAGCAATAAAATAAGATGAGGTACATGATTGGTAAAAGAGCAATCTTTCATGTCAAGATATACATCCAAGTTAGAAAAAAAATATTTAATACCAATCCAAGATCTAATCAGGAGAAATTAAGTAAATGGTTGTCTCAAGTGTCCAACAGTTTGATCCCACAATAACTAGATGCTAAACAACCTAGTAAGCAACAAACATATGATTCAATCAAGCCTACACACCATACTTATGCAATTCTATTCTCTCCAAATCAAATCGTTGGGGTTAACTCAGATGTTTTATGTGGAGTATGATACACTGATTATTGCATTGGACTTCAACACATAACCTTAGGTACCATTGCCAATTTCACAATGCCAAGTAGAGGAGTCTTTTTATTGATTTTAACTTCACATCCCTTAGATTTCAACTCATGTCCTTCGGTACCACTGCCAATTTTGCGCAGTGCCAAGTAGAGGAATCTAAGGGTGCAAAATATATTTTTTTTATTCATGCTCAGCAGTTGGAAACATATCCTTTTTGACAAATGCAGTGTCTCCCTAACAATAGAAAGGAATTCAAAGAATAACTAAGAGAATATGTATCTCAATACGATTCTCATGTAAGATGCAAACTTGAGTTGATTTAACAATCATAGTTATGTTTGACTCACTAATGAACTACTCAAAATCAATCCAAATCACAAAATTTCTAAATCATAGAACATACAGATATGATCAAACAGTATTTCTAACAATGAGGTATACTCTAGACTTACTTCTTTGATTATTCTTAACCAATCAAGTATTCAACTCAAAATTTTGAAATAGCTTTCATAGGACAAGTCTCATGATAGACACATGAATTCATGAATAATAAGCATCATAACATCATTCAAGATTTTCATAGCATGAAATCACAATCATCATAGCAAAGTACTGATATAAGCATGAAAGTAAAGTGCAAAGTGTCATACATAACTGTCATAGAGTGGGGCCTGAAGAAGTGGACCAGGGCCACGAATATAATGGCATATAAGATACAATGCCACATAATATCCATGGGATAACAGTATCAATCTCCAAAAAGAAACATTAAAGCATCACATCAAATCACATCGCAACCACGTGTAGAAATAAAGTAGAGACCGGAGTAAAGAAAGCTCGCCCACTCTAAATTTTTGCATAGTCCTTTATGCAATACCATTATGTGCGAGAAGTGGGTGCTGAAATAGATATCCTGGGCAGCTACTTCTTTTTGCACGAGCAGGAGCCAGAAGCTTTCGTGCTCGAGCTCTTCTTCTTCCCACGCGCACTATAATCCGGCTCAACCTCCTCATCTGAAGGAAAAACGCTGTCGGAGGAGATGTCCATCTGAGCCCTGTGCTCCTCAGAGGCAAAGGCGAGGCGTTCATCCATCGCGGATAGCTTTCCCCAAATAGAGCTCAGCATTTTGTGCTGGCGTTGCATACCAGCTTCATTTGATTCCCTTCGAGCGGCGTAGTCCTGCTGCATGTGAAAGATGGTAGTGTCCATGTGATCGATCAACTCTCGTTGATGGAGCTGTTCCTCCTTGATTTCCTGCAATACAGACATCATAGAATTGTGAGAGGAGGTGCCACCAAAAGAAAATGCTCTGGGTGCTGGTGGTCCTGTGTCAACTGGATCGGGCTGTGCGTCCTCAACTGGCTGGATGCTCCAGTTTCAACGAACTATGATAGATGTGCACTCCGGGTTTGGCAAAGGTAAGCAGAAGGGGTTTCCCTTGAATGTCATACAGTAAGAATCTCCCTTGCGTATAATCAGTTTCATGGCAACGCAAGACTCGATGTCGAGCCTGTTGTTGCTGGTAGCCTCCAATGTGCCGTAGGGAATGATGCCGAGGGAAACAGCCAGAGGTGTGATCAAGCCGCCGATCACTATCGCCCCCCTCAAAGAACGGGCGACGCGGCTGAAATGCTTTGCCAAATAATATCCTGAATCGACTCTAAAAGTGTGGAGCATGCACCAGATATAAAATAATTCAGTCTGTCGAACCATACCGTCACTTTCACTGCGGCCAAAGAGAGTATGGGCCAATACGCGGTTAACATACTTGATCACTGGGTTGCACAGACTGGATGCGCGAGCTGTGCGAGCGGAGTAGACGTGCTCGTTAGTGATAGTGCCCCAGAAGTTCTGCTCACTATACTCAGTAGGGACTCTGCGTGCGCTAGGCTGTGAAAAACCATAAATACCGCGGAACTGTGAAAGAGATAGGATGTGTTCGATGTTACCCAGGCGGAAGGATAGACGGCCTGGATCATTCTCAAGCATAGGATCGGCTTTAACTTCCAATGAACTCAGAAATTCTAGCATGGTACCGATGTAGGTGGGTGAGAATAGCTGCTGAAATTGCTCCCACCCGATGGATGCATACATCAAGTCAAAGTCTCCAAGCATCCCTAGCATCTGTAAGGTGGTTCGGTCTAGATACCTCGTATTGAGCACGCGGCGTTGTCGCAGAATCTGATACTATGCCTTTTGTGCGGCGTTCCGGAAGATAATCCCGAACTCATTCGGGGGAGACACATAAGGCTGTGGTCAGCTGGCAGGCGTGCGACCGTGATGAGACGAAGAAGAGCCTGGCGTAGCTGAAGAAGGCCGGTAGGAAGGAGGATTAAGCGTCGGCTCATACTCCTCATCGTCCGTGGCGGACGAATCTAACAGCGCCTGTTGAGGGCGTGAAGTTCTCTTGCTGGCCATGGCCTTCGCCCTTGGAGGCATTGTGCTGAGATGATTGGAAGACGACTGGTAAGTGTCGACTGTGAGAAATCTGGTTGGAGGTGGTCTCAGATCAGAGGTGGTGGCGGATCAGCAGAAAGTCGGCAAAATCGGGCAACACAAAGATCCGATGTGAAACCGGCGAGAAGAGCTAGATCAGACTACAAGGAATCATAAATCAGAACCTAAGAGATCGCCTTTGAATGTCGAGAACGAGAGAAAGCGGCGGAATCGGTCGATCTCGTTGAGCACGGGAGGCGGCAACGGAAACCTGCGCGATCTGGCGAGGCGAAAACATAGAACCGATTCAAGAAAAAACTGGTATGGAAGAGAGGGAAAACCTAGATCAAACCCTTAGAAATCCCTTTGGAGGTTTAGAAGAGGAGAAGGCGGTGCGATCGGTTGGATTCCGCCAAGTATGGAAGGCGGCGGCTGAAGCTTTTGTGCGCGTGCCCTAGTTTCGGGCGAACAAGGGTTGGAATTCTAGTGAACCCGCCTGGGTTCACTCGCCCGTGAAGCATACTGTGGTTAGGCTGAAGCAACAGAAACACGGGTGAACCCGCTGGGGTTCACCGACCCGTGAAGCATTCTAGAAAATTTTTTGGTTTTCAGAATCGTGGTGAACCCCGTGAGGTTCACCTGCATGTGAAGTCCTCTGGTCACTAAGCCTGTCGCACTGTACAGTACACATCACGGTGAACCCCATGGGGTTCACCAGGCCGTGATGTTCACTGTATGCTCAAAAAAATCTGGAAAAATTCTGGAAAAATTCCCATGTGCTCCAACTTCTTACTACAACATATAGAGACATCAAATTAGTAGCAATCCCCTCTAGAAAAGCAAAATAAAAGAAAAACAAAACAATGATCAAAACACTAAATAATCGACATGGAGAAACTATGCATAAAAACTAAAATTAAGCAAAAACTTGGGTTGCCTCCCAAGAGCGCTAGGTTTAGGTCGGTAGCTCGACCATGACAGTTTTCAAAGTTTCAAATCCAGAGGGTCTGAGAGAGCTAAAACTTCCTCTCTCTCAACCCGCTCATCTTCAAAGTAATGCTTGAGGCGGTGCCCGTTTATTGTGAAGCTCCCAGTTCGTTCTGTCCAAATTGTGATGGCACTATATGGTTGAACTTTCTGAACTATGAAAGGACTAGACCACCTCGTGCGAAGCTTTCCTGGAAACAATCGAAGTCTTGAATTAAACAGAAGTACTTAGTCTCCCTCATGAAATTCTTTCTTTGTTATGCGCTTATCGTGCCAAAATTTGGTGCGTGCTTTGTAGCTCTTGGCATTCTCAGTAGGGATTGTCAAGGTAAGTTCCAATGGATCCACTTCTCTTCTAGGCGGCTCAACATCCTGCGTGGCTCTGTCCACAATGTCCACGCTGCAGCACGTACCTGCAAGAAGGTTTTTTCAGAGTGTTAGTTAAATCAAAGTGAATAACGTTGCCACAGACGTTCAAGGACAGTTTCCCATTCTTGACATCCATGATAGCGCCAGTAGTGGCAAGAAAAGGTCTCCCCAAAATGATAGGGAGCCTATCATCCTCATCAATTTTCAAAATCATAAAGTCGGCAGGAATAAAGTAATCTCCTACTTTAACAGGTAAGTCCTCTAAAATACCAATTGGGTGACGCACAGATCGGTCTGCAAGCTGTATAGAAATGTTAGTGGGCTGCAAATCCCCTAAGTATAGCCTTTTACAAAGTGAAAGTGGCATGAGGCTAACGCTCACTCCTAAGTCGCACAGAGCCCTCTGAAAAGACATCTCCCCAATCTGGCAGGGTAAGGAGAAACTGCCTGGGTCCTTAAGCTTCTGAGGGAGCTTGTTCTGAATGATGGCGCTGCACTCTTCAGTAAGTGCAACAGTCCCTTGATCTTCTAGCTTCCTCTTGTTTGATAAGATATCTTTTAGAAATTTCGCATAAGTCGGCATCTGCGAGAGAGCATCAACGAAAGGGATATTAATATAAAGTTTCTTTAAAACCTCTAAAAACTTACCAAACTGCTTGTCCAATTTAGCCTTGACAAGCCTCTGTGGAAAGGGAATCGGTGGCTTATATGTTGGCGGTCCCACATAGGGCCGCTCCTCCTCAACTGGCTCAGGTGCCACCGGTGTTGCATTCGAATGTGGTTCCACAGGTTCTGGTATTGTCTCTTCTATCCTGTCATATGTCGGCATCTTTGGGTCTTCCAATTGCTTGCCGCTCCGAGTAGAGATTGCATTGCACTGCTCCCTCGGGTTTACTTCTGGTTGGGATGGTAGCTTCCACGGTGCTTTAGAAGATGAGCTAGCTTGCTGGGCTAGCTGACTTTCTAGCATTTCATTGTGTATTTCTAGGGAATTCATCCTCGTCATCATCATCTTCATCATGTTTGTAAGTCCTTCAAGTTGCTTGCTTAGATTTGAATCATTGTTGGGTCTTGGCTGTTGTGGTTGTGGCGGCGGTGCATTGCAGTTTCTGGCCTGGAATCCTGGTAGTCTGAAATTGTTCTGTTGGGGTTGCCTAAAGTTTCCTTGTGGGGGCTGGGTTTGTTGTGGTGGAACTTATCCAGGCTGAATCGGCTGAGTTGTCCGGTAAGAGAAATTTGGGTGGTTGTGCAATCCTGGATTGTAGTAGTTGGAATAAGGGATATTGTTCTAGTTGAAATTTCCAACTGCATTCAATTACTCAGGATGAGCTGCAGCCATCTGTCCATCTCCTACCTGGCAATCTGCCCCTGCATGACCTACAACTCCATAGACCTCACAAGTAATAGCGTTAACATCCATAGAATTAACAGACCAAGAATCAAGCTTCCTAGTCAAACTATCAACCTTAGCCGTGAGTGCAGTAAGAGAGTCAAGGTCATACTTACCTGACTTCTTGGTAGAAGTACCTCTTTCAGATGTCCATTGGTGATAGTTAATCGCCATGTCCTCGAGAAGCTTCATTGCATCTTCCACTCTCCTATTCATCAAAGCGCCTCCCGCTGCAGTGTACACTGTAAGCCTCGTGTTGTAATCCAGACCATTGTAAAACCTTTGGATCAAAACCCAAGTCTCTACACCATGATGTGGGCACATCCTTTGGAGCTCCTTAAACCTCTCCCAAGCTTCGTATAGGGATTCTCCATCTTTTTGCATAAAGCTCGTTATCTGATTTCGCAATTAGATTATTTTTTATGGAGGGAAGTACTTAGAGAGAAAGGCTTGAGAAAGCTCTGCCCATGTTCTTATCGAAGTAGCAGGTAGTGTCTGCAGCCAAGCTCTCGCCCTGTCCCTCAGAGAGAAGGGGAATAGTTGCAATCTGATAGCATCAGCAGACACTCCATTATTCTTCAACATATCGCAATATTCCAAAAAAATAGAAAGGTGCATGTTGGGGTCCTCAAGAGGAGAAACACCAAATTGGTTTTGTTGCACCATAGAAAGAAGAGCAGGTTTTATTTCAAAATTGTTGGCCTCAACAGCAGGCCTAGCAATCCCTGATTGGAAACCATAAGTGTAGGGTGCAGAACAATCCTTCAATGTCCTGTTATTGTTACAGTTGTTGCCTATTGGTTGTTGTACTCTATCATTGTTCACTTCAATCTGAATGTGTTCCATCTGTCTTCCTTCTCCATGATGGTTCATGATTTCTTTCTTCATAATTTGATTTTGCTTCCTTCTTGTCCGGAAGGTGCGCTCGATCTCTGGATCAATGTCAAAGAATGTACCTGCCCTAGAACTTCTTCACATAAAATGGTCAGTGAAAACTTTAAAGTTCTAAGACAGCAGGCAAATAAGAAGAAAAAGAAATTTGCAGTGCAGTAAAGAAAATAAAAACTAATCTAAAGCCTAATCTACCAATTCTCGGAAGTATACTAATATCAAACGTTGCTCCCTGGCAACGGCGCCAAAAACTTGACATGACCGCAAGTACACGGTTATGTCGAAGTAATATAAAAGATGTTGAATCCCACAGGGAGCAAGGTTGAGTACTAGAAAGTCCGAGTCCTGATGGTTAGGCAAATCAAAACGTGGGTTTTGAAAGCAGAAATCAAAAACAAACAAGTGCAACTACTTCGGTAGAGAAAAGATATAAGAGAGATTTCAGGGCTACGGCTTCCACCACGATGATAATCTTAATCGTACAAGAAAGATATTAGTTATTTGGTTTATTGGTTTTGCACAAGGAGTCTAACCCTAGGGTACAAGGTGCCCTCTCTTGAGTGGTACACCCCGGTGTTTGTTTTAGACCGACCTCCTACTCTTGTGGTGGATTGTTCTAAGATGAACCCAATGAGCTCTATGGCAGATTATGAAATCCTTGAGCGAAGACCAAGCACTCTCGTGTCGAAGTCTCGCAAGTTTTACTCAGAGGTTCGACCCTTACGATCCTTCTCTCGATATGAATCGTAACGGCTAACACGCGATATTACTCGGCCAAGGTAAAACCACAAAATAAATACATCAAAGTAAAATATGCTCACAATTCATACCAAATAACATAAATAGATACAAAGTTTGCAATTAAAATCATCAAAGGGTTTCCACCAAGCCCCGAAATAGGGTTTACGCTATAATCGTCATTGAAACGCTCAAAATCTCTCTTTTAATGAAATGAAAAGTATAAGAAAACAAAGCTAAGGGGAAGGAGATGATGAACCGAAGGAATCCTGAAGAATTCGTGATGATCGTGTGTCTCAATCTCAAAAAATCTCCAAAAGTCGCCTCTGTCGCTGTGTTCTTCCGCCCGCGCCGCTTCTTCACGTGAATGCTCGATGATTAGGGCAAGAAAATTGGGGCTTTTATGTCCTATGTGTTCGCCTCTGAAAGAGCTTTCCATAGACACCTTACTTGCCTAATTTGGCCTCCGAACGAGTGAGAAATCGAAGGAAAACCGTGTGTGGGTCGGGCCGCTCGCGAACCTGGGTTAGAATCATGGTGAACCCCGCCGGGTTCACCTGGCCATGATGTCTTCTGGACAGTTTTTGGCCAAATGGAATTCTAGTGAACCCCGCTGGGGTTCAACCGGCAGTGATGCTCTCTGTGAGTTTTGCAGACTAGAGACTGGGATGGTGAACCCCGTGGGGTTCACCTGGCCGTGATTCTCAGGCTAACTCCAAACAAGCCCAAATTTGACAGGCGGCTTCGTTTTCGCATGAGAAATCATCCCATGACCTCATAATCTTCAAAATATGTTGAAAAAAGGCTGTTTTTACCTGAAATTCCATAAAAGTGCCAAAAAGTAAAGATTCTGAAGATATAAAGGAAATAAGCCTATAATGAGTATAAAAATTCCGAAATAAGCATAGATTTGACATGAAATAACTATGAAAATTACTACCAAAATACAATGCATCAGTATCATAGAGGAACTAAGGATTTGTTCTTGGTCTATGGGGGGCAGGAAGTGCTCAGTGTCCAGGGCTACACTTATGCATCGTTCCAGTCTGACCCTGATGACTTTAGATCGTAGGGCGGCTATGTGTTCAAGATGAATGGAGGCGTTGTATGCTGGAAGAGCTTCAAGCAATCCACCATAGTTGATTCTACAACCGAGGCTGAGTATGTGGCTGCTTCTGAGGCAGCCAAAGAAGCTGTTTGGATAAGGAAGTTCACTTTGGAACTTGGGAAATTTCACAAGCGAAGGAGCCACGGTCTCATCAAAGGTCCAAACACATACTCAGGAGATTTCACCTGATCAGAGAGATCATTGACCGAGGTGATGTCAAGATTAGTAGAGTTCACACAGAGAACAATATGGCAGACCCACTAACCAAGGCTTTGGCGTAGCAGAACCATGATTGCCACGCTAGGGATATAGGGTTGAGGGTCCTCAACCTCTAGGTGTTAGTGCAAGTGGGAGATTGTTGGTATATATGCCCTGAGACCTAGTATTGGTCCATCTTTGTACTACTTGACTCTAATATTTATATCGTTCTGGCATTGTCGTTATCATTGTTTATCTACATCTGCGATTGTATACTTACATGATAATGTCCATGGAAACAGATTGGATCTGTGCTCAAATGTTTGTCCCCAATCAATGTACCTTAGTGGATAAGGAACAGCTATGGTATATGAGAGACTGGTATATGGGCTGGTTAGGCACGAGGTGCTAACGCAGACATATGGTTATATCAGTGGTAGACATACTGGACCAACCCGCTGTGAGGCAATGATTTGGTGTCATGAGTTATCCTCACAAGTGACAGGAGATGCATTGATCCCTTGATATACATGGGGCTCCTCTATGGTTCTATGATTGAAAGTGTATGGTCATACCCAGATGAGAACCTGATTTAGTCATGACCATGAGATTGGGTAAAAACAAGTGGTGACACACTTGTCTAATCAGATATCCGTTTGGCAAAGAGACTGTAATGCATTTGTACCTAGTTGCGATGATGGGGATATCGATGTCAATATCCATTCCAACGACTTGGGTAGCAGCGATGCACTACTAGGTGCCACTCACTGCCTGTGGTGACCTTATGTTAGCACTGCCAACTGTTGTAGTCCATAAGTGCACGGATACTCGAAGTAATATTTAAGATATCGAACCATAGAGACCTCGTTGTTAAGTACTGACGAATTGAGTTTTCACTAGAAAAGCAAATTGAGAATTATGAAAATAACGATCGAACGGTATATGAAAAATTAGAGTGAGAGAATTGGGACTAGGGGTTTATCCACCTTAATATTTATGACTAGATATAATTAAAGATTCATTAATCTATTTTTGTTATGGTAAAGATATAGCTTACTTAATAAAGAAATTAACTCGCTCTCGCATAATTAATCTACAAAGAACGATCTTCACTCTCGTGCAAGATCCATTCAATATTTAATAAAAGTAAACTTTGGTCAAAGAGATTAAGAATCACTCTCGTGCATTCTATCTCAATATCAAGATCTCAAGCAAAACTAAGCACTCTCGTACCTTAGTTTCACAGGTTTTACTTAAGGGGTTCTAACAATCCAACATCTATCTCCAGCATGTTTTCAAGTTTAAAATAGTAATAATCTCTTGGTCAAGACATCAACAAGAGTTAAACTTCTAAAATCTAAAAATAAGAACACAACTAATCTCTTACGATGAGTTCCTATTATAAATTTTAGGGTTCGAAGTTTCGTGATATCATCTTCTCAGTCCGTAACACAAAACTCTAAGACATGTTAATGCAATGATACTAGAAACGATTAAAGGCATAAGTTACTTAAGTAAAATTACCATACCAAAAATATATTGATGTAAGAAAAAAATCATCTAGTCATTGAAATATCAAGGGGATTAAACCCCCATGTCCCAAAGCAAGGTTTAAGCTAGCATGATGGAAGAATTAGAACAAAACATGATTTTTGAATGATTAGAAATCGTTAGGCAGGAGTAAAAGTTACAAAACAGGGCTGTAATCAAAATTACACCCCGTAATTTGCCTTGAAGTCGCGATGAACAGTGTCGTGACCGCATTTTTGATGATTTCTCCCTCGATCGATCTCATATCGCTTTGAAACTTCTGTGGTGTGTTCTTCTTCCTCAGGCGAAGCTTCCTTTGAAAAATCATGGCCGGAGATGGTCTGTGCGACAAATAGCGACGAACCCTAGCGCGGCGGCGATTCCTTAAAATTCTCCTTAAATACATGATAAAAATTGTTCCTTTTGCTTCGCAAATCTTTGCCTACTGATGTCACATCCCGTTATCTTAACCCCAAACAAGCAACACAAGTCATAGAGAAACAGGATGTTATCATACAAGATCGATTCACATGCTAGGTAAAACCAAGTTCAAGAAAACACGATCTGAAAATTTTCGAGAATCCATACATAGAATCTCAGCGAAAACACAATTTCAGAAATGTACCTGCCACCACGCAATACTTGCACTAGACATATGCAAGTTCACATTTATATCAAATCCGTTTGCAAAAATACCAATCGACTCAAATTGGAAACCAAAGTCACAATGTCGATTCTATAAACTCATGAAACTAACATGAATAATACCAAACACCGAAACCAGGCCAAAGCCCGCGGTGACACAAAAATCAAAACTTCAAAACTTAAAACTGCCACAGCCGGCAACACAAGTTCACATAATTCGGCCACAACCGGCCCCAGTTAATTAAGCACAAAAGTCTTATACATTAACCAGCATAATACCCATATCAACGCTAACTCAAGAAATGCGCCCCTGCTCTACACCTGAAAATAGTGAGGGAGTGAGCTACACAGCCCAGTGAGTGGATAGTCTCAAACGACCATCCATAACATACACTCAAAAATACATGCAGATTATTTTAAAAACATTTAACAGAATATCATGTCAACATATAACAAAATTAAAGGACAGAACTCATATAAAACAATCAGGTGTAAACTGCTAAGACATCATTGTCACCAAAGAGTAACCAGGGTTCTAGAGCTATACTCTAAACCAACTAATGACTTAATTGACCTAGTTGTCCAGCATAATCAATAGTGACCATTATGGTCCAACCCGGCTTTGGCCTAAGCACTGGGAGAAGCCTGCAAATCACATGCAACATATATACATGGACAGTGTGTAGACTCAAGAGGTAATCACCACCTGGTCAAGATGTGATACCTTGATCTACACCACCCCATAACACAAAAATCTAAGCGTCTAAGAGTGATGACATCAAGAGGTGGCCCCTGTCCGACCAAGACATGGCACTTTGCGTCTTATATCACTCGTTCTCCCAAAGGGTTCCTTAACTGGACAACACCAGACATATCTTATATCTTATTTCACAAAAGTGGACTCCTAAGTGTCAACTAAACTCTAGGATAGTCATTTTTATCACAATAATCACATCAGGCAGGCTGAACAACAACCCCCTCACATATCACAATACAGGGCTGAAATCTCAAACCCTTAACATATCACATATAGACTATCCCCTTGAGTACACGGTTACACTTAGCCTTAGTCCTATCCATCCCATAACACATAACATTCGAAACCACATATAACCACATAATATTTTATAGAGTCCTTAGGTTTCATGCAAGCATGGTTTAACCTTTTCTAAGTTATCACCCAAAGTTATCAATCAATATTTCATGTCATTACTTTCTGCATACACCATTCAATTAAAAATACATAATAATATAGAAAATTCACTAAATTTCGTTCACAATTAACATAAATGCAGAATATCACATATTCATAGTTTTCTTCTAATTCTGATAACAAAAGACAGAAATACCCCTAGTTCAAAGTTTAAGTCATACAAGAAAAGTTATCCAAAAATTTCGTAAAAATATTCATTACGTCCCTCATGATCCCTAGATTCGTAATTTCAAGTTTTCCCCAATTTTAACTAGGAAATTTACCGAATTACCCCTAGGTCAATTTCAGTCAACAGAAACTTTTATTTCTAAAAATTCCGAAAAAAATACAGTAGAATCCTCATATACCTAATTTCATGAATATCAAGTTTTCCCCAATTTTTACCCATGCATTTGGACGTAATTTCATGAAGAAGGGTCAAAATTCTCCTTCAAGCCCTAATCTTCATGCAATTGAAATTCTAAAGCTACATACATGTTTAATCAAAGTCCAATTTAGGATTAAGAGTCTTCAAAAACGAAAAGCCCTAATTTTCATGCAAGCTAGGGTTTCAAAAATTTGGGAAAAACAAGGAAAACATGTACAATTGAAATTAAGAGATCATGCCATACTCCTATGCATTAATCTTCTCTAAAACAAGCAATGCATCCAATTTTCGTGAACTAGGTAAAGGAGAACATCCACTCACCTCAACCGTGAACACCAAGATGAAAAATCTCTCTTACAAACTCGTCTAAGGCCTTGAAAGACGCCACCAATGGAAGAAGAAACGCCACCAATCACCCAAGAACGCCGGCCAAGGGAGAAGAAAGAAAGGAAATTTCGCCCAAGCCTCCAAGAATCGCCCAAGCCTTCAAGAAAATCGCCAACTTCTTTGCCCTAGCCGTCCACCTCTTAGATTTTCGATTTTTAACTTTTAAACCCGCTAACCAATTAATCCAAATAGGGTTTAACCCACTAACTAATTAATTCAAATCCATCTAATTTAAGTGCAAACCCAATAACTAATTAATTTAACCATTAACTAACAATTTAACCATTCACTTAAACGAAAATCCAATAAGGATTAACTTAACATCCAATAAGGTCTATTTAATTAATTACAAATTAACAACCAATAAATTTCTAATTAATTAATTATAAATTAACAACCAATAATCTCTAATCAATTAATTACAAATTAACAATCAATAAGCCAGTTAATTAACATCCAATAAGCTAGTTAATTAACATCCAATACTGCTTAACGTAATATCCACAATCAATGATTTTATTTAAATCAAAATAATACTTACCAGGACTTAAGATCCTTGGATCTTACAACTGATCCTGAGTCTTCCCCTTTTTTCAGATCTTCAATTGGTGCCTAAATCTCTAAAAATCGTGTTTTTAAGGTTTCGGCAGAAAAATCAGAAATCTGGGTGCAAAATTACGGTACCGTGAAAAACGTCATGGTACTGCCGTAATTTTGCCTCGGAAGTTTTGTAAGGAATTCGTCTGAAATTACGGTATCGTGATGATTTGTCCCAAAATTACGGTAGTGCCGTATTTCTCTTGGTTGACTCTGAAAGTTTCTTTGTGAAATCGTCTGGAATTGCGGCACCATGAAAAAATTTACGGCAGTGTCGTATTTTGCCTAGAGCCTCTGGTCAGATTTGCTAAAATTACTGCATCGTAATGAATTTGACCAAAATTACGCCCGATCCTTGCGGAGATGATTGCGGACGATCCAGAAGTTTATATTCGATGCCGTAAGAAGTAAAACGGGAGCTTTGGACTGGAGGATTAGAGAGAGACCAAAAGCCCTAAATTTCACGCACCATCAAGGGAGAAATCGGGATCGACGCCGCCGCCAAGGGTTTCGCCGCCACGCTCGATCCAGATGATCTCCGGCCTCGATTTTCATACCAAAGCTTTGTCAGGAGGAGGAGACAACACACCAAAAGTTTCAGACCGAGAGGAGATCGATTGGAGGAGAAATCGAAGAACAAAGCATCGCCGACACTGTTCACCGAAGCTATTTGGAGATTACGGCTGTGAAATTCTTCACAGCCGTCCTGTATTTTCTAACTTCTCTTTTCTTTCGATTTACGATCCTCTGAAACCATGATTTGCTGTAATTCCCTCATGATGACAGCTTAAACTATTTTTGGGACATGGGGGAGTAATTTACTTAACTTCCAATGACTAGATAACTCTTTTATTTCAATATTTCGTTGAGTTTAATCTTAGCATGATGATTTTACTCTTGTAATAATTGTGCTTAGACTCTCTATAAGTTCATATTACTAATTATGTTCTTAGAATTTTCGCTTGAGACTAAAAGGTAATTGCTTGAAAATTTGGAACCCTAGAACTGCATGTTATGATCCCTTCCTTAGGTTAGATCCACCTTGATCTTTTCTAGTAGAATAATTGCCATGATTATAATATGAACCTATAGATCGAGTCTATTTGTCAAACGTGGAGATCTTGTGTGAAAGCAAGGATCGGAACGTTGGAGATCCTTGAGTGAAACTAGTTGCGAGACTCGGATGCACGAATGTGATCCTTGAGACTTCACTAGAGATTCCTAGAACTCGGATGCACAAAAGTGATCCTTGAGTTCATTGTTTGATAATATGTTCTTCATGATAAAATTGAATCAACGAAATCCTTATTCATGTCTAGTCATAAAAGTTTAAGTGAACGAAACCCTAGTCCCAACTTTTCTCTCTAATAATCCTATTTTCTTAGTTGCTATTTTCACGATCTCGATTTGCCTAGATAGTAAGAAATCAACTATTTAGTATTCGACAACGTAGGTCCCTGTGGATTCGATACTTTTTTTTATTACTTCGTATACCCGTGCACTTGCGGTTTAACAACAAGTTTTTGGTGCCATTACCAAGGATTAGTCCAAGGTACACGCGTGCCAGACTTGTAGTGTTCCCTTACGGGCTATCAAGTTTTTGGTGCCATTGTCGGGGACCTTAGTTTTGTCGATATTAGAGACGTTGAGATTATTGCTAGATTAGGTTTTTATTTACTGTTTTTTATTTACTGCTTATTTTCTGTTTCTTGAAATCACTTGATCTGTTTACTTTGCATGCACAGGAGCCTTAGGTCAGGACCACTTGTACCATTGGATCCTGAAATCAATAAAACACTGAGAGTGCGCAGAAAGTTGAGGTTAGAAGAATCATCACAAGAAGAACAGCAAGAACAATCCCAACCAGAGTTAGAAGAAGAAATATTAGAGATGGGAGTCAATCAGAACCATCAGAGAACACTTAGGGACTATGCAGCCCCTAATCATCATGAAATTCGTTCTAGTATTGCTAGGGCAGCAATTGAGGCCAACAATTTCGAGATTAAGCCTGGACTCATTGCAATGTTTCAACAAGAGCAATTTGGAGGATCTCCACTAGAGGATCCCAACCAACACTTGGCCTTATTTCTTGACCTATGCGATACTGTTAAGATGAATGGTGTTTCTAACGACACATTTAGACTAAGACTTTTTCCTTTTTCTCTCAGGGACCAGGCAAAGACATGGCTTAATTCACACCCAGCCGGTACCTTCACCACTTGGAACCAACTGTCAAATTCCTTCTTGAACAAATACTTTCCCCCAAGGAAGACACTTGAATTGAGGAACCAAATTACAAACTTTCAACAAAGAAGTGGGGAATCGCTCAATGAAGCCTGGGAGAGATTCAATGAACTGTAGCGGAAATCTCCACACCATGGACTAGAACTTCAAACTTTAATGCAAACTTTTTATATTACATTATCTGATCAGACTAAAATGATTGTGGATGCCACTGCAGGAGGAGCTCTTATGAGCAAAACACCAGTTGAAGCCTTCAGACTGCTAGAGGAGATGGCAGAAAACCATAATCAATGGACTACTGAGAGAGGAGTAATTTACAAGCCTTCTCAAGGTAAGGGTGAAAGTGATGAAATACGCTCCTTAGCAGAGAAGGTAAATTTTTTGTGTAGTAAGTTAAATTCTTTGCAAACTACTTCTGTTTCTGTTATTACTTGTGAAAATTGTGGTAATGATGGACATACTGCTGAATATTGTGGAATTGTTGATCAGGGTAATGAGCATGTGAATGTCATAGGGAATTATAATCAAAGTAGACAATTTTTAACACGACGTAATATTACACTGCCGTAATATCTATTTTTAACACAACGCCCAAGTCAATTTCAGCGCCTGATTCTTGCGGAGATGATTGTGAGCGACCTAGAGCTTTAAATTGGATGCCGTAAGAAGCAAAAAGAGAGCTGGTGACGAGAGGATTACAGAGAGACCAAAAGCCCCAATTTTTATCCAGTATCGAGGGAGCAATCGACAAAGAGGTGTCTAGGGTTTGGCCTCATGCCGAGAGGCGTAGAGGGCACCTCAAGCCTTGATTTTCATGCAGAAGCTTCGCATGGAGGAGAGAAAGACACCACATAAGTTTCAGATCAAAAGAAGTTCGGGTGGAGGAGAAATCAACGAAAGAACAGTGACAGCACTGTTCATCATAGAAAATACGGCTGTAATTTATATTACAGCCGTGTTGTGAAGTTGTTTTCTTCTTCTTCTTCAATTTCTTCCTCTTTGAAACTATGGTTGATTGTATTTCTTTTTCCATGCTAGCTTAATACTCTTTTGGGACATGGGGAAGTAGTTCTCCTTGATTTTTAATGATTAGATAATCTTCTTTTTCGTCATGATAATTTTGCCATGATAATTTTGCATGTGATATTTGTGCTTAAACTCTCTATAGATCCACGTTACTAATCATGTTTTTAGAATTTTTGCTATTGACTGAAAGGTAATCGCTTGAGAATTCAGAACCCTAGAATTGCATGTTAGGAACCCTTCCTTAGGTTAGATCCAATTTGTTCAGTTCTAATAGATTAATTGTCATGATAATAACATGAATCTATAGATCAAGTCTAATTGTCAAACGTGGAGATCATGCACGAAAGTGAGGATCGGAACGTTGGAGATCCATGAGTAAAACTAGTGTTGAGGCTCGGATGCAAGAAAGTGATCATTGAGATTCCACTAGAGACAATCAACTTAGAACTCGGATGCGCGAAAGTGATCTTTGAGTTCTTTGATTGATGATTTACTTATCTTTAGCGTTGGGATAGATCTTGCGCGAAAGCGAGGATTGATCCTTGCATGATTTTCTGCACGAAAGTGAGATGATCCCTTTATGAAGTAAATTAAGTCTTTATCATGATAAAATTAGTTTAACGACCTTTTATTTATATCTAGTCATTGAAATTAAGGAAGATGAAACCCTAGTCCCAGTTTTCTCTCTGTGATTATCTCTTTAGCATATTCTTTGCATAGTTATTTCTATCATATTCGGCTTGCTTAGCTAGTGAGAAAATATTTATTTGGTACTTAACATTAAGGTCTCTATGGTTCGATATCTTTCTTTATTACTTCGAGTATCCGTGCACTCGTGTTTTTGATTGGAAATTACGGCCGTGTTATATTTTACGGCAGTGCCGTATTTTCATTCTGTGTGTTCTGGGTCAAAATTACGGCCCATAAAATGCTTCTCGACCGTGCCATAAAATCGGTCGAGTTCTCTAGTCTGAAGTGTCTAGAAAATACGGCACCGTAATCTAGTTTACAGCACTGCCGTAAAATCGGCAAAGTTTCTATTCTGAAGCGCTCCAAAATACAGTACCGTAATCTGGTTTACAATACTGCCGTAAAATCCGAAAAACCTTCTGTTCGGAAACTCTTCAAAATATGGCAGGGCTTGGATTTTATAGTACAGTCTGAAAATACGGTACCATAAAATGGGTTACGGCATTGCCGTAATTTGCTGATTTGCTCTGTTTGGTGTGAAATTTCTTGGATGATCTCCTCTTGATGATGGTAACTCTTCTTTGTATTTGATTTTGCCTGAAAACTCCTTGAAATAGTGCCTTTTTTATCTGAAAATCGAGAAAAACCAAAACAGAAGTAGACTTTGCAATATTCGATGAATTTATCATGAAAACAAGTGAAAGATCCTCAATTTAGCATGAAAAGATATCCAAAATGATACAAAATATACTATATATTTTGGTGTCATCAAAATACATAAGGCTCAAACTTTGCTTGTCCTCAAGCAAAAATCAAAAATTGATTAAAAGATAAACCTTTTCATGCTCAATAAATTTCTCAATTACAATCATCAATGAAGAATTCCATTAATTGTTTTATAAAACTTTAAGTAAACATATCATTCTTAGAACTCAACCCTCTGGATCCACAATTCAATCAAATAAAACTTTGCAACTTGTATAATAAATAGAATTTTCAATCTCATGATTTCACCCAGTTTTCAGTTCAAATATATTATGCTTTTGTTTACAGGAATTAGGTTTCCAAGATCTTTTTCCACACTTTTTTTTTTCTTTTTTTTGTTTGTTTTTGTAAAGATGGCATGTACCCACTTAGATACACACTTTTTATTTTTGACTTCAACCCTTGTCTTTGGTACCACTGTCAATTTTACATAGTGCCAAGTAGAGGAGTCTTATTCTTTTTATCTCTCATTATTTTTCATGCATAGACTTCAACCCATGTCTTAGGTACCACTATCAATTTTACATAGTGCCAAGTAGGGGAGTCTCTCACTATTTTGTGGATCTTGGATTCTTCTTTTCCAACAAATAGCAAAATAGACTAAACATCTACTAGGTTGATCAATTGATATCAATTCACAAATCATACTCATATGCTCATTTTATTTAAAGGAGTAGTTTCACCTTTAGATCTTATTCTTCAAATAACACATCTACCCAAAATTTCATGCATCAACCAATATCAAATTTCAAAAATAGATATGCATTGAAGAAATAAATCTAACATGATAGGGTTTTTCTCTAATTACAAGTATAAATACTCACATCATCAAGGAAGACATTTTATCAATAGAAATTTTATCAATAAATCATGCCATCATATAGTAGAAAGTGGATCATATGCTTTCATCAATTTTAACTACAAATTTGAATAATATCATCATCAAAACAATGAGTTCTATATATCCATAAAATCATTTTTCAAGAGAAAATCAATAAGTAGTATATATATGATAAAGTCGATGCACTATAAGAAATAGTCATTAATAAGATAGTGCAAGTGATACTCACAAAATAATATAGATCATGCTCAATCATTGTTAGGCCAATGCAGCTGGGTCCAAAGATGTGCCTTTTGAAAATTTTCTGCACAATTGAAGATACATAAGGCTCGGTCTAAAAATAGTCTCTAAAAATAATAATGATAAAAATAATTTTCTGAAGGGAGAATCAGAGATGTCGCCGGAGGTGTAAAGAGGATGCCGGTGGAAAGAGTCGAGCAAGCAAGAAGCAGAGGTGAACAGAGGTTAGCTGAAAAGCTGCTAGTAATGATGGTGATGGTGCCGATAGTAGAGTGAGTAATCTCCAGTGGCCTGCTGGAGACTACAGTCCTGGAGGTGAGATCGTCGGCTGGTGGGTGTGAGAGATAGCACTGCCAAAATAAAAAATCAGTCACTAATAAATATTCTACGGCATAAATAAATAAAATCAATAGAATAAGAGGCAGTAGAAGAAGTAAGAGTCTGCAAATGGTATAATCTAGTGTCGACGGCTGGAAACAGTGATGTCAGAAGCAGATGCAGTGGTGGCTAGAGGTGGAAGATAGTTGCTCTTGAAAATTTCTGGATTTGGAGGCAAAAAAAGTAATAACAAGTAGAAAGCAAACCAAACAGTTTTTGAATTTTTTATGAAAAGTAGTCATACCCTAGAATAAAATTTAATGATCCAAATAGAAAATGCATAGAACCATGTTAAAGAATAATACTCGTTCTTTTTAGGTGTATAAAAATTGAAGGATCAAAATCTGTCAGGAATTTAGGGTATCAACAGAAAGAAGGCTACTCAGATTACAAAACTGCAAAAACTGCACAAAAATTAATCAAATTCGAAAAGTTGTCATGTGTCCTAAAATGATCAGAAAATATTTTCATAAAAATAATTAATCCACAAGATAGAATGACACATATTCTTTATATCCCATGCGAAAAATCTGGGTTTCAAGTCACCGAAACATCTTAAAAAGTAGCAGTAAAAGTGCTAGTCAGAACAGTCAGAAAAAACTGCTGCAGAAATTAATCAGAATCGAAAAGTCGCTATGTGTTTTAAAATGATCCATGGACTGTAAAATTCAGTAAAAATATCAAAAAGAGAGACAAAGATGAGTACTTTCATGCTGTTTCAAAGATAAAAAATTTTTGCAACCCAATTTCTTAAAATCACAGCGAGAAAACACCTACTCAATAAGCAGAGAGCAGCTTTAAAATACGGTACCGTGAAAGGCCTTACGGCAGTGCCGTAATTTACAAAGAACTCTTGGGTTAAAAACTACTCAAAAATACGGTACCGTGAACAATTTTACAGTAGTGCTGTAAAATGCCAAAAACTCTCGGGTGGAAATCAGATCAAAAATACAGTACCGTAAAGTAGATTACGACAGTGCTGTATTTTGCACAAAATTTTATTTTACCTACAAAATAAAAAGAAAAATTAATTCAAAAAATAAACTAAAATAAAAGCAACTAAGCTAAGATAGAGTGCTTGGGTTGCCTCCCAAGAAGTGCTAATTTTTAGGTCATTAGCTTGACCAAAAATCAATATCATGGTGAAGTAGGTTAATCAGTACCAAAATAAAGAGCAAACAATTTTCTACATTTTCTTTGTCCAAAAAGCTTAGCCACAAATCTATATATCCAGAATTTCATATAAATAACAATTGATGTGGCTTTCATAATTATGGAGAAATTAAAATCAAAATTTTCAACGATCTTCCTATGTTTGTCAGTAAGCAAAATCGTATGTCCTTTCTTCAACTTTATCTTTTCAATTGCAATAAAAGTAGGACTTCCATCAAAATAATCCAGCATTGGATCATCATAATAATAG
The DNA here is from genome assembly GCA_027563935.2 of Costus lasius. Classification (NCBI taxonomy): domain Eukaryota; kingdom Viridiplantae; phylum Streptophyta; class Magnoliopsida; order Zingiberales; family Costaceae; genus Costus; species Costus lasius. Next base: position 85,566,893 of record CM050446.2, read on the forward strand.
TCTTTCTATTCTACATTAGATTCCTCAATAAAGCACAAATTTTCAAATAGATCAAAATTTTCAACAATAGCTATGGGCAAAACATCCAAGTGAGATTCATCGATATTTGTAATTTTCAAATCATCTTCAGGTTCCTCATGCTCACAATCAGATAGTTTATCAATATCAAAATCATTATCAAAATTAAGATGAGACTCTTCAAAATCAATTTCCTCATACCTCCCCTCAAATAATTCATCATCAGAAGAGTCAAAATCAGAATCATATGAAAAAGAATTAATAGAATCAGAGTTGACCACAAGAGATTTATCATTAATTTCAAAAATATCACTAAAATCACAAAGGTGGTTCATCAATGTCTATAATTTTCAACCCTTTATCAAGTTCATCAGATTCAACCATAAATAAGTTTTCATCAAAATCAGAATTATCATCGAAAGAAGGTTTTTCAATTTCAATTTTCTCAACCTCTTCCACAAATAAATTTGCAGATGAATCAATTTCACGACAATCAAAATTAGAGTGAGATTCATGAATATTCACATAAGGCTCAATCTCAAAACAATCATAATCATAGGGGGATTTTTCTAAATCAAGTTCTTTAGTTTCAAACTCAAATAAACATGCTTGTTGTGCAAACTAGGTTTCCAAAAATTCAGAATGAGCTGCCCGAGATTCTACCCGAGAAGCAAGTTGACTAGTCATCCCCTTAAGATCTTCAAATTTTTCACTTCTATTTGTCATGAGTTGGTTTTGATTTGACATGAATTTTTCTTGATCAGCCATAAATCTTTCTAACATAGTTTCTAAGCTAGATTTTTCAGTATCATCAAAGCATGGCAGAGAAACATGATCAGAGCAATCATCATAAAAAGAAGTTTGGTTTTCCCATCTAGAATACAATTGATAAGATTCTTCCCAAGATAAATTAGGATTTAAAAATTGACAATCAGAGGAACAATGATCAAAATATCCACAGATATCACATCTAACAGGAGAACAAGATTTCATAACACGGTGCATATTAAAAGTGTCTAATTTATGAGCCAAATAATATAACTTATCTGCAACAGTGCACCATGAATCATCTTGATAACATGATGAATTAGAATTTTGAGGCATTAAAAATTTGCAATCAGAAGTATAATGATCAGAAGACTTACAAATATTACATGTAACAAAATAAGAGTGTAATTTTGCTATTTCTGCAATAGTCATATGTGAATAATCTTTATGCTCACCTTGTTGTATGTATACCTTACCTCTTTCAGAAGCCCATGAATTATGATGAAAAGACATATTTACCAAATCTATTAAGAACAGAAAGATAATCCAATACCAATCAATCAAAATTTTTTTATTTTTTATTTAGAAAAACAAGCAAATTCATAAATTTTAGAAATCGCAGTCACAATTGTGCAAATCCAAAACTTGCAAAAAGAAAAAAAATAAAGATAAATCTAAAACAAATAAAACTTAGTCTAGCAATACTAACAACTATTTTGATATTAACAAAACTAAGGTCCCCGGCAACAACGCCAAAAACTTGTTGTGATCCGCAAGTGCACGGATACTTGAAGTAATAAAGAAAGATATCGAACCACAGAGACCTTATTGTTAAGTATCAAATAGTTGTATTCTCACTAGCTAAGTAAACCGATTATGATGCAATAATCAACCGAAAGAGTGTAAAGTAAATCAGAGAGATAAATATGGGACTAGGGTTTCATCCACCTTCATTTCAATGATTAGATATGAATAAAAGGTCGTCAGTCTAATTTTATCATGATAAAGACTTAATTTACTTCATAAAAGGATCATCTCACTTTCGTGCAGACAATCATGCAGGGACCAATCCTTGCTTTCGCGCAAGACTTATCCCAGGCTAATGATAAGTAAATCATCAATCAATGAACTCAAGGATCACTTTCGTGCATCAGAGTTCTAGGTTGATAATCTCTAGTGGAATCTCAAGGATCACTTTTGTGCATCCGAGCCTCAACACTAGTTTTACTCATGGATCTCCAACGTTCCGATCCTCACTTTCATGCAAGATCTCCACGTTTGACAAATAGACATTGATCTATAGATTCATGTTATAATTATGGCAATTATTCTACTAGAATAGATCAAGTTGGATCTAACCTAAGGAAGGGTTCCTAACATGCAATTCTAGGGTTCTGAATTCTCAAGCGATTACCTTTCAGTCAATAGCAAAAATTCTAAAAACATGATTAGTAACGTGGATCTATAGAGAGTCTAAGCACAAATATCACATGAGCAAAATTATCAAGGCAAAATTATCATGACGAAAAAGAAGATTACTTAATCATTAAAAATCAAGGGGGATTGCACCCCATGTCCCAAAATATGTCTAAGCAAGCATGGAGAAAGAAATACAATCAACCATAGTTTCAAAGTATCAGAAATTGAAGAGAAGGAAGAAGTAAACTTTACAACACGACTGTGAAATTAAACACAGCCGTAATTTGCAAGGAACTCGCTGTGAATAGTGCCGGCGACACTTCTTTCATTGATTCCTCTTCCGATCGGACTCCTCTTACTCTGAAACTTCTGGTGTGTCTTCCTTATCCCCAAGCAAAGATTCTATGTGAAAATCGCGGCCTAAGGTGCCCTCTACACCTCTCGGCGCGAGGCCAAACCCTAGCCGCCTCTCTGGCGATTTCTCCCTTGATACTAGATAAAAATTCCCCCTTTCAGCGCATGTGTCTTCTACTCTTAAAGACGAGTCCGCAACAACTTTTGGATCTAAATTTAGATCTCTGGATCAAAAGTTATAGCCCGCACAATATTCGGCCGCGGAAAACTCACGTTTTTGACTGGAAATTACGGCCGTGTTATATTTTACGGCAGTGCCGTATTTTCATTCTGTGTGTTCTGGGTCAAAATTACGGCCCGTAAAATGCTTCTCGATCGTGCCGTAAAATCGGTCGAGTTCTCGGGTCTGAAATGTCTGGAAAATACGGCACCGTAATCTGGTTTACGTCACTGCCGTAAAATCAGCAAAGTTTCTATTCTGAAGCGCTCCAAAATACGGTACTGTAATCTGGTTTTCGGTACTGCCGTAAAATCCGAAAAACCTTCTGTTCGAAAACTCCTCAAAATACGGCAGTGGCTTAGATTTTACGGTAGCGTATGAAAATACGGTACCGTAAAATAGGTTACGGCACTGCCGTAATTTGCTGAGTTGCTCTATTTTACGTGAAATTTATTGGGTGATCTCCTGTGTTTGATTTTGCTTGAAAACTCCTTGAAATAATATCTTTTTACCTGAAAATCATGAAAAACTAAAATAGAAGTAGACTTTGCAATATTTGATGAATTTAGCATGAAAACAAGTAAAAGATCCTCAATTTTAGCATGAAAAGATACCTAAAATGATACAAAATATACTATATATTTTGGTGTCATCAAATACATAAGGCTCAAACTTTGCTTGTCCTCAAGCAAAAATCAAAAATTGATTAAAAGAATAAACTTTTCATGCTCAATAAATTTCTAAAATACAATCATCAATGAAAAATTCTATCAATTGTTTCACAAAACTTCTAGTAAACATATCATCCTTAGAACTCAACCTTCTAGACTCGCAATTCAATTAAATAAAACTTTGCAACTTGTATAATAAATAGAATTTTCAATCTCATGATTTCACCTAGTTTTCAATTCAACTCTATCATGCTTTTGTTTACAGGAATTAGGTTTCCAAGATCTTTTTCCACACATAATTTTTTCCCTTTTTTATGTATTTTGTTTGTTTTTGTAAAGAAGGCATGTACCCACTTAAATACACTCTTTTTATTTTTGGCTTCAACTCTTATCTTCGGTACCACTATCAATTTTGCATAGTGCCAAGTAGAGGAGTCTTATTCTTTTTATTTCTCGTTATTTTTCATGCATAGACTTCAACCCATGTCTTTGGTACCACTATCAATTTTGCATAGTGCCAAGTAGGGGAGTCTCTCACTATTTTTGTGGATCTTGGATTCTTCTTTCCCAACAAATAGCAAAATAGACTAAACATCTACTTGGTTGATCAATTGATATCAATTCACAAATCATACTCATATGCTCATTTTATTTAAAGGAGTAGTTTCACCTTTAGATCTTATTCTTCAAATAACACATCTACCCAAAATTTCATGCATCAACCAATGTCAAATTTCAAAAATAGATATGCATTGAAGAAATAAATCTAACATGATAGGGTTTTTCTCTAATCACAAGTATAAATACTCACATCATCAAGGAAGATATTTTATCAATAAATCATGCCATCATATAGTAGAAAGTGGATCATATGCTTTCATCAATTTTAATAACAAATTTGAATAATACCATCATCAAAACAATGAGTTCCATATATCCATAAAATCATTTTTCAAGAGAAAACCATTAAGTAGTATAAATATGATAAAGTCAAAAATGCACTATAAGAAATAGTCATTAATAAGAGAGTGCAAGTGATACTCACAAAATTATATAGATCATGCTTAATCATTGTCAGGCCAATGCAGCTAGGTCCAAAGATGTGCCTTTTGAAAATTTTCTACAAAATTTAAGGTACATAAGGCTCACATAAGGCTTAGATCAAAAACAGTGTCGGGGCCGATGCTGCTAGGTCCAAAGATGTGCCTTCTCAAAATTTTTACCTACATAATTTAAAGTACATAAGGCTCAGTCTGAAAATAGTATGTAACTAAAAAATAACAAGGATAAAAATAATTTTCTCAAGGGAGAATTAGAGATATCATCAATAGTCTAGAGGAGTCCTGGTGGAAGGAGCTGATGCAGGTAAGAAGTACAGGTGGAACAGAGGCTGGATAAAAAGCTGCTAGTAATGATGGTGATGATGCCGACAATAGAGTGAGTAATCTATAGTGACCTGCTAGAGAATACAGTCCTGGAGGTGAGATCGTCGGCCCGTGGGTGTGAGAGATAGCACTGCAAAAATAAAAAATCAGTCACTAATAAATATTCTACTGCATAAATAAATAAAATCAATAGAATAAGAGGCAGTAGAAGAAGTAAGAGTCTGCAAATGGTATAATCCAGTGTCGACGGCTGGAAACAGTGATGTCAGAGGCAGATGCAGTGGTGGCTAGAGGTGGAAGATAGTTGCTCTTGAAGATTTCTGAATCTGGAGGCAAAAAAGTAATAACAAGTAGAAAGCAAACCAAGCAGTTTTTGAATTTTTTATGAAAAGTAGTCATACCCTAGAATAAAATTTAATGATCCAAATAAAAAATGGGCAGAACCATGTAAAAGAATAAAACTCGTTCTTTTCAGGTGTATAGAAATTGATGGATCAAAATCTATCAGAAATTTATGGTATCAACAGAAAGAAGGCTACTCAGATTACAAAACTGCACAAAAATTACTCAAATTCGAAAAGTTGCCATGTGTCCTAAAATGATCAGAAAATATTTTCATGAAAATAACTATTCCACGAGATAGAACGACACACGAACTTCATATTCTAAGTGAAAAATCTGGGTTTCAAATTATTTAAGCATCTTAAAAAGTTGCAGCAAAAGTGTAAATCAGATTAGTCAAAAGAAAACTGCTGCAGAAATTAATCATAATCAAAAAGTTGCTATGTGTTTTAGAATGAACCATGAACTTTAAAATTCAGAAAAAATATCCAGATGATAGACAAAGATGAGTACTTCGTGATGGTGCCAAAGATCAAAAATTTTCCCAACCCAGTTTCTTAAAATCGCAGTGAGAAAACACCTACTCAAATAAGCATAATGCAGTCTTAAAATACGGTACCGTTAAACTCCTTACGGTAGTGCCGTAATTTACAAAGAACTCTCGGGTTAAAAACTACTAAAAAATACGGTATCGTGAACAATATTACGGCAATGCCATAAAATACCAAAAACTCTTGGGTGGAAATCAGATCAAAAATATGGTACCGTAAAGTAGATTACGGTAGTGTCGTATTTTGCACAAAATTTTTTTTTCCCTGCAAAATAAAAAGAAAAAATAATTCTAAAATTAAACTAAAATAAAAGCAACTAAGCTAAGATAGAGTACTTGGGTTACCTCCCAAGAAGCGCTAATTTTTATGTCATTAGCTTGACCAAAATCCAATATCATGGTGAAGCAGGTGAATTAGTACCAAAATAAAGAGCAAACAATTTTCTGCATTTTCTTTGTCCAAAAAGCTTAGCCACAAATCTAAATATCCAGAATTTCATATAAATCACAATTGATGTGGCTTTCATAATTATGCAGAAATTAAAATCAAAATTTTCAATGATCTTCCTATGTTTGTCAGTAAGCAAAATCATAAGTCTTTTCTTCAACTTTATCTTTTCAATTGCAATAAAAGTAGGACTTCTATCCAAATAATCAAGCATTGGATCATCATAATAATAGTCTTTCTGTTCTACATCAGATTCCTCAATAAAGCATAAATTTTCAAATAGATCAAAATTTTCAACAATAGCTATGGGTAAAACATCAAGGTGAGATTCATCAGTATTTGTAATTTTCAAATCATCTTCAGGTTCCTCATGCTCACAATCAAATAGTTTATCAATATCAAAATTATCAACAAAATCAAGATGAGACTCTTCAAAATCAATTTCCTCATACCTCCCCTCAAATAATTCATCATCAGAAGAGTCAAAATCAGAATCATATGAAAAAGAATTAATAGAATTAGAGTTGACCACAAGAGATTTATCATTAATTTCAAAAATATCACTAAAATCACAATGGGGTTTATCAATGTCTATAATTTTCAACCCTTTATCAAGCTCATCAGATTCAACCATAAATAAGTTTTCATCAAAATCAGAATTATCATCGAAAGAAGGTTTTTCAATTTCAATTTTCTCAACCTTTTCCATAAATAAATTAATAGATGAATCAATTTCACAACAATCAAAATTAGAGTGAGATTCATCAATATTCACATAAGGCTCAATCTCAAAACAATCATAATCGTAGGGGGATTTTTCTAAATCAAGTTCTTAAGTTTCAAACTCACATAAACATGCTTGTTGTGCAAACTGGGTTTCAAAAAATTCATAATGAGCTGTTAAAGATTCTACCCGAGATTCTACCAGAGAAGCAAGTTGACTAATCATCCCCTTAAGATCTTCAAATTTTTTACTTCTATTTGTCATGAGTTGGTTTTGATTTGATATGAATTTTTCTTGATCAGCCATAAATCTTTCTAACACAATCTCTAAGCTAGATTTTTCAGTATCATCAAAGCATGGCACAGAAACATGATCAGAGCAATCATCATAAAAAGAAGTTTGATTTTCCCATCTAGAATACAATTGATAAGATTCTTCCCATGATAAATTAGGATTTAAAAATTGACAATCAGAGGAACAATGATCAAATATCCACAGATATCACATCTAACAGGAGAAGAAGATTTCATAACAGGGTGCATATTAAAAGTGTCTAATTTATGAGCCAAATAATCTAACTTATCTGCAACAGTGCACCATGAATCATCTTGATAACATGATGAATTAGAATTTTCAGGCATTAAAAATTTGCAATCAGAAGTATAATGATCAGAAGATTTACAAATATTACATGCAACAAAATAAGAGTGTAATTTCGCTATTTCTGCAATAGTCATCTGTGAATAATCTTTATGCTCACCTTGTTGCATGTATACCTTACCTCTTTCAGAAGCCATGAATTATGATGAAAAGACATATTTACCAAATCTATCAAGAACAGAAAGATAATCCAATACCAATTAATCAAAATTTTTTTTTTTATTATTTAGAAAAACAAGCAAATTCACAAATTTTAGAAATCGCAGTTCTGTCACAACTGTGAAAATCCAAAACCTGCAAAAAGAAAAAAACAAAGTTAAATCTAAAACAAATAAAACTTATTCTAGCAATACTAACAACTATTTTGATATTAACAAAACTAAGGTCCCCGGCAATGACGCCAAAAACTTATTGTGTCTGCCAATGCACGAATACTCGAAGTAATAAAGAAAGATATTGTTGAACCATGTATAATCACTATATTTTGAATTGGGTTGAACCTGCAGCAATGGTTCTCTATGTTCTCATTGATCAGGCCACTATATAAAAATTGATGCTTAGGGTGTCAATAAGTGTATATCATTGATGTTCCTCCAATAAAGTAAATTATTAAAAAAATAATTGTTGAATGAAATAATTAAGTGCCATGTTCAGGGGCTATCAGATTTTTGCTGGATGATTCAGAATTTAGAGATGCAGCCAACAGGACATGATATAGTCAATTTCTACAATTATGGTTCACAATTGGATTCCAGAAGCATTCTAAATAGCAATTGATATTGAGAAAGATAATAATATGGGAATCGCAGAAAGATTATGCTGTGGACGGAGATGCTGGTTGAATTCTGTGTAAAAAATAAACCTCCTCAATCAAGAAATTATGGTACTGTGAAACAAGCAGCAATAATAAATTCATGAATTATGCGATGAGTCCACCAAGAGAAGAAATAAAAAGTGATGAAATTAGAATTTCCAGATCAAATGCAAGAAAGCTTGACTAAAAGTGCCGCGCAATGGGTCAGCCTAATTAATTAATTATTAGGCACAGAAATTTTAAAACACTACCAAATCAGTATTTGGGTTTACATTATAAATGCAACATTTTATTGAGGATTGAGCTAATTACCCTTGAGAGTCAAAATTGATTTTGACTATAAAGAAGATATATCTCTTACGAATCCAGAAATGTTGAGAATATGTGATGCATAGGAAATAAAATCTCAACACAGATTGCTATAGTCAAATGGGAATATGGCTTCAGTCAAGGCTTCCTAAGGAAAATAAAAATTTTCAACCTTTTAAAGAAGCGCAAGAAAAGGGAGAGAATAGAATTGGTAATTAAAGGAAACAAGCTGGCGGATAAGGTAAAGAATCAAGAGATATTAACAAAAATCGAGGGGAAAAATCAAAAGCAGCAAGACATTTAAGATAAATCTGACAAAAAAAAAATCAAATGGAAACAAGCACAAAAAATTAAAGAGTTGACAGTTGGAGAGGAAACAATAGTTGACCTGGTAAAAATGAAATCAAAGCAAATAAAATTGAGGATGACATTTAAAGCTATGCGAAAGAGGCAGGAAATACAAAGAAAAGAGGCAGAAAATTAAAAGAATCTACAAGGAAAGAGAACATCAACGGAAGCCAATAAATTTTTCAAAGGGAAGCACAAAAAAGAAGGAAATAAAAAAAAATTGGCTCTGGCGCTCAAAAGCTTATAAAAGGGGCTGTCGAGAGGTAAAAAAAGAGGAGAGAAACATAGAGCGATACCGATAGGCAACTGCTACTCTGCAACACTGCTCGATTGAAGAAAGAAAGGTAAAAGAAAAGGGAGTATTTTACTTTATGTTGTAGGAATCATGATGCACTACTTGCATCATGTCCCCGAGTAATTAGGAATTTTATTTTGATGCTGTCAATTTATTTTGTAGTAACCATGATGCGCCACTTGCATCATGTCCCTAAGTAATTAGGAATTTTATTTCGATGTTGTCAATTTATTTTATAGTAACCATGCTACTTGCATCATGTTTACCCCTGGTATTTAAAATTTGAAATTTAATTAAAAAAAAGAGAGGCGTGAATAAAAGAAGTGAGGAAGAAGAAGAAGAACATGATAAAAAAATGCAGGAGACTGAGGAATAAGTAAGAAGAGAATGATACGAGAGATTGGGAAGTGCCAATAGAAATAAAAGCAGATGTATCACGTAAAAAAAAAAAAGAGAGGGAGAGAGCAGATTAATGAGGTGACACAAAAGAAGAAGAAGTTGCTGGAATTTTCTCAGTCTCGTGGACTGTTGAAAACAAAATTGCCAAGATGCAGTTAATCATATGAAGAACCGAAGAACAAAAAATCAGAATTGGAAGAATTCATGAAAAGATGAAAGTAAAAATTGTTCTCCAAAAAGCACTGATGAAGACGATCGAAGAACAAGAATACATACTTGTTGAGTTCCCTGCTACTACACCACTGAAGCAAAAAGAACATGCCAAGTTGCGAAGAGACGATAAAATCAATGGGATCAAGCCACGAGATTCGTACTTGTTCGCCACCAGAAGGATGATGGATATTCTTCGTCAAAATACTGCAGAAGAACCAAATGCATAATGCTCCATGGCACGTAATAAAAAAATAATAATAATAAAAAAAACCTTCGCTGCAATGTCGCCGACTTCTGATTCAGGCAGCAGAGCACAGCATCGGAGTTGAACCCTAAACCGATTGTCACGTGATAAGAGGAAACAAATTAAAAAAAAGGAAGGGGAAAACAAAGAAAGATGAAAGAGGATTTCACCCACCGACTTACAATTTAGCCAGTAAAGTGCCGCATCATGAAACCTTGGTTGAAGCTTCAATTCAAGGAAGATCTCACCCTGTCCCAGCCCAAATCTCAGCCTTAAAATTCTTTTTATGCCGCCGCTGCCCATGGCAACCTCAGAGACCGCTGCCACCTCCGTCGCCATTCGAACGCTAGGATTGCTACAAAGTCTTCGAATCGCCACCATCCCATTAGCAGTCGCCAACACTCTCTGCAGCAAATCGTCTACACCACCAGTAAATTTGCCCCAGACCAACTTCTCAGTGAACATTGACGCCATCGACGAGCCGTTAAATCTGCGTGTTCTTCACTGCGAATGAGCGACGCCTCGCACCTCACGGCTCATATAACCGCCAGCCCCCTCTTGCCGTCATTGCTTTTGCTTTGACTTTTGTCACCACCTCACGGCGCTGTAATAAGCTGACGGCGATCGCCGCCTCTGCTGCTTCCAGCGAACACTAGGACTTCGCCGATACTCGTTGACATTTTCGCCAGGAAGGCCAGCCTCCCTCATCCCCCTTCCTTCAATGGGTCTACCCGGCGACTCCATCACCTCTTCACCTCCTGCTCCTTCTTTCGCCGCCCATGCAACGCTTGATTGGCTCCTCAGCGAACCTTGCCACGGACGAACGTTTTCCCCCTTCCACTACATCACCAACAAACTTCGGGGAGCAGCCCATAGACGCCGAACAAATCATCACGGCATCGCTCCTCTCGCCAGCCCTCGCCAGCGCCGGGACTTCGTTGATTCCCGTCGTTCCCCAATAAAGATCATCGCCTCTTGCAGCCCTGAATAATGCTGCTGCAGATATTTGTCGTCGCCTGGAACAACGTTGCAACAAGTCGACGCCGCCGCTGCTACCAGCTGCAGGTGGATATCTATCCCTTCCATCACACGGTTCCGCCGATTCCCTACAGACTCTTCTCCAACGCCGAAGTCGCCAGCATCCTCACCGGGAAAGCCAGCTTCCTGTTCCCCTTTCCCCGATGGATCCCATTCACCGGCGCCATTTCTCCTCCTCACGAGCTTCGCAAGTTTCTCATCAGATGCAGGAAATCGTGCGTGGAAGAGTATACTCTTCTACGATGGAAATAAAAAATGTAAATGAGAGGAGCAAAAATAGAATAAAATGCATGGTACAGAATAACATGATATCAATAAAATCAACATAGTATCATCTTGCCAATCACTCGTACCTGACTCGAGTCGCCTCCGATCAAAGTTGACTCCAAAATTCTAATTGAACATAATACAGAAAATCTTAAACTATCATGATGAAATATTGTTTGGGAGGTGCGTACGTTGACATTTACCGTCGAGGCGTAACTCCTCAATATAACATTGTGTTTGTTAAGGCTGAAGTATTTTCAAAATTAAATTACCCAACACACCGCAAGGCCGGGTAATTTCCCAAATCAAATTATCCAACATGCCGCAAGGCCGGGTAATTTCCCAAATCAAATTATCCAACAAGTCGCAAGACCGAATAATTTCCCAAATTAAATTATCCAACAAGTCGCAAGACCGAATAATTTTGCAAATTAAATTATCCGACACCCGTAATGCCGGAAAATTTTTAAAATTAAATTATCCAACACGCCGTAAGGCCGGGTAATTTTCAAAATTAAATTATCCAACACGCTGCGAGGCTGTGTAATTTTCTGAAAATCAAACATCCAACAAGTCGCAAGACCAGATAATATTCTCAAATTCAAAATTATCCAACAAGCCGCGAGGCCGAATAATTTCCTCAAATTTAAATATCCAATAAGTCGCAAGACCGGATATTTCCAAATTAAATTATCCAATACGCCGTAAGGCCGGATAATTTGTTTTCCAAATCAAATTATCCAACAAGTCGCAAGACCGGATAATTTCCCAAATCAAATTATCCAATACGCCGCGAGGCCGGATAATTGTCCAAGTCAAAACATTCAACAAGCCGCAAGGCCGGATGATCTTCCACATCCAAATATCCAATACCTTAAGGCATTACAATGAAATATTGTTTGGGAGGTGCATACGTCGATGTTTCTCATCGGGTCGTATCTCCTCAATATGACATCGTGTTGCCAAGGTCGGATATTCCCAAGTTCAAAGATCTAATAAGCCGTCGCAAGACAAAATATTTGACAAACACTCTTTGCTCTCATGACAAGTCATGTACTTTCATAATATTCATGAATAAAATTGTTTAATCTTGTATTTCATTTCATAGTATAGATCTCTTAATCAAAGGTTCTCTAATTTTAGGGGTAATTAACAATGAGCGTTTGCGCTCATTGGAAGCCGAATCCCATTAAACAATAAGCCTTATTAATTTAAGGTGAATTTAATAAATGTCATATTACATTTTAACATGTAACACTTTTTGACCCCACAAATTCTGGCACGCCCGTTGGGACCGTTTTCTCCTTTCATGTTCGAGATCTATATTATGTGACAATACTCACATCCCTATTTTTACACTCCTCTTGCTCTGTGCAGCAATTTCTTGAGATGGCAAGCAAAGTGCACATTTTCGTGGAGGGAGTGATGGACACCACATGGGATATAAAATTCAGTTGCATCTCGGAGGTAGCCGAATTCATTTATGTACCATTCAAAGATTCTGAGAACATCAAGGGCAAGGGAAAGATTACTCCGGCCATCAAGAGTAAGACTTCCCTGAAGAAGAAGAAAAGATTTGTTGCAAAAAAGGAAGGACCCTCAGTTACTTTCAATGGGGGCACATTCAATGAAAAAGAAGAACTAGCATCATTCACTGTCAATGGGGGCATGTCCAACCACCTTGCGAGGCCAGTTGTAAAAAATAATCGCCTAATTATTAAGTAAGAGACATTGGTGAAAAATAAATTTGCACCGCTCTTGTTAGTTCAAAGAAATTCCAATACAGTGGATGGGATACAATTGCGAGTCAGTGAGCAAAAGAAGCCAATTAAAAAGCCAAGAGACAGCGTACAACAAAAGCCGTTGTCACAAAGAATTTATAAAGCTTACAAGAAGGCATCAAGTGCTATGAAACCAAAAGAATTCCAGTCCAAGATGAAGAGAATGAAAACGTATGAGACACATACGGTGCGAATGGTAGAGCACACGCGGGAGGCTAGCTCTGATTCTAAAGAAGAAACTCTTCAAAATCTATCGAAGAAGATCAAGGGTAAAAGATTAGCTTCTGTTGTAATTCAAGAGCCTGTGCGACGGTATGAAATAGGAACTACCTCTTTACGGCAAGAAATCTTGGAAGAGGAAGAAGAAGAGTCCGTCATGACTACTTCACCACTGTTCAATCCTGTTGATCATCGGGATGAAGTTATCGCTGATCTAAAGAGGCAACTCAAGAAAAGAGATCAGGAAATAAATATCCTCATGGCGAAATTTGAAGAAGTGACCAATGTTTTGACAAGAACGCAAGAGATGATGTCAGGTCAAGAGCAGCTGTCACGAGAACAGAATCATGGTCCAACAACATCCTCTTTGCCAGCTCAGTCCAATGATGATGTTGTTACTTTAACTAAAAGAGAAATACAAGAGTTGGTCATGGACCAGCTGAAACATTTTGAAGGGGGCAAAGTTGCTCCAAAGAAGAGGCGTACGACGACATAACTTATCCTAAAGGATACATCGTGCCACATTTCAAAATGTTCAATGGGATAGGGAACGCCGATCAACATTTGGCCCACTTTGTCGCAACATGTGGGAATACGGGAGGAAACGATGCTTTATTGCTTCGGCAATTTCCACAAAGCCTCTCAAGAGTAGCCTTCGAATGGTATTACTCCTTAGAGAACGAAGTCATAAAAACTTGGGCTGATATGGAGGAGGTCTTCCGAATAAAATTCGCTTCAGTAAGCGACAAAATTACAATTGCGGACCTGGCGAACACAAGGAGAAAAAAAGATGAACCCGTCCTTAATTATATTTGCGATGGAGGTATTTGAGCATTAAATGTGAACGATCAATAGAACAAGATGAGGCGGTGGAGCTGTTGGTCCACAACATCGACAACTGGATGGCCCCATTTCTTTGTGAAAATAATATTTCTACATTTCAAGAACTAATCACCCAAGTGGCAAATCTAGAACAAACCCTCATACCTTCTCAGATACAAAATTCAAGAGAAATGACTCCAAGACCGCTTACACAAGTGTCGCTAACAGGGGCAGAAGGGCTGAGGTTCACAACACAAGTGAACCTCGAAATGAAAAGGTGCCAATGCTTGGTGAAAATAGTCAAGGCAATCTGATGACCCTCGAAGAGAGAAAAAATAAAGCTAACTCTTTCAAGAGAGAGAAGACAATGAAAATTTTTAAAGATGCTCTAAAAAATGGTTTGAAACTTCCAGAGTTAAAACGCCCTGAAGAGGTTGGCGAGACCGATGATCCTAACTTTGTCCTTACCATCGTATACTGGGGCACACGATAGAAGACTGCTATGTGTTCAAGGACTAGGTGGAGAGACAATACAAGTCGGGCAAAATAACTCTGTCAAAGCAAGTATTAAATGACACCCCGAACGAGCAATCAAATTGATCCTAATCAAATGGCAGTAGGATAAAAAATGTCAAGTCCGTTTATAGCTGGCAGTTTGCTAAAAACTGTATGCTCCTTATACGAGCAACCAAATTGATCCTAATCAAATGGTAGTAGGATCGAAAATGTCAAGTCCGTTCATAACAGGCAGTTTGCTAAAAACTGTATGCTCCTTACACGAGCAACCAAATTGATCCTAATCAAACGGCATTAGGATCAAAAATGTCAAGTCCATTTATAGCTGGTAATTTGCTAAAAACTGTACGCTCCTTACACGAGCAACCAAATTGATCCTAATCAAACGGCAGTAGGATCGAAAATGTCAAGTCCATTCATAGCTGGCAGTTTGCTAAAAATTGTATGCTCCTTACACGAGCAACCAAATTGATCCTAATCAAATGGCATTAGGATCAAAAATGTCAAGTCTGTTCATAGCTGGCAGTTTGCTAAAAACTGTATGCTCCTTACATGAGCAACCAAATTGATCCTAATCAAACGGTAGTAGGAACAAAAATGTCATGTCCGTTCATAGCTGGCAGTTTGCTAAAAACTGTATGCTCCTTACACGAGCAACCAAATTGATCCTAATCAAATGGCATTACGATCAAAAATGTCAAGTCTGTTCATAGCTGGCAGTTTGCTAAAAACTTTTTGCTCCTTATACGAGCAACCAAATTGATCCTAATCAAATAGTAGTAGGATCGAAAATGTCAAGTCCGTTCATAGCAGGCAGTTTGCTAAAAACTGTATGCTCCTTACACGAGCAACCAAATTGATCCTAATCAAACGGCATTAGGATCAAAAATGTCAAGTCCATTTATAACTGGCAGATTGCTAAAAACTGTACGCTCCTTACACGAGCAACCAAATTGATCCTAATTAAACGGCAGTAGGATCGAAAATGTCGAGTCCGTTCATAGCTGGCAGTTTGCTAAAAACTGTATGCTCCTTACACGAGCAACCAAATTGATCCAAATCAAATGGCATTAGGATCAAAAATGTCAAGTCTGTTCATAGCTGGCAGTTTGCTACAAACTGTATGCTCCTTACACGAGCAACCAAATTGATCCTAATCAAATGGCAATAGGATCGAAAATGTCAAGTCCGTTCATAGCTGGCAGTTTGCTAAAAACTATATGCTCCTCATATGAGCAACCAAATTGATCCTAATCAAACGGCAGTAGGATCGAAAATGTCAAGTCCGTTTATAGCTGGCAGCTTGCTAAAAACTGTATCCTCCTAAAATGAGCAATCGATCCTAGTAAAACGGCAATAGGATCCAAACATCAAGTCCGTTCATAGCTGGCAGTTTGCTAAAAACTATAAGCTCCTACAACGAGCGATCGATCCTAGTCAAACGGCAATAGGATCCAAACATCAAGTCCGTTCATAGCTGGCAGTTTGCTAAAAATTGTAAGCTCCTAACAAGAGCGAAAATTGATTCCTGTCAATTGACAGTAAGATTAAAAAAAACATCAAGGTTGTTTAAAGCTCTCAATTTACCAAAAAAAATTGAAAGCTTCTCGAACGAATGGAATATTGAGATATCTTTTCAACAAAAAGAAGAGACAATGAATCATGTAGCCTTAAATAAGGGGGGGCATTTTGGCTTGCACTCTGTATTGATTGTCTGTTTCTTGCCGCGTCACTCAGACACTACCTCATCATGTCATCAAGAGACTTGATGGATCAAAGATAAATCAAATGCAAGCTTCTTAGTAACACAGGGAGCATGAAGAAATTCTTACCAAAAGGAAGAAGATCACCTCTCCTTGAAGTTCATGTGAAATCATATACCTAAGATCCGAGATGAGCATTCTGCTATTCAAAACTCAAATTTTGGAGTCCTGCTGCTCCTCAAGGGAAACTACTACAAATATTCGATGACGTCAAATGTAGAATTTCAGTGCATTATGGTGTAGTATTGTTTGGGAGATGCGTAGGTCGATACTTGTTATCGGGGCGTAGATCCTCAATACGACACCGTGTGTGCAAAGAAATAACTACACGCCAAGATTGAAATTCAAATATTCACAAGTCATGAAGACATGATATTTGCTCAAATTTCAAATGTTGACAAGCCGTAAAGGCTCGATATATTTCAAACCTCAAACTCCAAATTCCATAAGCCACAAAGGCTTATTCACCCAAATTCTGAACGTTTGGCCCAATGGCTCGTTCACCAAAATTCTGAACGTTTTGTCCCGCGACTCGTTCATCCAAATCTCGAATGCTTGGTCCCACGACCCATTCACCCAAATCTCGAATGCTTGGTCCCCCAACCCATTCACTCAAATCTTGAACGTTTAGCCCAACGGCTCGTTCACCAAATTCTGAATGTTTGGTCCCACGATCCGTTCACTCCAAATTCGAACGTTTGGTCCCACGACCCGTTCACCTCAAATTCGAACGTTTGGTCCCACGACCCGTTCACTCCAAATTCGAACGTTTGGTCCTACGACCCGTTCACTTCAAATTCTGATCGTTTGGCCCAATGACTCATTCACCAAATCCTAATCATCCCAGCTTCGAACG
Organism: Costus lasius; assembly: GCA_027563935.2. Taxonomy (NCBI): domain Eukaryota; kingdom Viridiplantae; phylum Streptophyta; class Magnoliopsida; order Zingiberales; family Costaceae; genus Costus; species Costus lasius. The sequence goes on from CM050446.2 coordinate 85,584,336, forward strand.
TCTGGTTTCACGACCCGTTCATTCAATTTTGAACATTTGGCCCAATGGCCCGTTCACCCATATTTTGAACATTCGGCCCTCTATAGGCCTATCACTCAAAGTTGAATATTTCGTCCAATCGCTCCATTCGCCCATATTCTGAACATTCGGCCCTCTACAGGCCTGTTCACTCAAATCTGAATATATATTGTGAAGTTGTCATTTACCCATTTTGAATGTTTGGCCCAAAGGCCCATTCACCCATTTCGAATATTTAAGCCTCAACAAGCTCGGTCACCCATCATAACTCTCTCTATCATAGTGACAACGTACGTTCAACTCTCAAAGCCCTTCGTATTGCTAAGGGAGTTTGAAGCAAAACCACATTTGGTCTTTAATGAAGGACAGTGCAGCTCAAGTGCCAAATATTAGCAACCTTTGCACACATCTCAAATTATCATCAATATAGTGGATTCCTCCCTTTGAAAGTTATTGAAGCATACAAACAAGAAATGTCAGATCTTACAATTTTATGCTATCTCATCATGGAAAACCTAAAACCCTCAAGCAACAAAGCCTTTTGGAAAAGTGATGTATGATGCCCAAGGAAGACAAAGACGTCGCTATAAATGCAAAATCACACAGGGGCAATGTTACTTCAGCAAGCCTGATGATATCAAAATCTAGGACAAACAATAAAGTCTTTGATGACTTGATAAAATGTTGGCAAAATCTAGTGGCCACAATATCATCAATCAAGTTTATAACACAGAAGACCCGCCCACCCTCCTCAATAGCACATGCGCAAACCTGTTGAACAATATATCTGACAACTCAAATATGATACCATGCGAATCATAACAGCTGGCCTTTAAAAAAAAAGGAAGAAGGAGGAGCCACATCAATTATTTGTGTTCATAAGAAACTTGTAGACTCACAGTCAATGCTTCTCAAACCAGCAATAACAAAAGGAGAGAAAAAGTGAAACTCATATCAAAGTTCTACAAAAGAAATTACCAATAGAAGACTCAGACAAGGATCCATAAATATAAGTCTTAACATCAGAGACATGGTATTCAAGTACAGTGGGTCAACAATATTTTGACAATTTATGCGAGCACAAGCTTTTGCCCCCTCAACTTCATCATCAGCCTTGAGGCAGACATCCCGTGTTTTTCTTGTAGCTTATCCAGAGAAGCTAATTTAACATGAGACTTATGGATCAATTCGAACCGATCCTTTTCTTTTGCTTCGGTAATTGCCATACCATTGTCTTTCTCATGCAGCTCTGAAGTTATGAGACACATTTTTTTTTAGAGCTTTGACATTACCTAGCTAAAGAGATCACAAGATTATTGTTATGCTTTAAACAAAGTTTAGAAGACGAAGTATATCTAAAAAGTGATAAAAATCGATGTGCAAAGACATTTTCCGACGGATTAGTACGTGCTTGTGGCTTATACAAAATCCGTCAGGGGGGCATTTGTTGAACCATCTATAATCACTATATTTTGAATTGGGTTGAACCTGCAGCAATGGTTCTCTATATTCTCATTGATCAGGCCACTATATAAAAAATGATGCTTTGGGTGTCAATAAGTGTATATCATTGATGTTCCTCCAATAAAGTAAATTATTAAAAAAAATAATTGTTGAATGAAATAATTAAGTGCCATGTTCAGGGGCTATCAGATTTTTGCTGGATGATTCAGATTTTAGAGATGCAGCCAACAGGACATGATACAGTCAATTTCTAAAATTATGGTTCACAATTGGATTCTAGAAGCCCATTCTAAATAGCAATTGATACTGAGAAAGATAATAGTATGGGAATCGCAGAAAGATTATGCTGTGGACGAAGATGCTGGTTGAATTCTGTGTAAAAAATAAGCCTCCTCAATCAAGAAATTATGGTACCGTGAAACAAGGAGCAATAATAAATTCATGAATTATGTGATGAGTCCACCAAGAGCAGAAATAAAAAGTGATGAAATCAAAATTTCCAAATCAAATGCAAGAAAGCTTGACTAAAAGTGCCGCACAACGGGTCAGCCTAATTAATTAATTATTAGGCGCAGAAATTTTAAAACACTACCAAATCAGTATTTGGGTTTACATTATAAATGCAACATTTTATTGAGGATTGAGCTAATTACCCTTGAGAGTCAAAATTGATTTTGACTATAAAGACTAGGGATGTCGTTTCCGATGAGCAGTATGTAATCGACATACATGACCAGAAAAGTCACCAAGCTCCCACTGAATTTTCTGTATACACAGGCGTCATCTTCACTTTTGATAAAGCCATAATCTCTCACAGCTTCATCAAACTGAAGATTCCAACTTCGAGATGCTTGCTTTAATCCATAAATGGATTTCTTTAGCCTGCAGACCTTACTAGCATCTGCAGGATGGATGAAGCCATCAGGTTGTGTCATATACACATCCTTAGTCAGCTTCCCATTAAGGAACGCTGTTTCCATGTCCATCTGCCATATCTCATAGTCATGATATGCAGCTATAGCAAGCAGAATCTGAATGGATTTGATCATGGCAATTGGCGAGAAGGTTTTCATCATAGTCCACCTCGTGGACTTGTTTAAATCCTTTAGCCACTAGTCTACCCTTATAGGTAACTATATTGCCATCCATGTCTGTCTTCCTCTTGAAGACCAATTTACACCCTATGGGTTTTACCCCATCAGGCAGCTCAACCAAATCCCAGACTTGGTTAGCTGACATGGAATCCATCTCGGATCGCATGGCATCAAGACATCTCTCGGAGTCCAGTCCACTGACCGCCTCATCATAGGTTCTGGGTTCATCCTCAATGATGAAGATCCCATCGTGTTGGGTCGGCAGCGACCCATCCCTTTCAGGTGCACGACGAATTTTCCCAGACCTTCATGGGGCCTGTCTGAGCCTCAGGTTGCCTAGCAACCGGTACAGGTGGCTCAAATTCCATCTCTTTGTCTTGTGGTTGCACTTGGTCCTTATCCAAGTCAAACTTCCTCCCACTAACTTCTTTCATGAGAAATTCTTTCTCTAGAAAGACAGTACCCCGAGCAACAAAAAATTTTGTTCTCGGTGGGAACATAGAAGTAGTAACCCTTAGTCTCCTTAGGGTACCCCACAAACATACACTTATCAGATCTAGGTTCTAGCTCGCTAGAATCCCGACGTTTGACATAAGCCTTACATCCCCAGAACCTGATAAAAGTGAGATTAGGGCGTCTCCCACTCCATACCTCGTATGGAATCTTTGAGACACTCTTAGATGGAACATTATTCAATATTAGAGAAGCTGTCTCAAGTGCATGTCCCCAGAATGAGGGAGGTAGAGTTGCATGACTCATCATAGATCGAACCATGTCCAACAAAGTTCGATTTCTCCTTTCAGACACACCATTCCATTGAGGTGTTTCAGGAGGAGCGAGTTGGGATATGATCCCACACTCTCTCAGATAGTCAAAGAACTCACCGCTCAGGTACTCTCCACCACGATCTGATCGAAGAGCCTTAATGGATCTACTAAGCTGGTTCTCTACTTCATGTCTAAACTCCTTAAATTTCTCAAAGGATTCAGACTTATGTCTCATCAGATAGACATAACCATATCTACTAAAGTCATCAGTAAACGTGATGAAGTAGTTATACCCTCCTCTGGCTTGTTTATTGAAAGGCCCACGTACATCAGTATGTATGGGATCTAATAAACCTCCTGCCCTCTCACCAGTCTCGGTGAAAGGTTCCTTTGTCATTTTCCCTAATAAACAAGTCTCACATGTATCAAGTTCCTCCAAGGAACTCGAATCTAACAACCCATTTTCATGGAGTTGTCGAATGCGATTCTTGTTTATATGGGCTAATCGACAATGCCGTAGGAAAGCACCAACTGAACCACTCAGTTTGGTCCGTTTATTATTTATGTTACAAATAGAGCTATCCATGTCCAAGACATGCTGACCATTGCACAAAGTACCCTTCCCATAAAACATGTTTGCAAAAGAAAAATAACATAAGTTCTCCTTTATTTCAAACTTAAATCCTTTCTTTGCCAGGCAAGGAGTGGATACAATGTTTTGATAAGGGAAGGTACATAATAGCATTTGTCTAGCTTTAACTGAAGTCCAGAAGGCAGGGAGAGAAACTCCGGCAGCAACTTGTGCCCTGTTACCTATCCGTAGGTCAATCTCTCTGGGCCTTACCGATCTATCCTTTCTGAGCCTTTGCATATTTGTACAAATATGAGCTCCACATGCGGTATCCAATACCCATGTCATAGGAGTAGAAAGGTTGACTTTGGTAACATAAATACCTAAGCATGAAGACAAGGCCTTGCCTTTCTTCTCCTCATTCTGAGGTTGCAACATGTCCTTCAACATGTGAGGTGGCCCTCCACATGAATAGCACCTATTATTCCTGATCATATACATCTTTAATTTCAGTTCCTTGGTCAAGCCTTTCAGCTCAACACACTGAATATCAACTTTAGGAGGATTGAGCTCAACCAATTCATCAAAGAGCTGCCTTAGATTAAAATTAATCTCAGAGGCACTCTTCGATTTATATCACCCTCTAAATTCAGGTGACATGTTGGTTAGCAACCTCCAAAGTATCAACCTGATGCTTATCATAAGCATCCCTCTCAGCCGCTGAGGCCGAGCATGGAAGTGGCTCAGGAAAAGGATGCTCAAGGACACAAAGCTTCCTTTTGAGCTTGAGCACGATTCTCAAGTTCATATTCCAATCCAGTAAGTTGGATCCAGCCAACTTATCCCTTTCTAGGGAAGATCGCAGTGACCAACTGCTATTGTTCATAGCCATTGTTCTATAACAACCAAGAAACAGCAGATTAGTACTACTTCGAGTCATTTAAACTGGACTTGTTTTAAATGACCATGGCTCCCACTATTTTTAATCGAATTGACAACCCACAAACTCAATCGAGAAATCCAATATTTCCTAGTGAGATGAGATCCTCATTCCACACAGGGCTTTGCATCCCACGAGGGTGGGATGAGATGCACAAAGTGACCCATGTTTCCTAAGGTGGGCGCGCCGGCCGATTGCTCCAAGCAATTATCCTTATTGAGACAGTCCAGGCATTTCATGTCAGCGAGGGCTGGATACAGCATGAAACCCTAACCTCTCAATGATGCCTCTAGAGTTTCATCATGTGCCTAGCACACATGAAAAATCTAGTCAAGTCCATTCCTAACCGTTATGCCCAGGGCCAACGAGTTTCCTTGCGAAGGCACGCCCAGGTTAAAACTGGACTGGGGAAACCATTGCCACCACGCACTTTCTAAAGATAAGTGGGTGTGTCCCACGAGGGTGGGAAACAATTCACAACTCCACTGATCGATAGCTTAGTGAGGGCTACGCGTTAGAAGGCTACCAGACTTGATATTTTAATTGAGGGTTTTTATTTAAGGTCTCATCATCTCAGTTTTATCTTATGTCTATCATTACAGGCATGCAATCCTATGGTGACAACATAACAATAAAACATCACAAGCATGCTTTAGCTTTTGTAAAGAAAGCAATAAAAGGATGATGTGATCATAGCCCATTCAAGACATTGAACCAATCCATGCCAAAAAGGGGGTCCAACTCTTGACCTAGGATTCAAGCCCCAAGACGAGACCTAGCCTAGCCGACCTCTAGCTCTATCTTCAAAGTTGGCTCCAAGGTCCTTCTCTCATGGTTTAGCTCTCAAACCCTAGGGGTACACCCAGAAGGTTCGGCCAATGCCATGGTCTTCTTCCAAGGAAGGTGCGCCATCTAGCAAGCCACAAGAGGGATAGCACACAAGCACAAGGCTCGGCCAATCCCTAACTTGCACCCCCATGCAAGGATGTGCCACCTTTGAAGCTTGTTGCGCCATCAGGCAAGGATGCGCAACCAAGCAAGCATGCACCTTGCTCCAAGTAGATGCGCCACCCTAATCTTCTTCTTAGTTAAAAGCAAAAAGAAAAGCGGCACGCAGGCCTCACAAGGGTACATCACAGGCATGCTAAGGGGCTTGACATATGACCATAACATCATGCACAATCAAGTACTTACTCATGCAATTCTACATGCTCATGAAAAACATAAAATCTGAAATTTTACTTTTTCATAAAACATGTCTCTCTTCCTTCCCTTCATATCACAAATCTTTGATTCTAAGTTTCTCTCAGGAGTCTACAAGAGGCATACCGGTTGCCCTCCTTGCAATCCCTAACTTGTTAAGATAAGGGCAATTGAAAAACCCCTTAAAGGGGGGGGGGGGGGGGGGGGAAACCCTAAAGCATGCGCATATGAAATTTTTGGGTTTCAACAAGATCGATTGCATGAATATATATGATCAACTTTGATTATATTGCAAAGATCAAGTTAAGATCTTTTACCATAGCCATGATGAAGGAGGCGGCTTGGAAGCAAGAGGGCAAATAAGCTCTCCTCCAAAGAAGACGCACACTAGATGAGAGATGGCTACCTCTTTGGACGTTCCTTGTGCTAGCAAGAATCTCCCAAGTTCCTTGTCGTGTGTCGAAGAAGAGAGATGCTTGGCCGAGCTCCTATTTTTCGTGAAGCAATCTCTACCCAAGAGTGAAGGCGACAAGAGAAGAGAATTGGCAAATGCGTTGAGGCGTTTTCAAGAGATGGCGTTACATGACTTCCAAATATGGAAAGTCATGAAGCCATGCGCTCACTCAAAGAAAACCGCCCAAAACACAATCAAGCCTTGAACCATGCGTTCACATATGTGAACCGGTTCAAACCAATTCAATTCTATTCAATTCGGTTCAAAGACCAAACCAAACTAGCCCAAGCCATGGTCTAGATCTCTCTGAACCAAATGGTTCAAGATCTAACCGTTCATCTCTTGATGCACTTGATCTCACCGATCTAGCATCAATACTCTCGATCGAAGCTTACCGATCTTAAGCCCCAATCAATCAAACATGATTAGACCAGATCTCACTTACAATCAGAGTTTAAACTCCTTTAAACTGAACCTAAACAATTTAGTCCACACGATCTGACTTAAGTAAGCCATATCATCAAATTGTGCGACCCTGAGGGTTTCCTTTAAATGTCGGTAACGATAACTTACGTTATCACGATCAGTGAGGGGTATCTAGCAACACATCACTGTCTCCCGATATAAAGGAAAGAGTCTTCCAAGACTACTCCCAAACCACAGCACAAGTGTGAATCCACTTCACTAGGCATGCATGTTTCCTTTGCCACTGGATATTCTTATTGGACAAGCGTGTCAAGCCTGTAGCTCCAATATGATGAGCATGATTAGATCAGATGAACATAGTCACCTGGGTATGGCCATACACTTTCTCAATCATCTCATTCGGGGGGGCCCCTTTAGAACATCACACTCCTTAAACAAGGAGACGGCAATCCTATATCTATCACTAGTGTCCTAACCTGACTCATGATCATTATCCAAGATAGTCTATAACCATTATGTTTCAAATGATATTGAACTACCTCAAAACAATGACAATCATCATTTAGAAACACAAGTGATCTCAAGTCAGAGGACATGTGCCACTTGTTGCAAACAAGGATTATTCACATTGTGACAAGCAATTGAATATCCTAGTAGGGTCTGTCCAGTACATCCAATGTACCCATGAGTCTACATCTTATTCCATGCTCGAAGCATCCTATAAGATTAGAACACATATTAGTCTCAATCATATCAAGGCTGTCTCATGTTCACCAAGATATCTCGACTAAGGACATAGAGCATGTCAGCCTAGCTGAACAGCATTGAGACATTATTCAGAAGTACACTTATTGCAGCAGACAATGTAACAAACTGAATAACAACCATTGCCTTTATAAACATAAGAGTTTATACATGATACTGAAAGAATCCCAAAGCCTCAAACATTAGCCTTAAGGGCATACCCCAACAGCAATCACCCAGTCCATGCCCTATCCCAACAAGTCTCTCAAGATAGGTCTATCCTATTATGAGAGGAGAAATTTTCTCTTCCACGTATGGGTCTATCCCATCACATGAAGAGAGCAAAGAACCACAAGAAGTTAATTAGAAGTAAGAAACAAGAGACCTACAATTTTTCTACTTAAAGAAAAACCATGCGCCAACATCTATGCAATATGTGAAAATGTAGATATGGCATGTGAGCATGAAAAGCATGAAAGAACATCATTCGAGGCTCGCAAGTACCTCTGATACCACTGTTGGGAAACCCCGGGGACATTTTACAATTTTCAGAGTCATAGACATACATTTTTTGCAGTGGAAGAATGTCCCCGAAACAGGCCAGTCCCAAAAACCCAGTGAAGATCTCTTGCGAGGGGGTCGACACGATGTGATAGTAAGAACCTTTAAGCAATTAGAAGTCGATGTCAATGAAGGCGCCCAAGTGTTCGCCCTCTGCAGTCTTACACACACGGATTCCTCAAGTTTTCTTCTTCCTCGCCCGGTGCTAGCCTCGGGAAAAAGATCCATGCCTTAGGAGAGTCCTTCAAGCAACTTGCGCCATCACCAAGATGTGATGCGCCAAGGAGATGGAAGGAGAAGGGAACGCCGCAAGCCTTCTTGTTCCTTTGCGCCAAGGAAAGAAAGAGGAGAAAGATGAAGCATGCTTGCGCCCTTGATGGAAGAAGAAGAGCTCTAAGCTCTCAAAGCCGTCGCCCTCTAATGCTTCACGCCTCCAAGGAAGTAGCATCATCAAGAGAGGGGGCGGCAAGGGCTTATTTATAGAAGCAAAAGGCGGTTAGGGGAGAAAGGCAAGTGTTGACAATTAGGGCATGATTCTAGGAGATTATTTAATCAAGTATACTGATTAAATCTCCACTCCCACATGCGCCTAAGACTTGCCAAAGCAAGTATCAGCCATATGCGCCCATATCATGCCATATGAGGCATTAATCCCATCTATGTGCCTAGACCTAGTCAAGGCAATATAATGGATTGCCTAATGTGGCTTGGGCGCAAGTCCTAATCCAATTAGGACTCTAATTATGTTAATAATCAGCCCACAATTGTCAAACACAATCCAATCAATTATCTTTCAGAGCAAACTGGCTGAAGGGAGTCCAGTGGGAGCTCATGTGCTCAAGATGATTGGGCACAAGGAGGCTCTAGAGAAACTGGGACACACCATCAATCAGGAGCTTGCTGTAGACATTATTCTGCAGTCTCTACTGCCTTCTTTCGATGCGTTCATTATTAACTTTAATATGAACAAAATCGACTGTACCCCGGCAGAGTTGCTGAATATGCTCTTGACTACAGAGGAAACTCTGAAGGGAAAGCCTTCATCCTCTGTCTTAATGGTTCCTTCTAGGAACAAGAAGAAGGGGAAGAAGGGAAAAACCCCAGTCAAGAACTACAACAAGACGCTGAAACAAAAGGTTAAGCGGTCGAAGGAATACAGATGTTTCCACTGTGGCCAGCTGGGTCACTGGAAAAAGGACTGTAAAGCGCTCCAAGGAGACAAGAAGGGAAGTATCGCTTCTGGCTCAGGTATTTATGTGACTGAGGTCATGTTCTCTTCTTCTATATCATGGGTGTTGGACACTGCATGTGGAGTTCACATTTGTTCAAATGTACAGGAACTCAAGAGAAGAAGATAGGTGGGACAACATGAGGTGGACCTACGAGTTGGAAACGGGGCACGGGTTGCTGCTGTTGCTGTAGGCACTTATTTCATTTCTCTACCATCTGGGCTTGTATTGGAACTAGACAATTGTTACTTTGTTCCTAGCATTACTAAAAATATTATCTCTATTCCTGCTCTTGTCAGGAAAGGGTTTTCCTTTGAATGCAATATTTCAAAGTGTGTTTTATCTTTTGATAATATTGTTTATGCCACTGGATCAATTAGCAATGGGTTATTCATGTTGGACATGGAATGTTCTATACAGCAGATTGATATTAAGAAAGCCAAGTATGCTGATGACAGCACCTTGCTATGGCATAGTCGTTTAGGCCATATTAACAAGAAACGCATTAAGCGGTTGCATGATCATGGACTGCTGGGATCATTCTCCTATGAGGAGATTGATACATGTAAAGCTTGTTTAATGGGCAAAATGACAAAGTCACCTTTTCCTAATAAAGGTCAAAGGGCTTCAGGTTTACTTGACCTTATACACAGTGATGTGTGTGGGCCATTTAGTAAACATGCTAGAGGTGGCTATCAGTACTTCATTACCTTTACTGATGATTTCAGTAGGTATGGGTATGTCTATTTAATGAGACATAAAAGTGAATCTTTTGACAAGTTCAAAGAGTTCAAGAATGAAGTACAAAATCAGCTAGGCCGAAATATCAAGACACTTCGTTCTGATCGAGGTGGAGAATACCTAAGTCATGCGTTTACTGACTATCTGAAGGAGTGTGGGATTATCTCACAGCTCACTCCGCCAGGAACACCGCAATGGAATGGTGTGTCCGAGAGGAGAAATAGAACGTTACTTGATATGGTTCGTTCGATGATGAGTCAGGCTACTCTACCTTACTCCTTTTGGGGATTTGCACTGGAGACAGCTGCAAAGATACTAAACCGAGTGCCATCCAAGGCAGTTTCAAAGACCCCATATGAATTATGGTATGGGAAACAGCCTAGCTTGACATTTATCAAGATCTGGGGTTGCGAGGCTTATGTCAAAAAGCTCGCCTCTGGGAAACTAGAGAGCAGATCTGACAAATGCATCTTTGTCGGTTACCCTAAGGAAACTAAGGGTTATTATTTCTATGATCCCAAAGAGAACAAGGTATTTGTTGCTCGGACGGGCATTTTTCTTGAGAAGGAGTTTCTTCTGCAAGAAGCCAGTGGGAGAGAAATAAAGCTGGATGAGAATCCAGAGGAAGGACAAAGTAGTCAAGCACAGTTGGATGAGCCTGAGCCGGTTGAACAGGTTATTGAACAACCTGAGGCTCAGATATCACGGGAACCGCGAAGATCGGGAAGGATTCGTCGATAGCCTGAGCGCTATGACGGAGTCTACATCATTGATCATGATGAACCCCTCACTTATGCGGATGCGGTCAGTGGACCGGACTCAGCTAGATGGCTTGAAGCTATGCGAGCCGAGATGGACTCCATGTCAGATAACCAAGTTTGGGATTTGGTTGATCCGCCTCCGGGAGTTATCCCTAGAGGCTGTAAGTGGATCTTCAAGAAGAAGATTGACATGGATGGTAACGTGGTTACCTATAAAGGCAGGCTAGTTGCGAAAGGTTTCAAGCAAATCTACGGGATAGATTATGATGAAACTTTCTCTCCTGTAGCCATGTTTAAGTCTATTCGAATTCTTTTCGCGATAGCAGCATATTATGATTATGAGATCTGGCAAATGGATGTGAAGACCGCTTTCCTTAATGGAAAATTGGATGAGGATGTGCATATGACACAACCGGAAGGTTTCACTAATCCATCAGATCGTCATAAGATATGCAAGTTAAAGAAGTCCATTTATGGACTTAAACAAGCATCAAGAAGCTGGAATATTCGTTTTGATGAATCAGTCAGTGAATTTGGTTTCATCAAGAACGAGGATGACCAGTGTGTATATAAGAGGTTTAGTGGGAGCGTGATTACTTTCCTAGTCCTCTACGTCGATGATATCTTAATCATTGGAAACGATATTCCCGAAATGCATGCGGTGAAAGCATGGTTAAGAAAATATTTCCAGATGAAAGATTTAGGAGAAGCAGCCTATGTGTTAGGTGTGAAGATCTACAGGGATAGATCTAAGAGGCTTCTCGGGCTGTGCCAGAGTACTTACATCGATAAAGTCCTGGAGAGATTTCATTTAGAGAATTCTAAAAGAGGATATCTTCCAGTCAGACATGGTCTGAATCTTTCAAAGAGTCAGTGTCCACAAACACAGACTGAGAAAGATGAAATGGACAATACGCCTTATGCTTCGGCTATTGGGTCCATTATGTATGCGATGTTGTGTACTCGCCCAGACGTCGCTTACGGGTTAAGCGTGACCAGTCGGTTCCAAAGTAATCCAGGTCAGGCGCACTGGATTGCAGTCAAGAACATTTTAAAATATCTTCGGAGGACCAAAGATATATTCTTGATATATCGTGGTCAGGAAGAACTCAGTATTGAAGGATATACTGACGCTTCATTCCAGTCTGACCAGGATGATTTCCGATCGCAATCAGGCTATGTTTTTAGCTTGAATGGAGGAGCAGTGGTGTGGAAGAGTTTCAAACAGTCTATAGTTGCTGATTCCACAACAGAAGCCGAGTATGTTGCAGCCTCGGAAGCATCTAAGGAGGCAGTGTGGATTCGTAAGTTCGTTCAAGAACTTGGTGTCGTTCCTTCGAGTGCAGATCCTTTGGTTATCTTCTGTGATAACACTGGAGCAATCGCACAAGCAAAGGAACCACGGTCGCACCAGAAGTCCAAGCACATACAGAGACGGTTTCATTTGATCCGGGAGATCATTGATCGTGGCGAGATCAAAATCTGCAAGGTTCATACAGATGACAATCTGGCAGACCCGCTTACCAAGTCCCGTTCTCAGTGTTACTGTTTCTTACATCCCTGGCACCCCTGAACTGTTGCGGTGCATCCCTGGACTGCTGTGGTGCCTTGTAAGAGTAAGGCCTATACCTGCTCTTCTTGTAATCCTTATGCCTAGGGTACTTCTTACCCTTGCCGCCACTGCCATACTGAGGAACCGCCGCCTCAGCTGCAGGAACCACTGCCTCGGCAACATGAGAATTCCTCTCAGCTATGTATCTCTCAATGGTGCGTGCTCGCCCAACAGTCTCAACATAGGTCTCCAAATGTTGAGCACCAACCTGCTCTCTAATGTCCCATCTGAGACCTCTGAGAAACTTAGTAGCTCTCCTCTTTTCAGTGTTTATCAGATGAGGAGCATACTTTCCCAATTTCGTGAACTGTAGCTCATACTGGTCCACTGTCATATCACCCTGCTCCAGGTGAATAAATGCCACCTCTCGGTCCTCTACCAAGCTATCTGGAAAATACTTCTCATTAAATTGAGATAGGAAGTAAGGCCAATCTACTGTCTCCTGTCTTTCTGCTGCTAGTCTCACAACTCCTTTCCACCACTCATCTGCGTCGCCACGCATCATATAGGTGGACAGACATAGCTTATCCTCATCTGAGCAGCGCATAACTTGGAAAATCTTTTCCAAGACCAACTGCCAGTTCTCAGCAGTGCTGGATTCTGAGCCTCCATAAAATGAGCTAGGACCCAGTTTCTGGAATTCACTCACAAGTGAAGCATAGCGCCTGTGAGCGCCCTCCTGAGAGTCATCCCCCACTGCCCGAGTAGTAGTCTGGGGTCTCTCTCGAGTCAGCTGCTGCAAAAGCTGCTGTTGTGCTTCTTGGTGCTAAGTCTGCTGCTGCTGCAGCATCTGAGCTTGTCTCTCTATCATAGCACCTTGTTGCTGAACCATGCCAGTCAGAGCCTCAATAGTTCTCGTGAGGTTCGGGGTCTGCTCGCCCTCATCACTAGCATTTCCTCTGGTTCGCACCATCTTAAATGCCTACACACGCATATCATAGTCACACACATATCATAGTCAGGCAAACAATCATAAACCTATTAGGTGTCTAGCAATACACAAACATGTTTTCCCCCAAACTAAGTTTTAGCTAGCCAACTCCTCTGATACCATTCTGTAACATCCCACATTCTTAACCCCAAACAAATGGCACAATTCACAATTGATACAGGATGTTTCATATAAGATCGATCATATGCTAGGTAAAACCGAGTTCAAGAAAACACGATCTGAAAAATTTCATAAATCCATACACACAAATTCACAAAACTCAAATCTCATAAATCTCGTAAGGGTACCTGCCACCACGCAATACTTGCACTAGACATATGCAAGTTACAGTTATATCAAAACCGATTACAAAAATACACATCAACTTCAATCTCAAAACAAATCCACAAAATCGATTTTATAAACTGACTCCAAACACCGAAACCAGGCTGATGCCCGCGGTGCCACAAAAATCAAATTCATAAGACTGCCATAACTGGCAACATACTTCACATAGTTCACATGGTTCACAAAGTTCATATAACTCGTAGGGTTTAGCCACAACCGGCATCATAAGCATAAACACATTAAGGCCACAACCGGCATCATAAATTCAATAAGCATAATTCACAGCATCCATATAATGCTAACTGCGCCCCTGCTCTACACCTGAAAATAGTGAGGGGTGAGCTACACAGCCCAGTGAGTGGATAGTCTAATTGACCATCCATAACATACTCTCAAAAACATATGCAGATTATTTTAAAAATCTTTAACAGGATATCATGTCAACACATAATAACAAATTCAATGCAAAAGTCATATAAGCAGTCAAATATACACACCAACATATAATAACCTCAAGTTCTGGAATTATACTCTAAACCAACCGAACACACATATTCTAAACCAACTAAACATACCAACACATTTTTAACCTAGTTGTCCAGCATATTCACAAAGTGACCAATATGGTCTAACCCGGCTTGGCCAAAGCACTGGGAGCTGCAAATCACATGCAACACAAACATGGACAGTGAATAGAATCAAGAGGTGGCCCCCGCCTGGTCAAGACGTGGCACGTTGGTCTATCACGCCATAACATAAAACGAGAATGAAGACATCAAGAGGTGGCCCCTGTCTGATCAGGACATGGCACTTTGGGTCTTATATCATTCCCAACACATAAAACGAGAATGATGACATCAAGAGGTGGCCCCTGTCTGATCAAGACATGGCACTTTGGGTCTTATATCATTCCCAACACATAAAAGAGTAATGACATCAAGAGGTGGCCCCTGTCTGACCAAGACATGGCACTTTGGGTCAAAACCCGTTCTCCCAAAAGGTTACTACTGGACAACAGACATATCTTATTTCATATTTCACAAAGGTGGACATATTTCACAAAGGTGGACTCCTAAGTGTAAACTAGACTCTAGGATAGTCATCACACAAATCATATCGGGCAGGCTGAACATCAACCCCCATCACAATAATCATAATAGGTAGGCTGATCATCAACCCCCTCACATATCACAATACAGGGTTGAAATTCAAACCCTTAACATATCACATAAGGACTATCCCCTTGAGTTCATAGTTACACCTAGCCTTAGTCCTAACCATCACATAACCACCTAATTTTCCAAATTCACATAATCCATAATTTTCCAAATTCACAAAGCCCATCACATAACATAGAAAATCACATAACATAGTGTAGTCCTTAAATTTCAGGCTGGTCAGTTCAGTGTAGTTTTGCTAAATTATCACCCAATGTTCTCAAACATGAATACATGGTCTTAATTAAATAAACATGAGTTTTATAACATAACATTGCATTCATAAAATTAAATCATCACCCAATGTCCTCAAGCATTCATAAAATTACATAAAACTAAACCATATGTCCATATAATTTTACACATTATTCCATGTAACTACAAACATCAAAATTCAGTTTTCACAAACAATTAACATAAATTTCATACTAATAAAGCACTGATTTAATATTACCAAAATCATACCAAAATCACTGATTTAATATTACCAAAATCACATACAATAAGTACCCTAAATTCGGTTTTCATGGAAACATGCCTCACATTCGGTTTTCATGAAAAATCCCCTAAACTATGTTTTCATGGAGAATTATCAAGATTCAATTCACATGTAAACATGTTAACCACAATATCAAAATTAAAATCAAGTTTCGGTTTTTCAGAAATAAATAGCACAAATTCGCTTCTTAGCATGATAAAACTTTCCAACTTAAATTAAACCCCTAGTTAACAAAAATCTCATGAAGACATATCCTTAAATTCGATTTTCCATAACAAACATACCATTGTAACTTTCGGTTTATAACAAAAATAAGACTTGAATTTTTGGTTTTTACATTACAAATTTCTAATCCATCTAAAGCATCAAATAACACAACCCAATTGATAGGAATCAAAAAGACACACCACTCACCTTGAAACTTAGGTTAAAATCCCCTCAACAAAATCGTTCAAAGCCTTTGAAATTCTTCTAGGAAGACGCCAAAGAAACTCCACCACCCACTCAAGAATTTCGGCCAAGGGAAGAAGATGAAGGAAGAACACCAAAAAAATCGTCTCCAAGCTTTCCAAGAGTCGCCAATTTCTTCCAAGCCGCCACCTTAATTTTCTCAAGACTCCAAAATCGCCAATAATCTCACCCTAGTCGAATTTACCACTTAAACTTTGGGTTTCTAAATTTTAAACCCTTCAACCCATTAATTCCAATAGGTTTAACCCACTTAACTAATAATTTCGAATTTTCAAACCCAATTAGCTAATTCGAATTTTTATTCCAATATCCCATAGTTAACCAATTAATTTAATTAACTTATCCAATAACCAATTACTTAACCGAAAATCCAATAAGGATTTAAGTTAACATCCAATAAGGATTAAATTAATTAACCAATAAGGTCTAATTAATTAACCAATAAGTTCTAATTAATTAACTCACAATTTACAACCATAAATCCTAATTAATTTAACATGAACAACCAATAATAATTTATCATAAAATATCAGCCAACAAACAAATAAATACTCTCTAATTAATTTACAATAAATTAACAACCAAATAACCTCAAATCAATTAATTACAAATTAACAATCAATAAGCCAATTAATTAGCACCCAACAATTTTATTTAAATCATAATACAATATCACAGCTAATGATTTTATTTAAATCCAAATAATTTATCATAATTTATCATAGAAAATAATGCTTACCAGAACTTAAGATCCTTGGATCTTACATTCCTCCCTCCTTATAAAGCTTTAGTCCTCTAAAGCTCAGCATCCATATCATCAAAAAGGTAAGCATAATTTTTCCTCATATCAGCTTCAGTCTCCCAAGTCGCTTCTTCAACTGATTGATTTCTCCAGATAACCTTTACCAAAGGTATAGTCTTGTTCCTCAGAACTTTATCCTTTCTATCCACAATCCGGAGAGGTCTTTCCTCAAAAGTCAAGTCACTCTGAATCTGAAGAGGTTCCAACTCCAACACATGAGATGGATCAGGATGATATTTCCTCAAAGTAGAGACATGGAATACATTATGCACATGATCCATAGCAGGAGGTAAAGCCAATCGGTAAGCCACTGGACCAACTCTCTCAATAATATCAAAAGGGCCTACAAACCTAGGGCTCAATTTGCCCTTTTTGCCAAATCTCATAACACCCTTAGTAGGCGACACCTTCAAGAACACATGGTCTCCTACCATAAACTCCAAAGGACGACGACGGTCATCAGCATAGCTCTTCTGTCTGTCCCGAGCAATTTTCAGCTTATCCTGGATCTCTCTGACTTTATCAGTAGTCTCTTGAACTGCATCGGATCTCAAAATCATCCTGTCACCAGTTTCTTCCCAACACAAGGGAGTCCTACACCTTCTCCCATACAAAGCCTCATAAGGAGCCATCTGAATACTAGAGTAGAAGCTATTATTATAAGTAAACTCTATCAAAGATAGATCCCGGTTCCACTCAGAACTCCAATCAACCACATAGGCTCTCAACAAATCTTCCAGAGTCTGTATAGTACGCTCTGTCTGGCCATCAGACTGAGGATGGTATGCTGTACTAAAACTCAACTTAGTACCCAAACCCTCCTGTAAACTCCTCCAAAATCTGGACAGAAATCGAGAGTCCCTATCAGACACGATATCAACAGGCACTCCATGCAGTCTGACTATCTCATCAATATATAATCTAGCCAGTCTCTCTAAAGAATAAGTCATTTTAATCGGAAGAAAATGGGCTGATTTAGTAAGTCTATCAACAATCACCCAAATAGCATCATGACCCAATCTGGTTCTAGGCAAACCACACACAAAATCCATACTGATGCATTCCCACTTCCACTCAGGAATAGGAAGAGACTGCAACAAACCCCCAGGCTTCTGGTGTTCGGCCTTTATAGTCTGACAGGTCAAACACCTAGAGACAAAATCAAGCACTTCTTTCTTCATACCCGGCCACCAAAAACTTTTCTTGAGGTCCTGATACATCTTAGTCACGCCAGGATGTAGAGAATATTTGGAGTTATGGCTGTCCTCCAATATTTCGTTCCTCAAGCTCGGTTCCTCCGGGACACATACCCTTCCACGAAACCGAAGAATACCATCATCAGACAGGCTAAAATCCTGAACCGCGCCATCAACCAGACTATCCCTGATCTGAACTAATCTCGGATCCACAGACTGCTGATCTCTGATCTTTTGCAACAAAGCAGACTGTACTCTGAGAAAAGCCACATAACCAGACTGAACTTTAGGAGTAACACTGATCCTGAGATCGCTGAACTCCTGCAGTAACCGCCACTCACTGACTCGTAAAGCAGCTACTGAAGTAACTGGATGTCTGCTCAGAGCATCCGCCACCACATTGGCCTTTCCAGCCTGATACTGAATAGAGAAGTCATAGTCTTTGATCAACTCCATCCATCTTCTCTGTCTCATGTTCAAGTCCTTCTGAGTGAAGATATACTTGAGACTCTGGTGATCAGTGAACAGATCAAACTCCTGACCCAACAAATAGTGACGCCATATCTTCAAAGCAAAGACTACGGCCGCCAACTCTAAATCATGAGTAGGGTAGTTCAATTCATACTCCTTCAGTTGTCTCGAAGCATAGGCTACTACAGAACCCTTCTGCATCAAGACACAACCCAACCCTTTGCCAGAAGCATCTGTATAAACAGTAAACCTTTCCCCATCACTAGGAATAATGAGGATCGGTGTACTAGTCAATCTCCTCTTCAGCTCTTGGAAGCTCTCTTCACACTTGTCATCCCAAATAAACTTAGCTTCCTTTCGGGTTAATTTAGTTAAAGGACCCGCCAGCTTGGAGAATCCCTCAACAAATCTCCGGTAATAACCTGCTAAACCCAGAAAACTCCTGATCTCAGTAGCACTAGTCGGTCTTCCCCAATCAAGAATGGCTTGCACTTTAACTGGATCCACAGACACCCCCTGACCAGAAATCACATGTCCCAGAAAACTGATCTTCTCTAGCCAAAATTCACACTTACTAGCTTTGGCATATAACCGGTTCTTCCTCAAGACCTCCAGCACTCTGCGCAAGTCACTGACATGATCTGAAGTAGTCCGTGAGTATACCAAAATATCGTCTATAAAGACCACCACACAAGAGTCAAGCAACTCATGGAATACCCTGTTCATCAAATCCATGAAGACAGCAGGTGCATTTGTCAGTCCAAAAGGCATAACTAAAAATTCGAAATGCCCATACCTGGTCCTGAAAGCAGTCTTAAATATATCCTCATCCTTGACTCTAAGCTGATAATACCCTGATCTCAGATCAATCTTAGAGAACACTGTAGCTCCCTGTAATTGATCAAACAGATCATCAATTCTGGGAAGAGGATACTTATTCTTGATAGTCACTTGGTTAAGCTGCCTGTAGTCTATACACATCCTCAGGCTTCCATCTTTCTTCTTCACAAATAGCACTGGCGCTCCCCAAGGTGAAGCACTAGGCCGAATATACCCTTTCTCTAACAATTCCTCCAGTTGTTTCTTAAGCTCGGCCAACTCTGAAGTAGCCATACGATAAGGAGCTCTGGAGATAGGTGCCGTACCTGGCGCCAACTCAATGCCAAATTCTACCTCTCGAATCGGTGGCAAGCCTGAAAATTCTTCGGAGAACACATCAGGAAATTCTTTCACCACCGCCATCTGAGTCAAATCAGAAGTAGAATCCTCTTGCACCTTAACATGTGCAAGATACCCCTTGCATCCACTAGCAAGTAACTTCCTGGCCTGCAGGAAAGATATCACATGTGGTCCTTGGTCTGACACTAGACCTCTCACAAAAATCCGATTCCCATCAAGCATATTCAAAGTGATCACTTTCTCAAAGCAATCCACAGAGGCATGATGTGAAGACAACCAATCCATTCCTAGGATGACATCATAATCTTGCATGTTTAAGAGGATTAGATCTACCAGAAACTCATAACCCTCTACATGTACTACACAGTCAGTACAAATAGTATCTGTAGATAACGACTTTCCTAAGGGAGTACTCACAGACACAGCATAGTTCATCACCTTAGGTATCACAGGTAAACATGCAGCAAACTTAACAGATACAAAAGATAAATTTGCACCAGGGTCAAATAATATGCGAGCTAACTGATCAAATACAAATAATGTACCTTCCACAACGGATCGGGAAGCTCGTGTATCCTTCTCAGCCACAGCATACACTCGGGTCTGGACTGTAGGCTTATCTGCGCCTCTAGGCTGTATCTCAGGTTCTTTGCAGTCCTTAGCCATATGCCCTGGTTTCTTACACCTGAAGCATACACCATTCTTCCTATGACAGTCTTTCACCAGATGTCCCCTGAGCCCACAATAACTGCAAGTCCCGTTCTCAGTGTTACTGTTTCTTACATCCCTGGCACCCCTGAACTGTTGCGGTGCATCCCTGGACTGCTGTGGTGCCTTGTAAGAGTAAGGCCTATACCTGCTCTTCTTGTAATCCTTATGCCTAGGGTACTTCTTACCCTTGCCGCCACTGCCATACTGAGGAACCGCCGCCTCAGCTGCAGGAACCACTGCCTCGGCAACATGAGAATTCCTCTCAGCTATGTATCTCTCAATGGTGCGTGCTCGCCCAACAGTCTCAACATAGGTCTCCAAATGTTGAGCACCAACCTGCTCTCTAATGTCCCATCTGAGACCTCTGAGAAACTTAGTAGCTCTCCTCTTTTCAGTGTTTATCAGATGAGGAGCATACTTTCCCAATTTCGTGAACTGTAGCTCATACTGGTCCACTGTCATATCACCCTGCTCCAGGTGAATAAATGCCACCTCTCGGTCCTCTACCAAGCTATCTGGAAAATACTTCTCATTAAATTGAGATAGGAAGTAAGGCCAATCTACTGTCTCCTGTCTTTCTGCTGCTAGTCTCACAACTCCTTTCCACCACTCATCTGCGTCGCCACGCATCATATAGGTGGACAGACATAGCTTATCCTCATCTGAGCAGCGCATAACTTGGAAAATCTTTTCCAAGACCAACTGCCAGTTCTCAGCAGTGCTGGATTCTGAGCCTCCATAAAATGAGCTAGGACCCAGTTTCTGGAATTCACTCACAAGTGAAGCATAGCGCCTGTGAGCGCCCTCCTGAGAGTCATCCCCCACTGCCCGAGTAGTAGTCTGGGGTCTCTCTCGAGTCAGCTGCTGCAAAAGCTGCTGTTGTGCTTCTTGGTGCTGAGTCTGCTGCTGCTGCAGCATCTGAGCTTGTCTCTCTATCATAGCACCTTGTTGCTGAACCATGCCAGTCAGAGCCTCAATAGTTCTCGTGAGGTTCGGGGTCTGCTCGCCCTCATCACTAGCATTTCCTCTGGTTCGCACCATCTTAAATGCCTACACACGCATATCATAGTCACACACATATCATAGTCAGGCAAACAATCATAAACCTATTAGGTGTCTAGCAATACACAAACATGTTTTCCCCCAAACTAAGTTTTAGCTAGCCAACTCCTCTGATACCATTCTGTAACATCCCACATTCTTAACCCCAAACAAATGGCACAATTCACAATTGATACAGGATGTTTCATATAAGATCGATCATATGCTAGGTAAAACCGAGTTCAAGAAAACACGATCTGAAAAATTTCATAAATCCATACACACAAATTCACAAAACTCAAATCTCATAAATCTCGTAAGGGTACCTGCCACCACGCAATACTTGCACTAGACATATGCAAGTTACAGTTATATCAAAACCGATTACAAAAATACACATCAACTTCAATCTCAA
Organism: Costus lasius; assembly: GCA_027563935.2. Classification (NCBI taxonomy): domain Eukaryota; kingdom Viridiplantae; phylum Streptophyta; class Magnoliopsida; order Zingiberales; family Costaceae; genus Costus; species Costus lasius. Next base: position 85,606,202 of record CM050446.2, read on the forward strand.
AACAAATCCACAAAATCGATTTTATAAACTGACTCCAAACACCGAAACCAGGCTGATGCCCGCGGTGCCACAAAAATCAAATTCATAAGACTGCCATAACTGGCAACATACTTCACATAGTTCACATGGTTCACAAAGTTCATATAACTCGTAGGGTTTAGCCACAACCGGCATCATAAGCATAAACACATTAAGGCCACAACCGGCATCATAAATTCAATAAGCATAATTCACAGCATCCATATAATGCTAACTGCGCCCCTGCTCTACACCTGAAAATAGTGAGGGGTGAGCTACACAGCCCAGTGAGTGGATAGTCTAATTGACCATCCATAACATACTCTCAAAAACATATGCAGATTATTTTAAAAATCTTTAACAGGATATCATGTCAACACATAATAACAAATTCAATGCAAAAGTCATATAAGCAGTCAAATATACACACCAACATATAATAACCTCAAGTTCTGGAATTATACTCTAAACCAACCGAACACAAATATTCTAAACCAACTAAACATACCAACACATTTTTAACCTAGTTGTCCAGCATATTCACAAAGTGACCAATATGGTCTAACCCGGCTTGGCCAAAGCACTGGGAGCTGCAAATCACATGCAACACAAACATGGACAGTGAATAGAATCAAGAGGTGGCCCCCGCCTGGTCAAGACGTGGCACGTTGGTCTATCATGCCATAACATAAAACGAGAATGAAGACATCAAGAGGTGGCCCCTGTCTGATCAGGACATGGCACTTTGGGTCTTATATCATTCCCAACACATAAAACGAGAATGATGACATCAAGAGGTGGCCCCTGTCTGATCAAGACATGGCACTTTGGGTCTTATATCATTCCCAACACATAAAAGAGTAATGACATCAAGAGGTGGCCCCTGTCTGACCAAGACATGGCACTTTGGGTCAAAACCCGTTCTCCCAAAAGGTTACTACTGGACAACAGACATATCTTATTTCATATTTCACAAAGGTGGACATATTTCACAAAGGTGGACTCCTAAGTGTAAACTAGACTCTAGGATAGTCATCACACAAATCATATCGGGCAGGCTGAACATCAACCCCCATCACAATAATCATAATAGGCAGGCTGATCATCAACCCCCTCACATATCACAATACAGGGTTGAAATTCAAACCCTTAACATATCACATAAGGACTATCCCCTTGAGTTCATAGTTACACCTAGCCTTAGTCCTAACCATCACATAACCACCTAATTTTCCAAATTCACATAATCCATAATTTTCCAAATTCACAAAGCCCATCACATAACATAGAAAATCACATAACATAGTGTAGTCCTTAAATTTCAGGCTGGTCAGTTCAGTGTAGTTTTGCTAAATTATCACCCAATGTTCTCAAACATGAATACATGGTCTTAATTAAATAAACATGAGTTTTATAACATAACATTGCATTCATAAAATTAAATCATCACCCAATGTCCTCAAGCATTCATAAAATTACATAAAACTAAACCATATGTCCATATAATTTTACACATTATTCCATGTAACTACAAACATCAAAATTCAGTTTTCACAAACAATTAACATAAATTTCATACTAATAAAGCACTGATTTAATATTACCAAAATCATACCAAAATCACTGATTTAATATTACCAAAATCACATACAATAAGTACCCTAAATTCGGTTTTCATGGAAACATGCCTCACATTCGGTTTTCATGAAAAATCCCCTAAACTATGTTTTCATGGAGAATTATCAAGATTCAATTCACATGTAAACATGTTAACCACAATATCAAAATTAAAATCAAGTTTCGGTTTTTCAGAAATAAATAGCACAAATTCGCTTCTTAGCATGATAAAACTTTCCAACTTAAATTAAACCCCTAGTTAACAAAAATCTCATGAAGACATATCCTTAAATTCGATTTTCCATAACAAACATACCATTGTAACTTTCGGTTTATAACAAAAATAAGACTTGAATTTTCGGTTTTTACATTACAAATTTCTAATCCATCTAAAGCATCAAATAACACAACCCAATTGATAGGAATCAAAAAGACACACCACTCACCTTGAAACTTAGGTTAAAATCCCCTCAACAAAATCGTTCAAAGCCTTTGAAATTCTTCTAGGAAGACGCCAAAGAAACTCCACCACCCACTCAAGAATTTCGGCCAAGGGAAGAAGATGAAGGAAGAACACCAAAAAAATCGTCTCCAAGCTTTCCAAGAGTCGCCAATTTCTTCCAAGCCGCCACCTTAATTTTCTCAAGACTCCAAAATCGCCAATAATCTCACCCTAGTCGAATTTACCACTTAAACTTTGGGTTTCTAAATTTTAAACCCTTCAACCCATTAATTCCAATAGGTTTAACCCACTTAACTAATAATTTCGAATTTTCAAACCCAATTAGCTAATTCGAATTTTTATTCCAATATCCCATAGTTAACCAATTAATTTAATTAACTTATCCAATAACCAATTACTTAACCGAAAATCCAATAAGGATTTAAGTTAACATCCAATAAGGATTAAATTAATTAACCAATAAGGTCTAATTAATTAACCAATAAGTTCTAATTAATTAACTCACAATTTACAACCATAAATCCTAATTAATTTAACATGAACAACCAATAATAATTTATCATAAAATATCAGCCAACAAACAAATAAATACTCTCTAATTAATTTACAATAAATTAACAACCAAATAACCTCAAATCAATTAATTACAAATTAACAATCAATAAGCCAATTAATTAGCACCCAACAATTTTATTTAAATCATAATACAATATCACAGCTAATGATTTTATTTAAATCCAAATAATTTATCATAATTTATCATAGAAAATAATGCTTACGAGAACTTAATCCTTGGATCTTACAGCTAGCACAAGGAGCACCAAGGGAGTAGGCGGCTTCTTCATCTTGTGTGCGCATCCTCTGGAGGAGACCCCTGTCGATCTCTTCTTCCTCGACATCATACAAACAATGGCCATGGTATGATCATTGTTGTTCTAAGTTGATCATATAATACATGCTATGCGATCCTAGGAAACCCTAGATTCCGCCCATGCAAATTCATATCTGCGCATGTCTTAGGGTTTCGCCCCCCCTTTGTGGGGACTTTCAAGTATAATATAAATATCATTGTCAAGTTGTACAAGTAACGAACCAGAATTATGTCCTTAGGGCATATACACCAACAATCTCCCACTTGCACTAAGACCTAGAGGTTGAGAAATCTCAACCCCATATCTCTAGCGTGACCATCATGCTTCTGTTGCGCCAAAGCCTTGGTCAATGGGTCTGCTAGAATGTTCTCTGTGTCAACTCTGCAAATCTTGACATCACCTCTGTCTATGATCTCTCTGATCAGGTGAAATCTCCTGAGTATGTGTTTGGATTTTTGATGAGACCGTGATTCCTTGGCTTGTGCAATTGCTCCATTGTTATCACAATAGATTTCAATGGGATCCACTGCACTTGGAACCACCTGAAGTTCAGAAATGAACTCCCTAATCCAAACGGCTTCTTTGGCTGCCTCAGAAGCGGCCACATACTCGGCTTCGGTTGTAGAATCAGCTATGGTGGATTGCTTGAAGCTCTTCCAGCATACAATGCCTCCATTTATCTTGAACACATAGTCGGCCTATGATCTGAAGTCATCAGGGTCAGACTGGAAAGACGCATCAGTGTAGCCCTGCATACTGAGCTCTTCCTGTCCCCCATAGACCAAGAACAAATCTTTAGTTCTTCTCAGATACTTTAGGATGTTCTTTACAGCCACCCAGTGATGTACTCCAGGATTGGATTGGTATCGGCTGGTTATGCTCACAGCATAAGCCACATCTGGTCTAGTACACAACATTGCATTCATCATCGATCCTACAGCCGAAGCATAGGTCACTCGACTCATGTCATCCCTCTCAGCCTGTGTGGTGGGACACTGGCTCTTTGAGAGAGTAAGGCCATTTCTCACTAGAAGGTACCCTTTCTTGGATTGCTCCAAGCCAATCCTCTCCAGGACCTTATCAATGTATGTACTCTAACTAAGGGCTAGGAGCTTCTTGAATCTATCCTTGTAGATCCTCACGCCTAGGATATAGGCAGCCTCCCCTAAGTCCTTCATCTCAAAACACTTCCCTAACCATGTCTTCACAGCTTGAAGACTAGGGATGTCGTTCCCGATGAGCAGTATGTCATCGACATACAAGACCAGAAAAGTCACCAAGCTCCCACTGAATTTTCTGTATACACAGGCATCATCTTCGCTTTTGATAAAGCCATAATCTCTCACAGCTTCATCAAATCGAAGATTCCAACTTTGAGATGCTTGCTTTAATCCATAGATGGATCTCTTTAGCCTGCAGACCTTATTGGCCTCTACAGGATGGACGAAGCCATCAGGTTGTGTCATATATACATCCTCAATCAGCATTCCATTAGGGAAAGCTGTCTTCACATCCATCTGCCATATCTCATAGTCATGATATGCAGCTATAGCAAGCAGAATCTGAATGGATTTGAACATGGCAACTGGCTTGAAGGTTTCATCATAATCCACCCCGTGGACTTGCTTGAATCCTTTAGCCACTAATCTACCTTTATAGGTAACTATGTTGCCATCCATGTCTATCTTCTTCTTGAAGACACATTTACAGCCTATGGGTTTTACCCCATCCGACAGCTCAACCAAATCCCAGACTTGGTTAGCTGACATGGAATCCATCTCGGATCGCATGGCCTCAAGCCATTTCTCGGAGTCCGATCCACTGACCGCCTAATCATAAGTCCTGGGTTCATCCTCAATGATGAAGTGAAAGGTCCCCACAAGGGGGGCGAAACCCCTAAGTATGGCGCATATTAAAATTTTAAGCAGCGGAAGAGGGTTTCTTGAGATCGGTTTCATGAGATATGATCAACCATAATAACCCGATTGCAAATAGAGAAGGGTTCATACCGTAGCCATTTCAAGATGGCGCCTTGGAAGAAAAAGTTGCAAGCGCCTCTTCTCCAAAGTCTCGCACACAAGATGAACAATGTGCTTCTTCCTTGGTGCTCCTTGTGCTAGCAAGGTTCCAAGGTTGTCTTGCCGAATGGAAAGGAAAAGATGAGATGATGTTCTCTTGGCCAAAACCTCCTCAACCTTCAAGGCGTCGCCACACACGGAAGTCGAGAGGAATGAGAGCGAGAGGCGAGAATAGAGAGCACTCTATTCGAACGTGAGTGACTCCAATTGGAGATCATGGTTACTAAAAATAGCAACCACTCACCGCTCCAACGTTCACGCCAAGTGAACATGTCGCCACACCTTGAACCATGCGCTCATTTCATGAGCCGGTTCAATTTGGTTTGGTTTAAAACCAATCAAGCCAAGTAATCAAGTCCAGATCTCAAATAAACCCTAAGGCTCCAGATCTGACCGTTCATCTCTTGATGCTCTTGATCTCACCGATCTAGCATCTATTCTCTCGATCGAAGCTTACCGATCTCAAGCCCTAATCAATCAAACATGATCAGACTAGATCTCACTTACAATCAGAGACTAAATCCCTTTAAACTGAACCTAAACAATTCAGTCCACACGATCTGACTTAAGTAAGCCATATCATCAAATTGTGCGACCCTGAGGGTTTCCTTTAAATGTCGGTAACGATAACTCACGTTATCACGATCAGTGAGGGGTATCTAGCAACACATCACTGTCTCCCGATATAAAAGAAATGAGTCTTCCAAGACTACACCCAAAAACAGCACAAGTGTGAATCAACTTCACTAGGCATGCATACTTCCTTTGCCACTGGATGTTCTTATTGGACAAGCGTGTCAAGCTTGTAGCTCCAATATGATGAGCATGATTAGATCAGATGAACACTGTCATCTGGGTATGGCCATACACTCTCTCAATCATCTCATCCAGGGGGCCCCTTTAGAACATCACACTCCTTAAACAAGGAGACGGCAATCCTATGTCTATCACTAGTGCCCTAACCTGACTCAAGCTCATTATCCAAGATAGTCTATAATCATTATGTTTCAAATGATATTGAACTACCTCAAAACAATGACAATCATCATTTAGAAAACACAAGTGATCTCAAGTCAGAGGAAATGTGCCACTTGTCATATACAAGGATTATCCACATTGTGACAAACAATTGAATATCCTAGTAGGGTCTGTCCAGCACATCCAATGTACTCATGAGTCTACATCTTATTCCATGCTCGAAGCATCCTATAAGACTAGAACACATATTAGTCTTAACCATATCAAGGCTGTCTCATGTTCACCAAGATACATCGACTAAGGACTTAACTGCATGTCAGCCCAGCTGAACAGCTTTGAGACATTATTCAGAAGAACATATATTGCAGCAGACAATGTAGCTAACTGAATAATAACCATGCCTTTATAAACATAAACGTTTATTACATGATACTGTTACAATCCCAAGGCCTCAAACATTAGGCTTAAGGGCATACCCCAACAATCTCCCACTTGCACTTAATCTAATGGTTGAGAAATCTCAAACCCATATTATTACAGTGCTTCTCATGCTTCTGCTGCGCCAGAGGCTTGGTAAGCGGGTCTGCCAGATTGTCATCTGTATGAACCTTGCAGACTTTGATCTCGCCACGATCTATGATCTCCCTGATCAAATGAAACCGTCTCTGTATGTGCTTGGACTTCTGGTGCGACCGTGGTTCCTTTGCTTGTGCGATTGCTCTAGTGTTATCACAGAAGATAACCAAAGGATCTGCACTCGAAGGAACAACACCAAGTTCTCTCACGAACTTACGAATCCACACTGCCTCCTTGGATGCTTCCGAGGCTGCAACATACTCGGCTTCTGTTGTGGAATCAGCAACAGTTGACTGTTTGAAACTCTTTCACACCACTGCTCCTCCATTCAAGCTAAAAACATAGCCTGATTGCGATCGGAAATCATCCTGGTCAGACTGGAACGAAGCGTCAGTATATCCTTCAATACTGAGTTCTTCCTGACCACCATATATCAAGAACATATCTTTGGTCCTCCGCAGATATTTTAAGATGTTCTTGACTGCAATCCAGTGTGCCTGACCTGGATTACTTTGGAAACGACTGGTCACGCTTAACCCGTAAGCGACGTCTGGGCGAGTACACAACATCGCATACATAATGGATCCAATAGCCGAAGCATAAGGCGTATTGTCCATTTCATCTTTCTCAGTCTGTGTTTGTGGACACTGACTCTTCGAAAGACTCAGACCATGTATGACTGGAAGATATCCTCATTTAGAATTCTCTAAATGAAATCTCTCCAGGACTTTTTCGATGTAAGTACTCTGGCACAACCCGAGAAGCCTCTTAGATCTATTCCTGTAGATCTTCACACCTAATACATAGGCTGCTTCTCCTAGATCTTTCATCTGGAAACATTTCTTTAACCATGCTTTAACAGCATGCATTTCAGGAATGTCATTTCCAATGATCAAGATGTCATCGACGTAGAGGACTAGGAAAGTAATTACGCTCCCACTAAACCTCTTATACACACACGGGTCATCCTCGTTCTTGATGAAACCAAATTCAGTGACTGACTCATCAAAACGAATATTCCAGCTTCTTGATGCTTGCTTAAGTCCATAAATGGACTTCTTTAACTTGCATATCTTATGACGATCTGATGGATTAGTGAAACCCTCAGGTTGTGTCATATACACATCCTCATCCAGATTTCCATTAAGGAAAGCTGTTTTCACATCCATCTGCCAGATCTCATAATCATAATATGCCGCTATCGCGAAAAGAATCCGAATAGACTTAAACATGGCTACAGGTGAGAAAGTTTCATCATAATCTATCCCGTAGATTTGTTTGAAACCTTTCGCAACTAGCCTGCCTTTATAGGTAACTACGTTACCATCCATGTCAATCTTCTTCTTGAAGATCCATTTACAGCCTATAGGGATTACTCCCGGAGGCGGATCAACCAAATCCCAGACTTGGTTATCTGACATGGAGTCCATCTCGGCGCGCATAGCTTCAAGCCATCTCGCTGACTCTGGTCCACTGACCGCATCCGCATAAGTGAGGGGTTCATCATTATTAATGATGTAGACTCCGTCATAACGCTCAGGTTGTCGACGGATCCTTCCCGATCTTCGCGGTTCCCGTGATATCTGAGCCTCAGGTTGTTCAATAACTTGATCTACTGGCTCAGGCTCATCCAACTCTGCTTGAGCACTTTGTCCTTCCTCTGGATTCTCATCCAGCTTTATTTCTCTCCCACTGGCCTCTTGCAGAAGAAACTCCTTCTCAAGAAATATGGCCGTCCGAGCAACAAATACCTTGTTCTCTTTGGGATCGTAGAAATAATAACCCTTAGTCTCCTTAGGGTAACCGACAAAGATACATTTGTCAGATCTGCTCTCTAGTTTCCCAGAGGCGAGCTTTTTGACATAAGCCTCGCAACCCCAGATCCTGATAAATGTCAAGCTTGGCTGTTTCCCATACCATAATTCATATGGCGTCTTTGAAACTGCCTTGGATGGCACTCGGTTTAGTACCTTTGCAGCTGTTTCCAGTGCAAAACCCCAAAAGGAGTATGGAAGAGTAGCCTGACTCATCATAGAACGAACCATATCAAGTAACGTTCTGTTTCTCCTCTCGGACACACCATTCCATTGCGGTGTTCCTGGCGGAGTGAGCTGTGAGATAATCCCACACTCCTTCAGATAGTCAGTAAACGTATGACTCAAGTATTCTCCACCTCGATCTGAGCGAAGTGCCTTGATATTTCGGCCTAGCTGATTCTGTACTTCATTCTTGAACTCTTTGAACTTGTCAAAAGATTCACTCTTATGTCTCATCAGATAGACATAGCCATACCTACTGAAATCGTCAGTAAAGGTAATGAAGTACTGATAGCCACCTCTGGCATGTTTACTAAATGGCCCACACACATCACTGTGTATAAGGTCAAGTAAACCTGAAGCCCTTTGACCTTTGTGAGGAAAAGGCGACTTCGTCATTTTACCCATCAAACAAGCTTTGCATGTATCAATCTCCTTGTAAGAGAATGATCCCAGTAGTCCATGATCATGCAACCGCTTAATGCGTTTCTCGTTAATATGGCCTAAACGACTATGCCATAGCAAGGTGCTGTCATCAGCATACTTGGCTTTCTTAATATCAACATTTTGTATAGAACGCTCCATGTCCAACATGAATAATCCATTGCTAATTGAACCAGTTGCATAAACAATATTATCATAAGATAAAAGACACTTTGAAATATTGCATTCAAAGGAAAAACCCTTCCTGACAAGAGCAGGAATGGAGATAATATTTTTAGTAATACTGGGAACAAAATAACAATTGTCTAGTTCCAATACAATTCCAGATGGTAAAGAAATGAAATAGTCTCCTACAGCAACAGCAGCAACCCGTGCCCCGTTTCCAACTCGTAGGTCCACCTCATGCTGTCCCACCTGCCTTCTTCTCTTGAGTTCCTGTACATTTGAACAAATGTGAACTCCACATGCAGTGTCCAACACCCATGATATAGAAGAAGAAAACATGACCTCAGTCACGAATATACCTGAGCCAGAAGCGATGCTTCCCCTCTTATCTCCTTGGAGCGCTTTACAGTCCTTTTTCCAGTGACCGAGCTGGCCACAGTGGAAACACCTGTATTCCTTGGACCGCTTCACCTTCTGCTTCAGAGCCTTGCTATAGCTCTTGACAGGGGTCTTGCCCTTCTTCCCCTTCTTCTTGTTCCTCGAAGGAACCATTAAGACAGAGGTCGAAGGCTTTCCCTTCAGAGTCTCCTCAGTAGTCAAGAGCATATTCAGCAGCTCTGCCGGAGTACAATCGATTTTGTTCATATTAAAGTTAATAATGAACGCGTCGAATGAAGGCGGGAGAGACTGCAGAATAATATCCACAGCAAGCTCCTGGTTGATGGTATGCCCCAGTTTCTCTAGAGCCTCCTTGTGCCCAATCATCTTGAGCACGTGAGCTCCCACTGGGCTCCCTTCAGTCAGTTTGCTCTGAAAGAAAAGCTTTGTCAAATTGTAGCGCTCAGTCCTTGCCTGTGCAGCATACAGCATCTTGAAGTTCGCTATCATGTCTATAGCAGACATATCCTCATGCTGACGCTGCAGCGGTGGCGTCATAGACGCTAGCATCAGGCAAGCGACATCAATGCTATCATTGACGTGCTTTTCATAGGCTTCCCGAACCGCCCTTGCGGCGTTCGGAGCGGGCTGAGGCGGTATCGCCGTCTCGAGGACATACAGTTTCCTCTCTGCCTTAAGAACAATCTTAAGGTGTCCGAACCAGTCAGAGAAGTTCGGCCCAGCAAACTTCTCCCTTTCCAGTAGGGATCGCACATTGAAGTTCATGGTGTTCGTTGCTGCAGGTATCTACAACAATGCAAGAACAGCAAGGTCAGTATCAATGTTAAGAATCAATCAGGACTTAAGAAAGATTCTTTTTCTCACTATTTTATCTGACTGAAAAATCCATTAAACAGTCCGAAAGAGTAGACACTCTTTTAGTGAGATGGGATCCGGATTTCATACTTGGTCTCCGCGTCCCGCTCAGGCGAGATAAGATGCACAGAGAGTACAAGCACTAATCTCCGGTAGGCAGTCCCTGCCGATCGCCAACCCGTGCGATTCCCCTTCATCTGGGCAATCCAGCAGACTGTGCCAACTGAGTTGGTACAACACAGTCTCTGATCCCACAGATGGCTGCCTCCATGTGCTACCATATGCGCCACATATGTAGCCTACATGGTCAAGCTGACCCGACCTACTCCCTGGACCACCATGTGCTATGCTGAGCAACGAGAAGGGATAAATCCCTACTCTGTAACACACAGGTGTAATCCCACACCGTCTGAAGATAGATGGACGTGCCCACTGAGTGGGTACAACACGGCTCCAACGATAATCAGAACAGTGAGGTTTCGCGTCAGAAGGCTTACGAGCTTGATATTTTAGCGTTGGATTTTAACGGTCTTTTATCTTCTTCACTATCATGCAATTCCTATGGTGATAGCAGAAGATAAACTAATCATGCAATTCTAATATTTAAACAATAAATAAAAGAAAGCATGAATCTTATGTGGTAAAAGCCCATAGCCCTAGTAAGACCTTAATTAACTTAAGTCTTCACTTGCTTTTCTTCATGGGGCTTTTGCTGCTCATCTGGCCCAAACAAGGGCCCAAGCGCCATCTGCAGGTCTGGTGCGCCCACCAGGAATATGCGCCAGGTCCTAGGGTCGAACCCTAGACCTCCCACCTGGTCAAGCCACTGCTGCATGCGCCTCTGCCAAGTGTGCTCTGTGCTCTTGTCTAATTAAATTACAAATTTAACTATCTAGACAAGATTGACACGCAGGTCAATTACATTTTATAAATTAAAGCAATGTGATGCGCAGATCACAATATAAAATTAATTTACAAAATTAACCAGGCACGCAGGCCCCAGCACAGCACTCATTAAAGACGGGCAGCCCACATAAGATTAAATAAACATACATATGCAACAATCAACATGTGATCCAATCATGAAAATTAAATTTCGAAAACCCCTTGGGATGAATTTTAATTTTCCTTATTTGCCCTACTGCCTTACAATGGTCTATTACTAGGGATCCACTCATCCATCCTAGTCAGATCCACTGCCCTTGCATGCACCAAGTCCTAACTGACTTGAGTCGACCATAAGGTCAACCATGCATGCGCCAGGGCTGAACAACCACAATGAGGTCTGGCAAGCGGGTGTGACCCCGGGCCTAACTCATGTGCGTTCATCAGTTGTCTCAATCAGACATCGCTACACGCCTGTCTGCAGCCGACCTGTAGCCACCACGTGCTTGCGCACAGGTGCTACCTGGTCAACCCATCAAGGCTGTCAGATAGTCTGATCAGATTTTTGGATCTAACCTAAGGAGGGTGACTTCAACCCTAATAACCCATCTAAGGGTTTAAAGTAGGTGCTTTAGATCTAAGATGAATCGCGCAAGTTATTTGTTTTGGAAACACAATAAAACATGCGCCAACAACATGCGCCAGGGAGAAAATAACATCTATAAGAAACATGTATTTTCACCAACTTACAACTACAGCATAAGCATTCGCATGTGACCTATAGATCTGTTATCTTGCGCAAACATGGATCATAAATCATAACATGGCAATCATAAAACATGAACATTGGCTCTGATACCAATTGAAAGGTCCCCACAAGGGGGGCGAAACCCCTAAGTATGGCGCATATTAAAATTTTAAGCAGCGGAAGAGGGTTTCTTGAGATCGGTTTCATGAGATATGATCAACCATAATAACCCGATTGCAAATAGAGAAGGGTTCATACCGTAGCCATTTCAAGATGGCGCCTTGGAAGAAAAAGTTGCAAGCGCCTCTTCTCCAAAGTCTCGCACACAAGATGAACAATGTGCTTCTTCCTTGGTGCTCCTTGTGCTAGCAAGGTTCCAAGGTTGTCTTGCCGAATGGAAAGGAAAAGATGAGATGATGTTCTCTTGGCCGAAACCTCCTCAACCTTCAAGGCGTCGCCACACACGGAAGTCGAGAGGAATGAGAGCGAGAGGCGAGAATAGAGAGCACTCTATTCGAACGTGAGTGACTCCAATTGGAGATCATGGTTACTAAAAATAGCAACCACTCACCGCTCCAACGTTCACGCCAAGTGAACATGTCGCCACACCTTGAACCATGCGCTCATTTCATGAGCCGGTTCAATTTGGTTTGGTTTAAAACCAATCAAGCCAAGTAATCAAGTCCAGATCTCAAATAAACCCTAAGGCTCCAGATCTGACCGTTCATCTCTTGATGCTCTTGATCTCACCGATCTAGCATCTATTCTCTCGATCGAAGCTTACCGATCTCAAGCCCTAATCAATCAAACATGATCAGACTAGATCTCACTTACAATCAGAGACTAAATCCCTTTAAACTGAACCTAAACAATTCAGTCCACACGATCTGACTTAAGTAAGCCATATCATCAAATTGTGTGACCCTGAGGGTTTCCTTTAAATGTCGGTAACGATAACTCACGTTATCACGATCAGTGAGGGGTATCTAGCAACACATCACTGTCTCCCGATATAAAAGAAATGAGTCTTCCAAGACTACACCCAAAAACAGCACAAGTGTGAATCAACTTCACTAGGCATGCATACTTCCTTTGCCACTGGATGTTCTTATTGGACAAGCGTGTCAAGCTTGTAGCTCCAATATGATGAGCATGATTAGATCAGATGAACACTGTCATCTGGGTATGGCCATACACTCTCTCAATCATCTCATCCAGGGGGCCCCTTTAGAACATCACACTCCTTAAACAAGGAGACGGCAATCCTATGTCTATCACTAGTGCCCTAACCTGACTCAAGCTCATTATCCAAGATAGTCTATAATCATTATGTTTCAAATGATATTGAACTACCTCAAAACAATGACAATCATCATTTAGAAAACACAAGTGATCTCAAGTCAGAGGAAATGTGCCACTTGTCATATACAAGGATTATCCACATTGTGACAAACAATTGAATATCCTAGTAGGGTCTGTCCAGCACATCCAATGTACCCATGAGTCTACATCTTATTCCATGCTCGAAGCATCCTATAAGACTAGAACACATATTAGTCTTAACCATATCAAGGCTGTCTCATGTTCACCAAGATACATCGACTAAGGACTTAACTGCATGTCAGCCCAGCTGAACAGCTTTGAGACATTATTCAGAAGAACATATATTGCAGCAGACAATGTAGCTAACTGAATAATAACCATGCCTTTATAAACATAAACGTTTATTACATGATACTGTTACAATCCCAAGGCCTCAAACATTAGGCTTAAGGGCATACCCCAACATGAAGATCCCATCATGTTGGGTCTGTAGCGACCCATACCTCTCAGGTGCATGGCGAATCCTCCCAGACCTACGTGGAGCCTGTGTCTGAGCCTCAGGTTGCCTAGCAACTGGTACAGGTGGCTCAGGTTCCATCTCTATGTCTTGTGGTTGCACTTGGACCTCATCCAAGTCAAACTTCCTCCCACTAACTTCTTTCATGAGAAATTCTTTCTCTAAAAAGACAGCACCACGAGCAACAAAAACTTTGTTCTCGATAGGAACATAGAAGTAGTAACCCTTAGTTTCCTTAGGGTACCCCACAAACACACATTTATCATATCTAGGTTCTAGCTTGCTAGAATCCTGACGCTTGGCATATGCCTCGCATCCCCAGATCTTGATAAAAGATAGATTAGGGCGTCTCCCACTCCATACCTCGTATGGAATCTTTGAGACACTCTTAGATGGAATGTTATTCAGTATCAAAGAAGTTGTCTTTAGTGCATGTCCCCAGAATGAGGGAGGTAGAGTTGCATGACTCATCATACATCGAACCATGTCCAACAGAGTTCGATTTCTCCTTTCAGACACATCATTCCATTGAGGTGTTCCAGGCGGAGTGAGTTGGGATAGAATCCCACACTCTTTTAAATAGTCAAGAAACTCACCACTCAGGTACTCTCCACCACGATCTAATCAAAGAGCCTTAATGGATCTACCAAGCTGGTTCTCTACTTCATTCTTGAATTCCTTGAATTTCTCAAAGGATTCAGATTTATGTCTCATCAAGTAGACATAACCATACCTACTGAAATCATCAATAAAGGTAATAAAGTAGTTGTATCCTCCTTTGGCTTGTTTATTGAATGGTCCACACACATCACTGTGTATAAGGTCCAATAAACCTCTTGCCCTCTCACTTGTCTTGGTGAAGGGCACCTTTGTCATTTTTCCTAATCAACAAGGCTCACAAGTATCAAATTCCTCCAAGGAACTTGAATCTAACAACCCATTTGCATGGAGTTGTTAAATGTGATTCTTGTTTATATGGGCTAATCGACAATGCCATAGGAAAGCACCAACTGAACCACTCAGTTTGGTCCTTTTGTGATTTATGTTACATATAGAGTTATCCATGTCTAACACATATAAACCATTGCACAAAGTACCCTTCCCATAGAACATATTTGCAAATGAAAAAGAACAAGAGTTCTTATTTATTTCAAACTTAAATCCTTTCTTTGCTAAGCAAGGAATGGATACAATGTTCTTAGTAAGTGAAGGTACATAATAGCAATTATCTAACTCTAACTGAAGTCCAGATGGCAGGGAGAGAGTCAAAACTCCTACAGCAACAGCAGCAACCTGTGCCCCGTTTCCAACTCGTAGGTCAATCTCTCCAAGCCACACCGATCTACTTTTCTTGAGCCCCTGCATATTTGTACAAATATGAGCTCCACATGCGGTATCCAATACCCATGACATAGAAATAGAAAGGTTGACTTCTGTAACATAAATACCTGAGTATGAAGACGAGGCCTTGCCTCTCTTCTTCTCACTCTGAAGTCGCACAATGTCCTTCAACATGTGAGGTGGCCCTCCACATGAATAGCACTTATTGTTCCTGATCCATTCCATCTTTAATTTTAGATTCTTGGTTAAGCCTTTTGGCTCAACACTCTGAATTTCTACTTTAGGAGGATTGAGCCTAACCAATTCATCAAAGAGCTGCCTTAGATCAGAAATAATCTCAGAGGCACTCTTAGATTCATATTGCCCTCGAAGCTCGGGTTACATGTTGGTTAGCATCAATTGTGCAACCTCCAAAGTATCAGCCTGATGCTTATCATAAGCATCCTTCTCAGCCGCTAAGGCCGAGCATGGAAGTGGCTCAGGAATAGGCTGCTCAAGGACATAGAGCTTCCTTTCGAGCTTGAGCAATCAAGACACTGAATAGAGACAGATTGACTTCAACCACGCAAATACTAGAGCCTGAAGATGAAGGTGTAACCCTTCTCCTCTCCTCTTTCTAGTTATGCCTTTTACAGCTTTCGAGCTTGAGGTCACCCCTCAAGGTTCGACACCAATCCATCAAGTTGGATCCAACCAACTTGTCCTTTTCCAGGATAGATCACAGTGACAATCTGCTATTGTTCATAGTCATCGTTTCTACAACAACCAAGAAAAGCATATTAGCACTACTTCAAATCATTTAAACTGGACTTGTTTTAAATGATCATGGCTCCCACTATTTTAATCGAATTGACAACTCACAAAGTCAATCAAAAAATTCAAGATTTCCTAGTGAGATGGGATCCTTGTGTTGGGGTATGCCCTTAAGGCTAATGTTTGAGGCCTTGGGAATGTATCAGTATCATGTAATAAACTCTTATGTTTATAAAGGCATGGTTGTTATTCAGTTTGTTACATTGTCTGCTGCAATAAGTGTACTTCTGAATAATGTCTCAAAGCTGTTCAGCTGGGCTGACATGCTGTAAAGTCCTTAGTCGAGATATCTTGGTGAACATGAGACAGCCTTGATATGGTTAAGACTAATATGTGTTCTAATCTTATAGGATGCTTCGAGCATGGAATAAGATGTAGACTCATGGGTACATTGGATGTACTGGACAGACCCTACTAGGATATTCAGTTGCTTGTCACAATGTGAATAATCCTTCAATGCAACAAGTGGCAAATTTCCTTTGACTTGAGATCACTTGTGTTTTCTAAATGATGATTGTCATTGTTTTGAGGTAGTTCAATATCATTTGAAACATAATGATTATAGACTATCTTGGATGGTGAGCTTGAGTCAGGTTAGGGCACTAGTGATAGACATAGGATTGCCGTCTCCTTAATTGGAGTGTGATGTTCTAAAGGGGCCCCCTGGATGAGATGATTGAGAAAAGAGTATGGCCATACCCAGGTGACTATGTTCATCTGATCTAATCATGCTCATCATATTGGAGTTACAGGCTTGACATGCTTGTCCAATAAGAACATCCAGTGGCAAAGGAATTATGCATGCCTTGTGAGTTGATTCACACTTGTGCTATGGTTTGGGTGTAGTCTTGGAAGACTCTTTTCTTTATATCGGGAGACAGTGATGTGTTGCTAGATACCCCTCACTGATCGTGATAACGTGAGTTATCGTTACCGACATTTAAAGGAAACCCTTAGGGTCGCACAATTTGATGATATGGCTTACTTAAGTCAGATCGTGTGGACTGAATTGTTTTGGTTCAGTTTAAAGGGATTTAATCTCTGATTGTAAGTGAGATCTGGTCTGATCATGTTTGATTGATTAGGGCTTGAGATCGGTAAGCTTCGATCGAGAGATTGGATGCTAGATCGGTGAGATCAGGAGCATTAAGAGATGAATGGTCAGATCTTGAACCTTTAGGTTTAATATGATCTGGACTGAAGACTTGGCTTGATTGGTTTCTTGAGCCGAACCAAATTGAACCGGCTCATATATGAGCGCATGGTTCAAAGGGAGAAGAGGTGGCGACTTGTTCACTTGGCGTGAACGTTTGAGCGAGTGGTGGTTTCTATTTTTAGAAACCATGATCTCCACTTGGAGATCTCTCACGTTCGAAGAGAATGAATTCTATTCTCGCCTCTCTACCCATTATTCCTCTCGACACTTTCGTGTGTGGCGACGCTTGGAGCTTTGAGGAGGATTCGGCCAAGAAAGTAAAATCGTCTCCATCCCTTCCATACGTTCAAGACTTCTTGGAACCTTGCTAGCACAAGGAGCACCAAGAAAGTAGGCACACTCTCATCTTGTGTGCGCATTCTCTGGAGGAGACCCCTGTCGATCTCTGCTTCCTAGACGCCATCCAAACGAAATGGCTATGGTATGAATCTAAACCTTATGAAGTTAATCATATGTCATTACGTAAGGTCTCTTGAAACCCTAGTTTCCGCTTGCAAAATTATTTGCGCCACCTGTCAGGGTTTCGCCCCCTTAGCTATAGGGGACTTTCAATTGGTATCAGAGCCTGGTTGTTATCGTATGATCATATGATTGTTTCATGATTATGTGTGATCCTTGTTTTCGGTTGTAGATCTAATTATCATCACATGCGAATCTACATGCTAGGTATTAGATGTTAGCGCATGTGTGTATTCATGTTTTATTTTAATGCATGATTAGGATTGGCGCTTGTTACATGTTTTCTAAAACGTTATCTTGCGCGCTTCCTTATTAGATCTAAGTCGCCCCTGCTATAAACCCTTAGACGGGTTGATGGGGTTGAAGTCATCCTCTAGGTTAGATCCAATAGTCTGATCAGACCATCTGACAGCCTAGATGGGTCGACCAGATGGCACCCATGCGCAAGCATGAGGTGGCTATAGGTCGACTGCATCAAAGGCGTGTAGCGAGGTCTGGTTGAGACACCTGGTGAACGCACATGAGTTAGGCCCGGGTTCACCCCCGCTTGCCAGAACTCATGATGGTTGTTCAGCCCTTGGCGCATGCATGGTTGACCACTGGGTCGACTCAAGTCAGTTAGGACTTGGTGCATGCAAGGGCAGTGGATCTGACTAGATATGATGAGTGGATCCCCATCAATGGACCATTGTAAGGTTGTAGGGCATATAAGAAAAGTAAAATTGATAACTATGCGTTTTCAAAATTTTATTTTCTTATTGCTGGATCACATGTTGTTTGGATGAGGCCTATGCTTGTTTATTTATTCTTATGTGGGCTGCCCGTTTAATGTGTGCTGTGCTGGGGCCTGCGTGCCTGGAAATTAAATGTAAATTAATTTATTGTGATCTGCGCATCACATTTATTTAATTTATAAAATGTAATTGACCTGCGAGTTAATCTTGTCTAGATAGATTAATTTGTAAGTTAATCAGACAAGAGCACAGAGCACACTTGGTAGAGGCGCTTGCAGCAGAGGCTTGACTAGGTGGGAGGTCCAGGGTTCGACTCTGGGACCAGGCGCATTTTCCCTGGTAGGCGCACCTGAGCTGCAGATGGCGCTTGGACCCTGGGTTGGGCCAGATGAGCAGCAAAAGACCCATGAAGAAAAGCAAGTGAAGACTTAAGTTAATTAAGGTCTTACTTAGGCTATGGGCTTTTACCACATAAGATCCATGCTTTCTTTTATTGTTTAAATAAGTAGAACAGCATGATTTATTTATCTTCTGCTATCACCATAGGAATTGCATGATAGTGAAGAAGATAAAAGACCGTTAAAATCCAACGGTAAAATATCAAGCTCATAAGCCTTCTGACGCGAAACCTCACTGTTCTGACTATCGTTGGAGCCGTGTTGTACCCACTCAGTGGGCACGTCCATCTATCTTCAGACGGTGCGGGATTACACCTGCGTGTTACAGAGAAGGGATTTATCGCTTCTCGTTGCTCAGCATAACACGTGGTGGTCCAGGGAGTAGGTTGGGTCAGCTTGACCATGTAGGCTACATATGTGGCGCATATGGTAGCACATGGAGGCAGCCATCTGTGGGGTCAGAGACTGTGTTGTATCAACTCAGTTGGCATAGTCTGCTGGATTGCCCAGATGAAGGGGAATCGCACGGGTTGGCGATTGGCAGGGACTGCCTACCAGAAATTAGTGCTTGTAATCTCTGTGCATCTTATCTCGCCTGAGCGGGACGCGGAGACCAAGTATGAAATCTGGATCCCATCTCACTAAAAGAGTTCTACTCTTTCGGGCTGTTTTGCTGGATTTTTCAGCCAGATAAAATAGTGAGAAAAAGAATCTTTCTTAAGTCCTGATTGATTCTTAACATTGATACTGACCTTGCTGTTCTTGCATTGTTGTAGATACCTGCAGCAACGAACACCATGAGCTTCAATGTGCGATCCCTACTGGAAAGAGAGAAGTTTGCTGGGCCGAACTTCTCAGACTGGTTCGGACACCTTAAGATTGTTCTTAAGGCAGAGAGGAAACTGTATGTCCTCGAAACGGGTATACCGCCTCAACCCGCTCCGAACGCCGCAAGGGCAGTTCGGGAAGCTTATGAAAAGCACGTCAATGATAGCATTGATGTCGCTTGCCTGATGCTAGCGTCTATGACGCCACCGCTGCAGCGTCAGCATGAGGATATGTCTGCAATAGACATGATAACAAACCTCAAGATGCTGTATGCTGCACAGGCGAGGACAGAACGCTATAATCTGACAAAGCTGTTCTTTCAGAGCAAACTGGCTGAAGGGAGCCCAGTGGGAGCTCACGTGCTCAAGATGATTGGGCACAAGGAGGCTCTAGAGAAACTGGGGCATACCATCAATCAGGAGCTTGCTGTAGACATCATTCTGCAGTCTCTTCCGCCCTCTTTCGATGCGTTCATTATTAATTTTAATATGAACAAAATCGATTGTACTCCGGCAGAGCTGCTGAATATGCTCTTGACTACTGAGGAGACTCTGAAGGGAAAGCCTTCGACCTCTGTCTTAATGGTTCCTTCCAGGAACAAGAAGAAGGGGAAGAAGGGCAAGACCCCTGTCAAGAGTTACAGCAAGGCTCTGAAGCAAAAAGTCAAGCGGTCAAAGGAATACAGATGTTTCCACTGTGGCCAGCTGGGTCACTGGAAAAAGGACTGTAAAGCGCTCCAAGGAGATAAGAGGGGAAGCATCGCTTCTGGCTCAGGTATTTACGTGACGGAAGTCATGGTTTCATCTTCTTCTATTTCATGGGTGTTGGACACTGCATGTGGAGTTCACATTTGTTCAAATGTACAGGAACTCAAGAGAAGAAGACATGTGGGACAGCATGAGGTGGACCTACGAGTTGGAAACGGGGCACGGGTTGCTGCTGTTGCTGTAGGAGACTATTTCATCTCTTTGCCATCTGGGCTTGTATTAGAACTGAACAATTGTTACTTTGTTCCCAGCATTACTAAAAATATTATCTCCATTCCTGCTCTTGTCAGGAAGGGATTTTCCTTTGAATGCAATATTTCAAAGTGTGTTTTATCTTTTGATAATATTGTTTATGCAACTGGTTCAATTAACAATGGGTTATTCATGTTGGACATGGAATGTTCTATACAAAATATTGATATTAAGAAAGCCAAATATGCTGATGACAGCACCTTGCTATGGCATAGTCGTTTAGGCCATATTAACAAGAAACGCATTAAGCGGTTGCATGATCATGGACTGCTGGGATCATTCTCCTATGAGGAGATTGATACATGCAAGGCTTGTTTAATGGGTAAAATGACGAAGTCACCTTTTCTTAATAAAGGTCAAAGGGCTTCAGGTTTACTTGACCTTATACACAGTGATGTGTGTGGGCCATTTAGTAAACATGCCAGAGGTGGCTATCAGTACTTCATTACCTTTACTGATGATTTCAGTAGGTATGGTTATGTCTATCTGATGAGACATAAAAGTGAATCTTTTGACAAGTTCAAAGAGTTCAAGAATGAAGTACAGAATCAGCTAGGCCGAAATATCAAGGCACTTCGTTCTGATCGAGGTGGAGAATACTTGAGTCATGCGTTTACTGACTATCTGAAGGAGTGTGGGATTATCTCACAACTCACTCCGCCAGGAACACCGCAATGGAATGGTGTGTCCGAGAGGAGAAATAGAACGTTACTTGATATGGTTCGTTCTATGATGAGTCAGGCTACTCTTCCATATTCCTTTTGGGGTTTTGCACTGGAAACAGCTGCAAAGGTACTAAACCGAGTGCCATCCAAGGCAGTTTCAAAAACTCCATATGAGTTATGGTATGGGAAACAGCCGAGCTTGACATTTATCAGGATCTGGGGCTGCGAGGCTTATGTCAAAAAGCTCGCCTCTGGGAAACTAGAGAGCAGATCTGACAAATGTATCTTTCTCGGTTACCCTAAGGAAACTAAGGGTTATTATTTCTACGATCCCAAAGAGAACAAGGTATTTGTTGCTCAGACAGCCATATTTCTTGAGAAGGAGTTTCTTCTGCAAGAGGCCAGTGGGAGAGAAATAAAGCTGGATGAGAATCCAGAGGAAGGACAAAGTGCTCAAGCACAGTTGGATGAGCCTGAGCCGGTAGATCAGGTTATTGAACAATCTGAGGCTCAGATATCACGGGAACCGCGAAGATCGGGAAGGATTCGTCGACAGCCTGAGCGCTATGACGGAGTCTACATCGTTGATAATGATGAACCCCTCACTTATGCGGATGCGGTCAGTGGACCGGAGTCAGCGAGATGGCTTGAAGCTATGCGCGCCGAGATGGACTCCATGTCAGATAACCAAGTCTGGGATTTGGTTGATCCGCCTCCGGGAGTTATCCCTATAGGCTGTAAATGGATCTTCAAGAAGAAGATTGACATGGATGGTAACGTGGTTACCTATAAAGGCAGGCTAGTTGCGAAAGGTTTCAAACAAATCTACGGGATAGATTATGATGAAACTTTCTCACCTGTAGCTATGTTTAAGTCTATTCGGATTCTTTTTGCGATAGCTGCATATTATGATTATGAGATCTGGCAAATGGATGTGAAGACAGCTTTCCTTAATGGAAATCTGGATGAGGATGTGTATATGACACAACCAGAAGGTTTCACTAATCCATCAGATCGTCATAAGATATGCAAATTAAAGAAGTCTATTTATGGACTTAAACAAGCATCGAGAAGCTGGAATATTCGTTTTGATGAATCAATCAGTGAATTTGGTTTCATCAAGAACGAGGATGACCCGTGTGTATATAAGAGGTTTAGTGGGAGCGTGATTACATTCCTAGTCCTCTACGTCGATGATATCTTGATCATTGGAAATGACATTCCTGAAATGCATGCGGTTAAGGCATGGTTAAGGAAATGTTTCCAGATGAAAGATTTAGGAGAAGCAGCCTATGTATTAGGTGTGAAGATCTACAGGGATAGATCTAAGAGGCTTCTCGGGCTGTGCCAGAGTACTTACATCGATAAAGTCCTGGAGAGATTTCATTTAGAGAATTCTAAAAGAGGATATCTTCCAGTCAGACATGGTCTGAATCTTTCGAAGAGTCAGTGTCCACAAACACAGACTGAGAAAGATGAAATGGACAATACGCCTTATGCTTCGGCTATTGGGTCCATTATGTATGCGATGTTGTGTACTCGCCCAGACGTCGCTTACGGGTTAAGCATGACCAGTCGGTTCCAAAGTAATCCAGGTATGGCGCACTGGGTTGCAGTCAAGAACATTTTAAAATATCTGCGGAGGACCAAAGATATGTTCTTGATATATGGTGGTCAGGAAGAACTCAGTATTGAAGGATATACTGACGCTTCGTTCCAGTCAGACCAGGATGATTTCCGATCGCAATCAGGCTATGTTTTTAGCTTGAATGGAGGAGCAGTGGTGTGGAAAAGTTTCAAACAGTCAACTGTTGCTGATTCCACAACAGAAGCCGAGTATGTTGCAGCCTCGGAAGCATCCAAGGAGGCAGTATGGATTCGTAAGTTCGTTCAGGAACTTGGTGTTGTTCCTTCGAGTGCAGATCCTTTGGTTATCTTTTGTGATAACACTGGAGCAATCGCACAAGCAAAGGAACCACGGTCGCACCAGAAGTCCAAGCACATACAGAGACGGTTTCATTTGATCAGGGAGATCATAGATCGTGGCGAGATCAAAGTCTGCAAGGTTCATACAGATGACAATCTGGCAGACCCGCTTACCAAGCCTCTGGCGCAGCAGAAGCATGAGAAGCACTGTAATAATATGGGTTTGAGATTTCTCAACCATTAGATTAAGTGCAAGTGGGAGATTGTTGGGGTATGCCCTTAAGGCTAATGTTTGAGGCCTTGGGAATGTATCAGTATCATGTAATAAACTCTTATGTTTATAAAGGCATGGTTGTTATTCAGTTTGTTACATTGTCTGCTGCAATAAGTGTACTTCTGAATAATGTCTCAAAGCTGTTCAGCTGGGCTGACATGCTGTAAAGTCCTTAGTCGAGATATCTTGGTGAACATGAGACAGCCTTGATATGGTTAAGACTAATATGTGTTCTAATCTTATAGGATGCTTCGAGCATGGAATAAGATGTAGACTCATGGGTACATTGGATGTACTGGACAGACCCTACTAGGATATTCAGTTGCTTGTCACAATGTGAATAATCCTTCAATGCAACAAGTGGCACATTTCCTTTGACTTGAGATCACTTGTGTTTTCTAAATGATGATTGTCATTGTTTTGAGGTAGTTCAATATCATTTGAAACATAATGATTATAGACTATCTTGGATGGTGAGCTTGAGTCAGGTTAGGGCACTAGTGATAGACATAGGATTGCCGTCTCCTTAATTGGAGTGTGATGTTCTAAAGGGGCCCCCTGGATGAGATGATTGAGAAAAGAGTATGGCCATACCCAGGTGACTATGTTCATCTGATCTAATCATGCTCATCATATTGGAGTTACAGGCTTGACATGCTTGTCCAATAAGAACATCCAGTGGCAAAGGAATTATGCATGCCTTGTGAGTTGATTCACACTTGTGCTATGGTTTGGGTGTAGTCTTGGAAGACTCTTTTCTTTATATCGGGAGACAGTGATGTGTTGCTAGATACCCCTCACTGATCGTGATAACGTGAGTTATCGTTACCGACATTTAAAGGAAACCCTTAGGGTCGCACAATTTGATGATATGGCTTACTTAAGTCAGATCGTGTGGACTGAATTGTTTTGGTTCAGTTTAAAGGGATTTAATCTCTGATTGTAAGTGAGATCTGGTCTGATCATGTTTGATTGATTAGGGCTTGAGATCGGTAAGCTTCGATCGAGAGATTGGATGCTAGATCGGTGAGATCAGGAGCATTAAGAGATGAACGGTCAGATCTTGAACCTTTAGGTTTAATATGATCTGGACTGAAGACTTGGCTTGATTGGTTTCTTGAGCTGAACCAAATTGAACCGGCTCATATATGAGCGCATGGTTCAAAGGGAGAAGAGGTGGCGACTTGTTCACTTGGTGTGAACGTTTGAGCGTGTGGTGGTTTCTATTTTTAGAAACCATGATCTCCACTTGGAGATCTCTCACGTTCGAAGAGAATGAATTCTATTCTCGCCTCTCTACCCATTATTCCTCTCGACACTTTCGTGTGTGGCGACGCTTGGAGCTTTGAGGAGGATTCGGCCAAGAAAGGAAAATCGTCTCCATCCCTTCCATACATTCAAGACTTCTTGGAACCTTGCTAGCACAAGGAGCACCAAGAAAGTAGGCACACTCTCATCTTGTGTGCGCATTCTCTGGAGGAGACCCCTGTCGATCTCTGCTTCCTAGACGCCATCCAAACGAAATGGCTATGGTATGAATCTAAACCTTATGAAGTTAATCATATGTCATTACGTAAGGTCTCTTGAAACCCTAGTTTCCGCTTGCAAAATTATTTGCGCCACCTGTTAGGGTTTCGCCCCCTTAGCTATAGGGGACTTTCACCTTGTTCCTCACATGGCCTCGCGTCCCGCTAGGGCAGGATGTACTGCACGAGGTGATGCATGTATCTCAAGGTAGGCGCGCCAGCCAATTGCAACTTAGCAATTCCCCTTCTCAAGACAGTTCAAGCATTTTATGCCCAGCTAGGGCTGGAACAACACAAAACCTTAACTTCTTGAGGCTGCCTCTAGAGTTCCATCATGTGGCCATCACATATGAAAAACTAGTCAAGTCTATCCTGACCGTTACGCCTAGGGCCAACGAATTCCTTGCAAAGGCGCATCCAGGATTTTAACTGGACTGGGGAAAACATTGTCACCACACGCCTCCTAAAGATAGATGGGTGTGTCCACTAGGGTGGAAACAATGCACAGCACCATCGATCGATAGTTTGATGAGGGCTACGCGTCAGAAGGCTACTAGACTTGATATTTGAATGAGGGTTTTGAGGTCTCATCAATTCAGTTTTATCTTATGTCTAGCATTACAGGCATGCAATCCTATAGTGATAACATAAAATAAAACATCATAGGCATGCTTTAGCAGATATGGAAAGCAGTAAAGGGATGATGTGATCATAGCCTATTCAAGACATTGAACCAACCCATGCCAGAAGAGGTTCAACTCTTGACCTAGGACTCAAGCCCCTAAAGACCTAACCTAGCCAACTTCTATCTTGATCTTCAAGCTCGGCTCCAAGGTCCTCCTCACCATGGTTTAGCTCTCAAACCCTAGAGGTAGTTCTAGGGAAACCCTAGAAGCACCCTCATAGGTTCGGCTAATGCCATGGGCTTCTTTCAAGGATGATGCACCACCAAGTTAGGGCCATCAAGGAGGGGTGCTTCTTGCGCCGCCATGCAAGGTGCGCAAGTAAGCATGCATGCACCTATCTTCAGGTGATGTGCGCCATCCTAATCCTCATCTTAATTAAAAGCAAAAAGAAAAGTGGCACGCAGGCCTCACAAGAGTACATCACAGGCATGCAAAGGGGCTTGACTAATGATCACAACACCATGCACAATCAAGGCATTACTCATGCAATTCTACATGCTCATGAAAAACATAAAATTTCAAATTTTACTATTTCATAAAACCAGTTTCTTTTTCTCATCTTCTTCTCACAAATCTTTTAGTTATTTGCAATTAATTTTCATGATGATTTCAAAGATCCTCTCGGCTGGTAATTTTGTCAGATCAAGAGACTCGGCCAGTCCGAAGACACAATGCCCGTCCTACTTGACAAAACCACATGCGGCTTTGATCTTTAAACCATGCAAGAAAAATAACCCAAAAATCCAAAAGAGATTGAAAAGGTGATAGAAATAGGAAACCCTAATTTTTCCTACTTTTAGAAAAAATGTTTGCCATGCAATTTGCAATTTTGAAATATGGCATGTGACCATGAAAAATATGAAAAGCATGAAAAACATCATTCGAGTTTCGCAAGTCGCTCTGATACCACTGTTGGGAAACCCCGGGGATATTTTACAAATTTTCAGAGATGCAAACACGTTGCGCAGCGGAAGAATACCCCCGAAACAGGCCAGTCCCAAAAACCCAGTGAAGATCGCATGCGAAAGAGTCGACATGATGAGGTAGAAAGTACCTTGATTTAGGTGAGGCCGATGTCGTAGTAGGCACCCAAGCGTGCGCCCTCTACAGTCTCACACACACGGATGCCTCGAGCTCTCTTCTTCCACGTCCGGTGCTAGCCTCGGGAAGAAGATCCAAGCCTTGTGCTTATTCCTCTAGCCTTGCGCCACCTCCAAGGTGTATTCGCCAAGAGGAAGATGAGGAGAAGGAAGTCTCCAAACACCACCAAGTCCCTCACGCCAAGAGGAAGAGAAGAAGGTGTGTTGCGGCTAGGGTTGGATGGAAGAATTGCGCCACTAGCCTCTTGCTCTCGCCCTCAAGAACTCGCCCTCAATTTTGATCACGCCTCAAGGAGAGATTAGTATCATGAGGGGAGGTGTCTATGGCTCTATTTATAGAGCAAGAGGCGGTTGAGTGTGTGGCCACAATTCAATTTGAGTGGGCGGCTAGTAGAGGATTTAGGAGTTTAATTATTTTAGTAATTAACCAAGTCCTAATCCGATTAGGACTCTAATTAAATGTTTAAATAATTAAATCCTAATCTAATTAGGATTCTAATTAATCATGATCAGTCCTAATCCAATTAGGACTCAAGTGGGCGACTTGATCAAGGTTCAAATTAAATTTTGAATCAAGTCCTAATCCAATTAAGACTCTAATTATTTTTTTAATTAATTAAATCCTAATCCAATTAGGACTCTAATTAATTCAAATAAATCAGCCCATTTAATCCCACAAAAATAGGACTCTAATTAATTAATTAATTAGCCCCTATTTTATCATGATTAATTAAACTCACATGAGGTATAGGCGCTAACCTTAGTCTAACTAGGGTTAAGCATGCGCCATCTCTTTTCTTCTCCTTAAGCCCATTAAGCTCAACTTTTCAATGGGCCCAGCCCAATGTCCATTATGCATGTTAACCAAGCCCATGGATCCAATCCAATTTAACCCTAGGTCAAATTGGGCTAACCATGGTTAATATGCCGTAAATGGAAGTTGGCTCCAACAAATCTCTTCCATCTCATCAGGCCCATTGGTGCTGATGAAATCTCCAGAATAGATCCAAGTTATCCAATAACTCGATCATAAGGCTTCCCGATTAATACGAGAACTCGAGTATCAAGGTGTGCAAACCTGTAGGTTCCTCTGACGTTGGCAGTGCTGACCCAAGGTCACCACAAGCAGTGAGTGGCACCTAGCAGTGCATCGCTGCTACCCAAGTCATCGGAATGGATATCGACATCGACATCCCCATCATCGCAACCAAGTACAGATGCATTACAGTCTCTTTGCCGAACTGATTGTTGGGGTATGCCCTTAAGGCTAATGTTTGAGGCCTTTGGGATTGTAATAAGTATCATGTAATAAACTCTTGTGTTTATAAAGGCATGGTTATTATTCAGGTTGTTACCTTGTCTGCTGTAATAAGTGTACTTCTGAATAATGTCTCAAAGCTGTTCAGCTAGGCTGACAGGCTATATGTCCTTAGTCGAGATATCTTGGTGAACCTGAGACAGCCTTGATATGATTGAGACTAATATGTGTGCTAATCTTATAGGATGCTTCGAGCATGGAATAAGATGTAGACTCATGGGTACATTGGATGTACTGGACAGACCCTACTGGGATATTCCATTGCTTGTCACAATGTGAATGATCCTTGTAAGCAGCAAGTGGCACATGTCCTTTGACTTGAGATCACTTGTGTTTCTAAATGATGATTGTCATTGTTTTGAGGTAGTTCAATATCATTTGAAACATAATGATTATAGACTATCTTGGATGGTGAGCTTGAGTCAGGTTAGGGCACTTGTGATAGATAAAGGATTGCCGTCTCCTTGTTTAAGGAGTGTGATGTTCTAAAGGGCCCCCCCTATATGAGATGATTGAGATAGTGTATGGCCATACCCAGATGACTGTGTTCATCTGATCTAATCATGCTCATCGTATTGGAGTTACAGGCTTGACATGCTTGTCCAATAAGAACATCCAGTGGCAAAGGAAACATGCATGCCTCGTGAGTTTGATTCACACTTGTGCCATGGTTTGGGTGTAGTCTTGGAAGACTCTTTCCTTTATATCGGGAGACAGTGATGTGTTGCTAGATACCCCTCACTGATCGTGATAACGAAAGTTATCGTTACCGACATTTAAAGGAAACCCTTAGGGTCGCACAATTTGGTGATATGGCTTGCTTAAGTCAGATCGTGTGGACTGAATTGTTTCGGTTCAGTTTAAAGGGATTTAATCTCTGATTGTAAGTGAGATCTGGTCTGATCATGTTTGATTGATTAGGGCTTTAGATCGGTAAGCTTCGATCGAGAGAGATGATGCTAGATCGATGCGATCAGAAGCGTCAGATGATGAATGGTCAGATCTTGGACTTTGGGGTCTAATTTGATCTAGACTTAATGCTTGGGCTGATTTGGTTTCGCTATTGAACCAAGAGTATTGAACCGGCTCATGGGTTGAGCGCATGGTTCAAGAGGGAGAAGGAGTTGCGTTTGGTTCATGGAGACATGAACGCATGAACGCATACTCTTAATGGTTGCCATTTTTGGAAAGTTCCAAAATGAAAACGCATATGCGTTCATGGCTTGAAGTCTCCCTAATGTTTTTCGGTTACATCTCTCTCTTGTTGCTTGGTGGAAACGATTTTTGCTCTCGAGCAAGTGAGGGTGTTGACGAGAAGAGGAGGAACCGGCCAAGCAAAAGGAAGTCTTCATTTCTTCCCTACACTCGATCATTGACATCTTGGCACTTTTGCTAGCACAAGAGGTGCGCAAGTTGGGAGTCTTCATCGCCTTTGTGTGTGAACTTTTGGAGGAGATCAAAGTTGCTCTCTTCTTCCAAGCCGACCTCCAATCTATGGCTATGGTATAGATCTAAACTCATAGCTTCAAGTTGATCATATGGTTGTCATATACGATCTTTTAGAAACCCTCTTTCCGTCATGCATGCTAGATGCGCATGTTTAGGGTTTCACCCCCTTAATAAGGGTTTCTTTCAATTGGTATCAGAGCTAGGCTTTCGATATGATCTATATGATTGCTTTGAAGTGTTTGTGATCCATACATGTTGCGCTTACTTGATGCTTTGTTTTCATGATGCATGGTTTACATTGGCTATGTTTGCGCTTGTATCATGGTTACATGAAGTTTGCGCTCCCCCTTGAAGGGGACCCCCTAAAGTTTGCGCTCCCCCTTGAAGGGGACTCCCCTTAGATCTAAGGGTTTTCAATATGCTAGATATGAGATATATCTTATGTTCTCAAGTGAAGCATGTTGTTTTGTTTGTTTGCGCATGTTCTAGATGTTTTATAAAACTTACATCTTGCGCGCCTACTTAGATCTAAGGTGCCCCTACTATAAATCCTCAGATGGGTTGATGGGGTTGAAAGCATCTTCTAGGTTAGATCCAACTAGTCTGATCAGACCATCTGACAGCCTAGATGGGTTGACCAGATAGCACCTGTGCGCAAGCACGAGGTGGCTATAGGTCGACTGCATCCAGGGCGTGTAGCGAGGTCTGGTTGAGACAACTACTGAACACACATGAGTTAAGCCCGGGGTCACACCCGCTTGCCAAAACTCATGAGGGTGGTTCAGCCCTTGGCGCATGCATGGTTGACCATTAGGTCAACACGGGTCAGTTAGGACTCGGTGCATGCAAGGGCAGAGGATCTGACTAGATGGATGAGTGGATCCCTATCAATGGACCATTGTAAGGTTGTAGAGCACATAAGGAAATTAAAATTGATACCATGGGGTTTTTCAAAATTTAATTTCATGAATGGATCACATGTTGTTTTGATACCATATGCTTGTTTATTTAATCTTATGTGGGTTGCCCTAATGTGTGCTGTGCTGGGGCCTGCGTGCCTGGTAAATTACAAGTTAATATTATTGTGATCTGCGAATCACATTTTTTTTATTAATTTATTGTATAATTGACCTGCGAGTCAAAGCTTGTCTAGATAGATCAAAATGTTTTTGATTAGACAAGAGCATAAAGGCACACATCCTAGAGGGGCATTCACCTGGTGGCGCACCTGAGGTGCTCTTGGCGCTAGGGCCCTGGGTTGGACCAGATGAGATGCAAAAGAGCTCAAGTGAAGACTTAAGTAAAATTAAGGTCTTTCTAGGGTTCATGGGCTTTTACCACATAAGATCATGCTTTCTATTTATTGCTTATATAATTAGAATTGCATGTGTTTATCTTCTGCTATAGCCATAGGATATGCCTGATAGTAAGAAGATAAAAGACCGTTAAAATCCAACGCTAACATATCAAGCTCGTAAGCCTTCTGACGCGAAACCTCACTGTTCTGACTATCGTTGGAGCCGTGTTGAACCCACTCAGTGGGCACGTCCATCTATCTTCAGACGGTGCGGGATTACACCTGCGTGTTACAGAGTAGGGATTTATCCCTTCTCGTTGCTCAGCATAGCACGTGGTGGTCTAGGGAGTAGGTCAGGTCAGCTTGACCATGTAGGCTACATATGTGGCGCATATGGTAGCACATGGAGGCAGCCATCTGTGGGATCAGAGACTGTGTTGTACCAACTCAGTTGGCACAGTCTGCTGGATTGCCCAGATGAAGGGGAATCGCACGGGTTGGCGATTGGCGGGGACAGCCTACCAGAAATTAGTGCTTGTCATCTCTGTGCATCTTATCTCGCCTGAGCGGGACGCGGAGACCAAGTATGAAATCTGGATCCCATCTCACTAAAAGAGTGTTACTCTTTCGGACTGTTTACTGGATTTTTCAGTCAGACAAAATAGTGAGAAAAGAATCTTTCTTAAGTCCTGGATTGATTCTGAACATTGATACTAACCTTGCTGTTCTTGCATTGTTGTAGATAACTGCAGCAACGAACACCATGAGCTTCAATGTGCGATCCCTACTGGAAAGGGAGAAGTTTGCTGGGCCGAACTTCTCTGACTGGTTCGGACACCTTAAGATCGTTCTTAAGGCAGAGAGGAAACTGTATGTCTTCGAGACGGCGATACCGCCGCAGCCCGCTCCGAACGCCGCAAGGGCGGTTCGGGATGCCTATGAAAAGCACGTCAATGATAGCATTGATGTCGCTTGCCTGATGCTTGCGTCTATGACGCCACCGCTGCAGCGTCAGCATGAGGATATGTCGGCTATAGAGATTATAGCGAACCTCAAGATGCTGTATGCTGCACAGGCGAGGACAGAACGCTATAATCTGACAAAGCTCTTCTTTCAGAGCAAACTGGCTGAGGGGAGCCCAGTGGGAGCTCACGTACTCAAGATGATTGGGCACAAGGAGGCTCTGGAGAAACTGGGGCATACCGTCAACCAGGAGCTTGCTGTTGATATTATTCTGCAGTCTCTCCCGCCCTCTTTCGATGCGTTCATCATTAATTTTAATATGAACAAAATCGATTGCACGCCGGCAGAGCTGCTGAATATGCTCTTGACAACTGAGGAAACTCTGAAGGGTAAGCCTTCAACCTCTGTCTTGATGGTTCCTTCTAGGAACAAGAAGAAGGGGAAGAAGGGCAAGGCCCCTGTCAAGAATTACAGCAAGGCTCTGAAACAGAAGGTGAAGCGGTCGAAGGATAACAGGTGTTTCCACTGTGGCCAGCTGGGTCACTGGAAAAAGGACTGTAAAGCGCTCCAAGGAGATAAGAGGGGAAGCATTGCTTCTGGCTCAGGTATATTCGTGACTGAAGTCATGTTTTCATCTTCTTCAATATCATGGGTGTTGGACACTGCATGTGGAGTTCACATTTGTTCAAATGTACAGGAACTCAAGAGAAGAAGGCAGGTGGGACAGCATGAGGTAGACCTACGAGTTGGAAACGGGGCACGGGTTGCTGCTGTTGCTGTAGGAGACTATTTCATTTCTTTACCATCTGGCATTGTATTAGAATTAAACAATTGTTATTTTGTACCAAGTATCACGAAGAATATTATCTCTATTCCTGCTCTTGTCAGGAAAGGATTTGCCTTTGAATGCAAAATTTCAAAGTGTGTTTTATCTTATGATAATATTGTGTATGCAACTGGTTCAATCAACAATGGGTTATTCATGTTGGACATGGAATATTCTATACAAAACATTGATAATAAGAAAGCCAAGTATGCTGATGACAGCACCTTGCTATGGCACAGTCGTTTAGGCCATATAAACGAGAAGCGCATTAAGCGGTTGCATGATAATGGACTGCTGGGATCATTCTCCTATAAGGAGATTGATACATGCAAAGCTTGTTTAATGGGTAAAATGACGAAGTCACCTTTTTCTAAGAAAGGTCAAAGGGCTTCAGGTTTACTTGACCTTATACACAGTGATGTGTGTGGGCCATTTAGTAAACATGCCAGAGGTGGCTATCAGTACTTCATTACCTTTACTGATGATTTCAGTAGGTATGGGTATGTCTATCTGATGAGACATAAAAGTGAATCTTTTGACAAGTTCAAAGAGTTCAAGAATGAAGTACAAAATCAGCTAGGCCGAAATATCAAGGCACTTCGCTCAGATCGAGGTGGAGAATACCTAAGTCATGCATTTACTGACTATCTGAAGGAGTGTGGGATTATCTCACAGCTCACTCTGCCAGGAACACCGCAATGGAATGGTGTGTCCGAGAGGAGAAATAGAACGTTACTTGATATGGTTCGTTCTATGATGAGTCAGGCCACTCTTCCATACTCCTTTTGGGGTTTTGCACTGGAAACAGCTGCAAAGGTACTAAACCGAGTGCCATCTAAGGCAGTTTCAATGACGCCATATGAATTATGGTATGGGAAACAGCCAAGCTTGACATTTATCAGGATCTGGGGTTGCGAGGCTTATGTCAAAAAGCTCGCCTCTGGGAAACTAGAGAGCAGATCTGACAAATGCATCTTTGTCGGTTACCCTAAGGAAACTAAGGATTATTATTTCTACGATCCCAAGGAGAACAAAGTTTTTGTTGCTCGGACGGCCATATTTCTTGAGAAGGAGTTTCTTCTGCAAGAGGCCAGTGGGAGAGAAATAAAGCTGGATGAAAATCCAGAGGAAGGACAAAGTAGTCAAGCACAGTTGGATGAGCCTGAGCCGGTAGATCAGGTTATTGAACAACCTGAGGCTCAGATAACACGGGAACCGCAAAGATCGGGAAGGATCCGTCGACAGCCTGAGCGCTATGACGGAGTCTACATCATTGATAATGATGAACCCCTAACTTATGCGGATGCGGTCAGTGGACCGGAGTCAGCTAGATGGCTTGATGCTATGCGAGCCGAGATGGACTCCATGTCAGATAACCAAGTCTGGGATTTGGTTGATCCGCCTCCGGGAGTAATCCCTATAGGCTGTAAATGGATCTTCAAGAAGAAGATTGACATGGATGGTAACGTGGTTACCTATAAAGGCAGGCTAGTTGCGAAAGGTTTCAAACAAATCTACGGGATAGATTATGATGAAACTTTCTCACCTGTAGCTATGTTCAAGTCTATTCGGATTCTTTTCGCGATAGCAGCATATTATGATTATGAGATCTGGCAGATGGATGTGAAAACAGCTTTCCTTAATGGAAATCTGGATGAGGATGTGTATATGACACAACCTGAGGGTTTCACTAATCCAGCAGATCGTCATAAAATATGCAAGTTAAAGAAATCCATTTATGGATTGAAACAAGCATCTAGGAGCTGGAATATTCGTTTTGATGAATCAATCTCTGAGTTTGGTTTCATCAAGAACGAGGATGACCCGTGTGTATATAAGAGGTTTAGTGGGAGCGTAATTACATTCCTAATCCTCTACGTCGATGATATCTTAATCATTGGAAATGATATTCCTGAACTGCATGCTGTTAAAGCATGGTTAGGAAAATGTTTCCAGATGAAAGATCTAGGAGAAGCAGCCTATGTGTTAGGTGTGAAGATCTACCGGGATAGATCTAAGAGGCTTCTCGGGCTGTGCCAGAGTACTTACATCGATAAAGTCCTGGAGAGATTCCATTTAGAGAATTCTAAACGTGGATATCTTCCAGTCAGACATGGTCTGAATCTTTCGAAGAGTCAGTGTCCACAAACACAGACTGAGAAAGATGAAATGGACAATACGCCTTATGCTTCGGCTATTGGGTCCATCATGTATGCGATGTTATGTACTCGCCCAGACGTCGCTTACGGGTTAAGCGTGACCAGTCGATTCCAAAGTAATCCAGGTTTGGCGCACTGGATTGCAGTCAAGAACATTATAAAATATCTGCGGAGGACCAAAGATATGTTCTTGATATATGGTGGTCAGGAAGAACTCAGTATAGAGGGATATACTGACGCTTCGTTCCAGTCGGACCAGGATGATTTCCGATCGCAATCAGGCTATGTTTTTAGCTTGAATGGTGGAGCAGTGGTGTGGAAGAGTTTCAAACAGTCAACTGTTGCTAATTCCACAACAGAAGCCGAGTATGTTGCAGCCTCGGAAGCATCCAAGGAGGCAGTGTGGATTCGTAAGTTCGTGAGAGAACTTGGTGTCGTTCCTTCGAGTGCTGATCCTTTGGTTATCTTCTGTGATAACACTGGAGCAATCGCACAAGCAAAGGAACCACGGTCGCACCAGAAGTCCAAGCACATACAGAGACGGTTTCACTTGATCCGGGAGATCATTGATCGAGGCGAGATCAAAATATGCAAGGTTCATACAGATGACAATCTGGCAGACCCGCTTACCAAGCCTCTGGCGCAGCAGAAGCATGAGCAGCACTGTAATAATATGGGTTTGAGATTTCTCAACCATTAGATTAAGTGCAAGTGGGAGATTGTTGGGGTATGCCCTTAAGGCTAATGTTTGAGGCCTTTGGGATTGTAATAAGTATCATGTAATAAACTCTTGTGTTTATAAAGGCATGGTTATTATTCAGGTTGTTACCTTGTCTGCTGTAATAAGTGTACTTCTGAATAATGTCTCAAAGCTGTTCAGCTAGGCTGACAGGCTATATGTCCTTAGTCGAGATATCTTGGTGAACCTGAGACAGCCTTGATATGATTGAGACTAATATGTGTGCTAATCTTATAGGATGCTTCGAGCATGGAATAAGATGTAGACTCATGGGTACATTGGATGTACTGGACAGACCCTACTGGGATATTCCATTGCTTGTCACAATGTGAATGATCCTTGTAAGCAGCAAGTGGCACATGTCCTTTGACTTGAGATCACTTGTGTTTCTAAATGATGATTGTCATTGTTTTGAGGTAGTTCAATATCATTTGAAACATAATGATTATAGACTATCTTGGATGGTGAGCTTGAGTCAGGTTAGGGCACTTGTGATAGATAAAGGATTGCCGTCTCCTTGTTTAAGGAGTGTGATGTTCTAAAGGGCCCCCCCTATATGAGATGATTGAGATAGTGTATGGCCATACCCAGATGACTGTGTTCATCTGATCTAATCATGCTCATCGTATTGGAGTTACAGGCTTGACATGCTTGTCCAATAAGAACATCCAGTGGCAAAGGAAACATGCATGCCTCGTGAGTTTGATTCACACTTGTGCCATGGTTTGGGTGTAGTCTTGGAAGACTCTTTCCTTTATATCGGGAGACAGTGATGTGTTGCTAGATACCCCTCACTGATCGTGATAACGAAAGTTATCGTTACCGACATTTAAAGGAAACCCTTAGGGTCGCACAATTTGGTGATATGGCTTGCTTAAGTCAGATCGTGTGGACTGAATTGTTTCGGTTCAGTTTAAAGGGATTTAATCTCTGATTGTAAGTGAGATCTGGTCTGATCATGTTTGATTGATTAGGGCTTTAGATCGGTAAGCTTCGATCGAGAGAGATGATGCTAGATCGATGCGATCAGAAGCGTCAGATGATGAATGGTCAGATCTTGGACTTTGGGGTCTAATTTGATCTAGACTTAATGCTTGGGCTGATTTGGTTTCGCTATTGAACCAAGAGTATTGAACCGGCTCATGGGTTGAGCGCATGGTTCAAGAGGGAGAAGGAGTTGCGTTTGGTTCATGGAGACATGAACGCATGAACGCATACTCTTAATGGTTGCCATTTTTGGAAAGTTCCAAAATGAAAACGCATATGCGTTCATGGCTTGAAGTCTCCCTAATGTTTTTCGGTTACATCTCTCTCTTGTTGCTTGGTGGAAACGATTTTTGCTCTCGAGCAAGTGAGGGTGTTGACGAGAAGAGGAGGAACCGGCCAAGCAAAAGGAAGTCTTCATCTCTTCCCTACACTCGATCATTGACATCTTGGCACTTTTGCTAGCACAAGAGGTGCGCAAGTTGGGAGTCTTCATCGCCTTTGTGTGTGAACTTTTGGAGGAGATCAAAGTTGCTCTCTTCTTCCAAGCCGACCTCCAATCTATGGCTATGGTATAGATCTAAACTCATAGCTTCAAGTTGATCATATGGTTGTCATATACGATCTTTTAGAAACCCTCTTTCCGTCATGCATGCTAGATGCGCATGTTTAGAGTTTCACCCCCTTAATAAGGGTTTCTTTCACTGATATCCGATTGGCCAAGTGTGTCACCACTTGTTTCTATCCAATCTTATGGCTATGACTAAATTAGCTCTAACCTGGGTATGGTCATACACTTTTAGTCATAGAACCATAGAGGAGCTCCATGGATATCATGCTTCCCTTAGGAAGGGGCAAATCCTATGTTTGTACATTAACCTTCTCATATGGGTTGTGACATGCCCAATGACAACCGTTATTACCTCCCAACTACGGCAAGGTGTTAGGTTGTATTAAAGCATATCCCTAACCACATAGAATGGCCAATGACCTCAAGTCAAGGGATCACACTAAGTCATTGCCTCACAGCGGGTCGGTTCAGTATATCTACCACTGATATACCCATATGCCTGCGTTAGCACCTCATGCCTAACCAGCCCATATACCAGTCTTACAAGTACTATAGCTGTCCCATATCCACTAAGGTACATTGACTAGGGACAATAGTTTGAGCACAGATCCAATCTATCTCCAGGGACATTATCATATAAGTACATGTTCGCAGATGTAAACAAATAATGATAACGACAATGCCAATATGATATAAATATCAATGTCCAGTAGTACAAGTAACGGACCAGAATTAGGTCCTTGGGGCATATACACCAACAGAAAACGCCTAAAATATTGCCTTTTTGCATGAAAAACATGAAAAACCAAAATAGAAGTAGACT
This sequence comes from Costus lasius, assembly GCA_027563935.2. Taxonomy (NCBI): domain Eukaryota; kingdom Viridiplantae; phylum Streptophyta; class Magnoliopsida; order Zingiberales; family Costaceae; genus Costus; species Costus lasius. The sequence continues at coordinate 85,644,290 of CM050446.2, forward strand.
TTGCAATATTTGATGGATTTATCATAAAAATAAGTAAAAAGATCCTCGATTTAGCATGAAAAGGTATCTAAAATGATGCAAAATATACTACATATTTCGGTGTCATCAATTATCTCTTTAGCATATTCTTTGCATAGTTATTTCTATCATATTCGGCTTGCTTAGCTAGTGAGAAAATATCTATTTGGTACTTAACAATAAGGTCTCTGTGGTTCGATATCTAAGGGGTCAAAAAGTGTTACATGTTAAAATGTAATATGACCTTTATTAAATTTACCTTAAATTAATAAGGCTTATTGTTTAATGGGATTCGGCTTCCAATGTGCGCAAGCGCTTATTGTTAATTACCCCTAAAATTAGAGAACCTTTGATTAAGCGATCTATACTATGAAATGAAATACAAGATTAAACAATTTTATTCATGAATATTATGAAAGTACATGACTTGTCATGAGAGCAAAGAGTGTTTGTCAAATATTTTGTCTTGCGACGGCTTATTAGATCTTTGAACTTGGGAATATCCGACCTTGGCAACACGATGTCATATTGAGGAGATATGCCCCGATGATAAACATCGACGTATGCACCTCCCAAACAATATTCCATTGTAATGCATTAAAGTATTGGATATTTGGATGTGGAATATCATCTGGCCTTGCGGCTTGTTGGATGTTTTGACTTGGACAATTATCCGGCCTCGCGGCGTATTGGATAATTTGATTTGGGAAATTATCCGGTCTTGCGACTTGTTGGATAATTTGATTTGGAAAATTATCCGGCCTTACGGCGTATTGGATAATTTAATTTGAATACAGTCTTGCGACTTATTGGATATTTAAATTTGAGGAAATTATCCGGCCTCGCGGCATGTTGGATAATTTTGAATTTGAGAATATTATCCGGTCTTACGACTTGTTGGATGTTTGATTTTGGGAAAATTATGCAACCTCGCGGTGTGTTGGATAATTTAATTTTGAAAATTACCCGGCCTTACGGCGTGTTGGATAATTTAATTTTGGGAAATTATCCGGTCTTGCGATTTGTTGGATAATTTGATTTTGGGAAATTACCCGGCCTTGCGGCGTGTTGGATAATTTGATTTGGGAAATTACCCAGCCTTGCGGCGTGTTGGGTAATTTAATTTTGAAAATAGTTCAGCCTTAACAAACACAATGTTATATTGAGGAGTTACGCCCCGACAGTATATGTCGACGTACGCACCTCCCAAACAATATTTCATCATGATAGTTAAAGACTTTCCGTATTATGCTCAATTAGAATTTTGGAGTCAACTTTTATCGGAGGCGACTCGAGTCAGGTTTGAGTGATTGGCAAGATGATACTATGTTGATTTTATTGATATCATGTTATTCTGTACCATGCATTTTATTCTATTTTTGCTCTCTCTCTCATTTACATTTTTTATTTCCATCGTAGAAGAGTAACTTTACTCTTCCATGCACGATTTCCTGCATCTGATGAGAAACTTGCGAAGCTCGTGACGAGGAGAAATGGCGCCGGTGAATGGGATCCATCAGGGAAAGGGGAACAGGAAGCTAGCTTTCCTGGTGAGGATGCTGGCGACTTCGGTGTTGCAGAAGAGTCTGTAGGGAATCGGCGGAACCGTGTGAGGGAAGGGATAGATATCCGCCTGCAGCTGGTAGCGGCGGCGACGTCGACTTGTTGCAACGTTGTTCCAGGCGACGACAAATATCAGTAGCGGCGTTATTCAGGGCTGCAAGAGGCGATGATCATTATTGGGGGACGACGGGAATCAATGAAGTCCCGACGCTGGCGAGGGCTGGTGAGAGGAGCGATGCCGTGATGAGTTTGATCGAGGCGGAGAAATTTAAGGATGAAGTGGAAAACTAGCTTGGACGATCCATTAAGGCTCTTCGGTCTGATCGAGGCGGAGAGTACTTGAGCCATGAGTTTGTTGACTATCTTAGAGAGTGTGGGATTCTTTCCCAACTCACTCCTCCTGGAACACCTCAGTGGAATGGAGAAATCAAACTTTGTTGGACATGGTTCGATCTATGATGAGTCACGTAACTCTACCTCCGTATTTCTGGGGTTTTGCATTACTTACAGCAATCAAGACACTAAATAACGTTCCGTCAAAGAGTGTTCCTAAGACCCCACATTAGTTGTGGACTGGGAGACGCTCAATGCTATCATTTATGCGGATCTGGGGATGTGAGGCTTATGTCAAATGTCAGGATTCTAGCAAGCTAGAACCCAGATCTGATAAATGTGTGTTTGTGGGGTATCCTTGGGAAACCAAAGGATACTACTTCTTTAATCCCATCGAGAACAATGTTTTTGTTGCTCGGACTGCCGTATTTCTCGAGAAAGATTTTCTCTTGAAAGGCACCAGTGGGAGAAGCTTTGACTTGGATGAGGTCCAAGGTCAACCACAAGACACAGGAGGAGAGATGGAACCTGAGCCACCTGCACCGGTTGCTAGGCAACCAGAGGCTCAGACACAGGCCCCACGTAGGTCGGGGAGAATTCATCGTGCACCTGAGAGGTATGTGTTGGGGTATGCCCTTAAGGCTAATGTTTGAGGCCTTGGGATTCCATGAGTATCATGTATATAAACTCTTTTATTTATAAAGGCAATGGTTGTTATTCAGGTTGTTACATTGTCTGCTGCAATATGTGTACTTCTGAATAATGTCTCAAAGCTGTTCAGCTAGGCTGACATGCAGTTAAGTCCTTAGTCGAGATATCTTGGTGAACATGAGACAGCCTTGATATGATTGAGACTAATGTGTGTTCTAATCTTATAGGATGCTTCGAGCATGGAATAAGATGTAGACTCATAGGTACATTGGATGTACTGGACAGACCCTATTAGGATATTCAATTGCTTGTCACAATGTGAATAATCCTTTTGCTACAAGTGGCACATGTCCTCTGACTTGAGATCACTTGTGTTTCTAAATGATGATTGTCATTGTTTTGAGGTAGTTCAATATCATTTGAAATATAATGGTTATAGACTATCTTGAATAATGATCATGAGTCAGGTTAGGACACTAGTGATAGATATAGGATTGCCATCTCCTTAATTGGAGTGAGATGTTCTGAAGGGGCCCCCCCTGAATGAGATGATTGAGAATGTGTATGGCCATACCCAGGTGACTATGTTCATCTGATCTAATCATGCTCATCATATTGGAGTTACAGGCTTGACACGCTTGTCCAATAAGAACATCTAGTGGCAAAGGACACATGCATGCCTTGTGAAGTGGATTCACACTTGTGCTATGTTTTGGGTGTAGTCTTGGAAGACTCTTTTCTTTATATCGGGAGACAGTGATGTGTTGCTAGATACCTCTCACTGATCGTGATAACGTAAGTTATCGTTACCGACATTTAAAGGAAACCCTCAGGGTCGCACAATTTGATGATGTGGCTTACTTGAGTCAGATCGTGTGGACTGAATTGTTTTGGTTCAGTTTAAAGGAGTTTAAACTCTGATTGCAAGTGAGATCTGGCCTGATCATGTTTGATTGATTAGGGCTTGAGATCGGTAAGCTTCGATCGAGAGTAGTGATGCTAGATCGGTGAGATCAAAGGCATCAAGAGATGTACGGTTAGATCTCGAACCTTCATGGTTCAGATGAGATTTAGACCATGGCTTGGCTTGGTTCAATTTGATCTTTGAACCGAAATCAATTAGACCGAATTCTATTTGAACCGGTTCACATATGTGTGAACGCATGGTTAAATCGAATTGGCGTTTTGGTTTGGTTCATAAGAGACATGAACGCTTGTAGTGATGACTTACCATTTTTGGAAGTGGAGGTTTCGGAAATGGTTTCTCAACGCTTCACTTTGGATGAGAACGTTGGTCTCTCTCTCAACTCAACGCCTCTTTCTCGGTGTGGAGAGTTTTGACGAGAACAAGGAGGAGTTCATCCACGCCAAGATCATCTCCTTTTTCCTTCATTCGATCAAGGACATCTTGGAGATCCTTGCTAGCACAAGGAGCAACAAGAAGCAAGTCAATTCTCATCTTGTGTGCGCATCTTGTGGAGGAGACCCTCTTCGATCTCTTCTTCCAAGGGACCATCAGAAAGATGGCTATGGTATGATCTACTCTTGATCTATTCAATCTATGATAGTTGATCATATGACATGCAAAAGATCATCAAACCCTTGCTACCGCTTGCAAAGTTTTATTTGCGCCATCCTTAGGGTTTGCGCCCCCCTCATGAAAGGGGTTTCTTCAATTGGTATCAGAGCTGTGGTTGTATGTATGGTTATATGATTGCTTTGTGATCCTTGTTTGCGCTCTAGCTTAGATCTTAACTTCATGCGAAAACTTGATGATGATGTCTTTCTTGTTGGCGCATGTATGATGATGTGCGCATCTATCATGTTGAATGTTGTTGATGTTTTCTCAAAACAAACTAAATGACTTGCGCGCTCACCATTAGATCTAAGTGGCGCTTACTATAAACCCTTAGACGGGTTGATGGGGTTGAAGTCACCCTCTAGGTTAGATCCAATAGTCTGATCAGACCATCTGACAGCCTAGATGGATCGACCAGATGGCACCTGTGCGCAAGCACAAGGTGGCTATAGGTCGATTGCATCACAGGCGTGTAGCGAGGTCTGGTTGAGACAACCAGTGAACACACATGAGTTAGGCCCGGGGTCACACCCGCTTGCCAGAACTCATGTTGGTTGTTCAGCCCTTGGCGCATGCATGGTTGACCATTAGGTCAACTCGAGTCAGTTAAGACTTGGTGCATGCAAGGGCATGGATCTAACTAGATTGTTGAGTGGATCCCTATCAATGGACCGTTGTAAGGTTGTAGGGCACATAAGGAAATTAAAATTGATGCCTATGGGGTTTTCAAAATTTTATTTTCTTTGTAAGGGATCACATGATGATTGATTGATGCCATATGCTTGTTTATTTTATCTTATGTGGGATGCCCAATTTAATGTGTGCTGTGCTGGGGCCTGCGAGCCTGGAATTAAACTTGTAAATTAATTTGTTTTGTGATCTGCGAATCACATTTTTAATTAATTTATTGTATAATTGACCTGCGAGTCAAGCTTGTCTAGATAGATCAAAATGTATTTTGATTAGACAAGAGCTCAAAAGCACACATTGCAGAGGCGCATTCATCTGGTGGGCGCACCTGAGCTGCATTGAGCGCTAGGGCCCTGGATTGGACCAGATGAGATGCAAAAGACCCAAGAAGCAAGTGAAGACTTAAGATAACTTAAGGTCTTACTTAGGGTTCATGGGCTTTTACCACATAAGATCAGCATGCTTTCTATTTATTGCTTTTATAATTAGAATTGCATGAGTTTATCTTCTGCTATAGCCATAGGATTTGCCTGATAGTAAGAAGATAAAAGACCGTTAAAATCCAACCCTAAATATCAAGCTCGTAAGCCTTCTGACGCGAAACCTCACTGTTCTGACTATCGTTGGAGCCGTGTTGTACCCACTCAGTGGGCACGTCCATCTATCTTCAGACGGTGCGGGATTTCACCTGCGTGTTACAGAGAAGGGATTTATCGCTTCTCGTTGCTCAGCATAGCACGTGGTGGTCCAGGGAGTAGGTCGGGTCAGCTTGACCATGTAGGCTACATATGTGGCGCATATGGTAGCACATGGAGGCAGCCATCTGCGGGGTCAGAGATTGTGTTGTACCAACTCAGTTGGCACAGTCGGCTGGATTGCCCAGATGAAGGGGAATCGCACGGGTTGGCGATTGGCAGGGACTGCCTACCAGAAATTAGTGCTTGTATTCTCTGTGCATCTTATCTCGCTTGAGCGGGACGCGGAGACCAAGTATGAAATCTGGATCCCATCTCACTAAAAGAGTGTTACTCTTTCGGACTGTTTTAATGGATTTTTCAGTCAGATAAAATAGTGAGAAAAGAATCTTTCTTAAGTCCTGGATTGATTCTAAACATTGATACTGACCTTGCTGTTCTTGCATTGTTGTAGATTCCTGCAGCAACGAACACCATGAGCTTCAATGTGCGATCCCTACTAGAAAGGGAGAAGTTTGCTGGGCCAAACTTCTCAGACTGGTTCGGACACCTTAAGATCATTCTTAAGGCAGAGAGGAAACTGTATGTCCTCGAGACGGCTATACCGCCTCAACCCGCTGCGAACGCCGCAAGGGCGGTTCGTGATGCCTATGAAAAGCACGTCAATGATAGCATTGATGTCGCTTGCCTGATGCTAGCGTCTATGACACCACTGCTGCAGCGTCAGCATGAGGATATGTCGGCTATAGAGATTATAGCGAACCTCAAGATGCTGTATGCTGCACAGGCGAGGACAGAACGCTATAATCTGACAAAGCTTTTCTTTCAGAGCAAACTGGCTGACGGGAGCCCAGTGGGAGCTCACGTGCTCAAGATGATTGGGCACAAGGAGGCTCTGGAGAAACTGGGGCATACCATCAATCAGGAGCTTGCTGTAGACATTATTCTGCAGTCTCTCCCGCCTTCTTTCGATGCGTTCATTATTAACTTTAATATGAACAAAATCGATTGTACTCCGGCAGAGCTGCTCAATATGCTCTTGACTACTGAGGAAACTCTGAAGGGAAAGCCTTCAACCTCTGTCTTAATGGTTCCTTCCAGGAACAAGAAGAAGGGGAAGAAGGGCAAAGCCCCTGTCAAGAGTTACAGCAAGGCTCTGAAACAGAAGGTTAAGCGGTCAAAGGACAACAGGTGTTTCCACAGTGGCCAGCTGGGTCACTGGAAAAAGGACTGTAAAGCGCTCCAAGGAGATAAGAGGGGAAGCATCCCTTCTGGCTCAGGTATATACGTGACGGAAGTCATGGTTTCATCTTCTTCTATTTCATGGGTGTTGGACACTGCATGTGGAGTTCACATTTGTTCAAATGTACAGGAACTCAAGAGAAGAAGACAGGTGGGACAGCATGAGGTGGACCTACGAGTTGGAAACGGGGCACGGGTTGCTGCTGTTGCTGTAGGGGATTATTACATCTCATTACCATCTGGCATTGTATTAGAATTAAACAATTGTTATTTTGTACCCAGTATTACCAAAAATATTATCTCTATTCCTGCTCTTGTCAGGAAAGGGTTTTCCTTTGAATGCAAGATTTCAAAGTGTTATCTTACTCTTGATAATTTGTTTATGCTACTGGTTCAATTAACAATGGGTTATTCATGTTGGACATGGAATATTCTATACAAAATATTGATAATAAGAAAGCCAAGTATGCTGATGACAGCACCTTGTTATGGCATAGTCGTTTAGGCCATATTAACAAGAAGCGCATTAAGCGGTTGCATGATCATGGACTGCTGGGATCATTCTCCTATGAGGAGATTGATACATGCAAAGCTTGTTTAATGGGTAAAATGACGAAGGCTCCTTTTCCTAACAAAGGTCAAAGGGCTTCAGGTTTACTTGACCTTATACACAGTGATGTGTGTGGGCCATTTAGTAAACATGCCAGAGGTGGCTATCAGTACTTCATTACCTTTACTGATGATTTCAGTAGATATGGGTATGTCTATCTTATGAGACATAAGAGTGAATCTTTTGACAAGTTCAAAGAGTTCAAGAATGAAGTACAGAATCAGCTAGGCCGAAATATCAAGGCACTTCGTTCTGATCGAGGTGGAGAATACTTGAGTCGTGCGTTTACTGACTATCTAAAGGAGTGTGGGATTATCTCACAGCTCACTCCGCTAGGAACACCGCAATGGAATGGTGTGTCCGAGAGGAGAAATAGAACGTTACTTGATATGGTTCGTTCTATGATGAGTCAGGCTACTCTTCCTTACTCCTTTTGGGGATTTGCACTGGAAACAGCTGCAAAGGTACTAAACCGAGTGCCATCCAAGGCCGTTTCAAAGACTCCATATGAATTATGGTATGGGAAACAGCCTAGCTTGACATTTATTAAGATCTGGAGTTGCGAGGCTTATGTCAAAAAGCTCACCTCTGGGAAACTGGAGAGCAGATCTGAGAAATGCATCTTTGTCGGTTACCCTAAGGAAACTAAGGGTTATTATTTCTACGATCCCAAAGAGAACAAGGTATTTGTTGCTCGGACGGCCATTTTTCTTGAGAAGGAGTTTCTTCTGCAAGAGGCCAGTGGGAGAGAAATAAAGCTGGATGAGAATCCAGAGGAAGGACAAAGTAGTCAAGCACAGTTGGATGAGCCTGAGCCGGTAGAACAGGTTATTGAACAACCTGAGGCTCAGTTATCACGGGAACCGCGTAAATCGGGAAGGATCCGTCGACAGCCTGAGCGCTATGACGGAGTCTACATCATTGACAATGATGAACCCCTCACTTATGCGGATGCGGTCAGTGGACCGGAGTCAGCTAGATGGCTTGAAGCTATGCGAGCCGAAATGGACTCCATGTCAGATAACCAAGTCTGGGATTTGGTTGATCCGCCTCCGGGAGTAATCCCTATAGGCTGTAAATGGATCTTCAAGAAGAAGATTGACATGGATGGTAACATGGTTACCTATAAAGGCAGGCTAGTAGCGAAAGGTTTCAAACAAATCTACGGGATAGATTATGATGAAACTTTCTCTCCTGTAGCCATGTTCAAGTCTATTCGGATTCTTTTCGCGATAGCAGCATATTACGATTATGAGATCTGGCAGATGGATGTGAAAACTGCTTTCCTTAATGGAAAACTGGATGAGGATGTGTACATGACACAACCTGAAGGTTTCACTAATCCAGCAGATCGTCATAAAATATGCAAGTTAAAGAAGTCCATTTATGGACTTAAACAAGCATCTAGAAGCTGGAATATTCGTTTTGATGAATCAATCTCTGAGTTTGGTTTCATCAAGAACGAAGATGACCCGTGTGTATATAAGAGGTTTAGTGGGAGCGTGATTACTTTCCTAGTCCTCTACGTCGATGATATCTTAATCATTGGAAACGATATTCCTGAACTGCATGCTGTTAAAGCATGGTTAGGAAAATGTTTTCAGATGAAAGATTTAGGAGAAGCAGCCTATGTATTAGGTGTGAAGATCTACAGGGATAGATCTAAGAGGCTTCTCGGGCTGTGCCAGAGTACTTACATCGATAAAGTCCTGGAGAGATTCCATTTAGAGAATTCTAAAAGAGGGTATCTTCCAGTCAGACATGGTCTGAATCTTTCGAAGAGTCAGTGTCCACAAACACAGACTGAGAAAGATGAAATGGACAATACGCCTTATGCTTCGGCTATTGGGTCCATTATGTATGCGATGTTGTGTACTCGCCCAGACGTCGCTTACGAGTTAAGCGTGACCAGTCGATTCCAAAGTAATCCAGGTCAGGCACACTGGATTGCGGTCAAGAACATTTTAAAATATCTGCGGAGGACCAAAGATATGTTCTTGATATATGGTGGTCAGGAAGAACTCAGTATAGAAGGATATACTGACGCTTCGTTCCAGTCGGACCAGGATGATTTCCGATCGCAATCAGGCTATGTCTTTAGCTTGAATGGAGGAGCGGTGGTGTGGAAAAGTTTCAAACAGTCAACTGTTGCTGATTCCACAACAGAAGCCGAGTATGTTGCAGCCTCGGAAGCATCCAAGGAGGCAGTGTGGATTCGTAAGTTCGTGAGAGAACTTGGTGTCGTTCCTTCGAGTGCTGATCCTTTGGTTATCTTCTGTGATAACACTGGAGCAATCGCACAAGCAAAGGAACCACGGTCGCACCAGAAGTCCAAGCACATACAGAGACGGTTTCACTTGATCCGGGAGATCATTGATCGTGGCGAGATCAAAATCTGCAAGGTTCATACAGACGACAATCTGGCTGACCCGCTTACCAAGCCTCTGGCGCAGCAGAAGCATGAGAAGCACTGTAATAATATGGGTTTGAGATTTCTCAACCATTAGATTAAGTGCAAGTGGGAGATTGTTGGGGTATGCCCTTAAGGCTAATGTTTGAGGCCTTGGGATTCCATGAGTATCATGTATATAAACTCTTTTGTTTATAAAGGCAATGGTTGTTATTCAGGTTGTTACATTGTCTGCTGCAATATGTGTACTTCTGAATAATGTCTCAAAGCTGTTCAGCTAGGCTGACATGCAGTTAAGTCCTTAGTCGAGATATCTTGGTGAACATGAGACAGCCTTGATATGATTGAGACTAATGTGTGTTCTAATCTTATAGGATGCTTCGAGCATGGAATAAGATGTAGACTCATAGGTACATTGGATGTACTGGACAGACCCTATTAGGATATTCAATTGCTTGTCACAATGTGAATAATCCTTTTGCTACAAGTGGCACATGTCCTCTGACTTGAGATCACTTGTGTTTCTAAATGATGATTGTCATTGTTTTGAGGTAGTTCAATATCATTTGAAATATAATGGTTATAGACTATCTTGGATAATGATCATGAGTCAGGTTAGGACACTAGTGATAGATATAGGATTGCCATCTCCTTAATTGGAGTGAGATGTTCTGAAGGGGCCCCCCCTGAATGAGATGATTGAGAATGTGTATGGCCATACCCAGGTGACTATGTTCATCTGATCTAATCATGCTCATCATATTGGAGTTACAGGCTTGACACGCTTGTCCAATAAGAACATCCAGTGGCAAAGGACACATGCATGCCTTGTGAAGTGGATTCACACTTGTGCTATGTTTTGGGTGTAGTCTTGGAAGACTCTTTTCTTTATATCGGGAGACAGTGATGTGTTGCTAGATACCTCTCACTGATCGTGATAATGTAAGTTATCGTTACCGACATTTAAAGGAAACCCTCAGGGTCGCACAATTTGATGATGTGGCTTACTTGAGTCAGATCGTGTGGACTGAATTGTTTTGGTTCAGTTTAAAGGAGTTTAAACTCTGATTGCAAGTGAGATCTGGCCTGATCATGTTTGATTGATTAGGGCTTGAGATCGGTAAGCTTCGATCGAGAGTAGTGATGCTAGATCGGTGAGATCAAAGGCATCAAGAGATGTACGGTTAGATCTCGAACCTTCATGGTTCAGATGAGATTTAGACCATGGCTTGGCTTGGTTCAATTTGATCTTTGAACCGAAATCAATTAGACCGAATTCTATTTGAACCGGTTCACATATGTGTGAACGCATGGTTAAATCGAATTGGCGTTTTGGTTTGGTTCATAAGAGACATGAACGCTTGTAGTGATGACTTACCATTTTTGGAAGTGGAGGTTTCGGAAATGGTTTCTCAACGCTTCACTTTGGATGAGAACGTTGGTCTCTCTCTCAACTCAACGCCTCTTTCTCGGTGTGGAGAGTTTTGACGAGAACAAGGAGGAGTTCATCCACGCCAAGATCATCTCCTTTTTCCTTCATTCGATCAAGGACATCTTGGAGATCCTTGCTAGCACAAGGAGCAACAAGAAGCAAGTCAATTCTCATCTTGTGTGCGCATCTTGTGGAGGAGACCCTCTTCGATCTCTTCTTCCAAGGGACCATCCGAAAGATGGCTATGGTATGATCTACTCTTGATCTATTCAATCTATGATAGTTGATCATATGACATGCAAAAGATCATCAAACCCTTGCTACCGCTTGCAAAGTTTTATTTGCGCCATGCTTAGGGTTTGCGCCCCCCTCATGAAAGGGGTTTCTTCAGTATGGGTCGCTGCCGACCCAACACGATGGGATCTTCATCATTGAGGATAAACCTAGGACTTATGATGAGGCGGTTAGTGGATCGGACTCCGAGAAATGGCTTGAGGACATGCGATCCGAGATGGATCCCATGTCAGCTAACTAAGTCTGGGATTTAGTTGAGCTGCCGGATGGGGTAAAACCCATAGGCTGTAAATGGGTCTTCAAGAAGAAGACAGACATGGATGGCAACATAGTTACCTATAAAGGTAGATTAGTGGCTAAAGGATTCAAGCAAGTCCACGGGGTGGATTATGATGAAACCTTCTCGCCAGTTGCCATGTTCAAATCCATTCGGATTCTGCTTGCTATAGCTGCATATCACGACTATGAGATATGGCAGATGGATGTGAAGACAGCTTTCCTTACTGGAATGCTAGCTGAGGATGTGTATATGACACAACCTGATGGCTTCGTCCATCCTGGAGAGGCCAATAAGGTCTGCAGGCTAAAGAGATCCATCTATAGATTAAAGCAAGCATCTCGAAGTTAGAATCTTTGATTTGATGAAGCTGTGAGCGATTATGTCTTTATCAAAAGCGAAGATGACGCCTGTGTATACAGAAAATTCAGTGACATACTGCTCATCGGGAACGACATCCCTAGTCTTCAAGCTGTGAAGACATGGTTAGGGAAGTGTTTTGAGATGAAGGACTTAGAGGAGGCTGCCTATATCCTAGGCGTGAGGATCTACAGGGATAGATCCAAGAAGCTCCTAGCCCTTAGTCAGAGTACATACATTGATAAAGTCCTGGAGAGGTTTAGCTTGGAGCAATCCAAGAAAGGGTACCTTCCAGTGAGACATGGCCTTACTCTCTCAAAGATCCAGTGTACCACCACACAAGCTGAGAGGGATGACATGAGTCGACTGCCCTATGCTTCGGCAGTAGGATCAATGATGTATGCAATGTTGTGTACTAGACCAGATGTGGCTTATGCTGTGAGCATAACCAGCCGATACTAATCCAATCCTAGAGTACAACACTGGGTGGCTGTAAAGAACATCCTAAAGTATCTGAGAAGAACTAAGGATTTGTTCTTGGTCTATGGGGGACAGGAAGAGCTCAGTATGCAGGGCTACACTGATGCGTCTCTCCAGCCTGACCCTGACGACTTCAGATCGCAGGCCGGCTATGTGTTCAAGATAAATGGAGGCGCTGCATGCTGGAAGAGCTTCAAGCAATCCACCATAGCCGATTCTACAACTGAAGCTGAGTATGTGGCCACTTCTGAGGCAGCCAAAGAAGCCGTTTGGATTAGGAAGTTCATTTCTGAACTTCAGGTGGTTCCAAGTGCAGTGGATCCCATTGAAATCTATTGTGATAACAATGGAGCAATTGCATAAGCCAAGGAACCATGGTCTCATCAAAAATCCAAACACATACTCAGGAGATTTCACCTGATCAGAGAGATCATAGACATAGGTGATGTCAAGAGTAGCAGAGTTGACACAGAGAACAATCTAGCAGACCCATTGACCAAGGCTTTGGCGCAGTAGAAGCATGATGGTCACGCTAGAGATATGGGGTTAAGATTTCTCAACCTCTAGGTCTTAATGCAAGTGGGAGATTGTTGGTGTATCTGCCCTAAGTACCTAATTCTGGTCCGTTACATGTACTACTTGACATTGATATTTATATCATACTGGCATTGTCGTTATCATTATTTGTTTACATCTGCGAACATGTACTTATATGATAATGTCCTTGGAGTCAGGTTGGATCTGTGCACAAACTATTGTCCTAGTCAATGTACCTTAGTGGATATGGGACAGCTATGGTACTTGTAAGACTGGTATATGGGCTGGTTAGGCACGAGGTGCTAATGCAGGTATATGGGTATATCAGTGGTAGATATACTGGACCGACCAGGCAATGACTTGGTGTCACGAGTTATCCTCACAAGTGATAGGAGATGCATTGATCCCTTGACTTGAGGTCATTGGCCATTCTATGTGGTTAGGGATATGCTTTGATACAACCTAACACCTTGCCATAGTTGGGAGGTAATAACGGTTGTCATTGGGCATGTCACGACCCATATGAGAAGGTCAATGCACAGACATAGGATTTGCCCCTTCCTAAGGGAAGCATGATATCCATGGAGCTCCTCTATGGTTCTATGACTGAAAGTGTATGGCCATACCCAGGTTAGATCTGATTTAGTCATAGTCATGAGATTGGATAGAAACAAGTGGTGACACACTTGGCTAATCAGATATCTGTTCGGCAAAGAGATTGTAATGCATCTATACCTGGTTGCGATGATGGGGATGTCGATGTTGATATCCATTCCGATGACTTGGGTAGTAGCGATGCACTACTAGGTGCCACTCACTGCTTGTGGTGACCATGGGTCAGCACTGCCAACGTCAGAGGAACCTATAGGGTCGCACACCTTGATACTCGAGTTCTCGTATTGATCGGAAAGCCTTATGATCGAGTTATTGGATAACTTGGATCTATTCTGGAGATTTCATCAGCGCCAATGGGTCTGATGAGATGGAAGAGATTTGTTGGAGCCAACTTCCATTTACGGTATATAAACCATGGTTAGCCCAATTTGACCTAGGGTTAAATTGGATTGGATCCATGGGCTTGGTTAACATGCATAATGGTCATTGGGCTGGGCCCATTGAAAAGTTGGGCTTAATGGGCTTAAGGAGAAGAAAAGCGATGGCGCATGCTTAACCCTAGTTAGACTAGGGTTAGCGCCTATACCTCATGTGAGTTTAATTAATCATGATAAAATAGGGGCTAATTAATTAATTAATTAGAGTCCTATTTTTGTGGGATTAAATGGGCTGATTTATTTGAATTAATTAGAGTCCTAATTGGATTAGGATTTAATTAATTAAATAAATAATTAGAGTCCTAATTGGATTAGCAAAATTTAATTTGAACCTTGATCAAGTTGCCCACTTGAGTCCTAATTGGATTAGGACTGATCATGATTAATTAGAATCCTAATTAGATTAGGATTTAATTATTTAAACAATTAATGAGAGTCCTAATTGGATTAGGACTTGGTTAATTCCTAAAATAATTAAACTCCTAAATACTCTCCTAGACGCCCACTCAAATTGAATTGTGGCCACACACTCAACCGCCTCTTGCTCTATAAATAGAGCCATAGACGCCTCCCCTCATGATACTAATCTCTCCTTGAGGCGTGATCAAAATTGAGGGCGAGTTCTTGAGGGCGAGAGCAAGAGGCTAGTGGTGCAATTCTTCCATCCAACCCTAGCCGCAACACACCTTCTTCCCTTCGTCTTGGCGTGAGGAACTTGGTTTTGTTTGGCGACTTCCTTCTCCTCATCTTCCTCTTGGCGCATACACCTTGGAGGTGGCGCAAGGCTAGAGGAATAAGCACAAGGCTTAGATCTTCTTCCCGAGGCTAGCACCGGGCGTGGAAGAAGAGAGCTTGAGGCATCCGTGTGTGTGAGACTGCAGAGGGCGCACGCTTGGGTGCCTACTACGACATCGGCCTCACCTAAATCAAGGTACTTTCTATCTCATCGTGTCGACTCTTTCGCATGCGATCTTCACTGGGTTTTTGGGACTAGCCTGTTTTGGGGGTACTCTGTTGCGCACCGCAGCGCAACGTGTTTGCATCTCTGAAAATTTGTAAAAATATCCCCGGGGTTTCCCAAGATTTTCAAGCAAAATTAAATATATGGAAGAGTTCTCATCATCAAGAGGAGATCACCCAAGAAATTTCATGCAAATCGGAGCAAGTCGGCAAATTGCGGTAGTGTCGTAATCTATTTTACCGTACCGTAATTCCAAATGGTACCGTAAAATCCGAACACTGCTGTAATTTGTGAAGATTTCCGAACAGAAAGATTTTCTGATCTTACGGTACCGGCCATAAGCAATATTACGGTACTGTATTTCGGATTGCGTCAGAACAGAAACCTTAGCCGATTTTATGGTACCAGCCGTAAGGGATTTCACTGCCGTATTTTCCAGTCGTTTCAGAACAGAGAGTTCAGCAAAGTTTACGGCACTGACCTCAAACTATTTTACGGGCCGTATTTTCCGAGATGACATCGGCACAGAAGACTCAAGAGATTTTACGGCACCTGCCGTAAACAACTACACTACCGTAAAATCGGTTTTGAACGCGACGCCTAGGTCAATGTCCACGCTCGATCCTTGCAGAGATGATTGAGGACGATCCAGAAGTTTATATTCGATGTCATAAGAAGTAAAAAGGGAGCTTTGGACCGGAGGATTACAGAGAGACCAAAAGCCCTAAATTTTGTGCACCATCAAGGGAGAAATCGAAATCGACGCCGCCGCCAAGGGTTTCGCCGCCACGCTCGATCCAGACGATCTCCGGCCGCAATTTTCATACCAAAGCTTCGTCAGGAGGAGGAGACAACACACCAAAAGTTTCAAACCAAGAGGAGATCGATTCGAGGAGAAATCGAAGAACAAAGCATCGCCGACACTGTTCACCGAAGCTATTTGGAGATTACAGCTGTGAAATTCTTCACTGCCGTCCTGTATTTTCTAACTTCTCTTTTCTTTCGATTTAAGATCCTCTGAAACCATGATTTGTTGTAATTCCCTCATGATGACAGCTTAAACTATTTTTGGGACATGGGGGAGTAATTTACTTAACTTCCAATGACTATATAACTCTTTTATTTCAATATTTCGTTGAGTTTAAGCTTAGCATGATGATTTTACTCTTGTGATAATTGTGCGTAGACTCTCTATAAGTTCATGTTACTAATTATGCTCTTAGAATTTTCACTTGAGACTGAAAGGTAATTGCTTGAAAATTTAGAACCCTAGAACTGCATGTTAGGATCCCTTCCTTAGGTTAGATCCATCTTGATCTTTTCTAGTAGAATAATTGCCATGATTATAATATGAACCTATAGATTGAGTCTATTTGTCAAACGTGGAGATCTCATGCGAAAGCAAGGATCGGAACGTTGGAGATCCTTGAGTGAAACTAGTTGCAAGACTCGGATGCACGAAAGTGATCCTTGAGACTTCACTAGAGATTCCTAGAACTCGGATGCACGAAAGTGATCCATGAGTTCATTGTTTGATAATATCTTCATCATGATAAAATTGAATCAACAAAATCCTTATTCATGTCTAGTCATAAAAGTTTAAGTGAACGAAACCCTAGTCCCAGCTTTTCTCTTTGATAATCCTATTTTCTTAGTTTCCGATTGCTATTTTCACGATCTCGATTTGCCTAGATAGTAAGAAATCAACTATTTAGTATTCGACAACGTAGGTCCCTGTGGATTCAGTACTTTTTTTATTACTTCGTATACCCGTGCACTTACGGTTTAACAAGTTTTTGGTACTGTTACCAAGGATTAGTCAAAGGTACACGCATGCCAGACTTGTAGTGTTCCCTTACGGGCTATCAAGTTTTTGGCGCCGTTGCCGAGGACCTTAGTTTTGTCGATATTAGAGACATTGAGATTATTGCTAGATTAGGTTTTTATTTACTGATTTTTATTTACTGCTTATTTTCTGTTTCTTGAAATCACTTGATCTGTTTACTTTGCATGCACAGGAGCCTTAGGTCAGGACCACTTGTACCATTGGATCCTGAAATCAATAAAACACTGAGAGTGCGCAGAAAGTTGAGGTTAGAAGAATCATCACAAGAAGAACGGCAAGAACAATCCCAAATAGAGTTAGAAGAAGAAATATTAGAGATGGGAGACAATCAGAACCATCAGAGAACACTAAGGGACTATGCACCCCTAATCATCAAGAAATTCGTTCTAGTATTGCTAGGCTAGCAATTGAGGCCAACAATTTCGAGATTAAGCCTAGACTCATTGCAATGTTTCAACAAGAGCAATTTGGAGGATCTCCACTAGAGGATCCCAACCAACACTTGGCCTTATTTCTTGACCTATGTGATACTGTTAAGATGAATGGTGTTTCTAACGACGCATTTAGACTAAGACTTTTTCCTTTTTCTCTCAGGGACCGGGCAAAGACATGGCTTAATTCACACCCAGCCGGTACCTTCACCACTTGGAACCAACTATCAAATTCCTTCTTGAACAAATACTTTCCCCTAAGGAAGACACTTGAATTGAGGAACCAAATTACAAACTTTCAAAAAAGAAGTGGGGAATCGCTCAGTGAAGCCTGGGAGAGATTCAATGAACTACAGCGGAAGTGTCCTCAACATGGACTAGAACTTCAAACTTTAATGCAAACTTTTATATTACATTATTAATCAAACTAAAATGATTGTGGATGCCGCTGCAGGAGGAGCTCTTATGAGCAAAACACCAGATGAAGCCTTCAGACTGCTAGAGGAGATGGCAGAAAAGCATAATCAATGGACTACTGAGAGAGGAGTAATTTACAAGCCTTCTCAAGGTAAGGGTGAAAGTGATGAAATACGCTCCTTAGCAGAGAAGGTAAATTTTTTGTGTAGTAAGTTAAATTCTATGCAAACTGCTTCTGTTTCTGTTATTACTTGTGAAAATCGTGGTAATGATGGTCATACTGCTGAATATTGTGGAATTGTTGATCAGGGTAATGAGCATGTGAATGTCATAGGGAATTATAATCAAACTAGACCTAATGATCCCTATTCTAGTACATATAACCCTGGATGGAGAAATCACCCCAACCTTTCATGGAAAAACAATAACAATGTAGGGGGAAACACTGAAAACAAAGGATTCCAAAGGAAAAATCCCAACCAAAATCTGAATCAAAACAATGATCAATTCTCTGAGATAAAATCCATGTTTGAAAAAATAATGACTAGTCAAAATCAGTTTGAAGTAAAACAAGATAGAAAAATTGAAGAGTTCATGTCCGATCAAAAACAAATCCTGTCAAATCAAAATAGACAAATTGAAGAGTTTAAGCAAAGTTTTCATCAAATTAACTCTAGACTGGATAGAGTAGAAGCCCACAACAAAATTCTCGAAAATCAAATTGCACAACATGCTAGTGTACCTTACAGACCCCCTGGGAAATTGCCTGCAAAACCTGAGATAAACCCTAGGGAGCACTGTAATGCCATTATGACTAGAAGTGGGAAACAACTAGGAGAACCTAGAGGGAGGTTTGAAAACATTGAAAAAAGGCTTTATGATAATGAAAGGGAATTAGAGTTAAGGGAATCTTCCTCACATAAGAAACCTCAAACTTGTTTATCACCTCAAAAGGGTGATGAACCAAAAGGGGAGGAATTATGTGAGAAAGACAATCCTAAATCTGATTTGCCTAATCCTTACCAGACACCTATACCTTTTCCTCAAAGGTTAGTTCAACATAAACTAGACAAAAAGTTTGGCAAATTTCTTGAACTCCTGAAAAAGCTTTATGTTAACATTCCATTTACTGAAGCTATTACTGAAATGTCTTCTTATGCCAAGTTTTTAAAAGAAATTTTGTCTAGTAAAAGAAAATTGGATGATTATGGCACATGCACTGTTACTTTAACTGAAGATTGTAGTGCGGTCATACAGAATAAATTGCCACCTAAATTGAAGGATCCAGGTAGCTTTTCTATACCTTGTTTGATTGGCACCCTATCTTTTGACCGAGCCTTATGTGACCTCGGTGCTAGTGTAAGTCTGATGCCTCTTTCTACATACAGAAAACTGAGTCTTAGAGAGCTAAAGCCTACATCAATATCTTTACAGCTCGCAGACTCAACAGTGAAGTATCATGTAGGTATTTTAGAAAATGTTCCCATAAAGATAGGTGAATTTTTCATCCCTGCAGATTTTGTAGTGTTAGACATGGAGGTAAATTCTATAAATCCCATAATTATTGGAAGACCACTTTTGGCCACAGCTAAAGCAAATATTGATGTGAACTAGGGAAAGATTACCTTTGATATATGTGAGAACAAGATTGAATTTAGTCCTAATGATTCAACTAACAAACTTTCATATTCAGGATCTTGTTGTAGTGTTGAGATATTTAATGATGAAATTTATGATGTTTCAAGTCTGTTTGATGAAACCCCAAATAATGAATCTAACAATCTTTTTGAGGGTATTGATGAGAAATTGCAGAAGAAGAAAAAGCCAAAGAGGAAGAGAAGAAAAGAAGGCTCTAGAATGATTGAGAAAATAGAAAGAATTCTGAGCAAATTTGGGTACTATTTCAAGATCGAGCCTTATGTTGTAAAATCATAGTTGAGATCCAGGAATTCACGATCAAACCCGAGTGTTAAAGGGTCAAGCTAATGACCTTTAAATTAGCGCTTCTTGGGAGGCAACCCAAGCTTTCTAACCCTTATTTTAGTTTTATTTACCTTGATTATTGCTTAGGACTAATTTTTATTTTATTTTTGTAGGTTTTTCATGATTTGGAGCAAAATACGGCACGGATTTTATGGTACTGTATTTCTGTCTGCTTATGAATAGAAAGCTGTGACGAAATTACGGTACGGCCGTAAAGGATTTTATGGTACCGTATTTCTGATCCAAAATCAACCTGTGAGTTCTTTCGTTTTTACGGCACTACCGTGAAGTATTTTACGTGCCGTATTTTCTGAAATTTTGTTTTTTATTTTTTTTTTAAAAATAATAATAATATATCTTTACTGCTTGAATTTTACGGCGTACCGTAAAGCATTTTATGGTACCGTATTTTTGATGTCATTCCGAACAGAACGTTGCCGAGATTTTATGGCCGGTACCGTAAGTTGTTTTACGGTACCGTAATTCCGTGTCATTTTTAAACAGAAGGTTTTCGATATTTTACGGCACCTACCGTAAGAAATTTTACGGTGCCGTAATCCAGAATCTGTTTCGACCCAAGAGCTGTGTCGATTTTACGGTACCTACCGTAAAGGATTACACTGCCGTAAAATACTTTCTGACACGCGAGTCTGTACTGTATATAGGGTTTCGACTGAACCGTTTTTAGGGTTTTTACCCTCGATCTCCCTCGTTTCTGAGCCATTCTTTGATTTCCGATCATCTCCGACATCCTCAAGACACCGGCGACCACTTCTGTTCAACTTTCACCGTCGATTAGGTACTCGATTCTCCTATTTTTACGCTTTGACGATTTTTTTGCAAGTTTTCACCCCTTTCCCTCGTTCTCGCTTGATTCTTAACCATTTCGAGTGATTTTTGTTTCTATACACTCGTTAGAGGATAAGCTTTCGATTTCTTGCTGTTAGAAAAGAATTTGGTTAGATTTCGTGACCGATTTGAGCTGAAACGCAATAAATACATTTGAAGTTACTGTTCACTCATAGTTCAGTTGATTTTTGGAGTTTGAGCTGAGTTTTGAGTTGATTTTCACTTTCTACTTGCTTAATTAGTGATGGAGAACCTATGATTCATACATGCCATATTGGAATGAAGTTTAGATTGCATGCCCATTTTTTATGTTTTAGAACACATGGATAGGTTGCGATTGAACTGCATTATTGTTTGCTGCCATTAAAATGTGAGTTTGCAGCTTGATTGCCAACATGCCAAGAACAAAGTCCATTTGCCAAAGAAAACCAGAGAAAAGAAAAGAAAAGGGGAAAGCCCCTAGTAGATCATCTCAATCCCAAAATGCATATGGGATCACATTTAGGAATGAGATGCAAGAAGCAAGATATAACAAACTAATGGAAAGGAGAATCGTAAACACAAAATATGCTGATC
Organism: Costus lasius; assembly: GCA_027563935.2. Taxonomy (NCBI): domain Eukaryota; kingdom Viridiplantae; phylum Streptophyta; class Magnoliopsida; order Zingiberales; family Costaceae; genus Costus; species Costus lasius. The sequence goes on from CM050446.2 coordinate 85,665,576, forward strand.
AAAAAACTCTTGAAGCCTTAGTTCATTGTTTGATAATATCTTCATCATGATAAAATTGAATCAACGAAATCCTTATTCATGTCTAGTCATAAAAGTTTAAGTGAACGAAACCCTAGTCCCAGCTTTTCTCTCTGATAATCCTATTTTCTTAGTTTCCGATTGCTATTTTCACGATCTCGATTTGCCTAGATAGTAAGAAATTAACTATTTAGTATTCGACAACATAGGTCCCTGTGGATTCGATACTTTTTTTTATAACTTCGTATACCCGTGCACTTGTGGTTTAACAACAAGTTTTTCGTGCTGTTACCAAGGATTAGTCCAAGGTACACACGTGCCAGACTTGTAGTGTTCCCTTACAGGCTATCAATAATCACATAGAGAAAACTGGGACTAGGGTTTCATCCACCTTAATTTCAATGACTAGACATAAATAAAAGGTCGTCAAACTAACTTTATCATGATAAAGGCTTAATTTACTTCATAAAGGGATCATCTCACTTTCGTGCAGACAATCATGTAGGGATCAATCCTCGCTTTCGTGCAAGATCAATCTCAACGCTAAAGATAAGTAAATCATCAATCAGAGAACTCAAAGATCACTTTCGCACATCCGTGTTCTAAGTTGATTGTCTCTAATGGAATCTCAAGGATCACTTTCGTGCATCTGAGCCTCAACACTAGTTTTACTCATGGATCTCCAACGTTCTGATCCTCACTTTCGTGCAAGATCTCCACGTTTGACAATTAGACTCGATCTATAGATTCATGTTATTATCATGGCAATTAATCTACTAGAACTGAACAAATTGGATCTAACCTAAGGAAGGGTTCCTAACATGCAATTCTAGGGTTCTGAATTCTCAAGCGATTACCTTTCAGTCAATAGCAAAAATTCTAAAAACATGATTAGTAACATGGATCTATAGAGAGTCTAAGCACAAATATCACATGAGCAAAATTATCATGGCAAAATTATCATAACGAAAAAGAAGATTATCTAATCATTAAAAATCAAGGAGAACTACTTCCCCATGTCCCAAAAGAGTATTAAGCTAGCATGGAAAAAGAAATACAATCAAGCATAGTTTCAAAGTGGAAGAAATTGAAGAAGAAGAAGAAAACAACTTCACAACACGACAGTAATATAAATTACAGCCATATTTTCTATGATGAACAGTGCTATCACCGCTGTTTCATTGATTTCTCCTCCACCCGAACTCCTTTTAATCTGAAACTTCTGTGGTATCTTTCTCTCCTCCAGGCGAAGCTTCTGCATGAAAATCAAGGCCTGAGGTGCCCTCTATGCCTCTCGGCATGAGGCCAAACCCTAGACTCCTCTCTGTTGATTGCTCCCTCAATACTGGATAAACATTGGGGCTTCCACTTCGTACATCTTCTCCTCTTAACAACGCGTTCGCAACAACTTTCGGATCTCAATTTGGAGCTCTGGATCAAAAGTTATGGTCAACGCAAGTTTCAGACCGAAAAACTCGCGCGTCCACGTATAAAATACGGTACCGTAATTTAAAATATGGTAGTGCCGTATTTTCTTTACAGTTTTCTGGTCAAAAATTGCCCAAAATATGGTACCATAAAATATTTTACAGTCGTGCCATAATTTTAGCAATTTATTCTATTCTGAATGCGCTCCAAAATACGGCAGTGTGATATTTCACGGCAGTGCCGTAAAATCGCTTGCATTCACTGGTCTGAAGTGTCCAGAAAATATGGCCCGTGTAATTCTTTACGGCAGTGCTGTAAAATCACAAAATCCTCTATTCCAAAAATCCACCAAATTACGGCAGTGCTCTTGATTTTACGGTTGCTCCGATTTGCATGAAATTTGCTAGGTGATCTCCTCTTGATGATGGTAACTCTTTCATGTCTTTGATTTTGCTCAAAAAGTCCTCAAAATAGTGTCTTTTTACCTGAAAATCATGAAAAACCAAAATAGAAGTAGACTTTGCAATATTTGATGAATTCAGCATAAAAACAAGTAAAAGATCCTCAATTTAGTATGGAAAAATATCTAAAATGATACAAAATATACTATATATTTTGATGTCATCAGGAACAAATCCTTAGTTCTTCTCAGATACTTCAGGATGTTCTTTACAGCCACCCAGTGCTGTAAACTAGGATTGGATTGGTATCGGTTGGTTATGCTCACAGCATAAGCCACATCTGGTCTAGTACACAACATTGCATACATGATTGATCCCGCTGCCGAAGCATAAGGCACTCGACTCATGTCATCCCTCTCAGCCTGTGTGGTGGGACACTGGCTCTTTGAGAGAGTAAGGCCATATCTCACTGGAAGGTACCCTTTCTTGGATTGCTCCAAGCTAAACCTCTCCAGGACCTTATCAATGTAAGTACTCTGACTAAGGGCTAGGAGCCTCTTAGATCTATCCCTATAGATCCTCATGCCTAGGATATAGGCAGCCTCCCCTAAGTCTTTCATCTCAAAACACTTCCCTAACCATGTCTTCACAGCTTGAAGACTAGGGATGTCATTCCCGATGAGTAGTATATCATTGATATACAAGACCAGAAAAGTCACCAAGCTCCTACTGAATTTTCTGTATACATAGGCATCATCTTCGCTTTTGATAAAGCCATAATCTCTCACTGCTTCATCAAATCAAAAATTCCAACTTCGAGATTCTTGCTTTAATCCATAGATGGATCTCTTTAGGCTGCAGACCTTATTGGCCTCTGCAGGATGGATGAAGCCATCAGGTTGTGTCATATACACATCCTTGGTTAGTTTCCCATTAAGGAAAGCTATCTTTACATCCATCTGCCATATGTCATAATCATGATATGCAGCTATAGCAAGCAGAATCCTAATGGATTTTAACATAGCAACTGGCGAAAAGGTTTCATCATAGTCCACTCTGTGGACTTGTTTGAATCCCTTAGCCACTAGTCTACCTTTATAGGTAACCACGTTGCCATCCATGTCTGTCTTCTTCTTGAAGACCCATTTACACCCTATGGGTTTTACCCCATTCGGTAACTCAACCAAATCCCAGACTTGGTTAGCTGACATGGAATCCATTTTGGATCTCATGGTGTCAAGCCATCTCTCGGAGTCCGATCCATTGACCATCTCATCATAAGTCTTGGGTTCATCCTCAATAATGAATATCCCATCGTGTTGGGTCGGTAATGACCCATACCTCACAGGTGCATGACGAATCCTCCCAGACCTACGTGGGGCCTGTGTCTGAGCCTCAGGTTGCCCATCAACCGGTGTAGGTGGCTTAGGTTCCATCTCTACATTTTGTGGTTGCTCTTGGACCCCATCCAAGTCAAACTTCCTCCCACTAACTTCTTTCATGAGAAACTATTTCTCTAGAAAGGCAGCATTTCGAGCAACAAATACTTTGTTCTCAGTGGGATTATAGAAGTAGTAACCCTTTGTTTCCTTAGGGTACCCCACAAATATACATTTATCAGATCTAGGTTCTAGCTTGCTAGAATCCTGACGCTTGACATAAGCTTCACATCCCCAGATCTTGATAAAAGAAAAATTAAGGCGTCTCCCACTCCATACCTCATATGGTATTTTGGAGACACTTTTAGATGGAACGTTATTCAGTATTAGAGAAGCTGTATTAAGCGCATGTCCCTAGAATGAGTGAGGTAGAGTTGCATAACTCATCATACATCGAACCATGTCCAACAAAGTTCGATTTCTCCTTTCAGACACACCATTCCATTGGGGTGTTCCAGGAGGAGTGAGTTGGGATAAAATCCCACACTCTCTCAGATAGTCAAAAAACTCACCACTCAGGTACTCTCCACCACGATCTGATCGAAGAGCCTTAATGGATCTACCAAGTTGGTTCTCTACTTCATGTCTGAACTCTTTGAATTTCTCAAATGATTCAGACTTATGTCTCATTAGGTAAACATAGCCCATATCTACTGAAATCATCAGCAAATGTGATGAAGTAGTTGTGGCCTCCTCTGGCTTGCTTATTAAATGGCCCACACACATCGCTATGTATGAGATCCAACAAACCTCCTGCCCTTTCACTAGTCTTGGTGCAACGCGCCTTTGTCATTTTCCCTAACAAACAAGGCTCACATGTATCAAATTCCTCCAAGGAACTTGAACCTAGCAACCCATTTGCATGGAGTCGTTGAATGCGATTCTTGTTTATATGGGCTAATCGACAATGCCATAGGAAAGCACCAACTGAACTACTCAGTTTGGTCCTTTTATTATTTATGTTACAAATAAAGCTATCCATGTCCAAGTCATATAAACCATTGCATAAAGTACCCTTCCCATAGAACACATTTGCAAATGAAAAAGAACAAGAGTTCTTATTTGTTTCAAATTTAAATCCCTTCTTTGCTAAGCAAGGAATGGATACAATGTTCTTAGTAAGCGAAGGTACATAATAGCAACTATCTAGCTCTAACAGAAGTCCAGAAGGCAGGGAGAGAGTCAAAACTCCTATAGCAACAGCAGCAACCTGTGCCCCATTTCCAACCCATAGGTCAATCTCTCCAGGCCGCACCGATCTACTTTTCTTCAGCCCCTACATATTTGTACAAATATGAGCTCCACATGTGGTATCCAATACCCATGACATAGAAGTAGAAAGATTGAATTCAGTAACATAAATACCTGAGCTTGAAGCAAAGGGCAAGTCTTTCTTCTCCTCATTCTGAAGTTGTTTGTAGTCCCTCCTCCAATGGCCCTGCTCGCCACAGTGGAAACATCTCTGATCCTTTGACTTCTTCACCTTTTTCTTTAGTGCTTTAATGGGACCTTTTGTTGGGAAACCTTGGTCACAAGCATCATTCAGAAACTTGTTGTAGCGGAAATACTAGGTCATCATAGAATCGCATGGATTGAGCACATGATCAACCTTATAAAACTTGTATAGAACAAGTTAGAGTATTACCATTGCCATGATGTAAGAGGCGGCTTGGAAGATGAAAGGGGGCGAGTGCCTCTTCTCCAAAGATGTCACACACAAGATGATGTCGACTTCCTTCCTTGTGTTCCTTGTGCTAGCAAAGACACCAAGGAGTCTTTAATCGTGTCTTGGAGAGGAAGATGTGCACTCTTGGCTGGTCAAAGTTCTTCCCTTGCGTGAAAAAGATCCACACGAGAGAGAGCCGAAAAGAGGAAGAAAAATGAGAGCTCTTCTGGAAACCGTGAGAGAGTGAGAGAGACCAAGAAGGAATGTTCGGTTACCACATATGGTAAGAACCAAACATGTAACTCCCTCCTTAACTCCCATTCAACCCATCAAAAACTTCCCTCTTAATTGAACCATGCGTTCACTAATGAACCGGTCCAATTTCGAATTGGTTCAAGCATCAAGTCGAACCAGCCCTGGTTATGATCTCTTTGAACCATATGGCTCAAGATCTAACCACACATCTCATTGAACCCCTGATCTTTACGATCAAGCATCAATCCTCCCGATCGAAGCTTACCGATCATATGCCCTAATCAATTAAACATGATTAGACTAGATCTCACTTCCAATCAGAGCTTAAATTCCTCTAGTTCACACGATCTGACATAAGTAAGCTATATCATCAAATTGTGCGACCCTAAGGGTTTCCTTCAATGTCGGTAATGATAACTTACGTTATCACGATCAGAGAGGTGTATCTAGCAACACATCACTGTCTCCCGTTATGAAGGAAAGAGTCTTCCAAGACTACTCCCAAACCACAGCACAAGTGTGAATCTAATTCACTTGGCATACATGTTTCCCTTTGCCACTAGATGTTCCCATTGGACAAGCATGTCAAGCCTGCGATTCCAACATAATGAAAATGGTTAGATCAGACGAACATAGTCGTCTGGGTATGGCCATACACATTCTCAACCATTTCATCCAGGGGGCCCTTTAGAACATCACAATCCAACTTGGAGAGGCAATCCTATATCTATCACAAGTGCCCTAACATGACTCATGCCCACTATCCAAGATAATCCTTAACCATTATCTTTCAAATGATATTGAACTACCTCAAGATAATGCCAATCATCACTTAGAAACACAAGTGATCTCAAGTCAGAGGGAATATACCACTTGCTTACATACAAGGATTATTCACATTGTGACAAACAATTGAATATCCTAAGTAGGGTCAGTCCAGTACATCCAATGCACCTATGTGTCTAAATCTTATTCTATGCCCGAAGCATCCTATAAGTTTAGAACACATATTAGTCTCAATCATATCAAGGCTGTCTCATGTTCACCGAGATATCTCGACTAAGGACAACACTGAATGTCAGCTAAGCTGAACATCATTGAGACATTACTCAGAAGTATACATACAACAGCAGATAATGTAACAATCTGAATAACAACAATTGCCTTTATAAAAACATATATATATAGTTTATACATGATACTGAAAATAACCCAAGGCCTCAAACATTAGCCTTAAGGGCATACCCTAACAATCTCCCACTTGCACTTAAACTAATGGTTGAGAAATCTCAAACCCATATTATTACAGTGTTTCTCATGCTTCTGCTGCGCCAGAGGCTTTGTAAGCGGGTCAGCTAGATTGTCATCTGTATGAATCTTGCAGATCTTGATGTCTCCTCGATCAATGATTTCACGGATCAAGTGAAACCTTCTCTGTATGTGCTTGGACTTCTGGTATGACCGTGATTCCTTCGCTTGTGCAATCGCTCCAGTGTTATCACAGAAGATAACCAATGGATCTGCACTTGAAGGAACAACACCAAGTTCCTGAATGAACTTACGAATCCATATTGCCTCCTTTGATGCTTCTGAGGCTGCAACATACTCGGCTTCTGTTGTGGGATCAGCAACAATTGATTGTTTGAAACTCTTCCACACCACTGCTCCTCCATTCAAGCTAAAAACATAGCCTGATTGCGATCGGAAATCGTCTTGGTCAGATTGGAACGAAGCATCAGTATATCCTTCAATACTGAGTTCTCCCTGACCTCCATAAATCAAGAACATATCTTTGGTTCTCCGAAGATATTTTAAAATGTTCTTGACTGCAATCCAGTGTACCTTCCCTGGATTACCTTGGAACCGACTGGTTACGCTTAACCCGTAAGCGACGTCTGGGCGAGTACACAACATCGCATACATGATAGACCCAATAGCCGAAGCATAAGGCGTATTGTCCATCTCATCTTTCTCAGACTGTGTTGAGGACACTGGCTTTTTGAAAGATTCAGACCATGTCTGACTGGAAGATATCCTCTTTTAGAACTTTCTAAATGGAATCTCTCCAGGACCTTATCGATGTAAGTACTCTGGCATAGCCCGAGAAGCCTATTAGATCTATCTCTAAAGATCTCCACACCTAGTATATAGGTCGCTTCTCCTAAATCTTTCATCTGGAAACTTTTTCTTAACCATGCTTTGACTGCATGCAGTTCAGGAATATTGTTTCAAATGATTAAAATATCATCGACGTAGAGGACTAGGAAAGTAATCACGCTCCCACTAAACCTTTTATATACACACGGGTCATCTTCATTTTTGACGAAACCAAATTCAGAAACTGATTCATCAAAACGAATATTCCAGCTTCTCGATGCTTGTTTTAGTCCATAAATGGACTTCCTTAATTTGCATATTTTATGACGTTCTGATGGGTTAATGAAACCTTCAGGTTGTGTCATGTACACATCCTCTTCTAATTTTCCGTTAAGGAAAGCGGTTTTCACATCCATTTGCCAGATCTCATAATCAAAATATACTGCTATCGCGAGAATAATTCGAATGGACTTGAACATGGCTACAGGAGAGAAAGTTTCATCATAATCTATCCCGTAGATTTGTTTGAAACCTTTCGCAACTAGCCTGCCCTTATAGGTAACTACGTTACCATCCATGTCTTTCTTCTTTCTGAAGATCCACTTACAGCCTATAGGGATTACTCCCGGAGGCGGATCAACCAAATCCCAGACTTGGTTATCTGACATGGAGTCCATCTCGGCTCGCATAGCTTCAGGCCATCTTGCTGACTCCGGTCCACATACCGCATCCGCATAAGTGAGGGGTTCATCATTAATGATGTAGACTCCGTCATAGCGCTCAGGCTCACGACGAATCCTTCCTGATCTACGCGGTTCCTGTGATATCTGAGCCTCAGGTTGAATATTAACCTGATCTATTGGTTCAGGGTCATCCAACTGTGCTTGACTACTTTGTCCTTCTTCTGGAACTTCATCCAGCTTTATTTCTCTCCCACTGGCCTCTTGCAGAAGAAATTCCTTCTCAAGAAAAATAGCCGTTCGAGCAACAAATACTTTATTCTCTTTGGGATCGTAGAAATAATAACCCTTAGTTTCTTTAGGGTATCCGACAAATATACATTTATCAGATCTGCTCTCCAGTTTTCTAGAGGCGAGCTTTTTGACATAAGCCTCGCAACCCCAGATTTTGATAAATGTCAAGCTCGGCTGTTTCCCATACCATAACTCATATGGTGTCTTTGAAACGGCCTTGGATGGCACTCGGTTTAGCACCTTTGCAGCTGTTTCCAGTGCAAATCCCCAAAAGGAGTAAGGTAGAGTAGCCTGACTCATCATAGAACGAATCATATCCAATAAGGTTCGATTCCTCCTCTCGGACACACCATTCCATTGCGGTGTTCCTGGCGGAGTGAGCTTTGAGATGATCCCACACTCTTTCAGATAGTCAGTAAACTCACGACTCAAGTATTCTCCACCTCGATCTGATCGAAGTGCCTTGATATTTCGGCCTAACTGATTCTGTACTTCATTTTTGAATTCTTTGAACTTGTCAAAAGATTCACTCTTATGTCTCATTAAATAGACATAACCATATCTACTGAAATCATCAGTAAAAGTAATGAAGTATGAATACCCACCTCTGGCATGTTTACTAAATGGCCCACACACATCACTGTGAACAAGGTCAAGTAAACCTGGAGCCCTTTCACCTTTATTAGAAAAAGGAGTCTTCGTCATCTTGCCCATTAAACAAGCTTTGCATGTATCAAGCTTCTCACAGGAGAATGATCCCAGCAGTCCATGGTCATGCAACTGCTTAATGCGCTTCTTGTTAATATGGCCTAGACGACTATGCCATAACAAGGTGTTGTTATCAGCATACTTGGCTTTCTTATTATCAATTTGTTGTACAGAACATTCCATGTCCAACATGTATAACCCATTGTTAATCGACCCAGTTGCATAAACAATATTATCATATGAAATACAGCACTATGAAGTTTTGCATTCAAATGAAAAACCTTTCCTGACAAGAGTAGGAATAGAGATAATATTCTTTGTTATGCTTGGTACAAAATAACAATTGTCAAGTTCTAATACAAATCCAGATGGTAAAGAGATGTAATATTCTCCTACAGCAACAGCAGCAACTCGTGCCCCGTTTTCAACTCGTAGGTCCACCTCATGCTGTCCCACCTGTCTTCTTCTCTTGAGTTCCTGCACATTTGAACAAATGTGAACTCCACATGCAGTGTCCAACACCCATGAAATAGAAGAAGCAACCATGACTTCAGTCACGAAAATACCTGAGCCAGAAGTGAAAGGCTTACTTCCCTTCCTCTCTCCTCGGAGCGCTCTACAGTCCTTCTTCCAGTGACCCAGCTGGCCACAATGGAAGCATCTGTTGTCCTTTGACCGCTTCACCTTTTGTTTCAAAGCCTTGTTGTAGCTCTTGATAGGGGTTTTGCCCTTCTTCCCCTTCTTCTTATTCCCTAAAGGAACCATCAAGACAGAGGACGAAGGCTTTCCCTTCTCAAGAGTCTGCTCTGTAGTGCAGAGCATGTTCAGTAATTCTGCCGGAGTACAGTCGATTTTGTTCATATTAAAATTAATGATGAATGCATCGAAAGAAGCCGGGAGAGACTGCAAGATGATGTCTACAACAAGTTCTTGATTGATGGTATGTCCCAGTTTCTCTAGAGCTTCTTTGTACCCAATCATCTTGAGTACATGAGCTCCCACTGGACTTCCTTCAGTCAGTTTGCTATGAAAGAAAAGTTTCGTCAAGTTATAGCGTTCTGTCCTTGCCTGTGCAGCATACAGCATTTTCAGATTTGCTATAATATCAATAGCAGACAAATCCTCATGCTGACGCTGGAGCTCGGGCGTCATTGACGCAAGCATAAGGCAAGCGACATCAGTACTATCACTGACGTGCTTCTCATAAGCATCTTGAACCGCCCTTGCAGCGTTCGCAGCGGGTTGAGCCGGCATTGCCGACTCAAGGACGTACAGCTTCCTCTCAGCTTTGAGGACAATCTTCAGCTGTCTATACCAGTCTGAGAAGTTTGGCCCAGCAAACTTCTCCTTTTCCAATATGGATCGCAAGTTGAGCCCTGTGGTGTTCGTTGCTGCAGGAATCTACAACATAGCAAGAACAACAAGGTCAATATCCATGTTAGAATCATTCCAGGACTTAAGAGTGATTCTTTTCTCACTATTTTATCTGACTAAAAATCCAATAAAACAGCCCGAAAGAGTAAAACTCTTTTAGTGAGATGGGATCCAGATTTCATATTTGATCTCCGCGTCCCGCTCAGGCAAGATAAGATGCACAGAGAGTTCAAGCACTAATCACTGGTAGGCAATCCATGCCAATCGCCAACCCGTGCGATTCCCCTTCATCTAGGCAATCCAGAAGACTGTGCCAACTAAGTTGGTACAACACAGTTTCTGATTCCTCAGATGGCTGCCTCCATATAGCTATCATATGCTCAACTTGTAGCCTATATGGTCAAGCTGACCTGACCTACTTCCTGGACCACCACGTGCTATGCTGAGCAACGAGAAGTGATAAATCCCTTCTCTGTAGCATGTAGGTGTAATCGCGCACCGTCTGAAAATAGCTGGGCATGCCCACTGAGTGGGTACAACACGGCCCCAACGATAGTCAGAACAGTGAGGTTTCGCGTCAGAAGGCAATCGATAGCTTGATATTTACGTTGGATTTTAACGGTCTTTTATCTTCTTACTATCATGCAAATTCTATAGTGATAGCTGAAGAATAAAACATGCATGTGCTAATATTACTTAAAACAGTAAATGAAAGCACCATTATCTTATGTGGTAAACGCCCATAAAACTTAAGTAAAACCCTAGTTTAACAGAAGTCTTTACTTGAGCTCTTTATGGGACTCTTGTACCTCATCCGGCCCAGCCCGGGCCCAAACGCCATCGGCAGCCCAAATGCGCCCACAAGACAGAATTGGCCTGTTCTAGAGTCGACCTCTAGACCACCCACCTAGTGAAGCCAATTGCTGCAAGCGCTTCTGCCAAATGTGCTGTGTGCTCATGTCTGATCAAATTACATTTTAAACTATCTAGACATGGTTTGACACGCAGGTCAATTATACATTTTAATAAATTAAATGTGATTCGCAGATCACACCAATATATTCTTTCCAGGCACGCAGGCCCCAGCACAGCATACAAAATAGGGCAGCCCACATAAGATTAAATAAACACTCAATATACTCAATGCAACATGTTAAACATGTACTACATGTGATCCAAACAGAAATAAAATTTTAGAAAAAACCCATGGCATCAATTTTATTTCCTTATGTGCCCTACTACCTTACAACGGTCCATTAACAGATATCCACTCGTCAGACCAAGTCAGACCCACTACCCTTGCATGCACCCAGTCATAACTGACTTGCGTCGACCCAATGGTCAACTATGCATGCCTTAAGAGCTGAACGTCCCACATGATTTCCGGCAAGCGGGTGTGACCCCGGGCCATAATCATGATCGTTCACTAGGCGCCTAAAACAGACATCGCTACACGCCCTTCTGCAGTCGGCTTATAGCCACCTGTACAGCTTGCGCATAGGTGCTATCCAGCCGCCCATCCAGGCTGTCAGATAGTCTGATTAGGCTGTTGGGTCCATACTTGACTAACGACTTCAAAACTGTTAACCTGTCTAAGTGTTTGAAGTAGGCGCACAGATAGATCTAGTGAAGTCGCGCATGAAGATAAGTTTAAAACACAACTATGATATGCGCAAACTATGTATGTAAACATTCATCTAACATCACGTGCGCAAACTATGTATGTAAACATTCATCTAACATCACATGCGCAAACTATGTATGTAAACATTGTATCATGTTGTCGCATGTGAAACTAAACAAGATCTATCCAAAAATCAAGTACGGATCACGGCAATCATATGCATCAAGCCATAAAAAAAAACTGCTCTGATACCATTGTTGGGAAATACTAGGTCATCATAGAATCGCATGGATTGAGCACATGATCAACCTTATAAAACTTGTATAGAACAAGTTAGAGTATTACCATTGCCATGATGTAGGAGGCGGCTTGGAAGATGAAAGGGGGCGAGTGCCTCTTCTCCAAAGATGTCACACACAAGATGATGTCGACTTCCTTCCTTGTGTTCCTTGTGCTAGCAAAGACACCAAGGAGTCTTTAATCGTGTCTTGGAGAGGAAGATGTGCACTCTTGGCTGGTCGAAGTTCTTCCCTTGCGTGAAAAAGATCCACACGAGAGAGAGCCGAAAAGAGGAAGAAAAACGAGAGCTCTTCTGGAAACCGTGAGAGAGAGAGAGACCAAGAAGGAATGTTCGGTTACCACATATGGTAAGAACCAAACATGTAACTCCCTCCTTAACTCCCATTCAACCCATCGAAAACTTCCCTCTTAATTGAACCATGCGTTCACTAATGAACCGGTCCAATTTCGAATTGGTTCAAGCATCAAGTCGAACCAGTCCTGGTTATGATCTCTTTGAACCATATGGCTCAAGATCTAACCACACATCTCATTGAACCCCTGATCTTTACGATCAAGCATCAATCCTCCTGATCGAAGCTTACCGATCATATGCCCTAATCAATTAAACATGATTAGACTAGATCTCACTTCCAATCAGAGCTTAAATTCCTCCAGTTCACACGATCTGACATAAGTAAGCTATATCATCAAATTGTGCGACCCTAAGGGTTTCCTTCAATGTCGGTAACGATAACTTACGTTATCACGATCAGAGAGGTGTATCTAGCAACACATCACTGTCTCCCGTTATGAAGGAAAGAGTCTTCCAAGACTACTCCCAAACCACAGCACAAGTGTGAATCTAATTCACTTGGCATACATGTTTCCCTTTGCCACTAGATGTTCCCAATGGACAAGCATGTGAAGCCTGCGATTCCTACATGATGAAAATGGTTAGATCAGACGAACATAGTCGTCTGGGTATGGCCATACACATTCTCAACCATTTCATCCAGGGGGCCCTTTAGAACATCACACTCCAACTAGGAGAGGCAATCCTATATCTATCCCAAGTGCCCTAACATGACTCATGCCCACTATCCAAGATAATCCTTGACCATTATCTTTCAAATGATATTGAACTACCTCAAGATAATGCCAATCATCACTTAGAAACACAAGTGATCTCAAGTCAGAGGGAATATACCACTTGCTTGCATACAAGGATTATTCACATTGTGACAAACAATTGAATATCCTAAGTAGGGTCAGTCCAGTACATCCAATGCACCTATGTGTCTAAATCTTATTCTATGCCCGAAACATCCTATAAGTTTAGAACACATATTAGTCTCAATCATATCAAGGCTGTCTCATGTTCACCGAGATATCTCGACTAAGGACAACACTGAATGTCAGCTAAGCTGAACATCATTGAGACATTACTCAGAAGTATACATACAACAGCAGATAATGTAACAATCTGAATAACAACAATTGCCTTTATAAAAACATATATATATAGTTTATACATGATACTGAAAATAACCCAAGGCCTCAAACATTAGCCTTAAGGGCATACCCTAACACCTTTGGCCTTGCCCTTGGCAGGTGCCTTTTTCTTCATCTTCTTGGCCTTAGGGACCAAAAGAACAGAACTAGGTTTAGATTTTCCCATCTCACGCTCGGCTGTCTGGAGCATATTCATCAGTTCCTCCCTTATGCATTCAATCCGGTTCATGTTAAAATTTATGATAAACGGACTGAAGCTAGGGGGGCAGGGACTGCAGAATAAGGTCCACAACCAGCTCATTATCTATGGTGTGTCCTAGCATCTTGAGATGGTCCACGTTCCCAATCATCTTGAGAACATGGGGTCTCACTGGGGCACCTTCGAATAACTTACACCGAAAGACTGCTTTGGCGGTGTCATATTGTTAGGGTATGCCCTTAAGGCTAATGTTTGAGGCCTTGGGTTATTGTCAGTATCATGTATAAACTAATATATATATATATATTTTTAAAGGCAATTGTTGTTATTCAGATTGTTACATAATCTGCTGTTATATGTATACTTCTGAGTAATGTCTCAATGATGTTCAGTTTAGCTGACATTTAGTATTGTCCTTAGTCGAGATATCTTGGTGAACGTGAGACAGCCTTGGTATGATTGAGACTAATATGTGTTCTAATCTTATAGGATGCTTTGAGCATGGAATAAGATTTAGACACATAGGTGCATTGGATGTACTGGACTGACCCTTCTCAGGATATTCAATTGTTTGTCACAATGTGAATAATCCTTGTATGCAAGCAAGTGGTATATTCCCTTTGACTTGAGATCACTTGTGTTTCTAAGTGATGATTGGCATTATCTTGAGGTAGTTCCATATCGTTTGAAAGATAATGATTAAGGATTATCTTGGATAGTGGGCATGAGTCATGTTAGGGTACTTGTGATAGATATAGGATTGCCTCTCCTAGTTGGAGTGTGATGTTCTAAGGGGGCCCTATGGATGAAATGGTTGAGAATGTGTATGGCCATACCCAGATGACTATGTTCATCTGATCTAACCATTTTCATCATGTTGGAATCACAGGCTTGACACGCTTGTCCGACGAGAACTTCCAGTGGCAAAGGGAAACATATATACCAAGTGAATGAGATTCACACTTGTGCTGTGGTTTGGGAGTAGTCTTGGAAGACTCTTTCCTTCATATTGGAAGACAGTGATGTGTTGCTAGATACCTCTCTCTGGTCGTGATAATGTAAGTTATCGTTACCGACATTGAAGGAAACCCTTAGGGTCGCACAATTTGATGATATGGCTTACTTATGTCAGATCGTGTGGACTGGAATTATTCTAGTTCAGTTTAAACGAATTTAAGCTCTGATTAAAAGTGAGATCTAGTCTAATCATGTTTGATTGATTAGGACATGTGATCGGTAAGCTTTGATCAGAGGATTCAAGCTTGATCGTAAAGATCAGGGGTTCAATGTGATGTGTGGTTAGATCTTGAGCCATTTGGTTCAAAGAAGATTATAACCAGGGCTAGTTTGATTTGGTGCTTGAACCAAATTGAGATTGGACCGGTTCACTTGTGAACGCATAGTTCAATTAGAAGGGGAGTTTTCGATCACTTAAAGGAAGTTATGGAGGGAGTTACAAATTCGGTTCTTACCATAAGTGGTGGCCGAATTTCCTTTTGTGATACACGGTTTTCGATTCCCCCTATCGCCTCCTCCTCTCTTCACTCTCGTGTGTGGATCATCTTCACGCAAGGAAGAGAAGCTTGACCGGCCAAAGGGGACACACATCTTCCTTTCCTAGAGACGATCAAGACTCCTTGGTGTCTTTGCTAGCACAAGGAACACAAGGAAGAAAGCTTTTCTCATCTTGTGTGTGACATCTTTGGAGAAGAGGCACTCGCCCCTTTCATCTTCCAAGTCGCCTCTCACATCATGGCACAGGTAATACTCTAACTTGTCCTATACAAGTTATAGAAGGTTGATCATGTGCTCAACTCATGCGATCCTAGATTTTCCGCTGCGACAAGTTTTTTTTTGGAATAATACATGTGACCTAGGTATCCTATTAGTGGTATCAAAGCCAGGTTTTTCTGACTTGATGCATATGGTTGCCTTCTTGTGATCCATGTTTGAGTTATTGGGTAGATCTTGTTTATGTTCATATGCGACTACATGATGCAAAGTTTACATACATAGCTTGCGCATATGATGTTAGATGAATCTTTACATACATAGTTTGCGCATATATCATAGTTGTTTTTCAAACAAAATTATCTTCATGCGCGACTTTACTAGATCTATCTGTGCGCCTACTTCGAACACTTAGACGGGTTAACAGTTTTGAAGTCGTTAGTCAAGTATGGACCCAACAGCCTAATCAGACTATCGGACAGCCTGGATGGGCGGCTGGATAGCACCTGTGCGCAAGCTGTACAGGTGGCTATAAGCCGACTGCAGAAGGGCATGTAGCGATGTCTGTTTGAGGCGCCTAGTGAACGATCATGATTATGGCCCGGGGTCACACCCGCTTGCCGGAAATCATGTGGGACGTTCAGCCCTTAAGGCATGCATAGTCGACCATTGGGTCGACGCAAGTCGGTTATGACTGGGTGCATGCAAGGGCAGTGGGTCTGACTTGGTCTGACGAGTGGATATCTGTTAATGGACCGTTGTAAGGTAGTAGGGCACATAAGGAAATAAAATTGATGCCATGGGATTTTTCAAAAATTTTATGTCTGATTGGATCACATGTTGTACATGTTTAACATGTTGCATTGAGTACATTGAGTGTTTATTTAATCTTATGTGGGCTGCCCTATTTTGTATGCTGTGCTGGGGCCTGTGTGCCTGGAAATTAATATATTTGATGTGATCTGCGAGTCACATTTGAAATTATTAAAATGTATAATTGACCTGCGTGTCAAACCATGTCTAGATAGTTTTTAAAATGTAATTTGATTAGACATGAGCACACAGCACATATGGCAGAGGCGTTTGCAGCAGTTGGCTTCACTAGATGGGTGGTCTAGAGTTCGACTCTAGAACAGGCGCATTCTATCTGGTGGGCGCATTTGGGTTGCAGATGGCGTTTGGGCCCGGGCTGGGCCGGATGAGGTACAAGAGTCTCATAAAGAGCTCAAGTAAAGACTTTTGTTAAACTAGGGTTTTACTTAAGTTTTATGGGCGTTTACCACATAAGATAATGGTGCTTTTATTTACTGTTTTAAGTAAGTAGCACATGTATGTTTTATTCTTCAGCTATCACTATAGAATTTGCATGATAGTAAGAAGATAAAAAGGACCGTTAAAATCCAACGTAAATATCAAGCTATCGATTGCCTTCTGACGCGAAACCTCACTGTTCTGACTATCGTTGGGGCCGTGTTGTACCCACTCAGTGGGCACGCCCAGCTATCTTCAGACGGTGCACGATTACACCTACATGCTACAGAGAAGGGATTTATCGCTTCTCGTTGCTCAGCATAGCACGTGGTGGTCTAGGAAGTAGGTCAGGTCAGCTTGACCATATAGGCTACAAGTTGAGCATATGATAGCTATATGGAGGCAGCCATCTGAGGAATTAGAAACTGTGTTGTACCAACTCAGTTGGCACAGTCTTCTGGATTGCCTAGATGAAGGGGAATCGCACGGGTTGGCGATTGGCATAGATTGCCTACCAGTGATTAGTGCTTGAACTCTCTGTGCATCTTATCTCGCCTGAGCAGGACGCGGAGATCAAATATGAAATCTGGATCCCATCTCACTAAAAGAGTTTGACTCTTTCGGGCTGTTTTATTGGATTTTCAGTCAGATAAAATAGTGAGAAGAGAATCACTCTTAAGTCCTGGAATGATTCTAACATGAATATTGACCTTGTTGTTCTTGCTATGTTGTAGATTCCTGCAGCAACGAACACTACAGGGCTCAACTCGCGATCCATATTGGAAAAGGAGAAGTTTGCTGGGCCAAACTTCTCAGACTGGTACAGACAGCTGAAGATTGTCCTCAAAGCTGAGAGAAAGCTGTACATCCTTGAGTCGGCAATGCCGGCTCAACCCGCTGCGAACGCCGCAAGGGCGGTTCGAGATGCTTATGAGAAGCACGTCAGTGATAGTACTGATGTCGCTTGCCTTATGCTTGCGTCAATGACGCCCGAGCTCCAGCGTCAGCATGAGGATTTATCTGCTATTGATATTATAGCAAATCTGAAAATGCTGTATGCTGCACAGGCAAGGACAGAACGCTATAACTTGACGAAACTTTTCTTTCATAGCAAGCTGACTGAAGGGAGTCTAGTGGGAGCTCACGTACTCAAGATGATTGGGTACAAAGAAGCTCTAGAGAAACTGGGACATACCATCAATCAAGAACTTGTTGTAGACATCATCTTGCAGTCTCTCCCGGCTTCTTTCGATGCGTTCATCATTAATTTTAATATGAACAAAATCGACTGTACTCCAGCAGAATTACTGAATATGCTCTGCACAATAGAGCAGACTCTTGAGAAGGGAAAGCCTTCGTCCTCTGCCTTAATGGTTCCTTTAGGGAATAAGAAGAAGGGGAAGAAGGGCAAAAACCCTAACAAGAGCTACAACAAGGCTTTGAAACAAAAGGTGAAGCGGTCAAAGGACAACAGATGCTTCCATTGTGGCCAGCTGGGTCACTAGAAGAAGGACTGTAGAGCGCTCCGAGGAGAGAAGAAGGGAAGCAAGACTTCCACTTCTGGCTCAGGTATTTTCATGACTGAAGTCATGGTTGCTTCATCTATTTCATGGGTGTTGGACACTGCATGTGGAGTTCACATTTGTTCAAATGTGCAGGAACTCAAGAGAAGAAGACAGGTGGGATAGCATGAGGTGGACCTACGAGTTGGAAACGGGGCACGAGTTGCTGCTGTCGCTGTAGGAGAATATCACATCTCTTTACCATCTTGATTTGTATTAGAACTTGACAATTGTTACTTTGTACCAAGCATAACAAAGAATATTATCTCTATTCCTGCTCTTGTCAGGAAAGGTTTTTCATTTGAATGCAAAACTTCACAGTGCTGTATTTCATTTGATAGTATTGTTTATGCAACTGGGTCGATTAACAATGGGTTATACATGTTGGACATGGAATGTTCTGTACAACAAATTGATAAAAAGAAAGCCAAGCATGCTGATGATAGCACCTTGTTATGGCATAGTCGTCTAGGCCATATTAACAAGAAGCGCATTAAGCGGTTGCATGACTATGGACTGCTGGGATCATTCTCCTATGAGGAGCTTGAAACATGCAAAGCTTGTTTAATGGGTAAGATGACGAAGACTCCTTTTACAAATAAAGGTAAAAGGGCTTCAGGTTTACTTGACCTTATTCACAGTGATGTGTGTGGGCCATTTAGTAAACATGCCAGAGGTGGCTATTCATACTTCATTACTTTTACTAATGATTTCAGTAGGTATGGTTATGTCTACTTAATGAGACATAAGAGTGAATCTTTTGACAAGTTCAAAGAATTCAAAAATGAAGTACAGAATCAGTTAGGCCGAAATATCAAGGCACTTCGATCAGATCGAGGTGGAGAATACTTGAGTCATGAGTTTAATGACTATCTGAAGGAGTGTGGGATCATCTCACAGCTCACTCCGCCGGGGACACCGCAATGGAATGGTGTGTCCGAGAGGAGGAATCGAACCTTATTGGATATGATTCGTTCTATGATGAGTCAAGCTACTCTACCTTACTCCTTTTGGGGATTTGCACTGGAAACAGCTGCAAAGGTGCTAAACCGAGTGCCATCCAAGGCCGTTTCAAAGACGCCATATGAGTTATGGTATGGGAAACAGCCGAGCTTGACATTTATCAAGATCTGGGGTTGCGAGGCTTATGTCAAAAAGCTCACCTCTATGAAACTGGAAAGCAGATCTGATAAATGCATATTTGTCGGATACCCTAAAGAAACTAAGGGTTATTATTTCTACAATCCCAAGGAGAATAAAGTATTTGTTGCTCGAACGGCTATTTTTCTTGAGAAGGAGTTTCTTCTGCAAGAGGCCAGTGGGAGAGAAATAAAGCTGGATGAAATTCCAGAAGAGGGACAAAGTAGTCAAGCACAGGTGGATGAGCCTGAGCCAATAGATCAGGTTAATGTTCAACCTGAGGCTCAGACATCATGGGAACCGCATAGATCGGGAAGGATTCGTCGTCAGCCTGAGCGCTATGACGGAGTCTACATCATTAATGATGAACCCCTCACCTATGCGGATGCGGTCAGTGGACCGGAGTCAGCAAGATGGCTTGAAGCTATGCGAGCCGAGATGGACTCCATGTCAGATAACCAAGTCTGGGATTTGGTTGATCCGCCTCCGGGAATAATCCCTATAGGCTGTAAGTGGATCTTCATAAAGAAGAAAGACATGGATGGTAACGTAGTTACCTATAAGGGCAGGCTAGTTGCGAAAGGTTTCAAACAAATCTACGGGATAGATTATGATGAAACTTTCTCTCCTGTAGCCATGTTCAAGTCCATTCGAATTATTCTCGCGATAGCAGCATATTATGATTATGAGATCTGGCAAATGGATGTGAAAACCGCTTTCCTTAACGGAAAATTAGAAGAGGATGTGTACATGACACAACCTGAAGGTTTCATTAACCCATCAGAACGTCATAAAATATGCAAATTAAAGAAGTCCATTTATGGACTAAAACAAGCATCGAGAAGCTGGAATATTCATTTTGATGAATCAGTTTCTGAATTTGGTTTCATCAAAAATGAAGATGACCCGTGTGTATATAAAAGGTTTAGTGGGAGCGTGATTACTTTCTTAGTTCTCTACGTGGATGATATTTTAATCATTGGAAATGATATTCCTGAACTGCATGCAGTCAAAGCATGGTTAAGAAAATGTTTCCAGATGAAAGATTTAGGAGAAGCGACCTATATACTAGGTGTGAAGATCTTTAGAGATAGATCTAATAGGCTTCTCAGGCTATGCCAAAGTACTTACATCGATAAGGTCCTGGAGAGATTCCATTTAGAAAATTCTAAAAGAGGATATCTTCCAGTCAGACATGGTCTGAATCTTTCAAAAGGCCAGTGTCCTCAAACACAGTCTGAGAAAGATGAGATGGACAATACGCCTTATGCTTCGGCTATTGGGTCCATCATGTATGTGATGTTGTGTACTCGCCCAGACGTCGCTTATGGGTTAAGCGTGACCAGTCGGTTCCAAGGTAATCCAGGGAAGGCACACTGGATTGCAGTCAAGAACATTTTAAAATATCTTCGGAGAACCAAAGATATGTTCTTGATTTATGGAGGTCAGGGAGAACTCAGTATTGAAGGATATACTGATGCTTCGTTCCAATCTGACCAAGATGATTTCCGATCGCAATCAGGCTATGTTTTTAGCTTGAATGGAGCAGCAGTGGTGTGGAAGAGTTTCAAACAATCAATTGTTGCTGATTCCACAACATAAGCCGAGTATGTTGCAGCCTCAGAAGCATCAAAGGAGGCAGTATGGATTCGCAAGTTCATTCAGGAACTTGGTGTTGTTCCTTCAAGTGCAGATCCATTGGTTATCTTCTGTGATAACACCGGAGCGATTGCACAAGCGAAGGAACCACGGTCACACCAGAAGTCCAAGCACATACAGAGAAGGTTTCACTTGATCCGTGAAATCATTGATCGAGGAGACATCAAGATCTACAAGATTCATACAGATGACAATCTAGCTGACCCGCTTACAAAGCCTCTGATGCAGCAGAAGCATGAGAAGCACTATAAAATATGGGTTTGAGATTTCTCAACCATTAGTTTAAGTGAAAGTGGGAGATTGTTAGGGTATGCCCTTAAGGCTAATGTTTGAGGCCTTGGGTTATTGTCAGTATTATGTATAAACTAATATATATATATATATATATATATATATTTTTAAAGGCAATTGTTGTTATTCAGATTGTTACATAATCTGCTGTTATATGTATACTTCTGAGTAATGTCTCAATGATGTTCAGTTTAGCTGACATTCAGTATTGTCCTTAGTCGAGATATCTTGGTGAACGTGAGACAGCCTTGGTATGATTGAGACTAATATGTGTTCTAATCTTATAGGATGCTTTGAGCATGGAATAAGATTTAGACACATAGGTGCATTGGATGTACTGGACTGACCCTTCTCAGGATATTCAATTGTTTGTCACAATGTGAATAATCCTTGTATGCAAGCAAGTGGTATATTCCCTTTGACTTGAGATCACTTGTGTTTCTAAGTGATGATTGGCATTATCTTGAGGTAGTTCCATATCGTTTGAAAGATAATGATTAAGGATTATCTTGGATAGTGGGCATGAGTCATGTTAGGGTACTTGTGATAGATATAGGATTGCCTCTCCTGGTTGGAGTGTGATGTTCTAAGGGGGCCCTATGGATGAAATGGTTGAGAATGTGTATGGCCATACCCAGATGACTATGTTCATCTGATCTAACCATTTTCATCATGTTGGAATCACAGGCTTGACACGCTTGTCCGACGAGAACTTCCAGTGGCAAAGGGAAACATATATACCAAGTGAATGAGATTCACACTTGTGCTGTGGTTTGGGAGTAGTCTTGGAAGACTCTTTCCTTCATATTGGAAGACAGTGATGTGTTGCTAGATACCTCTCTCTGGTCGTGATAATGTAAGTTATCGTTACCGACATTGAAGGAAACCCTTAGGGTCGCACAATTTGATGATATGGCTTACTTATGTCAGATCGTGTGGACTGGAATTATTCTAGTTCAGTTTAAACGAATTTAAGCTCTGATTAAAAGTGAGATCTAGTCTAATCATGTTTGATTGATTAGGACATGTGATCGGTAAGCTTTGATCAGAGGATTCAAGCTTGATCGTAAAGATCAGGGGTTCAATGTGATGTGTGGTTAGATCTTGAGCCATTTGGTTCAAAGAAGATTATAACCAGGGCTAGTTTGATTTGGTGCTTGAACCAAATTGAGATTGGACCGGTTCACTTGTGAACGCATAGTTCAATTAGAAGGGGAGTTTTTGATCACTTAAAGGAAGTTATGGAGGGAGTTACAAATTCGGTTCTTACCATAAGTGGTGGCCGAATTTCCTTTTGTGATACACGGTTTTCGATTCCCCCTATCGCCTCCTCCTCTCTTCACTCTCGTGTGTGGATCATCTTCACGCAAGGAAGAGAAGCTTGACCGGCCAAAGGGGACACACATCTTCCTTTCCTAGAGACGATCAAGACTCCTTGGTGTCTTTGCTAGCACAAGGAACACAAGGAAGAAAGCTTTTCTCATCTTGTGTGTGACATCTTTGGAGAAGAGGCACTCGCCCCTTTCATCTTCCAAGTCGCCTCTCACATCATGGCACAGGTAATACTCTAACTTGTCCTATACAAGTTATAGAAGGTTGATCATGTGCTCAACTCATGCGATCCTAGATTTTCCGCTGCGACAAGTTTTTTTTTGGAATAATACTTGTGACCTAGGGATCCTATTACATATCTCTCCGTTCTAGCCTGAGCCTCGAACATCTGTTTCAAATGAGTAATCATTTGAAAAGCATTCGGCTCCTCATTTTGCACCTGAAGTTCAGGTGCCATAGTGGGCAGCATGAGACATGCTACCTCCACAGAGTCATCCTGATGCTTTCTAAAAGCATCCCTATCTGCCGCTCGGGCATTTGGCGGAGGAGGCGCAGGAAGAGCCTGCTCTAGGACATACAACTTCTTCTCGAGCTTGAGGTCTATCCTCAAGTTCCGATGTCAGTCCATAAAGTTGGTTCCAACTAACTTATCCTTATCAAGGAGTGATTGCAGTGTCAATCTGTTATTGTTTGTTGCCATTGATCTACAACAATCAAGAAACAACAGATTAGTACTACTTCAAATCATTTAAACTGGACTTGTTTCAAATGATTATGGCTCCCACTATTTTAATTGAATTGACAACCCATAAAGTCAATCGAGAAGTTTAAGACTTCCTAGTGAGATGAGATCCTTATTCTGCATGAGGCTTCGCGGCCCACGAGGGTGGGATGAGATGCACAAAGTAACCCATGCTTCCTAATTTGGGCACGCCGGCCGATTGCTCCGAGCAATTTCCTTTATTGAGACAGTCCAGGCATTTCATGTCCAGCGAGGGCTAGATACAGCCTGAAACCCTAACCTCTCAACGATGCCTTTAGACTTTCATCTTGTGCCCAGCACATATGAACTTGTAGTCAAGTCCATTCCTAACTGTTATGCCCAGGGTCAATGGGTTTCCTTGCGAAGGCGCACCCGACTAAAACGGACTGGGGAAACCATTGCCACCACACACCTCCTAAAGATAAGTGGGTGTGTTCCACGAGGGTGGGAAACAGTTCACAACACCACTGATCGATAGTTTGATGAGGGCTACGCATTAGACGTCTACTAGACTTGATATTTATATATGAGGGTTTTTGAGGTCTCATCAGTTTTATCTTATGTCTAGCATTACAGTCATGCAATTCTATAGTGATAACATAACGATAAAACAACTCAGGCATGCTTTAGCAGATATGTATGAAAACAGTAAAAGAATGATGTGATCATAGCCTATTCAAGACATTGAACCAACCCATGCCAAAAGGAGGTTCAACTCTTGACCTAGGATTCAAGCCCCTAAAGACAAGACCTAACCTAGCCAACCACTAATTTGATCTTCAAGGTTGGCTCCAAGGTCCTTCTCACCATGGTTTAGCTCTCAAACCCTAGAGGTGTCCCTCATGGGTTCGGCCAATGCCATGGGTCTTTCTCCATAGATGATGCGCCACCATGCAAGGAGCCAAGATGGCTAGCTCTCAAACCCTAGGGTTCGGCCATGCCATCTTGCACCACTCCTCCATGCGCCATCAAGCATGCATGCGCCAGGGTTCCATGTGGTTGCGCCCTAATCTTCTTCTTCTTGTTACAAAAATAAAAGAAAAGAAAAGCGGCACGCAGGCCTCACAAAGATACATCACAGGCATGCAAAGGGGATTGATGTAGGGGTAAGTCACAAACATGCAAACAACAATTTTCGAAAGTAATTTTTTTTGGTATTATCATAAACTAGAAAAACCGATTTAATTAACGAGGTTGGAAAATAGTGTTTTTGTATTTTTAAATAGGGAAAACCGAAAGTTAACTACTTGCAGGAAAGAAATGACAATAATTTAAAGGAGACTCACAGTGCGGCCCTTGAGAATAGAAGGACCGTCCTTCCCGTTCTTCACCGGTCCTACTCTGATGGAAGGTGCAGGTTACACACAGGGCATTCAGCAACCCCACACAGGCGTGGGTGAGTTATAAGCAGATTAAATTTAACAATGCTTTAAAATCAAGAGGGAGGCTACTCCTCCAAGTTCTCTTGCTAACACACAAGGACTATCTAAAGAAGGGGATCAAGAGAGGGAGATGCGCCAAGCTTCCTTGCGCCAAGTCCTACAAATCCAAGAGAGGTGTAGTAAGATGTTCTTAAGATGTATAAAGAGAAGACACAATAAGATGGAGTACTTGACTTAGAGAATCGCTTGAAGGAGTTCAAGGGATGTCTCCATGTTCTTTGCGCCAACTCAAGCCTTTGTTCTCTTTGATGCTAAGGACTTGAAGATGGAGACTCTCGGCCTTGTGTTGATGAATGGAGGGCGAGGAGAAGGAGAGGGGAGGCTCGGCTCTTGAAGGAATAAGGGCGAAGATGAGGGGGTTTGGGCGACACAAGCACCCAAAGGAGAAGAGGTGGGCGACACAAGCACCCAAGGCGACACAAGCACCCTTTCTTTGGCTACGAAACTAGTCGACGATATATTTCAACAATGCTATCACATGATGCGATGGGGATACATTTATAGGCAGCTTAGGGATGAGGATAAGGTGAGGGCAAGGTGGTCATTGGCCCCTTGCGCCCCTTACATAATTGGAGACAATTCGAAAATGGAGAAAGGCATTAAGTGGGCTGATTCTCGTTGCCTTCTTTGGATGGCTGAATTGGTAAGTCTTTGAATTCGAAAATAGCTATCTTCTTTGGAGGTGTTGGCGCATATGAGAGGGAGTTCAAAATTTGAAAACCTTCCTTGTTGTCTTGGGCGGCAATGAGGAGAAGGAAAGAAGCCTTCCCCTAATTGTGGATCTTGATGGCGCCATTCCTCTAATTGTGGATCTAGATGGGCGCCTCCTTGATTGGTGGATCTAGATGGGCGCCTCCTCAAATTGTGGATCTAGATAAAACTTCTTGGTGGCGCAATTGATTCCATGAGGTGGCCTCTCTTCAATTGGAAGGGAATGATTGAAGTGGAGCTTGATGTTGAGTTGAGTTGGAAGTCTCTCTTTGAACTACTTTGAAGTGAACCTTCCAAAATGGGAGCTAGCTTCTTGTAGTGTGGTGAGCTAGCTGATTTGTATCCCTTGAGCTGAATATTAATGTATCCAACTACATGCACTAACCTACCATGATATTACAATGCACAACCTACCAACAACATTTATAAAAATAAACTACATGATAGACTTTGGGGTGGAACTAACCTATCATGCCATGCAATGCAAATAAGGAAAGTACTAAAAAGGAAAGTGGACTCTAAGTGAAGCCATACCTGATGGGCTTCCTCCGAGCACTAGTGGATCTTCTAAGAGCTGTGTTAGGCCCTCCATCAGGGATTGACTCATGATCACAACATTATGCACAAGCAAGGTATCTACACATGCAGTTCTACATGCTCATGAAAAACATAAAAATCTGAAATTTTAATTTTTCATGAAACTAGTCTCTTTTCCTCATCTTCTTTTCACAAATCTCTTGGTTATTTGCAATTAATTTTCATGATGATTTCAAAGATCCTCTCAGCTGGTAATTTTGCAGATCAAGAGACCCAGCCAGTCCGAAGACACAATGCCTGTCCTACTTGACAAAACCACGTACGCCTTTGATCCTTTAAATCATACAAGAAAAATAACCCAAAAATCTAAAAGAGATTGAAAAGATGATAGAAACAAGAAACCCTAATTTTTCCTACTTTAGAAAAATCATTTGCCATGTGATCATGCAATTTGCGAAAATTGAGATATGGCATGTGAGCATGGAAAAGCATGAAAATACATCATTTGAGTCTCGCAAATCGCTCTGATACCACTGTTGGAAAACCCCGGGGATATTTTATAAATTTTTCAGAAACAAATACAATGCACAGAGGAATAATATCCTCGAAACAGGCCGGTCCCAAAAACCCAATGAAGATCGCATGCGAGAGAGTCGACACGATGAGATAGAAAATACCTTAAAGCAAGATGAGGCCGATGTCAAGGTAGGCGCCCAAGCGTGCGCCCTCTGTTGTCTCACGCACACGGATGCCTCGAGTCCTCTTCTTCTGTTGGGGTATGCCCTTAAGACTAATGTTTGAGGTCTTGGGATTGTAACAGTATCATGTAATAAACTGTTATGTTTATAAAGGCATGGTTGTTATTCAGTAAGCTACATTGTCTGCTGCAATATATGTTCTTCTGAATAATGTCTCAAAGCTGTTCAGCTAGGCTGACATGCAGTTATGTCCTTAATCGAGATATCTTGGTGAACATGAGACAGCCTTGATATGGTTAAGACTAATATGTGTTCTAATCTTATAGGATGCTTCGAGCATGGAATAAGATGTAGACTCATGGGTACATTGGATGTACTGGACAGACCCTACTTGGATATTCAATTGCTTGTCACAATGTGAATAATCCTTGAATGCGACAAGTGGCACATTTCCTCTGACTTGAGATCACTTGTGTTTTCTAAATGATGATTGTCATTATTTTGAGATAGTTCAATATCACTTGAAATATAATGATTATAGACTATCTTGGATGGTGAGCTTGAGTCAGGTTAGGGCACTAGTGATAGACATAGGATTGCCGTCTCCTTAATTGGAGTGTGATGTTCTAAAGGGGCCCCCTGGATGAGATGATTGAGAAAGTGTATGGCCATACCCAGGTGACTATGTTCATCTGATCTAATCATGCTCATCATATTGGAGTTACAAGCTTGACTTGCTTGTCCAATAAGAACATCCAGTGGTAAAGGAAATTTGTATGCTTTGTGAATTGATTCACACTTGTGCTGTTTTTGGGTGTAGTCTTGGAAGACTCTTTCCTTTATATCGGGAGACAGTGATGTGTTGCTAGATACCCCTCACTGATCATGATAACGTAAGTTATCGTTACCGACATTTAAAGGAAACCCTTAGGGTCGCACAATTTGATGATATGGCTTTCTTAAGTCAGATCGTGTGGACTGAATTATTCGGGTTCAGTTTAAAGGGATTTAATCTCTGATTGTAAGTGAGATCTGGTCTGATCATGTTTGATTGATTAGGGCTTGAGATTGGTAAGCTTCGATTGAGAGAATGAATGCTAGATCAGTCAGATCAGGAGCATTGAGAGATTGACGGTCAGATCAAGAGCCTTAGGGTTTATTTTGATCTGGACTTATTTCTTGGTTTATTTGGTTAGTGGACCAAATCGGTTTGAACCAGCTCATGGATGAGCGCATGGTTCAAAGGTGATGTGGCATTTGCGATTGGGGTAAACCCAAGATCGCATGTGGAGAAGTGGGATGCTATTTTTGGATAGCACTTCTCAAACGTGGCCATGATCTCACGTCGCCCCTCTCTTGCCTCTTCACGCCTTTGACGCCTCCTTGGGTTGTGTTCGAGTGGCATTCTCGTGTAGAGGAAGTCTAAGGCGACAAGAGAGAAAAACGCCAAGAAGAAAAACTCTCCTTTCCCTTTGCATTCGATCAAGACGCTTCGGACGATCCTTGCTAGCACAAGGGACGACAAGAAGAAGCACATCTTCATCTTGTGTGTGACGATTTGGAGGAGATCTTCGTTGTTCTCTTACTTCCAAGGCGCCATCTTGAAATGGCCATGGTATGAATCGAATCACTTCTTTACAATCGGTTTTGTTAAGTTGATCATATAATGCATGCTCATTGATCCTATGAAACCCTTTATCCGCTGCCCCCTTTCTTGTTTGCGCCACCATAGGGTTTTCGCCCCCTTTGGGGAACCATCATCTTCCACACCCGGTGCTAGCCTCGGGAAGAAGATCCAAGCCTTAGGGAGACCTCCACTTCACTTGCGCCACCTTCTAGAGAAGTTGCGCCAAGGAGGAGGGAAGAAGACAAGCCGCCATGCTCCAATGTTCCAAACGCCAAGAGGAAAGGATGTTTCGTGCGGCTAGGGTATGGAAGATGTTCGCCCAAGTTCTCCTTGCTCTCGCCCTTTCTATTGTTCACGCCTTCAAGTAATTCATTCATGCAAGAGGAGCGACTAGGGGTTATATTTATAGCAAGGAGAGGCGATTAGGGATGGCTATGATCAAGCCAAGTGGGCGGCTTGGAGAAGAAGTAGGAAAGATATTTATTTTAATAATTAATCAAGTCCTAATCCAATTAGGACTCTAATTAATTATTTAAATAATCAAGTCCTAATCCAATTAGGACTCTAATTATTTATTTAAATAATCAGCCCTATTAAATAGGACTCCAATTAATTATTTAATTATTTAATTAATTAGCCCACAAATGATTAAATCAACTTAGATTAACCATATGTGTCATAGGCGCCAACCCTAGTCTAACTAGGGTTAAACATGCGCCTACACATTCTTCTCCTTAAGCCCATTTAACTTATTAATAAGCACAACTATGGAATGGGCCTAGCCCAAGGTCCATTATGCATGTCAATCAACCCATTGGATCTAATCCAATTTAACTCAAGGTCAAACTAGGTTAACCATGGTTACTTTGGTCAATATGCCAAAAATGGAAGTTGGTCATAATAAGTTTCTTCCATCTCATCAGGCCCATCGGCACTGATGAAATCTCTCAATTAAATCCGAGTCATCCAATAACTCGATCATAAGGCTTCTCGATCAATACGAGAACTCAAGTATCAAGGTGTGCGACCCTGTAGGTTCCTCTGATGTTGGCAGTGCTGACCTAAGGTCACCACAAGCAGTGAGTGGCACCTAGTAGTGCATCGCTGCTACCCAAGTCATCAGAATGGATATCAACATCGACATCCTCATCATCACAATCACATACAGATGTATTACAGTCTCTTTGCCGAACTGATATCCGATTGGACAAGTGTGTCACCACTTGTTTTTATCCAATCTTATGGTTATGACTAAATCAGGTCTCACCTGGGTATGGCCATACACTTTCAGTCATAAAACCATAGAGGAGCTCCATGGATATCATGCTTCCCTTAGGAAGGGGCAAATCTTATGTGTATCTATTGACCTTCTCCTATGGGTCGTGACATGCTCAATGACAACCGTTATTACCCCTCAACTATGGCGAGGTGTTAGGTTGTATCAAAGCATGTCCCTAACCATATAGAATGGCCAATGACCTCAAGTCAAGGGATCAATGCATCTCCTATCACTTGTGAGGATAACTCATGACATCAAGTCATTGCCTCACAGCAGGTCGGTCCAGTATATCCACCACTGATATACTCATATGTCTGCGTTAGCACCTCGTGCCTAACCAGCCCATATACCAGTCTCACAAGTACTAGAGTTGTCCCATATCCACTCTGGTACATCGACTGGGGAGGATCATTTGAGCACAGATCCAATCTATCTCCAGGGACATTATCATGTAAGTACATAATTGCAGATGTAGACAAACATTGATAATGACAATTTCAGAATGATATATATAAATATCAAAGTCAAGTAGTACAATAATGGACCAAAACTAGGTCCTAGGGCATATACACCAACAATTACTTCAACCCATGTTCTTTGGTACCACTGTCGATTTTATATAGTGCCAAGTAGGGGAGTCCTGACTTTATTTGGATCAAGGAACCTTTATTCCCAACAAATAGCAAATAGCATGAATATCAACTAAATTAATCTATTAATATCAATTCAAGAATTACACTCATATGCTGATTTTATTTAAAGAAATAGCTTCACTTTAAAATCAAACTCATCAAATAATATGTTCACCCAAAATATCATTTATCAATCAATGAAAAATCTCAATAGGTAGATATGTATTAGAGAAATAAATTCAACATAATAGGTCTAATCCTAATCACAATTTTGAATATATATATTATCAAGAAAAATTTGCGCATGATAACGACAGCATTTTCATGAATAAACAAACCATATAGGCATAATAACAGTAATCATCATCAATTCATAACACACAGAATATCAATCCAAAATATCAAAATATCATGTACAACCATATCGAATCATCATCAAACAAGTGTCAATATCATCCCAATACAACCATATCGAAAGTATATAACAATAAAAAATAAGAGGTGAGGATCCGCAGCAGTAGGACACAAGAAGTATGACAAAGTTATCATTCCTTACACAAGTATAAGATCGATATCAATCAGTAAACACAAGCAAAGCATGGGAATAAGAATAAGATACTCACAAGATCCTACTCATCTGAATGTGTCTACTCGTCATCCCTCTCGGCCTGAGTAGCGTCCATGGGGTCATGAGAAACTCCCTGATGACACCAAAATATATAGTATATTTTATATCATTTTATATATCTTTTCATGCTAAATTGAGGATCTTTTACTTGTTTTTATGCTGAATTCATCAAATATTGCAAAGTCTACTTCTATTTTGGTTTTTCATAATTTTCAAGTAAAAAGGCACTATTTTGAGGCGTTTTCAAGCAAAATCGAAGACATAGAAGAGTTATCATCATCAAGAGGAGATTACATGACAAATTTCATGCAAAATGGAGCAACAAACCAAAATACGGTAGGGCCGTAATCTATATTACGGTACCGTATTTTCGTACGCTACCGTAATATCAGAGCAGCTGCCATAATTTGGGGAGTTTTCCAAACATAAGGTTTTCATGATTTTACAGCACCGCCGTAAGAAATTACACTGCCATAATTTGAAGCGCTTCAAAACAGAGACACTTGCCGAAATTATGGCACTGCCGTAAACTACTTCACGGTGCCGTATTTTCCAGACAATTCAAACCAGAGAACTCGTCCAATTTTATGGCACTGCCGTAAACTATTTTATGGTACCGTATTTTGAGAAATTTTTGACCAGAAATTTGCCCAGAAAATACGGCACTACCGTAATATATTTTACGGTACCGTAATTGCACTCAAAAACACGATTTTTATAGGTCCGAAACTTGTGCGGACCATAACTTTTGATCCAGAATTCCAAATTGAGATCCGAAAGTTGCTATAGACTCGTCTTTAAGAGGAGAACATACACGAAGTGAAAAGGATAATTTTTATGTAGTATCGAGGCAGAAATCACTAGAGAGGCGTCTAGGGTTTGACCACGCGCCGAGAGGCGTAGAGGGCACCTTAGGCCGCAATTTTCACACAGAAGCTTCACTTCGGGATAAGGAAGACACACCAGAAGTTTCAGAGCAAGAGGAGTCCGATCGGAAGAGGAATCAATGAAAGAAGTGTCGTCGGCACTATTCCCAGTGAGTTCCTTGCAAATTACGGCTGTGTTTAATTTCACAGCCGTGTTGTAAAGTTTATTTCTTCCTTCTCTTCAATTTTTGATACTTTGAAACTATGGTTGATTGTATTTCTTCCTCCATGCTTGCTTAGACATATTTTGGGACATGGGGTGTAATCCCTCTTTATTTTTAATGATTAGATAATCTTCTTTTTCGTCATGATAATTTTGCCATTATAATTTTGCTCATGTGATATTTGTGCTTAGACTCTCTATAGATCCACGTTACTAATCATGTTTTTAGAATTTTCACTATTGACTGAAAGGTAATTGCTCGAGAATTCATAACCCTATAATTGCATGTTAGGAACCCTTCCTTAGGTTAAATTCAATTTGTTCAGTTCTAGTAGATTAATTGCCATGACAATAACATGAATCTATAGATCGAGTCTAATTGTCAAACATGGAGATCTTGCACGAAAGTGAGGATCGGAACGTTGGAGATCCATGAGTAAAACTAGTGTTGATGCTCGGATGCACAAAAGTGGTCCTTGAGATTCCACTAGAGATTATCAACCTAGAATTCGGATGCACGAAAGTGATCCTTGAGTTCATTGATTGATGATTTACTTATCATTAGCCTGGGATAAATCTTGTGCGAAAGCGAGGATTGGTCCCTGCATGATTGTCTGCACAAAAGTGAGTTGATCCCTTTATGAAGTAAATTAAGTCTTTATCATGATAAAATTAGACTAACGACCTTTTATTTATATCTAGTCGTTAGAATCAAGGTGGATGAAACCCTAGTCCCATATTTATCTCTCTGATTTACTTTACACTCTTTCCGTTGATTATTGCATCATATTCTGTTTACTTAGCTAGCGAGAATATAACTATTTGGTACTTAACAATAAGGTCTCTGTGGTTCGATATCTTTCTTTATTACTTCGAGTATCCGTGCACTTGCATATCACAACAAGTTTTTGGTGCCGTTGCCGGGGACCTTAGTTTTGTTAATATCAAAATAGTTATTAGTATTGCTAGACTAAGTTTTATTTATTTTTTTCTTTTCGCGGGTTTTGGATTTTCACAGTTGTGACAGAACTACAATTTCTAAAATTTGTGAATTTGCTTGTGTTTTATATTTTCTATTTTTTTATATATTCTGAAATATTATATATATATATATATATATATATATATATATATATATATATCTGATTGATTGGTGTTGGATAATCTTTCTGTTTTGAAGAGATGTCTTTTAATCACTACTAATGGGCAACTGAAAGAGATGAGGTATACATGCCACAAGGAAGGTATGAAGATGATTCATGGTGCACTGTTGCAGATAAGTTAGATTATTTGGCTCATAAATTAGACACTTTTAATATGCACCCTGTTATAAAATCTTGTTCTCCTGTTAGATGTGATATCTTTGGATATTTTGATCATTGTTCCTTTGATTGCCCATTTTTAAATCCCAATTTATCATGGAACGAATCTGATCAATTGTATTCTACATGGGAAAACCAAACTTCTTTTTATGATAATTGCTCTAATCATGTTTCTGAACCTTATTTTGAGGACACTGAAGAATCTAGGTTAGAAACTATGGTTGAAAAATTCAAGTCAAATCAAAACCAATTTATGACAAGTCAAAATAAAAAAAATTGAGGATCTTAAGGGAATAATAAGTCAACTTGCTTCTCGGGTAGAATCTTTAACTGCTAATTCTGAAATTTTGGAAACCCAGTTAGCACAACAAGCATGTTTATTTGAGTTTGAAACTGAAGAACTTGATTTAGAAAAATCCCCCTCTGATTATGATTGTTTTGAGATTGAGCCTTATGTGAATATTCATGAATCTCACTCTAATTTTGATTGTTGTGAAATTGATTCATCTGCTAATTTATTTGTGGAAAAGGTTGAGAAAATTGAAATTGAAAAACCTTCTTTTGATGATTATTCTGATTTTGATGAAAACTTATTTATGGTTAAATCTGATGAGCTTGATAAAGGGTTGAAAATTATAGACATTGATGAACCCCACTGTGATTTTGGTGATATTTTTGAAATTAATGGTAAATCTCTTGTGGTCAACTCTGATTCTATTAATTCTTTTTCATATGATTCTGATTTTGACTCTTCTGATGATGAATTATTTGTGGGGAAGCATGAGGAAATTGATTTTGAAGAGTCTCATCTTGATTTTGATAATGCTTTTTATATTGATAAACTATTTGATTATGAGCATGAGAAACCTGAAGATGATTTCTTAGGGATGGGCCCTTGTCGGCTAGTGGGGGTTTCTTAGGGCACTCTCGCGACATGTGGCCCGGTTGGAGACAATTGTAACAAGTGATTCGGCTAGAGGAGCCAATCGCAGGGGCCTTGCCCTTCTCATCCAACGTGGGTCGAGAGGGGGAAGCGTCAGTTTGGGGGCGACGAAGGGGCTGATGGGCCAGGGGTGCGGGTCATGGGTCGGGATGAGGCTTAGAATGCTCAAAGCGTGGGTGAGGGAGGTTGCCCTGGTGGGGGCGTCTATAGGACCCAAGGTCATGACGGTCATTACGCCTTGCAGTGGCGCGAAGATCTTGCTCGATGTCCCAAGCACGTTGGAAAGTTTGATCAAAGGTTTCCGACCCATAAGATGGTAAGGCTCGACAGATATCGGAATGCAACCCATTCCGAAATTTGGACAAGGACAACTCGGGGTCCTCCTGGAGGTTACATCGGAGTTGGAGAGTCTCAAAGGTGAGACGGTACTCCTCTACAGTACTCGAGCCTTGGTGTAGGCTACTGTACTGATCAAGGAGGCGCTGTCTGTACGACGTGGGCACGTAGCGCTCACGAAGGTGATAGCGCATCTCTGCCCACTCAGTGATCGGGGGAAGGGCCTGCTGCGCGTTTTGAAGGGCCTTCAAGTAGGGTGCGCACATACCATACACGGTCATGTTGTGGGAGTCTAGTGAGGTCAAAATGGGAGTCAACGAAGGCCACCCAATCCAGGAACTCAGTGGGGTCTAGGCCACCTTTGAAAGGCGCGGGGGTGTGCCTAACATAACATAAGATGTCGTTGTCCCCTCGGGGACGTTCAACGCGGGTTTGGGCCGGAGTGCGCGGTACAGCCCAAGCATGGCCGAAACGACCATTAGGCTGAGGGCCCTGGGCGTGTTGGTGTATATGCCCTAGGACCTAGTTTTGGTCCACTTATGTACTACTTGACTTTGATATTTATATCATTCTGGCATTGTCATTATCTATGTTTGTTTACATCTGCGCATATGTACTAACATGATAATGTCCCTGGAGACAGATTGGATCTGTGCTCGAACTATAGTCCCCAGTCGATGTACCTTAGTGGATAAAGGACAGCTCTGGTACATGTGAGACTGGTATATGGGCTGGTTACGCACGGGGTGCTAACGCAGGCATATGGGTATATCAGTGGTGGATATACTGGACCGACCCACTGTGAGGCTCTGACTTGGTGTCATGAGTTAACCTCACAAGTGACAGGAGATGCATTGATCCCTTGACTTGAGGTCATTGACTCTTCTATATGGTTAGGAACATGCTTTGATACAACCTAACGCCTCGCCGTAAGCTGGGAGGTCATAACGGTTGTCATTGGGTATGTGACGACCCATATGAGAAGATCAATGGACAGACATAGGATTTGCCCCTTCCTATGGGAAGCTTGATATCCACAGGGCCCCCCCATGGTTGCATGGCTGAAAGTGTATGGCCATACCCAGGTGAAAGCCTGATTTAGTCATGACCATGAGATTGGGTAAAAATAAAGTGGTGACACACTTTATCCAATCGGATATCAGTTCGGCAAAGAGACTGTAATCCATCGGTATCTTGTTGCGATGATGGGGATGTCGATGTGATATCCATTCCAAAGACTTGGGTAGCAGCGATGCACTGCTAGGTGCCAATCACTGCTTGTGATGACTAGGTTCATCACTACCAACGTCTGAGGAACCTACAGGGTCGCACAACTTGAACTCGGGTTCTCGCATTGATCAGATAGCCTATTGATTGAGTTATTGCATAACTCAGATCTGTTTGGGAGAATCCATCAGCACCACTGTGCTAGATGAGATGAAGGGAATCATTTGGAGCTAACTTATTTTTTGGGCCTAGTAGGCCAAATGGGCCCAAATGGGCCATTTGGGCCAAATGGGCCCAAATGGGCCATTTGGGCCAAATGGGCCCAAATGGGCCATTTGGGCCAAATGGGCCCAACAGACCAAGTTGGGCTAATAAGCCAAATGGGCTCAATGAGCCATTTGGGCCAATGGGCCAAGTGGAATGGCGCAAGCAACTTGGAGTGAGCTTGGCGCATTTCCATGAGGTGGACAAACCCAAGTTGGCATCTTCTTAACGTAGGAAGCTTGGAGCTTCTCACTTGGAGAGGATGAATCTACTTGGGCGAATTGGGCTTTACCTCTTGAAGAGGTGTGTCTCTACATGAAGAGGTGAATGAACTTGGGCGCATGGGACTTGGAATGGGCGAATTGGGTTTTACCTCTTGAAGAGGTGTGTCTCTTAGTGAAGAGGTGCACCTATTCATGGGTATAAAAACCCCCTAGCCCCCCTTTTGTCGGGTTACACTCTCCTCTCCTCTTCCCTTTGTCGCCACTCTTGAGGTATTCGGCCATTAAGAGAGTTCGACTCTCTTCCTTACTTGGTTCAGTTCCTGCAAGTTCCTTGGCGCCCTCCTCTCCAAAGTTGGACTTTGGATTTGGTTGATTCTTGTTTGGATCTTGGTGGAGTGCTTCAAGAGTTGGACTCCGACGAAGCTCCACCTCCTCTCCTTGGCATCTCCTCTAGACTTGGCGCAAGTGATTGAGGAAGTCTCCCAAAGGCATGGATCTTCTTCCCGAGGCTAGCACCGGGCGTGGAAGAAGAGGACTCGAGGTTTGGCTGTGTGCGAGACTGCAGAGGGCGCACATTTGGGCGCCTGCATCACATCCATCATATTTGTTGCAAGGTATCATCTCCTACTCACCGTGTCGATCACCTCGCAAGACTCGATCTTCTGGGTTTTTGGGACTGGCCTGTTTCGGGGATTGCTTCCACTATGCTTGTCTGTAAAAATTTTTTAAAATCCTCGGGGTTTCCCAACAGTGGTATCAGAGGCAACTTGCGAACTCGAACGGTGTTTATGCTTTTATTGTATGCTCGCATGCCATCTGAAATTTTTTGAAAAATTGCATATGCGCATGAATTTTTCTAAGTAAGAAAAATTGTACGTTTTTCGTTCCTAACATCTATTCGACTCTTTGGTTTTTGCTTTCTTCACATGGTGGGATAGACCCACATGTGAGAGAATTAATTTATCCCCACGCATGTAGGATAGACCTACTATGTGGGACTTCTTGGCAAGTTAAGGATTGCAAGGGTAGACGGCAAGCATGCTTGGAGCATACATGCGTCACTTGTAGACTCCTGAGAGAAACGAAAATCTTAGATTTGCGAGCGGATGTTGAGGTTCAAAGACATATTTTCTAAGAAACTAAAACTGAAGTTTTATGCTTTCATGAGCATATATAAAACCATGAGATGATTGTGCATCGTGTTGTGGTCATAGTCAAGCCCCTTGTATGCCTGTGATGTATTCTGTGTGAGGCCTGCGTGCCGCTTTTTCTTTTTGTTTTGTAAACGCACAAAGAAGATTAAGGGCGCATCCCTCTTGAAGCTTACATCTTGGCGCATCAATCATGATGGCGCATCTTGCTTGGTGGCACAAGTAAGGGCTTGGCCGAACCATAGGGTTCGCGAGCTATCCCTCTTGGCACAAGCATGATGGCGCATCTGTTGGGGTATGCCCTTAAGGCTAATGTTTGAGGCCTTGGGATTGTATCAGTATCATGTAATAAACTCTTGTGTTTATAAAGGCATGGTTATTATTCAGGTTGTTACCTTCTCTGCTGCAATTAGTGTACTTCTGAATAGTGTCTCAAAGCTGTTCAGCTGGGCTGACATGCTATAAAGTCCTTAGTCGAGATATCTTGGTGAACATGAGACAGCCTTGATATAATTGAGACTAATATGTATTCTAATCTTATAGGATGCTTCGAGCATGGAATAAGATGTAGACTCATGGGTACATTGGATGTACTGGACAGACCCTACTAGGATATTCAATTACTTGTCACAATGTGAATAATCCTTGTTTGCACTAAGTGGCACATGTCCTCTGACTTGAGATCACTTGTGTTTCTAAATGATGATTGTCATTGTTTTGAGGTAGTTCAATATCATTTGAAACATAATGATTATAGACTATCTTGGATAATGATCTTGAGTCAGGTTAGGGCACTAGTGATAGATAAAGGATTGCCATCTCCTTAATTGGAGTGTGATGTTCTATAGGGGCCCCCTAGATGGGATGATTGAGATAGTGTATGGCCATACCCAGGTGACTATGATCATCTGATCTAATCATGCTCATCATATTGGAATAACAAGCTTGACATGCTTGTCCAATAAGAACATCCAGTGGCAGAGGAAAAATGTATGCCTAGTGAAGTGGATTCACACTTGTGCTGTGGTTTGGGAGTAGTCTTGGAAGACTCTTTCCTTTATATCGGGAGACAGTGATGTGTTGCTAGATACCCCTCACTGATCGTGATAATGTAAGTTATCGTTACCGACATTTAGAGGAAACCCTTAGGGTCGCACAACTTGATGATATGGCTTACTTAAGTCTGATCGTGTGGACTGAATTCTTTGGGTTCAGTTTAAAGGAGTTTAAACTCTGATTGTAAGTGAGATTTGGTCTGATCATGTTTGATTGATTGGGGCTTGAGATCGGTAAGCTTCGATCAAGAGAGAAAATTCTAGATCGGTGAGATCAGGAACATCATGAGATGAACGGTTAGATCTTGAGCCATTTTGGTTCAGAGAGATCTAGACCATGGGCCGTTTTGGTTTG
This sequence comes from Costus lasius, assembly GCA_027563935.2. NCBI lineage: Eukaryota > Viridiplantae > Streptophyta > Magnoliopsida > Zingiberales > Costaceae > Costus > Costus lasius. The sequence continues at coordinate 85,704,802 of CM050446.2, forward strand.
GTCTTTGGACCGAATTGAATTAGCTTGAACCGGTTCACATATGTGAACGCATGGTTCAAGGCTCAATCATATTTGGGCGGTTTTCTTATGGGTGAGCGCATGGCTTCATGACTTGCCATATTTGGAAGTCATGAAACGCCATCACTTGAAAAACGCCTAAATGATGATGGTGAATTGAATTCGATTGTCGCTTTGGCTTGAGAGGAGAAAGAGCTTCTTCCTTGACGAGAAGAGAGTTCGGCCAAGCATCTCTTGACTTCGACACACGCAAGGAGAACTTGGTGATTTTTGCTAGCAAAAGAATTGCGCAAGGAGGAAGCCTTCATCATCCTTGTGTGCGTCTTCTTTGGAGGAGAGCTCATTTGCCCTCTTGCTTCCAAGCCGCCTCCTTCCTCATGGCTATGGTAATAGATCTCAACTTGATCTTTGCAATATAACCAAGTTAATCATATGATCTACATGCGGTCTTGAGGGTGACACCCCTATAATATTTCATGCGCCCCCTTTATTAGGGTTTCACCCCCTTTTGCGCTCCCCCTTGAAGGGGACTACCAAATGGTATCAGAGCATGGTTTTCTTGTAGAATCATATGATTGCTTCATGTTGCTTGTTTGTGATCCGTGTATGTCATTACATGTTATAGATCTATATTGAAGTTTCATCATAGTTGCGCATGTTACCAAGTATCTAGTTGCGCATGGTAATGTAGATGAAAGCTTCTTACTTTGTTGTTGCGCATGTTGTAAGTTGTTTTTCCCTAAAAACTTTGTAACATCTTGCGCGCTCCATCTAGATCTATAAGCGCCTACTATAAACCCTTAGATGGGTTGATGGGGTTGAAAGCATCATCTAGTGTAGATCCAATAGTCTGATCAGACCGTCTGACAGCCTAGATGGATCGACCAGATGGCACCTGTGCGCAAGCACAAGGTGGCTATAGGTCGATTGCATCACAGGCGTGTAGCGAGGTCTGGTTGAGACAACCAGTGAACACACATGAGTTAGGCCCGGGGTCACACCCGCTTGCCAGAACTCATGTTGGTTGTTCAGCCCTTGGCGCATGCATGGTTGACCATTAGGTCAACTCGAGTCAGTTAGGACTTGGTGCATGCAAGGGCATGGATCTAACTAGATTGTTGAGTGGATCCCTATCAATGGACCGTTGTAAGGTTGTAGGGCACATAAGGAAATTAAAATTGATGCCAATGGGGTTTTCAAAATTTTATTTTCTTTGTAATGGATCACATGTTGATTGAATGATGCCATGATGCTTGTTTATTTAATCTTATGTGGGTTGCCCTTAATGTGTGCTGTGCTGGGGCCTGCGAGCCTGGTAAATTATTATTATTGTGATCTGCGAATCACATTTTTAATTAATTGTATAATTGACCTGCGAGTCAAGCTTGTCTAGATAGATCAAAATGTATTTTGATTAGACAAGAGCACAAAGGCACACATCCCAGAGGGGCATTCAGCTGGTGGCGCACCTGAGGTGCTCTTGGCGCAAGGGCCCTGGGTTGGACCAGATGAGATGCTAAAGACCCAAGAAGAGCAAGTGAAGACTTAAGTATCTTAAGGTCTTACTTAGGCTATGGGCTTTTACCACATAAGATCCATGCTTTCTTTTTATTGATTATATAATTAGAACTGCATGAGTTTATCTTCTGCTATCACCATAGAAATTGCATGATAGTTAAGAAGATAAAAGACCGTTAAAATCCAAACGCTAAAATATCAAGCACGTAATGCCTTCTGACGCGAAACCTCACTGTTCTGACTATCGTTGGAGCCGTGTTGTACCCACTCAGTGGGCACGTCCATCTATCTTCAGACGGTGCGGGATTTCACCTGCGTGTTACAGAGAAGGGATTTATCGCTTCTCGTTGCTCAGCATAGCACGTGGTGGTCCAGGGAGTAGGTCGGGTCAGCTTGACCATGTAGGCTACATATGTGGCGCATATGGTAGCACATGGAGGCAGCCATCTGTGGGGTCAGAGATTGTGTTGTACCAACTCAGTTGGCACAGTCTGCTGGACTGCCCAGATGAAGGGGAATCGCACGGGTTGGCGATTGGCAGGGACTGCCTACCAGAAATTAGTACTTGTACTCTCTGTGCATCTTATCTCGCCTGAGCGGGACGCGGAGACCAAGTATGAAATCTGGATCCCATCTCACTAAAAGAGTGTTACTCTTTTGGACTATTTAATGGATTTTTCAGTCAGATAAAATAGTGAGAAAAGAATCTTTCTTAAGTCCTGGATTGATTCTAAACATTGATACTGACCTTGCTGTTCTTGCATTGTTGTAGATTCCTGCAGCAACGAACACCATGAGCTTCAATGTGCGATCCCTACTGGAAAGGGAGAAGTTTGCTGGGCCAAACTTCTCAGACTGGTTCGGACACCTTAAGATCGTTCTTAAGGCAGAGAGGAAACTGTATGTCCTCGAGACAGCTGTGCCACCTCAACCCGCTGCGAACGCCGGAAGGGCGGTTCGTGATGCCTATGAAAAGCACGTCAATGATAGCATTGATGTCGCTTGCCTGATGCTAGCGTCTATGACGCCACCGCTGCAGCGTCAGCATGAGGATATGTCGGCTATAGAGATTATAGCGAACCTCAAGATGCTGTATGCTGCACAGGCGAGGACAGAACGCTATAATCTAACAAAGCTTTTCTTTCAGAGCAAACTGGCTGAAGGGAGCCCAGTGGGAGCTCACGTGCTCAAGATGATTGGGCACAAGGAGGCTCTGGAGAAACTGGGGCATACCATCAACTAGGAGCTTGCTGTAGATATTATTCTGCAGTCTCTTCCGCCTTCTTTCGATGCGTTCATTATTAACTTTAATATGAACAAAATCGATTGTACTCTGGCAGAGCTGCTGAATATGCTCTTGACTACTGAGGAAACTCTGAAGGGAAAGCCTTCAACCTCTGTCTTAATGGTTCCTTCCAGGAACAAGAAGAAGGGGAAGAAGGGCAAAGCCCCTGTCAAGAACTACAGTAAGGCTCTGAAACAGAAGGTAAAGCGGTCGAAGGACAATAGGTGTTTCCACTGTGGCCAGCTGGGTCACTGGAAAAAGGACTGTAAAGCGCTCCAAGGAGATAAGAGGGGAAGCATTGCTTCTGGCTCAGGTATATATGTGACTGAGGTCATGTTATCTTCTTCTTCCATTTCATGGGTGTTGGACACTGCATGTGGAGTTCACATTTGTTCAAATGTACAAGAACTCAAGAGAAGAAGGCAGGTGGGACAGCATGAGGTGGACCTACGCGTTGGAAACGGGGCACGGGTTGCTGCTGTTGCTGTAGGAGACTATTTCATTTCTTTACCATCTGGCATTGTATTGGAATTAAACAATTGTTATTTTGTACCTAGTATCACCAAAAATATTATCTCTATTCCTGCTCTTGTCAGGAAAGGGTTTTCCTTTGAATGCAAGATTTCAAAGTGTTATCTTACTCTTGATAATATTGTCTATGCTACTGGTTCAATTAACAATGGGTTATTCATGTTGGACATGGAATATTCTCTACAAAATATTGATAATAAGAAAGCCAAGTATGCTGATGACAGCACCTTGTTATGGCATAGTCGTTTAGGCCATATTAACAAGAAGCGCATTAAGCGGTTGCATGATCATGGACTGCTGGGATCATTCTCCTATGAGGAGATTGATACATGCAAAGCTTGTTTATTGGGTAAAATGACGAAGTCTCCTTTTCCTAACAAAGGTCAAAGGGCTTCAGGTTTACTTGACCTTATACACAGTGATGTGTGTGGGCCATTTAGTAAACATGCCAGAGGTGGCTATCAGTACTTCATTAACTTTACTGATGATTTCAGTAGGTATGGTTATGTCAATTTGATGAGACATAAGAGTGAATCTTTTGACAAGTTCAAAGAGTTCAAAAATGAAGTACAGAATCAGCTAGGCCGAAATATCAAGGCACTTCGTTCTGATCGAGGTGGAGAATACTTGAGTCATGCGTTTACTGACTATCTGAAAGAGTGTGGGATTATCTCACAGCTCACTCCGCCAGGAACACCGCAATGGAATGGTGTGTCCGAGAGGAGAAATAGAACGTTGCTTGACATGGTTCGTTCTATGATGAGTCAGGCTACTCTACCTTACTCCTTTTGGGGATTTGCACTGGAGACAGCTGCAAAGGTACTAAACCGAGTGCCATCCAAGGCAGTTTCAAAGACTCCATATGAGTTATGGTATGGGAAACAGCCTAGCTTGACATTTATTAAGATCTGGGGTTGCGAGGCTTATATCAAAAAAGCTCGCCTCTGGGAAACTGGAGAGCAGATCTGAGAAATGCTTCTTTGTTGGTTACCCTAAGGAAACTAAGGGTTATTATTTCTACGATCCCAAAGAGAACAAGGTATTTGTTGCTCGGACGGCCATTTTTCTTGAGAAGGAGTTTCTTCTACAAGAGGCCAGTGGGAGAGAAATAAAGCTGGATGAGAATCCAGATGAAGGACAAAGTAGTCAAGCACAGATGGATGAGCCTGAGCCGGTAGAACAGGTTATTGAACAACCTGAGGCTCAGATATCACGGGAACCGCGAAGATCAGGAAGGATCCGTCGACAGCCTGAGCGCTATGACGGAGTCTACATCATTGATAATGATGAACCCCTCACTTATGCGGATGCGGTCAGTGGACCGGAGTCAGCTAGATGGCTTGAAGCTATGCGAGCCGAAATGGACTCCATGTCAGATAACCAAGTCTGGGATTTGGTTGATCCGCCTCTGGGAGTAATCCCTATAGGCTGTAAATGGATCTTCAAGAAGAAGATTGACATGGATGGTAACGTGGTTACCTATAAAGGCAGGCTAGTTGCGAAAGGTTTCAAACAAATCTACGGGATAGATTATGATGAAACTTTCTCTCCTGTAGCCATGTTCAAGTCTATTCGGATTCTTTTCGCGATAGCTGCATATTACGATTATGAGATCTGGCAGATGGATGTGAAAACAGCTTTCCTTAATGGAAATCTTAATGAGGATGTGTATATGACACAACCTGAAGGTTTCACTAATCCATCAGATCGTCATAAAATATGCAAGTTAAAGAAGTCCATTTATGGACTTAAACAAGCATCAAGAAGCTGGAATATTCGTTTTGATGAATCAATCTCTGAGTTTGGCTTCATCAAGAACGAGGATGACCCGTGTGTATATAAGAGGTTTAGTGGGAGCGTAATTACATTCCTAGTCCTCTACGTCGATGATATCTTAATCATTGGAAATGATGTTCCTGAACTGCATGCTGTTAAAGCATGGTTAGGAAAATGTTTTCAGATGAAAGATTTAGGAGAAGCAGCCTATGTGTTAGGTGTAAAGATCTACAGGGATAGATCTAAGAGGCTTCTCGGGCTGTGCCAGAGTACTTACATCGATAAAGTCCTGGAGAGATTCCATTTAGAGAATTCTAAAAGAGGATATCTTCCAGTCAGACATGGTCTAAATCTTTCGAAGAGTCAGTGTCCACAAACACAGACTGAGAAAGATGAAATGGACAATACGCCTTATGCTTCGGCTATTGGGTCCATTATGTATGCGATGTTGTGTACTCGCCCTGACGTCGCTTACGGGTTAAGCGTGACCAGTCGTTTCCAAAGTAATCCAGGACAGGCACACTGGATTGCAGTCAAGAACATCTTAAAATATCTGCGGAGGACCAAAGATATGTTCTTGATATATGGTGGTCAGGAAGAACTCAGTATAGAAGGATATACTGACGCTTCGTTCCAGTCGGACCAGGATGATTTCCGATCGCAATCAGGCTATGTTTTTAGCTTGAATGGTGGAGCAGTGGTGTGGAAGAGTTTCAAACAGTCAACTGTTGCTGATTCCACAACAGAAGCCGAGTATGTTGTAGCCTCGGAAGCATCCAAGGAGGCAGTGTGGATTCGTAAGTTCGTGAGAGAACTTGGTGTCGTTCCTTCAAGTGCAGATCCTTTGGTTATCTTCTGTGATAACACTGGAGCAATCGCACAAGCAAAGGAACCACGGTCGCACCAGAAGTCCAAGCACATACAGAGACGGTTTCACTTGATCCGGGAGATCATTGATCGTGGCGAGATCAAAATATGCAAGGTTCATACAGATGACAATCTAGCTGACCCGCTTACCAAGCCTCTGGCGCAGCAGAAGCATGAGAAGCACTGTAATAATATGGGTTTGAGATTTCTCAACCATTAGATTAAGTGCAAGTGGGAGATTGTTGGGGTATGCCCTTAAGGCTAATGTTTGAGGCCTTGGGATTGTATCAGTATCATGTAATAAACTCTTGTGTTTATAAAGGCATGGTTATTATTCAGGTTGTTACCTTCTCTGCTGCAATTAGTGTACTTCTGAATAATGTCTCAAAGCTGTTCAGCTGGGCTGACATGCTATAAAGTCCTTAGTCGAGATATCTTGGTGAACATGAGACAGCCTTGATATAATTGAGACTAATATGTATTCTAATCTTATAGGATGCTTCGAGCATGGAATAAGATGTAGACTCATGGGTACATTGGATGTACTGGATAGACCCTACTAGGATATTCAATTACTTGTCACAATGTGAATAATCCTTGTTTGCACTAAGTGGCACATGTCCTCTAACTTGAGATCACTTGTGTTTCTAAATGATGATTGTCATTGTTTTGAGGTAGTTCAATATCATTTGAAACATAATGATTATAGACTATCTTGGATAATGATCTTGAGTCAGGTTAGGGCACTAGTGATAGATAAAGGATTGCCATCTCCTTAATTGGAGTGTGATGTTCTATAGGGCCCCCCCCCTAAATGGGATGATTGAGATAGTGTATGGCCATACCCAGGTGACTATGATCATCTGATCTAATCATGCTCATCATATTGGAATAACAAGCTTGACATGCTTGTCCAATAAGAACATCCAGTGGCAAAGGAAAAATGTATGCCTAGTGAAGTGGATTCACACTTGTGCTGTGGTTTGGGAGTAGTCTTGGAAGACTCTTTCCTTTATATCGGGAGACAGTGATGTGTTGCTAGATACCCCTCACTGATCGTGATAATGTAAGTTATCGTTACCGACATTTAGAGGAAACCCTTAGGGTCGCACAACTTGATGATATGGCTTACTTAAGTCTGATCGTGTGGACTGAATTCTTTGGGTTCAGTTTAAAGGAGTTTAAACTCTGATTGTAAGTGAGATCTGGTCTGATCATGTTTGATTGATTGGGGCTTGAGATCGGTAAGCTTCGATCAAGAGAGATGATTCTAGATCGGTGAGATCAGGAACATCATGATATGAACGGTTAGATCTTGAGCCATTTTGGTTCAGAGAGATCTAGACCATGGGCCGTTTTGGTTTGGTCTTTGGACCGAATTGAATTAGCTTGAACCGGTTCACATATGTGAACGCATGGTTCAAGGCTCAATCATATTTGGGCGGTTTTCTTATGGGTGAGCGCATGGCTTCATGACTTGCCATATTTGGAAGTCATGAAACGCCATCACTTGAAAAACGCCTAAATGATGATGGTGAATTGAATTCGATTGTCGCTTTGGCTTGAGAGGAGAAAGAGCTTCTTCCTTGACGAGAAGAGAGTTCGGCCAAGCATCTCTTGACTTCGACACACGCAAGGAGAACTTGGTGATTTTTGCTAGCACAAGAATTGCGCAAGGAGGAAGCCTTCATCATCCTTGTGTGCGTCTTCTTTGGAGGAGAGCTCATTTGCCCTCTTGCTTCCAAGCCGCCTCCTTCCTCATGGCTATGGTAATAGATCTCAACTTGATCTTTGCAATATAACCAAGTTAATCATATGATCTACATGCGGTCTTGAGGGTGACACCCCTATAATATTTCATGCGCCCCCTTTATTAGGGTTTCACCCCCTTTTGCGCTCCCCCTTGAAGGGGACTCTCAGCATCATGCATGGAGGAGCCATCAATGTCTTGGCCGAACCCTTGGGTTTGCGTGGTATGCCTTGATGTGGAGGACCTTGAAGCCGCACTTGAAGATAATGTTGGTGTATATGCCTTAGGACCTAGTTTTGGTCCATCTTTGTACTACTTGACTCTGATATTAAAATATATCTTTCTAGCATTGTCATTATCATTGTTTGTCTACACCTGCGATTGTGTACTTACATGATAATGTCCCTGGAGACAGATTGGATCTGTGCTCGAACTATAGTCCCCAGTCGATGTACCTGAGTGGATATGGGACAACTCTGGTACTTGAGAGACTGGTATGTGGGCTGGTTAGGCACGTGGTGCTAACGCAGACACATGGGTGTATCATTGGAGGATATACTGGATAGACCCGCTGTGAGGCTATGACTTGGTGTCATGAGTTATCCTCACAAGTGACAGGAGATGCATTGATCCCTTGACTTGAGGTCATTGACCATTCTATATGGTTAGGGACTTGCTTTGATGCAACCTAACACCTTGCCGTAGTTGGGAGGTCATAACGGTTGTCATTGAGCATGTTACGACCCATATGAGAAGGTCAATGGACAGAGATAGGATTTGCCCCTTCCTTAGGGAAGTATGATATCCATGGAGCTCCCTTATGGTTCTATGACTGAGAGTGTATGGCCATACCCAGGTGAGAACCTGTTTTAGTCATAACCATGTGATTGGATGAAAACAAGTGGTGACACACTTGTCCAATCGGATATCAGTACGGCAAAGAGACTGTAATGCATCTGTACCTAGTTGCGATGATGGGGATGTGGATGTCGATATCCATTCCAATAACCTGGGTAGCAGCGATGCACTGCTAGGTGCCACTCACTGCTTGTGATGACCTTTGGTCAGCACTGCCAGCGTTAGAGGAACCTACAGGGTCGCACACCTTGATACTCGAGTTTTCATATTGATCGGGTAGCCTTTAGATCGAGTTATTGGATAACTCTGATCTATTTGGGAGATTTCATCAGCGCCAATGGGCCTGATGAGATGGAAGAAACTTATTGGGGCCAACTTCTATTTTTGGCATGTCGATCAAATTAACCATGGTTAGCCTCATTTAACCATGGGTTAAATTGGATTGGATCCAATAGCTTGGTTAACATGCATAATGGACTTTGGGCTTGGCCCATTGCTTAGTTAGGCTTGCTAATAAGTTGTATTGAAGGGCTAAGAGGCTTGAAGGGTATAATGAGGATGAATTAATGGGATAGGCGCATATGGGATTCTAGTTGGACTAGAATTTGCGCCTATGCCTTGTTTGGTATCTCCTAGGTGATTAAATCAAATTGGATTTGATTAAATCACACAAGATAATTGATTGGATTGTGTTTGACAATTGTGGGCTGATTATTAACATAATTAGAGTCCTAATTGGATTAGGACTTGCGCCCAAGCCACATTAGGCAATCCATCATATTGCCTTGACTAGGTCTAGGCGCATGGATGGGATTAATGCCTCATATGGCATGATATGGGCGCATATGGCTGATGCTTGCTTTGGCAAGTCTTAGGCGCATATGGGAGTGGAGATTTAATCAATATATTTGATTGGATAATCTCCTAGAATCATGCCCTAATTGTCAACACTTGCCATTCTCCCCTAACCGCCTCTTGCTCCTATAAATAAGCCCTTGCCGCCCCCTCTCTTCACGATGCTAATTCCTTGGAGGCGTGAAGCATTAGAGGGCGACGGCTTGGAGAGCTTAGAGCTCTTCTTCTTCCATCAAGGGCGCAAGCATGCTTCTCCTCTTCCTTTCCTTGGCGCAAAGGAACAAGAAGGCTTGCGGTGTTCTCTTCTCCTTCCATCTCCTTGGCGCATCACATCTTGGTGGTGGCGCAAGTTGCTTGGAGGACTCTCCTAAGGCATGGATCTTCTTCCCGAGGCTAGCACCGGGCGAGGAAGAAGAAAACTTGAGGAATCCGTGTGTGCGAGACTGCAGAGGGCGAACACTTGGGCGCCTTCATCGACATCGGCTTCTAATTGCTTAAAGGTACTTACTATCACATCGTGTCGACCCCCCTCGCAAGAGATCTTCACTGGGTTTTTGGGACTAGCCTGTTTCGGGGACATTCTTCCGCTGCGTAAAATGTATCCATGGCTCTGAAAATTGTAAAATGTCCCCGGGGTTTCCCAACAGTGGTATCAGAGCTACTTGCGAGCCTCGAACGATGTTCTTTCATGCTTTTCATGCTCACATGCCATATCTACATTTTCGCATATTGCATAGATGTTGGCGCATGATTTTTCTTTAAGTAGAAAAATTGTAGGTCTCTTGTTTCTTACTTCTAATTAACTTCTTGTGGTTCTTTGCTCTCTTCATGTGATGGGATAGACCCATACGTGGAAGAGAAAATTTCTCCTCTCATAATAGGATAGACCTATCTTGAGAGACTTGTTGGAATAGGGCATGGACTAGGTGATTGCCCTTATCCTAGCAAGTTAGGGATTGCAAGGAGGGCAACCGGTATGCCTCTTGTATACTCCTGAGAGAAACTTAGAATCAAAGATTTGTGATATGAAGGGAAGGAAGAGAGACATGTTTTATGAAAAAGTAAAATTTCAGATTTTATATTTTTCATGAGCATGTAGAATTGCATGAGTAAGTACTTGATTGTGCATGATGTTATGGTCATATGTCAAGCCCCAGAGCATGCCTGTGATGTATCCTTGTGAGGCCTGCGTGCCGCTTTTCTTTTTGCTTTTAACTAAGAAGAAGATTAGGGTGGCGCATCCACTTGGAGCAAGGTGCATGCTTGCTTGGTTGCGCATCCTTGCCTGATGGCGCAACAAGCTTCAAAGGTGGCACATCCTTGCATAGCGGCGCAAGTTAGGGTTTGGCCGAGCCTTGTGCTTGTGTGCTATCCCTCTTGTGGCTTGCTAGATGGCGCACCTTCCTTGGAGGAAGACCATGGCATTGGCCGAACCTTGTGGGTGTACCCCTAGGGTTTGAGAGCTAAACCATGGGAGAATGACCTTGGAGCCAACCTTGAAGATAGAGCTAGAGGTCGGCTAGGCTAGGTCTAATCTTGGGGCTTGAATCCTAGGTCAAGAGTTGAACCCCTTTTTGGCATGGATTGGTTCAATGTCTTGAATGGGCTATGATCACATCATCCTTTTATTGCTTTCTTTACAAAAGCTAAAGCATGCCTGTGATGTTTTATCGTTATGTTATCACCATAGGATTGCATGCCTGTAATGATAGACATAAGATAAAACTGAGATGATGAGACCTTAAACAAAAACCCTCAATTAAAATATCAAGTCTAGTAGCCTTCTAACGCGTAGCCCTCACTAAGCTATCGATCAGTGGAGTTGTGAACTGTTTCCCACCCTCGTGGGACACACCCACTTATCTTTAGAAAGTGCGTGGTGGCAATGGTTTCCCCAGTCCAGTTTTAACCTGGGCGTGCCTTCGCAAGGAAACTCGTTGGCCCTGGGCATAACGGTTAGGAATGGACTTGACTAGATTTTCATGTGTGCTAGGCACATGATGAAACTCTAGAGGCATCGTTGAGAGGTTAGGGTTTCATGCTGTATCCAGCCCTTGCTGGACATGAAATGCCTGGACTGTCTCAATAAGGGGAATTGCTTGGAGCAATCGGCCGGCGCGCCCACCTTAGGAAACATGGGTCACTTTGTGCATCTCATCCCACCCTCGTGGGACGCGAAGCCCTGTGTGGAATGAGGATCTCATCTCACTAGGAAATCTTGGATTTCTCGATTGACTTTGTGGGTTGTCAATTCGATTAAAAATAGTGGGAGCCATGGTCATTTAAAAGGCAAGTCCAGTTTAAATGACTCGAAGTAGTACTAATCTGCTGTTTCTTGGTTGTTGTAGAACAATGGCTATGAACAATAGCAGTTGGTCACTGCGATCTACCCTGGATAAGTTGGTTGGATCCAACTTACTGGATTGGTATATGAACTTGAGAATCGTGCTCAAGCTCGAGAGGAAGCTTTATGTTCTTGAGCGTCTTATTCCTGAGCCACTTCCATGCTCGGCCTCAGCGGCTGAGAGGGATGCTTATGATAAGCATCAGGTTGATACTTTGGAGGTTGCTAACCAACATGTCGCTTGAATTTAAAGGGTGATATTAATCGAAGAGTGCCTCTGAAATTATTTTAATCTAAGGCAGCTCTTTGATGAATTGGTTGAGCTCAATCCTGCTAAAGTTGATATTCAGTGTGTTGAGCCGAAAGGCTTGACCAAGGAACTGAAATTAAAGATGGATATGATCAGGAATAATAGGTGCTATTCATGTGGAGGGCCACCTCACATGTTGAAGGACATGTTGCAACTTCAGAATGAGGAGAAGAAAGGCAAGGCCTTGTCTTCATGCTCAGGTATTTATGTTACCGAAGTCAACCTTTCTACTCCTATGACATGGGTATTGGATACCGCATGTGGAGTACGAATATGCAAAGGCTCAGAAAGGATAGATCAGTAAGGCCTAGAGAGATTGACCTACGGATAGGTAACAGGGCACAAGTTGCTGCTGTTGCTGTAGGAGTTTTTCTCCCTGCCTTCTGGACTTCAGTTAAAGCTAGAAAATTGCTATTATGTACCTTCCCTTACCAAAACATTGTATCCACTCCTTGCTTGGCAAAGAAAGGATTTAGGTTTGAAATAAAAGAGAACTTATGTTCTTTTTCTTTTGCAAACATGTTTTATGGGAAGGGTACTTTGTGCAATGGTCCGCATGTCTTGGACATGGTTAGCTCTATTTGTAACATAAATAATAAAAGGACCAAACTGAGTGGTTCAGTTGGTGCTTTCCTACGGCATTGTCGATTAGCCCATATAAACAAGAATCGCATTCGACAACTCCATGCAAATGGGTTGCTAGATTCGAGTTCCTTGGAGGAACTTGATACATATGAGACTTGTTTATTAGGGAAAATGACAAGGATGCCCTTCACCAAGACTGGTGAGAGAGCAGGAGGTTTGTTGGATCTCATACATAGTGATGTGTGTGGGCTATTCAATAAACAAGCCAAAGGAGGGTATAACTACTTCATCACATTTACTGATGACTTCAGTAGATATGGTTATGTCTACATGATGAGACATGAGTCTGAATCCTTTGAGAAATTTAAGGAGTTCAGACATGAAGTAGAGAACCAGCTTGGTAGATCCTTTAAGGATCTTCGATCAGATCGTGATGGAGAGCACCTGAGCAGTGAATTCTTTGACTATCTGAGTAAGTGTGGGATCCTATCCCAACTCACTCCTCCTAGAGCACCTCGGTAGAATGGTGTATCTGAAAGGAGAAATCGAACCTTGTTGGACATAGTTCGGTCTATGATGAGTCATGCAACTCTACCTCCCTCATTCTGGGGCATGCACTTGAAAAAGCTTTTCTAATACTGATGCAGGAGCATATCACATCATATTTGACTTAATTTTGACTTAGTCAATTTTTGTATAATTATCGTAGATCTTGATTGAATGTAGATTTTGATGGGCATGTCATTCTAAATTTAATGTGGCACTAATCCTTATTATTTCATTTGCCATGTACTCAACATGAGATCAAGACAATTGAAGTCAACATCTCAAGAAGATCCAAGCTCAAATCCACAGCAAGTTCCAGTCGACATCCAATTCCAGCTTTCAATCTTCATCCACTCTCAACAATTTGGGAGCTCTTAACCTTCAAAACAAATTGCAATCAACATTTATTCACTCATCCAAAGCTTCAAAGATTACGTGCCAATCAACTTCTCAGCCTGAGCAATACTTGCAATTCTCGCTAATGCCATGCACCAAATCCTGCAAGATCTTCAACAAATGCGGCCACAGATTTTGAGAGTCAAAATTCAATCGTTGCAGCTTACGTGAATAGCAAACAAAGCTGGCGTGAAGATGAAGAAAGGAGCAACGGCATTATTACCAGCCCCTCTATATAAAAGAGTATCTCCTTTTTGTAACAGATAGTTGTAGCTGAAAATCAATGGAAATAGCGTTTGTCTGATTCGTTCGGATGTCTCCTCCTTCCCCTCCGGCGCTTGAGTCACCACTGCCCTCTCCTCTCCCTTTTCTCCAGCTGAACGCCACTCTTCCCCACCTCTGCATCGTTTAAACAAGCTTCCGCCGCTGTCGCAATCCACGCCTGCCTGCTTGCCGAGTCTAGATCTGGACTCTCCATTCGCCTCACCGCCGGCGACGATCCGGCCGACGGATCGTCCTCAAACTCCACCCACGCATCCTCCCTTTCAGGTCGAACCCACAACCAGCAGGATCGCCCCATCCGACGTCTGGATCGCCGGAATCGGAAGATTTCCGGTGACGCCTCAGCTCACGCCCCTGTTCCGCACTTCACCACTGATCGCCGTCGATCTCCTCCGATCAGTCACCGATCGATCCCAAACTCCGGCCACCCGTTCGCCTTGGTCAGGAGAACTTCCAGTTGTAGCAGGTCGGAAGACTTTGCCGTCTCCGATGATCTCCGGCTGCCCCTGTTCCGCCCGCGCGCATCCCCTGTTCTGCTGAACAAGCGCGTCTCCGCCTTCCAGCACCGTCCTCCTCCGACAAGCCCCCGTTCGACCCCAAACTCCGTCCACGAGTTCACCGTGACCTGAGGATCTTCCAGTTGTAGCAGGTCGGGCGTACAGGCCGTCTCCGACGAGCGCTGGCAGCCCCTGCCCCATCCCGGGTCCTCCCCTGTTTCCGCCACGAACAAGGCATTGTTGACGCCGCCCGTCTCCTAGCACCCAGACGCCACCACCGGCCGGTTGTCAGGCCGGAAACACCCCCGCCAGTCTCGAAACCAGCTGGCCACTCTTCCCTCATGTTTCTACAGCTACCACGTCGACCAACTCGCACCCGATTCCCCGCTGCTTCATGAGGACACAGTCCATCCACCTGTTACTGTTTATTTACCTAGTCTTAAACTTGATTAGCATTTTGTAATACAGATAATTAACGTGCTGGGTGATCCTGAAGTACCTGATTTTTCTACGATGGGGAAGAACGCGCTCTGATCATTGGACCCAATAACAAGACCTGATCTTCCTCCATTATTCTGATCAGTTGGACTGAACCCAGATTCCTCAGATCAGCTAAGTATCTGATCATCTTACTGCTTGGAATTATGGCTGCTTATTGTGATTTTAGGATTTAATTACTTTTCTTTCTGGTTTGCACATCACGTGTCTGCCCCCCACACCAGTTTGGTATCAGAGGGGGTTGTGAGCAACTCTTGTCTGCCCACACGATCCTTGCTTTGTTCTTTGCATAAGAAAAAAAAAAAAATGTTATCTACTTTGGTCGCAATTTAATTCCATATGAAGCTGTATTTCACTTACCATTGCTGAACATTACTAAACCTGCTGTCGAGTCTTGCACTTAAACTGTTTGCTGAAATTCCTGATATCTGTCTATACTGCTGCTGAACATTGTTACCTGCTAATACTTGATTGCACACTGCTTCTGTAACTGGTTTCACACGCTGAAGTTGATCCGTGTTGCACAGTAATACCACACACGGCAGTTCAAATCTGTATTGTTGAATTCCTGCACTTACCATTAGGCACTCCTAAATTGTGCATTTGCCATCTGAATCCGTGGATTTGCATGCTAAGCTGAAACCTACATTGCTAAACACTTGCTGCGTTTAAAATCTGGTTCTGAATGCATACCTAGTATCTTCTGAATTTTCATCTTGCTGGAAGTGTTGGTTTAAAGCCCTTCCTTCATAGGCTTGTTAAAGTGTTGGTTTTGCATTTGCTTACTCTATAGCACCTGTGGAAATCCAACCTTCACAAGGCCAGCCGAGACTTGCTACAGTGTGGAAGGCTGGAATTGTCATTAGCTGTATTCCTATTTTACCATCCACACTTTACTTATTTGAACCAAATCGTAAAAGCTGGATTTAACATTTGCTGCAACAAACATTTGCTGGCTTTCACTCTTATCAATAGGTTTTTAGCTGAAATTACAGCATTTGGTTGTAAGTGAACCTAAATTAGGTTCGGTTTGAATTTTGATTAACTGCTAGTTTTGAAACCTGAAAGTCCTGCAACAGAAAATTATCTTGCTTCTCACATTCACATTTAGGGTATCTGGAAACATGCATCAAATCTTGCTGAAAATTCATCTCCTGTTAATTACCATCAGCATATTTCAGTCTGAAGCACCCATAAGGCAGCTACTTATTCATCGATTATGACTCTAAATTCTGCACTTGAATGCTGAAATTTTCCAATCTACTGGCATTATTTTCTGAACATATAAATGCTGCAATTATTTTTTGAATTGGCCCTGCATGCTGAGATAGTATTCCTGCACTGCAACAATAGTCATTTCTAGCATTAATTTTCTTGTTTATCATCATGCGTTATTTTACTCAACAAGAAGTTATAGCTAGAACAGAATTAATAACTATTAGGGAACAATATAGGACTCTTATACATAGGCCTAATAGTTCTATAAAACAAAAATGTAGGGTTCTCACACATGGGCCTAATAGTTTTACAACATATGTTTGGTGCAATGGTTTTAAATGTAAAACTATTATTGATCATTTTGTCAAGTACAATATCATATCTCCTAGATCCCTTGAAAAATTTGGCCTTACCATAGAAAAAAATCCTAACCCTTATTGCATAACTTGGGATGATTTCACTTCAACTTTAGTTGACTTTCAATGCTTAGTTCCTATTCAATTAGGCAATATGAAAACTGAAATTTGGTGTGATGTAATGAGTTTAGAAGGATTTGACATCTTATTAGGGAATGAATTCATGCATGATTATCAAGGACATTATTTTCACAACCCTTGGAGTTATAGTTTTATTCATAAAGGGATGCCACACATAATTCACCCTTATGATGAGTTAAGGGAGCAAACTAAAAAGTTGCAACATGAGTTCAAGGAGCATATGAAAAAGTTGCAACAATCAATGGAGAAATTAAGAAAGCCCCACTTACAAGAGAGTCCTAATCCTCTAGAGTTCAACCAAACCTTAGAGCCTACTTTAGAACCTACACCATGTCTTGATGAAACCACTAAATTTGAAGAAATAAATCATGAGGTACCATTACCTTCAATTTTAGGGCCCATACCCATAGGTTCTTTAGAAAACATGCCTCAACTTGACTCTAGCACATCTGTTCCAACTAAGGAACCCAATATTAACACATGTGAGAATCAATTGCCTATAGAGATTCCATTAGGCATAGGACAACTTAAGTTTGGAACATTTATCATTGATGACTTAGATAGCCAAGTTGAATCCACATCCATAGATCATGATGAACCACACTTTGAACCAATGTTAGATCCTTTTGCCATTGACCAAGACCCCAAGTCTCAATCATTAAGAGAACCACATCTTGAAGGCTTAGAAGACTTGACCCATGATCCCATGATCATTGAGTCATGCCTCTTAGATCCAACTACCCACGCTCCTAAGCCACCTGTAAGGTCAATCAAACAAAGTGAAAACATGAGTGCTTTACCTCTTTTGCAAGTTGAACATATTGATTTTATCTTTCCTTCTCTTGGATCCTATAATGGACTACATGAGCTTGCTAATATGTCTTGTTTAAATCTGAATTTTCTTTCACCTAGCATAATGATTGTGAGAAGTACATTAGGGGTTAGAATAAAACAACCCACTAAATCTATGCGTGATCAACTTCTCTTCCTACCTATCCTCAAAGATGAATACACTTATAGGCCTCCACCTAAGCGTGATAAATTGTTTACTTCCATGCTAGTAGTTTAATTGTTGTTAGTTTTTTTTAATTACCCTAAGTTTCTCCAGGAGTAGAAACACTTGAACCAGGGGTGTCTGATGCAGGAGCATATCACATCATATTTGACTTAATTTTGACTTAGTCAATTTTTGTATAATTATCGTAGATCTTGATTGAATGTAGATTTTGATGGGCATGTCATTCTAAATTTAATGTGGCACTAATCCTTATTATTTCATTTGCCATGTACTCAACATGAGATCAAGACAATTGAAGTCAACATCTCAAGAAGATCCAAGCTCAAATCCACAGCAAGTTCCAGTCGACATCCAATTCCAGCTTTCAATCTTCATCCACTCTCAACAATTTGGGAGCTCTTAACCTTCAAAACAAATTGCAATCAACATTTATTCACTCATCCAAAGCTTCAAAGATTACGTGCCAATCAACTTCTCAGCCTGAGCAATACTTGCAATTCTCGCTAATGCCATGCACCAAATCCTGCAAGATCTTCAACAAATGCGGCCACAGATTTTGAGAGTCAAAATTCAACCGTTGCAGCTTACGTGAATAGCAAACAAAGCTGGCGTGAAGATGAAGAAAGGAGCAACGGCATTATTACCAGCCCCTCTATATAAAAGAGTATCTCCTTTTTGTAACAGATAGTTGTAGCTGAAAATCAATGGAAATAGCGTTTGTCTGATTCGTTCGGATGTCTCCTCCTTCCCCTCCGACGCTTGAGTCGCCACTGCCCTCTCCTCTCCCTTTTCTCCAGCTGAAAGCCACTCTTCCCCACCTCTGCATCGTTTAAACAAGCTTCCGCCGCTGTCGCAATCCACGCCTGCCTGCTTGCCGAGTCTAGATCTGGACTCTCCATTCGCCTCACCGCCGGCGACGATCCGGCCGACGGATCGTCCTCAAACTCCACCCACGCATCCTCCCTTTCAGGTTGAACCCACAACCGGCAGGATCGCCCCATCCGACGTCTGGATCGCCGGAATCGGAAGATTTCCGGTGACGCCTCAGCTCACGCCCCTGTTCCGCACTTCACCACTGATCGCCGTCGATCTCCTCCGATCAGTCACCGATCGATCCCAAACTCTGGCCACCCGTTCGCCTTGGTCAGGAGAACTTCCAGTTGTAGCAGGTCGGAAGACTTTGCCGTCTCCGATGATCTCCGGCTGCCCCTGTTCCGCCCGCGCGCATCCCCTGTTCTGCTGAACAAGCGCGTCTCCGCCTTCCAGCACCGTCCTCCTCCGACAAGCCCCCGTTCGACCCCAAACTCCGGCCACGAGTTCACCGTGACCTGAGGATCTTCCAGTTGTAGCAGGTCGGGCGTACAGGCCGTCTCCGACGAGCGCTGGCAGCCCCTGCCCCATCCCGGGTCCTCCCCTGTTTCCGCCACGAACAAGGCATTGTTGACGCCGCCCGTCTCCTAGCACCCAGACGCCACCGCCGGCCGGTTGTCAGGCCGGAAACACCCCCGCCAGTCTCGAAACCAGCTGGCCACTCTTCCCTCATGTTTCTACAGCTACCACGTCGACCAACTCGCACCCGATTCCCCGCTGCTTCATGAGGACACAGTCCATCCACCTGTTACTGTTTATTTACCTAGTCTTAAACTTGATTAGCATTTTGTAATACAGATAATTAACGTGCTGGGTGATCCTGAAGTACCTGATTTTTCTACGATGGGGAAGAACGCGCTCTGATCATTGGACCCAATAACAAGACCTGATCTTCCTCCATTATTCTGATCAGTTGGACTGAACCCAGATTCCTCAGATCAGCTAAGTATCTGATCATCTTACTGCTTGGAATTATGGCTGCTTATTGTGATTTTAGGATTTAATTACTTTTCTTTCTGGTTTGCACATCACGTGTCTGCCCCCCACACCAAATACTGAATAATGTTCCATCTAAGAGTGTCTCAAAGATTCCATACGAGGTATGGAATGGGAGACGCCCTAATCTCACTTTTATCAGGATCTAGGGATGTGAGGCTTATGTCAAACGTCAGGATTCTAGCAAGCTAGAACCTAGATCTGATAAGTGTATGTTTGTGGGGTACCCTAAGGAGACTAAGGGTTACTACTTCTATATTCCCACCGAGAACAAAGTTTTTGTTGCTCGGGGTGCGGTCTTTCTAGAGAAAGAATTTCTCATGAAAGAAGTTAGTGGGAGGAAGTTTGACTTGGACGAGGTCCAAGTGCAACCACAAGACATAGAGATGGGAACCTGAGCCACCTGCACCGGTTGCTAGGCAGCCTGAGGCTCAGACACAGGCCCCATGTAGGTCTGGGAGGTTTCGTCGTGCACCTGAGAGGTATGGGTCGCTGCCGACCCAACACGACGGGATCTTCATCATGGAGGATGAACCCAGGACTTATGATGAGGCGGTCAGTGGACCGGACTCCGAGAGATGGCTTGAGGCCATGCGATCCGAGATGGATTCCATGTCGGCTAACCAAGTCTGGGATTTGGTTGAGCTGCCTGATGGGGTAAAACCCATAGGGTGTAAATAGGTCTTCAAGAGGAAGACAGACATGGATGGCAAAATAGTTACCTATAAGGGTAGACTAGTGGCTAAAGGATTTAAACAAGTCCACGGGGTGGAGTATGATGAAACCTTCTCGCCAGTTGCCATGATCAAATCCATTCGGATTCTGCTTGCTATAGCTGCATATCATGACTATGAGATATGGCAGATGGATGTGAAGACAGCGTTCCTTAACGGGAAGCTAACTAAGGATGTGTATATGACACAACCTAATGACTTCATCCATCCTGCAGATACTAGTAAAGTCTGCAGGCTAAAGAAATCCATTTACGGATTAAAGCAAGCATCTCGAAGTTAGAATCTTCAGTTTGATGAAGCTGTGAGAGATTATGACTTTATCAAAAGTGAAGAAGACGCCTGTGTATACAGAAAATTTAGTGGGAGCTTGGTGACTTTTCTGGTCATGTATGTCGATGACATACTACTCATCGGAAACGACATCCCTAGTCTTCAAGCTATGAAGACATGGTTAGGGAAATGTTCTGAGATGAAAGACTTAGGGGAGGCCGCCTATATTCTGGGCGTGAGGATCTACCGGGATAGATCCAAGAGGCTCTTGGCCCTTAGTCAGAGTACCCACATTGATAAGGTCCTGGAGAGGTTCAACTTGGAGCAATCCAAGAAGGGATACCTTCCAGTGAGACATGGCCTTACTCTCTCAAAGAACCAGTGTACCAACACAGAGCCTGAGAGAGATGACATGAGTCGAGTGCCCTATGCTTCGGTGGTGGGATCAATGATGTATGCAATGTTGTGTACTAGACCAGTTGTGGCTTATGCTGTGAGCATAACCAGCCGATACCAATCCAATCCTAGTTTACAGCACTGGGTGGCTGTAAAGAATATCCTTGAGTATCTTGAAAGGGACTAAGGATTTATTCTATAAAGTCTACGGGGACAGGAAGAACTCAGTGTGCAGGGCTTCACTGATGAGTCGTTCCAGTCTGATCCTAACGACTTAAGATCGCAGACCAGCTATTAGTTTAAGATGGTTGGAGGTGCTGTATGCTGGAAGAGCTTCAAGCAATCCACCATAGCTAATTCTACAACCGAAGTTGAGTATGTGGTTGCTTCTGAGGCAGCCAATGAAGCCGTTTGGATCAGGAAGTTCTTTTCTGAACTTCAGGTGGTTCCAAGTGCAATGGATCCCATTGAGCTCTACTATGACAACAATGGGAACTGCACATAATAAGGAACCACAGTCTCATCAAAGGTCCAAACGCATACTCAAGAGATTTCGCCTGATCAAAGAGATCAGTGATCGAGGTGATGTCAAGATTAGCAGAATTGACACAGAGAGCAATCTAGAAGACCCACTGACCAAGGCTTTGGCGCAGCAGAAGCATGATGGTCGTACTAGAGATATGGGGTTGAGGTTGCTCAACCTCTAGGTCTTAGTGCAAGTGGGAGATTGTTGGTGTATATGCCTTAGGACCTAGTTTTGGTCCATCTTTGTACTACTTGACTCTGATATTAAAATATATCTTTCTGGCATTGTCATTATCATTGTTTGTCTACACCTGCGATTGTGTACTTAAATGATAATGTCCCTGGAGACAGATTGGATCTGTGCTCGAACTATAGTCCCCAGTGGATGTACCTGAGTGGATATGGGACAACTCTGGTACTTGAGAGACTGGTATGTGGGCTGGTTAGGCACGTGGTGCTAACGCAGACACATGGGTGTATCATTGGAGGATATACTGGATAGACCCGCTGTGAGGCTATGACTTGGTGTCATGAGTTATGCTCACAAGTGACAGGAGATGCATTGATCCCTTGACTTGAGGTCATTGACCATTCTATATGGTTAGGGACTTGCTTTGATGCAACCTAACACCTTGCCGTAGTTGGGAGGTCATAACGGTTGTCATTGAGCATGTTACGACCCATATGAGAAGGTCAATGGACAGACATAGGATTTGCCCCTTCCTTAGGGAAGTATGATATCCATGGAGCTCCCTTATGGTTCTATGACTGAGAGTGTATGGCCATACCCAGGTGAGAACCTGTTTTAGTCATAACCATGTGATTGGATGAAAACAAGTGGTGACACACTTGTCCAATCGGATATCAGTACGGCAAAGAGACTGTAATGCATCTGTACCTAGTTGCGATGATGGGGATGTCGATGTCGATATCCATTCCAATAACCTGGGTAGCAGCGATGCACTGCTAGGTGCCACTCACTGCTTGTGATGACCTTTGGTCAGCACTGCCAGCGTTAGAGGAACCTACAGGGTCGCACACCTTGATACTCGAGTTTTCATATTGATCGGGTAGCCTTTAGATCGAGTTATTGGATAACTCTGATCTATTTGGGAGATTTCATCAGCGCCAATGGGCCTGATGAGATGGAAGAAACTTATTGGGGCCAACTTCTATTTTTGGCATGTCGATCAAATTAACCATGGTTAGCCTCATTTAACCATGGGTTAAATTGGATTGGATCCAATAGCTTGGTTAACATGCATAATGGACTTTGGGCTTGGCCCATTGCTTAGTTGGGCTTGCTAATAAGTTGTATTGAAGGGCTAAGAGGCTTGAAGGGTATAATGGGGATGAATTAATGGGATAGGCGCATATGGGATTCTAGTTGGACTAGAATTTGCGCCTATGCCTTGTTTGGTATCTCCTAGGTGATTAAATCAAATTGGATTTGATTAAATCACACAAGATAATTGATTGGATTGTGTTTGACAATTGTGGGCTGATTATTAACATAATTAGAGTCCTAATTGGATTAGGACTTGCGCCCAAGCCACATTAGGCAATCCATCATATTGCCTTGACTAGGTCTAGGCGCATGGATGGGATTAATGCCTCATATGGCATGATATGGGCGCATATGGCTGATGCTTGCTTTGGCAAGTCTTAGGCGCATATGGGAGTGGAGATTTAATCAATATATTTGATTGGATAATCTCCTATAATCATGCCCTAATTGTCAACACTTGCCATTCTCCCCTAACCGCCTCTTGCTCCTATAAATAAGCCCTTGCCGCCCCCTCTCTTCACGATGCTAATTCCTTGGAGGCGTGAAGCATTAGAGGGCGACGGCTTGGAGAGCTTAGAGCTCTTCTTCTTCCATCAAGGGCGCAAGCATGCTTCTCCTCTTCCTTTCCTTGGCGCAAAGGAACAAGAAGGCTTGCGGTGTTCTCTTCTCCTTCCATCTCCTTGGCGCATCACATCTTGGTGGTGGCGCAAGTTGCTTAGAGGACTCTCCTAAGGCATGGATCTTCTTCCCGAGGCTAGCACCGGGCGAGGAAGAAGAAAACTTGAGGAATCCGTGTGTGCGAGACTGCAGAGGGCGAACACTTGGGCGCCTTCATCGACATCGGCTTCTAATTGCTTAAAGGTACTTACTATCACATCGTGTCGACCCCCTCGCAAGAGATCTTCACTGGGTTTTTGGGACTAGCCTGTTTCGGGGACATTCTTCCGCTGCGTAAAATGTATCCATGGCTCTGAAAATTATAAAATGTCCCCGGGGTTTCCCAACAGATAAAGCTTGGTGGCTGCTAGGTTAGGTCTTGTTGGGGCTTGTCACCTAGGTCAAGCATTGAACATCCTTCGGCATGTGATGGTTCAATGTGTTGATTAGGCTATGACCACATCGCTTGTTTACTGCTTTTAATATCTGCAAAAGCATGCCTGGATGTGTTTTTATCATTTTGTTATCACTATAGGATTGCATGCCTGTAATGTTAGACAAAAGATAAAACTAAGAGGATGAGACCTCAAAAACCCTCAAAAATAATATCAAGTCTGTAGTCTTCTGACGCGTAGCCCTCATCAAGCTATCGATCAGTGGTGTTGTGCACTGTTTCCCACCCTCGTGGGACACACCCACTTATCTTTAGAAGGTGTGTGGTGACAATGGTTTCCCCAGTCCAGTTTTAACTTGGGCGTGCCTTCGCAAGGAAACTCGTTGGCCCTGGGCATAACGGTTAGGAATGGACTTGACTAGAAGTTCACATGTGCTGGGCACATGGTGAAAGTCTAGAGGCATCGTTGAGAGGTTAGGATTTCATGTTGTATCCAGCCCTCACTGGACATGAAATGCCCAGACTGTCTCAACAAGGGGAGTTGCTTGGAGCAACCGGCCGGCGCGCCCACCTTAGAAAACATGGGTTACTTTGTGCATCTCATCCCACCCTCGTGGGACGCGAAGCCTCATGTGAAATAAGGATCCCATCTCGCTAGGAAGTCTTAAACTTCCCGATTGACTTTATGGGTTGTCAATTTGAATTTAAAATAGTGGGAGCAGCAATCATTTAAAACAAGTCCAGTTTAAATGATTCGAAGTAGTACTAATCTATTTTTCCTGTGAGTTGTAGAACAATGGCTACGAACACTGGCGGGTTATCACTGCGATCACTCCTTGATAAGGATAAGTTAGTTGGAACTAACTTTATGGACTGGCATCGGAACTTGAGGATAGTCCTCAAGCTCGAGAAGAAGCTGTATGTCCTTGAACAGACTCTTCCTGCGGCTCCTCCGCCTAATGCCCGAACGGCAAACAAAGATGCTTATAGAAAGCATCAGGATGACTCTTTGGAGGTTGCATGTCTTATGCTAGCCAGCATGGTACCTGAACTACAGGTGCAATATGAGGAGCAGAATGCTTTTTAGATGATCACTCATCTGAAATAGATGTTCGAGGCTCAGGCTAGAACTGAGAGATTTGACACCGCCAAAGCAGTCTTTCGGTGTAAGTTGTCTGAGGGTGCACCAGTGAGACCCCATGTTCTCAAACTTATTGGGAATGTGGATCATCTCAGGAGACTGGGACATGCCATAGACAACGAGCTGGTTGTGGATCTTATTCTGCATTCCTTGCCCCCTAGCTTCAGTCCGTTATTTATTAATTTCAACATGAACCGGATTGAGTGCACACGGGAGGAATTAATGAATATGCTCCAAACAGCCGAGCGTGAGATGGGTAAGACCAAACCCAATTCTGTTCTTTTGGTCCCTGCGACCAAGAAGATAAAGAAGAAGGGTAAGGCACATGCTAAGAGCAGTGCCAGAGGTCCTACCAAGGCGCCGAAGAAAAAGGCAAAGAAGTCAAAGGACCAGAGGTGTTTTCACTGTGTCGAACAAGGTCACTGGAGAAGGGACTGCAAGCAGCTTCAGAATGAGGAGAAGAAAGGCTTGGCCTTAACTTCTTGCTCAGGTATCTATGTTACAGAAGTCAATCTTTCTACTTCTATGTCATGGGTATTGGATACCGCATGTGGGGCTCATATTTGTACAAATATGCAGGGGCTCAAGAAAAGTAGATCGGTGCGGCCTGGAGAGATTGACCTACGCGTTGGAAACGGGGCACAGGTTGCTGCTATTGCTGTAGGCGTTTTGACTCTCTCCTTGCCTTCTGGACTTCAATTAGAACTAGATAATTGCTTTTGTGTACCTTCACTTACTAAGAACATTGTATCCATTCCTTGCTTACCAAAGAAGGGATTTAAGTTTGAAATAAATAAGAACTCTTGTTCTTTTTCATTTGCAAATATGTTCTATGGGAAGGGTACTTTGTGCAATGGTCTATATATCTTAGATATGGAAAGTTCTATTTGTAACATAAGTAATAAAAGGACCAAACTGAGTGGTTCAGTTGGTGCTTTCCTATGGCACTGTCGATTAGCCCATATAAACAAGAATCACATCCAACAACTCCATGCAAATGGGTTGTTAGATTCAAGTTCCTTAGAGGAATTTGATACTTGTGAACCTTGTTTATTAGGGAAAATGACAAAGGAACTCTTCACCAAGATTGGTGAGAGGGCAGGAGGTTTATTGGATCTCATACATACTGATGTGTGTGGGCCTTTCAATAAACAAGCTAGAGGAGGGTACAACTACTTCATTACCTTCACTAATGACTTCAGTAGGTATGGTTATGTCTACTTAATGAGGCATAAATCTGAGTCCTTTGAGAAATTCAAGGAGTTCAAGAATGAAGTAGAGAACCAGCTTGGAAGATCCATTAAAGCTCTTCGATCAGATCGAGGTGGAGAGTACCTGAGTGGTGAGTTCTTTGACTATTTGAGAGAGTCTGGGATCATATCCCAACTCACTCCTCCTAGAACACCTCAATGGAATGGTGTGTCTGACAGGAGAAATCGAACTTTATTGGATATGGTTCGATCCATGATGAGTCATGCAACTCTACCTCCCTCATTCTGGGGGCATGCACTAGAGATAGCTTCTCTAATACTGAATAACGTTCCATCTAAGAGTGTCTCCAAAATACCATACGAGATGTGGAGTGGGAGACGCCCTAATCTCACTTTTATCAAGATCTGGGGATGTGAGGCTTATGTCAAACGTCAGGATTCTAGCAAGCTAGAACCTAGATTTGATAAATGTGTTTTTGTGGGGTATCCTAAGGAAACTAAAGGATACTACTTCTATGTCCCAACCGAGAACAAAGTTTTTGTTGCTTGGGGTGCTGTCTTTCTAGAGAAAGAATTTCTCATGAAAGAAGTTAGTGGGAGGAAGTTTGACTTGGATGAGGTCCAAGTGCAAGCACAAGACAAACAGATGGAATCTGAGCCACCTGCACCGGTTGCTAGCCAACCTGAGGCTCAGACACAGGTCCCGCGTAGGTCTGGGAGAATTCGTCGTGCACCTGAAAGGTACGGGTCGTTGCCGACCCAACACGATGGGATCTTCATCATTGAGGATGAACCCAGAACCTATGATGAGGCGGTCAGTGGACCGGACTCCGAGAGATGGCTTAACGCCATGCGATCCGAGATGGATTCCATGTCGGCTAACCAAGTCTGGGATTTGGTTGAGCTGCCTGATGGGGTAAAACCCATAGGGTGTAAATGGGTCTTCAAGAGGAAGACAGACATGGATGGCAATATAGTTACCTATAAGGGTAGACTAGTAGCTAAAGGATTAAACAAGTCCACGGGGTGGACTATGATGAAACCTTCTCGCCAGTTGCCATGATCAAATCCATTCGGATTCTGCTTGCTATAGCTGCATATCATGACTATGAGATATGGCAGATGGATGTGAAGACTGCGTTCCTTAACGGGAAGCTAACTGAGGATGTGTATATGTCGCAACCTGATGGCTTCATCCATCCTGCAGAGGCTAATAAGGTCTGTAGGCTAAAGAGATCCATTTATGGATTAAAGCAAGCATCTCGAAGTTGGAATCTTCGATTTGATGAAGCCGTGAGAGATTATGGCTTTATCAAAAGCGAAGATGACGCCTGTGTATACAGAAAATTCAGTGGGAGCTTGGTGATTTTTCTGGTCTTGTATGTTGATGACATACTCCTCATCGGAAACGACATCCCTAGTCTTCAAGCTGTGAAGACATGGTTGTGGAAGTGTTTCGAGATGAAAGACTTAGGGGAGGCCGCCTATATTCTAGGCGTAAGGATCCACCGGGATAGATCCAAAAGGCTCCTGGCCCTTAGTCAGAGTACCTACATTGATAAGCTCCTGGAGAGGTTCAACTTGGAGCAATACAAGAAAGGATACCTTCCAGTAAGACATGGCCTTACTCTCTCAAAGAGCCAGTGTCCTACAACACAGGCTGAGAGAGATCACATGAGTCGAATTCCTTATGCTTCGGCAGTAGGATCGATCATGTATGCAATGTTGTGTACTAGACCAGATGTGGCATATGCAGTAAGCATAACCAGCCGATACCAATCCAATCCAGGTCTGCAGCACTGGGTGGCTGTAAAGAACATCCTAAAGTATCTGAGAAGAACTAAGGATTTGTTCTTGGTCTATGGGGGACAGGAAGAGCTCAGTATGCTGGGCTATACTGATGCATCGTTCCAGTCTGACCCTGACGACTTTAGATCGCAGGCAGGCTATGTGTTCAGATTGAGTGGAGGTGCTATGAGCTGAGAGAGCTCTAAGCAATCCATTGTAACTGATTCTACGATCGAGGCTGAGTATGTCATTGCTTCTAAGGCAGCCAAAGAAGCCGTTTGGATTAGGAAGTTCTTATGTGATCTTCAGGTGGTCCCTAGTGCAATGGATCCCATTGAACTCTATTGTGACAACAATGGAGCAATTGCACAAGCTAAGGAACCACGGTCTCATCAAAGATCCAAACACATACTCAGAAGATTTCACCTGATCAAAGAGATCATTGACAGAGGTGATGTCAAGATTAGCAGAGTTGACACAGAGAACAATCTGGCAGACCCATTGACCAAGGCTTTGGCGCAGCAGAAGCATGATGGTCACGCTAGAGATATGGGGTTGAGATTCCTCAACTTCTAGGTCTTAGTGCAAGTGGGAGATTGTTGGTGTATATGCCCTAGGACCTAGTTTTGGTCCACTTATGTACTACTTGACTTTGATATTTATATCATTCTGGCATTGTCGTTATCTATGTTTATTTACATCTGTGCATATGTACTAACATGATAATGTCCCTGGAGACAGATTGGATCTGTGCTCGAACTATAGTCCCCAGTCGATGTACCTTAGTGGATAAGGGACAGCTCTGGTACATGTGAGACTGGTATATGGGCTAGTTACGCACGGGGTGCTAACGCAGGCATGTGGGTATATCAGTGGTGGATATACTGGACCGACCCGCTGTGAGGCTCTGACTTGGTGTCATGAGTTAACCTCACAAGTGACAGAAGATGCATTGATCCCTTGACTTGAGGTCATTGACTCTTCTATATGATTAGGAACATGCTTTGATACAACCTAACGCCTCGCCGTAAGCTGGGAGGTCATAACGGTTGTCATTGGGTATGTGACGACCCATATGAGAAGATCAATGGACAGACATAGGATTTGCCCCTTCCTATGGGAAGCTTGATATCCACGGGGCCCCCCCCATGGTTGCATGACTGAAAGTGTATGGCCATACCCAGGTGAAAGCCTGATTTAGTCATGACCATGAGATTGGGTAAAAATAAAGTGGTGACACACTTTATCCAATCGGATATCAGTTCGGCAAAGAGACTGTAATGCATCGGTATCTTGTTGCGATGATAGGGATGTCGATGTGATATCCATTCCGAAGACTTGGGTAGCAGCGATGCACTGCTAGGTGCCAATCACTGCTTGTGATGACTAGGTTCATCACTACCAACGTCTGAGGAACCTACAGGGTCGCACAACTTGAACTCGGGCTCTCGCATTGATCGGATAGCCTATTAATTGAGTTATTGGATAACTCAGATCTGTTTGGAAGAATCCATCAGCACCACTGTGCTAGAAGATGAAGGGAATCATTTGGAGCTAACTTATTTTTTGGGCCTAGTAGGCCAAATGGGCCCAAATGGGCCCAACAGACCAAGTTGGGCTAATAAGCCAAATGGGCTCAATGAGCCATTTGGGCCAATGGGCCAAGTGGAATGGCGCAAGCAACTTGGAGTGAGCTTGGCGCATTTCCATGAGGTGGACAAACCCAAGTTGGCATCTTCTTAAGGTAGGAAGCTTGGAGCTTCTCACTTGGAGAGGATGAATCTACTTGGGCGAATTGGGCTTTACCTCTTGAAGAGGTGTGTCTCTACATGAAGAGGTGAATGAACTTGGGCGCATGGGACTTGGAAAGGGCAAATTGGGTTTTACCTCTTGAAGAGGTGTGTCTCTTCGTGAAGAGGTGCACCTATTCATAGGTATATAAACCCCCTAGCCCCCCTTTTGTCGGGTTACACTCTCCTCTCCTCTTCCCTTTGTCGCCACTCTTGAGGTATTCGGCCATTAAGAGAGTTGGACTCTCTTCCTTACTTGGTTCAGTTCCTGCAAGTTCCTTGGCGCCCTCCTCTCCAAAGTTGGACTTTGGATTTGGTTGATTCCTGTTTGGATCTTGGTGGAGTGCTTCAAGAGTTGGACTCTGACGAAGCTCCACCTCCTCTCCTTGGCATCTCCTCTGGACTTGGCGCAAGTGATTGAGGAAGTCTCCCAAAGGCATGGATCTTCTTCCCGAGGCTAGCACCGGGCGTGGAAGAAGAGGACTCGAGGTTCGACTGTGTGCGAGACTGCAGAGGGCGCACATTTGGGTGCCTGCATCGCATCCATCATATTCGTTGCAAGGTATCATCTCCTACTCACCGTGTCGATCTCCTCGCAAGACTTGATCTTCTGGGTTTTTGGGACTGGCCTGTTTCGGGGATTGCTTCCGCTGTGCTTGTCTGTAAAAAAAATTTTAAAATCCCCGAGGTTTCCCAACAGGGCGGCCCAAACATCATCTTCATCTAGGGGTTCATCCTCACGGATCGGGTTCCTTGGAGCCTCGTAGGAACGAGGGTGGTTCCAGTCATACATTTGGGCACACGGCCGTGTTGGTGCGGCCAATGAAGGCAATTCTCTAGTAGGGGCTGGGTGCGCGGACAACGGAGGATTCACCGAGGTTGGGAGCTCACGCTCCGTGGCTCCGGGGCGACTAAGAAGGTTGTGGATTCCAGCCATACCAGCAAGAAGCTGGTCAAACTTGGCATCAGTGCGGGCTTGTTGTGCATCTACATGCGCGTCCTGGGCGTCCATACATGCGGACAACATAGCAAGCTTAGCCTCAACTCGTGCCTCAAGCACGGTTATAGATTCTAGACGGGAGTTAGCCCCTTCCGAAGGCTGGACTGATTCTTGGGTTTCGGGAATGGTGTCGGGGTATTGTGATGACATGATTTGGGATCTAGTAGTCACCATGCACAAACAAGGGGAAACGCGACTAATGCGGAATGCGGAAAAGAGAAGCGAAAAGAGTGTAGAAATAGGCTATGCAAGGGGATCGTGCGAACGATAAGAATCGATCGCGCAACCTGCCTCTAATACCAAAATTGATGCAGCGACTAATGGGAGGAATGTCCTTAGCACCATACTCTAGGGGAATTACACAATGCTCGATAAAAACGTGAGAGGGTCGTTAGACGAGGGAAGGAAAAATGTGTCGAAAAGTGCAGGGAAACCGATAGAAGCATGACGAAAGCGACAAAGAAGTCAATCGGGGCAACACTAATGCAAACGAAAATGAACGGCACTCAACTATTGAATAGCACACTGACCTCTTAGCATTTTTTTTTGTAACTCACTTAGCGCAATAAGCTCAGCGTGTGCCGGGGACTGCGGTTGCAACGGACGGCTCGCGCACCTATGAATCTGAAATCAAACCAAAAGACGAGAATTCCAACCACGCCTCCAACGAACGGATACTCACGGGGATAAGGGGAAAGGAAACTCACAGCGAATGAAAGCAAGAGACAACAAGTAACAAACAGGTGAACCTGACCCACCGGAAAGGTGGGATTTACTTTACTCGGAAAGCAGGAAACAACTTGGAATCGAGGCGTTCCTCGACCCGGATGACTACGAAGGCGAGGCTCCGGCTCGACTTCTACAAAATGCTGGCGACCCTAACTCACCAGGAGGTCTCTCCACTCCAAGAGAACTAAGGAATACACTAGCCCAACCTCCTCTTTTACAGAATAGAGGGGTGGGAACAGGACAAAATACACACAAGACACTCAACTTTAACAAACTACCTACTCCCGCAGGCCACTAAAGTGGTCAAGCTGCGGCTAAAGATGAAAGGTAACAAACTCCTAACTAATATTCTTCGGGGGCAGGCGGCGTGATTCTGCGTCTTCGTACGATCATGGTCTAGACGCGCTCCGAACACATGGCGATGAGGCACCAGAATTTCGATGTTGTGGGCTGCGTAACTACCGTCGTGGCCCGCTCTTGGGCCGTGTTGTTGCTGAGGTTGAGCGGCCCACTTGGGTTGGGGGCCCCAAGGGGTTGGCTGGGGGTGCCCTTGGGCTGGACTGTCGTGGCGTGAGAGGAAGGAGTATCGACAAAGCCCGTGAAGTGATTCGGTGGTTTGCCTTGATGTTGGGATTGTCGGATTGTCACCTTGTGGAGCCACTTGGGGTCATCTTGGGATGGAGCAACTGTTGGTGTATATGCCCTAAAGACCAATGTATGGACATGGTCAGGCATTGTTTGAATGTACTTTGATAGAACTATTACTCTTTATATAGGCATGGTCGTTATTATGCAGACTTCTCTACCTGCGTTGATGTATTGAGTTGCATAAATAATGTCCCAGGAGTTTGGATTGGATCCATTCTCATAAGCTATCCCCAGACAAGGTACCTTAGCAGATATGGGATAGTTTTGGTACATGTGAGACTGGTGTATGGGCTGGTTAGGTGCGGGGCACAGTAACGCAGACATACAGGCGCATTGGATGCACTGGAGTGATCCACCATGAGGATTGACTTGTCTAGTCAACAAGTCAATCTAACATGCAAGAGGTTTGCATTGATCCTTAGACTTGAGGTATTCATGTCTAGATTTGATGATGGGTATGCTTTAATACAGTCTTACGTCTCTCCATAATTGGGAGATCAAAACGACTGTCATTGGGCATGTCATAAGTCATGTGGAGACATGGATGACCAATAGTAGGATTTGCCCCTTCCTTATTGGAAGCATGATATCCGCTCGGGGCGCCCCACCTTATTGGTGCATGACAGGAAAGTGTGCCACACTTGTTGAGTCATGACCAATGCATTGGATAATAAACTTGAGACTAATCCAATGGCAGGATATCAGCTTAGGCAAAGGGATCTATAATGCAATGGGAATCCTCGTTGCTTGTTAGGAGTTGTTGCCATAATGACTTAAGTCGTATGACATGGGTAGTAGTGATGTGTTGCTAGATACCCCTCACTACTTATGATGTTTACATCATTGCCATCGTCATATGGATCGTACGGGGTCACACGCAATAGACTCTTGACGTTGCTTTAATCAGAAGCCTTAGGATCAAGTTATTGGATAACTTGGATCCATTTGGAAGATTTCATCAGCGCCAATGGGCCTGATGAGTTGGAAGAAAGTTATTGGGGCCAAACTTCATTTTTGGCAGGTTGACCCGAAATTGACCTACATTGGTCGCATTTGGATTAGGGTTGCATTGGATTAGATCCAATGGCTTAATCAACCCATGCCGTGAAGTTTGGGCTAGCTCATTAACCAATGAGGCCCAATAATTAGTTGTCATGAAGAGGAATTGGCTTAAAAGGGTATAATGGGGAGAAATCTCACCCCATTGGCGCCTAGGGGCATAATGGGGTGAGGGAGGCGCCTTTGCTTCATTATGGAAGTAAAGAGCGCCTAGCCCTTCTTCCTTGGATGGAATACTTGCCTCTAAGGCAAGTCTTGGGGCTGATATGGCTTGATGACTCTTTTGGAAAGAGCTTGGGCGCATATGAGAAGTAGGAAGATGTTTATGGTAAAGTCTTGGAGACTTTCCTTATGAACCCTACATGCGCCCAAACCCTTACCCTAGCCGAAACTCCTCATGCATGTTGCGCCTAGCCACTTCTCCTTTGATGGTAAGAATGCAATTGAGGCATGTCTTGGGCTGATATAGTGCTTGGACATTTATGGATAGGTTGAATGAGGTTTATGGTAAAGTCTTGGAGACTTTCCTTGCTTCAAGACACCTCATCCTAGCCATACACTTGGCATGATCCTAGCCCTTGCCCAAACCGCCTCTAGTCCTATTTATAGGACCCATTGTCGCCTCCTCTAAAGGTTGACGAACGCTTAGAGACGTGAACAGACATAGAGGAGCGAAAGAAAGGGCAAAGGGCGACAACATCAAAGTGGCGCAACCCTTCTTCCAACAAGTGACCGCAAGTCTTCTCCTTCCTCTCCTCTTGGCGTGACTTGGAGAAGGACTTGGTGGCGCAACTTCCTCTTAATCTTCCTCAAGGCCGAAACTCTTCTTCTCCCTCTTCTCTTGGAGTGAAGAGGATAAGGAGTTGGCGGCATCTTCCTTGCACTTGGCGCATGAACCTTGGAGGTGGCGCAAGAATAGTGAAGGAACCCTAAGGCTCGATTCTCTTCCCGAGGCTAGCACCAAGTGTGGAAGGGAGCAACGATCAAGGAGTCGACGCGTGGATACTTGTAGAGGGCGAACACTTGGGCGCCTTCAACATGGCTTCGACGTCTAGATAAGCAAAAGAGGTATATCTCTAACACATCCTTGTGTCTTCTCTCTCGCATGGATCCTTGGGACCGGAATATGTTTCGGGTGTAGTGATTCTTCCGCTGCGTCCTAGGACTGCAAAATTTTAAATTACACCCGGTATTCCCTAACATCAACATGGTAGGGAGGGTGACTGACGTCAAAGTGCGGTCGTTGAGGTTCCACGGCATCTTCAGGGTTGAACACGGCCTGACCGTGTTGGTGCGCACGGCCGTGTTCAGCTACAGGTCGGCTGGCTGGGGCGGACACGGCTTGGAACACAGGTGTGTTGGCGGCCATGGTGAATTCGTTGCTAGTGGCCGAGGGGAACACGGGCTGGCCCTGCCGGGGCGCACGGCTATGTTCAGCTACAGGTTGGCTGGCCGAGGGAAGCACGGGCGGGGCCACGGGCGTGTCGCTGGCCGTGGTGAGCTCGGCGTTGTTGGCCGAGAAGAACACGGGCTAGCCGTGCCAAGGTGCATGGCCGTGTCGGGCTACAGGAAATTCGGCCGAGAGAAGTACGGGCGGGGCCACGGGCATTTCGCTGGCCGTGGCGAGCTCGGCATTGTTGGCCGAGAAGAACACAGGCTGGCCGTGCCAAGGCGCACGGCCGTGTCGGGCTGCAGGAAATTCGGCCGAGGGAAGCAAGGGCGGGGCCACGGGCGTGTCACTGGCCGTGGTGGCGTTCGCGTCTCTGGACGCTCGTGTCACTGCCGTGTCTGGATGCACGGCCTGGCCGTGTCCAGCTCTGGGAAGCTCCGTTTGCACCGCAGATTTCTGAAAAAAAATCCTAGGGCCCTAGGGAGCTTCCCCAAGTGTCTTCCAAGGAACTTGGGCCAGCTTCATGTAGGTTCGTGTGCCCGATTGCTCCTGCATCAGAAAGTCACATCAATTGTGATTTATATGAAATTCTGGATATTTAGATTTGTGGGCAGAAAATTGTTTGCTCTTTATTTTGGTACTAATTCACCTGCTTCACCATGATATTGATTTTTGGTCAAGCTAATGATCTAAAAATTAGCGCTTCTTGGGAGGCAACCCAAGCACTCTATCTTAGCTTAGTTGCTTTTATTTTAGTTTATTTTTAGAATTAATTATTCTTTTTATTTTGCGGGGAAAATAAAATTTTGTGCAAAATACGGCACTGTCGTAATCTACTTTACGGTACCGTATTTTTGATCTGATTTCCACCCGAAGAGTTTTTGGTATTTTACGGCACTGCAGTAATATTGTTCACGGTACCGTATTTTAAGTAGTTTTTAACCCGAGAGTTGTAAATTACGGCACTGCCGTAAGGAGTTTAACGGTACCGTATTTTAAGACTGCATTATGCTTATTTGAGTAGGTATTTTCTTACTGTGATTTTAAGAAACTGGGTTGGGAAAATTTTTGATCTTTGGAACCATCACGAAGTACTCATCTTTGTCTATCATCTGGATATTTTTGTTGAATTTTAAAGTCCATGGATCATTCTAAAACACATAGCAACTTTTCGATTTTGATTAATTTTTGTAGCAGTTTTCTTCTGACTAATCTGATTAGCACTTTTGCTACAGCTTTTTAAGATGCTTAAATAACTTGAAACCCAGATTTTTCACTTGGAATTGGAAGTTCGTGTGTCATTCTACCTCATGGATTAATTATTTTCATGAAAATATTTTCTGATCATTCTAGGACACATAGCAACTTTTGAATTTGATTAATTTTTGTGCAGTTTTTGCAGTTTTGTAATCTGAGTAGCCTTCTTTCTGTTGATATCCTAAATTCCTGACAGATTTTGATCCTTTAGTTTTCATACGTCAGAAAAGAACATATCTTATTCTACAACTTGGTTCTGTTCATTTTCTATTTGGATCATTAAATTTTATTCTAGGGCATGGCTACTTTTCATAAAAAATTCAAAAACTGCTTTGTCTGTTTTCTCCCTGTGTTGCTTCTTTTGGCTCCAGATTTAGAAATCTTCAAGAGCAACTGTCTTCCACCTCTAGCCACCACTGCATCTGCCTCTAACATCACTGTATCCAACCGTCGACACTAGATTATACCATCTGCAGATTTTTACTTCTTTTGCTGCCTCTTATTCCATTTATTTTATTTATGCAGCAAACTCTTCATTAGTGACTGAATATTTTTCTATGCAGTGCTATCTCTCGCACCCACCGGCCGACGATCTCACCTCCAGGATTGTATTCTCTAGCAGGCCACTAGAGATTACTCACTCTACTGTCGGCACCACCACCATCATTGCCAGTAGCTTTTCAGATAGCCTCTGTTACCTATGTTTCTTGCCTGCTCGACTCTTTCCACCGGAATCCTCTTCAGACCTCCGGTGATACCTCAAATTCTCCCTTCAGAAAATTATTTTTATCATTATTATTTTTAGAAACTATTTTCAGACTAAGCCTTATGTATCTTCAATTGTTCAGGTAAAAATTTTGAGAAGGCACATCTTTGGACCTAGCTGCATTGTCCTGACAATGATTGAGCATGATCTATATAGTTTTGTGAGTATCACTTGCACTCTCTTATTAATGACTATTTCTTATAGTGCATCTTTGACTTTATCATATTTATACTACTTAGTGGTTTTCTCTTGAAAAATGATTTTATGGATATATGGAACTCATTGTTTTGATGATGATATTATTCAAATTTGTTGTTAAAATTGATGAAAACATATGATCCACTTTCTACTATATGATGGCATGACTTATTGATAAAATTTCTATTGATAAAATGTCTTCCTTGATGATGTGAGTATTTATACTTGTGATTAGAGAAAAACCCTATCAAGTTAGATTTATTTCTTCAATGCATATCTATTTTTGAAATTTGACATTGGTTGATGCATAAAATTTTGGGTAGATGTGTTATTTGAAGAATAAGATCTAAAAGTGAAACTACTTCTTTAAATAAAATGAGCATATGAGTATGATTTGTGAATTCATATCAATTGATCAACCTAGTAGATGTTTAGTCTATTTTGCTATTTGTTGGGAAAGAAGAATCCAAGATCCATAAAAATAGTGAGAAACTCCCCTACTTGGCACTATGTAAAATTGATAGTGGTACCTAAGACAAGAGTTGAAGTCTGTGCATGAAAAATAATGAGAGATAAAAAGAATAAGACTCCTCTACTTGGCACTATGCAAAATTGATAGTGGTACCGAAGATAAGAGTTGAAGTCAAAAATAAAAAGAGTGTATCTAAGTGAGTACATGCCTTCTTTACAAAAACAAACAAAATACATAAAAAAAGAAAAAAATTATGTGTGGAAAAAGATCTTGGAAACCTAATTCCTGTAAACAAAAGCATGATAGAGTTGAACTGAAAACTAGGTGAAATCATGAGATTGAAAATTCTATTTATTATACAAGTTGCAAAGTTTTATTTGATTGCATTGCGGATCTAAAAGGTTGAGTTCTAAGGATGATATGTTTACTTGAAGTTTTGTGAAACAATTGATGAAATTTTTCATTCATGATTGTATTTTAGAAATTTATTGAGCATGAAAAGGTTATTCTTTTAATCAATTTTTTATTTTTACTTAAGGACAAGCAAAGTTTGAGCCTTATGTATTTTGATGACACTAAAATATATAGTATATTTTGTTTCATTTTAGATATCTTTTCATGCTAAATTGAGGATCTTTTACTTGTTTTTATGTTGAATTCATCAAATATTGCAAAGTCTACTTCTATTTTAGTTTTTCATGATTTTTAGGTAAAAAGGCGCTATTTTGAGGCGTTTTCAAGCAAAATCGAAGACATAGAAAAGTTACCATCATCAAGAGGAGATCACATGATAAATTTCACATAAAACGGAGCAACAAACCAAAATACGGCAGGGCCGTAATCTATATTACGGTACCATTTTTTCGTACGCTACCGTAATATCAGAGCACCTGCCGTAATTTAGGGAGTTTTCCAAATAGAAGGTTTTCATGATTTTACAGCACCGCCGTAAGAAATTACACTGCCGTAATTTGAAGCGCTTCAAAACAGAGACACTTGCCGAAATTACGGCACTGCCGTAAACTATTTCACAGTGTCGTATTTTCTAGACAATTCAGATCAGAGAACTCGTCCAATTTTATGGCACGGCTGTAAACTATTTTATGGTACCATATTTTGAGCAATTTTTGACCATAAAGTTGCCCAGAAAATATGGCACTACCGTAATATATTTTACGGAACCGTAATTACACTCAAAATTGTGATTTTTACGGGTCTGACCATAACTTTTGATCCAGAGCTCTAAATTGAGATCCGAAAATTGCTGTGGACTCGTCTTTAAGAGGAGAACACACACGAAGTGAAAAGGAACATTTTTATCCAGTATTGAGGGAGAAATCGCGAGAAAGGCGTCTAGGGTTTGGCCTTGCGCCAAGAGGCGTAGAGGGCACCTTAGGCCGCGATTTTCACACAGAAGCTTCGGATGGGGATAAGGAAGACACATCAGAAGTTTCAGAGCAAGAGGAGTCTGATCGGAAGAGGAATCAATGAAAGAAGCGTTGTCGGTACTATTCACAGCGAGTTCCTTGCAAATTACGGCTGTGTTTAATTTCACAGCCGTGTTGTAAAGTTTATTTCTTCCTTCTCTTCAATTTCTGATACTTTGAAACTATGGTTGATTGTATTTCTTTCTCCATGCTTGCTTAGACATATTTTGGGACATAGGGTGCAATCCCCCTTGATTTTTAATGATTAGATAATCTTCTTTTTCGTCATGATAATTTTGCCATGATAATTTTTCTCATGTGATATTTGTGCTTAGACTCTCTATATATCCACATTACTAATCATGTTTCTAGAATTTTTACTATTGACTGAAAGGTAATCGCTTGAGAATTCAGAACCCTAGAATTGCATGTTAGAAACCCTTCCTTAGGTTAGATCCAATTTGTTCAGTTCTAGTAGATTAATTGCCATGATAATAACATGAATCTATATATCGAGTCTAATTGTCAAACATGGAGATCTTGCACGAAAGTGAGGATCGGAACGTTGGAGATCCATGAGTAAAACTAGTGTTGAGGCTCGGATGCACGAAAGTGATCCTTGAGATTCCACTAGAGATTATCAACCTAGAATTCGGATGCACGAAAGTGATCCTTGAGTTCATTGATTGATGATTTACTTATCATTAGCCTGGGATAAATCTTGCGCAAAAGCGAGGATTGGTCCCTACATGATTGTCTGCACGAAAGTGAGATGATCCCTTTATGAAGTAAATTAAGTCTTTATCATGATAAAATTAGACTGATGACCTTTTATTTATATCTAGTCATTAGAATCAAGGTGGATGAAACCCTAGTCCCATATTTATCTCTCTGATTTACTTTACAACTATTTGGTACTTAACAATAAAGTCTCTGTGGTTCGATATTTTTCTTTATTACTTCGAGTATCCATGCACTTGCGGATCACAACACTCCCTCACCTGCATCGCCATAGATACCACCCCTCCTGGAGTCTTCGAAGCCGAAACGATCATAGAGAAAATTCCCCATGTCTTCAATGTAGTTCCCCAATGCTTCGACATCCAGGTGGATATGACTCATCTGATCGGACATCCTCCCCATGGCACTCATCATCCTCTCCATGCACTGCTCCTGTCTGTACATCTGCGCAGAGAGATCTTGAAACCTTGGGTCTCGGTAACTCTGCCAATCACTCTGATCTGGAGCTGTGGGATGTGAGGATGGTCCGGTGGCTCCATGTAGTGCCGGATCGGTGGCTCTAGGTGGTGAGGAATCGATGCCCATACCAAATGGGTCATCACCCCAAGCAGGAGGTGGTGGTGGCACTGATGTCTCTGGTGCAAGTGTGGCATAAGATGAAGGTCCCCTAGAAGGGGGATGAAACCCTAATAGGCACATGTAAGGGATTTAAACAGCGGAAGAGGGTTTCTAGATCTATTGCATGCCTTACGATCAACGTTAAAATGATTACATACAAGAGAAGAAATCATACCGATGCCATTTCTAGATGGCGTCTTGGAAGCAAAGATCGAAATGGATCTTCTCCAGAGATGACGCACACAAGATGAGTCTTGGCTCCTCCTTGTCGCCCCTTGTGCTAGCAAGGATCGTCCAAGTATCCTGACCGAATGGAAGGGAAGAGATGAGAAATCCTATGCTTGGCGAGAGCTCCTCTTTTCGTCCACACCTTCACACGCAAGAGATGCAAATGTCGAAAAGCCCAAAGAGGCGTCAAGAGAGCGTGAGCATTGAGAACGTGAGAGTCATGGTCACGTTTAGAGACATGCTTTCTAAAAATAGAAAAGTCTCAACGTTCATGCGACCACAACTTACCCCAATCGCAAAATGCCTCTTCATTTGAACCATGCGCTCATCCAATGAGCTAGTTCAATTCGGTTTGGTTCAAGAAACCAAACAACCCAAGCCATTAGTCCAGATTACAATAAACCCCTGAGGCTTAAGATCTGACCGTTGATCTCTCGATGCTCCTGATCTCACCGATCTAGCATCCATTCTCTCAATCGAAGCTTACCGATCTTAAGCCCTAATCAATTAAACATGATCAGACTAGATCTCACTCACAATCAGAGATTAAATCCCTTTAAACTGAACCTAAACAATTCAGTCCACACGATCTGACTTAAGTAAGCCATATCATCAAATTGTGCGACCCTAAGGGTTTCCTTTAAATGTCGGTAACGATAACTTACGTCATCACGATCAGCGAGGGGTATCTAGCAACACATCACTGTCTCCCGATATAAAGGAAAGAGTCTTCCAAGACTACACCCAAACCACAGCACAAGTGTGAATCAACTCACTAGGCATACATGTTTCCTTTGCCACTGGATGTTCTTATTGGACAAGCCTGTCAAGCTTGTAACTCCAATATGATGAGCATGATTAGATCAGATGAACATAGTCACCTGGGTATGGCCATACACTTTCTCAATCATCTCATCCAAGGGGGCCCTTTAGAACATCACACTCCAATGAAGGAGACGGCAATCCTTTATCTATCACTAGTGCCCTAACATGACTCAAGCTCACCATCCAAGATAGTCTATAACCATTATGTTTCAAATGATATTGAACTACCTCAAAACAATGACAATCATCATTTAGAAACACAAGTGATCTCAAGTCAGAGGAAATGTGCCACTTGTTGCAATCAAGGATTATTCACATTGTGACAAGCAATTGAATATCCTAGTAGGGTCTGTCCAGTACATCCAATGTACCCATGAGTCTACATCTTATTCCATGCTCGAAGCATCCTATAAGATTAGAATACATATTAGTCTCAATCATATCAAGGCTGTCTCATGTTCACCAAGATATCTCGACTAAGGACAAAAGTGCATGTCAGCCTAGCTGAACAGCATTGAGACATTATTCAGAAGTATATGTATTGCAGCAGATAATATATCAACCTGAATAACAACCATTGCCTTTATAAACATAAGAGTTTATACATGATACTGATAAAATCCCAAGGCCTCAAACATTAGCCTTAAGGGCATACCCCAACATAAGATACACAGCTCGGCGACAACTTCCAATTCTCAAGATTTTGCACTGAGATCCGTCTAGGGTTAGGTAATGGCAATGTGGGAAGCCCAGGCTGCAAGATCAAGCAATATGTGTCGCCATCTCGTACAATCATCTTCATGGCAATTCAAGATTCGATGTCTATCCTTGCGTTGCCCCTAGCAACCTCGATCCCATAGGGCTCAATTCCCAAAAATTGTACTATAGGAGTTAGGAACCCTCCTATCACTATCGATCCTCTTTAGGCCCTAGCCACTTTATCAAGATGTTTCATGAAGAAGAATGCCACGTCTACCATATATCTGTTAGGCATACCCCAAAGAAAGAATAACTCAAAATGGCGGACCATACCGTCGCTATCTCCTCGCCCAAATATGGTATGTGTGATGACTCCAAATTTCATAGTGTTTTGCATACTTATTTGGTAGTCTTTTGAGTCATAGTCTTACCAAATCCTTCGGAATCTACACAATCTTTGGTTTTTAATCAATTTCAGGTAAAAAGGCATTATTATCACTGGTTTTGGAGCAATATCAATGCATGAATGAGTTCTAATAATCAAGAGGAGTCTACACAACAAATTTCAAGCCAAAATACACCTTCTACGGTACCATATTTTTCGAGGTTTTTGACCAGAGAGTTTCAACAGAATTACGGCACCACCGTGGTCATTTACATGGTGCCGCATATTTGGACGATTTTGACTAGAGAATTTCAGCGGAAATACGGCACTGCCGTAGGCATTTACACGGTGCCGTATATTTTGACAAATTTAACCAGAAGGTTTCGGCAAGAATACGGCAGTGCCGTATATTCATGCAACAATGTCACGGTACCGTATTCGCTGCCCAGATCTCATAGAAGGAAAATACGACACTGTCGTATTCCGATTACGGTACCGTATTACAAAACCCAGAATTCTGAGTTTTCCGCCGCAAATTTAAAAGCGTGATTTCTCGGAACTTAGGGCACCAATTGAAGATCCATAAAAAGGGGAAGTTTCAGAATAAGAAGGCGAAGAGTTGCAGAGCAAAAGGAACAATTTTGATCATGGATTCACGGCAAATTTCAGAGAAGGGCGGATTCGCTAGGGCTCGTCGGTTCTCAGCCCAGAAACCATCTCCGGCCACGATTTTTGATAGAGAGCTTCGTCTGGTGAAGGAGAATACGCATCTCAAGTTCCAGAGCGTTCAGAGTTGAATCGAAAGAGAAATCGACACAACAGTGGTGACAGCGCTGTTCAAAGCATATTACGGGCTGTAATTTCATTACAGCCCTGTTTTGTAATCTTTCTTCCCTCTTTTTGATTCCTTATCACTCTGAGAACATGTTTTATTGTAATCCTTTCATCATGGTAGCTTAATCTTTTTATGGGACATGGGGGTGTAATCTCTTTGTTTCTTAATGGTTAGAAAACCTTAATTTTGTCAAACTGATTTTATTATGATAATTTTACTCTTGTGATTGATTGTTCTTTAATTCTCCCTTGTGTCTTAAATATCAGCATGTTTTAGAATTTTGCAAAATAGACCGAGAGGTTGATTGTTTGAAATTTGGAACCCTAGGAATTATTGAGTTTGGAACTACTGTAAGAGATTAGGTTGTTCTTCGAATTCTGATTTTTAGAGAACTATAATCCCTTGTTGATTTTATGACTCTTGGGATTGAGCTAATGTGTAGACTTGATTTGATATTGCAAGAGATTGAGTGTCGAGTCGTTGGAAACCCTTGAGTAAAACTAGTGTTGAGACTCGGATGCACGAGAGTGATCTTTGAGTCTCCACTTGAGGTGATCAACCCAAAATTCGGATGCACGAGAGTGATCCTTGAGTTCTTGGTTGATGGTTTACTTATTCTCTGCATTGAATAGATCTTGCACGAGAGTGGGGATCGGTTCTTTGTAAGGTTATCTGTGCGAGAGCGAGATAACTTACTTATGAAGTAAATTATACCTTTATCATGATAGAATTAGATTGACAACCTTTATTTTCTTCTAGTCATTAAAATTCTAAAGTAGATGAACCCCTAGTCCTAGTTTATTCTCTGATATTTTCTCCGTGTTCTTTTCGATAGCTTGATTCACTATTTTTCCGGTTGCCTAGCTAGCGAGAAATCGATTATTCAGTACTTGGCAACAAGGTCTCTGTGGTTTGATATTTTTATATTACTTCGAGTATCCGTGCACTTGCGGATACAACAAGTTTTTGGCGCCGTTGCTGGGGACCTTGGTTATGTCAATATTGAAGATATCGAGATTATTACTAGACTAGGTTTTATTTACTGTTTTGTTTTTTTTTCTGTTTATTTTCTATTTTCTTGAACTCACTTGATCTATCTACTTTGCATGTGCAGGAATCTTAGGTCAGGACCACTTGTACCTTTTGATCCTGAGATAAACAAGACTCTGAGACTGCGAAAGAGATTGAGATTTGAGGAGACACAAGTTGTAGAAGAAAGAGAAGAAGAATCCATCATGGCTGAAAGAAGGACATTGCGCGACTATGCAGCCCCAAATACACAA
This sequence comes from Costus lasius, assembly GCA_027563935.2. Classification (NCBI taxonomy): domain Eukaryota; kingdom Viridiplantae; phylum Streptophyta; class Magnoliopsida; order Zingiberales; family Costaceae; genus Costus; species Costus lasius. The sequence goes on from CM050446.2 coordinate 85,749,071, forward strand.
GGAATTCATTCCAGCATCACTAGGCCTACTATAGATGCGAACAACTTTGAGATCAAGCCAGCGTTCTTTTCGATGATTCAACAGAATCAGTTTGGAGGATCTCCTTTGGAAGATCCAAACCAACACTTATCCCTTTTCCTTGAATTCTGTGACACCATAAAGATTAATGGTGTATCTGACGATGCCCTCAGTCTAAGACTGTTTCCTTTTTCTCTCAGGGACAGAGCAAAAGCTTGGCTTCATGCACATCCAACTGGGACATTTACTACTTGGGAGAGCTTGTCAAATGCCTTCTTGCAGAAGTACTTTCCTCCTAGTAAAATAATCTAGTTGGGGAACCAAATCACAGGCTTTGCCCAGAGAGACGGAGAATCAATGAGTGAAGCATGGGAGTGCTCTAATGAGCTCCAACGGAAGTGCCCCCACCATGGAGTGGAAGATTGGGTTTTAATTCAGACTTTCTATAATGGTTTGCTTTACAGCACACGCTTAACGGTTGATGCTGCTGCAGAGGGAGCTTTGATGAACAAGACTGTTGATGCAGCCCATGCCTTGATTGAGGAGATGGAGTTAAACCACAACCACTGGGCTTCCGAGAGAGGAGTGCTTTATCGGCCTCCTCAGGGTAAGAACGATGGTGATGGTTGGCACTCTCTTGCAGAAAAGGTAGACTCGTTATGTAACCGTTTTGATTATTTTCAAATGCAAACCGCTGCTGTATCTACGTTGTTTGTGAGGTTTGTGGGAACAATGGGCACCATGCTAGAGAGTGTAAAATCATTATTAATAAAGGTGAGGAACAAGTGAATGAAGAAGGGGGTTACAACCAAGCTAGATCTAGTGACCCTTACTCCAATACTTACAATCCTGGTTAGCGCAACCATCCTAACTTGTCTTGGAATAGTAACAATCAGACTAGTGGGAAAAATGATAATAGGGGGTATAACCAGAGATAGTCAAACTACAGTCAACCCCAAAAATCTAGTTTAGAAGAGATGTTTGAGAAATTCATGGGTAAGCAGATGAGCAAAAATGATGAGATTGAAGAAACCCTTAAAGAAATCAATTCCAAGTTGGATGGTGTTGTTGCTCACAGTAAGATGTTAAAGACACAAATTACCCAGCAAGCTAGCACTTCATCTAGACCCCTAGGAAAATTACCTGCCAAACCTGAACCCAACCCTAGGGAATATTGCAATGCTGTCATAACTAGAAGTGGAAAACAATTGGATGATCCTAGGGAGTCTCTTGATGATCATGAGGTAGAGCCCAGACTTGAACTTAGGAGTGAACCAGTTTTGGAATCACAACCTGCACATAAGCAGTCCCAAACTAGTTTGTCACCTCACAAGGGTGATGAACCTAGCGGAGATTTACCATGTAAGGTTGATGATTCTAAAACTAGTTCACCACCACCCTATATGCCACCAATTCCTTTTCCCCAAAGGATTGTTCAAACAAAGTTAGATAAACAATTTGGCAAATTTTTAGATGTTCTTAGAAAACTCTATATCAATGTTCCATTTACTGAAGTTTTGACTCAAATGCCAACTTATGCAAAGTTTTTAAAAGAGATTCTATCTAACAAGAGAAAGATTGATGATCTTGGTACTGTGGCACTTACTGAGTGTAGTGCTATCATACAAAATAAGTTGCCACCTAAGCTAAAGGATCCAAGTAATTTTTCTGTTCCTATTTTTATTGGAGATATGGCTTTTAACCGAGCCTTATGTGACCTCGGTGCAAGTGTTAGTTTAATACCTTATTCTCTTTACAGGAAATTGGATATTGGAGAACTCAAACCAACCTCAATGACTTTGCAACTTGCTGACTCGTCAATAAAGCATCCGGTTGGAAAATGTTCCTGTACAGATTGGTAAGTTTTTCATACCTGCTGATTTTATAGTTTTAGAGATGGAAGAAAATTTGAAAAACCCTATTGTACTTGGTAGACCTTTCTTGGCTACATCTAGAGCACTCATTGATGTAAAAAAGGGAAAATTGACTTTTGAAGTTTGTGGTGATATAATCGAATTTGATTTGACTGATTCTTTAAAAAGAGCATCACACTCAGGAACATGTTGTAGCATAGACATATTTGATGATGATGTTGTTTGTGACATGCATAATTGGTTTGATGAACCTTCTAACTTTGAAACTGACACATCTTCTGAGTGTGCTAATAAAGAATTTCAGGAAAGGGCAGTGAAGAAGAAAAGAAAGAGACGAAAGAGGAGACGAATATCAAAATTGCCTGAAGAAGTAAAAAAGGCTCATAAATAAATTTGGATACTGTTTCAAGTTTGAGCCTTATGTTCTTAAGAGCCTTGAACGAGACATAGAGAAATCATGATGGCCACCAAAGACACAACCACGATCAAATCTGAGTGTTAAATGGTCAAGCTAATGACCATAAATTAACGCTTCTTGGGAGGCAACCCAAGCACTTTTGCTTTAGCTTACTTTCTTTTACCTTGTTTTTGTTCTTGTTTTTACTTAGAACTAATTTTTCTTTTCTTTTTGTAGGTGAAAACAATTTTTTTTTTGAAAAAAAAAACAAAACACAAACTAAGGCTCTGATGATTCGAACCCGAAGAAACAGAAGATAATTGGGTCTGACACGAACTAGTAGAGCTCTGTGAGTATTTTTCTTCCTACTCATCCGCATTCCATCTTTTATATTTTTATGATAATCCATGTGTTCAAATGGAAGATGAATACTTCAAACTTCTTGTGCTCACATGCCACGGATCCTCGCCTTTTGATTTTATTGATAGATATTTTGATTTTGGTTTTGTTGACATAATATGATAATGATGTGTAGAAGGATTTTTCTGAAAATACTACAAATCCATGCAAAAAAAATTGTTAATGAATTATCATGTAATTGGAAATAGATTTTAAATGTTGAATTTATTTCTCTAATATAATATATTTGTTGGAAATTTTTCATTAATTGATGCATGAAATTCTAGGTAAATGCATTGTTTAGTGAATGCAATCTTGAAGTGAAATAATTCTTTTGAATAAAATGAGCATATTTGCACATGTTATTGAGTTGATATCAATTGATTAATCTAGTTAATCTTTATAATCTTTTATGTTATTTGTTGGGAAAAAGAGATCCAAATCCATGAGAAAGGATGACTCCCCTACTTGGCACTGTATAAAATTAACAGTGGGACCTAAAGACATGGGTTGAAGTCCACAAAAAGAAAAAGAATAACTTCTCTTCTTGGCATTGTGCTCACAATGGTACCTAAGACAAGAGTTGAAGTTCATTGCAAAAGTGTGTATCTATGTAGATGCATGCCAAGAGAGAGCTCCTTTGACATTGACTCCTCTGTCTCAAGAAAATTCTTTCTACCTATGAGATATGAGTTCTATTATGTGTGGTTATGTGACCAACATACTCTAAATTCGTCATTGGAAAAAGGGTGGTAATCGATTTAGAGAATGTCAAGGACAAAAAAAATGAGTGGAAAAAGATTTGGAGATCCTATTCCTGTAAACAAAAACATATTGGATGAAAATCTCAAAAACAAGATTAATTCATGAAGTTGAAATTCTATTACCATGCATGTTGCGAACTTTTATTTAATTGAATTATTGAGGCTTAAAGATTAATTTCAGAAGACGATGTATTTACTTGAAAATTTTGTGTGAAATTGATGAAATTCTCTATGGATGATTATATTCTATAAATTTATTCATCATATCAAAATTTATGCTCCAATACTCAGTATTGATTTCTTTATTTGCTTGAGGACAAGCAAAGTTTGAGCCTTATGTGTTTTGATGACTACAAATTTCATAGTGTTTTGCATACTTATTTGGTAGTCTTTTGAGCCATAGTCTTACTCTTTTACTTTGCTTTTATACCCTTTTTTACCAAATCCTTCGGAATCTACACAATCTTTGGTTTTTAATCAATTTCAAGTAAAAAGGTATTATTATCACTGGTTTTTGAGCAATATCAATGCATGAATGAGTTCTAATCATCAAGAGGAGTCTACACAACAAATTTCAAGCCAAAATACACATTCTAGCTAAAATACGGCAGTACCGTATTTTGCATATGCACATCCACAGTACCGTATTTTCTGAGGTTTTTGACCAGAGAGTTTCAACAGAATTACGGCACCACCGTGGTCGTTTACACAGTGCCGTATATTTGGACAATTTTGACCAGAAGGTTTCGACAGGAATACAATAGTGCCGTATATTTATGCAACAATGTCACGGTACTGTATTCGCTGCCCAGATCTCATAGAAGGAAAATACGGCACTGCCGTATTCCGATTACGGTACCGTATTACAAAACCCAGAATTCTGAGTTTTCTGCCGCAAATTTAAAAACGTGATTTCTCAGAACTTAGGGTGCCAATTGAAGATCCGTAAAAAGGGTAAGTTTCAGAATAAGAAGGCGAAGAGTTGCAGAGCAAAAGCAACAATTTTGATCACGGATTCACGGCGAATTTCAGAGAAGGGCGGATTCGCTAGGGCTCGTCGGTTCTCAGCCCAGAAACCATCTCCGGCCACTATTTTTGATAGAGAGCTTCATCTGGTGAAGGAGAACATGCATCTCACGTTCCAGAGCGTTCGGAGTTGAATCGAAAGAGAAGTCGACACAACAGTGGTGATAGCGCTGTTCAAAACATATTGCGGGCTGTAATTTCATTACAGCCCTGTTTTGTTATCTTTCTTCCCTCTTTTCGATTCCTTGTCACTCTGAGAACATGTTTTATTGTAAATCCTTTCATCATGGTAGCTTAATCTTTTTATGGGACATGGGGGTGTAATCTCTTTGTTTCTTAATGGTTAGAAAATCCTAATTTTGTCAAACGGATTTTATTATGATAATTTTACTCTTGTGATTGATTGTTCTGTAATTCTCCCTTGTGTCTTAAATATCAGCATATTTTAGAATTTTGCGAAATAGACCGAGAGGTTGATTGTTTGAAATTCGGAACTCTAGAAATTATTGAGTTTGGAACTACCGTAAGAGATTAGGTTGTTCCTCAAATTCTGATTTTTACAGAACTATAATGCCTTGTTGATTTTATGACTCTTGGGATTGAGCTAATGTGTAGACTTGATTTGATATTGCAAGAGATTGAGTGTCGAGTCGTTGGAAACCCTTGAGTAAAACTAGTGTTGAGACTCGGATGCACGAGAGTGATCTTTGAGTCTCCACTTGAGGCGATCAACCCAGAATTTGGATGCACGAGAGTGATCCTTTAGTTCTTGGTTGATGGTTTACTTATTCTCTACATTGAATGGATCTTGCACGAGAGTGGGGATCGGTTCTTTGTAAGGTTATATGCGCGAGAGCGAGATAACTTACTTATGAAGTAAATTATACCTTTATCATGATAGAATTAGATTGGTAACCTTTATTTCCTTATAGTCATTAAAATTCTAAAGTAGCTAGTCCCAGTTTCTTCTCTGATATTTTCTCCGTGTTCTTTTCAATAGCTTGATTCACTATTTTTCCGATTGCCTAGCTAGCGAGAAATCGATTATTCAGTACTTGGCAACCAGGTCTCTGTGGTTCGATATTTTTATATTACTTTGAGTATCCGGGCACTTGCGGATACAACAATGTGCAAGAACGTGGTGGGCATATCTAATGCATGGATTTGATATGCTTGAGGCTCTCGTTGCCGATGGTGAAAATCTAGTCTCTAACGTGATTTGACTCCTAAAAATATTCTCAATAAATCCAATTGGTGGCTCGGTGCGCCCCCTCTATTGAAGATGGAATATGCATCGAATTTCTTTGAATGAGAGCTTCCTATCTTCATTTGTCATTCTGAATCTGATTTCTCCCTCAGCCGAACGATCCACATACTCATCCCAATCTACCTCCAAACTACTAAGAAACTCCAATACAATAGGTAGATAGGTTTGAGGTGTCATGTCAAAAAAATTATCTCAAAGCCATCTTGTCAAACATCCATAACACATCATCCTTCAATCCTAAGAGCTCCAATGCTCTTGTGTCAGTGTATTTTATCTTCACAACACGTCGGGTAAATAGTAGGTTGTATCGCGGTTCTTGAGCCTCATCTCGGAAAACAATCCCGAAAGGGTTTGGTGGAGGCACTGGAGGTTCAGCGGGGGCCTTCCCCTTTCTCTTCGAGACCATCCTCTTGACTGGTGACATGGCAATGGAAGCAAAAGCAGCAAAAACGTCTGAAGAAAACTGGAAATAAAAGTGTTACCAAAAGATGCGAAGAGGGCTGAAAATAGGGCTGGATTCAAGCTTCGAATCTGACTTTCTGGGTTGAAATCGAGCTTCAAAACAACTTGGGGAATGATCCTCTACCTCCTTTGAAGCCTTTTGGAGCTGGAAGCGGTTTGATCGACGCCCGGACGAAAGAAAATGAAAGGGGCAAAAACAGTGGCGGAAATGCAGCAGGCGAGCTCGATCGAGCTCGAAATCTCTCAAATCTTTGGTAGAAATCGGTTGGAAATCACCAAGAAAGGTCGCAAGAGGGTTAGGGAAGCAAGGAATTGAGAAAAACACAAGAGGTCGGCGTGAAATCAGGTGAAAGAACCCTAAAAACACAACGCCGAACCCTAAATACGGCACGTGAAAAGCATGGGGTCGAAAAGATTACGGCATCGTAAAGGGATTACCGTAGTGCCGTAAAATGGTAGCAAACTCTGGGTAGGAAAATTTTGCAAATTACGGTACCGTGAAAGGTTTACGGTAGTGCCGTATTTCGTTCAAAAATCTCAAAAGTTTCGGCAAGAAAATGACCCATTTTTACGGTACTGTGAAAAAGCCACGGCACTGCCGTAATCTTCAAAAATGCTCTAGTTGAAATCGCCCGAAAATATGGTACCGTGAAAATCGCCACGGTACTGCCGTAAAACGCTCAAAAACTCAAAAACTCTCTGTATGAAAACTGACAGAAATTACGATACCGTGAAATTTTCCACGGTAGTGACGTAATTTGTAAAAATTCATGAAAATAACTTTAAAATGTATCTAAAAACGGGAAAAAGAAAAATTAACCCTAAACAAAACAAATTGAGACAAAAATAAACTAAAAACAAAGGAAAAAGTGCTTGGGTTGCCTCCCAAGAAGCGCTAATTTAATGGTCATTAGCTTGACCGTTCTGTACTCAGATTTGCTCGTGGTTCATCAACTAGAAAATTCTCTCCTTCTCCAATTTTCTCTTCATGGTAGTAGTGTTTCAACCTCTGCCCATTAACTTTGAATGCTCCCTTCTCCTCACTCCATATATCAATGGCTCCATATGGATAGGTCTTCTTGACCTGAAAAGGTCCAGACCATCGAGATTTAAGTTTACCGGGAAAGAACCTCAACCTAGAATTAAACAAAAGAACGAAGTCACCTGGTTGGAATTCCTTTCTGAGTATGTGTCAATCATGCCACCTCTTAGTTCTTTCCTTATAGATCTTTGCGTTTTCATAAGAATTGTGTCTAATCTCATCGAGCTCGTTCAGTTGTAAATTTCGTTTTTCACTCGCGCTCTTCAAGTCAAAATTCAATGCTTTGATCGCCCAGAATGCCTTATGCTCGAGCTCTACAGGAAGGTGACATGATTTACCATAAATCAATTGAAAAGGAGACATACCTATCGGTGTTTTGAACGCAGTTCGGTATGCCCAAAGTGCATCATCAAGCTTGAAAGCTCAATCCTTCCTTGTTCTTGACATTGTTTTTTCCAATATCCCTTTAATTTCTCTATTTGATATCTCCACTTATCCACTTGTTTGGGGATGGTAAGGTATTGCAACTCTGTGATTCACCCCATATTTTCTAAGCAAAGCTGAAAATCTATGTTCACTAAAGTGGGAGCGTCCATCACTAATTACAACCCGTAGGATTCCAAATCATGGAAAGATAATCCTTTTAAATAATTTCACCACAACCCTAGTGTTGGGGGTATGCCCTTAAGGCTAATGTTTGAGGCCTTGGGATTGTAACAGTATCATGTAATAAACTCTTATGTTTATAAAGGCATGGTTGTTATTCAGGTTGTTATATTGTCTGCTGCAATAATTGTACTTCTGAATAATGTCTCAAAGCTGTTCAGCTGGGCTGACATGCTATAAAGTCCTTAGTCGAGATATCTTGGTGAACTTGAGACAGCCTTGATATGGTTAAGACTAATATGTGTTCTAATCTTATAGGATGCTTCGAGCATGGAATAAGATGTAGACTCATGGGTACATTGGATGTACTGGACAGACCCTACTAGGATATTCAATTGTCTGTCACAATGTGAATAATCCTTGAATGCGACAAGTGGCACATTTCCTCTGACTTGAGGTCGCTTGTGTTTCTAAATGATGATTGTCATTGTTTTGAGTTAGTTCAATATCATTTGAAACATAATGGTTATAGACTATCTTGGATGGTGAGCTTGAGTCATGTTAGGGCATTAGTGATAGACAAAGGATTGCCGTCTCTTTAATTAGAGTGTGATGTTCTAAAGGGGCCCCCTGGATGAGATGATTGAGAAAGTGTATGGCCATACCCAGATGACTATGTTCATCTGATCTAATCATGCTCATCATATTGGAGTTACAGGCTTGACATGCTTGTCCAATAAGAACATCCAGTGGCAAAGGAATTATGCATGCCTTGTGAATTGGATTCACACTTGTGCTGTTGTTTGGGTGTAGTCTTGGAAGACTCTTTTCTTTATATCGGGAGACAGTGATGTGTTGCTAGATACCCCTCACTGATCGTGATAACGTAAGTTATCGTTACCGACATTTAAAGGAAACCCTTAGAGTCGCACAATTTGATGATATGGCTTACTTAAGTCAGATCGTGTGGACTGAATTGTTTGGGTTCAGTTTAAAGGGATTTGAACTCTGATTGTAAGTGAGATCTGGTCTGATCATGTTTGATTGGTTAGGGCTTGAGATCGGTAAGCTTCGATCGAGAGAATAGATGCTAGATCAGTGAGATCAGGAGCATCAAGAGATCAACGGTCAGATCTTAAGCCTTATGGGTTTGTTATGATCTGGACTAGTTGCTTGGCTTGTTTGGTTTCTTAAACCGAACCAACTCGATTTGAACTGGCTCATTACATGAGCGCATGGTTCAAGTGATGAGAAAAATGCGCTTTGGGCAAACCCATAGTCGCATGAGCGCATGAACGTTGAGGCTTTCTATTTTTAGAAAGCATGTCTCTAAACGTGACCATGCCTCACGTTTTTCTCCCTGACGCCTATTGTCGCTCCTCTCTCTCGTGTCTCTGAGATTTCGAAGTGTTCGTGGAGTTGACGACAAGGAAGGAGATATCGCCAAGCAAGGATTCACTCTCTCATCCCTTTCTCATTCGATCAAGACTTCTTGGAACCTTGCTAGCACAAGGAGCACCAAGAAAGTAGGCGACATCATTTGTGTGCGCCACCTTTGGAGGAGATCCCTTTCTCTCTCTCCTTCCAAGACACCATCCAAGCGATGGCAATGGTATGGATCTTTTACTTCTATACAAGCATTCGGTAGTTGATTATATTATTCATGCCATGCGATCCTAGGAAACCCTAGATTCCGCCCATGCAATTTTATGTTTGCGCATGCTTTAGGGTTTCGCCCCTCTTATGGGAACCTACACCTAGAATCATTAGTAGGAGAAGCAATGGCTTCTACCCACTTGAAAACATAGTCTACCGCCACGAGTATATACTTGTTACCTCCAGACGATGGAAACGGTCCCATGAAATCAATACCCCAAACATCAAATATTTCAACTTCAAGTATTGTGGATAATGGCATCTCATTCCTTCTATTGATGTTCCCCATCCTCTAACAACTATCACAAGATAGTATAAAATTCCTTACATCCTTAAATAAAGTGGTCCAATAAAATCCAGATTGTAATACCTTAAAAACAGTCTTCTCAGTACTAGCATGCCCTCCATATGATATCCATGACACTGTAATATTCACTATATCTACATACCAAGGGGCCTTAACTTGATCAATCCTCAGAAGCTGTTCCTCAGGAAAGGAATCATTGATATCACCTTTATCATTTTCTACAATTATCCTTGAAAGATGATCTGCAACAATATTTTTAGTTTCTTTCTTGTCCTTGATTTCCAGGTCAAATTCTTGTAAAAGCAAAATCCATCTAAGCAGACACGGTTTACTGTCTTTTTTCTGCATCAAATACTTAACCGCTGCATGATCAGTGTACACCACAACTTTTGAATTTATCAAATAAGATCTGAATTTATCAAATGCAAAAACTATAGCTAACAGTTCCTTCTTAGTGGTGGTGTAATTCCTCTGTGTCTTATCCAAAGCTTTACTAGCATAGTAGATCACATAAGGCTTCTTTTCCTTTCTTTGTCCTAGAACTGCTCCAAAACTATTCCCTGTCTAACCATAAAGTGACACTTCTCCCAGTTAAGGACAAGGTTAGTTTCCTCACACCTCTGCAAAACTCGAGATAAATTAGCCAAGTAGTCATCAAAGGAAAAACCATAAACAGAAAAGTCATCCATGAAAACATCCATAAAATCCTCAATAAATTTAGAAAATATAGCCATTATACACCTCTGAAAGGTAGCAGGTGCATTACACAATCCAATAGGCATCCTCCTATAAGCAAATGTACTATATGGGCATGTAAATGTGGTCTTATCTTGATCATTAGGATGAATAGGAATTTGAAAAAAATCCTAAATAGTCATCATGAAAACAAAAATAAGAATGTTTTGCAAGTCTCTCAACCATATGATCAATAAAAGGTAAGGGAAAATGATCTTTCCTAGTGGCAGTATTTAATTTCCTATAGTCAATGCACATATACCAACTAGTAACTGTTCTAACAGGTATCAATTCATTATCCTTATTTTTCATAACTGTGACACCCCCTTTTTAGGAACACAATGTACAGGACTTACCCACTTACTATCAGAGATAGGGTAGATAATACTTGCATCTAGCAACTTCAACACTTTCTTCTTTATAACTTCCTTCATAGATGGTTTGAGTCTTCTCTGGAAATCCACATGTGGCTTATGCTCATCCTCCATATGAATCATGTGCATATAAAAAGAAGGATTAATTCCTTTCAAGTCATCAATGGTATACCTAATTACCTTTCTATGAACCCTCAACTCCTTCAAGAGCAGATCAGTTTCCCTTTTATCTAATTGAGCATCAACAATCACAGGGTAAGTAGAGTTAGGACCAAGAAATTCATATCTAAGGTTATCAGGTAAAGCTTTCAATTCAACTTTTTGGAATCTTTTTTTTTTCATTATCAAATGTAGCACAGTCTAAAATATCATGAGTTTCATTACAAGAATCATCATCAAAGTCAGAATCATCAATTTCAGCATATGAATTTTCACAAGAATCAAAAGTAGAATCAGAACAAGAATCAAACAAAAAACTAAGATCATAAACCACATCATCAACAGCATGAACAGTACAGCAAGAACTAGCATATGCGGGTTTTTTCAATGAATTATTCAAATCAAACTTAATTTTATTATCACCAATATTCAGAGTGAGTTTACCGTTCTTTACATCAATTAGTGCTCCAGCAGTGGCTAAGAACGGTCTACCAAGAATAATAGGAATTTTTGCATCTTCCTCCATCTCAAGAACCACAAAATCAGTAGGTACAAAATACTTACCAACTTGGATAGGAACATCCTCAAGAATACCTACTAGATACTTCACTAAGCGATCGGTGAGTTGCAAAGATATTGAAGTTGGCTTATGAGCTCCCATATCCAGTTTCCTGCATACAGATAAAGGCATTAGACTCACACTGGCTCCAAAGTCACATAAGGCTCGGTCGAAGGCAACACTCCCAATCAAACAAGGGATAGAGAAACTACCTGGATCCTTTAATTTCGGTGGTAACTTATTTTGAATAAGAGCACTGCATTCCTCAGTTAATGCCACAGTACCATAGTCCTCTATTTTTCTTTTATTGGATAAAATTTCCTTTTAAAATTTTGCATATGAAGGCATATGAGATAATGCATTAGTAAATGGAATATTAATGTACAACTTTTTCAACACTTCCAAAAATTCCCCAAACTGTCTATCCAACTTAGCTTGCACAATCCTCTAGGGAAAAGGAATAGGTGGCCTATATGGTGGTGGAGAACTAAGTCTAGGAATCTCAACTTCACAAGGCAAGTCACCATTCTGTGAAGGTTCATCCTCCTTGGAAGGTGGAGAGCTAGAATGGGACTGCACATGCGCAGGTTGTGATTCCAAAACTGGTTCAGTGCTAGGTCTAACATTAGGCTCTTCCTCATCATAATCTAATGGTCCCCTTGGATCCCCTAATTGTTTTCCACTCCTAGTTGTCATAGCGTTACAATGTTCCCCAGGGTTAGTCTCAGGTTTGGCAGGTAATTTTCCTGGAGGTCTATAAGGTGTACTAGCCTATTGTGCTATCTGAGTCTCTAAAATTTTATTGTGAGCAACAACACCATCCAACCTAGAGTTAATTTGTTTAATGCTCTCTGTGACTTCCTCATTTTGTTTCATCTGGGCCCCCATGAATCTCGCAAACATATCCTCTAAACTTGATTTATGGGGCTGACTCTGATTTGGATGTCTCTGATTATCCCCCCCCCCCCCCTATTCTCATTTTGTCCACTAGCATGATTATTACTTTTCCAGGATAGGTTAGGATGGTTCCTCCAACCAGGGTTACAGGTATTGGAGTAAGGGTCATTACTTCTACCTTGATTGTAACCCCCTACTGCATTAATTTGCTCACTACCCTGATCAATAATAACTTTACACTCTTCAGCATAGTGCCCATGGTTCCCACATACATCACAAACAATAGAAGAGATAGTAGCAGTTTGCATCTGAAAAGAATCAAAACGATTACACAAAAAATCTACATTTTCTGCTAGAGAGCGCCAACCATCACTATCATTCTTACCATGAGGAGGACGATAAAACACTCCTCTCTCAGTAGTCCATTGGTTGTGATTTAGTGTCATCTCTTCAATCAAAGCATAGGCATCTTCAACAGTCTTCTTCATCAGTGCTCCCCCTGCAGCAGCATCAACAGTTAAGTGAGTGTTGTAAAGCAAACCATTATAGAAAGTTTGAATTAAAATCCAATCTTCTAATACATGGTGAGGGCACTTCTGTTGTAACTCATTGAAGCGCTCCCATGCTTCACTAAGTGATTCACCATCCCTCTGTGCAAAGCCGGTGATTTGGTTCCTCAACTGAATCATCTTACTAGGAGGAAAGTACTTAAGCAAGAAGGCATTTGATAACCGCTCCCAAGTAGTGAATGTTCCAGTTGGATGTGAATGTAATCAAGCTTTTGCTTTGTTCCTGAGAGAAAAAGGAAATAGTCTTAATCTAAGAGCATCATCAGATACACCATTAATTTTTATGGTATCACAAAATTCAAGAAAAAGAGATAAGTGTTGATTTGGATCTTCCAGAGGAGATCCTCCAAACTGGTTCTGTTGGATCATTAATAGGAACGCTGGTTTAATCTCAAAGTTGTTTGCATCAATTGCAGGCCTAGTAATGCTGGAACGAATTCTCTATGTACTCGGGGCTGCATAGTCTCTAAGTGTTCTTCTCTCCGCCATGATGGATTCTTCTTCTCTCCCTTCTGCAAACCTCAATTTCCTACACAATCTAAGAGTTTTATTAATTTCAAGATCAAAAGGAACTAATGGTCCTGACCTAAGATTCCTGCGCATAAACAAGTAAAAAGTCAAAAAAGTTTAGATTTTTCAGAAAATAAAAGAAAACTAGAATCTATCACAGAAAATACTAAAAAGAAAAACAAAAGGCTTAGTCTAGCAATACTATCAATTATATCAATATTAACAAAACCAAGGTCCCCGACAACGGCGCCAAAAACTTGTTATAGTCCGCAAGTACACAGATACTCGAAGTAATATTTAAGATATCGAACCACAGAGACCTCGTTGTAAAGTACTGATGAATTGAGTTTTCACTAGCTAAGCGAATCGAGAATTATGAAAATAACGATCGAACAGTATACGAAAAATCAGAGTGAGAGAATTGGGACTACGGGTTTATCCACCTTAATATTTATGACTATATATAATTAAAGATTCATCAATCTATTTTCGTTATGGTAAAGATATAGCTTACTTAATAAAGAAATTAACTCATTCTCGCGCAGTTAATCTACAAAGAACGATCTTCACTCTCGTGCAAGATCCATTCAATGTTTAATAAAAGTAAACTTTGATCAAAGAGATTAAGAATCACTCTCGTGCATTCTATCTCAATATCAAGATCTCAAGCAAAACTAAGTACTCTCGTACCTTAGTATCACAGGTTTTACTTAAGGGGTTCTAACAATCTAACATCTATCTCTAGCATATTTTCAAGTTTAAAACAGCAATAATCTCTAGGTCAAGACATCAACAAGAGTTAAACTTCTAAAATCTAAAAATAAGAACACAACTAGTCTCTTATGATGAGTTCCTATTATAAATTTCAGGGTTCCAAGTTTCGTGATATCATCTTCTCAGTCCATAACACAAAATTCTAAGACATGTTAATGCAATGATACTAGAAATGATTAAAGGCATAAATTACTTAAGTAAAATTACCATACCAAAAATATATTGATGCAAGAAAAAAATCATCTAGTCATTGAAATATCAAGGGGATTAAACCCCCATGTCCCAAAGCAAGGTTTAAGCTAGCATGATGGAAGAATTACATCAAAATATGGTTTTTGAATGATTAGAAATCGTAAGGGAGGAGTAAAAGTTACAAAATAGGGTTGTAATCTAAATTACACCCCGTAATTTGCCTCGAAGTCATGATGAACAGTGTCGCGGCCGCGTTTTTGATGATTTCTCCCTCGATCGATCTGCTATCGCTCTGAAACTTTTGTGGTGTGTTCCTATTCCTCACGCGAAGCTTCCTTTCAAAAATCGTGGCTGGAGATGGTCTGTGCAACAAACGGCGATGAACCCTAGCGCGGCGGCGATTCCCTGAAATTCTCTATGAATACATGATAAAAATTGTTCCTTTTGCTTCGCAAATCTTCGCTACTTATCTTGAGTCTTCCCCTTTTCTCGGATCTTCAATTGGTGCCCTAAATCTCGAGAAATCATGTTTTTAAGGTTTCGGCGAAAAAATCAGAAATCTGGGTGCAAAATTACGGTACTGTGAAAAACGTCACGGTACTGCCGTAATTTTGCCTCAGAAGTTCTGTAAGGAATTCGTCTGAAATTACGGTACCATGATGATTTGACCCAAAATTACGATAGTGTCGTATTTCTCTTGGTTGACTCTGAAAGTTTCTGTGTGAAATCGTCTAGAATTACGACACCATGAAAATATTTACGATAGTGCCGTATTTTGCCTAAAGCCTCTGGTCGGATTTGCTGAAATTACGGCATCGTAATGAATTTGACCAAAGACTTGAAATTTGATGTGTAAACTCCTCTTGATGATTAGAACTCGTTCATTCATTGAAATTGCTTGAAAACCGATGATAATGATACCTTTTTGCCTGAAATTGATCAAAAACAAAGAAAGGTGTAGATTCCGTAAGTCTTTGGAAAATAAAGTATAAAAATAAAGCAAAGGAGCAAGATTATGACTCAAAAGACTAGCAAATGAGTACGAAAAATACTATGAAATTTAGAGTCATCAACAACGTCAAAGAAACCTACAGGGTCGCACACCTTGATACTCGAGTTCTCGTATTGATCGGGAAGCCTTATGATTGAGTTATTGGATAACTCGAATCTATTTGGGAGATTTAATCAGGGCCAATGGGCCTGATGAGATGGAAGAGAGTTATTGGAGCCAAACTTCATTTTTGGCAGGTTGACCTGAAATTGACCAAGATTAGTCACATTTTGATTAGGGTTGCATTGGATTGGATCCAATGGCTTAAACAACCCATGTAATGAAGTTAGGGCTAGATCATTACCCAATGAAGCCCAATAACAAGTTGTCATGAAGAGATAATTGGCTAAAAGTGTATAATGGGGAAAAAACTTTGCCCCATTGGTGCTGTTGTGATCCGAAAGGACACACTTTTAAATACAAGCAGGTAGACTCGTTTTAGGTGTCGCGACCAAAGGTATTGGCGTACAGGGCTATTGTCACTCCCTGGCACGGCTCCAAAAACTTGTTGTCCCTAACTTGTAGTGTCCGCAAGTGCACGGATACTCGAAGTAATAAAGTAAATATTGATCCCACAGAGACCTATGCTGTCAAGTACCAAATAATTGATTTCTTCCTATCTAGGAAATCAAATAAAAAAGCAAGTAGAGAGCGAAAACACACGGGAAAATAATAACAGAGAAAAATTAGGACTAGGGTTTCGTTCTCTTGGATTTTCATGACTAGATATATAAAGATGTTCATCAATCAAATTCTAATATGATAAAGAATTAATTTACTTCAAAAAGGGATTATCTCACTCTCGTGCAGATAACCAAGTAGAGATAAATCCTCACTTTCGTGCAAGATTCATCCCAGGCTGAGGATGTTGGGAATGCCCGGGCTATAAGAAAACGAAAACAGCGGAAGCGAGCCCGAAACGAGATTCCTAATTCAACAAGGACCGACTTACAAAGAATACAAGGGAAGTGATAGGGGCAGTACCATATCAAGCAACTTTTAGAAGTGGCCGATGATGAAGACGCGCAAGGGCTCGTCCTCTACAATCGCGTACACACGGACTCCTCGAATCCTCTCCAATCTCTTCGCTGGGTGCTAGCCCCGGAAGATGAGATCCACCCCTCTAGCCTTCTCAACTTGCGCCACTACCAAGGAGAAGAAAGGATGGTGGTGACAAGGGGTGGGAAGCACTGCCACTTGTCCCAACCTTTGATGCCGAAAAACTTTTATTGTTGTCACCTCCTAGACCCTCACGCCAAGGAGCAGAGGGGAGGTGACAACTAGAGACAAGAGAAGAGTCTAGTACAAAAGAATCTCCCAGGTGGGCCTCTCTATTTATAATAGCAGAGCCAGACGCACACTGGAGATACTTCCCATGTGGGATAATGAGCATAGGCGCCTACTCACAATTACGCGTCATGGGTTCGAATCCCCGCATACGTAATTAATTGTAAATGCGCCCAAGCATAGGCGCCTACTCACAATTAAGCATCATGGGATCGAATCCCTGCATACACAATTAATTGTAAATTATGCCCAGACTTATTAATTAGCCAAGAGAAAAATTCTCTTGCCAATTAATAATTTTATTTTATTCATGTGACTAAAGTGCCAAGCCCAAACTTGCACCCAGACCCTTGTTTGACTCATTTTGATAACATAGGTCAACAGAGGTCAAACGTGGTCCACTAGAGTCAACTAGTGGTCAAACATGAACTAAACTAAAATATCATCCTCTCTATAAAAGTCTCAATGCATCAGTTCCCCAAAAGATCCGAATCACACAATGATTCGATCAGAGGCTAAACGATCAGTATTAGAACTCGAGTGTCAAGGTGTGCGACCCTGTAGGTTCTTCAGACATTGGCGGTGATGATTAAATCAAACATGATCAGACCAGATTTCACTTCCAATCAGAGTTTAAACTCCTTTAAACTGAACCAAAACCATTCAGTCCACACGATCTGACATAAGTAAGCCATATCATCAAATTGTGCGACCCTAAGGGTTTCCTTCAATGTCGGTAACGATAACTTACGTTATCACGATAAGAGAGGGGTATCTAGAAACACATCACTGTCTCCCGATATGAAGGAAAGAGTCTTCCAAGACTACACCCAAACCATAGGACAAGTGTGAATCCAATTCACTTGACATACATGTTTCCTTTGCCACTGGATGTTCTCATTGGACAAGCGTGTCAAGCCTGTAATTCCAATATGATGAAAATGATTAGATCAGATGAACATAGTCATCTGGGTATGGCCATACACTTTCTCAATCATCTCATCCAGGGGGCCCCTTTAGAACATCACACTCCAACAAGGAGAGGCAATCCTATATCTATCACTAGTGTCCTAACATGACTCATGCTCATTATCCAAGATAATCTATATGAAAGTACCCCTTAAACTAAGGGGGGTCCCCTTCTAGGGGGAGCGAAAACCCTAGGCAGTGGCGCATAAAATTTTTGGGCAGCGGATTAGGGTTTCAAGAATCGGTTCATGTGATATGATCAACCAAATGGAAACGATTGCATGTAAGAGATAAAACTCATACCATAGCCATTTCGAATGGCGCCTAGGAAGCAAAGATCAAAGCAGATCTTCTCCAGAGGTGACGCACACAGTTGATGTCGCCTACTCCTCTTTGCGATCCTTGTGCTAGCAAGATCCAAAGAAGTCTTTGATCGAAAATGAGAAAGGGATGAAGAGATCTTTTCTTTGCCGATTTCTCCTCCAAATCCAAGGCGTCGTCACCCACGGAAAAAACAAGAGGAATGCGTTCAAGTGGCGAGAATAGAGAGAGCACTCTCTTTCGAACGTGAGTGTCTCCAAGTGGAGATCATGGTTGCTAAAAATAGCACCACTAACCGCCCAACATGTTCACGCCAAGTGAACTTGTCGCCAATGCTTGAACCATTTTGGTTTAATTTAATTTTGGTTCAATTACCAAATAAACCAAACGACATGGCCTAGATCATATTAAAACCCTAAGGTTCCAGATCTAGCCGTTGATCTCTATGATGCTCCTGATCTGACCGATCTAGCATCTCTTCTCTCGATCGAAGCTTACCGATCTCAAGCCCTAATCAATCAAACATGATCAGACCAGATCTCACTCACAATCAGAGATTAAATCCCTTTAAACTGAACCCGAAACAATTCAGTCCACACGATCTGACTTAAGTAAGCCATATCATCAATTGTGCGACCCTGAGGGTTTCCTTAAAACATCGGTAACGATAATTTACATTATCACAACCAGTGAGGGGTATCTAGCAACACATCACTGTCTCCCGATATCAAGGAAAGAGTCTTCCAAGACTTCACCCAAAAACAGCACAAGTGTGAATCAATTCACAAAGCATACATATTTCCTTTGCCACTGGATGTTCTTATTGGACAAGCCTGTCAAGCTCGTAACTCCAATATGATGAGCATGATTAGAACAGATGAGCACTGTCACCTGGGTATGGCCATACACTCTCTCAATCATCTCATCCAGGGGGCCCCTTTAGAACATCACACTCCTTAAACAAGGAGACGGCAATCCTATGTCTATCACTAGTGCTCTAACCTGATTCAAGCTCACCATCCAAGATAGTCTATAATCATTATGTTTCAAATGATATTGAACTACCTCAAAACAATGACAATCATCATTTAGAAAACACAAGTGATCTCAAGTCAGAGGAAATGTGCCACTTGTCTTAATCAAGGAATATTCACATTGTGACAAACAATTGAACATCCTAGTAGGGTCTGTCCAGTACATCCCATGTACCCATGAGTCTACATCTTATTCCATGCTCGAAGCATCTTATAAGATTAGAACACATATTAGTCTTAACCATATCGAGGCTGTCTCATGTTTACCAAGATATATCGACTAAGGACATAATAGCATGTCAGCCCAGCTGAACAGCTTTGAGACATTATTCAGAAGAACATATATTGCAGCAGACAATGTAGCTAACTGAATAACAACCATGCCTTTATAAACACATAGAGTTTATTACATGATACTTGTTACATTCCCATAGGCCTCAAACATTAGCCTTAAGGGCATACCCCAACAATCTCCCACTTGCACTTAATCTAATGGTTGAGAAATCTCAAACGCATATTATTACAGTGCTTCTCATGCTTCTGCTGCGCCAGAGGCTTGGTAAGCGGGTCTGCCAGATTGTCATCTGTATGAACCTTGCATACTTTGATCTCGCCACGATCTATGATCTCCCTGATCAAATGAAACCGTCTCTGTATGTGCTTGGACTTCTGGTGCGACCGTGGTTCCTTTGCCTGTGCGATTGCTCCAGTGTTATCACAGAAGATAACCAAAGGATCTGCACACGAAGGAACGACACCAAGTTCTCTCACGAACTTACGAATCCACACTGCCTCCTTGGATGCTTCCGAGGCTGCAACATACTCGGCTTCTGTTGTGGAATCAGCAACAGTTGACTGTTTGAAACTTTTCCACACCACTGCACCTCCATTCAAGCTAAAAACATAGCCTGATTGCGATCGGAAATCATCCTGGTCAGACTGGAACGAAGCGTCAGTATATCCTTCAATACTGAGTTCTTCCTGACCACCATATATCAAGAACATATCTTTGGTCCTCCGCAGATATTTTAAAATGTTCTTGACTGCAATCCAGTGCGCCATACCTGGATTACTCTGGTAACGACTGGTTACGCTTAACCCGTAAGCAACGTCTGGGCGAGTACACAACATCGCATACATTATAGAACCAATAGCCGAAGCATAAGGCGTATTGTTCATTTCATCTTTCTCAGTCTGTGTTTGTGGACACTGACTCTTAGAAAGATTCAGACCATGTCTGACTGGAAGATATCCTCGCTTAGAATTCTCTAAGTGAAATCTCTCCAGGACCTTATCGATGTAAGTACTCTGGCACAGCCCGAGAAGCCTCTTAGATCTATCCCTGTAGATCTTCACACCTAACACATAGGCTGCTTCTCCTAGATCTTTCATCTGGAAACATTTCCTCAGCCATGCCTTAACAGCATGCATTTCAGGAATGTCGTTTCCAATGATCAAGATATCATCGACGTAGAGGACTAGGAAAGTAATCACGCTCCCACTAAACCTCTTATATACACACGGGTCATCCTCGTTCTTGATGAAACCAAATTCAGTAACTGATTCATCAAAACGAATATTCCAGCTTCTTGATGCTTGTTTAAGTCCATAAATGGACTTCTTTAACTTGCATATTTTATGACGATCTGCTGGATTAGTGAAACCTTCTGGTTGTGTCATATACACATCCTCATCCAGATTTCCATTAAGGAAAGCTGTTTTCACATCCATCTGCCATATCTCATAATCATAATATGCAGCTATCGCGAAAAGAATCCGAATAGACTTAAACATGGCTACAGGTGAGAAAGTTTCATCATAATCTATCCCGTAGATTTGTTTGAAACCTTTCGCAACTAGCCTGCCTTTATAGGTAACTACGTTACCATCCATGTCAATCTTCTTCTTGAAGATCCATTTACAGCCTATAGGGATAACTCCCGGAGGCGGATCAACCAAATCCCAGACTTGGTTATCTGACATGGAGTCCATCTCGGCGCGCATAGCCTCAAGCCATCTCGCTGACTCTGGTCCACTGACCGCATCCGCATAAGTAAGGGGTTCATCATTGTCAATGATGTAGACTCCGTCATAGCGCTCAGGCTGTCGACGAATCCTACCCGATCTTCGCGGTTCCCGTGATGTCTGAGCCTCAGGTTGTTCAATAACCTGTTCTACCGGCTCAGGCTCATCCAACTGTGCTTGATCACTTTGTCCTTCTTCTGGATTCTCATCCAGCTTTATTTCTCTCCCACTGGCCTCTTGCAGAAGAAACTCCTTCTCAAGAAATATGGTCGTCCGAGCAACAAAAACCTTGTTCTCATTGGGATCGAAGAAATAATAACCCTTAGTTTCCTTAGGGTAACCGACAAAGATACATTTGTCAGATCTGCTCTCTAGTTTCCCAGAGGCGAGCTTTTTAACATAAGCCTCGCAACCCCAGATCCTGATAAATGTCAAGCTCGGCTGTTTCCCATACCATAACTCATATGGCGTCTTTGAAACTGCCTTGGATGGCACTCGGTTTAGTACCTTTGCAGCTGTTTCCAGCGCAAAACCCCAAAAGGAGTATGGAAGAGTAGCCTGACTCATCATAGAACGAACCATATCAAGTAACGTTCTATTTCTCCTCTCGGACACACCATTCCATTGCGGTGTTCCTGGTGGAGTGAGCTGTGAGATAATCCCACACTCCTTTAGATAGTCAGTAAATGCATGACTTAGGTATTCACCACCTCGATCTGAGCGAAGTGCCTTGATATTACGGCCTAGCTGATTTTGTACTTCATTCTTGAACTCTTTGAACTTGTCAAAAGATTCACTCTTATGTCTCATCAGATAGACATACCCATATCTACTGAAATCATCAGTAAATGTAATGAAGTACTGATAGCCACCTCTGGCATGTTTACTAAATGGCCCACACACATCACTGTGTATGAGGTCAAGTAAACCTGAAGCCCTTTGACCTTTATTAGGAAAAGGTGACTTCGTCATTTTACCCATCAAACAAGCTTTGCATGTATCAATCTCCTTATAGGAGAATGATCCCAGCAGTCCATGATCATGCAACCGCTTAATGCGTTTCTCGTTAATATGGCCTAAACGACTATGCCATAGCAAGGTGCTGTCATCAGCATACTTGGCTTTCTTAATATCAACATTCTGTATAGAACTTTCCATGTCCAACATGAATAACCCATTATTAATTGAACCAGTTGCATAAACAATATTATCATATGACAAAACACACTTTGAAATATTGCATTCAAAGGAAAACCCCTTCCTTACAAGAGCAGGAATGGAGATAATATTTTTAGTTATACTGGGAACAAAATAACAACTGTTTAGTTCCAATACAATTCCAGATGGTAAAGTAATGAAGTAGTCTCCTACAGCAACAGCAGCAACCCGTGCCCCGTTTCCAACGCGTAGGTCCACCTCATGCTGTCCCACCTGCCTTCTTCTCTTGAGTTCCTGCACATTTGAACAAATGTGAACTCCACATGCAGTGTCCAACACCCATGATACAGAAGAAGAATACATGACCTCAGTCACGAATATACCTGAGCCAGAAGCAAAGCTTCCCCTCTTATCTCCTTGGAGCGCTTTACAGTCCTTTTTCCAGTGACCCAGCTGGCCACAGTGGAAACACCTGTATTCCTTAGACCGCTTCACCTTCTGCTTCAGAGCCTTGCTGTAATTCTTGACCGGGGCCTTGCCCTTCTTCCCCTTCTTCTTGTTCCTGGAAGGAACCATCAAGACAGAGGTTGAAGGCTTACCCTTCAGAGTTTCCTCAGTGGTCAAGAGCATATTCAGCAGCTCTGCCGGAGTACAATCGATTTTGTTCATATTAAAATTAATAATGAACGCGTCGAATGATGGCGGGAGAGACTGCAGAATAATGTCCACAGCAAGCTCCTGGTTGATGGTATGCCCCAGTTTCTCTAGAGCCTCCTTGTGCCCAATCATCTTGAGCACGTGAGCTCCCACTGGGCTCCCTTCAGCCAGTTTGCTCTGAAAGAAGAGCTTCGTCAAATTATAGCGTTCAGTCCTCGCCTGTGCAGCATACAACATCTTGAGGTTTGTAATCATGTCTCTAGCCGACATGTCCTCATGCTGACGCTGCAGCGGTGGCGTCATAGACGCTAACATCAGGCAAGCGACATCAATGCTATCATTGACGTGCTTTTCATAGGCTTCCCGAACCGCCCTTGCGGCGTTCGGAGCGGGCTGCGGCGGTATCGCCGTCTCGAGGACATACAGTTTCCTCTCTGCCTTAAGAACGATCTTAAGGTGTCCAAACCAGTCAGAGAAGTTCGGCCCAGCAAACTTCTCTCTTTCCAGTAGGGATCGCACATTGAAGTTCATGGTGTTCGTTGCTGCAGGTATCTACAACAATGCAAGAACAGCAAGGTCAGTATCAATGTATAAGAATCAATCAGGACTTAAGAAAGATTCTTTTTCTCACTATTTTATCAGGCGTGAAAAATCCAGCAAAACAGCCCGAAAGAGTAGAACTCTTTTAGTGAGATGGGATCCAGATTTCATACTTGGTCTCCGCGTCCCGCTCAGGCGAGATAAGATGCACAGAGAGTACAAGCACTAGTTTCTGGTAGGCAGTCCCTGCCGATCGCCAACCCGTGCGATTCCCCTTCATCTGGGCAGTCCAGCAGACTGTGCCAACTGAGTTGGTACAACACAATCTCTGACCCCACCGATGGCTGCCTCCATGTGCTACCATATGCGCCACATATGTAGCCTACACGGTCAAGCTGACCCGACCTACTCCCTGGACCACCATGTGCTATGCTGAGCAACGAGAAGGGATAAATCCCTGCTCTGTAACACACAGGTGTAATCCCGCACCGTCTGAAGATAGATGGACGTGCCCACTGAGTGGGTACAACACGGCTCCAACGATAATCAGAACAGTGAGGTTTCGCGTCAGAAGGCTTACGAGCTTGATATTTAATCGTTGGATTTTAACGGTCTTTTATCTTCTTGCCTATCATGCAATTCCTATGGTGATAGCAGAAGATAAATTTACTCATGCAATTCTAATATAAAGCAATAAAAGAAAGCATGTGTCTTTTGTGGTAAAAGCCCATAGCCCTAGTGAGACCTTAACCTAACTTAAGTCTACACTTGCTCTTTATGGGTCTTTAGCTGCTCATCTGGCCCAAACCTGGGCCCAAGCGCCAACTGCAGCTCTGGTGCGCCCACCAGGAATTTGCGCCTGGTCCTAGGGTCGAACCCTAGACCTCCCACCTGGTCCAGCCACTGCTGCATGCGCTTCTGCCAAGTGTGCATTGTGCTCTTGTCTAATTAAATTACAAATTTAACTATCTAGACAAGAGTGACACGCAGGTCACTTTCACATTATAAATTAATTAAAATTGTGATACGCAGATCACATAAAGAAAATTAATTTACAACATATAATCCAGGCACGCAGGCCCCAGCACAGCACACATTAAAAACGGGCAGCCCACATAAGACTAAATAAACAAGCAGATGCAACAACCATCATGTGATCCAGTCAGGAAAAATAAATTTTTAAAAAACCCCTTGGGATCGATTTTTTTTTTTATTAATTTTTCCTTATTTGCCCCACAACCTTACAATGGTCCATTACTAGGGATCCACTCATCCAACCTAGTCAGATCCACTGCCCTAGCATGCACCAAGTCCTAACTGACTTGAGTCGACCAAAAGGTCAACCATGCATGCACCAAGGCTGAACGACCACACTGAGGTCTGGCAAGCGGGCGTGACCCCGGGCCTAACTCAGGTGCGTTCATCAGTTGTCTCAATCAGACATCGCTACACACCTGTCTGCAGTCGACCTATAGCCACCACAGGCATGCGCCAAGGTGCTAACTGGTCGACCCATTCAGGCTGTCAGATAGTCTGATCAGACATGTTTGGATCTAACCTAGGGGGTGACTTCAACCCTAATAACCCATCTAAGGGTTTAATGTAGGAGCATTAGATCTAAGGTGAAACGCGCATGTGATCAAGGTTTTAGAAAAACTTACAAAAACATGCCCAACAACAACATGCGCAATGGAGAAAATAACATCTATACAAATCATGAATTTTCGCCAACTTAGATAATCGCATGTAACCTATAGATCTATTATAATGCGCATACATGGATCATATGACATATCATGGCAATCATAAACAAGCATGAAACATCAGGCTCTGATACCAATTGAAAGTACCCCTTAAACTAAGGGGGGTCCCCTTCTAGGGGGAGCGAAAACCCTAGGCAGTGGCGCATAAAATTTTTGGGCAGCGGATTAGGGTTTCAAGAATCGGTTCATGTGATATGATCAACCAAATGGAAACGATTGCATGTAAGAGATAAAACTCATACCATAGCCATTTCGAATGGCGCCTAGGAAGCAAAGATCAAAGCAGATCTTCTCCAGAGGTGACGCACACAGTTGATGTCGCCTACTCCTCTTTGCGATCCTTGTGCTAGCAAGATCCAAAGAAGTCTTTGATCGAAAATGAGAAAGGGATGAAGAGATCTTTTCTTTGCCGATTTCTCCTCCAAATCCAAGGCGTCGTCACCCACGGAAAAAACAAGAGGAATGCGTTCAAGTGGCGAGAATAGAGAGAGCACTCTCTTTCGAACGTGAGTGTCTCCAAGTGGAGATCATGGTTGCTAAAAATAGCACCACTAACCGCCCAACATGTTCACGCCAAGTGAACTTGTCGCCAATGCTTGAACCATTTTGGTTTAATTTAATTTTGGTTCAATTACCAAATAAACCAAACGACATGGCCTAGATCATATTAAAACCCTAAGGTTCCAGATCTAGCCGTTGATCTCTATGATGCTCCTGATCTGACCGATCTAGCATCTCTTCTCTCGATCGAAGCTTACCGATCTCAAGCCCTAATCAATCAAACATGATCAGACCAGATCTCACTCACAATCAGAGATTAAATCCCTTTAAACTGAACCCGAAACAATTCAGTCCACACGATCTGACTTAAGTAAGCCATATCATCAATTGTGCGACCCTGAGGGTTTCCTTAAAACATCGGTAACGATAATTTACATTATCACAACCAGTGAGGGGTATCTAGCAACACATCACTGTCTCCCGATATCAAGGAAAGAGTCTTCCAAGACTTCACCCAAAAACAGCACAAGTGTGAATCAATTCACAAAGCATACATATTTCCTTTGCCACTGGATGTTCTTATTGGACAAGCCTGTCAAGCTCGTAACTCCAATATGATGAGCATGATTAGAACAGATGAGCACTGTCACCTGGGTATGGCCATACACTCTCTCAATCATCTCATCCAGGGGGCCCCTTTAGAACATCACACTCCTTAAACAAGGAGACGGCAATCCTATGTCTATCACTAGTGCTCTAACCTGATTCAAGCTCACCATCCAAGATAGTCTATAATCATTATGTTTCAAATGATATTGAACTACCTCAAAACAATGACAATCATCATTTAGAAAACACAAGTGATCTCAAGTCAGAGGAAATGTGCCACTTGTCTTAATCAAGGAATATTCACATTGTGACAAACAATTGAACATCCTAGTAGGGTCTGTCCAGTACATCCCATGTACCCATGAGTCTACATCTTATTCCATGCTCGAAGCATCTTATAAGATTAGAACACATATTAGTCTTAACCATATCGAGGCTGTCTCATGTTTACCAAGATATATCGACTAAGGACATAATAGCATGTCAGCCCAGCTGAACAGCTTTGAGACATTATTCAGAAGAACATATATTGCAGCAGACAATGTAGCTAACTGAATAACAACCATGCCTTTATAAACACATAGAGTTTATTACATGATACTTGTTACATTCCCATAGGCCTCAAACATTAGCCTTAAGGGCATACCCCAACACTATAAGCATTATATTTCAAATGATATTGAATTACCTCAAGACAATGCCAATCATCATTTAGAAACACAAGCGATCTCAAGTCAGAGGAAATATGCCACTTGCTTGCATATAAGGATTATTCACATTGTGACAAACAATTGAATATCCTAAGTAGGGTCTGTCCAGTACATCCAATGCACCTATGTGTCTACATCTTATTCCATGCTCGAAGCACCCTATAAGATTGGAACACATATTAGTCTCAATCATATCAAGGCTGTCTCATGTTCACCAAGATATCTCGACTAAGGACAATGCTAATGTCAGCCAAGCTGAACACCATTGAGACATTATTCAGAAGTAGACATAACAGCAGCAGATAATGTAACAACCTGAATAACAACCATTGCCTTTATAAACTTATACATAGTTTATACATGATACTGAAATCATCCCAAAGGCCTCAAACATTAGCCTTAAGGGCATACCCCAACAATCTCCCACTTGCACTTAATCTAATGGTTGAGAAATCTCAAACCCATATTATTACAGTGCTTCTCATGCTTCTGCTGCGCCAGAGGCTTAGTAAGCGGGTCAGCTAGATTGTCATCTGTATGAACCTTGCAGATCTTGATCTCTCCACGATCTATGATCTCACGGATCAAATGAAACCTTCTCTGTATGTGCTTGGACTTCTGGTGTGACCGTGGTTCCTTTGCTTGTGCTATTGCTCTAGTGTTATCACAGAAGATAACCAATGGATCAGCACTCGAAGGAACAACACCAAGTTCCTGAACGAACTTACGAATCCACACTGCCTCCTTGGATGCTTCCGAGGCTGCAACATACTCGGCTTCTGTTGTGGA
Organism: Costus lasius; assembly: GCA_027563935.2. Classification (NCBI taxonomy): domain Eukaryota; kingdom Viridiplantae; phylum Streptophyta; class Magnoliopsida; order Zingiberales; family Costaceae; genus Costus; species Costus lasius. The sequence goes on from CM050446.2 coordinate 85,777,072, forward strand.
ATCAGCAACAATTGATTGTTTGAAACTCTTCCACACCACTGCTCCTCCATTCAAGCTAAAAACATAGCCTGATTACGATCGGAAATCATCTTGGTCAGATTGGAACGAAGCGTCAGTATATCCTTCAATACTGAGTTCTTCCTGACCTCCATAAATCAAGAACATATCTTTGGTCCTCCGAAGATATTTCAAAATGTTCTTGACTGCAATCCAGTGTGCCTTCCCTGGATTACTTTGGAATCGACTGGTCACGCTTAACCCGTAAGCGACGTCTGGGCAAGTACACAACATCGCATACATAATGGATCCAATAGCCGAAGCATAAGGCGTATTGTCCATTTCATCTTTCTCAGACTGTGTTTGGGGACACTGGCTCTTAGAAAGATTCAGACCATGTCTGACTGGAAGATATCCTCTTTTAGAATTTTCTAAATGGAATCTCTCCAGGACTTTATCGATGTAAGTACTCTGGCACAGCCCGAGAAGCCTATTAGATCTATCTCTATAGATCTGCACACCTAATACATAGGCTGCTTCTCCTAAATCTTTCATCTGGAAACATTTTCTTAACCATGCTTTGACCGCATGCAGTTCAGGAATATCGTTTCCAATGATCAAGATATCATCGACGTAGAGCACTAGGAAAGTAATCACGCTCCCACTAAACCTCTTATATACACACGGGTCATCTTCATTTTTGATGAAACCAAATTCACAAACTGATTCATCAAAACGAATATTCCAGCTTCTCGATGCTTGTTTTAGTCCATAAATAGACTTCTTTAATTTGCATATTTTATGACGATCTGATGGATTGATGAAACCTTCAGGTTGTGCCATATACACATCCTCTTCCAGTTTTCCATTAAGGAAAGCGGTCTTCACATCCATTTGCCAGATCTCATAATCATAATATGCAGCTATCACGAGAATAATCCGAATGGACTTAAACATGGCTACAGGAGAGAATGTTTCATCATAATCTATCCCGTAGATTTGTTTGAAACCTTTCGCAACTAGCCTGCCCTTATAGGTAACTACGTTACCATCCATATCAATCTTCTTCTTGAAGATCCATTTACAGCCTATAGGGATTACTCCCGGAGGCGGATCAACCAAAACCCAGACTTGGTTATCTGACATGGAGTCCATCTCGGCTCGCATAGCTTCAAGCCATCTTGCTGATTCCGGTCCACTGACCGCATCCGCATAGGGGAGGGGTTCATCATTAATGATGTAGACTCCGTCATAGCGCTTAGGCTGTCGACGAATCCTTCCCGATCTATGCGGTTCCCGTGATATCTGAGCCTCAGGTTGAACATCAACCTGTTCTATTTGCTCAGGCTCATCCAACTGAGCTTGACTACTTTGTCCCTCTTCTGGACTTTCATCCAGTTTTATTTCTCTCCCACTGGCTTCTTGCAGAAGAAATTCCTTCTCAAGAAAAATAGCCGTTCGAGCAACAAATATTTTGTTCTCTTTGGGATCGTAGAAATAATAACCCTTAGTTTCTTTAGGGTAACCGACAAAAATACATTTATAAGATCTGCTCTCTAGTTTCCCAGAGACGAGCTTTTTGACATAAGCCTCGCAACCCCAGATTTTGATAAATGTCAAGCTTGGCTGTTTCCCATACCATAACTCATATGGAGTCTTTGAAACGGCCTTGGATGGCACTCGGTTTAGTACCTTTGCAGTTGTTTCCAATGCAAATCCCCAAAAGGAGTAAGGTAGAGTAGCCTAACTCATCATCGAACGAACCATATCCAATAAGGTTCTATTTCTCCTCTCGGACACACCATTCCATTGCGGTGTTCCTGGCGGAGTGAGCTGTGAGATAATCCCACACTCCTTCAGATAGTCAGTAAACTCTCGACTCAAGTATTCTCCACCTCGATCGGATCGAAGTGCCTTGATATTCCGGCCTAGCTGATTCTGTACTTCATTTTTGAACTCTTTGAACTTGTCAAAAGATTCACTCTTATGTCTCATTAGATAGACATAACCATATCTACTGAAATCATTAGTAAAAGTAATGAAGTATGAATAGCCACCTCTGGCATGTTTACTAAATGGCCCACACACATCACTGTGAATAAGGTCAAGTAAACCTGAAGCCCTTTGACCTTTATTAGAAAAAGGAGTCTTCGTCATTTTGCCCATTAAACAAGCTTTGCATGTATCAAGCTCCTCATAGGAGAATGATCCCAGCAGTCCATGGTCATGCAACCGCTTAATGCACTTCTTGTTAATATGACCTAAACGACTATGCCATAGCAAGGTGCTGTCATCAGCATACTTGGCTTTCTTATTATCAATTTGTTGTACAGAACATTCCATGTCCAACATGTATAACCCATTGTTAATTGAGCCAGTAGCATAAACAATATTATCAAATGAAATACAACACTTTAAAGTTTTGCATTCAAAAGAAAATCCTTTCCTGACAAGAGCAGGAATAGAGATAATATTCTTAGTTATGCTCGGTACAAAATAACAATTGTCAAGTTCTAATACAAAACCAGATGGTAAAGAGATGTTATATTGTCCTACAGCAACAGCAGCAACCCGTGCCCCGTTTCCAACTCGTAGGTCCACCTCATGCTGTCCCACCTGTCTTCTTCTCTTGAGTTCCTGTACATTTGAACAAATGTGAACTCCACATGCAGTGTCCAACACACATGAAATAGAAGAAGCTACCATGACTTCAGTCACGTAAATACCTGAGCCAGAAGTGAAAGGCTTGCTTCCCTTCTTCTCTCCTTGGAGCGCTTTACAGTCCTTCTTCCAGTGACCAAGCTGGCCACAATGGAAACATCTGTTGTCCTTTGACCGCTTTATCTTTTGTTTCAGAGCCTTGTTGTAGCTCTTGATAGGGGCTTTGCCCTTCTTCCCCTTCTTCTTGTTCCTTGAAGGAACCAGCAAGACAGAGGAGGAAGGCTTTCCCTTCTCAAGAGTCTGCTCTATGGTACAGAGCATGTTCAGTAACTCTGCCGGAGTACAATCGATCTTGTTCATATTAAAATTAATAATGAACAGATCAAAAGAGGCCGGGAGAGACTGCAGGATAATGTCTACAACAAGTTCCTGATTGATGGTGTGTCCCAGTTTCTCTAGAGCCTCCTTGTACCCAATCATCTTGAGTACGTGAGCTCCCACTGGACTCTCTTCAGTCAGTTTGCTCTGAAAGAAAAGTTTCGTCAAGTTATAGCGTTCAGTCCTTGCCTGTGCAGCATACAGCATCTTGAGATTTGCTATAATATCAATAGCAGATAAATCCTCATGCTGACGCTGGAGCTCTGGCGTCATTGACGCAAGCATAAGGCAAGCGACATCAGTACTATCACTGACGTGCTTCTCATAAGCATCCCGAACCGCCCTTGCGGCGTTCGCTGCGGGTTGAGCCGGTATTGCCGTCTCAAGGACATACAGTTTCCTCTCAGCCTTAAGAACAATCTTAAGCTGTCTGTACCAGTCTGAGAAGTTTGGCCCAGTAAACTTCTCCTTTTCCAGTATGGATCGCAGATTGAGCCCTGTGGTGTTCGTTGCTGCAGGAATCTACAACATTGCAAGAACAACAAGGTCAGTATCCATGTCAGAATCAATCCAGGACTTAAGAATGATTCTTTTCTCACTATTTTATCTGACTGAAAAATCCAATAAAACAGTCCGAAAGAGTAAAACTCTTTTTAGTGAGATGGGATCCAGATTTCATACTTGGTCTCCGCGTCCCGCTCAGGCGAGATAAGATGCACAGAGAGTTCAAGCACTAATCACTGGTAGGCTATCCATGCCAATCGCCAACCCGTGCGATTCCCCTTCATCTGGGCAATCCAGCAGACTGTGCCAACTGAGTTGGTACAACACAGTCTCTGATTCCACAGATGGCTGCCTCCATATAGCTAACATATGCTCAATATGTAGCCTACATGGTCAAGCTGACCTGACCTACTCCCTGGACCACCACGTGCTATGCTGAGCAACGAGAAGCGATAAATCCCTTCTCTGTAACACGCAGGTGTAATCACACATCGTCTGAAGATAGATGGGCGTGCCCACTGAGTGGGTACAACACGGCCCCAACGATAGTCAGAACAGTGAGGTTTCGCGTCAGAAGGCTTTCGTGCTTGATATTTGTTGGGGTATGCCCTTAAGACTAATGTTTGAGGTCTTGGGATTGTAACAGTATCATGTAATAAACTGTTATGTTTATAAAGGCATGGTTGTTATTCAGTAAGCTACATTGTCTGCTGCAATAATATGTTCTTCTGAATAATGTCTCAAAGCTGTTCAGCTAGGCTGACATGCAGTTATGTCCTTAGTCGAGATATCTTGGTGAACATGAGACAGCCTTGATATGGTTAAGACTAATATGTGTTCTAATCTTATAGGATGCTTCGAGCATGGAATAAGATGTAGACTCATGGGTACATTGGATGTACTGGACAGACCCTACTTGGATATTCGATTGCTTGTCACAATGTGAATAATCCTTGAATGCGACAAGTGGCACATTTCCTCTGACTTGAGATCACTTGTGTTTTCTAAATGATGATTGTCATTATTTTGAGATAGTTCAATATCACTTGAAATATAATGATTATAGACTATCTTGGATGGTGAGCTTGAGTCAGGTTAGGGCACTAGTGATAGACATAGGATTGCCGTCTCCTTAATTGGAGTGTGATGTTCTAAAGGGGCCCCCTGGATGAGATGATTGAGAAAGTGTATGGCCATACCCAGGTGACTATGTTCATCTGATCTAATCATGCTCATCATATTGGAGTTACAAGCTTGACTTGCTTGTCCAATAAGAACATCCAGTGGTAAAGGAAATTTGTATGCTTTGTGAATTGATTCACACTTGTGCTGTTTTTGGGTGTAGTCTTGGAAGACTCTTTCCTTTATATCGGGAGACAGTGATGTGTTGCTAGATACCCCTCACTGATCGTGATAACGTAAGTTATCGTTACTGACATTTAAAGGAAACCCTTAGGGTCGCACAATTTGATGATATGGCTTTCTTAAGTCAGATCGTGTGGACTGAATTATTCGGGTTCAGTTTAAAGGGATTTAATCTCTGATTGTAAGTGAGATCTGGTCTGATCATGTTTGATTGATTAGGGCTTGAGATTGGTAAGCTTCGATTGAGAGAATGAATGCTAGATCAGTCAGATCAGGAGCATTGAGAGATTGACGGTCAGATCAAGAGCCTTAGGGTTTATTTTGATCTGGACTTATTTCTTGGTTTATTTGGTTAGTGGACCAAATCGGTTTGAACCAGCTCATGGATGAGCGCATGGTTCAAAGGTGATGTGGCATTTGCGATTGGGGTAAACCCAAGATCGCATGTGGAGAAGTGGGATGCTATTTTTGGATAGCACTTCTCAAACGTGGCCATGATCTCACGTCGCCCCTCTTGCCTCTTCACGCCTTTGACGCCTCCTTGGGTTGTGTTCGAGTGGCATTCTCGTGTAGAGGAAGTCTAAGGCGACAAGAGAAAAAAAAAACGCCAAGAAGAAAAACTCTCCTTTCCCTTTGCATTCGATCAAGACGCTTTGGACGATCCTTGCTAGCACAAGGGACGACAAGAAGAAGCACATCTTCATCTTGTGTGTGACGATTTGGAGGAGATCTTCGTTGTTCTCTTACTTCCAAGGCGCCATCTTGAAATGGCCATGGTATGAATCGAATCACTTCTTTACAATCGGTTTTGTTAAGTTGATCATATAATGCATGCTCATTGATCCTATGAAACCCTTTATCCGCTGCCCCCTTTCTTGTTTACGCCACCATAGGGTTTTCGCCCCCTTTGGGGAACCATCAATTGGTATCAGAGCGATGGTTAACGCATGTTTTTGTATGATTGCTTAAGCCATTTTGTGATCCCTGCTTGCGAAAATGCTTAGATCTTCAATACATGCATAAATACATGTTTAGTTGTCATAAGCGAAACTTGTATTTGTTTTTCTTGCGCATGTATGTTGGCGCTTGATGTAGTTTTTCTCAAACAAATATCACTTGCGCGACTCATTGTAGATCTAAGATGCGCCTGCATTAAACCCTTAGACGGGTTATTAGGGTTGAAGTTATCCCCTAGGTTAGATCCAGACAGTCTGATCAGACCATCTGACAGCCTAGATGGGTCGACCAGATAGCACCTTGGCGCATGCTAAAGGTGGCTATAGGTCGACTGCATCACAGGCGTGTAGCGATGTCTGATTGAGACAACCTGTGAACGCACATGAGTTAGGCCCGGGCTCACACCCGCTTGCCAGACCTCATTGTGGTTGTTCAGCCCTTGGCGCATGCATGGTTGACCCTTTTGGTCGACTCAAGTCAGTTAGGACTTGGTGCATGTAAGGGCAGTGGATCTGACTAGGTTGGATGAGTGGATCCCTAGTAATGGACCGTTGTAAGGTTGTAGGGCATATAAGCAAAATAAAATTGATGCCCATGGGGTTTTTCGAAAATTTTATTTTAATGACTGGATCACATGATGATTGATGCCATGTGTTTGTCTATTTATTCTTATGTGGGCTGCCCATGTTAAATCTGTGCTGTGCTGGGGCCTGCGTGCTTGTATTAATATGTAAATTAATTATTGTGATCTGCGCATCACATTGCTTTTAATTTATAAAATGTAATTGACCTGCGTGTCAATCTTGTCTAGATAGTTAAATTTGTAATTTAATTAGACAAGAGCACAGAGCACACTTGGCAGAGGCGCATGCAGCAGTGGCTTGACCAGGTGGGAGGTCTAGGGTTCGACCCTAGGACCTGGCGCATATTCCTGGTGGGCGCACCAGAACTGCAGATGGCGCTTGGGCCCAGGTTTGGGCCAGATGAGCAGCGAAAGCCCCATGAAGAAAAGCAAGTGAAGACTTAAGTTTCTTAAGGTCTTACTTAGGCTATGGGCTTTTACCACATAAGATCCATGCTTTCTTTTATTGCTTAAATATTAGAATTGCATGATTAGTTTATCTTCTGCTATCACCATAGGAATTGCATGATAGTGAAGAAGATAAAAGACCGTTAAAATCCAACGCTAAAATTTCAAGCTCGTAAGCCTTCTGACGCAAAACCTCACTGTTCTGACTATCGTTGGAGCCGTGTTGTACCCACTCAGTGGGCACGTCCATCTATCTTCAGACGGTGCGGGATTACACCTACGTGTTACAGAGTGGGGATTTATCCCTTCTCGTTGCTCAGCATAGCACGTGGTGGTCCAGGGAGTAGGTCGGGTCAGCTTGACCATGTAGGCTACATATGTGGCGCATAAGGTAGCACATGGGGGCAGCCATCTGTGGGGTCAGAGATTGTGTTGTACCAACTCAGTTGGCACAGTCTGCTGGATTGCCCAGATGAAGGGGAATCGCACGGGTTGGCGATTGGCTGGGACAGCCTACCAGAGATTAGTGCTTGTACTCTCTGTGTATCTTATCTCGCTTGAGCGGGACGCGGAGACCAAGTATGAAATCTGGATCCCATCTCACTAAAAGAGTTCTACTCTTTCGGGCTGTTTTGCTGGATTTTTCAGCCAGATAAAATAGTGAGAAAAAGAATCTTTCTTAAGTCCTGATTGATTCTTAACATTGATACTGACCTTGCTGTTCTTGCATTGTTGTAGATACCTGCAGCAACGAACACCATAAACTTCAATGTGCGATCCCTACTGGAAAGGGAGAAGTTTGCTGGGCCGAACTTCTCTGACTGGTTTGGACACCTTAAGATTGTTCTTAAGGCAGAGAGGAAACTGTATGTCCTCGAGACGGCGATACCGCCTCAGCCCGCTCCGAACGCCGCAAGGGCGGTTCGGGAAGCCTATGAAAAGCACGTCAATGATAGCATTGATGTCGCTTGCCTGATGCTAGCGTCTATGACGCCATCGCTGCAGCGTCAGCATGAGGATATGTCGGCTATAGAGATTATAGCGAACCTCAAGATGCTGTATGCTGCACAGGCGAGGACTGAACGCTATAATTTGACGAAGCTGTTCTTTCAGAGCAAACTGGCTGAAGGGAGCCCAGTGGGAGCTCACGTGCTCAAGATGATTGGGCACAAGGAGGCTCTAGAGAAACTGGGGCATACCATCAATCAGGAGCTTGCTGTGGACATTATTCTGCAGTCTCTCCCGCCTTCATTCGACGCGTTCATTATTAACTTTAATATGAACAAAATCGATTGTACTCCGGCAGAGCTGCTGAATATGCTCTTGACTACTGAGGAGACTCTGAAGGGTAAGCCTTCAACCTCTGTCTTAATGGTTCCTTCTAGGAACAAGAAGAAGGGGAAGAAGGGCAAGACCCCTGTCAAGAGCTACAGCAAGGCTCTGAAGCAGAAGGTTAAGCGGTCCAAGGAATACAGGTGTTTCCACTGTGGCCAGCTGGGTCACTGGAAAAAGGACTGTAAAGCGCTCCAAGGAGATAAGAGGGGAAGCTTCGCTTCTGGCTCAGGTATTTACGTGACTGAGGTCATGTTTTCTTCTTCTATATCATGGGTGTTGGACACTGCATGTGGAGTTCACATTTGTTCAAATGTACAGGAACTCAAGAGAAGAAGACAGGTGGGACAGCATGAGGTGGACCTACGCGTTGGAAACGGGGCACGGGTTGCTGCTGTTGCTATAGGAGACTATTTCATTTCTTTACCATCTGGACTTGTATTAGAACTAAACAGTTGTTACTTTGTTCCCAGTATTACTAAAAATATTATCTCTATTCCTGCTCTTGTCAGGAAGGGATTTTCCTTTGAATGCAATATTTCAAAGTGTGTTTTATCCTATGATAATATTGTTTATGCAACTGGTTCAATTAACAATGGGTTATACATGTTGGACATGGAATGTTCTATACAGAAAATTGATATTAAGAAAGCCAAGAATGCTGATGACAGCACCTTGCTATGGCATAGTCGTTTAGGCCATATTAACGAGAAACGCATTAAGCGGTTGCATGATTATGGACTGCTGGGATCATTCACCTATAAGGAGATTGATACATGCAAAGCTTGTTTGAAGGGCAAAATGACGAAGTCACCTTTTCTTCACAAAGGTCAAAGAGCTTCAGGTTTACTTGACCTTATACACAGTGATGTGTGTGGGCCATTTAGTAAACATGCCAGAGGTGGCTATCAGTACTTCATCACCTTTACTGATGATTTCAGTAGATATGGGTATGTCTTTTTAATGAGACACAAGAGTGAATCCTTTGACAAGTTCAAAGAGTTCAAGAATGAAGTACAAAATCAGCTAGGCCGAAATATCAAGGCACTTCGTTCTGATCGAGGTGGAGAATACCTAAGTCATGCATTTACTGACTATCTGAAGGAGTGTGGGATCATCTCACAGCTCACTCCACCAGGAACACCGCAATGGAATGGTGTGTCCGAGAGGAGAAATAGAACGTTACTTGATATGGTTCGTTCTATGATGAGTCAGGCTAATCTACCTTACTCCTTTTGGGATTTTGCACTGGAAACAGCTGCAAAAGTACTAAACCAAGTGCCATCCAAGGCCATTTCAAAGACGCCATATGAATTATGGTATGGGAAACAGCCAAGCTTGACGTTTATCAGGATCTGGGGCTGCGAGGCTTATGTCAAAAAGCTCGCCTCTGGGAAACTAGAGAGCAGATCTGACAAATGCATCTTTGTCGGTTACCCTAAGGAAACTAAGGGTTATTATTTCTACGATCCTAAAGAGAACAAGGTTTTTGTTGCTCGGACGGCCATATTTCTTGAGAAGGAGTTTCTTCTGCAAGAGGCCAGTGGGAGAGAAATAAAACTGGATGAGAATCCAGAGGAAGGACAAAGTGCTCAAGCAGAGTTGGATGAGCCTGAGCCGGTAGAACAGGTTATTGAACAACCTGAGGCTCAGACATCACGGGAACCGCGAAGATCGGGAAGGATTCGTCGTCAGCCTGAGCGCTATGACGGAGTCTACATCATTGATAATGATGAACCCCTCACTTATGCGGATGCGGTCAGTGGACCGGAGTCAGCGAGATGGCTTGATGCTATGCGCGCCGAGATGGACTCCATGTCAGATAACCAAGTTTGGGATTTGGTTGATCCGCCTCCGGGAGTTATCCCAATAGGCTGTAAATGGATCTTCAAGAAGAAGATTGACATGGATGGTAACGTGGTTACCTATAAAGGCAGGCTAGTTGCGAAAGGTTTCAAACAAATCTACGGGATAGATTATGATGAAACTTTCTCACCTGTAGCCATGTTTAAGTCTATTCGGATTCTTTTCGCGATAGCAGCATATTATGATTATGAGATCTGGCAAATGGATGTGAAAACAGCTTTCCTGAATGGAAATCTGGATGAGGATGTGTACATGACACAACCTGAGGGTTTCACTGATCCATCAGATCGTCATAAGATATGCAAATTAAAGAAGTCCATTTATGGACTTAAGCAAGCATCAAGAAGCTGGAATATTCGTTTTGATGAATCAGTCACTGAATTTGGTTTCATCAAGAACGAGGATGACCCGTGTGTATATAAGAGGTTTAGTGGGAGCGTGATTACTTTCCTAGTCCTCTACGTCGATGATATCTTGATCATTGGAAACGACATTCCTGAAATGCATGCGGTTAAGGCATGGTTAAGGAAATGTTTCCAGATGAAAGATTTAGGAGAAGCAGCCTATGTATTAGGTGTGAAGATCTACAGGGATAGATCTAAGAGGCTTCTCGGGCTGTGCCAGAGTACTTACATCGATAAAGTCCTGGAGAGATTTCATTTAGAGAATTCTAAAAGAGGATATCTTCCAGTCAGACATGGTCTGAATCTTTCGAAGAGTCAGTGTCCACAAACACAGACTGAGAAAGATGAAATGGACAATACGCCTTATGCTTCGGCTATTGGATCCATTATGTATGCGATGTTGTGTACTCGCCCAGACGTCGCTTACGGGTTAAGCGTGACCAGTCGTTTCCAAAGTAATCCAGGACAGGCACACTGGATTGCAGTCAAGAACATCTTAAAATATCTTCGGAGAACCAAAGATATGTTCTTGATATATGGTGGTCAGGAAGAACTCAGTATTGAAGGATATACTGACGCTTCGTTCCAGTTTTACCAGGACGATTTCCGATCGCAATCAGGCTATGTTTTTAGCTTGAATGGAGGAGCAGTGGTGTGGAAGAGTTTCAAACAGTCAATCGTTGCTGATTCCACAACAGAAGCCGAGTATGTTGCAGCCACGGAAGCATCCAAGGAGGCAGTCTGGATTCGTAAGTTCGTGAGAGAACTTGGTGTTGTTCCTTCGAGTGCAGATCCTTTGGTTATCTTCTGTGATAACACTGGAGCAATCGCACAAGCAAAGGAACCACGGTCGCACCAAAAGTCCAAGCACATACAGAGACGGTTTCATTTGATCAGGGAGATCATAGATCGTGGCGAGATCAAAGTCTGCAAGGTTCATACAGATGACAATCTGGCAGACCCGCTTACTAAGCCTCTGGCGCAGCAGAAGCTTGAAAAGCACTGTAATAATATGGGTTTGAGATTTCTCAACCATTAGATTAAGTGCAAGTGGGAGATTGTTGGGGTATGCCCTTAAGACTAATGTTTGAGGTCTTGGGATTGTAACAGTATCATGTAATAAACTGTTATGTTTATAAAGGCATGGTTGTTATTCAGTAAGCTACATTGTCTGCTGCAATAATATGTTCTTCTGAATAATGTCTCAAAGCTGTTCAGCTAGGCTGACATGTAGTTATGTCCTTAGTCGAGATATCTTGGTGAACATGAGACAGCCTTGATATGGTTAAGACTAATATGTGTTCTAATCTTATAGGATGCTTCGAGCATGGAATAAGATGTAGACTCATGGGTACATTGGATGTACTGGACAGACCCTACTTGGATATTCAATTGCTTGTCACAATGTGAATAATCCTTGAATGCGACAAGTGGCACATTTCCTCTGACTTGAGATTACTTGTGTTTTCTAAATGATGATTGTCATTATTTTGAGATAGTTCAATATCACTTGAAATATAATGATTATAGACTATCTTGGATGGTGAGCTTGAGTCAGGTTAGGGCACTAGTGATAGACATAGGATTGCCGTCTCCTTAATTGGAGTGTGATGTTCTAAAGGGGCCCCCTGGATGAGATGATTGAGAAAGTGTATGGCCATACCCAGGTGACTATGTTCATCTGATCTAATCATGCTCATCATATTGGAGTTACAAGCTTGACTTGCTTGTCCAATAAGAACATCCAGTGGTAAAGGAAATTTGTATGCTTTGTGAATTGATTCACACTTGTGCTGTTTTTGGGTGTAGTCTTGGAAGACTCTTTCCTTTATATCGGGAGACAGTGATGTGTTGCTAGATACCCCTCACTGATCGTGATAACGTAAGTTATCGTTACCGACATTTAAAGGAAACCCTTAGGGTCGCACAATTTGATGATATGGCTTTCTTAAGTCAGATCGTGTGGACTGAATTATTCGGGTTCAGTTTAAAGGGATTTAATCTCTGATTGTAAGTGAGATCTGGTCTGATCATGTTTGATTGATTAGGGCTTGAGATTGGTAAGCTTCGATTGAGAGAATGAATGCTAGATCAGTCAGATCAGGAGCATTGAGAGATTGACGGTCAGATCAAGAGCCTTAGGGTTTATTTTGATCTGGACTTATTTCTTGGTTTATTTGGTTAGTGGACCAAATCGGTTTGAACCAGCTCATGGATGAGCGCATGGTTCAAAGGTGATGTGGCATTTGCGATTGGGGTAAACCCAAGATCGCATGTGGAGAAGTGGGATGCTATTTTTGGATAGCACTTCTCAAACGTGGCCATGATCTCACGTCGCCCCTCTTGCCTCTTCACGCCTTTGACGCCTCCTTGGGTTGTGTTCGAGTGGCATTCTCGTGTAGAGGAAGTCTAAGGCGACAAGAGAGAAAAAAAATGCCAAGAAGAAAAACTCTCCTTTCCCTTTGCATTCGATCAAGACGCTTTGGACGATCCTTGCTAGCACAAGGGACGACAAGAAGAAGCACATCTTCATCTTGTGTGTGACGATTTGGAGGAGATCTTCGTTGTTCTCTTACTTCCAAGGCGCCATCTTGAAATGGCCATGGTATGAATTGAATCACTTCTTTACAATCGGTTTTGTTAAGTTGATCATATAATGCATGCTCATTGATCCTATGAAACCCTTTATCCGCTGCCCCCTTTCTTGTTTGCGCCACCATAGGGTTTTCGCCCCCTTTGGGGAACCATCAATATTTGACGTTGGATTTTAACGGTCCATTTTATCTTCTTACTATCATGCAATATCTATGGTGATAGCAAAAGAATAAATCAAGCATGTGCTAATATTTCTTAAACAGTAAATAGAAAGCACAATGATCTTATGTGGTAAATGCCCATAAAAGCCTAAGTAAAAACCCTAGTTTTACACAAGTCTTCACTTGAGCTCTTTATGGGTCTCTTGCACTTTATCTGGCCCAGCCCGGGCCCAAGTGCCCTCTCTGCAGCTCAAATGCGCCCATCAGGTAGCATGCGCCTGTGCTAGAGTCGAACTCTAGACCTCCCACCTGGTGAAGCCACTGACTGCAAGCGCTTCTGTCATGTGTGCTCTGTGCTCATGTCTGATCAAATTATATTTTAATCTATCTAGACATGAATTGACACGCAGGTCAATTGTACATTATTATAAATTAAAGTGTGATACACAGATCACAATAAAAATTTACAATTAATTCCAGGCACGCAGGCCCCAGCACAGCACACAAATTAGGGCAGCCCACATAAGATTAAATAGACACCCAATCAAGTTAAATAAGCATACATGTGATCCAATCAGAAAATAAAATTTTTGAAAAAACCCCATGGCATCAATTTTATTTCCTTGTGTGCCCTACTACCTTACAACGGTCCATTAATAGGGATCCACTCATCAGACCAAGTCAGACCCACTGCTCTTGCATGCATCCAGTCATAACTGACTTGTGTTGACCTAGTGGTCAACTATGCATGCCTTAAGGGCTGAACGTCCCACATGATTTCTGGCAGGCGGGTGTGACCCCGGGCCTTAATCATGATCGTTCACTAGGCGCCTCAATCAGACATCGCTACACGCCCTTCTGCAGTCGGCCTATAGCCACCTGTATGTGTGCGCATAGGTGCTATCTGGCCGACCCATCTAGGCTGTCAGATGGTCTGATCAGGCTGTTGGGTCCAGACTAGACTGACGACTTCAACCCTAGTAACCCGTCTAAGTATATCAAGTAGGCGCTTTAGAGATCTAGGTGAGGGGCGCGCAAGATCATAAGTGTTTGATAAAAACTCATCAACATGCGCAAAACAAATATCATGCGCAACTTAAGTAAAAACCAAAACACATCTAATGTCTAGCATGTATGTTGGCATGATGATTTATAACATGCGCAAGTCATGTTTAGATCTACTTTTAAACCGCATGGATCACAAAATAAGCAATCATATGGATCAAGCCAAAACACTAGCTCTGATACCAATTGAAAGGGGGCGAAACCCTAATTCAGGCGCATATAAAATTTTTCATGGGCGAAAACAAGGGTTTCATGAAGATCGCATGGCATGAACATATGATCAACTATTAGTTCTTGCAATGAGAAGATAGGATGTTACCATGGCCATTATTTGGATGGCGACTTGGAAGAATATAGAGGGCGAGCAGCTCTCCTCCAAAGCAGTCGCACACAAGGTGACGATGGCTACTCCCTTTTCTTCTTTGTGCTAGCAAAGTTCCAAGGTGTCCTTCAACGTGTAGGAGAAGATGAGATGTTCTTCTTCTTGGCTAAGCGAAAACTCTCTACCTCTTCTCTTTCGTGGAGCCTCGACACACACACGAGAGGAGAAGCATTCATTCGAGAGAGAGGGAGGCGTTGAGGCGTTATCCAACGTGGGAACGCTTATGGCTTCCAAAAATAGAAAGTCATCAAGCTATGCGCCCATGTTTTCGAACCAACCAAAACGTCTTCTCACTTTGAACTAGGCGTTCACTTATGTGAACCGGTTCTATTGCATTTGGTTCAAAGACCAAATCAAACCAAGCCATGGTCTAGATCTCATATGAACCAGATGGCTCAAGATCTAACCACACATCTCTTGATGCTCTTGATCTCATCGATCAAGCATCAATTCTCCCGATCGAAGCTTACCGATCTCAAGCCCTAATCAATCAAACATGATCAGACCAGATCTCACTTCCAATTAGAGTTTAAACTCCTTTAAACTGAACCAAAACCATTCAGTCCACACGATCTGACATAAGTAAGCCATATCATCAAATTGTCCGACCCTAAGGGTTTCCTTCAATGTCAGTAATGATAACTTACGTTATCACGATCAGAGAGGGGTATCTCGCAACACATCACTGTCTCCCGATATGAAGGAAAGAGTCTTCCAAGACTACACCCAAACCATAGCACAAGTGTGAATCCAATTCACTTGACATACATGTTTCCTTTGCCACTGGATGTTCTCATTGGACAAGCGTGTCAAGCCTGTAATTCCAATATAATGAAAATGATTAGATTAGATGAACATAGTCATCTGGGTATGGCCATACACTTTCTCAATCATCTCATCCAGGGGGCCCCTTTAGAACATCACACTCCAACAAGGAGAGGCAATCCTATATCTATCACTAGTGTCCTAATATGACTCATGCTCATTATCCAAGATAATCTATAACCATTATATTTCAAATGATATTGAATTACCTCAAGACAATGCCAATCATCATTTAGAAACACAAGCGATCTCAAGTCAGAGGAAATATGCCACTTGCTTGCATATAAGGATTATTCACATTGTGACAAACAATTGAATATCCTAAGTAGGGTCTGTCCAGTACATCCAATGCACCTATGTGTCTACGTCTTATTCCATGCTCGAAGCACCCTATAAGATTGGAACACATATTAGTCTCAATCATATTAAGGCTGTCTCATGTTCACCAAGATATCTCGACTAAGGACAATGCTAATGTCAGCCAAGCTGAACACCATTGAGACATTATTCAGAAGTAGACATAACAGCAGCAGATAATGTAACAACCTGAATAACAACCATTGCCTTTATAAACTTATACATAGTTTATACATGATACTGAAATCATCCCAAAGGCCTCAAACATTAGCCTTAAGGGCATACCCCAACATTTTTCCCATACTTTCTGAACCTAGGTTGCCCCACAACCTATATACGAGGCTCAAATTTCATCTTTGACCATCTATGCTAGGTGACTGAATCCAAGTCACAATTTCCTCCCACTTGCCATTTTCAAGGAAATACATTTCCAAGAAAGCTAGCATCAAGAGCAACAATCGCTTGTTCTCCTATGGGTCTATGGAAATTAGTATCCCTAAGTCATCTTAGGATACTCCACCTACACTTATCAGATCATGAATCTATGTCACTAGATTCAGATATATGACCTCCAAAGTCTCACATCTATAGATCCTGATAATTAGTCATGTCATCTCCTTACCTGGAGATACATTTAAGGTGAAATAGTTCAGTGTTGAAGAAACTATCAGCATAACCTCAGTAGAGATATGGATTACTTTCAATTCCTCCCACTAGAACCACCTGCCAACATGTTCTTCAGGAGTTATGAGCTATGAGCAAACCTCATACTCACTATGATAGTCACCTGTGGCTCAAATACTCTTCATCCAACCTGGACTGAAGATCACTTATGAATTTTGATAAGCTGGTTCCATAAATATTTTGGTAATTTCATGAATTCCTCTCTTTTGACCTTTTAGTCCAATTCAACTCACTTGGTGAAAAACATTTATCAGCAAACTAGTCTTTTACCCATCTACAACATCTCGAAAGAGGTTAAGATAGTCAATCTCCTAGAAGGAGTTCAAATACAAGAATTCATGTGCATGAAGTCAGTGGATGCATTACTTGTTTATGATAAAATGTTTGGGTCAGAAGATTGGTATTCAATTTGAACCACTTATTTAATTCAAGTTATTTTATTACCTCATTATTTTTGCACAATGTTATGACAAAAGATTTGCAAATGAAAAGAATAATAAATTCCTTTATTCCAAATATCTCTATTCCCAAGGAATAGATACAATGTCAATTACATGTTTGCAAAAATAAAACAATCCTATAATGACAAAAAAAAATAGCTCGGCGGCATCAATGCTCCAGCAGGATCTTCTTACTGTCATCCATGTCCTATTTCTCTGAAGCTCCTGCATATTTTTGCAAATATCAGTCTCACCATGCGGTATAGAATACCCATGTACGGAAATAGACAATATAGGATTTGGTAATAAAATTACCTGAGCTTGAAGACGAAGGGTTACTTCTCTTCATCTCTTTCTGAGGATGCTTGCAGTCTTTACGCCAATGGCCCTCCTGGCCATAGTTGAAGCACTTGTTCTCCCTCACCCTGCCTTTCTTTAGTGCCTTGGCCTTGGACTTGCCCTTACCCCTTTTCTGCTTCTTACTGTCCTTGGAGACTATAAGAATGGACTTGGGTTTGGACCTGACCATTTCCTTCTCAGTCGATTCCAGCAATTTAAGCAGCTCCTCATGAGTACAAGCAATTTTGTTCATATTGAAGTTAATGATAAAAGAGCTATAACTCGGAGGCAACGACTGTAGGATAAGGTCTGTAGCCACATCCTGATCCATCGGGTGTCCTAGCCTAGTGAGATGCGACAAGTACCCAAGCAACTTGAGTACATGTGGTCCCACTGGAGCACCTTCAGGCATCTTGCACTGAAAAGCAGCCTTGGATGTCTCAAACCTTTCTGTTCTAGCCTACGACTCGAACAGTTGCTTTAGATGCGAGATGATCTGAAATGCATTCTGATCCTCATACTGCATCTACAACTCGGACGACATCGTGGCTAACATCAGGTAGCCAACATCCAGGGCATCATCCTAATGCTTGCGAAAAGCATCCCGTTCAGCCGTGCGGGCTGTGGATGACGGTTGAGGAGGAAGCGCTTGCTCTAAGATATACAGTTTCTTCTCCTACTTGAGGATTATCCTCAAGTGCCGGTACTAGTCCATGAAGTTAACTCCAGTCAACTTCTCCCTCTCAAGGAAGGAACGGAATGACAGTCCGCTGTTGTTATTGCTTGTAGAAGCCATCTACAATACAAAAAAGAGCATATCAGTATCACATTTCAATTATTTATTCTGGTCTTTTATAAATGACTGTTTCTTACTATTTTATTCGAATCGATAATCCTCAAAAATCGATCGAGAAGTCGCCCGACTTCCTTAGTGAGATGGGATCCTCATTTCGTACACGGCCTTGCGTCCCACGGAGGTAGGATGTACTGCACAAGGTGACGCATGCTTCCTGAGGTAGGCCCCTGGCCAATTGCAACTCGGTAATTCCCCTTCTTAAGATAGTTCAAGCACTTTGTGTCCAATGGAGGCTGGATACAGCACAAAGCCTTAACTTCTTAAGGGTGCCTCTAGAAATTTCATCATGTGAACCACCACATATGAAAAGTCTAGTCAAGTCCGACCTGACCATTATACCCAGGGCCAACGATTTCCTTGCGGAAGGCGCGTCTAGAGTTTTAACCAGACTAGGGAAATCATTGTCACCACACGCCTCCTGAAGATAAATGGGTGTGTCCCACATAGGTGGGAAACAGTGCACAACACCATTGATCGACAGTTTGACGAGGGTTACACGTCAGAAGGCAAAACGAGACTTGAAATAATTTCATGAGGATTTTTGTGGTCTCGACACCACGAATTTTTATCTTATTCTACCAATACAGGCATGCAATCCTATGGTGGATTAAAACAAAGCAGTAAAGGCATACTGAAGCAGAAAACAGTAAATATGATGTGATCAAAGCCCAAAGTATGGGTAACAAGCCCCTAAACCTAGTCCTAGCCACCTAGCACTACTAAGGGCAATGAGCCATGGGCCCATACCAACAAGTCCTTAGCTCATCTCTGAGTGCCCTAAGGGCTCTGCTCCAAGGCCCCGAGGTGTGCCACCTAGGTCTTCAGCTCCATGGGTCAGCTCGCGAACCCCAAAGGCACTATCCAGGAAAAACCCTAGACCCCCTTTAGGTTCGGCTAGCCCGAGTCTTCTCCGTGAGCTAACTCGCAAATCCTAGGCTCCTCTAGGATTCGGCCAACTCATATCTCTTCCTGGAGGATAGCTCGCAAGCCCTATGCTCCTCCTAGGGTTCGGCCAAACATCCATGTGTCATCTCTATGCCAGGTATCTCACCTCAATGCTTGATACGAATCATCCTTTGCAAGGTGCGCCACCTAGAGGTGCGCCCCCTTTGCTTGGATGTGCCATTAAGCATCATTGGCGCTTGACCTTCCTCCATCAGCCCATAAACTTAAGAAGCGTCCAATGGACCTTCAAGCTCTTGGCTAATGATAGAAGACCAGCCCTTTGCAAGCTTGGAGCGCCAATCCTCTTCCTCAACCCTTGAACCTCAATATGCGCCACTAGGAGACCTAGAAGGCATCAAGGTTCGGTCAAAGAGTTAGATCAGCCCCCTTAGGTGGCTTTTCTTTTATCATCAACCCTTGAACCCATGCATGCGCCACTAGGAAGCCTAGAAGCCATGTGGATTCAGTTTGAGGATGAAGGTCAGCCCCCTTTGCTTGCTTGACTAGGTTGCACCATCTCCTTATCCAACCATCATCCCTTAAGTGAACCAACTAGGTAACCCTAGAAGTTACTTCAAGGTTAGGTCAAACAAGGGGATGCGCCACCTTGGGAGGTGAGGTGTGCCAACCCTAACCCTAGCCGCCACTCCCTTAGATGCGCCCCTAGGTTTAACCCTAGAAGCCACCCTAGGGTTCGGCTAGGTGAGAGTTGCGCCACATTGAGAGATGCGCAAGGGAGAGAGAGAGAGAGAGGAAAATGCCATAGAATGTCATCAAAGTTTTCTATTTGATTTACAATGTAGAATTGAAAATACAAAATTGAAAGCGACATGCAGGCCTTGTTGGGAAACCCCGGGGACATTTTACAATTTTCAGAGTTATGGACATACATTTTTCGCAGCGGAAGAATGTCCCCGAAACAGGTCAGTCCCAAAAACCCGGTGAAGATCGCAAGCAAGGGAGTCGACACGATGAGTTAGGAAATACCTTAAGAGCAATATGGAGCGATGCCGATGTAGGCGTCCAAGTGTGCGCCCTCTGCAGTCTCGCACACACGGATCTCTTGAGTTCTCTTCTTCCACGCCCGGTGCTAGCCTCGGGAAGAAGATCCAAGCCTTAGGGAGATGTTTTACTTCTCTTGCGCCACTCAGAAAAAAGATGCGCCAAGTGAAGAGGGAAAACCGCCCAAGCCGCCAAGCCCTAGATCTCCTTGCGCCAAGAGGAAAGGAGGAAGAGGGTTGCGGTTATGGAAGATGCTCCCTTGCTCCAAGCACTCGCCCCTCTCCTTGTGTTCACGCCTTCAAGGATTAATTACACACAAGAGGGGGCGACTAGGGTCATATTTATAGGGCAAGAGGCGGTTAGGGTAATGGCTAGGATCATGACAAGTGTAGGGCTAGGATGAGGAGGTTTGAGATAAGGAAAGTCTCCAAGACATTTCCATAATTCTCATTCAACCTTACCTTTTGTTCCCACGCCTTTCCTTGTGCGCCAAGGCCTTGCCTTGTGCCTCAAGCAATGCCATAGAGGAAAGGATTCCATCCTAGGAAGAGAGGAGGAGGTGCCCTTTACTTCCATAATGAAGCAAAGGCGCCAACAAGACCCCATTATACCCTTTTAGCCTCTCATCTCTTCATGAGAACTTGTTATTGGGCCTCATTGGATAATGAGCTAGCCCAAACATCATTGCATAGGTTGATTAAGCACTTGGATCCAATCCAATGCAACCCTAATCCAAATGTGACCAACCATGGTCAAATACGGGTCAAACTGCCAAAAATGAAGTTTGGCTCCAATAACATTCTTCCATCTCATCAGGCCCATTGGCGCTGATGAAATCTCCCAATTAGATCTGAGTTATCCAATAACTCGATCATAAGGCTTCCCGATCAATACGAGAACTCAAGTATCAAGGTGTGCGACCCTGTAGGTTCCTCTGACGCTGGCAGTGCTGACCAAAGGTCATCACAAGCAGTGAGTGGCACCTAGCAGTGCATCGCTGCTACCCAGGTCGTTGGAATGGATATCGACATCGACATCCCCATCATCGCAACTAGGTACAGATGCATTACAGTCTCTTTGCCGTACTGATATCCGATTGGACAAGTGTGTCACCACTTGTTTTCATCCAATCACATGGCTATGACTAAAACAGGTTCTCACCTGGGTATGGCCATACACTCTCAGTCATAGAACCATAAAGGAGCTCCATGGATATCATACTTCCTTAGGGAAGGGGCAAATCCTATGTCTGTCCATTGATCTTCTCATATGGGTCGTGACATGCTCAATAACAACCGTTATGACCTCCTAGCTACGGCAAGATGTTAGGTTGTATCAAAGCAAGTCCCTAACCATATAGAATGATCAATGACCTCAAGTCAAGGGATCAATGCATCTCCTGTCACTTATGAGGATAACTCATGACACCAAGTCATAGCCTCATAGCGGGTCTATCCAGTATATCCCCAATGATATACCCATGTGTCTGCGTTAGGACCACGTGCCTAACCAGCCCACATACCAGTCTCTCAAGTACCATAGCTGTCCCATATCCACTAAGGTACATCAACTGGGGATTATAATTCGAGCACAGATCCAATCTGTCTCCAGGGACATTATCATGTAAGTACACAATCGCAGGTGTAGTCAAACAATGATAATGACAATGCCAGAATGATATATAAATATCGGTGTCAAGTAGTACATAAGTTGACCAAAACTAGGTCCTAGGGCATATACACCAACAGGCCTCACATTGATACATCACAGGCATGGCAATAGGGCTTGACTTTGATCATATCAAATGCATAAAGAAAAACACTTAAGGCATGCTCTTCTATATGCAATGAAAAACTACAGAACCAGATTTTAGTTTTTCATTAGAAAACATGTTGGTTAAATCTCCGCGATCTTATCGAAAATTTAGATCTTTCATTTTCTCTCAGGAGTCTACAAGTGGTCATATATACCCCGATTATCGATGCCACTTGCAATCCCTAACTTGTACGGATTAGGGCAATCACCCAGTCCATGCCCCAAAATCTAGATACAAGTCTCACATCGTTGGTCTATCCCATGAATATGAGGAGAAATAAATTCTCAGGTCTATCCCATGTGTAGAAACCGAAAATCATGAATTTCATAAGAGCGAGAAATAACAAACATACTATTTTTCTACACATAAAACATGGCATAAAGATTTTTAAAAATTTCTATGACATGCGCATGCTAGAAAAAACCCATACACCGATGTATCTCGTAAGTTGCCTCTGATACCACTGTTGGGAATCCCCGGGCTATAAGAAAATGAAAACAGCGGAAGCGAGCCTGAAATGAGATTCCTAATTCAACAAGGACCGACTTACAAAGAATACAAGGGATGTGATAGGGGTAGTACCTTATCAAGCAACTTTTAGAAGCGGCTGATGATGAAGACGCGCAAGGGTCCGTCCTCTACAATCGCGCACACACGGACTCCTCGAATCCTCTCCAATCTCCGCGCTGGGTGCTAGCCCCGGAAGATGAGATCCACGCCTCTAGCCTTCTCAACTTGTGCCACTGCCAAGGAGAACAGGGGATGGTGGTGACAAGGAGTGGGTAGCACTGCCACTTATCCCAACCTTTGATGCCGAAAAACTTTTATTGTTGTCACCTCCTAGACGCTCACGCCAAGGAGCAGAGGGGAGGCGACAACTAGAGACAAGAGAAGAGTCTGGTACAAAAGAAACTCCCAAGTGGGCCTCTCTATTTATAATAGCAGAGCCAGACGCACACTGGATATACTTCCCATGTGGGATAATGAGCATAGGCATCTACTCGCAATTACGCGTCATGGGTTCGAATCCCCGCATACGCAATTAATTGTAAATGCGCCCAAGCATAGGCGCCTACTCATAATTAAGCATCATGGGATTGAATCCCCGCAGACACAATTAATTGTAAATTGCGCCCAGGCTTATTAATCAACTAGATAAAATCTATCTCTTAGGGACATTGTATATGCAAATGTACATATGCGCAGATGTACAAACTTGCATGACAACGACAATGCTAGGATAACTTATCAATCAAAGAACTCAAGATCACTTTCGTGCATTCAAGTTCTAAGTTGATTGCCTTGAGTTGAATCTCGAGGATCACTTTCGAGCATCCGAGACTCAAACACATGTTTTACGTACGGTTCTCCAACGTTCCGATCCTCACTTTCGTGCAAGATCTCCACGTTTGACACAATAACTCAATCCTAGGTTCATAATCATTATCAAGGCAATACAAACAACTAAAATAAAGAGATAAGAATTTAACCTAATTTCTTAGGGTTGGTTCCTATTAATCAATTTTAGGGTTCCAAGTTCTCAAGCAAATCACTTTTCGGTTCTTATTGCGAAAACTCTAAATCATGATGACAAAAAATAAACTAAGGAGAATCTTAGAGCAATAATCGCATAGGTAAAATTATCAAAGCAAAATAATCATGATGAAAGTGTAAAGTATCTAGTAATTAAGAAAATCGAAGGGAATTACTCCCCTATGTCCCAAAATAAGTTTAAGCTAGCATGGTGAAGGAATTACAAAATACCATAATTTCAGAAGATCAAAAATCAACAAGAGAAGAGTTTTAGGAAAATACAGCACGACTATGAAATATTTCACAGCCGTAATTTGCAATAAAAGCGGTGAACAGTGGCGTCCCTCCTTCTTTCTTTGATTTCTCTTCCAATCGATCTCCTTTCATTCTGAAACTTCAGGCACGTTGTCTCCTACACCCGGTATGAAAATCACGACCGGAGATGCCCTAAGATTCGTCGCAGCGGCGGAACCCTAGGTGGCGGCATCAATTGCGATTTCTCCCTCGACAGACGATGAAATTTGGGGCTTTTGGTGTCTTCCTATTCCTCTCGTGAAAAGCCCTCTCTCCTCTTCTTACGGCATCCAATGTAAAGCTCTAGATCGCCCGCAATCATCTCCGCAAAAATCGGGCATTGAAATTGACCTGGGAGTCGCGTTTAAAACATGAAATACGGTAGTGTAATAGTTTACAGCCCTGCCGTAAAATCGCAGAAAAATCTAACATGATAGGGTTTTTCTCTAATCTCTAGCATGAATTCATTGATCATCACAGAAAAATCCATACACTTTTCATCACATGAATTCAAGTCATAAAATTTTTAAACATCAAGAATGTCAAAATCAATGCAAAAGATGTGAAGCATAAAACTCTAAAGTGATAGGCCTGTATAATCACATAAGGCTCAAACAATGCAAAGGATGCAAAGTGATAGAAATATATATATATATATATATATATATTTAGGAGAAGAAAAGTGTAGATAATCATATCAAATCAAGTAATCATAAGAAAGTGCAAACAATACTCACAAAACTATTTAGCAAGCTCTGACCAAGAATAGTCTCGAGGTAGATGTTGCTAGGTCCAAAGGCATGCTTCCTCTCACAAAATTAAAAGAAAAATTACTAAACAGAAAGTAAAGTAAAGGAAAACAAATAGAGGTTAGAAAGCTTGAGTTGCCTCACAAGAAGTGCTAATTTAAAGGTCATTAGCTTGACCGTTCTGTGCTCAGATTTGATCTTGGTTCATCGAGGTAAAAGCTCTCTCTTTCTTCATTCAGTTCTTCTTGATAGTAATGTTTCAATCTTTGGCCATTAACTTTAAATTCTCCTGTATCTTCACTCCATATATCTACAGCTCCGTAGGGGTAAGTTTTCTTTACCTGAAAAGGTCCAAACCAACGGGACTTGAGTTTACCAGGAAAAAGTCTTAATCTAGAATTGAATAAAAGAACAAAGTCACCTGGTTGGAAATCTTTTCTAAAAATATGCCGATCATGCCATCTCTTAGTCCTCTCCTTGTAAATTCTTGCATTTTCATAGGCCGAGAGTCTAATTTCATCCAACTCGTTCAATTGCAACCTCCGTTTTTCACTTGTGTTCTTTAAGTCAAAGTTTAATGCCTTGATTGCCCAGAATGCTATACTTGAGTTCTATAGGTAGATGGCAAGATTTACCATAGATTAATTGATAAGGGGACATCCCAATTGGTGCTTTGAAAGCTGTCCGGTATGCCCATAGTGCATCATCAAGTTTGAATGCCCAATCCTTCCTTGTGCGCGAAATTGTCTTTTCCAAAAACCCTTTTATTTCTCTATTTGATATCTCAACTTGCCCACTTGTTTGAGGATGATAAGGTGTAGCTACTCTATGATTTACTCCATACTTTCTGAGTAAAGCTTAGAACTTGTGCTCTATGAAGTGTGAGCCACCATCACTAATTACAACTCGTGGTGTCCTAAATCTTGGAAAGATAATTTTCTTGAACAGTTTGACAACAACTCTGGAATCATTGGTTGGTGATGCAATAGCTTCAACCCATTTTGAAACATAATCCACTGCTACAAGAATATATTTGTTACCTCCAGAAGATGGGAAAGGTCTCATGAAGTCAATTCCCCAAACATCAAAAATTTCAACCTCAAGAATATTAGACAATGGCATCTCATGTCTTCTGTTAATATTGTCTGTCCTTTGACATCTATCACAAGATAAAATAAAATTTCTAGCATCTTTGAAAACTGTGGGCCAATAAAATCCTGATTGCAACACTTTAAAGGCAGTTTTCTTAGCACTGGCATGCCCACCATAAGAAAATCCATGGCATTGAAACAATATATCTGTAACTTCCTCCTCAGACACACATCTCCTAAAAATACCATCTGCACATCTCCTAAACACATAAGGCTCATCCCAAAAATAGTGTCTCACCTCAGCCAAGAATCTCTTCCTTTTTTGGTAATTCAAATCAGGGGGAAAAACATTGGCTACAAGGTAGTTCACAATGTCGGCATACCAAGGGGCTCTGATTTGTTCGATGGTCATTAGTTGTTCTTCAGGAAAGGAGTCATTAATCACATCATTTTCATCAGTGTTCACTATAATTCTTGAAAGATGATCTGCAACAAAATTCTCTAATCTTTTTTTGTCTTTAATTTCCAAATCAAATTCTTATAAAAGCAGAATTCATCTGAGCAAATGCGGTTTAGTATCTTTTTTCTGCATCAAGTATCTTACAGTTGCATGATCAGCATACACTACCACCTTGGAGTTAATCAGATATGATCTAAATTTATCAAAAGCAAATACTATAGCCAATAATTCCTTTTCAGTGGTAGTGTAATTCTTCTGTGTCTCATCTAAAGTTCTACAGGCATAATGAATGACATAAGGTTTCTTATCTTTTCTTTGCCCCAAGACTGCTCCTACTGCATAATCACTGGCATCACACATGAGTTCGAAGGGTAGGTCCCAATCTGGGGGCTGAATGATGGGTGCTGAAACCAAAGCTTTCTTCAATTCCTGAAAAGCAGATAAACAATTCTCATCAAAAGAAAATTTAACATCTTTACAAAGTAAATGTGTAAGAGGTCTAGCAAGTTTAGAGAAATCCTTGATGAATCGCTGGTAGAATTCTGCATGTCCTAGGAAGCTTCGGACTTCCTTCACAGTAGTGGGCGGCTTCAAATTGTCTATTACCTCAACTTTGGCTTTGTTCACTTCAATTCTTCTTTCTGAGATTAAGTCCAAAACTATCCCTTACTTAACCATGAAATGACATTTTTCCCAATTAAGCACAAGGTTAGTTTCTTCACACCTTTGTAAAACCCGAGATAAGTTAGCCAAACAAATATCAAAAGAGGAACCATATACTCAGAAATCGTCCAAGAATACATTCGACCTGAACAACGACGAAGGCGAGGCTCCGGCTCGTCTTCACACAATGCTGGCGACTCCTAAGCTCACCAGGAGAACTCTCTACACCCAAGAGAACTGAATAAGGATGCTGGCCAACCCCTCTCTTTTATAAGATAAGGAGGGGGAACAAGACCAGGGAACAGCATCCTAACAAACTAACTACCATAAAGTGGTCAAGCTGCCACATAAAACAAGAAAGCATAAAATCCTACCAACTACCAACTATTTCTGCGAGGGGGTACAGGTCCTTGGTCCTTCAGCGCACGTGCCTTAGCGGAGACTGTTGGGGTATGCCCTTAAGGCTAATGTTTGAGGCCTTGGGATTATTTCAGTATCATGTATAAACTCTATGTTTATAATGGCAATGGTTGTTATTCAGGTTGTTACATCATCTGCTGCAATATGTATACTTCTGAATAATGTCTCAATGCTGTTCAGCTTGGCTGACCAGTTTTGTCCTTAGTCGAGATATCTTGGTGAACATGAGACAGCCTTGATATGAATGAGACTAATATGTGTTCTAATCTTATAGGATGCTTCGAGCATGGAATAAGATGTAGACTCATGGGTACATTGGATGTACTGGACAGACCCTACTAGGATATTCAATTGCTTGTCACAATCTGAATAATCCTTGTATGCAAACAAGTGGCATATTTCCTCTGACTTGAGATCACTTGTGTTTCTAAATGATGATT
Organism: Costus lasius; assembly: GCA_027563935.2. NCBI lineage: Eukaryota > Viridiplantae > Streptophyta > Magnoliopsida > Zingiberales > Costaceae > Costus > Costus lasius. The sequence goes on from CM050446.2 coordinate 85,804,683, forward strand.
GGCATTGTTTTGAGGTAGTTCAATATCATTTGAAACATAATGGTTATAGACTGAAGGTCCCCTACACAAGGGGGGCGAAAACCCTAATAGGAGGCGCAATAACATTCTAGCGGAATCTAGGGCTTTCAAAATCGCATAGCATGTATTATGATCAACTTTAAAGCATGAAATGAACTCATACCGAAGCCATATAATGGAAGGCGCCTTGGAAGCAAGAGAACAAGAGAGCTCTCCTCCAAATCGTCACACACAAGATGATGTTGCTTCCTCCCTTGGTGCTCCTTGTGCTAGCAAGGTTCCAAGAGGTCCTTGTCGAGTGAAAAGGAAAGATGAGATGTCCTTCTCTTGGCCGAATCCTCCTCTACCTTCAAGGTGTCGCCACACACGAAAGCGTCAAGAGGAATATGGGCGAGAGGCGAGAATAGAGAGCACTCTATTCGGTCGTGAACAACATCTCCAAGTGGAGATCGTGGTTACTAAAAATAGCCACCACACTTCGCTCCAACGTTCACGCCAAGTGAACATGTCGCCAACTCCTCTCCCCTTGAACCATGCGCTCATTAAACGAGCCGGTTCAAATTGGTTTGGTCCAGAGACCAATTAAGCCAAGCAATCAAGTCCAGATCTCAAATAAACCCTAAGGCTCAGATCTGACCGTTGATCTCCTGATGCTCCTGATCTCATCGATCTAGCATCCAATCTCTCAATCGAAGCTTACCGATCTCAAGCCCTAATCAATCAAACATGATCAGACCAGATCTCACTCACAATCAGAGATTAAATCCCTTTAAACTGAACCCGAACAATTCAGTCCACTCGATCTGACTTAAGTAAGCCATATCATCAAATTGTGCGACCCTGAGGGTTTCCTTTAAATGTCGGTAACGATAACTCACGTTATCACGATCAGTGAGGGGTATCTAGCAACACATCACTGTCTCCCGATATAAAGGAAAGAGTCTTCCAAGACTACACCCAAAACACAGCACAAGTGTGAATCCACATCACAAGGCATACATGTTTCCTTTGCCACTGGATGTTCTTATTGGACAAGCGTGTCAAGCTTGTAGCTCCAATATGATGAGCATGATTAGATCAGATGAACACAGTCACCTGGGTATGGCCATACACTTTTCTCAATCATCTCATCCAGGGGGCCCCTTTAGAACATCACACTCCTTAAACAAGGAGACGGCAATCCTATGTCTATCACTAGTGCCCTAACATGACTCAAGCTCATTATCCAAGATAGTCTATAACCATTGTGTTTCAAATGATATTGAACTACCTCAAAACAATGACAATCATCATTTAGAAAACACAAGTGATCTCAAGTCAGAGGAAATGTGCCACTTGTCATATTCAAAGATTATTCACATTGCGACAAACAATTGAACATCCTAGTAGGGTCTGTCCAGTACATCCAATGTACCCATGAGTCTACATCTTATTCCATGCTCGAAGCATCCTATAAGACTAGAACACATATTAGTCTTAACCATATCAAGGCTGTCTCATGTTCACCAAGATACATCGACTAAGGACATTATAGCCTGTCAGCCTAGCTGAACAGCTTTGAGACATTATTCAGAAGAACATATATTGCAGCAGACAATGTAGCTAACTGAATAATAACCATGCCTTTATAAACATAACAGTTTATTACATGATACTGATACATTCCCAAGGCCTCAAACATTAGGCTTAAGGGCATACCCCAACAATCTCCCACTTGCACTTAATCTAATGGTTGAGAAATCTCAAACCCATATTATTACAGTGCTTCTCATGCTTCTGCTGCGCCAGAGGCTTGGTAAGCGGGTCTGCCAGATTGTCATCTGTATGAACCTTGCAGATTTTGATCTCGCCACGATCTATGATCTCCCTGATCAAATGAAACCGTCTCTGTATGTGCTTGGACTTCTGGTGCGACCGTGGTTCCTTTGCTTGTGCGATTGCTCCAGTGTTATCACAGAAGATAACCAAAGGATCTGCACTCGAAGGAACAACACCAAGTTCTCTCACGAACTTACGAATCCACACTGCCTCCTTGGATGCTTCCGAGGCTGCAACATACTCGGCTTCTGTTGTGGAATCAGCAACAGTTGACTATTTGAAACTCTTCCACACCACTGCTCCTCCATTCAAGCTAAAAACATAGCCTGATTGCGATCGGAAATCATCCTGGTCAGACTGGAACGAAGCGTCAGTATATCCTTCAATACTGAGTTCTTCCTGACCACCATATATCAAGAACATATCTTTGGTCCTCCGCAGATATTTTAAAATGTTCTTGACTGCAATCCAGTGTGCCTGACCTGGATTACTTTGGAAACGACTGGTCACGCTTAACCCGTAAGCAACGTCTGAGCGAGTACACAACATCGCATACATAATGGATCCAATAGCCGAAGCATAAGGCGTATTGTCCATTTCATCTTTCTCAGTCTGTGTTTGTGGACACTGACTCTTCGAAAGACTCAGACCATGTCTGACTGGAAGATATCCTCGTTTAGAATTCTCTAAATGAAATCTTTCCAGGACTTTATCGATGTAAGTACTCTGGCACAGCCCGAGAAGCCTCTTAGATCTATCTCTGTAGATCTTCACACCTAATACATAGGCTGCTTCTCCTAAATCTTTCATCTGGAAACATTTCCTTAACCATGCCTTCACAGCATGCATTTCAGGAATGTCATTTCCAATGATCAAGATATCATCGACGTAGAGGACTAGGAAAGTAATTACGCTCCCACTAAACCTCTTATATACACACGGGTCATCCTCGTTCTTGATGAAACCAAATTCCGTGACTGATTCATCAAAACGAATATTCCAGCTTCTTGATGCTTGCTTAAGTCCATAAATGGACTTCTTTAACTTGCATATCTTATGACGATCTGATGGATTAGTGAAACCCTCAGGTTGTGTCATATACACATCCTCATCCAGATTTCCATTAAGGAAAGCTGTTTTCACATCCATCTGCCAGATCTCATAATCATAATATGCAGCTATCGCGAAAAGAATCCGAATAGACTTAAACATGGCTACAGGTGAGAAAGTTTCATCATAATCTATCCCGTAGATTTGTTTGAAACCTTTCGCAACTAGCCTGCCTTTATAGGTAACCACGTTACCATCCATGTCAATCTTCTTCTTGAAGATCCATTTACAGCCTATAGGGATAACCCCCGGAGGCGGATCAACCAAATCCCAAACTTGGTTATCTGACATGGAGTCCATCTCGGCTCTCATAGCTTCAAGCCATCTCGCTGATTCCGGTCCACTGACCGCATCCGCATAAGTGAGGGGTTCATCATTATCAATGATGTAGACTCCGTCATAGCGCTCAGGCTGTCGACGAATCCTTCCCGATCTTCGCGGTTCCCGTGATATCTGAGCCTCAGGTTGTTCAATAACCTGTTCCACCGGCTCAGGCTCATCCAACTTTGCTTGATCACTTTGTCCTTCCTCTGGATTCTCATCCAGCTTTATTTCTCTCCCACTGGCCTCTTGCAGAAGAAACTCCTTCTCAAGAAATATGGCCGTCCGAGCAACAAAAACCTTGTTCTCTTTGGGATCGTAGAAATAATAACCCTTAGTTTCCTTAGGGTAACCGACAAAGATGCATTTGTCAGATCTGCTCTCTAGTTTCCCAGAGGCGAGCTTTTTGACATAAGCCTCGCAGCCCCAGATCCTGATAAATGTCAAGCTCGGCTGTTTCCCATACCATAATTCATATGGCGTCTTAGAAACGGCCTTGGATGGCACTCGGTTTAGTACCTTTGCAGCTGTTTCCAGTGCAAAACCCCAAAAGGAGTATGGAAGAGTAGCCTGACTCATCATAGAACGAACCATATCAAGTAACGTTCTATTTCTCCTCTCGGACACACCATTCCATTGCGGTGTTCCTGGCGGAGTGAGCTGTGAGATAATCCCACACTCCTTCAGATAGTCAGTAAACGTATGACTTAGGTATTCTCCACCTCGATCTGAGCGAAGTGCCTTGATATTTCGGCCTAGCTGATTTTGTACTTCATTCTTGAACTCTTTGAACTTGTCAAAAGATTCACTTTTATGTCTCATTAAATAGACATACCCATATCTACTGAAATCATCAGTAAAGGTAATGAAGTACTGATAGCCACCTCTGGCATGTTTACTAAATGGCCCACACACATCACTGTGTATAAGGTCAAGTAAACCTGAAGCCCTTTGACCTTTGTTAAGAAAAGGTGACTTCGTCATTTTGCCCATTAAACAAGCTTTGCATGTATCAATCTCCTTGTAGGAGAATGATCCCAGCAGTCCATGATCATGCAACCGCTTAATGCGTTTCTCGTTAATATGGCCTAAACGACTATGCCATAGCAAGGTGCTGTCATCAGCATTCTTGGCTTTCTTAATATCAATTTTCTGTATAGAACATTCCATGTCCAACATGTATAACCCATTGCTAATTGAACCAGTTGCATAAACAATATTACCATAAGATAAGACACACTTTGAAATATTGCATTCAAAGGAAAAACCCTTCCTGACAAGAGCAGGAATGGAGATAATATTTTTAGTAATACTGGGAACAAAATAACAATTGTCTAGTTCCAATACAATTCCAGATGGTAAAGAAATGAAATAGTCTCCTACAGCAACAGCAGCAACCCGTGCCCCGTTTCCAACGCGTAGGTGCACTTCATGCTGTCCCACCTGTCTTCTTCTCTTGAGTTCCTGCACATTTGAACAAATGTGAACTCCACATGCAGTGTCCAACACCCATGATATAGAAGAAGAAAACATGACCTCAGTCACGAATATACCTGAGCCAGAAGCGATACTTCCCCTCTTATCTCCTTGGAGCGCTTTACAGTCCTTTTTCCAGTGACCCAGCTGGCCACAGTGGAAACACCAGTATTCCTTAGACCGCTTCACCTTCTGCTTCAGAGCCTTGCTGTAGCTCTTGACAGGGGTCTTGCCCTTCTTCCCCTTCTTCTTGTTCCTGGAAGGAACCATTAAGACATAGGTCGAAGGCTTTCCCTTCAGAGTCTCCTCAGTAGTCAAGAGCATATTCAGTAGCTCTGCCGGAGTACAATCGATTTTGTTCATATTAAAGTTAATAATGAACGCGTCGAATGAAGGCGGGAGAGACTGCAGAATAATATCCACAGCAAGCTCCTGGTTGATGGAATGCCCCAGTTTCTCTAGAGCCTCCTTGTGCCCAATCATCTTGAGCACGTGAGCTCCCACTGGGCTCCCTTCAGCCAGTTTGCTCTGAAAGAAAAGCTTTGTCAGATTATAGCGCTCTGTCCTCGCCTGTGCAGCATACAGCATCTTGAGGTTCGCTATCATGTCTATAGCAGACATATCCTCATGCTGACGCTGCAGCGGTGGCGTCATAGACGCTAGCATCAGGCAAGCGACATCAATGCTATCATTGACGTGCTTTTCATAGGCTTCCCGAACCGCCCTTGCGGCGTTCGGAGCGGGCTGAGGTGGTATCGCCGTCTCGAGGACATACAGTTTCCTCTCTGCCTTAAGAACGATCTTAAGGTGTCTGAACCAGTCAGAGAAGTTCGGCCCAGCAAACTTCTCCCTTTCCAGTAGGGATCGCACATTGAAGTTCATGGTGTTCGTTGCTGCAGGTATCTACAACAATGCAAGAACAGCAAGGTCAGTATCAATGTTAAGAATCAATCAGGACTTAAGAAAGATTCTTTTTCTCACTATTTTATCTGACTGAAAAATCCATTAAACAGTCCGAAAGAGTAGACACTCTTTTAGTGAGATGGGATCCGGATTTCATACTTGGTCTCCGCGTCCCGCTCAGGCGAGATAAGATGCACAGAGAGTACAAGCACTAATCTCCGGTAGGCAGTCCCTGCCGATCGCCAACCCGTGCGATTCCCCTTCATCTGGGCAATCCAGCAGACTGTGCCAACTGAGTTGGTACAACACAGTCTCTGATCCCACAGATGGCTGCCTCCATGTGCTACCATATGCGCCACATATGTAGCCTACATGGTCAAGCTGACCCGACCTACTCCCTGGACCACCATGTGCTATGCTGAGCAACGAGAAGGGATAAATCCCTACTCTGTAACACACAGGTGTAATCCCACACCGTCTGAAGATAGATGGACGTGCCCACTGAGTGGGTACAACACGGCTCCAACGATAATCAGAACAGTGAGGTTTCGCGTCAGAAGGCTTACGAGCTTGATATTTTAGCGTTGGATTTTAACGGTCTTTTTATCTTCTTCACTATCATACAATTCCTATGGTGATAGCAGAAGATAAACTAATCATGCAATTCTAATATTTAAACAATAATAAAAGAGAGCATGAATCTTATGTGGTAAAAGCCCATAGCCCTAGTAAGACCTTAATTTAACTAAAGTCTTGACTTGCTTTTCTTCATAGGGCTTTTGCTGCTCATCTGGCCCAAACCTGGGCCCAAGCGCCATCTGCAGCTCTGGTGCGCCCACCAGGAATTTGCGCCAGGTCCTAGGGTCGAACCCTAGACCTCCCACCTGGTCCAGCCACTGCTGCAAGCGCCTCTGCCAAGTGTGCTCTGTGCTCTTGTCTAATTAAATTACAAATTTAACTATCTAGACAAGATTGACACGCAGGTCAATTACACATTATAAATTAATTAAACTGTGATTCGCAGATCACAAAAATAAAAATTAATTTACAATTAATTCCCAGGCACGCAGGCCCCAGCACAGCACACATTAAAAACGGGCAGCCCACATAAGAGTAAATAGACAAACATATGGCATCAATCAACATGTGATCCACTCAAGAAAATTTAAATTTCAAAAATCCATAGGCATCAATTTTAATTTCCTTATTTGCCCTACAACCTTACAACGGTCCTTTACTAGGGATCCACTCATCCATCCTAGTCAGATCCACTGCCCTTGCATGCACCAAGTCCTAACTGACTTGAGTCGACCATAAGGTCAACAATGCATGCGCCAGGGCTGAACAACCACAATGAGGTCTGGCAAGCGGGTGTGACCCCGGGCCTATCTCATGTGTGTTCACTAGTTGTCTCAATCAGACATCGCTACACGCCTGTCTGCAGTCGACCTGTAGCCACCACGTGCTTGCGCACAGGTGCTACCTGGTCAACCCGTCAAGGCTGTCAGATGGTCTGATCAGACTTTTGGATCTAACCTAGGGGGTGACTTCAACCCTAATAACCCGTCTAAGGGTTTACTGCAAGGCCTTAGATCTAATGAGGTCGCGCAAGTAATATAGATTTTGAAAACCTAAGATGCGCCAACACATCAAACATGCGCAAAAGATAGAAACATACATAATAGATGTATTTTCGCAAGATGATAAACACTATCATAAAACTTTCGCATGTCATGTAGATCTAAGCATATGCGCAAACATGGATCAAACATGGAGACCAAGCATTAAGCAATCATAATAACATGCGTTAACCTGCTCTGATACCAATTGAAGGTCCCCTACACAAGGGGGGCGAAAACCCTAATAGGAGGCGCAATAACATTCTAGCGGAATCTAGGGCTTTCAAAATCGCATAGCATGTATTATGATCAACTTTAAAGCATGAAATGAACTCATACCGAAGCCATATAATGGAAGGCGCCTTGGAAGCAAGAGAACAAGAGAGCTCTCCTCCAAATCGTCACACACAAGATGATGTTGCTTCCTCCCTTGGTGCTCCTTGTGCTAGCAAGGTTCCAAGAGGTCCTTGTCGAGTGAAAAGGAAAGATGAGATGTCCTTCTCTTGGCCGAATCCTCCTCTACCTTCAAGGTGTCGCCACACACGAAAGCGTCAAGAGGAATATGGGCGAGAGGCGAGAATAGAGAGCACTCTATTCGGTCGTGAACAACATCTCCAAGTGGAGATCGTGGTTACTAAAAATAGCCACCACACTTCGCTCCAACGTTCACGCCAAGTGAACATGTCGCCAACTCCTCTCCCCTTGAACCATGCGCTCATTAAACGAGCCGGTTCAAATTGGTTTGGTCCAGAGACCAATTAAGCCAAGCAATCAAGTCTAGATCTCAAATAAACCCTAAGGCTCAGATCTGACCGTTGATCTCCTGATGCTCCTGATCTCATCGATCTAGCATCCAATCTCTCAATCGAAGCTTACCGATCTCAAGCCCTAATCAATCAAACATGATCAGACCAGATCTCACTCACAATCAGAGATTAAATCCCTTTAAACTGAACCCGAACAATTCAGTCCACTCGATCTGACTTAAGTAAGCCATATCATCAAATTGTGCGACCCTGAGGGTTTCCTTTAAATGTCGGTAACGATAACTCACGTTATCACGATCAGTGAGGGGTATCTAGCAACACATCACTGTCTCCCGATATAAAGGAAAGAGTCTTCCAAGACTACACCCAAAACACAGCACAAGTGTGAATCCACATCACTAGGCATACATGTTTCCTTTGCCACTGGATGTTCTTATTGGACAAGCGTGTCAAGCTTGTAGCTCCAATATGATGAGCATGATTAGATCAGATGAACACAGTCACCTGGGTATGGCCATACACTTTTCTCAATCATCTCATCCAGGGGGCCCCTTTAGAACATCACACTCCTTAAACAAGGAGACGGCAATCCTATGTCTATCACTAGTGCCCTAACATGACTCAAGCTCATTATCCAAGATAGTCTATAACCATTGTGTTTCAAATGATATTGAACTACCTCAAAACAATGACAATCATCATTTAGAAAACACAAGTCATCTCAAGTCAGAGGAAATGTGCCACTTGTCATATTCAAAGATTATTCACATTGCGACAAACAATTGAACATCCTAGTAGGGTCTGTCCAGTACATCCAATGTACCCATGAGTCTACATCTTATTCCATGCTCGAAGCATCCTATAAGACTAGAACACATATTAGTCTTAACCATATCAAGGCTGTCTCATGTTCACCAAGATACATCGACTAAGGACATTATAGCCTGTCAGCCTAGCTGAACAGCTTTGAGACATTATTCAGAAGAACATATATTGCAGCAGACAATGTAGCTAACTAAATAATAACCATGCCTTTATAAACATAACAGTTTATTACATGATACTGATACATTCCCAAGGCCTCAAACATTAGGCTTAAGGGCATACCCCAACAAGACTATCTTGGATGATGAGCATGAGTCATGTTAGGGCACTAGTGATAGATATAGGATTGCCGTCTCCTTGTTTGGAGTGTGATGTTCTATAGGGGCCCCCTGGATGAGATGGTTGAGAAAGTGTATGGCCATACCCAGATGACTATGTTCATCTGATCTAATCATTCTCATCATATTGGAATTACAGGCTTGACACGCTTGTCCAATAAGAACGTCCAGTGGCAAAGGAAACACATATGTCAAGTGACTTGTGTTCACACTTGTGCTGTGGTTTGGGTGTAGTCTTGGAAGACTCTTTCCTTTCTATCGGGAGACAGTGATGTGTTGCTAGATACCCCTCACTGATCGTGATAACGTAAGTTATCGTTACCGACATTTAAAGGAAACCCTTAGGGTCGCACAATTTGATGATATGGCTTACTTAAGTCAGATCGTGTGGACTGAATTATTTTTGGTTCAGTTTAAAGGGATTTAAACTCTGATTGTAAGTGAGATCTGGTTTGATCATGTTTGATTGATTAGGGCTTGAGATCGGTAAGCTTCGATCGAGAGATTGGATGCTAGATCGGTGAGATCAAGAGCGTCAAGAGATGAATGGTCAGATCTTGAGCCTTTTGGTTTAATATGATCTGGATCCAGGCTTGGTCTAATTTGGTCCTTGAACCAAATTTAATTGAACCAGCTCATCACATGAGCGCATGGTTCAAAGGGGAAGAAGTGGTGATCGGTTCACTTGGAGTGAACACATGAACGTTAAGTGCTTTCTATATTTGGAAGTTGGCGTTCCAAATTAGATGCACGCCTCCACGTTCAAGGGGAACGTTTTTGTCTCCTCGCCCACTTTCTTCTCTCGCTATCCCTCTTCCTCTAGACGCATTCATTCTCGTGTGGAGAAGTCTTGACGCTCAAGGAGGGTTCGGCCAAGCAAGAGTTCATCTCATCCCTTCCATTCGACAAGGATTCTTGGAGAACTTTGCTAGCACAAAGATCAACAAGGAGTAGGCGATCACATCTTGTGTGTGCATCTTTTGGAGGAGATCCCTTTCGATATCTGCTTCCAAGGCGCCATCCAAAGCAATGGCGATGGTATGACTCCTTTTCGATGTATACATGTTTTAGTTGATCATATGACATACATGCTATCGATCTAGAAGCCCTAGCTTCCGCTATGAAAATTTTATATGCGCCTATTTAGGGTTTCGCCCCCCCCCCCCCCCTTAGGGACTTTCAGAGACAATTTAGACGCACTCCGAGCACATCGCGACAAGACAACAAAACTTTGAAGTCGTGGGCTGGGTTACCACCGTCGCGGCTCGTTCTTGGGCCGTATTGCTAATGAGATTGAGTGGCCCACTTGGAGTTGGATCCTCAGAGGGCTGGCTTGGAGCGCCCTTGGGCTGCGCTACTCCGGTGTATATGGAAAGGGGGCTAATGACTCCTATGAAGGGATTCGGGGGCCTACTTTGCCATTGGGATCGTTGGACTTCCACGTTGTTGGGCTCCTTTGGATCATCATTGGGTGGAGCAACATGGTAGGAAGGGCGATGCACGTCGAAGTGGGGTCGTCGGGGCTGTAACGAGTCGTCAGGGGCGAACACGGCCTGGCCGTGATGGCGAGCACGGCCGTGTTCAGAGTCGCCGTGATCCACAGAATCGAGCACGGCCTACCCATGCTTGGAGTCACGCCCGTGTTTGGCAGTGTCGAAATCCACAGAGGCGGGCACGGCGTGCCCGTGCTTGGAGTCACGCCCGTGCTTGGCATCGTCGAAATGCACAGAGGCGGGCACGGCTTGCCTGTGCTTGGAGTCACACCCGTGCTTGGCGTTTGCGTCTTCGGGCGACCGTGTCACAGCCGTGATGGGGCGCACGGCCTGGCCATGTCGAGGTCTGGGGAACTCTGACTTGGGTGAAATTTCCAGGGAAAATTCCAGGGGTCCTGGGGAGTCTCCCCAAGTATCTTTTGGAGGGGTTGGGCCGCCCTCAAGTGTGTTCATAGGCCCGTTTGCTCCTGCATCAGCTTCCACTGTGTATTCTGATGAGTTCTCCTCCGGAGAACTAGAGGGCAGCAGGTCATCCGGGTCGGATGGCGTTTGCAGTGGACCGTGGAAAGGTAGGATGTCCGCCACGTTGAAGATAGGGTGAATCCCCATGTCCTCGGGTAAGTCCAGCACGTAGGCGTTGGAGCCAATCCTATGCACAACCGCATAGGGCCCCATATAGCGCGGCTGAAGGTTAAAATGTGTTCTGCTCGATAGACACTCAGGGTGGACATGCACCCTCACCAGCTCACCTACAAAAAAATGGCATGGCCTACGATGCTCGTTGGCCTTCATTGCATTGTGAGTGTTGCCCAGAAAGATATGACGCTGAACCTCATCATACAAACTAGCAATATGCTGGGCGAAAGAGTATGCGTGCGGGGAGAGGTTGGGCTCCGTGGGGAGGTCATGCAGGTCGATAGGTTTACGCGGCTGGTGGCCCGTGACAATCTGGAAGGGACTAAGACCCGTAGACCTATTAGAAGCACTATTGTACGCGAACTCGACCATGGGTAGGATGGAATCCCAAGACCTCGGTGTTGGGAAACCCCGGGGACATTTTACAATTTTCAGAGTCATGGACATACATTTTACGCAGCGGAAGAATGTCCCCGAAACAGGCCGGTCCCAAAAACCCAGTGAAGATCGCAAGCAAGGGAGTCGACACGATGAGTTAGGAAATACCTTAAGAGCAATGAAGAGCGATGCCGATGCAGGCGCCCAAGTGTGCGCCCTTTGCAGTCTCACACACACGGATCTCTTGAGTTCTCTTCTTCCACGCCCGGTGCTAGCCTCGGGAAGAAGATCCAAGCCTTAGTTCTCCTCTTGAATGCTCGCGCCACCTCCAAGGTAGAAGCGCCAAGATGATGAAGAAGAGAGGAGAAGGGAGAATGCCGCCAAGCCTTTACTTCTCTTGCGCCAAAAGAGGAAGAAGGGAAGAAGCTTGCGGGTAGGGTTTGATGGAAGAGGATGGTTGCGCCAATGCCCCTTGTTCTCGCCCTCTTGATGTGTTCACGCCTTCAAAGATTGATCATCTTCAAGAGGGGGCGACTAGGGTCACATTTATAGGGCAAGAGGCGGTTAGGGTAAGGGCTAGGATCATGACAAGTGTAGGGCTAGGATGAGGAGGTTTGAGACAAGGAAAGTCTCCAAGACATTTCCATAATTCTCATTCAACCATTCCTTATTGTGCCCCACGCCTTTCCTTGTGCGCCAAGGCCTTGCCTTGCGCCCCAAGCAATGCCATAGAGGCATGCATTCCATCCAAGGAAGAGAGGGGAGGCGCCCTTTACTTCCATAATGAAGCAAAGGCGCCAACATGACCCCATTATGCCCCTAGGCGCTTAATGGTTCATGTTTCTCCCCAATATACCCTTTTAGCCTCTCATCTCTTCATGAGAACTTGTTATTGGGCCTCATTGGATAATGAGCTAACTCAAACTTCATTACATGGGTTGATTAAGCACTTGGATCCAATCCAATGCAACCCTAATCCAAATGTGACCAACCATGGTCAAATACGGGTCAACCTGCCAAAAATGAAGTTTGGCTCCAATAACATTCTTCCATCTCATCAGGGCCATTGGCGCTGATGAAATCTCCCAATTAGATCCGAGTTATCCAATAACTCGATCATAAGGCTTCCCGATCAATACGAGAACTCAAGTATCAAGGTGTGCGACCCTGTAGGTTCCTCTGACGCTGGCAGTGCTGACCAGAAATCATCACAAGCAGTGAGTGGCACCTAGCAGTGCATCGCTGCTACCCAGGTCATTGGAATGGATATCGACATCGACATCCCCATCATCGCAACTAGGTACAGATGCATTATAGTCTCTTTGCCGAACTGATATCCGATTGGACAAGTGTGTCACCACTTGCTTTCATCCAATCACATGGTTATGACTAAAACAGGTTCTCACCTGGGTATGGCCATACACTCTCAGTCATAGAACCATAAAGGAACTCCATGGATATCATACTTCCCTAGGGAAGGGGCAAATCCTATGTCTGTCCATTAATCTTCTCATATGGGTTGTGACATGCTCAATAACAACCGTTATGACCTCCCAGCTACGGCAAGGTGCTAGGTTGTATCAAAGCAAGTCCCTAACCATATAGAATGATCAATGACCTCAAGTCAAGGGATCAATGCATCTCCTGTCACTTATGAGGATAACTCATGACACCAAGTCATAGTCTCATAGCGGGTCTATCCAGTATATCCTCCAATGATATACCCATGTGTCTGCGTTAGCACCACGTGCCTAACCAGCCCACATACCAGTCTCTCAAGTACCAGAGCTGTCCCATATCCACTCAGGTACATCGACTGGGGACAATTATTTGAGCACAGATCCAATCTGTCTCCAGGGACATTATCATGTAAGTACACAATCGCAGGTGTAGACAAACAATGATAACGACAAAGCCAGAATGATATATACGTATCAATGTCAAGTAGTACATAAGTTGACAATGGAGAAGATTGCTCCAACTATGGTTAACGACCTTGGTTTTCCCATCGGTTTGGGGATGATAGGCCGTGGAAAATTTCAAAGTGGTGCCCAAGAGGGCCCACAATGAGCGCCAGAAGTGGCTCACAAAACGTGTGTCGCGGTCGGACATGATGGTGGAGGGAAGACCATGGAGACGCACAATCTCTCGGACAAAGAGATGGGCGACGTGAGAAGCGTCCGCTGTGCATGAACAAGGGATAAAATGGGCCATCTTCGAAAATAGATCAACAACGACGTAGATCGAGTCAAAGCGGGAGGCGATCCGAGGCAACCCAAGGAGAAAGTCCATGCTCAGGTCGTGCCACGGGCCGCTGGCCACTAGCAAAGGGGTATAGAGACCCGTGTTCGAAGGGCGGGGTTTGGACAATTGGCACGTACCGCAATGGCGCACAATGCGCTCAACATCCTTACGGAGGGAGGGCCAAAAGAGGCGTTCCTCCGCCATTTCAAGGGTCTTGTCATGGCCATGATGGCCAGCGATGCCACCCACATGAACCTCAAGCAAAAGATGATCTCGAAGCGAAGAACGGGGAATACACAAGTGGTAGGGGGAGTCGAGGTCGGTGGACTCGGTCAAAGTGGCATAGATGGCGCCAAAATTAGAGCAAGTGGCGTACTCATCTTTGACATGGTCAAAAGTATTGACGCGAGTGCGCATTACGCATAAGAGGGTTCGGACGTGACTCAGGGCATCCGCGACTACGTTCTCCTTACCCGCCTTGTGGTTGATCACGAAGGAGTACTGTTGGAGGTACTCGACCCACTTGGCATGGCGGGCGCCCAACTTCTTTTAGGCCTTAAGGAAGGAAAGGGCCTGATGGTCACTGTATAATACGAACTCGCGATGGAGGAGTTAATGCCTCCATTGCCGAAGGGACTGAACAATCGCGTAGAATTCCTTATCATACGTAGAATAATGCTGGTGAACAGCGTTCAATTTTTCGCTGAAGAAGGCTACATGATGGCCCTCCTGACTAAGGGAACCACCGATGCCAGAACCAGAAGCATCGCACGTGACCTCAAAGACCTTCGAAAAGTCAAGGAGGCGCAAAACAGGAGCGGTGGTCAGGGCATCCTTAAGCGCGTCAAAAGCTCGTTGAGTGGCAGGGGTCCACTCAAACTCGTCCTTAGAAAGGCGCTGGGTTAAGGGGGTGGCGAGGGTGCTGAACCCACGGATGAACCGGCGGTAAAATCCCGCGAGGCCCAAGAAACTACGGACCTCCGTCACGGTGCGGGGTTCAGGCCAAAGGCAGATGGCCTCAACCTTCGCAGGGTCAACGGACAGCCCTTGGTCCGAGACGATATACCCAAGGAAATACACGCTGTTGGTTAGGAAGAAGAACTTCTTCGTGTTAAGGAAGAGGTGCTCCTTACGCAGGAGGGAAAAAGTGGAGCGAAGATGCTCCAGGTGTTCATCCCGGGTCCGACTAAAGATCAGGATGTCGTCGAAGTAGACGACCAAAAACTTGCCCATGTAGGGCCGGAGGATGTGTCTCATCAAGTGCATAAATGTGGATCGGGCATTGGACAACCCGAATGGCATGACAAGCCACTCGTAAAGACCGTCCTTGGTCTTAAACGCGGTCTTCCACTCATCGCTCTCGCGAATGTGGACCTGGTGGTACCCGCTTCGGAGGTCGAGCTTGGAAAACCAAGACGCGCCAGAAATAAAATCTAACATTTCGTCAAGCCAAGGAATGGGAAATCGGTACTTGACAGTGATCCGATTGATAGCGTGGCTATTGACACACATGTGCCACGACCCATCCTTTTTGGGCGTGAGGAGCGCGGGAACAGCACAAGGGCTGAGACTTTCGCGGATGTACACATTGGTGAGGAGATCATCCACCTGACGCTGCAATTCAGTGTGTTCCGCGGTGTTAAGGCGATGGTGGGGCAAGTTAGGGAGGGGAGCTCCCGGAAGGAGGTCAATCGCATGCTGAATTTCCCTCTCCGGGGGAAGGCAATGAGGCAAATCCTCGGGGCAGATATCACTTCGGCAAGGAGGGCGGACACCTCAACAGGAGGTGCCGGGATAGGGCAAGGGATAGGGTCTTGCACTGAAAAGTCCCCTTCAAGGGGGAGCGAAACCCTAGATAGGCGCATGTAAAATATTTGCAGCGGAAATGAGGGTTTCTAGGGATCGATTGCATGAGATATGATCAACTATAAAACCCGATTGCAAACATCAATGAAGGATCATACCATCGCCATTCTTTGGATGGTGCCTTGGAAGCAAAGATCGAAAGAGATCTTCTCCAAAAGTGACGCACACAAGGTGATGTCGCCTACTCCTTGTTGATCCTTGTGCTAGCAAGGTTCTTCAAGTCTCCTTGTCGAATGGAAGGGAAGAGGAGATGTTTTCTTGGCCGAGACCTCCTTGTCGTCAACCCCTTCAATCACACGAGAGTGTATGCGTCAAGAGGAATAGGTGACCAATTTCAGCGAAGAGAAGTGAACGTGAGGCGTTGAGAGGCTATTTTGGAAACCGCCACTTCCAAAAATAGCAAGCCTTCACTTCATGCGTTGATGCGTTCACCAAAGTGAACCGAACGCATATTCTTCTCCCCTTTGAACCATGCGCTCACGTATGAGCCGGTTCATATTGGTTTGGTTCAAAAACCAATCAAGCCAAGCCTTTAGTCCAGATCAAATTAAACCCTAAGGTTCTAGATCTGACCGTTCATCTCTTGATGTTCCTGATCTCACCGATCTAGAATCATCTCTCTCGATCGAAGCTTACCGATCTCAAGCCCTAATCAATCAAACATGATTAGACCAGATCTCACTTACAATCAGAGTTTAAATCCCTTTAAACTGAACCAAAACAATTCAGTCCACATGATCTGACATGAGTAAGCCATATCATCAAATTGTGCGACCCTAAGGGTTTCCTTTAAATGTCGGTAACGATAACTTACGTTATCACGATCAGTGAGGGGTATCTAGCAACACATCACTGTCTCCCGATATAAAGGAAAGAGTCTTCCAAGACTACACCCAAACCACAGCACAAGTGTGAATCCACTTCACTAGGCATACATGTTTCCTTTGCCACTGGATGTTCTTATTGGACAAGCGTGTCAAGCCTGTAGCTCCAATATGATGAGCATGATTAGATCAGATGAACATAGTCACCTGGGTATGGCCATACACTTTCTCAATCATCTCATCCAGGGGGGCCCCTTTAGAACATCACACTCCAATCAAGGAGACGGCAATCCTATATCTATCACTAGTGTCCTAACCTGACTCATGATCATTATCCAAGATAGTCTATAACCATTATGTTTCAAATGATATTGAACTACCTCAAAACAATGACAATCATCATTTAGAAACACAAGTGATCTCAAGTCAGAGGACATGTGCCACTTGTTGCAAACAAGGATTATTCACATTGTGACAAGCAATTGAATATCCTAGTAGGGTCTGTCCAGTACATCCAATGTACCCATGAGTCTACATCTTATTCCATGCTCGAAGCATCCTATAAGATTAGAACACATATTAGTCTCAATCATATCAAGGCTGTCTCATGTTCACCAAGATATTTCGACTAAGGACATATAGCATGTCAGCCTAGCTGAACAGCATTGAGACATTATTCAGAAGTATACTTATTGCAGCAGACAATGTAACAAACTGAATAACAACCATTGCCTTTATAAACATAAGAGTTTATACATGATACTGAAAGAATCCCAAGGCCTCAAACATTAGCCTTAAGGGCATACCCCAACAATCTCCCACTTGCACTTAATCTAATGGTTGAGAAATCTCAAACCCATATTATTACAGTGCTTCTCATGCTTCTGCTGCGCCAGAGGCTTGGTAAGCGGGTCTGCCAGATTGTCATGAAAGGTCCCCACAAGGGGGCGAAACCCCTAAGTATGGCGCATATTAAAATTTTAAGCTGCGGAAGAGGGTTTCTTGAGATCGGTTTCATGAGATATGATCAACCATAATAACCCGATTGCAAATATAGAAGGGTTCATACCGTAGCCATTTCAAGATGGCGCCTTGGAAGAAAAAGTTGCAAGCGCCTCTTCTCCAAAGTCTCGCACACAAGATGAACAATGTGCTTCTTCCTTGGTGCTCCTTGTGCTAGCAAGGTT
This sequence comes from Costus lasius, assembly GCA_027563935.2. Classification (NCBI taxonomy): domain Eukaryota; kingdom Viridiplantae; phylum Streptophyta; class Magnoliopsida; order Zingiberales; family Costaceae; genus Costus; species Costus lasius. The sequence goes on from CM050446.2 coordinate 85,822,506, forward strand.
CCAAGGTTGTCTTGCCGAATGGAAAGGAAAAGATGAGATGATGTTCTCTTGGCCGAAACCTCCTCAACCTTCAAGGCGTCGCCACACACGGAAGTCGAGAGGAATGAGAGCGAGAGGCGAGAATAGAGAGCACTCTATTCGAACGTGAGTGACTCCAATTGGAGATCATGGTTACTAAAAATAGCAACCACTCACCGCTCCAACGTTCACGCCAAGTGAACATGTCGCCACACCTTGAACCATGCGCTCATTTCATGAGCCGGTTCAATTTGGTTTGGTTTAAAACCAATCAAGCCAAGTAATCAAGTCCAGATCTCAAATAAACCCTAAGGCTCCAGATCTGACCGTTCATCTCTTGATGCTCTTGATCTCACCGATCTAGCATCTATTCTCTCGATCGAAGCTTACCGATCTCAAGCCCTACTCAATCAAACATGATCAGACTAGATCTCACTTACAATCAGAGACTAAATCCCTTTAAACTGAACCTAAACAATTCAGTCCACACGATCTGACTTAAGTAAGCCATATCATCAAATTGTGCGACCCTGAGGGTTTCCTTTAAATGTCGGTAACGATAACTCACGTTATCACGATCAGTGAGGGGTATCTAGCAACACATCACTGTCTCCCGATATAAAAGAAATGAGTCTTCCAAGACTACACCCAAAAACAGCACAAGTGTGAATCAACTTCACTAGGCATGCATACTTCCTTTGCCACTGGATGTTCTTATTGGACAAGCGTGTCAAGCTTGTAGCTCCAATATGATGAGCATGATTAGATCAGATGAACACTGTCATCTGGGTATGGCCATACACTCTCTCAATCATCTCATCCAGGGGGCCCCTTTAGAACATCACACTCCTTAAACAAGGAGACGGCAATCCTATGTCTATCACTAGTGCCCTAACCTGACTCAAGCTCATTATCCAAGATAGTCTATAATCATTATGTTTCAAATGATATTGAACTACCTCAAAACAATGACAATCATCATTTAGAAAACACAAGTGATCTCAAGTCAGAGGAAATGTGCCACTTGTCATATACAAGGATTATCCACATTGTGACAAACAATTGAATATCCTAGTAGGGTCTGTCCAGCACATCCAATGTACCCATGAGTCTACATCTTATTCCATGCTCGAAGCATCCTATAAGACTAGAACACATATTAGTCTTAACCATATCAAGGCTGTCTCATGTTCACCAAGATACATCGACTAAGGACTTAACTGCATGTCAGCCCAGCTGAACAGCTTTGAGACATTATTCAGAAGAACATATATTGCAGCAGACAATGTAGCTAACTGAATAATAACCATGCCTTTATAAACATAAACGTTTATTACATGATACTGTTACAATCCCAAGGCCTCAAACATTAGGCTTAAGGGCATACCCCAACAATCTCCCACTTGCACTTAATCTAATGGTTGAGAAATCTCAAACCCATATTATTACAGTGCTTCTCATGCTTCTGCTGCGCCAGAGGCTTGGTAAGCGGGTCTGCCAGATTGTCATCTGTATGAACCTTGCAGACTTTGATCTCGCCACGATCTATGATCTCCCTGATCAAATGAAACCGTCTCTGTATGTGCTTGGACTTCTGGTGCGACCGTGGTTCCTTTGCTTGTGCGATTGCTCCAGTGTTATCACAGAAGATAACCAAAGGATCTGCACTCGAAGGAACAACACCAAGTTCTCTCACGAACTTACGAATCCACACTACCTCCTTGGATGCTTCCGAGGCTGCAACATACTCGGCTTCTGTTGTGGAATCAGCAACAGTTGACTGTTTGAAACTCTTCCACACCACTGCTCCTCCATTCAAGCTAAAAACATAGCCTGATTGCGATCGGAAATCATCCTGGTCAGACTGGAATGAAGCGTCAGTATATCCTTCAATACTGAGTTCTTCCTGACCACCATATATCAAGAACATATCTTTGGTCCTCCGCAGATATTTTAAGATGTTCTTGACTGCAATCCAGTGTGCCTGACCTGGATTACTTTGGAAACGACTGGTCACGCTTAACCCGTAAGCGACGTCTGGGCGAGTACACAACATCGCATACATAATGGATCCAATAGCCGAAGCATAAGGCGTATTGTCCATTTCATCTTTCTCAGTCTGTGTTTGTGGACACTGACTCTTCGAAAGACTCAGACCATGTCTGACTGGAAGATATCCTCGTTTAGAATTATCTAAACGAAATCTCTCCAGGACTTTTTCGATGTAAGTACTCTGGCACAACCCGAGAAGCCTCTTAGATCTATCCCTGTAGATCTTCACACCTAATACATAGGCTGCTTCTCCTAGATCTTTCATCTGGAAACATTTCTTTAACCATGCTTTAACAGCATGCATTTCAGGAATGTCATTTCCAATGATCAAGATGTCATCGACGTAGAGGACTAGGAAAGTAATTACGCTCCCACTAAACCTCTTATACACACACGGGTCATCCTCGTTCTTGATGAAACCAAATTCAGTGACTGACTCATCAAAACGAATATTCCAGCTTCTTGATGCTTGCTTAAGTCCATAAATGGACTTCTTTAACTTGCATATCTTATGACGATCTGATGGATTAGTGAAACCCTCAGGTTGTGTCATATACACATCCTCATCCAGATTTCCATTAAGGAAAGCTGTTTTCACATCCATCTGCCAGATCTCATAATCATAATATGCCGCTATCGCGAAAAGAATCCGAATAGACTTAAACATGGCTACAGGTGAGAAAGTTTCATCATAATCTATCCCGTAGATTTGTTTGAAACCTTTCGCAACTAGCCTGCCTTTATAGGTAACTACGTTACCATCCATGTCAATCTTCTTCTTGAAGATCCATTTACAGCCTATAGGGATTACTCCCGGAGGTGGATCAACCAAATCCCAGACTTGGTTATCTGACATGGAGTCCATCTCGGCGCGCATAGCTTCAAGCCATCTCGCTGACTCTGGTCCACTGACCGCATCCGCATAAGTGAGGGGTTCATCATTATTAATGATGTAGACTCCGTCATAACGCTCAGGTTGTCGACGGATCCTTCCCGATCTTCGCGGTTCCCGTGATATCTGAGCCTCAGGTTGTTCAATAACCTGATCTACTGGCTCAGGCTCATCCAACTCTGCTTGAGCACTTTGTCCTTCCTCTGGATTCTCATCCAGCTTTATTTCTCTCCCACTGGCCTCTTGCAGAAGAAACTCCTTCTCAAGAAATATGGCCGTCCGAGCAACAAATACCTTGTTCTCTTTGGGATCGTAGAAATAATAACCCTTAGTCTCCTTAGGGTAACCGACAAAGATACATTTGTCAGATCTGCTCTCTAGTTTCCTAGAGGCGAGCTTTTTGACATAAGCCTCGCAACCCCAGATCCTGATAAATGTCAAGCTTGGCTGTTTCCCATACCATAATTCATATGGCGTCTTTGAAACTGCCTTGGATGGCACTCGGTTTAGTACCTTTGCAGCTGTTTCCAGTGCAAAACCCCAAAAGGAGTATGGAAGAGTAGCCTGACTCATCATAGAACGAACCATATCAAGTAACGTTCTGTTTCTCCTCTCGGACACACCATTCCATTGCGGTGTTCCTGGCGGAGTGAGCTGTGAGATAATCCCACACTCCTTCAGATAGTCAGTAAACGTATGACTCAAGTATTCTCCACCTCGATCTGAGCGAAGTGCCTTGATATTTCGGCCTAGCTGATTCTGTAATTCATTCTTGAACTCTTTGAACTTGTCAAAAGATTCACTCTTATGTCTCATCAGATAGACATAGCCATACCTACTGAAATCGTCAGTAAAGGTAATGAAGTACTGATAGCCACCTCTGGCATGTTTACTAAATGGCCCACACACATCACTGTGTATAAGGTCAAGTAAACCTGAAGCCCTTTGACCTTTGTGAGGAAAAGGCGACTTCGTCATTTTACCCATCAAACAAGCTTTGCATGTATCAATCTCCTTGTAAGAGAATGATCCCAGCAGTCCATGATCATGCAACCGCTTAATGCGTTTCTCGTTAATATGGCCTAAACGACTATGCCATAGCAAGGTGCTGTCATCAGCATACTTGGCTTTCTTAATATCAACATTTTGTATAGAACGCTCCATGTCCAACATGAATAATCCATTGCTAATTGAACCAGTTGCATAAACAATATTATCATAAGATAAAAGACACTTTGAAATATTGCATTCAAAGGAAAAACCCTTCCTGACAAGAGCAGGAATGGAGATAATATTTTTAGTAATACTGGGAACAAAATAACAATTGTCTAGTTCCAATACAATTCCAGATGGTAAAGAAATGAAATAGTCCCCTACAGCAACAGCAGCAACCCATGCCCCGTTTCCAACTCGTAGGTCCACCTCATGCTGTCCCACCTGCCTTCTTCTCTTGAGTTCCTGTACATTTGAACAAATGTGAACTCCACATGCAGTGTCCAACACCCATGATATAGAAGAAGAAAACATGACCTCAGTCACGAATATACCTGAGCCAGAAGCGATGCTTCCCCTCTTATCTCCTTGGAGCGCTTTACAGTCCTTTTTCCAGTGACCGAGCTGGCCACAGTGGAAACACCTGTATTCCTTGGACCGCTTCACCTTCTGCTTCAGAGCCTTGCTGTAGCTCTTGACAGGGGTCTTGCCCTTCTTCCCCTTCTTCTTGTTCCTCGAAGGAACCATTAAGACAGAGGTCAAAGGCTTTCCCTTCAGAGTCTCCTCAGTAGTCAAGAGCATATTCAGCAGCTCTGCTGGAGTACAATCGATTTTGTTCATATTAAAGTTAATAATGAACGCGTCGAATGAAGGCGGGAGAGACTGCAGAATAATATCCACAGCAAGCTCCTGGTTGATGGTATGCCCCAGTTTCTCTAGAGCCTCCTTGTGCCCAATCATCTTGAGCACGTGAGCTCCCACTGGGCTCCCTTCAGCCAGTTTGCTCTGAAAGAAAAGCTTTGTCAAATTGTAGCGCTCAGTCCTTGCCTGTGCAGCATACAGCATCTTGAGGTTCGCTATCATGTCTATAGCAGACATATCCTCATGCTGACGCTGCAGCGGTGGCGTCATAGACGCTAGCATCAGGCAAGCGACATCAATGCTATCATTGACGTGCTTTTCATAGGCTTCCCGAACCGCCCTTGCGGCGTTCGGAGCGGGCTGAGGCGGTATCGCCGTCTCGAGGACATACAGTTTCCTCTCTGCCTTAAGAACAATCTTAAGGTGTCCGAACCAGTCAGAGAAGTTCGGCCCAGCAAACTTCTCCCTTTCCAGTAGGGATCGCACATTGAAGTTCATGGTGTTCGTTGCTGCAGGTATCTACAACAATGCAAGAACAGCAAGGTCAGTATCAATGTTAAGAATCAATCAGGACTTAAGAAAGATTCTTTTTCTCACTATTTTATCTGACTGAAAAATCCATTAAACAGTCCGAAAGAGTAGACACTCTTTTAGTGAGATGGGATCCGGATTTCATACTTGGTCTCCGCGTCCCGCTCAGGCGAGATAAGATGTACAGAGAGTACAAGCACTAATCTCCGGTAGGCAGTCCCTGTCGATCGCCAACCCGTGCGATTCCCCTTCATCTGGGCAATCCAGCAGACTGTGCCAACTGAGTTGGTACAACACAGTCTCTGATCCCACAGATGGCTGCCTCCATGTGCTACCATATGCGCCACATATGTAGCCTACATGGTCAAGCTGACCCGACCTACTCCCTGGACCACCATGTGCTATGCTGAGCAACGAGAAGGGATAAATCCCTACTCTATAACACACAGGTGTAATCCCACACCGTCTGAAGATAGATGGACGTGCCCACTGAGTGGGTACAACACGGCTCCAACGATAATCAGAACAGTGAGGTTTCGCGTCAGAAGGCTTACGAGCTTGATATTTTAGCGTTGGATTTTAACGGTCTTTTATCTTCTTCACTATCATGCAATTCCTATGGTGATAGCAGAAGATAAACTAATCATGCAATTCTAATATTTAAACAATAAATAAAAGAAAGCATGAATCTTATGTGGTAAAAGCCCATAGCCCTAGTAAGACCTTAATTAACTTAAGTCTTCACTTGCTTTTCTTCATGGGGCTTTTGCTGCTCATCTGGCCCAAACCAGGGCCCAAGCGCCATCTGCAGGTCTGGTGCGCCCACCAGGAATATGCGCCAGGTCCTAGGGTCAAACCCTAGACCTCCCACCTGGTCAAGCCACTGCTGCATGCGCCTCTGCCAAGTGTGCTCTGTGCTCTTGTCTAATTAAATTACAAATTTAACTATCTAGACAAGATTGACACGCAGGTCAATTACATTTTATAAATTAAAGCAATGTGATGCGCAGATCACAATATAAAATTAATTTACAAAATTAACCAGGCACGCAGGCCCCAGCACAGCACTCATTAAAGACGGGCAGCCCACATAAGATTAAATAAACATACATATGCAACAATCAACATGTGATCCAATCATGAAAATTAAATTTTGAAAACCCCTTGGGATGAATTTTAATTTTCCTTATTTGCCCTACTGCCTTACAATGGACTATTACTAGGGATCCACTCATCCATCCTAGTCAGATCCACTGCCCTTGCATGCACCAAGTCCTAACTGACTTGAGTCGACCATAAGGTCAACCATGCATGCGCCAGGGCTGAACAACCACAATGAGGTGTGGCAAGCGGGTGTGACCCCGGGCCTAACTCATGTGCGTTCATCAGTTGTCTCAATCAGACATCGCTACACGCCTGTCTGCAGCCGACCTGTAGCCACCACGTGCTTGCGCACAGGTGCTACCTGGTCAACCCATCAAGGCTGTCAGATAGTCTGATCAGACTTTTGGATCTAACCTAAGGAGGGTGACTTCAACCCTAATAACCCATCTAAGGGTTTAAAGTAGGTGCTTTAGATCTAAGATGAATCGCGCAAGTTATTTGTTTTGGAAACACAATAAAACATGCGCCAACAACATGCGCCAACAACATGCGCCAGGGAGAAAATAACATCTATAAGAAACATGTATTTTCGCCAACTTACAACTACAGCATAAGCATTCGCATGTGACCTATAGATCTGTTATCTTGCGCAAACATGGATCATAAATCATAACATGGCAATCATAAAACATGAACATTGGCTCTGATACCAATTGAAAGGTCCCCACAAGGGGGCGAAACCCCTAAGTATGGCGCATATTAAAATTTTAAGCAGCGGAAGAGGGTTTCTTGAGATCGGTTTCATGAGATATGATCAACCATAATAACCCGATTGCAAATAGAGAAGGGTTCATACCGTAGCCATTTCAAGATGGCGCCTTGGAAGAAAAAGTTGCAAGCGCCTCTTCTCCAAAGTCTCGCACACAAGATGAACAATGTGCTTCTTCCTTGGTGCTCCTTGTGCTAGCAAGGTTCCAAGGTTGTCTTGCCGAATGGAAAGGAAAAGATGAGATGATGTTCTCTTGGCCGAAACCTCCTCAACCTTCAAGGCGTCGCCACACACGGAAGTCGAGAGGAATGAGAGCGAGAGGCGAGAATAGAGAGCACTCTATTCGAACGTGAGTGACTCCAATTGGAGATCATGGTTACTAAAAATAGCAACCACTCACCGCTCCAACGTTCACGCCAAGTGAACATGTTGCCACACCTTGAACCATGCGCTCATTTCATGAGCCGGTTCAATTTGGTTTGGTTTAAATCCAATCAAGACAAGTAATCAAGTCCAGATCTCAAATAAACCCTAAGGCTCCAGATCTGACCGTTCATCTCTTGATGCTCTTGATCTCACCGATCTAGCATCTATTCTCTCGATCGAAGCTTACCGATCTCAAGCCCTAATCAATCAAACATGATCAGACTAGATCTCACTTACAATCAGAGACTAAATCCCTTTAAACTGAACCTAAACAATTCAGTCCACACGATCTGACTTAAGTAAGCCATATCATCAAATTGTGCGACCCTGAGGGTTTCCTTTAAATGTCGGTAACGATAACTCACGTTATCACGATCAGTGAGGGGTATCTAGCAACACATCACTGTCTCCCGATATAAAAGAAATGAGTCTTCCAAGACTACACCCAAAAACAGCACAAGTGTGAATCAACTTCACTAGGCATGCATACTTCCTTTGCCACTGTATGTTCTTATTGGACAAGCGTGTCAAGCTTGTAGCTCCAATATGATGAGCATGATTAGATCAGATGAACACTGTCATCTGGGTATGGCCATACACTCTCTCAATCATCTCATCCAGGGGGCCCCTTTAGAACATCACACTCCTTAAACAAGGAGACGACAATCCTATGTCTATCACTAGTGCCCTAACCTGACTCAAGCTCATTATCCAAGATAGTCTATAATCATTATGTTTCAAATGATATTGAACTACCTCAAAACAATGACAATCATCATTTAGAAAACACAAGTGATCTCAAGTCAGAGGAAATGTGCCACTTGTCATATACAAGGATTATCCACATTGTGACAAACAATTGAATATCCTAGTAGGGTCTGTCCAGCACATCCAATGTACCCATGAGTCTACATCTTATTCAATGCTCGAAGCATCCTATAAGACTAGAACACATATTAGTCTTAACCATATCAAGGCTGTCTCATGTTCACCAAGATACATCGACTAAGGACTTAACTGCATGTCAGCCCAGCTGAACAGCTTTGAGACATTATTCAGAAGAATATATGTTGCAGCAGACAATGTAGCTAACTGAATAATAACCATGCCTTTATAAACATAAACGTTTATTACATGATACTGTTACAATCCCAAGGCCTCAAACATTAGGCTTAAGGGCATACCCCAACATGTCATCTGTATGAACCTTGCATATTTTGATCTCACCACGATCAATGATCTCCCGGATCAAGTGAAACCGTCTCTGTATGTGCTTGGACTTCTGGTGCGACCGTGGTTCCTTTGCTTGTGCGATTGCTCCAGTGTTATCACAGAAGATAACCAAAGGATCTGCACTCGAAGGAACAACACCAAGTTCCTGAATGAACTTACGAATCCACACTGCCTCCTTGGATGCTTCCGAGGCTGCAACATACTCGGCTTCTGTTGTGGAATCAGCAACGATAGACTGTTTGAAACTTTTCCACACCACTGCTCCTCCATTCAAGCTAAAAACATAGCCTGATTGCGATCGGAAATCATCCTGGTCAGATTGGAACGAAGCGTCAGTATATCCTTCTATACTGAGTTCTTCCTGACCTCCATATATCAAGAACATATCTTTGGTCCTCGGAAGATATTTCAAAATATTCTTGACTGCAATCCAGTGCGCCTGACCTGGATTACTTTGGAATCGACTGGTCACGCTTAACCCGTAAGCGACGTCTGGGCGAGTACACAACATCGCATACATAATGGACCCAATAGCCGAAGCATAAGGCGTATTGTCCATTTCATCTTTCTCAGTCTGTGTTTGTGGACACTGACTCTTTGAAAGATTCAGACCATGTCTGACTGGAAGATATCCTCTTTTAGAATTCTCTAAATGGAATCTCTCCAGGACTTTATCGATGTAAGTACTCTGGCACAGCCCGAGAAGCCTCTTAGATCTATCTCTGTAGATCTTTACACCTAATACATAGGCTGCTTCTCCTAGATCTTTCATCTGGAAACATTTTCTTAACCATGCTTTAACAGCATGCAGTTCAGGAATATCGTTTCCAATGATTAAGATATCATCGACGTAGAGGACTAGGAAAGTAATCACGCTCCCACTAAACCTCTTATATACACACGGGTCGTCTTCATTCTTGATGAAACCAAATTCACATATTGATTCATCAAAACGAATATTCCAGCTTCTAGATGCTTGCTTAAGTCCATAAATGGACTTCTTTAACTTGCATATTTTATGACGATCTGATGGATTAGTGAAACCTTCAGGTTGTGTCATATACACATCCTCATCCAGTTTTCCATTAAGGAAAGCGGTCTTCACATCCATCTGCCAGATCTCATAATCGTAATATGCTGCTATCGCGAGAATAATCCGAATAGACTTGAACATGGCTACAGGAGAGAAAGTTTCATCATAATCTATCCCGTAGATTTGTTTGAAACCTTTCGCAACTAGCCTGCCTTTATAGGTAACTACGTTACCATCCATGTCAATCTTCTTCTTGAAGATCCATTTACAGCCTATAGGGATTACTCCCGGAGGCGGATCAACCAAATCCCAGACTTGGTTATCTGACATGGAGTCCATCTCGGCTCGCATAGCTTCAAGCCATCTAGCTGACTCCGGTCCACTGACCGCATCCGCATAAGTAAGGGGTTCATCATTATCAATGATGTAGACTCCGTCATAGCGCTCAGGCTGTCGACGGATCCTTCCCGATCTTCGCGGTTCCCGTGATATCTGAGCCTCAGGTTGTTCAATAACCTGTTCTACTGGCTCATGCTCATCCAACTGTGCTTGACTACTTTGTCCTTCTTCTGGATTCTCATCCAGCTTTATTTCTCTCCCACTGGCTTCTTGCAGAAGAAACTCCTTCTCAAGAAAAATAGCCGTCCGAGCAACAAATACTTTGTTCTCCTTGGGATCGTAGAAATAATAACCCTTAGTTTCCTTAGGGTAACCGACAAAGATGCATTTCTCAGATCTGCTCTCTAGTTTCCCAGAGGCGAGCTTTTTGACATAAGCCTCGCAACCCCAGATCTTAATAAATGTCAAGCTCGGCTGTTTCCCATACCATAACTCATATGGCGTCTTTGAAACTGCCTTGGATGGCACTCAGTTTAGTATTTTTGCAGCTGTTTCCAGTGCAAATCCCCAAAAGGAGTAAGGTAGAGTAGCTTGACTCATCATAGAACGAACCATATCCAGTAAGGTTCTGTTCCTCCTCTCGGACACACCATTCCATTGCGGTGTTCCTGGCGGAGTGAGCTGTGAGATAATCCCACACTCCTTCAGATAGTCAGTAAACTCTCGACTTAGGTATTCACCACCTCGATCAGAACGAAGTGCCTTGATATTTCGGCCTAGCTGATTCTGTACTTCATTTTTGAACTCTTTGAACTTGTCAAAAGATTCACTTTTATGTCTCATTAGATAGACATATCCATACCTACTGAAATCATCAGTAAAGGTAATGAAGTATGAATAGCCACCTCTGGCATGTTTACTAAAAGGCCCACACACATCACTGTGTATAAGGTCAAGTAAACTCGAAGCCCTTTGACCTTTGTGAGGAAAAGGAGACTTCGTCATTTTACCCATTAAACAAGCTTTGCATGTATCAATCTCCTCATAGGAGAATGATCCCAGCAGTCCATGATCATGCAACCGCTTAATGCGCTTCTTGTTAATATGGCCTAAACGACTATGCCATAACAAGGTGCTGTCATCAGCATACTTGGCTTTCTTATTATCAATGTTTTGTATAGAACATTCCATGTCCAACATGAATAACCCATTGTTAATTGATCCAGTAGCATAAACAATATTATCACAAGAAATAACACACTTTGAAATATTGCATTCAAAGGAAAATCCTTTCCTGACAAGAGCAGGAATAGAGATAATATTTTTCGTAATGCTCGGTACAAAGTAACAATTGTCTAGTTCTAATACAAGTCCAGATGGTAATGAGATGTAATATTCTCCTACAGCAACAGCAGCAACCCGTGCCCCGTTTCCAACTCGTAGGTCCACCTCATGCTGTCCCACCTATCTTCTTCTCTTGAGTTCCTGTACATTTGAACAAATGTGAACTCCACATGCAGTGTCCAACACCCATGAAATAGAAGAAGAGGATATCATGACTTCAGTCACGAAAATACCTGAGCCAGAAGCGATGCTTTCCTTCTTGTCTCCTTGGAGCGCTTTACAGTCCTTTTTCCAGTGACCCAGCTGGCCACAATGGAAACATCTGTATTCCTTCGACCGCTTAACCTTTTGTTTCAGAGCCTTGTTGTAGTTCTTGACAGGGGCTTTGCCCTTCTTCCCCTTCTTCTTGTTCCTGGAAGGGAACATCAAGACAGAGGTTGAAGGCTTTCCCTTTAGAGTCTCCTCTGTAGTCAAGAGCATATTCAGCAACTCTGCCGGAGTACAGTCGATCTTGTTCATATTAAAATTAATAATGAACGGATCGAAAGAGGCCGGGAGAGACTGCAGAATAATGTCTACAGCAAGCTCCTGATTGATGGTATGCCCCAGTTTCTCTAGAGCCTCTTTGTGCCCAATCATCTTGAGCACATGAGCTCCCACTGGACTCCCTTCAGCCAGTTTGCTCTGAAATAAAAGCTTGGTCAAATTATAGCGTTCAGTCCTCGCCTGTGCAGCATACAGCATCTTGAGGTTTGCTATAATTTCTATAGCAGACATATCCTCATGCTGACGCTGCAGCTGTGGCGTCATAGACGCTAGCATCAGGCAAGCGACATCAATGCTATCATTGACATGCTTTTCATAGGCTTCCCGAACCGCCCTTGCGGCGTTCGGAGCGGGTTGAGGCGGTATAGCCGTCTCGAGGACATACAGTTTCCTCTCAGCCTTAAGAACAATCTTAAGGTGTCCGTACCAGTCTGAGAAGTTTGGCCCAGCAAACTTCTCCCTTTCCAGTAGGGATCGCACATTGAAGCTCATGGTGTTCGTTGCTGCAGGAATCTACAACAATGCAAGAATAGCAAGGTCAGTATCAATGTTCAGAATCAATCCAGGACTTAAGAAAGATTCTTTTCTCACTATTTTATCTGACTGAAAAATCCATTAAAACAGTCCGAAAGAGTAAGACTCTTTTAGTGAGATGGGATCCAGATTTCATACTTAGTCTCCGCGTCCCGCTCAGGCGAGATAAGATGCACAGAGAGTACAAGCACTAATTTTTGGTAGGCAGTCCCTGCCAATCGCCAACCTGTGCGATTCCCCTTCATCTGGGCAATCCAGCAGACTATGCCAACTGAATTGGTACAACACAGTCTCTGATCCCACAGATGGCTGCCTCCATATAGCTAACATATGCCCCATATGTAGCCTACATGGTCAAGCTGACCTAACCTACTCCCTGGACCACCACGTGCTATGCTGAGCAACGAGAAGCGATAAATCCCTTCCCTGTAACACGCAGGTGAAATCACACACCGTCTGAAGATAGATGGGCGTGCCCACTGAGTGGGTACAACACGGCCCCAACGATAGTCAGAACAGTGAGGTTTCGCGTCAGAAGGCTTACGTGCTTGATATTTAACGTTGGATTTTAACGGTCTTTTATCTTCTTAACTATCATGCAAACCCTATGGTGATAGCAGAAGATAAATAACTCATGCAATTCTACTTATTTAAACAATAAAAGAAAGCATGATGATCTTATGTGGTAAAAGCCCATGGACCCTAAGTAAGACCTTAATTTAACTTAAGTCTTCACTTGAGCTCTCCATGGGTCTTTTGCATCTCATCTGGCCCAACCCAGGGCCTAAGCGCCCACTGCAGCTCAGGTGCGCCCACCAGGTAAATGCGCCTGTCATAGGGTCGAACCCTAGACCTCCCACCTGGTCAAGACTCAAGCTGCATGCGCCTCTGCCATGTGTGCTCTGTGCTCTTGTCAGATTAGAATACAATTTAATCTATCTAGACAAGATTGACACGCAGGTCAATTACACAATAAATTAATTAAAATGTGATGCGCAGATCACAAATATAATAATTTACATTTTTTAATCCAGGCACGCAGGCCCCAGCACAGCACACATTAACACGGGCAGCCCACATAAGAATAAATAAACAAGCACTATGCTTACAATCAACATGTGATCCAATAAGTAAATAAAATTTTGAAAAACCCCATTGGCATCAATTTTATTTGCCTTATGTGCCCTACTACCTTACAACGGTCCATTAATAGGGATCCACTCATCATATCTAGTCAGATCCACTGCCCTTGCATGCACCAAGTCCTAACTGACTTGAGTCGACCTAATGGTCAACCATGCATGCGCAAAAGGCTGAACAACCTTCATGAGTTCTGGCAAGCGGGTGTGACCCCGGGCCTAACTCAAGAGTGTTCATGAGTTCTTACCTAGAGGATGACTTCAACCCTACTAACCCGTCTAAGGGTTTATAGCAGGCGTCACTTAGATCTAGTGGTAAGCGCGCAAGTCATTAAGTTTTGAGAAAAACATCAACAACAACATGATAGATGCGCTACCTTCATACATGCGCCAACATGAAAATGCAACATGTAAGTTCTCGCATGTAACCTATAGATCTATGTTATGCGCAAACATGGATCACAACAGCAAACATAGCAATCATAGTAACATGCATAAAACCGCTCTGATACCAATTGAAAAGTCCCCTTCAAGGGGGAGCGAAACCCTAGATAGGCGCATGTAAAATATTTGCAGCGGAAATGAGGGTTTCTAGGGATCGATTGCATGAGATATGATCAACTATAAAACCCGATTGCAAACATCAATGAAGGATCATACCATCGCCATTCTTTGGATGGTGCCTTGGAAGCAAAGATCGAAAGAGATCTTCTCCAAAAGTGACGCACACAAGGTGATGTCGCCTACTCCTTGTTGATCCTTGTGCTAGCAAGGTTCTTCAAGTCTCCTTGTCGAATGGAAGGGAAGAGGAGATGTTTTCTTGGCCGAGACCTCCTTGTCGTCAACCCCTTCAATCACACGAGAGTGTATGCGTCAAGAGGAATAGGCGACCAATTTCAGCGAAGAGAAGTGAACGTGAGGCATTGAGAGGCTATTTTGGAAACCGCCACTTCCAAAAATAGCAAGCCTTCACTTCATGCGTTGATGCGTTCACCAAAGTGAACCGAACGCATATTCTTCTCCCCTTTGAACCATGCGCTCACGTATGAGCCGGTTCATATTGGTTTGGTTCAAAAACCAATCAAGCCAAGCCTTTAGTCCAGATCAAATTAAACCCTAAGGTTCTAGATCTGACCGTTCATCTCTTGATGTTCCTGATCTCACCGATCTAGAATCATCTCTCTCGATCGAAGCTTACCGATCTCAAGCCCTAATCAATCAAACATGATTAGACCAGATCTCACTTACAATCAGAGTTTAAATCCCTTTAAACTGAACCAAAACAATTCAGTCCACACGATCTGACATGAGTAAGCCATATCATCAAATTGTGCGACCCTAAGGGTTTCCTTTAAATATCGGTAACGATAACTTACGTTATCACGATCAGTGAGGGGTATCTAGCAACACATCACTGTCTCCCGATATAAAGGAAAGAGTCTTCCAAGACTACACCCAAACCACAGCACAAGTGTGAATCCACTTCACTAGGCATACATGTTTCCTTTGCCACTGGATGTTCTTATTGGACAAGCGTGTCAAGCTTGTAGCTCCAATATGATGAGCATGATTAGATCAGATGAACATAGTCACCTGGGTATGGCCATACACTTTCTCAATCATCTCATCCAGGGGGGGCCCTTTAGAACATCACACTCCAATCAAGGAGACGGCAATCCTATATCTATCACTAGTGTCCTAACCTGACTCATGATCATTATCCAAGATAGTCTATAACCATTATGTTTCAAATGATATTGAACTACCTCAAAACAATGACAATCATCATTTAGAAACACAAGTGATCTCAAGTCAGAGGACATGTGCCACTTGTTGCAAACAAGGATTATTCACATTGTGACAAGCAATTGAATATCCTAGTAGGGTCTGTCCAGTACATCCAATGTACCCATGAGTCTACATCTTATTCCATGCTCGAAGCATCCTATAAGATTAGAACACATATTAGTCTCAATCATATCAAGGCTGTCTCATGTTCACCAAGATATTTCGACTAAGGACATATAGCATGTCAGCCTAGCTGAACAGCATTGAGACATTATTCAGAAGTATACTTATTGCAGCAGACAATGTAACAAACTGAATAACAACCATTGCCTTTATAAACATAAGAGTTTATACATGATACTGAAAGAATCCCAAGGCCTCAAACATTAGCCTTAAGGGCATACCCCAACATGCACCTCGCGCACCATGAGCGCGTAGATGGTCTTGGCCGCATGAGCTTCGCGAACCAATGCAGGGGTGCGCAGGAGGGAGACCATGGGGGAAGCTGGCGGGGCAGGTGCCGAGGGTGTAATGAAGCCCTTGGAGGTGGACGCACGAAGCTCCTTAGGCGGAACTGGAATCAGGCGGATCTTCTGCTCATCGTGGTCGAACACATAAGTGTTCGACCGGCCATAGTGGACGACGTCTCTATCGTACAACCACGGGCGACCAAGGAGGACGTGGGCAACGTCCATAGTCGCAACGTCGCACAACACCTTCTCACGATAGTTCCCAAACGAGATGGGAACCTAACATTGGTGGGTGACCGGAAGGCTCGTGGTATCGACCCAGGCGATAGAGTAAGGTCTCGGGTGGGGTTCTAGGGGAAGGCCAAAACGCGTGAACGCGGTTCGAGAGACCACGTTCAGGCTACTACCACTGTCAATGACGATCTTACACGAGTGCCCATTGCACTTAATGTAAGTCGTGAAAATGCCCGAGCGCCTCCAATCCTCAGTAGGCGCGGGCTGCACGAGGTTGCAACGGACGACAAGTGTGGACGGACCCGACTCCTCGCCACTAGTGTAACATTCCGTCTCAACATCGTGCTCAGCGGGGGTAATGGTGGCAACGCGAGCCGGACCCATATTGGCTCGAGCGGGTGATGCATCTACTGTAGGAGGGTTGGTCCTTAATGCCGTCTTCTACGGTGTTTACACAATGCATAGAAATTGTGAGAGGGTCTTGAGATGAAGGAAGTCAAATTGCTCGGAAAGTATAGCAAGAAACATGGGAAATCAGCGCAAATTCGTTTCGAGACAATACTAATGCGAGAGAAATCCAACGGCACACAAAATTACTGAAATTCACTCACTAACCTCTAGAGAAATTTTAAGCAAAGCACGAACAGGGATTGCGGATCGCGAGGTCAGCTCGCACATCTATGCACCTGCGATCAAACTAACGAACAGGGAAACCGTCCACGACTCCGACGCTCAGATGCTCGTGGGTGAGAGGGCGAACAAAAACACAACTCGGAACGAACGTGTAAAAATAGGCGAACCTGACCCACCCAGTTCGGTGGGATTTACTTCTCAAAAGCAGGAAATACAAGCAAGAAATTGAGTCGCGACACCGGTCGCCGACTCTTACAAACTTCGAAGACGATGCTACTTCATCTCCCACACACACGCTAGAGGCACACTCACTCACCAGGAGAACTCTACTTCTAAGAGAACTAAGGGAGAATACTGGCCAGCCCCATTCTTTTATAAGATAAGGAGGGGTAAATAAGACAAAAAGGCAGCATCTCAACAACTAACAACCAAAAGTGGTCAAGCTGCCACAAAAAACAAAACAGAATAAAAATCCTACCAACTACCATCTACTCCTGCAGGGGCGTAGGTCCTTTGATTCTTTAGCATACAAGGTGGTTGCGGCGACGGTTAGACGCGCTCAGAGCACATCGCGACAAAGCAGTAGAATTTCGAAGTACTGAGTTGCGTAACTATCGTCACGGCCTTCTCTTGGGCTGTGTTGTTGATGTGGTTGTGTGGCCCATCTGGAGTTGGGCTCTTCGGGGATTGGCTGGTAGCGTCCTTGGGCCGGATTACTTCGGTGTGGATAGAGAGTGGGCTAATGACACCCACGAAGCGGTCTGGTGGGTGAGATGGGCGTTGAGATTGCCGAATAACCACCTTGTTGGGCTCCTTTGGGTCATCATGGGGTGGAGCAACATGGTAGGGTGGGTTGTATACGTCAAAGTGGGGTCGTCGGGGCAGTTCTGCAGCTTCGGGTGGTTGTCCACAGGAGTGGTGTGACTTGCGTCGCTGGGTGACCCGAGGAACATTCTGTGGAAAACTGTCCACAGGAGTCACGGGGCGTGACTTTCGTCGTTGGGTGACCCGAGGAACTTTCTATGGAATTTCCAACTTGTGTATGTGGTGTCGCTCCCGATTCTGAAATCTCATCGGGGAGTCGCCCGCAGGAGTCACGGGGTGTGACTTTCGTCGCTGGGTGACCCAAGGAACATTCTGTGGAACATCAGACTTGAGCACCCGGTAGTTGCCTCCAGGATCCACGGGGCGAGGTTATTGTCGCTGGGTGCCCCAAGGAACTTTCTATGGAAAATTAGACTTGTGCATGTGAAGTCGCTGCTGATTCGGATGACTGTCTGCAGGAGTCACGAGGCGTGATTTTCGTCGCTGGGTACCCCGAGGAACTTTCTGTGAAAAATTTTTGGGGCACCATTGGGGCCAGATTTTCTCCTTCTTTCATGTTGCATGCTCCTGCATCAGCGGGACTCTTGGGACATTCACGCGACATGTGACCCAGCTGCAAACAGTTGTAGCAAGTAATACGGCCCGAGGCTCCGACTGCTAGGGCCTTGCCCTTCTCCTCCCAAGTGGGCCGAGAAGGCGAAGCCTCAGGGGGTGGGCGTCAAAGGTGCTGAAGAGCTAGGGGCGCGGGTGGAGGCTCCGGACGAGGCTCAAGTCGAGGGTGGGGTTGCGGGGGACCGCCCGCATGAGGATGCTGTTGGGAAACCCCGGAGACATTTTACAATTTTTAGAGTCATGGACATACATTTTACACAGCGGAAGAATGTCCCCGAAACAGGCCGGTCCCAAAAACCCAGTGAAGATCGCAAGCAAGGGAGTCGACACGATGAGTTAGGAAATACCTTAAGAGCAATGTAGAGCGATGCCGATGCAGGCGCCCAAGTGTGCGCCCTCTGCAGTCTCACACACACGGATCTCTTGAGTTCTCTTCTTGTTGGGGTATGCCCTTAAGGCTAATGTTTGAGGCCTTGGGATTGTATCAGTATCATGTAATAAACTCTTGTGTTTATAAAGGCATGGTTATTATTCAGGTTGTTACCTTGTCTGCTGTAATAAGTGTACTACTGAATAATGTCTCAAAGCTGTTCAGCTAGGCTGACATGCTAAATGTCCTTAGTCGATATATCTTGGTGAACATGAGACAGCCTTGATATGATTGAGACTAATATGTATTCTAATCTTATAGGATGCTTCGAGCATGGAATAAGATGTAGACTCATGGGTACATTGGATGTACTGGACAGACCCTACTAGGATATTCAATTGCTTGTCACAATGTGAATAATCCTTGTTTGCATCAAGTGGCACATGTCCTCTGACTTGAGATCACTTGTGTTTCTAAATGATGATTGTCATTGTTTTGAGGTAGTTCAATATCATTTGAAAGATAATGATCATAGACTATCTTGGATAATGATTTTGAGTCATGTTAGGGCACTCGTGATAGATACAGGATTGTCGTCTCCTTTTTCAAGGAGTGAGATGTTCTAATGGGGCCCCCCCTTTAGATGAGATGATTGAGAAAGTGTATGGCCATACCCAGGTGACTATGTTCATCTGATCTAATCATGCTCAACGTATTGGAGTCACAGGCTTGACACGCTTGTCCAATAAGAACATCCAGTGGCAAAGGATACATGCATGCCTTGTGAAGTGGATTCACACTTGTGCTATGGTTTGGGTGTAGTCTTGGAAGACTCTTTCCTTTATATCGGGAGACAGTGATGTGTTGCTAGATACCCCTCACTGATCGTGATAATGTAAGTTATTGTTACCGACATTTAAAGGAAACCCTTAGGGTCGCACAATTTGATGATATGGCTTACTTAAGTCAGATCGTGTGGACTGGATTGTTTTGATTCAGTTTAAAGGAGTTTAAACTCTGATTGTAAGTGAGATCCAGTCTAATCATGTTTGATTGATTAGGGCTTGCGATCGGTAAGCTTCGATCGAGAGGATTGATGCTAGATCGGTGAGATCAAGAGCATCATGAGATGAACGGTTAGATTGGAAACCTTAGGGTTTAGTTGATCTAGACCGATTGGCTTGGGCTGGCTTGGTTTGGCCTTTGGACCGAACACATTTACTTTGAACCGGTTCAAGAGCTTGAACGTATGGTTCATTGTTTTGGCATTTTGATCGATTTAGTGATCATGAACGCATGGCTTAATGGATTTTCCAATTTTGGAAAGTCATTTAGCGCATGTTCCCTTGAACGCCAAATGACTTGAACGCTCCATTCAACTCTCGTCTCCTTGCTCTTGCTTGACGAGACTTTGGCGTGGAGAAGGCGAGGTCTTGGTGGAGGTTCGGCAAGCCTAGACATCATCTCTCATTTCCTTACCATACGAGAGGGACCCTTGAAGGACCTTGCTAGCACAAGGATCTCCAAGGAGCAAGCACATCATCTTGTGTGCGTCAACTAGGGAGAAGATCCCTTTCGATCTTTCTCTTCCAAGTCGCCATCTTCCTCATGGCTTTGGTATGGATCTAAACTTCATCAAGTTGATCATATTATCTTGCTAAGATCCATGAAAAACCCTTGCTTCCGCTTGCGATTTTTATGCGCCACCCTTAAGGGTTTTTCGCCCCCCCCCCCCCTCTTGAAAGGGGTTTCATCTGCTTGCGCTCCCCCTTGAAGGGGACTCTTCAATTGGTATCAGAGCATGCGGTTCAAGCATGTAATATGATTGCTTGGTATATTTTGTGATCCTTGGTTGCGCATTTACATGTATGCTTAGATCTTGTTGACATGCGAAACTTACATGTTATTTCTTCATGCGAAAGTAAGATGTTTACCTTATGTTGGCGCATGTTGTTTGTTCATCTTGTCGCATGTCTTGTGTTGGCGCTTAGTTCATGTTATTTTATCAAAAACCTAACATGCGCGCCTATGACTAGATCTAAGTGGCGCCTACTATAAACCCTTAGATGGGTTGATGGGGTTGAAGTCACCTCTAGGTTAGATCCAATAGTCTGATCAGACCATCTGACAGCCGAGATGGATCGACCAGATGGCACCTGTGCACAAGCACGAGGTGGCTATAGGTCGATTGCATCTTAGGCGTGTAGCGAGGTCTGGTTGAGACAACCATTGAACACACATGAGTTAGGCCCGGGGTCACACCCGCTTGCCAGACCTCATGAGGGTTGTTCAGCCCTTGGCGCATGCATGGTTGACCATTAGGTCAACTCGAGTCAGTTAGGACTTGGTGCATGCAAGGGGCAGAGGATCTGACTAGATGAATGAGTGGATCCCTATCAATGGACCATTGTAAGGTTGTAGGGCACATAAGAAAATTAAAATTGATGCCAATGGGGTTTTCAAAATTTATTTTCTTTTAATTGGATCACATGTTGTTTGATGCCTATGCTTGTTTATTTATTCTTATGTGGGCTGCCCATGTTAAATGTGTGCTGTGCTGGGGCCTGCGTGCCTGGAATTAAACCTGTAAATTAATATTATTGTGATCTGCGAATCACTTTTTAATTAATTTATTGTATAATTGACCTGCGAGTCAAACTTGTCTAGATAGATCAAAATGTATTTTGATTAGACAAGAGCACAAAGGCACACATCCCAGAGGGGCATTCAGCTGGTGGCGCACCTGAGGTGCTCTTGGCGCAAGGGCCCTGGGTTGGACCAGATGAGATGCTAAAGACCCAAGAAGAGCAAGTGAAGACTTAAGTATCTTAAGGTCTTACTTAGGCTATGGGCTTTTACCACATAAGATGCATGCTTTCTTTTATTGTTTAAATAAGTAGAACAGCATGATTTATTTATCTTCTGCTATAGCCATAGGATTTGCCTGATAGTAAGAAGATAAAAGACCGTTAAAATCCAAACGCTAAAATATCAAGCATGTAATGCCTTCTGACGCGAAACCTCACTGTTCTGACTATCGTTGGAGCCGTGTTGTACCCACTCAGTGGGCACGTCCATCTATCTTCAGACGGTGCGGGATTTCACCTGCGTGTTACAGAGAAGGGATTTATCGCTTCTCGTTGCTCAGCATAGCACGTGGTGGTCCAGGGAGTAGGTCAGGTCAGCTTGACCATGTAGGCTACATATGGGGCATATGGTAGCACATGGAGGCAGCCATCTGTGGGGTCAGAGATTGTGTTGTACCAACTCAGTTGGCACAGTCTGCTGGATTGCCCAGATGAAGGGGAATCGCACGGGTTGGCGATTGGCAGGGACTGCCTACCAGAAATTAGTACTTGTACTCTCTGTGCATCTTATCTCGCCTGAGCGGGACGCGGAGACCAAGTATGAAATCTGGATCCCATCTCACTAAAAGAGTTCTACTCTTTCGGGCTGTTTTGCTGGATTTTTCAGCCAGATAAAATAGTGAGAAAAAGAATCTTTCTTAAGTCCTGGATTGATTCTATACATTGATACTGACCTTGCTGTTCTTGCATTGTTGTAGATTCCTGCAGCAACGAACACCATGAGCTTCAATGTGCGATCCCTACTGGAAATGGAGAAGTTTGCTGGGCCAAACTTCTCAGACTGGTTCGGACACCTTAAGATTGTTCTTAAGGCTGAGAGGAAACTGTATGTCCTCGAGACGGCTGTGCCGCCTCAACCCGCTGCGAACGCCGCAAGGGCGGTTCGTGATGCCTATGAAAAGCACGTCAATGATAGCATTGATGTCGCTTGCCTGATGCTAGCGTCTATGACGCCACCGCTGCAGCGTCAGCATGAGGATATGTCGGCTATAGAAATTATAGCGAACCTCAAGATGATGTATGCTGCACAGGCGAGGACAGAACACTATAATCTGACAAAGCTTTTCTTTCAGAGCAAACTGGCTGAAGGGAGCCCAGTGGGAGCTCACATGCTCAAGATGATTGGGCACAAGGAGGCTCTGGAGAAACTGGTGTTGGGGTATGCCCTTAAGGCTAATGTTTGAGGCCTGTGGGAATGTATCTGTATCATGTAATAAACTGTTATGTTTATAAAGGCATGGTTATTATTCGGTTGTTTACATTGTCTGCTGCAATATATGTTCTTCTGAATAATGTCTCAAAGCTGTTCAGCTGGGCTGACATGCTATTATGTCCTTAGTCGATGTATCTTGGTGAACATGAGACAGCCTTGATATGGTTAAGACTAATATGTGTTCTAATCTTATAGGATGCTTCGAGCATGGAATAAGATGTAGACTCATGGGTACATTGGATGTACTGGACAGACCCTACTAGGATATTCAATTGTTTGTCACAATGTGAATGTTCCTTGATTAAGACAAGTGGCACATTTCCTCTGACTTGAGATCACTTGTGTTTTCTAAATGATGATTGTCATTGTTTTGAGATGGTTCAATATCATTTGAAACATAATGATTATAGACTATCTTGGATGGTGAGCTTGAGTCAGGTTAGAGCACTAGTGATAGACATAGGATTGCCGTCTCCTTGTTGAAGGAGTGTGATGTTCTAAAGGGGCCCCCTGGATGAGATGATTGAGAAAGTGTATGGCCATACCCAGGTGACAGTGTTCATCTGTTCTAATCATGCTCATCATATTGGAGTTACGAGCTTGACAGGCTTGTCCAATAAGAACATCCAGTGGTAAAGGAAATATGCATGCCTTGTGAATTGATTCACACTTGTGCTGTTTTTGGGTATAGTCTTGGAAGACTCTTTCCTTGATATCGGGAGACAGTGATGTGTTGCTAGATACCCCTCACTGATCGTGATAATGTGAATTATCGTTACCGACGTTTTAAGGAAACCCTCAGGGTCGCACAATTGATGATATGGCTTACTTAAGTCAGATCGTGTGGACTGAATTGTTCAGGTTCAGTTTAAAGGGATTTAATCTCTGATTGTAAGTGAGATCTAGTCTGATCATGTTTGATTGATTAGGGCTTGAGATCGGTAAGCTTCGATCGAGAGAATGGATGCTAGATCGGTCAGATCAGGAGCATCAAAGAGATCAACGGTTAGATCTGGAACCTTAGGGTTTTAATGTGATCTAGGCCATGTCGATTGGTTTATTTGGTTATTGAACCAAAATTAAATTGAACCAAAATGGTTCAAGACTAGGCGACAAGTTCACTTAGCGTGAACATGTTCGGCGGTGAGTGGTGCTATTTTTAGCAACCATGACTCTCACGTTCGAAGAGAGAGGGTTCTCTATTCTCGCCTCTTGAACGCATATTCCTCTCGTTCCTTTTGGGTGACGGCGCCTTGGAGCTTGAGGAGAATTCGGCAAAGAGAAAAGATCTCCTTCCCTTTCCATTTCGATCAAAGACTTCTTTGGATCTTGCTAGCACAAGAATCGCAAAGAGGAGTAGGCGACATCAACTGTGTGCGTCACCTCTGGAGAAGATCTGCTTTGATCTTTGCTTCCTAGACGCCATCTTGAAATGGCTATGGTATGAGTTTTATCTCTTCTATGCAATCGAATTTTTATGGTTGATCATATCACATGAAGCCGATCCATGAAACCCTAATCCGCTGCCTAAATGTTTATAATGCGCCATGCTGGGTTTCGCCCCCCTCTAGAAAGGGGTTCTTTCAATTGGTATCAGAGCGTTGTTTCATGCTTGTTTATGATTGCCATGATATGTCATATGATCCATGTATGCGCAAGTTGATAGATCTATAGGTTACATGCGATGTCTTATGCTGATAGTTGTAAGATGGCGAAAGTTATTTTCTCCTTTGCGCATGTTGTTGTTTGCGCTTGTTCTTGTAAGTTTTCTTAAAACCTTGATCACTTGCGCGATTCACCTAGATCTAATGCGCCTACATTAAACCCTTAGATGGGTTATTAGGGTTGAAGTCATCCCCTAGGTCGGATCCAAACAGTCTGATCAGACCATCTGACAGCCTAGATGGGTTGACCAGATAGCACCTTGGCGCATGCTAAAGGTGGCTATAGGTCGACTGCATCAAAGGCGTGTAGCGATGTCTGATTGAGACAACTTGTGAACACACCTGAGTTAGGCCCGGGGTCACGCCCGTTTGCCAGACCTCAGTGTGGTTGTTCAGCCTTGGCGCATGCATGGTTGACCTTATGGTCGACTCAAGTCAGTTAGGACTTGGTGCATGCAAGGGCAGTGGATCTGACTAGGTTGGATGAGTGGATCCCTAGTAATGGACCATTGTAAGGTTGTAGAGCAAATAAGGAAAAATTAAAATTGATCCCAAGGGGTTTTCGAAAATTTTAATTTTTATGGATCACATGGTTCTTGATTGATGCATATGTTTGTTTATTTAGTCTTATGTGGGCTGCCCGTTATTAATGTGTGCTGTGCTGGGGCCTGCGTGCCTGTATTAAAAATTGTAAATTAATTATTGTGATCTGCGTATCACTGTGTTTTAATTTATAAATGTAAGTGACCTGCGTGTCACTCTTGTCTAGATAGTTAAATTTGTAATTTAATTAGACAAGAGCACAGAGCACACTTGGCAAAGGCGCTTGCAGCAGAGGCTTGACCAGGTGGGAGGTCCAGGGTTCGACTCTGGGACCAGGCGCATATTCCCTGGTAGGCGCACCAGAGCTGCAGATGGCGCTTAGGCCCTGGTTTGGGCCAGATGGGCAGCTAAAGACCCATGAAGAGCAAATGAAGACTTAAGTTAGGTTAAGGTCTTCTAGGGCTATGGGCTTTTACCACATAAGTTTCATGCTTTCTTTTATTGCTTAATATTAGAATTGCATGATTAAATTATCTTCTGCTATCACCATAGGAATTGCATGATAGGCAAGAAGATAATAGACCGTTAAAATCCAACGCTGAAATATCAAGCTCGTAAGCCTTCTGACGCGAAACCTCACTGTTCTGATTATCGTTGGAGCCGTGTTGTACCCACTCAGTGGGCACGTCCATCTATCTTCAGACGGTGCGGGATTACACCTGCGTGTTACAGAGTAGGGATTTATCCCTTCTCGTTGCTCAGCATAGCACGTGGTGGTCCAGGGAGTAGGTCGGGTAAGCTTGACCGTGTAGGCTACATATGTGGCGCATATGGTAGCACATGGAGGCAGCCATCTGTGGGGTCAGAGATTGTGTTGTACCAACTCAGTTGGCACAGTCTGCTGGACTGCCCAGATGAAGGGGAATCGCACGGGTTGGCGATCGGCAGGGACTGCCTACCAGAAACTAGTGCTTGTACTCTCTGTGTATCTTATCTCGCCTGAGCGGGACGCGGAGACCAAGTATGAAATCTGGATCCCATCTCACTAAAAGAGTTCTACTCTTTCGGGCTGTTTTGCTGGATTTTTCACGCCTGATAAAATAGTGAGAAAAAGAATCTTTCTTAAGTCCTGATCGATTCTTATACATTGATACTGACCTTGCTGTTCTTGCATTGTTGTAGATACCTGCAGCAACGAACACCATGAACTTCAATGTGCGATCCCTACTGGAAAGGGAGAAGTTTGCTGGGCCAAACTTCTCTGACTGGTTTGGACACCTTAAGATCGTTCTTAAGGCAGAGAGGAAACTGTATGTCCTCGAGACGGCGATACCGCCGCAGCCCGCTCCGAACGCCGCAAGGGCGGTTCGGGAAGCCTATGAAAAGCATGTCAATGATAGCATTGATGTCGCTTGCCTGATGCTAGCGTCTATGACGCCACCGCTGCAGCGTCAGCATGAGGATATGTCAGCTATACAGATTATAGCAAACCTCAAGATGCTGTATGCTGCACAGGCGAGGACTGAACGCTATAATTTGACTAAGCTCTTCTTTCAGAGCAAACTGGCTGAAGGGAGCCCAGTGGGAGCTCACGTGCTCAAGATGATTGGGCACAAGGAGGCTCTAGAGAAACTGGGGCATACCATTAACCAGGAGCTTGCTGTGGACATTATTCTGCAGTCTCTCCCGCCATCATTCGACGCGTTCATTATTAATTTTAATATGAACAAAATCGATTGTACTCCGGCAGAGCTGCTGAATATGCTCTTGACCACTGAGGAGACTCTGAAGGGTAAGCCTTCGACCTCTGTCTTGATGGTTCCTTCAAGGAACAAGAAGAAGGGGAAGAAGGGCAAGGCCCCGGTCAAGAATTACAGCAAGGCTCTGAAGCAGAAGGTGAAGCGGTCCAAGGAATACAGGTGTTTCCACTGTGGCCAGCTGGGTCACTGGAAAAAGGACTGTAAAGCGCTCCAAGGAGATAAGAGGGGAAGCTTTGCTTCTGGCTCAGGTATATTCGTGACTGAGGTCATGTTTTCTTCTTCTATATCATGGGTGTTGGACACTGCATGTGGAGTTCACATTTGTTCAAATGTACAGGAACTCAAGAGAAGAAGGCAGGTGGGACAGCATGAGGTGGACCTACGAGTTGGAAACGGGGCACGGGTTGCTGCTGTTGCTGTAGGAGACTATTTCATTTCTTTACCATCTGGACTTGTATTGGAACTAGACAATTGTTACTTTGTTCCCAGTATAACTAAAAATATTATCTCCATTCCTGCTCTTGTCAGGAAGGGATTTTCCTTTGAATGCAATATTTCAAAGTGTATTTTGTCTTTTGATAATATTGTTTATGCAACTGGTTCAATTAACAATGGGTTATACATGTTGGACATGGAATGTTCGATACAGCAAATTGATATTAAGAAAGCCAAGTATGCTGATGACAGCACCTTGCTATGGCATAGTCGTTTAGGCCATATTAACGAGAAACGCATTAAGCGGTTGCATGATCATGGACTGCTGGGATCATTCTCCTATAAGGAGATTGATACATGCAAAGCTTGTTTGATGGGTAAAATGACGAAGTCACCTTTTCCTCACAAAGGTCAAAGGGCTTCAGGTTTACTTGACCTTATACACAGTGATGTGTGTGGGCCATTTGGTAAACATGCCAGAGGTGGCTATCAGTACTTCATTACCTTTACTGATGATTTCAGTAGATACGGGTATGTCTATCTGATGAGACATAAGAGTGAATCTTTTGACAAGTTCAAAGAGTTCAAGAATGAAGTACAGAATCAGCTAGGCCGAAATATCAAGGCACTTCGCTCAGATCGAGGTGGTGAATACCTAAGTCATACGTTTACTGACTATCTGAAGGAGTGTGGGATCATCTCATAGCTCACTCCGCCAGGAACACCGCAATGGAATGGTGTGTCCGAGAGGAGAAATAGAACGCTACTTGATATGGTTCGTTCTATGATGAGTCAGGCTACTCTTCCATACTCCTTTTGGGGTTTTGCGCTGGAAACAGCTGCAAAGGTACTAAACCGAGTGCCATCCAAGGCAGTTTCAAAGACGCCATATGAGTTATGGTATGGGAAACAGTCGAGCTTGACATTTATCAGGATCTGGGGCTGCGAGGCTTATGTCAAAAAGCTCGCCTCTGGGAAACTAGAGAGCAGATCTGACAAATGTATCTTTGTCGGTTACCCTAAGGAAACTAAGGGTTATTATTTCTACGATCCCAAGGAGAACAAGGTTTTTGTTGCTCGGACGGCCATATTTCTTGAGAAGGAGTTTCTTCTGCAAGAGGCCAGTGGGAGAGAAATAAAGCTGGATGAGAATCCAGAAGAAGGACAAAGTGACCAAGCACAGTTGGATGAGCCTGAGCCGGTAGAACAGGTTATTGAACAACCTGAGGCTCAGATATCACGGGAACCGCGAAGATCGGGTAGGATCCGTCGACAGCCTGAGCGCTATGACGGAGTCTACATCATTGATAATGATGAACCCCTCACTTATGCGGATGCGGTCAGTGGACCGGAGTCAGCGAGATGGCTTGAGGCTATGCGCGCCGAGATGGACTCCATGTCAGATAACCAAGTCTGGAATTTGGTTGATCCGCCTTCGGGAGTTATCCCTATAGGCTGTAAATGGATCTTCAAGAAGAAGATTGACATGGATGGTAACGTGGTTACCTATAAAGGCAGGCTAGTTGCGAAAGGTTTCAAACAAATCTACGGGATAGATTATGATGAAACTTTCTCACCTGTAGCCATGTTTAAGTCTATTCGGATTCTTTTCGCGATAGCTGCATATTATGATTATGAGATCTGGCAGATGGATGTGAAAACAGCTTTCCTTAATGGAAATCTGGATGAGGATGTGTACATGACACAACCAGAGGGTTTCACTAATCCATCAGATCGTCATAAGATATGCAAGTTAAAGAAGTCCATTTATGGACTTAAACAAGCATCGAGAAGCTGGAATATTCGTTTTGATGAATCAGTCACTGAATTTGGTTTCATCAAGAACGAGGATGACCCGTGTGTATATAAGAGGTTTAGTGGGAGCGTGATTACTTTCCTAGTCCTCTACGTCGATGACATCTTGATCATTGGAAATGACATTCCTGAAATGCATGCTGTTAAAGCATGGCTGAGGAAGTGTTTCCAGATGAAAGATTTAGGAGAAGCAGCCTATGTGTTAGGTGTGAAGATCTACAGGGATAGATCTAAGAGGCTTCTCGGGCTGTGCCAGAGTACTTACATCGATAAGGTCCTGGAGAGATTTCATTTAGAGAATTCTAAACGTGGATATCTTCCAGTCAGACATGGTCTGAATCTTTCGAAGAGTCAGTGTCCACAAACACAGACTGAGAAAGATGAAATGGACAATACGCCTTATGCTTCGGCTATTGGTTCCATTATGTATGCGATGTTGTGTACTCGCCCAGACGTCGCTTACGGGTTAAGCGTAACCAGTCGTTACCAGAGTAATCCAGGTATGGCGCACTGGATTGCAGTCAAGAACATCTTAAAATATCTGCGGAGGACCAAAGATATGTTCTTGATATATGGTGGTCAGGAAGAACTCAGTATTGAAGGATATACTGACGCTTCGTTCCAGTCTGACCAGGATGATTTCCGATCGCAATCAGGCTATGTTTTTAGCTTGAATGGAGGAGCAGTGGTGTGGAAAAGTTTCAAACAGTCAACTGTTGCTGATTCCACAACAGAAGCCGAGTATGTTGCAGCCTCGGAAGCATCCAAGGAGGCAGTGTGGATTCGTAAGTTCGTGAGAGAACTTGGTGTTGTTCCTTCGAGTGCAGATCCTTTGGTTATCTTTTGTGATAACACTGGAGCAATCGCACAAGCAAAGGAACCACGGTCGCACCAGAAGTCCAAGCACATACAGAGACGGTTTCATTTGATCAGGGAGATCATAGATCGTGGCGAGATCAAAGTATGCAAGGTTCATACAGATGACAATCTGGCAGACCCGCTTACCAAGCCTCTGGCGCAGCAGAAGCATGAGAAGCACTGTAATAATATGGGTTTGAGATTTCTCAACCATTAGATTAAGTGCAAGTGGGAGATTGTTGGGGTATGCCCTTAAGGCTAATGTTTGAGGCCTGTGGGAATGTATCTGTATCATGTAATAAACTGTTATGTTTATAAAGGCATGGTTATTATTCGGTTGTTTACATTGTCTGCTGCAATATATGTTCTTCTGAATAATGTCTCAAAGCTGTTCAGCTGGGCTGACATGCTATTATGTCCTTAGTCGATGTATCTTGGTGAACATGAGACAGCCTTGATATGGTTAAGACTAATATGTGTTCTAATCTTATAGGATGCTTCGAGCATGGAATAAGATGTAGACTCATGGGTACATTGGATGTACTGGACAGACCCTACTAGGATGTTCAATTGTTTGTCACAATGTGAATGTTCCTTGATTAAGACAAGTGGCACATTTCCTCTGACTTGAGATCACTTGTGTTTTCTAAATGATGATTGTCATTGTTTTGAGATGGTTCAATATCATTTGAAACATAATGATTATAGACTATCTTGGATGGTGAGCTTGAGTCAGGTTAGAGCACTAGTGATAGACATAGGATTGCCGTCTCCTTGTTGAAGGAGTGTGATGTTCTAAAGGGGCCCCCTGGATGAGATGATTGAGAAAGTGTATGGCCATACCCAGGTGACAGTGTTCATCTGTTCTAATCATGCTCATCATATTGGAGTTACGAGCTTGACAGGCTTGTCCAATAAGAACATCCAGTGGTAAAGGAAATATGCATGCCTTGTGAATTGATTCACACTTGTGCTGTTTTTGGGTATAGTCTTGGAAGACTCTTTCCTTGATATCGGGAGACAGAGATGAAAGAACCCCTT
The DNA here is from genome assembly GCA_027563935.2 of Costus lasius. NCBI lineage: Eukaryota > Viridiplantae > Streptophyta > Magnoliopsida > Zingiberales > Costaceae > Costus > Costus lasius. Next base: position 85,853,448 of record CM050446.2, read on the forward strand.
TCTAGAGGGGGGCGAAACCCAGCATGGCGCATTATAAACATTTAGGCAGCGGATTAGGGTTTCATGGATCGGCTTCATGTGATATGATCAACCATAAAAATTCGATTGCATAGAAGAGATAAAACTCATACCATAGCCATTTCAAGATGGCGTCTAGGAAGCAAAGATCAAAGCAGATCTTCTCCAGAGGTGACGCACACAGTTGATGTCGCCTACTCCTCTTTGCGATTCTTGTGCTAGCAAGATCCAAAGAAGTCTTTGATCGAAATGGAAAGGGAAGGAGATCTTTTCTCTTTGCCGAATTCTCCTCAAGCTCCAAGGCGCCGTCACCCAAAAGGAACGAGAGGAATATGCGTTCAAGAGGCGAGAATAGAGAACCCTCTCTATTCGAACGTGAGAGTCATGGTTGCTAAAAATAGCACCACTCACCGCCGAACATGTTCACGCTAAGTGAACTTGTCGCCTAGTCTTGAACCATTTTGGTTCAATTTAATTTTGGTTCAATAACCAAATAAACCAATCGACATGGCCTAGATCACATTAAAACCCTAAGGTTCCAGATCTAACCGTTGATCTCTTTGATGCTCCTGATCTGACCGATCTAGCATCCATTCTCTCGATCGAAGCTTACCGATCTCAAGCCCTAATCAATCAAACATGATCAGACTAGATCTCACTTACAATCAGAGATTAAATCCCTTTAAACTGAACCTGAACAATTCAGTCCACACGATCTGACTTAAGTAAGCCATATCATCAATTGTGCGACCCTGAGGGTTTCCTTAAAACGTCGGTAACGATAATTCACATTATCACGATCAGTGAGGGGTATCTAGCAACACATCACTGTCTCCCGATATCAAGGAAAGAGTCTTCCAAGACTACACCCAAAAACAGCACAAGTGTGAATCAATTCACAAGGCATGCATATTTCCTTTACCACTGGATGTTCTTATTGGACAAGCCTGTCAAGCTCGTAACTCCAATATGATGAGCATGATTAGAACAGATGAACACTGTCACCTGGGTATGGCCATACACTTTCTCAATCATCTCATCCAGGGGGCCCCTTTAGAACATCACACTCCTTCAACAAGGAGACGGCAATCCTATGTCTATCACTAGTGCTCTAACCTGACTCAAGCTCACCATCCAAGATAGTCTATAATCATTATGTTTCAAATGATATTGAACCATCTCAAAACAATGACAATCATCATTTAGAAAACACAAGTGATCTCAAGTCAGAGGAAATGTGCCACTTGTCTTAATCAAGGAACATTCACATTGTGACAAACAATTGAACATCCTAGTAGGGTCTGTCCAGTACATCCAATGTACCCATGAGTCTACATCTTATTCCATGCTCGAAGCATCCTATAAGATTAGAACACATATTAGTCTTAACCATATCAAGGCTGTCTCATGTTCACCAAGATACATCGACTAAGGACATAATAGCATGTCAGCCCAGCTGAACAGCTTTGAGACATTATTCAGAAGAACATATATTGCAGCAGACAATGTAAACAACCGAATAATAACCATGCCTTTATAAACATAACAGTTTATTACATGATACAGATACATTCCCACAGGCCTCAAACATTAGCCTTAAGGGCATACCCCAACAATCTCCCACTTGCACTTAATCTAATGGTTGAGAAATCTCAAACCCATATTATTACAGTGCTTCTCATGCTTCTGCTGCGCCAGAGGCTTGGTAAGCGGGTCTGCCAGATTGTCATCTGTATGAACCTTGCATACTTTGATCTCGCCACGATCTATGATCTCCCTGATCAAATGAAACCGTCTCTGTATGTGCTTGGACTTCTGGTGCGACCGTGGTTCCTTTGCTTGTGCGATTGCTCCAGTGTTATCACAAAAGATAACCAAAGGATCTGCACTCGAAGGAACAACACCAAGTTCTCTCACGAACTTACGAATCCACACTGCCTCCTTGGATGCTTCCGAGGCTGCAACATACTCGGCTTCTGTTGTGGAATCAGCAACAGTTGACTGTTTGAAACTTTTCCACACCACTGCTCCTCCATTCAAGCTAAAAACATAGCCTGATTGCGATCGGAAATCATCCTGGTCAGACTGGAACGAAGCGTCAGTATATCCTTCAATACTGAGTTCTTCCTGACCACCATATATCAAGAACATATCTTTGGTCCTCCGCAGATATTTTAAGATGTTCTTGACTGCAATCCAGTGCGCCATACCTGGATTACTCTGGTAACGACTGGTTACGCTTAACCCGTAAGCGACGTCTGGGCGAGTACACAACATCGCATACATAATGGAACCAATAGCCGAAGCATAAGGCGTATTGTCCATTTCATCTTTCTTAGTCTGTGTTTGTGGACACTGACTCTTCGAAAGATTCAGACCATGTCTGACTGGAAGATATCCATGTTTAGAATTCTCTAAATGAAATCTCTCCAGGACCTTATCGATGTAAGTACTCTGGCACAGCCCGAGAAGCCTCTTAGATCTATCCCTGTAGATCTTCACACCTAACACATAGGCTGCTTCTCCTAAATCTTTCATCTGGAAACACTTCCTCAGCCATGCTTTAACAGCATGCATTTCAGGAATGTCATTTCCAATGATCAAGATGTCATCGACGTAGAGGACTAGGAAAGTAATCACGCTCCCACTAAACCTCTTATATACACACGGGTCATCCTCGTTCTTGATGAAACCAAATTCAGTGACTGATTCATCAAAACGAATATTCCAGCTTCTCGATGCTTGTTTAAGTCCATAAATGGACTTCTTTAACTTGCATATCTTATGACGATCTGATGGATTAGTGAAACCCTCTGGTTGTGTCATGTACACATCCTCATCCAGATTTCCATTAAGGAAAGCTGTTTTCACATCCATCTGCCAGATCTCATAATCATAATATGCAGCTATCGCGAAAAGAATCCGAATAGACTTAAACATGGCTACAGGTGAGAAAGTTTCATCATAATCTATCCCGTAGATTTGTTTGAAACCTTTCGCAACTAGCCTGCCTTTATAGGTAACCACGTTACCATCCATGTCAATCTTCTTCTTGAAGATCCATTTACAGCCTATAGGGATAACTCCCGAAGGCGGATCAACCAAATTCCAGACTTGGTTATCTGACATGGAGTCCATCTCGGCGCGCATAGCCTCAAGCCATCTCGCTGACTCCGGTCCACTGACCGCATCCGCATAAGTGAGGGGTTCATCATTATCAATGATGTAGACTCCGTCATAGCGCTCAGGCTGTCGACGGATCCTACCCGATCTTCGCGGTTCCCGTGATATCTGAGCCTCAGGTTGTTCAATAACCTGTTCTACCGGCTCAGGCTCATCCAACTGTGCTTGGTCACTTTGTCCTTCTTCTGGATTCTCATCCAGCTTTATTTCTCTCCCACTGGCCTCTTGCAGAAGAAACTCCTTCTCAAGAAATATGGCCGTCCGAGCAACAAAAACCTTGTTCTCCTTGGGATCGTAGAAATAATAACCCTTAGTTTCCTTAGGGTAACCGACAAAGATACATTTGTCAGATCTGCTCTCTAGTTTCCCAGAGGCGAGCTTTTTGACATAAGCCTCGCAGCCCCAGATCCTGATAAATGTCAAGCTCGACTGTTTCCCATACCATAACTCATATGGCGTCTTTGAAACTGCCTTGGATGGCACTCGGTTTAGTACCTTTGCAGCTGTTTCCAGCGCAAAACCCCAAAAGGAGTATGGAAGAGTAGCCTGACTCATCATAGAACGAACCATATCAAGTAGCGTTCTATTTCTCCTCTCGGACACACCATTCCATTGCGGTGTTCCTGGCGGAGTGAGCTGTGAGATGATCCCACACTCCTTCAGATAGTCAGTAAACGTATGACTTAGGTATTCACCACCTCGATCTGAGCGAAGTGCCTTGATATTTCGGCCTAGCTGATTCTGTACTTCATTCTTGAACTCTTTGAACTTGTCAAAAGATTCACTCTTATGTCTCATCAGATAGACATACCCGTATCTACTGAAATCATCAGTAAAGGTAATGAAGTACTGATAGCTACCTCTGGCATGTTTACCAAATGGCCCACACACATCACTGTGTATAAGGTCAAGTAAACCTGAAGCCCTTTGACCTTTGTGAGGAAAAGGTGACTTCGTCATTTTACCCATCAAACAAGCTTTGCATGTATCAATCTCCTTATAGGAGAATGATCCCAGCAGTCCATGATCATGCAACCGCTTAATGCGTTTCTCGTTAATATGGCCTAAACGACTATGCCATAGCAAGGTGCTGTCATCAGCATACTTGGCTTTCTTAATATCAATTTGCTGTATCGAACATTCCATGTCCAACATGCATAACCCATTGTTAATTGAACCAGTTGCATAAACAATATTATCAAAAGACAAAATACACTTTGAAATATTGCATTCAAAGGAAAATCCCTTCCTGACAAGAGCAGGAATGGAGATAATATTTTTAGTTATACTGGGAACAAAGTAACAATTGTCTAGTTCCAATACAAGTCCAGATGGTAAAGAAATGAAATAGTCTCCTACAGCAACAGCAGCAACCCGTGCCCCGTTTCCAACTCGTAGGTCCACCTCATGCTGTCCCACCTGCCTTCTTCTCTTGAGTTCCTGTACATTTGAACAAATGTGAACTCCACATGCAGTGTCCAACACCCATGATATAGAAGAAGAAAACATGACCTCAGTCACGAATATACCTGAGCCAGAAGCAAAGCTTCCCCTCTTATCTCCTTGGAGCGCTTTACAGTCCTTTTTCCAGTGACCCAGCTGGCCACAGTGGAAACACCTGTATTCCTTGGACCGCTTCACCTTCTACTTCAGAGCCTTGCTGTAATTCTTGACCGGGGCCTTGCCCTTCTTCCCCTTCTTCTTGTTCCTTGAAGGAACCATCAAGACAGAGGTCGAAGGCTTACCCTTTAGAGTCTCCTCAGTGGTCAAGAGCATATTCAGCAGCTCTGCCGGAGTACAATCGATTTTGTTCATATTAAAATTAATAATGAACGCGTCGAATGATGGCGGGAGAGACTGCAGAATAATGTCCACAGCAAGCTCCTGGTTAATGGTATGCCCCAGTTTCTCTAGAGCCTCCTTGTGCCCAATCATCTTGAGCACGTGAGCTCCCACTGGGCTCCCTTCAGCCAGTTTGCTCTGAAAGAAGAGCTTAGTCAAATTATAGCGTTCAGTCCTCGCCTGTGCAGCATACAGCATCTTGAGGTTTGCTATAATCTGTATAGCTGACATATCCTCATGCTGACGCTGCAGCGGTGGCGTCATAGACGCTAGCATCAGGCAAGCGACATCAATGCTATCATTGACGTGCTTTTCATAGGCTTCCCGAACTGCCCTTGCGGCGTTCGGAGCGGGCTGCGGCGGTATCGCCGTCTCGAGGACATACAGTTTCCTCTCTGCCTTAAGAACGATCTTAAGGTGTCCAAACCAGTCAGAGAAGTTCGGCCCAGCAAACTTCTCCCTTTCCAGTAGGGATCGCACATTGAAGTTCATGGTGTTCGTTGCTGCAGGTATCTACAACAATGCAAGAACAGCAAGGTCAGTATCAATGTATAAGAATCGATCAGGACTTAAGAAAGATTCTTTTTCTCACTATTTTATCAGGCGTGAAAAATCCAGCAAAACAGCCCGAAAGAGTAGAACTCTTTTAGTGAGATGGGATCCAGATTTCATACTTGGTCTCCGCGTCCCGCTCAGGCGAGATAAGATACACAGAGAGTACAAGCACTAGTTTCTGGTAGGCAGTCCCTGCCGATCGCCAACCCGTGCGATTCCCCTTCATCTGGGCAGTCCAGCAGACTGTGCCAACTGAGTTGGTACAACACAATCTCTGACCCCACAGATGGCTGCCTCCATGTGCTACCATATGCGCCACATATGTAGCCTACACGGTCAAGCTTACCCGACCTACTCCCTGGACCACCACGTGCTATGCTGAGCAACGAGAAGGGATAAATCCCTACTCTGTAACACGCAGGTGTAATCCCGCACCGTCTGAAGATAGATGGACGTGCCCACTGAGTGGGTACAACACGGCTCCAACGATAATCAGAACAGTGAGGTTTCGCGTCAGAAGGCTTACGAGCTTGATATTTCAGCGTTGGATTTTAACGGTCTATTATCTTCTTGCCTATCATGCAATTCCTATGGTGATAGCAGAAGATAATTTAATCATGCAATTCTAATATTAAGCAATAAAAGAAAGCATGAAACTTATGTGGTAAAAGCCCATAGCCCTAGAAGACCTTAACCTAACTTAAGTCTTCATTTGCTCTTCATGGGTCTTTAGCTGCCCATCTGGCCCAAACCAGGGCCTAAGCGCCATCTGCAGCTCTGGTGCGCCTACCAGGGAATATGCGCCTGGTCCCAGAGTCGAACCCTGGACCTCCCACCTGGTCAAGCCTCTGCTGCAAGCGCCTTTGCCAAGTGTGCTCTGTGCTCTTGTCTAATTAAATTACAAATTTAACTATCTAGACAAGAGTGACACGCAGGTCACTTACATTTATAAATTAAAACACAGTGATACGCAGATCACAATAATTAATTTACAATTTTTAATACAGGCACGCAGGCCCCAGCACAGCACACATTAATAACGGGCAGCCCACATAAGACTAAATAAACAAACATATGCATCAATCAAGAACCATGTGATCCATAAAAATTAAAATTTTTGAAAACCCCTTGGGATCAATTTTAATTTTTCCTTATTTGCTCTACAACCTTACAATGGTCCATTACTAGGGATCCACTCATCCAACCTAGTCAGATCCACTGCCCTTGCATGCACCAAGTCCTAACTGACTTGAGTCGACCATAAGGTCAACCATGCATGCGCCAAGGCTGAACAACCACACTGAGGTCTGGCAAACGGGCGTGACCCCGGGCCTAACTCAGGTGTGTTCACAAGTTGTCTCAATCAGACATCGCTACACGCCTTTGATGCAGTCGACCTATAGCCACCTTTAGCATGCGCCAAGGTGCTATCTGGTCAACCCATCTAGGCTGTCAGATGGTCTGATCAGACTGTTTGGATCCGACCTAGGGGATGACTTCAACCCTAATAACCCATCTAAGGGTTTAATGTAGGCGCATTAGATCTAGGTGAATCGCGCATGTGATCAAGGTTTTAAGAAAACTTACAAGAACATGCGCAAACAACAACATGCGCAAAAGAGAAAATAACTTTCGCCATCTTACAACTATCAGCATAAGACATCGCATGTAACCTATAGATCTATCAACTTGCGCATACATGGATCATATGACATATCATGGCAATCATAAACAAGCATGAAACAGCGCTCTGATACCAATTGAAAGAACCCCTTTCTAGAGGGGGGCGAAACCCAGCATGGCGCATTATAAACATTTAGGCAGCGGATTAGGGTTTCATGGATCGGCTTCATGTGATATGATCAACCATAAAAATTCGATTGCATAGAAGAGATAAAACTCATACCATAGCCATTTCAAGATGGCGTCTAGGAAGCAAAGATCAAAGCAGATCTTCTCCAGAGGTGACGCACACAGTTGATGTCGCCTACTCCTCTTTGCGATTCTTGTGCTAGCAAGATCCAAAGAAGTCTTTGATCGAAATGGAAAGGGAAGGAGATCTTTTCTCTTTGCCGAATTCTCCTCAAGCTCCAAGGCGCCGTCACCCAAAAGGAACGAGAGGAATATGCGTTCAAGAGGCGAGAATAGAGAACCCTCTCTATTCGAACGTGAGAGTCATGGTTGCTAAAAATAGCACCACTCACCGCCGAACATGTTCACGCTAAGTGAACTTGTCGCCTAGTCTTGAACCATTTTGGTTCAATTTAATTTTGGTTCAATAACCAAATAAACCAATCGACATGGCCTAGATCACATTAAAACCCTAAGGTTCCAGATCTAACCGTTGATCTCTTTGATGCTCCTGATCTGACCGATCTAGCATCCATTCTCTCGATCGAAGCTTACCGATCTCAAGCCCTAATCAATCAAACATGATCAGACTAGATCTCACTTACAATCAGAGATTAAATCCCTTTAAACTGAACCTGAACAATTCAGTCCACACGATCTGACTTAAGTAAGCCATATCATCAATTGTGCGACCCTGAGGGTTTCCTTAAAACGTCGGTAACGATAATTCACATTATCACGATCAGTGAGGGGTATCTAGCAACACATCACTGTCTCCCGATATCAAGGAAAGAGTCTTCCAAGACTACACCCAAAAACAGCACAAGTGTGAATCAATTCACAAGGCATGCATATTTCCTTTACCACTGGATGTTCTTATTGGACAAGCCTGTCAAGCTCGTAACTCCAATATGATGAGCATGATTAGAACAGATGAACACTGTCACCTGGGTATGGCCATACACTTTCTCAATCATCTCATCCAGGGGGCCCCTTTAGAACATCACACTCCTTCAACAAGGAGACGGCAATCCTATGTCTATCACTAGTGCTCTAACCTGACTCAAGCTCACCATCCAAGATAGTCTATAATCATTATGTTTCAAATGATATTGAACCATCTCAAAACAATGACAATCATCATTTAGAAAACACAAGTGATCTCAAGTCAGAGGAAATGTGCCACTTGTCTTAATCAAGGAACATTCACATTGTGACAAACAATTGAACATCCTAGTAGGGTCTGTCCAGTACATCCAATGTACCCATGAGTCTACATCTTATTCCATGCTCGAAGCATCCTATAAGATTAGAACACATATTAGTCTTAACCATATCAAGGCTGTCTCATGTTCACCAAGATACATCGACTAAGGACATAATAGCATGTCAGCCCAGCTGAACAGCTTTGAGACATTATTCAGAAGAACATATATTGCAGCAGACAATGTAAACAACCGAATAATAACCATGCCTTTATAAACATAACAGTTTATTACATGATACAGATACATTCCCACAGGCCTCAAACATTAGCCTTAAGGGCATACCCCAACAAGTGATGTGTTGCTAGATACCCCTCACTGATCGTGATAATGTGAATTATCGTTACCGACGTTTTAAGGAAACCCTCAGGGTCGCACAATTGATGATATGGCTTACTTAAGTCAGATCGTGTGGACTGAATTGTTCAGGTTCAGTTTAAAGGGATTTAATCTCTGATTGTAAGTGAGATCTAGTCTGATCATGTTTGATTGATTAGGGCTTGAGATCGGTAAGCTTCGATCGAGAGAATGGATGCTAGATCGGTCAGATCAGGAGCATCAAAGAGATCAACGGTTAGATCTGGAACCTTAGGGTTTTAATGTGATCTAGGCCATGTCGATTGGTTTATTTGGTTATTGAACCAAAATTAAATTGAACCAAAATGGTTCAAGACTAGGCGACAAGTTCACTTAGCGTGAACATGTTGGGCGGTGAGTGGTGCTATTTTTAGCAACCATGACTCTCACGTTCGAAGAGAGAGGGTTCTCTATTCTCGCCTCTTGAACGCATATTCCTCTCGTTCCTTTTGGGTGACGGCGCCTTGGAGCTTGAGGAGAATTCGGCAAAGAGAAAAGATCTCCTTCCCTTTCCATTTCGATCAAAGACTTCTTTGGATCTTGCTAGCACAAGAATCGCAAAGAGGAGTAGGCGACATCAACTGTGTGCGTCACCTCTGGAGAAGATCTGCTTTGATCTTTGCTTCCTAGACGCCATCTTGAAATGGCTATGGTATGAGTTTTATCTCTTCTATGCAATCAAATTTTTATGGTTGATCATATCACATGAAGCCGATCCATGAAACCCTAAGCCGATCTCACAGCTCACTCCGCCAGGAACACCGCAATGGAATGGTGTGTCCGAGAGGAGAAATAGAACGTTACTTGATATGGTTCGTTCTATGATGAGTCAGGCTACTCTTCCATATTCCTTTTGGGGATTTGCACTGGAAACAGCTGCAAAGGTACTAAACCGAGTGCCATCCAAGGCCGTTTCAAAGACGCCATATGAATTATGGTATGGGAAACAGCCGAGCTTGACATTTATCAGGATCTGGGGTTGCGAGGCTTATGTCAAAAAGCTCGCCTCTGGGAAACTGGAGAACAGATCTGAGAAGTGCGTCTTTGTCGGTTACCCTAAGGAAACTAAGGGTTATTATTTCTACGATCCCAAAGAGAACAAAGTATTTGTTGCTCAGACGGCCATATTTCTTGAGAAGGAGTTTCTTCTGCAAGAAGCCAGTGGGAGAGAAATAAAGCTGGATGAGAATCCAGAGGAAGGACAAAGTAGTCAAGCACAGTTGGATGAGCCTGAGCCGGTGGATCAGGTTATTGAACAACCTGAGGCTCAGATATCGCGGGAACCGCGTAGATCGGGAAGGATCCGTCGACAGCCTGAGCGCTATGACGGAGTCTACATCATTGATAATGATGAACCCCTTACTTATGCGGATGCGGTCAGTGGACCGGAGTCAGCTAGATGGCTTGAAGCTATGCGAGCCGAGATGGACTCCATGTCAGATAACTGAAAGTCCCCTTCAAGGGGGAGCGCAAAAGGGGGTGAAACCCTAATAAGGGGGGCGCATGAAATATTATAGGGGTGTCACCCTCAAGACCGCATGTAGATCATATGATTAACTTGGTTATATTGCAAAGATCAAGTTGAGATCTATTACCATAGCCATGAGGAAGGAGGCGGCTTGGAAGCAAGAGGGCAAATGAGCTCTCCTCCAAAGAAGACGCACACAAGGATGATGAAGGCTTCCTCCTTGCGCAATTCTTGTGCTAGCAAAAATCACCAAGTTCTCCTTGCGTGTGTCGAAGTCAAGAGATGCTTGGCCGAACTCTCTTCTCGTCAAGGAAGAAGCTCTTTCTCCTCTCAAGCCAAGGCGACAATCGAATTCAATTCACCATCATCATTTAGGCGTTTTTCATTGATGGCGTTTCATGACTTCCAAATATGGCAAGTCATGAAGCCATGCGCTCACCCATAAGAAAACCGCCCAAATATGATTGAGCCTTGAACCATGCGTTCACATATGTGAACCGGTTCAAGCTAATTCAATTCAATTCAATTCGGTCCAAAGACCAAACCAAACCGGCCCATGGTCTAGATCTCTCTGAACCAAAATGGCTCAAGATCTAACCGTTCATCTCATGATGTTCCTGATCTCACCGATCTAGAATCATCTCTCTTGATTGAAGCTTACCGATCTCAAGCCCCAATCAAATCAAACATGATCAGACCAGATCTCACTTACAATCAGAGTTTAAACTCCTTTAAACTGAACCCAAAGAATTCAGTCCACACGATCAGACTTAAGTAAGCCATATCATCAAGTTGTGCGACCCTAAGGGTTTCCTCTAAATGTCGGTAACGATAACTTACATTATCACGATCAGTGAGGGGTATCTAGCAACACATCACTGTCTCCCGATATAAAGGAAAGAGTCTTCCAAGACTACTCCCAAACCACAGCACAAGTGTGAATCCACTTCACTAGGCATACATTTTTCCTTTGCCACTGGATGTTCTTATTGGACAAGCATGTCAAGCTTGTTATTCCAATATGATGAGCATGATTAGATCAGATGATCATAGTCACCTGGGTATGGCCATTCACTATCTCAATCATCCCATCTAGGGGGCCCCTATAGAACATCACACTCCAATTAAGGAGATGGCAATCCTTTATCTATCACTAGTGCCCTAACCTGACTCAAGATCATTATCCAAGATAGTCTATAATCATTATGTTTCAAATGATATTGAACTACCTCAAAACAATGACAATCATCATTTAGAAACACAAGTGATCTCAAGTCAGAGGACATGTGCCACTTAGTGCAAACAAGGATTATTCACATTGTGACAAGTAATTGAATATCCTAGTAGGGTCTGTCCAGTACATCCAATGTACCCATGAGTCTACATCTTATTCCATGCTCGAAGCATCCTATAAGATTAGAATACATATTAGTCTCAATTATATCAAGGCTGTCTCATGTTCACCAAGATATCTCGACTAAGGACTTTATAGCATGTCAGCCCAGCTGAACAGCTTTGAGACATTATTCAGAAGTACGCTAATTGCAGCAGAGAAGGTAACAACCTGAATAATAACCATGCCTTTATAAACACAAGAGTTTATTACATGATACTGATACAATCCCAAGGCCTCAAACATTAGCCTTAAGGGCATACCCCAACAATCTCCCACTTGCACTTAATCTAATGGTTGAGAAATCTCAAACCCATATTATTACAGTGCTTCTCATGCTTCTGCTGCGCCAGAGGCTTGGTAAGCGGGTCAGCTAGATTGTCATCTGTATGAACCTTGCATATTTTGATCTTGCCACGATCAATGATCTCCCGGATCAAGTGAAACCGTCTCTGTATGTGCTTGGACTTCTGGTGCGACCGTGGTTCCTTTGCTTGTGCGATTGCTCCAGTGTTATCACAGAAGATAACCAAAGGATCTGCACTCGAAGGAACGACACCAAGTTCTCTCACGAACTTACGAATCCACACTGCCTCCTTGGATGCTTCCGAGGCTGCAACATACTCGGCTTCTGTTGTGGAATCAGCAACAGTTGACTGTTTGAAACTCTTCCACACCACTGCTCCACCATTCAAGCTAAAAACATAGCCTGATTGTGATCGGAAATCATCCTGGTCCGACTGGAACGAAGCGTCAGTATATCCTTCTATACTGAGTTCTTCCTGACCACCATATATCAAGAACATATCTTTGGTCCTCCGCAGATATTTTAAGATGTTCTTGACTGCAATCCAGTGTGCCTGTCCTGGATTACTTTGGAAACGACTGGTTACGCTTAACCCGTAAGCGACGTCTGGGCGAGTACACAACATCGCATACATAATGGACCCAATAGCCGAAGCATAAGGCATATTGTCCATTTCATCTTTCTCAGTCTGTGTTTGTGGACACTGACTCTTCGAAAGATTCAGACCATGTCTGACTGGAAGATATCCTCTTTTAGAATTCTCTAAATGGAATCTCTCCAGGACTTTATCGATGTAAGTACTCTGGCACAGCCCGAGAAGCCTCTTAGATCTATCCCTGTAGATCTTTACACCTAACACATAGGCTGCTTCTCCTAAATCTTTCATCTGAAAACATTTTCCTAATCATTCTTTAACAGCATGCAGTTCAGGAACATCGTTTCCAATGATTAAGATATCATCGACGTAGAGGACTAGGAATGTAATTACGCTCCCACTAAACCTCTTATATACACACGGGTCATCCTCGTTCTTGATGAAGCCAAACTCAGAGATTGATTCATCAAAATGAATATTCCAGCTTCTTGATGCTTGTTTAAGTCCATAAATGGACTTCTTTAACTTGCATATTTTATGACGATCTGATGGATTAGTGAAACCTTTAGGTTGTGTCATATACACATCCTCATTAAGATTTCCATTAAGGAAAGCTGTCTTCACATCCATCTGCTAGATCTCATAATCGTAATATGCAGCTATCGCGAAAAGAATCCGAATAGACTTGAACATGGCTACAGGAGAGAAAGTTTCATCATAATCTATCCCGTAGATTTGTTTGAAACCTTTCGCAACTAGCCTGCCTTTATAGGTAACCACGTTACCATCCATGTCAATCTTCTTCTTGAAGATCCATTTACAGCCTATAGGGATTACTCCCAGAGGCGGATCAACCAAATCCCAGACTTGGTTATCTGACATGGAGTCCATTTCGGCTCGCATAGCTTCAAGCCATCTAGCTGACTCCGGTCCACTGACCGCATCCGCATAAGTGAGGGGTTCATCATTATCAATGATGTAGACTCCGTCATAGCGCTCAGGCTATCGACGGATCCTTCCCGATCTTCGCGGTTCCCGTGATATCTGAGCCTCAGGTTGTTCAATAACCTGTTCTACCGGCTCAGGCTCATCCATCTGTGCTTGACTACTTTGTCCTTCATCTGGATTCTCATCCAGCTTTATTTCTCTCCCACTGGCCTCTTGCAGAAGAAACTCTTTCTCAAGAAAAATGGCCGTCCGAGCAACAAATACCTTGTTCTCTTTGGGATCGTAGAAATAATAACCCTTAGTTTCCTTAGGGTAACCGACAAAGAAGCATTTCTCAGATCTGCTCTCCAGTTTCCCAGAGGCGAGCTTTTTGACATAAGCCTCGCAACCCCAGATCTTAATAAATGTCAAGCTAGGCTGTTTCCCATACCATAACTCATATGGAGTCTTTGAAACTGCCTTGGATGGCACTCGGTTTAGTACCTTTGCAGCTGTCTCCAGTGCAAATCCCCAAAAGGAGTAAGGTAGAGTAGCCTGACTCATCATAGAACAAACCATGTCAAGCAATGTTCTATTTCTCCTCTCGGACACACCATTCCATTGCGGTGTTCCTGGCGGAGTGAGCTGTGAGATAATCCCACACTCTTTCAGATAGTCAGTAAACGCATGACTCAAGTATTCTCCACCTCGATCAGAATGAAGTGCCTTGATATTTCGGCCTAGCTGATTCTGTACTTCATTTTTGAACTCTTTGAACTTGTCAAAAGATTCACTCTTATGTCTCATCAAATAGACATAACCATACCTACTGAAATCATCAGTAAAGGTAATGAAGTACTGATAGCCACCTCTGGCATGTTTACTAAATGGCCCACACACATCACTGTGTATAAGGTCAAGTAAACCTGAAGCCCTTTGACCTTTGTTAGGAAAAGGAGACTTCGTCATTTTACCCAATAAACAAGCTTTGCATGTATCAATCTCCTCATAGGAGAATGATCCCAGCAGTCCATGATCATGCAACCGCTTAATGCGCATCTTGTTAATATGGCCTAAACGACTATGCCATAACAAGGTGCTGTCATCAGCATACTTGGCTTTCTTATTATCAATATTTTGTATAGAATATTCCATGTCCAACATGAATAACCCATTGTTAATTGAACCAGTAGCATAGACAATATTATCAAGAGTAAGATAACACTTTGAAATCTTGCATTCAAAGGAAAACCCTTTCCTGACAAGAGCAGGAATAGAGATAATATTTTTGGTGATACTAGGTACAAAATAACAATTGTTTAATTCCAATACAATGCCAGATGGTAAAGAAATGAAATAGTCTCCTACAGCAACAGCAGCAACCCGTGCCCCGTTTCCAACGCGTAGGTCCACCTCATGCTGTCCCACCTGCCTTCTTCTCTTGAGTTCCTGTACATTTGAACAAATGTGAACTCCACATGCAGTGTCCAACACCCATGAAATGGAAGAAGAAGATAACATGACCTCAGTCACATATATACCTGAGCCAGAAGCAATGCTTCCCCTCTTATCTCCTTGGAGCGCTTTACAGTCCTTTTTCCAGTGACCCAGCTGGCCACAGTGGAAACACCTGTTGTCCTTCGACCGCTTTACCTTCTGTTTCAGAGCCTTACTGTAGTACTTGACAGGGGCTTTGCCCTTCTTCCCCTTCTTCTTGTTCCTGGAAGGAACCATTAAGACAGAGGTTGAAGGCTTTCCCTTCAGAGTTTCCTCAGTAGTCAAGAGCATATTCAGCAGCTCTGCCGGAGTACAATCGATTTTGTTCATATTAAAGTTAATAATGAACGCATCGAAAGAAGGCGGAAGAGACTGCAGAATAATATCTACAGCAAGCTCCTGGTTGATGGTATGCCCCAGTTTCTCCAGAGCCTCCTTGTGCCCAATCATCTTGAGCACGTGAGCTCCCACTGGGCTCCCTTCAGCCAGTTTGCTCTGAAAGAAAAGCTTTGTCAGATTATAGCGTTCTGTCCTCGCCTGTGCAGCATACAGCATCTTGAGGTTCGCTATAATCTCTATAGCCGACATATCCTCATGCTGACGCTGCAGCGGTGGCGTCATAGACGCTAGCATCAGGCAAGCGACATCAATGCTATCATTGACGTGCTTTTCATAGGCATCACGAACCGCCCTTGCGGCGTTCGCAGCGGGTTGAGGCGGCACAGCCGTCTCGAGGACATACAGTTTCCTCTCTGCCTTAAGAACGATCTTAAGGTGTCCGAACCAGTCTGAGAAGTTTGGCCCAGCAAACTTCTCCCTTTCCAGTAGGGATCGCACATTGAAGCTCATGGTGTTCGTTGCTGCAGGAATCTACAACAATGCAAGAACAGCAAGGTCAGTATCAATGTTTAGAATCAATCCAGGACTTAAGAAAGATTCTTTTCTCACTATTTTATTTGACTGAAAAATCCATTAAACAGTCCGAAAGAGTAACACTCTTTTAGTGAGATGGGATCCAGATTTCATACTTGGTCTCCGCGTCCCGCTCAGGCGAGATAAGATGCACAGAGAGTACAAGTACTAATTTCTGGTAGGCAGTCCCTGCCAATCGCCAACCCGTACGATTCCCCTTCATCTGGGCAGTCCAGCAGACTGTGCCAACTGAGTTGGTACAACACAATCTCTGACCCCACAGATGGCTGCCTCCATGTGCTACCATATGCGCCACATATGTAGCCTACATGGTCAAGCTGACCCGACCTACTCCCTGGACCACCACGTGCTATGCTGAGCAACGAGAAGCGATAAATCCCTTCTCTATAACACGCAGGTGAAATCCCGCACCGTCTGAAGATAGATGGACGTGCCCACTGAGTGGGTACAACACGGCTCCAACGATAGTCAGAACAGTGAGGTTTCGCGTCAGAAGGCATTACGTGCTTGATATTTTAGCGTTTGGATTTTAACGGTCTTTTATCTTCTTAACTATCATGCAATTTCTATGGTGATAGCAGAAGATAAACTCATGCAGTTCTAATTATATAATCAATAAAAAGAAAGCATGGATCTTATGTGGTAAAAGCCCATAGCCTAAGTAAGACCTTAAGATACTTAAGTCTTCACTTGCTCTTCTTGGGTCTTTAGCATCTCATCTGGTCCAACCCAGGGCCCTTGCGCCAAGAGCACCTCAGGTGCGCCACCAGCTGAATGCCCCTCTGGGATGTGTGCCTTTGTGCTCTTGTCTAATCAAAATACATTTTGATCTATCTAGACAAGCTTGACTCGCAGGTCAATTATACAATTAATTAAAAATGTGATTCGCAGATCACAATAATAATAATTTACCAGGCTTGCAGGCCCCAGCACAGCACACATTAAGGGCAACCCACATAAGATTAAATAAACAAGCATCATGGCATCATTCAATCAACATGTGATCCATTACAAAGAAAATAAAATTTTGAAAACCCCATTGGCATCAATTTTAATTTCCTTATGTGCCCTACAACCTTACAACGGTCCATTGATAGGGATCCACTCAACAATCTAGTTAGATCCATGCCCTTGCATGCACCAAGTCCTAACTGACTCGAGTTGACCTAATGGTCAACCATGCATGCGCCAAGGGCTGAACAACCAACATGAGTTCTGGCAAGCGGGTGTGACCCCGGGCCTAACTCATGTGTGTTCACTGGTTGTCTCAACCAGACCTCGCTACACGCTTGTGATGCAATCGACCTATAGCCACCTTGTGCTTGCGCACAGGTGCCATCTGGTCGATCCATCTAGGCTATCAGACGGTCTGATCAGACTATTGGATCTACACTAGATGATGCTTTCAACCCCATCAACCCATCTAAGGGTTTATAGTAGGCGCTTATAGATCTAGATGGAGCGTGCAAGATGTTACAAAGTTTTTAGGGAAAAACAACTTACAACATGCGCAACAACAAAGTAAGAAGCTTTCATCTACATTACCATGCGCAACTAGATACTTGGTAACATGCGCAACTATGATGAAACTTCAATATAGATCTATAACATGTAATGACATACACGGATCACAAACAAGCAACATGAAGCAATCATATGATTCTACAAGAAAACCATGCTCTGATACCATTTGAAAGTCCCCTTCAAGGGGGAGCGCAAAAGGGGGTGAAACCCTAATAAGGGGGGCGCATGAAATATTATAGGGGTGTCACCCTCAAGACCGCATGTAGATCATATGATTAACTTGGTTATATTGCAAAGATCAAGTTGAGATCTATTACCATAGCCATGAGGAAGGAGGCGGCTTGGAAGCAAGAGGGCAAATGAGCTCTCCTCCAAAGAAGACGCACACAAGGATGATGAAGGCTTCCTCCTTGCGCAATTCTTGTGCTAGCAAAAATCACCAAGTTCTCCTTGCGTGTGTCGAAGTCAAGAGATGCTTGGCCGAACTCTCTTCTCGTCAAGGAAGAAGCTCTTTCTCCTCTCAAGCCAAGGCGACAATCGAATTCAATTCACCATCATCATTTAGGCGTTTTTCAAGTGATGGCGTTTCATGACTTCCAAATATGGCAAGTCATGAAGCCATGCGCTCACCCATAAGAAAACCGCCCAAATATGATTGAGCCTTGAACCATGCGTTCACATATGTGAACCGGTTCAAGCTAATTCAATTCAATTCAATTCGGTCCAAAGACCAAACCAAACCGGCCCATGGTCTAGATCTCTCTGAACCAAAATGGCTCAAGATCTAACCGTTCATCTCATGATGTTCCTGATCTCACCGATCTAGAATTATCTCTCTTGATCGAAGCTTACCGATCTCAAGCCCCAATCAATCAAACATGATCAGACCAGATCTCACTTACAATCAGAGTTTAAACTCCTTTAAACTGAACCCAAAGAATTCAGTCCACACGATCAGACTTAAGTAAGCCATATCATCAAGTTGTGCGACCCTAAGGGTTTCCTCTAAATGTCGGTAACGATAACTTACATTATCACGATCAGTGAGGGGTATCTAGCAACACATCACTGTCTCCCGATATAAAGGAAAGAGTCTTCCAAGACTACTCCCAAACCACAGCACAAGTGTGAATCCACTTCACTAGGCATACATTTTTCCTTTGCCACTGGATGTTCTTATTGGACAAGCATGTCAAGCTTGTTATTCCAATATGATGAGCATGATTAGATCAGATGATCATAGTCACCTGGGTATGGCCATACACTATCTCAATCATCCCATCTAGGGGGCCCCTATAGAACATCACACTCCAATTAAGGAGATGGCAATCCTTTATCTATCACTAGTGCCCTAACCTGGCTCAAGATCATTATCCAAGATAGTCTATAATCATTATGTTTCAAATGATATTGAACTACCTCAAAACAATGACAATCATCATTTAGAAACACAAGTGATCTCAAGTCAGAGGACATGTGCCACTTAGTGCAAACAAGGATTATTCACATTGTGACAAGTAATTGAATATCCTAGTAGGGTCTGTCCAGTACATCCAATGTACCCATGAGTCTACATCTTATTCCATGCTCGAAGCATCCTATAAGATTAGAATACATATTAGTCTCAATTATATCAAGGCTGTCTCATGTTCACCAAGATATCTCGACTAAGGACTTTATAGCATGTCAGCCCAGCTGAACAGCTTTGAGACATTATTCAGAAGTACGCTAATTGCAGCAGAGAAGGTAACAACCTGAATAATAACCATGCCTTTATAAACACAAGAGTTTATTACATGATACTGATACAATCCCAAGGCCTCAAACATTATCCTTAAGGGCATACCCCAACAATAACCAAGTCTGGGATTTGGTTGATCCACCTCCGGGAGTAATCCCTATAGGCTGTAAATGGATCTTCAAGAAGAAGATTGACATGGATGGTAACGTGGTTACCTATAAAGGCAGGCTAGTTGCGAAAGGTTTCAAACAAATCTACGGGATAGATTATGATGAAACTTTCTCTCCTGTAGCCATGTTCAAGTCTATTCGGATTCTTTTCGCGATAGCAGCATATTACGATTATGAGATCTGGCAGATGGATGTGAAAACAGCTTTCCTTAATGGAAATCTGGATGAGGATGTGTATATGACACAACCTGAAGGTTTCACTAATCCATCAGATCGTCATAAAATATGCAAACAAAAGAAGTCCATTTATGGACTGAAACAAGCATCTAGAAGCTGGAATATTCGTTTTGATGAATCAATCTCTGAGTTTGGTTTCATCAAGAACGAAGATGACCCGTGTGTATATAAGAGGTTTAGTGGGAGCGTGATTACATTCCTAGTCCTCTACGTCGATGACATCTTGATCATTGGAAATGATATTCCAGAAATGCATGCGGTTAAGGCATGGCTAAGGAAATGTTTCCAGATGAAAGATTTAGGAGAAGCAGCCTATGTATTAGGTGTGAAGATCTACAGGGATAGATCTAAGAGGCTTCTCGGGCTGTGCCAGAGTACTTACATCGATAAAGTCCTGGAGAGATTCCATTTAGAGAATTCTAAAAGAGGATATCTTCCAGTCAGACATGGTCTGAATCTTTCGAAGAGTCAGTGTCCACAAACACAGACTGAGAAAGATGAAATGGACAATACGCCTTATGCTTCGGCTATTGGGTCCATAATGTATGCGATGTTGTGTACTCGCCCTGACGTCGCTTACGGGTTAAGCGTGACCAGTCGGTTCCAAAGTAATCCAGGTATGGCGCACTGGATTGCAGTCAAGAACATTATAAAATATCTGCGGAGGACCAAAGATATGTTCTTGATATATGGTGGTCAGGAAGAACTCAGTATAGAAGGATATACTGACGCTTCGTTCCAGTCGGACCAGGATGATTTCCGATCGCAATCAGGCTATGTTTTTAGCTTGAATGGTGGAGCGGTGGTGTGGAAAAGTTTCAAACAGTCAACTGTTGCTGATTCCACAACAGAAGCCGAGTATGTTGCAGCCTCGGAAGCATCCAAGGAGGCAGTGTGGATTCGTAAGTTCGTGAGAGAACTTGGTGTTGTTCCTTCGAGTGTCGATCCTTTGGTTATCTTCTGTGATAACACTGGAGCCATCGCACAAGCAAAGGAACCACGGTCGCACCAGAAGTCCAAGCACATACAGAGACGGTTTCACTTGATCCGGGAGATCATAGATCGTAGCGAGATCAAAATATGCAAGGTTCATACAGACGACAATCTGGCTGACCCGCTTACCAAGCCTCTGGCGCAGCAGAAGCATGAGAAGCACTGTAATAACATGGGTTTGAGATTTCTCAACCATTAGATTAAGTGCAAGTGGGAGATTGTTGGGGTATGCCCTTAAGGCTAATGTTTGAGGCCTTGGGATTGTATCAGTATCATGTAATAAACTCTTGTGTTTATAAAGGCATGGTTATTATTCAGGTTGTTACCTTGTCTGCTGTAATAAGTGTACTACTGAATAATGTCTCAAAGCTGTTCAGCTAGGCTGACATGCTAAATGTCCTTAGTCGATATATCTTGGTGAACATGAGACAGCCTTGATATGATTGAGACTAATATGTATTCTAATCTTATAGGATGCTTCGAGCATGGAATAAGATGTAGACTCATGGGTACATTGGATGTACTGGACAGACCCTACTAGGATATTCAATTGCTTGTCACAATGTGAATAATCCTTGTTTGCATCAAGTGGCACATGTCCTCTGACTTGAGATCACTTGTGTTTCTAAATGATGATTGTCATTGTTTTGAGGTAGTTCAATATCATTTGAAAGATAATGATCATAGACTATCTTGGATAATGATTTTGAGTCATGTTAGGGCACTCGTGATAGATACAGGATTGCCGTCTCCTTTTTCAAGGAGTGAGATGTTCTAATGGGGCCCCCCCTTTAGATGAGATGATTGAGAAAGTGTATGGCCATACCCAGGTGACTATGTTCATCTGATCTAATCATGCTCAACGTATTGGAGTCACAGGCTTGACACGCTTGTCCAATAAGAACATCCAGTGGCAAAGGATACATGCATGCCTTGTGAAGTGGATTCACACTTGTGCTATGGTTTGGGTGTAGTCTTGTAAGACTCTTTCCTTTATATCGGGAGACAGTGATGTGTTGCTAGATACCCCTCACTGATCGTGATAATGTAAGTTATTGTTACCGACATTTAAAGGAAACCCTTAGGGTCGCACAATTTGATGATATGGCTTACTTAAGTCAGATCGTGTGGACTGGATTGTTTTGATTCAGTTTAAAGGAGTTTAAACTCTGATTGTAAGTGAGATCCAGTCTAATCATGTTTGATTGATTAGGGCTTGCGATCGGTAAGCTTCGATCGAGAGGATTGATGCTAGATCGGTGAGATCAAGAGCATCATGAGATGAACGGTTAGATTGGAAACCTTAGGGTTTAGTTGATCTAGACCGATTGGCTTGGGCTGGCTTGGTTTGGCCTTTGGACCGAACACATTTACTTTGAACCGGTTCAAGAGCTTGAACGTATGGTTCATTGTTTTGGCGTTTTGATCGATTTAGTGATCATGAACGCATGGCTTAATGGATTTTCCAATTTTGGAAAGTCATTTAGCGCATGTTCCCTTGAACGCCAAATGACTTGAACGCTCCATTCAACTCTCGTCTCCTTGCTCTTGCTTGACGAGACTTTGGCGTGGAGAAGGCGAGGTCTTGGTGGAGGTTCGGCAAGCCTAGACATCATCTCTCATTTCCTTACCATACGAGAGGGACCCTTGAAGGACCTTGCTAGCACAAGGATCTCCAAGGAGCAAGCACATCATCTTGTGTGCGTCAACTAGGGAGAAGATCCCTTTCGATCTTTCTCTTCCAAGTCGCCATCTTCCTCATGGCTTTGGTATGGATCTAAACTTCATCAAGTTGATCATATTATCTTGCTAAGATCCATGAAAAACCCTTGCTTCCGCTTGCGATTTTTATGCGCCACCCTTAAGGGTTTTTCGCCCCCCCCCCCCCCCTCTTGAAAGGGGTTTCATCTGCTTGCGCTCCCCCTTGAAGGGGACTCTTCACTTCTTCCACGCCCGGTGCTAGCCTCGGGAAGAAGATCCAAGCCTTAGGGAGATGCTCTACTTCACTTGCGCCACCAAGAGAGATGATGCGCCAAGAGAGGAAGGAAGACTACCCAAACCGCCAAGCACTAAAGTTCCTTGCGCCAAGAGGAAAGGAGGAAGAGGCTTGCGGTTATGGAAGAAGGAAGATGCGCCCTTGCTCCTAGCACTCGCCCCTCTTCTTGTGTTCACGCCTTCAAGGATTGATCATTCTTTGAGGGCTCGGCTAGGTGCTCTTTTATAGGGCAAGAGGCGATTTATGAAAGGCTAGGATGAAGACAAGTGGGCGGCTAGGATGAGAAGGTTTGAGACAAGGAAAGTCTCCAAGACATTTTCATAATTCTCATTCAACCATTCCTTTTAGAGCCCATGTCCTTCTATATGCGCCAAGGCCTTGCCTTGTGCCCCAAGTAATGCCATAGAGGCATTCATACCATAAGGGATTGAGGGGGGAGGGGCCAATTGCTTCCTTATGAGGCAAATTGTGCCACTTCTCCCCATTATGCCCATAGGCGCCTAGGGGAGAAGATTTGTCCCCATTATACCCCTTTAGCCTTTCTTCTCTTCATGACAACTCATTATTGGGCCTCATTGGATAATGAGCTAGCCCAAACTTCATTACATGGGTTGATTAAGCACTTGGATCCAATCCAATGCAACCCTAATCCAAATGTGACCAACGATGGTCAAATACGGGTCAACCTGCCATAAATGAAGTTTGGCTCCAATAATATTCTTCCATCTCATCAGGCCCATTGGCGCTGATGAAATCTCCCAATTAGATCTGAGTTATCCAATAACTCGATCATAAGGCTTCCCGATCAATACGAGAACTCAAGTATCAAGGTGTCCGACCTTGTAGGTTCCTCTGACGCTGGCAGTGCTGACCAAAGGTCATCACAAGCAGTGAGTGGCACCTAGTAGTGCATCGCTGCTGCCCAGGTCATTGGAATGGATATCGACATCGACATCCCCATCATCGCAACTAGGTATAGATGCATTACAGTCTCTTTGCCGAACTGATATCCAATTGGACAAGTGTGTCACCACTTGTTTTCTTCCAATCACATGGCTATGACTAAATCAGGTTCTTACCTGGGTATGGCCATACACTTTCAGTCATAGAACCATAGAGGAGCTCCATGGATATCATACTTCCCTAGGGAAGGGGCAAATCCTATATCTGTCCATTGATCTTCTCATATGGGTCGTGACATGCTCAATGACAACCGTTATAACCTCCCAACTATGGCAAGGTGTTAGGTTGTATCAAAGTAAGTCCCTAACCATATAGAATGATCAATGACCTCAAGTCAAGGGATCAATGCATCTCCTGTCAGCCGCAAGTCCATCACCAAGCTTCCAAAGCTGGCGCCACTCTGATATCGGTTGAAGAAGACACCTTGTTGTCTTTGATGAACCTTAACCTATCTCATGTAAACAATTCTACATCTATTCTAAGGAAAGATGAAAATTTTACATCAAGAAGGGGGAGAACCACACGCAGGTGGTAGAAAGATTTTACAAGCATTCATCACAGCTGGAAACATGCTTCCACATCACAACACAGGAGGGCACTCGCTATGACCATATCAACCCATGGAAGAGACAAGTGGCGCATATATAAAATTTGAAAAACCGTAATAATCAAATTTTATCCCCTTATGCGCCAACTCCATCCAAAGCACTCTCTTAATCAAATTTATGCTAAAATTGGGATCAAGTTTCATGATGATTTCATGGACCCTATTGGTTGGCAATTTTGTCAGATCAAGAGACCTGGCCAGTCCGAAGACACAATGCCCGTCCTACTTGACAAAACTACGTGCGCCTTTGGTCTTAAATCTATCATAAACACAATCCAAATTTCGGCCATAAAAATTGATGAAAGAAGTTTGGATGAAAGCGCCTTCTAGGTTAAACGCGCATGGATGAACGAAAAATTTTCCAAAAATTTTTCACACAAGCAAACGTACACCTTGTGTTTCTCGCAACCTGGCTCTGATACCACTGTTAGGGAATGCCGGGTGTAATTTAAAATTTTGCAGTCCCAGGACGCAGCGGAAGAAGCATTACACCCGAAACACATTCCTTTCCCAAGGATCCATGCGAGAGAGAAGACACAAGGATGTGTTAGAGATGTACCTCTTTTGCTTGTCTAGATGTCGAAGCCATGTTGAAGGCGCCCAAGTGTTCGCCCTCTACAAGTATCCACGCATCGACTCCTTGATCGTTGCTCCCTTCCAAGCTCGGTGCTAGCCTCGGGAAGAGAATCGAGCCTTAGGGTTCCTTCACTCTTCTTGCGCCACCTCTAAGGTTCATGCGCCAAGTGCAAGGAAGATGCCGCCAACTCCTTATCCTCTTTACTCCAAGAGAAGAAGGAGAAGATGAGTTTCGGTCTTGAGGAAGATTAAGGGGAACTTGCGCCACTAAGTACTTCTCCAAATCACGCCAAGAGGAGAGGAAGGAGAAGACTTGCGGTCACTTGTTGGAAGAAGGGTTGCGCCACTTTGATGTTGTCACCCTTTGCCCTTGCTTTCGCCCCTCTATGTGTGTTCACGTCTCCAAGTGTTCATCATCTAGAGAGGGCGACAATGGGTCCTATAAATAGGACTAGAGGCGATTTGGGCAAGGGCTAGGATTATGCCAATTGTATGGCTAGGATGAAGGAGTCTTGAGGTAAGGAAAGTCTCCAAGACTTTGCCATAAACCTCATTCAACCTATCCATATTTGTCCAAGCACTATATCAGCCCAAGACATGTCTCAAATGCATTCTTACCATCAAAGGCTAAGTGGCTAGGCGCAACATGCATGAAGAATTCGGCTAGAGTGGTGTCTTGGGATAAACTAGGGTTTGAAGTAAGGTAAGTCTCCAAGACATTACCATATACCTCTTCCCTATGTCCATATGCGCCTAGGAACTTCCCATAAAAGTTCTCAAGCCATATCAGCCCCAAGACTTGCCTTAGAAGCAAGTATTCCATCCAAGGAAGAAGGGCTAGGCGCCCTTTACTTCCATAATGAAGCAAAGGCGCCTCCCTCACCCCATTATGCCCCTAGGCGCCAATGGGGTGAGATTTCTCCCCATTATACCCTTTTAAGCCAATTCCTCTTCATGACAACTAATTATTGGGCCTCATTGGATAATGAGCTAGCCCAAACTTCATGGCATGGGTTGATTAAGCCATTGGATCTAATCCAATGCAACCCTAATCCAAATCTGACCAATCTAGGTCAATTTCGGGTCAACCTGCCAAAAATGAAGTTTGGCTCCAATAACTTTCTTCCAACTCATCAGGCCCATTGGCGCTGATGAAATCTTCCAAATTGATCCAAGTTATCCAATAACTTGATCCTAAGGCTTCTGATTAAAGCAACGTCAAGAGTCTATTGCGTGTGACCCCGTAGGATCCATATGACGATGGCAATGATGTAAACATCATAAGTAGTGAGGGGTATCTAGCAACACATCACTACTACCCATGTCATAGGACTTAAGTCATTATGACAACAACTCCTAACAAACAACGAGGATTCCTATTGCATTACAGATCCCTTTGCCTAAGCTGATATCCTGCCATTGGATTAGTCTCAAGTTTATTATCCAATGCATTGGTCATGACTTAACAAGTGTGGCCACACTCTCCTGTCATGCACCAATAACGTGGGGCGCCCCGAGTGGATATCATGCTTCCAATAAGGAAGGGGCAAATCCTACTATTGGTCATCCATGTCTCTACATGACTTATGACATGCCCAATGACAGTCGTTTTGATCTCCCAATTACAGAGAGACATAAGACTGTATTAAAGCACACCCATCATCAAATCTAGACATGAATACCTCAAGTCTAAGGATCAATGCAAACCTCTTTCATGTGAGATTGACTTATTGACTAGACAAGTCAATCCTCATGGTGGATCACTCCAGTGCATCCAATGCACCTGTATGTCTGCGTTACTGTGCCCCGCACCTAACCAGCCCATACACCAGTCTCACATGTACCAAAGCTGTCCCATATCTGCTAAGGTACCTTGTCTGGGGATAGCTTATGAGAATGGATCCAATCCAAACTCCTGGGACATTATTTATGCAACTCAATACATCAACGCAGGTAGAGAAGTCTGCATAATAATGACCATGCCTATATAAAGAGTAATAGTTCTATCAAAGTACATTCAAACAATGCCTGACCATGTCCATACATTGGTCTTTAGGGCATATACACCAACACCATTCCATTGAGGTGTTCCAGGAGGAGTGAGTTGGGATATGATCCCACACTCTCTCAAATAGTCGAAGAACTCACCGCTCAGGTATTCTCCACCTCGATCTGATCGAAGAGCTTTAATGGATCTTCCAAGCTGGTTCTCTACTTCATTCTTGAACTCTTTGAATTTCTCAAAGGATTCAGATTTATGTCTCATTAAGTAGACATAGCCATACCTACTGAAGTCATCAGTGAAGGTAATGAAGTAGTTGTACCCTCCTCTAGCTTGTTTATTAAAGGGCCCACACACATCAGTATGTATGAGATCTAATAAACCTTCTGCCCTCTCACCAATCTTGGTGAAGGGCGCCTTTGTCATTTTTCCTAATAAACAAGGTTCACAAGTATCAAATTCCTCCAAGGAACTTGAATCTAATAGTCCATTTGCATGGAGTTGTTGGATGCGATTCTTGTTTATATGGGCTAATCGACAGTGCCATAGGAAAGCACCAACTGAACCACTCAGTTTGGTCCTTTTATTGCTTATGTTACAAATAGAACTTTCCATATCCAAGATATACAGACCATTACACAAAGTACCCTTTCCATAGAACATATTTGCAAATGAAAAAGAATAGGAGTTATTATTTATTTCAAATTTAAATCCTTTTCTTGCTAAGCAAGGAATGGATACAATGTTCTTTGTAAGTGAGGGTACATAAAAGTAATTATCTAGATCTAATTAAAGTCCAGAAGGCAAGGAGAGAGTCAAAATGCCTACAGCAACAGCAGCAACCTGTGCCCTGTTTCCAACGCGTAGGTCAATCTCTCCAAGCCGCACCGATCTACTTTTCTTGAGCCCCTGCATATTTGTACAAATATGAGCTCCACATGCGGTATCCAATACCCATGACATAGAAGTAGAAAGATTGACTTCTGTAACATAGATACCTGAGCCAAAAGTTAAGGCCAAGCCTTTCTTCTCCTCATTCTGAAGCTGCTTGCAGTCCCTTCTCCAGTGACCCTGCTCGCCACAGTGAAAACACCTCTGGTCCTTTGACTTCTTCGCCTTTTTCTTCAGTGCTTTGGTAGGACCTCTGGCACTGCTCTTAGCATGTGCCTTACCCTTCTTCTTTATCTTCTTGGTCGCAGGGACCAAAAGAACAGAATTGGGTTTGGTCTTACCCATCTCTTGCTCGGCTGTTTGGAGCATATTCATCAATTCCTCCCGTGTGCACTCAATCCGGTTCATGTTGAAGTTAATGATAAACGGACTGAAGCTAGGGGGCAGGGAATGCAGAATAAGATCCACAACCAGCTCGTTGTCTATGGTGTGTCCCAGTCTCCTGAGATGATCCACGTTCCCAATGTGTTTGAGAACATGGGGTCTCACTGGTGCACCCTCAAACAACTTGCACCGAAAGACTGTTTTGGCGGTGTCAAATCTCTCAGTTCTAGCCTGAGCCTCGAACATCTGTTTCAGACGAGTGATCATCTGAAAAGAGTTCTGCTCCTCATATTGCACCTGCAGTTCAGGTGCCATACTGGCTAGCATAAGACATGCAACCTCCAAAGAGTCATCCTGATGCTTTCTATAAGCATCTCTGTTTGCCGTTCGGGCATTAGCCGAAGGAGCCGCAGGAAGAGGCTGCTCAAGGACATACAGCTTCTTCTCGAGCTTGAGGACTATCCTCAAGTTCCGATGCCAGTCCATAAAGTTAGTTCCAACTAACTTATCCTTATCAAGGAGTGATCGCAGTGATAATCCGCCAGTGTTCGTAGCCATTGTTCTACAACACCCAAGAAGAACAGATTAGTACTACTTCGAATCATTTAAACTGGACTTGTTTTAAATGATTTCTGCTCTCACTATTTTAAATTCGAATTGACAACCCACAAAGTCAATCGGGAAGTTTAAGACTTCCTAGTGAGATGGGATCCTTATTTCACATGAGGCTTCGCGTCCCACGAGGGTGAAAGTACCCCTTTCATGAGGGGGGGGGCGAAACCCTAATAGGAGGCGCATGTAAAAACATTGATAGCGGAAGCAATGATTTTAGGGTTTCATAAGATCGCATATAGTTCATATGATCAACTTGTATAAAAACTTGCAAAGATCGACAAGTGATCTTACCAACGCCATTAGATTGGGTGGCGGCTTGGAAATGAGAGAACGAAATGGTTCTCCTCCAAAGATGACGCACACAAGACGATGGATCGGCTACTTCTTGTTGCTCCTTGTGCTAGCAAGGATCTCCAAGTGTCCTTGTCGAATGGAAGGGGAGTTGAGTGTTGGTGTATATGCCCTAGGACCTAGTTTTGGTCCATCTTTGTACTACTTGACTGTGATATTAATATATATCTTTCTGGCATTGTCGTTATCATTGTTTGTCTACACCTGCGATTGTGTACTTACATGATAATGTCCCTGGAGACAGATTGGATCTGTGCTCGAACTATAGTCCCCAGTCGATGTACCTGAGTGGATATGGGACAACTCTGGTACTTGAGAGACTGGTATATGGGCTGGTTAGGCACGTGGTGCTAACGCAGACACATGGGTATATCATTGGAGGATATACTGGACAGACCCGCTGTGAGGCTATGACTTAGTGTCATGAGTTATCCTCACAAGTGACAGGAGATGCATTGATCCCTTGACTTGAGGTCATTGACCATTCTATATGGTTAGGGACTTGCTTTGATGCAACCTAACACCTTGCCGTAGTTGGGAGGTCATAATGGTTGTCATTGAGCATGTCACGACCCATATGAGAAGGTTGTTGGGAAACCCCGGGGACATTTTACAATTTTTAGAGTCATGGACATACATGTTTGCACAGCGGAAGAATGTCCCCGAAACAGGCCGGTCCCAAAAACTCAGTGAAGATCGCATGCAAGGGAGTCGACACGATGAGTTAGGAAATACCTTAGAGCAAAGAAGAGAGCGATGCCGATGTAGGCGTCCAAGTGTCCGCCCTCTGCAGTCTCACACACACGGATCTCTTGAGTTCTCTTCTTCCTCGCCCGGTGCTAGCCTCGGGAAGAAGATCCAAGCCTTGTGCTCCCTCTTCAATACTTGCGCCACCTCCAAGGTAGAAGCGCCAATTGATGAAGAAGATGTTGGGGTATGCCCTTAAGGCTAATGTTTGAGGCCTTGGGATTGTATCAGTATCATGTAATAAACTCTTGTGTTTATAAAGGCATGGTTATTATTCAGGTTGTTACCTTCTCTGCTGCAATTAGTGTACTTCTGAATAATGTCTCAAAGCTGTTCAGCTGGGCTGACATGCTATAAAGTCCTTAGTCGAGATATCTTGGTGAACATGAGACAGCCTTGATATAATTGAGACTAATATGTATTCTAATCTTATAGGATGCTTCGAGCATGGAATAAGATGTAGACTCATGGGTACATTGGATGTACTGGACAGACCCTACTAGGATATTCAATTACTTGTCACAATGTGAATAATCCTTGTTTGCACTAAGTGGCACATGTCCGCTGACTTGAGATCACTTGTGTTTCTAAATGATGATTGTCATTGTTTTGAGGTAGTTCAATATCATTTGAAACATAATGATTATAGACTATCTTGGATAATGATCTTGAGTCAGGTTAGGGCACTAGTGATAGATAAAGGATTGCCATCTCCTTAATTGGAGTGTGATGTTCTATAGGGGCCCCCTAGATGGGATGATTGAGATAGTGTATGGCCATACCCAGGTGACTATGATCATCTGATCTAATCATGCTCATCATATTGGAATAACAAGCTTGACATGCTTGTCCAATAAGAATATCCAGTGGCAAAGGAAAAATGTATGCCTAGTGAAGTGGATTCACACTTGTGCTGTGGTTTGGGAGTAGTCTTGGAAGACTCTTTCCTTTATATCGGGAGACAGTGATGTGTTGCTAGATACCCCTCACTGATTGTGATAATGTAAGTTATCGTTACCGACATTTAGAGGAAACCCTTAGGGTCGCACAACTTGATGATATGGCTTACTTAAGTCTGATCGTGTGGACTGAATTCTTTGGGTTCAGTTTAAAGGAGTTTAAACTCTGATTGTAAGTGAGATCTGGTCTGATCATGTTTGATTGATTGGGGCTTGAGATCGGTAAGCTTCGATCAAGAGAGATGATTCTAGATCGGTGAGATCAGGAACATCATGAGATGAACGGTTAGATCTTGAGCCATTTTGGTTCAGAGAGATCTAGACCATGGGCCGGTTTGGTTTGGTCTTTGGACCGAATTGAATTGAATTGAATTAGCTTGAACCGATTCACATATGTGAACGCATGGTTCAAGGCTCAATCATATTTGGGCGGTTTTCTTATGGGTGAGCGCATGGCTTCATGACTTGCCATATTTGGAAGTCATGAAACGCCATCACTTAAAAAACGCCTAAATGATGATGGTGAATTGAATTCGATTGTCGCCTTGGCTTGAGAGGAGAAAGAGCTTCTTCCTTGACGAGAAGAGAGTTCGGCCAAGCATCTCTTGACTTCGACACACGCAAGGAGAACTTGGTGATTTTTGCTAGCACAAGAATTGCGCAAGGAGGAAGCCTTCATCATCCTTGTGTGCGTCTTCTTTGGAGGAGAGCTCATTTGCCCTCTTGCTTCCAAGCCGCCTCCTTCCTCATGGCTATGGTAATAGATCTCAACTTGATCTTTGCAATATAACCAAGTTAATCATATGATCTACATGCGGTCTTGAGGGTGACACCCCTATAATATTTCATGCGCCCCCTTTATTAGGGTTTCACCCCCTTTTGCGCTCCCCCTTGAAGGGGACTTTCAGAAGAGAGGAATAAGGAGAATGCCGCCAAGCCTTCAAGTCTCTTGCGCCAAAGGAGGAAGAAAGGATGAAGCTTGCGGCTAGGGTTTGATGGAAGAAGAAGATGCGCCACTTCTTGAAGTTGTCGCCCTTCAAACCTTTGGTTTCGCCCCTCCTCTTGTATTCACGCCTTCAAGAGTCGATCATCATTATGAGGGGGCGATTAGGGTCTCATTTATAGGGCAAGAGGCAGTTAGGGTATGGGCTAGGATCAAGACAAGTGTAGGGCTAGGATGAGGAGGTTTGAGATAAGGAAAGTCTCCAAGACATTTCCTTAATTCTCATTCAACCTTTCCTCATTAAGCTCCACGCCTTCCTTGTGCGCCAAGGCCTTGCCTTGCGCCCCATGCAATGCCTTAAAGGCATGCATTCCATCAATGGAAGAGGGCTAGGCGCCAATTGCTTCCTTAATGAAGCAATTTTGCCACCCTAACCCCATTATGCCCCTTAGGCGCCAATGGGGTTGGGTCTCTCCCCATTATACCCTTTCAGCCTCTCATCTCTTCATGAGAACTTGTTATTGGGTCTCATTGGATAATGAGCTAGCCCAAACTCCATTACATGGGTTGATTAAGCACTTGGATCCAATCCAATGCAACCCTAATTCAAATGTGACCAACCATGGTCAAATACGGGTCAACCTGCCAAAAATGAAGTTTGGCTCCAATAATATTCTTCCATCTCATCAGGCCCATTGGCGCTGATGAAATCTCCCAATAAGATCTGAGTTATCCAATAACTCAATCATAAGGCTTCCCGATCAATACGAGAACTCAAGTATCAAGGTGTGCGACCCTGTAGGTTCCTCTGACGCTGGCAGTGCTGACCAAAGGTCACCACAAGCAGTGAGTGGCACCTAGCAGTGCATCGCTGCTACCCAGGTCATTGGAATGGATATCGACATCGACATCCCCATCATCGCAACTAGGTACAGATGCATTACAGTCTCTTTGCCGAACTGATATCCGATTGGACAAGTGTGTCACCACTTGTTTTCACCCAATCACATGGCTATGACTAAATCAGGTTCTTACCTGGGTATGGCCATACACTTTCAGTCATAGAACCATAGAGGAGCTCCATGGATATCAAGCTTCCCAAAGGAAGGGGCAAATCCTATGTCTGTCCATTGACCTTCTCTTATGGGTCGTGACACGCTCAATGACAACCTTTATGACCTTCCAACTACGGCAAGGTGTTAGGTTGCATCAAAGCAAGTCTCTAACCATATAGAATGATCAATGACCTCAAGTCAAGGGATCAATGCATCTCCTGTCACTTATGAGGATAACTCATGACACCAAGTCATAGCCTCATAGCGGGTCTATCCAGTATATCCTCCCATAATATACCCATGTGTCTGCGTTAGCACCCCGTGCCTAACCAGCCCACATACCAGTTTTACAAGTACCATAGTTGTCCCATATCTACTAAGGTACATTGACTGGGGATGATTATTTGAGCACAGATCCAATCTGTCTCCAGGGACATTATCATGTAAGTACACAATCGCAGGTGTAGACAGACAATGATAACGACAATGCCAGAATGATATATAAATATCAATGTCAAGTAGTACATAAGTTGACCAAAGCTAGGTCCTAGGGCATATACACCAACAATCTCCCACTTGCACTAAGACCTAGAAGTTGAGCAATCTCAACCCCATATCTCTAGCGTGACCATCATGCTTCTGCTGCGCCAAAGCCTTGGTCAATGGGTCTGCTAGATTGTTATCTGTGTCTACTCTGCTAATCTTGACATCACCTCTGTCTATGATCTCTCTGATCAGGTGAAATCTTCTGAGTATGTGTTTGGATCTTTGATGAGACCGTGGTTCCTTAGCTTGTGCAATTGCTCCATTGTTGTCACAGTAGAGTTCAATGGGGTCCATTGCACTAGGTACCACTTGAAGATCACATAAGAACTTTCTTATCCAAACAGCTTCCTTGGCTGCCTCAGAAGCAGCTACATACTCAGCTTCGGTTGTAGAATCTGCTATGGTAGATTGCTTGAAGCTCTTCCAGCATACAGTGCCTCCATTTAACTTGAACACATAGCCGGCTTGCGATCTAAAGTCGTCAGGGTCAGACTGGAACGAAGCATCAGTGTAGCCCTGTATACTGAGCTCTTCTTGTCCCCCATAGACCAAGAACAGATCCTTAGTTCTTCTCAGATACTTTAGGATGTTCTTTACAGCCACCCAGTGCTGCAGACCAGGATTGGATTGGTATCGGCTGGTTATGCTCACAGCATATGCCACATCTGGTCTAGTACACAACATTGCATACATGATCGATCCTACTGCCGAAGCATAAGGAATTCAACTCATGTCATCCCTCTCAGCCTGTGTTGTAGGACACTGGCTCTTTGAAAGAGTAAGGCCATGTCTCACTGGAAGGTATCCTTTCTTGGATTGCTCCATGTAGAACCTCTCCAGTACCTTATCAATGTAAGTACTCTGACTAAGGGCTAAGAGTCTCTTGGATCTATCCCGGTAGATCCTCAAGCCTAGAATATAGGCGGCCTCCCCTAAGTCTTTCATCTCGAAACACTTTCCCAACCATGTCTTCACAGCTTGAAGACTAGGGATGTCGTTTCCGATGAGCAGTATGTCATCGACATACAAGACCAGAAAAATTACCAAGCTCCCACTGAATTTTCTGTATACACAGGCGTCATCTTCGCTTTTGATAAAGCCATAATCTCTCACGGCTTCATCAAATCGAAGATTCCAACTTCGAGATGCTTGCTTTAATCCATAAATGGATCTCTTTAGCCTGCAGATTTTACTAGCCTCTGCAGGATGGATGAAACCATCAGGTTGTGACATATACACATCCTCAGTCAGCTTCCCGTTAAGGAACGCTGTTTTCACATCCATCTGCCATATCTCATAGTTATGATATGCAGCTATTGCAAGTAGAATCCGAATGGATTTAATCATGGCAACTGGCGAGAAGGTTTCATCATAGTCCACCCCGTGGACTTGTTTAAATCCTTTAGCCACCAATCTACCTTTATAGGTAACTATGTTGCCATCCATGTCTGTTTTCTTCTTGAAAACCCATTTGCATCCAATGGGTGTTACCCCATCAGGCGGCTCAACCAAATCCCAGACTTGGTTAGCTGACATGGAATCCATCTCGGATCGCATGGCGTCAAGCCATTTCTCGGAGTCCGGTCCACTGACCGCCTCATCGTAGGTCCTGGGTTCATCCTCAATGATGAAGATTCCATCGTGTTGGGTCGGCAGCGACCCATACCTCTCAGGTGCACGACGAATCCTCCCAGATCTACGTGGGACCTGTGTCTGAGCCTCTGGTTGTCCAACAACCGGTGCAGGTGGCTCAGATTCCATCTCTATATCTTGTGGTTGAACTTGGACCTCATCCAAGTCAAATTTCCTCCCACTAACTTCTTTCATGAAAAATTCTTTCTCCAGAAAGACAGCTCCCCGAGCAACAAAAACTTTGTTCTCGGCTGGGACATAGAAGTAGTATCCTCTAGTTTCCTTAGGATACCCCACAAACACACACTTATCAGATCTAGGTTCTAGCTTGCTAGAATCCTGACGTTTGACATAAGCCTCACATCCCCAGATTCTGATAAAAGTGAGATTAGGGCGTCTCCCAGTCCATACCTCGTATGGTATTTTGGAGACACTCTTAGATGGAACGTTATTCAGTATCAGAGAAGCTGTCTCTAGTGCATGCCCCCAGAATGAGGGAGGTAGAGTTGCATGACTCATCATAGATCGAACCATATCCAATAAAGTTCGATTTCTCCTCTCAGATACACCATTCCATTGAGGTGTTCCAGGAGGAGTGAGTTGGGATACGATCCCACACTCCTTCAGATAGTCAAAGAACTCACCGCTCAGGTATTCTCCACCTCGATCTGATCGAAGAGCTTTAATGGATCTTCCAAGCTGGTTCTCTACTTCATTCTTGAACTCCTTGAATTTCTCAAAGGATTCAGACTTATGTCTTATTAGGTAGACATAACCATACCTACTGAAGTCATCAGTGAAGGTAATGAAGTAGTTGTACCCTCCTCTGGCTTGTTTATTGAAAGGCCCACACACATCAGTATGTATGAGATCCAATATAGCTCCTGTCCTCTCACCAATCTTGGTGAAGGGCGCTTTTGTCATTTTCCCTAATAAACAAGGTTCACAAGTATCAAATTCCTCCAAGGAACTTGAATCTAACAATCCATTTGCATGGAGTTGTTGGATGCGATTCTTGTTTATATGGGCCAATCGACAGTGCCATAGGAAAGCACCAACTGAACCACTCAGTTTGGTCCTTTTATTACTTATGTTACAAATAGAACTTTCCATATCCAAGATATACAGACCATTGCATAAAGTACCCTTCCCATAGAACATGTTTGCAAATGAAAAAGAACAGGAGTTCTTATTTATTTCAAATTTAAAGCCCTTCCTTGCTAAGCAAGGAATGGATATAATGTTCTTGGTAAGAGAAGGTACATAGAAGCAATTATCTAGTTCTAAGTGAAGTCCAGAAGGCAAGGAGAGAGTCAAAACGCCTACAGCAACAGCAGCAACCTGTGCCCCGTTTCCAACTCGTAGGTCTATCTCTCCAGGCTTCACCGTTCTACTTTTCTTGAGCCCCTGCATATTTGTACAAATATGAGCTCCACATGCGGTATCCAATACCCATGACATAGAAGTAGAAAGATTGACTTCTGTAACATAAATACCTGAGCTAAAAGACGAAGCCTTGCCTCTCTTCTTCTCATTTTGAAGTCGTACCATATCCTTTATCATGTGAGGTGGTCCTCCACATGAGTAGCACTTATTATCCCTGACTCTTTCCATCTTTATTTTCAGTGTTTTAGTTAAGCCTTTGGGCTCAACACACTGAATGTCTACTTTAGGAGGGTTGAGCTCAACCAATGTATCAAAGAGCTGCCTTAGATTAGAAATGATTTCAGAGGCACTCTTAGATTCATATTGCCCTCTAACCTCGGGCGACATGTTGGTTAGCATCAATTGTGCAACCTCCAAAGTATCAACTTGATGCTTATCATAAGCATCCTTCTCAGCCGCTGAGGCCGAGCATGGAAGTGGCTCAGGAATTGGTTTCTCAAGGATATATAGTTTCCTCTCGAGCTTGAGCACAATTCTCAAGTTCATATACCAATCCTTTAAGTTGGATTCAACCAACTTATCCCTTTCTAGGGTAGATCGCAGTGACCATCTGCCATTGTTCACAGCCATTGTTCTACAACACCCAAGAAACAGCAGATTAGTACTACTTTGAATTATTTAAACTGGACTTGTTTTAAATGATTATGGCTCCCACTATTTTGATTCGAATTGACAACCCACAAAGTCAATCCGGAAGTTTAAGACTTCCTAGTGAGATGGGATCCTTATTTCGCATGAGGCTTCGCGTCCCACGAGGGTGGGATGAGATGCACAAAGTGACCCATGCTTCACAAGGTGGGCGCGCCGGCCGGTTGCTCCAAGCAACTCCCTTTATTGAAATAGTCTAGGCGTTTCATGTCCAGCGAAGGCTGGATATAACATGAAACCCTAACCTTTCAACGATGCCTCTAGAATTTCACCATGTGCCCAGCACATGTGAATTTCTAGTCAAGTCCATTCCTAACCGTTATGCCCAGGGCCAACGAGTTTCCTTGCGAAGGCACGTCTAGGTTAAAACTGGACTGGGGAAATCATTGTCACCACGCACTTTCTAAAGATAAGTGGGTGTGTCCCACGAGGGTGGGAAAAAATTCACAACTCCACTGATCGATAGCTTAGTGAGGGCTACGCGTTAGAAGGCTACTAGACTTGATATTTCTTTGAGGGTTTTTAAGTCTCATCATCCTACGTTTTATCTTATGTCTAACAATACAGGCATGCTCTCCTATAGTGATAACATAACGATAAAACATTTCAGGCATGCTTTTATCAGATAGGGAAAGCAGTAAATGATGATGTGATCAAAGCCCTTTCAAGATATTGAATCAACTCATGCCTAAGGAGATTCAACTCTTGACATAGGACTCAAGCCCCTAAAATAGACCTAGCCTAGCCGCCCTCTTTCTTGGTCCTCAAGGTCGGCTCCAAGGTCCTTCCCACATGGTTTAGCTCACAAACCCTAAGGGTAGACCCCAAAGGTTCGGCCAATGCCATGGTCTTTCTTTGTGGAGGATGCGCCACCATGCAAGAAGCCAAGTTAGCTAGCACACAAACCCAAGGGTTCGGCCATGCCCAACTTGCGCCACTATGCAAGCTTGTTGCGCCTCTTCATTCGATGCATGCGCCACCCTAATCTTCTTCTTTGCAAAAGGAAAAGCGGCACGCAGGCCTCACAAGGATACATCACAGGCATGCAAAGGTGGCTTGACTAATGATCACAACATCATGCACAATCAAGGTATTTACTCATGCAATTCTACATGCTCATGAAAAACATAAAATCAGAAATTTTACTTTTTCATAAAACTAGTCTCTTCTTCTCATCTTCTTCTCACAAATCTTTTGGTTAATTGCGATTTATTTTTCAAGATGATTTCAGAGATCCTTTCGGCTGGCAATTTTGTCATATCAAGAGACCTGGCCAGTCCGGAGACACAATGCCCGTCCTACTTGACAAAATTACGTGCGCCTTTGATCTTTAAATCAAACAAGAAAAATAGTCCAAAAATCCAAAAGAGATTGAGAGGATGATAGAAACAAGAAACCCTAATTTTTTCTATTTTTAGAAAAATTGATTGCCATGCATCATGCTATTTACGAAAATAGAGATATGGCATGTGAGCATGAAAGAAAAGCATAAAACATCGTTCGAGGCTTGCAAGTCGCTCTGATACCACTGTTGGGAAACCCCGGGGACATTTTACAATTTTTAGAGTCATGGACATACATGTTTGCACAGCGGAAGAATGTCCCCGAAACAGGCCGGTCCCAAAAACCCAGTGAAGATCGCATGCAAGGGAGTCGACACGATGAGTTAGGAAATACCTTAGAGCAAAGAAGAGAGCGATGCCGATGTAGGCGTCCAAGTGTCCGCCCTCTGCAGTCTCACACACACGGATCTCTTGAGTTCTCTTCTTCCTCGCCCGGTGCTAGCCTCGGGAAGAAGATCCAAGCCTTGTGCTCCCTCTTCAATACTTGCGCCACCTCCAAGGTAGAAGCGCCAATTGATGAAGAAGAGAGGAATAAGGAGAATGCCGCCAAGCCTTCAAGTCTCTTGCGCCAAAGGAGGAAGAAAGGATGAAGCTTGCGGCTAGGGTTTGATGGAAGAAGAAGATGCGCCACTTCTTGAAGTTGTCGCCCTTCAAACCTTTGGTTTCGCCCCTCCTCTTGTATTCACGCCTTCAAGAGTTGATCATCATTATGAGGGGGCGATTAGGGTCTCATTTATAGGGCAAGAGGCGGTTAGGGTATGGGCTAGGATCAAGACAAGTGTAGGGCTAGGATGAGGAGGTTTGAGATAAGGAAAGTCTCCAAGACATTTCCTTAATTCTCATTCAACCTTTCCTCATTAAGCTCCACGCCTTCCTTGTGCGCCAAGGCCTTGCCTTGCGCCCCAAGCAATGCCTTAAAGGCATGCATTCCATCAATGGAAGAGGGCTAGGCGCCAATTGCTTCCTTAATGAAGCAATTTTGCCACCCTAACCCCATTATGCCCCTTAGGCGCCAATGGGGTTGGGTCTCTCCCCATTATACCCTTTTAGCCTCTCATCTCTTCATGAGAACTTGTTATTGGGTCTCATTGGATAATGAGCTAGCCCA
Organism: Costus lasius; assembly: GCA_027563935.2. Classification (NCBI taxonomy): domain Eukaryota; kingdom Viridiplantae; phylum Streptophyta; class Magnoliopsida; order Zingiberales; family Costaceae; genus Costus; species Costus lasius. The sequence goes on from CM050446.2 coordinate 85,893,116, forward strand.
AACTCCATTACATGGGTTGATTAAGCACTTGGATCCAATCCAATGCAACCCTAATTCAAATGTGACCAACCATGGTCAAATACGGGTCAACCTGCCAAAAATGAAGTTTGGCTCCAATAATATTCTTCCATCTCATCAGGCCCATTGGCGCTGATGAAATCTCCCAATAAGATCCGAGTTATCCAATAACTCGATCATAAGGCTTCCCGATCAATACGAGAACTCAAGTATCAAGGTGTGCGACCCTGTAGGTTCCTCTGACGCTGGCAGTGCTGACCAAAGGTCACCACAAGCAGTGAGTGGCGCCTAGCAGTGCATCGCTGCTACCCAGGTCATTGGAATGGATATCGACATCGACATCCCCATCATCGCAACTAGGTACAGATGCATTACAGTCTCTTTGCCGAACTGATATCCGATTGGACAAGTGTGTCACCACTTGTTTTCACCCAATCACATGGCTATGACTAAATCAGGTTCTTACCTGGGTATGGCCATACACTTTCAGTCATAGAACCATAGAGGAGCTCCATGGATATCAAGCTTCCCAAAGGAAGGGGCAAATCCTATGTCTGTCCATTGACCTTCTCATATGGGTCGTGACACGCTCAATGACAACCTTTATGACCTTCCAACTACGGCAAGGTGTTAGGTTGCATCAAAGCAAGTCTCTAACCATATAGAATGATCAATGACCTCAAGTCAAGGGATCAATGCATCTCCTGTCACTTATGAGGATAACTCATGACACCAAGTCATAGCCTCATAGCGGGTCTATCCAGTATATCCTCCCATAATATACCCATGTGTCTGCGTTAGCACCCCGTGCCTAACCAGCCCACATACCAGTTTTACAAGTACCATAGTTGTCCCATATCTACTAAGGTACATTGACTGGGGATGATTATTTGAGCACAGATCCAATCTGTCTCCAGGGACATTATCATGTAAGTACACAATCGCAGGTGTAGACAGACAATGATAACGACAATGCCAGAATGATATATAAATATCAATGTCAAGTAGTACATAAGTTGACCAAAGCTAGGTCCTAGGGCATATACACCAACAAAGGTCAATGGACAGACATAGGATTTGCCCCTTCCTTTGGGAAGTATGATATCCATGGAGCTCCCTTATGGTTCTATGACTGAGAGTGTATGGCCATACCCAGGTAAGAACCTGTTCTAGTCATAGCCATGTGATTGGATGAAAACAAGTGGTGACACACTTGTCCAATCGGATATCAGTACGGCAAAGAGACTGTAATGCATCTGTACCTAGTTGCGATGATGGGGATGTCGATGTCGATATCCATTCCGATGACTTGGGTAGTAGTGATGCACTGCTAGGTGCCACTCACTGCTTGTGGTGACATTTGGTCAGCACTGCCAACGTCAGAGGGACCTACAGGGTCGCACACCTTGATACTCGAGTTCTCGTATTGATCGGGAAGCCTTATGATCGAGTTATTGGATAACTCGGATTTATTTGGGAGATTTCATCAGCGCCAATGGGCCTAATGAGATGGAAGAATGTTATTGGAGCCAAACTTCATTTTTGGCAGGTTGACCCGTATTTGACCATGGTTGGCCACATTTGAATTAGGGTTGCATTGGATTGGATCCAAGTGCTTAATCAACCTATGTAATGAAGTTTGGGCTAGCTCGTTATCCAATGAGGCCCGATAACAAGTTCTCATGAAGTGAGAAAAGGTTAAAAGGGTATAATGGGGACAAAACTTCTCCCCTAGGCGCCTATGGGCATAATGGGGAGAAGTGGCGCAATTTGCTTCATTAGGAAGCTTTAGGCGCCTTGCCCCTCTACCTTGGATGGTATGCTTGCTTCTATGGCAAGTCTTGGGGCTGATATGGCTTGATAGACTTCTTTGGAAGGTCTCATGCGCATATGGATAATTAGGAGAGGTTTATGGTAAAGTCTTGGAGACTTTCCTTACCTCAAACCCTAATTACTCTCTCCCCTTTACCCTAGCCGCCTCCTCCTTTGAGAATTGCGCCCACACCCTATTATTGCTGCCCCCTCTTGCCTCTCTATATATACATGGGTATATGCGTGAGCAAGGGATTGATTTTTGGCGTGAGCAAGAATTAGAAGGGTAAAGAGGGAGGCTTTGGCGAAAGTCTTCTCTTCCATCTTCATCCTAGTCACAAGTCTCTTCTATCCTTCTTCTCTTGGAGCAAGGACGGATAGGACTTGGTGTCTTCACCCTCTTGCCTCTTATCTTGGCGCACCTTCTCTAGGAGTTGGCGCAAGTAAGGATGAGGAATTGAAGACATGGCGGCAACATCTCCATCTTTCTTCTTCATTGGCGCTTCTACTTTAGAAGTGGCGCAAGGGTTGAAGAAAGTGCACGAAGGCTTGGATCTTCTTCCCGAGGCTAGCACCGGGCGTGGAAGAAGAGGACTCGAGGCATCCGTGTGTGTGAGACTGCAGAGGGCGCACGCTTGGGCGCCTATCACGACATCGACCTCATCTTGCTCTGAGGTATTTTCTAACTCATCGTGTCGACCCCCTTGCATGCGATCTTCACTGGTTTTTGGGACCGACCTGTTTCGGGGACATTATTCCGCTGTGCAATGTATGTATGTGTCTCTAAAAAATTGTAAAATGTCCCCGGGGTTTACCAACAGTGGTATCAGAGCGACTTGCAAGACTCGAACGATGTTTTATGCTTTTCTTTCATGCTCACATGCCATATCTCTATTTTCGAAAAATAGCATAATGCATGGCAAACGATTTTTCTAAGTAGGAAAAATTAGGGTTTCTTGTTTCTATCATCCTCTCAATCTCTTTTGGATTTTTGGACTATTTTTCTTGTCTGATTTAAAGATCAAAGGCGCACGTAGTTTTGTCAAGTAGGACGGGCATTGTGTCTTCGGACTGGCCAAGTGTCACATCCCATTATCTTAACCCCAAACAAGCAACACAATTCACAAAGGAACAGGATGTTATCATACAAGATCGATGCACATGCTAAGTAAAACCAAGTTCAGGAAAAGTCGATCTGAAAATTTTCGAGAAATCCATACAAAAATCTCCACGAATCATAATTTCACAAATGTACCTGCCACCACGCAATACTTGCACTAGACATATGCAAGTCAACAGTTATATCAAAACCACATAAAATCCGTAAAATCCATAAATCACATAAAGGTACCTGCCACCAGGCAATACTTGCACTAGACATATGCAAGTTCACATTTATATCAAATCCGATTGCAAAAATACCAATCGACTCAAAATGAGAACCAAAGTCACAATATCGATTTTATAAGTTCATAACTAACATCAATGATACCAAACACCGAAACCAGGCCAAAGCCCGCGGTGACACAAAAATCAAAATCTTAAACTGCCACAACCGGCAACACAAGTTCACATAGTTCACATAGTTCGCATAGTTCGGCCACAACCGGCCCCAGATAATTAAGCACAAAAGTCTTATCACAACATCCATATAAAATGCTAACTGGTACTGCGCCCCTGCTCTACACCTGAAAATATTGAGGGGTGAGCTACACAGCCCAGTGAGTGGATAGTCTCAATCGACCATCCATATCATACAATCAAAGATACATGCAGATTATTTTAAAAACATTTAGCAGAACATCATGTTAACATATAACAAAAAAACAAAGAACAGAACTCAAAAAAATAATTAGATGTACAGACATCACTCACTTGTCATCACAGAGTAACCAAGGTTCTAAAGTCATACTCTAAACCAACTAAACACACCAACCACTTAATTGACCTAGTTGTCCAGCATAATCAATAGTGACCATTATGGTCCAACCCGGCTTTGGCCTAAGCACTGGGAGAAGCCTGCAAATCACATGCAACATAAACATGGACAGTGTGTAGACTCAAGAGGTAATCCCCACCCGGTCAAGATGTGATACCTTGATCTACACCACCCCATAACACAAAAATCTAAGCGTCTAAGAGTGATGACATCAAGAGGTGGCCCCTGTCCGACCAAGACATGGCACTTTGCGTCTTATATCACTCGTTCTCCCAAAGGGTTCCTTAACTAGACAACACCAGACACATCTTATATCTTATTTCACAAAAGTGGACTCCTAAGTGTCAACTAAACTCTAGGATAGTCATTTTTATCACAATAATCACATCAGGCAGGCTGAACAACAACCCCCTCACATATCACAATACAGGGCTGAAATCTCAAACCCTTAACATATCACATATAGACTATCCCCTTGAGTACACGGTTACACTTAGCCTTAGTCCTATCCATCCCATAACACATAACATTCGAAACCACATATAACCACATAATATTTTATAGAGTCCTTAGGTTTCATGCAAGCATGGTTTAACCTTTTCTAAGTTATCACCCAAAGTTATCAATCAATATTTCATGTCATTACTTTCTGCATACACCATTCAATTAAAAATACATAATAATACAGAAAATTCACCAAATTTCGTTCACAATTAACATAAATGCAGAATATCACATATTCATAGTTTTCTTCTAATTCTGATAACAAAAGACAGAAATACCCCTAGTTCAAAGTTTAAGTCATACAAGAAAAGTTATCCAAAAATTTCGTAAAAATATTCATTACGTCCCTCATGATCCCTAGATTCGTAATTTCAAGTTTTCCCCAATTTTAACTAGGAAATTTACCGAATTACCCCTAGGTCAATTTCAGTCAACAGAAACTTTTATTTCTAAAAATTCCCAAAAAAATACAGTAGAATCCTCATATACCTAATTTCATGAATATCAAGTTTTCCCCAATTTTTACCCATGCATTTGGACGTAACTTCATGAAGAAGAGTCGAAATTCTCATTCAAACCCTAACCTTCATGCAATTGAAAAACTAAAGCTACATACATGCTTAAACAAGGTCTAATTGATGATTAGAAGCCTTAAAAATGAAAAGCCCTAAATGTCATGCAACCTAGGGTTTCGAATTTTAGGGAAAAGCAAAGAAAACATATGCAACTTGCAATCAAGGTTCATGTCATGTTTCTAGGCATCAAACTTCTCTAAAACAAACAATACTTCCAAAAGGCGTGAACAAGGTGAAGGAGAAAAATCCACTCACCTCAAACTAGGGTTCTTCCTCCAAGCCACTCACTCTCACGCTTCCTCTCACGCCACCACGTCGCCGGAACACACCCAAAAGCCGCCGGAAAAGTTGCCTCCACCACTACTTGCCGCCGGCCACCAGAAGAGGAGAAGGAAGAAGGAAGAAGCCGCCACCCTCTCCTTGAGAACAATCGTGAGCAAGAGGGAAACGTGTGAACATGGATCCCTCAACGATTTCTTTCGTTTTGCCCACTAAGCCTCCCAAGAATCCAACCCAATAGCAACATAAGTGGAAGATCCAATAACCCTTTTAGCATAAGTTATTTTCCACCTCACCTTTAACAAGAACTCTTACCCTTTTCTAATAGAAAGACACCACTAGCCTAGTGGTGTGCAGCACACACTCTACGCCTTAAGTCGCGGGTTCGAATCCTCTCCGCAACACATTTTTACATAGCAGGAAAAAAATGCACAAATCGATACATTATCTCAAAGAAAACGTCCACATAAATATCAGATAATCAAAACTTTATTTTTCTTACCTGCTAATAAATTTCTGGATCTTACATTCCTCCCTCCTTATAAAGCTTTAGTCCTCTAAAGCTCAACATTCATATCATCAAAAAGATAAGCATAAAATTTCCTCATATCCGCTTCAGTCTCCCAGGTCGCCTCCTCAACCGACTGATTTCCCCAGATAACCTTTACCAAAGGTATAGACTTGTTCCTCAGAACTTTATCCTTTCTATCCACAATCCGGAGAGGTCTTTCCTCAAAGGTCAAATCACTCTGAATCTGAAGAGGTTCCAACTCCAATACATGAGATGGATCAGGATGATATTTCCTCAAAGTAGAAACATGGAACACATTATGCACATGATCCATAGCAGGAGGTAAAGCTAACCGGTAAGCCACTGGACCAACTCTCTCAATAATGTCAAAAGGGCCTACAAACCTAGGGCTCAACTTGCCCTTTTTGCCAAACCTCATAACACCCTTAGTAGGTGACACCTTTAAGAAAACATGATCCCCTACCATAAACTCCAAGGAACGACGACGGTCATCAGCATAACTCTTCTGTCTGTCCCGAGCAATCTTCAGTTTATCCTGAATCTCTTTAACCTTATCAGTAGTCTCCTGTACTGCATCAGATCTCAAAATCAATCTATCACCAGTCTCCTCCCAACACAAGGGAGTCCTACACCTTCTTCCATACAAAGCCTCATATGGAGCCATCTGAATACTGGAGTGGAAGCTATTATTATAAGTGAACTCTATCAAAGATAGATCCCGGTTCCACTCGGAACTCCAATCAACCACATAAGCTCTCAACAGGTCTTCTAGAGTCTGGATAGTACGCTCCGTCTGGCCATCAGACTGAGGATGGTATGCTGTACTAAAACTCAACTTAGTACCCAAACCCTCCTGTAAGCTCTTCCAAAATCTGGACAGAAACCGAGAGTCCCTATCAGACACAATATCAACAGGCACTCCATGCAGTCTGACTATCTCATCAATATACAATCTAGCCAGTCTCTCTAAAGGATAAGTCATCTTGATCGGGAGAAAGTGGGCTGATTTAGTGAGTCTATCAACAATCACCCAAATGGCATCATGACCCAATCTGGTTCTGGGCAAACCACACACAAAGTCCATACTGATGCATTCCCACTTCCACTCAGGAATAGGAAGGGGCTGCAACAAACCACCAGGCTTCTGGTGTTCAGCCTTTACCGTCTGACAGGTTAAACACCTAGAGACAAAATCAATTACCTCTTTCTTCATACCCGGCCACCAAAAGCTTTTCTTGAGGTCCTGATACATCTTAGTCACGCTAGGATGTAGCGAATATTTGGAATTATGGCTATCCTCCAATATTTCTTTCCTCAAGCTTGGTTCCTCAGGGATACACACCCTTCCATGAAACCGAAGAACACCATCATCAGACAAGCTAAAATCCTGAACTGTACCCGCATCCAAACTATCCCTGATCTGAACTAATCTTGGATCCACTGACTGCTGATCTCTGATTTTCTGCAACAAAGCAGACTGTACTCTGAGGAAAGCCACATAACCCGACTGAACTTTAGGAGAAACACTGATCCTGAGATCGCTGAACTCCTGAAGTAACTGCCACTCACTGACTCGTAGTGCCGCTACTGAAGTAACTGGATGTCTGCTCAGTGCATCAGCCACTACATTGGCCTTTCCAGCCTGATACTGAATAGAGAAGTCATAGTCTTTGATCAACTCCATCCATCTTCTCTGTCTCATGTTCAACTCCTTCTGAGTGAAGATGTACTTGAGACTCTGGTGGTCAGTGAACAGATCAAACTCTTGGCCCAACAAATAGTGACGCCATATCTTCAGAGCAAAGACTACGGCCGCCAACTCTAAGTCATGAGTAGGGTAGTTCAACTCATACTCCTTCAGTTGTCTCGAAGCATAAGCTACCACATTACTCTTCTGCATCAAGACACAACCCAACCCCTTGCCTGAAGCATCCGTATAGACAGTAAACCTTTCCCCATCACTGGGAATAACGAGGATCGGTGTACTAGTCAACCTTCTCTTCAGATCCTGAAAGCTCTCTTCACACTTGTCATCCCAATTAAACTTGGCCTCCTTCCTGGTCAATTTAGTTAAAGGACCCGCCAGCTTGGAGAATCCCTCAACAAACCTCCGGTAGTAACCTGCTAAACCCAGGAAACTTCTAATCTCAGTAGCACTAGTCGGTCTTCCCCAATTAAGGATGGCTTGCACTTTAACTGGATCCACAGACACCCCCTGACCAGAAATCACATGCCTAAGGAAACTGATCTTTTCTAGCCAGAACTCACACTTACTAGCCTTGGCATATAATCGGTTTTTCCTTAGGATTCCCAGCACTCTGCGCAAGTCACTGACATGATCCGAAGTAGTCCGAGAGTACACCAAGATATCATCTATGAAAACCACCACACATGAATCAAGTAATTCATGAAATACCCTGTTCTAGCCGCCCTCTTTCTTGGTCCTCAAGGTCGGCTCCAAGGTCCTTCCCACATGGTTTAGCTCACAAACCCTAAGGGTAGACCCCAAAGGTTCGGCCAATGCCATGGTCTTTCTTTGTGGAGGATGCGCCACCATGCAAGAAGCCAAGTTAGCTAGCACACAAACCCAAGGGTTCGGCCATGCCCAACTTGCGCCACTATGCAAGCTTGTTGCGCCTCTTCATTCGATGCATGCGCCACCCTAATCTTCTTCTTTGCAAAAGGAAAAGCGGCACGCAGGCCTCACAAGGATACATCACAGGCATGCAAAGGTGGCTTGACTAATGATCACAACATCATGCACAATCAAGGTATTTACTCATGTAATTCTACATGCTCATGAAAAACATAAAATCAGAAATTTTACTTTTTCATAAAACTAGTCTCTTCTTCTCATCTTCTTCTCACAAATCTTTTGGTTAATTGCGATTTATTTTTCAAGATGATTTCAGAGATCCTTTCGGCTGGCAATTTTGTCATATCAAGAGACCTGGCCAGTCCGGAGACACAATGCCCGTCCTACTTGACAAAATTACGTGCGCCTTTGATCTTTAAATCAAACAAGAAAAATAGTCCAAAAATCCAAAAGAGATTGAGAGGATGATAGAAACAAGAAACCCTAATTTTTTCTATTTTTAGAAAAATTGATTGCCATGCATCATGCTATTTACGAAAATAGAGATATGGCATGTGAGCATGAAAGAAAAGCATAAAACATCGTTCGAGGCTTGCAAGTCGCTCTGATACCACTGTTGGGAAACCCCGGGGACATTTTACAATTTTTAGAGTCATGGACATACATGTTTGCACAGCGGAAGAATGTCCCCGAAACAGGCCGGTCCCAAAAACCCAGTGAAGATCGCATGCAAGGGAGTCGACACGATGAGTTAGGAAATACCTTAGAGCAAAGAAGAGAGCGATGCCGATGTAGGCGTCCAAGTGTCCGCCCTCTGCAGTCTCACACACACGGATCTCTTGAGTTCTCTTCTTCCTCGCCCGGTGCTAGCCTCGGGAAGAAGATCCAAGCCTTGTGCTCCCTCTTCAATACTTGCGCCACCTCCAAGGTAGAAGCGCCAATTGATGAAGAAGAGAGGAATAAGGAGAATGCCGCCAAGCCTTCAAGTCTCTTGCGCCAAAGGAGGAAGAAAGGATGAAGCTTGCGGCTAGGGTTTGATGGAAGAAGAAGATGCGCCACTTCTTGAAGTTGTCGCCCTTCAAACCTTTGGTTTCGCCCCTCCTCTTGTATTCACGCCTTCAAGAGTTGATCATCATTATGAGGGGGCGATTAGGGTCTCATTTATAGGGCAAGAGGCGGTTAGGGTATGGGCTAGGATCAAGACAAGTGTAGGGCTAGGATGAGGAGGTTTGAGATAAGGAAAGTCTCCAAGACATTTCCTTAATTCTCATTCAACCTTTCCTCATTAAGCTCCACGCCTTCCTTGTGCGCCAAGGCCTTGCCTTGCGCCCCAAGCAATGCCTTAAAGGCATGCATTCCATCAATGGAAGAGGGCTAGGCGCCAATTGCTTCCTTAATGAAGCAATTTTGCCACCCTAACCCCATTATGCCCCTTAGGCGCCAATGGGGTTGGGTCTCTCCCCATTATACCCTTTTAGCCTCTCATCTCTTCATGAGAACTTGTTATTGGGTCTCATTGGATAATGAGCTAGCCCAAACTCCATTACATGGGTTGATTAAGCACTTGGATCCAATCCAATGCAACCCTAATTCAAATGTGACCAACCATGGTCAAATACGGGTCAACCTGCCAAAAATGAAGTTTGGCTCCAATAATATTCTTCCATCTCATCAGGCCCATTGGCGCTGATGAAATCTCCCAATAAGATCCGAGTTATCCAATAACTCGATCATAAGGCTTCCCGATCAATACGAGAACTCAAGTATCAAGGTGTGCGACCCTGTAGGTTCCTCTGACGCTGGCAGTGCTGACCAAAGGTCACCACAAGCAGTGAGTGGCGCCTAGCAGTGCATCGCTGCTACCCAGGTCATTGGAATGGATATCGACATCGACATCCCCATCATCGCAACTAGGTACAGATGCATTACAGTCTCTTTGCCGAACTGATATCCGATTGGACAAGTGTGTCACCACTTGTTTTCACCCAATCACATGGCTATGACTAAATCAGGTTCTTACCTGGGTATGGCCATACACTTTCAGTCATAGAACCATAGAGGAGCTCCATGGATATCAAGCTTCCCAAAGGAAGGGGCAAATCCTATGTCTGTCCATTGACCTTCTCATATGGGTCGTGACACGCTCAATGACAACCTTTATGACCTTCCAACTACGGCAAGGTGTTAGGTTGCATCAAAGCAAGTCTCTAACCATATAGAATGATCAATGACCTCAAGTCAAGGGATCAATGCATCTCCTGTCACTTATGAGGATAACTCATGACACCAAGTCATAGCCTCATAGCGGGTCTATCCAGTATATCCTCCCATAATATACCCATGTGTCTGCGTTAGCACCCCGTGCCTAACCAGCCCACATACCAGTTTTACAAGTACCATAGTTGTCCCATATCTACTAAGGTACATTGACTGGGGATGATTATTTGAGCACAGATCCAATCTGTCTCCAGGGACATTATCATGTAAGTACACAATCGCAGGTGTAGACAGACAATGATAACGACAATGCCAGAATGATATATAAATATCAATGTCAAGTAGTACATAAGTTGACCAAAGCTAGGTCCTAGGGCATATACACCAACAAAGGTCAATGGACAGACATAGGATTTGCCCCTTCCTTTGGGAAGTATGATATCCATGGAGCTCCCTTATGGTTCTATGACTGAGAGTGTATGGCCATACCCAGGTAAGAACCTGTTCTAGTCATAGCCATGTGATTGGATGAAAACAAGTGGTGACACACTTGTCCAATCGGATATCAGTACGGCAAAGAGACTGTAATGCATCTGTACCTAGTTGCGATGATGGGGATGTCGATGTCGATATCCATTCCGATGACTTGGGTAGTAGTGATGCACTGCTAGGTGCCACTCACTGCTTGTGGTGACATTTGGTCAGCACTGCCAACGTCAGAGGGACCTACAGGGTCGCACACCTTGATACTCGAGTTCTCGTATTGATCGGGAAGCCTTATGATCGAGTTATTGGATAACTCGGATCTATTTGGGAGATTTCATCAGCGCCAATGGGCCTAATGAGATGGAAGAATGTTATTGGAGCCAAACTTCATTTTTGGCAGGTTGACCCGTATTTGACCATGGTTGGCCACATTTGAATTAGGGTTGCATTGGATTGGATCCAAGTGCTTAATCAACCTATGTAATGAAGTTTGGGCTAGCTCGTTATCCAATGAGGCCCGATAACAAGTTCTCATGAAGTGAGAAAAGGTTAAAAGGGTATAATGGGGACAAAACTTCTCCCCTAGGCGCCTATGGGCATAATGGGGAGAAGTGGCGCAATTTGCTTCATTAGGAAGCTTTAGGCGCCTTGCCCCTCTACCTTGGATGGTATGCTTGCTTCTATGGCAAGTCTTGGGGCTGATATGGCTTGATAGACTTCTTTGGAAGGTCTCATGCGCATATGGATAATTAGGAGAGGTTTATGGTAAAGTCTTGGAGACTTTCCTTACCTCAAACCCTAATTACTCTCTCCCCTTTACCCTAGCCGCCTCCTCCTTTGAGAATTGCGCCCACACCCTATTATTGCTGCCCCCTCTTGCCTCTCTATATATACATGGGTATATGCGTGAGCAAGGGATTGATTTTTGGCGTGAGCAAGAATTAGAAGGGTAAAGAGGGAGGCTTTGGCGAAAGTCTTCTCTTCCATCTTCATCCTAGTCACAAGTCTCTTCTATCCTTCTTCTCTTGGAGCAAGGACGGATAGGACTTGGTGTCTTCACCCTCTTGCCTCTTATCTTGGCGCACCTTCTCTAGGAGTTGGCGCAAGTAAGGATGAGGAATTGAAGACATGGCGGCAACATCTCCATCTTTCTTCTTCATTGGCGCTTCTACTTTAGAAGTGGCGCAAGGGTTGAAGAAAGTGCACGAAGGCTTGGATCTTCTTCCCGAGGCTAGCACCGGGCGTGGAAGAAGAGGACTCGAGGCATCCGTGTGTGTGAGACTGCAGAGGGCGCACGCTTGGGCGCCTATCACGACATCGACCTCATCTTGCTCTGAGGTATTTTCTAACTCATCGTGTCGACCCCCTTGCATGCGATCTTCACTGGTTTTTGGGACCGACCTGTTTCGGGGACATTATTCCGCTGTGCAATGTATGTATGTGTCTCTAAAAAATTGTAAAATGTCCCCGGGGTTTACCAACAGTGGTATCAGAGCGACTTGCAAGACTCGAACGATGTTTTATGCTTTTCTTTCATGCTCACATGCCATATCTCTATTTTCGAAAAATAGCATAATGCATGGCAAACGATTTTTCTAAGTAGGAAAAATTAGGGTTTCTTGTTTCTATCATCCTCTCAATCTCTTTTGGATTTTTGGACTATTTTTCTTGTCTGATTTAAAGATCAAAGGCGCACGTAGTTTTGTCAAGTAGGACGGGCATTGTGTCTTCGGACTGGCCAAGTGTCACATCCCATTATCTTAACCCCAAACAAGCAACACAATTCACAAAGGAACAGGATGTTATCATACAAGATCGATGCACATGCTAAGTAAAACCAAGTTCAGGAAAAGTCGATCTGAAAATTTTCGAGAAATCCATACAAAAATCTCCACGAATCATAATTTCACAAATGTACCTGCCACCACGCAATACTTGCACTAGACATATGCAAGTCAACAGTTATATCAAAACCACATAAAATCCGTAAAATCCATAAATCACATAAAGGTACCTGCCACCAGGCAATACTTGCACTAGACATATGCAAGTTCACATTTATATCAAATCCGATTGCAAAAATACCAATCGACTCAAAATGAGAACCAAAGTCACAATATCGATTTTATAAGTTCATAACTAACATCAATGATACCAAACACCGAAACCAGGCCAAAGCCCGCGGTGACACAAAAATCAAAATCTTAAACTGCCACAACCGGCAACACAAGTTCACATAGTTCACATAGTTCGCATAGTTCGGCCACAACCGGCCCCAGATAATTAAGCACAAAAGTCTTATCACAACATCCATATAAAATGCTAACTGGTACTGCGCCCCTGCTCTACACCTGAAAATATTGAGGGGTGAGCTACACAGCCCAGTGAGTGGATAGTCTCAATCGACCATCCATATCATACAATCAAAGATACATGCAGATTATTTTAAAAACATTTAGCAGAACATCATGTTAACATATAACAAAAAAACAAAGAACAGAACTCAAAAAAATAATTAGATGTACAGACATCACTCACTTGTCATCACAGAGTAACCAAGGTTCTAAAGTCATACTCTAAACCAACTAAACACACCAACCACTTAATTGACCTAGTTGTCCAGCATAATCAATAGTGACCATTATGGTCCAACCCGGCTTTGGCCTAAGCACTGGGAGAAGCCTGCAAATCACATGCAACATAAACATGGACAGTGTGTAGACTCAAGAGGTAATCCCCACCCGGTCAAGATGTGATACCTTGATCTACACCACCCCATAACACAAAAATCTAAGCGTCTAAGAGTGATGACATCAAGAGGTGGCCCCTGTCCGACCAAGACATGGCACTTTGCGTCTTATATCACTCGTTCTCCCAAAGGGTTCCTTAACTAGACAACACCAGACACATCTTATATCTTATTTCACAAAAGTGGACTCCTAAGTGTCAACTAAACTCTAGGATAGTCATTTTTATCACAATAATCACATCAGGCAGGCTGAACAACAACCCCCTCACATATCACAATACAGGGCTGAAATCTCAAACCCTTAACATATCACATATAGACTATCCCCTTGAGTACACGGTTACACTTAGCCTTAGTCCTATCCATCCCATAACACATAACATTCGAAACCACATATAACCACATAATATTTTATAGAGTCCTTAGGTTTCATGCAAGCATGGTTTAACCTTTTCTAAGTTATCACCCAAAGTTATCAATCAATATTTCATGTCATTACTTTCTGCATACACCATTCAATTAAAAATACATAATAATACAGAAAATTCACCAAATTTCGTTCACAATTAACATAAATGCAGAATATCACATATTCATAGTTTTCTTCTAATTCTGATAACAAAAGACAGAAATACCCCTAGTTCAAAGTTTAAGTCATACAATGATTATAGACTATCTTGGATGGTGAGCTTGAATCAGGTTAGGGCACTAGTGATAGACATAGGATTGCCATCTCCTTGTTTAAGGAGTGATGTTCTACAGGGGCCCCCTGGATGAGATGATTGAGAAAGTGTATGGCCATACCCAGGTGACTGTGTTCATCTGATCTAATCATGCTTATCATATTGGAGCTACAAGCTTGACACGCTTGTCCAATAAGAACATCCAGTGGCAAAGGAAAGATGCATGCCTTGTGAGTTAGAGTCACACTTGTGCTGTGGTTTGGGTGAAGTCTTGGAAGACTCTTTCCTTTCTATCGGGAGACAGTGATGTGTTGCTAGATACCCCTCACTGATCGTGATAACGTGAGTTATCGTTACCGACAGGTATAGGAAACCCTTAGGGTCGCACAATTTGATGATATGGCTTACTTAAGTCAGATCGTGTGGACTGAATTGTTTAGGTTCAGTTTAAAGAGGTTTTAAACTCTGATTGTAAGTGAGATCTGATCTGATCATGTTTGATTGATTAGGGCTTGAGATCGGTAAGCTTCGATCGAGAGATTTGATGCTAGATCGGTGAGATCAGGAGCATCTTGAGATCAACGGTGATCTTGAGCCTTGAGGTTCAATAAGATCGACCATTGCTTGGGCTGATTTGGTCTTGGACCAAAGTCATTTGAACCGGCTCATCTTGTGAGCGCTTGGTTCAAAGATTCGAATGGGGTGAAGGAGTTATGGTTCACTTCATGTGAACGCATAACCGTTGAGAGTAATGGGTTGCTATTTTTGGATAGCAACGCCTCCACGTTGATTACAACGTTCGCTCAATCGCCTCTCATCACCTTGGACGATTTTTCTCTCTTCTCGTGTGACAAAGCTCTCGACGAGTGTAGAGGAAGTTTTTCTTCGCCAAGCCCAAAGGATCTCATCTCCTCCACGCGCAAAGGACCCTTGAAGCTTTGCTAGCACAAAGACGACAAGGAGAAGCCATTCCTCATCGTGTGTGCGTCGACTAGGGAGAAGATCCCTTTCGGTCTTTGATTCCAACACACCATCCAACGAATGGCGATGGTATGATTCTTCTTGATATTTGCAATCGGTTTTTCATAGTTGATCATATATATCATGCAACTGATTCTTGATGCCCTAATTTCCGCCCATGCAATAGTGTTCTATGTGCATGTATTAGGGTTTTGCGCCCCCCTCTTGAAAGGGGTTTTATCCGCTTGCGCTCCCCCTTGAAGGGGACTCCTGCAGCCTCTTATCTTGGCGCACCTTCTCTAGGAGTTGGCGCAAGTAAGGATGAGGAATTGAAGACATGGCGGCAACATCTCCATCTTTCTTCTTCATTGGCGCTTCTACTTTAGAAGTGGCGCAAGGGTTGAAGAAAGTGCACGAAGGCTTGGATCTTCTTCCCGAGGCTAGCACCGGGCGTGGAAGAAGAGGACTCGAGGCATCCGTGTGTGTGAGACTGCAGAGGGCGCACGCTTGGGCGCCTATCACGACATCGACCTCATCTTGCTCTGAGGTATTTTCTAACTCATCGTGTCGACCCCCTTGCATGCGATCTTCACTAGTTTTTGGGACCGACCTGTTTCGGGGACATTATTCTGCTGTGCAATGTATGTATGTGTCTCTGAAAAATTGTAAAATGTCCCCGGGGTTTACCAACATTGAGATGATCTCTCGCTTGAGCAAACTCTCTCCAAGGCGTGAACAACCACTTCCACACGAGAGCAAGCGACGAGAATAGGAGAGGGGCGACAAGAGATGCGTTCCACTCAAAACGTGGAGGCGTGGCTACTAAAAATAGCTAGCCTTATTCTCTTATGCGATCATGCGTTCATGTACCCACGAACCAATCGCATTTTTCTCTCCTCAATGAACCATGCGCTCACATAATAAGTTGGTTCATTTTTGGGTTGGTTCAAAGACCAATTAACCCAAGCCATATGGTCTAGATCACAATAAACCCTAAGGTTCAAGATCTAACCGTTCATCTCTTGATGCTCCTGATCTCACCGATCTAGCATCCAATCTCTCAATCGAAGCTTACCGATCTCAAGCCCTAATCAATCAAACATGATCAGACCAGATCTCACTTACAATCAGAGTTTAAATCCCTTTAAACTGAACCCAAACAATTCAGTCCACACGATCTAACTTAAGTAAGCCATATCATCAAATTGTGCGACCCTAAGGGTTTCCTTTAAATGTCGGTAATGATAACTTACGTTATCACGATCAGTGAGGGGTATCTAGCAACACATCACTGTCTCCCGATATAAAGGAAAGAGTCTTCCAAGACTACACCCAAACCACAGCACAAGTGTGAATCCACTTCACTAGGCATACATGATTCCTTTGCCACTGGATGTTCTTATTGGACAAGCGTGTCAAGCCTGTAGCTCCAATATGATGAGAATGATTAGATCAGATGAACATAGTCACCTGGGTATGGCCATACACTTTCTCAATCATCTCATCCAGGGGGGCCCCTTTAGAACATCACACTCCAATCAAGGAGACGGCAATCCTATATCTATCACTAGTGTCCTAACCTGACTCATGATCATTATCCAAGATAGTCTATAACCATTATGTTTCAAATGATATTGAACTACCTCAAAACAATGACAATCATCATTTAGAAACACAAGTGATCTCAAGTCAGAGGACATGTGCCACTTGTCGCAAACAAGGATTATTCACATTGTGACAAGCAATGGAATATCCTAGTAGGGTCTGTCCAGTACATCCAATGTACCCATGAGTCTACATCTTATTCCATGCTCGAAGCATCCTATAAGATTAGAACACATATTAGTCTCAATCATATCAAGGCTGTCTCATGTTCACCAAGATATCTCGACTAAGGACATATAGCATGTCAGCCTAGCTGAACAGCTTTGAGACATTATTCAGAAGCACACTTATTGCAGCAGACAATGTAACAAACTGAATAACAACCATTGCCTTTATAAACATAAGAGTTTATACATGATACTGAAAGAATCCCAAGGCCTCAAACATTAGCCTTAAGGGCATACCCCAACAATCTCCCACTTGCACTTAATCTAATGGTTGAGAAATCTCAAACCCATGTTATTACAGTGCTTCTCATGCTTCTGCTGCGCCAGAGGCTTGGTAAGCGGGTCAGCCAGATTGTCATCTGTATGAATCTTGCAGATTTTAATCTCACCACGATCAATGATCTCCCGGATCAAGTGAAACCGTCTCTGTATGTGCTTGGACTTCTGGTGCGACCGTGGTTCCTTTGCTTGTGCGATTGCTCCAGTGTTATCATAGAAGATAACCAAAGGATCTGCACTCGAAGGAACAACACCAAGTTCCTGAATGAACTTACGAATCCACACTGCCTCCTTAGATGCTTCTGAGGCTGCAACATACTCGGCTTCTGTTTTGGAATCAGCAACAATAGACTGTTTGAAACTTTTCCACACCACTGCTCCTCCATTCAAGCTAAAAACATAGCCTGATTGCGATCGGAAATCATCCTGGTCCGATTGGAACGAAGCGTCAGTATATCCTTCTATACTGAGTTCTTCCTGACCACCATATATCAAGAACATATCTTTGGTCCTCCGCAGATATTTTAAAATGTTCTTGACCGCAATCCAGTGCGCCTGACCTGGATTACTTTGGAATCGAGTGGTCACGCTTAACCCGTAAGCGACGTCTGGGCGAGTACACAACATCGCATACATAATGGACCCAATAGCCGAAGCATAAGGCGTATTGTCCATTTCATCTTTCTCAGTCTGTGTTTGTGGACACTGACTCTTTGAAAGATTCAGACCATGTCTGACTGGAAGATATCCTCTTTTAGAATTCTCTAAATGAAATCTCTCCAGGACCTTATCGATGTAAGTACTCTGGCACAGCCCGAGAAGCCTCTTAGATCTATCGCTGTAGATCTTCACACCTAACACATAGGCTGCTTCTCCTAGATCTTTCATCTGGAAACATTTTCTTAACCATGCTTTAACAGCATGCAGTTCAGGAATATCGTTTCCAATGATTAAGATATCATCGACGTAGAGGACTAGGAAAGTAATCACGCTCCCACTAAACCTCTTATATAAACACGGGTCATCTTCATTCTTGATGAAACCAAATTCACATATTGATTCATCAAAACGAATATTCCAGCTTCTTGATGCTTGTTTAAGTCCATAAATGGACTTCTTTAACTTGCATATTTTATGACGATCTGATGGATTAGTGAAACCTTCAGGTTGTGTCATATACACATCCTCATCCAGTTTTCCATTAAGGAAAGCGGTCTTCACATCCATCTGCCAGATCTCATAATCGTAATATGCTGCTATCGCGAGAATAATCCGAATAGACTTGAACATAGCTACAGGAGAGAAAGTTTCATCATAATCTATCCCGTAGATTTGTTTGAAACCTTTCGCAACTAGCCTGCCTTTATAGGTAACCACGTTACCATCCATGTCAATCTTCTTCTTGAAGATCCATTTACAGCCTATAGGGATTACTCCCGGAGGCGGATCAACCAAATCCCAGACTTGGTTATCTGACATGGAGTCCATCTCGGCTCGCATAGCTTCAAGCCATCTAGCTGATTCCGGTCCACTAACCGCATCCGCATAAGTAAGGGGTTCATCATTATCAATGATGTAGACTCCGTCATAGCGCTCAGGCTGTCGACGGATCCTTCCCGATCTTCGTGGTTCCCGTGATATCTGAGCCTCAGGTTGTTCACTAACCTGTTCTACCGGCTCAGGCTCATCCAACTGTGCTTGAGTACTTTGTCCTTCCTTTGGATTCTCATCCAGCTTTATTTCTCTCCCACTGGCCTCTTGCAGAAGAAACTCCTTCTCAAGAAAAATGGCCGTCCGAGCAACAAATACCTTGTTCTCTTTGGGATCGTAGAAATAATAACCCTTAGTTTCCTTAGGGTAACCGACAAAGATGCATTTCTCAGATCTGCTCTCTAGTTTCCCAGAGGCGAGCTTTTTGACATAAGCCTCGCAACCCCAGATCTTAATAAATGTCAAGCTCGGCTGTTTCCCATACCATAATTCATATGGAGTCTTTGAAACTGCCTTGGATGGCACTCGGTTTAGTACCTTTGCAGCTGTTTCCAGTGCAAATCCCCAAAAGGAGTAAGGTAGAGTAGCCTGACTCATCATAGAACGAACCATATCCAGTAAGGTTCTGTTCCTCCTCTCGGACACACCATTCCATTGCGGTGTTCCTGGTGGAGTGAGCTGTGAGATAATCCCACACTCCTTCAGATAGTCAATAAACTCTCGACTTAGGTATTCTCCACCTCGATCAGAACGAAGTGCCTTGATATTTCGGCCTAGCTGATTCTGTACTTCATTCTTGAACTCTTTGAACTTGTCAAAAGATTCACTTTTATGTCTCATTAGATAGACATACCCATATCTACTGAAATCATCAGTAAAGGTAATGAAGTATGAATAGCCACCTCTGGCATGTTTACTAAATGGCCCACACACATCACTGTGTATAAGGTCAAGTAAACCTGAAGCCCTTTGACCTTTGTGAGGAAAAGGAGACTTCGTCATTTTACCCAGTAAACAAGCTTCGCATGTATCAATCTCCTCATAGGAGAATGATCCCAGCAGTCCATGATCATGCAACCGCTTAATGCGCTTCTTGTTAATATGGCTTAAACGAGTATGCCATAACAAGGTGCTGTCATCAGCATACTTGGCTTTCTTATTATCAATATTTTGTATAGAACATTCCATGTCCAACATGAATAATCCATTGTTAATTGATCCAGTAGCATAAACAATATTATCATTAGAAAGAACACACTTTGAAATATTGCATTCAAAGGAAAATCCTTTCCTGACAAGAGCAGGAATAGAGATAATATTTTTCGTAATACTCGGAACAAAATAACAATTGTCCAGTTCTAATACAAGTCCAGATGGTAATGAGATGTAATAAACCCCTACAACAACAGCAGCAACCCGTGCCCCGTTTCCAACTCGTAGGTCCACCTCATGCTGTCCCACCTGTCTTCTTCTCTTGAGTTCCTGTACATTTGAACAAATGTGAACTCCACATGCAGTGTCCAACACCCATGAAATAGAAGAAGAAAACATGACCTCAGTCACAAAATACCTGAGCCAGAAGCGATGCTTCCCTTCTTGTCTCCTTGGAGCGCCTTACAGTCCTTTTTCCAGTGACTCAACTGGCCACAATGGAAACATCTGTATTCCTTTGACCGCTTGACCTTTTGTTTCAGAGCCTTGTTGTAATTCTTGACAGGGGCTTTGCCCTTCTTCCCCTTCTTCTTGTTCCTTGAAGGAAACATCAAGACAGAGGTTGAAGGCTTTCCCTTTAGAGTTTCCTCTGTAGTCAAGAGCATATTCAGCAACTCTGCCGGTGTACAGTCGATCTTGTTCATATTAAAATTAATAATGAACGGATCGAAAGAGGCCGGGAGGGACTGCAGAATAATGTCTACAGCAAGCTCCTGATTGATGGTATGCCCAAGTTTCTCTAGAGCCTCTTTGTGCCCAATCATCTTGAGCACATGAGCTCCCACTGGACTCCCTTCAGCCAGTTTGCTCTGAAAGAAAAGCTTGGTCAAATTATAGCGTTCAGTCCTCGCCTGTGCAGCATACAGCATCTTGAGGTTTGCTATCATTTCTATAGCAGACATATCCTCATGCTGACGCTGCAGCTGTGGCGTCATAGACGCTAGCATCAGGTAAGCGACATCAATGCTATCATTGACATGCTTTTCATAGGCATCCCGAACCGCCCTTGCGGCGTTCGGAGCGGGTTGAGGCGGTATAGCCGTCTCGAGGACATACAGTTTCCTCTCAGCCTTAAGAACAATCTTAAGGTGTCCATACCAGTCTAAGAAGTTTGGCCCAGCAAACTTCTCCCTTTCCAGTAGGGATCGCACATTGAAGCTCATGGTGTTCGTTGCTGCAGGAATCTACAACAATGCAAGAACAGCAAGGTCAGTATCAATGTTTAGAATCAATCCAGGACTTAAGAAAGATTCTTTTCTCACTATTTTATCTGACTGAAAAATCCATTAAAACAGTCCGAAAGAGTAAGACTCTTTTAGTGAGATGGGATCCAGATTTCATACTTGGTCTCCGCGTCCCGCTCAGGCGAGATAAGATGCACAGAGAGTACAAGCACTAATTTCTGGTAGGCAATCCCTATCAATCGCCAACCCGTGCGATTCCCCTTCATCTGGGCAATCCAGCAGACTGTGCCAACTGAGTTGGTACAACACAGTCTCTGATCCCACAGATGGCTGCCTCCATATAGTTAACATATGCCCCATATGTAGCCTACATGGTCAAGCTGACCTGACCTACTCCCTGGACCACCACGTGTATGCTGAGCAACGAGAAGCGATAAATCCCTTCCCTGTAACACGCAGGTGTAATCGCACACCGTCTGAAGATAGATGGGCGTGCCCACTGAGTGGGTACAACACGGCCCCAACGATAGTCAGAACAGTGAGGTTTCGCGTCAGAAGGCTTACGTGCTTGATATTTTAACGTTGGATTTTAACGGTCTTTTTATCTTCTTAACTATCATGCAAACCCTATGGTGATAGCAGAAGATAAATCATGCAATTCTAATTATAAAAACGATAAGTAGAAAGCATGCTGATCTTATGTGGTAAAAGCCCATTAACCCTAAGTAAGACCTTAATTTTAACTTAAGTCTTCACTTGAGCTCTTCATGGGTCTTTTGCATCTCATCTGGCCCAACCCAGGGCCCAAGCGCCCATTGCAGCTCAGGTGCGCCCACCAGGTAAATGCGCCTGTCCCAGAGTCGAACCCTGGACCTCCCACCTGGTCAAGCCACTACTGCATGCGCCTCTGCCAAGTGTGCTCTGTGCTCTTGTCTGATTAAAATACAATTTAATCTATCTAGACAAGATTGACTCGCAGGTCAATTACACTTTATAAATTAAATGACATGTGATGCGCAGATCACAAAAATAATAATTTATAATTAATCCAGGCTCGCAGGCCCCAGCACAGCACACATTAAAAGGGCAACCCACATAAGATTAAATAAACAAGTAGATGGCATCCAATCAACATGTGATCCAAACCAGAAAATAAAATTGGTTTTGAAAACCCATTGGCATCAATTTTTTTTATTTTCCTTATGTGCCCTACTACCTTACAACGGTCCATTAATAGGGATCCACTCATCCGACCTAGTCAGATCCACTGCCCTTGCATGCACCAAGTCCTAACTGACTTGAGTCGACCTAATGGTCAACCATGCATGCGCAAAGGGCTGAACAACCTTCATGAGTTCTGGCAAGCGGGTGTGACCCCGGGCCTAACTCAAGAGTGTTCATTGGTTGTCTCAACCAGACCTCGCTACACGCCTGTCTGCAGTCGACCTATAGCCACCTCGTGCTTGCGCACAGGTGCCATCTGGTCGACCCATCTAGGCTGTCAGATGGTCTGATCAGACTGGTTGGATCTTACCTAGAGGATGACTTCAACCCTACTAACCCGTCTAAGGGTTTATAGCAGGCGTCACTTAGATCTAGTGAGGCGCGCAAGTGATTAAGTATTTTAAGAAAAACTACAACTATCAACATGCGCACTCATACATCATACATGCGCAAAGGAGTAAAAACATACATCATGTATTTTCACTACTTAACATGTAGATGCGCAAGATGCTTCCTACTAGATCTACTTATCAAACACAAACAAGGATCACAAATCATCAAGCAATCATATGATTCTACAAGAACCAACGCTTTGATACCAATTGAAAGTACCCCTTTCATGAGGGGGGGGGGAAACCCTAATAGGAGGCGCATGTAAAAACATTGATAGCGGAAGCAATGATTTTAGGGTTTCATAAGATCGCATATAGTCCATATGATCAAATTGTATAAAAACTTGCAAAGATCGACAAGTGATCTTACCAACGCCATTAGATTGGGTGGCGGCTTGGAAATGAGAGAACGAAATGGTTCTCCTCCAAAGATGACGCACACAAGACGATGGATCGGCTACTTCTTGTTGCTCCTTGTGCTAGCAAGGATCTCCAAGTGTCCTTGTCGAATGGAAGGGGAGTTGAGATGATCTCTCGCTTGAGCAAACTCTCTCCAAGGCGTGAACAACCACTTCCACACGAGAGCAAGCGACGAGAATAGGAGAGGGGCGACAAGAGATGCGTTCCACTCAAAACGTGGAGGCGTGGCTACTAAAAATAGCTAGCCTTATTCTCTTATGCGATCATGCGTTCATGTACCCACGAACCAATCGCATTTTTCTCTCCTCAATGAACCATGCGCTCACATAATAAGTTGGTTCATTTTTGGGTTGGTTCAAAGACCAATTAACCCAAGCCATATGGTATAGATCACAATAAACCCTAAGGTTCAAGATCTAACCGTTCATCTCTTGATGCTCCTGATCTCACCGATCTAGCATCCAATCTCTCAATCGAAGCTTACCGATCTCAAGCCCTAATCAATCAAACATGATCAGACCAGATCTCACTTACAATCAGAGTTTAAATCCCTTTAAACTGAACCCAAACAATTCAGTCCACACGATATGACTTAAGTAAGCCATATCATCAAATTGTGCGACCCTAAGGGTTTCCTTTAAATGTCGGTAATGATAACTTACGTTATCACGATCAGTGAGGGGTATCTAGCAACACATCACTGTCTCCCGATATAAAGGAAAGAGTCTTCCAAGACTACACCCAAACCACAGCACAAGTGTGAATCCACTTCACTAGGCATACATGATTCCTTTGCCACTGGATGTTCTTATTGGATAAGCGTGTCAAGCCTGTAGCTCCAATATGATGAGCATGATTAGATCAGATGAACATAGTCACCTGGGTATGGCCATACACTTTCTCAATCATCTCATCCAGGGGGGCCCCTTTAGAACATCACACTCCAATCAAGGAGACGGCAATCCTATATCTATCACTAGTGTCCTAACCTGACTCATGATCATTATCCAAGATAGTCTATAACCATTATGTTTCAAATGATATTGAACTACCTCAAAACAATGACAATCATCATTTAGAAACACAAGTGATCTCAAGTCAGAGGACATGTGCCACTTGTCGCAAACAAGGATTATTCACATTGTGACAAGCAATTGAATATCCTAGTAGGGTCTGTCCAGTATATCCAATGTACCCATGAGTCTACATCTTATTCCATGCTCGAAGCATCCTATAAGATTAGAATACATATTAGTCTCAATCATATCAAGGCTGTCTCATGTTTACCAAGATATCTCGACTAAGGACATATAGCATGTCAGCCTAGCTGAACAGCTTTGAGACATTATTCAGAAGCACACTTATTGCAGCAGACAATGTAACAAACTGAATAACAACCATTGTCTTTATAAACATAAGAGTTTATACATGATACTGAAAGAATCCCAAGGCCTCAAACATTAGCCTTAAGGGCATACCCCAACAGAGGGTGGGATGAGATGCACAAAGTAACCCATGTTTCCTAAGGTGGGCGCGCCGGCCGATTGCTCCAAGCAACTCCCCTTGTCGAGACAGTCTAGGCATTTCATGTCCAGCGAGGGCTGGATACAACATGAAACCTTTACCTCTCAATGATGCCTCTAGACTTTCACCATGTGCCCAGCACCTGTGAACTTCTAGTCAAGTCCATTCCTAACCATTATGCCCAGGGCCAACGACTTTCCTTGCGAAGGCACGCCTAGGTTAAAACTGGACTGGGGAAACCATTGCCACCACGCACTTTCTAAAGATAAGTGGGTGTGTCCCACGAGGGTGGGAAATAATTCACAAGTCCACTGATCGATAGCTTAGTGAGGGCTGAAAGTCCCCTTAACAAAGGGGGCGAAACCCTAGATAGGCGCATATGGAGGTTTTCATGCAGCGGAAAGGGTTTCTAGGATCTTTCATATTATATGATCAACTTATAAACGATTGCAAATAAGAATCAAGGAATCGATTCTCACCAAAGCCATTGCTTGGATGGCGTCTAGGAAGAAGAGACTCAAGCGCTTCTCCTCCAAATGGTGCGCACACAAATGATGTCGCCTACTCCCTTAGTGCTCCTTGTGCTAGCAAGGTTCTAAGGAGTTCTTGTCGAGTGAAAGGGATGAGAAGATTTTTTTCTTCTTGGCTGAATCCTCACAAAGCTTCAAGGTGTCGCCACACACGAAAACGTCAAGAGGAATCTCGGGAAAGGCGAGAATAGAACTCACTTCTATTCGAACGTGAAGCGTGTCTCATGTGAAGATCATGGTTTCCAAAAATAGAAACCCACATACGCTTAAACGTTCACGCCAAGTGAACTAGTCGTTACACCCTCTCCCCTTGAACCATGCGCTCACGTGATGAGCTGGTTCATTTTGATTTGGTTCAAAAACCAATCAAGCCAAGCCTTTAGTCCAGATCAAATTAAACCCTAAGGTTCCAGATCTAACCGTTCATCTCTTGATGCACCCTGATCTCACCGATCTAGCATCCATTCTCTCGATCGAAGCTTACCGATCTCAAGTCCTAATCAATCAAACATGATCAGACCAGATCTCACTCACAATCAGAGATTAAATCCCTTTAAACTGAACCCTGACAATTCAGTCCACACGATCTGACTTAAGTAAGCCATATCATCAAATTGTGCGACCCTGAGGGTTTCCTTTAAATGTCGGTAACGATAACTTACGTTATCACGATCAGTGAGGGGTATCTAGCAACACATCACTGTCTCCCGATATAAAGGAAAGAGTCTTCCAAGACTACACCCAAACCACAGCACAAGTGTGAATCCATTTCACGAGGCATACATGTTTCCTTTGCCACTGGATGTTCTTATTGGACAAGCGTGTCAAGCCTGTAGCTCCAATATGATGAGCATGATTAGATCAGATGATCATAGTCACCTGGGTATGGCCATACACTTTCTCAATCATCTCATTCGAGGGGGCCCCTTTAGAACATCACACTCCAATCAAGGAGACGGCAATCCTATATCTATCACTAGTGCCCTAACCTGACTCATGATCATTATCCAAGATAGTCTATAACCATTATGTTTCAAATGATATTGAACTACCTCAAAACAATGACAATCATCATTTAGAAACACAAGTGATCTCAAGTCAGAGGACATGTGCCACTTGTTGCAAACAAGGATTATTCACATTGTGACAAGCAATTGAATATCCTAGTAGGGTCTGTCCAGTACATCCAATGTACCCATGAGTCTACATCTTATTCCATGCTCGAAGCATCCTATAAGATTAGAACACATATTAGTCTCCATCATATCAAGGCTGTCTCATGTTCACCAAGATATCTCGACTAAGGACATATAGCATGTCAGCCTAGCTGAACAGCATTGAGACATTATTCAGAAGCACACTTATTGCAGCAGACAATGTAACAAACTGAATAACAACCATCGCCTTTATAAACATAAGAGTTTATACATGATACTGATAGAATCCCAAGGCCTCAAACATTAGCCTTAAGGGCATACCCCAACAATCTCCCACTTGCACTTAATCTAATGGTTGAGAAATCTCAAACCCATATTATTATAGTGCTTCTCATGCTTCTGCTGCGCCAGAGGCTTGGTAAGCGGGTCTGCCAGATTGTCATCTGTATGAACCTTGCAGATTTTGATCTCACCACGATCAATGATCTCCCGGATCAAGTGAAACCGTCTCTGTATGTGCTTGGACTTCTGGTGCGACCGTGGTTCCTTTGCTTGTGCGATTGCTCCAGTGTTATCACAGAAGATAACCAAAGGATCTGCACTCGAAGGAACAACACCAAGTTCCTGAATGAACTTACGAATCCACACTGCCTCCTTAGATGCTTCTTAGGCTGCAACATACTCGGCTTCTGTTGTGAAATCAGCAACGATAGACTGTTTGAAACTTTTCCACACCACTGCTCCTCCATTCAAGCTAAAAACATAGCCTGACTGCGATCGGAAATCATCCTGGTCCGATTGGAACGAAGCGTCAGTATATCCTTCTATATTGAGTTCTTCCTAACCACCATATACCAAGAACATATCTTTGGTCCTCCGCAGATATTTTAAAATGTTCTTGACCGCAATCCAGTGCGCCTGACCTGGATTACTTTGGAATCGACTGGTCACGCTTAACCCGTAAGCGACGTCTGGGCGAGTACACAACATCGCATACATAATGGACCCAATAGCCGAAGCATAAGGCGTATTGTCCATTTCATCTTTCTCAGTCTGTGTTTGTGGACACTGACTCTTTGAAAGATTCAGACCATGTCTGACTGGAAGATATCCTCTTTTAGAATTCTCTAAATGGAATCTCTCCAGGACTTTATCGATGTAAGTACTCTGGCACAGCCCGAGAAGCCTCTTAGATCTATCCCTGTAGATCTTCACTCCTAATACATAGGCTGCTTCTCCTAGATCTTTCATCTGGAAACATTTTCTTAACCATGCTTTAACAGCATGCAGTTCAGGAATATCGTTTCCAATGATTAAGATATCATCGACGTACAGGACTAGGAAAGTAATCACGCTCCCACGAAACCTCTTATATACACACGGGTCATCTTCATTCTTGATGAAACCAAACTCACTGATTGATTCATCAAAACGAATATTCCAGCTTCTTGATGCTTGTTTAAGTCCATAAATGGACTTCTTTAACTTGCATATTTTATGACGATCTGATGGATTAGTGAAACCTTCAGGTTGTGTCATATACACATCCTCATCCAGTTTTCCATTAAGGAAAGCGGTCTTCACATCCATTTGCCAGATCTCATAATCGTAATATGCTGCTATCGCAAGAATAATCCGAATTGACTTGAACATGGCTACAGGAGAGAAAGTTTCATCATAATCTATCCCGTAGATTTGTTTGAAACCTTTCGCAACTAGCCTGCCTTTATAGGTAACCACGTTACCATCCATGTCAATCTTCTTCTTGAAGATCCATTTACAGCCTATAGGGATTACTCCCGGAGGCGGATCAACCAAATCCCAGACTTGGTTATCTGACATGGAGTCCATCTCGGCTCGCATAGCTTCAAGCCATCTCGCTGACTCCGGTCCACTGACCGCATCCGCATAAGTGAGGGGTTCATCATGATCAATGATGTAGACTCCGTCATAGCGCTCAGGCTGTCGACGGATCCTTCCCGATCTACGCGGTTCCCATGATATCTGAGCCTCAGGTTGTTCAATAACCTGTTCTACCGGCTCAGGCTCATCCAACTGTGCTTGACTACTTTGTCCTTCCTCTGGATTCTCATCCAGCTTTATTTCTCTCCCACTGGCCTCTTGCAGAAGAAATTCCTTCTCAAGAAAAATAGCCGTCCGAGCAACAAATACCTTGTTCTCTTTGGGATCGTAGAAATAATAACCCTTAGTTTCCTTAGGGTAACCGACAAAGATGCATTTATCAGATCTGCTCTCTAGTTTCCCAGAGGCGAGCTTTTTGACATAAGCCTCGCAACCCCAGATCTTAATAAACTCGGCTGTTTCCCATACCATAACTCATATGGAGTCTTTGAAACTGCCTTGGATGGCACTCGGTTTAGTACTTTTGCAGCTGTTTCCAGTGCAAATCCCCAAAAGGAGTAAGGTAGAGTAGCTTGACTCATCATAGAACGAACCATATCTAGTAAGGTTCTGTTCCTCCTTTCGGACACACCATTCCATTGCGGTGTTCCTGGCGGAGTGAGCTGTGAGATAATCCCACACTCCTTCAGATAGTCAGTAAATTCTCGACTTAGGTATTCTCCACCTCGATCTGAGCGAAGTGCCTTGATATTTCGGCCTAGCTGATTCTGTACTTCATTTTTGAACTCTTTGAACTTGTCAAAAGATTCACTCTTATGTCTCATTAAATAGACATACCCATATCTACTGAAATCATCAGTAAAGGTAATGAAGTATGAATAGCCACCTCTGGCATGTTTACTAAATGGCCCACACACATCACTGTGTATAAGGTCAAGTAAACCTGAAGCCCTTTGACCTTTGTTAAGAAAAGGAGACTTCGTCATTTTGCCCAATAAACAAGCTTCGCATGTATCAATCTCCTCACAGGAGAATGATCCCAGCAGTCCATAGTCATGCAACCGCTTAATGCGTTTCTTGTTAATATGGCCTAAACGACTATGCCATAGCAAGGTGCTGTCATCAGCATACTTGGCTTTCTTATTATCAATATTTTGTATAGAACATTCCATGTCCAACATGAATAACCCATTGTTAATTGACCCAGTAGCATAAACAATATTATCATAAGAAAGAACACACTTTGAAATATTGCATTCAAAGGAAAATCCGTTCCTGACAAGAGCAGGAATAGAGATAATATTTTTCGTAATACTCGGAACAAAATAACAATTGTCCAGTTCTAATACAAGTCCAGATGGTAATGAGATGTAATAAACCCCTACAGCAACAGCAGCAACCCGTGCCCCGTTTCCAACTCGTAGGTCCACCTCATGCTGTCCCACCTGTCTTCTTCTCTTGAGTTCCTGTACATTTGAACAAATGTGAACTCCACATGCAGTGTCCAACACCCATGAAATAGAAGAAGAAGATATCATGACTTCAGTCACAAATATACCTGAGCCAGAAGCGAAACTTCCCTTCTTATCTCCTTGGAGCGCTTTATAGTCCTTTTTCCAGTGACCCAGCTGGCCACAATGGAAACATCTGTATTCCTTTGACCGCTTAACCTTTTGTTTCAGAGCCTTGTTGTAATTCTTGACAGGGGCTTGTTGGTGTATATGCCCTACAGACCAATGTATGGACATGGTCAGGCATTGCTTGAATGTACTTTGATAGAATTAATGAAATTGATATAATCAATAAAGGCATGGTCGTTATTATGCAGATTGCTTTACCTGCGTTGATGTATTGAATTGCATATATAATGTCCCAGGAGTTTGGATTGGATCCATTCTCACAAGCTATCCCCTGTCAAGGTACCTTAGCAGATATGGGACAGCTTTGGTACATGTGAGACTGGTGTATGGGCTGGTTAGGTGCTGGGCACAGTAACACAGACATACAGGTGCATTGGATGCACTGGAGTGATCCACCGTGAGGATTGACTTGTCTAGTCAACGAGTCAATCTCACATGCAAGAGGTTTGCATTGATCCTTAGACTTGAGGTATTCATGTCTAGATTTGATGATGGGTATGCTTTAATACAGTCTTACGTCTCTCCGTAATTGGGGGACTAAAACGACTGTCATTGGGCATGTCATAAGTCATATAGAGACATGGATGACCAATAGTAGGATTTGCCCCTTCCTTCAGAGGAAGCATGATATCCACTCGGGGCGCCCCACCTTATTGGTGCATGACAGGAATGTGTGGCCACACTAGTTAAGTCATGACCAATGCATTGGATAATAAACTTGAGACTAATCCAATGAAAGGATATCAGTTCAGGCAAAGGGATCTAGAATGCATGGGAATCCTCGTTGCTTGTTAGGAGTTATTGCCATAATGACTTAAGTCCTATGACATGGGTAGTAGTGATGTGTTGCTAGATACCCCTCACTACTTATGATGTTTACATCATTGCCATCGTCATATGGATCCTACGGGGTCACACGCAATAGACTCTTGACATTGCTTTAATCAGAAGCCTCTGGATCAAGTTATTGGATAACTTGGATCCATTTGGAAGATTTCATCAGCGCCAATGGGCCTGATGAGTTGGAAGAAAGTTATTGGAGCCAAACTTCATTTTTGGCAGGTTGACCCGAAATTGACCTTAATTGGTCACATTTGGATTAGGGTTGCATTGGATTGGATCCAATGGCTTAATCAACCCATGCCATGAAGTTTGGGCTAGCTCATTATCCAATGAGGCCCAATAATAAGTTGTCATGAAGAGGGAATTGTCTTAAAATGGTATAATGGGGAGAAACCCAACCCCATTGGCGCCTAGGGGCATAATGGGGTGTGGGTGGCATAAGTTGCTTCCTTTGGAAGGAAGTGGCGCCTCCCCCTTCATCCCTTCATGGTATCTTGTCTCTATGGTAAGTATTGGGGCTGATATGGCTTGAGGACTCTTTTGGAAAGAGCTTGAGCGCATATGAGAAGTAGGGAGATGTTTATGGTAAAGTCTTGGAGACTTTCCTTATCTCATAAACCCTACATGCACTCAAACCCTTACCCTAGCCAAATACCTCTTGCATGTTGCGCCTAGCCCTTCTCCTTGGATGGAAAGAATGCCTCTAAGGCATGTCTTGGGCTGATATGGCTATTGGGCAAATAAGGATAGGTTGAATAAGGTTTATGGCAAAGTCTTGGAGACTTTCCTTACCACAAACCCCTCTCATCCTAGCCGCCCACTTGGCATGATCCTAGCCATTGCCCTAGCCGCCCCTTGTCCTATTAATAGGACCCTTGCCGCCCTCTCTTGTTGTTGTTGGTTCGATTCCTTGGAGGTGTGAACAAACATAGAGAGGTGTGAGCTAGGGCAAAGGGCGACAACATCAAGGTGGCGCAACCTTCCTCCTCTTTGTAGCCGCAAGCCTTCTTCTCCTTCTTCTCCTCTTGGCGCAACTTGGAGAAGGGCTTGGTGGCGATATCTCTTGGAGAGAATTGGAAGTTTAGGGTGGCGACAACTTGAGGGCTTGGAGCTCTCCTTCTTCCATCAAAGGCGCAAGCAAGTTCTTCTTATTCTTCTTCTCATCTTCTTGGTGCAAGGATTCTTTGAGCTTGGTGGCGTCTTATTGCCACAAGCCCTCATCGTCCCTTGGCCATAGGCGCACCTTGGAGGTGGCGCAAGCAAAGAAGAAGAAGGAAGTACTTGGCGCATCATCTTCCTCCTCATCCCTTCTTGGCGCTTCTACCTTGGAGGTGGCGCAAGTTTTGAAGAGAGTGATAAGGCTTGATTCTCTTCCCGAGGCTAGCACCAAGCGTGGAAGGGAGCAACGATCAAGGAGTCGACGCGTGGATACTTGTAGAGGACGAACGCTTGGGCGTCTTCAACTTGGCACCTTCATCCTAACAAGCAATAAAGGTACTAACCCTAACACATCCTTGTGTTCTCTCCCTCGCATGGATCCTTGGGACTGGAATGTGTTTCGGGTGTAATGCTTCTTCCGCTGCGTCCTGGGACTGCAAAATTTTAAATTACACCCGGCATTCCCTAACAGTGGTATCAGAGCTACTTGCGAGAAACACAAGGTGTACGTTTGCTTGTGTGAAAAATTTTTGGAAAATTTTTCTTTCATCCATGCGCGATTCACCTAGAAGGCGCTTTCATCCAAACTTCTTTTATCAATTTTATGGCCGAAATTTGGATTGTGTTTATGATGGATTTAAGACCAAAGGCGCACGTAGTTTTGTCAAGTAGGACGGGCATTGTGTCTTCGGACTGGCCGGGTCTCTTGATCTGACAAAATTGCCAGCCGATAGGGTCCATGAAATCATCATGAAACTTGATCCCAATTTTAGCATAAATTTGATTGAGAGAGTGCTTTGGATGGAGTTGGCGCATAAGGGGATAAAATTTGATTATTCCGGTTTTTCAAATTTTATATATGCGCCACTTGTCTCTTCCTTGGGTTAATATGGTCATAGCGGGTGCCCTCCTGTGTTGTGATGTGGAAGCATGTTTCCACCTGTGATGAATGCTTGTAAAATCTTTCTGCCACCTGCGTGTGGTTCTCCCCCTTCTTGATGTAAAATTTTCATCTTTCCTTAGAATAGATGTAGAACTGTTTACATAAGATAGGTTAAGGTTCATCAAAGACAACAAGGTGTCTTCTTCAACCGATATCAGAGTGGCGCCAGCTTTGGAAGCTTGGTGATGGACTTGCGGCTGAAGGAAGGACACTAGCTTTCGGCTTCTGGCATGGGCTGATTTGCTTCAGGGACTCGCAACCCTTGGATGCACGATAACATGTCACATGGCTCGTGACAAGTTATATGTATGAAAAGGGCTATGACCATATCGACCAAACTAGCATGCCTGTGATGGTTTATTATTTTGTCCATAGCATGCCTGTGATATTTTTCCTTTGCTGCCATAACCATAGGAAAACTGCATGCTAGAAAAGAATAAAAACATGCAAAAACTCTCAATACAATATCAAGTCGATAGCCTTCTAACGCGTAGCCCTCATCAAACTATCGATCCGTGGTGTTGTGAACTGTTTCCCACCCTCGTGGGACATACCCACTTATCTTTAGAAGGTGTGTGGTGACAATGATTTCCCCAGTCCAGTTTTAACCTGGGCATGCCTTCGCAAGGAAATTCGTTGGCCCTGGGCATAACGGTTAGGACCAGACTTGACTAGTTTTTCATATGTCACTAACATGATGAATCACTAGAGGCAGCTGTTGAGAGGATAGGGTTCTGTGTTGTATCCAGCCATCGCTGGACACAGGGCGCCTAGTCTGTCTTAACTAAGAGGAATTGTGCGCGGCACAATTGGCTGGCATGCCTACCTAAGGAAGCATGGGACTCTCTGTGCATCTCAACTCACCCTCGTGAGTCGCGGAGACCTCATGTGAAATTAGGATCCTACTCATGTATTTCCAAGTTGAGTTTTGAGAGTTATCAACTTGTTAAGGAAATAGTGGGAGTATAGCATTTAATTTAAAGTCCTTGTTAAATGCTTTATCATAGTACTTATTTTGCTTGTTTGCTTATTGTAGATGATTCCATCTCCTGAACCTAGATTGAAACTTCTTAAAAATAAACTGGATGGAACAAATTGGACAATATGGTTTAGACTTTTGTCCAAACTTCTAGAACATGAGAATATGGTCTATCTTCTTGAAAGACCTCCAACCCAGCCCTGTATATATTTTTGTACAGAGTGGGAGTGGAATGTCTATCTTGAACATTGTGTGGATAGTGAACATTACACTGCTCTTATTTTGAGGTGCTTGACCCCTGAGGTCCAGGTTGAGTGTGATGAGATGGGGATTTATGGTATGATCATACATCTTCGACGTCCCTTCACACCGGGCACTTCAAATAGTAATCAAGAGAGTGTTGTTGGATCTTCTGGGTGTTTGCTTGAATCCAAGAATGACTATGGTTCCGTATCTTCGAAGCTAAAACTTCGGAAGACTGGGAATGCATGGAAATTTCAGGATGGATTAAGGCCCAGGAAGAGCATGGCACAAAAGAAGGGATGTTATCCATCCGCTTCAGGTATTGTGTTACCATGGTCTTTATGTCTACTTCTTATAGGTACTGGGTACCGCATGTGAGCTTACATATGTTTTTCATATACAGGAGCTCAAAAGAAGTAGGACGACTAGGCTTGATGGGATCGACTTTCGAGTCAGGGACGGAGCATTGGATGCTGCTGTTGATGTCATCTCACTACCTTCAAAGACTTCAACTAGAACTTTGCTATTATGTACTAGCTTTTGTATTAGAACATTATGTCCATTATTTTGAATGGATTTTCAGTTTGAAATAAATTGGTATTTCCTTAAATCTGGAATGTTCTATAGTAGTGGTACAATTGATGATAGCTTGTAGTTCTGTATGTAACACTGGATAGATCAAGTCCAATGATTCAATCAATACCATCTCTTTGCAATGTCTCTTGGGCCATAAGACATAAGTCACATCCAAAAGTCCATGGACTATTGGGATTATTATCCTTTCAGGGTTATGATATATGTGAGCCTTGTCTAATGGACAAGATGGCAGATGCTACCTTCATTTTGGAAGGAGAGAGAGGTTAGATGTTTGTTGGATCTAGTGCACAGCAATGTGTGTAGACCCATGGAGACAAGCACTAAGTGGTATACTTCATTAAGTTGGGATATATCATATCCAACACGTAACTTTGGAGAAATCCAAGAAGTTAAGAAATGAAGTATAGAATCGAATTGGAGAATCTATTAAAACCCTTTGATTGGATCAAAGTAGGAAGTGAAGAATTTGATGACTATCTTGAGGAGTGTGGGGTTGTCTCACAGCTTACTTGGAACACCACAACTGTGTGGTAAAATTCAAAGAAAGAAAAGGGAACACATTGGATGTGGTTCCACCTTTGAATAGTCATGCAAATTTACTTCCTTTAGAGGCCATGCAAGCAACTGTTCTGACACTCCATAGTGTGTACTTGTGGGGCACTGAAAGTGCTGCTTCTATCCCGATGAGAACAAAAATATTTGTTGCTCAAACTACTGTCTTTCTTGAGGAGATATCTTTTTTGAAAGAAGCTGGTGGGAGTAGATTTGATTAGGACAAGGTCCAAAAATCAACCACAATACAGTTAGACACAAATGGAGAGTAGATTCACACATGCAGGTTGAAAAGTCAACCTGAGGTTCAAGTAACACAGGAATCACATGAGTCTGAATGGATTCGAAATACTCTCACAGGTTGTGGGCATGACGAATTTTTCATCTAGGATGAACCTAAAGACTTATGAGGAAATGGAAGCGGTCAGTGGACCAGATTCCAAGAAATGGCTGAGCGCCATAAGAACCA
The DNA here is from genome assembly GCA_027563935.2 of Costus lasius. Classification (NCBI taxonomy): domain Eukaryota; kingdom Viridiplantae; phylum Streptophyta; class Magnoliopsida; order Zingiberales; family Costaceae; genus Costus; species Costus lasius. The sequence continues at coordinate 85,928,998 of CM050446.2, forward strand.
TAATGGACTCCATGTCAGCTAATCAAGTGTGGGACTTGATTGAGCCGCCAAAGGGGTAACACCCAGAGGCTGTATGTGGATCTTCTTGGAAGATAGACATGAAAGGTAACATTGTTACCTATGATGACAAGCTAGTGAATGAAATTTCGGATAAGTCCACTGGGTGGATATTGATGAAATTTTTCACCGATAGCTTTGTTTGAGTCCATTAGGTATCTACTTGTCTTAATTGCATGTTCTGTTATAGCGTGTTGTTATGAAAATTGCTTTTCTTAATGGACGTCTGGAAGAGGATGTCTAGATGGAAATAGCCAAAATATTTTCATACAGTCTCCATAAAGATATGTATGGTATTATACAAGTATCCTGTGTTTACAAGAAGATCAGTGGGAGCATCATAATGTTTCTTGTTCTAATTGATTGACGATATTCTCCTCACTTGAAATGACATCCCAGCTCTTCACGCGGTGAAGTACAGGCTTGGAATGTATTTCGAGAAGAATGACCTAGGGAATGCAGCCTACATCCTAGGCATGTGGATCAACTGGGATCCAAGAAAGTCATTGCCCTTTAGTCAATCTACGTTCATCCAAGAGATTCTGGAGAGGTTCATACCTTCCAGAGAGACATGGTCTGATTCTCTGCATGATGCAATGTCTTTTGACACAGCAGGAGAGAGACAACATGATTCTATAGTCCTAATACATTGGGTATAGGATAGATCATGTTTTGTGCAACTAGCACAAGACTATGTGTGGCGAATGCTTGGAGCATGGCCAGTAAGTTTCAATCAGATCCTAGTGTTCAAACACTGGATAGCTGTGAAAGCAATCCTTCGTACTTGGGAAGTATAAAGGATTGAATTTTAGTCTGTGATAGACAGGAAGAACTTTGTGTACTGGGTACACTGACACTTCGTTCCGGTCTAATGACTATCGATCACAGTCAGGATTTGCTTTTTGCCTTGATGTGGTGTTGTTGGCTGAAAGAGCTTTATGCAAACTGCAGTGGCAAATTCTACAATAAGGCTGAGTACATTGCAGCTTCTTGTGGCAGCCAAGGAAGCAGCTTCATTCATTTGAACTTGATTTAGTCCCTGATGCTTGATGGCCCAGTATAGTTCTTACTGGGGCCGTAAGCATGTGTAAAGGAACTTAGCACTCAAGTATGTACTGCAGCAATATCATCTGATCTTGGAGATCATGGATAAAGATGATGATTCAAACTAGTTAAAATAAACACAGATAGCAATCTGGAAAAACCCACTGACGTAGCCTCTGGCGCAGCGGAAGCTAAATAAGTCATACTAGAGACATAGGGACTGATTAAACATCAGTTGCCCTTGGTCTTAGTGCAAGTGGGAGATTGTTGGTGTATATGCCCTATAGACCAATGTATGGACATGGTCAGGCATTGCTTGAATGTACTTTGATAGAATTAATGAAATTGATATAATCAATAAAGGCATGGTCGTTATTATGCAGATTGCTTTACCTGCGTTGATGTATTGAATTGCATATATAATGTCCCAGGAGTTTGGATTGGATCCATTCTCACAAGCTATCCCCAGTCAAGGTACCTTAGCAGATATGGGACAGCTTTGGTACATGTGAGACTGGTGTATGGGCTGGTTAGGTGCAGGGCACAGTAACACAGACATACAAGTGCATTGGATGCACTGGAGTGATCCACCGTGAGGATTGACTTGTCTAGTCAACGAGTCAATCTCACATGCAAGAGGTTTGCATTGATCCTTAGACTTGAGGTATTCATGTCTAGATTTGATGATGGGTATGCTTTAATACAGTCTTACGTCTCTCCGTAATTGGGGGACTAAAACGACTGTCATTGGGCATGTCATAAGTCATATAGAGACATGGATGACCAATAGTAGGATTTGCCCCTTCCTTCAGAGGAAGCATGAGATCCACTCGGGGCGCCCCACCTTATTGGTGCATGACAGGAATGTGTGGCCACACTAGTTAAGTCATGACCAATGCATTGGATAATAAACTTGAGACTAATCCAATGAAAGGATATCAGTTCAGGCAAAGGGATCTAGAATGCATGGGAATCCTCGTTGCTTGTTAGGAGTTATTGCCATAATGACTTAAGTCCTATGACATGGGTAGTAGTGATGTGTTGCTAGATACCCCTCACTACTTATGATGTTTACATCATTGCCATCGTCATATGGATCCTACGGGGTCACACGCAATAGACTCTTGACGTTGCTTTAATCAGAAGCCTCTGGATCAAGTTATTGGATAACTTGGATCCATTTGGAAGATTTCATCAGCGCCAATGGGCCTGATGAGTTGGAAGAAAGTTATTGGAGCCAAACTTCATTTTTGGCAGGTTGACCCAAAATTGACCTTAATTGGTCACATTTGGATTAGGGTTGCATTGGATTGGATCCAATGGCTTAATCAACCCATGCCATGAAGTTTGGGCTAGCTCATTATCCAATGAGGCCCAATAATAAGTTGTCATGAAGAGGGAATTGGCTTAAAAGGGTATAATGGGGAGAAACCCAACCCCATTGGCGCCTAGGGGCATAATGGGGTGTGGGTGGCATAAGTTGCTTCCTTTGGAAGGAAGTGGCGCCTCCCCCTTCATCCCTTCATGGTATCTTGTCTCTATGGTAAGTATTGGGGCTGATATGGCTTGAGGACTCTTTTGGAAAGAGCTTGAGCGCATATGAGAAGTAGGGAGATGTTTATGGTAAAGTCTTGGAGACTTTCCTTATCTCATAAACCCTACATGCACTCAAACCCTTACCCTAGCCAAATACCTCTTGCATGTTGCGCCTAGCCCTTCTCCTTGGATGGAAAGAATGCCTCTAAGGCATGTCTTGGGCTGATATGGCTATTGGGCAAATAAGGATAGGTTGAATAAGGTTTATGGCAAAGTCTTGGAGACTTTCCTTACCACAAACCCCTCTCATCCTAGCCGCCCACTTGGCATGATCCTAGCCATTGCCCTAGCCGCCCCTTGTCCTATTAATAGGACCCTTGCCGCCCTCTCTTGTTGTTGTTGGTTCGATTCCTTGGAGGTGTGAACAAACATAGAGAGGTGTGAGCTAGGGCAAAGGGCGACAACATCAAGGTGGCGCAACCTTCCTCCTCTTTGTAGCCGCAAGCCTTCTTCTCCTTCTTCTCCTCTTGGCGCAACTTGGAGAAGGGCTTGGTGGCGACATCTCTTGGAGAGAATTGGAAGTTTAGGGTGGCGACAACTTGAGGGCTTGGAGCTCTCCTTCTTCCATCAAAGGCGCAAGCAAGTTCTTCTTGTTCTTCTTCTCATCTTCTTGGCGCAAGGATTCTTTGAGCTTGGTGGCGTCTTATTGCCACAAGCCCTCATCGTCCCTTGGCCATAGGCGCACCTTGGAGGTGGCGCAAGCAAAGAAGAAGAAGGAAGTACTTGGCGCATCATCTTCCTCCTCATCTCTTCTTGGCGCTTCTACCTTGGAGGTGGCGCAAGTTTTGAAGAGAGTGATAAGGCTTGATTCTCTTCCCGAGGCTAGCACTAAGCATGGAAGGGAGCAACGATCAAGGAGTCGACGCGTGGATACTTGTAGAGGACGAACGCTTGGGCGTCTTCAACTTGGCACCTTCATCCTAACAAGCAATAAAGGTACTAACCCTAACACATCCTTGTGTTCTCTCCCTCGCATGGATCCTTGGGACTGGAATGTGTTTCGGGTGTAATGCTTCTTCCGCTGCGTCCTGGGACTGCAAAATTTTAAATTACACTCGGCATTCCCTAACAGGGCTTTGCCCTTCTTCCCCTTCTTCTTGTTCCTGGAAGGAAACATCAAGACAGAGGTTGAAGGCTTTCCCTTTAGAGTCTCCTCTGTAGTCAAGAGCATATTCAGCAACTCTGCCAGAGTACAGTCGATCTTGTTCATATTAAAATTAATAATGAACGGATCAAAAGAGGCCGGGAGAGACTGCAGAATAATGTCTACAGCAAGCTCCTGATTGATGGTATGCCCCAGTTTCTCTAGAGCCTCTTTGTGCCCAATCATCTTGAGCACATGAGCTCCCACTGGACTCCCTTCAGCCAGTTTGCTCTGAAAGAAAAGCTTGGTCAAATTATAGCGCTCAGTCCTCGCCTGTGCAGCATATAGCATCTTGAGGTTTGCTATCATTTCTATAGCAGACATATCCTCATGCTGACGCTGCAGATGTGGCGTCATAGACGCTAGCATCAGGCAAGCGACATCAATGCTATCATTGACATGCTTTTCATAGGCATCCCGAACCGCCCTTGCGGCGTTCGGAGCGGGTTGAGGCGGTATAGCCGTCTCGAGGACATACAGTTTCCTCTCTGCCTTAAGAACAATCTTAAGGTGTCCGAACCAGTCTGAGAAGTTTGGCCCAGCAAACTTCTCCCTTTCCAGTAGGGATCGCACATTGAAGCTCATGGTGTTCGTTGCTGCAGGAATCTACAACAATGCAAGAACAGCAAGGTCAGTATCAATGTTTAGAATCAATCCAGGACTTAAGAAAGATTCTTTTCTCACTATTTTATCTGACTGAAAAATCCATTAAAACAGTCCGAAAGAGTAAGACTCTTTTAGTGAGATGGGATCCAGATTTCATACTTGGTCTCCGCGTCCCGCTCAGGCGAGATAAGTTGCACAGAGAGTACAAGCACTAATTTCTGGTAGGCAGTCCCTGCCAATCGCCAACCCGTGCGATTCCCCTTCATCTGGGCAATCCAGCAGACTGTGCCAACTGAGTTGGTACAACACAGTCTCTGATCCCACAGATGGCTGCCTCCATATAGCTAATATATGCCCCATATGTAGCCTACATGGTCAAGCTGACCTGACCTACTCCCTGGACCACCACGTGCTATGCTGAGCAACGAGAAGCGATAAATCCCTTCCCTGTAACACGCAGGTGTAATCCTGCACCGTCTGAAGATAGATGGGCGTGCCCACTGAGTGGGTACAACACGGCCCCAACGATAGTCAGAACAGTGAGGTTTCGCGTCAGAAGGCTTACGAGCTTGATATTAAGCGTTGGATTTTAACGGTCTTTTATCTTCTTAACTATCATGCAAACCCTATGGTGATAGCAGAAGATAAATAAATCATGCAAGTCTAATTATTTAAGCAATAAAAGAAAGCATGATGATCGTATGTGGTAAAAGCCCATTAACCCTAAGTAAGACCTTAATTTAACTTAAGTCTTCACTTGAGCTCTCCATGGGTCTTTTGCATCTCATCTGGCCCAACCCAGGGCCCAAGCGCCCACTGCAGCTCAGGTGCGCCCACCAGGTAAATGCGCCTGTCCCAGAGTCGAACCCTGGACCTCCCACCTGGTCAAGCCTCTGCTGCATGCGCCTCTGCCATGTGTGCTCTGTGCTCTTGTCTGATTAAATTACAATTTAATCTATCTAGACAAGTTTGACTCGCAGGTCAATTACACTTTATAAATTAAATGAAATGTGATGCGCAGATCACAAAAATTAATTTACAATTTATTAACCAGGCACGCAGGCCCCAGCATAGCACACATTAACACGGGCAGGCCACATAAGATTAAATAAACAAGCATATACTTACAATCAGCATGTGATCCATTATGAAAATAAAATTTTGAAAAACCCCATTGGCATCAATTTTATTTTTCCTTATGTGCCCTACCACCTTACAACGGTCCATTAATAGGGATCCACTCATCATGACTAGTCAGATCCACTGCCCTTGCATGCACCAAGTCCTAACTGACTTGAGTTGACCTAATGGTCAACTATGCATGCGCCAAGGGCTGAACAGCCTTCATGAGTTCTGGCAAGCGGGTGTGACCCCGGGCCTAACTCATGCGCGTTCACTGGTTGTCTCAACCAGACCTCGCTACACGCCCTTGATGCAGTCGACCTATAGCCACCTAATGCTTGCGCATAGGTGCCATCTGGTCGACCCATCTAGGCTGTCAGATGGTCTGATCAGACTAGTTGGATCTTAACTAGAGATGACTTCAACCCTACTAACCCGTCTAAGGGTTTATAGTAGGCGCCACTTAGATCTAATGTTAGTCGCGCATGTCATGAAGTTTTTGAGAAAAACAACAAAGCGCAAACAACCATGCGCTAATGAAACATATATCAAGTTTCGGCATGAATAACTTACTTGTAAATTTCGCATGTAATGAAGATCTAAGCATACAAGGATCACAAAAGGGTAAAGCAATCATAAAATATGCATAAAACGATGCTCTGATACCAATTGAAAGTCCCCTTAACAAAGGGGGCGAAACCCTAGATAGGCGCATATGGAGGTTTTCATGCAGCGGAAAGGGTTTCTAGGATCTTTCATATTATATGATCAACTTATAAACGATTGCAAATAAGAATCAAGGAATCGATTCTCACCAAAGCCATTGCTTGGATGGCGTCTAGGAAGAAGAGACTCAAGCGCTTCTCCTCCAAATGGTGCGCACACAAATGATGTCGCCTACTCCCTTAGTGCTCCTTGTGCTAGCAAGGTTCTAAGGAGTTCTTGTCGAGTGAAAGGGATGAGAAGATTTTTTTCTTCTTGGCTGAATCCTCACAAAGCTTCAAGGTGTCGCCACACACGAAAACGTCAAGAGGAATCTCGGGAAAGGCGAGAATAGAACTCACTTCTATTCGAACGTGAAGCGTGTCTCATGTGAAGATCATGGTTTCCAAAAATAGAAACCCACATACGCTTAAACGTTCACGCCAAGTGAACTAGTCGTTACACCCTCTCCCCTTGAACCATGTGCTCACGTGATGAGCTGGTTCATTTTGATTTGGTTCAAAAACCAATCAAGCCAAGCCTTTAGTCCAGATCAAATTAAACCCTAAGGTTCCAGATCTAACCGTTCATCTCTTGATGCACCCTGATCTCACCGATCTAGCATCCATTCTCTCGATCGAAGCTTACCGATCTCAAGTCCTAATCAATCAAACATGATCAGACCAGATCTCACTCACAATCAGAGATTAAATCCCTTTAAACTGAACCCTGACAATTCAGTCCACACGATCTCACTTAAGTAAGCCATATCATCAAATTGTGCGACCCTGAGGGTTTCCTTTAAATGTCGGTAACGATAACTTATGTTATCACGATCAGTGAGGGGTATCTAGCAACACATCACTGTCTCCCGATATAAAGGAAAGAGTCTTCCAAGACTACACCCAAACCACAGCACAAGTGTGAATCCATTTCACGAGGCATACATGTTTCCTTTGCCACTGGATGTTCTTATTGGACAAGCGTGTCAAGCCTGTAGCTCCAATATGATGAGCATGATTAGATCAGATGATCATAGTCACCTGGGTATGCTTTCTCAATCATCTCATTCGAGGGGGCCCCTTTAGAACATCACACTCCAATCAAGGAGACGGCAATCCTATATCTATCACTAGTGCCCTAACCTGACTCATGATCATTATCCAAGATAGTCTATAACCATTATGTTTCAAATGATATTGAACTACCTCAAAACAATGACAATCATCATTTAGAAACACAAGTGATCTCAAGTCAGAGGACATGTGCCACTTGTTGCAAACAAGGATTATTCACATTGTGACAAGCAATTGAATATCCTAGTAGGGTCTGTCCAGTACATCCAATGTACCCATGAGTCTACATCTTATTCCATGCTCGAAGCATCCTATAAGATTAGAACACATATTAGTCTCCATCATATCAAGGCTGTCTCATGTTCACCAAGATATCTCGACTAAGGACATATAGCATGTCAGCCTAGCTGAACAGCATTGAGACATTATTCAGAAGCACACTTATTGCAGCAGACAATGTAACAAACTGAATAACAACCATCGCCTTTATAAACATAAGAGTTTATACATGATACTGATAGAATCCCAAGGCCTCAAACATTAGCCTTAAGGGCATACCCCAACAAGGGCTACGCGTTAAAAGGCTACCACACTTGATATTTTAATTGAGGTTTTTTGTTTAAGGTCTCATCATCTCAGTTTTATCTTATGTCTATCATTACAGGCATGCAATCCTATGGTGATAACATAACGGTAAAACATTTCAGGCATGCTTCTGCAGATAGCAGTAAAGAATGATGTGATCATATCCTATACAAGACATTCAACCAATCCATGCCATGAAATAGGTTCAACTCTTGTCCTAGAACTCAAGCCCCAAAAACTAGACCAAGCCTAGCCGACCTCTAGCTTGAACTTCAAGGTTGGCTCCAAGGTCCTTCTCTCATGGTTTAGCTCTCAAACCGTAGAGGAATACTTTCAAAGTTCCTATAGGTTCGGCCAATGTCATGGTCTTGCGCCACTAAGCAGGCTTACGCCTCTTGCTTGTTGCACCACCATCCAAGATATACATGCGCTAAGTTCCAAGTACATGCGCCACCCTAATCTTCTTCTTAGTCAAAAGCAAAAAGAAAAGCGGCACGTAGGCCTCACGAGGATACATCGCAGGCATGCATAAGGGGGGCTTGACTAATGACCACAACATCATGCACAATCAAGGTATTTACTCATGCAATTCAACATGCTCATGAAAAACATAAAATCTGAAATTTTACTTTTTCATAAAACTAGTCTCTTTTTCTCATCTTCTTCTCACAAATCTTTTGGTTTATTGCGATTTATTTTTCATGATGATTTCAGAGATCCTTTCGGCTGGCAATTTTGTCAAATCAAGAGACTTGGCCAGTTCGAAGACACAATGCCCGTCCTACTTGACAAAATTACGTACGCCTTTGATCTTTAAATCAAACAAGAAAAATAGTCCAAAAATTCCAAAATAGATTGAGAGGATGATAGAAACAAGAAACCTCAATTTTTCCTACTTAGAAAAATTGTTTGCCATGCATCATGCTATTTACGAAAATAGAGATATGGCATGTGAGCATGAAAGAAAAGCATAAAACATCATTCGAGTCTTGCAAGTCGCTCTGATACCACTGTTGGGAAACCCCGGGGACATTTTACAATTTTTAGAGTCATGGACATACATTTTACACAGCGGAAGAATGTCCCCAAAACAGACCGGTCCCAAAAACCCAGTGAAGATCGCAAGCAAGGGAGTCGACACGATGAGTTAGGAAATACCTTAAGAGCAATGTAGAGCGATGCCGATGCAGGCGCCCAAGTGTGCGCCCTCTGCAGTCTCACACACACGGATCTCTTGAGTTCTCTTCTTCCACGCCCGGTGCTAGCCTCGGGAAGAAGATCCAAGCCTTAGGGAGATGCTCTATTTCACTTGCGCCACCAAGAGAGATGATGTGCCAAGAGAGGAAGGAAGACTACCCAAACCGCCAAGCACTAAAGTTCCTTGCGCCAAGAGGAAAGGAGGAAGAGGCTTGCAGTTATGGAAGAAGGAAGATGCGCCCTTGCTCCTAGCACTCGCCCCTCTTCTTGTGTTCACGCCTTCAAGGATTGATCATTCTTTGAGGGCTCGGCTAGGTGCTCTTTTATAGGGCAAGAGGCGATTTATGAAAGGCTAGGATGAAGACAAGTGGGCGGCTAGGATGAGAAGGTTTGAGACAAGGAAAGTCTCCAAGACATTTCCATAATTCTCATTCAACCATTCCTTTTAGAGCCCATGTCCTTCTATGTGCGCCAAGGCCTTGCCTTGCGCCCCAAGTAATGCCATAGAGGCATTCATACCATAAGGGATTAAGGGGGGAGGCGCCAATTGCTTCCTTATGAGGCAAATTGCGCCACTTCTCCCCATTATGCCCATAGGCGCCTAGGGGAGAAGATTTGTCCCCATTATACCCCTTTAGCCTTTCTTCTCTTCATGACAACTCATTATTGGGCCTCATTGGATAATGAGCTAGCTCAAACTTCATTACATGGGTTGATTAAGCACTTGGATCCAATCCAATGCAACCCTAATCCAAATGTGACCAACGATGGTCAAATACGGGTCAACCTGCCATAAATGAAGTTTGGCTCCAATAATATTCTTCCATCTCATCAGGCCCATTGGCGCTGATGAAATCTCCCAATTAGATCTGAGTTATCCAATAACTCGATCATAAGGCTTCCCGATCAATACGAGAACTCAAGTATCAAGGTGTGCGACCTTGTAGGTTCCTCTGACGCTAGCAGTGCTGACCAAAGGTCATCACAAGCAGTGAGTGGCACCTAGCAGTGCATCACTGCTGCCCAGGTCATTGGAATGGATATCGACATCGACATCCCCATCATCGCAACTAGGTATAGATGCATTACAGTCTCTTTGCCGAACTAATATCCGATTGGACAAGTGTGTCACCACTTATTTTCATCCAATCACATGGCTATGACTAAATCAAGTTCTTACCTGGGTATGGCCATACACTTTCAGTCATAGAACCATAGAGGAGCTCCATGGATATCATACTTCCCTAGGGAAGGGGCAAATCCTATGTCTGTCCATTGATCTTCTCATATGGGTCGTGACATGCTCAATGACAACCGTTATAACCTCTCAACTATGGCAAGGTGTTAGGTTGTATCAAAGAAAGTCCCTAACCATATAGAATGATCAATGACCTCAAGTCAAGGGATCAATGCATCTCCTGTCACTTATGAGGATAACTCATGACACCATAGCCTCATAGCGGGTTTATCCAGTATATCCTCCAATGATATACCCATGTGTCTGCGTTAGCACCACGTGCCTATCCAGCCCACATACCAGTCTCTCAAGTACCAGAGCTGTCCCATATCCACTCAGGTACATCGACTGGGGATGATTATTTGAGCACAGATCCAATCTGTCTCCAGGGACATTATCATGTAGGTACACAATCGCAGGTGTAGACAAACAATGATAACGACAATGCCAGAATAATATATAAATATCAATGTCAAGTAGTACATAAGTTGACCAAAACTAGGTCCTAGGGCATATTCACCAACAGATGCCTATGTGGGCCAAGGTCATTGCGCCTTGCAGCGATGCGAAGGTCTTGCTCGATGTCTCGAGCGCGCTGAAAAGTCTGGTCAAGGGTCTCCGATCCATAAGCGGGTAAGGCTCGGCGGATATCCACAAAGAGCCCATTCTTGAATTTCGACAAAACTAACTCGGGGTCCTCTTGCAAATTGCAACGGAGTTGCAACATCTCGAATGTGAGTCGGTACTCCTCGATAGTTCCTAACCCTTGGTGTAGGCTAATATACCGATCAAGAAGGCGCTGCCTATACGAAGGGGGTACATAATGCTCGCGGAGGCGATACCGCACCTTCGCCCACTCAGTGATCGGGGGAAGAGCCTGCTGCGCGTTTTGGCACTCCACGTTTTCCCAATGTAAACATGCAGGCCCCTCATGTAAGGTGCGCACATACCAAACCCGTGAGTGCGGAGGCCAATCGCTAAGGTCAAAATACGCGTCAACAGACGCGACCCAATCTAAGAATTGTGTGGGGTCAAGACCACCTGTGAATGGTGCAGGGGTGTTACGAATGAAACGACGGAAATCATCGTCCACCCGAGGGCGCTCAATGCGGGTTTGGGCGGGGGTTCGAGGTGCGGCCCAAGCGTGACCAAAACGACCACCGGGCTGAGGCCCTTATGCGGCCCAAACGTCATCCTCATCGAGGGGATCATCGCCATGACTCGGGTTCCAAGGGATTTCATGAGGTCGCGGGTGGCCCCATTCATCCTCATGGGCGTGCCGCCACGTGGGTACGGCCAACGGGGGTAACTCTCTAGTGGGGGCTAGGTGTGCGGACACCGAAGGGTTTACCGAGCTTGGGCGCTCATGCTCCGTGGGTCTAGAGCGACTAAGGAGGGGTTGGATTCCAGCCAAGATCTGCTAGACCGTGGCATTGGTGCTAGCTTGTTGGGCTTCCACGCGTGCAGACAGCGCCTCAAGCTTGGCATCGATTCGCGCCTCAAGCACAGCCATAGATTCTAGACGGGAATTAGCCCCTTCCGAAGGCTGGACCGACTCTTGTATCTCAGTAATGGTTTCGGGGTATTGGGACGACATGATTTGTGACCGTGTAGTCACCATGCACAAACAAGGGAGACGCAACTAATGCAAAATGCAGAAACTCAGAAAAATGCAGAAATATGCAATGCAAAGGGGCAGATCGTGCGACGATAAGAATCGATCGCGTAACACCCTCTGATACTAGAACTGAGGTAGCGACTAATAGGTGAGGGGGTCCTTAAGCCAAACTCTAGGGTTTTACACAATGCACGATAAAACGTGGGAGGGTTGTGAGGCGAGGGAAGAGAAAATGCGTCGGAAAGGTGCAGGGAAACCGATAGAAAACACGACGAAAATAGTGACGATTTCGTTCAAGGAAACACAAATGCAAATGAAAGGAACACCGAAAGGGTGGGATTTACTTTAAAACCGAAGAGGAAACAACTTGGAATCGAAGAGACATCTTCGACCCGAACAACGACGAAGGCGAGGCTCCGGCTCGTCTTCACACAATGCTGGCGACTCCTAAGCTCACTAGGAGAACTCTCTACACCCAAGAGAACTAAAGAAGGATGCTGGCCAACCCCTCTCTTTTGTCCAAGATACTGGAACAAGAGAATAAGGTGCATCTTCTTGAAAGACCTCCATCCCAGCCCAGTGTGTATTTCACTAATGATTGGGAGTGGAATGTCTATCTTGAACATTGTGAAGATAACGAACAGTACACTGCTCTTGTCTTAGAGTGCATGACCCCAGAGGTCAAGGTTGAATGTGATGAGATGGGGATTTATGATCTAATCATACATCTCAAAGGTCTCTTCACACCATGCTCTATAGACAATGATCAGGAGAGTTCTGTTGGATCTTCAGAGTGTATGCCTGAATCTGAGAATGACCATGGTTCTGTATCTTCGAAGCTAATACTTCAGAAGACTGGGAATGCATGGGTATTTCGAAGAGGATTAATGGCCAAGAAGAGCATGGCAAAGAAGAAGGGATGTAATCCATCCGCTTCAGGTATTGTGTTACCGAGGTCTTTTGTCTACTTCTTATTCATGGGTACTGGGTACCGTATGTGAGGCTCACATATGTTTTACATGTGCAGGAGCTTAAAAGAAGTAGGACAAAGAGGCATGATGGGATCGACTCTCGGGTCAGGGACGGAGCATTGGATGCTGCTGTTGATATCATCTCACTGCCTTGAAGACTTTGTATAGAACTTTGCTATTATGTATCAGCTTATGTATTAGAACATCATTCCTTTTGGAAAGGACTTCAGTTTGAAATAATAAATAATATTTTTCTTTAATCTGAGATGTTCTATTGAAGTGATACAGTTGACAATAGTTTATGGTTCTACATGTGACACAAGATCAGATCTAATGATTCAATAAACATCCTCTTATAGCATTGTCTCTTGAACCATAGAACAATGGTCACATCCAAAGGTCCATGGACTATTGGGATCATTATCCTTTCAGGATTATGATACATGTGAGCCTAGTCCAAAGGAACAATGTGACAGATGCTGCCTTCACCGTAGAGGGTGGAAGGACTATTGGCTTGTTGGATCTAATACACAAAAATGTAAATGGACCCATGTAAACAAGCACTAAGAGGAGTTATATACTTCATTAGGTGTGGGTATGCCTTACGCAACCCAAGAACTTTGGAAAAATCCAAGAAGTTCACAAATGAAGTATTGAGTCAAATTGAAGGATCTATTAAAGCACCTTGATTGGATCAAGATGATTAGTGGAGAATTTGATGACTGTCCTAAGAAGTGTGGAGTTATCTCACAGCTTTCTTAGTACACCACTGTGTGGTGAATTTCAAAGAAAGATAAAGGAACACATTGGATGTGGTTCCATCTTTGAATAGTCATGCAAATATACTACTATGATGCCATGCAAACAGATGTACTGCAACTCCATAAGAAAATGTCTAAATTAGCTTTTGAGTTGCGAACTGCAAATATCCCATTTCTTCAATGGAATTGGGAATGTAATGTGCAGTGATTCAAAAGTATGTGTTTGTGGTGCACTGTAGAGTGCCAATTCTATCCCAAGGAGAACAAAATATTTGTTGCTCAAACTGCTGTCTCTCTTGAGAAAGTATTTCTTTTGAAAGAAGCTAGTGGGAGTAAATTTGATTTGGACAAAGTCCAGAATCAACCACAATATAATTAGACACAGATGGAGAGTAAAATCTCACATACAGGTTGAAAGTCAACCTGAGGTTCAAGTAACACAAGAACCACATAAGTCTGGATCGATTCGATATGCTGGGCATGACGAATTTTTCATCAAGAATGAACCTAAGACTTATGAGGAAATGGAAGCGGTCGGTGGACCAGATTCCAAGAAATGGCTAAGGGCCATGAAAACCATAATGGACTCCATGTCTGCTAATCAAGTCTGGGACTTGGATAAGCTGCCAAAGGGGTAATTCCCACAGGCTATAAATAAATCTTCTAGGAAGATAGACATGGAAGGTAACATTGTTACCTTAAAAGGCAAGCTAGTGAGCAATAATTTCAGGCAAATCCACTGGGTGGATAATGATGAAATTTTCACCAATAGCTGAGCTTTAAGTCCATTAGGGATCTGCTTGTTATAATTGCATGATCAATTATGGCATATCTATAAGGAAATAGCTAGAAGGTTTTCATATCAAGGCCATAAAGATATGCATGGTGTTATGCAAGCATGTTTGAAATAGTCTGTGTTTACAAGAAGATCAGTGGGAGCACCTTAATAGTATTTCTTGTTCTAGATGATTGATGATATTCTCCTCACATGGAATGACATCTCAGCTCTTCACATGGTGAAGAAAAGGTTTGATATGTATTTCGAGAAGAATGATCTAGGGAATGATGCCAACATCCTAGGCATGAGGATCTATAGATAGAGATCCAAGAAAGTCATTGCCCTTTAGTCGATCTATGTTCATCCAAGAGTTTCTGGAGAAATTTATATTGGATGATTCCAAATATTGATATCTTCCAAGAAGATATGGTCTGACTCTCTCAAGGATGTTATGTCATATGACACAGCTGTAGAGTAATAACATGGGTCTAAAGTCCTGATACATGGTATGTAGGATGGATCATGTTTTGAATAATATACTCAAGACCATTTGTGGCAAATGCTTGGAGCATAGCCAGCAAGTTTCAATCAGATCTTAGTGTTTAACACTAGATAGCTGTGAAAGCAATCCTTATATATATACTTGAGAAGTATAAAGAATTGGAGTCTAGTCTATGATAGACAAGAAAGAATTTTGTGTACAGGGGTACACTGACACTTCGTTTCAGTCTAGTGACTATTGATCACAGCCAGGATTTGCGCTTTGCCTTATTATGGTGTTGTGTGCTGAAAGAGCATTATGCAAACCAAAGTGGCAAGATTCTACAAATAAGACTGAGTACATTGCAGCTCCTTGTGGCAGCCAAGGAGGCAGCTTCATTCATTTGAACTTGATCTAGTTCATAGTGCTTGATGGTCCAGTATAGTTCTTACTGGGACCATAGCATAAGAGAAGGAACTTAATGTTCAAGTATGTACTGCAGCATATCATCTGATCTTAGAGATCATGGATAAGGATGATGATCAAATTTGTTAAAATAAACACAGATAGCAATCTGGAAAAACCCACTGACCTAGCCTCTGGCGCAGCGGAAGCTAAATGGGTCATACTAGAGACATTGGAACTGACTAAACACCAATTGTCCTTGGTCTTAGTGCAAGTGGGAGATTGTTGGTGTATATGCCCTAAAGACCAATGTATGGACATGGTCAGGCATTATTTGAATGTACTTTGATAGAACTATTACTCTTTATATAGGCATGGTCGTTATTATGCAGACTTCTCTACCTGCGTTGATGTATTGAGTTGCATAAATAATGTCCCAGGAGTTTGGATTGGATCCATTGTCATAAGCTATCCCCAGACAAGGTACCTTAGCAGATATGAGACAGCTTTGGTACATGTGAGACTGGTGTATGGGCTGGTTAGGTGCGGGGCACAGTAACGTAGACATACAGGTGCATTGGATGCACTGGAGTGATCCACCGTGAGGATTGACTTGTCTAGTCAACAAGTCAATCTCACATGCAAGAGGTGTGCATTGATCCTTAGACTTGAGGTATTCATGTCTAGATTTGATGATGGGTATGCTTTAATACAGTCTTACGTCTCTCCGTAATTGGGAGATCAAAATGACTGTCATTGGGCATGTCATAAGTCATGTAGAGACATGGATGACCAATAGTAGGATTTGCCCCTTCCTTATTGGAAGCATGATATCCACTCGGGGCGCCCCACCTTATTGGTGCATGTTAGGAAAGTGTGGCCACACTTGTTGAGTCATGACCAATGCATTGGATAATAAACTTGAGACTAATCCAATGGCAGGATATCAGCTTAGGCAAAGGGATCTATAATGCAATGGGAATCCTCGTTGCTTGTTAGGAGTTGTTGCCATAATGACTTAAGTCCTATGACATGGGTAGTAGTGATGTGTTGCTAGATACCCCTCACTATTTATGATGTTTACATCGTTGCCATCGTCATATGGATCCTACGGGGTCACACGCAATAGACTCTTGACGTTACTTTAATTAGAAGCCTTAGGATCAAGTTATTGGATAACTTGGATCCATTTGGAAGATTTCATCAACGCCAATGGGCCTGATGAGTTAGAAGAAAGTTATTGGGGGCCAAACTTCATTTTTGGCAGGTTGACCCGAAATTGACCTAGATTGGTCACATTTGGATTAGGGTTGCATTGGATTGGATCCAATGGCTTAATCAACCTATGCCATGAAGTTTGGGCTAGCTCATTATCCAATGAGGCCCAATTATAAGTTGTCATGAAGAGAGAATTGGCTTAGAAGGGTATAATGGGGAGAAACCCAACCCCATTGGCGCCTAGGGGCATAATGGGTGAAGGTAGCATAAAGTGCTTCCTTTGGAAGGAAGTGGCGCCTCCCCCTTCATCCTTTGATGGTATCTTGCCTCTATGGTAAGTATGGGGGCTGATTGTTGGGGTATGCCCTTAAGGCTAATGTTTGAGGCCTTGGGATTGTAACAGTATCATGTATAAACTCTTATGTTTATAAAGGCAATGGTTGTTATTCAGTTTGTTATATTATCTGCTGCAATACATATACTTCTGAATAATGTCTCAATGCTGTTCAGCTGGGCTGACATGCAGTAAAGTCCTTAGTCGATATATCTTGGCGAACATGAGACAGCCTTGATATGATTGAGACTAATATGTGTTCTAATCTTATAGGATGCTTTGAGCATGGAATAAGATGTAGACTCATGGGTACATTGGATGTACTGGACAGACCCTACTAGGATATTCAATTGCTTGTCACAATGTGAATAATCCTTGATTGCAACAAGTGGCACATTTCCTCTGACTTGAGATCACTTGTGTTTCTAAATGATGATTGTCATTGTTTTGAGGTAGTTCAATATCATTTGAAACATAATGGTTATAGACTATCTTGGATGGTGAGCTTGAGTCAGGTTAGGGCACTAGTGATAGATAAAGGATTGTCGTCTCCTTAATTGGAGTGTGATGTTCTAAAGGGGCCCCCCTCTGTATGAGATGATTGAGAAAGTGTATGGCCATACCCAGGTGACAGTGTTCATCTGATCTAATCATGCTCATCATATTGGAGCTACAAGCTTGACACGCTTGTCCAATAAGAACATCCAGTGGCAAAGGAAATTTGCATGCCTTGTGAATTGGATTCACACTTGTGCTGTGGTTTGGGTGTAGTCTTGGAAGACTCTTTCCTTTATATCGGGAGACAGTGATGTGTTGCTAGATACCCCTCACTGATCGTGATAACGTAAGTTATCGTTACCGACATTTAAAGGAAACCCTTAGGGTCGCACAATTTGATGATATGGCTTACTTAAGTCAGATCGTGTGGACTGAATTGTTTGGGTTCAGTTTAAAGGGATTTAGTCTCTGATTGTAAGTGAGATCTAGTCTGATCATGTTTGATTGATTAGGGCTTGAGATCGGTAAGCTTCGATTGAGAGAATATATGCTAGATCAGTGAGATCAGGAGCATCAAGAGATCAATGGTCAGATCTTAAGCCTTAGGGGTTTATTATAATCTGGACTAATTGCTTGGTTTATTTGGTTATTGAACCAAATCGATTTGAACCAGCTCATTGGATGAGCGTATGGTTCAAGTTGGCATTTGCGATTGGGGTCACTTGAACGTTGAGATGGTTTTGCTATTTTTAGATAGCATGTCACAACGTGACCACATCTCTCTCACGTCGCCCCTCTCTCGCCCTCTTGTCGCCGTTTTGCCTTTGGCTCTTCACACATTCGTGTGAAAAAAAAAGGTGGTAGACGAAAGAAGAAAAAAAATCGCCAAGCAAGGAAAGCTCTCTCTTCCCTTCAAACGATCAAAGACACCTTGGACGATCCTTGCTAGCACAAGGGACGACAAGAAGGAGCAAGCCGTTGATCATCTTGTGTGTGACGATTTGGAGGAGACCTCTTTTGTTCTCTTGCTTCCAAGGCGCCATCTAGAAATGGCCATGGTATGAATCGCATTCTTTCTTGCATTCAAAAGTTTTAATGTTGATCATAATACATGCATCGATCCCATGAAACCCTAGTATCCGCTGCCCATGTTTTGTATGCGCCACTTTAGGGTTTCGGCCCCCCTTATTGAAAGGGGACTTTCAATTGGTATCAGAGCCAGGTTTTATGCATCGTTTTATGATTGCTTAATGCTTGGTCTTCATGTTTGATCCATACTTGCGCATATGCTTAGATCTAGATGACATGCGAAACTAACATACATCTTAGTATATGTTTTTGTTGGCGCATGTATGTTGGCGCATCTATGTTTTCTTCAAAACTTCTTCTCATGCGCGACTCTCATTAGATCTAAGAGGCGCCTGCTTTAAACCCTTAGACGGGTTATTAGGGTTGAAGTCATCCCCTAGGTTAGATCCAAACAGTCTGATCAGATCATCTGACAGCCTTGATGGGTCGACCAGATAGCATCTGTGCGTAAGCACGAGATGGCTATAGGTCGACTGCAGACAGGCGTGTAGCAATGTCTGATTGAGACGACTAGTGAACACACATGAGTTAGGCCCGGGGTCACACCCGCTTGCCAGAACTCATGAGGGTTGTTCAGCACTGGCGCATGCATGGTTGACCATTAGGTCGACTCAAGTCAGTTACGACTTGGTGCATGCAAGGGCAATGGATCTGACTAGGTCAGATGAGTGGATCCCTTGTAATGGACCGTTGTAAGGTAGTAGGGCCAATAAGGAAAATTAAAATTGATGCCAATGGGGTTTTCGAAATTTTATTTTCTTATGTTGGATCGCATGATGTTTGTAAGCATATGTTTGTTTATTTAATCTTGTGTGGGCTGCCCATGTTTAATGTGTGCTGTGCTGGGGCCTGCGTGCCTGGAATTTAAATGTAAATAAATATTTTTATTGTGATCTGCGCATCACTTTTCATTTAAATTATAAAGTGTAATTGACCTGCGAGTCAATCTTGTCTAGATAGATTAATTTGTAAATTAATCAGACAAGAGCACAGAGCACACTTGGCAGAGGCGCTTGCAGCAGAGGCTTGACCAGGTGGGAGGTCCAGGGTTCGACTCTGGGACCAGGCGCATTTTCCCTGGTAGGCGCACCTGAGCTGCAGATGGCGCTTGGGCCTTGGTTTGGGCGAGATGAGCAGCAAAAGACCCATGAAGAAAAGCAAGTGAAGACTTAAGTTTAATTTAAGGTCTAACTTAGGCTTAATGGGCTTTTACCACATAAGATCAGCATGCTTTCTATTTATTGCTTTTATAATTAGAATTGCATGAGTTTATCTTCTGCTATCACCATAGGAATTGCATGATAGTCAAGAAGATAAAAGACCGTTAAAATCCAACGCTAAAATATCAAGCTCGTAAGCCTTCTGACGCGAAACCTCACTGTTCTGATTATCGTTGGAGCCGTGTTGTACCCACTCAGTGGGCACGTCCATCTATCTTCAGACGGTGCGGGATTACACCTGCGTGTTACAGAGAAGGGATTTATCGCTTCTCATTGCTCAGCATAGCACGTGGTGGTCCAGGGAGTAGGTCGGGTCAGCTTGACCATGTAGGCTACATATGTGGCGCATATGGTAGCACATGGAGGCAGCCATCTGTGGGATCAGAGACTGTGTTGTACCAACTCAGTTGGCACAGTCAGCTGGATTGCCCAGATGAAGGGGAATCGCACGGGTTGGCGATTGGCTGGGACAGCCTACCAGAGACTAGTGCTTGTACTCTCTGTGCATCTTATCTCGCCTGAGCGGGACGCGGAGACCAAGTATGAAATCTGGATCCCATCTCACTAAAAGAGTTATACTCTTTCGGGCTGTTTTTGCTGGATTTTTCAGCCAGATAAAATAGTGAGAAAAGAATCTTTCTTAAGTCCTGGATTGATTCTGAACATTGATACTGACCTTGCTGTTCTTGCATTGTTGTAGATTCCTGCAGCAACGAACACCATGAGCTTCAATGTGCGATCCCTATTGGAAAGGGAGAAGTTTGCTGGGCCGAACTACTCAGACTGGTACGGACACCTTAAGATTGTTCTTAAGGCAGAGAGGAAACTGTATGTCCTCGAGACGGCTATACCGCCTCAGCCCGCTCCGAACGCCGCAAGGGCGGTTCGGGATGCCTATGAAAAGCATGTCAATGATAGCATTGATGTCGCTTGCCTGATGCTAGCATCTATGACGCCACCGCTGCAGCGTCAGCATGAGGATATGTCTGCTATACAAATTATAGCAAACCTCAAGATGCTGTATGCTGCGCAGGCGAGGACTGAGCGCTATAATTTGACTAAACTGTTCTTTCAGAGCAAACTGGCTGAAGGGAGCCCAGTGGGAGCTCACGTGCTCAAGATGATTGGGCACAAGGAGGCTCTAGAGAAACTGGGGCATACCATCAATCAGGAGCTTGCTGTAGACATTATTCTGCAGTCTCTCCCGCCCTCTTTCGATGCGTTCATCATTAACTTTAATATGAACAAAATCGATTGTACTCCGGCAGAGCTACTGAATATGCTCTTGACTACTGAGGAGACTCTGAAGGGAAAGCCTTCAACCTCTGTCTTGATGTTTCCTTCAAGGAACAAGAAGAAGGGGAAGAAGGGCAAGACCCCTGTCAAGAGCTACAGCAAGGCTCTGAAGCAAAAGGTCAAGCGGTCGAAGGAATACAGATGTTTCCACTGTGGCCAGCTGGGTCACTGGAAAAAGGACTGTAAAGCGCTCCAAGGAGACAAGAGGGGAAGCATCGCTTCTGGCTCAGGTATATACGTGACGGAAGTCATGGTTTCATCTTCTTCTATTTCATGGGTGTTGGACACTGCATGTGGAGTTCACATTTGTTCAAATGTACAGGAACTCAAGAGAAGAAGACAGGTGGGACAGCATGAGGTGGACCTACGAGTTGGAAACGGGGCACGGGTTGCTGCTGTTGCTGTAGGAGACTATTTCATCTCTTTACCATCTGGACTTGTATTGGAACTAGACAATTGTTACTTTGTTCCCAGCATTACTAAAAATATTATCTCCATTCATGCTCTTGTCAGGAAGGGGTTTTCCTTTGAATGCAATATTTCAAAGTGTATTCTTTCTTTAGATAATATTGTTTATGCTACTGGTTCAATTAACAATGGGTTATTCATGTTGGACATGGAATGTTCTATACACAATATTGATAATAAGAAAGCCAAATATGCTGATGACAGCACCTTGCTATGGCATAGTCGTTTAGGTCATATTAACAAGAAACGCATTAAGCGGTTGCATGATTATGGACTGCTGGGATCATTCTCCTATGAGGAGATTGATACATGCAAAGCTTGTTTGATGGGCAAAATGACGAAGTCGCCTTTTCCTCATAAAGGTCAAAGGACTTCGGGTTTACTTGACCTTATACATAGTGATGTGTGTGGGCCTTTTAGTAAACATGCCAGAGGTGGCTATCAGTACTTCATTACCTTCACTGATGATTTCAGTAGATATGGGTATGTCTATCTTATGAGACATAAAAGTGAATCTTTTGACAAGTTCAAAGAGTTCAAGAATGAAGTACAGAATCAGCTTGGCCGAAATATCAAGGCACTTCGTTCTGATCGAGGTGGAGAATACCTAAGTCGAGAGTTTACTGACTATCTGAAGGAGTGTGGGATTATCTCACAGCTCACTCTGCCAGGAACACCGCAATGGAATGGTGTGTCCGAGAGGAGAAATAGAACGTTACTTGATATGGTTCGTTCTATGATGAGTCAGGCTACTCTACCTTACTCCTTTTGGGGATTTGCACTGGAGACAGCTGCAAAGGTACTAAACCGAGTGCCATCCAAGGCAGTTTCAAAGACCCCATATGAATTATGGTATGGGAAACAGCCTAGCTTGACATTTATCAGGATCTGGGGCTGCGAGGCTTATGTCAAAAAGCTCGCCTCTGGAAAACTAGAGAGCAGATCTGAGAAATGTATCTTTGTCGGTTACCCTAAGGAAACTAAGGGTTATTATTTCTACGATTCCAAAGAGAACAAGGTGTTTGTTGCTCGGACGGCCATATTTCTTGAGAAGGAGTTTCTTCTGCAAGAGGCCAGTGGGAGAGAAATAAAGCTGGATGAGAATCCAGAGGAAGGACAAAGTGGTCAAGCACAGTTGGATGAGCCTGAGCCGGTAGAACAGGTTACTGAACAACCTGAGGCTCAGATATCACGGGAACCGCGAAGATCGGGAAGGATCCGTCGACAGCCTGAGCGCTATGACGGAGTCTACATCATTGATAATGATGAACCCCTCACTTATGCGGATGCGGTCAGTGGACCGGATTCAGCGAGATGGCTTGAAGCTATGCGCGCCGAGATGGACTCCATGTCAGATAACCAAGTCTGGGATTTGGTTGATCCGCCTCCGGGAGTTATCCCTATAGGCTGTAAATGGATCTTCAAGAAGAAGATTGACATGGATGGTAACGTGGTTACCTATAAAGGCAGGCTAGTTGCGAAAGGTTTCAAACAAATCTACGGGATAGATTATGATGAAACTTTCTCACCTGTAGCTATGTTTAAGTCTATTCGGATTCTTTTCGCGATAGCAGCATATTATGATTATGAGATCTGGCAAATGGATGTGAAGACAGCTTTCCTTAATGAAAATCTGGATGAGGATGTGTATATGACACAACCAGAAGGTTTCACTAATCCATCAGATCGTCATAAAATATGCAAGTTAAAGAAGTCTATTTATGGACTTAAACAAGCATCGAGAAGCTGGAATATTCGTTTTGATGAATCAATCTCTGAATTTGGTTTCATCAAGAACGAGGATGACCCGTGTGTATATAAGAGGTTTAGTGGGAGCGTGATTACTTTCCTAGTCCTCTACGTCGATGATATCTTGATCATTGGAAACGATATTCCTGAAATGCATGCGGTTAAAGCATGGTTGAGAAAATGTTTCCAGATGAAAGATTTAGGAGAAGCAGCCTATGTATTAGGTGTGAAGATCTACAGGGATAGATCTAAGAGGCTTCTCGGGCTGTGCCAGAGTACTTACATCGATAAAGTCCTGGAGAGATTTCATTTAGAGAATTCTAAAAGAGGATATCTTCCAGTCAGACATGGTCTGAATCTTTCGAAGAGTCAGTGTCCACAAACACAGACTGAGAAAGATGAAATGGACAATACGCCTTATGCTTCGGCTATTGGATCCATTATGTATGCGATGTTGTGTACTCGCCCAGACGTCGCTTACGGGTTAAGCGTGACCAGTCGGTTCCAAAGTAATCCAGGTATGGCGCACTGGATTGCAGTCAAGAACATTTTAAAATATCTTCGGAGGACCAAAGATATGTTCTTGGTGTATGGTGGTCAGGAAGAACTCAGTATAGAAGGATATACTGACGCTTCGTTCCAGTCTGACCAGGATGATTTCCGATCGCAATCAGGCTATGTTTTTAGCTTGAATGGAGGAGCAGTGCTGTGGAAAAGTTTCAAACAGTCAATCGTTGCTGATTCCACAACAGAAGCCGAGTATGTTGCAGCCTCGGAAGCATCCAAGGAGGCAGTGTGGATTCGTAAGTTCGTTCAAGAACTTGGTGTTGTTCCTTCGAGTGCAGATCCTTTGGTTATCTTCTGTGATAACACAGGAGCAATTGCACAAGCAAAGGAACCACGGTCGCACCAGAAGTCCAAGCACATACAGAGACGGTTTCACTTGATCAGGGAGATCATAGATCGTGGCGAGATCAAAGTCTGCAAGGTTCATACAGATGACAATCTGGCAGACCCGCTTACCAAGCCTCTGGCGCAGCAGAAGCATGAGAAGCACTGTAATAATATGGGTTTGAGATTTCTCAACCATTAGATTAAGTGCAAGTGGGAGATTGTTGGGGTATGCCCTTAAGGCTAATGTTTGAGGCCTTGGGATTGTAACAGTATCATGTATAAACTCTTATGTTTATAAAGGCAATGGTTGTTATTCAGTTTGTTATATTATCTGCTGCAATACATATACTTCTGAATAATGTCTCAATGCTGTTCAGCTGGGCTGACATGCAGTAAAGTCCTTAGTCGATATATCTTGGCGAACATGAGACAGCCTTGATATGATTGAGACTAATATGTGTTCTAATCTTATAGGATGCTTCGAGCATGGAATAAGATGTAGACTCATGGGTACATTGGATGTACTGGACAGACCCTACTAGGATATTCAATTGCTTGTCACAATGTGAATAATCCTTGATTGCAACAAGTGGCACATTTCCTCTGACTTGAGATCACTTGTGTTTCTAAATGATGATTGTCATTGTTTTGAGGTAGTTCAATATCATTTGAAACATAATGGTTATAGACTATCTTGGATGGTGAGCTTGAGTCAGGTTAGGGCACTAGTGATAGATAAAGGATTGCCGTCTCCTTAATTGGAGTGTGATGTTCTAAAGGGGCCCCCTCTGTATGAGATGATTGAGAAAGTGTATGGCCATACCCAGGTGACAGTGTTCATCTGATCTAATCATGCTCATCATATTGGAGCTACAAGCTTGACACGCTTGTCCAATAAGAACATCCAGTGGCAAAGGAAATTTGCATGCCTTGTGAATTGGATTCACACTTGTGCTGTGGTTTGGGTGTAGTCTTGGAAGACTCTTTCCTTTATATCGGGAGACAGTGATGTGTTGCTAGATACCCCTCACTGATCGTGATAACGTAAGTTATCGTTACCGACATTTAAAGGAAACCCTTAGGGTCGCACAATTTGATGATATGGCTTACTTAAGTCAGATCGTGTGGACTGAATTGTTTGGGTTCAGTTTAAAGGGATTTAGTCTCTGATTGTAAGTGAGATCTAGTCTGATCATGTTTGATTGATTAGGGCTTGAGATCGGTAAGCTTCGATTGAGAGAATATATGCTAGATCAGTGAGATCAGGAGCATCAAGAGATCAATGGTCAGATCTTAAGCCTTAGGGGTTTATTATAATCTGGACTAATTGCTTGGTTTATTTGGTTATTGAACCAAATCGATTTGAACCAGCTCATTGGATGAGCGTATGGTTCAAGTTGGCATTTGCGATTGGGGTCACTTGAACGTTGAGATGGTTTTGCTATTTTTAGATAGCATGTCACAACGTGACCACATCTCTCTCACGTCGCCCCTCTCTCGCCCTCTTGTCGCCGTTTTGCCTTTGGCTCTTCACACATTCGTGTGAAAAAAAAAGGTGGTAGACGAAAGAAGAAAAAAAATCGCCAAGCAAGGAAAGCTCTCTCTTCCCTTCAAACGATCAAAGACACCTTGGACGATCCTTGCTAGCACAAGGGACGACAAGAAGGAGCAAGCCGTTGATCATCTTGTGTGTGACGATTTGGAGGAGACCTCTTTTGTTCTCTTGCTTCCAAGGCGCCATCTAGAAATGGCCATGGTATGAATCGCATTCTTTCTTGCATTCAAAAGTTTTAATGTTGATCATAATACATGCATCGATCCCATGAAACCCTAGTATCCGCTGCCCATGTTTTGTATGCGCCACTTTAGGGTTTCGGCCCCCCTTATTGAAAGGGGACTTTCACTGATATGGCTTGAGGACTCTTTTGGAAAGAGCTTGGGCGCATATGAGAAGTAGGAAGATATTTATGGTAAAGTCTTGGAGACTTTCCTTATCTCATGAACCCTACATGCGCCCAAACCCTTACCCTAGCCGAAATTCCTCTTGCTTGTTGCGCCTAGCCCTTCTCCTTGGATGGAAAGAATGCCTCTAAGGCATGTCTTAGGTTGATATGGCTATTGGGCAAATAAGGATAGGTTGAATGAGGTTTATGGCAAAGTCTTGGAGACTTTCCTTACAACAAACCCCTATCATCCTAGCCGCCCACTTGGCATGATCTTGGCCTTCCCTAAACCGCCTCTTGGCTTATAAAAGGGACCCTAGCTGCCTCCTCTCATGGTTCGAATGCTTAGAGGCGTGAACACAGATAGAGGGGCGAAAGCAAGGGTAAAGGGCGACAACATCAAAGTGGCGCAACCCTTCTTCCTACTGGTGGCCGCAAGTCTTCTCCTTCCTCTCCTCTTGGCGTGACTTGGAGAAGGACTTGGTGGCGCGACTTCCTCATAATCTTCTTCAAGGCCGAAACTCTTCTTCTCCCTCTTCTCTTAGAGTGAAGAGGATAAGGAGTTGGCGGCATCTTCCTTGCACTTGGCGCATGAACCTTAGAGGTGGCGCAAGAATAGTGAAGGAACACTAAGGCTTGATTCTCTTCCCGAGGCTAGCACCAAGCGTGGAAGGGAGCAACGATCAAGGTGTCGACGCGTGGATACTTATAGAGGACGAACACTTGCGCGCCTTCAACATGGCTTTGACATCTAGACAAGCAAAAGAGGTACATCTCTAACACATCCTTGTGTCTTCTCTCTCGCATGGATCCTTGGGAACGGAATATGTTTCGGGTGTAATGATTCTTCCGCTGTGTCCTGGGACTGCAAAATTTTAAATTACACCCGGTATTCCCTAACACCCGGCAACAGCGCCAAAAACTTGTTGTGATCCGAAAGGACACACTTTTAAATACAAGCAGGTAGACTCGTTTCAGGTGTCGCGGCCAAAGGTATTGGCGTACAGGGCTATTGTCACTCCCTAGCACGGCTCCAAAAACTTGTTGTCCCTAACTTGTAGTGTCCGCAAGTGCACGGATACTCGAAGTAATAAAGTAAATATCGATCCCACAGAGACCTATGCTGTCAAGTACCAAATAATTGATTTCTTCCTATCTAGGCAATCGAATAAAAAAACAAGTAGAGAGCGAAAACACACGGGAAAATAATATTAGAGAGAAATTGGTACTAGGGTTTCGTTCTCTTGGATTTTCATGACTAGATATATAAAGATGTTCATCAATCAAATTCTACTATGATAAAGACTTAATTTACTTCAAAAAGGGATTATCTCACTCTTGTTCAGATAACCAAGCAGAGATAAATCCTCACTTTCGTGAAAGATTCATCCCAGGCTGAGGATAAGTAAATCATCAATCAAATAACTCAAGATCACTTTCGTGCATCCGAGTTCTAAGTTGATTGCCTCGAATGGAATCTCGAGGATCACTTTCGAGCATCCGAGACTCAACACACGTTTTACCTACAGTTCTCCAACGTTCTGATCCTCACTTTCGTGCAAGATCTCCACGTTTGACACAATAACTCAATCCTAGGTTCATAATCATCATCAAGGCAATACAAACAACTAAAATAAAGAGATAAGAATTTAACCTAATTTCTTAGGGTTGGTTCCTATTACTCAATTTTAGGGTTCCAAGTTCTCAAGCAAATCACTTTTCAGTTCTTATTGCGAAAACTCTAAATCATGATGACAAAAAGTAAACTAAGGAGAATCTTAGAGCAATAATCGCATAGGTAAAATTATCAAAGTAGAATAATCATAATGAAAGTGTAAAGTATCTAGTCATTAAGAAAATCGAAGGGAATTACTCCCCCATGTCCCAAAATAAGTTTAAGCTAGCATGGTGAAGGAATTACAAAATACCATAATTTCATAAGATCAAAAATCAACAAAAGAAGAGTTTTAGGAAAATACAGCACGGCTATGAAATATTTCACAGCCGTAATTTGCAATAAAAGCGGTGAACAGTGGCGTCCCTCCTTCTTTCTTTGATTTCTCTTCCAATCGATCTCCTTTCGTTCTGAAACTTCTGGCACGTTGTCTCCAACACCAGGCGAAGCTTCGGTATGAAAATCGTGGCCGGAGATGCCCTGGATTCGTCGCAGCGGCGGAACCCTGGGCGGCGGCGTCAATTGCGATTTCTCCCTCGACAGACGATGAAATTTGGGGCTTTTTGTGTCTTCCTGTTCCTCTTGTGAAAAGCCCTCTCTCCTCTTCTTACGGCATCCAATGTAAAGCTCTGGATCGCCCGCAATCATCTCCGTAAAAATCGGGCGTCGAAATTGACCTGGGAGTCGCGTTTAAAACATGAAATACGGTAGTGTAATAGTTTACAGCCGTGCCGTAAAATCGCTCGAGTGTTTTGTTCTGAAAGTGCTGGGAAATACGACACCGTAAAATACTTCACGGCACTACCGTAAAATTGGCTGATCTCTCTGGTCGAAAACGTCTAGAAACTATGGCCCGTAATATGGTTTACGGTAGTGCCGTAAAATCGGTGAAACTTTCTGATCTGAAAGCGCCCCAAAATACGGTGCATAAAATGGTTTACGGCAGTGCCGTATTTTCAACAAAATCTTCTGTTCGGAATTTCTCCAAATTACGGTAGTGGCTCGATATTACGGTATTGTACGAAAATACGGTACCATAATATATATTACGGCACTACCGTATTTTGGGGAGTTACTCCGTTTTGCATGAAATTTGTCATGTGTCTTCTTCTCGATGATGAAAATTCTTCTATGTGTCTGATTTTGCTCGAAAACACTCCAAAATAATGCCTTCTTGCCTGAAAATCATGAAAAACCAAAATAGAAGTAGACTTTGAAATATTTGAAGAATTCAGCATAAAAACAAGTAAAAGATCCTCAATTTAGCATGAAAAGATATCTAAAATGATACAAAATATACTATATATTTTGGTGTCATCAGGCGCCAAGGGTATAATGGGGAGAGCTTGGCGCCTTAGCTTCATTAGGAAGTAAAAGGCGCATAGCCCTTTGTTCCTTGGAAGGAAAGCAGGCCTCTAAGGCAATGCTTGGGGCGCATATGGCCTTAGAACTTATTTGCTAAGCTCTAGGCGCATATGGAAGAGGGGAAGAGATTAATGAAAAGGTATTGGAGACATTCCTTTCATCTAACCCTAATTGCTCTCTCACCCTAGCCGCCCCTCTTCATATGACTTGCACATATGCCTCTTGCCTCCATGCCCCTTTGCTCTATATATACATGTGTATATGCGAGAGCAAGATACAATAATTGGCGTGAGCAAAACATCAAAGAGCGAGAGTAAGAGTCTCGGCACAACAACCTCCTTCCATCCTCTTGCCGCAAGCTTCTTCTCCTCTTCCTCTTCCTTTGACACAAGGGAAGCAAGGGCTTGGTGGCTTATTCTTCTATAGCTGCAAGCTTGTTCCTTCACTTCCTCTTGGCGCAACTAGAAGGAGAGCTTGGCGGCATCACCTCCCTCTCTTGGCGCATCCTTTCATCAAGGTTGGCGCAAGTGTTCAAAGGAGTAATCAAAGGCTTAGATCTTCTTCCCGAAGCTAGCACTGGGCGTGAAAGAAGAGGACTCGAGGCATCCGTGTGTGTGAGACTATAGAGGGCGAACACTTGGGCGCCTACCTCAACATCGGCATCCTCTTACTCTAGGTACTTTCTATCTCATCCTGTCGACCCTCTCGCAAGACGATCTTCACTGGGTTTTTGGGACTGGCCTGTTTCGGGGATATTATTCCACTGTGCTTGTATTGTAATCTCTATGAAAAATTATAAATTATCCCCATGGTTTCCCAACACATGATGGGGATACCAAGTGTGAATCCTAATTTTAGTACAATCAGGGCTACAATTCAGGTATCCACGATCATGGACAGTATATCCACGTTGGGGATACCAAGTGTGAGCCCTAATTTCAGTAAAATTAGGGCTACAATTCAGGTATCTACGATAATACGATGGGGATACCAAATGCGAACCCTAATTTCAGTAGAATCAGGGCTATAATTCAGGTATCCACGATCATGGGCAATATATCCACGATGGGGAAACCAAATATGAACCCTAATTTCAGTAAAATCAAGGCTACAATTCAGGTATCCATGATCATGGACAACCTGTCCATGATGGGGATACCATGCTTAACGGTGTGTATCCACAATAATTTCATTTTGAATCCATGATAATTTTAAATAGTTATACACGATAATTTGAATTTATATCCATGATAATTTCAAATGACTTAACTTACCAAGAAATTTGCAGAGGGTGTTATGAACTGAGCTTCCTGAGTGTCCTTCTTCTCCTTCTCAGCTTACCGCTATTTACTCGCGTAGAACCTCGTCGGAGAGAAAATGCAGGAATCATTAATAACTAATGTTTGACAACCAGGAAATACCAAATGTGCCAAAATATTAAATAAAAAAAACATCTCACCTAATTCGACGGGATGAATATGGTTAGGGTTACGGTTTGCTGGGAGAGCAGATAGCAATAGCCTCCAACAGATAGGAATCAAATTTTAGACAAGCTAGAGAAAAAGGGAGAAGGAGGAAGAAGGAGAGATTCGAGGACAGATTCTAGCTTGGGTTAGGGTTTCTAATAAAAATGAGGATTTCACCCGAGAAGGAGGAAGGTGCAATGAGTGGTTTCCGAGAAGTAGAGACCTTGCTCGAAGCACAAGGGAGAAAGCCAAGATGGATTAGAAGAAATAGTTAGGGTTCAGGGTGTCCAGTGGGAGGTCGGTTCCGGCGGGAAAAATTTTTCGCAGGTTCGACAAGAGGGGAGGGGCGAGAGAGATCAAATCACGCTCGAGAGTCGTGTGGGAGAGAGAGAGAGAGAGAGAGAGAGAGAGCGTGCAGGTTAATGGCATTCCGAAAAGTAACCAGGGTTAGCTGTAGTGCCAAGTAATGGGGCGTTAATGGGAGCAAGAAGAGCTTTAAGATTTGTGCAATCTGGGTAGTTTTAAGATTCAATTCTCAAATCCTAGGGGACGTTGCCCAAGATTCTTCGGTTGCCCTCTTGCATAGGAAATTTTTTCGGGTTAAGGGGTGGTTTGGGCATGAGTAAATTATGAAGGCAATTTTTGTTGGCTAGAAACTGTGAGGTGAGAGTTTCTATTTCCTCTTTTTATTCAATTAATCTTAAAGTTAGTCACTCATTGCCAAATGTTTCTGGAGTCTTCTACAATAAGATCAAAGTGAGTTGATAATCAAACAGATAGTTTAATTAGTCATGTTACATTGGCAAAAATAAAAGAAAATTTTATATAAGAATTTTGGTTGTAACACTAGTCATCGAAGGCCAAGATATAAGCAATTTATGTCAAAGTTGCAATTTACCAAGAGTTAGAAGAAAATGAAGATTAAGGATTCTTTATTGCTTCAAATGTACAACAGAGTGCGAGATCCGAGAGATGAGAGGGTTTTGGCAATTCTTCTTGAGAGCTCTCAAAAATTGGGTTACTGTGACAGATTGTGACAGATAGTCGAGTTCTAGGGTAATACAGGTAAGAATAATATATCTAAAATATACTCGAACCTCACTCGAGAATCAAACCTAGTAAGGCCCCGTTTGGCGTAGCTTCTAGGCCTGCTTATGACTTTGCGGCCAGCAGAAATCAAGAAGCTAAGGCGTTTGGCCCTTCAGCTTCTCTGTTCCAACCCACAAATTAGCTATTTCTTTGAGAAGTAGGGGTGGAGCTGCTCTCTGGCCCCCACCTGCTTATGCTCAATAACCTTTATATGTAATAATAATTTTTAAATAATATAACTCATAATATTTTTAATAAATATTTTAATTATAGTTAACTACAAATTTAATCATATAAATTTTATCTTAGTAATTTTTTTTAATAAAAAATATTTATTATAAATAGAATAATCTAACCATAAGCTGTGCATCCAAACATCTTTCTTGCTTCTCCAGCCAGCAGCTTTTTAATCAGCACTTCTTTAACTAGCAAAAGCTAGAAGCAGAAACTAGGCTAAACGGAGCCTTAATGAGCACCTGATTATGAATTAAACCGGCTAGATAGGTATAATTACCGATAAACTCCACCCTATTGTTGGCAAACTTAAGCAGATTTTAAATATAAAGCAGCTTAGCTTGGGCAATAGCCACAATCCGCAAGATTGTATTTCTACTTTCTACTGCCATTTTTCAAACTGCTTTACTTGCCATGTTTTGTTATCTGGAAACGATGATAACCATTTATACAACAAGACTGTAAGAAAACATTTGCTGTACTATTCATTTCTCAAACAATTACAATTGATCATATCACATCAGACACTAAAGAAAATAAGTCGCAACCTTTCACTGACAACAAAGAATCTGAAAACTATGCTCATCACAAGGAAAAAGGGAAAAAAAAGAAAGAAACTGCAACTAAGTGAACGAACAACTGAAGAGATAGCTAGCTCTAGCTGCATGAAGATTAAAGGCAAGTTTCTGTATGACCCATAAGAATCAACTATAGCTTCTGTGCCTTCGATCCAATTCAAAGAATGACTCCAAAGAGAAATTATAACTAGATTCCAACCACGTTGAATAAATATCTGCAAGAGAAAGAAGCTGCCGATTGTTAATGAGAATGTAATGGCACCAATCTTCAAGCAAGATTGTTAATTCCATAAGAGGCATTCTACAGAGTGTGATGCAACCAGAGGAATTGCATTACATAGAAAACAGTTAAAAACACATGAGAATTAATCATGATGGTCTTTATGAGATTGAATGGATCCAAGGATCCAACATAAAGAACCCAGCACTAAGGACAATTGTTTAGCAGCAGAAAGGTTTACAGGGGATGTCTGTATCACATGTGCATGCCACGTTATGGCTTGAGATTCACTTGCATCTGAGCTTTCTACTATGTGCAAAGATACAGAACTATTAACCCTTGGACATGTCCATGTTTTAGGTGCACATGTTATACGCTGATGTTATGATTCAATGCTATTGTTTCAAAGGGGCAGTGTAAGAAGTTTTAAGAGCACCCTATCCATCTACGACCGCTCAGGGCATCATAGGAGATGTGATATTGATCGTCATATTATGAATGATTCTTAACTTGTTATGAACATTGTGTTTGCTTATCAAAAATGATTCAGAATTAGAAAATATGGAGCTGACATTCTGACAAGATGTTACGATTAAATAAGGCATCATGATCCTGTGCAAACACTATCAAATTTCTATTGTAATTCTATATATAATAATAACATACATATGGACTATATTAAATATTTGTATATTATACATTCCTTTCACCATTGTAAATTGGCATCAATATAGAGGCACCATATGATTATTCTATAATCATAAATTAAAATAATTATTCTCTATTTTATTTGAATTTGATATAATTTTAGTCATAACAAATACCTCCTAATCCATCATTTGCATCTTCGCCGACAACAATGTTTGCCTAAAGAGATCTTTGTCTTTCTTCCTATCGCCTTCCACAACGTTATCTTATAATGCTCCCTTGAGTCCCTTCTATTTCATAAAACATTTGTAACTCTCACCTGCATCTTCCTTCTTCTTCACTACGACGAGCTCTGTAGTGAAAGTGAACTACTCTTCTTCTTCCTTTTATAATGTCCTTCACCGCCAACTAAACCACTATAAACGCTACAATGAAAAGTATTGAAAATCCTTAGGTATTGGAGCCAATTCCAGCAGGTGTTACGGTCTTGTTCTTTTGTCTAATGTCCTGTAGTGACATTTCAAATTTACAAATTCTTGCTACATCCTTCTCTTATAGTAGCCACTTCAGCACATGCTTCCTTCTTCTAATGATGGTGACAAACAATGAAAGCTTCTCTCTTTACACACCTTCTAGCCTCGCCTTCAGCTGCGGTGTTTGCCTCTTCACCTTTCTTTTTGAGTGTCACTTCCCTCCAAATCAACATCTTTGCACGCTACTTCTCTCTATGCCAACTCTCCTCTTCATCTTAATAGCAGAAGCATGGTGTGCCTGTAGCTCACATGTGATCTTTCTAATTTTAGTTCTTCCACCCCTCACTTCAACAACCTTTTTGGTTATTTCTTAAGTAGATACTTTGATGCAACCATGCAGCATTTCTCCCTATCTACAAGCCTTTTTTCCTGTTTCATACAATAAGTAGCACATTTACCACAATGCATGTGTAGACAATGACCTTTTAGCTACTCATGTGCCACTAACCTTTTCCTAGCATGAACAAGCATCATTTTGTATAACACTATGCAGATTAATGTAGACTATCTTTATAGTGGGTGCCTTTTACCTTCTCACGTTCAAATGGATGGATAGATGGGACTTTCTTTATGTGCAACGTACACCTTTCATCTATAACATTTGTGTTAATGTTGTATCAATTTTTGTTAGGATTCAAAGATGAATCCTCCCTCAAGCCGCTAAAGACGACGAGTTTATCTCTCGTAAGAGTCAAAACATAGAAAGTAAAACCCTAGTTACCGTCACTCCCCTTACAAATACCTCTCAGCCTTCCCCCCGGGCCTGGGCTCAGTCCGTAACAGATGTCTCCCCCTTCAAAAAGTCCTGTCCTCAAGACTTGTGATCCTGCACCTGTCCTCCGCCATCAAATATGTACCCCTCTATCGCTCTTTTATCCTCGGCAATGTCCCAGTCCTCGTCCTCGGCTAAGATCATGAGACTCAAGTTTTTGTTAGCACAATGATGCATCGGGTGGTAGAGCTGATCGCACCTAAAACATAAACTCTTTTCTTGTTTGGTCTTGAAATCAAGAAAGGTATCTACCTCTTCGTTGCTTATTGGGTGCTTCACTTCCCTCTGAACTTTTACGGCTAATATCGTCATTAATTGGTGGTTGAGGTCGGCTGTCCACAACGACACTGGCCTTGGGTGATGCAGTGCTCCCCGTCTTATTGTCCACATTGATTCTGGCTTCTCCTGAATTATGCCACCCTATTCCTGTGGCGGTCTGTTGCGCAAAGATGCCCGATATATGCGATGACATACCAATTCTCCTTCTTGTTGTTGCCTTGGCAGCCCAATTAGCACATTCCTTGCCCGTTAAAACCCCTTCAAAATTTCTTGCTAATTGTATCGCCTTCCTCACTGTTGGGGGGTTAAAAGTGCGCACCCATCTCCTAATCTCCTCTTATAAGCCACTGAGGAAGTAGCCGAAATATTGTGAGGGAGGTAGTCAGGGAAGCCTGGCCACGAGTCCTTCGAAAATTTCCACAAACTCATCTGCTGACTTATCGCCTTGCTCTAATGATGCCAACATCTCATAGGGGTTTGCTGCATTGCTCTCACCAAACCGTTCCATCAATTCATCCTTCAAGGCTTCCCACGTAATGTTCGCTTCCATTTTTCGAATCCAACTAAACCAATGCACTGTCGCTCCTGCCATGCTCACAAAAGCCAAGGGAATGCGCTGGTGAGGTGCAGTCCCTTGCAGATTGAAGTACTCTTCGGCACAGATAATCCATCCCAATGGTCCGTGCCATCAAAAACTGGAAGTTCGACCTTTCTACACAAACCGTCGATCCGCTTGATTATGTGTTTCCCATTCCGCGTAATCATTCAATCCTTCTCCCCCCGGGCTCTCGGATATGTCTCCTGTCTCCTACGCTCCGCCTCTCCAAACAGAGGATATTGGTGGTTGTTTCCTCCCATCTAGGCGTCACAGGGCAGCCGCCACCCCTCCTCTTCGGACATACGGACAGGTTCATCGTGCTAATTGCTGGTTCTAGTTTCTCCCCCTTCCACACGAGCCGGAGGTCTGGCGGGTTCCCTCGAGGGCTTAGAGGGTTCCCCACTTCCTTCTACTGCCTTCCCCTTCAACATCATGGCTATCATTTGTTTAAGGTCATTGATGTCTTCACTTATCCGTCTTTTATCATCGTCAGCTGCTTGGAAGCATTCCATGTGAGTCGCCATCTCCACTCGCCGCCGTTCTTCATTCACCAGGATCTCCGTCACTGCCTTCTCCAAGTTTTTGAACCGGGTCTCCGCACATGTGGAGTTGGTCATCGCTGCCTCCAATTAGCAGCCGAGCCTTAGCACCTTCGATGGAGCTCACGGCCCGCTTCCACCTTGATGATTGTTGCTGCCGGCGAAAGAATTTCTCCCACCAAGTATCGTTGCCGACGGAAAGGGATCCTATGCCAAAAGCAGCCGCCGCCTTCCTCCCTACACACGCGATTGCGTGCTCCCGATGTCACTGTGCGTCTTCCTCGACTCGTCCGTTGCGCCAAAAGCAGCCGCCGCCTTCCTCCCTACGCGCGTGATTGCGTGCTCCCAGTGTCACTATGCGTCTTCCTCGACTCGTCCGTTGCTTCCTCGCGACCTCACTCGCCTGTCGAGAAGCGGAAAAGCCCAACCGCCGAAAGGAAGTGGAAGCGTCGCGACCTTGCTCCTTTCCGCTAGAAAAAAAAAAAAACTTCCGCCTTCGATTGCTTCCCCTTCTATTCGCCCCTGCACCATCGACGATATCGCACGCTCGATCGATGCCCCACACGCGATTCGTCTGCTACCAGTGCCTCCTAACGCCTTTTGTCTATTTCACTCCAGTCGATGACTGGTAGGGTAGCGCTGCGACGTTGCTCTCTCCCGCTAATAACAATTCCGCCGATAGCTGCTGCAACTTCCGCCCGCGTCTGCTCAGTTTCTAGCCTCTGATGCGGTTAGACGAAGCCTCAGTGGAATCCAGCAGGTCAGACCACTGTTAGGATTCAAAGATGAATCCTCCCTCAAACCGCCAAAGACGACGAGTTTATCTCTCGAAAGAGCCAAAACATAGAAAGTAAAACCCTAATTATCCTCTCCTTCCCTCACTCCCCTTACAAATACCTCTCAGCCTTCCCCCCGGGCCTGGGCTCAGGCCCAGTCCGTAACAATTTCCTACTTTTTGCTAGAAAATATGGCAGCCAACAAGATGGTAAGATTGAATACGACTTAATACTCCCATAGCAACACCATTAAATAGCATATTACTGTATCCATCATATATATTATAAGCTTATAATGCTTATCTACCGCTATATATGTATCGGCCATATTGAATATTTCTACATGATACATTTTTTTTGCCATTGTAATATAGCCTTGATATAAAAGCACCAAAAAAATCATCCCAGGATCTAGAACAATAAAATTTTCCTCTTTTCTATTTCTTATGTTGAAAAAAATTACATAAAAAATGTTGAAAAAAATTACATAAAAAATGCTATAATTTAACCATCTTAGACCAACAAAATCAATGGTTGTACTTGCCTTTTTACAGGGAAAAAAATAAAGTCTAATTCGAATTATCATTAGATTCATTGGCACTTTCTGCAAGAACAAAGTTCTTTGGCAGAGACATGTAGTTAAAAGCACAAATATGGATTATTCCACCAAAAAGCTCAAGTTGTGCATTGTTGGTGTTTTTTGAAAGAAATAACTCCAATATTCTAAAAATTGTATGATTTTTTTTATATTTAGTTTTTTTAATTTAATTTGTTTTTTTAAAAGACGTGTCTTTTCAATTTTGCTTTAATTAATTAATTTTAGTTATGAAGAGGTGTTAGGAAGAAATGCTTTCACCCTATAAGGGACCACTTCTTCTAGTCTAATACATAGCAAAATAAAGAGTAAATCAAGTGCTCTTCCTCTTTTTTCCCTCGCTCTTGTAACCTTTGGAGGGAAATATGGAAGGAAAGAAAGAAAAGTTATTTTTTCTCTTATTTTTTTCGAGGGAAAAGCAGAGGTGAAAGAAAAACAGAGGGAATAAAACTTGATTTTCCCTCATTTTGTCTTCCGTCCGAATTGGCAAAAAACTCAAGAGAATGCTCGTCGGTCCAAACGCTCACCCGCCATCACTTTGCCGTGCTCGTCCGCCCACTGCTGCCCTCATCGCCATCCACGCTCGCCCACCGTCGCCTTGCCACGAGCCCTTGTTGCTTTGGATCATCGACTTCGAACAAGGAGAGCAATGGAAGGGATTAGCCACCAGACCCTGCTGGTGAACAGGATCAAGATGCACGTGGTGGAGAAGGGCGACCGTCTATAGGCCTGTTGAATCAGTTTAACCCGAACCGATTGGACCCGAACCAAACTTTTTTTCCCAATTTGTGTAACTCGAAAACCGAACCAAATACCATGAAAACCGTTTTGAACCGAACTAGAAATTTCAAGTTCAGATAGGTTCACACCGATTAAAACCAAAATTTTGAGGGACTAGGCATTGTAATCAATTACAGAATTTAACCCTAACGCACTTGCAAAGAAGGTTGTAAAATGGAAATTTTGCTTAACCTAAGGTAGTATGCATTACCATGACTTAGGCGACGGCAACGGCAGTTGACAGAGCTGAGAAGGCAGACTGGTGGAGTGGACGCTGAGAAGCAGGAGGAGCCGCGACTGCAAACTGCGAAGAGCCGAAGAGCGGAGGCCGGAGCAACAAGCCGGAGAGGTGAGAGCCTAGAGGAGGCTAGGAGCAGGCTGGAGGTTATCGTCACTCGACGGGGAGGCTGGGAGGGACGGAGGATATTAGGGTTTCGGTCAAGCGGCTCGAGCCGTCAAGGTCACACTGGTCCGAGAGGCAGGAGGCTGTCGATGATGACACTCGATAGGGAGGAGGCTGGGAGAACTGAGGAGGTGAGAGGAGATTTAGGATTTTGCACAATCGCACTTCGTTTCGCCGTTTCGATCGAGAGCCATCGAGAGTTGAGACTCAAGAGACAGGTCACGAGAGTAGAGGTCACGAGAGTAGGGGCTGGTTGAAAATTAGGGAAATTGCCAAATTGGGATTTGCCAATTTAGGATTTGGGATCGACTCAAATGGGAATTGGGATTCTATCTTGTCGATTTGGGATTAGGAAATTGCCGACCGAATCTGCAGTTGGCATAACTTCGGTTCAGTTCGGTTTAAGAAGATTTTAATTTCTTCAACCCGAAGCCAAACTGAAGTTAATTTTATCTTCATAGAATCGAATAGAACTGAACCGATTGGTTTCCAAACTGAACCAAACTGATTTTATCGATTCAGTTATTCGATTTAAACCGAATTCTGGACAAGCCTAATGAACTCGTGCAAGAGCACGCCAAAGTAGACAAAACAAGATGTTTGACAAACCCTAACTACAACCTTAGGCCCTTATTTATACAACTTAACTACTAAGTGAACCGGGTATGCCATACCAACCCGCATCCGCTTTATTAATAACCACTAATGACACTGGGCCCGTAACAATTGCCTCCCTCTCAAACTAGTCTTGTCCTCAAGGCTGAATAACTTCATCTTGAGTTGCCTCTAGGATCCCACATTGCTCCATAAGTTGTTGAATTAGAAACACTAAACATTGCAGCCTCAAGCTTGACAACTGTATCGTGCTCTTCAGAAGAAATCTCACCCCACTTATTTGGTTGAAAAATATTACTAGTAAATTGAAGTTGTCCGTTGATATCATGTGGTGAGGAACTTGAGACATTAAAGCTTAAGTATCTAGGATTTGCAGGTTGTGCGTGTAAAGGTTGCTCCTCCTCCATATCTTCTGATTCTTTTAAGACAAATAGTGTCACCATAGCCTCTGGTACAGACGACCTTGGATGACCCTGCAAGCCCTTTTTCTCATCTTCTCTCATGGAAGCTTCAACAACAGCACCAATCATTTCCTCTTCTTTATCTATACTATAATCAATCTATGCTGGGTAAATGCTTGGTTCAGAACGGTGATCAAAAGAGGTATTGAGAGATGCTCTAGAGCCTTGATCAACATGAGGCATATCGTCATCCTCATAGGAGCTTTGATCAGGAATTATACTAAATCTTAGTATCATCTCTGGCTTCAACCTTTCCCAAGAGAGATTGGAAATCTGTCGTCTTAACCCTCGAATCTAATCATATGCTTCTCCCTCCATACAAACAAATGTCATAGGAAATTTAGAATCATCCGGTGTACCTCTAAGGTTGAAAAAATATTCAGCTTGTGTAATCCAATCTTCTGGAGCAGTTCCGTCAAATCCTTGTAATTCCACACAAATATGAAGCGGTCGTCTATCTTCCATGGTACTTTGGCTCGGTAATATAGTCCTTAGGACCTCACTCCCATCAACAGTCACATACTGACATCCATACCTTTTCGCCCTTGCTTTTCTTTAACCGTTTCTCTCAACATTATTTTTATCTCCTCTAAAGCAATAAAACGATGATCCATCTCCCCTCAAAGTTTTGTTTTCTTTTTTGTTTTTTGTTTGTTTTTTCTTTTTTGGTGCTACAGTACTTGCACAGTAACAACCCCTTTTTATTAACTCTGTTTTTTTTTCTAATCTATCGCTATAGTAACACTAACCTTCGTTCGCTCGCGTACGCCCGTAGCCGCCTTCCACCTGCACAAGCTTCGTAGGCCGTCGACTTCAGTCAGGCGTCAATTAGGGCTCAAGAAGCAAGGATCGGTGGAGAGGGCGCGTCGGCGTCGCCCTGTCGTCGCGTAGGAGAAGGGCCTCGTCGCCGATCCGCCTGGATCTAGTGAAGGGAGAGGAAATCGCCGAAAGCCGCTGCTGCCGTTCGTTCTGTTGGGAAACCTTAGGGATATTTTACAAAATTTCAGAGATGCAAATACATTGCGCAGCGGAAGAATACCCCGAAACAGGCCAGTCCCAAAAACCCAGTGAAAATCGCATGCGAGGGAATCGACACGATGAGATAGAAAATACCTTATGAGCGATGCGAGGCTGACATCGTAGTAGGCGCCCAAGCGTGCGCCCTCTGCAGTCTCACACACACGGATCACCTCGAGTCCTCTTCTTCCACGCCCGGTGCTAGCCTCAGGAAGAAGATCCAAGCCTTAGGTCACCTGCTTCTCAACTTGCGCCACCTCCAAGGTATATGCACCAAGGTTGAAGAAGGAAGAGGGAGATGCCGCCAAGCACAAGTCACACTTGCACCACCTTCAATAGAAGAAGTGCCAAGGATGAAGAAGAAGAAGTGCTTGCGGCTTGGTTGATGAAGAAATGCGCCAACTCCTCTTGATCCTCTTGCTCTTGCCCCTCCTCTTGTTCTCACGCCTTCAATAAGTTGTGTATCATGAGAGGGGGCGGCTAGGGCTCATTATATAGAGCAAGGGGCAGTTAGAGTAGTGGCTAGGAGAAGAAGTAGGAATAGGATTATTTTAATGATTTAATTAAGTCCCAATCCAATTAGGATTCTAATTAATCATTTAAATAATCAAGTCCTAATCCAATTAGGACTCTAATTAATAATTTAAATAATCATCCCTATTTAATAGGACTCCATACAATTATTTAAATTAATTAATTAAATAACCCACAAATAATTAATATCACCTTATATTAACCATATGTGCCGTAGGCGCCAACCCTAGTCTAACTAGGGTTAACCATGCGCCTATACATCCTTCTCCTTAAGCTCATTAAGCCCAACTATTCAATGGGCCCAACCTAATGTCCATTATGCATATTAACCAAGCCCTTGGATCCAATCCAATTTAACCCGAAATCAAACTAGGCTAACCATGGTTAATATGCCGTAAATGGAAGTTGGCTCCAATAAATCTATTCCATCTCATCAGGCCCATTGGCGCTGATGGAATCTCCAAAATAGATCCGAGTTATCCAATAACTCGATCATAAGGCTTCTCGATAAATACGAGAACTCGAGTATCAAGGTGTGCGACCTTGTAGATTCCTCTGACGTTGGCAGTGCTGACCTAAGGTCATCACAAGCAATGAGTGGCACCTAGCAGTGCATCGCTGCTACCCAAGTCATCGGAATGGATATCGACATCGAGATCCCCATTATCGCAAGTAGGTACCGATGCATTACAGTCTCTTTGTCGTACTGATATCCGATTGGACAAGTGTGTCACCACTTGTTTTTCATCCAATCTCATGGCTATGACTAAATCAAGTCTAACCTGGGTATGGCCATACACTTTCAGTCATAGATCCATAAAGGAGCTCCATGGATATCAAGCTTCCCTTAGGAAGGGGCAAATCCGGCAAGGTGTTAGGTCCAGCAATGAGTGTCTGTCTATTGACCTTCTCATATGGGTCGTGACATGCTCAATGACAACTGTTAATACCCCCCAACTACGGTGAGGTGTTAGGTTGTATCAAAGCATGTCCCTAA
Organism: Costus lasius; assembly: GCA_027563935.2. Classification (NCBI taxonomy): domain Eukaryota; kingdom Viridiplantae; phylum Streptophyta; class Magnoliopsida; order Zingiberales; family Costaceae; genus Costus; species Costus lasius. Next base: position 85,971,261 of record CM050446.2, read on the forward strand.
CCATATAGAATGGCCAATGACCTCAAGTCAAGGGATCAATGCATCTCCTATCACTTGTGAGGATAACTTGTGACACCAAGTCATTGCCTCATAACGGGTCGGTCCAGTATATCCACCACTGATATACTTATATGTCTGCGTTAGCACCTCGTACCTAACTAGCCCATATGTCAGTCTCACAAGTACCAGAGTTGTCCCATATCCACTCAGATACATGACTGGGGACAATCATTTGAGCACAGATCCAATCTGTCTCTAGGGACATTATTATATAAGTACATGCTCGCAGATGTAAACAAATAATGATAACGACAATGCCAGAATGATATATATATCAATGTTAAGTAGTACAAATAATGAACCAAAACTAGGTCCTATGGCATATACACCAACAATCTCCCACTTACACTAAGACCTAGAGGTTGAGGAACCTCAACCTCATATCTCTAGCGTGACCATCATGCTTCTGCTGCGCCAAAGCCTTGGTCAATGGGTCTACCAGATTGTTCTCTGTGTCAACTCTACTAATGTTGACATCACTTCTATCTATGATCTCTCTGATCAAGTGAAATCTCCTAAGTATGTGTTTGGATCTTTGATGAGACCGTGGTTCTTTGGCTTGTGCAATTGCTCCATTGTTATCACAGTAGATTTCAATGGGATCCACTACACTGGGAACCACCTGAAGTTCAGAAATGAACTTCCTTATCCAAACAGCTTCTTTAGCTGCCTCAGAAGCGGCCACATACTCAGCTTCGGTTGTAGAATCGGTGATGGTGGATTGCTTGAAGCTCTTCCAGCATACAACGCCTCCATTCATTTTGAACACATAGCCGGCCTGCGATCTAAAGTCATCAGGGTCAGACTGGAATGACGCATCAGTGTAGCCCTGCATACTGAGCTCTTCTTGTCCCTCATAGACCAGGAACATATCCTTAGTTCTTCTCAGATACTTTAGGATGTTCTTTACAGCCACCCAGTGCTGCAAACCAGGATTGGATTGGTATCGGCTGGTTATGCTCACAACATAAGCCACATCTGATCTAGTACACAACATTGCATACATGATCGATCCTACTGTCGAAGCATAGGGCACTCGACTCATGTCATCCCTCTCAGCCTATGTGGTGGGACACTACCTCTTTGAGAGAGTAAAGCCATGTCTCACTGGAAGGTACCATTTCTTGGATTGCTCCAAGTTGAACCTCTCTAGCACCTTATCAATGTAGGTACTCTGACTAAGGGCTAGGAGCCTCTTGGAACTATCCCGGTAGATCCTCACGCCTAGGATATAGACGGCCTCCCCTAAGTCCTTCATCACAAAACACTTCCCTAACCATGTCTTCACAGCTTGAAGACTAAGGATGTCGTTTCCGATGAGCAGTATGTCATCGACATACAAGACCAGAAAAGTCACCAAGCTCCCACTGAATTTTCTGTAAACACAGGCGTCATCTTCGCTTTTGATAAAGCCATAATCTCTCACAGCTTCGTCAAATCGAAGATTCCAACTTCGAAATGCTTGCTTTAATCCATAGATAGATCTTTTTAGCCTGCAGACCTTATTGGCCTCTGTAGGATGGATGAAGCCATCAGGTTGTGTCATATACACATCCTCAGCCAGCTTCCCATTAAGGAAAGTTGTCTTTACATCCATCTGTCATATCTCGTAATCATAATATACAACTATAGCAAGCAGAATCCGAATGGATTTGAACATGGCAACTAGCGAAAAGGTTTCATCATAGTCCACCCCGTGGACTTGTTTGAATCTCTTAGCCACTAGTCTACCTTTATAGGTAACTATGTTGTCATCTATGTCTGTCTTCCTTTTGAAGACTCATTTACACCCTATGGGTTTTACCCCATCAGGTAGCTCAACCAAATCCCAGACTTGGTTAGCTGACATGGAATCCATCTCGGATCGCATGGCATCAAGCCATCTCTCGGAGTCCGGTCCACTGACCGCCTCATCGTAAGTCTTGGGTTCATCCTCAATGATGAATATCCCATCGTGTTGGGTCGGCAGCGACTCATACCTCTCAGGTGCACGACGAGTCCTCCCAGACCTACGTGGGGCCTGTGTCTGAGCCTCAGGTTGCCTAGCAACCGGTACAGGTGGCTCAGGTTCCATCTCTATGTCTTGTGGTTGCACTTGAACCTCGTCCAAGTCAAACTTCCTCTCACTAACTTCTTTCATGAGAAATTCTTTCTCTAGGAAGACAGCACCCCGAGCAACAAAAACTTTGTTCTCGGTGGGAACATAGAAGTAGTAACCTTTAGTTTCCTTAGGGCACCCCACAAACACACACTTATCAGATCTAGGTTCTAGCTTGCTAGAATCCTGACGTTTGACATAAACCTCATATCCTCATATCCTGATAAAGGTGAGATTAGGGCGTCTCTCACTTCATACCTCGTATGGAATCTTTGAGACACTCTTAGATGGAACGTTATTCAGTATCAGAGAAGCTGTTTCTAGTGCATGTCCCCAGAATGAGGGAGGTAGAGTTGCATGACTCATCATACATCGAACCATGTCTAACAAAGTTCGATTTCTCCTTTCAAACACACCATTCCATTGGGTGTTCCAGGAGGAGTGAGTTGAGATAAAATCTCACTCTCTCTCAGATAGTCAAGAAACTCACTACTCAGGTACTCTCCACCACGATCTGATCGAAGAGCCTTAATGGATCTACCAAGCTGGTTTTTTACTTCATTCTTGAACTCCTTGAATTTCTCAAAGGATTCAGATTTATGTCTCATTAAGTAGACATAACCATACCTACTGAAATCATCAGTAAAAGTAATGAAGTAGTTGTGCCCTCCTCTGGCTTGTTTATTAAATGGCCCACACACATCACTATGTATGAGATCCAACAAACCTCCTGCCCTCTCACCAATTTTAGTGAAGGGTGCCTTTGTCATTTTCCCTAATAAACAAGGCTCACATGTATCAAATTCCTCCAAGGAACTTGAATCTAACAACCCATTTGCATGGAGTTGTTGAATGCGATTCTTGTTTATATGGGCTAATCGACAATGTCATAGGAAAGCACCAACTGAACCACTCAGTTTGGTCCTTTTATTATTTATGTTACAGATAGAGTTATCCATGTCTAACACATATAGACCATTGCATAAAGTACCCTTCCCATAGAACATATTTGCAAATGAAAAAGAACAAGAGTTCTTATTTATTTCAAACTTAAATCCCTTCTTTGCCAAGCAAGGAATGGATATAATGTTCTTAGTAAGCGAAGGTACATAATAGCAATTATCTAACTCTAATAGAAGTCCAGAAGGCAGGGAGAGAGTCAAAACTCCTATAGCAACAGCAGCAACCTGTGCCCTATTTCCAACTCGTAGGTCAATCTCTCCAGCCCGCACCGTTCTACTTTTCTTGAGCCCCTGCATATTTGTACAAATATGAGCTCCACATGCGGTATCCAATACCCATGACATAGAAGTAGAAAGATTGACTTCTGTAACATAAATACCTGAGTTTGAAACTAAGGCCAAGCCTTTCTTCTCCTCATTCTGAAGTTGCTTGCAGTCCCTCCTCCAGTGACCCTGCTGGCCACAGTGGAAGCACCTCTGGTCCTTCTTTGCCTTTTTCTTCAGTGTTTTGGTAGGACCCTTGGCACCGCCCTTGGCTTGTGCCTTTCCCTTTTTCTTCATCTTCTTGGCCGAATGGACCAAAAGAACATAATTATGTTTGGTCTTTACCATCTCACGCTCGGCTGTCTAGAGCATATTCAACAGTTCCTCCTGTGTGCACTCAATCCGGTTCATGTTGAAATTTATGATAAATGGACTGAAGCTAGGGGGCAGGGAATGCAGAATAAGATCCACAACCAGCTCGTTATCTATGGCGTGTCCCAGTCTCCTAAGATGATCCACGTTCCCAATCAGCTTGAGAACATGGGGTCTCACTGGTGCACCCTCAGATAACTTACACCGAAAGACTGCTTTGGTGGTGTCAAATCTCTCAGTTCTGGCTTGAGCTTCGAACATCTGTTTCAAACGAGTTATCATCTGAAAAGCGTTCTGCTCCTCATATTGCACCTGAAGTTCAGGTGTCATAGTGGCCAGCATGCTACCTCCATAGAGTCGTCCTGATGCTTTCTAAAAGCATCCCTGTCTGCCGCTCGAGCATTAGGCGCAGGAGCCGCAGGAAAAGGTTGCTCAAGGACATACAACTTCTTTTCGAGCTTGAGGACTATCCTCAAGTTCCGATGTCAGTCCATAAAGTTGGTTCCAACCAACTTATCCTTATCAAGGAGAGATCGCAGTGACCAACCGCTATTGTTCGATGTCATTGTTCTACAACAGTCAAGAAACAGCAGATTAGTACTACTTCAAATCATTTAAGCTGGACTTGTTTTAAATGATTATGGCTCCCACTATTTTAATCGAATTGACAACCCACAAAGTCAATCGGGAAGTTTAAGACTTCCTAGTGAGATGGGATCCTTATTCCACATGAGGCTTTGCGTCCCATGAGGGTGGGATGAGATGCACAAAGTAACTCATGCTTCCTAAGGTGGGCACGCCGACCGATTGCTTCAAGCAATTCCCCACAGTCTAGGCATTTCATGTCCGGCGAGGGCTGGATACAGCATGAAACCCTAACCTTTCAACGATGCCTCTAGACTTTCATCATGTGCCCAGCATATATGAACTTCTAGTCAAGTCCATTCCTAACCGTTATGCCTAGGGCCAACGAGTTTCCTTGCGAAGGCGCGCCCGATTAAAACGGCCTGGGGAAACCATTGCCACCACGCACTTTCTAAAGATAAGTGGGTGTGTCCACGAGGGTGGGAAACAGTTCACAATACCACTGATCGATAGCTTAGTGAGGGCTACGCGTTAGAAGACTACTAGACTTAATATTTATTTATGAGGGTTTTTGAGGTCTCATCAGTTTTATCTTATATCTAACATTACAGGCATGCAATCCTATAGTGATAACATAACGATAAAATAGGCATGCTTTAGCAGATATGGAAAGTAGTAAATGAATGATGTGATCATATAGCCTATTCAAGACATTGAACCAACCCATGCCACAAGGAGGTTCAACTCTTGGCCTAGGACTCAAGCCCCAAAGACAAGACCTAACCTAGCCGACCACTAATTTGATCTTTAAGGTTGGCTCCAAGGTCCTTCTTACCATGGTTTAGCTCTCAAACCCTATAGGTGTCCCTCATGGGTTCGGCCAATGCCATGGGTCTTTCTCCATAGATGATGCGCCACTATGCAAGGAGCCAAGATGGCTAGCTCTCAAACCCTAGGGTTCGGCCATGCCATCTTGCGCCTCTCCTCCATGCGCCATCAAGCATGCAGGCGCCAGGGTTCCATGTGATTGCTCCCCTAATCTTCTTCTTCTTATTACAAAAATAAAAGAAAAGAAAAGCGACACGCAGGCCTCACAAAGATACATCACAGGCATGCAAAGGGGCTTGACTCATAATCACAACATTATGCACAAGCAAGGTATCTACACATGCAATTCTACATGCTCATGAAAAACATAAAATCTAAAATTTTACTTTTTCATAAAACTAGTCTCTTTTCCTCATCTTCTTTTCACAAATCTCTTGGTTATTTGCAATTAATTTTCATGATGATTTCAAAGATCCTCTCGGCTGGTAATTTTGTCAGATCAAGAGACCCGGCCAGTCCAAAGACACAATGTCCGTCCTACTTGACAAAATCACGTGCGTCTTTGATCCTTAAATCATGCTAGAAAAATAATTCAAAGATCCAAAAGAAATTGAAAAGATGATAGGAACAAGAAATCCTAATTTTTCCTACTTTAGAAAAATCGTTTGCCATAAGAATATGCAATTTGTGAAAATTGTAAATATGACATGTCAGCATGGAAAAGCATGAAAATACATTGTTCGAGTCTCGCAAGTCGCTCTGATACCACTGTTGGGAAACCCCGAGGATATTTTACAAAATTTCAGAGATGCAAATACATTGCGCAGCGGAAGAATACCCCCGAAACAGGCTAAGTCCCAAAAACCCAGTAAAGATCGCATGCGAGGGAATCGACACGATGAGATAGAAAATACCTTATGAGCGATGCGAGGCTGACGTCGTTGTACGCACCCAAGCGTGCGCCCTCTGCAGTCTCACACACGGATCACCTCGAGTCCTCTTCTTCCACGCCCGGTGCTAGCCTTAGGAAGAAGATCCAAGCCTTAAGTCACCTTCTTTTCAACTTGCGCCACCTCCAAGGTATATGCTCCAAGGTTGAAGAAGGAAGAGGGAGATGCCGCCAAGCACAAGTCACACTTGCACCACCTTCAATAGAAGAAGAGCCAAGGATGAAGAAGAAGAAGTGCTTGCAGCTTGGTTGATGAAGAGATGCGCCAACTCCTCTTGATCCTCTTGCTCTCGCCCCTCTTCTTGTTCTCACGCCTTCAATAAGTTGTGTATCATGAGAGGGGGCGGCTAGGGCTCATTATATAGAGCAAGGGGCGGTTAGAGTAGTGGCTAGGAGAAGAAGTAGGAATAGGATTATTTTAATGATTTAATTAAGTCCTAATCCAATTAGGATTCTAATTAATCATTTAAATAATCAAGTCCTAATCCAATTAGGACTCTAATTAATAATTTAAATAATCAGCCCTATTAAATAGGACTCCATACAATTATTTAAATTAATTAATTAAATAACCCACAAATAATTAATATCAACTTATATTAACCATATGTGTCGTAGGCGTCAACCCTAGTCTAACTAGGGTTAACCATGCGCCTACACATCCTTCTCCTTAAGCTCATTAAGCCCAACTTTTCAATGGGCCAGCCCAATGTCTATTATGCATATTAACCAAGCCCTTGGATCCAATCCAATTTAACCCGAGGTCAAACTGGGCTAACCATGGTTAATATGCCGTAAATGGAAGTTGGCTCCAATAAATCTCTTCCATCTCATCAGGCCTATTGGCGCTGATAGAATCTCCAAAATAAATCTGAGTTATCCAATAACTCGATCATAAGGCTTCTCGATAAATACGAGAACTCGAATATCAAGGTGTGCAACCCTGTAGGTTCCTCTGACGTTGGTAGTGCTGACCTAAGGTCATCACAAGCAGTGAGTGGCACCTAGCAGTGCATCGCTGCTACCCAAGTCATCGGAATGGATATCGACATCGAGATCCTCATTATCGCAAGTAGGTACCGATGCATTACAGTCTCTTTGCCGTACTGATATCCGATTGGACAAGTGTGTCACCACTTGTTTTTCATCCAATCTCATGGCTATGACTAAATTAGGTCCAACCTGGGTATGGCCATACACTTTCAGTCATAGATCCATAGAGGAGCTCCATGGATATCAAGTTTCCCTTAGGAAGGGGCAAATCTTATGTCTGTCTATTGACCTTCTCATATGGGTCGTAACATGCTCAATGACAACCGTTATTACCCCCCAACTACGGTGAGGTGTTAGGTTGTATCAAAGTATGTCCCTAACTATATAGAATGGCCAATGACTTCAAGTCAAGGGATCAATGCATCTCCTATCATTTGTGAGGATAACTTGTGACACCAAGTCATTGCCTCACAGCGGGTCGGTCCAGTATATCCACCACGGATATACCTATATGTCTGCGTTAGCACCTCGTGCCTAACCAGCCCATATGTCAGTCTCACAAGTACCAGAGTTGTCTCATATCCACTCAGGTACATCGACTGGAGACAATCATTTGAGCACAGATCCAATCTGTCTCCAGGGACATTATCATACAAGTACATGTTCGCAGATGTAAACAAATAATGATAACGACAATGCCAGAATGATATATATATATCAATGTTAAGTAGTACAAATAATGGACCAAAACTAGGTCCTAGGGCATATACACCAACACGTTCAGCCCTAGCTGTCGGATTCCGCCGCTGTCCGCCTCCTCCGCCTGCAACGTCCTCCTCTCTATGGCTTGGAATCGCCGCTCGATGCTCCCCTTCCTTCACGTGCAAGAGTTCGGATGTCACTGCCGCTTCGCTCGAATCCTGCTGTTGACGCCAGAAGCTGGGATTTGATCGACGTCAGGGCCAGGAGCCTTCTCTGACGCCGATTTTTAGCTTACCTACAATACTAAATCCGCTGTGTAGATCTAATACCGACAACAGAATCTCTTCAGCCCTTTTCCGTCGCCGGACCACCGTTTCCTCGGCGAATCGATCCGGCAGGTCGAGCCAATTGATAGGAACTCATACAAGAGCACGCCAAAGTAGACAAAACAAGATGCTTGACAAACCCTAACTACAACCTTAGGCTTTTATTTATACAACTTAACTACTAAGCGAACCGAGTATGATGTACCAACCCGTATCTGCTTTATTAATAACCACTAATGACACTGGGCCCGTAACACCTAACTATCCGGTCATCCTCTTCGTACACGGCTTCCCCAAGCTCTAGTATTCTTGGTGCCACCAAATCGTCACCCTAGCCGCCCATGACTACCACGCCCGATCTCCACACTTGCCTACCGTCGTTGTCCACGCTCGCCCGCCGTCAATGCTCATTAGCCATTGCCGTCCACGCTCGCTTGTCGTCCCACTGAGCCCATCCGCGCCCCACCTCCTGCCGAGCTCGCCCACACCCCGCCTCCCGCCAAGCTCCCTGCCACCGCACCCCTCTCTACCATTGCCGCCACCCTGTTGTCGTGGGGAAGCATGAGGAAAAAACTTTTAATCACGTCCGTTACACATGATTTTTGTTTCTCTTCTTTCCATTCTTCTCCTCTCCCCATTGTTCCTTTCTCTCCCTTTTTCTTTCTCTCCAACGAAACACGCTGATAAGGTTCCCTCTCAAGTTTAAATAATTTATTTTTTTATGCTCAGTTTTGAAAGAGACTACAATATCATTTTCCACCGTTACTAATGGTAGCATTGATTATTTCTTGGAATAGAAGACTAGATTTACCCCAACTAGGATCTTTGCCTAAGGGTAAATACTTGTCACCTTCAATTTTATTTTCTAACTACTTTATTTTTATTTTAAATTATTGATTTTATTCAAATTTCTTGATTGGTTATATATGATTTTTAATCTACACCAACAATCTAACATGTTTATTTGATTCAATTTTGTAAATATTTAATCTGAATTAAGTGAATTAAGTGTTGATATAGTGATTTAATTATTGAGAGATGGAATGAAGCTAATCAAGCAATTTTATAGTGCGTGCCATCCTTAAAAGATCAATATAATACACTATATTAATTATTAATTCAACTAAATGTACATTGTTTTAATCATTGGAACTTGGATTTACTCCAAGCAAACAATAATTGTGGGATTATTTCAATCCTTTACCACTGTTCAATTGAAATATTTATACATTATCATTCTAAAAACAAAAGGATTACTACCAAAACACTATTATCACTTAGATTTGATTTTTTATACAAATTTCCTATTGTTAATCTGAATGAGTAATACGGTGGAATTATATCAAATATTAATAATCAATAAATGACACTATATTATTTACCGAGTACTGTATTTATTGTTATTAAAAATCCATTGATTCAAAATTTTGGTACAAATAAAGCCAATGTTTCATACACAATCTGTCCAATCAAATGAAATTGGCGTGTCAATTTATAGCACCAACTCTTTGATGTACATGCAAATTGCATCCTTCTTTTTGTATAATTATAGCATATCTTAAGGTATAATATCCTAGATATACTCATGTACCACCGTTCTTCTTTGTTAGTATAACCTCTTGCAAAAAAGCCACTTCAACAAGGGAGTGGTGAAATATTAGTAAATGAGAACTTGATAGATGTTAGTTCATTTGTCATTGGTACAAGGGTAAACAAAAATGTATATAGATAAATCTAGAATTAAAATATCTGAAAAGAAATCAAATGATAACAACAGATTATATACTACAGAGTAGCAATCTAACAGTACAGAACGCCAAAGATGTTGTATTAGTACTCACAGTTTCCAACTGTTGTGGGTAGACTCATAGATATTATCATACACTTTCCAACATATGATGCAACTTTGGAACCTTTCGACGAAACAATGGCTCAAGTCGGAAACATGGGACACCACTTATCCACCTTTTAGCATCAGACATGTCATTCCATGCTTGAACTATCTCATCAATCTTAAAGGCGAAGCCTGCAATCCAACTTGGACATAAGTGACAAGCATATGTTGAACTTGATGCACATAGGCAAAGTTAAAATATATTTATGCAACCCTTTAAAAAACATTCAAAAAGTGCAAGATATTCTCATAGTCCTATGAAAAAGATATAGATCAATTGAGTTGGAACCAACACAAAGTAGAAGCTGTGTTTGGCTTTCAGCTCGTGCAGTATGCTTTAAGCATTTTGCTGATCACCTAAGTTCTGTGTTAAGATCTTTTATTGTTTTAAGTTTCTTCATTAATTTGATAACATTGTTTCTAAAGAACCCAAGTTTTTTGTTTAATTTTTGCAAAAAAATACCCCAATAAACATGTATCCTGCCATATATTTATTTTTACCAAAAGTAAAAAAGAACAAATAGTAGTCCTACCTAGGATGGCAATTAAACCTGAGTCATTTGGATATTTGCGAGTGTCAAATATCGAGCATAGGAGGTTTAGGATAATAACAGTGGTACTCAACTCTTTACCATCCCTAGTCCTACCATAGGACCTTAGACTTTAGGTTTCTATATTCTAAGTTGGGTGAAATAATACAAAAAATTAAAGAAAACTTGAATCACTACTCAAACTGTAGAAAAAGCTCAAAAAACAAAATTTTAAAACTACAAAATACACTAACAAAATAATATATTGTTTAAAAATTTATATCTTGAACAATACACCCAAACCCAAAACTGAAAAACTTGAGAAACCTTTAAAGAACCAAAAACCCAAACCATATATTATATAAGTATGGAAAAACAACCCAAAGGGTATCCCTGGTCGAACCCATCCCCAAGGTTTGATGCTTATCCCTTGTTATTTTAACGGTAAGGTCAAATGAGGTCCTTACTACAAAATTTGTAGGTTCGGAATGTTTCATAGTGTGTTATATGCCTGTGTTAAGCACAAGATCCCAGGAAGGTTGTTCAAAAGACTATAGAAACATTACTCACAAAAGAGCCTCACACTAACAGTGGTACCAATTTCTTTGTAATGATAAAATATGTTTACTGTACTCAATTGGAGATGTAAAGGTGCACTTAGATATATATTCTAATTATGAGGCTAATCTTTGTAGTCTTTTATCACTTGAATTAGCAAATTGTAAGAGGCAAAATATGTTTATTGCACTCAATTGGAAAAATCCAAAAGAACCAGTGTCAGGCAGTTGTTACCTTCTTGGGCAGTCGAATTGGCACAATGATTTTTTATAGTAAAAGTGATATCATCTAGCGGGACTCCTCCATGTTTAAACTTTTCCACTGCACTCATAAGATACTCTTCCCAAGTGGGGAGTCCTAACTTGAATTCCAGAACAGAACGTTCATATAGTATACTGCCCCATAGTATGTTTATCTGAGCCCTCATTTTAGATGCCTGATCAGTTGCTTCACTTGTTGAAAGCTGTTTGAAATAACCATCCAAGCCCATCTTTTCCAAGGGGATTTTCTCGCCTTTGGATTTGGAGAGCTCCTCCAACCTCTGCTGTTCCATCTTTGCCAAAATATCTATGCCTTTTTCCATGTTATCCTCAGCACTGTTGAATAACTCAAAAACTTCTGCTGAAGACCATATGTCTAGTTCTGAATAGCTGGCAACAGCATAATACCAAGAAAGCCTTGCTTGCTCAAACTGTTGCTGGCCAAGGGCAAAATGTCCTTCATAGAAGTCAGGTTTAATTTTTAAGGCTTCTTGATATCTCTTTCCTGCCATAGCATATTCAGACTGAGCCCACTCGTATGCGTCTTTGACCCTTGCAAGTATTGATTCCTTGGAAGCATCCTCAGACAAGAACAATGATTTTCTTGCTCGAGATATATGAATATTTCCCCAATTAAACAAGGCAAGTGCAACCATCTCCTGGAAACTTCCTTCAGCTAGTTCAAAAATTGCTTGTGCTTCTTCACTTGTGACGGTATCTTCTAAAGCCTCATAATACAGCTTAATACCAAGCTGATGGAGGTTTAAATATGCATCAGAACTAAAACCTAGTTGATCCTTAAATAACTGCGCAAATTGAATAACCCAGTCATCAATATAAGTTGGCATGTTTTTTTCTTCACTATTTCTGGTACTTCCATTTTCTGATATGTTATTATTATTGATTCCGTACTCTATCGAAGAAGAGCTAAATTCAGTATCCTCAAGCCATGGTTCATGCTCACGACTGACTTCTGTTAGATACAGCCTGACTGAACCTTGCGGATCTGCAGATTCTTCAGCCCACCTTAGCTCTTCGGCCGTAGTGATTGTCACCAAGTCACCCTCTTTATCCTTGTATTTGATAAGAATGGCCTTTAAATTAGGAAATTTTTTACCAACAGTCTCTCTTAGATGTAGCAAGCTACAGTTAGAAGGTATTTGCGCCCATCTTATATCATCCCCAAAGACTAACTTCACCAACTTCATAGGTTCTTCCTTCACTTCAATTTGCTTAACCTCTGTCACCGCATTTGCCTGTGACTTGCGACTCTTCTTCTTATTCTTCTTAGGCTTCTCTTTCACAACTACAACATCTTGTAGTGAGAAAGCTGCATTATTGTCCAAGATAATGCCTTTCCTCTCCATTGCCTTCTTTATACTTTCAGATTTCTCTTGGACAGTAGGGTTGTTAGGATCCAAGCTCAGAACGAGATCAACATCTTTGCAGGCTAAATCCAACCTATCCAAGGCTTCAAAACACCTAGCTCTGTTCAGGAGAGCTTTACTGTATTTTGGCGCTGCCTCAAGGGCTAAATTACATTCTAGTATTGCTCGGTGGTAGTCTCCTGGAGTCATCTGAAAGTAACAAGCAGCCATGTCGCTGTGGAGGTACGCTGCGTCGTTGTGGTTCTTGGGAAGCAACTTGGTAGCTTTTTCATATTTGAGTAGAGCCCCTTGATAGTCCCTTTTCTGAAACAGTTTGTCTCCCTCCTCTTTCAAATCGCGTGCCATATCTGTGAAGACTGCTGCGCCTTCATGAAAGACTTTAGGGCTGCTCAGCTCACCGGATCTAGTGCGTTTCAAGTTTTCATCATTAAGTTTAACTCCTAAATGCTTGGTTTTCTTTCCAGTAGGCTTACCCATTTCCAATTATCAAGCAGCTACTTACTGAATTCAGAATCAATTGCTGAAGCAAAAAAATAAAATCAAATCAAAATGAAATAATCACAGAGAGCAATCGTCAGGCAAATCGCGAAAGAGAGGTTGATAAGGGATAAAAATTTCCGCTATCTCAGGGCAAGAAATCTCTATCCTGCATCAAAGATTCCACCTTTCCTTCTTACTAACCAGCAAAACCCTCAAAACTCCTTGCTAACCAATAAAAAGAATTTCAGAAACGAGAGCAATCGAGATGGGAACTTATCGGCACGACGGCTTTTCCTTAGGGACCTGGATGCAGCACAAGACGAAAACTTTCACCTAGGGCGAGGAAATCGGGTCAAGGAAGCAATAGAAATCACACCTTTCCCTTATCCAACAATAGCCTCCGCCGCTCCGAATCCAACTATGTTTCAATTCCACCACACGCAATCCAATAGATTACTCGCCGTGTGGACTGGATAGGAAACTTTTAAAATAGGAGCAGGCACAGGGTGGTGCTTCAAAGCAACAGCAGAACAATTGCGTTGTCTTGGGGCAAGGAATCGGTCTACGCGGTCGGTGTGGCCTTCTTACGGCCCCAAGATGAGTGGAGGATGATGGGAAAAAAGGTCCAAGTGGAAACAGTACCAAAATGGAACCTGTGTAGACGGCTGCACACAGCACACACCCGTTAACCAGGGTTTGTTGTGCGCCGCACATTCCACGGCTGGCTGCGCGCGTGTATTGTATAAGTCGCCGTACGTGGACCGCGCGTTGACTCTCTTCAAGTCAAAGGGAACCGAGATAACTGCCACGTGCCCGACGCAAGTGATAATTTTAGAGATGTTGTGGAACTTCAAATTATTAAAAATATAGGCTGTGGACGTGGATTTGGAAGGAACAAGTCAACATTGTACGTTTACTCTTTGGTAGAAATTTTCTATTTAATTTTGTGTAAGAAAGAAAGGAAAACATCAAAATTAAGCAGATAAATAAGGGTTTTTTTTATAAAAATAGCACTGGTAAAAATTGATGAAGGGAAAACTGAAGGGTAAACATCATATAGAAATTTTTATTTTATATGACATTTATAAATTTTAAGTTTTTATTTTTTAAATATCAATTAAATATATATTAATATTATATATATAATTTATTTTTTATGTAGTTAAATCTGAAATGCTAACGTGTATATAAATATAGACTTTTCTATGTGTAGGTAAAAGTGGAAGTGGTAACAGGGTGGACTGAAAAAAATAGGATCGACCCTCAGAATTTTGCCTGCTCGCAGGCTCGGCCAGCAGGTAATTACTTGGGGTCTTTGACTCGCTGCGAATTCGGACGCTCGAATTTTATCATTTCTCGCATAAAAATTTTCTAGACAACCCCTCTACATCAGGCAAAGTTAAGTACTTTAGCTATTTGGCCCCTAAAAATTTTTTTTTTATGGATAAAAATATTCACGATGATCTACACAACGAGAGCTATCCAACGGTACTAATATCATCGTGAATAGATATATCCACGATGAGAAATCCAGGATACAAGTATCGTGAATAGAATTTACTACAATAACAGTAATCCTATCTACGATATTTTGATCCATATTTTTTCATCGTGGATGCATCCATCCACGATGATATTTGTACCGTTGGATAGCTCTCATCGTATAGATCATCGTGGATATTTTTATCCATGAAAAAAAAAAATTTGTAGCCAAATAGCTGAAGTACTTAACTTTGCCAATGTAGGGAGGCTGCCTAGGAAATTTTTTCATTCCTCGCTAACCTTATTACTATCGCCCGTTATCCCTCTCCTTTTAACTCTGGTTAACACGTTAGGATTTTATTGCTTTCTAAACCAAAAACCTGACCCACGCCATTTTGTGTTTCAGACATCGCTTTTCTAACTCTAGTTATTCCTTATCTCCTTGTCTCCAGCAAAAACTCCCCTATTCGCACCCCCATTGTCTCTGACGAAGGCTTCTCGAACCTCCCTAATCTTATTCGACCTACATTGAAGCCCCAAAGCTCCCGCAAGCCACAACCGGCTTTCATCTTTAGAAAATTTTTACAACAAAAGGCTTTCATCTTTATTCATTATCTATTCTTCTCTCTAGTTAACACGTTAGGGTTTAATTGCTTACGAAACTAAAAACCTGACCTCGCCCCCTTTTGTGTACTAGACATCACTTCGTGCCCTAGTTACGGCAATTAGTTATCTCCATCCTTGTCTCCAACCAAGGTTCCCTCGTTCTCATCTCATTGTCTCTAGAGAAGGCTCCTCGAACCTCCCTAATTTCATCTGACCTACATCAAAGCCACAAAAGGCTTTCGTCTTCGGAAAATTTTTATAGCAATAGGTATACTTTATTCATCATTTCTTCTTCTCCTTGGTTAACACATTAGGGTTTAATCGCTTATGAAACCAAAAACCCGACCTTATGCCCTTTCGTGTTCCAGACATCACTTCGTGCCCTACCTCTTGCGATTCCTTGCCCCTCCATCCTAGTCTTCGGCCAAGGCTCCCCAGTTCGCACCCCATTGTCTCTAGCGAAGGCTCCTCGAACCTCTCTAATCTCGTTCAACCTGCATCAAAGCCCCAAAGCTCCCACAAGCGGCAAAAGACTTTCGTCTTCAGAAAATTTCTTTAGTAATAAGTATACTTAATTCATCATTTCTTCTTCTCCATTCCTTGCAATCTAAAGACTATCGTCTGCAACTTAGATTTCTCATTACTGATCTTCATGTGTAGTTGACAGGTAAAATTTTATAGTTCATAGACCATATTTTATAGTTGACAAATCATCCTATATAGTTGACAGACTACGATATTTTGTAGTTGATAAACCATCCTATATAGTTGACAAATTAAATTTTTGTAGTTCACAAACATACCCTATTTTATAATTGACAGGCCAAATGTTATAGTTGATAGACTATATTTTATAGTTAACATACCATTTTGTATAGTTGACATACCATCTTGTGTAGTTGATAGATCTTATTTTATAATTGACAGACCAAATGTTACAATTGATATACTATATTTTATAATTGACACACCATCCTGTTGACAGCCTTTATTTTATAGTTAACATACCATCCTGTATAGTTGATAGTCCATTTGTTTGAGAAAGACAAACTATATTTTATAGTTAACAAACTCTATTTTATCTTTGATAGACTAAATTTT
This sequence comes from Costus lasius, assembly GCA_027563935.2. Lineage (NCBI taxonomy): Eukaryota > Viridiplantae > Streptophyta > Magnoliopsida > Zingiberales > Costaceae > Costus > Costus lasius. The sequence continues at coordinate 85,987,699 of CM050446.2, forward strand.
TCTTTGACGGATCCTACATTTTTGTTGATATACTATATTTTTTCGTTGATAGCCCTAATTTTTTTCATTGATAGATCTTATTTTTTTTCGTTGACAGGCTTTAATATTTCATTGACATACGATTAATTTTCATTGACAGACATAAATTTTTTAGCGACAGACCTTAATGGCGTCAGAAGATGAAATATGGTGTCATTTGGTACCGATCCTGTTATTGAAGAGTTGGTAAAAATTATCATTATTTTTGTTGCACATTTATACAAAGTTAATTTGCAGTATGTTACTTTTTTTAAGGATGTTGAGAAATCAAAAGATTATATTGTTTGGGAAACTAGTTCTGGTGGCACTGTGGTTCCATAAGACAGATGCAAATCATTGTGTTTACTTTAAGAAATTCTCTAATGATAGTTTTATTGTTTTATTGCTCTGTGTTGATGACATGCTTATTGTAGGGAAGAATATTTGTTTAATTAATAGATTGAAGAAAGAGCTCAATAACTCTTTTTATATGAAAGACTTGGGACAAGCCAGAAAGATATTGGGGATGATTATCACACGTAATAGAAAATACTAAATGGATTTGGTTGTCTTAGAAGACATAGGTTGAACAGGTGTTGAAAAGGTTCAATATGAAGAAAGCAAAACTAGGTGTGCTAAAAAAAGAGCAAAACTAGTTAGCACACCTCTTGTAGGTCACCTTAAGTTGGGTTCTATGCAAAGCCCCTCAAATGAGAAAGAAAATAATGAGATACAATATGTTCCATATGCATCTACAGTGAGTAGTTTAATGTATGCTATGATTTGTACAAAGCTAGATATTACACATACTGTTAGAGTGGTTACTAGATATCTTATAAATTTAGGTAAAAGTCATTGAGAAATAGTAAAATAGATCCTAAGATACTTGAAAGATATATCAGCAACATGTTTGTGTTTTAGTGCTTCAGTTCGTATCTTAGAAGGTTTTATTTATACTGATTGTGTTGGCACTTTAGGGGAAAACCCAAAAAGCCCAAACCCATTTTCTTAAATTAATTTTATTTGGGCATTAATTTACTCATTATTAAATTCGCCCATTTATTTATTTAATTTCTATTCTTAGTTGTAATTAAGACGTTGTCTTAATTAATGCCTGTGCGACTGTAGGCACACGTATGGCACCACTAAGAATAGCAGTGTGCACTTCTCTATCTATATAAATATAGAGTTGTGTGCAGCCGGTCGACATTCGGATACGCTCTTTCTCTCTTGTGCATCTCTCCCTGTTTTGCTGTCCTTATCAAAAGCATCCCTGTGACAACCGCTCCACCGACGCGCTGGCAGAAGCGGATTCCTAGTTGAATCTTCAAGGTGAAAGATCGGATTTCATCCTGCGTGTCACGCCCCAGCCTAAGGTAGTCCGGCAGAGCACCAGACCGAAACCCTAGGATTTTCGGGTGTAATTTCACCCCCCAACTCGGAAACCCTAACTTCCGTCCAAAATTTATCCCCAAATTGAAATACAGTCGGAAAACCCTAACCCTAATTCAGAAATCAAACCCTAATTCAAAATACCTCAATCTGATTTTGACCAAAGTCAAAATCAAAATCACCGAAGTATTCAGATGCTGACATCAATGTGATGTCAGCCCCAATTTGATTCCACCCGCCGAATTTAATTCGAGTTGCTGACGTTGCCTCGACGTCAGCAGCGCCTTCGATTTCGAATCGAAATCGTTTCAGAGACTATTCCGATTTTGAACCGGTCAACATCGGAACTCGTCTTTCTCTTTGCTGCGTCGATGCCGAATTCTGCTTCGTTGTCTCGTGCCGAGCTCGAGTGTTCGCCGCTGTCGTCTGTGGCGCCGGAGAGATCGTGCCGATAGGGAAGCCGCCCTCATCCTCACACTTCACCTTCGTCGCCGATTGTCTGGTAGCTGCTTGCCGCCAGGATCCGTCGAACTCGTCCTCACCGTGGAAACACTCAGAAAACAGGGAAAAACGGGGATCGTACGAGGAAGCTCATTTTTATTCCTCTAGATAATGATACAAGCTTCTCTTCACGTCATCGACCCCCTGGCCGCCGACCCCTCTTCCCCTCCCTCGCCGGTTGTCTCCCTAGACGCCGGTTACAAACGCTCTCACCGAAAACCCTCTCTACGAAGCTCCCTTGAACCTTGCTCTTGCCGCTACTCTTCGATCACTCAATGCTCGGTGATATCTGATGACACGGAAATTTATAGCAAATTTAGTGTCATTTCATTAGTGTTTTTGTGTCATATTCATAGACTTTGCTTATTTTTATGTCTTTTTTTATCAACATTTACGGAATCTACACTCTTTTTAGTTTTTAATAATTTTCAGGCAAAAAGACATGATTTTCAGTCGATTTCAAGCAATCCGAATGCATGGATAAATTCACAACATCAAGAGGAGATCACACGTCAAATTTCACGAGAATTGGACCCACGAACCAAAATATGGCAGGGCCGTAATCTGTATTACGGTACCGTATTTTCGTACGCTGCCATAATATCAGAGCACTACCATAATTTGGGGAGTTTTTCATTAGAAAGTTTCATAAAAATTACGGTACTGCCATATGAAAGTGTCGAAACCTAAGTCACATGCTCTTCTAAAATTTTTCGCATGGGCGGAAACTTGGTTTCATGAAGATCGCATGGCTTATAATATAATCAACTATGAAACAAGAGGGGATGTTACCATGGCCATTGCTTGAATGGCGACTTGGAAGAAGATAGAGGGCGAGCGGCTCTCCTCCAAAGAAGTTGCACACAAGACGTTGAAGGCTTACTCCCTTGTGCTCTTTGTGCTAGCAAAGATCCAAGGAGTCCCCTGATCGTGCAAGAGAAGATGTGTTTCTCTACTCGCTGGCTGAATTTTCTCCTTGGCGTGAAGAAGCTTCACCACGAGAGGAGCAAGAGGAGAAGATGGGGTGAGCGGCGTGTTGGGGTATGCCCTTAAGGCTAATGTTTGAGGCCTTGGGATTCTTTCAGTATCATGTATAAACTCTTATGTTTATAAAGGCAATGGTTGTTATTCAGTTTGTTACATTGTCTGCTGCAATAAGTATACTTCTGAATAATGTCTCAATGCTGTTCAGCTAGGCTGACATGCTATATGTCCTTAGTCGAAATATCTTGGTGAACATGAGACAGCCTTGATATGATTGAGACTAATATGTGTTCTAATCTTATAGGATGCTTCGAGCATGGAATAAGATGTAGAGTCATGGGTACATTGGATGTACTGGACAGACCCTACTAGGATATTCAATTGCTTGTCACAATGTGAATAATCCTTGTTTGCAACAAGTGGCACATGTCCTCTGACTTGAGATCACTTGTGTTTCTAAATGATGATTGTCATTGTTTTGAGGTAGTTCAATATCATTTGAAACATAATGGTTATAGACTATCTTGGATAATGATCATGAGTCAGGTTAGGACACTAGTGATAGATATAGGATTGCCGTCTCCTTGATTGGAGTGTGATGTTCTAAAGGGGCCCCCCAGATGAGATGATTGAGAAAGTGTATGGCCATACCCAGGTGACTATGTTCATCTGATCTAATCATGCTCATCATATTGGAGCTACAGGCTTGACACGCTTGTCCAATAAGAACATCCAGTGGCAAAGGAAACATGTATGCCTAGTGAAGTGGATTCACACTTGTGCTGTGGTTTGGGTGTAGTCTTGGAAGACTCTTTCCTTTATATCGGGAGACAGTGATGTTTTGCTAGATACCCCTCACTGATCGTGATAACGTAAGTTATCGTTACCGACATTTAAAGGAAACCCTTAGGGTCGCACAATTTGATGATATGGCTTACTCATGTCAGATCGTGTAGACTGAATTGTTTTGGTTCAGTTTAAAGGGATTTAAACTCTGATTGTAAGTGAGATCTGGTCTAATCATGTTTGATTGATTAGGGCTTGAGATCGGTAAGCTTCGATCGAGAGAGATGATTCTAGATCGGTGAGATCAGGAACATCAAGAGATGAACGGTCAGATCTAGAACCTTAGGGTTTAATTTGATCTGGACTAAAGGCTTGGCTTGATTGGTTTTTGAACCAAACCAATATGAACCGGCTCATACGTGAGCGCATGGTTCAAAGGGGAGAAGAATATGCGTTCGGTTCACTTTGGTGAACGCATCAACGCATGAAGTGAAGGCTTGCTATTTTTGGAAGTGGCGGTTTCCAAAATAGCCTCTCAACGCCTCACGTTCACTTCTCTTCGCTGAAATTGGTCGCCTATTCCTCTTGACGCATACACTCTCGTGTGATTGAAGGGGTTGACGACAAGGAGGTCTCGGCCAAGAAAACATCTCCTCTTCCCTTCCATTCGACAAGGAGACTTGAAGAACCTTGCTAGCACAAGGATCAACAAGGAGTAGGCGACATCACCTTGTGTGCATCACTTTTGGAGAAGATCTCTTTCGATCTTTGCTTCCAAGGCACCATCCAAAGAATGGCGATGGTATGATCCTTCATTGATGTTTGCAATCGGGTTTTATAGTTGATCATATCTCATGCAATCGATCCCTAGAAACCCTCATTTCCGCTGCAAATATTTTACATGCGCCTATCTAGGGTTTCGCTCCCCCTTGAAGGGGACTTTTCAATTGGTATCAGAGCGGTTTTATGCATGTTACTATGATTGCTATGTTTGATGTTGTGATCCATGTTTGCGCATAACATAGATCTATAGGTTACATGCAAGAACTTACATGTTGCATTTTCATGTTGGCGCATGTATGAAGGTAGCGCATCTATCATGTTGTTGTTGATGTTTTTCTCAAAACTTAATGACTTGCGCGCTTACCACTAGATCTAAGTGACGCCTGCTATAAACCCTTAGACGGGTTAGTAGGGTTGAAGTCATCCTCTAGGTAAGATCCAATCAGTCTGATCAGACCATCTGACAGCCTAGATGGGTCGACCAGATGGCACCTGTGCGCAAGCACGAGGTGGCTATAGGTCGACTGCAGACAGGCGTGTAGCGAGGTCTGGTTGAGACAACCAATGAACACTCTTGAGTTAGGCCCGGGGTCACACCCGCTTGCCAGAACTCATGAAGGTTGTTCAGCCCTTTGCGCATGCATGGTTGACCATTAGGTCGACTCAAGTCAGTTAGGACTTGGTGCATGCAAGGGCAGTGGATCTGACTAGATATGATGAGTGGATCCCTATTAATGGACCGTTGTAAGGTAGTAGGGCACATAAGGCAAATAAAATTGATGCCAATGGGGTTTTTCAAAATTTTATTTACTTATTGGATCACATGTTGATTGTAAGCATAGTGCTTGTTTATTTATTCTTATGTGGGCCGCCCGTGTTAATGTGTGCTGTGCTGGGGCCTGCGTGCCTGGATTAAAAAATGTAAATTATTATATTTGTGATCTGCGCATCACATTTTAATTAATTTATTATGTAATTGACCTGCGTGTCAATCTTGTCTAGATAGATTAAATTGTATTTTAATCTGACAAGAGCACAGAGCACACATGGCAGAGGCGCATGCAGCTTGAGTCTTGACCAGGTGGGAGGTCTAGGGTTCGACCCTATGACAGGCGCATTTACCTGGTGGGCGCACCTGAGCTGCAGTGGGCGCTTAGGCCCTGGGTTGGGCCAGATGAGATGCAAAAGACCCATGGAGAGCTCAAGTGAAGACTTAAGTTAAATTAAGGTCTTACTTAGGGTCCATGGGCTTTTACCACATAAGATCATCATGCTTTCTTTTATTGTTTAAATAAGTAGAATTGCATGAGTTATTTATCTTCTGCTATCGCCATAGGGTTTGCATGATAGTTAAGAAGATAAAAGACCGTTAAAATCCAACGTTAAATATCAAGCACGTAAGCCTTCTGACGCGAAACCTCACTGTTCTGACTATCGTTGGGGCCGTGTTGTACCCACTCAGTGGGCACGCCCATCTATCTTCAGACGGTGTGTGATTTCACCTGCGTGTTACAGGGAAGGGATTTATCGCTTCTCGTTGCTCAGCATAGCACGTGGTGGTCCAGGGAGTAGGTCAGGTCAGCTTGACCATGTAGGCTACATATGGGGCATATGTTAGCTATATGGAGGCAGGCATCTGTGGGATCAGAGACTGTGTTGTACCAACTCAGTTGGCACAGTCTGCTGGATTGCCCAGATGAAGGGGAATCGCACGGGTTGGCGATTGGCAGGGACTGCCTACGAGAAATTAGTGCTTGTACTCTCTGTGCATCTTATCTCGCCTGAGCGGGACGCGGAGACCAAGTATGAAATCTGGATCCCATCTCACTAAAAGAGTCTTACTCTTTCGGACTGTTTTAATGGATTTTTCAGTCAGATAAAATAGTGAGAAAAGAATCTTTCTTAAGTCCTGGATTGATTCTGAACATTGATACTGACCTTGCTGTTCTTGCATTGTTGTAGATTCCTGCAGCAACGAACACCATGAGCTTCAATGTACGATCCCTACTGGAAAGGGAGAAGTTTGCTGGGCCAAACTTCTCAGACTGGTACGGACACCTTAAGATTGTTCTTAAGGCTGAGAGGAAACTGTATGTCCTCGAGACGGCTATACCGCCTCAACCCGCTCCGAACGCCGCAAGGGCGGTTCGGGAAGCCTATGAAAAGCATGTCAATGATAGCATTGATGTCGCTTGCCTGATGCTAGCGTCTATGACGCCACAGCTGCAGCGTCAGCATGAGGATATGTCTGCTATAGAAATTATAGCAAACCTCAAGATGTTGTATGCTGCACAGGCGAGGACTGAACGCTATAATTTGACCAAGCTTTTCTTTCAGAGCAAACTGGCTGAAGGGAGTCCAGTGGGAGCTCATGTGCTCAAGATGATTGGGCACAAAGAGGCTCTAGAGAAACTGGGGCATACCATCAATCAGGAGCTTGCTGTAGACATTATTCTGCAGTCTCTCCCGGCCTCTTTCGATCCGTTCATTATTAATTTTAATATGAACATGATCGACTGTACTCCGGCAGAGTTGCTGAATATGCTCTTGACTACAGAGGAGACTCTAAAGGGAAAGCCTTCAACCTCTGTCTTGATGTTCCCTTCCAGGAACAAGAAGAAGGGGAAGAAGGGCAAAGCCCCTGTCAAGAACTACAACAAGGCTCTGAAACAAAAGGTTAAGCGGTCGAAGGAATACAGATGTTTCCATTGTGGCCAGCTGGGTCACTGGAAAAAGGACTGTAAAGCGCTCCAAGGAGACAAGAAGGGAAGCATCGCTTCTGGCTCAGGTATTTTCGTGACTGAAGTCATGATATCCTCTTCTTCTATTTCATGGGTGTTGGACACTGCATGTGGAGTTCACATTTGTTCAAATATACAGGAACTCAAGAGAAGAAGACAGGTGGGACAGCATGAGGTGGACCTACGAGTTGGAAACGGGGCACGGGTTGCTGCTGTTGCTGTAGGAGAATATTACATCTCATTACCATCTGGACTTGTATTAGAACTAGACAATTGTTACTTTGTACCGAGCATTACGAAAAATATTATCTCTATTCCTGCTCTTGTCAGGAAAGGATTTTCCTTTGAATGCAATATTTCAAAGTGTGTTATTTCTTGTGATAATATTGTTTATGCTACTGGATCAATTAACAATGGGTTATTCATGTTGGACATGGAATGTTCTATACAAAACATTGATAATAAGAAAGCCAAGTATGCTGATGACAGCACCTTGTTATGGCATAGTCATTTAGGCCATATTAACAAGAAGCGCATTAAGCGGTTGCATGATCATGGACTGCTGGGATCATTCTCCTATGAGGAGATTGATACATGCAAAGCTTGTTTAATGGGTAAAATGACGAAGTCTCCTTTTCCTCACAAAGGTCAAAGGGCTTCGAGTTTACTTGACCTTATACACAGTGATCTGTGTGGGCCTTTTAGTAAACATGCCAGAGGTGGCTATTCATACTTCATTACCTTTACTGATGATTTCAGTAGGTATGGATATGTCTATCTAATGAGACATAAAAGTGAATCTTTTGACAAGTTCAAAGAGTTCAAAAATGAAGTACAGAATCAGCTAGGCTGAAATATCAAGGCACTTCGTTCTGATCGAGGTGGTGAATACCTAAGTCGAGAGTTTACTGACTATCTGAAGGAGTGTGGGATTATCTCACAGCTCACTCCGCCAGGAACACCGCAATGGAATGGTGTGTCCGAGAGGAGGAACAGAACCTTACTGGATATGGTTCGTTCTATGATGAGTCAAGCTACTCTACCTTACTCCTTTTGGGGATTTGCACTGGAAACAGCTGCAAAAGTACTAAACCGAGTGCCATCCAAGGCAGTTTCAAAGACGCCATATGAGTTATGGTATGGGAAACAGCCGAGCTTGACATTTATTAAGATCTGGGGTTGCGAGGCTTATGTCAAAAAGCTCGCCTCTGGGAAACTAGAGAGCAGATCTGAGAAATGCATCTTTGTCGGTTACCCTAAGGAAACTAAGGGTTATTATTTCTACGATCCCAAGGAGAACAAAGTATTTGTTGCTCGGACGGCTATTTTTCTTGAGAAGGAGTTTCTTCTGCAAGAAGCCAGTGGGAGAGAAATAAAGCTGGATGAGAATCCAGAAGAAGGACAAAGTAGTCAAGCACAGTTGGATGAGCATGAGCCAGTAGAACAGGTTATTGAACAACCTGAGGCTCAGATATCACGGGAACCGCAAAGATCGGGAAGGATCCGTCGACAGCCTGAGCGCTATGACGGAGTCTACATCATTGATAATGATGAACTCCTTACTTATGCGGATGCGGTCAGTGGACCGGAGTCAGCTAGATGGCTTGAAGCTATGAGAGCCGAGATGGACTCCATGTCAGATAACCAAGTCTGGGATTTGGTTGATCCGCCTCCGGGAGTAATCCCTATAGGCTGTAAATGGATCTTCAAGAAGAAGATTGACATGGATGGCAACGTAGTTACCTATAAAGGCAGGCTAGTTGCGAAAGGTTTCAAACAAATCTACGGGATAGATTATGATGAAACTTTCTCTCCTGTAGCCATGTTCAAGTCTATTCGGATTATTCTCGCGATAGCAGCATATTACGATTATGAGATCTGGCAGATGGATGTGAAGACCGCTTTCCTTAATGGAAAACTAGATGAGGATGTGTATATGACACAACCTGAAGGTTTCACTAATCCATCAGATCGTCATAAAATATGCAAGTTAAAGAAGTCCGTTTATGGACTTAAGCAAGCATCTAGAAGCTGGAATATTCGTTTTGATGAATCAATATGTGAATTTGGTTTCATCAAGAATGAAGACGACCCGTGTGTATATAAGAGGTTTAGTGGGAGCGTGATTACTTTCCTAGTCCTCTACGTCGATGATATCTTAATCATTGGAAACGATATTCCTGAACTGCATGCTGTTAAAGCATGGTTAAGAAAATGTTTCCAGATGAAAGATCTAGGAGAAGCAGCCTATGTATTAGGTGTAAAGATCTACAGAGATAGATCTAAGAGGCTTCTCGGGCTGTGCCAGAGTACTTACATCGATAAAGTCCTGGAGAGATTCCATTTAGAGAATTCTAAAAGAGGATATCTTCCAGTCAGACATGGTCTGAATCTTTCAAAGAGTCAGTGCCCACAAACACAGACTGAGAAAGATGAAATGGACAATACGCCTTATGTTGGGGTATGCCCTTAAGGCTAATGTTTGAAGCCTATGGGAGTGTAACAAGTATCATGTAATAAACTCATATGTTTATAAAGGCATGGTTGTTATTCAGTTAGCTACATTGTCTGCTGCAATATATGTTCTTCTGAATAATGTCTCAAAGCTGTTCAGCTGGGCTGACATGCTATTATGTCCTTGGTCGATGTATCTTGGTGAACATGAGACAGCCTTGATATGGTTAAGACTAATATGTGTTCTAATCTTATAGGATGCTTCGAGCATGGAATAAGATTTAGACTCATGGGTACATGGGATGTACTGGACAGACCCTACTAGGATGTTCAATTGTTTGTCACAATGTGAATATTCCTTGATTGCGACAAGTGGCACATTTCCTCTGACTTGAGATCACTTGTGTTTTCTAAATGATGATTGTCATTGTTTTGAGGTAGTTCAATATCATTTGAAACATAATGATTATAGACTATCTTGGATGATGAGCTTGAGTCAGGTTAGGACACTAGTGATAGACATAGGATTGCCGTCTCCTTGTTTAAGGAGTGTGATGTTCTATAAGGGCCCCCCTGGATGAGATGATTGAGAGAGTGTATGGCCATACCCAGGTGACAGTGTTCATCTGATCTAATCATGCTCATCATATTGGAGTTACAAGCTTGACAGGCTTGTCCAATAAGAACATCAAGTGGCAAAGGAAGTATGCATGCCTAGTGAATTGGATTCACACTTGTGCTGTGGTTTGGGTGAAGTCTTGGAAGACTCTTTCCTTTATATCGGGAGACAGTGATGTGTTGCTAGATACCCCTCACTGATCGTGATAACGTGAGTTATCGTTACCGACATTTAAAGGAAACCCTTAGGGTCGCACAATTTGATGATATGGCTTCTTTAAGTCAGATCGTGTGGACTGAATTGTTTAGTTCAGTTTAAAGGGGTGTTAAACTCTGATTGAGAGTGAGATCTGGTCTGATCATGTTTGATTGATTAGGGCTTTAGATCGGTAAGCTTCGATCGAGAGTTATGATGCTAGATCAGTGAGATCTAGAGCATCGAGAGATCAACGGTGATCTTGAACCTTGTGGTTCAATAAGATCGACCATTGCTTGGGCCGATTTGGTCTTGAACCAAAGTCACTTGAACCGGCTCATGTTATGAGCGCTTGGTTCAAAGGTTCGAATGGGAGAAGAGGGTTGCGGTTCACTTCATGTGAACGCATAACCGAAGTGAGTAATGGGTTACTATTTTTGGATAGCAACGCCCACGTTGATTACAACGTGTTTACTCCCTTGTCGATCATCAACTTCGGACGACATCTCCTCCCTTCTTGTGTGACAAAAGTCTTGACGAGTGTAGAGGAACTTCTTCTTCGCCAAGCCCAAGGATCTCATCTCCTCCATGCGCAAAGGACCCTTGAAGCTTTGCTAGCACAAAGACGACAAGGAGAGGCCATTCTTCATCGTGTGTGCGTCGACTAGGGAGAAGACCCCTTTCGGTTTTTGCTTCCAACACTTCATCCATAGATGGCGATGGTATGAATCTTATTGGCATTTTGCAATCGATTTTTCATAGTTGATCATATATCATGCTAATGATCCCTAAAACCCTTATTTCCGCTGCGTTGAAACACATGCGCCCATTAGGGTTTTTCGCTCCCCCTTGAAGGGGACCCCTGCAATTGGTATCAGAGCAGGCTAAATCGCATGATAATATGTTTGCTATGATTTGTGATCCTTGTATGCGCCATCTTGCTAGATCTAGAATACATGCGAACCTTTACTTGTAGTTGACGCATGTTGTAAGGTTGCGCATGATGTAAGGTTGCGCATGATGTAAGTTTATGTGTTACGCATGTATGATGCCTTAGCACTTGTTATAGAGCTTTTATCAAAAACTTATATCTCTTGCGCGTATCACCTTAGATCTAAGCCGCCTACTGTAAACCCTTAGACGGGTTATTAGGGTTGAAGTCACCCCTAGGTTAGATCCAGAATGTCTGATCAGACTATCTGACAGCCTGAATGGGTCGACCAGTTAGCACCTCGGCGCAAGCCTATGGTGGCTATAGGTCGACTGCAGACAGGTGTGTAGCGATGTCTGATTGAGACGACTAATGAACGCACCTGAGTTAGGCCCGGGGTCACGCCCGCTTGCCAGACCTCTGTGTGGTCGTTCAGCCCTGGCGCATGCATGGTTGACCTTATGGTCAACTCAAGTCAGTTAGGACTTGGTGCATGCAAGGGTAGTGGATCTGACTAGGTTGGTTGAGTGGATCCCTAGTAATGGACCGTTGTAAGGTTGTAGGGGAAATAAGGAAAAATTAAAATTGATCCCAAGGGGTTTTCGAAAAATTTTAATTTTTATGTATGGATCACATGATTCTTGATTGATGCATATGTTTGTCTATTTAGTCTTATGTGGGCTGCCCGTTATTAATGTGTGCTGTGCTGGGGCCTGCGAGCCTGGGATTAATTGTTGTAAATTAATTTTATTTTTGTGATCTGCGAATCACAATTTTGATTAATTTATAATGTGAAAGTGACCTGCGTGTCACTCTTGTCTAGATAGTTAAATTGTAATTTAATTAGACAAGAGCACAATGCACACTTAGCAGAAGCGCATGCAGCAGTGGCTGGACCAGGTGGAAGGTCTAGGGTTCGAACCTAGGACCTGGCGCAAATTCCTGGTGGGCGCACCAGTGCTGCAAACGGCGCTAGGGCCCTGCTTGGGCCAGATGAGCAGCAAAAGACCCATGAAGAGCAAGTGTAGACTTAAGCTAGGTTAAGGTCTCACTAGGGCTATGGGCTTTTACCACATAAGATACATGCTTTCTTTTATTTGTTAATATTAGAATTGCATGATTAAATTTATCTTCTGCTATCACCATAGGAATTGTATGATAGAAAAAGAAGATAAAAGACCGTTAAAATCCAACGCTAAAAATATCAAGCTCGAATGCCTTCTGACGCGAAACCTCACTGTTCTGATTATCGTTGGAGCCGTGTTGTACCCACTCAGTGGGCACGTCCATCTATCTTCAGACGGTGCGGGATTACACCTGTGTGTTACAGAGCAGGGATTTATCCCTTCTCGTTGCTCAGCATAGCACATGGTGGTCCAGGGAGTAGGTTGGGTCAGCTTGACCGTGTAGTCTACATATGTGGAGCATATGGTAGCACATGGAGGCAGCCATCTGTGGGATCAGAGACTGTGTTGTACCAACTCAGTTGGCACAGTCTGCTGGATTGCCCAGATGAAGGGGAATCGCACGGGTTGGCGATTGGCTGGGATAGCCTACCAGAAACTAGTGCTTGTACTCTCTGTGCATCTTATCTCGCCTGAGCGGGACGCGGAGACCAAGTATGAAATCTGGATCCCATCTCACTAAAAGAGTTCTACTCTTTCGGGCTGTTTTGCTGGATTTTTCACGCCTGATAAAATAGTGAGAAAAAGAATCTTTCTTAAGTCCTGATTGATTCTTATACATTGATACTGACCTTGCTGTTCTTGCATTGTTGTAGATACCTGCAGCAACGAACACCATGAACTTCAATGTGCGATCCCTACTGGAAAGGGAGAAGTTTGCTGGGCCAAACTTCTCTGACTGGTTTGGACACCTTAAGATTATTCTTAAGGCAGAGAGGAAACTGTATGTCCTCGAGACGGCGATACCGCCGCAGCCCGCTCCGAACGCCGCAAGGGCGGTTCGGGAAGCCTATGAAAAGCACGTCAATGATAGCATTGATGTCGCTTGCCTGATGCTAGCGTCTATGACGCCACCGCTGCAGCGTCAGCATGAGGATATGTCGGCTATACAGATTATAGCGAACCTCAAGATGCTGTATGCTGCACAGGCGAGGACTGAACGCTATAATTTGACGAAGCTCTTCTTTCAGAGCAAACTGGCTGAAGGGAGCCCAGTGGGAGCTCACGTGCTCAAGATGATTGGGCACAAGGAGGCTCTAGAGAAACTGGGGCATACCATCAACCAGGAGCTTGCTGTGGACATTATTCTGCAGTCTCTCCCGCCTTCATTCGACGCGTTCATTATTAATTTTAATATGAACAAAATCGATTGTACTCCGGCAGAGCTGCTGAATATGCTCTTGACCACTGAGGAGACTCTGAAGGGTAAGCCTTCAACCTCTGTCTTAATGGTTCCTTCAAGGAACAAGAAGAAGGGGAAGAAGGGCAAGGCCCCTGTCAAGAATTACAGCAAGGCTCTGAAGCAGAAGGTCAAGCGGTCTAAGGAATACAGGTGTTTCCACTGTGGCCAGCTGGGTCACTGGAAAAAGGACTGTAAAGCGCTCCAAGGAGACAAGAGGGGAAGCTTTTCTTCTGGCTCAGGTATATTCGTGACTGAAGTCATGTTTTCTTCTTCTATATCATGGGTGTTGGACACTGCATGTGGAGTTCACATTTGTTCAAATGTGCAGGAACTCAAGAGAAGAAGGCAGGTGGGACAGCATGAGGTGGACCTACGCGTTGGAAACGGGGCACGGGTTGCTGCTGTTGCTGTAGGAGACTACTTCATTTCTTTACCATCTGGAATTGTATTAGAACTAAACAAGTATCATGTAGGAGACTACTTCATTTCTTTACCATCTGGAATTGTATTAGAACTAAACAAGTATCATGTAATGATGAACTAAACACATGGATCCGTCGACAGCCTGAGCGCTATGACGGAGTCTACATCATTGATAATGATGAACTCCTTACTTATGCGGATGCGGTCAGTGGACCGGAGTCAGCTAGATGGCTTGAAGCTATGAGAGCCGAGATGGACTCCATGTCAGATAACCAAGTCTGGGATTTGGTTGATCCGCCTCCGGGAGTAATCCCTATAGGCTGTAAATGGATCTTCAAGAAGAAGATTGACATGGATGGCAACGTAGTTACCTATAAAGGCAGGCTAGTTGCGAAAGGTTTCAAACAAATCTACGGGATAGATTATGATGAAACTTTCTCTCCTGTAGCCATGTTCAAGTCTATTCGGATTATTCTCGCGATAGCAGCATATTACGATTATGAGATCTGGCAGATGGATGTGAAGACCGCTTTCCTTAATGGAAAACTAGATGAGGATGTGTATATGACACAACCTGAAGGTTTCACTAATCCATCAGATCGTCATAAAATATGCAAGTTAAAGAAGTCCATTTATGGACTTAAGCAAGCATCTAGAAGCTGGAATATTCGTTTTGATGAATCAATATGTGAATTTGGTTTCATCAAGAATGAAGACGACCCGTGTGTATATAAGAGGTTTAGTGGGAGCGTGATTACTTTCCTAGTCCTCTACGTCGATGATATCTTAATCATTGGAAACGATATTCCTGAACTGCATGCTGTTAAAGCATGGTTAAGAAAATGTTTCCAGATGAAAGATCTAGGAGAAGCAGCCTATGTATTAAGTGTAAAGATCTACAGAGATAGATCTAAGAGGCTTCTCGGGCTGTGCCAGAGTACTTACATCGATAAAGTCCTGGAGAGATTCCATTTAGAGAATTCTAAAAGAGGATATCTTCCAGTCAGACATGGTCTGAATCTTTCAAAGAGTCAGTGCCCACAAACACAGACTGAGAAAGATGAAATGGACAATACGCCTTATGCTTCGGCTATTGGGTCCATTATGTATGCGATGTTGTGTACTCGCCCAGACGTCGCTTACGGGTTAAGTGTGACCAGTCGATTCCAAAGTAATCCAGGTCAGGCGCACTGGATTGCAGTCAAGAACATTTTGAAATATCTTCGGAGGACCAAAGATATGTTCTTGATATATGGAGGTCAGGAAGAACTCAGTATAGAAGGATATACTGACGCTTCGTTCCAATCTGACCAGGATGATTTCCGATCGCAATCAGGCTATGTTTTTAGCTTGAATGGAGGAGCAGTGGTGTGGAAAAGTTTCAAACAGTCTATCGTTGCTGATTCCACAACAGAAGCCGAGTATGTTGCAGCCTCGGAAGCATCCAAGGAGGCAGTGTGGATTCGTAAGTTCATTCAGGAACTTGGTGTTGTTCCTTCGAGTGCAGATCCTTTGGTTATCTTCTGTGATAACACTGGAGCAATCGCACAAGCAAAGGAACCACGGTCGCACCAGAAGTCCAAGCACATACAGAGACGGTTTCACTTGATCCGGGAGATCATTGATCGTGGTGAGATCAAAATCTGCAAGGTTCATACAGATGACAATCTGGCAGACCCACTTA
Organism: Costus lasius; assembly: GCA_027563935.2. NCBI lineage: Eukaryota > Viridiplantae > Streptophyta > Magnoliopsida > Zingiberales > Costaceae > Costus > Costus lasius. The sequence continues at coordinate 86,003,577 of CM050446.2, forward strand.
CCAAGCCTCTAGCGCAGCAGAAGCATGAGAAGCACTGTAATAATATGGGTTTGAGATTTCTCAACCATTAGATTAAGTGCAAGTGGGAGATTGTTGGGGTATGCCCTTAAGGCTAATGTTTGAGGCCTTGGGATTCTTTCAGTATCATGTATAAACTCTTATGTTTATAAAGGCAATGGTTGTTATTCAGTTTGTTACATTGTCTGCTGCAATAAGTATACTTCTGAATAATGTCTCAATGCTGTTCAGCTAGGCTGACATGCTATATGTCCTTAGTCGAAATATCTTGGTGAACATGAGACAGCCTTGATATGATTGAGACTAATATGTGTTCTAATCTTATAGGATGCTTCGAGCATGGAATAAGATGTAGACTCATGGGTACATTGGATGTACTGGACAGACCCTACTAGGATATTCAATTGCTTGTCACAATGTGAATAATCCTTGTTTGCAACAAGTGGCACATGTCCTCTGACTTGAGATCACTTGTGTTTCTAAATGATGATTGTCATTGTTTTGAGGTAGTTCAATATCATTTGAAACATAATGGTTATAGACTATCTTGGATAATGATCATGAGTCAGGTTAGGACACTAGTGATAGATATAGGATTGCCGTCTCCTTGATTGGAGTGTGATGTTCTAAAGGGGCCCCCCAGATGAGATGATTGAGAAAGTGTATGGCCATACCCAGGTGACTATGTTCATCTGATCTAATCATGCTCATCATATTGGAGCTACAGGCTTGACACGCTTGTCCAATAAGAACATCCAGTGGCAAAGGAAACATGTATGCCTAGTGAAGTGGATTCACACTTGTGCTGTGGTTTGGGTGTAGTCTTGGAAGACTCTTTCCTTTATATCGGGAGACAGTGATGTGTTGCTAGATACCCCTCACTGATCGTGATAACGTAAGTTATCGTTACCGACATTTAAAGGAAACCCTTAGGGTCGCACAATTTTATGATATGGCTTACTCATGTCAGATCGTGTAGACTGAATTGTTTTGGTTCAGTTTAAAGGGATTTAAACTCTGATTGTAAGTGAGATCTGGTCTAATCATGTTTGATTGATTAGGGCTTGAGATCGGTAAGCTTCGATCGAGAGAGATGATTCTAGATCGGTGAGATCAGGAACATCAAGAGATGAACGGTCAGATCTAGAACCTTAGGGTTTAATTTGATCTGGACTAAAGGCTTGGCTTGATTGGTTTTTGAACCAAACCAATATGAACCGGCTCATACGTGAGCGCATGGTTCAAAGGGGAGAAGAATATGCGTTCGGTTCACTTTGGTGAACGCATCAACGCATGAAGTGAAGGCTTGCTATTTTTGGAAGTGGCGGTTTCCAAAATAGCCTCTCAACGCCTCACGTTCACTTCTCTTCGCTGAAATTGGTCGCCTATTCCTCTTGACGCATACACTCTCGTGTGATTGAAGGGGTTGACGACAAGGAGGTCTCGGCCAAGAAAACATCTCCTCTTCCCTTCCATTCGACAAGGAGACTTGAAGAACCTTGCTAGTGTTGGTGTATATGCCCTAGGACCTAGTTTTGGTCCATCTTTGTACTACTTGACTCTGATATTAATATATATCTTTCTGGCATTGTCGTTATCATTGTTTGTCTACACCTGCGATTGTGTACTTACATGATAATGTCCCTGGAGACAGATTGGATCTGTGCTCGAACTATAGTCCCCAGTCGATGTACCTGAGTGGATATGGGACAACTCTGGTACTTGAGAGACTGGTATGTGGGCTGGTTAGGCACGTGGTGCTAATGCAGACACATGGGTATATCATTGGAGGATATACTGGATAGACCCGCTGTGAGGCTATGACTTGGTGTCATGAGTTATCCTCACAAGTGACAGGAGATGCATTGATCCCTTGACTTGAGGTCATTGACCATTCTATATGGTTAGGGACTTGCTTTGATGCAACCTAACACCTTGCCGTAGTTGGGAGGTCATAACGGTTGTCATTGAGCATGTCACGACCCATATGAGAAGGTCAATGGACAGACATAGGATTTGCCCCTTCCTTTGGGAAGTATGATATCCATGGAGCTCCCTTATGGTTCTATGACTGAGAGTGTATGGCCATACCCAGGTAAGAACCTGTTCTAGTCATGGCCATGTGATTGGATGAAAACAAGTGGTGACACACTTGTCCAATCGGATATCAGTTCGGCAAAGAGACTGTAATGCATCTGTACCTAGTTGCGATGATGGGGATGTCGATGTCGATATCCATTCCAATAACCTGGGTAGCAGCGATGCACTGCTAGGTGCCACTCACTGCTTGTGATGACCTTTGGTCAGCACTGCCAGCGTTAGAGGAACCTACAGGGTCGCACATCTTGATACTCGAGTTTTCATATTGATCGGGTAGCCTTTAGATCGAGTTATTGGATAACTCTGATCTATTTGGGAGATTTCATCAGCGCCAATGGGCCTGATGAGATGGAAGAAACTTATTGGGGCCAACTTCCGTTTTTGGCATATCGATCAAATTAACCATGGTTAGCCTCATTTAACCATGGGTTAAATTGGATTGGATCCAATAGCTTGGTTAACATGCATAATGGACTTTGGGCTTGGCCCATTGCTTAGTTGGGCTTGCTAATAAGTTGTATTGAAGGGCTAAGAGGCTTGAAGGGTATAATGGGGATGAATTAATGGGATAGGCGCATATGGAATTCTAGTTGGACTAGAATTGGCGCCTATGCCTTGTTTGGTATCTCCTAGGTGATTAAATCAAATTGGATTTGATTAAATCACACAAGATAATTGATTGGATTGTGTTTGACAATTGTGGGCTGATTATTAACATAATTAGAGTCCTAATTGGATTAGGACTTGCGCCCAAGCCACATTAGGTAATCCATCATATTGCCTTGACTAGGTCTAGGCGCATGGATGGGATTAATGCCTCATATGGCATGATATGGGCGCATATGGCTGATGCTTGCTTTGGCAAGTCTTAGGCGCATATGGGAGTGGAGATTTAATCAATATACTTGATTGGATAATCTCCTAAAATCATGCCCTAATTGTCAACACTTGCCATTCTCCCCTAACCGCCTCTTGCTCCTATAAATAAGCCCTTGCCGCCCCCTCTAGTGATGATGCTAATTCCTTGGAGGCGTGAAGCATTAGAGGGCGACGGCTTGGAGAGCTTAGAGCTCTTCTTCTTCCATCAAGGGCGCAAGCATGCTTCTTCTCTTGCTTTCCTTGGCGCAAAGGAACAAGAAGGCTGGCGGCGTTGTCTTCTCCTTCCATCTCCTTGGCGCATCACATCTTGGTGGTGGCGCAAGTTGCTTGGAGGACTCTCCTAAGGCATGGATCTTCTTCCCGAGGCTAGCACCGGGCGAGGAAGAAGAAAACTTGAGGAATCCGTGTGTGCGAGACTGCAGAGGGCGAACACTTGGGCGCCTTCATCGACATCGGCTTCCAATTGCTTAAAGGTACTTACTATCACATCGTGTCGACCCCCTCGCAAGAGATCTTCACTGGGTTTTTGGGACTAGCCTGTTTCGGGGACATTCTTCCGCTGCGTAAAATGTATGTCCATGGCTCTGAAAATTGTAAAATGTCCCCGGGGTTTCCCAACAGTGGTATCAGAGCTACTTGCGAGCCTCGAACGATGTTCTTTCATGCTTTTCATGCTCACATGCCATATCTACATTTTCGCATATTGCATAGATGTTGGCGCATGATTTTTCTTTAAGTAGAAAAATTGTAGGTCTCTTGTTTCTTACTTCTAATTAACTTCTTGTGGTTCTTTGCTCTCTTCATGTGATGGGATAGACCCATATGTGGAAGAGAAAATTTCTCCTCTCATAATAGGATAGACCTATCTTGAGAGACTTGTTGGAATAGGGCATGGACTGGGTGATTGCCCTTATCCTAGCAAGTTAGGGATTGCAAGGAGGGCAACCGGTATGCCTCTTGTAGACTCCTGAGAGAAACTTAGAATCAAAGATTTGTGATATGAAGGGAAGGAAGAGAGACATGTTTTATGAAAAAGTAAAATTTCAGATTTTATGTTTTTATTGAGCATGTAGAATTACATGAGTAAGTACTTGATTGTGCATGATGTTGTGGTCATATGTCAAGCCCCTTAGCATGCCTGTGATGTATCCTTGTGAGGCCTGCGTGCCGCTTTTCTTTTTGCTTTTAACTAAGGACAAGATTAGGGTGGCGCATCCACTTGGAGCAAGGTGCATGCTTGCTTGGTTGCGCATCCTTGCCTGATGGCGCAACAAGCTTCAAAGGTGGCACATCCTTGCATGGGGGCGCAAGTTAGGGTTTGGCCGAGCCTTGTGCTTGTGTGCTATCCCTCTTGTGGCTTGCTAGATGGCGCACCTTCCTTGGAGGAAGACCATGGCATTGGCCGAACCTTGTGGGTATACCCCTAGGGTTTGTGAGCTAAACCATGGGAGAATGACCTTGGAGCCAACCTTGAAGATAGAGCTAGAGGTCGGCTAGGCTAGGTCTAAACTTGGGGCTTGAATCCTAGGTCAAGAGTTGAACCCCTTTTTTTGGCATGGATTGGTTCAATGTCTTGAATGGGCTATGATCACATCATCCTTTTATTGCTTTCTTTACAAAAGCTAAAGCATGCCTGTGATGTTTTATCGTTATGTTATCACCATAGGATTGCATGCCTGTAATGATAGACATAAGATAAAACTGAGATGATGAGACCTTAAACAAAAACCCTCAATTAAAATATCAAGTCTAGTAGCCTTCTAACGCGTAGCCCTCACTAAGCTATCGATCAGTGGAGTTGTGAACTGTTTCCCACCCTCGTGGGACACACCCACTTATCTTTAGAAAGTGCGTGGTGGCAATGATTTCCCCAGTCCAGTTTTAACCTGGGCGTGCCTTCGCAAGGAAACTCGTTGGCCCTGGGCATAACGGTTAGGGATGGACTTGACTAGAAGTTCACATGTGCTGGGCACATGGTGAAAGTCTAGAGGCATCGTTGAGAGGTAAGGGTTTCATGTTGTATCCAGCCCTCGCTGGACATGAAATGCCTGGACTGTCTCAATAAGGGGAATTGCTTGGAGCAATCGGCCGGCGCGCCCACCTTAGGAAACATGGGTCACTTTGTGCATCTCATCCCACCCTCGTGGGACGCGAAGCCCTGTGTGGAATGAGGATCTCATCTCACTAGGAAATCTTGGATTTCTCGATTGACTTTGTGGGTTGTCAATTTGATTAAAAATAGTGGGAGCCATGGTCATTTAAAAGGCAAGTCCAGTTTAAATGACTCGAAGTAGTACTAATCTGCTGTTTCTTGGTTGTTGTAGAACAATGGCTATGAACAATAGCAGTTGGTCACTGCGATCTACCCTGGATGAGTTGGTTGGATCCAACTTACTGGATTGGTATATGAACTTGAGAATCGTGCTCAAGCTCGAGAGGAAGCTTTATGTTCTTGAGCGTCTTATTCCTGAGCCACTTCCATGCTCGGCCTCAGTGGCTGAGAGGGATGCTTATGATAAGCATCAGGTTGATACTTTGGAGGTTGCTAACCAACATGTCACTTGAATTTAAAGGGTGATATGAATCGAAGAGTGCCTCTAAAATTATTTTAATCTAAGGCAGCTCTTTGATGAATTGGTTGAGCTCAATCCTGCTAAAGTTGATATTCAGTGTGTTGAGCCGAAAGGCTTGACCAAGGAACTGAAATTAAAGATGGATATGATCAGGAATAATAGGTGCTATTCATGTGGAGGGCCACCTCACATGTTGAAGGACATGTTGCAACTTCAGAATGAGGAGAAGAAAGGCAAGGCCTTGTCTTCATGCTCAGGTATTTATGTTACCGAAATCAACCTTTCTACTCCTATGACATGGGTATTGGATACCGCATGTGGAGTACAAATATGCAAAGGCTCAGAAAGGATAGATCGGTAAGGCCTAGAGAGATTGACCTACGGATAGGTAACAGGGCACAAGTTGCTGCTGTTGCTGTAGGAGTTTTTCTCCCTGCCTTCTGGACTTCAGTTAAAGCTAGACAATTGCTATTATGTACCTTCCCTTACCAAAACATTGTATCCACTCCTTGCTTGGCAAAGAAAGGATTTTGGTTTGAAATAAAAGAGAACTGACGTTCTTTTTCTTTTGCAAACATGTTTTATGGGAAGGGTACTTTATGCAATGGTCCGCATGTCTTGGACATGGTTAGCTCTATTTGTAACATAAATATTAAAAGGACCAAACTGAGTGGTTCAGTTGGTGCTTTCCTACGGCATTGTCGATTAGCCCATATAAACAAGAATCGCATTCGACAACTCCATGAAAATGGGTTGCTAGATTCGAGTTCCTTGGAGGAACTTGATACATATGAGACTTGTTTATTAGGGAAAATGACAAAGATGCCCTTCACCAAGACTGGTGAGAGGGCAGGAGGTTTGTTGGATCTCATACATAGTGATGTGTGTGGGCTATTCAATAAACAAGCCAAAGGAGGGTATAACTACTTCATCACATTTACTGATGACTTCAGTAGATATGGTTATGTCTACATGATGAGACATGAAGTAGAGAACCAGCTTGGTAGATCCTTTAAGAATCTTCGATCAGATCGTGATGGAGAGCACCTGAGCAGTGTATTCTTTGACTATCTAAGTAAGTGTGGGATCCTATCCCAACTCACTCCTCCTAGAGCACCTCGGTAGAATGGTGTATCTGAAAGGAGAAATCGAACCTTGTTGGACATAGTTCGGTCTATGATGAGTCATGCAACTCTACCTCCCTCATTCTGGGGACATGCACTTGAAAAAGCTTCTCTAATACTAAATAATGTTCCATCTAAGAGTGTCTCAAAGATTCCATACGAGGTATGGAATGGGAGACGCCCTAATCTCACTTTTATCAGGATCTAGGGATGTGAGGCTTATGTCAAACGTCAGGATTCTAGCAAGCTAGAACCTAGATCTGATAAGTGTATGTTTGTGGGGTACCCTAAGGAGACTAAGGGTTACTACTTCTATATTCCCACCGAGAACAAAGTTTTTGTTGCTCGGGGTGCGGTCTTTCTAGAGAAAGAATTTCTCATGAAAGAAGTTAGTGGGAGGAAGTTTGACTTGGACGAGGTCCAAGTGCAACCACAAGACATAGAGATGGGAACCTGAGCCACCTACACCGGTTGCTAGGCAACCTGAGGCTCAGACACAGGCCCCACGTAGGTTTGGAAGGATTCATCGTGCACCTGAGAGGTACGGGTCGCTGCCGACCCAACACGATGGGATCTTCATCATTGAGGATGAACCCAGAACCTATGATGAGGCGGTCAGTGGACCGGACTCCGAGAGATGGCTTGAGGCCATGCGATCCGAGATGGATTCCATGTCGGCTAACCAAGTCTGGGATTTGGTTGAGCTGCCTGATGGGGTAAAACCCATAGGGTGTAAATGGGTCTTCAAAAGGAAGACAGACATGGATGGCAAAATTGTTACCTATAAGGGTAGACTAGTGGCTAAAGGATTTAAACAAGTCCACGGGGTGGACTATGATGAAACCTTCTCGCCAGTTGCCATGATCAAATCCATTCGGATTCTGCTTGCTATAGCTGCATATCATGACTATGAGATATGGCAGATGGATGTGAAGACAGCGTTCCTTAAAGGGAAGCTAACTAAGGATGTGTATATGACACAACCTAATGACTTCATCCATCCTGCAGATACTAGTAAAGTCTGCAGGCTAAAGAAATCCATTTACGGATTAAAGCAAGCATCTCGAAGTTAGAATCTTCAATTTGATGAAGCTGTGAGAGATTATAGCTTTATCAAAAGTGAAGATGACGCCTGTGTATACAGAAAATTCAGTGGGAGCTTGGTGACTTTTCTGGTCATGTATGTCGATGACATACTGCTCATCCGAAATGACATCCCTAGTCTTCAAGCTGTGAAGACATGGTTAGGGGAGTGTTTCGAGATGAAGGACTTAGGGGAGGCCGCCTATATTCTAGGCGTGAGGATCTACTGGGATAGATCCAAGAGGCTCTTGGCCCTTAGTCAGAGTACCCACATTGATAAGGTCCTGGAGAGGTTCAACTTGGAGCAATCCAAGAAGGGATACCTTCCAGTGAGACATGGCCTTACTCTCTCAAAGAACCAGTGTACCAACACAGAGCCTGAGAGAGATGACATGAGTCGAGTGCCCTATGCTTTGGTGGTGGAATCGATCATGTATGCAATGTTGTGTACTAGACCAGTTGTGGCTTATGCTGTGAGCATAACCAGCCGGTACTAATCCAATCCTAGTTTACAGCACTGGGTGGCTGTAAAGAATATCCTTGAGTATCCTGAAAGGGACTAAGGATTTATTCTATAAAGTCTACGGAGGACAGGAAGAACTCAGTGTGCAGGGCTTCACTGATGAGTCGTTCCAGTCTGATCCTGACGACTTCAGATCGCAGACCAGCTATTAGTTTAAGATGGTTGGAGGTGCTGTATGCTGGAAGAGCTTCAAGCAATCCACCATAGCTAATTCTACAACCGAAGCTGAGTATGTGGTTGCTTCTGAGGCAGCCAATGAAGCCGTTTGGATCAGGAAGTTCTTTTCTGAACTTCAGGTGGTTCCAAGTGCAATGGATCCCATTGAGCTCTACTATGACAACAATGGGAACTGCACATAATAAGGAACCACGGTCTCATCAAAGGTCCAAACACATACTCAAGAGATTTCGCCTGATCAAAGAGATCATTGATCGAGGTGATGTCAAGATTAGCAGAGTTGACACAGAGAGCAATCTAGCAGACCCACTGACCAAGGCTTTGGCGCAGCAGAAGCATGATGGTCGTACTAGAGATAAGGGGTTGAGGTTGCTCAACCTCTAGGTCTTAGTGCAAGTGGGAGATTGTTGGTGTATATGCCCTAGGACCTAGTTTTGGTCCATCTTTGTACTACTTGACTCTGATATTAATATATATCTTTCTGGCATTGTCGTTATCATTGTTTGTCTACACCTGCGATTGTGTACTTACATGATAATGTCCCTGGAGACAGATTGGATCTGTGCTCGAACTATAGTCCCCAGTCGATGTACCTGAGTGGATATGGGACAACTCTGGTACTTGAGAGACTGGTATGTGGGCTGGTTAGGCACGTGGTGCTAATGCAGACACATGGGTATATCATTGGAGGATATACTGGATAGACCCGCTGTGAGGCTATGACTTGGTGTCATGAGTTATCCTCACAAGTGACAGGAGATGCATTGATCCCTTGACTTGAGGTCATTGACCATTCTATATGGTTAGGGACTTGCTTTGATGCAACCTAACACCTTGCCGTAGTTGGGAGGTCATAACGGTTGTCATTGAGCATGTCACGACCCATATGAGAAGGTCAATGGACAGACATAGGATTTGCCCCTTCCTTTGGGAAGTATGATATCCATGGAGCTCCCTTATGGTTCTATGACTGAGAGTGTATGGCCATACCCAGGTAAGAACCTGTTCTAGTCATAGCCATGTGATTGGATGAAAACAAGTGGTGACACACTTGTCCAATCGGATATCAGTTCGGCAAAGAGACTGTAATGCATCTGTACCTAGTTGCGATGATGGGGATGTCGATGTCGATATCCATTCCAATAACCTGGGTAGCAGCGATGCACTGCTAGGTGCCACTCACTGCTTGTGATGACCTTTGGTCAGCACTGCCAGCGTTAGAGGAACCTACAGGGTCGCACATCTTGATACTCGAGTTTTCATATTGATCGGGTAGCCTTTAGATCGAGTTATTGGATAACTCTGATCTATTTGGGAGATTTCATCAGCGCCAATGGGCCTGATGAGATGGAAGAAACTTATTGGGGCCAACTTCCGTTTTTGGCATATCGATCAAATTAACCATGGTTAGCCTCATTTAACCATGGGTTAAATTGGATTGGATCCAATAGCTTGGTTAACATGCATAATGGACTTTGGGCTTGGCCCATTGCTTAGTTGGGCTTGCTAATAAGTTGTATTGAAGGGCTAAGAGGCTTGAAGGGTATAATGGGGATGAATTAATGGGATAGGCGCATATGGAATTCTAGTTGGACTAGAATTGGCGCCTATGCCTTGTTTGGTATCTCCTAGGTGATTAAATCAAATTGGATTTGATTAAATCACACAAGATAATTGATTGGATTGTGTTTGACAATTGTGGGCTGATTATTAACATAATTAGAGTCCTAATTGGATTAGGACTTGCGCCCAAGCCACATTAGGTAATCCATCATATTGCCTTGACTAGGTCTAGGCGCATGGATGGGATTAATGCCTCATATGGCATGATATGGGCGCATATGGCTGATGCTTGCTTTGGCAAGTCTTAGGCGCATATGGGAGTGGAGATTTAATCAATATACTTGATTGGATAATCTCCTAAAATCATGCCCTAATTGTCAACACTTGCCATTCTCCCCTAACCGCCTCTTGCTCCTATAAATAAGCCCTTGCCGCCCCCTCTAGTGATGATGCTAATTCCTTGGAGGCGTGAAGCATTAGAGGGCGACGGCTTGGAGAGCTTAGAGCTCTTCTTCTTCCATCAAGGGCGCAAGCATGCTTCTTCTCTTGCTTTCCTTGGCGCAAAGGAACAAGAAGGCTGGCGGCGTTGTCTTCTCCTTCCATCTCCTTGGCGCATCACATCTTGGTGGTGGCGCAAGTTGCTTGGAGGACTCTCCTAAGGCATGGATCTTCTTCCCGAGGCTAGCACCGGGCGAGGAAGAAGAAAACTTGAGGAATCCGTGTGTGCGAGACTGCAGAGGGCGAACACTTGGGCGCCTTCATCGACATCGGCTTCCAATTGCTTAAAGGTACTTACTATCACATCGTGTCGACCCCCTCGCAAGAGATCTTCACTGGGTTTTTGGGACTAGCCTGTTTCGGGGACATTCTTCCGCTGCGTAAAATGTATGTCCATGGCTCTGAAAATTGTAAAATGTCCCCGGGGTTTCCCAACAGCTAGCACAAGGATCAACAAGGAGTAGGTGACATCACCTTGTGTGCGTCACTTTTGGAGAAGATCTCTTTCGATCTTTGCTTCCAAGGCACCATCCAAAGAATGGCGATGGTATGATCCTTCATTGATGTTTGCAATCGGGTTTTATAGTTGATCATATCTCATGCAATCGATCCCTAGAAACCCTCATTTCCGCTGCAAATATTTTACATGCGCCTATCTAGGGTTTCGCTCCCCCTTGAAGGGGACTTTTCACGGCGTTACAACGTGGAGGCGTTTTTCCAATTTAGAAAACCGACTTCCAAATATAGTAAGTGCTCAATGTCTCATGCGTTCACTCCAAGTGAACCATCGAAACCTTCCTTCTCCCTTTGAACCAAGCGTTCACATAGTGAACCGGTTCTATTTCATTCGGTTCAATTGTATTTGGTTCAAAGACCAAATCAAACCAAACCATGGTCTAGATCTCATATGAACCAGATGGCTCAAGATCTAACCACACATCTCTTGATGCTCTTGATCTCATCGATCAAGCATCAATTCTCCCGATCGAAGCTTACCGATCTCAAGCCCTAATCAATCAAACATGATCAGACCAGATCTCACTTCCAATCAGAGTTTAAACTCTTTTAAACTGAACTAGAACAATTCAGTCCACACGATCTGACATAAGTAAGCCATATCATCAAATTGTGCGACCCTAAGGGTTTCCTTCAATGTCGGTAACGATAACTTACGTTATCACGATCAGAGAGGGGTATCTAGCAACACTTCACTATCTCCCGATATGAAGGAAAGAGTCTTCCAAGACTACACCCAAACCATAGCACAAGTGTGAATCCAATTCACTTGACATACATGTTTCCTTTGCCACTGGATGTTCTCGTTGGACAAGCGTGTCAAGCCTGTAACTCCAACATGATGAGAGTGGTTAGATCAGATGAACATAGTCATCTGGGTATGGCCATACACTTTCTCAACCATCTCATCCAGGGGGCCCCAATAGAACATCACACTCCAACAAGGAGAGGCAATCCTATATCTATCACTAATGCCCTAACATGACTCATGCCCATTATCCAAGATAATCTATAACCATTATATTTCAAATGATATTGAACTACCTCAAGACAATGCCAATCATCATTTAGAACCACGAGTGATCTCAAGTCAGAGGAAATATGCCACTTGCTTGCATATAAGGATTATTCACATTGTGACAAACAATTGAACATCCTAAGTAGGGTCTGTCCAGTACATTCAATGCACCTATGAGTCTACATCTTATTCCATGCTCGAAGCACCCTATAAGATTAGAAACATATTAGTCTCAATCATATCAAGGCTGTCTCATGTTCACCAAGATATCTCGACTAAGGACAATGTTAATGTCAGCCAAGCTGAACACCATTGAGACATTATTCAGAAGTATACATAACAGCAGCAGATAATGTAACAACCTGAATAACAACCATTGCCATTATAAACATAGTTTATACATGATACTGAAACAATCCCAAAGGCCTCAAACATTAGCCTTAAGGGCATACCCCAACAATCTCCCACTTGCACTTAATCTAATGGTTGAGAAATCTCAAACCCATATTATTACAGTGCTTCTCATGCTTCTGTTGCGCCAGAGGCTTAGTAAGCGGGTCAGCTAGATTGTCATCTGTATGAACCTTGGAGATCTTGATCTCTCCACGATCTATGATCTCACGGATCAAATGAAACCTTCTCTGTATGTGCCTGGACTTCTGGTGTGACCGTGGTTCCTTTGCTTGTGCTATTGCTCCAGTGTTATCATAGAAGATAACCAATGGATCAACACTCGAAGGAACAACACCAAGTTCCTGAACGAACTTACGAATCCACACTGCCTCCTTTGATGCTTCTGAGGCTGCAACATACTCGGCTTCTGTTGTGGAATCAGCAATAATTGATTGTTTGAAACTCTTCCACACCACTGCTCCTCCATTCAAGCTAAAAACATAGCTTGATTGCGATCGGAAATCATCCTGGTCAGATTAGAACGAAGCGTCAGTATATCCTTCAATACTGAGTTCTTCCTGACCTCCATAAATCAAGAATATATCTTTGGTCCTCCGAAGATATTTCAAAATGTTCTTGACTGCAATCCAATGTGCCTTCCCTGGATTACTTTGGAATCGACTGGTCACGCTTAACCCGTAAGCGACGTCTGGGCGAGTACACAACATCGCATACATAATGGATCCAATAGCCGAAGCATAAGGCGTATTGTCCATTTCATCTTTCTCAGACTGTGTTTGAGGACACTGGCTCTTAGAAAGATTCAGACCATGTCTGACTGGAAGATATCCTCTTTTAGAATTTTCTAAATGGAATCTCTCCAGGACTTTATCGATGTAAGTACTCTGGCATAACCCGAGAAGCCTATTAGATCTATCTCTATAGATCTGCACACCTAATACATAGGCTGCTTCTCCTAAATCTTTCATCTGGAAACATTTTCTTAACCATGCTTTGACCGCATGCAGTTCAGGAATATCGTTTCCAATGATCAAGATATCATCGACGTAGAGGACCAGGAAAGTAATTACGCTCCCACTAAACCTCTTGTATACACACGGGTCATCTTCATTTTTGATGAAACCAAATTCACAAACTGATTCATCAAAGCGAATATTCCAGCTTCTAGATGCTTGTTTTAGTCCATAAATGGACTTCTTTAACTTGCATATCTTATGACGATCTGACGGATTGATGAAACCTTCAGGGTGTGTCATATACACATCCTCTTCTAGTTTTCCATTAAGGAAAGCGGTCTTCACATCCATTTGCCAGATCTCATAATCATAATATGCTGCTATCGCGAGAATAATTCGAATGGACTTAAACATGGCTACAGGAGAGAAAGTTTCATCATAATCTATCCCATAGATTTGTTTGAAACCTTTCGCAACTAGCCTGCCCTTATAGGTAACTACGTTACCATCCATGTCAATCTTCTTCTTGAAGATCCACTTACAGCCTATAGGGATTACTCCCGGAGGCGGATCAACCAAATCCCAGACTTGGTTATCCGACATGGAGTCCATCTCGGCTCGCATAGCTTCAAGCCATCTTGCTGATTCCGGTCCACTGACCGCATCCGCATAGGTGAGGGGTTCATCATTAATGATGTAGACTCCGTCATAGCGTTCAGGCTGACGACGGATCCTTCCCGATCTACGCGGTTCCCGTGATATCTGAGCCTCAGGTTGAACATCAACCTGTTCTATTCGCTCAGGCTCATCCAACTGAGCTTGACTACTTTGTCCCTCTTCTGGACTTTCATCCAGTTTTATTTCTCTCCCACTGGCTTCTTGCAGAAGAAATTACTTCTTAAGAAAAATAGCCGTTCGAGCAACAAATATTTTGTTCTCTTTGGGATCGTAGAAATAATAACCCTTAGTTTCTTTAGGGTAACCGACAAAGATACATTTATCTGATCTTCTCTCCAGTTTCCCAGAGGCGAGCTTTTTGACATAAGCCTCGCAACCCCAAATTTTGATAAATGTCAAGCTTGGCTGTTTCCCATACCATAATGAAAGTTCCCTAAAGGGGGCGAAACCCTAAAGCATGTGCAAATAAGATTTGCATGGGCGGAATCTAGGGTTTCCTAGGATCGCATGCATGAATATATGATCAACTTGAAGATTGTATAGATCAAAAGAGAGATCATTGTTGGGGTATGCCCTTAAGGCTAATGTTTGAGGCCTTTGGGATTGTATAAGTATCATGTAATAAACTCTTGTGTTTATAAAAGGCATGGTTATTATTCAGGTTGTTACCTTGTCTGCTGTAATAAGTGTACTTCTGAATAATGTCTCAAAGCTGTTCAGCTAGGCTGACAGGCTATATGTCCTTAGTCGAGATATCTTGGTGAACATGAGACAGCCTTGATATGATTGAGACTAATATGAGTGCTAATCTTATAGGATGCTTCGAGCATGGAATAAGATGTAGACTCATGGGTACATTGGATGTACTGGACAGACCCTACTCGGATATTCCATTGCTTGTCACAATGTGAATGATCCTTGTGAGCACTAAGTGGCACATGTCCTTTGACTTGAGATCACTTGTGTTTCTAAATGATGATTGTCATTGTTTTGAGGTAGTTCAATATCATTTGAAACATAATGATTATAGACTATCTTGGATGGTGAGCTTGAATCAGGTTAGAGCACTAGTGATAGACATAGGATTGCCGTCTCCTTGTTTAAGGAGTGTGATGTTCTAATGGGCCCCCTATATGAGATGATTGAGATAGTGTATGGCCATGCCCAGATGACAATGTGCATCTGATCTAATCATGCTCATCGTATTGGAGTTACAAGCTTGACCCGCTTGTCCAATAAGAACATCCAGTGGCAAAGGACACATGTATGCCTTGTGAATGGAGTCACACTTGTGCAATGGTTTGGGAGTAGTCTTGGAAGACTCTTTCCTTTATATCGGGAGACAGTGATGTGTTGCTAGATACCCCTCACTGATCGTGATAACGTAAGTTATCGTTACCGACATTTAGAGGAAACCCTCAGGGTCGCACAATTTGATGATATGGCTTACTTGAGTCAGATCGAATGGACTGGATTCTTTGAGTTCAGATTAAAGGGATTTTATCTCTGATTGTAAGTGAGATCTGGTCTGATCATGTTTGATTGATTAAGGCTTGAGATCGGTAAGCTTCGATCAAGAGAGATGATGCTAGATCGGAAGGATCAGGGGCATCAGGTGATGAATGGTTAGATCATGAGCCTTGGGGTTCAATATGGTCTAGACCACATGGCTTGAGCCATTTCGGTTTGGTTCATGAACCAAAGTTGAATCGAACGGTTTAGCTTGAACCGGTTCACAATTGTGAACGCATGGTTCAATGCTCAAATGCGTTTGGGTTATGGCTTGAGCGCATGCTTTGATGAGCTTCCATTTATGGAAAGTCATCAAAGGGGGCCGGTTTCACTTAACGCCAAAAACGCTTATGCGTTGGAACTCTTCTCATCAACGCCTTGGACATTGGTTGAGGTGTGGTTGACGACGAGAAGGAGAGCTTGGGCAAAGTGGAACTCTCGGCAACAAGGAAGTTCATCATCCCTTCCATTCGACAAGTGAAGATTCCTTGAGTGACTTGCTAGCACAAGCGACCCCAAGGAGTGAGCCAACTTCATCTTGTGTGTGGCACACTTTGGAGGAGACCTATCTTGATCTCTTCTTCCAAGCCGAGATCCAAGTCCATGGCATTGGTATGATTTCTAGTTTCAAGTTGATCATATTGTTTCATATCCGATCTTGACTTGAAGCCCTCTTTCCGCTATGCATGATAGATGAGCATGCTTAGGGTTTCTTCCCCCTTAGTTAGGGGTTCCTTCAATTGGTATCAGAGCTAGGCTCATGATATGATCGATATGATTGCTTTAAGTATTGGTGATCCATACATGATGTTGCGCTTACTGTTTCCTTGAGGCATGCTTTGTTTTCATGATGTTGCGCTTATATGTTCATGATGTTGCGCTTGTATCATATGTTCATGATGTTGCGCTTATATGTTCATGATGTTGCGCTTGTATCATATGCTCCTGAAGTATGCGCTCCCCCTTGAAGGGGACCTCCTAAAGTATGCGCTCCCCCTTGAAGGGGACCCCCTTAGATCTAAGGGTTATCAAGCATGTTGTTTGTTTGTAACATTGCGCATGTTATAAAAGTTTTCTAAAACTTACCTCTTGCGCGCTTCATTAGATCTAAGGTGCCACTACATTAAACCCTTAGATGGGTTGATGAGGTTGAAGTCACCACTAGGTTGGATCCAAGTCTGATCAGACCATCTGACAGCTCAGATGGGTTGACCCAATAGCACCTATGCGCAAGCACAAGGTGGCTATAGGTTGACTGCATCTAGGGCGTGTAGCGAGGTCTGGTTGAGACAACTACTGAACACACTTGAGTTAGGCCCGGGGTCACACCCGCTTGCCAAAACTCATGGGGTGGTTCAGCCCTTGGGGCATGCATGGTTGACCATTAGGTCAACTCGGGTCAGTTAGGACTCGGTGCATGCAAGGGCAAAGGATCTAGCTAGATGGATGAGTGGATCCCCATCAATGGACCATTGTAAGGTTGTAGGGCTCATAAGGAAATTAAATTGATGCCATGGGTTTTTTCCAAAATTTAATTTCTTGAATGGATCACATGTTGATTGAATCATATGCTTGTTTATTTAGTCTTATGTGGGTTGCCCTATTGTGTGCTGTGCTGGGGCCTGCGAGCCTGGATAAGTTGTAAATTAATTTGTGATCTGCGAATCACATTGTACTTAATTTATAATATGTAGTTGACCTGCGAGTCAACCTTGTCTAGATAGATCAAATGTACTTTGATTAGACAAGTGCACACATCCAAGAGGGGCATTCATCTGGTGGTGCACCTGAGGTGCTCTTGGCGCTAGGGCACTGGGTTGGACCAGATGAGATGCAAGGAGCTCAAGTGAAAACTTAAGTAAATTAAGGTCTTACTAGGGTTCATGGGCTTTTACCACATAAGATCATGCTTTCTTCTTATTGCTTATAATTAGAATTGCATGTTTATGTTTATCTTCTGCTATAGCCATAGGATATGCCTGATAGTAAGAAGATAAAAGACCGCTAAAATCCAACGCTAACATATCAAGCTCGTAAGCCTTCTGACGCGAAACCTCACCTTTCTGATTATCGTTGGAGCCGTGTTGAACCCACTCAGTGGGCACGTCCACCTATCTTCAGACGGTGCTGGATTTCACCTGCGTGTTACAGAGTTGGGATTTATCCCTTCTCGTTGCTCAGCATAGCACGTGGTGGTCCAGGGAGTAGGTCAGGTCAGCTTGACCATGTTGGCTACATATGTGGCGCATATGGTAGCACATGGAGGCAGCCATCTCTGGGATCAGAGACTGTGTTGTACCAACTCAGTTGGCACAGTCTGCTGGATTGCCAAGATGAAGGGGAATCGCACGGGTTGGCGATTGGCTGGCACAGCCTACCAGAAATTAGTACTTGTCATCTCTGTGCATCTTATCTCGCCTGAGCGGGACGCGGAGACCAAGTATGAAATCTGGATCCCATCTCACTAAAAGAGTGTTACTCTTTCGGACTGTTTACTGGATTTTTCAGTCAGACAAAATAGTGAGAAAAGAATCTTTCTTAAGTCCTGGATTGATTCTGAAACATTGATACTAACCTTGCTGTTCTTGCTTGTTGTAGATTCCTGCAGCAACGAACACCATGAGCTTCAATGTGCGATCCCTACTGGAAAGGGAGAAGTTTGCTGGGCCGAACTTCTCTGACTGGTTCGGACACCTTAAGATTGTTCTTAAGGCAGAGAGGAAACTGTATGTCCTCGAGACGGCGATACCGCCGCAGCCCGCTCCGAACGCCGCAAGGGCGGTTCGGGAAGCCTACGAAAAGCACGTCAATGATAGCATTGATGTCGCTTGCCTGATGCTAGCGTCTATGACGCCACCGCTGCAGCGTCAGCATGAGGATATGTCAGCTATAGAGATTATAGCAAACCTCAAAATGCTGTATGCTGCACAGGCGAGGACTGAACGCTATAATCTGACGAAGCTCTTCTTTCAGAGCAAACTGGCTGAGGGGAGCCCAGTGGGAGCTCACGTGCTCAAGATGATTGGGCACAAGGAGGCTCTGGAGAAACTGGGGCATACCATCAACCAGGAGCTTGCTGTGGATATTATTCTGCAGTCTCTCCCGCCTTCTTTCGATGCGTTCATTATTAACTTTAATATGAACAAGATCGATTGTACGCCGGCAGAGCTGCTGAATATGCTCTTGACAACTGAGGAAACTCTGAAGGGTAAGCCTTCAACCTCTGTCTTGATGGTTCCTTCTAGGAACAAGAAGAAGGGGAAGAAGGGCAAGGCCCCTGTCAAGAATTACAGTAAGGCCCTGAAACAGAAGGTGAAGCGGTCGAAGGACAACAGGTGTTTCCACTGTGGCCAGCTGGGTCACTGGAAAAAGGACTGTAAAGCGCTCCAAGGAGATAAGAGGGGAAGCATTGCTTCTGGCTCAGGTATATACGTGACGGAAGTCATGGTTTCATCTTCTTCTATATCATGGGTGTTAGACACTGCATGTGGAGTTCACATTTGTTCAAATGTGCAGGAACTCAAGAGAAGAAGGCAGGTGGGACAGCATGAGGTAGACCTACGAGTTGGAAACGGGGCACGGGTTGCTGCTGTTGCTGTAGGAGACTATTTCATTACTTTACCATCTGGCATTGTATTAGAATTAAACAATTGTTATTTTGTACCCAGTATTACCAAGAATATTATCTCCATTCCTGCTCTTGTCAGGAAAGGATTTGCCTTTGAATGCAAGATTTCAAAGTGTGTTTTAACTTATGATAATATTGTGTATGCAACTGGTTCAATTAACAATGGGTTATACATGTTGGACATGGAAAATTCTATACAAAACATTGATAATAAGAAAGCCAAGTATGCTGATGACAGCACCTTGCTATGGCATAGTCGTTTAGGCCATATAAACGAGAAGCGCATTAAGCGGTTGCATGAACATGGACTGCTGGGATCATTCTCCTATGAGGAGATTGAGACATGCAAAGCTTGTTTAATGGGTAAAATGACGAAGTCTCCTTTTCCTCACAAAGGTCAAAGGACTTCAGGTTTACTGGACCTAATACACAGTGATGTGTGTGGGCCTTTTGGTAAACATGCCAGAGGTGGCTATCAGTACTTCATTACCTTCACTGATGATTTCAGTAGGTATGGGTATGTCTATTTAATGAGACATAAAAATGAATCTTTTGACAAGTTCAAAGAGTTCAAGAATGAAGTACAGAATCAGTTAGGCCGAAATATCAAGGCACTTCGTTCTGATCGAGGTGGTGAATACCTGAGTCATGCGTTTACTGACTATCTGAAGGAGTGTGGGATTATCTCACAGCTCACTCCGCCAGGAACACCGCAATGGAATGGTGTGTCCGAGAGGAGAAATAGAACGCTACTTGATATGGTTCGTTCTATGATGAGTCAGGCTACTCTTCCATACTCCTTTTGGGGTTTTGCACTGGAAACAGCTGCAAAGGTACTAAACCGAGTGCCATCCAAGGCAGTTTCAAAGACGCCATATGAGTTATGGTATGGGAAACAGCCTAGCTTGACATTTATCAGGATCTGGGGTTGCGAGGCTTATGTCAAAAAGCTCGCCTCTGGGAAACTAGAGAGCAGATCTGACAAATGTATCTTTGTCGGTTACCCTAAGGAAACTAAGGGTTATTATTTCTACGATCCCAAAGAGAACAAGGTTTTTGTTGCTCGGACGGCCATATTTCTTGAGAAGGAGTTTCTTCTGCAAGAGGCCAGTGGGAGAGAAATAAAGCTGGATGAGAATCCAGAGGAAGGACAAAGTAGTCAAGCACAGTTGGATGTGCCTGAGCCAGTAGATCAGGTTATTGAACAACCTGAGGCTCAGATATCACGGGAACCGCGAAGATCGGGTAGGATCCGTCGACAGCCTGAGCGCTATGACGGAGTCTACATCATGGATAATGATGAACCCCTAACTTATGCGGATGCGGTCAGTGGACCGGAGTCAGCTAGATGGCTTGATGCTATGCGAGCCGAGATGGACTCCATGTCAGATAACCAAGTCTGGGATTTGGTTGATCCGCCTCCGGGAGTAATCCCTATAGGCTGTAAATGGATCTTCAAGAAGAAGATTGACATGGATGGTAACGTGGTTACCTATAAAGGCAGGCTAGTTGCGAAAGGTTTCAAACAAATCTACGGGATAGATTATGATGAAACTTTCTCTCCTGTAGCCATGTTTAAGTCTATTCGGATTCTTTTCGCGATAGCTGCATATTACGATTATGAGATCTGGCAGATGGATGTGAAGACAGCTTTCCTCAATGGAAATCTGGATGAGGATGTGTATATGACACAACCTGAGGGTTTCACTAATCCATCAGATCGTCATAAAATATGCAAGTTAAAGAAATCCATTTATGGATTGAAGCAAGCATCAAGAAGCTGGAATATTCGTTTTGATGAATCAATCTCTGAGTTTGGTTTCATCAAGAACGAAGATGACCCGTGTGTATATAAGAGGTTTAGTGGGAGCGTGATTACATTCCTAATCCTCTACGTCGATGATATCTTGATCATTGGAAACGATATTCCTGAACTGCATGCTGTTAAGGCATGGTTAGGAAAATGTTTTCAGATGAAAGATCTAGGAGAAGCAGCCTATGTATTAGGTGTGAAGATCTACCGGGATAGATCTAAGAGGCTTCTCGGGTTGTGCCAGAGTACCTACATCGATAAGGTCCTGGAGAGATTCCATTTAGAGAATTCTAAACGTGGATATCTTCCAGTCAGACATGGTCTGAATCTTTCGAAGAGTCAGTGTCCACAAACACAGACTGAGAAAGATGAAATGGACAATACGCCTTATGCTTCGGCTATTGGGTCCATTATGTATGCGATGTTGTGTACTCGCCCAGACGTCGCTTACGGGTTAAGCGTGACCAGTCGATTCCAAAGTAATCCAGGTTTGGCGCACTGGATTGCGGTCAAGAACATCTTAAAATATCTGCGGAGGACCAAAGATATGTTCTTGATATATGGTGGTCAGGAAGAACTCAGTATAGAGGGATATACTGACGCTTCGTTCCAGTCGGACCAGGATGATTTCCGATCGCAATCAGGCTATGTTTTTAGCTTGAATGGAGGTGCTGTGGTGTGGAAAAGTTTCAAACAGTCAACTGTTGCTGATTCCACAACAGAAGCCGAGTATGTTGCAGCCTCGGAAGCATCCAAGGAGGCAGTGTGGATTCGTAAGTTCGTGAGAGAACTTGGTGTCGTTCCTTCGAGTGCAGATCCTTTGGTTATCTTCTGTGATAACACTGGAGCTATTGCACAAGCAAAGGAACCGCGGTCGCACCAGAAGTCCAAGCACATACAGAGACGGTTTCACTTGATCCGGGAGATCATTGATCGTGGCGAGATCAAAATATGCAAGGTTCATACAGATGACAATCTGGCAGACCCGCTTACCAAGCCTCTGGCGCAGCAGAAGCATGAGAAGCACTGTAATAATATGGGTTTGAGATTTCTCAACCATTAGATTAAGTGCAAGTGGGAGATTGTTGGGGTATGCCCTTAAGGCTAATGTTTGAGGCCTTTGGGATTGTATAAGTATCATGTAATAAACTCTTGTGTTTATAAAAGGCATGGTTATTATTCAGGTTGTTACCTTGTCTGCTGTAATAAGTGTACTTCTGAATAATGTCTCAAAGCTGTTCAGCTAGGCTGACAGGCTATATGTCCTTAGTCGAGATATCTTGGTGAACATGAGACAGCCTTGATATGATTGAGACTAATATGAGTGCTAATCTTATAGGATGCTTCGAGCATGGAATAAGATGTAGACTCATGGGTACATTGGATGTACTGGACAGACCCTACTCGGATATTCCATTGCTTGTCACAATGTGAATGATCCTTGTGAGCACTAAGTGGCACATGTCCTTTGACTTGAGATCACTTGTGTTTCTAAATGATGATTGTCATTGTTTTGAGGTAGTTCAATATCATTTGAAACATAATGATTATAGACTATCTTGGATGGTGAGCTTGAATCAGGTTAGAGCACTAGTGATAGACATAGGATTGCCGTCTCCTTGTTTAAGGAGTGTGATGTTCTAATGGGCCCCCTATATGAGATGATTGAGATAGTGTATGGCCATGCCCAGATGACAATGTGCATCTGATCTAATCATGCTCATCGTATTGGAGTTACAAGCTTGACCCGCTTGTCCAATAAGAACATCCAGTGGCAAAGGACACATGTATGCCTTGTGAATGGAGTCACACTTGTGCAATGGTTTGGGAGTAGTCTTGGAAGACTCTTTCCTTTATATCGGGAGACAGTGATGTGTTGCTAGATACCCCTCACTGATCGTGATAACGTAAGTTATCGTTACCGACATTTAGAGGAAACCCTCAGGGTCGCACAATTTGATGATATGGCTTACTTGAGTCAGATCGAATGGACTGGATTCTTTGAGTTCAGATTAAAGGGATTTTATCTCTGATTGTAAGTGAGATCTGGTCTGATCATGTTTGATTGATTAAGGCTTGAGATCGGTAAGCTTCGATCAAGAGAGATGATGCTAGATCGGAAGGATCAGGGGCATCAGGTGATGAATGGTTAGATCATGAGCCTTGGGGTTCAATATGGTCTAGACCACATGGCTTGAGCCATTTCGGTTTGGTTCATGAACCAAAGTTGAATCGAACGGTTTAGCTTGAACCGGTTCACAATTGTGAACGCATGGTTCAATGCTCAAATGCGTTTGGGTTATGGCTTGAGCGCATGCTTTGATGAGCTTCCATTTATGGAAAGTCATCAAAGGGGGCCGGTTTCACTTAACGCCAAAAACGCTTATGCGTTGGAACTCTTCTCATCAACGCCTTGGACATTGGTTGAGGTGTGGTTGACGACGAGAAGGAGAGCTTGGGCAAAGTGGAACTCTCGGCAACAAGGAAGTTCATCATCCCTTCCATTCGACAAGTGAAGATTCCTTGAGTGACTTGCTAGCACAAGCGACCCCAAGGAGTGAGCCAACTTCATCTTGTGTGTGGCACACTTTGGAGGAGACCTATCTTGATCTCTTCTTCCAAGCCGAGATCCAAGTCCATGGCATTGGTATGATTTCTAGTTTCAAGTTGATCATATTGTTTCATATCCGATCTTGACTTGAAGCCCTCTTTCCGCTATGCATGATAGATGAGCATGCTTAGGGTTTCTTCCCCCTTAGTTAGGGGTTCCTTCAATCATACCAATGCCATTTCTTGGATGGCGTCTTGGAAGCAAGAGGGCGAGCGGCTCTCCTCCAAAGCAATCACACACAAAGATGATTGATCGCCTACTCCTCGTCGATCCTTGTGCTAGCAAGGCTCCAAGGTGTCCTTTTGTGTAGAAGAGAAGAGATGTCTTTTCTTGGCTAACCGGATCTCCTCCTTGGCGTGAAGACTCTCCACACGAGAGAGAGGCGTCGAGAGGAAGAGGCGAGAGAGAAGAATAGCACCACACCCACGAATGTAGAGGCGTTAACTAATTTGGAAAGCATGACTTCCAAAAATAGTAAGCCCTCAACATGTGATGCGTTCACTCCGATTGAACCATCGCATTTTGTAAGATCCAAGGATCTTAAGTCCTGGTAAGTATTATTTTGATTTAAATAAAATCATTGACTGTGGATATTACGTTAAGCAGTATTGGATGTTAATTAACTAGCTTATTGGATGTTAATTAACTGGCTTATTGATTGTTAATTTGTAATTATTTAAATAGACCTTATTGGATGTTAAGTTAAATCCTTATTGGATTTTCGTTTAAGTGAATGGTTAATTGTTAGTTAATGGTTAAATTAATTAGTTAACTATGGGTTTTGGGTTTAAAATTCGAATTAATTAGTTAGTGGGTTAAACCCTATTTGGATTAATTGGTTAGCGGGTTTAAAATTTAAAAACCAAAAATTCAAGTTGGTAATTTCGGCTAGGGTAGGAGAATTGGCGTTTTTTGGCTTGAGGAAAACCTTGGACGACGGCTAGGGTAAGAGTTGGCGATTCTTGGAGGCTTGGAGACGATCTTCTTCTTCCTCTTCTTTTTGGCCGGCGTCTTTGGTGTTTGGAGGCGTTTCTTTTCCATTGTTGGCGTCTTTCTAGGATCACTTCAAGGCTTTAGACGAAAATTTTGGAGAGATCTTCATCTTGGTATTCTCGGTTGAGGTGAGTGGAGTGTCTTATTAGATCTATCAATTTGGTTGTGTTTGTGTTACATGATACATTTGATTTCTTGGAAACTTTACCATGTTGAAAACCGAAATCTTGATATTACTTATGAAAACCGAAATCTTGATATTCTTATGAAAACCGAAATCTTGATATTACTTATGAAAACCGAAATCTTGATATTACTTATGAAAACCGAAATTTTGATATTTCTTACATGGAATTTAAGTAGCTTGCATGAATCTCTTATTAATTATGGTTTTAAATTTTAAGTAGATATTCTTGAAATTCTTGTTAACTAAGGTTTAAAGATTTAGGTAGATAATATGTTGTAGAAACCGTGGGTTACATGTAGTAATTTGTAAAGTAGTTTGTAAGAATACATGTTTTAATTTTATGTTGATTTTGTGGATGCTTGTTAAATGCAATCCATGAATGTTTCTTTATGTGTGTAGCATGTTACATATTTATGGTTATATATTTATGGCCATGTATCTTTGTTTGAGAAACTTGGGTGATAACATAGCAAGGTTAGACTGAACTAATCAGCATGAAACCTAAGGACTACACTACTATGTGATTATGTGATTTTTGAATATTATGTGATTATGTGATTTTTGAATATTATGTGGTTATGTGATTTTCGAATATTATGTGGTTATGTGATTTTCGAATAATATGTGTTGTGGTCATGGAATGGTTAGGACTAAGGCTAAGTGTAACTGTGTACTCAAGGGGATAGTCTATATGTGATATGTTAAGGGTTGGAGATTTCAGCCCTGTATTGTGATATGTGAGGGGGTTGTTGTTCAGCCTGCCTGATGTGATTATTGTGATAAAAATGACTATCCTAGAGTTTAGTTGACACTTAGGAGTCCACTTTTGTGAAATAAGATATAAGATGTGTCTGGTGTTGTCCAGTTAAGGAACCCTTTGGGAGAACGAGTGATATAAGACGCAAAGTGCCATGTCTTGGTCGGACAGGGGCCACCTCTTGATGTCATCACTCTTAGACGCTTAGATTTTTGTGATTATGGGGTGGTGTAGATCAAGGTATCACATCTTGACCAGGTGGTGATTACCTCTTGAGTCTACACACTGTCCATGTATATATGTTGCATGTGATTTGCAGGCTTCTCCCAGTGCTTAGGCCAAAGCCGGGTTGGACCATAATGGTCACTATTGATTATACTGGACAACTAGGTCAATTAAGTCATTAGTTGGTTTAGAGTATAGCTCTAGAACCCTGGTTACTCTTTGGTGACAATGATGTCTTAGCAGTTTACACCTGATTGTTTTATATGAGTTCTGTCCTTTAATTTGGTTATATGTTGACATGATATTCTGTTAAATGTTTTTAAAATAATCTGCATGTATTTTTGAGTGTATGTTATGGATGGTCGTTTGAGACTATCCACTCACTGGGCTGTGTAGCTCACTCCCCACTATTTTCAGGTGTAGAGCAGGGGCGCATTTCTTGAGTTAGCGTTGATATGGATATTATGCTGGTTAATGTATAAGACTTTTGTGCTTAATTAACTGGGGCCAGTTGTGGCCGAATTATGTGAACTTGTGTTGCCGGTTGTGGCAGTTTTAAGTTTTGAAGTTTTGATTTTTGTGTCACCGCGGGCTTTGGCCTGGTTTCGGTGTTTGGTATTATTCATGTTAGTTTCATGAGTTTATAGAATCGACATTGTGACTTTGGTTTCCAATTTGAGTCGATTGGTATTTTTGCAAACGGATTTGATATAAATGTGAACTTGCATATGTCTAGTGCAAGTATTGCGTGGTGGCAGGTACATTTCTGAAATGGTGTTTTCGCTGAGATTCTATGTATGGATTCTCGAAAATTTTCAGATCGTGTTTTCTTGAACTTGGTTTTACCTAGCATGTGAATCGATCTTGTATGATAACATCCTGTTTCTCTATGACTTGTGTTGCTTGTTTGGGGTTAAGATAACGGGATGTGACACATTTTCCTCTCCCATTGAACCATGTGTTCACTATGATGAGCCGGTTCAATTACATTTGGTTCAAAGACCAAATTAAGCCAAGCCTTGGTCTAGATCATATAAAACCAAAAGGTTCAAGATCTAACCATTCATCTCTTGATGCTCTTGATCTCACCGATCTAGCATCAATTCTCTCGATCGAAGCTTACCGATCTCAAGCCCTAATCAATCAAACATGATCAGACCAGATCTCACTTACAATCAGAGTTTAAACTCCTTTAAACTGAACCAAAACAATTCAGTCCACACGATCTGACTCAAGTAAGCCATATCATCAAATTGTGCGACCCTAAGGGTTTCCTTTAAATGTCGGTAACGATAACTTACGTTATCACGATCAGTGAGGGGTATCTAGCAACACATCACTGTCTCCCGATATAAAGGAAAGAGTCTTCCAAGACTACACCAAAACCACAGCACAAGTGTGAACCCAAGTCACTTGACATATGTGTTTCCTTTGCCACTGGATGTTCTTATTGGACAAGCGTGTCAAGCCTGTAATTCCAATATGATGAGAATGATTAGATCAGATGAGCATAGTCATATGGGTATGGCCATACACTTTCTCAATCATCTCATCCAGGGGGCCCCTTCAGAACATCACACTCCAAATAAGGAGACGGCAATCCTATATCTATCACTAGTGCCTTAACATGACTCATGCTCATTATCCAAGATAGTCTATAACCATTATGTTTCAAATGATATTGAACTACCTCAAAACAATGCCAATCATCATTTAGAAACACAAGTGATCTCAAGTCAGAGGAAAAATGCCACTTGTTTGCATACAAGGATTATTCACATTGTGACAAGCAATTGAATATCCTAAGTAGGGTCTGTCCAGTACATCCAATGTACCCATGAGTCTACATCTTATTCCATGCTCGAAGCATCCTATAAGATTAGAACACATATTAATCTCAATCATATCAAGGCTGTCTCATGTTCACCAAGATATCTCGACTAAGGACAATACTGCATGTCAGCCAAGCTGAACAGCATTGAGACATTATTCAGAAGTATACATATTGCAGCAGATAATGCAACAACCTGAATAACAACCATTGCCTTTATAAACATTAAGTTTATACATGATACTGATATAATCCCAAGGCCTCAAACATTAGCCTTAAGGGCATACCCCAACACATAACTCATATGGAGTCTTTGAAACGGCCTTGGATGGCACTCGGTTTAGCACCTTTGCAGCTGTTTCCAGTGCAAATCCCCAAAAGGAGTAAGGTAGAGTAGCCTGACTCATCATCGAACGAACCATATCCAATAAGGTTCTATTTCTCCTCTCGGACACACCATTCCATTGCGGTGTTCCTGGCGGAGTGAGCTGTGAGATAATCCCACACTCCTTCAGATAGTCAGTAAACTCTCGACTCAAGTATTCTCCACCTCGATCGGATCGAAGTGCCTTGATATTCCGGCCTAGCTGATTTTGTACTTCATTTTTGAATTCTTTGAACTTGTCAAAAGATTCACTCTTATGTCTCATAAGATAGACATAACCATATCTACTGAAATCATCAGTAAAAGTTATGAAGTATGTATAGCCACCTCTGGCATGTTTACTAAATGGCCCACACACATCACTGTGAATAAGGTCAAGTAAACCTGAAGCCCTTTGACCTTTATTAGAAAAAGGAGTCTTCGTCATTTTACCCATTAGACAAGCTTTGCATATATCAAGCTCCTCATAGGAGAATGATCCCAGCAGTCCATGGTCATGCAACCGCTTAATGCGCTTCTTGTTAATATGGCCTAAATGACTATGCCATAGCAAGGTGCTATCATCAGCATACTTGGCTTTCTTATTATCAATTTGTTGTACAGAACATTCCATGTCCAACATGTATAACCCATTGTTAATCGACCCAGTAGCATAAACAATATTATCAAATGAAATACAACACTTTAAAGTTTTGCATTCAAAAGAAAATCCTTTCCTGACAAGAGCAGGAATAGAGATAATATTCTTAGTTATGCTCGGTACAAAATAACAATTGTCAAGTTCTAATACAAAACCAGATGGTAAAGAGATGTTATATTGTCCTACAGCAACAGCAGCAACCCGTGCCCCGTTTCCAACTCGTAGGTCCACCTCATGCTGTCCCACCTGTCTTCTTCTCTTGAGTTCCTGTACATTTGAACAAATGTGAACTCCACATGCAGTGTCCAACACCCATGAAATAGAAGAAGCTACCATGACTTCAGTCACAAAAATACCTGAGCCAGAAGTGAAAGGCTTGCTTCCCTTCTTGTCTCCTTGGAGCGCTTTACAGTCCTTCTTCCAGTGACCCAGCTAGCCACAATGGAAGCACCTGTTGTCCTTTGACCGCTTGATCTTTTGTTTCAGAGCCTTGTTGTAGCTCTTGATAGGGGCTTTGCCCTTCTTCCCCTTCTTCTTGTTCCTTGAAGGAACCATCAAGACAGAGGATGAAGGCTTTCCCTTCTCAAGAGTCTGCTCTGTGGTGCAGAGCATGTTCAGTAACTCTGCCGGAGTACAGTCAATCTTGTTCATATTAAAGTTAATAATGAACAGATCGAAAGAAGCCGGGAGAGACTGCAGGATAATGTCTACAACAAGTTCTTGATTGATGATGTGTCCCAGTTTCTCTAGAGCCTCCTTGTACCCAATCATCTTGAGCACATGAGCTCCCACTGGACTCCCTTCAGTCAGTTTGCTCTGAAAGAAAAGTTTCGTCAAGTTATAGCGTTCAGTCCTTGCCTGTGCAGCATACAGCATCTTGAGATTTGCTATAATTTCAATAGCAGATAAATCTTCATGCTGACGCTGTAACTCTGGCGTCATAGACGCAAGCATAAGGCAAGCAACATCAGTGCTATCACTGACATGCTTTTCATAAGCATCCCGAACTGCCCTTGCGGCGTTCGCAGCGGGTTGAGCCGGTATTGCCGTCTCAAGGACATACAGTTTCCTCTCAGCCTTAAGAACAATCTTAAGCTGTCTGTACCAGTCTGAGAAGTTTGGCCCAGCAAACTTCTCCTTTTCCAGTATGGATCGCAAATTGAGCCCTGTGGTGTTCGTTGCTGCAGGAATCTACAACATTGCAAGAACAACAAGGTCAGTATCCATGTTAGAATCAATCCAGGACTTAAGAGTGATTCTTTTCTCACTATTTCATCTGACTGAAAAAATCCAATAAAATAGTCCGAAAGAGTGAAACTCTTTTAGTGAGATGGGATCCAGATTTCATACTTGGTCTCCGCGTCCCGCTCAGGCGAGATAAGATGCACAGAGAGTCCAAGCACTAATCACTGGTAGGCTATCCATGCCAATCGCCAACCCGTGCAATTCCCCTTCATCTGGGCAATCCAGTAGACTGTGCCAACTGAGTTGGTACAACACAGTCTCTGATTCCACAGATGGCTGCCTCCATATAGCTAACATATGCTCAATATGTAGCCTACATGGTCAAGCTGACCCGACCTACTCCCTGGACCACCACGTGCTATGCTGAGCAACGAGAAGCGATAAATCCCTTCTCTGTAACACGAAGGTGTAATCTCACACCGTCTGAAGATAGATGGGTGTGCCCACTGAGTGGGTACAACACGGCCCCAACGATAGTCAGAACAGTGAGGTTTCACGTCAGAAGGCTTTCGTGCTTGATATTTAATGTTGGATTTTAACGGTCCTTTTATCTTCTTACTATCATGTAATTCTTATGGTGATAGCAGAAGGATAAATCATGCAGGTGCTAATATTACTTAAACAGTAAATAGAAAGCACAATGATCTTATGTGGTAAATGTTGGGGTATGCCCTTAAGGCTAATGTTTGAGGCCTTGGGATTGTATCAGTATCATGTATAAACTCTTATGTTTATAAAGGCAATGGTTGTTATTCAGTTTGTTACATTGTCTGCTGCAATAAGTGTACTTCTGAATGATGTCTCAATGCTGTTCAGCTAGGCTGACATGCTCTATGTCCTTAGTCAAGATATCTTGGTGAACATGAGACAGCCTTGATATGATTGAGACTAATATGTGTTCTAATCTTATAGGATGCTTCGAGCATGGAATAAGATGTAGACTCATGGGTACATTGGATGTACTGGACAGACCCTACTAGGATATTCAATTGCTTGTCACAATGTGAATAATCCTTGAATGCAACAAGTGGCACATATCCTCTGACTTGAGATCACTTGTGTTTCTAAATGATGATTGTCATTGTTTTGAGGTAGTTCAATATCATTTGAAACATAATGGTTATAGACTATCTTGGATAATGATCATGAGTCAGCTTAGGGCACTAGTGATAGATATAGGATTGCCGTCTCCTTGTTTAAGGAGTGTGATGTTCTACTAGGGGCCCCCCTGGATGAGATGATTGAGAAAGTGTATGGCCATACCCAGGTGACTATGTTCATCTGATCTAATCATGCTCATCATATTGGAGTTACAGGCTTGACTCGCTTGTCCAATAAGAACATCCAGTGGCAAAGGAAATTTGTATGCCTCGTGAAGTGGATTCACACTTGTGCTGTGGTTTGGGTGTAGTCTTGGAAGACTCTTTCCTTTATATCGGGAGACAGTGATGTGTTGCTAGATACCCCTCACTGATCGTGATAACGTAAGTTATCGTTACCGACATTTAAAGGAAACCCTTAGGGTCGCACAATTTGATGATATGGCTTACTCATGTCAGATCGTGTGGACTGAATTGTTTTGGTTCAGTTTAAAGGGATTTAAACTCTGATTGTAAGTGAGATCTGGCCTGATCATATTTGATTGATTAGGGCTTGAGATCGGTAAGCTTCGATCGAGAGATTGGATGCTAGATCGGTGAGATCAGGGGCATCAAGAGATGAACGGTCAGATCTGGAACCTTAGGGTTTAATTTGATCTGGACTCAAGGCTTGGCTTGATTGGTTTTGAACCAAACCAATATGAACTGGCTCATATGTGAGCGCATGGTTCAAAGGGGAGATGCATATGCGTTCGATTCACTTGGGTGAACGCATCAACGCATGAAGTGAAGGCTTACTATTTTTGGAAGTGGCGGTTTCCAAAATAGCTTCTCAACGCCTCACGTTCACCACTCCTCACGTTTTGTCGCTCCTTCCTTTTGACGGATATTCACTCTCGTGTGATAGAGGTGTTGACGACAAGGAGCTCTCGGCCAAGAAAAAAAACATCTCCTCCCTTCCATTCGACAAGGAGACTTGAAGATCTTTGCTAGCACAAGGATCAACAAGGAGGCGCCATCTATCTTCTTGTGTGCGATACCTTCGGAGGAAAGCTTCTTGCGATCTTCTTCCAAAGCTCCATCAAAGCGATGGCCATGGTATGAATCTCTTCTGATCTATACTAGTTCATGAAAGTTGATCATATGACAAGTTAAAAGATCTATAGAAACCCTTGCTTCCGCTTGTTTTATGTTATGCGCCTATCTAGGGTTTCGCTCCCCCTTTGAAGGGGACTCTGCAGTAAACGCCCATAAAAGCCTAAGAAAAACCCTAGTTTTACACAAGTCTTCACTTGATTTCTTTATGGGTCTCTTGCACTTCATCTGGCCCAGACCGGGCCTAAGCGCCTGTGCTAGAGTCGAACTCTAGACCTCCCACCTGGTGAAGCCACTTGCTGCAAGCGCCTCTGCCATGTGTGCTCTATGCTCATGTCTGATTAAAATACATTTAATCTATCTAGACATGATTTGACGCGCAGGTCAAATATACATTATCATAAATTAAAATGTGATTCGCAGATCACAATAAAATTTACTTTTAATTAATTCCAGGCACGCAGGCCCCAGCACAGCACACAAAAAGGGGCAACCCACATAAGATTAAATAAACATCCATGCATGTTATAACATACAAACATGTGATCCAAACAGAAAATAAAATTTTTGAAAAAACCCCATGGGATCAATTTTATTTCCTTATGTGCCCTACTACCTTACAACGGTCCATTAATAGGTATCCACTCATCAGGCCAAGTCAGACCCACTACCCTTGCATGCACCCAGTCATAACTGACTTGCGTCGACCATGTGGTCAACTATGCATGCCTTAAGGGCTGAACGTCCCACATGATTTCTGGCAAACGGGTGTGACCCCGGGCCTTAATCATGATCGTTCACTTGGCGCCTCAATCAGACATCGCTACACGCCCTTCTGCAGTCGACCTATAGCCACCTATATGCTTGCGCATAGGTGCTATCTGGCCGACCCATCTAGGCTGTCAGATGGTCTGATCAGGCTGTTGGGTCCAGACTTGACTGACGACTTCAAACCTATTAACCCGTCTAAGGATTTAAAGTAGGCGCCGATAGATCTATGTGAGGGGCGCGCATGATGTTATGTTTTGATTGAAAAAAACTATGATAAGCGCAAACAAACACATAGCATGTAGTCATTTTTCGCATGAGAACTAAAGCATGCGATTCTTATAGATCTATCAAAAACTTAAAACAACCATGGATCACATCAAGATAGTGATTATATGCATCAAGCCAAAACCTGCCTCTGATACCAATTGAAAGTGTCGAAACCTAAGTCACATGCTCTTCTAAAATTTTTCGCATGGGCGGAAACTTGGTTTCATGAAGATCGCATGGCTTATAATATAATCAACTATGAAACAAGAGGGGATGTTACCATGGCCATTGCTTGAATGGCGACTTGGAAGAAGATAGAGGGCGAGCGGCTCTCCTCCAAAGAAGTTGCACACAAGACGTTGAAGGCTTACTCCCTTGTGCTCTTTGTGCTAGCAAAGATCCAAGGAGTCCCCTGATCGTGCAAGAGAAGATGTGTTTCTCTACTCGCTGGCTGAATTTTCTCCTTGGCGTGAAGAAGCTTCACCACGAGAGGAGCAAGAGGAGAAGATGGGGTGAGCGGTGTTACAACGTGGAGGCATTTTTCCAATTTGGAAAACCGACTTCCAAATATAGTAAGTGCTCAATGTCTCATGAGTTCACTCCAAGTGAACCATCGAAACCTTCCTTCTCCCTTTGAACCAAGCGTTCACATAGTGAACCGGTTCTATTTCATTCGGTTCAATTGTATTTGGTTCAAAGACCAAATCAAACCAAACCATGGTCTAGATCTCATATGAACCAAATGGCTCAAGATCTAACCACACATCTCTTGATGCTCTTGATCTCATCGATCAAGCATCAATTCTCCCGATCGAAGCTTACCGATCTCAAGCCCTAATCAATCAAACATGATCAGACCAGATCTCACTTCCAATCAGAGTTTAAACTCTTTTAAACTGAACTAGAACAATTCAGTCCACACGATCTGACATAAGTAAGCCATATCATCAAATTGTGCGACCCTAAGGGTTTCCTTCAACGTCGGTAACGATAACTTACGTTATCACGATCAGAGAGGGGTATCTAGCAACACTTCACTGTCTCCCGATATGAAGGAAAGAGTCTTCCAAGACTACACCCAAACCATAGCACAAGTGTGAATCCAATTCACTTGACATACATGTTTCCTTTGCCACTGGATGTTCTCGTTGGACAAGCGTGTCAAGCCTGTAACTCCAACATGATGAGAGTGGTTAGATCAGATGAACATAGTCATCTGGGTATGGCCATACACTTTCTCAACCATCTCATCCAGGGGGCCCCAATAGAACATCACACTCCAACAAGGAGAGTCAATCCTATATCTATCACTAATGCCCTAACATGACTCATGCCCATTATCCAAGATAATCTATAACCATTATATTTCAAATGATATTGAACTACCTCAAGACAATGCCAATCATCATTTAGAACCACAAGTGATCTCAAGTCAGAGGAAATATGCCACTTGCTTGCATATAAGGATTATTCACATTGTGACAAACAATTGAACATCCTAAGTAGGGTCTGTCCAGTACATTCAATGCACCTATGAGTCTACATCTTATTCCATGCTCGAAGCACCCTATAAGATTAGAAACATATTAGTCTCAATCATATCAAGGCTGTCTCATGTTCACCAAGATATCTCGACTAAGGACAATGTTAATGTCAGCCAAGTTGAACACCATTGAGACATTATTCAGAAGTATACATAACAGCAGCAGATAATGTAACAACCTGAATAACAACCATTGCCATTATAAACATAGTTTATACATGATACTGAAACAATCCCAAAGGCCTCAAACATTAGCCTTAAGGGCATACCCCAACACCATAAGAATTTACACGGGCCGTAATCTGGACAGCCTTCAAACCAGAGACATTCCCAAAAATTACGGCACTACCGTAAACTATTTTACGGTGCCGTAATTTCCAGACGTTTTCGACCAGAGAGTTCAACCAATTTTACGGCACTACCGTAAACCATTTTATAGTGCCGTATTTTCCAGGAATTTTGAATCAGAGAACGCGACCGATTTTATGGCAGTACCGTAACATATTACACTGTCGTAATTCTAATCTTAAACGTGAATTCCACGTTCGATTTTGAAGCCCGATTCTTCCGGAGATGATGGCGGATGATCTAGGCTGTAAAATTCGAAGCCGTAAGAAGAAGAAATGGAGGTCGGAACGAGAGGAAGAGGAAGAGATGGAAAACCCCAATTTTCATTCACCATACAGAGAGAAATCAAGTTTCTAGCCGCCGCCTAGGGGTTTCACCACCGGGAAGAACAGAGTGCATCTCAGGCCGTGATTTTTACACAGAAGCTTCACCTAGAGGAGGAGACGATGCTCCAGAAGTTTCAGAGTGAAAGAAAATCAATTGGAAGAGAAATCGAGGAAAAGGGAGGCGCTGCCACTGTTCATCGATGCCCTTATGCATAGGGATGGCAACGGGGCGGGTCGGGGGCAGGTTTTCTCATCCCGACCCGACCCTGACTTCCCCATCCCCGTCCCTGACCCCGACCCCGATCCCGACGGGTTTAGAAAACCCAACCCCACACTCGACCCTACGGGGAAACTCGACCCGGACCTATCTAAAAAATAAATATATATTATAAATAATATTTTAAAATTAATTTTTATTCTATATTCGTAATATATAAATAGAAAATATTTTATATAAACTATGCAATCATTTCTACATCAAACTACTATAAATTTAGTACCTAAGTTATAACTTAGAAGGGGTAAATTTGTGATTTTAATGGTCGGGGCGGGTTCGGGGTCGGGTTCGGGGCGGGTACCTGAATTCCCATACCCGACCCTGACTCGACTTTATCCCATCGGGTTTTCCCCGAACCCAACCCGACCCCGAGCCAACTCGGGTTTTCCCTGTTGACTTTGGGTCAGGTCGGGTCGGGCGGGGCGGGGATGGGTTTTCTTGCCATCCCTACTTATGCAAATTACGGCTGTAATTTATATTACAGCCGTGGTGTGTTTTCTTGAACTCTCTTTTCTCTTTGATTTCCGATCTTTTGAAACCATGGATTATTGTAACTCTTCTACCATGCTAGCTTAGACTTTTTATAGGACATGGGGGGAGTAATTCCCTTTGATTTTCTTAATGACTAGATACTTTTTACTTTCATCATGATAATTCTATTATAATAATTCTACCTATGTGATTATTTCTCTAAAATTCTCCTTAGTTTACTTATTGTCATCATCATTTAGAGTTTTCGCAATAAGGACTGAAAAGTGATTTGCTTGAGAACTTGGAACCCTAAAATTGAATAATAAGAACTCACCATAAGAAATTAGGTTAAGTTCTTATTTCTTGATTTTAGTAGTTTAATTGCCATGTTGATAATTATGAACCTAGGATTGAGTTATTATGTCAAACGTGGAGATCTTGCACGAAAGTGAAGATCGGAACGTTAGAGAACCATATGTAGAACTTGTGTCGAGACTCGGATGCACGAAAGTGATCCTTGAGTTTCTATTCGAGACGATCAACTTAGAATTCGGATGCACGAAAGTGATCCTTGAGTTCTTCGCTTGATGATTTACTTATCATTAGCTTGGGATAAATCTTGCGCGAAAGCGATGATTGGTCTCTGCATGGTTATCTGCACGAAAGTGAGATAACTCATTTAAAAAGTAAATTTTGTCTTTATCATGATAGAATTTGATTGATGAACATCTATACATATCTAGTCATAAAAATCAAAGTGAATGAAACCCTAGTCCCAGTTTCTCTCTGATAAATCCTTTCGTGTGTTTTTCGATCATTGCTTGACTTTTATTCGACTGCCTAGATAGTAAGAAATCAATTATTCGGTATTTGACAACATAGGTCTCTATGGGTTCGATATCTTAATTATTACTTCGAGTATCCATGCACTTGCGGACACAACAAGCTTGGTGACATAATAAGTCTTTGGAGCCGTGTCAGGGAGTGACAAAGTCCCTGTATGCCAAACAACGAGTTTGGCCGCGACACTAGAAATAAGTTATTGTCTACCTACTTGTTGGGATACAATGATAGAGATCCGCAAGTGCACGGATTCATCGAAGTAATAAAAGATTATCGTTCCCAACGAGGATTATGTAGCTAAGTACTGACTTCTTGATATGTTTGAATTTAGGCGGAATCAATCTTTGGTTCTTCTAACTTCTACACACAACACAAACTAAGAAACAACTTTTAAGGGACTTGATTTCTAAAGTATCGGGAATTCATGGGTTCGCCACACTGATAAATATGAATCGTGGAAAAATAACTCAGTCAATAAACTTATCTATTCTGAAAGGTACTTTTCCTATTGTACATATTACCTCCTCTCGGAGCGTAATACGGTATTCAATCAGGTCAACTCCCTACTCTTGTGACAGTTAACCTAATTAAACCCCTTGAGTTCTATGAAAAGTAGGTTATTTCCTTCAGACGAATCCGAACTACTCTCGTGATTGGATTCATAGGTTTAATCGAAATAGATCAGACTTAGCAATTCACCTCTCGGTCCTTCTCGCAACGTCTAAGATGTAAGTTACTTGGCCAAGGTAAATTACGGGATACATGCAATTTCAATCAAATCAGGATGACAAACTTATATTAAAAGAGCAGGAGAATAAATTGATCCATGCAAATCAGTGGGCTACGCCCAATAATCCCGAAAAAGGTATCTACTCGCTCATATTGTTAAAAAAATACATGTTTATGATGAACAAGTAAAATCTCCTAGAAATCAAGAAAGAACAATAAAACCGTCTTCTCTTCAATCTGGAGATGAGGAAAAGTGGATCAATCGTCGAATTCGTGTGGAATCTCGTCGAAATATGCGTTGAAATCAAGTTGTCGCCCTTGTCGCCGCCGCCGCTTGTGCTCGTCCGAATCGTTTCCTTTAAACCTAAAAAAATCCCATCTTTTATCGTTGGACCGGTTTAGAATCCATCAATGAACGGTTCTGTGATGTTTGGCACAAATCCGGTTTGAATTGGGTGAAAAACGCGTGAAAAACTCGTCGGGCGGAAGTTTTTATGGCCCGTGATGTGTTTACGGCTGAGCCCGTAAATGTTTCTGTGTATAATGCTTTCGGTCACAGAGAGTTTCACGGTCCTCAAAGGATTAGCAAATAAGTATGAAAAATACTATGAAATTTAGAGTCATTAAACACATAAGGCTCAAACTTTGCTTGTCCTCAAGCAAATAAAGAAATCAATACTAAGTAATGAAAAATAAATTTTCCCATGACGAATAAATTTCTAAAATATAATCATCCGTAGAAAATTTTATTAATCCCACACAAAATTTCTAAGTAAATACATCATCCTTTGAAATTAATCTTAAAGACTCAAAAGTTCAATCGAATAAAATTTTGCAATAAGCATAGCAATAGAATTTCAACCTCATGAATTAATCTTGTTTTTAAGGTTTTTATCCAATATGTTTTTGTTTACAGGAATAAGATCTCCAAATCTTTTTCCACTCATTTTTTTTGGTCCTTGACATTCTCTAAATCGATTACCACCCTTTTTCCGGTGACGTATTTAGAGTATGTTGGTCACATAACCACACATAATAGAACTCATGACTCATAAGTAGAAAGAATTTTCTTGAGATAGAGGAGTCAATGTCAAAGGAACTCTCTCTTGGCATGCATCCACATAAATACACACTTTTTCATTGAAATTTCAACTCTTGTCTTAGGTACCATTGTAAACACAATGCCAAGAAGAGGAGTTATTCTCTCTCATGGATTTGGATTTCTTTTTCCCAACAAATAACATGAAAGATTATAAAGATCAACCAGATTAATCAATTGATATCAACTCAATAACATGTGCAAATATGCTCATTTTATTCAAAGGAATTATTTCACTTCAAGATTGCATTCACTAAACAATGCATTTTCCTAGAATTTCATGCATGATTTAATGAAAAATTTCCAACAAATAGATTATATTAGAGAAATAAATTCAACATATAAAATCTATTTCCAATTTTCAGAAATTGATATGCATGATAATTCATTAAAAATTTCGGCATGGTATCTGTTGTATTTTTCAAAAAATCCCTACTATACATCATTGCAATCATCATACAAAAATATCTTCATTCAAACCAAGAATCACAATATCAATCTCTACATGTAAACAACCAAATCGAAATACATATCAATTAAATCAAGAAACGAGGATTCGTGGCATGCGGGCACAAGAAGCATGACAATGTCATCCTTCCCTATAAGAAAATAAAAAGTATCATGTATCAAATAAAGCATGCATAAATAAAGAAAGGTAGGGAAGGAGATACTTACAAAGCCTACTAATGATCAGAATTTGTATCTTCATCTCAAAAAAATAATGTCGGTTAACTCAAAAATTCAGCATGGATCTACCTACAAAGAGAAAAATAAAAAGTTAGTAAGCAAATAACTAAGATAAAAGTAAAAACAAGAATAAAAGAAAAACAAAAACAAAAGAATGCTTGGGTTACCTCCCAAGAAGCGCTAATTTAATGGTTATTAGCTTGACCGTTCGACACTCGGATTTGATCGTGATTGTGTCTTTTGTCGCCATCCTGATTTCTCTATGTCTCGTTCAGGGCTCTCAAGAACATAAGGCTCAGACCTAAAACAGTGTCCAAATTTACTTATGAGCCTTTTTCCTTTCTCAAGCAATTTTGATTTTCCTTTCCTCTTTCGTCTCTTCCTCTTCTTCTACACTGCTCTTTCCTGAAATTCTTTATTAGCACACTCAGAAGATGCATCAGTTTCAAAATTAGGAGGTTCATCAAATAAACTATGCATGTCACAAATAACCTCATCATCAATTATTTCTATGCTACAACATGTCCCTCAGTGTGATGCCTTTTTTAAAGAATCAATTAAGTCAAATTCAATTAAATCACCACAAATATCAAAAGTCAATTTTCCCTTTTTTACATCAATGAGTGCTCCAGCTGTAGCCAAAAAAGGTCTACCAAGTATAATAGGTTTTTTTGAATTTTCCTCCATATCTAGAACTATAAAATCAACAGGTATGAAAAACTTACCAATTTGAACAGGAACATTTTCTAAAATACCAACCGGATACTTTACTAATGAATCAGCAAGTTGTAATGAAATTGAGGTTGGTTTGAGTTCTCCAATGTTCAGTTTCCTGCATACAGACAAAGGTATTAGACTAATACTAGCATCGAGATCACATAAGGCTCGGTTGAAAGTAACACTCCCAATAGAACAAGGGACAGAAAAGCTACTTGGATCTTTCAATTTGGGTGGCAGCTTGTTTTGAATGATGGCACTACATTCTTCAGTTAATGCAACAGTGCCTTAATCTTCTATTTTACTTTTGTTAGATAAAATTTCTTTTAAAAATTTTGCATATGTAGGCATTTGAGAAATAGCATCAGTGAGAGGAATATTAATATACAACTTTTTCAAAACCTCCAAAAATTTCCCAAACTGCCTATCTAACTTAGTTTGCACAATCCTTTGGGGAAAAGGAATAGGTGGTCTATATGGTGGTGGTAAACTAGTTTTAGGATCAGCAACTTTAGAGAGCAAATCACCATCTTGTGAAGGTTCATCCTCTTTAAAAGGTGGAGAGCTAGGATGGGACTGCACTTTTGTAGGTTGAGATTCTAAAATAGGTTCACTACTAATTTCAAATCTGGGCTCAACCTCATCATCATCAAAAAATTCCCTAGGATCTTTCAATTGTTTCCCACTCCTAGTTGTGATAGCATTGCAATATTCCCTAGGGTTAGGTTCAGGTTTTGCAGGTAATTTCCCTGAGGGTCTATATGAAGTACTAGCTTGCTGTGCTATCTGGGTTTCTAACATCTTATTATGAGCAACAACACATCCAACCTAGAATTGATTTGTTTAAGGGTTTCTTCAATCTCACCATTTTTGCTCATCTGCTTACCCATGAATTTCTCAAACATCTCTTCTAAACTAGATTTTTGGGGTTGACTCTGGTTTGACTGTCTCTGATTATACCCCCTATTCTCATTTTGCTCACTGGTATGATTGTTACTCGTCCAAGACAAATTAGGATGGTTTCTCCAACCAGGGTTGTAGGTATTGGAGTAAGGGTCATTAGATCTACCTTGATTATAATCCCCTACTTCATTCACTTGTTCCTCACCTTTATCAATAATAATTTTACACTCTCTAGCATGGTGCCCATGATTCCCACATATATCACAAGTAACAGAAGAAATTGCAGCAGTCTGCATCTGAAAAGAATCGAATCGACTACATAGTGAATCTACCTTTTCTGCAAGAGAACGCCAACCATCACCATCGTTCTTACCATGAGGAGGCCGATAAAGCACTCCTCTCTCAAAAGCCCACTGGTTGTGATTTAGCGCCATCTCCTCAATCAAGGCATAGGCAGCATCAACAGTCTTGTTCATCAGTGCTCCCCCTGCAGCAGCATCAACAGTTAAGCGTGTGTTGTAAAGCAAACCATTCTAAAAAGTTTGAATTAACACCCAGTCTTCTAATCCATGATGGGGGCACTTCCGTTATAACTCATTGAAGCGCTCCCACGCTTCACTAAATGATTCACCATCTCTCTAAGCAAAGCCTGAGATTTGGTTCCTCAACTGAACCATCTTACTAGGAGGAAAATACTTCTGCAAGAAGGCATTTGACAGCCGCTCCCAAGTAGTGAATGTCCTAGTTGGATGTGAATGAAGCCAAGCTTTTGCTCTGTCCCTGAGAGAAAAAGGAAATAGTCTTAGTCTAAGAGCATCATCAGATACACCATTGATTTTTATGGTGTCAGAAAATTCAAGGAAAAGGGATAAGTGTTGGTTTGGATCTTCCAAAGGAGATCCTCCAAATTGATTCTGTTGGATCATTGATAAGAACACTGGTTTAATCTCAAAGTTGTTTGCATCTATAGCACGCCTGGTAATGCTGGAACGAATTCCTTGTGTACTCGGGGTTGCATAGTCTCTAAGCATTCTCCTCTCTACCACGATGGATTCTTCTTCTCTCCCTTCTGCAAATCTCAATTCCCTGCGCAATCTAAGAGTTCTATTAATTTCTGGATCAAAAGGAACTAATAGTCCTGACATAAGATTTCTGAGCATAAACAAGTAGAAAGTCAGAAAAGTTCAGAGATTGCAGAGCTTAAAAGAAAATCAGAATATATCACAGAGAAGAAAACAAATAAAAAAACAATTATATCAAATAAAAAAAACTTAGTCTAGCAATACTAACAATTATATCAATATCAACAAAACCAAGGTCTCCGGCAACGGCGCCAAAAACTTGTTGTACTCCACAAGTGCACAGATACTCGAAGTAATATTTAAGATTATCGAACCACAGAGACCTTGTTGTTAAGTACTGACGAATTGAGTTGTCACTAGCTAAGCAATCAAAACATAGTGAATCAAACTGAAAAGAACACGGAGAAAATGTCAGAGAAGAATTCGGGACTAGGGGTTCATCTACTTTAATTTCTAATGGGTAGAT
Organism: Costus lasius; assembly: GCA_027563935.2. Lineage (NCBI taxonomy): Eukaryota > Viridiplantae > Streptophyta > Magnoliopsida > Zingiberales > Costaceae > Costus > Costus lasius. The sequence continues at coordinate 86,046,248 of CM050446.2, forward strand.
TAAGATGAATGTTTGTCAATCTAATTTTATCGTGATAGAGGTATAGTTTACTTCATAAATAAATTGTCTCACTCTCGTGCAAACAATCACACAAAGAACCGATCTTCACTCTCGTGCAAGATCTATTCAATGCTGAAAATAAGTAAACCCTCAACTAAGAACTCGAGGATCACTCTCGTGCATCCGAATTCTAGGTTGATAACCTCAAGTGGAAACTCAAGATCACTCTCGTGCATCCGAGTCTCAACACAAGTTTTACTCAAGGTTCTCTGATGATCAGAAATTTAATCTCTTACAATTTCTAATCAAGTCTAAGATATTAACTCAATCTAAAGAGTCATAAAATCAACAAGGTATTATAATTCTCTAGAAGTTAGAATTCGAAGAACTAACTAATCTCTTACAATAGTTCCAAACTCGATAATTCCTAGGGTTCTGAAATTCACAATCATCCTCTCGGTCTATTTCGCAAAATTCTATAACATATTGATATTAAGAAACAAGGAGAATTAAAGAACAATCAATCACAAGAGTAAAATCATCACAATAAAATATAGTTTGACAAAGTTAAGGTTTTCTAGTCATTAAGAAACAAAGAGACTACACCCCCATGTCCCAAAGAAAGATTAAGCTACCATGAGGAATGAATTACAATAAATCATGTTTCAATACGATAAGAAATCGTCTTAAAGTCAGCGGAATTATCCACTTAGCCTACAACTTTTTCTTTTTCCTTTTTTTTTCTTTTTCTTTAGACTTCAACTCATGTCTTCGGTACCTGATGCAGGAGCAAACGGGCCTATGAACATACCTGAGGATGGCCCAAACCCCATAGAAGGCACTTGGGAAGACTCCCCAGGACGTGGGGAAGATACAGCGCGATTTTCAGCACGATCGGAGTTTCCTAGAGCCCGACACGGCTAGGCCGTGATGGCGATCACACCCATGACGAACACACAGCCCCTCTGCATTCCCGTTCCCGCGACCATGTTCGGTGCCGCACCAAACCAACCCGGACATGGCCAGGCCGTGATGGAGAGCACAGCCGTGACGGAACTTTTTGTGGATTTCGGGCCCAACATTACGGCCTATAAAAAAGACTACGGCTCCGACCGTCCACCCCGACACGGCCAGGCCGTGATGGAGAGCACGGCCGTGAAACATTCTGTGGATTTCGGGCCCAACATTACGGCCCGTAAAGAAGACTACGGCCTCGACCGTCTACCCCGACACGACCAGGCCGTGACGACCAGCACGGCCGTGACATGGCCCAGTCGCGACGCGAACGCGAACACGGCCCGCGACATGCCCGTGCCCCTGACCATGATCTCTGCAATGGAATCTGGAGCATCCGAACATGTCCGTGACCACCGACACAGGCAGGCCGTGATTGCCCTTGAAGATGAGATCGGACCCCGACGACCCCATTTCGACGTGCACCACCCCCCCTACTTTGTTGCTCCACCTAATGATGATCCAAAGGAGCCTAGCAAGGTGATAATCCGGCGATCCCAACGCCAAAGCAAGCCTCTAGATCATTTAATGGGCGTCGTTAGCCCCCTTTCCACCCAAACCGATGAGACTCAACCCAAGGACACTACGGCCCAACCGCCTGAGGACCCAGCCCCAAATGGGCTGCTCAATCTCATCCATAATTCGGCCCAAGATCGAGCCACCACGGTGGTAACTCAGCCCACGACGTCCAAGTTCTGCTGTTTTGTCGCCATGTGCTACGAGCGCGTCTAAACCGTCCCCGTACAAAGGCGCAGGATCGTGCGATCAGCTTCGAAAAATATTAAGTAGTTATTCCTTGTCTTGTAGTTGAAGATTGACCACTTTAGTGGCCTACAAGAGTGGTTGGTTTGTTAGAATAGGTTGTCTCCTATGTGTTTTGTTTGTTCCCACCCCTCTATTCTACAAAAGAGGAGGTTGGGCTAGAGTGTTATTCAGTTCTCTTTGGTGCTTAGAGATCTCCTGGTGAGCTTAGAGTCGCCAGCGTTTGTGAAGACGAGCCAGAGCCTCGCCTTCGCTGTTGTTCGGGTCGAAGGTGTCTCTTCGATTCCAATTTGTTCCCTCTTCCGGTTTGAAGTAAATCCCACCTTTCCGGTGGGCCAGGTTCGCCTGTTTGTCATTCTCTTGTGCATTTCTTTGCTGCAGTTTTCTCCTCTTTACTTCACCCATGTCTGTCCGCACATCGGAGCGTGGCCGGATCTCTTGTTTTTGGTTTATTTCAGCTTCATAGGCATGCAAGCTAAACCGCGCGAAACCGCAGTCCCCAACGCGAGCTACGCTTAAACGTGCTAAATGAGTTGCAGGAAATTACAAAAATTGCTACGAGGTTAGTGCGTTGCATTATTTTAGTTGGGTGCCGTTCTCTTCATTCTCATTTGTGATGCCCTAATCGAACTCATCGCTATTTCGTCGTGCTTTCTATCGGATTCCTGCACTCTTCCGACACGTTTTCTCTTCCCTCGTCTCACGACCCTCTCCCGTTTTATCGCGCATTGTGTAAAACCCTAGAGTACGGCTTAAGGATCCCCTCACCTATTAGTTGCTCCATCAGTACCACTGCCAATTTTTCACAGTGCCGAGTAGAGGAGTCTTGTTTTTTTATTATTTCTGGAGAAAGCCGGCTAGTGATAACTCATAACCTCATATTATACAACTAGAGGAGTTGGAGCATCTCAAATTAAATATATGTATCACCAAATTTCTATCCGTAAAAACTTTCTATCAGCCAAAGGAAGATAAATTAAACTTAAAGTACAAAAACACCATGCACATGTCATCTGAATGTATAGCAATATGTATAAAAATTTCATCAATACCAGAATTGAACTTACTCAACAATTTAAGTCTACATGAAGTCTCAAAAATTTTCTAAGTCATCAGATTATATGCCAAAAAGCTTTCTAAGTCTGAAATTGAGTATAAAAACAATATGGTGTATCCTTAAAAATCATAAGCATTCAAAATTTATATCTATAAAGCTCTAAAGGAATAACAAAACATGAAAAACACCCTAGACTTAGATTGTTGCATGTGTATGAAAATTAAATAAATAATGAGGGATTTCAGAAAAATTTTACAAGAGTTCCCTTTGTAATGTTGGCGAAACCCTGTACAATTATATCAAAAGAGCGAAACATGACTCAGAAAAATCTAGAAAATATATCAAATCAAAGATATTCAAATTTTACACGGTAAACAAGTCTCAAATGCCAAATACAATTATGTTTCACTATCAAAATCAGAGTTTACCATTTCATAATTACTATTCACTTCTAATATCAAAGCATATATCAAAATCACTATAAAATGCATAAACTCGTCAACTCAGCATCAAAAACCATCACAGAGTATCCCAGACACATGATGAATATCAAATATGTATAGAACTATCCCATCTACACCATGTTCAGCATCCTAGAGTCCAGTACCATCTTCTATATACAATATCAACTCTAATCCCAAATGTCAAACAAAACTCAAAATATGAATCACATAATATCAAGATACAACTCACACACACTAACAAAACATAAAAGAGTCGTGTGTGGTTGTATCAACGTCAGATCTACTAAATCTTGCATACAAATAAGATAGATGTGAGATCTCATAATTAATATCAAAGAATAATATTAAATACATAAGAATGAAATAGAGATACTCACAAAGTCTATTAGTCCATCTCCGTGTGCTCGGAATCCTCCTCCTCATCTCTGGTATGTCGTGTCGATGAAGATGGGAGACGCCGCTGCAATAGCTCCTCAATCGTGCGTAGGGACTCGAGTGTCCTCATCTGTCCCTGCTCAAGGCGTGATATATCATCACGCATCCTCCTCTGCTCGGCTCGTGTCTGCTCTAGGGAAGAATCTGGTGGTGCTGAAGTAGACGGCCCAGCAGATGTAGATGGCCTATCAGTGGTGGACGGCTCGACTGGAGGTATGGGCTCTGAAATCATCGACGGTATGGGAGGTGAAGCTGCCTCTCTAGGACCTCCCCCTCATGTGGGATCCACGATCTAGTTTTGCTAAACATGAACTGTAGTGCGGTTCATGTTCGGCAACCTCATGGTAATATTAGTATGCCTGAACATCAGATGATATAAGCTCCCAAGCCTCGTAATCATCTTAATGGCAACGCATGCATCCATATCCAGTCTGGGATTATCCTTAGCTTCATTCAACCTCGAGGGGTCAAAGCCGAGGGCAAGGGCAATGGTAGTAATCATGCCTCCCATAACCAAAACTCCTCTCCGCGCCCTAGCTGCTTTATGAATCTGCTTCATGAGGTAGAATGGGGTGCTAGCGTGGAATCCTATCAACATGGCCCATAAGAAGAATAACTCTGAGGATCTGACCATGCCATCACTCTGCCCTTCCAAAAATGCTGTGCGCAAGTACCCGATGTACATATCTGAACACTAGGCTGGATAGTCGTGTGGCTCTGGCGGTCCTCAGATCAAATCCTCTCTCTCTAGATATATCTTGCCAGAAATTCCCATCAAAGTACTCGCGTGGGCAATGTCTAGTGCCATCTGGGGGAAATCCAAAAATGTGACCGACCTAGTCCAGTGTAAGTACATGCTCCTGGTTCCCCAACCGGAATGACATCCTCCCAGGATCTCTGTCGTCATGGTTGTGCAGTGTAATCTGTACAGAGCTGAAAAACTCTAACGTTAGCTGCACAAATGTGGGATGCCTCTGATAGTAAAAATCCTGCCACCCTATGTTCGTGAACATCCACTAGATGTTATCGAACAATCCTAGGGACTGCAGTGTCTAGTCATCCCAATATCTAGTGCTAAGTACTCCTCTAGTAGTCATAGCACGGTATCTCCTCTCCTGCTCTCTACTCTTCTATCTGATTTGTCGTGGGTAAGGAGTAAGAACAGGGTGTGGTGATCGCGCGTGTCTCCTCTCTGGTACCTCAGGCTCTGGAGTTGCAGGATACGGCTCTGGTGATGATGGCTCTAAAGATGCAGCCTGTGAATGCTCTAAAGATGACTCTAGGGAAGGCAAATGAATCTCAGGTGAAGGTGCTGGTGGTACAGGAACTAGCACCTCAGGAATGTGTGGTACCTGGGATGCTGGTAATGCTATCTCAGGAGCTGCAGGTGTAACTGATGGTGGAGATTGTAACTCAGGTATGTCCACCGAGATCTCCGATAAGTCTGCAAATATCTCAGAAGATCCCTCCTCAGTATCTGGTAGCTCTGGTGTAGCAGCCTCAAGTATAGGTATGTCTCCCTGGGTTGAAGATGGTGATGGAATCTCAGGAGTCTGAACTGCATCGTGTGGAATATCTACCTCCATACCTTGAGTATCAGTAGGGACCACAGACTCTGGTAAATCAGATGGTAGCTCTGGAGCGGCAGACTCCTTTATATCCATAGGGGTAGCATTGGTCTGTGACTCAACTGCATGATCTATCTCAACTGCTCCAAATGCTGGTGCTGGGGGTATCACAGACGTCTCTGTAGCCTCTAGGACTAGTGATAAAGGCCTAGTGGCTCTCTGATGACATGAAAATTTATAGTATATTTTGTGCCATTTGATAGGTCTTTTTGTGTCATATTCATGCTCTTTTGCTTATTTTTATGCCTTTATTTATCAAATATTACAGAATCTACACCTTTTTTAGTTTTTGATCATTTTCAGGTAAAAAGGCACTATTTTAAAGCGTTTTCAAGCAAATTCAGATGCATAGATGAATTCCCATCATTAAGAGAAGATTGCATGTCAAATTTCACGCAATTCAAAGCTTCAGACCAAATTACGGCAGGGCCGTAATTAACATTACGGTACCGTGTTTTCACTGCATCTACAGAACAAACCACGACACTATCATAATTTCAGAGCACTGTCGTAATTTGGGATAAATTTCGTATAGAAGGATTTGCAGACTTTATGGCACAGCCGTAAACAATATTACAGGTCATATTTTGAGGCAATTTCTGACCAGAAAGATTTACAAAAAAATACGGCACTGTCATAATGTATATTACAGGCCGTAATTCTGGTCAAATTCTATATATAAGAACTCTGCAGTTATTACGGCACTGCCATAAAAATTTTCCCGGCCGTAATTCTAACCCAGGCGGCCGATTTTTCTGGACTTTTTGAAGCCCGATTCTTGCGCGGATGATTGCAGACGATCTGGACCATCAATTTGAGATCCGTAAAAAGGGAAATACTCATCAGATCGAGAGGAGAAGACACACACAAAAAAGCCCCAATTTTCATGATGCAGGGGCATTACCACAGAGATCTAAAAGAATTAAGAAGCCCCCGGTCCGCTACGGGATGACTACTTGAAGAATCTTATTTGAGAACTTGTTATGATAAAACACTTGTTTACATTGCTTTCATCTTTAGTTGTTTAGCTTGATGAACTATTAATTTTGGGCCCAAGCTAGTCTTGATGGTTATAAGACTAGTTGTGGGACAATTTTGTATCTTGAACACTTGTGTGCTAATGTTGTAGGTAGGACTTAGCCTAGGATTTATTTTCAAGTCTTTATTTTATTTTGTAGTTGATGTATTAGGTTGTTTAGACTAGGATTTATATCACCTGTAATGCACTTACATGGCACCAAGCTCCCCAATGTTCAAGACATTGCCACATTGCAGTTAAATCGCCGACAACATCAAGTAAGGAGACAACACAAATTTCAGCTAAGGGACAAACACCAAAGTCAAGCTACATTCTAGCCAAGCAGCCGACAACATCAACAAGGAGGCCACATATTTCAGCCAAGGAGTCCACACCACGGCACTCAAACATTCCAGCTATATCAGCGTACAACAAACAGCCATATGCCACGACAAGCCTGCCTTTACAAGTAAGCAAGCATGCGCATTTCCAACTCAGCCTACACTATCATTATCAAGATTGCCATCACAAGATATCCAGCACGCGTGAAGAATATCTCCAGCTCAGTCCAGCACTGCCTACACCTACCAATCAAGTTAGAGAAGAAAATCAAAAACATGCAGCAAGGAGAATGCCAAAGGTCATCTAAAATGTAAACGTTGGGAGTTTTGGTTTTTAAGCCATGTAATTTTGAACACTGCACTAAGTTGATGTTTGCTGAAAATTCTAAACCTAAGTTAGCGGAAGCTACTTGTTGAGGGTGTGCCGGACGGCCCCTTGTGTGTGTGTTAAGAGAGAGCCGGAAGGCCCCTTGTGATCTCTTGAGGGTGAGCTGGAAGGCCCCTAACCATTATCTCCTTTGATCTGCATCATCTAGTTTCCCTGCTGTTGTCGAGCCTTGTTCTTGAGGAGGGGGAACTGCACTGCACTTGAACGCTCGTTGAAGTTGAAGACAACAGCGCAGTCTTAACATCTTACCCTAATTAAATCAGTCGAGGCCATCTAGTTACAGCCTAGAAGGGGTACAGTCCCCTTCCTTCAAGGGGACCTCAGGTGCTCTCCATCCAATCTATTCTTCTAACTTGAAATGCATGCCAATATCTTTGAACACTAGAGCTACATACTTAAGGAAAGTTCTTGGGCTTAAATCCTATCCTTCATCAGTGGTTTCAAAGCAACCCTTAAGTGCCCTTAGTTTTCTGCTTTCCTGATCCAAATTTGTTGCGTAAAAATCATGCACATTGCCTCCTGTCGCTATGAACTGAACACTTATTTCTTTCCTTGAAATCTTGCATGTTAGAACTGAAATCTACTTGTTGTTCTTGCTCACGCGTATTTGAGTTTTATTTCTCTTCGAATACTAAGCTATTGGTATTGAATATACACTACTGCATTATTACTTAAAACACTTGCACGACAACTATTTGTTGAAATTACTGTAGCTTACCATTGCTGAACTAGTCTCGCATTTTCTCTAAAGTGCTTTCTGAAACTCTACTATACTAGCATCTAACAGTAGATTAACTCACCTCTCACTATTGCTGAACTGCTATCTGAAATCAAGAACTGAAATCTGTAAGGTTCATAACTAAATACACTGTCGATAATTGCATTCCCTATTATCACTGTAGCTTACCGGTTGAATTAACTGGGATCTTTTACTACATGGCACTGCATGATATTTGATTGGTTTGTCATCTCTAATAGCTGTTATAACCTGCATTCTGGTCTAATTAGTGTTAGCATTGTCAGTCCTTGTGATCATGCTAGTTGGTATATTTCACCTAGTCCTTTGCATTGGCTTTACTAGTTACTTGTCTATCTTGCTTTAGCTGCTATTTCCTGCAAATCTGCATACTATGAACTTGACTATGATCATGGTGCGCACTAGGAGTACCGTCTTAGCTAGTGAACCTGAGCAAGACCCCGCAACCCTAGCTGATGTCATTGCCATGTTAACTGAGTTAAAACAATCCATGGACACCTTAAACTTACAAGTAGGGCATTTAGAATCTATTTCTAGAAACAACTCGACCCAACCAGATCCTGAGCTTAATATTCCCATAGAGGAGAACAAGCAATAGCCCATACCCTCTCCTAGAAGACCCAATGAACACTACTGGGGGGAAGGCACTAGTAGACCTAGCCAAGGACCTAGAAGTACACACAGATCCGAAACCCAATATCAAGCTTATCATCATCCTAGGAGATCCATGCCCACTAGTGATGATCCTTTGGTTGAAGGCCCATATGGTAGAGCCCCGAGTTACACTAGAGAAGATGATGAGCTGTCTAGAACTATTAGGTTCAACCCACCTATCTTTGAGGGAGGTCTAGATACCCAAGAGTTTTTAAATTGGCAAGCTAACATTGAGCAATATTTTGACTGGGGAAGGATATTCGAGGCTAGAAAGGTTCAATGTGCTAAGTTTCTATTGCGTGGATCTGCCCAAATGTATTGGAATAGTGTTGAAGTTAAGCTAGCAAGAAGCGGTATACCACCCATCACTACTTGGAATGATATGAAATGGAAACTTCGAGAGAAGTATGTTTCACCTAACTATAGGCAAAGGATTTATGACCAACTATCTAGATTGGTTCAAGGTAATGATACTGCTGCCGAGTATGTAAGAAAATTTGAGGATCTCTTGATTAAATGCGATTTACATGAGGATCAGTGGCTGACATTAAATCAGTTCAAAGGGGGATTGAGGGCTGATATAAAGGGAGCTTTGATAAACCATAGATGTGAGAATTTACAAGAAGCCTATCATTTTGTTATGGACATCGAGCATGACTTGCAACAAATGAGAATCCCTATACCCAAGCCCAACCTCCCTACTGCGTCCATCCCAAGTAATCCCAGTCCATCACCTGTTAAGGCACCCATAGTGGAGGGTAATCCTAGAGATAAAAGGCCGACAAACCCACCTACTAATAAGCTTACTTGTTACAAATGTTCTCAGCCTGACCACATTGCTAAGGACTGTCCCAAGAAAACCCTGCTCATAGAAGAACTAGAAGAGGGTGAAACCGAAGAAAGGGGAGTGGAAAATGAAGCATATGCTCCTGAATATAATAGTGAAGAGGAACCCCCTAGTACCATGGCCATTGTGAGGTGCACATACATCAAAAATGCTCCGGCTGAGGATTGGAAGTGCACTAGCCTATTCTACACATACACCCAATGCAATGAGAAAGTGTGTAAAATCATCATAGATAGTGGAAGTAGTCTTAATGTCATATCTAAACAAGCTGTAGGTAAGTTCGGTCTAGAGCAAGAAAAACACCCGAAACCCTATAGTATCTCTTGGGTAGATAAGACAAGTATTCCAATTGCCCTTAGGTGTAAGGTACCTTTGAAATTAGCTTCTTACACAGGAAATATTTGGTGTGATGTGACCGAGATGGATGTGGCAGATGTATTACTTGGCCGGCCATGGTTTTATGATCTTGATGTCACTCACTATGGGAGGAGCAACACCTATGAGTTTATGGCCAATAATAGAAAAATTACCCATATGCCCAGCCTACCTCGTGAGCTTAGAGCATCGCACAAGAAAGGCAAGGCTCTTGAAGATAAGCAATCCATTACCCTACTAAGAACCCAATCCTTCCTTCAAGCCACTAAAGATACCGGTGCCATTTACACCTTACTTATTTAGCCCACCAATCCTGACAACCAATAAGAACAGCCGGCCATTATAATTGAACTTCTTAAGGAGTATGAGTCTATTACCCCTTGTGAGTTACCAAGTAAATTACCACCTGAAAGGAGTGTGCAGCATGCTATAGATCTTGTTCCCGGTGCCACCTTACCACACCTTCCCCATTACCACATGAGTGTTGTGATCCGCAAGTGCACGGATACTCGAAGTAATAAAGAAAGTATCGAATCCACAAGGACCTATGTTGTCGAATACTAAATAGTAGATTTCTTACTATCTAGGCTAATCGAAGTAATGAGAATAGAAATTGGAAGCTAAAAACGGAATTATCAGAGAGAAAAGCTGGGACTAGGGTTTCGTTCACTTTAACTTTTATGAGCTAGATATGAATGAGGATTTCGTCAATTTAAATTTATCATGATGAAGATGTAATTTACTAAAAAAAAGGGTTGGTTCACTTTCGTGCAAACAACCGCACAGGGATTTATCCTTGCTTTCACCCAAGATTCTTCCCAACGCTGAAGATAAGTAAATCATCAAACAATGAATTCAAGGATCACTTTCGTGCATCCGAATTCAATGTTGATAATCTCTAATGGAGATTCGAGGATCACTTTCGTGCATCCGAGTCTCAACACTAGTTTTACTCATGGATCTCCAACGTTTCGATCCTTGCTTTCGCACAAGATCTCCACGTTTGACAAATAGACTCGATCTATAGGTTCATGTTATAATTATTGCAATTAATCTACTAGAACAGATTAAATTAGATCTAACCTAAGGAAGGGATCCTAACATGCAATTCTAGGGTTCCAAATTCTCAAGCAATTACCTTTCGGTCTGAAGCGAAAATTCTAAGAACATAATTAGTAACATGAACTTATAGAGAGTCTAAGCAACAATTAACACATGAGCAAAATCATCATGGTAATATTAAACTCAATGAAATAGTAAAAATAGTCATCTAGTCATTGGAAATCAAGTGAATTACTCCCCCATGTCGCAAAAGTAGTTTAAGCTATCATCATGAAGGAATTACAATAGATCATGGTTTCAGAGGATCAAAAATCGAAGTAAAAGAAAAGTTTAGAAAATACAGCACGGCTGTGAAGTATTTCACAGCCGTAATTTGCAAGAACCGTCGATGAACAGTGCCGACGACTTCTTTTTCTTCGATTTCTCTTCCAATCGGTCTCCTTTCGGTCTGAAACTTCTGGCACGTTGTCTCCTCCTCTAGATGAAGCTTCAGTATGAAAATCACGGATGGAAAACGTCTGGATCAAGCGCGGTGCTGAAACCCTAGGCGGCGGCGTGGATCGTGATTTCTCCCTCAATTGTGTACAAAAATTGCGGCTTTTGGTCTCTCCGTAATCCTCTCGTGAAAAGCTCTCCCTTTGCTTCTTACGGCATCTGATTTAGGGCTCTGGATCACTCGCAATCATCTCCGCAAGAATCGGGCGTGGAAATTGACCTGGGCGTCGTGTTCAAAACCGACATTACGTCAGTGTAATGTCTTACGGCACTGCTGTAAAATCGCTCGAGTCTTCTGTTATGATGTTGTCGGGGAATTACGACACGTGTAGTTTCTTACGGTAGTGCCATAAAATCGGGTGAAGTTTCTGTTCTGAAGCTCTCCGAAATACGGTACCGTGGTATTGCTTACGGTCGGTGCCGTAAAATCCAAAAATCTTTCTGTTCGGAAACTTCTCAAAATACAGCAGGGCTCGGATTTTACGATACTATATGGAATTACAGTATCGTAAAATGGATTACAGTACTGCCATAATTTGTTGACTTGCTCCGTTTTACGTGAAATTTCTTGGGCGATCTCCTCTTGATGATGGTAATCCTTCTATGTATTTGATTTTGCTTGAAAACGCATAAAAATAGTCCCTTTTTACCTTAAAACCATGAAAAACCAAAATAGAAGTAGACTTTGCAATATTCAATGAATTTATCATGAAAACGAGTAAAAGATTTTCAATTTAGCATGAAAAGATATCGAAAATGATACAAAATATACTACATATTTTGGTGTCATCAAACACATAAGGCTCGAACTTTGCTTGTCCTCAAGCAAAAATCAAAATTTTGAAATCAAAATTTGATTAAAAGAATTGCCTTTTCATGCTCAATAAATTTCTAAAATACAACTCATCAATGAAAAACTCTATCAATTGATTTACAAAAATTCAAATAAATATATCATCTTTAGAACTCAATCCTCTAGATCCATAATTTAATCAAATAAAACTTTGCAACATGTACAATAATTAGAATTTTCAATCTCATGATTTCACCCAATTTTCAGTTCAAATCTATCATGCTTTTGTTTACAGGAATAAGGTTTCCAAGATCTTTTTCCACACATGATTTTTTTATTTTTTTATTATTATTTTTTTTATTTTTTTTTGGCATCATTCACATTCTCTAACTTGATTACCACCTTTTTCTGGTGACGAGATTAGGGTGCACGGATCACATAATCAATGCAATGGAACTCATATCCTCTAATTTGGAAAGAATTTACTAAGGACAACGGAGTTTATGTGAAATGATTTTTCTCATGGCATGTACCCACATAGATACATACTTTTTCTATTTATTACTTCAACCCATGACTTTCGGTACCACTGTGCTTCCCCACAGTGCCAAGTAGGGGAGTCCTCACCTTTATTTCGTGGATCTTGGATTCTTATTTCCCAACAAATAGCAAGTGTAGAATAAACATCTACTAGGTAAATCAATTGATCTTAATTCACAAATCATACTCATATACTCATTTTATTCGAAAGAAAATTTTCCCCTTTAGATTTTATTCTTCAAACAATACATCTATCCAAAATTTCATGCATCAACTAATTTCATATTTCAATAGACAAATATGTATTGAAGAAATAAAATTTTGACATGATAGGGCTATATCTCTAATCATGGATTTTGAATTTCATTTGTCATCCAAAATCATTGACACATTTCAAAACACATATCACATTAATCTCAAAATATTTTCATCATCACATCAGGTCAAAAGAAGTAATATCATCATCATCATGTAATACAACCCAATCGAAAGATAAGTCAGAATATCAATATTTGTCATACAACCATATTGAAAAATTCAATGTAATCATATCAAAAATCAGTGGCGGCGATCATGAAGCGTCATCCTTCCCTTCATCATATGAAAAATCAATGAGATATATATGGGAAAACACAGTATGGCAAAGAAGTAAAGGAAAACAATACTCACAAAGTATCTACTCGTCGCCATTTGATCGTGTAGCATCTGAATCTCTGGCAGCAGCCTCCATGGGATCATAATATGGTGTTCCTCCTTGATCACCCTGGTATCCATAATCTCGATGATCTGCATAACCAAAGCGGTCAAAAAGGAAATTACCCATATCTTCCATATGATCACATAACCTCTCCATATCCCTCTGGATGTGCCCCAGAGTCTCTTCCATCCTCTCCTGGCGGCGTTCTTGATTATACATCTGTGCTGTCAACGCCTGAAAACCATGATCATGGTGGCTAGCAAAACCAGCCCTAGGTCTCTGTGAGGATGTACCGGCAGCCTGTGGAGTATCACGAGGAGGTGACTCCATCCCATATGGATCACCCCTTCTACCCCCAGGTGGGTGGTGGTGGTGCTGAATCAAGCGGTGGGGTAAAGGCTGCCTCTGCTGCGCTGGGTGACAACTTCCTGTTGGGGTATGCCCTTAAGGCTAATGTTTGAGGCCTGTGGGAATGTATCTGTATCATGTAATAAACTCTTAAGTTTATAAAGGCATGGTTGTTATTCAGTTAGCTACATTGTCTGCTGCAATATATGTTCCTCTGAATAATGTCTCAAAGCTGTTCAGCTGGGCTGTCATGCTATTATGTCCTTAGTCGATATATCTTGGTGAACATGAGACAGCCTTGATATGGTTAAGACTAATATGTGTTCTAATCTTATAGGATGCTTCGAGCATGGAATAAGATGTAGACTCATGGGTACATGGGATGTACTGGACAGACCCTACTAGGATGTTCAATTGTTTGTCACAATGTGAATATTCCTTGATTGCGACAAGTGGCACATTTCCTCTGACTTGAGATCACTTGTGTTTTCTAAATGATGATTGTCATTGTTTTGAGGTAGTTCAATATCATTTGAAACATAATGATTATAGACTATCTTGGATGGTGAGCTTGAGTCAGGTTAGGACACTAGTGATAGACATAGGATTGCCGTCTCCTTGTTTAAGGAGTGTGATGTTCTATAAGGGCCCCCTGGATGAGATGATTGAGAGAGTGTATGGCCATACCCAGGTGACAGTGTTCATCTGATCTAATCATGCTCATCATATTGGAGTTACAAGCTTGACAGGCTTGTCCAATAAGAACATCAAGTGGCAAAGGAAGTATGCATGCCTAGTGAATTGGATTCACACTTGTGCTGTGGTTTGGGTGAAGTCTTGGAAGACTCTTTCCTTTATATCGGGAGACAGTGATGTGTTGCTAGATACCCCTCACTGGTCGTGATAACGTGAGTTATCGTTACCGACATTTAAAGGAAACCCTTAGGGTCGCACAATTTGATGATATGGCTTCTTTAAGTCAGATCGTGTGGACTGAATTGTTTAGTTCAGTTTAAAGGGGTGTTAAGCTCTGATTGCGAGTGAGATCTGGTCTGATCATGTTTGATTGATTAGGGCTTTAGATCGGTAAGCTTCGATCGAGAGTTATGATGCTAGATCAGTGAGATCTAGAGCATCAAGAGATCAACGGTGATCTTGAACCTTGTGGTTCAATAAGATCGACCATTGCTTGGGCCGATTTGGTCTTAGACCAAAGTCACTTGAACCAGCTCATGTAATGAGCGCTTGGTTCAAATAATCGAAGAGAAGGAATTGCGGTTCACTTCATGTGAACGCATAACCGAAGTGAGTAATGGGTTACTATTTTTGGATAGCAACGCCCACGTTTATTACAACGTGTTTACTCTATTGGCGATCGTCACTCTTGAACGAAGTCTCCTTCCTTCTCGTGTGAAAAACTCTCTCGACGAGGGTAGAGAAACTTCTTCTTCGACAAGCCCAAGGATCTTATCCCCTCCATGCGCAAAGGACCCTTGAAGCTTTGCTAGCACAAAGACGACAAGGAGAGGCCATTCTTCATCGTGTGTGCGTCGACTAGGGAGAGGATCCCTTTCGCTCCTTGCTTCCAATACTTCATCCATAGATGGCGATGGTATGAATCTTATTGGCACTCATAATCGTTTTTCATAGTTGAATATATATCATGCATAATGATCCCTAAAACCCCTATTTCCGCTGCGATGTAACACATGCGCCATTAGGGTTTTCTCGCTCCCCCTCGAAGGGGACTCCTGCAATTGGTATCAGAGCAGGTTAAAATGCATGATAATATGTTTGCTGTGATTTGTGATCCTTGTATGCGCCATATTGCTAGATCTAGGCTACATGCGAACCTTTACTTGTTGTGTATTGTAGTTGACGCATGTAGTAAGGTAGCGCTTCTATATGTTCTTGTTGATGTTTTCTTAAAAACTCAAACGACTTGCGCGCACACCATTAGATCTAAGTGCCGCCTGCATTAAACCCTTAGACGGGTTATTAGGGTTGAAATCATCCCCTGTGTTAGATCCAAACAGTCTGATCAGACCATCTGACAGCCTGAATGGGTCGACCAGTTAGCACTTTGGCGCAAGCCTATGGTGGCTATAGGTCGACTGCAGACAGGTGTGTAGCGATGTCTGATTGAGACACCCAATGAACGCACCTGAGTTAGGCCCGGGGTCACGCCCGCTTGCCAGACCTCAGTGTGGTCGTTCAGCCCTGGCGCATGCATGGTTGACCTTATGGTCAACACAAGTCAGTTAGGACTTGGTGCATGCAAGGGCAGTGGATTTGACTAGGTTGGTTGAGTGGATCCCTAGTAATGGACCGTTGTAAGGTTGTAGGGGAAATAAGGAAAAAATTAAAATTGATCCCAAGGGGTTTTCGAAAATTTTAATTTTTATGATGGATCACATGATGCTGATTGGATGCATATGTTTGTCTATTTAGTCTTATGTGGGCTGCTCATATTAATTGTGTGCTGTGCTGGGGCCTGCGTGCCTGTATTAAATTGTAAATTAATTATTGTGATCTGCGCATCACTGTGTTTTAATTTATAAATGTTAGTGACCTGCGTGTCACTCTTGTCTAGATAGTTAAATTTGTAATTTAATTAGACAAGAGCACAAAGCACACTTGGCAGAGGCGCATGCAGCAGTGGCTGGACCAGGTGGGAGGTCCAGGGTTCGACTCTGGGACCAGGCGCAAATTCCTGGTGGGCGCACCTGTGCTGCAGATGGCGCTTGGGCCCAGGTTTGGGCCAGATGAGCAGCAAAAGACCCATGAAGAGCAAATGAAGACTTAAGTTAGGTTAAGGTCTTCTAGGGCTATGGGCTTTTACCACATAAGATACATGCTTTCTTTTATTGCTTAAATATTGGAATTGCATGATCAAATTATCTTCTGCTATCACCATAGGAATTGCATGATAGGCAAGAAGATAAAAGACCGTTAAAATCCAACGCTAAAATATCAAGCTCGTAAGCCTTCTAACGCGAAACCTCACTGTTCTGATTATCGTTGGAGCCATGTTGTACCCACTCAGTGGGCACGTCCATCTATCTTCAGAGGGTGTGGGATTACACCTGTGTGTTACAGAGTAGGGATTTATCCCTTCTCGTTGCTCAGCATAGCACATGGTGGTCCAGGGAGTAGGTCGGGTCAGCTTGACCGTGTAGGCTACATATGTGGCGCATATGGTAGCACATGGAGGCAGCCATCTGTGGGATCAGAGACTGTGTTGTACCAACTCAGTTGGCACAGTCTGCTGGATTGCCCAGATGAAGGGGAATCGCACGGGTTGGCGATTGGCTGGGACGCCTACCAGAAACTAGTGCTTGTACTCTCTGTGCATCTTATCTCGCCTGAGCGGGACGCGGAGACCAAGTATGAAATCTGGATCCCATCTCACTAAAAGAGTTCTACTCTTTCGGGCTGTTTTGCTGGATTTTTCACGCCTGATAAAATAGTGAGAAAAAGAATCTTTCTTAAGTCCTGATCGATTCTTATACATTGATACTGACCTTGCTGTTCTTGCATTGTTGTAGATACCTGCAGCAACGAACACCATGAACTTCAATGTGCGATCCCTACTGGAAAGGGAGAAGTTTGCTGGGCCGAACTTCTCTGACTGGTTTGGACACCTTAAGATCGTTCTTAAGGCAGAGAGGAAACTGTATGTCCTCGAGACGGCGATACCGCCGCAGCCCGCTCCGAACGCCGCAAGGGCGGTTCGGGAAGCCTATGAAAAGCACGTCAATGATAGCATTGATGTCGCTTGCCTGATGCTAGCGTCTATGACGCCACCGCTGCAGCGTCAGCATGAGGATATGTCAGCTATACAGATTATAGCAAACCTCAAGATGCTGTATGCTGCACAGGCGAGGACTGAATGCTATAATTTGACTAAGCTCTTCTTTCAGAGCAAACTGGCTGAAGGGAGCCCAGTGGGAGCTCACGTGCTCAAGATGATTGGGCACAAGGAGGCTCTGGAGAAACTGGGGCACACCATCAACCAGGAGCTTGCTGTGGACATTATTCTGCAGTCTCTCCCGCCATCATTCGACGCGTTCATTATTAACTTTAATATGAACAAAATCGATTGTACGCCGGCAGAGCTGTTGAATATGCTCTTGACTACTGAGGAAACTCTGAAGGGTAAGCCTTCAACCTCTGTCTTGATGGTTCCTTCTAGGAACAAGAAGAAGGGGAAGAAGGGCAAGGCCCCGGTCAAGAATTACAGCAAGGCTCTGAAGCAGAAGGTGAAGCGGTCCAAGGAATACAGGTGTTTCCACTGTGGCCAGCTGGGTCACTGGAAAAAGGACTGTAAAGCGCTCCAAGGAGACAAGAGGGGAAGCTTTGCTTCTGGCTCAGGTATATTCGTGACTGAGGTCATGTTTTCTTCTTCTATATCATGGGTGTTGGACACTGCATGTGGAGTTCACATTTGTTCAAATGTGCAGGAACTCAAGAGAAGAAGGCAGGTGGGACAGCATGAGGTGGACCTACGCGTTGGAAACGGGGCACGGGTTGCTGCTGTTGCTGTAGGAGACTACTTCATTTCTTTACCATCTGGAATTGTATTGGAACTAAACAGTTGTTACTTTGTTCCCAGTATAACTAAAAATATTATCTCCATTCCTGCTCTTGTCAGGAAGGGATTTTCCTTTGAATGCAATATTTCAAAGTGTATTTTGTCTTTAGATAATATTGTTTATGCAACTGGTTCAATTAACAATGGGTTATACATGTTGGACATGGAATGTTCGATACAGCAAATTGATATTAAGAAAGCCAAGTATGCTGATGACAGCACCTTGCTATGGCATAGTCGTTTAGGCCATATTAACGAGAAACGCATTAAGCGGTTGCATCATCATGGACTGCTGGGATCATTCTCCTACAAGGAAATTGATACATGCAAGGCTTGTTTAATGGGTAAAATGACGAAGTCACCTTTTCCTCACAAAGGTCAAAGGGCTTCAGGTTTACTTGACCTTATACACAGTGATGTGTGTGGGCCATTTAGTAAACATGCCAGAGGTGGCTATCAGTACTTCATTACCTTTACTGATGATTTCAGTAGATATGGGTATGTCTATCTGATGAGACATAAGAGTGAATCTTTTGACAAGTTCAAAGAGTTCAAGAATGAAGTACAAAATCAGCTAGGCCGTAATATCAAAACACTTCGCTCAGATCGAGGTGGTGAATACCTAAGTCATGCGTTTACTGACTATCTAAAAGAGTGTGGGATTATCTCACAGCTCACTCCACCAGGAACACCGCAATGGAATGGTGTGTCCGAAAGGAGAAATAGAACATTACTAGATATGGTTCGTTCTATGATGAGTCAGGCTACTCTTCCATACTCCTTTTGGGGTTTTGCACTGGAAACAGCTGCAAAGGTACTAAACCGAGTGCCATCCAAGGCAGTTTCTAAGACGCCATATGAGTTATGGTATGGGAAACAGCCGAGCTTGACATTTATCAGGATCTGGGGCTGCGAGGCTTATGTCAAAAAGCTCGCCTCTGGGAAACTAGAGAGCAGATCTGACAAATGTATCTTTGTCGGTTACCCTAAGGAAACTAAGGGTTATTATTTCTTCGATCCCAAGGAGAACAAGGTTTTTGTTGCTCGGACGGCCATATTTCTTGAGAAGGAGTTTCTTCTGCAAGAGGCCAGTGGGAGAGAAATAAAGCTGGATGAGAGTCCAGAAGAAGGACAAAGTGACCAAGCACAGTTGGATGAGCCTGAGCCGGTAGAACAGGTTATTGAACAACCTGAGGCTCAGATATCACGGGAACCGCGAAGATCGGGTAGGATCCGTCGACAGCCTGAGCGCTATGACGGAGTCTACATCATTGATAATGATGAACCCCTTACTTATGCGGATGCGGTCAGTGGACCGGAGTCAGCGAGATGGCTTGAGGCTATGCGCGCCGAGATGGACTCCATGTCAGATAACCAAGTCTGGGATTTGGTTGATCCGCCTCCGGGAATAATCCCTATAGGCTGTAAATGGATCTTCAAGAAGAAGATTGACATGGATGGTAACGTGGTTACCTATAAAGGCAGGCTAGTTGCGAAAGGTTTCAAACAAATCTACGGGATAGATTATGATGAAACTTTCTCACCTGTTGCCATGTTTAAGTCTATTCGGATTCTTTTTGCGATAGCTGCATATTACGATTATGAGATCTGGCAAATGGATGTGAAAACAGCTTTCCTTAATGGAAATCTGGATGAGGATGTGTATATGACACAACCTGAGGGTTTCACTAATCCAGCGGATCGTCATAAGATATGCAAGTTAAAGAAGTCCATTTATGGACTTAAACAAGCATCAAGGAGCTGGAATATTCGTTTTGATGAATCAGTCACTGATTTTGGTTTCATCAAGAACGAGGATGACCCGTGTGTTTATAAGAGGTTTAGTGGGAGCGTGATTACTTTCCTAGTCCTCTACGTCGATGACATCTTGATCATTGGAAACGACATTCCTGAAATGCATGCTGTTAAGGCATGGCTGAGGAAATGTTTCCAGATGAAAGATTTAGGAGAAGCAGCCTATGTGTTAGGTGTGAAGATCTACAGGGATAGATCTAAGAGGCTTCTCGGGCTGTGCCAGAGTACTTACATCGATAAGGTCCTGGAGAGATTTCATTTAGAGAATTCTAAACGAGGATATCTTCCAGTCAGACATGGTCTGAGTCTTTCGAAGAGTCAGTGTCCACAAACACAGACTGAGAAAGATGAAATGGACAATACGCCTTATGCTTCGGCTATTGGTTCCATTATGTATGTGATGTTGTGTACTCGCCCAGACGTCGCTTACGGGTTAAGCGTGACCAGTCGTTACCAGAGTAATCCAGGTATGGCGCACTGGATTGCAGTCAAGAACGTTTTAAAATATCTGCGGAGGACCAAAGATATGTTCTTGATATATGGTGGTCAGGAAGAACTCAGTATTGAAGGATATACTGACGCTTCGTTCCAGTCTGACCAGGATGATTTCCGATCGCAATCAGGCTATGTTTTTAGCTTGAATGGAGGAGCAGTGGTGTGGAAAAGTTTCAAACAGTCAACTGTTGCTGATTCCACAACAGAAGCCGAGTATGTTGCAGCCTCGGAAGCATCCAAGGAGGCAGTGTGGATTCGTAAGTTCGTGAGAGAACTTGGTGTCGTTCCTTCGAGTGCAGATCCTTTGGTTATCTTTTGTGATAACACTGGAGCAATCGCACAAGCAAAGGAACCACGGTCGCACCAGAAGTCCAAGCACATACAGAGACGGTTTCATTTGATCAGGGAGATCATTGATCGTGGCGAGATCAAAGTATGCAAGGTTCATACAGATGACAATCTGGCAGACCCGCTTACCAAGCCTCTGGCGCAGCAGAAGCATGAGAAGCACTGTAATAATATGGGTTTGAGATTTCTCAACCATTAGATTAAGTGCAAGTGGGAGATTGTTGGGGTATGCCCTTAAGGCTAATGTTTGAGGCCTGTGGGAATGTATCTGTATCATGTAATAAACTCTTAAGTTTATAAAGGCATGGTTGTTATTCAGTTAGCTACATTGTCTGCTGCAATATATGTTCCTCTGAATAATGTCTCAAAGCTGTTCAGCTGGGCTGTCATGCTATTATGTCCTTAGTCGATATATCTTGGTGAACATGAGACAGCCTTGATATGGTTAAGACTAATATGTGTTCTAATCTTATAGGATGCTTCGAGCATGGAATAAGATGTAGACTCATGGGTACATGGGATGTACTGGACAGACCCTACTAGGATGTTCAATTGTTTGTCACAATGTGAATATTCCTTGATTGCGACAAGTGGCACATTTCCTCTGACTTGAGATCACTTGTGTTTTCTAAATGATGATTGTCATTGTTTTGAGGTAGTTCAATATCATTTGAAACATAATGATTATAGACTATCTTGGATGGTGAGCTTGAGTCAGGTTAGGACACTAGTGATAGACATAGGATTGCCGTCTCCTTGTTTAAGGAGTGTGATGTTCTATAAGGGCCCCCTGGATGAGATGATTGAGAGAGTGTATGGCCATACCCAGGTGACAGTGTTCATCTGATCTAATCATGCTCATCATATTGGAGTTACAAGCTTGACAGGCTTGTCCAATAAGAACATCAAGTGGCAAAGGAAGTATGCATGCCTAGTGAATTGGATTCACACTTGTGCTGTGGTTTGGGTGAAGTCTTGGAAGACTCTTTCCTTTATATCGGGAGACAGTGATGTGTTGCTAGATACCCCTCACTGGTCGTGATAACGTGAGTTATCGTTACCGACATTTAAAGGAAACCCTTAGGGTCGCACAATTTGATGATATGGCTTCTTTAAGTCAGATCGTGTGGACTGAATTGTTTAGTTCAGTTTAAAGGGGTGTTAAGCTCTGATTGCGAGTGAGATCTGGTCTGATCATGTTTGATTGATTAGGGCTTTAGATCGGTAAGCTTCGATCGAGAGTTATGATGCTAGATCAGTGAGATCTAGAGCATCAAGAGATCAACGGTGATCTTGAACCTTGTGGTTCAATAAGATCGACCATTGCTTGGGCCGATTTGGTCTTAGACCAAAGTCACTTGAACCAGCTCATGTAATGAGCGCTTGGTTCAAATAATCGAAGAGAAGGAATTGCGGTTCACTTCATGTGAACGCATAACCGAAGTGAGTAATGGGTTACTATTTTTGGATAGCAACGCCCACGTTTATTACAACGTGTTTACTCTATTGGCGATCGTCACTCTTGAACGAAGTCTCCTTCCTTCTCGTGTGAAAAACTCTCTCGACGAGGGTAGAGAAACTTCTTCTTCGACAAGCCCAAGGATCTTATCCCCTCCATGCGCAAAGGACCCTTGAAGCTTTGCTAGCACAAAGACGACAAGGAGAGGCCATTCTTCATCGTGTGTGCGTCGACTAGGGAGAGGATCCCTTTCGCTCCTTGCTTCCAATACTTCATCCATAGATGGCGATGGTATGAATCTTATTGGCACTCGTAATCATTTTTCATAGTTGAATATATATCATGCATAATGATCCCTAAAACCCCTATTTCCGCTGCGATGTAACACATGCGCCATTAGGGTTTTCTCGCTCCCCCTCGAAGGGGACTCCTGCACTTCCAATTGGCTCTATCCTTGACTATAGTCTTCTCGTTGTGCGGTAAAGGTAGAGGGCGAATATTTGGTCCAAGGACCAAACAAAAGGTATCTCCCTCCCTAACAATCATCCTCATCGCAATACAAGATTCCATGTCCAGTCTTGGATTCCCTCGTGCCATCTCTGCGTCAAAGGGCTCAATCCCAAAATGCATGGCTATAGGAGTAATCAAGCCTCCTATCACCACAGTTCCTCTAGTTGCTCTAGCCACCTTGTCCATATGCTTGACCATAAAATAAGCCACATCCACTACAAATCCATTGAGCATGCCTCAGAGAAAGTACAGCTCGTGTTGACGGACCATGCCGTCACTGTCCCCTCTCCCAAATACTGTGTGTGCCAGAACCCTGTGAGCATATCTGACACAAGGGTTCATGATCTTGCTAGCCCTGGCAGAAATAGCATAGAAACGGTTCTCATTAGTGATCTGGTTCCAAAAGATGTTTTCCATAAATCCAAGGGGTATCTCAGTGTACCCTCCTATGCTTAGTCCAAAGATGTCTCTTTCTTCTTGCTGTGTAAGCTCCCTCTCTTCATTAGCCAACCTGAAAGTAATTTTCCCATCAGCAGGGCCATGGGAATACTCCTTCAGTTCCACAATCAGACTGCTCAAAAACTCTAGAACAAGGGGCAAGAATGTGGGTAGATGCATCTGGAAAAACTGCTTGGCTTGAATCTTGTCAAACATCCAAAGCACGTCTTCATAAAGCCCTAAGGCTTCAAGAGTCCTCTGATCAGCATATTTTGTGTTGACAATTCTTCGTTCAGTCAGTTTGTTATATCTGGCCTCCTATATCTCATTCCTAAAAATGATACCATGGGGGTTTTGGGGTTGAGATGGTTCTATAGGGGCTTTCCTCTTCTCTCTTTGGCAAATTACCTTTCTCCTTGGCATATTTGCTAACAAGCTGCAAATTCACAATTTAATGGCAGCAAAACAATAATACAGTTCAATTTAAGGCAAATGGCAGCCAATCAACATGTTCTATTATCACAAAAATAGGGCATAAACAGAGCATGTAATCTCAATCTCAATATCAATATGGCAGGTATGAATCATAGTTTCAGCATCATGAATAACACTAACCAAGTAAATATGAAGCGAAAATCAATCCATAACTCAAGCTCAAACTCAAAAAACAACAAAACCGTGAGTGAACAGTAAGCTCGAGCGTGTTCAGCGTATTTCAACCCAAATCGGTGACGAAAATTGGTCAAAACTCTTTCAAACCGTGAAGAATTGAGAGCTGATCTTCTAACGAGTAAATAAAAACAAGAATCACTCGAAATGGTTGGGAATCAAGCAAGAATGAGCGAAAGGGGTGTAAGTCCATCAAAACTCGTTGAAACGATAAAATTGGAAAAACGGGTACCTAATCGACAGTGAAATCTGGATAGGAAGGCTCGTCGGCGTCCACAGCAGGTCAGAGACTGTCGGAGAAATGAGATCGGTGCAAGCTCGAGCGAAAACGAGGGTGAAACCCTAAAAACGGCGCTGTCGAAACCCTAAATATGGTACAGACTCGCGTGTCTGAAACCACTTTACGGCCGTGTAATGTCTTACGGCACTGCCGTAAAATCTCGACTGCTTTCTGTTCGAAACTAGATGCAGAATACGGTACTGTAAAATGGCTTATGGTACCGCCGTAAAATCTCGGCAGTCTTCTGATAAAAAATGACGTGGAATTACGGTACCGTAACAGAGCTTATGGTACTAGCCATAAAATCCAAACAGCAAAAATATATATTTTATATATTTTTTTTATGGAAAAATGAAAAAAAAATTCCAGAAAATACATCATGTAAAACAACTTACGGTAGTGCCGTAAAAATGAAGAAACTCTCGGGTGGATTTTGGAACCAAAATACGGTACCGTACTTTACCTTACGGCGGCACCGTAATTTTGAGGCAACCTTCTGATCGAAAGAGGACTGGAAATACGGTACCGTAAAATACATTACGGTAGTGCCGTAATTTGCTCCAAATCAAAATTTACCTACAAAAATAAAAGAAAAATTAGTATCAAGCTAAAATTAAGTTAAAGAAGACAAAATATAGGTTAGAAAGCTTGGGTTGCCTCCCAAGAAGCGCTAATTTAAAGGTCATTAGCTTGACCCTTTAACACTCGGGTGTGATCGTGAATTCCTAGATTTCCTCTCTGATTTTTCAACATAAGGCTCAATCTTGAAACAGTATCCAAAGTTATTCAGAATCCCTTCTATCTTGTCAATCAATCTAGAGTTTCCTCTTCTTTTCTTCCTCCTTGTCTTTTTCTTTTTCTGCAATTTCTCATCAAGACCCTCAAAAAGATTGTTAGATTCATTATTTGAGGTCTCCTCAAACAAACTTGAAACATCATAAATTTCATCATTAAATATTTCAACACTACAACAAGATCCTGAGTATGAAAGTTTGTTCAACGAATCATTAAGATTAAATTCAATCTTGTTGTCACATATATCAAAAGTAATCTTTCCCTGGTGCACATCAATATTAGCTTTGGCTGTGGCCAATAATGGTCTGCCAAGAATGATAGGATTTCTAGAATTTACTTCCATGTCTAACACTACAAAATCTGCAGGAATAAAAAACTTATCAATTTGTACAGGGACATTCTCTAATATTCCTACAGGATACTTTACCGATGAATCCGCGAGCTATAAGGATATGGATGTATGCTTTAGCTCCCCAAGATTTAGTTTCCTGTAAGTAGAAAGAGGCATTAGATTCACACTTGCACCGAGGTCAAATAAGGCTCGGTGAAAAGCCATAGTGCCTATTGAACAAGGTATAGAAAAACTACCTGGATCTTTCAGTTTAGGTGGCAGTTTGTTCTATATGATAGCACTACAATCTTCAGTTAAAGTAATAGTGCATGTACCATAATCATCCAATTTTCTTTTACTAGACAAAATTTCCTTTAAAAACTTGGCATAAGATGGCATTTCAGTAATAGCATCAGTAAAAGGAATGTTAACATAAAGCTTTTTCAGGATTTCAAGAAATTTGCCAAACTTTTTGTCTAGTTTATGTTGAACCAGCCTTTGAGGAAAGGGTATTGGTGGCTGATAAGGATTAGGCAAATCAGATTTAGGATAGTCTTTCTCACATGATTCCTCCCCTTTTGGCTCATCACCCTTTTGAGGTGATAAACAAGTTTGGGGTTTCTCATGTGAAGAAGATTCTCCTAACTCTAATTCCTTTTCATTATCAACAAGCCTTTTTCCATTGTTTTCAAACCTCCCTCTAGGTTCTCCTAGTTTTTTCCCACTTCTAGTCATGATGGCATTACAGTGCTCCCTAGGGTTTATCTCAAGTTTTGCAGGCAATTCCCAGGGGGTCTGTAAGGTACACTAGCATGTTGTGCAATTTGGTTTTCAAGAATTTTGTTGTGGGCTTCTACTCTATCCAGTCTAGAGTTAATTTGATGAAAACTTTCCTTAAACTCTTCAATTTGTCTATTTTGATTTGATAGGATTTGTTTTTGATCAGACAGAAACTCTTCAATTTTTCTATCTTGTTTTAGCTCAAACTGATTTTGACTGGTCATTATTTTTTCAAACATGGATTTTATCTCAGAAAATTGATCATTGTTTTGATTCAGATTTTGGTTGGGATTTTGCCTTCGGAATCGTTTGTTTTCAGTGTTCCCCCCTACATTGTTATTGTTTTTCCATGAAAGGTTGGGGTGATTTCTCCATCCAGGGTTATAAGTACTAGAATAGGGATCATTAGGTCTACTTTGATTATAATTCCCTATGACATTCACATGCTCATTACCCTGATCAACAATTCTACAATGTTCGGCAATATGACCATCATTGCCACAATTTTCACAAGTAATAGTAGAAACAGAAGCAATTTGCATGGAATTTAACTTACTGCACAAAAAGTCTACCTTTTCTTCTAAGGATCGCCATCCTTCACTTTCTCCCTTACCTTGAGAAGGCTTGTAAAGTACTCCTCTCTCGGTAGTCCATTGATTGTGGTTTAATGCCATCTCCTCTAGCAGTCTGAAGGCATCTTCTGGTGTTTTGCTCATAAGAGCTCCTCCTGCAGCAGCATCCACAATCATTTTAGTCTGATCAGATAATGTAATATAAAAAGTTTGCAGTAAAGTTTGAAGTTCTAGTCCATGGTGATGACACTTCCGCTGCAGTTCATTGAATCTCTCCCAGGCCTCACTGAGCGACTCCCCACTTCTTTGTTGAAAGCTTGTAATTTGGTTTCTCATCTGCAGTGTCTTGCTTGGGGGAAAGTATTTGTTCAAGAAGGAATTGGATAGTTGATTCCAAGTGGTGAAGGTATCGGCTAGGTGTGAATTAAGCCATGTCTTTGCCCGGTCCCTAAGAGAGAAAGGAAAAAGTCTTAATCTCAATGCATCGCTAGAAACACCATTCAATTTAATAGTATCGCATAATTCAAGAAATAAGGCCAAGTGTTGGTTGGGATCCTCCAGTGGAGATCCTCCAAATTGACCTTGTTGAAACATTGCAATGAAACTAGGCTTAATCTCAAAATTTTTTGCCTCTATTGCTGGCCTAGCAATACTAGAACGAATTTCATGATGATTAGGGGCTTCGTAGTCCCTAAGTGTTCTCTGATTGTCTCCCATCTCTAATATTTCTTCTTCTAATTCTGGTTGGGATGTCTCTTGCAATTCTTCTTGTGATGTCTCTTCTAATCTCAACTTTCTGCGCGCTCTTAATGTCTTATTGATTTCAGGATCCAATGGTACAAGTGGTCCTGACCTAAGGCTCCTGTGCATGCAAAGTAGATAGATCAAGTGATTTCAAGAAACAGAAAATAAGTAGTAAATAAAAAGTAAAAAATAGTAAATAAAAACCTAATCTAGCAATAATCTCAACATCTTTAATATCGACAAAAACTAAGATCCCCGGCAACGGCGCCAAAAACTTGTTGTGATCCGCAAGTGCATGGATACTCCAAGTAATAAAGAAAGTATCGAATCCACAGGGACCTACGTTGTCGAATACTAAATAGCTGATTTCTTACTATCTGGGCTAATTGAAGTAATGAGAATAGAAATTGGAAGCTAAAAACGAAATTATCAGAGAGAAAAGCTGGGACTAGGGTTTCGTTCACTTTAACTTTTATGAGCTAGATAAGAATGAGGATTTCGTCAATTTAAATTTATCATGATGAAGATGTAATTTACTAAAAATAAGGGTTGGTTCACTTTCGTGCAAATAACCGCACAGGGATTTATCCTCGCTTTCGCGCAAGATTCTTCCCAACGCTGAAGATAAGTAAATCATCAAACAATGAATTCAAGGATCACTTTCGTGCATCCGAATTCAATGTTGATAATCTCTAATGGAGATTCGAGGATCACTTTCGTGCATCCGAGTCTCAACACTAGTTTTACTCATGGATCTCTAACGTTCCGATCCTTGCTTTCGCACAAGATCTCCACGTTTGACAAATAGACTCGATCTATAGGTTCATGTTATAATTATTGCAATTAATCTACTAGAACAGATCAAGTTAGATCTAACCTAAGGAAGGGATCCTAACATGCAATTCTAGGGTTCCAAATTCTCAAGCAATTACCTTTCGGTCTGAAGCAAAAATTCTAAGAACATAATTAGCAACATGAACTTATAGAGAGTCTAAGCAACAATTAACACATGAGCAAAATCATCATGGTAATATTAAACTCAACGAAATAGTAAAAATAGTCATCTAGTCATTAGAAATCAAGTGAATTACTCCCCCCCATGTCCCAAAAGTAGTTTAAGCTATCATCATGAAGGAATTACAATAGATCATGGTTTCAGAGGATCGAAAATCAAAGTAAAAGAGAAGTTTAGAAAATACAGCACGGCTGTGAAGTATTTCACAGCCGAAATTTGCAAGAACAGTCGATGAACAGTGCCGGCGACTTCTTTTTCTTCGATTTCTCTTCCAATCGGTCTCCTTTTGGTTTGAAACTTCTGGCACGTTGTCTCCTCCTCCAGATGAAGCTTCAGTATGAAAATCACGGCTGGAGAACGTCTGGATCGAGCGCGGTGGCGAAACCCTAGGCGGCGGCGTGGATCGTGATTTCTCCCTCGACTGTGTACAAAAATTAGGGCTTTTGGTCTCTCCGTAATTCTCTCGTGAAAAGCTCTCCCTCTGCTTCTTACGACATCCGATTTAGGGCTCTGGATCGCTCGCAATCATCTCCGCAAGAATAGGGCGTGGAAATTGACCTGGGCGTCGTGTTCAAAACCGACATTACGGCAGTGTAATGTCTTACGACACTGCTGTAAAATCGCTCGAGTCTTCTGTTCTGATGTTGTCGGGGAATTACGACACGTGTAGTTTCTTACGGTAGTGCCATAAAATCGGGTGAAGTTTCTGTTCTGAAGCTCTCCGAAATACGGTACCGTGGTATTGCTTACGGCTGGTGCCGTAAAATCCAAAAATCTTTCTCTTTGGAAACTTCTCAAAATACAGCAGGGCTCGGATTTTACGGTACTGTATGGAATTACGATACTGTAAAATGGATTACAGCACTGCCGTAATTTGTTGACTTGCTCCGTTTTGCGTGAGATTTCTTGGGCGATCTCCTCTTGATGATGGTAATCCTTCTATGTATTTGATTTTGCTTGAAAACGCCTAAAAATAGTCCCTTTTTACCTGAAAACCATGAAAAACCAAAATAGAAGTAGACTTTGCAATATTCAATGAATTTATCATGAAAACGAGTAAAAGATTTTCAATTTAGCATAAAAAGATATCAAAAATGATACAAAATATACTACATATTTTGGTGTCATCAATGATGTTGGTGTATATGCCCTGCAGACCAATGTATGGACATGGTCAGGCATTGTTATGAAAGTACTTTGATAGAATTATTAAAGGCATGGTCGTTATTATGCAGACTTCTCTACCTGCGTAGATGTATTGAGTTGCATATATAATTGAAAGTACCCCTTAACCTAAGGGGGGTCCCCTTCTAGGGGGAGCAAAAACCCTAGACATATGGCGCATAAAACTTTTGCAGCGGAATTAAGGGTTTGAAAGAATCTATTGCATGATATATGATCAACTTAAGTAAACTTGAATTCATACCATAGCCATATGCGTTGGATGAAAACTTGGAAGGAAAGGCGCAAGCGAGCCTTCTCCTAAGGTGACGCACACAATTGGTGTCGCCTACTTTCCTTGGTGCTCCTTGTGCTAGCAAGGTTCCAAGAAGCCTTTGTCGAATGGAAGGGAGAAGAGATCGCCTTGCTTGAGTGAGTTTTTCTCTCTTGTCGTCCTCCTCTTCTCTAGCCGAGATGTTGTCTCGTCTAAGCCAAGCGTTGGCGACGAACAAAGAGAAGGGGGGCGTGAAGTGTGGCAATCGTGAGTCATGGCCACGATTAGTAGAAGTGCTATCCAAAAATAGCATCCACTTCTCAACGTGCGCTCTTGGGTTTACCCAATCGCAAATGCCACATCACTTGAACCATGCGCTCAACCAATGAGCCAGTTCACATCGGTTTGGTCCAAGACCAATTAACCCAAGCAATATGGTCTAGATCTTACTTAAACCCTAAGGCTTCAGATCTAACCGTCAATCTCTTCGATGCTCTTGATCTGACCGATCTGGCATCTATTCTCCCGATCGAAGCTTACCGATCTCAAGCCCTAATCAATCAAACATGATCAGACCAGATCTCACTCACAATCAGAGATTAAATCCCTTTAAACTGAACCTGAACAATTCAGTCCACACGATCTGACTTAAGTAAGCCATATCATCAAATTGTGCGACCCTGAGGGTTTCCTTTAAATGTCGGTAACGATAATTCACATTATCACGATCAGTGAGGGGTATCTAGCAACACATCACTGTCTCCCGATATAAAGGAAAGAGTCTTCCAAGACTACACCCAAACCACAGCACAAGTGTGAATCATTTCACAAAGCATACATATTTCCTTTGCCACTGGATGTTCTTATTGGACAAGCCTGTCAAGCTCGTAACTCCAATATGATGAGCATGATCAGAACAGATGAACATAGTCACCTGGGTATGGCCATACACTTTTCTCAATCATCTCATCCAGGGGGCCCCTTTAGAACATCAGACTCCTTCAACAAGGAGACGGCAATCCTATGTCTATCACTAGTGCTCTAACCTGACTCAAGCTCACCATCCAAGATAGTCTATAATCATTATGTTTCAAATGATATTGAACCATCTCAAAACAATGACAATCATCATTTAGAAAACACAAGTGATCTCAAGTTAGAGGAAATGTGCCACTTGTCTTAATCAAGGAACATTCACATTGTGACAAACAATTGAACATCCTAGTAGGGTCTGTCCAGTACATCCAATGTACCCATGAGTCTACATCTTATTCCATGCTCGAAGCATCCTATAAGATTAGAACACATATTAGTCTTAACAATATCAAGGCTGTCTCATGTTCACCAAGATATATCGACTAAGGACATAATAGCATGTCAGCCGAGCTGAACAGCTTTGAGACATTATTCAGAAGAACATATATTGCAGCAGACAATGTAGCTAACTGAATAACAACCATGCCTTTATAAACATAACAGTTTATTACATGATACAAATACATTCCCATAGGCCTCAAACATTAGCCTTAAGGGCATACCCCAACAATCTCCCACTTGCACTTAATCTAATGGTTGAGGAATCTCAAACCCATATTATTACAGTGCTTCTCATGCTTCTGCTGCGCCAGAGGCTTGGTAAGCGGGTCTGCCAGATTGTCATCTGTATGAACCTTGCATACTTTGATCTCGCCACGATCTATGATCTCCCTGATCAAATGAAACCGTCTCTGTATGTGCTTGGACTTCTGGTGCGACCGTGGTTCCTTTGCTTGTGCGATTGCTCCAGTGTTATCACAAAAGATAACCAAAGGATCTGCACTCGAAGGAACAACACCAAGTTCTCTCACGAACTTACGAATCCACACTGCCTCCTTGGATGCTTCCGAGGCTGCAACATACTCGGCTTCTGTTGTGGAATCAGCAACAGTTGACTGTTTGAAACTTTTCCACACCACTGCACCTCCATTCAAGCTAAAAACATAGCCTGATTGCGATCGGAAATCATCCTGGTCCGACTGGAACGAAGCGTCAGTATATCCTTCAATACTGAGTTCTTCCTGACCACCATATATCAAGAACATATCTTTGGTCCTCCGCAGATATTTTAAGATGTTCTTGACTGCAATCCAGTGCGCCATACCTGGATTACTTTGGTAACGACTGGTCACGCTTAACCCGTAAGCGACGTCTGGGCGAGTACACAACATCGCATACATAATGGAACCAATAGCCGAAGCATAAGGCGTATTGTTCATTTCATCTTTCTCAGTCTGTGTTTGTGGACACTGACTCTTTGAAAGATTCAGACCATGTCTGACTGGAAGATATCCTTTCTTAGAATTCTCTAAGTGAAATCTCTCCAGGACCTTATCGATGTAAGTACTCTGGCACAGCCCGAGAAGCCTCTTAGATCTATCCCTGTAGATCTTCACACCTAACACATAGGCTGCTTCTCCTAAATCTTTCATCTGGAAACATTTCCTCAGCCATGCCTTCACAGCATGCATTTCAGGAATGTCATTTCCAATGATCAAGATGTCATCGACGTAGAGGACTAGGAAAGTAATCACGCTCCCACTAAACCTCTTATATACACACGGGTCATCCTCGTTCTTGATGAAACCAAATTCAGTGACTGATTCATCAAAACGAATATTCCAGCTTCTCGATGCTTGTTTAAGTCCATAAATGGACTTCTTTAACTTGCATATCTTATGACGATCTGCTGGATTAGTGAAACCCTCAGGTTGTGTCATATACACATCCTCATCCAGATTTCCATTAAGGAAAGCTGTTTTCACATCCATCTGCCAAATCTCATAATCATAATATGCAGCTATCGCGAAAAGAATCCGAATAGACTTAAACATGGCTACAGGTGAGAAAGTTTCATCATAATCTATCCCGTAGATTTGTTTGAAACCTTTCGCAACTAGCCTGCCTTTATAGGTAACCACGTTACCATCCATGTCAATCTTCTTCTTGAAGATCCATTTACAGCCTATAGGGATAACTCCCGAAGGCGGATCAACCAAATCCCAAACTTGGTTATCTGACATGGAGTCCATCTCGGCGCGCATAGCCTCAAGCCATCTCGCTGACTCCGGTCCACTGACCGCATCCGCATAAGTGAGGGGTTCATCATTATCAATGATGTAGACTCCGTCATAGCGCTCAGGCTGTCGACGGATCCTACCCGATCTTCGCGGTTCCCGTGATATCTGAGCCTCAGGTTGTTCAATAACCTGTTCTACCGGCTCAGGCTCATCCAACTGTGCTTGATCACTTTGTCCTTCTTCTGGATTCTCATCCAGCATTATTTCTCTCCCACTGGCCTCTTGCAGAAGAAACTCCTTCTCAAGAAATATGGCCGTCCGAGCAACAAAAACCTTGTTCTCCTTGGGATCGTAGAAATAATAACCCTTAGTTTCCTTAGGGTAACCGACAAAGATACATTTGTCAGATCTGCTGTCTAGTTTCCCAGAGGCGAGCTTTTTGACATAAGCCTCGCAGCCCCAGATCCTGATAAATGTCAAGCTCGGCTGTTTCCCATACCATAACTCATATGGTGTCTTAGAAACTGCCTTGGATGGCACTCGGTTTAGTACCTTTGCAGCTGTTTCCAGCGCAAAACCCCAAAAGGAGTATGGAAGAGTAGCCTGACTCATCATAGAACGAACCATATCAAGTAACGTTCTATTTCTCCTCTCGGACACACCATTCCATTGCGGTGTTCCTGGCGGAGTGAGCTGTGAGATAATCCCACACTCCTTTAGATAGTCAGTAAACGTATGACTTAGGTATTCACCACCTCGATCTGAGCGAAGTGCCTTGATATTTCGGCCTAGCTGATTCTGTACTTCATTCTTGAACTCTTTGAACTTGTCAAAAGATTCACTCTTATGTCTCATCAGATAGACATACCCATATCTACTGAAATCATCAGTAAAGGTAATGAAGTACTGATAGCCACCTCTGGCATGTTTACTAAATGGCCCACACACATCACTGTGTATAAGGTCAAGTAAACCTGAAGCCCTTTGACCTTTGTGAGGAAAAGGTGACTTCGTCATTTTACCCATTAAACAAGCTTTGCATGTATCAATCTCCTTATAGGAGAATGATCCCAGCAGTCCATGATCATGCAACCGCTTAATGCGTTTCTCGTTAATATGGCCTAAACGACTATGCCATAGCAAGGTGCTGTCATCAGCATACTTGGCTTTCTTAATATCAATTTGCTGTATCGAACATTCCATGTCCAACATGTATAACCCATTGTTAATTGAACCAGTTGCATAAACAATATTATCAAAAGACAAAATACAC
Organism: Costus lasius; assembly: GCA_027563935.2. Classification (NCBI taxonomy): domain Eukaryota; kingdom Viridiplantae; phylum Streptophyta; class Magnoliopsida; order Zingiberales; family Costaceae; genus Costus; species Costus lasius. Next base: position 86,080,532 of record CM050446.2, read on the forward strand.
TTTGAAATATTGCATTCAAAGGAAAATCCCTTCCTGACAAGAGTAGGAATGGAGATAATATTTTTAGTTATACTGGGAACAAAGTAACAACTGTTTAGTTCCAATACAAGTCCAGATGGTAAAGAAATAAAGTAGTCTCCTACAGCAACAGCAGCAACCTGTGCCCCGTTTCCAACTCGTAGGTCCACCTCATGCTGTCCCACCTGTCTTCTTCTCTTGAGTTCCTGTACATTTGAACAAATGTGAACTCCACATGCAGTGTCCAACACCCATGATATAGAAGAAGAAAACATGACCTCAGTCACGAATATACCTGAGCCAGAAGCGAAGCTTCCCCTCTTATCTCCTTGGAGCGCTTTACAGTCCTTTTTCCAGTGACCCAGCTGGCCACAGTGGAAACACCTGTATTCCTTGGACCGCTTCACCTTCTGCTTCAGAGCCTTGCTGTAATTCTTGACCGGGGCCTTGCCCTTCTTCCCCTTCTTCTTGTTCCTTGAAGGAACCATCAAGACAGAGGTCGAAGGCTTACCCTTCAGAGTCTCCTCAGTGGTCAAGAGCATATTCAGCAGCTCTGCCGGAGTACAATCGATTTTGTTCATATTAAAATTAATAATGAACGCGTCGAATGATGGCGGGAGAGACTGCAGAATAATGTCCACAGCAAGCTCCTGGTTGATGGTGTGCCCCAGTTTCTCCAGAGCCTCCTTGTGCCCAATCATCTTGAGCACGTGAGCTCCCACTGGGCTCCCTTCAGCCAGTTTGCTCTGAAAGAAGAGCTTAGTCAAATTATAGCGTTCAGTCCTCGCCTGTGCAGCATACAGCATCTTGAGGTTTGCTATAATCTGTATAGCTGACATATCCTCATGCTGACGCTGCAGCGGTGGCGTCATAGACGCTAGCATCAGGCAAGCGACATCAATGCTATCATTGACGTGCTTTTCATAGGCTTCCCGAACCGCCCTTGCGGCGTTCGGAGCGGGCTGCGGCGGTATCGCCGTCTCGAGGACATACAGTTTCCTCTCTGCCTTAAGAACGATCTTAAGGTGTCCAAACCAGTCAGAGAAGTTCGGCCCAGCAAACTTCTCTCTTTCCAGTAGGGATCGCACATTGAAGTTCATGGTGTTCGTTGCTGCAGGTATCTACAACAATGCAAGAACAGCAAGGTCAGTATCAATGTATAAGAATCAATCAGGACTTAAGAAAGATTCTTTTTCTCACTATTTTATCAGGCGTGAAAAATCCAGCAAAACAGCCCGAAAGAGTAGAACTCTTTTAGTGAGATGGGATCCAGATTTCATACTTGGTCTCTGCGTCCCGCTTAGGCGAGATAAGATGCACAGAGAGTACAAGCACTAGTTTCTGGTAGGCAGTCCCTGCCGATCGCCAACCCGTGCGATTCCCCTTCATCTGGGCAGTCCAGCAGACTGTGCCAACTGAGTTGGTACAACACAATCTCTGACCCCACAGATGGCTGCCTCCATGTGCTACCATATGCGCCACATATGTAGCCTACACGGTCAAGCTGACCCGACCTACTCCCTGGACCACCACGTGCTATGCTGAGCAACGAGAAGGGATAAATCCCTACTCTATAACACGCAGGTGTAATCCCGCACCGTCTGAAGATAGATGGACGTGCCCACTGAGTGGGTACAACACGGCTCCAACGATAATCAGAACAGTGAGGTTTCGCGTCAGAAGGCTTACGAGCTTGATATTTTAGCGTTGGATTTTAACGGTCTTTTATCTTCTTGCCTATCATGCAATTTCTATGGTGATAGCAGAAGATAATTTAATCATGCAATTCTAATATTAAGCAATAAAAGAAAGCATGAATCTTATGTGGTAAAAGCCCATAGCCCTAGAAGACCTTAACCTAACTTAAGTCTTCATTTGCTCTTCATGGGTCTTTTGCTGCTCATCTGGCCCAAACCTGGGCCCAAGCGCCATCTGCAGCACAGGTGCGCCCACCAGGAATATGCGCCAGGTCCTAGGGTCGAACCCTAGACCTCCCACCTGGTCCAGCCACTTGCTGCATGCGCCTATGCCAAGTGTGCACTGTGCTCTTGTCAAATTAAATTACAAATTTAACTATCTAGACAAGAGTGACACGCAGGTCACTAACATTTTATAAATTAAAACAATGTGATGCGCAGATCACAATAATTAATTTACAATTTTTAATACAGGCACGCAGGCCCCAGCACAGCACACAATTAATATGGGCAGCCCACATAAGAAGAAATAAACAAGCATATGCAACATTCAAACATGTGATCCAACCAAGAAAATTAAATTTCGAAAACCCATAGGTATCAATTTTAATTTCCTTATTCGCCCTTACTACCTTACAACGGTCCATTACTAGGGATCCACTCATCCAACCTAGTCAGATCCACTGCCCTTGCACGCACCAAGTCCTAACTGACTTGCGTCGACCATAAGGTCAACTATGCATGCGCCAGGGCTGAACGACCACACTGAGGTCTGGCAAACGGGCGTGACCCCGGGCCTAACTCAGGTGCGTTCATTAGTTGTCTCAATCAGACATCGCTACACACCTGTCTGCAGTCGACCTATAGCCACCATAGGCTTGCGCCAAGGTGCTATCTGATCGACCCATTCAGGTTGTCAGATGATCTGATCAGACATTCTGGATCTAACCTAGGGGGTGACTTCAACCCTAGTAACCCGTCTAAGGGTTTAAAGTATGGGCTTAGATCTATTTGGAGCGCGCATGTAATAAGGATTTTAGATAAAACCTGAAAGCGCCAACAAGCAAAATAACATAGACAAGTTTCGGTATGAAACATGTATATTCGCATGTTGATAATTCTAGATCTAAAACATGGATCACACAACATGAAGCAATCATAAAATGCATGCATCAACCTCGCTCTGATACCAATTGAAAGTACCCCTTAACCTAAGGGGGGTCCCCTTCTAGGGGGAGCAAAAACCCTAGACATATGGCGCATAAAACTTTTGCAGCGGAATTAAGGGTTTGAAAGAATCTATTGCATGATATATGATCAACTTAAGTAAACTTGAATTCATACCATAGCCATATGCGTTGGATGAAAACTTGGAAGGAAAGGCGCAAGCGAGCCTTCTCCTAAGGTGACGCACACAATTGGTGTCGCCTACTTTCCTTGGTGCTCCTTGTGCTAGCAAGGTTCCAAGAAGCCTTTGTCGAATGGAAGGGAGAAGAGATCGCCTTGCTTGAGTGAGTTTTTCTCTCTTGTCGTCCTCCTCTTCTCTAGCCGAGATGTTGTCTCGTCTAAGCCAAGCGTTGGCGACGAACAAAGAGAAGGGGGGCGTGAAGTGTGGCAATCGTGAGTCATGGCCACGATTAGTAGAAGTGCTATCCAAAAATAGCATCCACTTCTCAACGTGCGCTCTTGGGTTTACCCAATCGCAAATGCCACATCACTTGAACCATGCGCTCAACCAATGAGCCAGTTCACATCGGTTTGGTCCAAGACCAATTAACCCAAGCAATATGGTCTAGATCTTACTTAAACCCTAAGGCTTCAGATCTAACCGTCAATCTCTTCGATGCTCTTGATCTGACCGATCTGGCATCTATTCTCCCGATCGAAGCTTACCGATCTCAAGCCCTAATCAATCAAACATGATCAGACCAGATCTCACTCACAATCAGAGATTAAATCCCTTTAAACTGAACCTGAACAATTCAGTCCACACGATCTGACTTAAGTAAGCCATATCATCAAATTGTGCGACCCTGAGGGTTTCCTTTAAATGTCGGTAACGATAATTCACATTATCACGATCAGTGAGGGGTATCTAGCAACACATCACTGTCTCCCGATATAAAGGAAAGAGTCTTCCAAGACTACACCCAAACCACAGCACAAGTGTGAATCATTTCACAAAGCATACATATTTCCTTTGCCACTGGATGTTCTTATTGGACAAGCCTGTCAAGCTCGTAACTCCAATATGATGAGCATGATCAGAACAGATGAACATAGTCACCTGGGTATGGCCATACACTTTTCTCAATCATCTCATCCAGGGGGCCCCTTTAGAACATCAGACTCCTTCAACAAGGAGACGGCAATCCTATGTCTATCACTAGTGCTCTAACCTGACTCAAGCTCACCATCCAAGATAGTCTATAATCATTATGTTTCAAATGATATTGAACCATCTCAAAACAATGACAATCATCATTTAGAAAACACAAGTGATCTCAAGTCAGAGGAAATGTGCCACTTGTCTTAATCAAGGAACATTCACATTGTGACAAACAATTGAACATCCTAGTAGGGTCTGTCCAGTACATCCAATGTACCCATGAGTCTACATCTTATTCCATGCTCGAAGCATCCTATAAGATTAGAACACATATTAGTCTTAACAATATCAAGGCTGTCTCATGTTCACCAAGATATATCGACTAAGGACATAATAGCATGTCAGCCGAGCTGAACAGCTTTGAGACATTATTCAGAAGAACATATATTGCAGCAGACAATGTAGCTAACTGAATAACAACCATGCCTTTATAAACATAACAGTTTATTACATGATACAAATACATTCCCATAGGCCTCAAACATTAGCCTTAAGGGCATACCCCAACAATAATGTCCCAGGAGTTTGGATTGGATCCATTCTCACAAGCTATCCCCAGTCAAGGTACCTTAACAGATATGGGACAGCTTTGGTACATGTGAGACTGGTGTATGGGCTGGTTAGGTGCGGGGCACAGTAACGCAGACATACAGGTGCATTGGATGCACTGGAGTGATCCATCGTGAGGATTGATTTGTCTAGTCAACAAGTCAATCTCACATGCAAGAGGTTTGCATTGATCCTTAGACTTGAGGTATTCATGTCTAGATTTGATGATGGGTATGCTTTAATACAGTCTTACGTCTCTCCGTAATTGGGAGATCAAAACGACTATCATTGGGCATGTCATAAATCATGTAGAGGCATGGATGACTAATAGTAGGATTTTCCCCTTCCATATTGGAAGCATGATATCCACCTCGGGGCGCCCCACCTTATTGGTGCATGACAGGAATGTGTGGCCACACTAGTTAAGTCATGACCAATGCATTGGATAATAAACTTGAGACTATTCCAATGGCAGGATATCAGTTTAGGCAAAGGGATCTATAATGCAATGGGAATCCTCGTTGCTCGTTAGGAGTTGTTGCCATAATGACTTAAGTCCTATGACATGGGTAGTAGTGATGTGTTGCTAGATACCCCTCACTACTTATGATGTTTACATCATTGCCATCGTCATATGGATCCTACGGGGTCACACGCAATAGACTCTTGACGTTGCTTTAATCAGAAGCCTTTGGATCAAGTTATTGGATAACTTGGATCCATTTGGAAGATTTCATCAGCGCCAATGGGCCTGATGAGTTGGAAGAAAGTTATTGGAGCCAAACTTCATTTTTGGCAGGTTGACCCGAAATTGACCTTAATTGGTCACATTTGGATTAGGGTTGCATTGGATTGGATCCAATGGCTTAATCAACCCATGCCATGAAGTTTGGGCTAGCTCATTATCCAATGAGGCCCAATAATAAGTTGTCATGAAGAGGGAATTGGCTTAAAAGGGTATAATGGGGAGAAACCCAACCCCATTGGCGCCTAGGGGCATAATGGGGTGTGGGTGGCATAAGTTGCTTCCTTTGGAAGGAAGTGGCGCCTCCCCCTTCATCCCTTCATGGTATCTTGTCTCTATGGTAAGTATTGGGGCTGATATGGCTTGAGGACTCTTTTGGAAAGAGCTTGAGCGCATATGAGAAGTAGGGAGATGTTTATGGTAAAGTCTTGGAGACTTTCCTTATCTCATAAACCCTACATGCACTCAAACCCTTACCCTAGCCAAATACCTCTTGCATGTTGTGCCTAGCCCTTCTCCTTGGATGGAAAGAATGCCTCTAAGGCATGTCTTGGGCTGATATGGCTATTGGGCAAATAAGGATAGGTTGAATAAGGTTTATGGCAAAGTCTTGGAGACTTTCCTTACCACAAACCCCTCTCATCCTAGCCGCCCACTTGGCATGATCCTAGCCATTGCCCTAGCCGCCCCTTGTCCTATTAATAGGACCCTTGCCGCCCTCTCTTGTAGTTGTTGGTTCGATTCCTTGGAGGTGTGAACAAACATAGAGAGGTGTGAGCTAGGGCAAAGGGCGACAACATCAAGGTGGCGCAACCTTCCTCCTCTTTGTAGCCGCAAGCCTTCTTCTCCTTCTTCTCCTCTTGGCGCAACTTGGAGAAGGGCTTGGTGGCGACATCTCTTGGAGAGAATTGGAAGCTTAAGGTGGCGACAACTTGAGGGCTTGGAGCTCTCCTTCTTCCATCAAAGGCGCAAGCAAGTTCTTCTTGTTCTTCTTCTCATCTTCTTGGCGCAAGGATTCTTTGAGCTTGGTGGCGTCTTATTGCCACAAGCCCTCATCGTCCCTTGGCCATAGGCGCACCTCGGAGGTGGCGCAAGCAAAGAAGAAGAAGGAAGTACTTGGCGCATCATCTTCCTCCTCATCTCTTCTTGGCGCTTCTATCTTGGAGGTGGCGCAAGTTTTGAAGAGAGTGATAAGGCTTGATTCTCTTCCCGAGGCTAGCACCAAGCGTGGAAGGGAGCAACGATCAAGGAGTCGACGCGTGGATACTTGTAGAGGACGAACACTTGGGCGTCTTCAACTTGGCACCTTCATCCTAACAAGCAATAAAGGTACTAACCCTAACACATCCTTGTGTTCTCTCCCTCGCATGGATCCTTGGGACCGGAATGTGTTTCGGGTGTAATGCTTCTTCCGCTGCATCCTGGGACTGCAAAAATTTTAAATTACACCCGGCATTCCCTAACAGTGGTATCAGAGCTACTTGCGAGAAACACAAGGTGTACGTTTGCTTGTGTGAAAAATTTTTGGAAAATTTTTCTTTCATCCATGCGCATTTCACCTAGAAGGCGCTTTCATCCAAACTTCTTTTATCATTTTTATGGTCAAATTTTGGATTGTGTTTATGATGGATTTAAGACCAAAGGCGCACGTAGTTTTGTCAAGTAGGACGGGCATTGTGTCTTCGGACTGGCCGGGTCTCTTGATCTGACAAAATTGCCAGCCGATAGGGTCCATGAAATCATCATGAAACTTGATCCCAATTTTAGCATAAATTTGATTGAGAGAATGCTTTGGATGGAGTTGGCGCATAAGGGGATAAAATTTGATTATTCCGGTTTTTTCAAATTTTATATATGCGCCACTTGTCTCTTCCATGGGTTGATATGGTCATAGCGAGTGCCCTCCTGTGTTGTGATGTGGAAGCATGTTTCCACCTGTGATGAATGCTTGTAAAATCTTTCTACCACCTGCGTGTGGTTCTCCCCCTTCTTGATGTAAAATTTTCATCTTTCCTAAGAATAGATGTAGAATTATAAGATAGGTTAGGGCTTCATCCTGACAACAAGGAGCCTTCTTCAATCGAAATCAGAGTGGCGCCAGCTTTGGAAGCGTGGTGATGGATTTGCGGTTGGAGGAAGGGATGCTTGCTTTCGACTTCTGGCATGGGCTGATCTGCTAAAGGGACTCGCAACCCTTGGATGCACGATAGCATGTCACATGGCTTGTGACAAGTTATGTGTATGAAAAGGGCTATGACCATATCGACCAAACTAGCATGTCTGTGATGGTTTATTATTCTGTCCATAGCATGCCTGTGATGTTTTTCCTTTGCTGCCATAACCATAGAAAAACTGCATGCTAGAAAAGAATAAAATCAACATGCAAAAACTCTCATTGAAATATCAAGTCAATAGCCTTCTAACGCGTAGCCCTCATCAAACTATCGATCGGTGGTGTTGTGAACTGTTTCCCACCCTCGTGGGACACACCCACTTATCTTTAGAAGGTGTGCGGTGACAATGATTTCCCCAGTCCAGTTTTAACTTGGGCGTGCCTTCGCAAGGAAATTCGTTGGCCCTGGGCATAACGGTTAGGACCAGACTTGACTAGTTTTTCATATGACATAATGAATCACTAGAGGCAGCTGTTGAGAGGATAGGGTTCTATGTTGTATCCAGCCCTCGCTGGACACAGGGCGCCTAGTCTGTCTTAACTAAGAGGAATTGTGCGCGGCACAATTGGCTGGCATGCCTACCTAAGGAAGCATGAGACTCTCTGTGCATCTCAACTCACCCTCGTGAGTCACGGAGACCTCGTGTGAAATTAGGATCCTACTCACGTATTTCCAAGTTGATTTTTGAGAGTTATCAACTCGTTAAGGAAATAGTGGGAGTATAGCATTTAATTTAAAGTCCTTGTTAAATGCTTTATCATAGTACTTATTTTTCTGATTTGCTTATTGTAGATGATTCCATCTCCTGAACCGAGATTGAAACTTCTTAAAAATAAACTGGATGGAACAAATTGGACAAGATGGTTCAGACTTTTGTCCAAACTTCTAGAACATGAGAATATGGTATATCTTCTTGAAAGACCTCCAACCCAGCCCTGTATATATTTTTGTACAGAGTGGGAGTGGAATGTCTATCTTGAACATTGTGTGGATAGTGAACATTACACTGCTCTTATTTTGAGGTGCATGACCCCTGAGGTCCAGGTTGAGTGTGATGAGATGGGGATTTATGATATGATCATACATCTTCGACGTCTCTTCACACCAGGCACTTCAAATAGTAATAAAGAGAGTGTTGTTGGATCTTCTGGGTATTTGCCTGAATCCAGGAATGACTATGGTTCTGTTGGGGTATGCCCTTAAGGCTAATGTTTGAGGCCTTTGGGATTGTATCAGTATCATGTAATAAACTTTTGTGTTTATAAAGGCATGGTTATTATTCAGGTTGTTACCTTGTCTGCTGTAATAAGTGTACTTCTGAATAATGTCTCAAAGCTGTTCAGCTAGGCTGACAGGCTATATGTCCTTAGTCGAGATATCTTGGTGAACATGAGACAGCCTTGATATGATTGAGACTAATATGTGTTCTAATCTTATAGGATGCTTCGAGCATAGAATAAGATGTAGACTCATGGGTACATTGGATGTACTAGACAGACCCTACTGGGATATTCCATTGCTTGTCACAATGTGAATAATCCTTGTTTGCATCAAGTGGCACATGTCCGTTGACTTGAGATCACTTGTGTTTCTAAATGATGAATGTCATTATTTTGAGGTAGTTCAATATCATTTGAAAGATAATGGTTATAGACTATCTTGGATAATGATCATGAGTCAGGTTCGGATACTAGTGATAGATAAAGGATTGCCGTCTCCTTGTGGAAGGAGTGTGGTGTTCTAAAGGGGCCCCCCTTATATGAGATGATTGAGAAAGTGTATGGCCATACCCAGATGACTATGTTCATCTGATCTAATCATGCTCATCATATTGGAGCTACAAGTTTGACACACTTGTCCAATAAGAACATCCAGTGGCAAAGGAAACATGTATGCCTTGTGAAATGATTCACACTTGTGCTGTGGTTTGGGTGTAGTCTTGGAAGACTCTTTCCTTTATATCGGGAGACAGTGATGTGTTGCTAGATACCCCTCACTGATTGTGATAACGTGAGTTATCGTTACCGACATTTAAAGGAAACCCTTAGGGTCGCACAATTTGATGATATGGCTTACTTAAGTCAGATCGTGTGGACTGAATTGTTTTAGTTCAGTTAAAAGGAGATTAGACTCTGATTGTAAGTGAGATCTGGTCTGATCATGTTTGATTGATTAGGGCTTCAGATCGGTAAGCTTCGATCGAGAGTATGGATGCTAGATCGAAGAGATCAAGAGCATCAAGAGATGAACGGTTAGATCTTGAACCGTTTGGTTCATAGAGATCTAGACCATGGCTTGGGCTGGTTTAATTTGGGTTTTTGAACCGAATTGAATTGAACCTAATTGGCTTGAACCGGTTCACATGGGTGAACGTATGGTTCAAGGTTTAAAGGCATCTTGGGCGGTTTTTCTTCAAGTGGTCGCATGGCTTGATAACCTTCCATATTTGGAAGTGTAACGCCATCACTTGAATGAAAAAAAAAAAACCTCAACGCAATTTGCCAATTACTCTCTTGTCTCCTTCATTCGACGAAGAGAGGGACTCTTGGACAAGGTAGCTCTCGGCCAAGCACATCTCATCATCAACACACGACAAGGAACTTTGGGGAGATCTCTTGCTAGCACAAGGAAGATCCTAAAGGGTAGCCATCTCTCATCTAGTGTGTGTTTTCTTTGGAGGAGTGCTTACTTGCCCTCTTGCTTCCAAGCCGACACCCTTTATCATGGCTATGGTAAAAGATCTCAAACTTGATCTTTGCAATACATATAAATTTGATCATATAATGTGTTCATGCAAACGATTTTATTGAAACCCTAGAAGAGTACATTTTCCGCATGCTCTAGGGTTCGCCCCCCTCTAGAAAGGGGTTTTATCTGCCTGCGCTCCCCCTTGAAGGGGACTCTTCAATTGGTATCAGAGCGGGTTATGCATGAATCTTATGATTGCTTTAGTGATCCATGTTTGCGCCATTGTTGTAGATCTATCATCACCATGAATACATGCTAGTCATTAGATGTTGGCGCATGATTGATATCACATGTTTGCGCTAATGGATAGATCTAATGTCAACATGCGAAATTACATGTTATTACTTGTATGATTCTTGGCGCATGTTTCTTGATGGCGCTTGTTGAATGTCTTTGTAAAATTCATTACATCTTGCGCGCCTCACTAGATCTAAGTGGCGCCTACTATAAACCCTTAGATGGGTTGATGGGGTTGAAGTCACCTCTAAGTTAGATCCACTAGTCTGATCAGACCATCTGACAGCCTAGATGGATCGACCAGATGGCACCTGTGCGCAAGCACGAGGTGGCCATAGGTCGATTGCATCTTAGGCGTGTAGCGAGGTCTGGTTGAGACAACTCAGTGAACACACATGAGTTAGGCCCGGGGTCACACCCGCTTGCCAGAACTCATGAGGGTTGTTCAGCCCTTGGCGCATGCATGGTTGACCATTAGGTCAACTCGAGTCAGTTAGGACTTGGTGCATGCAAGGGCAGAGGATCTGACTAGTTGGATGAGTGGATCCCTATCAATGGACCATTGTAAGGTTGTAGGGCTTATAAGAAAATTAAAATTGATGCCAATGGGGTTTTCAAAAATTTTATTTTCTTTGTAATGGATCACATGTTGATTGAATGATGCCATGATGCTTGTTTATTTCATCTTATGTGGGTTGCCCTTTTATTGTGTGCTGTGCTGGGGCCTACGAGCCTGGTAAATTATTATTTTGTGATATGCGAATCACTTTTTAATTCATTGATTGTATAATTGACCTGTGAGTCAAACTTGTCTAGATAGATCAAATTGTATTTGATTAGACAAGTGCACAAAGGCACACATCCTAGAGGGGCATTCAGTTGGTGGCGCACCTGAGGTGCTCTTGGCGCTAGGGCCCTGGGTTGGACCAGATGAGATGCAAAAGTCCCAAGAAGAGCAAGTGAAGACTTAAGTATCTTAAGGTCTTACTTAGGCTTTGGGCTTTTACCACATAAGATCCATGCTTTTTTTTTATTGCTTATATAATTAGAACTGCATGAGTTTATCTTCTGCTATCACCATAGGAATTGCATGATAGTGAAGAAGATAAAAGGACCGTTAAAATCCAACGCTAACATATCAAGCTCGTAAGCCTTCTGACGTGAAACCTCACTGTTCTGATTATCGTTGGAGCCGTGTTGTACCCACTCAGTGGGCACGTCCATCTATCTTCAGACGGTGCGGGATTTCACCTGCGTGTTACAGAGAAGGGATTTATCGCTTCTCGTTGCTCAACATAGCACGTGGTGGTCCAGGGAGTAGGTCGGGTCAGCTTGACCATGTAGGCTACATATGTGGCGCATATGGTAGCGCATGGAGGCAGCCATCTGTGGGATCAGAGACTGTGTTGTACCAACTCAGTTGGCACAGTCTGCTGGATTGCCCAGATGAAGGGGAGTCGCACGGGTTGGCGATTGGCTGGGACAGCCTACTAGAAATTAATGCTTGTCATCTCTGTGCATCTTATCTCGCCTGAGCGGGACGCGGAGACCAAGTATGAAATCTGGATCCCATCTCACTAAAAGAGTGTTACTCTTTCGGACTGTTTACTGGATTTTTCAGTCAGACAAAATAGTGAGAAAAAGAATCTTTCTTAAGTCCTGGATTGATTCTGAACATTGATACTGACCTTGCTGTTCTTGCATTGTTGTAGATTCCTGCAGCAACGAACACCATGAGCTTCAATGTGCGATCCCTACTGGAAAGGGAGAAGTTTGCTGGGCCGAACTTCTCTGACTGGTTCGGACACCTTAAGATCGTTCTTAAGGCAGAGAGGAAACTGTATGTCCTCGAGACGGCAGTGCCGCCTCAACCCGCTGCGAACACCGCAAGGGCGGTTCGTGAAGCCTATGAAAAGCAGGTCAATGATAGCATTGATGTCGCTTGCCTGATGCTAGCGTCTATGACGCCACCGCTGCAGCGTCAGCATGAGGATATGTCGGCTATAGAGATTATAGCGAACCTCAAGATGCTGTATGCTGCACAGGCGAGGACAGAACGCTATAATCTGACGAAGCTCTTCTTTCAGAGCAAACTGGCTGAAGGGAGCCCAGTTGGAGCTCACGTGCTCAAGATGATTGGGCACAAGGAGGCTCTAGAGAAACTGGGGCATACCATTAACCAGGAGCTTGCTGTAGACATAATTCTGCAGTCTCTCCCGCCCTCTTTCGATGCGTTCATTATTAACTTTAATATGAACAAAATCGATTGTACTCCGGCAGAGCTGCTGAATATGCTCTTGACTACTGAGGAAACTCTGAAGGGAAAGCCTTCAACCTCTGTCTTACTGGTTCCTTCTAGGAACAATAAGAAGGGGAAGAAGGGCAAGGCCCCTGTCAAGAACTACAGTAAGGCTCTGAAACAGAAGGTGAAGCGGTCGAAGGACAACAGGTGTTTCCACTGTGGCCAGCTGGGTCACTGGAAAAAGGACTGTAAAGCGCTCCAAGGAGATAAGAGGGGAAGCATCGCTTCTGGCTCAGGTATATACGTGACGGAAGTCATGGTTTCATCTTCTTCTATTTCATGGGTGTTGGACACTGCATGTGGAGTTCACATTTGTTCAAATGTACAGGAACTCAAGAGAAGAAGACAGGTGGGACAGCATGAGGTAGACCTACGCGTTGGAAACGGGGCACGGGTTGCTGCTGTTGCTGTAGGAGACTATTTCATTTCTTTACCATCTGGACTTGTATTGGAACTAAACAGTTGTTATTTTGTTCCCAGTATAACTAAAAATATTATCTCCATTCCTGCTCTTGTCAGGAAAGGATTTGCCTTTGAATGCAATATTTCAAAGTGTGTTTTATCTTATGGTAATATTGTTTATGCTACTGGTTCAATTAACAATGGGTTATACATGTTGGACATGGAAAGTTCTATACATAACATTGATAATAAGAAAGCCAAGAATGCTGATGACAGCACCTTGCTATGGCATAGTCGTTTAGGCCATATAAACGAGAAACGCATTAAGCGGTTGCATGATCATGGACTGCTGGGATCATTCTCCTATGAGGAGATTGATACATGCAAAGCTTGTTTGATGGGTAAAATGATGAAGTCACCTTTTCCTAATAAAGGTCAAAGGGCTTCAGGTTTACTTGACCTCATACACAGTGATGTGTGTGGGCCATTTAGTAAACATGCCAGAGGTGGCTATCAGTACTTCATTACCTTTACTGATGATTTCAGTAGGTATGGGTATGTCTATCTGATGAGACATAAAAGTGAATCTTTTGACAAGTTCAAAGAGTTCAAAAATGAAGTACAAAATCAGTTAGGCCGAAATATCAAGGCACTTCGTTCTGATCGAGGTGGAGAATACCTAAGTCATGCGTTTACTGACTATCTAAAGGAGTGTGGGATTATCTCACAGCTCACTCCGCCAGGAACACCGCAATGGAATGGTGTGTCCGAGAGGAGAAATAGAACGTTACTTGATATGGTTCGTTCTATGATGAGTCAGGCTACTCTTCCATACTCCTTTTGGGGTTTTGCACTGGAAACAGCTGCAAAGGTACTAAACCGAGTGCCATCCAAGGCAGTTTCTAAGACGCCATATGAGTTATGGTATGGGAAACAGCCAAGCTTGACATTTATCAGGATCTGGGGTTGCGAGGCTTATGTCAAAAAGCTCGCCTCTGGGAAACTGGAGAGCAGATATGAGAAATGTATATTTGTCGGTTACCCTAAGGAAACTAAGGGTTATTATTTCTACGATCCCAAAGAGAACAAAGTATTTGTTGCTCGGACGGCCATATTTCTTGAGAAGGAGTTTCTTCTGCAAGAGGCCAGTGGGAGAGAAATAAGGCTGGATGAGAATCCAGAGGAAGGACAAAGTAGTCAAGCACAGTTGGATGAGCCTGAGCCGGTAAATCAGGTTAATGAACAACCTGAGGCTCAGATATCACGGGAACCGCGAAGATCGGGAAGGATCCGTCGACAGCCTGAGCACTATGACGGAGTCTACATCATTGATAATGATGAACCCCTCACTTATGCGGATGCGGTCAGTGGACCGGAGTCAGCAAGATGGCTTGAAGCTATGCGAGCCGAGATGGACTCCATGTCAGATAACCAAGTCTGGGATTTGGTTGATCCGCCTCCGGGAGTAATCCCTATAGGCTGTAAATGGATCTTCAAGAAGAAGATTGACATGGATGGTAACGTGGTTACCTATAAAGGCAGGCTAGTTGCGAAAGGTTTCAAACAAATCTACGGGATAGATTATGATGAAACTTTCTCACCTGTAGCCATGTTCAAGTCTATTCGGATTCTTTTCGCGATAGCTGCATATTACGATTATGAGATCTGGCAGATGGATGTGAAAACAGCTTTCCTTAATGGAAATCTGGATGAGGATGTGTATATGACACAACCTGAAGGTTTCACGAATCCATCAGATCGTCATAAAATATGCAAGTTAAAGAAGTCCATTTATGGACTTAAACAAGCATCTAGAAGCTGGAATATTCGTTTTGATGAATCAATCTCTGAGTTTGGTTTCATCAAGAACGAAGATGACCCGTGTGTATATAAGAGGTTTAGTGGGAGCGTGATTACTTTCCTAGTCCTCTACGTCGATGATATCTTGATCATTGGAAATGATATTCCTGAACTGCATGCTGTTAAAGCATGGTTAGGAAAATGTTTCCAGATGAAAGATCTAGGAGAAGCAGCCTATGTACTAGGTGTGAAGATCTACAGAGATAGATCTAAGAGGCTTCTCGGGCTGTGCCAGAGTACTTACATCGATAAAGTCCTGAAAAGATTCCATTTAGAGAATTCTAAACGTGGATATCTTCCAGTCAGACATGGTCTGAATCTTTCGAAGAGTCAGTGTCCACAAACACAGCCTGAGAAAGATGAAATGGACAATACGCCTTATGCTTCGGCTATTGGGTCCATTATGTATGCGATGTTGTGTACTCGCCCTGACGTCGCTTACGGGTTAAGCGTGACCAGTCGATTCCAAAGTAATCCAGGTGTGGCGCACTGGATTGCGGTCAAGAACATTTTAAAATATCTGCGGAGGACCAAAGATATGTTCTTGATATATGGTGGTCAGGAAGAACTCAGTATTGAAGGATATACTGACGCTTCGTTCCAGTCGGACCAGGATGATTTCCGATCGCAATCAGGCTATGTTTTTAGCTTGAATGGTGGAGCAGTGGTGTGGAAAAGTTTCAAACAGTCAACTGTTGCTAATTCCACAACAGAAGCCGAGTATGTTGCAGCCTCGGAAGCATCCAAGGAGGCAGTGTGGATTCGTAAGTTCGTGAGAGAACTTGGTGTCGTTCCTTCGAGTGCAGATCCTTTGGTTATCTTCTGTGATAACACTGGAGCAATCGCCCAAGCAAAGGAACCACGGTCGCACCAGAAGTCCAAGCACATACAGAGACGGTTTCACTTGATCCGGGAGATCATTGATCGAGGCGAGATCAAAATATGCAAGGTTCATACAGATGACAATCTGGCAGACCCGCTTACCAAGCCTCTGGCGCAGCAGAAGCATGAGAAGCACTGTAATAATATGGGTTTGAGATTTCTCAACCATTAGATTAAGTGCAAGTGGGAGATTGTTGGGGTATGCCCTTAAGGCTAATGTTTGAGGCCTTTGGGATTGTATCAGTATCATGTAATAAACTTTTGTGTTTATAAAGGCATGGTTATTATTCAGGTTGTTACCTTGTCTGCTGTAATAAGTGTACTTCTGAATAATGTCTCAAAGCTGTTCAGCTAGGCTGACAGGCTATATGTCCTTAGTCGAGATATCTTGGTGAACATGAGACAGCCTTGATATGATTGAGACTAATATGTGTTCTAATCTTATAGGATGCTTCGAGCATGGAATAAGATGTAGACTCATGGGTACATTTGTAAGATCCAAGGATCTTAAGTTCTGGTAAGCATTATTTTCTATGATAAATTATGATAAATTATTGATGTAAATAAAATTATTGACTGAGTTATTATTCCTGAGTATTGATTGTTAATTTATGATAAATTAACTAGAGATTTTGTTGTTAATTAACTGATTTATTGATTGTTAATTTGTAATTAATGGATTTGAGTTTATTTGGTTGTTAATTTATTGTAAATTAATTAGAGATTATTGATTTGATTATTGGCTGTTAATTTATGATAAATTATTATTGGTTGTCCATGATAAATTAATTAGGATTTATGGGTTGTAAATTGTAAGTTAATTAATTAGACCTTATTGGTTAATTAAATCCTTATTGGATATTAATTAAGTCCTTATTGGATTTCGGTTAAGTGAATGGTTAATGGTTAAGTTAATTAAATTAATTGGTTAACTATGGGTTATTGGGTTTGAAAAATTCGAAATTATGAGTTAAATGGGTTAAACCCTATTGGAATTAATTGGTTAATGGGTTTAAAATTTAAAAACCCAAAGTTTAAGTGGTAATATCGACTAGGGTGAGATTGTGGGCGTTTTTTTTTTGGCTTGAGGAAATCTTGGGGCGGCTAGGGCAAAGAAGAAGGCGATTCTTGGAGTTGTTGAGGTGATTTTCTTCATCTTCTTCCCCTTGGCGATTTTTCCTTGAAGTGAAGAAATTTCCTTGGTGTTTGGTGGTGACATCAAAGGCTTTGAACGATTTCTTTTGTGGAAAATTTTCGGTTTAAGAGGTGAGTGGATTTTCTCTTCCACTTAATCCATGTATGCTTGAGATTATTGCTTAGAAACATGGCATGAACCCTTAATTTCAATTTTTGTACATGTTTCTATGTTTTCCCTAAAATTTCGAAAACCCTAGATTGTATGAGAATTAGGGCTTTTCATTTTTAAGGCTTCTAATCATCAATTAGACCTTGTTTAAGCATGTATGTAGCTTTAGTTTTTCAATTGCATGAAGTTTAGGGCTTGAATGAGAATTTCGACCCTTCTTCATGAAGTTACGCCCAAATGCATGGGTAAAATTTGGGGAAAACTTGATATTCATGAAATTAGGTATATGAGGACTCTACTGTAATTTTTTGAGAATTTTTAGAAATAAAAGTTTCTGTTGACTGACATTGACCTAGGGGTAATTCGGTAAATTTTCTAGTTAAAATTGGGGAAAACTTGAAATCTCGAATCTAGGGATCATGAGGGATGTAATGAATATTTTTACGAAATTTTTGGATAACTTTTCCTGCATGACTTAAACTTTGAACTAGGGGTATTTCTGTCTTTTGTTATCAGAACTAGTAGAAAACTATGAAGTTGTGATATTCTACATTTATGTTAATTGTGAACGAAATTTGGTGAATTTTCTGTATTATTATGTATTTTTAATTGAGTGGTGTATGTAGAAAGTAATGACATGAAATATTGATAGAGAACATTGGTTGATAACTTAGCAAAATTACACTGAACTGACCAGCCTGAAATTTAAGGACTACACTATGTTATGTGATTTTTAAATATTGTGATTTGTGATTTTTGGCATGTTAAGTGATCTTTGAATATGTGAATATTATGTGGTTATGTGAAATTCGAAAATTATGTGGTTATGAGGTTCGAATATTATGTGTTGTGATTATGTGATGGTTAGGACTAAGGCTAGGTGTAACTATGAACTCAAGGGGATAGCCCTGTTATGTGATATGTTAAGGGTTTGAATTTCAGCCCTGTATTGTGATATGTGAGGAGGTTGATGTTCAGCCTGCCTATTGTGATTATTGTGATGGGGGTTGATGTTCAGCCTGCCGATGTGATTTTGTGATGGCTATCCTAGAGTCTAGTTGACACTTAGGAGCCCACCTTTGTGAAATGTGAAATAAGATATGTGTGTTGTCCAGTAGGAACCTTTTGGGAGAACGGGTTTTGACCCAAAGTGCCATGTCTTGGTCAGACAGGGGCCACCTCTTGATGTCATTACTCTTTTATGTGTTTGGAGTTTTGAAAATTTTCAGATCGTGTTTTCTTGAACTCGGTTTTACCTAGCATTTGATCGATCTTATATGAAACATCCTATTCCCTTTGTGATTGTGTTCTTTGTTTGGGGTTAAGAATGTGGGATGTTACAGAATGGTATCAGAGGAGTTGGCTAGCTAAAACTTAGTTTGGGGGAAAACATGTTTGTGTATTGCTAGACACCTGATAGGTTTATGTTTGTTTTCCTGACTATGATATGTGTGTGACTATGATATGTGTGTGTAGGAATTTGAATTTAAGATGGTGCGAACCAGAGGTAATGCTGGTGATGAGGGCGAGCAGACCCCGGATCTCACTAGAACTATTGAGGCCTTGACTGGCATGGTACAGCAACAAGGTGCCATGATTGAGAGGCAAGCTCAGATGCTGCAGCAGCAGCAGACTCAGCACCAAGAGGCACAACAGCAGCTTTTGCAGCAGCTGACACAGGAGAGACCCCAGACTACTACTCGGGCAGTGGGGGATGACTCTCAGGAGGGCGCTCATCGGCGTTATGCCTCACTTGTGAGTGAATTTCAGAAACTGGGTCCTAGCTCATTTTATGGGGGCTCAGAATCCAGTACTGCTGAGAACTGGCAGTTGGTCTTGGAAAAGATTTTCCAAGTCATGCGCTGCTCAGATGAGGATAAGCTATGTCTGTCCACCTATATGATGCGTGGTGACGCAGATGAGTGGTGGAAGGGCGTGGTGAGACTTGCAGCAGAAAGACATGAGACTGTCGATTGGCCTTACTTCTTGTCTCGATTTAATGAGAAGTATTTTCCAGATAGCTTGGTAGAGGACCGAGAGGTAGCATTTATTCACCTGGAGCAGGGTAATATGACAGTGGACCAGTATGAAGTACAGTTCACGAAATTGGGAAAATATGCTCCTCACCTGATAAACACTGAAAAGAGGAGAGCTACCAAGTTTCTGAGAGGTCTCAGATGGGATATTCGAGAGCAGGTTGGTGCTCAACACTTGGAGACCTATGTTGAGACAGTTGGGCGAGCACGCACTATAGAGAGGTATATATCTGAGAGGAGTTCTCATGCTACGGTGGCAGTGGTTCCTGCAGCTGAGGCGGCGGTTCCTCAGTTTGGCAGTGGCGGCAAGGGTAAGAAGTACCCTAGGCACAAGGATTTCAAGAAGAGCCGGTATAAGCCTTACTCTTACAGGGATGCACCGCAGCAGTTCAGAGATATCAGGGATGTAAGAAACAGCAACACTGAGAACGGGACTTGTAGTTATTGTGGGCTCAGAGGACATCTGGTGAAAGATTGTCATAGGAAGAATGGCGTGTGCTTCAAGTGTAAGAAACCTGGGCACATGGCTAGGGACTGCAAAGAGCCTGAGATGCAGCCTAGAGGTGCAGATAAGCCTACTGTCCAGACTAGAGTCTATGCTGTGGCTGAGAAGGATACACGAGCATCCCGATCCGTTGTGGAAGGTACATTATTTGTATTTGATCAGTTAGCTCGCATTCTATTTGACCCTGGTGCAAATTTGTCTTTTGTCTCTGTTAAGTTTGCTGCATGTTTACCTGTTGTACCTAAGATGCTAGATTATGCTGTGTCTGTCAGTACTCCTTTAGGAAAGTCATTGTCTACAGACACTGTATGTGCTGACTGTGTAGTACATGTAGAGGGTTATGAATTTCTGGTAGATCTAATCCTCTTAGACATGCAAGATTATGATGTCATCCTAGGAATGGACTGGTTGTCTTCGCATCATGCCTCGGTGGATTGCTTTGAGAAAGTAATCACTTTGAATATGTTTGATGGGAATCGGCTTTTTGTGAGAGGTCTAGTGTCAGACCAAGGACCACATGTGATATCTTTCCTGCAGGCCAGGAAGTTACTTGCCAGTGGTTGCAAGGGTTATCTTGCACATGTTAAGGTGCAGGACGATTCTACTTCTGATCTGACTCAGATGGCGGTGGTGAAAGAATTTCCTGATGTGTTCTCTGAGGAATTTTCAGGTTTGCCACCAGTTAGAGAAGTGGAATTTGGCATTGAGTTGGCGCCAGGTACGGCACCTATCTCCAGAGCTCCTTATCGTATGGCTACTTCAGAGTTGGCCGAGCTTAAGAAACAACTGGAGGAATTGTTAGAGAAAGGGTACATTCGGCCTAGTGCTTCACCTTGGGGAGCGCCAGTGCTATTTGTGAAGAAGAAAGATGGAACCCTGAGGATGTGTATAGACTACAGGCAGTTGAACCAAGTGACCATCAAGAATAAGTATCCTCTTCCCAGAATTGATGATCTATTTGATCAATTACAGGGAGCTACAGTGTTCTCTAAGATTGATCTGAGATCAGGGTATTATCAGCTTAGAGTCAAGGATGAGGATATATTCAAGACTGCTTTCAGGACCAGGTATGGGCATTTCGAATTTTTAGTTATGCCTTTTGGACTGACAAATGCACCTGCCGTCTTCATGGATTTGATGAACAGGGTATTCCATGAGTTGCTTGACTCTTGTGTGGTGGTCTTTATAGACGATATATTGGTGTACTCTCGGACTACTTCAGATCATGTCAGTGACTTGCGAAGAGTACTAGAGGTTCTGAGGAAGAACCGGTTATATGCCAAGGCTAGTAAGTGTGAATTTTGGCTAGAGAAGATCAGTTTTCTGGGACACGTGATTTCTGGTCAGGGGGTGTCTGTGGATCCAGTTAAAGTGCAAGCCATTCTTGATTGGGGAAGACCGACTAGCGCTACTGAGATCAGGAGTTTTCTGGGTTTGGCAGGTTATTACCGGAGGTTTGTTGAGGGATTCTCCAAGCTGGCGGGTCCTTTAACTAAATTGACCAGAAAGGAAGCCAAATTTATTTGGGATGACAAGTGTGAAGAGAGCTTTCAAGAGCTGAAGAGAAGGTTGACTAGTACACCGATCCTCATTATTCCTAGTGATGGGGAAAGGTTTACTGTCTATACAGATGCTTCAGGCAAAGGGTTGGGTTGTGTCTTGATGCAGAAGGGTTCTGTGGTGGCTTATGCTTCGAGACAACTGAAAGAGTATGAACTGAACTACCCTACTCATGATTTAGAGTTGGCGGCCGTAGTCTTTGCTTTGAAGATATGGCGTCACTATTTGTTGGGTCAGGAGTTTGATCTGTTCACTGATCACCAGAGTCTCAAGTATATCTTCACTCAGAAGGAGTTGAACATGAGACAGAGAAGATGGATGGAGTTGATCAAAGATTATGACTTCTCTATCCAGTATCAGGCTGGGAAAGCCAATGTAGTAGCGGATGCACTGAGCAGGCATCCAGTTACTTCGGTAGCTGCACTGCGGGTCAGTGAGTGGCAGTTACTGCAGGAGTTCAGAGATCTCAGGATCAGTGTTTCTCCTAGAGTTCAGACTGGTTATGTGGCTTTTCTCAGAGTACAGTCTGCTTTGTGGCAGAAGATCAGAGATCAGCAGTCTGTAGATCCGAAATTAGTTCAGATCAGGGATAGTCTGATTGATGGCGCAGTTCAGGACTTTAGTGTGTCTGATGATGGTATTCTTCGGTTTCGTGGAAGGGTATGTGTCCCTGAGGAACCGAACTTGAGGAAAGAAATATTGGAGGACAGCCATAACTCCAAATATTCTCTACATCCTGGTGTGACTAAGATGTATCAGGACCTCAAGAAAAACTTTTGGTGGCCGGGTATGAAGAAAGAGGTATATGATTTTGTCTCTAGATGTTTGACCTGTCAGACTATAAAGGCTGAACACCAGAAGCCTGGTGGTTTGTTGCAGTCTCTTCCTATTCCTGAGTGGAAGTGGGAATGCATCAGTATGGATTTTGTGTGTGGTTTGCCCAGAACCAGATTGGGTCATGATGCTATTTCGGTGATTGTTGATAGACTTACTAAATCAGCCCATTTTCTCCCGATTAAGATGACTTATTCTTTAGAGAGACTGGCCAGATTGTACATTGATGAGATAGTCAGACTGCATGGAGTGCCTGTTGATATTGTGTCTGATAGGGACTCTCGATTTTTGTCCAGATGTTGGAGGAGTTTACAGGAGGGTTTGGGTACTAAGTTGAGTTTTAGTACCGCATACCATCCTCAGTCTGATGGCCAGTCGGAGCGTACTATACAGACTCTAGAGGATTTGTTGAGAGCCTATGTGGTTGATTGGAGTTCTGAGTGGAACCGGGATCTATCTTTGATAGAGTTCACTTATAATAATAGTTTCCACTCCAGTATTCAGATGGCTCCTTATGAGGCTTTGTATGGGAGAAGGTGTAGGATTCCTTTGTGTTGGGAGGAAACTGGTGACAGGATGATTTTGAGATCTGATGCAGTACAGGAGACTACTGATAAGGTCAGAGAGATTCAGGATAAACTGAAAATTGCTCGGGACAGACAGAAGAGTTATGCTGATGACCGTCGTCGTCCCTTGGAGTTTATGGTAGGGGACCATGTGTTCTTGAAGGTGTCGCCTACTAAGGGTGTTATGAGATTTGGCAAAAAGGGCAAGTTGAACCCTAGGTTTGTAGGCCCTTTTGATATTATTGAGAGAGTTGGTCCAGTGGCTTACCGATTGGCTTTACCTCCTGCTATGGATCATGTGCATAATGTATTCCATGTCTCTGCTTTGAGGAAATATCATCCTGATCCATCTCATGTGTTGGAGTTGGAACCTCTTCAGATTCAGAGTGACTTGACTTTTGAGGAAAGACCTCTCCGGATTGTGGATAGAAAAGATAAAGTTCTGAGGAACAAGATTATACCTTTGGTGAAGGTTATCTGGGGAAATCAATCAGTTGAAGAAGCGACTTGGGAGACTGAAGCTGATATGAGGAAAAATTATGCTTACCTCTTTGATGATATGGATGCTGAGCTTTAGAGGACTAAAGCTTTATAAGGAGGGAGGAATGTAAGATCCAAGGATCTTAAGTTCTGGTAAGCATTATTTTCTATGATAAATTATGATAAATTATTGATGTAAATAAAATTATTGACTGAGTTATTATTCCTGAGTATTGATTGTTAATTTATGATAAATTAACTAGAGATTTTGTTGTTAATTAACTGATTTATTGATTGTTAATTTGTAATTAATGGATTTGAGTTTATTTGGTTGTTAATTTATTGTAAATTAATTAGAGATTATTGATTTGATTATTGGCTGTTAATTTATGATAAATTATTATTGGTTGTCCATGATAAATTAATTAGGATTTATGGGTTGTAAATTGTAAGTTAATTAATTAGACCTTATTGGTTAATTAAATCCTTATTGGATATTAATTAAGTCCTTATTGGATTTCGGTTAAGTGAATGGTTAATGGTTAAGTTAATTAAATTAATTGGTTAACTATGGGTTATTGGGTTTGAAAAATTCGAAATTATGAGTTAAATGGGTTAAACCCTATTGGAATTAATTGGTTAATGGGTTTAAAATTTAAAAACCCAAAGTTTAAGTGGTAATATCGACTAGGGTGAGATTGTGGGCGTTTTTTTTTGGCTTGAGGAAATCTTGGGGCGGCTAGGGCAAAGAAGAAGGCGATTCTTGGAGTTGTTGAGGTGATTTTCTTCATCTTCTTCCCCTTGGCGATTTTTCCTTGAAGTGAAGAAATTTCCTTGGTGTTTGGTGGTGACATCAAAGGCTTTGAACGATTTCTTTTGTGGAAAATTTTCGGTTTAAGAGGTGAGTGGATTTTCTCTTCCACTTAATCCATGTATGCTTGAGATTATTGCTTAGAAACATGGCATGAACCCTTAATTTCAATTTTTGTACATGTTTCTATGTTTTCCCTAAAATTTCGAAAACCCTAGATTGTATGAGAATTAGGGCTTTTCATTTTTAAGGCTTCTAATCATCAATTAGACCTTGTTTAAGCATGTATGTAGCTTTAGTTTTTCAATTGCATGAAGTTTAGGGCTTGAATGAGAATTTCGACCCTTCTTCATGAAGTTACGCCCAAATGCATGGGTAAAATTTGGGGAAAACTTGATATTCATGAAATTAGGTATATGAGGACTCTACTGTAATTTTTTGAGAATTTTTAGAAATAAAAGTTTCTGTTGACTGACATTGACCTAGGGGTAATTCGGTAAATTTTCTAGTTAAAATTGGGGAAAACTTGAAATCTCGAATCTAGGGATCATGAGGGATGTAATGAATATTTTTACGAAATTTTTGGATAACTTTTCCTGCATGACTTAAACTTTGAACTAGGGGTATTTCTGTCTTTTGTTATCAGAACTAGTAGAAAACTATGAAGTTGTGATATTCTACATTTATGTTAATTGTGAACGAAATTTGGTGAATTTTCTGTATTATTATGTATTTTTAATTGAGTGGTGTATGTAGAAAGTAATGACATGAAATATTGATAGAGAACATTGGTTGATAACTTAGCAAAATTACACTGAACTGACCAGCCTGAAATTTAAGGACTACACTATGTTATGTGATTTTTAAATATTGTGATTTGTGATTTTTGGCATGTTAAGTGATCTTTGAATATGTGAATATTATGTGGTTATGTGAAATTCGAAAATTATGTGGTTATGAGGTTCGAATATTATGTGTTGTGATTATGTGATGGTTAGGACTAAGGCTAGGTGTAACTATGAACTCAAGGGGATAGCCCTGTTATGTGATATGTTAAGGGTTTGAATTTCAGCCCTGTATTGTGATATGTGAGGAGGTTGATGTTCAGCCTGCCTATTGTGATTATTGTGATGGGGGTTGATGTTCAGCCTGCCGATGTGATTTTGTGATGGCTATCCTAGAGTCTAGTTGACACTTAGGAGCCCACCTTTGTGAAATGTGAAATAAGATATGTGTGTTGTCCAGTAGGAACCTTTTGGGAGAACGGGTTTTGACCCAAAGTGCCATGTCTTGGTCAGACAGGGGCCACCTCTTGATGTCATTACTCTTTTATGTGTTGGGAATGGTATAAGACCCAAAGTGCCATGTCTTGGTCAGACAGGGGCCACCTCTTGATGTCACCATTCTCGTTTTGTGTTGGGAATGATATAAGACCCAAAGTGCCATGTCCTGATCAGACAGGGGCCACCTCTTGATGTCATCATTCTCGTTTTATGTTATGGCGTGATAGACCAGCGTGCCACGTCGTGACCTGACGGGGGCCACCTCCTGATTCTATTCTCGTTTTATGTTATGGCGTGATAGACCAGCGTGCCACGTCGTGACCTGACGGGGGCCACCTCCTGATTCTATTCACTGTCCATGTTTATGTGTTGCACGAGATTTTGCAGCTCCCAGTGCTTTGGCCAAGCCGGGTTAGACCATATTGGTCACTTATGATATGCTGGACAACTAGGTTAAAAATGTGTTGGTGTGTTTAGTTGGTTTAAAATATGTGTGTTTAGTTGGTTTAGAGTATAACTCTAGAACCTGAGTTTGTTTAGAACCTGAGTTGATTATGTTAGTGTGTACATCTGACTGTTTATGTGACTTCTGTATATTTAATCTGGTGATATGTTGACATTATGTTCCTGTTAAAGATTTTTAAAACAATCTGCCTATATTTTTGAGTGTATGTTATGGATGGTCAATTAGACTATCCACTCACTGGGCTGTGTAGCTCACCCCTCACTATTTTCAGGTATAGAGCAGGAGCGCAGTTAGCATGATATTGATGTTGTGATTTATGCTTATGATGTCGGTTGTGGCCCCATGTTTATGCTTAATTAATTTGAGGCTGGCTGTGGCCGAATATGAATTTTATGATTTATGTGAACCATGTGATGTGTACCATGTGAACTATGAAAAATTGTGTTGCCAGACTGTGGCAGTTAAATGATGTTGATTCTTGTGTCACCGCGGGCTTCAGCCTGGTTTCGGTGTTTGGTATTAGTTTATAAAATCGATTTTGTGGATTTGTTTTGAAATTGGAGTTGATGTGTATTTTTGCAATCGGTTTTGATACAACTGTAACGTGCATATGTCTAGTGCACGTATTGCGTGGTGGCAGGTACCTTTATGAGATTTATGATTTGTGATTCGAAGATTTTATGTGTTTGGAGTTTTGAAAATTTTCAGATCGTGTTTTCTTGAACTCGGTTTTACCTAGCATTTGATCGATCTTATATGAAACATCCTATTCCCTTTGTGATTGTGTTCTTTGTTTGGGGTTAAGAATGTGGGATGTTACAACATTGGATGTACTGGACAGACCCTACTGGGATATTCCATTGCTTGTCACAATGTGAATAATCCTTGTTTGCATCAAGTGGCACATGTCCTTTGACTTGAGATCACTTGTGTTTCTAAATGATGAATGTCATTATTTTGAGGTAGTTCAATATCATTTGAAAGATAATGGTTATAGACTATCTTGGATAATGATCATGAGTCAGGTTCGGATACTAGTGATAGATAAAGGATTGCCGTCTCCTTGTGGAAGGAGTGTGGTGTTCTAAAGGGGCCCCCCTTATATGAGATGATTGAGAAAGTGTATGGCCATACCCAGATGACTATGTTCATCTGATCTAATCATGCTCATCATATTGGAGCTACAAGTTTGACACACTTGTCCAATAAGAACATCCAGTGGCAAAGGAAACATGTATGCCTTGTGAAATGATTCACACTTGTGCTGTGGTTTGGGTGTAGTCTTGGAAGACTCTTTCCTTTATATCGGGAGACAGTGATGTGTTGCTAGATACCCCTCACTGATTGTGATAACGTGAGTTATCGTTACCGACATTTAAAGGAAACCCTTAGGGTCGCACAATTTGATGATATGGCTTACTTAAGTCAGATCGTGTGGACTGAATTGTTTTAGTTCAGTTAAAAGGAGATTAGACTCTGATTGTAAGTGAGATCTGGTCTGATCATGTTTGATTGATTAGGGCTTCAGATCGGTAAGCTTCGATCGAGAGTATGGATGCTAGATCGAAGAGATCAAGAGCATCAAGAGATGAACGGTTAGATCTTGAACCGTTTGGTTCATAGAGATCTAGACCATGGCTTGGGCTAGTTTAATTTGGGTTTTTGAACCGAATTGAATTGAACCTAATTGGCTTGAACCGGTTCACATGGGTGAACGTATGGTTCAAGGTTTAAAGGCATCTTGGGCGGTTTTTCTTCAAGTGGTCGCATGGCTTGATAACCTTCCATATTTGGAAGTGTAACGCCATCACTTGAATGAAAAAAAAAAACCTCAACGCAATTTGCCAATTACTCTCTTGTCTCCTTCATTCGACGAAGAGAGGGACTCTTGGACAAGGTAGCTCTCGGCCAAGCACATCTCATCATCAACACACGACAAGGAACTTTGGGGAGATCTCTTGCTAGCACAAGGAAGATCCTAAAGGGTAGCCATCTCTCATCTAGTGTGTGTTTTCTTTGGAGGAGTGCTTACTTGCCCTCTTGCTTCCAAGCCGACACCCTTTATCATGGCTATGGTAAAAGATCTCAAACTTGATCTTTGCAATACATATAAAGTTGATCATATATATGTGTTCATGCAAACGATTTTATTGAAACCCTAGAAGAGTACATTTTCCGCATGCTCTAGGGTTCGCCCCCCTCTAGAAAGGGGTTTTATCTGCCTGCGCTCCCCCTTGAAGGGGACTCTTCAGGTTCCGTATCTTCGAAGCTAAAACTTCGGAAGACTGGGAATGCATGGA
This sequence comes from Costus lasius, assembly GCA_027563935.2. Lineage (NCBI taxonomy): Eukaryota > Viridiplantae > Streptophyta > Magnoliopsida > Zingiberales > Costaceae > Costus > Costus lasius. Next base: position 86,108,682 of record CM050446.2, read on the forward strand.
AATTTCAGGATGGATTAAGGCCCAGGAAGAGCATGGCACAAAAGAAGGGATGTTATCCATCTGCTTCAGGTATTGTGTTACTGAGGTCTTTATGTCTACTTCTTATTCATGGGTACTGGGTATCGCATGAGGAGCTTACATATGTTTTTCATATGCAGGAGCTCAAAAGAAGTAGGACAATAAGGCTTGGTGGGATCGACTTTCGAGTCAGGGACGGAGCATTGGATGCTGCTGTTGATGTCATCTCACTGCCTTGGAGACTTTATCTAGAACTTTGCTGTTATGTACTAGCTTTTGTATTAGAACATTATGTCCATTATTTTCTAATGGATTTTCAGTTTGAAATAAATTGGTATTTCTTTAAATCTGGAATGTTCTATAGTAGTAGTACAATTGATAATAGCTTGTAGTTCTATGTGTAACACTGAATAGATCAAATCCAATGATTCAATCAATACCATCTCTTTGCATTGTCTCTTGGGCCATAAGACAAAAGCCACATCCAAAAGTCCATGGACTATTGGGATCATTATCCTTTAAGGGTTATGATATATGTGAGCCTTGTCTAATGGAGAAGATGACAGATGCTACCTTCATTTAGGAAGAAGAGAGAGGTTAGTTGCCTGTTGGATCTAGTGCACAGCAATGTGTGTAGACCCATGGAGACAAGCACTAAGTGGTATACTTCATTAAGTTGGGATATGACATATCCAACACGCAACTTTGGAGAAATCCAAGAAGTTAAGAAATGAAGTATAGAATCGAATTGGAGAATCTATTAAAACCCTTTGATTGGATCAAAGTAGGAAGTAAAGAATTTGATGACTATCTTGAGGAGTGTGGGGTTGTCTCACAGCTTACTTGGAACACCACAACTGTGTGGTGAAATTCAAAGAAAGAAAAGGGAACACATTGGAAGTGGTTCCACCTTTGAATAGTCATGCAAATTTACTTCCTTTAGAGGCCATGCAAGCAACTATTCTGACACTCCATAGTGTGTGTTTGTGGGGCACTAAGAGTGCTACTTCTATCCCGATGAGAACAAAAATATTTGTTGCTCAAACTGCTGTCCTTCTTGAGGAGATGTCCTTTTGAAAGAAGCTAGTGGGAGTAGATTTGATTAGGACAAGGTCCAAAAATCAACCACAATACAGTTAGACACAAATGGAGAGTGGAATCACACATGCAGGTTGAAGGTCAACCTGAGGTTCAAGTAACACAGGAACCACATAAGTCTGGATCGATTCGATATGCTAGGCATGACGAATTTTTCAAGGATGAACCTAAAGACTTATGAGGAAATGGAAGCGGTCAGTGGACTAGATTCCAAGAAATGGCTAAGCGCCATAAGAACCGTAATGGACTACATGTCTGCTAATCAAGTGTGGGACTTGATTGAGCCGCCAAAGGGGTAACACCCAGAGGCTATATATGGATCTTCTTAGAAGATAGACATGGAAAGTAACATTGTTACCTATAATGACAAGCTAGTGAATGAAATTTCAGATAAGTCCACTGGGTGGATAGTGATGAAATTTTTCACCGATAGCTTTGTTTGAGTCCATTAGGTATCTACTTGTTATAATTACATGTTCTGTTATAGCGTGTTGTTATGAAAATTGCTTTTCTTAATGGACGTCTGGAAGAGGATGTCTAGATGGAAATAGCCAAAATGTTTTCATACAATCGCCATAAAGATATGTATGGTATTATACAAGTATCCTGTGTTTACAAGAAGATCAGTGGAAGCATCATAATGTTTCTTGTTCTAGATGATTGATGATATTCTCCTCACATGGAATGACATCTCAGCTCCTCACATGGTGAAGAAAAGGCTTGAGATGTATTTCGAGAAGAATGATCTAGGGAATGATGCCTACATCCTAGGCATGAGGATCTATAGACGGAGATCTAAGAAAGTCATTGCCCTTTAGTCAATCTATGTTCATCCAAGAGTTTCTGGAGAGGTTTATATTGGATGATTCCAAATATTGATACCTTCCAGAAAAATATGGTCTAACTCTCACGAGGATGCTATGTCTTTTGACACAGCTGGAGAGTAATAACATGGGTCTAAAATCCTGTTACATTGGGTACAGGATAGATCATGTTTTGTGTATGGTACACAAGACCATTTGTGGCAAGTGCTTGGAGCATGTCCAGTAAGTTTCAATCAGATCCTAGTGTTCAAACACTGGATAGCTGTGAAAGCAATCCTTCGTACTTGGGAAGTATAAAGGATTGAATTTTAGTCTGTGATAGACAGGAAGAACTTTGTGTACTGGGTACACTGACACTTCGTTCCGGTCTAATGACTATCGATCACAGTCAGGATTTGCTTTTTGCCTTGATGTGGTGTTGTTGGCTGAAAGAGCTTTATGCAAACTGCAGTGGCAAATTCTACAATAAGGCTGAGTACATTGCAGCTTCTTGTGGCAGCCAAGGAAGCAGCTTCATTCATTTGAACTTGATTTAGTCCCTGATGCTTGATGGTCCAGTATAGTTCTTACTGGGGCCGTAAGAATGTGTAAAGGAACTTAGCACTCAAGTATGTACTGCAGCGATATCATCTGATCTTAGAGATCATGGATAAAGATGATGATTCAAACTAGTTAAAATAAACACAGATAGCAATCTGGAAAAACCCACTGACGTAGCCTCTGGCGCAGCGGAAGCTAAATAAGTCATACTAGAGACATAGGAACTGATTAAACATCAGTTGCCCTTGGTCTTAGTGCAAGTGGGAGATTGTTGGTGTATATGCCCTGCAGACCAATGTATGGACATGGTCAGGCATTGTTATGAAAGTACTTTGATAGAATTATTAAAGGCATGGTCGTTATTATGCAGACTTCTCTACCTGCGTAGATGTATTGAGTTGCATATATAATGTCCCAGGAGTTTGGATTGGATCCATTCTCACAAGCTATCCCCAGTCAAGGTACCTTAGCAGATATGGGACAGCTTTGGTACATGTGAGACTGGTGTATGGGCTGGTTAGGTGCGGGGCACAGTAACGCAGACATAGAGGTGCATTGGATGCACTGGAGTGATCCATCGTGAGGATTGATTTGTCTAGTCAACAAGTCAATCTCACATGCAAGAGGTTTGCATTGATCCTTAGACTTGAGGTATTCATGTCTAGATTTGATGATGGGTATGCTTTAATACAGTCTTACGTCTCTCCGTAATTGGGAGATCAAAACGACTGTCATTGGGCATGTCATAAATCATGTAGAGGCATGGATGACTAATAGTAGGATTTGCCCCTTCCATATTGGAAGCATGATATCCACCTCGGGGCGCCCCACTTTATTGGTGCATGACAGGAATGTGTGGCCACACTAGTTAAGTCATGACCAATGCATTGGATAATAAACTTGAGACTATTCCAATGGCAGGATATCAGTTTAGGCAAAGGGATCTATAATGCAATGGGAATCCTCGTTGCTCGTTAGGAGTTGTTGCCATAATGACTTAAGTCCTATGACATGGGTAGTAGTGATGTGTTGCTAGATACCCCTCACTACTTATGATGTTTACATCATTGCCATCGTCATATGGATCCTACGGGGTCACACGCAATAGACTCTTGACGTTGCTTTAATCAGAAGCCTTTGGATCAAGTTATTGGATAACTTGGATCCATTTGGAATATTTCATCAGCGCCAATGGGCCTGATGAGTTGGAAGAAAGTTATTGGAGCCAAACTTCATTTTTGGCAGGTTGACCCGAAATTGACCTTAATTGGTCACATTTGGATTAGGGTTGCATTGGATTGGATCCAATGGCTTAATCAACCCATGCCATGAAGTTTGGGCTAGCTCATTATCCAATGAGGCCCAATAATAAGTTGTCATGAAGAGGGAATTGGCTTAAAAGGGTATAATGGGGAGAAACCCAACCCCATTGGCGCCTAGGGGCATAATGGGGTGTGGGTGGCATAAGTTGCTTCCTTTGGAAGGAAGTGGCGCCTCCCCCTTCATCCCTTCATGGTATCTTGTCTCTATGGTAAGTATTGGGGCTGATATGGCTTGAGGACTCTTTTGGAAAGAGCTTGAGCGCATATGAGAAGTAGGGAGATGTTTATGGTAAAGTCTTGGAGACTTTCCTTATCTCATAAACCCTACATGCACTCAAACCCTTACCCTAGCCAAATACCTCTTGCATGTTGCGCCTAGCCCTTCTCCTTGGATGGAAAGAATGCCTCTAAGGCATGTCTTGGGCTGATATGGCTATTGGGCAAATAAGGATAGGTTGAATAAGGTTTATGGCAAAGTCTTGGAGACTTTCCTTACCACAAACCCCTCTCATCCTAGCCGCCCACTTGGCATGATCCTAGCCATTGCCCTAGCCGCCCCTTGTCCTATTAATAGGACCCTTGCCGCCCTCTCTTGTAGTTGTTGGTTCGATTCCTTGGAGGTGTGAACAAACATAGAGAGGTGTGAGCTAGGGCAAAGGGCGACAACATCAAGGTGGCACAACCTTCCTCCTCTTTGTAGCCGCAAGCCTTCTTCTCCTTCTTCTCCTCTTGGCGCAACTTGGAGAAGGGCTTGGTGGCGACATCTCTTGGAGAGAATTGGAAGCTTAAGGTGGCGACAACTTGAGGGCTTGGAGCTCTCCTTCTTCCATCAAAGGCGCAAGCAAGTTCTTCTTGTTCTTCTTCTCATCTTCTTGGCGCAAGGATTCTTTGAGCTTGGTGGCGTCTTATTGCCACAAGCCCTCATCGTCCCTTGGCCATAGGCGCACCTTGGAGGTGGCGCAAGCAAAGAAGAAGAAGGAAGTACTTGGCGCATCATCTTCCTCCTCATCTCTTCTTGGCGCTTCTATCTTGGAGGTGGCGCAAGTTTTGAAGAGAGTGATAAGGCTTGATTCTCTTCCCGAGGCTAGCACCAAGCGTGGAAGGGAGCAACGATCAAGGAGTCGACGCGTGGATACTTGTAGAGGACGAACACTTGGGCGTCTTCAACTTGGCACCTTCATCCTAACAAGCAATAAAGGTACTAACCCTAACACATCCTTGTGTTCTCTCCCTCGCATGGATCCTTGGGACCGGAATGTGTTTCGGGTGTAATGCTTCTTCCGCTGCGTCCTGGGACTGCAAAAATTTTAAATTACACCCGGCATTCCCTAACAAATGAGCCCTACTAAACATGCCGAGCTCAAGAGACAAATGGATGAGTCATTGGAAAAGGGACTCATACGTGAGAGTCTCAGCCCTTGTGTAGTTCCTGCACTGCTTACACCAAAAAGGATGGGTCATAGAGGATGTGCATAGATTGCAGAGCAATCAATAAGATCACTGTCAAATATAGATTTCCCATACCCCAACTTTATGATCTTTTGCACATGATTGTGGGCTCAGCTTGGTTTTCTAAGATTGATTTAAGAAGTGGATACCATCAAGTTAGAATTAGGGAAGAGGATGAATGGAAAACAGCCTTCAAGACTCAAGTGTTGGGGTATGCCCTTAAGGCTAATGTTTGAGGCCTTGGGATTGTATCAATATCATGTATAAACTCTTATGTTTATAAAGGCAATGGTTGTTATTCAGTTTGTTACATTGTCTGCTGCAATAAGTGTACTTCTGAATGATGTCTCAATGCTGTTCAGCTAGGCTGACATGCTCTATGTCCTTAGTCAAGATATCTTGGTGAACATGAGACAGCCTTGATATGATTGAGACTAATATGTGTTCTAATCTTATAGGATGCTTCGAGCATGGAATAAGATGTAGACTCATGGGTACATTGGATGTACTGGACAGACCCTACTAGGATATTCAATTGCTTGTCACAATGTGAATAATCCTTGAATGCAACAAGTGGCACATATCCTCTGACTTGAGATCACTTGTGTTTCTAAATGATGATTGTCATTGTTTTGAGGTAGTTCAATATCATTTGAAACATAATGGTTATAGACTATCTTGGATAATGATCATGAGTCAGCTTAGGGCACTAGTGATAGATATAGGATTGCCGTCTCCTTGTTTAAGGAGTGTGATGTTCTACTGGGGGCCCCCCTGGATGAGATGATTGAGAAAGTGTATGGCCATACCCAGGTGACTATGTTCATCTGATCTAATCATGCTCATCATATTGGAGTTACAGGCTTGACTCGCTTGTCCAATAAGAACATCCAGTGGCAAAGGAAATTTGTATGCCTCGTGAAGTGGATTCACACTTGTGCTGTGGTTTGGGTGTAGTCTTGGAAGACTCTTTCCTTTATATCGGGAGATAGTGATGTGTTGCTAGATACCCCTCACTGATCGTGATAACGTAAGTTATCATTACCGACATTTAAAGGAAACCCTTAGGGTCGCACAATTTGATGATATGGCTTACTCATGTCAGATCGTGTGGACTGAATTGTTATGGTTCAGTTTAAAGGGATTTAAACTCTGATTGTAAGTGAGATCTGGCCTGATCATGTTTGATTGATTAGGGCTTGAAATCGGTAAGCTTCGATCGAGAGATTGGATGCTAGATCGGTGAGATCAGGGGCATCAAGAGATGAACGGTCAGATCTGGAACCTTAGGGTTTAATTTGATCTGGACTCAAGGCTTGGCTTGATTGGTTTTGAACCAAACCAATATGAACCGGCTCATATGTGAGCGCATGGTTCAAAGGGGAGATGCATATGCGTTCGGTTCACTTGGGTGAACGCATCAACGCATGAAGTGAAGGCTTACTATTTTTGGAAGTGGCGGTTTCCAAAATAGCTTCTCAACGCCTCACGTTCACCACTCCTCACGTTTTGTCGCTCCTTCCTTTTGACGGATATTCACTCTCGTGTGATAGAGGTGTTGACGACAAGGAGCTCTCGGCCAAGAAAAAAACATCTCCTCCCTTCCATTCGACAAGGAGACTTGAAGATCTTTGCTAGCACAAGGATCAACAAGGAGGCACCATCTATCTTCTTGTGTGCGGTACCTTCGGAGGAAAGCTTCTTGCGATCTTCTTCCAAAGCTCCATCAAAGCGATGGCCATGGTATGAATCTCTTCTGATCTATACTAGTTCATGAAAGTTGATCATATGACAAGTTAAAAGATCTATAGAAACCCTTGCTTCCGCTTGTTTTATGTTATGCGCCTATCTAGGGTTTCGCTCCCCCTTGAAGGGGACTCTGCAATTGGTATCAGAGCATGTGTTTATTGCTTGTTCATATGATTGCTTGATCTTCATGTTTGATCCATGAATGCGCTTATGCATAGATCTAGAGTTAACATGCGAAAATACATGCTTGTATGTTTTTACTCATGTTGGCGCATGTTTTATGTTGTCGCTTGTAAATGTTGTTTTTACCAAAACATTATATCTTGCGCGCATCACCATTAGATCTAAGTGACGCCTACTATAAACCCTTAGACGGGTTAGTAGGGTTGAAGTCATCCTCTAGAAAAGATCCAAATCGTCTGATCAGACCATCTGACAGCCTAGATGGGTTGACCAGATAGCACCTATGCGCAAGCACGAGGTGGCTATAGGTCGACTGCATCAAGGGCGTGTAGCGAGGTCTGGTTGAGACAACCATTGAACGCACATGAGTTAGGCCCGGGGTCACACCCGCTTGCCAGAACTCATGAAGGCTGTTCAGCCCTTGGCGCATGCATGGTTGACCATTAGGTCAACTCAAGTCAGTTAGGACTTGGTGCATGCAAGGGCAGTGGATCTGACTAGATATGATGAGTGGATCCCTATTAATGGACCGTTGTAAGGTAGTAGGGCTCATAAGACAAATAAAATTGATTCCAAAGGGATTTTGAAAAATTTTATTTTGTTAATGGATCACATGTTGATTGGATACCATGTGCTTGTTTATTTCATCTTATGTGGGTTGCCCTTTTTAATGTGTGCTGTGCTGGGGCCTGCGTGCCTGGATTAAAATTGTAAATTAATATTATTGTGATCTGCGTATCACATTTTAATTAATTTATTGTGTAATTGACCTGTGTGTCAATCTTGTCTAGATAGATTAAATTGTAATTTTAATCAGACAAGAGCACAGAGCACACATGGAATTGGCGCATGCAGCAGTGGCTTGACCAGGTGGGAGGTCTAGGGTTCGACCCTAGGACAGGCGCATTTACCTGGTGGGCGCACCTGAGCTGCAGTGGGCGCTTGGGCCCTGGGTTGGGCCAGATGAGATGCAAAAGACCCATGAAGAAAGATCAAGTGAAGACTTAAGTGAATATTAAGGTCTTACTTAGGGTTAATGGGCTTTTACCACATAAGATCAGCATGCTTTCTACTTATCGTTTTTATAATTAGAAGTGCATGATTTGTTTATCTTCTGCTATCACCATAGGGTTTGCATGATAGTTAAGAAGATAAAAGACCGTTAAAATCCAACGCTAAAATATCAAGCTTGATAGCCTTCTGACGCGAAACCTCACTGTTCTGACTATCGTTGGAGCCGTGTTGTACCCACTCAGTGGGCACGTCCATCTATCTTCAGACGGTGTGTGATTTCACCTGCGTGTTACAGAGAAGGGATTTATCGCTTCTCGTTGCTCAGCATAGCACGTGGTGGTCCAGGGAGTAGGTCAGGTCAGCTTGACCATGTGGGCTACATATGGGGCATATGTTAGCTATATGGAGGCAGCCATCTGTGGGATCAGAGACTGTGTTGTACCAACTCAGTTGGCACAGTCGGCTGGATTGCCCAGATGAAGGGGAATCGCACGGGTTGGCGATTGGCAAGGACTGCCTACCAGAAATTAGTGCTTGTACTCTCTGTGCATCTTATCTCGCCTGAGCGGGACGCGGAGACCAAGTATGAAATCTGGATCCCATCTCACTAAAAGAGTGATAACTCTTTCGGACTGTTTTAATGGATTTTTCAGTCAGATAAAATAGTGAGAAAAGAATCTTTCTTAAGTCCTGGATTGATTCTAAACATTGATACTGACCTTGCTGTTCTTGCATTGTTGTAGATTCCTGCAGCAACGAACACCATGAGCTTCAATGTGCGATCCCTACTGGAAAGGGAGAAGTTTGCTGGGCCAAACTTCTCAGACTGGTACGGACACCTTAAGATTGTTCTTAAGGCAGAGAGGAAACTGTATGTCCTCGAGACGGCTGTGCCGCCTCAACCCGCTCCGAACGCCGCAAGGGCGGTTCGGGATGCCTATGAAAAGCATGTCAATGATAGCATTGATGTCGCTTGCCTGATGCTAGCGTCTATGACGCCACAGCTGCAGCGTCAGCATGAGGATATGTCTGCTATGGAAATGATAGCAAACCTCAAGATGCTATATGCTGCACAGGCGAGGACTGAACGCTATAATTTGACCAAGCTTTTCTTTCAGAGCAAACTGGCTGAAGGGAGTCCAGTGGGAGCTCATGTGCTCAAGATGATTGGGCACAAAGAGGCTCTAGAGAAACTGGGGCATACCATCAATCAGGAGCTTGCTGTAGACATTATTCTGCAGTCCCTCCCGGCCTCTTTCGATCCGTTCATTATTAATTTTAATATGAACAAGATCGACTGTACTCCGGCAGAGTTGCTGAATATGCTCTTGACTACAGAGGAAACTCTAAAGGGCAAGCCTTCAACCTCTGTCTTGATGTTCCCTTCCAGGAACAAGAAGAAGGGGAAGAAGGGCAAAGCCCCTGTCAAGAACTACAACAAGGCTCTGAAACAGAAGGTTAAGCGGTCGAAGGAATACAGATGTTTCCACTGTGGCCAGCTGGGTCACTGGAAAAAGGACTGTAAAGCGCTCCAAGGAGACAAGAAGGGAAGCATCGCTTCTGGCTCAGGTATTTTTGTGACTGAGGTCATGTTTTCTTCTTCTATTTCATGGGTGTTGGACACTGCATGTGGAGTTCACATTTGTTCAAATGTACAGGAACTCAAGAGAAGAAGACAGGTGGGACAGCATGAGGTGGTCCTACGAGTTGGGAACGGGGCACGAGTTGCTGCTGTTGCTGTAGGGGTTTATTACATCTCATTACCATCTGGACTTGTATTAGAACTGGACAATTGTTATTTTGTTCCGAGTATTACGAAAAATATTATCTCTATTCCTGCTCTTGTCAGGAAAGGTTTTTCCTTTGAATGCAATATTTCAAAGTGTGTTCTTTCTTTAGATAATATTGTTTATGCTTCTGGATCAATTAACAATGGGTTATTCATGTTGGACATGGAATGTTCTATACAAAATATTGATAATAAGAAAGCCAAGTATGCTGATGACAGCACCTTGTTATGGCATAGTCGTTTAGGCCATATTAACAAGAAACGCATTAAGCGGTTGCATGATCATGGACTGCTGGGATCATTCTCCTATGAGGAGATTGATACATGCAAAGCTTGTTTATTGGGTAAAATGACGAAGTCTCCTTTTCTTCACAAAGGTCAAAGGGCTTCAGGTTTACTTGACCTTATACACAGTGATGTGTGTGGGCCATTTAGTAAACATGCCAGAGGTGGCTATTCGTACTTCATTACCTTTACTGATGATTTCAGTAGATATGGGTATGTCTATCTAATGAGACATAAGAGTGAATCTTTTGACAAGTTCAAAGAGTTCAAAAATGAAGTACAAAATCAGCTAGGCCAAAATATCAAGGCACTTCGTTCTGATCGAGGTGGTGAATACCTAAGTCGAGAGTTCACTGACTATCTAAAGGAGTGTGGGATTATCTCACAGCTCACTCCGCCAGGAACACCGCAGTGGAATGGTGTGTCCGAGAGGAGGAACAGAACATTACTTGATATGGTTCGTTCTATGATGAGTCAGGCTACTCTACCTTACTCCTTTTGGGGATTTGCACTGGAGACAGCTGCAAAGGTACTAAACCGAGTGCCATCCAAGGCAATTTCTAAGACTCCATATGAGTTATGGTATGGGAAACAGCCTAGCTTGACATTTATCAAGATCTGGGGTTGCGAGGCTTATGTCAAAAAGCTCGCCTCTGGGAAACTAGAGAGCAGATCTGAGAAATGCATCTTTGTCGGTTACCCTAAGGAAACTAAGGGTTATTATTTCTACGATCCCAAAGAGAACAAGGTATTTGTTGCTCGGACGGCCATTTTTCTTGAGAAGGAGTTTCTTCTGCAAGAGGCCAATGGGAGAGAAATAAAACTGGATGAGAATCCAGAAGAAGGACAAAGTAGTCAAGCACAGTTGGATGAGCCTGAGCCAGTAGAACAGGTTATTGAACAACCTGAGGCTCAGATATCACGGGAACCGCGAAGATCGGGAAGGATCCGTCGACAGCCTGAGCGCTATGACGGAGTCTACATCATTGATCATGATGAACCCCTTACTTATGCGGATGCGGTCAGTGGACCGGAGTCAGCTAGATGGCTTGAAGCTATGCGAGCCGAGATGGACTCCATGTCAGATAACCAAGTCTGAGATTTGGTTGATCCGCCTCAGGGAGTAATCCCTATAGGATGTAAATGGATCTTCAAGAAGAAGATTGACATGGATGGTAACGTGGTTACCTATAAAGGCAGGCTAGTTGCGAAAGGTTTCAAACAAATCTACGGGATAGATTATGATGAAACTTTCTCTCCTGTAGCTATGTTCAAGTCTATTCGGATTATACTTGCGATAGCGGCATATTATGATTATGAGATCTGGCAGATGGATGTGAAGACTGCTTTCCTTAATGGAAAACTGGATGAGGATGTGTATATGACACAACCTGAAGGTTTCACTAATCCATCAGATCGTCATAAAATATGCAAGTTAAAGAAGTCCATTTATGGACTTAAGTGTAGGGTCCCCTTCAAGGGGGAGCGCAAACCTGATGCAATCCCTTTCAAGAGGGGGGCGAAAACACTAAGGGGTGGCGCATAAAATTGCAAGCGGAAGCATGTGTTTTCAACGATCTTAGCATGAGCATATGATCAACTTGAATGAGTTTAGATCTATACCATCGCCATAGAGTTGGAGGTCGGCTTGGAAGAAGAGATCGAATAGGGGTCTCCTCCACAAGATGCGCACACAAGATGAGAAGTGGCCTTTCTTCTTGTTGCTCCTTGTGCTAGCAAGGACTTCAAGTGCACTTGTCGCATGAAGGAGATGAAGGATGAACTTGGCGTGGATGAACTCTTCCTTGTCCTCGTCCAAACTCACCACACCGAAAGCAAGCAGCCATCGTTGAGAAGAGACAAGCGTTTTTTTTCATCCAAGTGAGGCGTTGAAGAACCATTTCCGAAACCTCCATTCCCAAAAAATGGTAAGTCATCACTTCAAACGTTCATGTCTAATGAACCAAAACAAAACGCCAATTCGATTGAACCATGCGTTCACATATGTGAACCGGTTCAATTGAATTCGGTCCAATTGAATTCGGTTTAAAGACTAAATTGAACCAAGCCAAGCAATGGTCTAAATCTCATCTGAACCATGAAGGTTCGAGATCTAACCGTACATCCCTTGATGCCTTTGATCTCACCGATCTAGCATCACTACTCTCGATCGAAGCTTACCGATCTCAAGCCCTAATCAATCAAACATGATCAGGCTAGATCTCACTTACAATCAGAGTTTAAACTCCTTTAAACTGAACCAAAACAATTCAGTCCACACGATCTGACTCAAGAAAGCCATATCATCAATTTGTGCGACCCTGAGGGTTTCCTTTAAATGTCGGTAACGATAACTTACGTTATCATGATCAGTGAGGGGTATCTAGCAACACATCACTGTCTCCCGATATAAAGGAAATAGTCTTCCAAGACTACACCCAAACCATGGCACAAGTGTGAATCAAACTCACAAGGCATGCATGTTTCCTTTGCCACTGGATGTTCTTATTGGACAAGCATGTCAAGCCTGTAACTCCAATACGATGAGCATGATTAGATCAGATGAACATAGTCATCTGGGTATGGCCATACACTTTCTCAATCATCTCATATAAGGGGGGGGGCCCCTTTAGAACATCACACTCCTTAAACAAGGAGACGGCAATCCTTTATCTATCACTAGTGCCCTAACCTGACTCAAGCTCACCATCCAAGATAGTCTATAATCATTATGTTTCAAATGATATTGAACTACCTCAAAACAATGACAATCATCATTTAGAAACACAAGTGATCTCAAGTCAAAGGAAATGTGCCACTTGCTGCTATCAAGGATTATTCACATTGTGACAAACAATTGAATATCCTAAAAGGGTCTGTCCAGTACATCCAATGTACCCATGAGTCTACATCTTATTCCATGCTCGAAGCATCCTATAAGATTAGAACACATATTAGTCTTAACCATATCAAGGCTGTCTCATGTTCACCAAGATATTTCGACTAAGGACTTATAGCCTGTCAGCCTAGCTGAACAGCTTTGAGACATTATTCAGAAGTACACTTATTACAGCAGACAAGGTAACAACCTGAATAATAACCATGCCTTTTATAAACATAAGAGTTTATTACATGATACTTTTACAATCCCAAGGCCTCAAACATTAGCCTTAAGGGCATACCCCAACAATCTCCCACTTGCACTTAATCTAATGGTTGAGAAATCTCAAACCCATATTATTACAGTGCTTCTCATGCTTCTGCTGCGCCAAAGGCTTGGTAAGCGGGTCTGCCAGATTGTCATCTGTATGAACCTTGCAAATCTTGATCTCGCCTCGATCAATGATCTCCCGGATCAAGTGAAACCGTCTCTGTATGTGCTTGGACTTCTGGTGCGACTGTGGTTCCTTTGCTTGTGCAATTGCTCCAGTGTTATCACAGAAGATAACCAAAGGATCTGCACTCGAAGGAACGACACCAAGTTCTCTCACGAACTTACGAATCCACACTACCTCCTTGGATGCTTCCGAGGCTGCAACATACTCGGCTTCTGTTGTGGAATCAGCAACAGTTGACTGTTTGAAACTCTTCCACACCACTGCTCCACCATTCAAGCTAAAAACATAGCCTGATTGCGATCGGAAATCATCCTGGTCCGACTGGAACGAAGCGTCAGTATATCCTTCAATACTGAGTTCTTCCTGACCACCATATATCAAGAACATATCTTTGGTCCTCCGCAGATATTTTATAATGTTCTTGACTGCAATCCAGTGCGCCAAACCTGGATTACTTTGGAATCGACTGGTCACGCTTAACCCGTAAGCGACGTCTGGGCGAGTACACAACATCGCATACATAATGGACCCAATAGCCGAAGCATAAGGCGTATTGTCCATTTCATCTTTCTCAGTCCGTGTTTGTGGACACTGACTCTTCGAAAGATTCAGACCATGTCTGACTGGAAGATATCCACGTTTAGAATTCTCTAAATGGAATCTCTCCAGGACTTTATCGATGTAAGTACTCTGGCACAGCCCGAGAAGCCTCTTGGATCTATCCCGGTAGATCTTCACACCTAACACATAGGCTGCTTCTCCTAAATCTTTCATCTGGAAACATTTTCCTAACCATGCTTTAACAGCATGCAGTTCAGGAATATCATTTCCAATGATTAAGATATCATCGACGTAGAGGATTAGGAATGTAATTACGCTCCCACTAAACCTCTTATAAACACACGGGTCATCTTCGTTCTTGATGAAACCAAACTCAGAGATTGATTCATCAAAACGAATGTTCCAGCTTCTAATCACGCTCCCACTAAACCTCTTATATACACACGGGTCATCCTCGTTCTTGATGAAACCAAACTCAGAGATTGATTCATCAAAACGAATATTCCAGCTTCTAGATGCTTGCTTAAGTCCATAAATGGACTTCTTTAACTTGCATATTTTATGACGATCTGATGGATTAGTGAAACCTTCAGGTTGTGTCATATACACATCCTCATCCAGATTTCCATTAAGGAAAGCTGTTTTCACATCCATCTGCCAGATCTCATAATCGTAATATGCTGCTATCGCGAAAAGAATCCGAATAGACTTAAACATGGCTACAGGAGAGAAAGTTTCATCATAATCTATCCCGTAGATTTGTTTGAAACCTTTCGCAACTAGCCTGCCTTTATAGGTAACCACGTTACCATCCATGTCAATCTTCTTCTTGAAGATCCATTTACATCCTATAGGGATTACTCCCGGAGGCGGATCAACCAAATCCCAGACTTGGTTATCTGACATGGAGTCCATCTCGGCTCGCATAGCTTCAAGCCATCTAGCTGACTCCGGTCCACTGACCGCATCCGCATAAGTGAGGGGTTCATCATTATCAATGATGTAGACTCCGTCATAACGCTCAGGCTGTCGACGGATCCTTCACGATCTACGCGGTTCCCGTGATGTCTGAGCCTCAGGTTGTTCAGTAACCTGATCTACCGGCTCAGGCACATCCAACTGTGCTTGACTACTTTGTCCATTCTCTGGATTCTCATCCAGCTTTATTTCTCTCCCACTGGCTTCTTGCAGAAGAAACTCCTTCTCAAGAAATATTGCCGTCCGAGCAACAAATACTTTGTTCTCTTTGGGATCGTAGAAATAATAACCCTTAGTTTCCTTAGGGTAACCGACAAAGATGCATTTCTCAGATCTGCTCTCCAGTTTCCCGGACGCGAGCTTTTTGACATAAGCCTCGCAACCCCAGATCCTGATAAATGTCAAGCTCGGCTGTTTCCCATACCATAACTCGTATGGAGTCTTAGAAACTGCCTTGGATGGCACTCGGTTTAGTACCTTTGCAGCTGTTTCCAGTGCAAATCCCCAAAAGGAGTAAGGTAGAGTAGCCTGACTCATCATAGAACGAACCATATCAAGTAACGTTCTATTTCTCCTCTCGGACACACCATTCCATTGCGGTGTTCCTGGTGGAGTGAGCTGTGAGATAATCCCACACTCCTTTAGATAGTCAGTAAACGCATGACTCAGGTATTCTCCACCTCGATCAGAACGAAGTGCCTTGATATTTCGGCCTAGCTGATTTTGTACTTCATTTTTGAACTCTTTGAACTTGTCAAAAGATTCACTCTTATGTCTCATAAGATAGACATACCCATATCTACTGAAATCATCAGTAAAGGTAATGAAGTACTGATAGCCACCTCTGGCATGTTTACTAAACGGCCCACACACATCACTATGTATAAGGTCAAGTAAACCTGAAGCCCTTTGACCTTTGTGAGAAAAAGGAGACTTCGTCATTTTACCCATTAAACAAGCTTTGCATGTATCAATCTCCTCATAGGAGAATGATCCCAGCAGTCCATGATCATGCAACCGCTTAATGCGCTTCTTGTTAACATGGCCTAAACGACTATGCCATAGCAAGGTGCTGTCATCAGCATACTTGGCTTTCTTATTATCAATGTTTTGTATAGAATATTCCATGTCCAACATGAATAACCCATTGTTAATTGAACCAGTAGCATAAACAATATTATCAAGAGTAAGATAACACTTTGAAATCTTGCATTCAAAGGAAAACCCTTTCCTGACAAGAGCAGGAATAGAGATAATATTTTTGGTAATACTGGGTACAAAATAACAATTGTTTAATTCTAATACAATGCCAGATGGTAATGAGATGAAATAGTCTCCTACAGCAACAGCAGCAACCCGTGCCCCGTTTCCAACGCGTAGGTCCACCTCATGCTGTCCCACCTGTCTTCTTCTCTTGAGTTCCTGTACATTTGAACAAATGTGAACTCCACATGCAGTGTCCAACACCCATGAAACAGAAGAAGATGATATCATGACCTCAGTCACAAATATACCTGAGCCAGAAGCAATGCTTCCCCTCTTGTCTCCTTGGAGCGCTTTACAGTCCTTTTTCCAGTGACCCAGCTGGCCACAGTGGAAACACCTGTTGTCCTTCGACCGCTTCACCTTTTGTTTCAGCGCCTTACTGTAGTTCTTGACAGGGGCTTTGCCCTTCTTCCCCTTCTTCTTGTTCCTTGAAGGAATCATTAAGACAGAGGTTGAAGGCTTTCCCTTCAGAGTTTCCTCAGTAGTCAAGAGCATATTCAGCAGCTCTGCCGGAGTACAATCGATTTTGTTCATATTAAAGTTAATAATGAACGCATCGAAAGAAGGCGGGAGAGACTGCAGAATAATATCTACAGCAAGCTCCTGGTTGATGGTATGCCCCAGTTTCTCCAGAGCCTCCTTGTGCCCAATCATCTTGAGCACGTGAGCTCCCACTGGGCTCCCTTTAGCCAGTTTGCTCTGAAAGAAAAGCTTTGTCAGATTATAGCGTTCTGTCCTCGCCTGTGCAGCATACAGCATCTTGAAGTTCGCTATAATCTCTATAGCCGACATATCCTCATGCTGACGCTGCAGCGGTGGCGTCATAGACGCTAGCATCAGGCAAGCGACATCAATGCTATCATTGACGTGCTTTTCATAGGCATCACGAACCGCCCTTGCGGCGTTCGCAGTGGGTTGAGGCGGCACAGCCGTCTCGAGGACATACAGTTTCCTCTTTGCCTTAAGAACGATCTTAAGGTGTCCGAACCAGTCTGAGAAGTTTGGCCCAGCAAACTTCTCCCTTTCCAGTAGGGATCGCACATTGAAGCTCATGGTGTTCGTTGCTGCAGGAATCTACAACAATGCAAGAACAGCAAGGTCAGTATCAATGTTCAGAATCAATCCAGGACTTAAGAAAGATTCTTTTTCTCACTATTTTATCTGGCTGAAAAATCCAGCAAAACAGCCCGAAAGAGTAACACTCTTTTAGTGAGATGGGATCCAGATTTCATACTTGGTCTCCGCGTCCCGTTCTAACGAGATAAGATGCACAGAGAGTACAAGCACTAATCTCTGGTAGGCTATCCCAGCCAATCGCCAACCCGTGCGATTCCCCTTCACCTGGGCAATCCAGCAGACTGTGCCAACTGAGTTGGTACAACACAGTCTCTGATCCCACAGATGGCTGCCTCCATGTGCTCCCATATGCGCCACATATGTAGCTTACATGGTCAAGCTGACCCGACCTACTCCCTGGACCACCACGTGCTATGCTGAGCAACGAGAAGCGATAAATCCCTTCTCTGTAACACGCAGGTGTAATCCAGCACCGTCTGAAGATAGATGGACGTGCCCACTGAGTGGGTACAACACGGCTCCAACGATAGTCAGAACAGTGAGGTTTCGCGTCAGAAGGCTTACGAGCTTGATATTTTAGCGTTTGGATTTTAACGGTCTTTTATCTTCTTCACTATCATGCAATTCCTATGGTGATAGCAGAAGATAAATAAATCATGCTGTTCTACTTATTTAAACAATAAAAGAAAGCATGCATCTTATGTGGTAAAAGCCCATAGCCTAAGTAAGACCTTAATTTATCTTAAGTCTTCACTTGCTTTTCTTTATGGGTTTTTAGCTGCTCATCTGGCCCAACCCAGGGCCCCAGCGCTCAATGCAGCTCAGGTGCGCCCACCAGCTGTATGCGCCTCTGCGATGTGTGCTTTTGTGCTCTTGTCTAATCAAAATACATTTTGATCTATCTAGACAAGCTTGACTCGCAGGTCAAATATACAATAAATTAATGAACAATGTGATTCACAGATCACAATAAAATTAATTTACAAGTTAAATCCAGGCTCGCAGGCCCCAGCACAGCACACATTTAACATGGGCAGCCCACATAAGAATAAACAAACAAGCATAGGCATCAAACAACATGTGATCCAATTAAAAGAAAATAAATTTTGAAAACCCCATTGGCATCAATTTTAATTTTCTTATGAGTCCTACAACCTTACAATGGTCCATTGATAGGGATCCACTCATCCATCTAGTCAGATCCTCTGCCCCTTGCATGCACCAAGTCCTAACTGACTCGAGTTGACCTAATGGTCAACCATGCATGCGTCAAGGGCTGAACAACCCTCATGAGTTCTGGCAAGCGGGTGTGACCCCGGGCCTAACTCATGTGTGTTCAATGGTCGTCTCAACCAGACCTCGCTACACGCCCTTGATGCAGTCAACCTATAGCCACCTCTTGCTTGCGCACAGGTGCTATCTGGTCAACCCATCTAGGCTGTCAGATGGTCTGATCAGACTTGGATCTATTCTAGATGATGCTTTCAACCCCATCAACCCATCTAAGGGATTATAGTAGGCGCATTAGATCTAATGGGCGCGCAAGGTAAGTTTTTCCTTTTGAAAACATTAACAAGCGCTAACCAAAAACATTATACATGCGCAAATCAAGATAAACTTACATCTAAGAGCTTAAACTAGCATGTAGTTTATTTAGGCATGTACATAGATCTATACTTTGCAAGCGCAAACAAGGATCACTCAAAGCAACCATATGATTCATGCATAAACCATAAGCTCTGATACCATTTGAAAGTCCCCTTCAAGGGGGAGCGCAAAGGGGATGAAACCCTAACGAAGGGGGCGCATGAAATTTTATAGGGTTTCATGTAGATCGTTTGCATGAATACTTATATGATCAACTTTTAAGGATGAGAAGTATTTCATACCGAAGCCATGTGTTGGATGGCGTCTTGGAAGAGAGAGAGCAAAAGAGATCTCCTCCAAAGAAGACACACACCAAATGATGAAGGCTTCCTTCTTGCGCACCTCTTGTGCTAGCAAAAGTGCCAAGATGTTCTTGTTCGAATGGTAGGGATGATGAGATGATGCTTGGCCGAGAGTTCTCCCCTTGTCGTCAACACCTTCACCACACGAATATCGCAAGCCACGTCAAAGACAAGAGATCAAAAACATTTAGGCGATATCAAGAGTGGCGTTACATGACTTCCCAAAACGGAAAGTCATGAAGCCATTCGCCAACGCCAAAACGCTTTCCTTCATGAACCATGCGTTCACATAGTGAACCGGTTCATTCTTTGGTTCAATTCGATTTGGTTCAAAGACCAAAATCAAACCAAGCCAAGCCAAGACATGGTCTAGACCTTCTATGAACCAAATGGCTCATGATCTAACCGTTCATCTCCTGATGCTCTTGATCTCACCGATCTAGCATCCATTCTCTCGATCAAAGCTTACCGATCTCAAGCCCTAATCAATCAAACATGATCAGACCAGATCTCACTTATAATCAGAGATTAAATCCCTTCAAACTGAATCCAAACAATTCAGTCCACACGATCTGACTTAAAGAAGCCATATCATCAAATTGTGCGACCCTAAGGGTTTCCTTTAAATGTCGGTAACGATAACTTGCGTTATCACGATCAGTGAGGGGTATCTAGCAACACATCACTGTCTCCCGATATAAAGGAAAGAGTCTTCCAAGACTACTCCCAAACCATAGCACAAGGGTGAATGCACTTCACTAGGCATACATATATCCTTTGCCACTAGATGTTCTTATTGGACAAGCGTGTCAAGCCTGTGACTCCAATATGATGAGCATGATTAGATCAGATGAACATAGTCATCTGGGTATGGCCATACACTTTCTCAATCATCTCATATAGGGGGGGCCCCTTTTAGAACATCACACTCCTTAAACAAGGAGACGGCAATCCTTTATTTATCACTAGTGCCCTAACCTGACTCATGATCATTATCCAAGATAGTCTATGATCATTATGTTTCAAATGATATTGAACTACCTCAAAACAATGACAATCATCATTTAGAAACACAAGTGATCTCAAGTCAGAGGACATGTGCCACTTGTAGCAAAAGGATTATTCACATTGTGACAAGCAATTGAATATCCTAATAGGGTCTGTCCAGTACATCTAATGTACCCATGAGTCTACATCTTATTCCATGCTCGAAGCATCCTATAAGATCAGAACACATATTAGTCTCAATCATATCAAGGCTGTCTCATGTTCACCAAGATATCTCGACTAAGGACTTTATAGCATGTCAGCCTAGCTGAACAGCTTTGAGACATTATTCAGTAGTACACTTATTACAGCAGACAAGGTAACAACCTGAATAATAACCATGCCTTTAACAACCTGAATCATATCAAGGCTGTCTCATATTCAGTAGTACACTTAATTATTGTGATCTGCGTATCACATTGTATTTAATTTATAAAGTGTAATTGACCTGCGTGTCAATCTTGTCTAGATAGATTAATTTGTAAGTTAATCAGACAAGAGCTCAAAGCACACATGGCAGAGGCGCATGCAGCAGTGGCTAGACTAGGTGGGAGGTCCAGGGTTCGACTCTGGCACCAGGCGCATTTACCTGGTGGGCGCACCTCAGCTGCAAATGGCGCTTGGGCCCTGGTTTGGGCCAGATGAGCAGCGAAAAGACCCATGAAGAAAAGCAAGTGAAGACTTAAGTTGATTAAGGTCTTACTTAGGCTATGGGCTTTTACCACATAAGATCCATGCTTTCTTTTATTGTGTAAATAAGTAGAACAGCATGATTTATTTATCTTCTGCTATCACCATAGGAATTGCATGATAGTGAAGAAGATAAAAGACCGTTAAAATCCAACGCTAAAATATCAAGCTCGTATGCCTTCTGACGCGAAACCTCACTGTTCTGATTATCGTTGGAGCCGTGTTGTACCCACTCAGTGGGCACGTCCATCTATCTTCAGACGGTGTGGGATTACACCTGCGTGTTACAGAGAAGGGATTTATCGCTTCTCGTTGCTCAGCATAGCACGTGGTGGTCCAGGGAGTAGGTCGGGTTAGCTTGACCATGTAGACTACATATGTGGCGCATATGGTAGCGCATGGAGGCAGCCATCTGTGGGGTCAGAGACTGTGTTGTACCAACTCAGTTGGCACAGTCTGCTGGATTGCCCAGATGAAGGGGAATCGCACGGGTTGGCGATTGGCTGGGACAGCCTACCAGAGACTAGTGCTTGTACTCTCTGTGCATCTTATCTCGCCTGAGCGGGACGCGGAGACCAAGTATGAAATCTGGATCCCATCTCACTAAAAGAGTTCTACTCTTTCGGGCTGTTTTGCTGGATTTTTGGGCCTGATAAAATAGTGAGAAAAAGAATCATTCTTAAGTCCTGATTGATTCTTAACATTGATACTGACCTTGCTGTTCTTGCATTGTTGTAGATTCCTGCAGCAACGAACACCATGAACTTCAATGTGCGATCCCTACTGGAAAGGGAGAAGTTTGCTGGGCCAAACTTCTCAGACTGGTTCGGACACCTTAAGATTGTTCTGAAGGCAGAGAGGAAACTGTATGTCCTCGAGACGGCTATACCGCCTCAGCCCGCTCCGAACGCCGCAAGGGCGGTTCGGGAAGCTTATGAAAAGCACGTCAATGATAGCATTGATGTCGCTTGCCTGATGCTAGCGTCTATGACGCCACCGCTGCAGCGTCAGCATGAGGATATGTCGGCTATAGAGATTATAGCGAACCTCAAGATGCTGTATGCTGCACAGGCGAGGACGGAACGCTATAATCTGACAAAGCTGTTCTTTCAGAGCAAACTGGCTGAAGGGAGCCCAGTGGGAGCTCACGTGCTCAAGATGATTGGGCACAAGGAGGCTCTAGAGAAACTGGGGCATACCATCAACCAGGAGCTTGCTGTAGACATTATTCTGCAGTCTCTCCCGCCCTCTTTCGATGCGTTCATCATTAACTTTAATGTGAACAAAATCGATTGTACTCCGGCAGAGCTGCTGAATATGCTCTTGACTACTGAGGAGACTCTGAAGGGAAAGCCTTCGACCTCTGTCTTAATGGTTCCTTCTAGGAACAAGAAGAA
Source organism: Costus lasius (assembly GCA_027563935.2). NCBI lineage: Eukaryota > Viridiplantae > Streptophyta > Magnoliopsida > Zingiberales > Costaceae > Costus > Costus lasius. Next base: position 86,131,256 of record CM050446.2, read on the forward strand.
GGGGAAGAAGGGCAAGGCCCCTATCAAGAATTACAGTAAGGCTCTGAAACAAAAGGTGAAGCGGTCAAAGGAATACAGATGTTTCCACTGTGGCCAGCTGGGTCACAGGAAAAAGGACTGTAAAGCGCTCCAAGGAGACAAGAGGGGAAGCTTTGCTTATGGCTCAGGTATATACGTGACGGAAGTCATGGTTTCATCTTCTTCTATTTCATGGGTGTTGGACACTGCATGTGGAGTTCACATTTGTTCAAATGTACAGGAACTCAAGAGAAGAAGACAGGTGGGACAGCATGAGGTGGACCTACGAGTTGGAAATGGGGCACGGGTTGCTGCTGTTGCTGTAGGAGACTATTTCATCTCTTTGCCATCTGGGCTTGTATTAGAACTAAACAATTGTTACTTTGTTCCCAGCATTACTAAAAATATTATCTCCATTCCTGCTCTTGTCAGGAAGGGATTTTCCTTTGAATGCAATATTTCAAAGTGTGTTTTATCTTTTGATAATATTGTTTATGCTACTGGTTCAATTAACAATGGGTTATTCATGTTGGACATGGAATGTTCTATACACAACATTTATAATAAGAAAGCCAAGTATGCTGATGACAGCACCTTGTTATGGCATAGTCGTTTAGGCCATATTAACAAGAAGCGCATTAAGCGGTTGCATGATCATGGACTGCTGGGATCATTCTCCTATGAGGAGATTGATACATGCAAAGCTTGTTTAATGGGTAAAATGACGAAGTCACCTTTTCCCCACAAAGGTCAAAGGGCTTCAGGTTTACTTGACCTTATACACAGTGATGTGTGTGGGCCATTTAGTAAACATGCCAGAGGTGGCTATCAGTACTTCATAACCTTTACTGATGATTTCAGTAGGTATGGGTATGTCTATCTTATGAGACATAAAAGTGAATCTTTTGACAAGTTCAAAGAGTTCAAGAATGAAGTACAAAAATCAGCTAGTCCGACATATCAAGGCACTTCGTTCTGATCGAGGTGGAGAATACCTAAGTCGAGAGTTTACTGACTATCTGAAGGAGTGTGGGATTATCTCACAGCTCACTCCGCCAGGAACACCGCAATGGAATGGTGTGTCCAAAAGGAGGAACAGAACCCTACTTGATATGGTTCGTTCTATGATGAGTCAGGCTACTCTTCCATATTCCTTTTGGGGATTTGCACTGGAAACAGCTGCAAAGGTACTAAACCGAGTGCCATCTAAGGCAGTTTCTAAGACGCCATATGAGTTATGGTATGGGAAACAGCCGAGCTTGACATTTATCAGGATCTGGGGCTGCGAGGCTTATGTCAAAAAGCTCGCCTCTGGGAAACTAGAGAGCAGATCTGACAAATGTATCTTTGTCGGTTACCCTAAGGAAACTAAGGGTTATTATTTCTTCGATCCCAAAGAGAACAAGGTATTTGTTGCTCGGACGGCCATATTTCTTGAGAAGGAGTTTCTTCTGCAAGAGGCCAGTGGGAGAGAAATAATGCTGGATGAGAATCCAGAGGAAGGACAAAGTAGTCAAGCACAGTTGGATGAGCCTGAGCCGGTAGGACAGGTTAATGAACAACCTGAGGCTCAGATATCACGGGAACCGCGAAGATCGAGAAGGATCCGTCGACAGCCTGAGCGCTATGACGGAGTCTACATCATTGATAATGATGAACCCCTCACTTATGCGGATGCGGTCAGTGGACCGGAGTCAGCGAGATGGCTTGAAGCTATGCGCGCCGAGATGGACTCCATGTCAGATAACCAAGTCTGGGATTTGGTTGATCCGCCTCCGGGAGTTATCCCTATAGGCTGTAAATGGATCTTCAAGAAGAAGATTGACATGGATGGTAACGTGGTTACCTATAAAGGCAGGTTAGTTGCGAAAGGTTTCAAACAAATCTACGGGATAGATTATGATGAAACTTTCTCACCTGTAGCTATGTTTAAGTCTATTCGGATTCTTTTCGCGATAGCAGCATATTATGATTATGAGATCTGGCAAATGGATGTGAAAACAGCTTTCCTGAATGGAAATCTGGATGAGGATGTGTATATGACACAACCAGAAGGTTTCACTAATCCATCAGATCGTCATAAAATATGCAAGTTAAAGAAGTCTATTTATGGACTTAAACAAGCATCTAGGAGCTGGAATATTCGTTTTGATGAATCAATCAGTGAATTTGGTTTCATCAAGAACGAGGATGACCCGTGTGTATATAAGAGGTTTAGTGGGAGCGTGATTACTTTCCTAGTCCTCTACGTCGATGATATCTTGATCATTGGAAATGACATTCCTGAAATGCATGCCGTTAAGGCATGGCTAAGGAAATGTTTCCAGATGAAAGATTTAGGAGAAGCAGCCTATGTATTAGGTGTGAAGATCTACAGGGATAGATCTAAGCGGCTTCTCGGGCTGTGCCAGAGTACTTACATCGATAAAGTCCTGGAAAGATTCCATTTAGAGAATTCTAAAAGAGGGTATCTTCCAGTCAGACATGGTCTGAATCTTTCGAAGAGTCAGTGTCCACAAACACAGACTGAGAAAGATGAAATGGACAATACGCCTTATGCTTCGGCTATTGGGTCCATTATGTATGCGATGTTGTGTACTCGCCCAGACGTCGCTTACGGGTTAAGCGTGACCAGTCGATTCCAAAGTAATCCAGGTCAGGCACACTGGATTGCAGTCAAGAACATTTTAAAATATCTGCGGAGGACCAAAGATATGTTCTTGATATATGGTGGTCAGGAAGAACTCAGTATTGAAGGATATACTGACGCTTCGTTCCAGTCTGACCAGGATGATTTCCGATCGCAATCAGGCTATGTTTTTAGCTTGAATGGAGGAGCAGTGGTGTGGAAGAGTTTCAAACAGTCAACTGTTGCTGATTCCACAACAGAAGCCGAGTATGTTGCAGCCTCGGAAGCATCTAAGGAGGCAGTGTGGATTCGTAAGTTCGTGAGAGAACTTGGTGTTGTTCCTTCGAGTGCAGATCCTTTGGTTATCTTCTGTGATAACACTGGAGCAATCGCACAAGCAAAGGAACCACGGTCGCACCAGAAGTCCAAGCACATACAGAGACGGTTTCACTTGATCCGGGAGATCATTGATCGAGGCGAGATCAAAATATGCAAGGTTCATACAGACGACAATCTGGCTGACCCGCTTACCAAGCCTCTGGCGCAGCAGAAGCATGAGAAGCACTGTAATAATATGGGTTTGAGATTTCTCAACCATTAGATTAAGTGCAAGTGGGAGATTGTTGGGGTATGCCCTTAAGGCTAATGTTTGAGGCCTTGGGAATGTATCAGTATCATGTAATAAACTCTTATGTTTATAAAGGCATGGTTGTTATTCAGTTTGTTACATTGTCTGCTGCAATAAGTGTACTTCTGAATAATGTCTCAGTACTGTTCAGCTAGGCTGACATGCAGTTAAGTCCTTAGTCGAGATATCTTGGTGAACATGAGACAGCCTTGATATGGTTAAGACTAATGTGTGTTCTAATCTTATAGGATGCTTCGAGCATGGAATAAGATGTAGACTCATGGGTACATTGGATGTACTGGACAGACCCTACTAGGATATTCAATTGCTTGTCACAATGTGAATAATCCTTGTTTGCAACAAGTGGCACATGTCCTCTGACTTGAGATCACTTGTGTTTCTAAATGATGATTGTCATTGTTTTGAGGTAGTTCAATATCATTTGAAACATAATGATTATAGACTATCTTGGATGGTGAGCTTGAGTCAGGTTAGGGCACTAGTGATGGACATAGGATTGCCGTCTCCTTGTTTAAGGAGTGTGATGTTCTAAAGGGGCCCCCTGGATGAGATGATTGAGAATAGTGTATGGCCATACCCAGGTGACTATGTTCATCTGATCTAATCGTGCTCATCATATTGGAGCTACAAGCTTGACACGCTTGTCCAATAAGAACATCCAGTGGCAAAGGATACTTGCATGCCTGGTGAAGTTGATTCACACTTGTGCTGTGGTTTGGGTGTAGTCTTGGAAGACTCTTTCCTTTATATCGGGAGACAGTGATGTGTTGCTAGATACCCCTCACTGATCGTGATAAAGTGAGTTATCGTTACCGACATTTAAAGGAAACCCTTAGGGTCGCACAATTTGATGATATGGCTTACTTAAGTCAGATCGAGTGGACTGAATTATTTCGGTTCAGTTTAAAGGGATTTAATCTCTGATTGTAAGTGAGATCTGGTCTGATCATGTTTGATTGGTTAGGGCTTGAGATCGGTAAGCTTAGATCGAGAGAGTTGATGCTAGATCAGTGAGATCAGGAGCATCAGGAGATGAACGGTCAGATCTTGAACCTTAGGGTTTGATTTTATCTTGACCAATGCTTGGGCTGATTTGGTTTGGTCATTGAACCAAATACATTGAACCGGCTCATATGTGAGCGCATGGTTCATATGGGAGAAGAGATATGCGTTTGGTTCATTTCATGTGAACGCATAACGCATGCATTGAAGCTTTGCTATTTTTGGAATTCGGTTTCCAAAGTGGTGAACGTCCCCACGTTCGTGAAAACGCTTCTCTAACTCTTGTCTTCCCTTGGCTCTCGACGACACACTCTCTTGCGTGGTGTAGGTCGACGACAAGAAGGATCGGCCGAGTGAGAGTTCATCATTCCCTTCCATTCGTGAAGAAAGCCTTGGAGCCTTGCTAGCACAAGTAGCGCCAAGGAAGTGGGCGATCACTCATCTTGTGTGCGTGTCTTTGGAGGAGATCAGATTTGTTCTCTACTTCCAAGTCGCCATCCTTGCTCATGGCTATGGTATGATCTCCTTAGATCTAAACAATACCTTAAGTTGATCATATGCTTCTATTTGCGGTCCTTGAAGCCCTTGATTCCGCCATGCTTTTCATATACGCATGTCTTAGGGTTTCGCCCCCCTCTCGAAAGGGGTCCTGCACCTAGTCCTCTACGTCGATGATATCTTAATCATTGGAAACGATATTCCTGAACTGCATGCTGTTAAAGCATGGTTAAGAAAATGTTTCCAGATGAAAGATCTAGGAGAAGCAGCCTATGTGTTAGGTGTGAAGATCTACAGAGATAGATCTAAGAGGCTTCTCGGGCTGTGCCAGAGTACTTACATCGATAAAGTCCTGGAGAGATTTCATTTAGAGAATTCTAAAAGAGGATATCTTCCAGTCAGACATGGTCTGAATCTTTCAAAGAGTCAGTGTCCTCAAACACAGACTGAGAAAGATGAAATGGACAATACGCCTTATGCTTCGGCTATTGGGTCCATTATGTATGCGATGTTGTGTACTCGCCCAGACGTCGCTTACGGGTTAAGCGTGACCAGTCGATTCCAAAGTAATCCAGGTCAGGCACACTGGATTGCAGTCAAGAACATCTTGAAATATCTGCGGAGGACCAAAGATATGTTCTTGATATATGGAGGTCAGGAAGAACTCAGTATTGAAGGATATACTGACGCTTCGTTCCAATCTGACCAGGATGATTTCCGATCGCAATCAGGCTATGTTTTTAGCTTGAATGGAGGAGTAGTGGTGTGGAAAAGTTTCAAAGAGTCTATCGTTGCTGATTCCACAACAGAAGCCGAGTATGTTGCAGCCTCAGAAGCATCTAAGGAGGCAGTATGGATTCGTAAGTTCGTTCAGGAACTTGGTGTTGTTCCTTCGAGTGCAGATCCTTTGGTTATCTTCTGTGATAACACTGGAGCAATCGCACAAGCAAAGGAACCACGGTCGCACCAGAAGTCCAAGCACATACAGAGACGGTTTCACTTGATCCGGGAGATCATTGATCGTGGCGAGATCAAAGTCTGCAAGGTTCATACAGATGACAATCTGGCTGACCCGCTTACAAAGCCTCTGGCGCAGCAGAAGCATGAGAAGCACTGTAATAATATGGGTTTGAGATTTCTCAACCATTAGATTAAGTGCAAGTGGGAGATTGTTGGGGTATGCCCTTAAGGCTAATGTTTGAGGCCTTGGGATTGTAACAGTATCATGTATAAACTCTTTTGTTTATAAAGGCAATGGTTGTTATTCAGTTTGTTACATTGTCTGCTGCAATACATGTGCTTCTGAATAATGTCTCAAAGCTGTTCAGCTAGGCTGACATGTACTTTTGTCCTTAGTCGATATATCTTGGTGAACATGAGACAGCCTTGATATGATTGAGACTAATATGTGTTCTAATCTTATAGGATGCTTCGAGCATGGAATAAGATGTAGACTCATGGGTACATTGGATGTACTGGACAGACCCTACTAGGATATTCAATTGCTTGTCACAATGTGAATAATCCTTGTTTGCAACAAGTGGCACATGTCCTCTGACTTGAAATCACTTGTGTTTCTAAATGATGATTGTCATTGTTTTGAGGTAGTTCAATATCATTTGAAACATAATGGTTATAGACTATCTTGGATGGTGAACTTGAGTCATGTTAGGGCGCTAGTGATAGATATAGGATTGTCGTCTCCTTGTTTGGAGTGTGATGTTCTAAAGGGGCCCCCCTGGATGAGATGATTGAGAAAGTGTATGGCCATACCCAGGTGACTATGTTCATCTGATCTAATCATGCTCATCATATTGGAGCTACAGGCTTGACACGCTTGTCCAATAAGAACATCCAGTGGCAAAGGAATCATGTATGCCTGGTGAAGTGGATTCACACTTGTGCTGTGGTTTGGGTGTAGTCTTGGAAGACTCTTTCTTTTATATCGGGAGACAGTGATGTGTTGCTAGATACCCCTCACTGATCGTGATGACGTAAGTTATCGTTACCGACATTTAAAGGAAACCCTTAGGGTCGCACAATTTGATGATATGGCTTACTTAAGTCAGATCGTGTGGACTGAATTGTTTAGGTTCAGTTTAAAGGGATTTAATCTCTGATTGTGAGTGAGATCTGGTCTGATCATGTTTGATTGATTAGGGCTTGAGATCGGTAAGCTTCGATTGAGAGAATGGATGCTAGATCGGTGAGATCAGGAGCATCAAGAGATCAACGGTCAGATCATGAACCTTAGGGTTTAATGTGATCTGGACTAATAGCTTGGGTTAATTGGTCTTTGAACCAAACAAAATTGAACCAGCTCATCATGTGAGCGCACGGTTCAAGTTAAGAGAAATATGCGATTGGGAAAAACCCTTGATCGCATGTTGAGGAGTGGCTTTCTATTTTTAGAAAGCATGATCACATACGTGACCACGCCTCACCTCTTCACTCCTATTGTTGTCGCCCCTCTCTTCTCGTGTAATTTTTGGGGCATTCTCGTGGAAGAGGTTTTGACGACAAGGAAGAATCGCCAAGCAGTGGATCTCATCTTCTTCATCCCTTCTCACACGACAAGGTGACTTGGAGAACCTTGCTAGCACAAGGAGCGTCCAAGGAGCAAGCCATTGATCATCTTGTGTGTGGCGCTTTGGAGGAGAACCCCATCGTTCTCTCTTCTGCCTAGACACCATCCAAGCGATGGCCATGGTATGAGTCGCTACCATTCTATGCAATTGATTTTAAAGTTGATCATATATCATGCATTCGATCCCTAGAAACCCCTTCCGCTGCATGAAAACCTCTATATGCGCCTATTAGGGTTTCGCTCCCCGTTTCTTAGGGGACTTTCACTTATTTGATGAGCCCTCTAATGTTGAGACTAACATTTTTTCTGAGTGTGTGAATAAAGGAATTTAGGAGAAAGCTGATTCAAAAACTGAAAAGAGAAAGAAGAAGAGACAGAGAAGGAGAGAAAGATTGAAACTACTTAAGAAAGGAAAAAGGTTCTTGGGTAAAGTTGGACACTGTTTCTTGAATGAGCCTTACGTACCTAGATGTGGAAAACAAAATAAGGAAAAGTCAAAATGGCAACCGAAGGCACCACCACGATCAAATCCGAGGGCAGAACGGTTAAACTAATGACCTTTAAATGAGCGTTTTTTGGTAGGCAACCCAAGCACTCTTTCTTTTCTTTTTTTTTTCTTTTTTTTTAGTTTATTTGTATATTAACTTTTTTTTTCTCTTTGTAGGTAATTCCAGATTGATTTTTTTGTGAAAAGTGGCGATCTCTGAATTTTTAGCACAATTACGGTAGTGCCGTAATGATTTTTACGGTACCGTAATGCCTATACATACTACCGTAATATATTTTATCACCTGTAATTTTGATCCGTTTTCATCTAGAAGGTTTTACCTATTTTACGGCACCGCCGTAATGATCCCCACCGTACCGTATTTTCATGTCATTTTCTTACAGAAAGTTTTGAGGATTTTGAACAAATTATAGCAGTACCATAATTATTTATGATACCGTATTTTCAGTCTGTTTTCCACCCAAGAGTTCTAGAATTTTCGAATAAATTATGGTAGTACTGTAATTATTTTACGGTATTGTAGTTTCGGGTCGTTCTTCTACCGAAAGTCTGCTCGCATTTTACGGCACTACCGTAATATCATTACGGTATTGTAATTATGCCGGCCCCACGCGATTTTAATGCGGTATTTAGGGTTTTGGTGCCATGATTAGGGTTTTTTCGCTCGAGATCACGCCGACTTGCGATTTTCTTCGAATCTTTGCTTCTAAATCCTCAAGTGACCTTTCCTAACTGATCTCCAATCGATTTCCACATGAGATTTGGAGTTTTCGAGCTTGAACGAGCTCAGCAGCTGTTCATCCACCGATTTTCTGCCCTTTTCAATTTCTCTTCGTCTGAGCTTCGATTCGATCGATTTGTACTTCAAGGAGCTTCGAAGGAGGGAGAAGATCGTTACTGAAAGTGATTTAAAGCTCGAGTTTAGCTCAAAAGCTCAGATTTGAGGATTTCGACCAGAACTGTTCAGCTTCATTCTTCCTTGTTCGGTAACTCTTCTACCTTCAGTTTGTCCTCAAAAGTTCTTTGCATCTTTTGCTTGCATATCACCATGTCACTAGTAAAGAGAGCTGTCTCAAAGAAGAAGGGTAAAGCCCCAGCCGAATCTTCGGCCCCACCTCCACCACCAAACCCATATGGCATCGTCTTCAGAGATGAAGTGCAAGAATAGAGGTACAACCATTTGCTTACTAGACACATTGTCAAGACTAAATAGGCTGATACTAGTGCTCTGGAGCTCTTGGGGCTGAAAGAGGATGTATTGTGGATTTTTAACCAAATTGCTACGAAGAAATTCTTTGAGATAACTCCCCAGACCTATTTACCTCTAGTGTTAGAGGTTCTTAGTAGCTTGGAGATGGACTATGATGAGTACACTGATGGACCAGCCAAGGGAGAGATTAGATTCAAAATGGCCAATGAAGAAAAGAAGCTTACACTGAGGGAGCTTAGGCACATTTTTCATCTACCGAATGAGGGGCGCACTGAGCCTCCTATTGGGTTCATTGAGAATGTCTTCTGGAACCAAATCACTGCGGAAACTAGATTCTCGCCCTCATTAGCCAGAGCAACAAGTATCTCCAACCCATGTATCAAGTATGCGCACCGAGTCCTGGCTCATACCATCTTCGGGCGAGGGGACAGTGATGGTATGGTTCGACATACTGAGTTATTCTTTCTTTGGTGCATGTTGCATGGTTATTTTGTGGGGATGTTGCTTTCTTCTTTATGAGACACTTGGACAAGGTTGCTAGGGCCAAGTAAGGCACGATTGTGATAGGAGGATTCCTCACTCCTATTGCACTTTTTCTGGGTATTGAGCCCTACGGGATTGAGGTTCCAAGGGGCAATGCTAGGATAGACATTGAATCCTGCGTTGCCGTGAAAATGATTGTCAGAGAGGGAGATACTTATTGCTTGGTTCTACAGCCTAGTCTTCCTACTTTACCATTGCCTAATCCAAGAAGAACCACTGTTCAGAACCCAGAGAATTGGAAGCTTTCCCCTGATGCTGCTTCTTATGCTACTCCAGCACCTATAGACTCTGTACCACCACCACCGGCTGCCTGGGGTGATGACCCATTTGGGATGGGTATAGATTCTTCACCATCCAGAGCTGCCAATCCACCACCGCACAGAGCTACCACTGCACAAAGCTACTGGATCCTCATCACGTCGTGCTAGCCCTAATCAGAGTGGGTGGCAAAGTCATCTAGATCCTGGATTCCAAGCTCTTTCTGCCGATGTGCATCGATTGACATCTACCGTGGGGGAGAATATTTGATTATGTGGTGCATATACATGATGACGTTGAAGAAATCAAAGACTACCTTTGTCTCAAGCGCAGAGGTGATGGAGAAGGAGGTTCTCAGGGAGATCCCATGGATGCCGCCCCAGCTGATGGAGATGAGGGGAGGACTGACTCAGATTGAGTAGAGCTTTGTGAGTATCTTTTCCTTTCATTTACTTTACTGCATTTTTATAGATTTTTGATGATTTACAAATTCTTGTATGGAAGGATGACTTTGTCATTGCTTCCTTTGTGTCCGCCGGCTACGGATCTTCGGTTTTTGACATATCACTGCTAAAAATTCATTCGATTTGGCTATATAAGATGATATGATGTTAGTTTGATTTGGTTGTATGTGATGTTCTAATATTTGAGATTGACACTTTGTGATTGGTATTATATATGACTTCGTTAACGTAATGATGATTTTAGTTCTGATTTGGTAATGATGTGATAAATGTCTGTGTGGTTTGTTCTAATCATGAAAATACTGTTGTTATCATGCCAAAATTTTTCTTGATGATAAATTACTATACATGACAATACTTGAGAATTGGAAATAGACCTAATATGCTGAATTTATTTCTTTGATATAATTTATTTGTTGGAACTTTCCATTGATTAATACATGAAGTTTTAGGTAAATATATTGTTTAATGAATGAAATTTGAAAGAGAAGTAACTCCTTTAAATAAAACGAGCATATGTTGTATGATTTTTGGATTGATATCGATTGATTAAACCTAGTAGATCCTCAAAGTCCATCTTGTTATTTGTTGGGAAGAAAGAATCCAAAATCCAAAAAGGAAAGTGACTCCCCTATTTGGCACTGCATAAAATTGGCAGTGGGACCTAAAGACATGGGTTGAAGTTTGAAAAGAATAACTCCTCTTCTTGGCATTGTATTTGCAATGGTACCAAATATAAGAGTTGAAGTTCAATTAAAAAGTATGTATCTATGTGGGTGCATGCCATGAGAGAGGTTCTTTGACATTAACTCCGCTATCTCAAAAAGAATTTTTCCTACCTAAAGAGATATGAGTTCTATTATGTTGGTTATGTGACCAATATATTCTAAATTTGTCACCAGAAGAAAGGTGGTATTTATTTTAGAAAATGTCAAAGATACATAAAAAAGAAGAGAGAAAATTTGAATGGAAAAAAATTTTGAGGTTCCTATTACTGTAAACAAAGACATCATGGACTCAAAATTAAAACTAGGTGAACTCATGAGATTGAAGATCTCTTTATGCACATTGCGAAATTTTATTTGATTGAGTCATGAATCTTAAGGACTGAATTCGGAGGACGATATATTTAATTGAAACTTTAAGTTGTTATTTGATGTGAATTTTTTATAAGTAATTGAATCTTAGAAATGAAAGGTCCCCACAAGGGGGGCGAAACCCCTAAGTATGGCGCATATTAAAATTTTAAGCAGCGGAAGAGGGTTTCTTGAGATCGGTTTCATGAGATATGATCAACCATAATAACCCGATTGCAAATAGAGAAGGGTTCATACCGTAGCCATTTCAAGATGGCGCCTTGGAAGAAAAAGTTGCAAGCGCCTCTTCTCCAAAGTCTCGCACACAAGATGAACAATGTGCTTCTTCCTTGGTGCTCCTTGTGCTAGCAAGGTTCCAAGGTTGTCTTGCCGAATGGAAAGGAAAAGATGAGATGATGTTCTCTTGGCCGAAACCTCCTCAACCTTCAAGGCGTCGCCACACACGGAAGTCGAGAGGAATGAGAGCGAGAGGCGAGAATAGAGAGCACTCTATTCGAACGTGAGTGACTCCAATTGGAGATCATGGTTACTAAAAATAGCAACCACTCACCGCTCCAACGTTCACGCCAAGTGAACATGTCGCCACACCTTGAACCATGCGCTCATTTCATGAGCCGGTTCAATTTGGTTTGGTTTAAAACCAATCAAGCCAAGTAATCAAGTCCAGATCTCAAATAAACCCTAAGGCTCCAGATCTGACCGTTCATCTCTTGATGCTCTTGATCTCACCGATCTAGCATCTATTCTCTCGATCGAAGCTTACCGATCTCAAGCCCTAATCAATCAAACATGATCAGACTAGATCTCACTTACAATCAGAGACTAAATCCCTTTAAACTGAACCTAAACAATTCAGTCCACACGATATGACTTAAGTAAGCCATATCATCAAATTGTGCGACCCTGAGGGTTTCCTTTAAATGTCGGTAACGATAACTCACGTTATCACGATCAGTGAGGGGTATCTAGCAACACATCACTGTCTCCCGATATAAAAGAAATGAGTCTTCCAAGACTACACCCAAAAACAGCACAAGTGTGAATCAACTTCACTAGGCATGCATACTTCCTTTGCCACTGGACGTTCTTATTGGACAAGCGTGTCAAGCTTGTAGCTCCAATATGATGAGCATGATTAGATCAGATGAACACTGTCATCTGGGTATGGCCATACACTCTCTCAATCATCTCATCCAGGGGGCCCCTTTAGAACATCACACTCCTTAAACAAGGAGACGGCAATCCTATGTCTATCACTAGTGCCCTAACCTGACTCAAGCTCATTATCCAAGATAGTCTATAATCATTATGTTTCAAATGATATTGAACTACCTCAAAACAATGACAATCATCATTTAGAAAACACAAGTGATCTCAAGTCAGAGGAAATGTGCCACTTGTCATATACAAGGATTATCCACATTGTGACAAACAATTGAATATCCTAGTAGGGTCTGTCCAGCACATCCAATGTACCCATGAGTCTACATCTTATTCCATGCTCGAAGCATCCTATAAGACTAGAACACATATTAGTCTTAACCATATCAAGGCTGTCTCATGTTCACCAAGATACATCGACTAAGGACTTAACTGCATGTCAGCCCAGCTGAACAGCTTTGAGACATTATTCAGAAGAACATATATTGCAGCAGACAATGTAGCTAACTGAATAATAACCATGCCTTTATAAACATAAACGTTTATTACATGATACTGTTACAATCCCAAGGCCTCAAACATTAGGCTTAAGGGCATACCCCAACAAGAAATTTATTCATCATTTGAAAGTTTATTTTCCATAATCAGTATTGATTTCTTTATTTGCTTGAGGACAAGCAAAGTTTGAGCCTTATGTATTTTGATGATTCTAAATTTCATAGTAATTTTCACACTTATTAACTAGTCTTTTGGGGTCATAATCATGCTCTTTTGCTTATTTTTATGCCTTATTTATCAAATACTTCAGAATCTACACCTTTCTTGGTTTTTGATTAATTTCAGGTAAAAAGGCATTATTCTGATGGGTTTTTAAGCAATTTCAATATGTACAAGGATTCTAATCATTAAGAGGAGTTTACACATCAAATTTCAAGTCAAACCGAGTTTTCTAGCGAAATTATGGCAGTGCCGTAATGAATTTTACGACTGTAATCTATAATTATAGGACTACCGTAATGATTTTCATGGCCGCTTCCTGCATAAACTTTTTAGAAAATTATGGTACTACCGTAATACTCTTAAAGTACCGTAATTCAGGTCCAAATTCATACAGTAACTTTTGAAGAGAATACGGTACTACCATGAGACTTTTTATGGTACCGTAATTTCAAGACAAATTTCATACCGAGACTTCAGAAGACATTACGGCACCGTCGTAATGAATTTCACAATACCGTAATTACGGCCCAGTTGCCCGATTTTTTCACTGGAAACTTAAAGAGACGATTTCTCGAGATTTAGGGAACCAATTGAAGATCTGTAAAAAGGGGAATGATCAAGATAAAGAGGAGAAGGAGCTAAAAGTGAAAGGACCAATTTTTATCACAGATTCACGAAGAATTTCAGAGAATCACCGCCGCCCTAGGGTTCATCGTCATTCACCTTACAGACCACCTCTAGCCACGAAATTTGAAACGAAGCTTCACCTAAAGGAGGAGAACGTACCACAGAAGTTTCAGAGTGAAAGGAGATCGATCGAGAGAGAAATCAACAAAAATAAGGGTGCCGCCACTGTTCATCGCGTCCAGAAGCAAATTACGGGTTGTAATTTTCATTACAGCCCTGTTTTGTAACTTTTACATCTTCTCTTTCAATTTCTAATCACTCTAAACAATGTTTTACTATAATCCTTCAATCATGCTAGCTTAAACCTTCTCTTGGGACATGGGGGTATAATCCCCTTAATTTCAAATGACTAGACGATTTTTATTTCGTTAGGGAACTCTTGTTATGATAATTCTACTTATGTGATGATTGCCTTTAACTCTTTCTAGTTTCATATTATCAACATGTTTTGGAGTTTTTGCGATATGAACTGAAAAGTGACTTGCAAGAACTTGGAACCCTAGAATCATGATTTAGGAACTCATCGTAAAAAATTAGGTTTGTTCTTATTTCTAGATTTTAGAAGTTTATTGCCTTGTTGATAATTTGATCTAGGAAGAATTATTGAAATAAACATGATGATACTGTAAGAAATTAAGTATCGGATCGTTGGAGAACCTTAAGTAGAACCTGTGAAAATTAAAGTATGAAAGTATTTAGTTTTCACTTGAGATGATTGACTTAGAATTTAGATGCACAAGAGTGATCTTTGAGTTCTTTGTCAATGATTTACTTTTATTTAACATTGAATAAATCCTATGCGAAAGTGAGGATTGGTTCTTTGTAAATTGTTTGCGCGAAAGGGAGATGATTTCTTTATAAAGTAAATTTTATCTTTATCATAATAAGAGTGGACTGACGATGCATCTATTTGCTTCTAGTCATGGAAATTAAGGTGGATGAACCCCTAGTCCCAGTTTCTCTCTCTAATTTCGTGTTCTTCCAGCATTTTACTTACATCAATTTCGATTGCCTAGCTAGTGAGAAATCGATTATTCAGTACTTGACAAATGAGGTCTCTGTGGTTCGATATCCTAATTATTACTTCAAGTATCCGTGCACTTGCAGACACAACAATATTCTTGGTTTTTCCAAATTCCTATACATCCTGATGATCAAGATAAGACTACTTTCACTTGCCCATACGATACTTTTGCATATAGGAGAATGCCTTTTGGTTTATGTGATGCACCTGCTACTTTTCAGAGGTGTATGATGACTATTTTTTTTGATTTCATTGAGGATTTCATTGATGTATTTATGGATGATTTCTCTGTATATGGTTCTTCCTTTGATGATTGTTTGGCTAATTTATCTCAAGTTTTGTAGCGGTGTGAAGAAACTAACCTTGTGCTTAATTGGGAAAAATGTCATTTCATGGTTAGGCAAGGGATAGTTTTGGGGCACTTGATTTCAGAGAGAGGGATTGAAGTTGACAAAGCCAAAGTCGAGGTGATAGAGAAATTAGAGATGGATTTTACTCTTGCAAGAGTTTGATTTAGAAATTAAAGATAAAAAAGGATCAGAAAACTTTGTTGCAGATCATCTTTCAAGGATAATGGTGGATACTGAAAAGAATGATATAATCAATTATTCCTTTCCTGAAGAACAACTCTTGGCCATCGAACAAATCAGAGCCCCATGGTATTCTAACATAGTAAATTACCTAGTAGCTAATGTTTGTCCTCCTGATTTAAGTTACCAAAGAAAGAAGAGATTCTTAGCTGAGGTAAAGAACTATTTTTGGGATGAGCCTTATGTTTTTAGGAGATGTGCAAATGGAATTTTTAGAAGATGTATACCTGAAGAGGAAATCGCAGATATATTAGTTCAGTGTCATGGATCCTCTTATGGTGGGCACACTAGTACTGAGAAAACTGCTTTCAAGGTTTTGCAATTAGGATTTTGTTGGCCTTCAATTTTAAAAGATGCTAGAAATTTTATTTTATCTTGTGACAAATGTCAAAAGATAGGGAACATTAATAGAAGACATAAGATGCTGTTGGGAAACCCCGGGGACATTTTACAATTTTTAGAGTCATGGACATACATGTTTGCACAGCGGAAGAATGTCCCCGAAACAGGCCGGTCCCAAAAACCTAGTGAAGATCGCATGCAAGGGAGTCGACACGATGAGTTAGGAAATACCTTAGAGCAAAGAAGAGAGCGATGCCGATGTAGGCGTCCAAGTGTCCGCCCTCTGCAGTCTCACACACACGGATCTCTTGAGTTCTCTTCTTCCTCGCCCGGTGCTAGCCTCGGGAATAAGATCCAAGCCTTGTGCTCCCTCTTCAATACTTGCGCCACCTCCAAGGTAGAAGCGCCAATTGATGAAGAAGAGAGGAATAAGGAGAATGCCGCCAAGCCTTCAAGTCTCTTGCGCCAAAGGAGGAAGAAAGGATGAAGCTTGCGGCTAGGGTTTGATGGAAGAAGAAGATGCGCCACTTCTTGAAGTTGTCGCCCTTCAAACCTTTGGTTTCGCCCCTCCTCTTGTATTCACGCCTTCAAGAGTCGATCATCATTATGAGGGGGCGATTAGGGTCTCATTTATAGGGCAAGAGGCGGTTAGGGTATGGGCTAGGATCAAGACAAGTGTAGGGCTAGGATGAGGAGGTTTGAGATAAGGAAAGTCTCCAAGACATTTCCTTAATTCTCATTCAACCTTTCCTCATTAAGCTCCACGCCTTCCTTGTGCGCCAAGGCCTTGCCTTGCGCCCCAAGCAATGCCTTAAAGGCATGCTTTCCATCAATGGAAGAGGGCTAGGCGCCAATTGCTTCCTTAATGAAGCAATTTTGCCACCCTAACCCCATTATGCCCCTTAGGCGCCAATGGGGTTGGGTCTCTCCCCATTATACCCTTTTAGCCTCTCATCTCTTCATGAGAACTTGTTATTGGGTCTCATTGGATAATGAGCTAGCCCAAACTCCATTACATGGGTTGATTAAGCACTTGGATCCAATCCAATGCAACCCTAATTCAAATGTGACCAACCATGGTCAAATACGGGTCAACCTGCCAAAAATGAAGTTTGGCTCCAATAATATTCTTCCATCTCATCAGGCCCATTAGCGCTGATGAAATCTCCCAATAAGATCCGAGTTATCCAATAACTCGATCATAAGGCTTCCCGATCAATACGAGAACTCAAGTATCAAGGTGTGCGACCCTGTAGGTTCCTCTGACGCTGGCAGTGCTGACCAAAGGTCACCACAAGCAGTGAGTGGCACCTAGCAGTGCATCGCTGCTACCCAGGTCATTGGAATGGATATCGACATCGACATCCCCATCATCGCAACTAGGTACAGATGCATTACAGTCTCTTTGCCGAACTGATATCCGATTGGACAAGTGTGTCACCACTTGTTTTCACCCAATCACATGGCTATGACTAAATCAGGTTCTTACCTGGGTATGGCCATACACTTTCAGTCATAGAACCATAGAGGAGCTCCATGGATATCAAGCTTCCCAAAGGAAGGGGCAAATCCTATGTCTGTCCATTGACCTTCTCATATGGGTTGTGACACGCTCAATGACAACCTTTATGACCTTCCAACTACGGCAAGGTGTTAGGTTGCATCAAAGCAAGTCTCTAACCATATAGAATGATCAATGACCTCAAGTCAAGGGATCAATGCATCTCCTGTCACTTATGAGGATAACTCATGACACCAAGTCATAGCCTCATAGCGGGTCTATCCAGTATATCCTCCCATAATATACCCATGTGTCTGCGTTAGCACCCCGTGCCTAACCAGCCCACATACCAGTTTTACAAGTACCATAGTTGTCCCATATCTACTAAGGTACATTGACTGGGGATGATTATTTGAGCACAGATCCAATCTGTCTCCAGGGACATTATCATGTAAGTACACAATCGCAGGTGTAGACAGACAATGATAACGACAATGCCAGAATGATATATAAATATCAATGTCAAGTAGTACATAAGTTGACCAAAGCTAGGTCCTAGGGCATATACACTAACAGATGCCACACTATCTACTATTCTTGAGGTTGAGATATTTGATGTTTGGGGGATAGATTTCATGGGACCTTTTCCATCTTCTGGAGGTAACAAATACATACTTGTGGCAGTTGATTATGTTTCAAAGTGGGTCGAAGCTCTTGCTTCCCCTACTAATGATTCTAGAGTTGTTATCAAACTGTTCAAAAAGATTATATTTCCATGATTTGGGACACCACGAGTAGTGATTAGTGATGGAGGCTCACATTTCATAAAACATAAGTTCTCAGCCTTGCTTAGAAAGTATGGCGTGAATCATAGAGTTGCAACACCTTATCACCCCCAAACAAGTGGACAAGTTGAAATATCAAATAGAGAAATCAAGGGAATTTTGGAAAAGACAATGTCACGCACGAGAAAAGATTGGGCAACCAAACTTGATGATGCACTGTGGGCCTACCGGCCTGCTTTTAAAAAACCAATAGGTATGTCTCCTTTTCAATTGGTCTATGGTAAATCTTGTCATCTACCTATAGTGTTGGGGTATGCCCTTAAGGCTAATGTTTGAGGCCTTGGGATTGTATCAGTATCATGTATAAACTCTTATGTTTATAAAGGCAATGGTTGTTATTCAGGTTGATATATTATCTGCTGCAATACATATACTTCTGAATAATGTCTCAATGCTGTTCAGCTAGGCTGACATGCACTTTTGTCCTTAGTCGAGATATCTTGGTGAACATGAGACAGCCTTGATATGATTGAGACTAATATGTATTCTAATCTTATAGGATGCTTCGAGCATGGAATAAGATGTAGACTCATGGGTACATTGGATGTACTGGACAGACCCTACTAGGATATTCAATTGCTTGTCACAATGTGAATAATCCTTGATTGCAACAAGTGGCACATTTCCTCTGACTTGAGATCACTTGTGTTTCTAAATGATGATTGTCATTGTTTTGAGGTAGTTCAATATCATTTGAAACATAATGGTTATAGACTATCTTGGATGGTGAGCTTGAGTCATGTTAGGGCACTAGTGATAGATAAAGGATCGCCGTCTCCTTCATTGGAGTGTGATGTTCTAAAGGGCCCCCTTGGATGAGATGATTGAGAAAGTGTATGGCCATACCCAGGTGACTATGTTCATCTGATCTAATCATGCTCATCATATTGGAGTTACAAGCTTGACAGGCTTGTCCAATAAGAACATCCAGTGGCAAAGGAAACATGTATGCCTAGTGAGTTGATTCACGCTTGTGCTGTGGTTTGGGTGTAGTCTTGGAAGACTCTTTCCTTTATATCGGGAGACAGTGATGTGTTGCTAGATACCCCTCGCTGATCGTGATGACGTAAGTTATCGTTACCGACATTTAAAGGAAACCCTTAGGGTCGCACAATTTGATGATATGGCTTACTTAAGTCAGATCGTGTGGACTGAATTGTTTAGGTTCAGTTTAAAGGGATTTAATCTCTGATTGTGAGTGAGATCTGGTCTGATCATGTTTAATTGATTAGGGCTTAAGATCGGTAAGCTTCGATTGAGAGAATGGATGCTAGATCGGTGAGATCAGGAGCATCGAGAGATCAACGGTCAGATCTTAAGCCTCAGGGGTTTATTGTAATCTGGACTAATGGCTTGGGTTGTTTGGTTTCTTGAACCAAACCGAATTGAACCAGCTCATTGGATGAGCGCATGGTTCAAATGAAGAGGCATTTTGCGATTGGGGTAAGTTGTGGTCGCATGAACGTTGAGACTTTTCTATTTTTATAAAGCATGTCTCTAAACGTGACCATGACTCTCACGTTCTCAATGCTCACGCTCTCTTGACGCCTCTTTGGGCTTTTCGACACTTGCATCTCTTGCGTGTGAAGGTGTGGACGAAAAGAGGAGCTCTCGCCAAGCATAAGATTTCTCATCTCTTCCCATCCATTCGGTCAGGATACTTGGACGATCCTTGCTAGCACAAGGGGCGACAAGGAGGAGCCAAGACTCATCTTGTGTGCGTCATCTCTGGAGAAGATCCATTTCGATCTTTGCTTCCAAGACGCCATCTAGAAATGGCATCGGTATGATTTCTTCTCTTGTATGTAATCATTTTAACGTTGATCGTAAAGCATGCAATAGATCTAGAAACCCTCTTCCGCTGTTTAAATCCCTTACATGTGCCTATTAGGGTTTCATCCCCTTGTCTAGGGGACCTTCAATTGGTATCAGAGCCAAGGTTTATGCATGTTTTTATGATTACTTGACCCCTTTTTGTGTGATCCATTATATGCGCATGTTCAAGAGATCTAGGGTTATCATCATGCGAAAATTTTACATGCTAGTATTGGCGCATGTTTATAGTTTGTGGCGCATGAATGATGCTTATATGTTGCGCTTGTTGTATGTTATAGTTTTTCTTCAAAAACTTCATCACTTGCGCGCCTCACTTAGATCTAAGCGCCTACTGTAAATCCTTAGACAGGTTAGTAGGGTTGAAGTCATCCTCTAGGTTAGATCCAACCAGTCTGATCAGACCATCTGACAGCCTAGATGGGTCGACCAGATAGCACCTGTGCGCAAGCGCGAGGTGGCTATAAGTCGACTGCATCACAGGCGTGTAGCGATGTCTGATTGAGACAACTAATTGAGCGCACATGAGTTAGGCCCGGGGTTACACCCGCTTGCCAGACCTCATTGTGGCCGTTTAGCCCTTAACGCATGCATGGTTGACCTTTTGGTCGACTCAAGTCAGTTAGGACTTGGTGCATGCAAGGGCATTGGATCTGACTAGACAAGGTGAGTGGATCCCTATTAATGGACTATTGTAAGGTTGTAGGGCATATAAGAAAATTTAAAAAAAATGATGCCAATGGGGTTTTCGAAATTTCATTTTCTTATTGGATCACATGCTGATAGGATGCCATATGTTTGTTTATTTAATCTTATGTGGGCTGCCCTGTTTAATGTGTGCTGTGCTGGGGCCTGCGAGCCTGGAATTTAAATGTAAATTAATATTTATTGTGATCTGCGCATCACATTTTATTTAATTTATAAAGTGTAATTGACCTGCGAGTCAATCTTGTCTAGATAGATTAATTTGTAATTTAATCAGACAAGAGCACAGAGCACACTTGGCAGAGGCGCATGCAGCAGTGGCTTGACCAGGTGGGAGGTCCAGGGTTCGACTCTGGGACAGGCGCATTTTCCCTGGTGGGCGCACTTGAGCTGCAATTGGCGCTTGGGCCCTAGGTTGGGCCAGATAAGAAGCAAAAGCCCCATGAAGAAAAGCAAGTGAAGACTTAAGTTAGGTTAAGGTCTTACTTAGGCTTAATGGGCTTTTACCACATAAGATCAGCATGCTTTCTCTTTATCAATTATATAATTAGAAATGCATGATTTATTTATCTTCTGCTATCACCATAGGAATTGTATGATAGTTGAGAAGATAAAAGACCGTTAAAATCCAACGTTAAAATTTCAAGCTCGTAAGCCTTCTGACGCGAAACCTCACTGTTCTGACTATCGTTGGAGCCGTGTTGTACCCACTCAGTGGGCACGTCCATCTATCTTCAGACTGTGAGGGATTACACCTGCGTGTTACAGAGAAGGGATTTATCGCTTCTCGTTGCTCAGCATAGCACGTGGTGGTCCAGGGAGTAGGTCAGGTCAGCTTGACCATGTAGGCTACATATGTGGCGCATATGGTAGCACATGGAGGCAGCCATCTGTGGGATCAGAGACTGTGTTGTACCAACTCAGTTGGCACAGTCTGCTGGATTGCCCAGATGAAGGGGAATCGCACGGGTTGGCGATTGGCTGGGACAGCCTACCAGAAATTAGTGCTTGTACTCTCTGTGCATCTTATCTCGCCTGAGCGGGACGCGGAGACCAAGTGTGAAATCTGGATCCCGTCTCACTAAAAGAGTTCTACTCTTTCGGGCTGTTTTGCTGGATTTTTCAGTCAGATAAAATAGTGAGAAAAAGAATCATTCTTAAGTCCTGATTGATTCTTAACATTGATACTGACCTTGCTGTTCTTGCATTGTTGTAGATTCCTGCAGCAACGAACACCATGAACTTCAATGTGCGATCCCTACTGGAAAGGGAGAAGTTTGCTGGGCCAAACTTCTCAGACTGGTACGGACACCTTAAGATTGTTCTTAAGGCAGAGAGGAAACTGTATGTCCTCGAGACGGCGATACCGCCTCAACCCGCTCCGAACGCCGCAAGGGCAGTTCGGGAAGCCTATGAAAAGCATGTCAATGATAGCATTGATGTCGCTTGCCTGATGCTAGCGTCTATGATGCCACCGCTGCAGCGTCAGCATGAGGATATGTCTGCTATAGAAATTATAGCAAACCTCAAGATGCTATATGCTGCACAGGCGAGGACTGAACGCTACAATTTGACCAAGCTTTTCTTTCAGAGCAAACTGGCTGAAGGGAGTCCAGTAGGAGCTCATGTGCTCAAGATGATTGGGCACAAGGAGGCTCTAGAGAAACTGGGACATACCATCAATCAGGAGCTTGCTGTAGACATTATTCTGCAGTCTCTCCCGCCTTCTTTCGATCCGTTCATTATTAACTTTAATATGAACAAGATCGACTGTACGCCGGCAGAGTTGCTGAATATGCTCTTGACTACTGAGGAGACTCTGAAGGGAAAGCCTTCAACCTCTGTCTTAATGGTTCCTTCCAGGAACAAGAAGAAGGGGAAGAGGGGCAAAACCCCAGTCAAGAACTACAACAAGGCGCTGAAACAAAAGGTTAAGCGGTCGAAGGAATACAGATGTTTCCACTGTGGCCAGCTGGGTCACTGGAAAAAGGACTGTAAAGCGCTCCAAGGAGACAAGAAGGGAAGCATCGCTTCTGGCTCATGTATTTATGTGACTGAGGTCATGTTTTCTTCTTCTATATCATGGGTGTTGGACACTGCATGTGGAGTTCACATTTGTTCAAATGTACAGGAACTCAAGAGAAGAAGACAGGTGGGGCAGCATGAGGTGGACCTACGAGTTAGAAACGGAGCACGGGTTGCTGCTGTTGCTGTAGGGGAATATTACATCTCATTACCATCTGGACTTGTATTGGAACTAGACAATTGTTATTTTGTTCCGAGTATAACTAAGAATATTATCTCTATTCCTGCTCTTGTCAGGAAAGGGTTTTCCTTTGAATGCAATATTTCAAAGTGTGTTTTATCTTTTGATAATATTGTTTATGCTACTGGTTCAATTAACAATGGGTTATTCATGTTGGACATGGAATGTTCTATACAAAAGATTGATAATAAGAAAGCCAAGTATGCTGATGATAGCACCTTGCTATGGCATAGTCGTTTAGGCCATATTAACAAGAAACGCATTAAGCGGTTGCATGAACATGGACTGCTGGGATCATTCTCCTATGAGGAGATTGATACATGCAAAGCTTGTTTAATGGGCAAAATGACGAAGTCACCTTTTCCTAATAAAGGTCAAAGGGCTTCAGGTTTACTTGACCTTATACACAGTGATGTGTGTGGGCCATTTAGTAAACATGCCAGAGGTGGCTATTCGTACTTCATTACCTTTACTGATGATTTCAGTAGATATGGGTATGTCTATTTAATGAGACATAAAAGTGAATCTTTTGACAAGTTCAAAGAGTTCAAGAATGAAGTACAGAATCAGCTAGGCCGAAATATCAAGGCACTTCGTTCTGATCGAGGTGGAGAATACTTGAGTCATGCGTTTACTGACTATCTGAAGGAGTGTGGGATTATCTCACAGCTCACTCCGCCAGGAACACCGCAATGGAATGGTGTGTCCGAGAGGAGAAATAGAACGTTACTTGATATGGTTCGTTCTATGATGAGTCAGGCTACTCTACCTTACTCCTTTTGGGGATTTGCACTGGAAACAGCTGCAAAGGTACTAAACCGAGTGTCATCCAAGGCAGTTTCAAAGACCCCATATGAGTTATGGTATGGGAAACAGCCAAGCTTGACATTTATCAGGATCTGGGGTTGCGAGGCTTATGTCAAAAAGCTCGCCTCTGGGAAACTATAGAGCAGATCTGACAAATGCATCTTTGTCGGTTACCCTAAGGAAACTAAGGGTTATTATTTCTACGATCCCAAAGAGAACAAGGTATTTGTTGCTCGGACGGCCATTTTTCTTGAGAAGGAGTTTCTTCTGCAAGAAGCCAGTGGGAGAGTGTAGGAACCCCTAATCATAAGGGGGCAAAACCCTAAGCATGGCGCTAATGTAAAATATGCAAGCGGAAGCAAGGGTTCAAGATCATTTGCATGCCATATGTTCAACTATAATCGATTGAATAGATTGAGATAAAAATCATACCAACGCCATATGCTTGGTAGTCGGCTTGGATAAAGAGAACAAAGTAGATCTCCTCCACAAGTTCACACACAAGGTGAAGATGCTTACTCCTTGCGGTCTCTTGTGCTAGCAAGACACCCAAGCCTTCAAGTGTCGAATGGAAGGGGATGATGAACCTCTTGGCCGAGAGCTCCTCTTGCTCAACCTCTCCTTCTCTTCGTCAATCACCACCCAACCAAAGTCGAATGCGTTGAAGAGAAGAGCGCAAACGCATATGCGTTTTTGGCATTGAAGTGAGTGAAACCGGCCCTTGATGACTTTCCATAAATGGAAGCTCATCAAGTCCATGCGCTCAACTCAACCCAAACGCATTTTAGGATTGAACCATGCGTTCACCATTGTGAACCGGTTCAAGCCAAAATGTCAAATCGGCTTTGGTTCAACAAACCAAACCGAAATAGCTCTAGCCACTTGGTCTAGACCAAATTGAACCCCCAAGGCTCATGATCTAACCATTCATCATCTGATGCCCTTGATCTCTCCGATCTAGCATCACCTCTCTCGATCGAAGCTTACCGATCTCAAGTCCTAATCAATCAAACATGATCAGACCAGATCTCACTTACAATCAGAGATTAAATCCCTTTAATCTGAACTCAAAGAATCCAGTCCATACGATCTGACTCAAGTAAGCCATATCACCAAATTGTGCGACCCTGAGGGTTTCCTCTAAATGTCGGTAACGATAACTTACGTTATCACGATCAGTGAGGGGTATCTAGCAACACATCACTGTCTCCCGATATAAAGGAAAGAGTCTTCCAAGACTACTCCCAAACCATAGCACAAGTGTGACTCAATTCACAAGGCATACATGTGTCCTTTGCCACTGGATGTTCTTATTGGACAAGCGGGTCAAGCTTGTAACTCCAATACGATGAGCATGATTAGATCAGATGCACATAGTCATCTGGGTATGGCCATACACTATCTCAATCATCTCATATAGGGGGGCCCTTAGAACACCACACTCCTTAAACAAGGAGACGGCAATCCTATGTCTATCACTAGTGCCCTAACCTGATTCAAGCTCACCATCCAAGATAGTCTATAATCATTATATTTCAAATGATATTGAACTACCTCAAGACAATGACAATCATCATTTAGAAACACAAGTGATCTCAAGTCAGAGGACATGTGCCACTTGCTGCTTACAAGGATCATTCACATTGTGACAAGCAATGGAATATCCCAGTAGGGTCTGTCCAGTACATCCAATGTACCCATGAGTCTACATCTTATTCCATGCTCGAAGCATCCTATAAGATTAGCACTCATATTAGTCTCCATCATATCAAGGCTGTCTCATGTTCACCAAGATATCTCGACTAAGGACTTATAGCCTGTCAGCCTAGCTGAACAGCTTTGAGACATTATTCAGAAGTACACTTATTACAGCAGACAAGGTAACAACCTGAATAACAACCATGCCTTATTATAAACTTAAGAGTTTATTACATGATACTTATACAATCCCAAGGCCTCAAACATTAGCCTTAAGGGCATACCCCAACAATCTCCCACTTGCACTTAATCTAATGGTTGAGAAATCTCAAACCCATATTATTACAGTGCTTCTCATGCTTCTGCTGCGCCAGAGGCTTGGTAAGCGGGTCTGCCAGATTGTCATCTGTATGAACCTTGCATATTTTGATCTCGCCTCGATCAATGATCTCCCGGATCAAGTGAAACCGTCTCTGTATGTGCTTGGACTTCTGGTGCGACCGTGGTTCCTTTGCTTGTGCTATAGCACCAGTGTTATCACAGAAGATAACCAAAGGATCTGCACTCGAAGGAACGACACCAAGTTCTCTCACGAACTTACGAATCCACACTGCCTCCTTGGATGCTTCCGAGGCTGCAACATACTCGGCTTCTGTTGTGGAATCAGCAACAGTTGACTGTTTGAAGCTCTTCCACACCACTGCTCCACCATTCAAGCTAAAAACATAGCCTGATTGCGATCGGAAATCATCCTGGTCCGACTGGAACGAAGCATCAGTATATCCCTCAATACTGAGTTCTTCCTGACCACCATATATCAAGAACATATCTTTGGTCCTCCGCAGATATTTCAAGATGTTCTTGACTGCAATCCAGTGCGCCAATCCTGGATTACTTTGGAATCGACTGGTCACGCTTAACCCGTAAGCGACGTCTGGGCAAGTACACAACATCGCATACATAATGGACCCAATAGCCGAAGCATAAGGCGTATTGTCCATTTCATCTTTCTCAGTCTGTGTTTGTGGACACTGACTCTTTGAAAGATTCAGACCATGTCTGACTGGAAGATATCCACGTTTAGAATTCTCTAAATGGAATCTCTCCAGGACTTTATCGATGTAAGTACTCTGGCACAGCCCGAGAAGCCTCTTAGATCTATCCCGGTAGATCTTGACACCTAATACATAGGCTGCTTCTCCTAGATCTTTCATCTGGAAACATTTTCCTAACCATGCCTTAACAGCATGCAGTTCAGGAATATCATTTCCAATGATCAAGATATCATCGACGTAGAGGATTAGGAATGTAATCACGCTCCCACTAAACCTCTTATATACACACGGGTCATCCTCGTTCTTGATGAAACCAAACTCAGAGATTGATTCATCAAAACGAATGTTCCAGCTTCTTGATGCTTGTTTAAGTCCATAAATGGACTTCTTTAACTTGCATATTTTATGACGATCTGCTGGATTAGTGAAACCCTCCGGTTGTGTCATATACACATCCTCATCCAGATTTCCATTAAGGAAAGCTGTCTTCACATCCATTTGCCAGATCTCATAGTCGTAATATGCTGCTATCGCGAAAAGAATCCGAATAGACTTAAACATGGCTACAGGAGAGAAAGTTTCATCATAATCTATCCCGTAGATTTGTTTGAAACCTTTCGCAACTAGCCTGCCTTTATAGGTAACCACGTTACCGTCCATGTCAATCTTCTTCTTGAAGATCCATTTACAGCCTATAGGGATTACTCCCGGAGGCGGATCAACCAAATCCCAGACTTGGTTATCTGACATGGAGTCCATCTCGGCTCGCATAGCTTCAAGCCATCTAGCTGATTCCGGTCCACTGACCGCATCCGCATAAGTTAGGGGTTCATCATTATCAATGATGTAGACTCCGTCATAGCGCTCAGGCTGTCGACGGATCCTACCCGATCTTCGCGGTTCCCGTGATATCTGAGCCTCAGGTTGTTCAGTAACCTGATCTACCAGCTCAGGCACATCCAACTCTGCTTGACTACTTTGTCCTTCCTCTGAATTCTCATCCAGCTTTATTTCTCTCCCACTGGCCTCTTGCAGAAGAAACTCCTTCTCAAGAAATATGGCCGTCCGAGCAACAAAAACCTTGTTCTCTTTGGGATCGTAGAAATAATAACCCTTAGTTTCCTTAGGGTAACCGACAAAGATACATTTCTCAGATCTGCTCTCCAGTTTCCCAGAGGCGAGCTTTTTGACATAAGCCTCGCAACCCCAGATCCTGATAAATGTCAAGCTAGGCTGTTTTCCATACCATAACTCATATGGCGTCTTTAAAACTGCCTTGGATGGCACTCGGTTTAGTACCTTTGCAGCTGTTTCCAGTGCAAAACCCCAAAAGGAATATGGAAGAGTGGCCTGACTCATCATAGAACGAACCATGTCTAGTAACGTTCTATTTCTCCTCTCGGACACACCATTCCATTGCGGTGTTCCTGGCGGAGTGAGCTGTGAGATAATCCCACACTCCTTCAGATAGTCAGTAAATCCATGACTCAGGTATTCACCACCTCGATCAGAACGAAGTGCCTTGATATTTCGGCCTAGCTGATTTTGTACTTCATTTTTGAACTCTTTGAACTTGTCAAAAGATTCACTTTTATGTCTCATTAAATAGACATACCCATACCTACTGAAATCATCAGTAAAGGTAATGAAGTACTGATAGCCACCTCTGGCATGTTTACTAAAAGGCCCACACACATCACTGTGTATAAGGTCAAGTAAACCCGAAGCCCTTTGACCTTTGTGAGGAAAAGGAGACTTCGTCATTTTACCCATCAAACAAGCTTTGCATGTATCAATCTCCTCATAGGAGAATGATCCCAGCAGTCCATGTTCATGCAACCGCTTAATGCGCTTCTCGTTTATATGGCCTAAACGACTATGCCATAACAAGGTGCTGTCATCAGCATACTTGGCTTTCTTATTATCAATGTTTTGTATAGAATTTTCCATGTCCAACATGTATAACCCATTGTTAATTGAACCAGTTGCATACACAATATTATCATGAGATAAAACACACTTTGAAATATTGCATTCAAAGGCAAATCCTTTCCTGACAAGAGCAGGAATAGAGATAATATTCTTGGTAATACTCGGTACAAAATAACAATTGTTTAATTCTAATACAACGCCAGATGGTAAAGAAATGAAATAGTCTCCTATAGCAACAGCAGCAACCCGTGCCCCGTTTCCAACTCGTAGGTCTACCTCATGCTGTCCCACCTGCCTTCTTCTCTTGAGTTCCTGTACATTTGAACAAATGTGAACTCCACATGCAGTGTCCAACACCCATGATATAGTAGAAGAAGATAACATGACCTCAGTCACATATATACCTGAGCCAGAAGCGATGCTTCCCCTCTTATCTCCTTGGAGCGCTTTACAGTCCTTTTTCCAGTGACCCAGCTGGCCACAGTGGAAACACCTGTTGTCCTTCGACCGCTTCACCTTCTGTTTCAGGGCCTTGCTGTAATTCTTGACAGGGGTCTTGCCCTTCTTCCCCTTCTTCTTGTTCCTAGAAGGAACCATCAAGACAGAGGTTGAAGGCTTACCCTTCAGAGTTTCCTCAGTGGTCAAGAGCATATTCAGCAGCTCTGCCGGCGTACAATCGATCTTGTTCATATTAAAGTTAATAATGAACGCATCGAAAGAGGGCGGAAGAGACTGCAGAATAATGTCCACAGCAAGCTCCTGGTTGACGGTATGCCCCAGTTTCTCTAGAGCCTCCTTGTGCCCAATCATCTTGAGCACGTGAGCTCCCACTGGGCTCCCCTCAGCCAGTTTGCTCTGAAAGAAGAGCTTCGTCAGATTATAGCGCTCAGTCCTCGCCTGTGCAGCATACAGCATCTTGAGGTTCGCTATAATTTCTCTAGCCGACATATCCTCATGCTGACGCTGCAGCGGTGGCGTCATAGACGCTAGCATCAGGCAAGCGACATCAATGCTATCATTGACGTGCTTTTCGTAGGCTTCCCGAACCGCCCTTGCGGCGTTCGGAGCGGGCTGCGGCGGTATCGCCGTCTCGAGGACATACAGTTTCCTCTCTGCCTTAAGAACAATCTTAAGGTGTCCGAACCAGTCAGAGAAGTTCGGCCCAGCAAACTTCTCCCTTTCCAGTAGGGATCGCACATTGAAGCTCATGGTGTTCGTTGCTGCAGGAATCTACAACAAGCAAGAACAGCAAGGTCAGTATCAATGTTTCAGAATCAATCCAGGACTTAAGAAAGATTCTTTTCTCACTATTTTGTCTGACTGAAAAATCCAGTAAACAGTCCGAAAGAGTAAACACTCTTTTAGTGAGATGGGATCCAGATTTCATACTTGGTCTCCGCGTCCCGCTCAGGCGAGATAAGATGCACAGAGATGACAAGCACTAGTTTCTGGTAGGCTGTCCCAGCCAATCGCCAACCCGTGCGATTCCCCTTCATCTTGGCAATCCAGCAGACTGTGCCAACTGAGTTGGTGCAACACAGTCTCTGATCCCAGAGATGGCTGCCTCCATGTGCTACCATATGCGCCACATATGTAGTCTACATGGTCAAGCTGACCTGACCTACTCCCTGGACCACCACGTGCTATGCTGAGCAACGAGAGGGGATAAATCCCAACTCTGTAACACGCAGGTGAAATCCAGCACCGTCTGAAGATAGATGGACGTGCCCACTGAGTGGGTTCAACACGGCTCCAACGATAGTCAGAAAGGTGAGGTTTCGCGTCAGAAGGCTTACGAGCTTGATATGTTAGCGTTGGATTTTAACGGTCTTTTATCTTCTTACTATCAGGCATGTCCTATGGCTATAGCAGAAGATAAACATAAATATGCAATTCTAATTATTAGCAATAAGTAGAAAGCATGATCTTATGTGGTAAAAGCCCATGAACCCTAGTAAGACCTTAATATTACTTAAGTCTTCACTTGAGCTTCATTGCATCTCATCTGGTCCAACCCAGTGCCCTAGCGCCAAGAGCACCTCAGGTGCACCACCAGGTGAATGCCCCTCTTGGATGTGTGCCTTTGTTCTTGTCTAATCAAAGTACATTTGATCTATCTAGACAAGGTTGACTCGCAGGTCAACAACATATTATAAATTAAGTACAATGTGATTCGCAGATCACAAATTAATTTACAATTTTTAAGTCCAGGCACGCAGGCCCCAGCACAGCACACAATTGGGCAACCCACATAAGACTAAATAAACAAGCATATGGTTCAATCAACATGTGATCCAATCATCTTGAAATTAAAAGTTTTGAAAACCCCATGGCATCAATTTTAATTTCCTTATGAGCCCTACAACCTTACAATGGTCCATTGATGGGGATCCACTCATCCATCTAGTTAGATCCTTTGCCCTTGCATGCACCGAGTCCTAACTGACCCGAGTTGACCTAATGGTCAACCATGCATGCGCCAAGGGCTGAACTACCCCCATGAGTTTTGGCAAGCGGGTGTGACCCCGGGCCTAACTCAAGTGTGTTCAGTAGTGTCTCAACCAGACCTCGCTACACGCCCTAGATGCAGTCAACCTATAGCCACCTTGTGCTTGCGCATAGGTGCTATCAGGTTAACCCATCTGAGCTGTCAGATGGTCTGATCAGACTTGGATCTAACCTAGTGGTGACTTCAACCTCATCAACCCATCTAAGGGTTTAATGTAGTGGCACCTTAGATCTAATCAAGCGCGCAAGATGTAAGTTTTAGAAAAACCTTAGAACATGCGCAATCATACAAACAAACAACATGCTTGCATATAACCCTTAGATCTAAGGGGGTCCCCTTCAAGGGGGAGCGCAAACTTTTTAGGGGGTCCCCTTCAAGGGGGAGCGCATACTTCATATAAGCAAAGCATGATACAAGCGCAACTTCATGTAAGCAAAGCATGATACAAGCGCAACTTCATGTAAGCAAAGCATGATACAAGCGCAACTTCATGTAAGCAAAGCATGATACAAGCGCAACTTCATGTAAGCAAAGCATGCCTCAAGTAAAAGTAAGCGCAACATGAGGATCACATCAGCAAACATAATAGCATGCATAGAGCCTAGCTCTGATACCAATTGTAGGAACCCCTAATCATAAGGGGGCAAAACCCTAAGCATGGCGCTAATGTAAAATATGCAAGCGGAAGCAAGGGTTCAAGATCATTTGCATGCCATATGTTCAACTATAATCGATTGAATAGATTGAGATAAAAATCATACCAACGCCATATGCTTGGTAGTCGGCTTGGATAAAGAGAACAAAGTAGATCTCCTCCACAAGTTCACACACAAGGTGAAGATGCTTACTCCTTGCGGTCTCTTGTGCTAGCAAGACACCCAAGCCTTCAAGTGTCGAATGGAAGGGGATGATGAACCTCTTGGCCGAGAGCTCCTCTTGCTCAACCTCTCCTTCTCTTCGTCAATCACCACCCAACCAAAGTCGAATGCGTTGAAGAGAAGAGCGCAAACGCATATGCGTTTTTGGCATTGAAGTGAGTGAAACCGGCCCTTGATGACTTTCCATAAATGGAAGCTCATCAAGTCCATGCGCTCAACTCAACCCAAACGCATTTTAGGATTGAACCATGCGTTCACCATTGTGAACCGGTTCAAGCCAAAATGTCAAATCGGCTTTGGTTCAACAAACCAAACCGAAATAGCTCTAGCCACTTGGTCTAGACCAAATTGAACCCCCAAGGCTCATGATCTAACCATTCATCATCTGATGCCCTTGATCTCTCCGATCTAGCATCACCTCTCTCGATCGAAGCTTACCGATCTCAAGTCCTAATCAATCAAACATGATCAGACCAGATCTCACTTACAATCAGAGATTAAATCCCTTTAATCTGAACTCAAAGAATCCAGTCCATACGATCTGACTCAAGTAAGCCATATCACCAAATTGTGCGACCCTGAGGGTTTCCTCTAAATGTCGGTAACGATAACTTACGTTATCACGATCAGTGAGGGGTATCTAGCAACACATCACTGTCTCCCGATATAAAGGAAAGAGTCTTCCAAGACTACTCCCAAACCATAGCACAAGTGTGACTCAATTCACAAGGCATACATGTGTCCTTTGCCACTGGATGTTCTTATTGGACAAGCGGGTCAAGCTTGTAACTCCAATACGATGAGCATGATTAGATCAGATGCACATAGTCATCTGGGTATGGCCATACACTATCTCAATCATCTCATATAGGGGGGCCCTTAGAACACCACACTCCTTAAACAAGGAGACGGCAATCCTATGTCTATCACTAGTGCCCTAACCTGATTCAAGCTCACCATCCAAGATAGTCTATAATCATTATATTTCAAATGATATTGAACTACCTCAAGACAATGACAATCATCATTTAGAAACACAAGTGATCTCAAGTCAGAGGACATGTGCCACTTGCTGCTTACAAGGATCATTCACATTGTGACAAGCAATGGAATATCCCAGTAGGGTCTGTCCAGTACATCCAATGTACCCATGAGTCTACATCTTATTCCATGCTCGAAGCATCCTATAAGATTAGCACTCATATTAGTCTCCATCATATCAAGGCTGTCTCATGTTCACCAAGATATCTCGACTAAGGACTTATAGCCTGTCAGCCTAGCTGAACAGCTTTGAGACATTATTCAGAAGTACACTTATTACAGCAGACAAGGTAACAACCTGAATAACAACCATGCCTTATTATAAACTTAAGAGTTTATTACATGATACTTATACAATCCCAAGGCCTCAAACATTAGCCTTAAGGGCATACCCCAACAGAGAGAAATAAAACTGGATGAGAATCCAGAGGAAGGACAAAGTAGTCAAGCACAGTTGGATGAGCCTGAGCCGGTAGAACAGGTTACTGAACAACCTGAGGCTCAGATATCACGGGAACCGCGAAGATCGGGAAGGATTCGTCGACAGCCTGAGCGCTATGACGGAGTCTACATCATTGATAATGATGAACCCCTCACTTATGCGGATGCGGTCAGTGGACCAGACTCAGCTAGATGGCTTGAAGCTATGCGAGCCGAGATGGACCCCATGTCAGATAACCAAGTTTGGGATTTGGTTGATCCGCCTCCAGGAGTTATCCCTATAGGCTGTAAATGGATCTTCAAGAAGAAGATTGACATGGATGGTAACGTGGTTACCTATAAAGGCAGGCTAGTTGCGAAAGGTTTCAAACAAATCTACGGGATAGATTATGATGAAACTTTCTCACCTGTAGCTATGTTTAAGTCTATTCGGATTCTTTTCGCGATAGCAGCATATTACGATTATGAGATCTGGCAGATGGATGTGAAGACTGCTTTCCTTAATGGAAAATTGGATGAGGATGTGTATATGACACAACCTGAAGGTTTCACTAATCCATCTGATCGTCATAAGGTATGCAAATTAAAGAAGTCCATTTATGGACTTAAATAAGCATCAAGAAGCTGGAATATTCGTTTTGATGAATCAATTAGTGAATTTGGTTTCATCAAGAATGAAGATGACCCGTGTGTATAAGAGGTTTAGTGGGAGCGTAATTACTTTCCTAGTCCTCTACGTCGATGATATCTTAATCATTGGAAACGATATTCCTGAACTGCATGCTGTCAAAGCATGGTTAAGAAAATGTTTCCAGATGAAAGATTTAGGAGAAGCAGCCTATGTATTAGGTGTGAAGATCTACAGGGATAGATCTAAGAGGCTTCTCGGGCTGTGCCAGAGTACTTACATCGATAAAGTCCTGGAAAGATTTCATTTAGAGAATTCTAAAAGAGGATATCTTCCAGTCAGACATGGTCTGAATCTTTCAAAGAGTCAGTGTCCACAAACACAAACTGAGAAAGATGAAATGGACAATACGCCTTATGCTTCGGCTATTGGATCCATTATGTATGCGATGTTGTGTACTCGCCCAGACGTCGCTTACGGGTTAAGCGTGACCAGTCGATTCCAAAGTAATCCAGGTCAGGCGCACTGGATTGCAGTCAAGAACATCTTGAAATATCTGCGGAGGACCAAAGATATGTTCTTGATATATGGTGGTCAGGAAGAACTCAGTATTGAAGGATATACTGACGCTTCGTTCCAATCTGACCAGGATGATTTCCGATCGCAATCAGGCTATGTTTTTAGCTTGAATGGAGGAGCAGTGGTGTGGAAGAGTTTCAAACAGTCCATCGTTGCTGATTCCACAACAGAAGCCGAGTATGTTGCAGCCTCAGAAGCATCTAAGGAGGCAGTATGGATTCGCAAGTTCGTTAAGGAACTTGGTGTTGTTCCTTCGAGTGCTGATCCTTTGGTTATCTTCTGTGATAACACTGGAGCAATCGCACAAGCAAAGGAACCGCGGTCGCACCAGAAGTCCAAGCACATACAGAGACGGTTTCACTTGATCCGGGAGATCATTGATCGTGGCGAGATCAAAATCTGCAAGGTTCATACAGATGACAATCTGGCAGACCCGCTTACCAAGCCTCTGGCGCAGCAGAAGCATGAGAAGCACTGTAATAATATGGGTTTGAGATTCCTCAACCATTAGATTAAGTGCAAGTGGGAGATTGTTGGGGTATGCCCTTAAGGCTAATGTTTGAGGCCTTGGGATTGTATCAGTATCATGTATAAACTCTTATGTTTATAAAGGCAATGGTTGTTATTCAGGTTGATATATTATCTGCTGCAATACATATACTTCTGAATAATGTCTCAATGCTGTTCAGCTAGGCTGACATGCACTTTTGTCCTTAGTCGAGATATCTTGGTGAACATGAGACAGCCTTGATATGATTGAGACTAATATGTATTCTAATCTTATAGGATGCTTCGAGCATGGAATAAGATGTAGACTCATGGGTACATTGGATGTACTGGACAGACCCTACTAGGATATTCAATTGCTTGTCACAATGTGAATAATCCTTGATTGCAACAAGTGGCACATTTCCTCTGACTTGAGATCACTTGTGTTTCTAAATGATGATTGTCATTGTTTTGAGGTAGTTCAATATCATTTGAAACATAATGGTTATAGACTATCTTGGATGGTGAGCTTGAGTCATGTTAGGGCACTAGTGATAGATAAAGGATCGCCGTCTCCTTCATTGGAGTGTGATGTTCTAAAGGGCCCCCTTGGATGAGATGATTGAGAAAGTGTATGGCCATACCCAGGTGACTATGTTCATCTGATCTAATCATGCTCATCATATTGGAGTTACAAGCTTGACAGGCTTGTCCAATAAGAACATCCAGTGGCAAAGGAAACATGTATGCCTAGTGAGTTGATTCACGCTTGTGCTGTGGTTTGGGTGTAGTCTTGGAAGACTCTTTCCTTTATATCGGGAGACAGTGATGTGTTGCTAGATACCCCTCGCTGATCGTGATGACGTAAGTTATCGTTATCGACATTTAAAGGAAACCCTTAGGGTCGCACAATTTGATGATATGGCTTACTTAAGTCAGATCGTGTGGACTGAATTGTTTAGGTTCAGTTTAAAGGGATTTAATCTCTGATTGTGAGTGAGATCTGGTCTGATCATGTTTAATTGATTAGGGCTTAAGATCGGTAAGCTTCGATTGAGAGAATGGATGCTAGATCGGTGAGATCAGGAGCATCGAGAGATCAACGGTCAGATCTTAAGCCTCAGGGGTTTATTGTAATCTGGACTAATGGCTTGGGTTGTTTGGTTTCTTGAACCAAACCGAATTGAACCAGCTCATTGGATGAGCGCATGGTTCAAATGAAGAGGCATTTTGCGATTGGGGTAAGTTGTGGTCGCATGAACGTTGAGACTTTTCTATTTTTATAAAGCATGTCTCTAAACGTGACCATGACTCTCACGTTCTCAATGCTCACGCTCTCTTGACGCCTCTTTGGGCTTTTCGACACTTGCATCTCTTGCGTGTGAAGGTGTGGACGAAAAGAGGAGCTCTCGCCAAGCATAGGATTTCTCATCTCTTCCCTTCCATTCGGTCAGGATACTTGGACGATCCTTGCTAGCACAAGGGGCGACAAGGAGGAGCCAAGACTCATCTTGTGTGCGTCATCTCTGGAGAAGATCCATTTCGATCTTTGCTTCCAAGACGCCATCTAGAAATGGCATCGGTATGATTTCTTCTCTTGTATGTAATCATTTTAACGTTGATCGTAAAGCATGCAATAGATCTAGAAACCCTCTTCCGCTGTTTAAATCCCTTACATGTGCCTATTAGGGTTTCATCCCCTTGTCTAGGGGACCTTCATATAGAGCTTGAGCATAG
Organism: Costus lasius; assembly: GCA_027563935.2. Classification (NCBI taxonomy): domain Eukaryota; kingdom Viridiplantae; phylum Streptophyta; class Magnoliopsida; order Zingiberales; family Costaceae; genus Costus; species Costus lasius. Next base: position 86,168,187 of record CM050446.2, read on the forward strand.
GGCGTTCTAAGCAATCAAAGCACTAAACTTTGACTTAAAGAACGCGGGTGAAAAACGGAGGTTACAATTGAACGAGCTAGATGAGATTATACTCTCTACTTATGAAAACGCAAGAATTTATAAGGAGAGAACTAAAAGATGGCATGATCAACATATTTTCAAAAGGGAATTCCAACCAGGTGACTTTGTTCTTTTATTCAATTCTAGATTAAGACTTTTCCCTGGTAAACTTAAGTCTCGATGGTCTGGACCTTTTTAGGTAAGGAAAACTTACCCCTACGGAGCTGTGGACATATGGAGTGATGAAACAGGAGAGTTTAAGGTTAACAGTCAGAGATTAAAGCATTATTATCAAGAAGAACTAATTGAAGAAAAGGAAAAATTTTATCTTGATGAACCATGATCAAATCCGAGTGCAGAACGGTCAAGCTAAAGACCTTTAAATTAGTGCTTCTTGGGAGGCAACCCAAGCACTCTTACTTAACTCAGTTTCTTTTATTTTAGTTTAATTTTGGAACTAATTTTTCTCCTCTTTTTGTAGGTGAAATCGGGTTTTGGCAAAAATTACGGCACCACCGTAATGCAAATTACGGGCCACATTTTCAGTCCGTTTTCGACTAGAAAGCTTTGATGCCATTACGACACTGCCATAAGTATTTGTACGTGCCGTATTTTCACTCCGAAATCTTCCCAAGAGTTTTATCACTTTTACAGCACTACCGTAATGCAAATTATGGGCCATATTTTCGGTCCGTTTTCGACCCAAAACTTTCTGAAATTTGGTTCGTATTATGGTAGTACCATAAACATTTCTACGTGCCGTATTTTGTGTATAAAAAAAAAGTCTCTCCTTTCATTTTTACGGTACTACTGTAACCATTTTTACGGTACCATAATTATAGCCATTTTTCGACCCGAGAGTTCTGAAGATATTTGTAAAAAATACAACACTACCATAACCATTATTATGGTACCGTAATTCCGACCAATTTTTGATCAAAAAATTTGAAGAGTTTTAAGGCACTACCGTATTATTTTGATGGCCGTTTTATTCAACTTGTCAAAATTATGGCACTACCGTAATAAAAATTACGGCCGTATTTTTCTTCGTGTGCACGATTCCACAACCGTTTTTAGAATTTCTCACCTGTGTTTTCACCTGTTCCTGCACCGACTAGTCTACCCCCGAGGACACAAAGGAGATTGGATTCGATGCTGATGAGTAGAGCTTTGTGAGTATTCCTTCTTCTTTACTTCTTTGAATTTCACCTTCCCCATCTCATTGATGTTTCATGTTTTTATAGAGAAGGATGACCCTTCCAAACTTCTTGTGCCCTCTGCTTTCTGATTACTTTATCATGATTCGATTTAATTATATGATATTCTGATGCTGATATTGAGTTTGATTGAGTTGTATAATATTTGATGATATGATTGAGATTGAGCACCTTGTTTAGGTGCTTTCTGATGCATAATTAAATGTATGGTTTTACTGTATGTGATCCCCTCTTGTTATAATTATCCTGTGGTGTGGTCTGTTTTTGAGGAACTTCTATTGATAGTATGATTTTCTTGATGATGAATGTGTTTATGCCTGTGATTAGGACTAGACCTATTGTGTTGAATTTATTTCTCTAATATATATCTGCCTATTGGAATTTTTCATTGATTGATGAATAAAATTTTGGGTGCACATGTTATTTAATGAATTTGGTTTGAAAAGTGAAGCTACTTCTTTAAATAAAATTAGCATATGAGTATGATTTTTGAATTGATATTGATTGATTAATTTAGTTGATGTTCATCCTATTTGCTATTTGTTGGGAAGAAAGATTCCATGATCCAAATTAAGAGAGTGATGACTCCCTTACTTGGCACTGCGCAAAATTGGCAGTGGTACCAAAGACATGGGTTGAAGTCAAAATGAGAGAAAAAGAAAAATCAAGAGAATGACTTCTCGTCTTGGCACCGTGTTGATTTGCGGTGGTACCTAAGTTAAGAGTTGAAGTCCAAAGAAAAATAGCATGTATCTATATGGGTACATACCATGGAGAGAAATCATTTCACATTAACTCCACTATCTTTGGTAAAATTCTTCCTACCAAAAAGATATGATTTCTATTACATTGATTATGTGGTCAATGTACTCTAACTTCGTCACCAGAAAAAAGGTGGTAATCGAAATAGAGAATGTGAACGATACATAAAAGTGAGGAACTAAAAAATTCTGAGTCGAAAAAGATCTTGGAAATCCTATTCCTGTAAACAAAAGTATGATAGGTTTGAACTAAAACTGGGTGAATCTTGAGATTGAAATTCTACTTGTTATACAAGTTGCAAAATTTTATTTGATTAAGTTGTGGATCTTGAGAATTGAATTCAATGGTGATATGTTTATTTGAAATTTTATGAAACAATTGGTGAGATTTTCCATTAGTGATTGTATTTTAGAAATTTATTCTTTATAAGAAAGTCTTTTCCTTTGATCAATTTTTGATTTTGCTTGAGGACAAGCAAAGTTTGAGCCCTATGTATTTGATGACACGAAAATTTATCATATATTTTGTGCCATTTGATAGGTCTTATTGTGTTATATTCATGCTCTTTTGCTTATTTTTATGCCTTATTTATCAAATATTGCAGAATCTACACCTTTTCTGATTTTTGATCATTTTCAAGTAAAAAGGCACTATTTTAAAGCATTTTCGAGCAAATTTAGATGCATAGATGAATTCTCATCATCAAGAGAAGATTGCATATCAAATTTTACGCAATTCAAAGCTTCAGACCAAATTATGGCAGGGCCGTAATTAACATTATGGCACTGTGTTTTCACTGCATCTACAGAACAAACCACGACACTACTGTAATTTCAGAGCACTGCCATAATTTGGGATAAATTTCGTATAGAAGGATTTGCAGACTTTACGGCACCGCCGTAAACAATATTACAGGCTGTATTTTGAGGCGATTTTTGACCAGAAAGATTTAAAGAAAATACGGCATTGCCGTAATGTATATTACGAGCCGTAATTCTGGTCGAATTCTGTACAGAAGAACTCTGCAGTTATTACGGCACTGCCGTAAACATTTTCACGGCCGTAATCCTAACCTAGGCCACCAATTTTTTCGGACTTTTTGAAGCCCGATTCTTCCGTGGATGATTGCGAACGATCTGGACCATAAATTTGAGAGCCGTAAAAAGGAAAATACTCATCAGATCGAGAGGAGGAGACACACACACAATAAGCCCCAATTTTCATCAACGTTCGAGAGAGAAATCATAGTTTTCACCGTCGCTCTAGGTTTCACCGCCGGGAAGTGTACAATGCAACTCCGACTGTGAAATTTGAGGGGAAGATGCGCCTAGAGGAGGAGAACATACCCCAGAAGTTTCAGAGTGCAAGGAGATCGATTGGAGGAGAAATCAACAAAAGAGGCATCGCCGCTACTGTTCATCACACGAAATTACGGCTGTAATTTTCATTATAGCCGTATTGTTAGTAGATTTTCTCTTTCTCTTTGATTTCTTACCCTTTGAAACTATGTTTTATTGTAATTCTCCGACTATGCTAGCTTAAACTCTTTTTGGTACATGGGGGTGTTATCCCGTTAACTTCTTAATGACTAGATAATTTTATTTCTTCAGGATAATTTTACTATGATAATTCTACTTATGTGATGATTGCCTTTAATTCTTTCTAGTTTCATTTTATCAGCATGATTTAGAGTTTTTGTAATATGGACTGAAAAGTGACTTGCTAGAACTTGGAACCCTAGAATCATGATTTAGGAACTCATCGTAAGAAATTAGGTTTGTTCTTATTTCTAGATTTTAGAAGTTTATTGCCATGTTGATAACCTGACTTAGGATTGAGTTATTGAAATAAGCATGATGATATTGTAAGAAATTAAGTATCGGATCGTTGGAGAACCTTAAGTATAACCTGTGAAAATTAAAGTATGAAAGTATTTAGTTTTTACTTGAGATAATTGACTTAGAATTTGGATGTACGAAAGTGATATTTGAGTTCTTTATCAATGATTTACTTTTATTTAACATTGAATAAATCCTGTGCGAAAGTGAGGATTGGTTCTTTGTAAATTGTCTGCGTGAAAGCGAGATGATTTCTTTATAAAGTACATTTTATCTTTATCATAATAAAATTAAACTGACAAATACTTATTTGGATCTAGTCATAGAAATTAAGGTGGATGAACCCTAGTCCTAGTTTCTCTCTCTAACTTTTTCGTGTAGTTTCTGATAGTTTGCTTTCATCATTTTCGATTGCCTAGCTAGTGAGAAATTAATTATTCGGTACTTGACAAACGAGGTCTTTGTGGTTCGATATCTTATTTATTACTTCGAGTATCCGTGCACTTGCGGACACAACACTCTCCTCCCCCAAGTAGTAGTAGCTCGACCGGTACTCTTCCTAGCGTATCGCCTGGCAATCCTCTAGTCACGGCTCTCTACCCTATCAGTAGGCCTCTTTGATATGATCTCCAACTATGGAGAGCTAACTGGCTCGGGCACTGCTGCTTGTGATGTACTAGGAGCTGAAGAAGTATCAACCTCGTCTATAACGTGTGAATACTCCCATGGTGTGTCGGAAGGAAGATACAAACTGAATGGGATCGGAGACTCCACGGCTGACATCTGTGCTAGCTCGAATCTATGTGGGAGCACTCCATGAACCATCCTGTATCTAGGATATATAGGAGGATACAGTCTTGGTACACTCTCCTTCCTTACAGACCCATAGGGCCTAGTCCTCACTGATCTCCTCGGAGCCATAATATCAATCAAATCAAACTCTAATATATGATTTTATCAAAAATTCGTGAATGCTACAGTACTCCCCAAAAATTGCCCATGAAAGTCAAGTGAAAATCAATCCAAAAATCAATGAAATCTACTTCCAAATCGATGCAAAGAGTAGGCAAATCACTCCTAGTACTGAAGAGTAAAGTTGAAAAAATTTTGCTCACGAAATTGTGCAAAAATTGGGTCCAAATTGGGCGAAAACTAGTTCTAGGTGTGCAGGCGGACAAGCGGCGCTTCTTCACGAATTCCGGTGGAAATCTGGTGGAAGATCGCCGGTAATCAGTCATTGGGAGTAGAGGAAGGTCTGTGGAAGGGTTTCGTCGCTGCACAAAGAAGGAATTGTCAAAAATCGGTGATTTATGAGCGTGGGTGATGTAGCAACTAATAGGAGGGGGTCCTTAGAGCCGTACTCTAGGGTTTTACACAATGCTTGCGAAAAACGGGAGAGGGTCATGAGGCGAGGGAAGAGAAACACGTCGAAAAATGCAGGGAAACCGATAGAAAGCACGGTGAATCTGCGACGAACTCAATCAAGGCAACACAAATGCAAAGGAAGAACAACGGCACCCAACTATTTAACGCAACACACAAACCTCATAGCATTTTTAAGCATTCCTTGCAGCTCACTTAGCATGTTTTAAGCTCAGCCATGCGGGGGAGAACAACAAGTACACAGGGGTTCAGCTCGCCCGCCTATACGGCTGAAACAAACCAAAGACACAAGAGATCTGACTACGCTCCGATGTGCGGACAGACATGGGTGAAGTAGAAAGGAGAAAACCGCAGCAAAGAAACGTACAAGAGAGTGACAAATAGGCGAACCTGACCCACCGGAAGGGTGGGATTTACTTCAAACCGGAAGAGGCAACAACTTGGAATCGAAGAGACACCTTCGACCTGAACAACAGCGAAGGCGAGGCTCCGGCTCGTATTCACAAATGCTGGCGACTCTAAGCTCACTAGGAGATCTCTAAGCACCAAAGAGAACTGAATAACACTCTAGCCCAACCTCCTCTTTTGTAGAGTAGAGGGGTGGGAACAAACAAAACACATAAGAGATAACCTACTCTAACAAACCAACCACTCTTGCAGGCCACTAAAGTGGCCCATTTGGGGATGGGTCCTCAGGCGGTTGGGCCGTAGTGTCCTTGGGTTGAGTCGCATCGGTTTGGGTGGAAAGGGGGCTAACGATGCCCATGAAACGATCCGGAGGCTTGCTTTGGCGTTGGGATCGCCAGATTATCACCTTGCTGGGCTCCTTTGGATCATCATTAGGTGGAGCAACAAAGTAGGGGGGGTGGTGCACGTCGAAATGGGGTCGTCGGGGCCCGATCTCATCTTCAGGGGCGATCACGGCGTACCCGTGTCGGTAGTCACGGGCGTGTTCGGATGCTCCAGATTCCGCCACGGAGATCACAGTCGGGAGCACGGGTGTGTCGCGGGCCGTGTTTGCATTCGCGTCGTGATTGGACCGTGTCACGGCCGTGCTGGTCGTCACGGCCTGGCCATGTCGGGGCAGACGATCGGGGTCGTAATCTTCTTTACGGGCCGTAATGTTGGGCCCGAAATCCATAGAATGCTTCACGGCCATGCTCGCCATCACGGCCTGGCTATGTCAGGGCGGACGGTCGGGGCCGTAGTCTTCTTTACGGGCTGTAATGTTGGGCCCGAAATCCACAAAAAGTTCCGTCACGGCCGTGCTCTCCATCACGGCCTGGCCATGTCCGGGTTGGTTTGGTGCGGCGCCGAACACGGTCGTGGGAATGGGCTTGCAGAGGGGCTGTGTGCTCGTCACGGGCGTGGCCGCCATCACAGCCTAGCCATGTCGGGGTCTAGGAAACTCCGATCGCGCTGTAAATCACGCTGTATCTTCCCCACGTCCTGGGGAGTCTTCCTAAGTGCCTTCCAGGGGGTTTGGGCCGTCCTCAGGTATGTTCATAGGCCCATTTGCTCCTGCATCAGCGGGCATAAACCCTAACTCGCCTGTTAAGTTTAAACCATAAGGACTTACGGTCCGTAAAAGCTTCACAGCTTTGGCCGTAATTCCCCCTTTGTGTACAGTCCCAGTTGTAATTAAAATCACAGCTGCGCGATATTTATGGCTTCATCCGTAAATCTCGCGTTTTGGCTTCATTCTTCGCTAGAAAAATTTCAAACAATTCACAGAAAATTCCTGCACGTAAAATAACAAATTTAGATTGTTTTTCCTATGTAAAAAAATTCATCAAAACATGCTGATAAAGTTCTCTAAAAATTCTAAGAAAATAAATTAGGGAAAGAAAAATTGAAACTAAAAATGCTGGAATGAATAAAGATCAAAGCCTTTGGGTTGCCTCCCAGTAAGCGCTTGTTTAAGGTCATTAGCTTAACCAACATAGTGCTTATTGTCCTTTAGGTGGGTCAGAGTCATAGTGAATAATGAGTAGTTGCTCATCTCCACGCCTTTGCAAGTTGTTACATGGGTTTAGCTTTGAAATTTGAGATAGTGCCCATGCTCTATCTTTCCTCTCCTTATCCCTTTCATGCTTCAAGAAATTTTCTAAGAGACATTCATCAACTTTAACATTACTTCCATCATCAAATTTGTTCCCCTTCGCTTCAGAAGATTGATGGGAACCTACAAAATAAAACTTTTTAGCTTTTATGGAAAAATCATAAATCAATTTGCTTTCACACAAATTCAACGTTAATTTCTCATTTAACATATTTATTACAGCCCCCGTACTTGCCAAAAACGGTCTGCCTAAAATAACAGGTGACTTAGTATCTTCTTTCATATCAACAATTATAAAATCAGTTAAGATAGAAAAATCATGAACTTTAACAGACACATTATCTAAAATTCCAAGAGGCTGTTGATTATAACCATTAGCAAATTGAATAGAAATCTCAGTTGGTTTCATTTCTCCACTATCTACTTTCTCAATCATATATGAGGGCATCAAACTTACGCTCGCTCCGAAGTCACATAAAACATGTTTAACAAAGATCTTACCAACTTGGTAGGGAATTGAAATGTCTCTAGGATCCTTTACCTTTGTTATCTCCACGACCTTACTTACTTGACTGCCCTTTCCTTTAGATTTTCCAATCTTTGGTTTTCTCTAATCAGTTCTCAATAGCCTCTGGGGGAAAGGAACTGGTGGAACATAGGTGGTAGACCTACATATTTTTCCACCTTCTCCTTCTTCGCACATTTCTTAATTTCAGGGGAAGTCTCCTCAGGCTTGTCCTCAAAATCTTCAACTGCTAGGTTCTCAATAGGCTCTCTAGATACATCAATGTGTTCGCCATTCACAACACTGACGGCATTACAGTGTTCTCTTGGATTCATCTCCGGTTTCCCTAGAAGTTTCCCTATGGCCCTACTAGAAGTACTCGCCTGCTGAGCTATCTGGCTCTCTAACATCTTATTGTGGCTAGCCAAGGCATCCACACGAGATGTCAGATGCTTAATAGCATCAGTGATGTCCTCATTATATTTCTTTTGTTGTACAATAAATCATTCTAAGAGAGTCTCCAAGTTAGACTTCTGGGGCTATCCAAATTGCCTGGATTCAAAACCCTGTGGTGGCCTGTTATTCTACTGATTGTACTATGGAGGAATTTGCCCTTGATTGCTCTTGTAAGATAAATTAGGGTGGTTCCTCCATCCTGGATTATAGGTTGCAGAATAAGGGTCATTCACTGGTCTTTGGTTGAAATTTCCCAAGGCATTGACCTGCTCCTGATTAGAGTCTTCTTGGGATGAAGCTATGAGTTGACAATAAGATGAATTATGTCTTGTTATACCACACATTTCACAAGAAACAACATTAACGAAAACTGAGGGAAAAGTGAAAAAATCTAATTTCTGCACTAAAGAATCTACCTTTGCTGCTAGAGATGTTAAGGAATCGTTACTATACTTACCAAGTTCTGTGGAAGTAGTACCTCGCTCATTGGACCAGTGGTTATGGTTCATAGCCATATCCTCAAGCAAAGTAGTTGCCTCCTCCACGCCCTTGCTCATAATAGCTCCTCCAGCAGCAGCATCGACCATCAACTTTGTATTATAGTCCAATCCATTGTAGAAGATATGGATTAGGACCCACTTCTCAAGTCCATGGTGTGGACACATGCGTTGGAGCTCCTTGAAGCGATCCCATGCGTCATAAAGAGATTCTCCCTCACGTTGTCCAAAACAGGTAATCAAGTTGCGTAAATGAGCTGTCTTGCTAGATGGGAAGTATTTGTTCAGAAAAGCTCTGGAAAGCTCATCCTAGGTGGTGATCGATCCTGCTGGTAGTGAATACAACCAAGCTCTCGCACAGTCCCTTAGAGAAAATGAAAAAAGTCTCAGTTTTATTGCGTCAGAAGAAACACCATTAACTTTAACAGTATCACAGTAATTCTAAAAACACAGCTAGATGGAGATTAGGGTCCTGATTTGGGGAACCCCCAAACTGATTTTGTTGGACCATCGTCATCAGTGCTGGCTTGAGTAAAAAATTGTTTGCCTCCACATTAGGTCAAACTATGCTTGAATTAAAACCCTGTATATTTGGTACTCCAAAATCTCTCAAAGACTGGTTGTTCGCCACCATTACACCTTCTTCAGAATTCTTTTGAGTCTGAAATTGTAATCTTCTTCGAAGGCGAAATGTGCGTTCAATCTCTAGGTCTTTAGGAAATAAAGTCCCTGCACGTGAAACTCTGGGCATACAATGTGTAAGTCAAAGTGGAAATAAAATATTAGTAAAAAGAAAAGAAAATAAAAGAAAATAAAATGCTAAGGCAAAAGAAAGAAAAATGCCTAGTCTCCAAACTTATCAATTAAGTCAATATTAACTAGCCGTAATCCCCGGCAACGGCACCAAAAACTTGATATGTCCGCAAGTGCACGGATTTATCAAAGTAATACAATTAAGATATCGTTCCCAACGAGGATTAGGCGGTTAAGTATCAACTTTTCAACTTGTTTGAATCTAGGCAAAATCAAATATGGTTTGTGTTTGAATTCTAAGTACGCGCAAGATCGGAGACAACGTTAAGAGAGATTCAAATTCTAGAAAATCGGGACTCAAGGTTTCACCATGCTGAAAAGTATGAATCGTATAAAAATAATTCTTCAATAAGAAAGTTATGATCATGAAAGGGATCTTTCCTAATATACAGATTACTTCCTCTCGGAGTATAATCCGGTGTCTAACTACGTTAACTACCTACTCTCATGATAATTAATGGACCTAGACCCATTAAGTTCTATGAAAAATCTAATAAATCCTTCAAACGAATCCAAACTACTCCCGTGATTGGATTCGTAGGTTTGATTAAAATAGATCCGACGTTGCGATTCACCTCCCGGTACTTCTCGCAACGTCTAAAACGCAATTGTACGTGGCTAAGGTAAACTACGGAATAAACTCAATTTCAATCAAATCATGAATAAACAATCATATCAATAGAATAAAAATACATATTAACTCATAAACGTCAGCGGGCTATGCCCATAATCCCGAAATAAAGGTTTACTCACTCATGTTCTTAAGAAACAACATGTTTATACGATGAACAAGTATAGATCTTCACTAAATCAAAAGAAATTCACTAAGAAAACAGTTAAACTAGCTTCCCCTCGATCTGAAGATGAAGAAGAGCTGATCAAACTTCCCTTTTCTGTGAAATCTCGTTGGAATCTGCTTGGAAATCGAGTTTTCGCCTCTATCGCCGCCGCCGATTGTCTTCGTCTAAAAAAAATCTTCCAAACCCTTGGAAAATCTGATCTTTTATAGCTTGATCGGTCTGGAACCCATGAAGGAACGTTTCTGCAAAGTTTGGTTTGAATCTAGTTCAATTTGTAAACGAATTAAGTGAAAAACTCGACTGGCAGACGTTTTCACAGCCCATAATGAGTTTATGGCCAAGGCCGTAAATGCTTCTGTGTGTACAACTCTTTGTGCACAGAAAGTTTCACAGACCGTGATGGATTCACGGCTTCACCCATGAAAGTTTCTGTGCATTTCCATACTTAGCCGCTTTTCGCCTTTGTTCGCACGCCAAAATTACGGCCGACCCCAGAATTACAGCCTGGGCCATGAAAATCGAAATCTTCACTATTTTCACTCCAAATTTGAAGTGTAAGCTCGTGATCTCCTCGGGAATCGTGCTATAGCTTTAAAACTCACAAAATCCCTCATTTTCGTGCCTTTTTACCTGCATTTTTAATAAAACTAAGAAAAGTAAAGATTCTATGCCAAGTGAAGTAGAAATACTAAAATTAGCATAAAATCTTGCAATTAAGCCTAAAATATAATATAAAATACAGATAAAAATGTGGTGTAAATACAACGCATCAATTAATTGTAGTCTAGGGAATCTTCTACATTGTTTAGCCGGTGACTTCCCACACCATTGGGCTGATCATCTTTCCATTGAGGAGTTTGCATATAACAGCGCCTTCAACCGGTCTACTGGGTTGAGTCCCTTCCAAGTTCTGCTCGGGTACCAACCTAGAAAGCCTAAAGATATGCATAACGTCCCTGCTCCCCCTTCTATCCACGAGTTCACTCATGCATTTGCATCCTGTTGGAACCCCTTTCTAGAGGGGGGCGAAACCCAGCATGGCGCATATTCAGTTTTCAAGCAGCGGATAGGGTCTCTAAGAATCGCATGCACCTTATATAATCAACTTAAAGAAAACCCGAATGCATAAGAGGTGATTCGATCCATACCATTGCCATTTCTAGATGGCGGCTTGGAAGCAAAGATCAAACGAGATCTTCTCCTTGTCGTCACACACAAGATGATGTCGCTATCTCTCTTGGTGCTCCTTGTGCTAGCAAGGTTCCAAGAGGTCCTTTGACGAGTGAAGGGAAAATGAGATGTCAATCTTTCTTGGCCGAATCCTCCTCAAGCGTCAAGCGTCAAGCGTCGCCACACTCACACAATAATCTCGAGAGGAATATCGGCGAGAGGAAAATAAGTTGAAGTGGCGAAAATAGAGAATACTCTATTCGGACGAGAGCACCCACCAAGTGGAGATCATGGTTACTAAAAATAGTAACCACTCCTCACCCCAACGTTCACGCCAAGTGAACTTGTCGCCAACTCCTCTCCCCTTGAACCATGCGCTCATCAAGTGAGCCGGTTCACTTTGGTTCGGTTTAAGAACCAATCAAGCCAATGATCTAGTCTAGATCTTAAATAAACCCTAAGGTTCCCGATCTAACCGTCGATCTCCTCGATGCCCCTGATCTGACCGATCTGGCATCTATTCTCTCGATCGAAGCTTACCGATCTTAAGCCCTAATCAATCAAACATGATCAGACCAGATCTCACTTACAATCAGAGACTAATTCCCTTTAAACTGAACCCAAACAATTCAGTCCACACGATCTGACTTAAGTAAGCCATATCATCAAATTGTGCGACCCTAAGGGTTTCCTTTAAATGTCGGTAACGATAATTCTCATTATCACGATCAGTGAGGCGTATCTAGCAACACATCACTATCTCCCGATATAAAGAAATGAGTCTTCCAAGACTACACCCAAAAACAGCACAAGTGTGAATCAAATCACAAAGCATACATATTTCCTTTGCCACTGGATGTTCTTATTGGACAAGCCTGTCAAGCTTGTAACTCCAATATGATGAGCATGATTAGAACAGATGAACACTGTCACCTGGGTATGGCCATACACTTTCTCAATCATCTCATCCAGGGGGCCCCTTTAGAACATCACACTCCTTAAACAAGGAGACGGCAATCCTATGTCTATCACTAGTGCTCTAACCTGACTCAAGCTCACCATCCAAGATAGTCTATAATCATTATGTTTCAAATGATATTGAACTACCTCAAAACAATGACAATCATCATTTAGAAAACACAGGTGATCTCAAGTCAGAGGAAATGTGCCACTTGTCTTAATCAAGGAATATTCACATTGTGACAAACAATTGAACATCCTAGTAGGGTCTGTCCAGTACATCCAATGTACCCATGAGTCTACATCTTATTCCATGCTCGAAGCATCCTATAAGATTAGAACACATATTAGTCTCAATCATATCAAGGCTGTCTCATGTTCACCAAGATATATCGACTAAGGACATAATAGCATGTCAGCCGAGCTGAACAGCTTTGAGACATTATTCAGAAGAACATATATTGCAGCAGACAATGTAGCTAACTGAATAACAACCATGCCTTTATAAACATAACAGTTTATTACATGATACAAATACATTCCCATAGGCCTCAAACATTAGCCTTAAGGGCATACCCCAACAATCTCCCACTTGCACTTAATCTAATGGTTGAGAAATCTCAAACCCATATTATTACAGTGCTTCTCATGCTTCTGCTGCGCCAGAGGCTTGGTAAGCGGGTCTGCCAGATTGTCATCTGTATGAACCTTGCAGATTTTGATCTCGCCACGATCTATGATCTCCCTGATCAAGTGAAACCGTCTCAGTATGTGCTTGGACTTCTGGTGCGACCGTGGTTCCTTTGCTTGTGCGATTGCTCCAGTGTTATCACAGAAGATAACCAAAGGATCGACACTCGAAGGAACAACACCAAGTTCTCTCACGAACTTACGAATCCAGACTGCCTCCTTGGATGCTTCCGAGGCTGCAACATACTCGGCTTCTGTTGTGGAATCAGCAACAGTTGACTGTTTGAAACTCTTCCACACCACTGCACCTCCATTCAAGCTAAAAACATAGCCTGATTGCGATCGGAAATCATCCTGGTCCGACTGGAACGAAGCGTCAGTATATCCTTCAATACTGAGTTCTTCCTGACCACCATATATCAAGAACATATCTTTGGTCCTCCGCAGATATTTTAAAATGTTCTTGACTGCAATCCAGTGCGCCATACCTGGATTACTTTGGAAACGACTGGTTACGCTTAACCCGTAAGCGACGTCTGGGCGAGTACACAACATCGCATACATAATGGAACCAATAGCCGAAGCATAAGGCGTATTGTCCATTTCATCTTTCTCAGTCTGTGTTTGTGGACACTGACTCTTCGAAAGACTCAGACCATGTCTGACTGGAAGATATCCACGTTTAGAATTCTCTAAATGAAATCTCTCCAGGACCTTATCGATGTAAGTACTCTGGCACAGCCCGAGAAGCCTCTTAGATCTATCCCTGTAGATCTTCACACCTAACACATAGGCTGCTTCTCCTAGATCTTTCATCTGGAAACACTTCCTCAGCCATGCTTTAACAGCATGCATTTCAGGAATGTCATTTCCAATGATCAAGATGTCATCGACGTAGAGGACTAGGAAAGTAATCACGCTCCCACTAAACCTCTTATATACACACGGGTCATCCTCGTTCTTGATGAAACCAAATTCAGTGACTGATTCATCAAAACGAATATTCCAGCTTCTAGATGCTTGCTTAAGTCCATAAATAGACTTCTTTAACTTGCATATCTTATGACGATCTGCTGGATTAGTGAAACCCTCAGGTTGTGTCATATACACATCCTCATCCAGATTTCCATTAAGGAAAGCTGTTTTCACATCCATCTTCCAAATCTCATAATCATAATATGCAGCTATCGCGAAAAGAATCCGAATAGACTTAAACATGGCTACAGGTGAGAAAGTTTCATCATAATCTATCCCGTAGATTTGTTTGAAACCTTTCGCAACTAGCCTGCCTTTATAGGTAACCACGTTACCATCCATGTCAATCTTCTTCTTGAAGATCCATTTACAGCCTATAGGGATAACTCCCGAAGGCGGATCAACCAAATCCCAGACTTGGTTATCTGACATGGAGTCCATCTCGGCGCGCATAGCCTCAAGCCATCTCGCTGACTCCGGTCCACTGACCGCATCCGCATAAGTGAGGGGTTCATCATTGTCAATGATGTAGACTCCGTCATAGCGCTCAGGCTGTCGACGGATCCTACCCGATCTTCGCGGTTCCCGTGATATTTGAGCCTCAGGTTGTTCAATAACCTGTTCTACCGGCTCAGGCTCATCCAACTGTGCTTGATCACTTTGTCCTTCCTCTGGATTCTCATCCAGTTTTATTTCTCTCCCACTGGCCTCTTGCAGAAGAAACTCCTTCTCAAGAAATATGGCCGTCCGAGCAACAAAAACCTTGTTCTCCTTGGGATCGTAGAAATAATAACCCTTAGTTTCCTTAGGGTAACCGACAAAGATACATTTGTCAGATCTGCTCTCTAGTTTCCCAGAGGCGAGCTTTTTGACATAAGCCTCGCAGCCCCAGATCCTGATAAATGTCAAGCTTGGCTGTTTCCCATACCATAACTCATATGGAGTTTTAGAAACTGCTTTGGATGGCACTCGGTTTAGTACCTTTGCAGCTGTTTCCAGCGCAAAACCCCAAAAGGAGTATGGAAGAGTAGCCTGACTCATCATAGAACGAACCATATCAAGTAGCGTTCTATTTCTCCTCTCGGACACACCATTCCATTGCGGTGTTCCTGGCGGAGTGAGTTGTGAGATAATCCCACACTCCTTTAGATAGTCAGTAAACGTATGACTTAGGTATTCACCACCTCGATCTGAGCGAAGTGCCTTGATATTTCGGCCTAGCTGATTTTGTACTTCATTCTTGAACTCTTTGAACTTGTCAAAAGATTCACTTTTATGTCTCATCAGATAGACATACCCGTATCTACTGAAATCATCAGTAAAGGTAATGAAGTACTGATAGCCACCTCTGGCATGTTTACTAAATGGCCCACACACATCACTGTGTATAAGGTCAAGTAAACCTGAAGCCCTTTGACCTTTGTGAGGAAAAGGTGACTTCGTCATTTTACCCATCAAACAAGCTTTGCATGTATCAATCTCCTTATAGGAGAATGATCCCAGCAGTCCATGATCATGCAACCGCTTAATGCGTTTCTCGTTTATATGGCCTAAACGACTATGCCACAGCAAGGTGCTGTCATCAGCATACTTGGCTTTCTTAATATCAACATTTTGTATAGAACTTTCCATGTCCAACATGAATAACCCATTGTTAATTGAACCAGTTGCATAAACAATATTATCATAAGACAAAATACACTTTGAAATATTGCATTCAAAGGAAAACCCCTTCCTGACAAGAGCAGGAATGGAGATAATATTTTTAGTTATACTGGGAACAAAATAACAATTGTCTAGTTCCAATACAATGCCAGATGGTAAAGGAATGAAGTAGTCTCCTACAGCAACAGCAGCAACCCGTGCCCCGTTTCCAACTCGTAGGTCCACCTCATGCTGTCCCACCTGCCTTCTTCTCTTGAGTTCCTGTACATTTGAACAAATGTGAACTCCACATGCAGTGTCCAACACCCATGATATAGAAGAAGAAAACATGACCTCAGTCACGAATATACCTGAGCCAGAAGCGATGCTTCCCCTCTTATCTCCTTGGAGCGCTTTACAGTCCTTTTTCCAGTGACCCAGCTGGCCACAGTGGAAACACCTGTATTCCTTGGACCGCTTCACCTTCTGCTTCAGAGCCTTGCTGTAATTCTTGACCGGGGCCTTGCCCTTCTTCCCCTTCTTCTTGTTCCTTGAAGGAACCATCAAGACAGAGGTCGAAGGCTTACCCTTCAGAGTCTCCTCAGTGGTCAAGAGCATATTCAGCAGCTCTGCCGGAGTACAATCGATTTTGTTCATATTAAAATTAATAATGAACGCGTCGAATGATGGCGGGAGAGACTGCAGAATAATGTCCACAGCAAGCTCCTGGTTGATGGTGTGCCCCAGTTTCTCCAGAGCCTCCTTGTGCCCAATCATCTTGAGCACGTGAGCTCCCACTGGGCTCCCCTCAGCCAGTTTGCTCTGAAAGAAGAGCTTAGTCAAATTATAGCGTTCAGTCCTCGCCTGTGCAGCATACAACATCTTGAGGTTTGCTATAATCTGTATAGCTGACATATCCTCATGCTGACGCTGCAGCGGTGGCGTCATAGACGCTAGCATCAGGCAAGCGACATCAATGCTATCATTGACGTGCTTTTCATAGGCTTCCCGAACCGCCCTTGCGGCGTTCGGAGCGGGCTGCGGCGGTATCGCCGTCTCGAGGACATACAGTTTCCTCTCTGCCTTAAGAATGATCTTAAGGTGTCCAAACCAGTCAGAGAAGTTCGGCCCAGCAAACTTCTCCCTTTCCAGTAGGGATCGCACATTGAAGTTCATGGTGTTCGTTGCTGCAGGTATCTACAACAATGCAAGAACAGCAAGGTCAGTATCAATGTATAAGAATCGATCAGGACTTAAGAAAGATTCTTTTTCTCACTATTTTATCAGGCGTGAAAAATCCAGCAAAACAGCCCGAAAGAGTAGAACTCTTTTAGTGAGATGGGATCCAGATTTCATACTTGGTCTCCGCGTCCCGCTCAGGCGAGATAAGATGCACAGAGAGTACAAGCACTAGTTTCTGGTAGGCAGTCCCTGCCGATCGCCAACCCGTGCGATTCCCCTTCATCTGGGCAATCCAGCAGACTGTGCCAACTGAGTTGGTACAACACAATCTCTGACCCCACAGATGGCTGCCTCCATGTGCTACCATATGCGCCACATATGTAGCCTACACGGTCAAGCTGACCCGACCTACTCCCTGGACCACCACGTGCTATGCTGAGCAACGAGAAGGGATAAATCCCTACTCTGTAACACGCAGGTGTAATCCCGCACCGTCTGAAGATAGATGGACGTGCCCACTGAGTGGGTACAACACGGCTCCAACGATAATCAGAACAGTGAGGTTTCGCGTCAGAAGGCTTACGAGCTTGATATTTTAGCGTTGGATTTTAACGGTCTTTTATCTTCTTCACTATCATGCAATTCCTATGGTGATAGCAGAAGATAAACTTAAACATGCAATTCTAATATTATACAATAAAAGAAAGCATGTATCTTATGTGGTAAAAGCCCATAGCCCTAGAAGACCTTAACCTAACTTAAGTCTTCATTTGCTCTTCATGGGTCTTTTGCTGCTCATCTGGCCCAAACCTGGGCCCAAGCGCCATCTGCAGCACAGGTGCGCCCACCAGGAATATGCGCCAGGTCCTAGGGTCGAACCCTAGACCTCCCACCTGGTCCAGCCACTTGCTGCATGCACCTCTGCCAAGTGTGCACTGTGCTCTTGTCAAATTAAATTACAAATTTAACTATCTAGACAAGAGTGACACGCAGGTCACTTACATTTTATAAATTAAAACAATGTGATGCGCAGATCACAATAATTAATTTACAATTTTAAATCCAGGCACGCAGGCCCCAGCACAGCACAGATTTAACATGGGCAGCCCACATAAGACTAAATAGACAAACACATGCATCCAATCAGCAATCAAGTGATCCATCATAAAAATTAAAATTTTCGAAAACCCCTTGGGATCAATTTTAATTTTTCCTTATTTGCCCTACAACCTTACAACGATCCATTACTAGGGATCCACTCATCCAACCTAGTCAGATCCACTGCCCTTGCATGCACCAAGTCCTAACTGACTTGAGTCGACCATAAGGTCAACCATGCATGCGTCAGGGCTGAACGACCACACTGAGGTCTGGCAAGCGGGCGTGACCCCGGGCCTAACTCAGGTGCGTTCATTAATCGTCTCAATCAGACTTCGCTACACACCTGTCTGCAGTCGACCTATAGCCACCATAGGCTTGCGCCAAGGTGCTATCTGGTCGACCCATTCAGGCTGTCAGATAGTCTGATCAGACTGTTGGATCTAAACTAGGGGTGACTTCAACCCTAATAACCCGTTTAAGGGTTTATAGTAGAGCCTTAGATCTAGAGTGAGTCGCGCATGTTAATTAGGGTTTTTTAAGAAAAACACTAAGCATGCGCCAAGAACAACATGCGCCAATGATAACATACTTCAAGTTTCGCATGTACAAAAACTTAAAGGAAAAAAAAAACGCATGTTAACTAGATCTAAGCTTGTACACGCAAACATGGATCACATAAGCTTAAGCAATCATACAAAGATGCATAGAAACCTGGCTCTGATACCAGTTGTTGGAACCCCTTTCTAGAGGGGGGCGAAACCCAGCATGGCGCATATTCAGTTTTCAAGCAGCGGATAGGGTCTCTAAGAATCGCATGCACCTTATATAATCAACTTAAAGAAAACCCGAATGCATAAGAGGTGATTCGATCCATACCATTGCCATTTCTAGATGGCGGCTTGGAAGCAAAGATCAAACGAGATCTTCTCCTTGTCGTCACACACAAGATGATGTCGCTATCTCTCTTGGTGCTCCTTGTGCTAGCAAGGTTCCAAGAGGTCCTTTGACGAGTGAAGGGAAAATGAGATGTCAATCTTTCTTGGCCGAATCCTCCTCAAGCGTCAAGCGTCAAGCGTCGCCACACTCACACAATAATCTCGAGAGGAATATCGGCGAGAGGAAAATAAGTTGAAGTGGCGAAAATAGAGAATACTCTATTCGGACGAGAGCACCCACCAAGTGGAGATCATGGTTACTAAAAATAGTAACCACTCCTCACCCCAACGTTCACGCCAAGTGAACTTGTCGCCAACTCCTCTCCCCTTGAACCATGCGCTCATCAAGTGAGCCGGTTCACTTTGGTTCGGTTTAAGAACCAATCAAGCCAATGATCTAGTCTAGATCTTAAATAAACCCTAAGGTTCCCGATCTAACCGTCGATCTCCTCGATGCCCCTGATCTGACCGATCTGGCATCTATTCTCTCGATCGAAGCTTACCGATCTTAAGCCCTAATCAATCAAACATGATCAGACCAGATCTCACTTACAATCAGAGACTAATTCCCTTTAAACTGAACCCAAACAATTCAGTCCACACGATCTGACTTAAGTAAGCCATATCATCAAATTGTGCGACCCTAAGGGTTTCCTTTAAATGTCGGTAACGATAATTCTCATTATCACGATCAGTGAGGGGTATCTAGCAACACATCACTATCTCCCGATATAAAGAAATGAGTCTTCCAAGACTACACCCAAAAACAGCACAAGTGTGAATCAAATCACAAAGCATACATATTTCCTTTGCCACTGGATGTTCTTATTGGACAAGCCTGTCAAGCTTGTAACTCCAATATGATGAGCATGATTAGAACAGATGAACACTGTCACCTGGGTATGGCCATACACTTTCTCAATCATCTCATCCAGGGGGCCCCTTTAGAACATCACACTCCTTAAACAAGGAGACGGCAATCCTATGTCTATCACTAGTGCTCTAACCTGACTCAAGCTCACCATCCAAGATAGTCTATAATCATTATGTTTCAAATGATATTGAACTACCTCAAAACAATGACAATCATCATTTAGAAAACACAGGTGATCTCAAGTCAGAGGAAATGTGCCACTTGTCTTAATCAAGGAATATTCACATTGTGACAAACAATTGAACATCCTAGTAGGGTCTGTCCAGTACATCCAATGTACCCATGAGTCTACATCTTATTCCATGCTCGAAGCATCCTATAAGATTAGAACACATATTAGTCTCAATCATATCAAGGCTGTCTCATGTTCACCAAGATATATCGACTAAGGACATAATAGCATGTCAGCCGAGCTGAACAGCTTTGAGACATTATTCAGAAGAACATATATTGCAGCAGATAATGTAGCTAACTGAATAACAACCATGCCTTTATAAACATAACAGTTTATTACATGATACAAATACATTCCCATAGGCCTCAAACATTAGCCTTAAGGGCATACGCCAACACATCCCACTTTGCGGGGTTACATGATGAGATTCGCCACTAGATCTACTTGAGCAATACCCGGCATTCAGTCGAGGCCAACGAGCAACGTAGGCCACATCATTTTGAGGTGGGTGAGCATGTGATGGTGCGTATCCACCCCGAGCGCCTGAGGTCTAGAGCCACTTGGATACTACATGCGCGCTGCAATGAGCCTTACACGGTTCTGCGAAGGGTCAGCGCCAATGCTTACTTCCTCGACATGCCAGAGGACTCTCTCATTAGCCCGATCTTCAACATCTCTGATCTCATTCCATTCTATGCACCCCTGCCTGCCAGTGCCCCTCTCGCTGCCATGACCGAGCCTTGTTCT
This sequence comes from Costus lasius, assembly GCA_027563935.2. Taxonomy (NCBI): domain Eukaryota; kingdom Viridiplantae; phylum Streptophyta; class Magnoliopsida; order Zingiberales; family Costaceae; genus Costus; species Costus lasius. The sequence goes on from CM050446.2 coordinate 86,189,093, forward strand.
CCGGAGGAGAATTCTCCCCACCCCGAGGGAATTGACGAAGCCATAGATTCATTTGGGTGTGGCCAAACACCCTTGGAAGACACTTGAGAAGACTCCTTGGGACCCGAGGAAGTTCCACCAAAAATTTCAGGCCAAACAGACCCCTACCCCAGCATTCACGCCCAAGCCATGAAGGAGATCATGGTCGTGAACCCCTCAGCGCAACAAGGCATGGCCGTGCCCCCATGCACGACCCCGACTATGACGCACTCAGCACAAAACCGAACTCCAAACGCACAGCCATCATGGCCGTGATGGACGGAAGCATGGCCGTGACACAGTCTCCGCCCACGCGGAAGCAAGCAAGGGCATGATGGGAGACACAGCCACACAAGCTCCACCCGTGACTACCTCGACGCACATCAGCCCATTTCGTCATGCCCATGCCTTGATGCACGGCCAGGCCATGATCAACCCAGCCTAGAACCCCGATCCAGCTCACGCCCGTGATCCACCCGTGAAGATTTAAGCGGAATTCACAAAGACCACTCACGGCCATGACTCAAAGCTTGGCCCAGCCATGATTGATTCGGCAAATTCCCCAGAGCCTGTTCATGCCCTTGAACACAACACGGCCAGGCCGTGAAGGGCTCAAAAACACATATGGGTGTAGTTCTTTGCGACGTTCGACGATCGCAATGGTCCTCGCATCCCCCTAACCGTTTTGTGGGGATTGTGAGCCCATCCTCCACCTCAATGGAGCCTATCCACCCCCATTAACTTGTCAAATCATCCTCAAGGACCCTCACAAGAATCACTAGTGGATCACTACCACAACCGGGGTCCTCAATACTGCTCAGGAGTCTGCCAACACCGTGCAGAACCAACCCACGGTCAGCAAGTTCTGTTGCTTCGGTGGCATACTCGGAGATGGTCTAGGGTGCCACGTCGGTCCGGATAACGACCCATTAGACCTGACCATGCGCCAGCCCCCCTCAAAAGATCCCATTGCTTTAGTTGGTAGCTCTACTTTTTGATAGTGAGAGGGCATCTTGGCCCCTTTTAGGAAGTTAGAGGGTGGTTGGCTTACTCAACAACCCTCCCACGTGTCCCTCATGTGACTCTTTCCCCTCTTGATCTATAAAAGAGGGAAGAGGGCTAGTGTTTTTTCATAGTTCTTGTTGTAGTAGCAGCTTCCCCCTTGCGAAGCCTAGGTCCAGCACTAACTCCAAGAGACTCGCCTTGTACTATTTCCCATTCAATCAAAAGTGCCAGTGCGATACCAACTTGCGTTGGGCTCCTTTTCATTTTAGCCACTGAGTCTTTTAGAGCATGTGATTCCTCTTCCAGCCCCGGCAGCCACCTTGCTGCTGTTAGTGTTAATGCCTTGCAGACCAATGTATGGACTTGGTCCGGCATTGTTTGAATGTACTTTGATAAAATTGATATAATCAATTAAGGCATGGTCGTTATTATGTAAATTGTTTTACCTGCGTTCATGTATTGGATTGCATAATTAATGTCCCATGAGTTTGGTTGGATCCATTCTCATAAGTAATCCCTAGTCAAGGTGCCTTAGCCGATATGGGATAGCTTTGGTGCATGTGAGACTGGTGTATGGGCTGGTTAGGTGCGGGGCACAGTAACGCAGACATTCAGGTGCATTGGATGCACTGGAGTGATCCACCGTGAGGATTGACTTGTCTAGTCAACAAGTTAATCTCACATGCGAGATGTTTGCATTGATCCTTAGACTTGAGGTATTCATGTAGAGACATGGATGACCAATAGTAGGATTTGCCCCTTCCTTAATTGGAAGCATGATATCCACTTTGGGGCGCCCCACCTCATTAGTGCATGACAGGAATGTGTGGCCACACTGGTTGAGTCATGACCAATAGATTGGATTGATAAACGTGAGACTAAATTCAATGGCGGGATATTAGTTCAGGCAAAGGGAACTAGGATGCTGATGACACTGAAATTTATACTAAATTTCATGCCATTTTATATATCTTTTCATGTCATATTTATGAACTTTTACTTGTTTTTAAGCATTATTTGTTAAATATCACAGAATCTACACAATTTCTTGTTTTTCATGAATTTTAGGTAAAAAGTACTATATTTTGATGGATTTTGAAAGATTCGAGCACAACAATGGATTCCAGACATCAAAACGAAGTCACACATCAAATTTCAGGAGAATCAGAGCTTCATAGAAAATTACGGCACCCCCGTAATGGATTTTACGGTACCATAATTCCACCACAGAATTACGGTATAGCTGTAATCCCTGAGAGGTGCCGTAATTTGGGAAGATTTCGACTAGAGAATTTCATGAGATTACGGCACCGCCGTAACAATCTTTACGGTACCGTAATTGCAAATGATTCTCCACCCGAGATATTTTCAGAATTACGGCACGGTCGTAAACATTTTTATGGGCCGTAATCTTGACAAATACTTCACAGAGCCAAAATTACGGTACTGCTGTAATATTCATTACGGTACCGTAATTTCATTCAAAAACGCGATTTTTGCGGGTCTGAATATTGCACAGACCATAACTTTTAATCTAGACCTCCAAATTGAGATCTGAAAGATGCTACGGACTCGCCTAAAAGGGAAAAAGACACACGAAGTGGAAGCCCAAATTTTTATCAAGTATCGAGAGAGCCATCGACAGAGAGGTGCTTAGGGTTTAGCCTCATGCCGAGAGGCGTAGAGACCACCTCAGCCTGCGATTTTCACACAGAAGCTTTGCCTAGAGGAGAGGAGGACGTACCAGAAGTCTCAAAGCAAAAGGAGTTCGATTGGAGGAGGAATCAAGGAAAGAACGCTGCCGGCACTGTTCATACGCGTGATTACGGCTGTAATTTCTATTATAGCTGCGTTGTAAAGTTTATTTCTTCCTTCTTTTCAATTTTTGATACTTTAAAACTATGATTGATTGTATTTCTTTCTCCATGCAAGCTTAAACATATTTGGGACATGGGTGTAATCCCTTTGATTTTATATGATTAGATAACTTTTTATTTCGTCAAGATAATTTTGCCATGATAATTTTACCCATGTGATTATTGTTCTAAATTTCTCCTTGGTTTACTTATTGTCATCATGTTTAGAGTTCTTGCAATAAGGACCGAAAGGTGACTTGCTTGAGAATTGGAACCCTAAAATTGATAAATAGGAACTCACCGTAAGAGATTAAGCTAAAGTTCTTATTTCTTTATTTTAGTGACTTGATTGCCATGTTGATAATTACGAACCTAGGATTAATTTAGTGTGTCAAACGTGGAGATCTTGCACGAAAGTGATGATCAGAACGTTGGAGAACCATAGGTAGAACTTGTGTTGAGTCTTGGATGCACGAAAGTGATCCTTGAGATTCTGCTCGAGACAATCAACTTAGAATTTGGATGCACGAAAGTGATCTTTGAATTCTTTGATTGATGATTTACTTATCATTAGCCTAGATAAATCTTGCACGAAAGTGAGGATTGGTCCCTGCATGATTGTTTGCACGAAAGTGAGATAATCCCTTTATGAAGTGAATTAAGTCTTTATCATAACAAGATTTGACTGATGACCTTTTACTCATGTCTAGTCATTGAAATCAAGGTGGATGAAATCCTAGTCCCAGTTCTCTCTCTGATTATCTTTTAGCGTACTTTTCTTGCATAGTTTACTTCCATTATATTCGGTTTGCTTAGCTAGTGAGAAATCAATTATTTGGTACTTAACAATAAGGTCTCTATGGGATCGATATTTTCTTTATTACTTCGAGTATCCGTGCACTTCCGGACACTACAAGTTAGGGACAACAAGTTTTTGGAGCCATACCAGGGAGTGACAATAGCCCTGTACGCCAATACCTTTGGCCGCGACCCCTGAAATGAGTCTACCTACTTGTATTTAAAAGTGTGTCCTTTCGGATCACATCAAGTTTTTAGCGCCGTTGCCGGGGATTAGTCCAAGGTACACATGAGTAAAATCATCATCCTAAGATTAAACGAGATGAAATAATAGAAAAAAATAGTCATCTAGTCATTAAAACTCAAGTGAATTACTCCCCCATGTCCCAAAAGAGGTTTAAGCTATCATAGAGGGAAGATTACATTGATTCATGATGAAGAAAATCGAAACAGAGGAGTGAAAATTACGGTACGGCCGTAAAGAAGTTTACTGCCGTAATCTGGGCGAACAGCAGCGGCACTTGGTTTTCTGGTGATTACAGCTGTAATTTCTATTACAGCCGCGTTGTAAAGTTTATTTCTTCCTTCTCTTCAATTTCTGATACTTTGAAACTATGGTTGATTGTATTTCTTTCTCCATGCAAGCTTAAACATATTTGGGACATGGGTGTAATCCCTTTGATTTTATATGATTAGATAACTTTTTATTTCGTCAAGATAATTTTGCCATGATAATTTTACCTATGTGATTATTGTTCTAAATTTCTCCTTGGTTTACTTCTTGTCATCATGTTTAGAGTTCTCGCAATAAGGACCGAAAGGTGACTTGCTTGAGAATTGGAACCCTAAAATTGATAAATAGGAACTCACCGTAAGAGATTAGGTTAAAGTTCTTATTTCTTTATTTTTGTGACGTGATTGCCATGTTGATAATTATGAACCTAGGATTAAGTTAGTGTGTCAAACGTGGAGATCTTGCATGAAAGTGAGGATCGGAACGTTGGAGAACCATAGGTAGAACTTGTGTTGAGTCTCGGATGCACGAAAGTGATCCTTGAGATTCCGCTCGAGACAATCAACTTAGAATTCGAATGCACAAAAGTGATCTTTGAATTCTTTGATCGATGATTTACTTATCATTAGCCTGGGATAAATCTTGCACGAAAGTGAGGATTGGTCCCTACATGATTGTCTGCACGAAAGTGAGATAATCCCTTTATGAAGTAAATTAAGTCTTTATCATAACAAGATTTGACTGACGACCTTTTACTCATATCTAGTCATTGAAATCAAGGTGGATAAAACCCTAGTCCCAGTTCTCTCTCTGATTATCTTTTAGCGTACTTTTCTTGCATAATTTACTTCCATTATATTCAGTTTGCTTAGCTAGTGAGAAATCAATTATTTGGTACTTAACAATAAGGTCTCTGTGGGATCGATATTTTCTTTATTACTTCGAGTATTCGTGCACTTGCGGACACTACAAGTTAGGGACAACAAGTTTTTGGAGCCGTGCCAGGGAGTGACAATAGCCCTGTACGCCAATACCTTTGGACGCGACCCCTGAAACGAGTCTACCTGCTTGTATTTAAAAGTGTATCCTTTCGGATCACATCAAGTTTTTGGCGCCATTGCCGGGGATTAGTCCAAGGTACACGCCAAACAACTTGGGATACAACAAGTTTTTGGCGCCGTTGCCGGGGATTAGTCCAAGGTACATGCCAAACAACTTGGGATACAACAGATGCATGGGAATCCTCGTTGCTTGTCAGGGAGTTGTTGCCAGATGACTTTAGTCCTATGACATGGGTAGTAGTAATGTGTTGCTAGATACCTCTCACTACTTATGATGTTTCATCATCATTGTCATCGTCATGTGGATCCTACGGGGTCACACGCAATAGACTCTTGACGTTGTATTTTGATCTGGATATCTTGGAATATATATATATATATATATATATATATATATATATATATATATATATATATATATATATATATATATATATATATTGAGTTCATTCTGATTCTAAGTCCAAGACAGATTCATGGTTGATTCTGAGTCCAATTGGGATTCAGGGGTTTATGTATATCCTGGTCAAGTATGTACTCTGCATGGGAGTTGAACTTGGATTTGGAACTATAAACCATGTTGGATTCGAATCCTAATTTAATTAGGAATTGGAATCCTAATCCTATTAGGAATTGGAATCATAATCCAACTAGGAGTTGGAATCCTAATTTAATTAGGAGTTGGAATCCTAATCCTATTAAGAATTGGAATCCTATTCCAACTAGGAGTTGGAATCCTAATTTAATTAGGAGTTGGAATCCTAACCCTATTAGGAAATAAAGTCCTATTCCAACTAGGAGTTGGAATCCTAATTTAATTAGGAGTTGGAATCCTAATTCTACTAGGAGTGAGAATCCTAATCTAATTATGATCAAATCATAATAAGAATTTGGTTATGAATAAGGCCCATTATGGTTGGGCACGAATCCTAATCTAACTAGGATTCAAATCCTAATGAGAATTGGATTTGGATAAGGCCCATTGTGTTGGGCGCAAATCTTAATCCAATAAGGATTTATTTCCATGGGCCTAATTAGTGTTGAGATCCAAATCCAATTAGGGATTGTGGATTAAATCTAATTGAGGCAAGTTTGAATCCTAATAGGAGTTGTAAATACACTTGGCGCATGGGATAATTCCATATATGGAATTTGCGCCAATTGGGGTGTATGAATCCTAATGGAATTCGGTTTCCTCAATTGGAAATTATCTTGGATGTGTGGGGCTGATATGTTGGCAAGTATGGCTTGATTTAATCAAGCAAAGATATGCGCCAATCACATATGGAAAGTCAAACACTAATTGAACTCAAATTACTCCTCTTGATATGGCAAGAAGCTTGATTCTTTCCATGCTTCAATTTGTGCCAATTCAAGAGATATGGTGGTTGAGTTCTTGCGCCAATTCTTTGGAAGAATTGTGCCAAGAACATATATGGTAAGACCTAATGAATTCAACTAATAGACTAGCACTTAATTTGGCAAGAAGCTTGGTACTTTCCAAGCTTTATTCTTGTGCAAATTCAAGGCTAGTTGCAGCTGAACTATTAGGGCAAATTCCTTGGAGGAATTGCGCCAATCCATAGAAGGAAAGGGATAGGGTGGTGGAGGCTTGAAAGGCTATAAAAGAAGGGGGTTTGCGCCCCTCTCTTGATACATCAATTCAAGCTGAGAGCAAGACAACTTCCACTTGAAGTTGCGCAAGCTTCCAAGACCTAGCCGTCCTCTTCTTCAAGTGTTGCCCCACCATCCTTCTTCAGCTTTGTTTGGCTAAGAGTCTCCAAGCAAGGGACTTGTTGGCGTGAAGAACAAAGGGAGAAGAAGAAGGATAATCCAAGAGGTGATCTTATCTTCCCGAGGCTAGCACCAAGCATGGAAGGGAGCAACGTTGAGAAGGTCGACGCGTGGATACTTGTAGAGGACGAGTGATGTGATCCGAAAGGACACACTTTTAAATACAAGCAGGTAGACTCGTTTCAGGTGTGGCAACCAAAGGTATTGGCGTACAGGGCTATTGTCACTCCCTGGCACGGCTCCAAAATCTTGTTGTCCCTAACTTATAGTGTCCGCAAGTGCACGGATACTCGAAGTAATAAAGTAAATATCGATCCCCAGAGAGACTTTTGCTATCAAGTACCGAATAATTGATTTCTTCCTATCTAGGCAATCGAAAAAGAGAAAGGCAAGCAGAGAGCGAAAACACGCGGAGAATAATGTCAGAGAGAAATTGGGACTAGGGTTTCATTCTCTTAGATTTCCACGCAAGATTCATCTCAAGCTGAAGATAAGTAAATCATCAATCAAAGAACTCAAAGATCACTTTCGTGCATCCGAGTTTTAAGTTGATTGCCTCGAGTGGAATCTCGAGGATCACTTTCGTGCATCCGAGACTCAACACACATTTTACCTATGGTTCTCCAACGTTCAGATCCTCACTTTCGTGCAAGATCTCCACGTTTGACACAATAACTCAATCCTAAGTTCATTAATATCATCATGGCAATTTAACTTACTAAATAAAGAAATAAGAACTTAACCTAGTTTCCCATGGTGAGTTCCTACTAATCAATTTTAGGGTTCCAAGTTCTCAAGCAAATCACCTTTCGGTCCTTATTGCGAAAACTCTAAATCATGATGACAAAAAGCAAACTAAGGAGAATCTTAGAGCAATAATCGCATAGGTAAAATTTTCAAAGTAGAATAATCATGATGAAAGTAAAAGATTATCTAGTCATTAAGAAAATCAAAGGGAATTACTCCCCCATGTCCCAAAATAAGTTTAAGCTAGCATGGTGAAGGAATTACAAAATACCATAATTTCAGAAGATCAAAAATCAACAAGAAAGGAGTTTTAGGAAAATACAGCACGGCTGTGAAATATTTCACAGCCGTAATTTGCAATGAAAGTGGTGAACAGTGGCGGTGCTTCTTCTTCCCTTGATTTCTCCTCAAATTGATCTCCTTTTGTTCTGAAACTTCTAGCATGTTGTCTCCTTCTCCAGGTGAAGCTTCAGTATGAAAATCACGGCTGGAGGTGCTCTGGATTGGTCGTGGAGGTGGAACCCTAAGCGGCGGCGTGTACCGTGATTTCTCCCTCGATGGTGGATGCAATTTGGGGCTTTTGGTGTCTACCTGATCCTCTCATCGTAAGCTCCCTTTTTTCTTCTTACGGCATCCAATTTAGATTTCTGGATCGCCCGCAATAATCTCCGCAAAAATCGGGCGTCGAAATTGACCTGGGAGTCGCGTTCAAAAACAGAAATACGGCAGTGTAATAGTTCACAGCATTGCCGTAAAATCGCTCGAGTGTTCTGTTCTGAAAGTGCTGGGAAATACGGCACCGTAATATAGTTCACAGCACTGCCATAAAATCAGCTGAACTCTCTGGTCGAAAATGTCTGGAAAATACGGCCCATGAAATAGTTTACGGCAGTGCCATAATTTCAGCAATGGTCTCTGTTCCGAAAGTGCTCCAAAATACGGTTGTGTAAAATCTTATGGCAGTGTCGTATTTTTCGCACAATCTTCTGATCTGAAGTTTCCCAAATTACGGCAGGTGACCGATATTACGGTATCGTATGGAAATACGGTACCGTAATATAGATTATGGCACTACCGTATTTTGGTGAATTGCTTTGTTTTGCGTGAAATTTGTCATGTATCTTCTTCTTGATGATGAGAATTCTTCTATGTGTTTGATTTTGCTCGAAAACACCCTAAAATGATGCCTTTTTGCCTGAAAATCATGAAAAACCAAAATAGAAGTAGACTTTGCAATATTTGATGGATTTAGCATAAAAACAAGTAAAAGATCCTCAATTTAGCATGAAAATGTATTTAAAATGATACAAAATTTTCTATATATTTTGGTGTCATCAACGAGCACTTGAGCGTCTTCAACTTGGCATCATCGACTTGACAAGCTATAGAGGTACAAACTCTTAACACATCCTTGTGTTCTCTCTCTCGCATGGATCCTTAGGAAAGGAATGTGTTTTGGGTGTAATGCTTCTTCCGCTGCGTCCTGGGACTGCAAAAAATTTTAAATTACACCCGGCATTCCCCAACAATGGTATCAGAGCTACTTGCGAGAAACACAAGGTGTACATATGCTTGTGTGAAAAATTTTTCAAAAATTTTTTCTTTCATCCATGCGCGTTTCACCTAGAAGGCGCTTTCATCCAAACTTCTCTTATCGATTTTTATGGCCAAAATTTGGATTGTGTTTCTAATTGATTTAAGTCCAAAGGCGCATGTAGTTTTGTCAAGTAGGATGGGCATTGTGTCTTCGGACTAGCTGGGTCTCTTGATCTGATAAAATTGCCAGCCGATAGGGTCTATGAAATCATCATGAAATTTGATCCCAATTTTAGCATAAATTTGATTAAGAGAGTGCATTGGATGAAGTTGGCGCATAAGGGGATAAAATTTGATTATTCCGGTGTTTCAAATTTTATATATGTGCCACTTGTCTCTTCCATGGGTTGATATGGTCATAGAGAGTGCCCTCCTGTGTTGTGATGTGGAAGCATGTTTCCACTTGTGATGAATGCTTGTAAAATCCTTTTCCACCTGCGTGTGGTTCTCTCCCTATCTTAATGTAAAATTTTTCATCTTGTTTTAGAATAGATGTAGAATTATAAGATAGGTTAAGGCTAGGATGAGAGGGGTTTGTGGTAAGGAAAGTCTCCAAGACTTTGCCATAAACCTCATTCAACCTATCCTTATTTGCCCAATAGCCATATCAGCCCAAGACATGCCTTAGAGACATTCTTTCCATCCAAGGAGAAGGGCTAGGCGCAACATGTAAGAGGAATTCGGCTAGGGTAAGACATTGGGTGCATGTAGGGTTTATGAGGTAAGGAAAGTCTCCAAGACCTTGCCATAATCCTCATTCAACCTAACCATATGCGCCCAAGGACTTTCCTAAAAGTTCTCAAGTCATATCAGCCCCAACACTTACCATAGAGGCAAGATATCATCAAAGGATGAAGGGGGAGGCGCCACTTCCTTCCAAAGGAAGCAATTTATGCCACCCACACCCCATTATGCCCCTAGGCGCCAATGGGGTTGGGTTTCTCCCCATTATGCCCTTTTAAGCCAATTCCTTCTTCATGACAACTTATTATTGGGCCTCATTGGATAATGAGCTAGCCCAAACTTCATGGCATGGGTTGATTAAGCCATTGGATCCAATCCAATGCAACCCTAATCCAAATGTGACCAATCTAGGTCAATTTCGGGTCAACCTGCCAAAAATGAAGTTTGGCTCCAATAACTTTCTTCCAACTCATCAGGCCCATTGGCGCTGATGAAATCTTCCAAATTGATCCAAGTTATCCAATAACTTGATCATAAGGCTTCTGATTAAAGCAACGTCAAGAGTCTATTGCGTGTGACCCCGTAGGATCCATATGACGATGGCAATGATGTAAACATCATAAGTAGTGAGGGGTATCTAGCAACACATCACTACTACCCATGTCATAGGACTTAAGTCATTATGGCAACAACTCCTAACAAGCAACGAGGATTCCCATTGCATTATAGATCCCTTTGCTTAAACTGATATCCTGCCATTGGATTAGTCTCAAGTTTATCAATCCAATGCATTGGTCATGACTCAACAAGTGTGGCCACACATTCCTGTCATGCACCAATAAAGTGGGGCGCCCCCGAGTGGATATCATGCTTCCAATAAGGAAGGGGCAAATCCTACTATTGGTCATTCATGTCTCTACATGACTTATGACATGCCCAATGTCAGTCGTTTTGGTCTCCCAATTACGGAGAGACGTAAGATTGTATCAAAGCATACCCATCATCAAATCTAGACATGAATACCTCAAGTCTAAGGATCAATGCAAACCTCTTGCATGTGAGATTGACTTGTTGACTGAACAAGTCAATCCTCACGGTGGATCACTCCAATGCACCCAATGCACCTGTATATCTGCGTTATTGTGCCCCGCACCTAACCAGCCCATACACCAGTCTCACATGTACCAAAGCTGTCCCATATCTGCTAAGGTACCTTGTCTGGGGATAGCTTATGAGAATGGATCCAATCCAAACTCCTGGGACATTATATATGCAACTCAATACATCAACGCAGGTAGAGAAGTCTGCATAATAACGACCATGCCTTTATAGAGAATAATAATTCTATCAAAGTACATTTAAACAATGCCTGACCATGTCCATACATTGGTCTGTAGGGTATATACACCAACAATCTCCCACTTGCACTAAGACCAAGGACAACTGATGTTTAATCAGTCCCTATGTCTCTAGTATGACTTATTTAGCTTCCGCTGCGCCAAAGGCTATGTCAGTGGGTTTTTCTAGATTGCTATCTGTGTTTATTTTAACAAATTTGATCATCATCCTTATCTATGATCTCTAAGATCAGATGATATGCTGCAGTACATACTTGAGCACTAAGTTCCTTCACTTATGCTATGGCCCCAGTAAGAACTATACTAGACCATCAAGCACCAGGAACTAAATCAAGTTCAAATGAATGAAGCTGCTTTCTTGGCTGCCTCAAGAAGCTGCAATGTACTCAGCCTTATTTGTAGAATTTTGCCACTATGGTTTGCATAATGCTCTTTCAGCACTCAACACCACAACAAGGCAAAGCGCAAATCCTGGCTGTGGTCATAAGACTGGAACGAAGTATTAGTGTACCTTTGTACACAAAATTCTTCCTGTCTATCATAGACTAGACTTCAATCCTTTATACTTCCCAAGTATATATAAGGATTGCTTTCACAACTATCAAGTGTCAAACACTAGAATCTGATTGAAACTTGTTGGCTATACTCCAAGCATTTGCCACAAATGGTCTTGTGTATATTACTCAAAACATGATCCATCCTATACACCATGTATCAGGATTTTAGACCCATGTTATTTCTCTCCAGCTGTGTCATAGGACACAACATCCTCATGAGAGTCAGACCATATCTCTCTAGAAGGTATCAATATTTGGAATCATCCAATATAAACCTTTCCAGAAACTCTTGGATGAACATAGATTGACTAAAGGGCAATGACTTTCTTGGATCTCTATCTATAGATCCTCATGCCTAGGATGTAGGCATCATTCCCTAGATCATTCTTCTCGAAATACATCTCAAGCCTTTTCTTCACCATGTGAAGAGCTAAGATATCATTCCATGTGAGGAGAATATCATCAATCTTCTAGAACAAGAAATACCATTAAGGTGCTCCCACTGATCTTCTTGTAAACACAGGCTCTTTTAAACATGCTTGCATAACACCATGCATATCTTTATGGCCTTGATATGAAAACCTTCTGGCTATTTCCTTATAGATATCTTTTCAGACGTCCATGCAAGAAAGGCAGTTTTCATAACAACACGCCATAACTGATCATGCAATTATAACATGTAGATTCCTAATGGACTTAAAACTCAGCTATTGGTGAAAAATTTCATCATTATCCACCCAGTGGATTTGCCTGAAATTTCTGTTCACTAGATTGCCTTTCAAGGTAACAATGTTACCTTCCATGTCTATCTTCCTAGAAGATTTATTTACAGCCTGTGGGAATTACCCCTTTGGCAGCTCATCCAAGTCCCAGACTTGATTAGCAGACATGGAGTCCATTATGGTTCTCATGGCCCTTAGCCATTTCTTGGAATCTGGTCCACCGACTGCTTCCATTTCCTCATAAGTCTTAGGTTCATCCTTGATGAAAAATTCATCATGCCCAGCATATCGAATCGATCCAGACTTATGTGGTTCCTGTGTTACTTGAATCTCAGGTTGACTTTCAACCTGTATATGAGATTTTGCTCTCCATCTGTGTCTAATTATATTGTGGTTGATTCTGGACCTTGTCCCAATCAAATCTACTCCCACTAGCTTCTTTTAAAAGAAATACTTTCTCAAGAGAGACAGCAGTTTGAGTAACAAATATTTTGTTCTCTTTGGGATAGAATTAGCACTCTACAGTGCACCACAAACACATATACTTTTGAGATCACTGCATATTACATTCCCAATTCCATTGAAGAAATGGGATATTTGCAGTTTTCAATTCAAAAGCTAACTTAGACATACTTTCCAATGGAGTGATAGTACATCTGTTTACATGGCGTCAAAGTAGTAAATTTGCATGACTATTCAAAGATGGAACCACATCCAATGTGTTCCTTTTTTTTTCTTTAAAATTCACCACACAGTGGTATACTAAGTAAGCTGTGAGATAACTCCACACTTCTTAGGACAGTCATCAAATTCTCCACTAATCACCTTGATCCAATCAAAGTGCTTTAATAGATCCTCCAATTTGACTCAATACTTCATTTGTGAACTTCTTGGATTTCTCCAAAGTTCTTGGGTTGGGTAAGGCATACCCACACCTCATGAAGTATATAACTCCTCTTAGTGCTTGTTTACATGGGTCCACTTACATTGCTGTGTAATAGATCCAACAAGCCACTACTCCTTCCACCCTTTACGGTGAAGGCAGCATCTGTCACATTGTTACTTTGAACTAGGCTCACATGTATCATAATCCTGAAAGGATAATGATCCCAATAGTCCATGGACCTTTGGATGTAACCATTGTTCTATGGTTCAAGAGACAATGCTATAAGAGGGTGTTTATTGAATCATTGGATCTGATCTTGTGTTACATATAGAACCACAAACTGTATCACTTCAATAGAACATCTCAGATTTAAAGAAAATACCATTTATTATTTCAAACTAAAATCCTTTCCAAAAAGGAATGATATTCTAATACATAAGCTAATACATAGTAGCAAAGTTCTAGATAAAGTCTTCAAGGCAGTGAGATGATATCAACAGCAGCATCCAATGCTCCGTCCCTGACCTGAGAGTCGATCCCACCAAGCCTAATCGTTCTACTTCTTCTGAGCTCCTGCACATGTAAAACATATGTGAGCCTCACATGCGGTACCCAGTACCCATGAATAAGAAGTAGACATAAAGACCTTGGTAACACAATACCTGAAGCGGATGGATTACATCCCTTCTTCTTTGCCATGCTCTTCTTGGCCATCAATCCTCTTCGAAATACCCATGCATTCCCAGTCTTCCGAAATATTAGCTTCGAAGATACAGAACCATGGTCATTCTCAGATTTAGGCATACACTCTGAAGATCCAACAGAACTCTCCTGATCTTTGTCTATAGAGCATGGTGTGAAGAGACCTTTGAGATGTATGATAAGATCATAAATTCCCATCTCATCACACTCAACTTTAACCTCTGGGGTCATGCACTCTAAGACAAGAGCAGTGTACTGTTCGTTATCTTCACAATGTTCAAGATAGACATTCCACTCCCACTCAGTAGTAAAATACACACTGGGCTGGGAAGGAGGTCTTTCAAGAAGATGCACCTTATTCTCTTGTTCTAGTATCTTGGACAAAATCTTGAACCAATTTGTCCAATTTGTCCCATCCAACTTATTTTTATAAAGTTTCAATCTTAGATCAGGAGATGCTGTAACATCCCACATTCTGAACCTCAAGCAAGTAACATAATCACAAAAGTAATAGGATGTTTCATATAAGATCGATCAAATGCTAGGTAAAACCGAGTCCAAGAAAAACACGATCTGAAAATTTTCAAAACTCCAAACACATAAAATCTTCGAATCACAAATCTCATAAATCACATAAAGGTACCTGCCACCACGCAATACGTGCACTAGACATATGCACGTTACAGTTGTATCAAAACCGATTGCAAAAATACACATCAACTTCAATTTCAAAACCAATCCACAAAATCGATTTTATAAACTAATACCAAACACCGAAACCAGGCCGAAGCCCGCGGTGACACAAAAATCCAACTCAGTTGATTGCCACCATCTGGCAACACAAATTCATATAGTTCACATTGTTCACATCACATGGTTCACATAGTTCATATAAATCATAAGTTTTAGCCACAACCGGCATCATAATCATAAACACATTAAGCATAATTCACAGCATCCATATAATGCTAACTGCGCCCCTGCTCTACACCTGAAAATAGTGAGGGGTGAGCTACACAGCCCAGTGAGTGGATAGTCTAATTGACCATCCATAACATACTCTCAAAAACATATGCAGATTATTTTAAAAATCTTTAACAGGATATCATGTCAACACATAATAACAAATTCAATGCAAAAGTCATATAAGCAGCCAAAAATATACACACCAACATATAATAACCTCAGGTTCTAGAGTTATACTCTAAACCAACCGAACACACATATTCTAAACCAACTAAACACACCATACTTAATTAACCTAGTTGTCCAGCATATTCACAAAGTGACCAATATGGTCTAACCCGGCTTGGCCAAAGCACTGGGAGCTGCAAAATCTCGTGCAACACATAAACATGGACAGTGAATAGAATCAGGAGGTGGCCCCCGTCAGGTCACGACGTGGCACGCTGGTCTATCACGCCATAACATAAAACGAGAATGATGACATCAAGAGGTGGCCCCTGTCTGATCAGGACATGGCACTTTGCGTCTTATATCATTCCCAACACATATAAGAGTAATGACATCAAGAGGTGGCCCCTGTCTGATCAAGACATGGCACTTTGCGTCTTATATTACCCCATCACATAAAAGAGTAGTGACATCAAGAGGTGGCCCCTGTCTGACCAAGACATGGCACTTTGCGTCAAAACCCGTTCTCCCAAAAGGTTCCTACTGGACAACAGACACATCTTATTTCATATTTCACAAGGGTGGACATATTTCACAAAGGTCACATAAACGGACTCCTAAGTGTCAACTAGACTCTAGGATAGTCATCACAAAAATCACATCGGGCAGGCTGAGCATCAACCCCCATCACAATAATCATAATAGGCAGGCTGATCATCAACCCCCTCACATATCACAATACAGGGCTGAAATTCAGACCCTTAACATATCACATAAGGACTATCGCCTTGAGTTCATAGTTACACCTAGCCTTAGTCCTAACCATCACATGATCATCACAGATAATATTCGAAAACCCCATATCAACATAATTTTCGAAATTCACATAATCACATAATATTCATATTTCACATAATCACATAATGATCAACATAAAATTCCAAAGGTCACATAAACACTTAATATTTAACAATCATATAATTACATAATATTAACAATCATATAATATGGTGTGGTCCTTAGATTTCATGCTGATTAGTTCAATCAAAACTTACTACGTTATCACCCAAATTTTCCAAACAATTTCTCAACATTGCATAAATACATAACCATATATATATCATGTATCAAGCATCCATAAAATCAACTTAAAATTTAAATCATGTGTTCTTATAATTTACTTTACAAATTACCACAATTACCACCAATTACCACATGTAAACATGTTAACTAAAATCATCAAATTTACAATTAACAAGGTTTCGGCTACAACAATCATTGGCTTAATATTACCCAAAATTCTCTATAAAAATACCTTAAATTTCATGCCACAATTTTTGGTTTTCATGAGATATACACCTTTACAAAATTTCGGTTTTCATGAAGAACAAGAATATTTTGAATTCGGTTTCAAGGAAAATACTCTAAATTTCCAACTTAAATTAAACCTTAGTAAACAAGAATCTTATGAACAAATATTCTAAATTCGGTTTTCATACCTTAAATACACTTTGCATAATTTCGGTTTTAACATGGAAATTTTCCAAGAATTCAAGTGTATTATTTAACATAAACACAACTAAATGGATAGATCAAACAAGACATTCCACTCACCTCTTAACCGAGAACACAAGGTAAAAAACTCCACAATAAATCGTCAAGCTTTGCAATGCTCCTAGGAAGATGCCAACAATGGAGGAGAAACACCACCACTCACTCAAAAATTTCGGCCAAGGGAAGAAGGAAGAAGAAAATCGCCTCCAAATCTCCAAGAATCGCCAAGTTCCTTCAAGCCGTCGCCCACAATTTTCCCCAAGCCAAAATCGCCAAAAAACCCTTACCCTAAGCGCAAATTCCCTCTTAACAATTCGATTTTAAGTTTTTAATCCATTAACCAAATAATCCCAATAGGGTTTAACCCATTAACTAAAAATTCCGAATTTTCAAACCCAATTAGCTAATCCGATTAGGACTTAATCCATTTAACTAATAATTTGACTTTTAAATCTAACATCCAATTAATTATTTCACTTAAACACAAATCCAATAAGGATTTAATTAATATCCAATAAGGATTTAATTAATTAACCAATAAGGTCTAATTAATTAACTTACAATTTACAACCATAAATCCTAATTAATTTAACATGAACAACCAATAATAATTTATCATAAAATATCAGCCAACAAACAAATAAATAATCTCTAATTAATTTACAATAAATTAACAACCAAATAACCTCAAATCAATTAATTACAAATTAACAATCAATAAGCCAATTAATTAGCACTCAACAATTTTATTTAAATCATAATACAATATCACAGCTAATGATTTTATTTAAATCCAAATAATTTATCATAATTTATCATAGAAAATAATGCTTACCAGAACTTAAGATCCTTGGATCTTACATTCCTCCCTCCTTATAAAGCTTTAGTCCTCTAAAGCTCAGCATCCATATCATCAAAGAGGTAAGCATAATTTTTCCTCATATCAGCTTCAGTCTCCCATGTTGCTTCTTCAACTGATTGATTTCCCCAGATAACCTTTACCAAAGGTATAGTCTTGTTCCTCAGAACTTTATCCTTTCTATCCACAATCCGGAGAGGTCTTTCCTCAAAAGTCAAGTCACTCTGAATCTGAAGAGGTTCCAACTCCAACACATGAGATGGATCAGGATGATATTTCCTCAAAGCAGAGACATGGAATACATTATGCACATGATCCATAGCAGGAGGTAAAGCTAAACGGTAAGCTACTGGACCAACTCTCTCAATAATATCAAAAGGACCTACAAACCTAGGGCTCAACTTGCCCTTTTTGCCAAACCTCATAACACCCTTAGTAGGCGACACCTTCAAGAACACATGGTCTCCTACCATAAACTCCAAAGGACGACGACGATCATCAGCATAACTCTTCTGTCTGTCCCGAGCAATTTTCAGTTTATCCTGAATCTCTCTGACCTTATCAGTAGTCTCCTGTACTGCATCAGATCTCAAAATCATCCTGTCACCAGTTTCCTCCCAACACAAGGGAGTCCTGCACCTTCTTCCATACAAAGCCTCATAAGGAGCCATCTGAATACTGGAGTGGAAACTATTATTATAAGTGAACTCTATCAAAGATAGGTCCCGGTTCCACTCAGAACTCCAATCGACCACATAGGCTCTCAACAAATCTTCTAGAGTCTGTATAGTACGCTCCGTCTGGCCATCAGACTGAGGATGGTATGCGGTACTAAAACTCAACTTAGTACCCAAACCCTCCTGTAAACTCCTCCAAAATCTGGACAAAAAATCGAGAATCCCTATCAGACACAATATCAACTGGCACTCCATGCAGTCTGACTATCTCATCAATGTACAATCTGGCCAGTCTTTCTAAAGAATAAGTCATTTTAATCGGAAGAAAATGGGCTGATTTAGTGAGTCTATCAACAATCACCCAAATAGCATCATGACCCGATCTGGTTCTTGGCAAACCACACACAAAATCCATACTGATGCATTCCCACTTCCACTCAGGAATAGGAAGAGGTTGCAACAAACCACCAGGCTTCTGATGTTCAGCCTTTATAGTCTGACAGGTCAAACACCTAGAGACAAAATCAAACACTTCTTTCTTCATACCCGGCCACCAAAAATTTTTCTTGAGATCCTGATACATCTTAGTCACGCCAGGATGTAGAGAATATTTGGAGTTATGGCTGTCCTCCAATATTTCCTTCCTCAAGCTCGGTTCCTCAGGGACACATACCCTTCCACGAAACCGAAGAATACCATCATCAGACAGGCTAAAATCCTGAACTGCGCCATCAACCAGACTATCCCTGATCGGAACTAATTTCGGATCTACAGACTGCTGATCTCTGATCTTCTGCAACAAAGCAGACTGTACTCTGAGAAAAGCCACATAACCAGTCTGAACTCTAGGAGAAACACTGATCCTGAGATCTCTGAACTCCTGTAGTAACTGCCACTCACTGACCCACAGTGCAGCTACCGAAGTAACTGGATGCCTGCTCAGTGCATCCGCTACTACATTGGCCTTTCCAGCCTGATACTGAATAGAGAAGTCATAGTCTTTGATCAACTCCATCCATCTTCTCTGTCTCATGTTTAACTCCTTCTGAGTGAAGATGTACTTGAGACTTTGGTGATCAGTGAACAGGTCAAATTCCTGACCCAACAAATAGTGACGCCATATCTTCAAAGCAAAGACTACTGCCGCCAACTCTAAATCATGAGTAGGGTAGTTCAATTCATACTCCTTCAGTTGTCTCGAAGCATAGGCTACCACAGAACCCTTCTGCATCAAGACGCAACCTAACCCTTTACCTGAAGCATCTGTATAGACAGTAAACCTTTCCCCATCACTAGGAATAATGAGGATCGGTGTACTAGTCAACCTTCTCTTCAGCTCCTGGAAGCTCTCTTCACACTTGTCATCCCAAATAAACTTGGCTTCCTTTCTGGTCAATTTAGTTAAAGGACCCGCCAGCTTGGAGAATCCCTCAACAAACCTCCGGTAATAACCTGCCAAACCCAGAAAACTCCTGATCTCAGTAGCGCTAATCGGTCTTCCCCAATCAAGAATGGCTTGCACTTTAACTGGATCCACAGACACCCCCTGACCAGAAATCACGTGTCTCAGAAAACTGATCTTCTCTAGCCAAAATTCACACTTACTAGCCTTGGCATATAACCGGTTCTTCCTCAGAACCTCTAGTACTCTTCGCAAGTCACTGACATGATCTGAAGTAGTCCGAGAGTACACCAATATATCGTCTATAAAGACCACCACACAAGAGTCAAGCAACTCATGGAATACCCTGTTCATCAAATCCATGAAGACGGCAGGTGCATTCGTCAGTCCAAAAGGCATAACCAGAAATTCAAAATGCCCATACCTGGTCCTGAATGCAGTCTTAAATATATCCTCATCCTTGACTCTAAGCTGATAATACCCTGATCTCAGATCAATCTTAGAGAACACTGTAGCTCCCTGTAATTGATCAAATAGATCATCAATTCTGGGAAGAGGATACTTATTCTTGATGGTCACTTGGTTCAACTGCCTGTAGTCTATACACATCCTCAGGGTTCCATCTTTCTTCTTCACAAATAGCACTGGCGCTCCCCAAGGTGAAGCACTAGGCCGAATGTACCCTTTCTCTAACAATTCCTCCAGTTGTTTCTTAAGCTCGGCCAACTCTGAAGTAGCCATACGATAAGGAGCTCTGGAGATAGGTGCCGTACCTGGCGCCAACTCAATGCCAAATTCCACTTCTCTAACTGGTGGCAAACCTGAAAATTCCTCAGAGAACACATCAGGAAATTCTTTCACCACTGCCATCTGAGTCAGATCAGAAGTAGAATCATCCTGCACCTTAACATGTGCAAGATAACCCTTGCAACCACTGGCAAGTAACTTCCTGGCCTGCAGGAAAGATATCACATGCGGTCCTTGGTCTGACACTAGACCTCTCACAAAAAGCCGATTCCCATCAAACATATTCAAAGTGATTACTTTCTCAAAGCAATCCACCGAGGCATGATGCGAAGACAACCAGTCCATTCCTAAGATGACATCATAATCTTGCATGTCTAAGAGAATTAAGTCTACTAGAAACTCATAACCCTCTACATGCACTACACAATCAGCACATACAGTGTCTGTAGACAATGACTTTCCTAAAGGAGTACTGACAGACACAGCATAATCTAGCATCTTAGGTACAACAGGTAAACATGCAGCAAACTTAACAGAGACAAAAGACAAATTTGCACCAGGGTCAAATAGAATGCGAGCTAACTGATCAAATACAAATAATGTACCTTCCACAACGGATCGGGATGCTCGTGTATCCTTCTCAGCCACAGCATACACTCTGGTCTGGACTGTAGGCTTATCTGTGCCTCTAGGCTGTATCTCAGGCTCTTTGCAGTCCTTGGCCATGTGCCCGGGTTTCTTACACCTGAAGCATACACCATTCTTCCTATGGCAGTCTTTCACTAGATGTCCTTTGAGCCCACAATGACTACAAGTGATAACGTTTCTTGCATCCCTGGCATCCCTAAACTGCTGCGGTGCATCCCTGGACTGCTGCGGTGCCTTGTAGGAGTAAGGCTTATACCTGCTCTTCTTATAATCTTTATGCCTAGGGTACTTCTTACCCTTGCCGCCACTGCCATACTGAGGAACCGCCGCCTCAGCTGCAGGAACTACTGTCACCGTAGCATGAGAACTCCTCTCAGATATATACCTCTCTATAGTGCGTGCTCGCCCAACTGTCTCGACATAGGTCTCCAAGTGCTGAGCACCAACCTGCTCTCGAATATCCCATCTGAGACCTCTCAGAAACTTGGTAGCTCTCCTCTTTTCAGTGTTTATCAGGTGAGGAGCATACTTTCCCAATTTCGTGAACTGTAGCTCATACTGGTCCACTGTCATATCACCCTGCTCCAGGTGAATAAATGCCACCTCTCGGTCCTCTACCAAGCTATCTGGAAAATACTTCTCATTAAATTGAGATAGGAAGTAAGGCCAATCCACTGTTTCCTGCCTTTCCGCTGCTAGTCTCACAACTCCTTTCCACCACTCATCTGCGTCGCCACGCATCATATAGGTGGACAAACATAGCTTATCCTCATCTGAGCAGCGCATAACTTGGAAAATCTTTTCCAAGACCAACTGCCAGTTCTCAGCAGTACTGGATTCTGAGCCCCCATAAAATGAGCTAGGACCCAGTTTCTGAAATTCACTCACTAACGAGGCATAACGCCTGTGAGCGCCCTCCTGAGAGTCATCCCCCACTGCCCGAGTAGTAGTCTGGGGTCTCTCTTGAGTCAGCTGCTGCAAAAGCTGATGTTGTGCTTCTTGGTACTGAGTCTGCTGCTGCTGCAGCATCTGAGCTTGCCTCTCAATCATGGTACCTTGTTGCTGTACCATGCCAGTCAAGGCCTCAATAGTTCTAGTGAGGTTCGGGGTCTGCTCGCCCTCATCACTAGCATTTCCTCTGGTTCGCACCATCTTAAATTCCAAATTCCTACACACACATATCATAGTCACACACATATCATAGTCAGGAAAACAATCATAAACCTAACAGGTGTCTAGCAATACACAAACATGTTTTCCCCCAAACTAAGTTTTAGCTAGCCAACTGCTCTGATACCATTCTGTAACATCCCACATTCTGAACCTCAAGCAAGTAACATAATCACAAAAGTAATAGGATGTTTCATATAAGATCGATCAAATGCTAGGTAAAACCGAGTCCAAGAAAAACACGATCTGAAAATTATTGCCCCGAGTATAGTCCCACATTGCAAGTGGGAGAAACTATTATGTGGTTTATAAGGCTTAGTGAGCTTGCTTTTGTTAACTTGGGCTTAAGCATTTTAATAGATTGGGCCATGTTGCAAATCGGCTCACCAAGTTAATGAATAGTTTGCTTACTAAGTGGGTTGTAACAAATGGTATCAGAGCAAAACTTAGTCCTAAGCATGGTGAGAAGCCAATAGGAAAGGGCTACCGAGGATGGTGGAGCCACCTTTGGGCTGACCTCACATGCTGCCGACTAAGGGATGATTCTTGGGCATGTGTTAATGTTTGGGCTTGACGAGGACGTCAAGTCTTAAGTGGGGGAGATTGTAATACCCCGAGTTTAGTCCCACATTGAAAGTGGGAGAAGAGATTATATGGTAGATAAGGCTTAGTGGGCTTGCTATTGTTAACTTGGGCTTAAGCATTTTAATAGATTGGGTCATGTTGCAAATCGGCTCACCAAGTTAATAAATAGTTTGCTTACTAAGTGGGTTGTAACAAATGGTATCAGAGCAAAACTTAGTCCTAAGCATGGTGAGAGGCCAATAGGAAAGGGCTACCGAGGATGGTGGAGCCACCTTTGGGCTGACCTCACATGCTGCCGACTAAGGGATGATTCTTGGGCATGTGTTAAGGTTTGGGCTTGACGAGGACGTCAAGTCTTAAGTGGGGGAGATTGCCCCGAGTATAGTCCCACATTGCAAGTGGGAGAAACTATTATGTGGTTTATAAGGCTTAGTGAGCTTGCTATTGTTAACTTGGGCTTAAGCATTTTAACAAATTGGGTCATGTGGCAAATTAGACCCACCAAGTTAATAAATAGTTTGCTTACTAAGTGGGTCGTAACAGATGCCATCTACAATAAGCAAATAAGTAAAAATAAGTACTATGATAAAGCATTTAACAAGGACTTTAAATTTAAATGCTATGCTCCCACTACTTCCAAAACAAGTTGAGAACTCTCAAACTCAACATGGAAATAAGTGAGTAGGATCCTAATTTCACATGAGGTCTCCGCGACTCACGAGGGTGAGTTGGGATGCACAGAGAGTCTCATGCTTCCTTAGGTAGGCATGCCAGCCAATTGTGCCATGCACAACTCCTCTTAGTTAAGACAGAGTAGGCGCCTTGTGTCCAGCGAGGGCTGGATACAACACAGAACCCTATCCTCTCAATAGCTGCCTCTAGTGATTCATCATGTCAGTGTCATATGAAAAACTAGTCAAGTCTGGTCCTAACCGTTATGCCCAGGGCCAACGAATTCCTTGCGAAGGCACGCCCAGGTTAAAACTGGACTGGGGAAATCTTTGTCACCTCACACCTTCTAAAGATAAGTGGGTGTGTCCCATGAGGGTGGGAAACAGTTCACAACACCACCGATCGATAGTTTGATGAGGGCTACGCGTTAGAAGGCTATTGACTTGATATTTCAATGAGAGTTTTTTCATGTTTATTTTATTCTTTTCTAGGATGCAGTTTTCCTATGGTTATGGCAGCAAAGGAAAAACATCACAGGCATGCTATGGACAAAATAAACCATCACAGGCATGCTAGTTTGGTCGATATGGTCATAGCCCTTTTCATACACATAACTTGTCACGAGCCATGTGACATGTTATCGTGCATCCAAGAGTTGTGAGTCCCTAAAGCAGATCAGCCCATGCCAGAAGCCGAAAGCATGTGTCCTTCCTTTAGCCGCAAGTCCATCACCATGCTTCCAAAGCTGGCGCCACTCTGAAATCGGTTGAAGAAGACACCTTGTTGTCTTTGATGAACCTTAACCTATCTTATGTAAACAATTCTACATCTATTCTAAGGAAAGATGAAAATTTTACATCAAGAAGGGGGAGAACCACAGGTAGATGGTTGAAAGATTTCACAAGCATTCATCACAGGTGGAAACATGCTTCCACATCACAACACAGGAGGGCACTCGCTATGACCATATCAACTCATGTAAGAGACAAGTGGCGCATATATAAAATTTGAAAAAACCGGAATAATCAAATTTTATCCCCTTATGCGCCAACTCCATCCAAAGCACTCTCTCAATCAAATTTATGCTAAAATTGGGATCCAGTTTCATGATGATTTCATGGACCCTATCGACTGGCAATTTTGTCAGATCAAGAGACCCGGCCAGTCCGAAGACACAATGCCCATCCTACTTGACAAAAGTACGTGCGCCTTTGGTCTTAAATCCATCATAAACACAATCCAAATTTTGGCCATAAAAATGATAAAAGAAGTTTGGATGAAAGACGCTTTCTATGTGAAATGCGCATGGATAGAAGAAAAATTTTCCAAAAATTTTTCACACAAGCAAACGTACACCTTGTGTTTCTCGCAAGTAGCTCTGATACCACTGTTAGGTAATACCCGGTGTAATTTTAAAATTTTGCAGTCCCAGGACGCAGCGGAAGAATCATTACACCCGAAACATATTCCGGTCCCAAGGATCCATGCGAGAGAGAAGACACAAGGATGTGTTAGAGATGTACCTCTTTTGCTTGTCTAGTTGCCGAAGCCATGTTGAAGACAATCAAGTGCTCGCCCTCTACAAGTATCCACGCATCGACTCCTTGATCGTTGCTCCCTTCCACGCTTGGTGCTAGCCTCGGGAAGAGAATCAAGCCTTAGGGTTCCTTCACTTCTCTTGCGCCACCTTCATGGAAGTTGCGCCAAGTGCAAGGAAGTAGCCGCCAACTCCTTATCCTCTTCACTCCAAGAGAAGAGGGAGAAGAAGAGTTTCGGTCCTTAGGAAGAGTAAGAGGAAGTGGCACCACCAAGTCCTTCTCCAAGTCACGCCAAGAAGAGATGAAGGAGAAGACTTGTGGCCACTACTAGGAAGAAGGATTGTGCCACCTTGATGTTGTCACCCTTTACCCTTGCTCACGCCTCTAAGGAATTGAACCATTGAGAGGGGGCAGCTAGGGTCCCTTTTATAAGCCAAGAGGCGGTTTAGGGAGGGCCAAGATCATGCCAAGTGGGCGGCTAGGATGAGAGGGGTTTGTGGTAAGGAAAGTCTCCAAGACTTTGCCATAAACCTCATTCAACCTATCCTTATTTGCCCAATAGCCATATCAGCCCAAGACATGCCTTAGAGACATTCTTTCCATCCAAGGAGAAGGGCTAGGCGCAACATGTAAGAGGAATTCGGCTAGGGTAAGACATTGGGTGCATGTAGGGTTTATGAGGTAAGGAAAGTCTCCAAGACCTTGCCATAATCCTCATTCAACCTAACCATATGCGGCCAAGGACTTTCCTAAAAGTTCTCAAGTCATATCAGCCCCAACACTTACCATAGAGACAAGATACCATCAAAGGATGAAGGGGGAGGCGCCACTTCCTTCCAAAGGAAGCAATTTATGCCACCCACACCCCATTATGCCCCTAGGCGCCAATGGGGTTGGGTTTCTCCCCATTATACCCTTTTAAGCCAATTCCCTCTTCATGATAACTTATTATTGGGCCTCATTGGATAATGAGCTAGCCCAAACTTCATGGCATGGGTTGATTAAGCCATTGGATCCAATCCAATGCAACCCTAATCCAAATGTGACCAATCTAGGTCAATTTCGGGTCAACCTGCCAAAAATAAAGTTTGGCTCCAATAACTTTCTTCCAACTCATCAGGCCCATTGGCGCTGATGAAATCTTCCAAATTGATCCAAGTTATCCAATAACATGATCATAAGGCTTCTGATTAAAGCAACGTCAAGAGTCTATTGCGTGTGACCCCGTAGGATCCATATGACGATGGCAATGATGTAAACATCATAAGTAGTGAGGGGTATCTAGCAACACATCACTACTACCCATGTCATAGGACTTAAGTCATTATGGCAACAACTCCTAACAAGCAATGAGGATTCCCATTGCATTATAGATCCCTTTGCCTAAACTGATATCCTGCCATTGGATTAGTCTCAAGTTTATCAATCCAATGCATTAGTCATGACTCAACAAGTGTGGCCACACATTCCTGTCATGCACCAATAAAGTGGGGAGCCCCCGAGTGGATATCATGCTTCCAATAAGGAAGTGGCAAATCCTACTATTGGTCATCCATGTCTCTACATGACTTATGACATGCCCAATGTCAGTCGTTTTGGTCTCCCAATTACGGAGAGACGTAAGACTGTATCAAAGCATACCCATCATCAAATCTAGACATGAATACCTCAATTCTAAGGATCAATGCAAACCTCTTGCATGTGAGATTGACTTGTTGACTGGACAAGTCAATCCTCACGGTGGATCACTCCAATGCATCCAATGCACCTGTATGTCTGCGTTACTGTGCCCCGCACCTAACCAGCCCATACACCAGTCTCACATGTACCAAAGCTGTCCCATATCTACTAAGGTACCTTGTCTGGGGATAGCTTATGAGAATGGATCCAATCCAAACTCCTGGGACATTATATATGCAACTCAATACATCAACGCAGGTAGAGAAGTCTGCATAATAACGACCATGCCTTTATAGAGAATAATAATTCTATCAAAGTACATTTAAACAATGCCTGACCATGTCCATACATTGGTCTATAGGGCATATACACCAACACAGTCCATTTTAACCGAGCGCGCCTTCGCAAGGAAACTCGTTGGCCCTGAGCATAACAATCAGGTCAGACTTGACTAGTTTTCATACGTCACTGACATGATGAAACACTAGAGACAGCTGTTGAGAGGATAGGGTTCTTTGTTATATCCAGCCCTCGCTAGACACAGGGCGTCTAGTCTGTCTTAACTAAGAGGAGTTGTGCACAGCACAATTGGCTGGCATGCCTACCTAAGGAAGCATGGGACTCTCTGTGCACCCCAACTCACCCTCGTGAGTCACGGAGACCTCATGTGAAATCAGGATCCTACTCACTTATTTCCAAGTTGATTTTGAGAGTTATCAACTTGTTAAGGAAATAGTGGGAGCATAGCATTTAATTTAAGTCCTTGTTAAATGCTTTATCATAGTACTTATTTTGCTTGTTTGCTCATTGTAGATGATACCATCTCCTGAACCTAGATTGAAACTTTGTAAAAATAAACTGGATGGAACAAATTGGGCAAGATGGTTCAAAATTTTGACCAAAATGCTGGAACATGAGAATATGGTGTATCTTCTTGAAAGACCTCCAACCCAGCCCTGTATATATTTTTGTACAGAGTAGGAGTGGAATGTCTATCTTGAACATTGTGCGGGTAGTGAACATTACACTGCTCTTGTTTTGAGGTGCATGACCCCTGAGGTCCAAGTTGAGTGTGATGAGATGGGGATTTATGATATCATCATACATCTTCAACGTCTCTTCACACCATGCACTTTAAATAGTGATCAAGAGAGTGTTGTTGGATCTTCTGGGTGTTTGCCTAAATCCAAGAATGACTATGGTTCCGTATCTTCGAAGCTAAAACTTCAGAAGACTAGGAATGCATGGAAATTTCAGGATGGATTAGGGCCCCAGGAAGAGCATGGCACACAAGAAGGGATGTAATCCATCTGCTTCAGGTATTGTGTTACTGATGTCTTTATGTCTACTTCTTATTCATTGGTACTGGGTACCACATGTGGAGCTTACATATGTTTTTCATATGTAGGGGCTCACAAGAAGTAGGACAATGAGGCTTGGTGGGATCGACTCTCGAGTCAAGGACGGAGCATTGGATGCTGTTATTGATATCATCTCACTGCCTTCAAGACTTCATCTTGAACTTTCCTATTATATACTAGTTTTTGTATTAGAACATTATATCCATTATTTTGAATGGATTTTTAGTTTGGAATAAATGGTATTTCTTTAAATCTGGAATGTTCTATAGAAATGGTACAATTAATAATAGTTTGTAGTTCTGTGTGTAACACTGAATAGATCAAATCCAATGATTCAATCAATACCATCTCTATGCATTGTCTCTTGTTCCATAGGACAAAGGTCACATCCAAAAGTCCATGGACTATTGGGATCATTATCCTTTCTGGATTATGATACATGTGAGTTTTGTTTGATGGACAAGATGACAGATGCTACCTTCACCAAGAACGATGGAAGGGTCAGTTGCTTGTTGGATCTATTACATAGCAATGTGTGCAGACCCATGGAAACAAGTACTTGGAGGTGTTGTATACTTCATTAGGTATGGATATGTCTTATCCAACATATAACTTTGGAGAAATCCATGAAGTTCGAAAATGAAGTGCTGAATCAAATTGGAAGATCTATTAAACACTTTGATTGGATCAAGGAGGAAAGTGAAGAATTTGATGACTATCCTAAGGAGTGTGGGGTTATCTCACAGCTTGCTTGGAACACCACAACTGTGTGGTAAAATTCAAAGAAAGAAAAGGGAACACATTGGATGTGGCTCCATCTTTGAATAGTCATGCAAATTTACTTCCTTTAGAGGTCATGCAAGCAACTGTTCTGACACTCCATGGTGTGTGATTATGGGGCACTAAGAGTGCTATTTCTATCCCGATGAGAATAAAATATTTGTTGCTCAAACTGCAGTCTTTCTTAAGGAGATTTTTATTTTGAAAGAAGCCAGTGGGAGTAGATTTGATTAAGACAAGGTCCAAGATCAACCACAATACAATCAGACACAAATGGAGAGTAGAATCGCACATGCAGGTTGAAACTCAACCTGAGGTTCAAGAAGCACAGGAACCACATAAGTCTAAATGGATTCAAAATGCTCTCACGGGTTATGGGCATGACGAATTTTTCATCAAGGATGAACTTAAAGACTTATGAGGAAATGGAAGCAGTCAGTGGACCAGATTCCAAGAAATGGCTGAGCGCCATGAGAACCGTAATGGACTCCATGTCTGCTAATCAAGTGTGGGACTTGATTGAGCCGCCAAAGGGGTAACACCCATAGGCTGTAATTGGATCTTCTAGGAAGATAGACATGGAAGGTAACATTGTTACCTATGATGACAAGCTAGTGAATGAAATTTCAGACAAGTCCACTGGGTGGATAGTGATGAAGTTTTTCACCAATAGCTATGTTTGAGTCCATTAGGTATCTGCTTGTTATAATTGCATATTCTGTTATAGCGTGTTGTTATGAAAAATTGCTTTTCTTAATGGACGTCTAGAAAAGGATGTCTAGACATAAATAGCCAAAAAGTTTTCATACAGTGGCCATAAAGATATGCATGGTATTATACAAGTGCCCTGTGTTTACAAGAAGATCAGTGGGAGCATCATAGTGTTTCTTGTTCTACTTAATTGATGATTTTCTCCTCACATGAAATGACATCCCAGCTCTTCACGTGGTGAAGTAAAGGCTTTGGAAGTATTTCAAGAAGAATGACCCAGGGAATGCAGCCTATATCCTAGGCATGTGGATCTATAGATAGGGATCCAAGAATGTCATTATCCTTTGGTCAATCTGCATTCATCCAGGAAAATCTGGAGAGGTTCATATTGGATGATTCCAAAAGTTGATACCTTCCAGGATGACATGGTCTGATTCTCTCAAAGGTGCTATGTCCTATGACACAGCAGGAGAGAGAGATAACATGAGTCTATAGTCCTAATACGTTGGGTATATGATATATCATATTTTGTGCAACCTGCACAAGACCATGTGTGGCGAATGCTTGGAGCATGGCCAACAAGTTTCAATCAGATCCTAGTGTTCGACACTAGATAGCTGTGAAAGCAATCCTTCGTACTTGGGAAGTGTAAAGGATTGAAGTTTAGTCTATTGTAGATAGGAAGAACTTTGTGCACTAGATACACTGATACTTCATTCCAGTCTAACGACTATCGTTCACAGCCAGGATTTGCTTTTTGGCTTGTTGTGGTGTTCTATGCTGGAAGAGCATTATGCAAACCACAGTGGCAAATTTTACAATTAAGGCTGAGTACATTGCAGCTTCTTGTGGCAGCCAAGGAAACAGCTTCATTCACTTGAACTTGATTTAGTCCCTGGTGCTAGATGGTCCAGTATAATTCTTACTGGGACCATAGCATAAGAGAAGGGCCTTAGCACTCAAGTATGTACTGCAGTAATATCATCTGATCTTGGAGATCATGGATAAAGATGATGATTCAAATTTGCAAAATAAACACAGATAGCAATCTGGAAAAACCCACTGACATAGCCTCTGGCGCAGCAAAAGCTAAATAAGTCATACTAGATACATGAGACTGAATAAATTCAATTGCCCTTGGTCTTAGTGCAAGTGTGAGATTGTTAGTGTTAATGCCCTATAGACTAATGTATGGACTTGGTCTGGCATTATTTGAATGTACTTTGATAAAATTGATATAATCAATTAAGGCATGGTCGTTATTATGCAGATTGCTTTACCTGCGTTCATGTATTGGATTGCATAATTAATGTCCCATGAGTTTGGTTGGATCCATTCTCATAAGTTGTTGGGGTATGCCCTTAAGGCTAATGTTTGAGGCCTTGGGATTGTATCAGTATCATGTAATAAACTTTTATGTTTATAAAGGCATGGTTATTATTCAGTTTCTTACATTGTCTGCTGCAATAAATATACTTCTGAATAATGTCTCAAAGCTGTTCAGCTAGGCTGACATGCAGTTATGTCCTTAGTCAAGATATCATGGTGAACATGAGACAGCCTTGATATGGTTAAGACTAATATGTGTTCTAATCTTATAGGATGCTTCGAGCATGGAATAAGATGTAGACTCATGGGTACATTGGATGTACTGGACAGACCCTACTAGGTTATTCAATTGCTTGTCACAATGTGAATAATCCTTGATTGTAACAAGTGGCACATTTCCTCTGACTTGAGATCACTTGTGTTTTCTAAATGATGATTGTCATTGTTTTGAGGTAGTTCAATATCATTTGAAACATAATGGTTATAGACTATCTTGGATGGTGAGCTTGAGTCAGGTTAGGGCACTAGTGATAGACATAGGATTGCCGTCTCCTTGTTTAAGGAGTGTGATGTTCTAAAGGGGCCCCCTGGATGAGATGATTGAGAAAGTGTATGGCCATACCCAGATGACTATGTTCATCTGATCTAATCATGCTCATCATATTGGAGTTACAGGCTTGACATGCTTGTCCAATAAGAACATCCAGTGGCAAAGGAATTATGCATGCCTGGTGAATTGGATTCACACTTGTGCTGTATTTTGGGTGTAGTCTTGGAAGACTCTTTCCTTTCTATCAGGAGACAGTGATGTGTTGCTAGATACCCCTCACTGATCGTGATGACGTGAGTTATCGTTACCGACATTTAAAGGAAACCCTCAGGGTCGCACAATTTGATGATATGGCTTACTTAAGTCAGATCGTGTGGACTGAATTGTTTGGGTTCAGTTTAAAGGGATCTTAATCTCTGATTGTAAGTGAGATCTGGTCTGATCATGTTTGATTGATTAGGGCTTGAGATCGGTAAGCTTCGATTGAGAGAATGGATGCTAGATCGGTGAGATCATGAGCATCAAGAGATTAACGGTCAGATCTTAAGCCTTAGGGGTTTATTATGATCTGGACTGATTGCTTGGTTTATTTGGTTATTGAACCAAAGTCAAGTGAACCGGCTCAATGGATGAGTGCATGGTTCAAGGGTGAATTGGATTTGCGATTGGGTAAACCCATGATCGCAACTTGAGAAGTGACTTGCTATTTTTAGATAGCACTTCTTCTAATCGTGGCCATGTCTCACGATAGCCTCCATTCACGCCTCTCCTCTTGGTTCGTCGCTAGCTCTAGTTCTTGACGAGAGTTCACATTTTCGTGGGTAGTGGACGACAAGGAGAAAAGACGCCAAGCAAGAAAGAACTCTCTCTTCCCTTCAAGCGATCAAGACACCTTGGACGATCCTTGCTAGCACAAGGAGCATCAAGGAAGGAGCGCATCTTCATCTTGTGTGCGAGACTTTGGAGAAGAGGCGCTTGCATCTTTTGCTTCCAAGACGCCATCTAGAAATGGCTATGGTATGAATCGTTTTCATTCAATCAGAATTTTATAAGTTGATCATAACGCATGCAAAGATCGTAGAAACCCCTTTCCGTTGCATCTTAACCTCCATATGCGCCTATAGGGTTTCGCCCCCCTTAGATTAGGGGACCCTTTCAATTGGTATCAGAGGGAGTTAATGCATGTTTTTATGATTGCTTAAATGTTTTGTGATCCATGGGTGCCATTGTATGCTTAGATCTAGAACATGCGAAAATGTACATGTTATGTTGCTTCTTGCGAACCTTAAATATGTATTTCCTTTGCGCATGTTTGTTGGCGCATCTTAGGTTTTTTCAAAAAACTTATATCATGCGCGACTCTCATTAGATCTAAGAGGCGCCTGCTTTAAACCCTTAGACGGGTTATTAGGGTTGAAGTCATCCTCTAGGTTCGATCCAACTGGTCTGATCAGACTATCTGACAGCCTAGATGGGTCGACCAGATAGCACCTGTGCGCAAGCACGAGGTGGCTATGAAAGGTCCCCTAGAACAAGGGGGGCGGAACCCTATAGGAGGCGCATATGAAAATTTTGACACAGCGGAAGGGGTTTCAAGGATCTATGCATGTAATATGTTTAACTTGCATGAAAAACGATTCTCACCATTGCCATCGCTTAGATGGTGTCTTGGAAGGAAAGGCGCAAGTGCTCCTTCTCCAAAGGTGACGCACACAATTGGTGTCGCCTACTCTTCTTTGGTGCTCCTTATGCTAGCAAGATTCCAAGAAGTTGTTGTCGAATGGAAGGGGAGAGATCTCCTTTGCTTGGCGATTACTTCCTTCTCCTTGCGTCAACCTCTTTACCACACAAGAGTGCAAGACCGAATAACTCAAGTTGGCGACGCGAGAGGAGGAGAAAAACGAGAGATGAGGGAGCCTTAGGCGTGAACGTGAGTAGTGGTCACGTATGTGATCATGCTTTCTAAAAATAGAAAGCCACTCACTCACATGCGATCATGGGTTTACCCCTATCGCAAACTCCTCTCAATTTGAACCACACGCTCACTCAATGAGCTGATTCAATTTGGTTTGGTTCATAGACCAATCGACCCAAGCCATTAGTCCAGATCACATTAAACCCTAAGGCTCTTGATCTGACCGTCGATCTCTTGATGCTGCTGATCTCACCGATCTAGCATCCAATCTCTCGATCGAAGCTTACCGATCTCAAGCCCTAATCAATCAAACATGATCAGACCAGATCTCACTTACAATCAGAGATTAAATCCCTTTAAACTGAACCTGAACAATTCAGTCCACACGATCTGACTTAAGTAAGCCATATCATCAAATTGTGCGACCCTGAGGGTTTCCTTTAAATGTCGGTAACGATAACTCACGTTATCACGATCAGTGAGGGGTATCTAGCAACACATCACTGTCTCCCGATATAAAGAAAAGAGTCTTCCAAGACTACACCCAAACCACAGCACAAGTGTGAATCCAACTCACAAGGCATGCATGTTTCCTTTGCCACTGGATGTTCTTATTGGACAAGCGTGTCAAGCTTGTAACTCCAATATGATGAGCATGATTAGATCAGATGAACATAGTCATCTGGGTATGGCCATACACTTTTCTCAATCATCTCATCCAGGGGGCCCCTTTAGAACATCACACTCTAATTAAAGAGACGGCAATCCTTTGTCTATCACTAATGCCCTAACATGACTCAAGCTCACCATCCAAGATAGTCTATAACCATTATGTTTCAAATGATATTGAACTAACTCAAAACAATGACAATCATCATTTAGAAACACAAGCGATCTCAAGTCAGAGGAAATGTGCCACTTGTCGCAATCAAGGATTATTCACATTGTGACAAGCAATTGAATATCCTAGTAGGGTCTGTCCAGTACATCCAATGTACCCATGAGTCTACATCTTATTCCATGCTCGAAGCATCCTATAAGATTAGAACACATATTAGTCTCAATCATATCAAGGCTGTCTCATGTTCACCAAGATATCTCGACTAAGGACTTTATAGCATGTCAGCCCAGCCGAACAGCTTTGAGACATTATTCAGAAGTACACTTATTGCAGCAGACAATGTAACAAACTGAATAACAACCATGCCTTTATAAACATAAGAGTTTATTACATGATACTGATACAATCCCAAGAACTCAAACATTAGCCTTAAGGGCATACCCCAACAATCTCCCACTTGCACTTAATCTAATGGTTGAGAAATCTCAAACCCATATTATTATAGTGCTTCTCATGCTTCTGCTGCGCCAGAGGCTTAGTAAGCGGGTCTGCCAGATTGTCATCTGTATGAACCTTGCAGACTTTGATCTCGCCACGATCTATGATCTCCCTGATCAAATGAAACCGTCTCTGTATGTGCTTGGACTTCTGGTGCGACCGTGGTTCCTTTGCTTGTGCGATTGCTCCAGTGTTATCACAGAAGATAACCAAAGGATCTGCACTCGAAGGAACAACACCAAGTTCTCTCACGAACTTACGAATCCACAATGCCTCCTTGGATGCTTCCGAGGCTGCAACATACTCGGCTTCTGTTGTGGAATCAGCAACAGTTGACTGTTTGAAACTTTTCCACACCACTGCTCCTCCATTCAAGCTAAAAACATAGCCTGATTGCGATCGGAAATCATCCTGGTCTGACTGGAACGAAGCGTCAGTATATCCTTCAATACTGAGTTCTTCCTGACCACCATATATCAAGAACATATCTTTGGTCCTCCGCAGATATTTTAAAATGTTCTTGACTGCAATCCAGTGTGCCTGACCTGGATTACTTTGGAACCGACTGGTCACGCTTAACCCGTAAGCGACGTCTGGGCGAGTACACAACATCGCATACATTATGGACCCAATAGCCGAAGCATAAGGCGTATTGTCCATTTCATCTTTCTCAGTCTGTGTTTGTGGACACTGACTCTTCGAAAGATTCAGACCATGTCTGACTGGAAGATATCCTCTTTTAGAATTCTCTAAATGAAATCTCTCCAGGACTTTATCGATGTAAGTACTCTGGCACAGCCCGAGAAGCCTCTTAGATCTATCCCTGTAGATCTTCACACCTAATACATAGGCTGCTTCTCCAAGATCTTTCATCTGGAAACATTTCCTTAACCATGCCTTAACCGCATGCATTTCAGGAATGTCATTTCCAATGATCAAGATATCATCGACGTAGAGGACTAGGAAAGTAATCACGCTCCCACTAAACCTCTTATATACACACGGGTGATCCTCGTTCTTGATGAAACCAAACTCAGAGATTGATTCATCAAAACGAATATTCCAGCTTCTAGATGCTTGTTTAAGTCCATAAATAGACTTCTTTAACTTGCATATCTTATGACGATCTGATGGATTAGTGAAACCTTCTGGTTGTGTCATATACACATCCTCATCCAGATTTCCATTCAGGAAAGCTGTCTTCACATCCATTTGCCAAATCTCATAATCATAATATGCAGCTATCGCGAAAAGAATCCGAATAGACTTAAACATAGCTACAGGTGAGAAAGTTTCATCATAATCTATCCCGTAGATTTGTTTGAAACCTTTCGCAACTAGCCTGCCTTTATAGGTAACCACGTTACCATCCATGTCAATCTTCTTCTTGAAGATCCATTTACAGCCTATAGGGATAACTCCCGGAGGCGGATCAACCAAATCCCAGACTTGGTTATCTGACATGGAGTCCATCTCGGCGCGCATAGCTTCAAGCCATCTCGCTGACTCCGGTCCACTGACCGCATCCGCATAAGTGAGGGGTTCATCATTATCAATGATGTAGACTCCGTCATAGCGCTCAGGCTGTCGACAGATCCTTCCCGATCTTCGCGGTTCCCGTGATATCTGAGCCTCAGGTTGTTCAATAACCTGATCCACCGGCTCAGGCTCATCCAACTGTGCTTGACTACTTTGTTCTTCCTCTGGAATCTCATCCAGCTTTATTTCTCTCCCACTGGCCTCTTGCAGAAGAAACTCCTTCTCAAGAAATATGGCCGTCCGAGCAACAAATACCTTGTTCTCTTTGGGATCGAAGAAATAATAACCCTTAGTTTCCTTAGGGTAACCGACAAAGATACATTTGTCAGATCTGCTCTCTAGTTTCCCAGAGGCGAGCTTTTTGACATAAGCCTCGCAGCCCCAGATCCTGATAAATGTCAAGCTCGGCTGTTTCCCATACCATAACTCATATGGCGTCTTAGAAACTGCCTTGGATGGCACTCGGTTTAGTACCTTTGCAGCTGTTTCCAGTGCAAAACCCCAAAAGGAATATGGAAGAGTACCCTGACTCATCATAGAACGAACCATATCCAGTAACATTCTATTTCTCCTCTCGGACACACCATTCCATTGCGGTGTTCCTGGCGGAGTGAGCTGTGAGATAATCCCACACTCCTTCAGATAGTCAGTAAACTCTCGACTTAGGTATTCTCCACCTCGATCAGAACGAAGTGCCTTGATACTTCGGCCTAGCTGATTCTGTACTTCATTCTTGAACTCTTTGAACTTGTCAAAAGATTCACTTTTATGTCTCATAAGATAGACATACCCATACCTACTGAAATCATCAGTAAAGGTAATGAAGTACTGATAGCCACCTCTGGCATGTTTACTAAATGGCCCACACACATCACTGTGTATAAGGTCAAGTAAACCTGAAGCCCTTTGACCTTTATTAGAAAAAGGTGACTTTGTCATTTTACCCATTAAACAAGCTTTGCATGTATCAATCTCCTCATAGGAGAATGATCCCAGCAGTCCATGATCATGCAACCGCTTAATGCGTTTCTTGTTAATATGGCCTAAACGACTATGCCATAGCAAGGTGCTGTCATCAGCATACTTGGCTTTCTTAATATCAATAGCGTGTATAGAACATTCCATGTCCAACATGAATAACCCATTGTTAATTGAACCAGTAGCATAAACAATATTATCAAAAGATAAAACACACTTTGAAATATTGCATTCAAAGGAAAATCCCTTCCTGACAAGAGCAGGAATAGAGATAATATTCTTAGTAATGCTGGGAACAAAGTAACAATTGTTCAGTTCTAATACAAGCCCAGATGGCAAAGAGATGAAATAGTCTCCTACAGCAACAGCAGCAACCCGTGCCCCGTTTCCAACTCGTAGGTCCACCTCATGCTGTCCCACCTGTCTTCTTCTCTTGAGTTCCTGTACATTTGAACAAATGTGAACTCCACATGCAGTGTCCAACACCCATGAAATAGAAGAAGATGAAACCATGACTTCCGTCACGTATATACCTGAGCCAGAAGCGATGCTTCCCCTCTTGTCTCCTTGGAGCGCTTTATAGTCCTTTTTCCAGTGACCCAGCTGGCCACAGTGGAAACATCTGTATTCCTTTGACCGCTTAATTTTTTGCTTCAGAGCCTTGCTGTAACTCTTGACAGGGGTCTTGCCCTTCTTCCCCTTCTTCTTGTTGTTCCTTGAAGGAACCATTAAGACAGAGGTTGAAGGCTTTCCCTTCAGAGTTTCCTCAGTAGTCAAGAGCATATTCAGCAGCTCTGCCGGAGTACAATCGATTTTGTTCATATTAAAGTTAATGATGAACGCATCGAAAGAGGGCGGGAGAGACTGCAGAATAATGTCTACAGCAAGCTCCTGGTTGATGGTATGCCCCAGTTTCTCTAGAGCCTCTTTGTGCCCAATCATCTTGAGCACGTGAGCTCCCACTGGGCTCCCTTCAGCCAGTTTGCTCTGAAAGAACAGCTTTGTCAGATTATAGCGTTCTGTCCTCGCCTGTGCAGCATACAGCATCTTGAGGTTTGCTATCATGTCTATTGCAGACATATCCTCATGCTGATGCTGCAGCGGTGGCGTCATAGACGCTAGCATCAGGCAAGCGACATCAATGCTATCATTGACGTGCTTTTCATAAGCTTCCCGAACCGCCCTTGCGGCGTTCGGAGCGGGCTGAGGCGGTATCGCCGTCTCGAGGACATACAGTTTCCTCTCTGCCTTAAGAACAATCTTAAGGTGTCCGAACCAGTCTGAGAAGTTTGGCCCAGCAAACTTCTCCCTTTCCAGTAGGGATCGCACATTGAAGCTCATGGTGTTTGTTGCTGCAGGTATCTACAACAATGCAAGAACAGCAAGGTCAGTATCAATGTAAAGAATCAATTCAGGACTTAAGAATGATTCTTTTTCTCACTATTTTATCTGGCTGAAAAATCCAGCAAAACAGCCCGAAAGAGTAGAACTCTTTTAGTGAGATGGGATCCAGATTTCATACTTGGTCTCCGCGTCCCGCTCAGGCGAGATAAGATGCACAGAGAGTACAAGCACTAATTTCTGGTAGGCTGTCCCAGCCAATCGCCAACCCGTGCGATTCCCCTTCATCTGGGCAATCCAGCAGACTGTGCCAACTGAGTTGGTACAACACAATCTCTGACCCCACAGATGGCTGCCTCCATGTGCTACCATATGCGCCACATATGTAGCCTACATGGTCAAGCTGACCCGACCTACTCCCTGGACCACCACGTGCTATGCTGAGCAACGAGAAGCGATAAATCCCTTCTCTGTAACACGCAGGTGTAATCCCGCACCGTCTGAAGATAGATGGACGTGCCCACTGAGTGGGTACAACACGGCTCCAACGATAATCAGAACAGTGAGGTTTCGCGTCAGAAGGCATACGAGCTTGATATTATAGCGTTGGATTTTTAACGGTCTTTTATCTTCTTCACTATCATGGAATTCCTATGGTGATAGCAGAAGATAAATAAATCATGCTGTTCTACTTATTTAAACAATAAAAGAAAGCATGGATCTTATGTGGTAAAAGCCCATAGCCTAAGTAAGACCTTAATTAACTTAAGTCTTCACTTGCTTTTCTTCATGGGTCTTTTGCTGCTCATCTGGCCCAAACCAGGGCCCAAGCGCCATCTGCAGCTCAGGTGCGCCTACCAGGGAAAATGCGCCTGGTCCCAGAGTCGAACCCTGGACCTCCCACCTGGTCAAGCCTCTGCTGCAAGCGCCTCTGCCAAGTGTGCTCTGTGCTCTTGTCTGATTAATTTACAAATTAATCTATCTAGACAAGATTGACACGCAGGTCAATTACATTTTATAAATTAAATACAATGTGATACGCAGATCACAATAATTAATTTACAACTTTAAATTCCAGGCACGCAGGCCCCAGCACAGCACACATTTAACATGGGCAGCCCACATAAGAATAAATAAACAAGCATAGGCATCAATCAACATGTGATCCAGTCATGAAAATTAAATTTCGAAAACCCCATAGGCATCAATTTTAATTTCCTTATTTGCCTTACAACCTTACAACGGTCCATTACTAGGGATCCACTCATCCAACCTAGTCAGATCCACTGCCCTTGCATGCACCAAGTCCTAACTGACTTGAGTCGACCAAAGGTCAACCATGCATGCGCCAGGGCCGAACAACCCTCATGAGATCTGGCAAGCGGGTGTGACCCCGGGCCTAGCTCATGTGTGTTCGCTAGTCGTCTCAATCAGACATCGCTACTGAAGGGTCCCCTTCAAGGGGGAGCGCAAGCATGAAAAACCCCTTTCAAGAGGGGGGCAAACCCTAGAACATGCGGAAATGTATTCTTCTAGAGTTTCAATAAAATCGTTTGCATGAACTCATGTAAATGATCAACTTTATAATTAACCAAAGATCAAGTTTGAGATCTTTTACCATAGCCATGTAAGGGTGGCAGCTTGGAAGCTAGAGGCCGAAGAGGGCTCTCCTCCAAAGAAGACACACACAAAGGATGAAGGCTTACTTCTTGCGCAACTTGATGTGCTAGCAACAATTGCCAAGGTGCCCTTTGGTGTTGAGGAGATGAGATGTTCTTCCTTGTCGCCGAGAGCTCTTCTCCAAGATCGTCCACACACCACCCACGAGAGAGAGCTTCGAAAGACACAAGGAACATTAAGCTTTTGCGTTATTTGGCGTTAGGCGTTTTCAAGACTTCCCATTAAGGAAAGTCATCAAGACATGCGTTCATGTCTTGTGAACTTATCCCCAACGCCAATTCAATTGAACCAATCGAACACAAATGTGAACCGGATCAATTGAATTCGGTTCAATTCCAATTGGTCCAAAGACCAAAAGAACCAACCCAAGCCATGGTCTAAATCTCTATGAACCATGAAGATTCAAGATCTAACCGTACATCTCATGATGCTCTTGATCTCACCGATCTAGCATCCACACTCTCGATCGAAGCTTACCGATCTCAAGCCCTAATCAATCAAACATGATCAGACTGGATCTCACTTACAATCAGAGTTTAAACTCCTTTAAACTGAATCAAAACAATCCAGTCCACACGATCTGACTCAAGTAAGCCATATCACCAAATTGTGCGACCCTAAGGGTTTCCTTTAAATGTCGGTAACGATAACTCTCGTTATCACAATCAGTGAGGGGTATCTAGCAACACATCACTGTCTCCCGATATAAAGGAAAGAGTCTTCCAAGACTACACCCAAATCACAGCACAAGGTGAATCAACATCACAAGGCATACAAGCATCCTTTGCCACTGGATGTTCTTATTGGACAAGCGAGTCAAGCTTGTTACTCCAATACAATGAGCATGATTAGATCAGATCAACATAGTCATCTGGGTATGGCCATACACTTTCTCAATCATCTCATATAAGGGGGGCCCTTTAGAACATCACACTCCTTAAACAAGGAGACGGCAATCCTATGTCTATCACTAGTGCCCTAACATGATTCAAGCTCACCATCCAAGATAGTCTATAATCATTATGTTTCAAATGATATTGAACTACCTCAAGACAATGACAATCATCATTTAGAAACACAAATGATCTCAAGTCAGAGGACATGTGCCACTTAGTGCTTACAAGGAATATTCACATTGTGACAAGCAATGGAATATCCTAGTAGGGTCTGTCCAGTACATCTCATGTACCCATGAGTCTACATCTTATTCCATGCTCGAAGCATCCTATAAGATTAGCACTCATATTAGTCTCAATCATATCAAGGCTGTCTCATGTTCACCAAGTTATCTCGACTAAGGACATAGAGCATGTCAGCCAAGCTGAACAGCTTTGAGACATTATTCAGTAGTACACTTATTACAGCAGACAAGGTAACAACCTGAATAATAACCATGCCTTTATAAACACAAAAGTTTATTACATGATACTTATACAATCCCAAAGGCCTCAAACATTAGCCTTAAGGGCATACCCCAACAGCTACACGCCTGTCTGCAGTCGACCTATAGCCACCAGGTGCTATCGCAAAGGTGCTATCTGGTCAACCCATCAAGGCTGTCAGATGGTCTGATCAGACTGTCTGGATCTAACCTAGGGGATGACTTCAACCCTAATAACCCGTCTAAGGGTTTAATGCAGGGCCTTAGATCTATAATGAGTCGCGGATGTCATAAGAAGTTTTGAGAAAACATACATATGCGCCAACAAGAAAACATGCGCCTAGGAGAAATAAAAACATCTCTAACAAGCATGTAAAATTCGCCTATCATGACTAGCGCATGTAACATATAGATCATTGCATAGGATCACACAAAGAAAGCAAACATATTAGCATGCAATAACTTGGCTCTGATACCAATTGAAAGGTCCCCTAGAACAAGGGGGGCGAAACCCTATAGGAGGCGCATATGAAAATTTTGACACAGCGGAAGGGGTTTCAAGGATCTATGCATGTAATATGTTTAACTTGCATGAAAAATGATTCTCACC
This sequence comes from Costus lasius, assembly GCA_027563935.2. Lineage (NCBI taxonomy): Eukaryota > Viridiplantae > Streptophyta > Magnoliopsida > Zingiberales > Costaceae > Costus > Costus lasius. Next base: position 86,231,571 of record CM050446.2, read on the forward strand.
ATTGCCATCGCTTAGATGGTGTCTTGGAAGGAAAGGCGCAAGTGCTCCTTCTCCAAAGGTGACGCACACAATTGGTGTCGCCTACTCTTCTTTGGTGCTCCTTATGCTAGCAAGATTCCAAGAAGTCGTTGTCGAATGGAAGGGGAGAGATCTCCTTTGCTTGGCGATTACTTCCTTCTCCTTGCGTCAACCTCTTTACCACACGAGAGTGCAAGACCGAATAACTCAAGTTGGCGACGTGAGAGGAGGAGAAAAACGAGAGATGAGGGCGCCTTAGGCGTGAACGTGAGTAGTGGTCACGTATGTGATCATGCTTTCTAAAAATAGAAAGCCACTCACTCACATGCGATCATGGGTTTACCCCTATCGCAAACTCCTCTCAATTTGAACCACACGCTCACTCAATGAGCTGGTTCAATTTGGTTTGGTTCATAGACCAATCGACCCAAGCCATTAGTCCAGATCACATTAAACCCTAAGGCTCTTGATCTGACCGTCGATCTCTTGATGCTGCTGATCTCACCGATCTAGCATCCAATCTCTCGATCGAAGCTTACCGATCTCAAGCCCTAATCAATCAAACATGATCAGACCAGATCTCACTTACAATCAGAGATTAAATCCCTTTAAACTGAACCTGAACAATTCAGTCCACACGATCTGACTTAAGTAAGCCATATCATCAAATTGTGCGACCCTGAGGGTTTCCTTTAAATGTCGGTAACGATAACTCACGTTATCACGATCAGTGAGGGGTATCTAGCAACACATCACTGTCTCCCGATATAAAGAAAAGAGTCTTCCAAGACTACACCCAAACCACAGCACAAGTGTGAATCCAACTCACAAGGCATGCATGTTTCCTTTGCCACTGGATGTTCTTATTGGACAAGCGTGTCAAGCTTGTAACTCCAATATGATGAGCATGATTAGATCAGATGAACATAGTCATCTGGGTATGGCCATACACTTTTCTCAATCATCTCATCCAGGGGGCCCCTTTAGAACATCACACTCTAATTAAAGAGACGGCAATCCTTTGTCTATCACTAATGCCCTAACATGACTCAAGCTCACCATCCAAGATAGTCTATAACCATTATGTTTCAAATGATATTGAACTAACTCAAAACAATGACAATCATCATTTAGAAACACAAGCGATCTCAAGTCAGAGGAAATGTGCCACTTGTCGCAATCAAGGATTATTCACATTGTGACAAGCAATTGAATATCCTAGTAGGGTCTGTCCAGTACATCCAATGTACCCATGAGTCTACATCTTATTCCATGCTCGAAGCATCCTATAAGATTAGAACACATATTAGTCTCAATCATATCAAGGCTGTCTCATGTTCACCAAGATATCTCGACTAAGGACTTTATAGCATGTCAGCCCAGCCGAACAGCTTTGAGACATTATTCAGAAGTACACTTATTGCAGCAGACAATGTAACAAACTGAATAACAACCATGCCTTTATAAACATAAGAGTTTATTACATGATACTGATACAATCCCAAGGCCTCAAACATTAGCCTTAAGGGCATACCCCAACAGGCTATAGGTCGACTACATCAAAGGCGTGTAGCGATACCTGATTGAGACAACCTATGAACGCACATGAGTTAGGCCCGGGGTCACACCCGCTTGCCAGACTTCATTGTGGTCGTTCAGCCCTTGCGCATGCATGGTTGACCATTAGGTCGACTCAAGTCAGTTAGGACTTGGTGCATGCAAGGGCAGTGGATCTGACTAGGCTGGATGAGTGGATCCCTAGTAATGGACCGTCGTAAGGCAGCAGGGCAAATAGGGAAAAATAAAATTAATCTCAATGGGGTTTTTTCAAAATTTTATTTTTCATGATTGGATCACATGCTGATTGGATACCATATGTATGTTTATTTAATCTTTTGTGGGCTGCCCGTTTAATGTGTGTTGTGCTGGGGCCTGCATGCCTGGAATTTTATTGTAAATTAATTCTTGTTTTTGTGATCTGCGAATCACAGTTTAATTAATTTATAAAATGTTATTGACCTGCGAGTCAATCTTGTCTAGATAGATTAATTTGTAAATTAGTCAGACAAGAGCACAGAGCACACTTGGCAGTGGCGCATGCAGCAGTGGCTTGACCAGGTGGGAGGTCCAGGGTTCGACTCTGGGACCAGGCGCATTTTCCACTGGTAGGTGCACCTGAGCTGCAGATGGCGCTTGGGCCCTGGGTTGGGCCAGATGAGCAGCAAAAGACCCATGAAGAAAAGCAAGTGAAGACTTAAGTTAATTAAGGTCTTACTTAGGCTATGGGCTTTTACCACATAAGATCCATGCTTTCTTTTATTGTTTAAATAAGTAGAACAGCATGATTTATTTATCTTCTGCTATCACCATAGGAATTGCATGATAGTGAAGAAGATAAAAGACCGTTAAAATCCAACGCTAAAATATCAAGCTCGTAAGCCTTCTGACGCGAAACCTCACTGTTCTGACTATCGTTGGAGCCGTGTTGTACCCACTCAGTGGGCACGTCCTTCTATCTTCAGACGGTGCAGGATTACACCTGCGTGTTACAGAGAAGGGATTTATTGTTTCTCGTTGCTCAGCATAGCACGTGGTGGTCCAGGGAGTAGGTCGGGTCAGCTTGACCATGTAGGCTACATATGTGGCGCATATGGTAGCACATGGAGGCAGCCATCTGTGGGGTCAGAGATTGTGTTGTAACAACTCAGTTGGCACAGTCTGCTGGATTGCCCAGATGAAGGGGAATCGCACGGGTTGGCGATTGGCAGGGACTGCCTACCAGAGATTAGTGCTTGTACTCTCTGTGCATCTTATCTCGCCTGAGCGGGACGCGGAGACCAAGTATGAAATCTGGATCCCATCTCACTAAAAGAGTACTACTCTTTCGGGCTGTTTTGCTGGATTTTTCAGCCAGATAAAATAGTGAGAAAAAGAATCTTTCTTAAGTCCTGATTGATTCTTAACATTGATACTGACCTTGCTGTTCTTGCATTGTTGTAGATACCTGCAGCAACGAACACCATGAGCTTCAATGTGCGATCCCTACTGGAAAGAGAGAAGTTTGCTGGGCCGAACTTCTCAGACTAGTTCGGACACCTTAAGATTGTTCTTAAGGCAGAGAGGAAACTGTATGTCCTCGAGACGGCTATACCGCCTCAACCCGCTCCGAACGCCGCAAGGGCGGTTCGGGAAGCTTATGAAAAGCACGTCAATGATAGCATTGATGTCGCTTGCCTAATGCTAGCGTCTATGACGCCACCGCTGCAGCGTCAGCATGAGGATATGTCTGCTATAGACATGATAGCGAACCTCAAGATGCTGTATGCTGCACAGGCGAGGACAGAACGCTATAATCTGACAAAGCTGTTCTTTCAGAGCAAACTGGCTGAAGGGAGCCCAGTGGGAGCTCACGTGCTCAAGATGATTGGGCACAAGGAGGCTCTAGAGAAACTGGGGCATACCATCAATCAGGAGCTTGCTGTAGACATCATTCTGCAGTCTCTCCCGCCCTCTTTCGATGCGTTCATTATTAACTTTAATATGAACAAAATCGACTGTACTCCGGCAGAGCTGCTGAATATGCTCTTGACTACTGAGGAAACTCTGAAGGGAAAGCCTTCAACCTCTGTCTTAATGGTTCCTTCTAGGAACAAGAAGAAGGGGAAGAAGGGCAAGGCCCCTGTCAAGAGTTACAGCAAGGCTCTGAAGCAAAAAGTTAAGCGGTCAAAGGAATACAGATGTTTCCACTGTGGCCAGCTAGGTCACTGGAAAAAGGACTGTAAAGCGCTCCAAGGAGATAAGAGGGGAAGCTTTGCTTCTGGCTCAGGTATTTACGTGACGGAAGTCATGGTTTCATCTTCTTCTATTTCATGGGTGTTGGACACTGCATGTGGAGTTCACATTTGTTCAAATGTGCAGGAACTCAAGAGAAGAAGGCAGGTGGGACAGCATGAGGTGGACCTACGCGTTGGAAACGGGGCACGGGTTGCTGCTGTTGCTATAGGAGACTATTTCATCTCTTTGCCATCTGGAATTGTATTAGAACTGAACAATTGTTATTTTGTTCCCAGCATTACTAAAATATTATCTCCATTCCTGCTCTTGTCAGGAAGGGATTTTCCTTTGAATGCAATATTTCAAAGTGTGTTCTTTCTCTTGATAATATAGTTTATGCTACTGGTTCAATTAACAATGGGTTATTCATGTTAGACATGGAATGTTCTATACACAATATTGATATTAAGAAAGCCAAGTATGCTGATGACAGCACCTTGCTATGGCATAGTCGTTTAGGCCATATTAACAAGAAACGCATTAAGCGGTTGCATGATCATGGACTGCTGGGATCATTCTCCTATGAGGAGATTGATACATGCAAAGCTTGTTTAATGGGTAAAATGACGAAGTCACCTTTTCCTAACAAAGGTCAAAGGGCTTCAGGTTTACTTGACCTTGTACACAGTGATGTGTGTGGACCATTTAGTAAACATGCCAGAGGTGGCTATCAGTACTTCATTACCTTTACTGATGATTTCAGTAGATATGGGTATGTCTATCTTATGAGACATAAGAGTGAATCTTTTGACAAGTTCAAAGAGTTCAAGAATGAAGTACAGAATCAGCTTGGCCGAAATATCAAGGCATTTCGTTCTGATCGAGGTGGAGAATACCTAAGTCGAGAGTTTACTGACTATCTAAAGGAGTGTGGGATTATCTCACAACTCACTCCGCCAGGAACACCGCAATGGAATGGTGTGTCCGAAAGGAGAAATAGAACGTTACTTGATATGGTTCGTTCTATGATGAGTCAGGCTACTCTTCCATATTCCTTTTGGGGTTTTGCACTGGAAACAGCTACAAAGGTACTAAACCGAGTGCCATCCAAGGCAGTTTCTAAGACTCCATATGAGTTATGGTATGGGAAACAGCCGAGCTTGACATTTATCAGGATCTGGGGCTGCGAGGCTTATGTCAAAAAGCTCGCCTCTGGGAAACTAGAGAGCAGATCTGACAAATGTATCTTTGTCGGTTACCCTAAGGAAACTAAGGGTTATTATTTCTTCGATCCCAAAGAGAACAAGGTATTTGTTGCTCGGACGGCCATATTTCTTGAGAAGGAGTTTCTTCTGCAAGAGGCCAGTGGGAGAGAAATAAAGTTGGATGAGAATCCAGAGGAAGGACAAAGTGCTCAAGCACAGTTGGATGAGCCTGAGCCGGTAGGACAGGTTAATGAACAACCTGAGGCTCAGATATCACGGGAACCGCGAAGATCGGGAAGGATTCGTCGACAGCCTGAGCGCTATGACGGAGTCTACATCATTGATAATGATGAACCCCTCACTTATGCGGATGCGGTCAGTGGACCGGAGTCAGCGAGATGGCTTGAAGCTATGCGCGCCGAGATGGACTCCATGTCAGATAACCAAGTCTGGGATTTGGTTGATCCGCCTCCGGGAGTTATCCCTATAGGCTGTAAATGGATCTTCAAGAAGAAGATTGACATGGATGGTAACGTGGTTACCTATAAAGGCAGGCTAGTTGCGAAAGGTTTCAAACAAATCTACGGGATAGATTATGATGAAACTTTCTCACCTGTAGCCATGTTTAAGTCTATTCGGATTCTTTTCGCGATAGCAGCATATTACGATTATGAGATTTGGCAAATGGATGTGAAAACAGCTTTCCTGAATGGAAATCTGGATGAGGATGTGTATATGACACAACCAGAAGGTTTCACTAATCCATCAGATCGTCATAAGATATGCAAATTAAAGAAGTCTATTTATGGACTTAAACAAGCATCGAGAAGCTGGAATATTCATTTTGATGAATCAATCAGTGAATTTGGTTTCATCAAGAACGAGGATGACCCGTGTGTATATAAGAGCTTTAGTGGGAGCGTGATTACATTCCTAGTCCTCTACGTCGATGATATCTTGATCATTGGAAATGACATTCCTGAAATGCATGCGGTTAAGGCATGGTTAAGGAAATGTTTCCAGATGAAAGATCTAGGAGAAGCAGCCTATGTATTAGGTGTGAAGATCTACAGGGATAGATCTAAGAGGCTTCTCGGGCTGTGCCAGAGTACTTACATCGATAAAGTCCTGGAGAGATTTCATTTAGAGAATTCTAAAAGAGGATATCTTCCAGTCAGACATGGTCTGAATCTTTCGAAGAGTCAGTGTCCACAAACACAGACTGAGAAAGATGAAATGGACAATACGCCTTATGCTTCGGCTATTGGGTCCATTATGTATGCGATGTTGTGTACTCACCCAGACGTTGCTTACGGGTTAAGCGTGACCAGTCGGTTCCAAAGTAATCCAGGTATGGCGCACTGGATTGCAGTCAAGAACATTTTAAAATATCTGCGGAGGACCAAAGATATGTTCTTGATATATGGTGGTCAGGAAGAACTCAGTATTGAAGGATATACTGACGCTTCGTTCCAGTCTGGCCAGGATGATTTCCGATCGCAATCAGGCTATGTTTTTAGCTTGAATGGAGGAGCAGTGGTGTGGAAGAGTTTCAAACAGTCAACTGTTGCTGATTCCACAACAGAAGCCGAGTATGTTGCAGCCTCGGAAGCATCCAAGGAGGCAGTGTGGATTCGTAAGTTCGTGAGAGAACTTGGTGTTGTTCCTTCGAGTGCAGATCCTTTGGTTATCTTCTGTGATAACACTGGAGCAATCGCACAAGCAAAGGAACCACGGTCGCACCAGAAGTCCAAGCACATACAGAGACGGTTTCATTTGATCCGGGAGATCATTGATCGTGGCGAGATCAAAGTCTGCAAGGTTCATACAGATGACAATCTGGCAGACCCACTTACCAAGCCTCTGGCGCAGCAGAAGCATGAGAAGCACTGTAATAATATGGGTTTGAGATTTCTCAACCATTAGATTAAGTGCAAGTGGGAGATTGTTGGGGTATGCCCTTAAGGCTAATGTTTGAGGCCTTGGGATTGTATCAGTATCATGTAATAAACTTTTATGTTTATAAAGGCATGGTTATTATTCAGTTTCTTACATTGTCTGCTGCAATAAATGTACTTCTGAATAATGTCTCAAAGCTGTTCAGCTAGGCTGACATGCAGTTATGTCCTTAGTCAAGATATCTTGGTGAACATGAGACAGCCTTGATATGGTTACGGCTAATATGTGTTCTAATCTTATAGGATGCTTCGAGCATGGAATAAGATGTAGACTCATGGGTACATTGGATGTACTGGACAGACCCTACTAGGTTATTCAATTGCTTGTCACAATGTGAATAATCCTTGATTGTAACAAGTGGCACATTTCCTCTGACTTGAGATCACTTGTGTTTTCTAAATGATGATTGTCATTGTTTTGAGGTAGTTCAATATCATTTGAAACATAATGGTTATAGACTATCTTGGATGGTGAGCTTGAGTCAGGTTAGGGCACTAGTGATAGACATAGGATTGCCGTCTCCTTGTTTAAGGAGTGTGATGTTCTAAAGGGGCCCCCTGGATGAGATGATTGAGAAAGTGTATGGCCATACCCAGATGACTATGTTCATCTGATCTAATCATGCTCATCATATTGGAGTTACAGGCTTGACATGCTTGTCCAATAAGAACATCCAGTGGCAAAGGAATTATGCATGCCTGGTGAATTGGATTCACACTTGTGCTGTATTTTGGGTGTAGTCTTGGAAGACTCTTTCCTTTCTATCGGGAGACAGTGATGTGTTGCTAGATACCCCTCACTGATCGTGATGACGTGAGTTATCGTTACCGACATTTAAAGGAAACCCTCAGGGTCGCACAATTTGATGATATAGCTTACTTAAGTCAGATCGTGTGGACTGAATTGTTTGGGTTCAGTTTAAAGGGATCTTAATCTCTGATTGTAAGTAAGATCTGGTCTGATCATGTTTGATTGATTAGGGCTTGAGATCGGTAAGCTTCGATTGAGAGAATGGATGCTAGATCGGTGAGATCAGGAGCATCAAGAGATTAACGGTCAGATCTTAAGCCTTAGGGGTTTATTATGATCTGGACTGATTGCTTGGTTTATTTGGTTATTGAACCAAAGTCAAGTGAACCGGCTCAATGGATGAGCGCATGGTTCAAGGGTGAATTGGATTTGCGATTGGGTAAACCCATGATCGCAACTTGAGAAGTGACTTGCTATTTTTAGATAGCACTTCTTCTAATCGTGGCCATGTCTCACGATAGCCTCCATTCACGCCTCTCCTCTTGGTTCGTCGCTAGCTCTAGTTCTTGACGAGAGTTCACATTTTCGTGGGTAGTGGACAACAAGGAGAAAAGACACCAAGCAAGAAAGAACTCTCTCTTCCCTTCAAGCGATCAAGACACCTTGGACGATCCTTGCTAGCACAAGGAGCATCAAGGAAGGAGCGCATCTTCATCTTGTGTGCGAGACTTTGGAGAAGAGGCGCTTGCATCTTTTGCTTCCAAGACGCCATCTAGAAATGGCTATGGTATGAATCGTTTTCATTCAATCAGAATTTTATAAGTTGATCATAACGCATGCAAAGATCGTAGAAACCCCTTTCCGTTGCATCTTAACCTCCATATGCGCCTATAGGGTTTCGCCCCCCTTAGATTAGGGGACCCTTTCATAAGTAATCCCCAGTCAAGGTGCCTTAGCCGATATCGGACAGCTTTGGTGCATGTGAGACTGGTGTATGGGCTGGTTAGGTGCGGGGCACAGTAACGCAGACATACAGGTGCATTGGATGCACTGGAGTGATCCACCGTGAGGATTGACTTATCTAGTCAACAAGTCAATCTCACTTGCAAGTGGTTTGCATTGATCCTTAGACTTGAGGTATACATGTCTAGATTTGATAATGGATATGTTTTGATGCAGTCTTACGTCTCTCCGTAAATGGGAGGCCAAAACGATTGTCATTGGCCATATCATAAGTCATGTAGAGACAAGGATGACCAATAGTAGGATTTGCCCCTTCCTTAATTGGAAGCATGATATCCACTTTGGGGCACCCCACCTCATTGGTGCATGACAGGAATGTGTGACCACACTGGTTGAGTCATGACCAATAGATTGGATTGATAAACTTGAGACTAAATCCAATGGCGGGATATCAGTTCAGGCAAAGGGAACTAGGATGCACGGGAATCCTCGTTGCTTGTTAGGGAGTTATTGCTAGATGACTTTAGTCCTATGACATGGGTAGTAGTGATGTGTTGCTAGATACCTCTCACTACTTATGTTGTTTCATCATCATTGCCATCGTCATGTGGATCCTACGGGGTCACACGCAATAGACTCTTGACATTCTATTTTGATCTGGATATCTTGGAATATATATATATTTGAGTTCATTCTGATTATAAGTCCAAGATAGATTCATGGTTGAATTTGAGTCCAATTGGGATTCATGGGTTTATGTATATCCTGGTCAAGTATGTACTCTATATGGGAGTTGAACTTGGATTTGGGACTATAAACCATGTTGGATTCGAATCCTAATTTAATTAGGAATTGGAATCCAAATCCTATTAGGAATTGGAATCCTAATCCAACTAGGAGTTGGAATCCTAATTTAATTAGGAATTGGAATCTTAATCCTATTAGGAATTGGAATCCTAATCCAACTAGGAGTTGGAATCCTAATTTAATTAGGAGTTGGAATCCTAATCCTATTAGGAATTGGAATCCTATTCCAACTAGGAGTTGGAATCCTAATTTAATTAGGAGTTGGAATCCTAACCCTATTAGGAAATAAAGTCCTATTCCAAGGAGTTGGAATCCTAATTCTACTAGGAGTGAGAATCCTAATCTAATTATGATTCAAATCCTAATAAGAATTTGGTTATGGATAAGGCCCATTGTGGTTGGGCGCGAATCCTAATCCAACTAGGATTCAAATCCTAATGAGAATTGGATTTGGATAAGGCCCATTGTGTTGGGCGCAAATCTTAATCCAATAAGGATTTATTTCCTTGGGCCTAATTAGTGTTGAGATCCAAATCCAATTAGGGATTGTGGATTAAATCTAATTGAGGCAAGTTTGAATCCTAATAGGAGTTGGAAATACACTTGGCTCATGGGATAATTCCATATATGGAATTTGCGCCAATTGGGGTGTATGAATCCTAATGGAATGTGGTTTCCTCAATTGGAAACTATCTTGGACGTGTGGGGCTGATATGTTGGCAAGTATGGCTTGATTTAATCAAGCAAAGATATGTGTTGGCAAGTATGAATCCTAATGGAATTTGGTTTCTCTCTCTCGCATGGATCCTTAGGAAAGGAATGTGTTTCGGGTGTAATGTTTCTTTCGCTGCGTCCTGGGACTGCAAAAAATTTTAAATTACACCCGGTATTCCCCAACAGCTGCTCCCCCTCCATCAGCGGCGCCTAGGACAAGCGGATGCCCTTCCCTTCGCTGCACCGTTAAGGAACCCCGACTGCACGTGCCTATGCTATGGAAATTGGCTCTACAAGAAAGATGAGTACTTTGAGATTATAGATCGTGCTATTGATTCTCAGCTCACTGGTATTGCTCAAGTCGCATCTTTGCGGCACGTTTTTCATCGGATTTCTCGGGATTCCCTCCGACGCATTTTCTTTCCCTACCTTAAGACCCTCTCACGATTTAGCATCATCGTCTCCACCTCCTTAGAGTACTGACTTAAGGACCACCCCCCCCCCCCCACAAGTTCCGCTGCGTCAGAAAAGGCCTCATAAAGTCAATGCCCCAAACATCAAAGATCTCTATCTTAATAATGGTGTTAAGAGGCATCTCATTTTGTCGAGATATTCCACCCATCCTCTGCCATCGATCACAAGCTTGGACATAATCCTTCGCATCTTTGAACAAAGTAAGCCAAAAGAATCTGTATTGGAGGGCCTTATATGTTTTTTTCACACCGCTACAATGGCTCCCATAAGAAGTGAAAGTCCCCTAAGAAACGGGGAGCGAAACCCTAATAGGCGCATATAGAGGTTTTCATGCAGCGGAAGGGGTTTCTAGGGATCGAATGCATGATATATGATCAACTTTAAAATCAATTGCATAGAATGGTAGCGACTCATACCATGGCCATCGCTTGGATGGTGTCTAGGAAGAAGAGAGAACGATGGGGTTCTCCTCCAAAGCGCCACACACAAGATGATCGATGGCTTGCTCCTTGGACGCTCCTTGTGCTAGCAAGGTTCTCCAAGTCACCTTGTCGTGTGAGAAGGGATGAAGAAGATGAGATCCACTGCTTGGCGATTCTTCCTTGTCGTCAAAAGCCTCTTCCACGAGAATGCCCCAAAAATTTACACGAGAAGAGAGGGGCGACAACAATAGGAGTGAAGAGGTGAGGCGTGGTCACGTATGTGATCATGCTTTCTAAAAATAGAAAGCCACTCCTCAACATGCGATCAAGGGTTTTTCCCAATCGCATATTTCTCTTAACTTGAACCGTGCGCTCACATGATGAGCTGGTTCAATTTTGTTTGGTTCAAAGACCAATTAACCCAAGCTATTAGTCCAGATCACATTAAACCCTAAGGTTCATCATCTGACCGTTGATCTCTTGATGCTCCTGATCTCACCGATCTAGCATCCATTCTCTCAATCGAAGCTTACCGATCTCAAGCCCTAATCAATCAAACATGATCAGACCAGATCTCACTCACAATCAGAGATTAAATCCCTTTAAACTGAACCTAAACAATTCAGTCCACACGATCTGACTTAAGTAAGCCATATCATCAAATTGTGCGACCCTAAGGGTTTCCTTTAAATGTCGGTAACGATAACTTACGTCATCACGATCAGTGAGGGGTATCTAGCAACACATCACTGTCTCCCGATATAAAAGAAAGAGTCTTCCAAGACTACACCCAAACCACAGCACAAGTGTGAATCCACTTCACCAGGCATACATGATTCCTTTGCCACTGGATGTTCTTATTGGACAAGCGTGTCAAGCCTGTAGCTCCAATATGATGAGCATGATTAGATCAGATGAACATAGTCACCTGGGTATGGCCATACACTTTCTCAATCATCTCATCCAGGGGGGGCCCCTTTAGAACATCACACTCCAAACAAGGAGACGGCAATCCTATATCTATCACTAGCGCCCTAACATGACTCAAGTTCACCATCCAAGATAGTCTATAACCATTATGTTTCAAATGATATTGAACTACCACAAAACAATGACAATCATCATTTAGAAACACAAGTGATTTCAAGTCAGAGGACATGTGCCACTTGTTGCAAACAAGGATTATTCACATTGTGACAAGCAATTGAATATCCTAGTAGGGTCTGTCCAGTACATCCAATGTACCCATGAGTCTACATCTTATTCCATGCTCGAAGCATCCTATAAGATTAGAACACATATTAGTCTCAATCATATCAAGGCTGTCTCATGTTCACCAAGATATATCGACTAAGGACAAAAGTACATGTCAGCCTAGCTGAACAGCTTTGAGACATTATTCAGAAGCACATGTATTGCAGCAGACAATGTAACAAACTGAATAACAACCATTGCCTTTATAAACAAAAGAGTTTATACATGATACTGTTACAATCCCAAGGCCTCAAACATTAGCCTTAAGGGCATACCCCAACAATCTCCCACTTGCACTTAATCTAATGGTTGAGAAATCTCAAACCCATATTATTACAGTGCTTCTCATGCTTCTGCTGCGCCAGAGGCTTTGTAAGCGGGTCAGCCAGATTGTCATCTGTATGAACCTTGCAGACTTTGATCTCGCCACGATCAATGATCTCCCGGATCAAGTGAAACCGTCTCTGTATGTGCTTGGACTTCTGGTGCGACCGTGGTTCCTTTGCTTGTGCGATTGCTCCAGTGTTATCACAGAAGATAACCAAAGGATCTGCACTCGAAGGAACAACACCAAGTTCCTGAACGAACTTACGAATCCATACTGCCTCCTTAGATGCTTCTGAGGCTGCAACATACTCGGCTTCTGTTGTGGAATCAGCAACGATAGACTGTTTGAAACTTTTCCACACCACTACTCCTCCATTCAAGCTAAAAACATAGCCTGATTGCGATCGGAAATCATCCTGGTCATATTGGAACGAAGCGTCAGTATATCCTTCAATACTGAGTTCTTCCTGACCTCCATATATCAAGAACATATCTTTGGTCCTCCGCAGATATTTCAAGATGTTCTTGACTGCAATCCACTGTGCCTGACCTGGATTACTTTGGAATCGACTGGTCACGCTTAACTCGTAAGCGACGTCTGGGCGAGTACACAACATCACATACATAATGGACCCAATAGCCGAAGTATAAGGCGTATTGTCCATTTCATCTTTCTCAGTCTGTGTTTGAGGACACTGACTCTTTGAAAGATTCAGACCATGTCTGACTGGAAGATATCCTCTTTTAGAATTCTCTAAATGAAATCTCTCCAGGACTTTATCGATGTAAGTACTCTAGCACAGCCCGAGAAGCCTCTTAGATCTATCTCTGTAGATCTTCACACCTAACACATAGCCTGCTTATCCTAGATCTTTCATCTGGAAACATTTTCTTAACCATGCTTTAACAGCATGCAGTTCAGGAATATCGTTTCCAATGATTAAGATATCATCGACGTAGAGGACTAGGAAAGTAATTACGCTCCCACTAAACCTCTTATATACACACAGGTCATCTTCATTCTTGATGAAACCAAATTCACTGATTGATTCATCAAAACGAATATTCCAGCTTCTTGATGCTTGTTTAAGTCCATAAATGGACTTCTTTAACTTGCATATTTTATGACGATCTGATGGATTTGTGAAACCTTCAGGTTGTGTCATATACACATCCTCCTACAAATTTCCATTAAGGAAAGCAGTCTTCACATCCATTTGCCAGATCTCATAATCATAATATGCAGCTATCGCGAGAAGAATCCGAATAGACTTAAACATGGCTACAGGAGAGAAAGTTTCATCATAATCTATCCCGTAGATTTGTTTGAAACCTTTCGCAACTAGCCTGCCTTTATAGGTAACCACGTTACCATCCATGTCAATCTTCTTCTTGAAGATCCATTTACAGCCTATAGGGATAACTCCCGGAGGCGGATCAACCAAATCCCAAACTTGGTTATCTGACATGGAGTCCATCTCGGCTCGCATAGCTTCAAGCCATCTAGCTGAGTCCGGTCCACTGACCGCATCCGCATAAGTAAGGGGTTCATCATTATCAATGATGTAGACTCCGTCATAGCGCTCAGGCTGTCGACGGATCCTTCCCGATCTTCGCGGTTCCCGTGATATCTGAGCCTTAGATTGTTTAGTAACCTGTTCTACCGGCTCAGGCTCATCCAACTGTGCTTGACTACTTTGTCCTTCCTCTGGATTCTCATCCAGCTTTATTTCTCTCCCACTGGCCTCTTGCAGAAGAAACTCCTTCTCAAGAAAAATGGCCGTCCGAGCAACAAATACCTTGTTCTCTTTGGGATCGTAGAAATAATAACCCTTAGTTTCCTTAGGGTAACCGACAAAGATACATTTCTCAGATCTGCTCTCTAGTTTCCCAGAGGCGAGCTTTTTGACATAAGCCTCGCAACCCCAGATCTTAATAAATGTCAAGCTAGGCTGTTTCCCATACCATAATTCATATGGGGTCTTTGAAACTACCTTGGATGGCACTCGGTTTAGTACCTTTGCAGCTGTCTCCAGTGCAAATCCCCAAAAGGAGTAAGGTAGAGTAGCCTGACTCATCATAGAACGAACCATATCCAGTAAGGTTCTGTTCCTCCTTTCGGATACACCATTCCATTGCGGTGTTCCTGGCGGAGTGAGCTGTGAGATAATCCCACACTCCTTTAGATAGTCAGTAAACTCATGACTTAGGTATTCTCCACCTCGATCAGAACGAAGTGCCTTGATATTTCGGCCCAGCTGATTCTGTACTTCATTCTTGAACTCTTTGAACTTATCAAAAGATTCACTTTTATGTCTCATTAAATAGACATACCCATATCTACTGAAATCATCAGTAAAGGTAATGAAGTATTGATAGCCACCCCTGGCATGTTTACTAAATGGCCCACACACATCACTGTGTATAAGGTCAAGTAAACCTGAAGCCCTTTGACCTTTGTTAAGAAAAGGAGACTTCGTCATTTTGCCCATTAAACAAGCTTTGCATGTATCAATCTCCTCATAGGAGAATGATCCCAGCAGTCCATGATCATGCAACTGCTTAATGCGCTTCTTGTTAATATGGCCTAAACGACTATGCCATAGCAAGGTGCTGTCATCAGCATACTTGGCTTTCTTATTATCAATGTTTTGTATAGAACATTCCATGTCCAACATGAATAACCCATTGCTAATTGATCCAGTAGCATAAACAATATTATCTAAAGATAAAACACACTTTGAAATATTGCATTCAAAGGAAAACCCTTTCCTGACAAGAGCAGGAATAGAGATAATATTTTTGGTAATGCTAGGAACAAAATAACAATTGTTCAGTTCTAATACAAGTCCAGATGGTAATGAGATGTAATATTCTCCTACAGCAACAGCAGCAACCCGTGCCCCGTTTCCAACTCGTAGGTCCACCTCATGCTGTCCCACCTGTCTTCTTCTCTTGAGTTCCTGTACATTTGAACAAATGTGAACTCCACATGCAGTGTCTAACACCCATGAAATAGAAGAAGAAAACATGACCTCAGTCACATAAATACCTGAGCCAGAAGCGATGCTTCCCTTCTTGTCTCCTTGGAGCGCTTTACAGTCCTTTTTCCAGTGACCCAGCTGGCCACAGTGGAAACATCTATACTCCTTCGACCGCTTAACCTTTTGTTTCAGCGCCTTGTTGTAGTTCTTGACTGGGGCTTTGCCCTTCTTCCCCTTCTTCTTGTTCCTAGAAGGAACCATTAAGACAGAGGTTGAAGGCTTTCCCTTCAGAGTCTCCTCAGTAGTCAAGAGCATATTCAGCAATTCTGCCGGAGTACAGTCGATTTTGTTCATATTAAAGTTAATAATGAACGCATCGAAAGAGGGCGGTAGAGACTGCAGAATAATATCTACAGCAAGCTCCTGATTGATGGTATGTCCCAGTTTCTCTAGAGCCTCCTTGTGCCCAATCATCTTGAGCACGTGAGCTCCCACTGGACTCCCTTCAGCCAGTTTGCTCTGAAAGAACAGCTTGGTCAAGTTATAGCGCTCAGTCCTCGCCTGTGCAGCATACAGCATCTTGAGGTTTGCTATAATTTCTATAGCAGACATATCCTCATGCTGACGCTGCAGCGGTGGCGTCATAGACGCTAGCATCAGGCAAGCGACATCAATGCTATCATTGACATGCTTTTCATAGGCTTCCCGAACCGCCCTTGCGGCGTTCGGAGCGGGTTGAGGCGGTATCGCCGTCTCGAGGACATACAGTTTCCTCTCTGCCTTAAGAACAATCTTAAGGTGTCCGTACCAGTCTGAGAAGTTTGGCCCAGCAAACTTCTCCCTTTCCAGTAGGGATCGCACATTGAAGTTCATGGTGTTCGTTGCTGCAGGAATCTACAACAATGCAAGAACAGCAAGGTCAGTATCAATGTATAGAATCAATCCAGGACTTAAGAAAGATTCTTTTTCTCACTATTTTATCTGACTGAAAAATCCATTAAAACAGTCCGAAAGAGTAACACTCTTTTAGTGAGATGGGATCCAGATTTCATACTTGGTCTCCGCGTCCCGCTCAGGCGAGATAAGATGCACAGAGAGTACAAGCACTAATTTCTGGTAGGCAGTCCCTGCCAATCGCCAACCCGTGCGATTCCCCTTCATCTGGGCAATCCAGCAGACTGTGCCAACTGAGTTGGTACAACACAGTCTCTGATCCCACAGATGGCTGCCTCCATATAGCTAACATATGCCCCATATGTAGCCTACATGGTCAAGCGAACCTGACCTACTCCCTGGACCACCACGTGCTATGCTGAGCAACGAGAAGCGATAAATCCCTTCTCTGTAACACGCAGGTGTAATCACACACCGTCTGAAGATAGATGGGCGTGCCCACTGAGTGGGTACAACACGGCCCCAACGATAGTCAGAACAGTGAGGTTTCGCGTCAGAAGGCTTTACGTGCTTGATATTTAACGTTGGATTTTAACGGTTTTTTATCTTCTCAACTATCATGCAATTCCTATGGTGATAGCAGAAGATAAATAAATCATACAATTCTAATTATATAAACAATAAATAGAAAGCATGCTGATCTTATGTGGTAAAAGCCCATTAAGCCTAAGTAAGACCTTAACCTAACTTAAGTCTTCACTTGCTTTTCTTCATGGGGCTTTTGCTTCTCATCTGGCCCAACCTAGGGCCCAAGCGCCAACTGCAGCTCAGGTGCGCCCACTAGGGAAAATGCACCTGTCCTAGGGTCGAACCCTAGACCTCCCGTCTGGTCAAGCCACTGCTGCATGCGCCTCTGCCAAGTGTGCTCTGTGCTCTTGTCTGATTAAAATACAATTTAATCTATCTAGACAAGATTGACTCGCAGGTCAATTACAGTTTATAAATTAAATAAAATGTGATGCGCAGATCACAATAAAAATTAATTTACAAATTTTAACCAGGCTCGCAGGCCCCAGCACAGCACACATTAAACACGGGCAGCCCACATAAGATTAAATAAACAAGCAAATGGCATCAATCATCATGTGATCCAATCAAGAAATTAAATTTTTGAAAAACCCCATTGGCATCAATTTTAATTTCCTTATACGCCCTACTACCTTACAACGGTCCATTACTAGGGATCCACTCATCAGTCCTAGTCAGATCCACTGCCCTTACATGCACCAAGTCCTAACTGACTTGAGTCGACCCAGTGGTCAACTATGCATGCGCCATGGGCTGAACAACCTACATGAGTTTTGGCAAGCGGGTGTGACCCCGGGCCTAACTCATGCGTGTTCACTGGTTGTCTCAACCAGACCTCGCTACACGCCTTTGATGTAGTCGACCTATAGCCACCTTATGCTTGCGCATAGGTGCCATCTGGTCGACCCATCTAGGCTGTCAGATGGTCTGATCAGACTAGTTGGATCTTAACTAGAGATGACTTCAACCCTACTAACCCGTCTAAGGACTTATAGCAGGCGGCACTTAGATCTAAGGTGAGTCGCGCAAGTAAAGAAGTTTTTGAGAAAAACTAAATGGATGTGCCAACCAGATACATGCGCTAATGATAAAAATCATACATCATGTAGTTTTCGCATGAATAACTTTCGCATGTAGTTTAGATCTAAGGTGTTGCGCAAACATGGATCACTAAAGTTAAGCAATCATACAAACATGCATATAACCTGCCTCTGATACCAATTGAAAATCCCCTAAGAAACGGGGAGCGAAACCCTAATAGGCGCATATAGAGGTTTTCATGCAGCGGAAGGGGTTTCTAGGGATCGAATGCATGATATATGATCAACTTTAAAATCAATTGCATAGAATGGTAGCGACTCATACCATGGCCATCGCTTGGATGGTGTCTAGGAAGAAGAGAGAACGATGGGGTTCTCCTCCAAAGCACCACACACAAGATGATCGATGGCTTGCTCCTTGGACGCTCCTTGTGCTAGCAAGGTTCTCCAAGTCACCTTGTCGTGTGAGAAGGGATGAAGAAGATGAGATCCACTGCTTGGCGATTCTTCCTTGTCGTCAAAAGCCTCTTCCACGAGAATGCCCCAAAAATTTACACGAGAAGAGAGGGGCGACAACAATAGGAGTGAAGAGGTGAGGCGTGGTCACGTATGTGATCATGCTTTCTAAAAATAGAAAGCCACTCCTCAACATGCGATCAAGGGTTTTTCCCAATCGCATATTTCTCTTAACTTGAACCGTGCGCTCACATGATGAGATGGTTCAATTTTGTTTGGTTCAAAGACCAATTAACCCAAGCTATTAGTCCAGATCACATTAAACCCTAAGGTTCATCATCTGACCGTTGATCTCTTGATGCTCCTGATCTCACCGATCTAGCATCCATTCTCTCAATCGAAGCTTACCGATCTCAAGCCCTAATCAATCAAACATGATCAGACCAGATCTCACTCACAATCAGAGATTAAATCCCTTTAAACTGAACCTAAACAATTCAGTCCACACGATCTGACTTAAGTAAGCCATATCATCAAATTGTGCGACCCTAAGGGTTTCCTTTAAATGTCGGTAACGATAACTTACGTCATCACGATTAGTGAGGGGTATCTAGCAACACATCACTGTCTCCCGATATAAAAGAAAGAGTCTTCCAAGACTACACCCAAACCACAGCACAAGTGTGAATCCACTTCACCAGGCATACATGATTCCTTTGCCACTGGATGTTCTTATTGGACAAGCGTGTCAAGCCTGTAGCTCCAATATGATGAGCATGATTAGATCAGATGAACATAGTCACCTGGGTATGGCCATACACTTTCTCAATCATCTCATCCAGGGGGGCCCCTTTAGAACATCACACTCCAAACAAGGAGACGGCAATCCTATATCTATCACTAGCGCCCTAACATGACTCAAGTTCACCATCCAAGATAGTCTATAACCATTATGTTTCAAATGATATTGAACTACCACAAAACAATGACAATCATCATTTAGAAACACAAGTGATTTCAAGTCAGAGGACATGTGCCACTTGTTGCAAACAAGGATTATTCACATTGTGACAAGCAATTGAATATCCTAGTAGGGTCTGTCCAGTACATCCAATGTACCCATGAGTCTACATCTTATTCCATGCTCGAAGCATCCTATAAGATTAGAACACATATTAGTCTCAATCATATCAAGGCTGTCTCATGTTCACCAAGATATATCGACTAAGGACAAAAGTACATGTCAGCCTAGCTGAACAGCTTTGAGACATTATTCAGAAGCACATGTATTGCAGCAGACAATGTAACAAACTGAATAACAACCATTGCCTTTATAAACAAAAGAGTTTATACATGATACTGTTACAATCCCAAGGCCTCAAACATTAGCCTTAAGGGCATACCCCAACAAGAAGAAGAATGACATTGAAATAGGACATCTCCTATCTCTTCCTCTGGTAAACATCTCCGGAAGATACAATCTGCGCAACGCTTGAACAGAAGCGGTTCATCCCAATAATAGTGCTTCGTGTCTGAAATAAACTTCTTTTGTTGTTGGTATGTGAAATCTAGATGTAGAATATCGGCTGCCAAGTAATTTACTATATCGGCATACCATGGTATCTTCATTATGGTAACGACCAATAAGTTTTCATCGAGAAATGAATCATCAATTTCCCTTTTCGGGTTGCTTTTCATAGTGGAGGTCAATCGAGATAGATGGTCTGCCACTAAATTGTTAACTCTCTTCTTGTCCTTGATTTGAATATCAAATTCTTGCAACAATAATATCCATCTTATTAACCGTGGTTTTGCGTCCTTCTTTGTCATGAGGTACCTAATTGCCGCATGATCTGTATACACAATAACACATGAATCAATTAAATAAGATCAAAACTTATCAAATGCAAAAACTATGGCTAAAAGTTCTTTTTCCATAGTGGCATAATTGCTCTAGGCTCCGTCAAGTGTTCGGCTAGCATAATAAATAGCATGTGTCCGATTGTCTTTCCTCTGCCCTAAAACGGCTCCCACTATGTAGTCGCTGGCATCACACATAACTTCGAAAGGTAGCAACCAATCCGGGGGTTGCATTATTGGAGCAAAAAATCAATGCTTACTTTAGCTGCTGAAATGCATCTGTACAATCCTGGTCAAAAATAAATGGACCATCCTTAGCAAGTAGAGATGTTAAAGGCCTAGCAATTTTAGAAAAATTCTTAATGAAGCGTGTGTAAAAGCCTACATGTCCTAGGAAACTTCTTATCACTCTGATAGAGTTTGGAGGTGGCATTCTCTCCATCACATAAATTTTTGCTTTATCGACTTCGATACCATGCTCCGATATCAAGTGACCAAGGACGATCCCTTCTTTTACCATAAAATGGCATTTCTCCCAATCAAGCACTAGGTTTGCTTCATCACAATGCTGCAAAACACGGGTTAGGTTAGATAAACAAGAATTGAAGCTAGACATGTATATCAAAAAGTCGTCCATAGAGACGTCCATGATGTCTTTGGTGAAAATTGAGAAAATTGCCATCATGCACTGCTGAAACATAGCTAGTGCATTACATAGGCCAAATGGCATGCACCGATAGGTGAAGGTACCAAAGGGACACATGAATGTGGTTTTCTCTTGGTCTTTTGGATGTATTGGTATTTGGAAAAAACCTAAGTAACCATTCAAAAAAGCAAAAATAAGAATTAGTGGCTAATCTCTCAAGCATTTGATAAATAAATGGAAGAGGAAAATGGTCTTTGTGGGTGGCCTTGTTCAATTTTCGATAGTCGATACACATGTGTTACCCGGTAATAATTCTTATCGGGATCAACTCGTTATCTTCATTCTTAACTACAGTCACTCCTCCTTTCTTTGGTACCACGTGTACCAAACTTACCCACTGGCTATCCGAAATAGGGTAAATGACCCCTGCGTCCAATAATTTCAAATTTTCCTTTTTCACTACCTCTTTCATATTTGGATTCAGCCGTCTCTGGTATTCAATGGTTGGTTTGCTGTCATCCTTGAGGTATATTCTATGCATGCAAAAAGAAGGGTTAATACCTTTTATATCTTCTAAAGTATAGCCAATTACCTTCTTATG
Organism: Costus lasius; assembly: GCA_027563935.2. Lineage (NCBI taxonomy): Eukaryota > Viridiplantae > Streptophyta > Magnoliopsida > Zingiberales > Costaceae > Costus > Costus lasius. The sequence goes on from CM050446.2 coordinate 86,253,307, forward strand.
TTCCTAGAGTTTATCAAGGAGAAGGTTTGTTTGCTTTGAATCGAGGTGGGTAGCTATAATAACAGGGTAAGTAGAGTTTTTACCCAAAAATTCATACCTGAGATTGCTTGGTAAGGATTTGAGCTCTAATTCCATTTGCTCACTAACCTCAAAATTTGGCGTTGGTAATTCTTCCAATTTTTTCCTTGCTTGGGTCAATCGCAGTGCTCGATTCAAGAATTTGGGCATAAGCCCGAGCTTCTTCTTCCTGCTCCTCATCGTCTTTATCCATTAGGCAGACTTCGAGGGGATCAACATCTATCCGAGGGATATAGGGCAAATCATGCTTGTCATCGAAAACTCCGATACTATAGTAGGAATATGCAAAAAGAGGCTTCTTTAGTCTTTTATTTATATCGAATTCAACCGTATCCTCACCTATGTGCAATGTCAACTTTCCATTCTTAATATCAATTATGGCACCGGCAGTTGCCAAAAATGGTCTGCCTAGTATTATAGGAAGTTCGGAGTCCTCCTTCATCTCAAGTACAATGAAATCAGCTAGAATGGAGAATTTACCGACCTTAATTGGCACGTCCTCTAAAATTTCTACCAGATGTCATACAGAACGGTCGACTAGTTGCAAAGAAATACTTGTCGGCTTTAGATCTCCGATATCCAGTTTCTTGCAAAGAGAGAGAGAGACATTAGACTTACACTGGTACCAAGGTCGCATAAAGAATAGTCGAAGGGAGTGTTCCCAATTAGACAATGGATGGTAAAGCTGCCCGGGTCCTTCAACTTAGACGGTAATTTATTTTGAATGATTGTGTTGCACCCCTCGATCAGCGCCACTATGTCATGTTCTACCAATTTTCTTTTGTTGGAGAGAATTTCCTTCAAAAACTTAGCATACGATGGCATTTGTGATAAAGCATCGGTAAATAGGATATTAATATATAGTTTCTTTAAAACTTTCAGAAATTTACCGAATTGTCGATCAAGTTTTGCTTTTGTCAATCTCTAGAGAAATGTGATAGGTGGTTTGTAAGATGGTGGGGGAATATAGATAGGTTCACTTTTTTTTTCCTATGGTTCACTCTCAACAACGGGTTCCTTAGATTCTGGAGCTTTGGTCTCACCCTCACAATGGTCATCCTTAGGCATTTCTGGTTCTTCAAGCTATTTACCACTTGTGGTAATGGCATTGCAATGTTCCCTAGGGTTTGCTTTAGGTTGCCTAGGTAATCTTCCCGGTGGTCTAGTAGACGTACTGGCTTGCTGGGCCATTTCGTTTTCTAACATCTTATAGTGCGTGGTTAAGCCCTTGATCGCTTCTAGTATGCCGTCGATTGTTTTTGTTTGTGTCGATACAAAATTGTCAAAGCGCACCTCTAGGGTTGGCTCCTGTGGTAGTGTAGTGGTATTCGGTTGTGGTGGCTGGTTGAATTGTCTAGGTTGATACCCGGTATTAGGTGGATGAAATCCAGGAGGTTGCTTATAGTTTGATGGTTGGGCCGCATTGTTGTTCCTATAGGAAAAGTAAGGGTGATTCTTCCACCCAAGGTTGTAGGTATTTGAAAAGGGGTCATTCTGAACCCTCGGGTTGAAATTACCTACAACATTCACAAAGGCAAGTGGGGGTTCTTGGGATACCAAAATCTCTAATTGACAATCATAAAAAAATTGGCCTTCAACTCCACAAATTTCACACAAAGCAGAATTAGAAGCAGTGGAACGCATGCTCTTAGAATCAAGCTTATGAGATAATGAATCTACTTTTGTAGCGAGAGAATTAGGAGTGTCGAGTTCATACTTATCAGCCTGCCTCGATGAAGTACCTCTCTCGCTCAACCATTGGTAATAGTTGATCGCCATCTCTTCGATCAAGTTGTAGGCATCATCGATGCCCTTATTCATCAAGGCTCCACCGGCGGTTGCATCAACAGTAAGAATGTAACCAAATTGCACCCTGTCCTTGAGTGAGAAGTAAAAGTCAAAGTCTTAAAGCGTTAATGGTTACACCATTCATTTTAAGCGTATCGCAGTATTCAAGGAAAATAGATAAACGCATATTCAAATCCTCAGCTGGGGATCAATCGAATTGATTTTGCCGCAACATCAATAGAAGAGATGGTTTTATCTTGAAATTGTTTGCCTCTATAGGTGGGCATGCAATACTGGAGTGAAATCCTTGGACATTCGGCGCTGCAAAGTCTCGAAGTGACTTGTTAGCATCCATGATTGATGTCTATAAAGTCTTCTCAGGTTTGAGCTTCTGAAATCTCTTACGACGTCAAAACGTTCTTTCCACTTTTGAATCAAATGGTATTAGAGGTTCGGGTCATGGAGACCTATGCATAAACTAAAATCTAACAAGGCAAGTAATCTGTTAATTCAAGAAAGGTTTAAACTGAAATAAAATAAGAGAAAGTATACTAAAATGAAACGAAGCTAAGAAAAACGTCTAGTCTAGTAACTTCTCAATCTTGTCAATATTGCCGATATTAGTCCCTAGCAATTGTTAGGAAACCCCAGGGATATTTTATAAAATTTTGGCATTACAGATTACTGATGCGTTGCATTTACATCATGTTTTTGCCTACATTTTACATCATATTTTGGGTTTAATTGAATGATTTTATGCAATTTTTAATGTTTTTTACTTCACTTTGCACAGAATCTTCACTTTTCTTAGTTTTTATGAAAATATAGGTAAAATGGCTCAAAAATGATGAATTTTACGAGTTTTGAAGCCAGAGCATGATTCTCGAGGAGATCACGAGCTTACACGTCAAATTTGGAGCGAAAAGAGTGAAGATCGCGACTTTTACGACCTTGGCTGCAATTTTAGGGCCGGCCGTAAATCTAGTGTTCGAAGGAAGAAAAAAATGGCTAAGTTAAAATATACACAGAAACTTTCACGGGTGAGGCCGTGAATCCATCACGGACTGTGAAACTTTCTGTGTACAAAAAGGGCTTATTCACAGACAGAATTACAGCTGCAACCGTAAATATATTACGGACCGTGAAAACGTCCGCCCTTTCGGTTTTCACTTGATTCGACTCCAAATTGAACCAGAATTGAACCAAACTCTCCAGAAACCTTCCTAGATGGGTTCTATACTAATTAGACTATAAAAGGAAGGGTTTTGGAAGGGTTTCAGGGCCTTCTAGGCATGAAAACGAATGGCTGTAGCGGTGGCGGCAAAAATCAATTCTAGGGCAAAATTCCGGCGAGAGATCACGCAAATGAGAGGATTTGACGCTTCATCTTCATCACCAAATCAAGGGGAAGAGTTCTAATTACTTTCCTAGTGTCTCTTTGCATTATTTTAGAGAGATTACACATTGAATTCATCGATGAATATGTTGTTTGCTTTGAACATGAACGTGTAAACATTATTTTGGGATTTGGGAAGTAGCCCGTTGAATGATTTATGAATTAAACTTGTTGTTTAAATCTTTGACATGGATTTTATAGATTTGATTTGATTAGAATTGTGTCTATTCCGTAATTTACCCTGATCAAGTAATTTTATGTCTTAGACATTGCAAGAAAGACCGAGAGGTGAATTGCAACGTCGGAACTATTCTTTTCAAACCTACGAATCCGATCACGGGAGTAGTTTGGATTCGTTTGAAGGATTCCAAGGTTTTTCACAGAACTTAATGGGTCTATTTATGTTAATTGTCATGAGAGTAAGGAATTAATGTAAATAGATACTGGATTACGCTTCAAGAGGAGGTAATCTATACCTTAGGAAAAATCCCTTTCAAAACTATAATTTTCTGATCAAAGATTTATTTTTATTAAATTCATAATCGTCAGCATGTTGAAACCCCAAATCCTGATTTTATCCGCATTGATTTTTACCCGAACGCTCGCTTTTGCTTCTTTTCGTACTTTAAAGTATCCAAACAAAACAAAATCACATTTTGAATCGTTTAGATATAGATCGATCGTGTAATCGGTACTTGACCGCCAGATCCTCATTGGGAACGATAATCTTTTTATTATTTCGATAATTCCATACACTTGCGGAAGCCTATCAAGTTTTTGGCGCCGTTGCCGGGGATCAGGCTAGCCAATATTGATTTAATTGTGAGATTTATAGACTAGACATTTTTTTTTATTAAATTTTTGGCTTTGTTTTTGTTTTTATTTTTTCTTGTTTTGTTTGTTTTTCGCATTTTTTTTAGTTAGTTTATTTTATTTTTCTCTTTTTGGATTAACACGTTGTATGAATAGGAGGACTAAAAAATTACTTTACTACATATTTTAAGCTTTGTTTTGTATTCCTGTTTTACATTCTATTTTTTTTTTAATTTTGTTGCAAATATGATGATTAACCAATGTCAATGGTCAAATCAGGGGTATGTGCCACTGGTAATGACAAGAGAATATAGTACAGATTCATTACAATCACTTGCAGCAAAGGTAAATTCATCTACTGAACACACTGATTTTTTAAGCATTGAATATTCTATATTGAAATCTATTACTTGTGATATTTGTGGATGTCATGGGCATTATTATACTGAATGTCAATTAGGGATTTCTCCATGCTTTAACTCTTGCCTTAGTACTCATAATCAAAGTTGGGAGAACCATCAAAACTATCTTTATCAGAATGACCCAACATTTATTCCACAATCAGACTTTAGTGAACCTCAAAAATCCAACTTAGAAATCTTGCTTGAAAACTATATAGCTGCTATGGACAAACAAAGTGAGGAAATTCGTAGTATAATTTATGGCACTGATAAAAATGACATAGAGGATGGAATTTAGGATAAATCTGATAATTTTGTAGAATTGGATCAATCATTTTCCATGAGTCCAGTCACAGATTATGATTTTACCTTCTTCAAATTTTGATTATTTTAAAAATTTTGATGATTGTGATTTACCTTCCTCGGTACTTTACCAGCCATCTAGTCCCCTCTCACATAACATAGTGCCTTGCAACACATTTATTTGGGACACATTTGAAGAAAAATTTAAATTTTTGGAGTCTTGTGAGAGTAAAGATGAAGAATTAAGGATCCTCAAGTAAGAATTTGTGAGATAGATGAGGGTGAATTTGATTGTGTTAGGATGGAATACCCCACTGAAGAGAAAGAAATTGAGGAAAAAGATGAGGAAGAGGATCCTGAGCATATTACACCACCATTACCATGTGAACCATCAATCCCTTTTCTCCAGAAGAATTCATTAGTAATTTGCATGACAGATGATGAAGGAGATGATATTGAAGATAATGATGATGAGATGATTGAAATATCATTTGATTCAAATCCAACCACAGGTACCCAAAAGTTGATAACATATGACATTCTTGATCACATTGACATGATCATTGACATTGAGGTAAGTGAAAAACCCAAAATTAAATTTGACAACTTCTTAATCAATCCAAGGTATGAATTCTTTGATCTTAATTTTAATCTTCTTCCAATTGCTGATATAAATCTAAAGGAAGAATGCATGATTTTACTCTTGGATAAATATAGAAAAATTATTGATTATTCTTTACATGACTTTAACTTTTACTTTTGTATACATGTACTGGCTACTATGACATGGATCCACCTGCTTAACTGGATATATTTGGTGGACACACTTTTGAGGCGGAGGAAAATTAGAAGATTATATGCTCTCTACTATGGCATAGATTCACCAACTCCACCATGACATGAAGCTGTGGTCAAACTAATGACCTTAAACAAGCGCTTTTGGGAGGCAGCCCAAAGTTTTTAAATTTTATTAATTTTTACATCCTTAGTTTTTGATTTTTGAATATATTTAAATTTTTAGGAATTTTTGCAGCATGGATTGATGAATTTTTATTGATGGAAAATCTTCTAATAAGTTGTTTTCTTTGTAGGAATTTTTGGAGAATTTTTATATGAGAGAAAAGTTATTAACGAGACCATCATGGGTACAGCCGTGAATCATGTACCGACCTTGATGATGACATTTTCTTTGTGAGTACAGTAAAATATGATTTCAATAGTGAAACATGTCGACATTTAATGTTTGAAACTTGTTTACATTGCAAAATATGAATATCTATGTTGTGATATAGTTTCTTAATTTTTTTATGAGTCATGTTTTCATCTTTTGATATAATTGTATAGGTTTTCACCAACATTAAAAAGGGAACTCTTGCAAAATTTTTCTAAAATCCTTCATTCATTTATCTGATGTTCATGTATATGCAACAATTTAAGTCTAGGGTGTCCCTATATATTTAGCTTTTCTTCAAGCTTTATAGGTATGTATTTTGAATGTTTATGATTGTTAAAGATAATCAAATTTGTTTTATCCTTAATTTTAAACTTAGGAAACATTCTGAGCGATTAATTTGATGACTTAGAGAATTTTTTAAATTTCATGTAGATTTAAATTGTTGAGTAAATTCAATTCTGGAATTGATAAAATTTATATACATAGTGTTATATGTTCATAGGCCACGTGCATGGTATCTTGTTACTTGAAGTTTAATTTATCTATTTTTGCTTGATGGGAATTTTTATGAATAGAATTTGGTGATATTTATTTAACTAAGATTTTCTCCAACTCCTCTAGTTGAGAAATCTTAAGTCATGAGTTATATTATACCACAAGTTGGTATACTTTAAGTTTGTTGCGATCAAGTAACAGAGGGAAAACTTTAAAAATAAATATTTATCCCTCTTGTAGAAAGATCGATAACGACTTAAATACCATGCCACTGACCGACTTTCTTCAGAAAAAAAAAATTAAAAGAGAAAAAAAAAGAGAGAGAAAAGACTCCTCTATTTGGCACTGCGAAAAATTGGCAGTGGTACTAAAGACATAAGTTAAAGTCTAATAAAAAAAAGGGAGAGAGAAAAAAAAATGGAGAAAAAGAGAAAGCTATAGCTTAAGTGGACAACTCCGCTGACTTTATGATTGAGACTATGAGTTAAATTATACTACTTTGTGGTATACTTTAAACAATGTTATGGCACATGGCAGTTTAAAGACCAAATTGCATTAAAAATCTCTTATCTTTAACATCACCAAGATTCTTGAAATAATTTTTTATCTGCTAAGTGAAGTAGATTTATTAAATTGAAAGTATCTGATATTTAGTGTGTGAAGAATGAATATTATGACATGAATTATGAATTTTATCTTTCTTGGATTGTACCTCTTGGGAATTTATTTCTATTATGATTTTTCTTGAATTACTTGAGTTTGAAAGATTGTTTACTTAATTTGTGGACTAAGGATGTTATTAGGGGCAAAAAACAAATGAGTGTTTCTTATCTTTACATTCTTTATACATATCGAGGTATTGCTTGAGGACAAGCAAATTTCAAAGTCTAGGGTTTTTGATGCGTTGCATTTACATCATGTTTTTACCTATATTTTACATGATATTTTGGGCTTAATTGAATGATTTTATGCAATTTTTAATGTTTTTACTTCACTTTGCACAGAATCTTCACTTTTCTTAGTTTTTATGAAAATGTAGGTAAAATGGCTCAAAAATGATGGATTTCACGAGTTTTGAAGCCAGAGCATGATTCCCGAGGAGATCACGAGCTTACACGTCAAATTTGGAGCAAAAATAGTGAAGATCGTGACTTTTACGGCCTTGGCCGTAATTTTGGGGCTGACCATAAATCTGGTGTTCGAAGGGAGAAAAAAATGGCAAAGTTAAAATATACACAAAAACTTTCACGGGTGAGGCCGTGAATCCATCACGGATCATGAAACTTTCTGTGTACAAAAAGGGCTTATTCACAGATAGAATTACAGCCGCAGCAGTAAATACATTACGGACCGTGAAAACATTCGCCCTTTTGGTTTTTCACTTGATTCGACTCTAAATTGAACCAGAATTTAACCAAACTCTCCAAAAACCTTCCTAGATGGATTCTATACTGATTAGACTATAAAAGGAAGGGTTTTGGAAGGGTTTCAGGGGCTTCTAGGCACGAAAACGAACGGTTATAGCGGTGGCAGCGGAAATCAATTCTAGGACAAAATTCCGGAAAGAGATCACGCAAAGGAGAGGATTTGATGCTTCATCTTCATCACGAGATCAAGGGAAAGAGTTCTAATTACTTTCCTAGTGTCTCTTTGCATTATTTTAGAGAAATTACATATTGAATTCATCGATGAATATGTTGTTTGCTTTGAACATGAACGTGTAAATATTATTTTGGGATTTGGGAAGTAGTCCGTTGAATGATTTATGAATTAAACTTGTTGTTTAAATCTTTGACATAGATTTTATAGATTTGATTTGATTAGAATTGTGTCTATTTCGTAATTTACCCTGATCAAGTATTTTTACGTCTTAGACGTTGCGAGAAGAACCGATAAGTGAATCGCAACGTCAGAACTATTCTTTTCAAACCTACGAATCTGATCACGGGAGTAGTTCGGATTTGTTTGAAGGATTCCAAGGTTTTTCACAGAACTTAATGGGTCTATTTATGTTAATTATCACGAGAGTAGGGAATTAATGTAAATAGATACCATATTACGCTTCGAGAGGAGGTAATCTGTACCTTAGGAAAAATCCCTTTCAAAACTATAATTTTCTGATCAAAGATTTATTTTTATTAAATTCATAAATCGTCAGCATGGTGAAACCCCAAATCCTGATTTTATCTGCATTGATTTTTGCTTCTTTTCGTACTTTGAAGTGTCCAAAGAAAACAAAATCACATTTTGAATCGTCTAGATATAGATCGATCGTGTAATCGGTACTTGACTGTCAAATCCTCGTTGGGAACGATAATCTTTTTATTACTTCGTTAATTTCGTACACTTGCGGAAAGCTATCAATTACAAAACGCAGCGGAATAATATCCCCAAAACAGGCTGGTCCCAAAAACCCAGTGAAGATCATCTTGCGAGGGAGTCGACACGATGAGATAGTAAGTACCTAGAGCAAGCGTGAAGGTCGATGTCGAGATAGGCACCCAAGCGTGCGCCCTCTGCAGTCTCACACACATGGATGCCTCGAGTCCTCTTCTTCCCACGCACGGTGCTAGCCTCGGGAAGAAGATCCAAGCCTTAGTTCACCTTCTATCTCTTGTGCCACCTTCAAAGGAAGAAGTGCCAAGAGGAATGAGAGGAAGATGATGCCACCAAGAAGAAGAGGAGAAGACTAGCTTGCGGCCTTGGAGGAAGAGAAGTTGCGCCACTTGAGTTGCTCTCGCCTCTCTATTGCTTGTTCACGCCAACATTGGCTCTAGCTCTCGCATATACACATGTATATATAGAGAGGCAAGAGGGGGCGGCAATACAAGAGGTGGGCGCAACTTTCATGAAGAAATAGGCATCGAATAAGGGCTTGGGTGCAATTAGGGTTAGGGCTAAGGAAACTCTCCATGAGCTTTCCATAAAACCCTTCCCATTAGCCATATGCGCCAAAGACCTTCCAAAGAAGTTCCTCTAGCCATATCAGCCCCAAGACTTGTCATAGAGGCAAGCATTCCATCCAAAAGAACCAAGGGGAAGCGCCAATTGCTTCCATAAGAAGTAAATTGCGCCAAGCTCACCCCATTATGCCCTTGGCGCCAATGGGGTTGGCTTTTCTCCCCATTATACCCTTTTGGGTTCTTATCCCTTCATGACAACTTGTTCTTGGGCCTCATTGGATAATGAGCTAGCCCAAACTTCATTGCATGGGTTGATTAAGCCATTAAATCCAATACAATGCAACCATAATCCAAATGTGACCAATCTTGGTCAATTTCGGGTCAACCTGCCAAAAATGAAGTTTGGCTCCAATAACTCTCTTCCATCTCATTAGGCCCATTGGTGCTGATGAAATCTCCTAAATAGATTCGAGTTATCCAATAACTCGATCATAAGGCTTCCCGATCAATACGAGAACTCGAGTATCAAGGTGTGTGACCCTGTAGGTTCCTCTGACGTTGGCAGTGTTGACCTAAGGTCACCACAAGCAATGAGTGACACCTAGCAGTGCATCGCTACTACCCAAGTCGTCAGAATGGATATCGACATCGACATCCTCATCATCGCAACTAGGTACAGATGCATTATAGTCTCTTTGCCAAACTGATATCCGATTGGATAAGTGTGTCACCATTTGTTTTCACTCAATCACATGGTTATGACTAAATCAGGTTCTCACCTGGGTATGGCCATACACTTTCAGTCATAGAACCATAGAGGAGCTCCATGGATATCAAGCTTCCCTAAGGAAGGGGAAAATCCTCTGGCTGTCCATTGACCTTCTTATATGGATCGTGACATACTCAATAACAATCATTATTACCTCCCAACTATGGTGAGGTGTTAGGTTGCATCAAAGCATGTCCCTAACCATATAGAATAGTCAATGACCTCAAGTCAAAGGATCAATGTATCTCCTGTCACTTCTGAGGATAACTCATGACACCAAGTCATTGCCTCACAACGGGTCGGTTCAATATATCCATCATTGATATACCCATATGTCTGCGTTAGCACCTCGTGCCTAACTAGTCTCTCACATACCATAGCTATCCCATATCCACTAAGGTACATTAACAGGGGATAACCATTTAAGCACAGATCCAATTTGTCTCTAGAGATATTATCATGTAAGTACACAATCGCAGATGTAGACAAACAATGATAACGACAATGCCAGAATAATATATAAATATCAGAGCCAAGTAGTACAATGATGGACCAATACTAGGTCTCAGGGTATATACACCAACAATAACGGTGCCAAAAAACTTGATAGGGATCCTGCAAGTGCATGGGTCTATCGAAGTTGTAAAATATCGATCCCACGAGGACTAATAGGCAAGTACCAACTAATCTCAAATTCACTAGCTAGACAAAATCAAAATTGGTGAGGTTTAACTGCTGAACTAATTATGTAATCAAGAACGTAGACGGCAGGAATTATACGAGAGAAATTTGGATGAAAGATAAATCAGGATATGGGTTCACCTCTTTGACATCTTAAGAATGAATAATCGAACTCCAAAACTAACTTCCTATCTAGCTTAAGGGAATTCGTACCGAAGGTACAAGTTGCCTCCTCTCGGTAGCACAACCTAGTGCTCGCTTGGACCGGCCTTTGGAGCAATCTCCTACATTTCGGCTTACAACCCCAAACGAACCCAATGCACACCTGACGAATGTCGCTCCCTCTAATAGACCTCCCCTACTCTCGTGGATTGGTTATCAGTCTAATCCAAATGGTTCTGGCATGCAGGTGACCTCTCAGCCTACCCGATGTGTCTAAGGCCCTAACACTCACACCAAGGGAGTATAGGCTCAAGCACTCCCTCTCAGGAGACGCAGGCAAAGCATACAATGAGGATTAGATAAGCCCTTAACCCAAGTGGTTCCAACATGTAGGTGACCTCCTAGCCTACCCGACACATCTAAGATCCTAACACTCGCCCTAAGGGAGTATAGGCTCAAGCGCTCCCTCTCAAGAGACGCAGGCATAGCATATAAGCAAGGACTCAAAACACTTGGAGTAAGATTATTCCAAACACAAGACGATCAAAGGGGTTCCCCAGATCCTGATTAATGCTTTAAGCTACAATATCCATCATAGAGATCCAAGTAATGATCAACAATAGCTCGTACATGTTGGGGTATGCCCTTAAGGCTAATGTTTGAGGCCTGTGGGAATGTATCTGTATCATGTAATAAACTGTTATGTTTATAAAGGCATGGTTATTATTCGGTTGTTTACATTGTCTGCTGCAATATATGTTCTTCTGAATAATGTCTCAAAGCTGTTCAGCTGGGCTGACATGCTATTATGTCCTTAGTCGATGTATCTTGGTGAACATGAGACAGCCTTGATATGGTTAAGACTAATATGTGTTCTAATCTTATAGGATGCTTCGAGCATGGAATAAGATGTAGACTCATGGGTACATTGGATGTACTGGACAGACCCTACTAGGATGTTCAATTGTTTGTCACAATGTGAATGTTCCTTGATTAAGACAAGTGGCACATTTCCTCTGACTTGAGATCACTTGTGTTTTCTAAATGATGATTGTCATTGTTTTGAGATGGTTCAATATCATTTGAAACATAATGATTATAGACTATCTTGGATGGTGAGCTTGAGTCAGGTTAGAGCACTAGTGATAGACATAGGATTGCCGTCTCCTTGTTGAAGGAGTGTGATGTTCTAAAGGGGCCCCCTGGATGAGATGATTGAGAAAGTGTATGGCCATACCCAGGTGACAGTGTTCATCTGTTCTAATCATGCTCATCATATTGGAGTTACGAGCTTGACAGGCTTGTCCAATAAGAACATCCAGTGGTAAAGGAAATATGCATGCCTTGTGAATTGATTCACACTTGTGCTGTTTTTGGGTGTAGTCTTGGAAGACTCTTTCCTTGATATCGGGAGACAGTGATGTGTTGCTAGATACCCCTCACTGATCGTGATAATGTGAATTATCGTTACCGACATTTTAAGGAAACCCTCAGGGTCGCACAATTGATGATATGGCTTACTTAAGTCAGATCGTGTGGACTGAATTGTTCAGGTTCAGTTTAAAGGGATTTAATCTCTGATTGTAAGTGAGATCTAGTCTGATCATGTTTGATTGATTAGGGCTTGAGATCGGTAAGCTTCGATCGAGAGAATGGATGCTAGATCGGTCAGATCAGGAGCATCAAAGAGATCAACGGTTAGATCTGGAACCTTAGGGTTTTAATGTGATCTAGGCCATGTCGATTGGTTTATTTGGTTATTGAACCAAAATTAAATTGAACCAAAATGGTTCAAGACTAGGCGACAAGTTCACTTAGCGTGAACATGTTGGGCGGTGAGTGGTGCTATTTTTAGCAACCATGACTCTCACGTTCGAAGAGAGAGGGTTCTCTATTCTCGCCTCTTGAACGCATATTCCTCTCGTTCTTTTTGGGTGACGGCGCCTTGGAGCTTGAGGAGAATTCGGCAAAGAGAAAAGATCTCCTTCCCTTTCCATTTCGATCAAAGACTTCTTTGGATCTTGCTAGCACAAGAATCGCAAAGAGGAGTAGGCGACATCAACTGTGTGCGTCACCTCTGGAGAAGATCTGCTTTGATCTTTGCTTCCTAGACGCCATCTTGAAATGGCTATGGTATGAGTTTTATCTCTTCTATGCAATCTAATTTTTATGGTTGACCATATCACATGAAGCCGATCCATGAAACCCTAATCCGCTGCCTAAATGTTTATAATGCGCCATGCTGGGTTTCGCCCCCCTCTAGAAAGGGGTTCCTTTCAATTGGTATCAGAGCGTTGTTTCATGCTTGTTTATGATTGCCATGATATGTCATATGATCCATGTATGCGCAAGTTGATAGATCTATAGGTTACATGCGATGTCTTATGCTGATAGTTGTAAGATGGCGAAAGTTATTTTCTCCTTTGCGCATGTTGTTGTTTGCGCATGTTCTTGTAAGTTTTCTTAAAACCTTGATCACATGCGCGATTCACCTAGATCTAATGCGCCTACATTAAACCCTTAGATGGGTTATTAGGGTTGAAGTCATCCCCTAGGTCGGATCCAAACAGTCTGATCAGACCATCTGACAGCCTAGATGGGTTGACCAGATAGCACCTTGGCGCATGCTAAAGGTGGCTATAGGTCGACTGCATCAAAGGCGTGTAGCGATGTCTGATTGAGACAACTTGTGAACACACCTGAGTTAGGCCCGGGGTCACGCCCGTTTGCCAGACCTCAGTGTGGTTGTTCAGCCTTGGCGCATGCATGGTTGACCTTATGGTCGACTCAAGTCAGTTAGGACTTGGTGCATGCAAGGGCAGTGGATCTGACTAGGTTGGATGAGTGGATCCCTAGTAATGGACCATTGTAAGGTTGTAGAGCAAATAAGGAAAAATTAAAATTGATCCCAAGGGGTTTTCGAAAATTTTAATTTTTATGGATCACATGGTTCTTGATTGATGCATATGTTTGTTTATTTAGTCTTATGTGGGCTGCCCGTTATTAATGTGTGCTGTGCTGGGGCCTGCGTGCCTGTATTAAAAATTATAAATTAATTATTGTGATCTGCGTATCACTGTGTTTTAATTTATAAATGTAAGTGACCTGCGTGTCACTCTTGTCTAGATAGTTAAATTTGTAATTTAATTAGACAAGAGCACAGAGCACACTTGGCAGAGGCGCTTGTAGCAGAGGCTTGACCAGGTGGGAGGTCCAGGGTTCGACTCTGGGACCAGGCGCATATTCCCTGGTAGGCGCACCAGAGCTGCAGATGGCGCTTAGGCCCTGGTTTGGGCCAGATGGGCAGCTAAAGACCCATGAAGAGCAAATGAAGACTTAAGTTAGGTTAAGGTCTTCTAGGGCTATGGGCTTTTACCACATAAGTTTCATGCTTTCTTTTATTGCTTAATATTAGAATTGCATGATTAAATTATCTTCTGCTATCACCATAGGAATTGCATGATAGGCAAGAAGATAATAGACCGTTAAAATCCAACGCTGAAATATCAAGCTCGTAAGCCTTCTGACGCGAAACCTCACTGTTCTGATTATCGTTGGAGCCGTGTTGTACCCACTCAGTGGGCACGTCCATCTATCTTCAGACGGTGCGGGATTACACCTGCGTGTTACAGAGTAGGGATTTATCCCTTCTCGTTGCTCAGCATAGCACGTGGTGGTCCAGGGAGTAGGTCGGGTAAGCTTGACCGTGTAGGCTATATATGTGGCGCATATGGTAGCACATGGAGGCAGCCATCTGTGGGGTCAGAGATTGTGTTGTACCAACTCAGTTGGCACAGTCTGCTGGACTGCCCAGATGAAGGGGAATCGCACGGGTTGGCGATCGGCAGGGACTGCCTACCAGAAACTAGTGCTTGTACTCTCTGTGTATCTTATCTCGCCTGAGCGGGACGCGGAGACCAAGTATGAAATCTGGATCCCATCTCACTAAAAGAGTTCTACTCTTTCGGGCTGTTTTGCTGGATTTTTCACGCCTGATAAAATAGTGAGAAAAAGAATCTTTCTTAAGTCCTGATCGATTCTTATACATTGATACTGACCTTGCTGTTCTTGCATTGTTGTAGATACCTGCAGCAACGAACACCATGAACTTCAATGTGCGATCCCTACTGGAAAGGGAGAAGTTTGCTGGGCCGAACTTCTCTGACTGGTTTGGACACCTTAAGATCGTTCTTAAGGCAGAGAGGAAACTGTATGTCCTCGAGACGGCGATACCGCCGCAGCCCGCTCCGAACGCCGCAAGGGCGGTTCGGGAAGCCTATGAAAAGCACGTCAATGATAGCATTGATGTCGCTTGCCTGATGCTAGCGTCTATGACGCCACCGCTGCAGCGTCAGCATGAGGATATGTCAGCTATACAGATTATAGCAAACCTCAAGATGCTGTATGCTGCACAGGCGAGGACTGAACGCTATAATTTGACTAAGCTCTTCTTTCAGAGCAAACTGGCTGAAGGGAGCCCAGTGGGAGCTCACGTGCTCAAGATGATTGGGCACAAGGAGGCTCTAGAGAAACTGGGGCATACCATTAACCAGGAGCTTGCTGTGGACATTATTCTGCAGTCTCTCCCGCCATCATTCGACGCGTTCATTATTAATTTTAATATGAACAAAATCGATTGTACTCCGGCAGAGCTGCTGAATATGCTCTTGACCACTGAGGAGACTCTGAAGGGTAAGCCTTCGACCTCTGTCTTGATGGTTCCTTCAAGGAACAAGAAGAAGGGGAAGAAGGGCAAGGCCCCGGTCAAGAATTACAGCAAGGCTCTGAAGCAGAAGGTGAAGCGGTCCAAGGAATACAGGTGTTTCCACTGTGGCCAGCTGGGTCACTAGAAAAAGGACTGTAAAGCGCTCCAAGGAGATAAGAGGGGAAGCTTTGCTTCTGGCTCAGGTATATTCGTGACTGAGGTCATGTTTTCTTCTTCTATATCATGGGTGTTGGACACTGCATGTGGAGTTCACATTTGTTCAAATGTACAGGAACTCAAGAGAAGAAGGCAGGTGGGACAGCATGAGGTGGACCTACGAGTTGGAAACGGGGCACGGGTTGCTGCTGTTGCTGTAGGAGACTATTTCATTTCTTTACCATCTGGACTTGTATTGGAACTAGACAATTGTTACTTTGTTCCCAGTATAACTAAAAATATTATCTCCATTCCTGCTCTTGTCAGGAAGGGATTTTCCTTTGAATGCAATATTTCAAAGTGTATTTTGTCTTTTGATAATATTGTTTATGCAACTGGTTCAATTAACAATGGGTTATACATGTTGGACATGGAATGTTCGATACAGCAAATTGATATTAAGAAAGCCAAGTATGCTGATGACAGCACCTTGCTATGGCATAGTCGTTTAGGCCATATTAACGAGAAACGCATTAAGCGGTTGCATGATCATGGACTGCTGGGATCATTCTCCTATAAGGAGATTGATACATGCAAAGCTTGTTTGATGGGTAAAATGACGAAGTCACCTTTTCCTCACAAAGGTCAAAGGGCTTCAGGTTTACTTGACCTTATACACAGTGATGTGTGTGGGCCATTTGGTAAACATGCCAGAGGTGGCTATCAGTACTTCATTACCTTTACTGATGATTTCAGTAGATACGGGTATGTCTATCTGATGAGACATAAGAGTGAATCTTTTGACAAGTTCAAAGAGTTCAAGAATGAAGTACAGAATCAGCTAGGCCGAAATATCAAGGCACTTCGCTCAGATCGAGGTGGTGAATACCTAAGTCATACGTTTACTGACTATCTGAAGGAGTGTGGGATCATCTCACAGCTCACTCCGCCAGGAACACCGCAATGGAATGGTGTGTCCGAGAGGAGAAATAGAACGCTACTTGATATGGTTCGTTCTATGATGAGTCAGGCTACTCTTCCATACTCCTTTTGGGGTTTTGCGCTGGAAACAGCTGCAAAGGTACTAAACCGAGTGCCATCCAAGGCAGTTTCAAAGACGCCATATGAGTTATGGTATGGGAAACAGCCGAGCTTGACATTTATCAGGATCTGGGGCTGCGAGGCTTATGTCAAAAAGCTCGCCTCTGGGAAACTAGAGAGCAGATCTGACAAATGTATCTTTGTCGGTTACCCTAAGGAAACTAAGGGTTATTATTTCTACGATCCCAAGGAGAACAAGGTTTTTGTTGCTCGGACGGCCATATTTCTTGAGAAGGAGTTTCTTCTGCAAGAGGCCAGTGGGAGAGAAATAAAGCTGGATGAGAATCCAGAAGAAGGACAAAGTGACCAAGCACAGTTGGATGAGCCTGAGCCGGTAGAACAGGTTATTGAACAACCTGAGGCTCAGATATCACGGGAACCGCGAAGATCGGGTAGGATCCGTCGACAGCCTGAGCGCTATGACGGAGTCTACATCATTGATAATGATGAACCCCTCACTTATGCGGATGCGGTCAGTGGACCGGAGTCAGCAAGATGGCTTGAGGCTATGCGCGCCGAGATGGACTCCATGTCAGATAACCAAGTCTGGAATTTGGTTGATCCGCCTTCGGGAGTTATCCCTATAGGCTGTAAATGGATCTTCAAGAAGAAGATTGACATGGATGGTAACGTGGTTACCTATAAAGGCAGGCTAGTTGCGAAAGGTTTCAAACAAATCTACGGGATAGATTATGATGAAACTTTCTCACCTGTAGCCATGTTTAAGTCTATTCGGATTCTTTTCGCGATAGCTGCATATTATGATTATGAGATTTGGCAGATGGATGTGAAAACAGCTTTCCTTAATGGAAATCTGGATGAGGATGTGTACATGACACAACCAGAGGGTTTCACTAATCCATCAGATCGTCATAAGATATGCAAGTTAAAGAAGTCCATTTATGGACTTAAACAAGCATCGAGAAGCTGGAATATTCGTTTTGATGAATCAGTCACTGAATTTGGTTTCATCAAGAACGAGGATGACCCGTGTGTATATAAGAGGTTTAGTGGGAGCGTGATTACTTTCCTAGTCCTCTACGTCGATGACATCTTGATCATTGGAAATGACATTCCTGAAATGCATGCTGTTAAAGCATGGCTGAGGAAGTGTTTCCAGATGAAAGATTTAGGAGAAGCAGCCTATGTGTTAGGTGTGAAGATCTACAGGGATAGATCTAAGAGGCTTCTCGGGCTGTGCCAGAGTACTTACATCGATAAGGTCCTGGAGAGATTTCATTTAGAGAATTCTAAACGTGGATATCTTCCAGTCAGACATGGTCTGAATCTTTCGAAGAGTCAGTGTCCACAAACACAGACTGAGAAAGATGAAATGGACAATACGCCTTATGCTTCGGCTATTGGTTCCATTATGTATGCGATGTTGTGTACTCGCCCAGACGTCGCTTACGGGTTAAGCGTAACCAGTCGTTACCAGAGTAATCCAGGTATGGCGCACTGGATTGCAGTCAAGAACATCTTAAAATATCTGCGGAGGACCAAAGATATGTTCTTGATATATGGTGGTCAGGAAGAACTCAGTATTGAAGGATATACTGACGCTTCGTTCCAGTCTGACCAGGATGATTTCCGATCGCAATCAGGCTATGTTTTTAGCTTGAATGGAGGAGCAGTGGTGTGGAAAAGTTTCAAACAGTCAACTGTTGCTGATTCCACAACAGAAGCCGAGTATGTTGCAGCCTCGGAAGCATCCAAGGAGGCAGTGTGGATTCGTAAGTTCGTGAGAGAACTTGGTGTTGTTCCTTCGAGTGCAGATCCTTTGGTTATCTTTTGTGATAACACTGGAGCAATCGCACAAGCAAAGGAACCACGGTCGCACCAGAAGTCCAAGCACATACAGAGACGGTTTCATTTGATCAGGGAGATCATAGATCGTGGCGAGATCAAAGTATGCAAGGTTCATACAGATGACAATCTGGCAGACCCGCTTACCAAGCCTCTGGCGCAGCAGAAGCATGAGAAGCACTGTAATAATATGGGTTTGAGATTTCTCAACCATTAGATTAAGTGCAAGTGGGAGATTGTTGGGGTATGCCCTTAAGGCTAATGTTTGAGGCCTGTGGGAATGTATCTGTATCATGTAATAAACTGTTATGTTTATAAAGGCATGGTTATTATTCGGTTGTTTACATTGTCTGCTGCAATATATGTTCTTCTGAATAATGTCTCAAAGCTGTTCAGCTGGGCTGACATGCTATTATGTCCTTAGTCGATGTATCTTGGTGAACATGAGACAGCCTTGATATGGTTAAGACTAATATGTGTTCTAATCTTATAGGATGCTTCGAGCATGGAATAAGATGTAGACTCATGGGTACATTGGATGTACTGGACAGACCCTACTAGGATGTTCAATTGTTTGTCACAATGTGAATGTTCCTTGATTAAGACAAGTGGCACATTTCCTCTGACTTGAGATCACTTGTGTTTTCTAAATGATGATTGTCATTGTTTTGAGATGGTTCAATATCATTTGAAACATAATGATTATAGACTATCTTGGATGGTGAGCTTGAGTCAGGTTAGAGCACTAGTGATAGACATAGGATTGCCGTCTCCTTGTTGAAGGAGTGTGATGTTCTAAAGGGGCCCCCTGGATGAGATGATTGAGAAAGTGTATGGCCATACCCAGGTGACAGTGTTCATCTGTTCTAATCATGCTCATCATATTGGAGTTACGAGCTTGACAGGCTTGTCCAATAAGAACATCAAGTGGTAAAGGAAATATGCATGCCTTGTGAATTGATTCACACTTGTGCTGTTTTTGGGTGTAGTCTTGGAAGACTCTTTCCTTGATATCGGGAGACAGTGATGTGTTGCTAGATACCCCTCACTGATCGTGATAATGTGAATTATCGTTACCGACGTTTTAAGGAAACCCTCAGGGTCGCACAATTGATGATATGGCTTACTTAAGTCAGATCGTGTGGACTGAATTGTTCAGGTTCAGTTTAAAGGGATTTAATCTCTGATTGTAAGTGAGATCTAGTCTGATCATGTTTGATTGATTAGGGCTTGAGATCGGTAAGCTTCGATCGAGAGAATGGATGCTAGATCGGTCAGATCAGGAGCATCAAAGAGATCAACGGTTAGATCTGGAACCTTAGGGTTTTAATGTGATCTAGGCCATGTCGATTGGTTTATTTGGTTATTGAACCAAAATTAAATTGAACCAAAATGGTTCAAGACTAGGCGACAAGTTCACTTAGCGTGAACATGTTGGGCGGTGAGTGGTGCTATTTTTAGCAACCATGACTCTCACGTTCGAAGAGAGAGGGTTCTCTATTCTCGCCTCTTGAACGCATATTCCTCTCGTTCTTTTTGGGTGACGGCGCCTTGGAGCTTGAGGAGAATTCGGCAAAGAGAAAAGATCTCCTTCCCTTTCCATTTCGATCAAAGACTTCTTTGGATCTTGCTAGCACAAGAATCGCAAAGAGGAGTAGGCGACATCAACTGTGTGCGTCACCTCTGGAGAAGATCTGCTTTGATCTTTGCTTCCTAGACGCCATCTTGAAATGGCTATGGTATGAGTTTTATCTCTTCTATGCAATCTAATTTTTATGGTTGACCATATCACATGAAGCCGATCCATGAAACCCTAATCCGCTGCCTAAATGTTTATAATGCGCCATGCTGGGTTTCGCCCCCCTCTAGAAAGGGGTTCCTTTCAGTACATTCTCAGATTTATGCAGGAGTTATATTTGAAGGACAAGATAATAAGCTATTTTTTGCACAGATCATACATGGAACATGGCAAAAATCGGTAATAGTTTTCCTTCCTTACAAGTGTCTCCTTGTGGTGCTTACGCAAGAATTGGTCTTCAATCTCTTCAAGATGCGCAACCCTTGTTCCAAGCGATCGCCTCTCGTTTTCTTCTCCAAAACTTCAGCCGCCCCCTCTTTCAATGGCTTCTCTCCAAGGCTATTATCCCCTTCTTGTGGACTACTGGTCCCTTCTTTGCCTCCTGCGAAACTCCTCTTTACCCCCAGGACATCAGCCGCTGCAATTTTCCAGATCCTGCAAAATCTGCACACCTTCTCCTTCACGTAACCTCCACCTCTTACCTTATTTTCCCTCCAAAAGTCTCCTTTAGGGTCTCTGGTCGAGGGGGAAGAAGTTACCTAGTTGTCCTCCGTCTTCCCCTTTAGTTAGGTTAAGGAAACCCTAATTGAAATCGCAGTTTCGAAATAGGCGGGTTCGCGATCATGGGCGTGATTCTAGGTGTGACCCGTTCGAGATTGATTAATTGCAACTTCAGGCACAGAAACGAGTCATGGGCGCAATTCTGATCGTGACCCGATCGTGATTCTCAACGAGGGTTCCAATAAATCCGAAAATTTCCAGTTAGATTCTTCTTAAATTAGGAAGAGCTCCTCTAATCTAGTCCCAGAATCCTCCCACTTTATGGTCTTTTTGACATGAAAAAATGAAAATACAAATAGAGGTGTAGATTCCATAAATGTATCGTAATTAAGGCAATTATGGGATGTAAACCATGAAATGGAGACGATTCTGTTAGTTAAATCACACATAAAATGCTATACAAATATGTGTCAATAGATACCATGCTTATACCCTAATTTCAATAGAATCAGGGCTAAATTTCAGGTATCCACAATTATAGGCAGCCTGCCTACGATGGGGATAACAAGTGTGAATCCTAATTTTAGTAGAATTAAGGCTAAAACTCAAGTATCCACGATTATGGACAGCCTATCCACAATAGGGATACCATGCTTATACCCTAATTTCAGAAGAATTAGGGCTAAATTTCAGGCATCCACGATTATGGACAGCCTATTCACGATGGGGATACCAAGTGTGAATCTTAATTTCAGTAGAATCAAGTCTAAAACTCAGGTATCCATGATAATGGATAGCTTGTCCACAATGGGAATACTATGCTTATACAGTGTGTATCCACGATAATTTCATTTTGAATCCACGATAATTTTAAATAGTTATAAATGATAATTTGAATTTGTATGCACAATAATTTTAAAAGAATTGCCTTACTAAAAAATTTACGAAGGATGTTAATCACTAAGCCTGAATGACTTTCTTAGCTTACTAATATTTGCTTGCGCATGACTTCATTGAAATAGAAAAATGTAACAATCATTAACAACTAAGGTTTGACAACCAGGAAATACAAAATGTGCAAAAATAGCAAATAAAAAAATATTTCGCCTGGTTCGATGGGATGGATCTGGTTAGGGTTAGGGTTTGCTGGGAGAGAAAATGGTGACAGCTTGCAATATATACGAATCAAGTTTTAGGCGAGTGGGAGAAGGAGGGAGAAAGATAAATTCGCATGACTGATTCTGGCTACAATTAGGGTTTCCAACGAGAACGAGGATTTCGCCTGGGAAGGAAGGAGGTGCAATGGGGGTTTCTGGGGAATAGAATTCGTGGTATCTAAGCACAAGGGAGGCCAAGAGGGATTGAAAAAATACTAGGGTTTAGAGTTGCCCGACGAGAGGTCTGTCTCGGCAGGAAAGTTTTTTTTGCAAGTTTGATGAGAGGCGAGAGATCAAATCATGCACGAGAGTCGACGTGAGAGAGAGAGAATGTGCATGGGTTATACCAATCTGAAAACTAATCAGAATTAGCTATAGCGTCGAGTATTAGAATATTGATAGGGATGACAGAGCTTTGAGATTCATAAAATTTGGATAGCTTCAAAATTCAATTTTCAAATATTATGGGCATTGCTGACGATATTTGAGTAGTTCTGTCTAAAAAAATTTTTCCCAGCGATGGAACTAGTTTTAGAGTAAAAGTTCTAAGCTGGGTACCCAGCTAATGGTTTAAAAACTAAAGCTATGCTCACGAATCTAAGCTAATCCTAAGATTAAAAGCGGGGTACCGCTTAAGAGTTTTTTTGCTAGTTTTACCCACGCCTGATGTCACGCCCCGGTCGGAACGGTCTAAAAACAGCGCTTATCCGCTTCCTAGAGCCGTCCGGCGGAACACCGAAACGTGATCGCGATAGGGTTTCCGGACTGAATCTCGTCCCCAAATTCAAAACCCTAGTTTCCCGCTCAACTTTTAAATCCCCAAATTACAATTCTCTCGAGAAACCCTAACCCTAATTAGGAAATCCGAAAATTCGGAAAACCCTAAATTAGAATTACCTGGTCAAACTTAATTTTGACCGTTGCTTGCCGAATTCCTCCGTTGCTGACGTCACCATACGTCAGCCCTCGTCACCGCACGAAATCAAAATCGCGATCCTAATTTCGCCTCGCTGACGTCACTCGTGCGTTGCTTGCGTCAGCCGAACTTAAAACAATTTCGTTCGCTCCAATTTCACTCTACCGATTTTGACCCGGTCAAAATCGGAACAGTACGCCTCGAATCGAACGCCGATCGTTCGATTCCTTCGTCTTCTTCGTTCGACGCCTCTGCGTTGTCTTCCGTCGAGGTCGACTGCGTCTCCTCTGCCGCCGAGCGCCGCCGCGCTCGCGACCTCGCCGGAAAGGACGCCGCATCACCTGCGCGTCGCCCCAATCTCCCGTCGCCGTCCGGAAGCCACCCGCCGCCGAAAACCTGCTGGAAGCGTCGCCGTGAACCGAGAACAAGGGAGGGGGAGATGGAATCAAGCATCGTTCTTATTACTCCGAAACAGTTTACAAAGCTCTGAGTCGACGACCCTCGTCGCCGGTGCCCCTCTCCCTCCCTCGCCGGTCATCGCCGGTTACAATCGCTCTTTCGCCTTTCTCTCGCCTCGACGCTCGTCGTCGCCGGCTCACTCATGCTCGCCGCTGGTAACGGGCTCTCGCCCTGGAGGGGCATCCTCCCCGACCCGCCGGGAGGAGCCGCTCTTCCGTCGCGCGCTCCTCTCCTCCCTGCTCTTGGATCACTCGTCGGCTCTTATAGGGAAAGAGACGCCGACCCTTCGTGCCTTGCGGAAGCTCTGCCGCGCTCTCGCGACGCCGCCTCTCCTAATCTCGGCACCAGTCCGGGTCTTCCGGATGTGCTGCCAAAGACGGCATCCTCCGCGTCCGTTTCTCTGTTTTCTTCCGCCGATCTCGGTGTCGACTGCGTCCAAGCCAGCAGTCCTCTTTCTTTTGCGCGGGCGTGCGCGAATCTCGCGAAGACGCTGCGCTGTGTCATCCGCTTTGCACGCGAAGACGCCGTCGTCTGCTTTCGACCGAAGCTCGCGTGAACTTTATCGCCACCTCCGCGAAGCTCGCGTCCATAGGGGTCGGGACGGAGGACGAGTTCTCGCCCTCCTCGTCCGGGCTTTCTCCCTTCTGCTAATTGGGCTTGGGCTGTGGCCCAACCCAATTTGTCCTGGGCTGAACCGGAAATTCCGGGCCTGACAATTCTCCCCCATCTGATTTGAACATCGCCCTCGATGTTCATCCGACGTTCTCCTGTCGTTATCATCGGAGCTCGCTGCTCCAGGAAGAGGTCTCGCATACCTCTCTTCTTCACGTGTCATAGTGCTTCGCCCAACTCAGTGCTTATCACGGTCACGTCAGTAACGCATCATCCACATAGATGCTCCGCTCAACCTGCAAAAACTAGATTGGGACATGATGCTATTTGGGTGATTGTTGATAGACTCACTAAATCAGCCCACTTTCTCCCGATCAAGATGACTTATCCTTTAGAGAGACTGGCTAGATTGTATATTGATGAGATAGTCAGACTGCATGGAGTGCCTGTTGATATTGTGTCTGATAGGGACTCTCGGTTTCTGTCCAGGTTTTGGAAGAGTTTATAGGAGGGTTTGGGTACTAAGTTGAATTTTAGTACAGCATACCATCCTCAGTCTGATGGCCAGACGGAGCGTACTATCCAGACTCTAGAAGACCTATTGAGAGCTTATGTGGTTGATTGGAGTTCTGAGTGGAACCGGGATCTATCTTTGATATAGTTCACCTATAATAATAGCTTCCACTCCAGTATTCAGATGGCTCCTTATGAGGCTTTGTATGGGAGGAGGTGTAGGACTCCCTTGTGTTGGGAGGAAACTGGTGATAGATTGATTTTGAGATCTGATGCAGTACAGGAAACTACTGATAAGGTCAGAGAGATTCAGGATAAACTGAAGATTTCTCAGGACAGACAGAAGAGCTATGCTGATGACCGTCGTCGTTCCCTAGAGTTTATGGTAGGGGATCATGTTTTCTTAAAGGTGTCACCTACTAAGGGTGTTATACGGTTTGGCAAGAAAGGAAAGCTGAGCCCGAGGTTTGTTGGACCTTTTGACATTATTGAGAGAGTTGGTCCATTGGCTTACAGGTTAGCTTTACCTCCTGCTTTAGAACATGTGCATAATGTATTCCATGTTTCTGTTTTGAGGAAGTATCATCCCGATCCATCTCATGTATTGGAGTTGGAACCTCTTCAGATTCAGAGTGATTTGACCTTTGAGGAAAGACCTCTCCGGATTGTGGATAGAAAGGATAAAGTTCTGAGGAACAAGTCTATACCTTTGGTAAAAGTTATCTGGGGAAATCAGTCGGTTGAGGAGGCGACCTGGGAGACTGAAGCTGATATGAGGAGGTTGTATGCTTATCTTTTTGATGATATGAATGTTGAGCTTTAGAGGACTAAAGCTTTTTAAGGAGGGAGGAATGTAAGATCCAAGGATCTTAAGTCCTTGTAAGTATTATTCTTGATTTAAATCATTGACTGTGATATTTTATTCTTGATTTAAATAAAATCATTTGGCTGTGATATTTTTTCCTATGTTTTGTTTTCGTCAACCTTAGGATGGGGGAGAATTTTATCCCTAAAAATCTTAAGGGGTTAGTTATAAATTAGTGGCAAAGGGGTTAGTGGATGTTAATTTAAGTCTTAATGGATTTTGACTCTAGTAATTAATTAATTAGAGCTTATTGGATGTTAATTAAATCCTTATTGGATTTTCGTTTAAGTGAATAATTAATTATGGGTTATTGGGTTTACACTTAAATTAGATGGATTTTGGGTTTAAAATTTGAATTAATCAGTAAGTGGGTTAATTCATAAACCCTATTCGAATTAATTAGTTGGCGGGTTTAAAAATTTAAAAACGAAAATCCAAAGGGGGGGCGGACGGCTAGGGCAAAGAAGTTGGCGATTTCTTGAAGGCTTTGGCGATTTCTTGAAGGCTTGGGCGATTTCTTGAAGGCTTGGGCGATCTCTTGAAGGCTTGGACGAATTTTCTTCTTCCTCTTCTTTTTCCCTTGGCCGGCGTCTTTGGTGTTTGGTGGCGTTTCTCTTCCATTGGTGGCGTCAACCTAAGAACATCAAGGCCTTTAGACGAGTTTGTGGAGAGAACTTCATATTTGTGTTCACGGTTCAAGATAAGAGGTGAGTGGGGTGTCTTATTTGAATTATATCCACTTGGTTGTGCTAGATGATAGATTTGATTTCTTGGAAATTTTACCTGTTAAAAACCGAAATCCTGCAACATGAATTATTCATGAAAACCGAAATCTTGCAACATGAATTTTACGATATTTCTTGAATGGAATTTAGGTAGTTTTAAGTCAGTGATTCTTGAGCATGAAATTCTTGTTAACTAAGGTTAAAGTTTAAGTAGATAATATGTTGTAGAAACCGTGGGCTACATGTGGTATTATGTGTTTAATGTTGATTTTATGGATGTCCTGATAAATGCTAATAATGTTATAGGATCCATGATTATTTCTCTATGTGCAGCATGTTATATATTTATGGCCATGTATCGTTGTTTGAGAAACTTGGGTGATAACTTAGCAAGGTTATACTAAACTGATCAGCATGAAACCTAAGGACACTACACTACATTATGTGGTTATATGTGGTTTTCGAATGTTATGTGTTGTGGTCTGTGTAACCATTATGGATAGGACTAAGGCTAAGTGTAACTGTGTACTCAAGGGGATAGTCTATATGTGATATGTTAGGGCTTGGAGATTTCAGCCTGTGTATTGTGATATGTGAGGGGTTGATGTTTCAGCCTGCCTGTTGTGATTTTCGTGATGAAAATGACTATCCTAGAGTCTGGTTGACACTTAGGAGTCCACTTTTGTGAAATAGGTGTGTCTAGTGGTTGTTCAGTAAAGAACCCTTTGGGAGAACGAGTGATTGATGCAAAGTGCCATGTCTTGGTCGGACAGGGGCCACCTCTTGATGTCATCGCTCTTAGACTTTTAGATTTTTGTGTTATGGGGTGGTGTAGATCAAGGTATCACATCTTGACCGGATGGGGATCACCTCTTGAGTCTACACACCGTCCATGTTTGTGTTGCATGTGATTTGCAGGCTTCTCCCAGTGCTTAGGCCAGAGCCGGGTTGGACCCTAGTGGTCACTCTTGATTTATGCTGAACAACTAAGTGGTTGGTGTGTTTAGTTGGTTTAGAGTATGGCTCTAGAACTTTGGTTACTCTGGGGTGACATTTGTGTGATGCCTGTACATCTAATTGCTTATATGAGTTCTGTTCTTTGTTTTCTGTTCTTTGTTTTCTGTTCTTTGTTTTAGTTATATGTTGACATAATGTTCTGCTAAAGATTTTAAAAACAATCTGCATGTATCTTTGAGTGTATGTTATGGATGGTCGATTGAGACTATCCACTCACTGGGCTGTGTAGCTCACCCCTCATTCTTTTCAGGTGTAGAGCAGGGGCGCATTGCCTGAGTTAACGTATGTTATGGATATTGTGATTTTCTCTACAACTATGCTGGTGCGATGTATAAGATATTTTTGTGTTTAGTTAACTGGAGCCGGTTATGGCTAAACTTTGTGAACCAGTGTTGCCGGTTGTGGCAGTTTTGAGATTTTGATTTTAGTGTCACCGAGGGCTTTGGCCTGTTTTCGGTGTTTGGGTCATTGATGTTAGTTCCATGAGTTTATAAAATCGATATTGTGGCTTTGCTTCGAATTTCGAGTTGATTCGTATTTTGCGATCAGATTTGATATAATTGTGAACTTGCATATGTCTAGTGCAAGTATTGCCTGGTGGCAGGTACCCTTACGTGATTTATGGATTTTACGGATTTTATGTGGTTTTAATATAACTGTTGACTTGCATATGTCTAGTGCAAGTATTGCGTGGTGGCAGGTACATTTGTGAATTTGTGTTTTGTGGAAATTCAATGTGTGGATTCTCGAAAAATTTTCAGATCGAATTTTCCTGAACTTAGTTTTACTTAGCATGTGCATCGATCCTGTGTGATAACATCCTGTTCCTTTGTGACTTGTGTTGCTTGTTTGGGGTTAAGATAACGGGATGTGACAGTGCTTATCAGGGTCACGTCAGTAACGCATCATCCACATAGATGCTCCGCTCAACCTGCAAGAACTGAGTTCACGTACTAGCGCACTGAATCTTCAGCACTCCGCCTAACTTGGCACGATTGGGTTCACATCCTATCGTATTGTCCAACCCCTCGTGCCCCAGCCTACGTCGTAGCGCGCTGGAATTGCTCCTGCTGAGCACCTGTGTCTGCTCCATCTCGGCTCTCTTTGATTCACCATGCTGGTGAATCACTTTAACCTCTGATACCTGTTGTCACGCCCCGGTCGAAACGGTCTAAAAACAGCGCTTATCTGCTTCCTAGAGCCGTCCGGCGGAACACCGAAACGTGATCGCGCTAGGGTTTCCGGACTGAATCTCGTCCCCAAATTCAAAACCCTAGTTTCCCGCTCAACTTTTAAATCCCCAAATTACAATTCTCTCGAGAAACCCTAACCCTAATTAGGAAATCCGAAAATCTGGAAAACCCTAAATTAGAATTACCTAGTCAAACTTAATTTTGACCGTTGCTTGCCGAATTCCTCCGTTGCTGACGTCACCATACGTCAGCCCTCGTCACCGCACGAAATCGAAATCGCGATGCTAATTTCGCCTCGCTGACGTCACTCGTGCGTTGCTTGCGTCAGCCGAACTTAAAACGATTTCGTTCGCTCCAATTTCACTCTACCGATTTTGACCCGGTCAAAATCGGAACAGTACGCCTCGAATCGAACGCCGATCGTTCGATTCCTTCGTCTTCTTCGTTCGACGCCTCTACGTTGTCTTCCGTCGACGTCGACTGCGTCTCCTCTGCCGCCGAGCGCCGCCGCGCTCGCGACCTCGCCGGAAAGGATGCCGCATCACCTGCGCGTCGCCCCAATCTCCCGTCGCCGTCCGGAAGCCACCCGCCGCCGGAAACCTGCTGGAAGCGTCGCCGTGAACCGAGAACAGGGGAGGGGGAGATGGAATTAAGCTTCGTTCTTATTACTCCGAAACAGTTTACAAAGCTCTGAGTCGACGACCCTCGTCGCCGGTGCCCCTCTCCCTCCCTCGCCGGTCATCGCCGGTTACAATCGCTCTTTCGCCTTTCTCTCGCCTCGACGCTCGTCGTCGCCGGCTCACTCATGCTCGCCGCTGGTAACGGGCTCTCGCCCTGGAGGGGCATCCTCCCCGACCCGCCGGGAGGAGCCGCTCTTCCGTCGCGCGCTCCTCTCCTTCCTGCTCTTGGATCACTCGTCGGCTCTTATAGGGAAAGAGACGCCGACCCTTCGTGCCTTGCGGAAGCTCTGCCGCGCTCTCGCGACGCCGCCTCTCCTAATCTCGGCGCTAGTCCGGGTCTTCCGGATGTGCTGCCGAAGACGGCATCCTCCGTGTCCGTTTCTCTGTTTTCTTCTGCCGATCTCGGTGTCGATTGCGTCCAAGCCAGCAGTCCTCTTTCTTTTGCGCGGGCGTGCGCGAATCTCGCGAAGACGCCGCGCTGTGTCGTCCGCTTCGCACGCGAAGACGCCGTCGTCTGCTTTCGACCGAAGCTCGCGTGAACTTTGTCGCCACCTCCGCGAAGCTCGCATCCATAGGGGTTGGGACGGAGGACGAGTTTTCGCCCTCCTCATCCGGGCTTTCTCTCTTCTGCTGAGTGGGCTTGGGTTGTGGCCGAACCCAATTTATCCTGGGCTGAACCGAAAATTCCGGGCCTGACACCTGACGTGGATGTAGCTGTAGCGGGGAAGGTCCATCAGAATCCCACAATGGCTCTGCCACGTGAATCAAACCACTGGTTAGAAAGTTGCTCGTTATCATCTCTTCCCTTGTTCCCTCCAACTCGTTATCGTTTTCCTGCACAAAGGGTAGGACGAGAAAAAGGCAATGGCAACCGCCACTGGGATCGCCGGCGCGGCAGTAAACCACCACCGTCGACCTACTTCCCTGGCTCTCGCTGCTCGCCCTCTTTCCTCGGCTTACGGCGCCCTCCCTCACCACATTCCTTCTTTTCGCCTCTCCCGCTCGCTCGCTTTCCAGTCCTGGAATCCCTCTTCGAAACGGCGCCCTAAATCTAAGGTCCGTTCTTGGTTATTTTGTAATGCTTGTTTCTTAATTTTTAGGCATTTTCCGTAGCTGCTGGTGTTGCTCTCGGCTGTTGCTGGGCAGGGTTTAGGGGTGGTTTATGCTGCGAAAGAGCCGTTGAAGGTGATAATATCTGGGGCTCCCGCCTCCGGAAAAGGAACTCAGTGTGAGCTGATTGTCGATAAGGTCGGTTTCACTTATTCGTCTATCTGTTTTTCCAATTATTCTATTTTTATCTCCGAACATTTTATGAAGGAGAGCCGTTTAATTGGAGGAAAAGCTCATTCTGTTTTCTTGAAAGTTAACTTAAGAAGAGAAAAAAAATCTCAGAAAATTGTCATCGGTATTTATCCTTCATATCATGGTTTAAGGAATCAGCTACTCGATGGTATGCCTGGTATGGTCCGAGATGTGAATTGTGATTAGGACAAATATATATATGTCAGTAAGCTGTACAAGTTTTACATTAGTTAGTTCACTACACTAGTATATACCAAGATTGAAACCTTGATTACTATTAAATCATTAATTTAAGATTCCCAATTTGTTTGGAATATCAAGAAAAAGTGTATATATAGTAGTTTTACAATCATTGGTACTAGGTATCCATCATCTGAGATGACACTGCACTTGAAAAAGATATTGTAACAGAATGAGCTTTTCCTCCAATTAAACGGCAAAGTATAGAAGTTGTGAAGAAGAAAAGAAGCAAAGCTGGTTTGATCTTCTTGAAACTTTTGATGAAGATGAGTACGAGAGAGGGTCTTTGTCTTTTGCCAAGAGAAAAGAAAAGATGTCCAAGAATACCACAAGAGCACCACAATTTGTTTTCAAAAGATTTTTACTTCTATCATGTATGAAAAAAATGTGAAGTACATGTGAATTTATAAAAGCTGCACCTAGAGGGGCATTCTTGACTTTTCACTAGTTCTCAAAAAATTTTGCATGCGGTGACTAGTCGAAAATTCCTTCCTTAGCAAGTCCTTGATGTGTTTGGGGTGTGGGAGAAGTTTTCATGTGGAGAAATTTCTAAGTTTGAGTAGAATTTGCTTGGTTTCCTTCCATTTTTGCTCAATGCGCATGTCGCTGGTTTTTCATCTAATTAGCTTAATTTACTTTGGTCAATCCTACTAGTTGGTGCCAAATTCAAGGGGACCTTATTTACACTTGAGTTTAAGTGTGAACTCAAATTGAGCTAGTTTATGCTTCTTGCACACTTGACAAACTTGTATAAAATGCACTTGCGACATGTAAGGATGTTATGCCATGTTTCTAACATATCATAATGCATGATTTATATTTTTTTCAAATCTTATAAATTTTATGCATACATGTTATAGTGCAAATACCTATCATATTTGTACTACATATTACTTTATGCAAACCTAACCTACTATGATGCATGAAATGCAATCTTGGAATCATCATCAAGGTAGCCCATATTTATCTAGTGAATTTGATTCCTTTTGAATCTTTGGGACTCATAGCCTCTAATATCTAGGACTCATGCCTCTTGACTCCATCACTTTGCCTCGTGAGCTCTAAAATAATGCAATCTTCCCGATATTCCAGGACATAAATCAAATACCAATCAGGGACATGCAAGAGTAGATGGTTAATAATTTCATCATTATTGCCACATAGGAGATATACACTTAGCATATTTCTATGTGCACAACTTATCTAGTGTCTTGAGATGCCCAAATAAAAAAGGGAAAGTGAGGAACCTAATCCTCTAACATTGATCTATACAAGACCACTTATAACATTCTTTTCTATATAAAAAAATATATTTCTCTCAACTAAAATTGACCTCTAAACTATATTTTTATTTAATAAAATCCAAATATTTACATGAAGAGAAGATATGAATAATTAAATAGTAGAAGATTTTTTTACCATTATCATAAATGAGATGTGTAGTGTCTTTATGCTGTTTTGAAAGTATTAAAATCTCTAATGTAATTTTACCTTACCATAATTAGCCATGAAATTAGTATTCTTAAACTTATAATAGTTTGATAAAACAATTTTATAATTGTTGACAATTCACCTAATGCAATGCTTCAATTCTCACTACCTAGACAAATCTCATTCCAAGGTTTGCAAAACCAATCCAAGCTCATATAGGTTGGAATAAAGCTAAGCTTCCACTACTCGCAACCAGCGACATTGTCGAGTGTAGCGATGGAAGCTTCATCTAGAGCTTCCGCTGTGAGTAGAAGTTCGTCTATCACTTTCTCTTGCCATGAGCAACTCTCGTCGAGCTTTCGCTTGCCACAAGAAACTTTTGTCGAGCTTTCGCTTGCCACAAGAAACTTTTGTTGAGCTTCCGCTCGCTGCAAGCAACTTCCATCGAGTTTCCACTCACCACAAGCAACTTCTGTCAAGCTTCAGCTTCCGTTGAAGACTCGAAGGCGACTATGCAAAAGGCAACTTTTGCTCTACTTGTTCAAGTAGCTTCCTCCACGAGCAGCTTGGTGGCCTGCGTATTAGTCCTATCTAGTACAAACTAGCCTTCCTGCTTGATCTATGTATGAGTGCACCATGTATATAAACACTACTTTTCACAATGATATCAATGCATAAATGGTGATGATATTAGGGCACCATGTATGAGTAACCCATCGG
The DNA here is from genome assembly GCA_027563935.2 of Costus lasius. NCBI lineage: Eukaryota > Viridiplantae > Streptophyta > Magnoliopsida > Zingiberales > Costaceae > Costus > Costus lasius. The sequence continues at coordinate 86,286,167 of CM050446.2, forward strand.
GCCAATATAAATAAGGTTTTCTCCTCAAATTGACATGTTGGATAATGGATACTACTATAGATGAAAAAGGAATCTCCAATGTGATGATTAATTGATGCAAAGTAGTAGAGTTGAGAGAAGGAAGAGAAGAGAAAAAAAATAGAGTGTGAGAGAGCAAGGAGCAAAGATAGAAGATACAAAGTGAGAGGGATAGAGAGAGACATTAATGTTATCAAAAATGTGTTTCAAGACATTGGATTTCAAAATGATCATGGGATCAAAAATAAGGTAAGATTGATAGTATCATCAATCTAGATTGTAGGAATTGTTAATGGGTGCAATAGGCTTGGCTCCAATTATTAATATACTAAAATTGACAACTGATTATATCAACATCTCTAAATGAATTGACTTTGAAATTTTCAATTTGCATTAGCTCTTCATCTTCAACTCTTTGCTATTGGCTCTTCTTGTACTCGGTTGATCATTGTTGTTCCTTGTTGTCTTTAACAAGTGTTTATCAACTTTGAATCTTTTTATTTAATTGTTTAATAATTCCAGTTGTTTATCAGCGTCATCATTACCATCTTTATTAACTTTACTCAGTGCCTTCATCATTGTTTGTACCATCTTTGCTATGTTCGCTATCTTTGTTGTCTTCTCTATAGGGAAGGTAAGTTTATATAATAGTACTAGATCATATACATACATACATATATATGTATGTATATATACATACATATATATACATATATATGTATGTATATATACATACATATATATGTATATATATGTATGTATATATACATACATATATATGTATATATATGTATGTATATATACATACATATATATACATATATATGTATGTATATATACATACATATATATACATATATATGTATGTATATATACATACATATATATACATATATATGTATGTATATATACATACATATATATACATATATATGTATATATATATATATATATATATATATATAGTTTACCTTAGTGCTTGGATAGGTATTTATCAATCTTATTACTTGTTACTCGCTAGAATATTCATGTAACTCTTAATATATAAATATATATTTTTAAAATATATTTAGGTGCTGCAATAGGATCTTGTGATTATACAATTTGATCTTGCACCTTAGATAGGAACTTGATCCTGACAAGTGACAACCATGAGAAATAGAGGGAATTGGTGAGATAGTTGAAGAATGGAGGTAATCAATAATTCAGCATCATAACTTGTCTTGCAACAAAAGAAGCCTATAGGCTTTAGACGGTCTTTTTAACTCAATATTAACCACATATTAAAAACCTATCCACCTAACATTATTAAGTATACCACATTAATAAACCAACACTAACACAACTAATATAAATTAAATAATTATAATCTACACCACATCATCATTAATATTTGAAGATACCTTACTTTGAATTTTGGAGTATCTCCCACAATTTTGATTGAAAAATATGAAATAAGTTCTGATCATTGTTTGGCACTATCCTTAGTAGTTTAGGTGCAACCCTTAATAGGAAGATTGAGGCTATATTACATTATCTTGAGAACTAGGTCACTGAAGTGTATTCAAGTTATGGTTTATTTGAACTTATAAAGAGAGTGTTAATTTAGGTTATGATCCGATTGCTAATTCATATACACATGTTTTTAAAATTTTCATAATAGTCTTTTCCAAGTTGATAGAGAGCTGAAATTTGTATGGCTAGGTGGATATTTTATGTTTCACCATATCAACTGATTATTATTCGAGTTACTATGTATTTATACATTTTGATTATATCTGAAACTACATGCAAAGTTGAAATGATTATATGGACATTTCTTGTGGAATTATGCTGATAGTTATTATTTGTAGATTATGACTTGCAGCTATTGTGTCTTATTTTATGTTATTTGCTCCAGTATGGATTGGTGCACATCTCGACTGGAGACCTTTTGCGAGCAGAAGTTTCATCAGGGACGGAAATTGGGAAGAGAGTAAAAGAATACATGGACGGTGGCATGCTTGTTCCAGATGAAATAGTTACTGATGTATGTAGAATATATCCTCACATGTGCACCTATTTTTATCTTTTAAAAAGCTCCTAAATAAACTTCTCTTTATCAACAGATAGTTGTATCACGGTTGTCACAAAGGGATGTGAGAGAAAAAGGATGGCTCCTTGATGGGTACCCAAGGAGTTCCTCACAAGCAGAAAGCCTTGACAGGATGAAAATAAAGCCAGACCTATTCATTCTCTTAAATGTATGTTCCTTATGGTCACAAATAAATTTTATTTCTCTAAGATGATAATTTTACATTTTATCTTTGAATTTAATGAATGGACCTAATACATTGTTAATTTCCAATTTGTTTTGATTTCTGACCACAAAAGACGATTATGTTTATAGGCAAAGTTTTTGATCTTAGTCCATAACACTCATATATTGGTGTGTATTGAATTGCGATTGAACTATTATATGAACCTCCTATGTTGATACATCTAGAACACTAAGGATTCTTCAATATGTACCAGTTTAAGACTTGACCAGGATAGTAGTACAGTTCAAAATTACCGTGTAGAGTGCTTGTTTGAATTTGCATTCACAAGTCTTTTGAACAATGATAACTCTAGTTGAGTTTTGTTTTCAGTTATTTTTAAAGAATTAGTTCAAAGAAATTGCAATATGATAGGTATAACTAATTCCTTTACATGTTACATGTTTTTAATTTTATTTTTTACACCTGAGTTTAGTTATATTCCCTTGGGGAATAATGCATACATTGACTCCTGAATGGGCTTAACCATTAAAATTCAGGTTCCTGATGAAATTCTAATCGACAGATGTGTTGGAAGGAGAGTGGACCCAGTTACTGGCAAGATTTATCACATTAAGAACTTTCCTCCTGAGACAGAAGAAATTTCTGCACGGTTAATTACTCGATCCGATGACACTGAGACAAAGGTTATGTTACTTTCTTTAATTACTATTTTTCATGTTTCCCTTCTCTTTCTGACCATTTTTTCCTTTGTATTTCATGATTTCCCTCTATGCTTTCCACCTAGGCTGCGTATCCTATAGGAGAAAAAAGGAAAGATATAACGAAAAGGAAGAAAATTCAATAAATAAAATTGTCATTCTAGATACTCATATGAATTTTTCTTAATTTTTAATTATATTTCTAAAAAAGAAGTTAGATTTTATTTTATTTTCAACCTTATGCCCTTTCTTTTAATTCTTCCTACCTTTTCTTGTAGGAAGTAGGATAGACAGCCTTTTAGTTGTTTAAAAGTTAATAATGATTTGTCTATTTGTCATACTAGGCAATAAGTTCGCACTTGTTTGGCTCTCTGTTTTTGGTTGGTTGTTTCCCTGCTTGGGCGCATTGGGTTTTTCATGATTAGATGATTCATGCCAATGAGGCCTTAAAGAATGCTTTAGTTTATAGCTTGTACTCAATTGAAAGCTAACCCTATCAAATTATTTCACCTGATCAATATTAAAACTGCTCTTTGCATTTTAGAGAATTTTGGTCTGGTATCTACCTGCTAATTAGAAATTTTTTCTTCTTATGTAATAATGTGTTTTGTGAAGTTGAATGGCTGCTGATTCACTACCCTAATATACCTCAAAGTAGCCTCAAGCAACATCATATTTTGTATTTCACTTGTCGATTGGCCTGATCCACTCTGATTTTTTGTATCCTGGACATTCTAGCTAATTCCTAACCTTTGCTAGTATTATTTAATAGGTTTTTTTTTTTCAGTTTTGAGAAGAAAAACTCATGATACCCTTATCGTACTAAAGAAGAGATTTGGTGGATCCTTAAGAGAATTAGTAACTATCAAATTGCCCTATCAAATTACTCACAGAAATACAATCGTCTACTCCAGAAAATAACGAAGGGAATGTTCAGGCCTTCTTGGAGAAGGCTACGGGATCATTACTAGGGAGTAGACCACTAAAATTTTAACAAATATCTTTGTCTGAAGAAATTTCAGAAAGGTATTTATGAAGCAAGTTGACTTGTCAAACCTCTACCTTGTGGAGACCCAAGTTCAGCATTCTTTTTTTGAAGGTAATAGACACTTCACACTTATGATTAAGAAAAGTGGAGCATCTAATGAAATGGAAGGAGTTTCTCATTTCAAATATATTTGTTGAGTCTGTAGATGACCTCTATCCAGGGTAGAAGATAGCAAGATTAAGGCATTGCTGAAGGTATTGATATTTTGAGATAGGGCAAACATTTAAGAACTCAAGGTATTCTGTTTGCTCATCTTGTACATGTTGTGTATAAGTCCTGTGCATAATTTGTACAATTCTTACACATGTTCTGTACATGGTGAACACATGACATGTAAAAATCCCTAGTGACAATATAGGACCATGTTTCTATTTTTAAAAACACTATTGCATTTATTTTTTTCTTTTGCATTTTCATGCGTTCTGTACTCGTTTAATGGGTGGTTTTCATAGTCCCAGGTGGGGGGCAAGCAAGTGGATTAGCATTCATTGCGACATAGAACATTGGACTTAGACTCTCACAAGTTTGTAACCCCTAGAGCCCATCAGCCAAAATGACGTGTTGGTTACTTGGGTCAAATTAGATCTTGGCATTTACCTAGCCTTGTTTAAATTTAAAATCAAAGCTTCTCTATTCTCTACTTCAAGTTGTTTGTATTTGTCCCATTCATTGTAAATCGTATGCAATTGTTATTTTAATACTATTCCACTTTCAGCTAGCTTGGTATTACCGTGGATTAAAAAACTAGCATGTACTATTTAATACAACTGATTTATATTGGTGAACACGGACCAATACACAGCCAAGATTTTAAATGGTGTATATACTGATGTACTTGTCCACTATACGTACTAAGCATTAAAACCAAAGCTTCTCTATTATCTACTTAAGTTGCTTGTATTCGTCCCATTCACTGTAAATCATATGCAATTTATATTACATTACTATTCCACTTTCAGCAAGCTTGGTAATACCATGGATTAAAAAACTAGTATGTACTCTGATTTATATTGGTTTGAGCATGAACCAATAGATAGAACCAAGGTTTTAAATGGTGTATGTACTAGTCCACCTAGTTGCTGCCACCACTGCCACATTGAGGTTTTTGAGTGTGTGCCTGTTGAAGAATGAGCTGGTGACTCACAAGCGGTGGTTTGGTTAAGGGAACCCATCGGGGCCATAGCAAAAGTAAGTCTTCATAGGGCGATTGTCATTGCTTATGAACTCGATTAAGCAAAGTTCACTTCCTCCTTCACCTGCCTAGTACCACTTAGAGCTTATCTACTTTATCATCTTCTATTATACCATAGGCTATGCCACTAATGTAAGTACATTGTCAATGTCCACGTGCTCTACTACTAGTCGAAGCACCACCGTTTAAAGATCTCTAGCCTAACTCAAATGACTTAACCATTGCGTTACGTAAACATAGCATAACCCCATACCCTATCATTGTATATCACCTAAGCATTCTAGATTTTTTACTATTCTCTCATCTTTCAATATTCCTTGAAATCATATGGAGGCTATGCAAGTACTAGAGTAGAGAGTGGCAATGGATGAAGAGATGAATACACATCAAGAGCACAACTTGTTCGTTGTCATAGGGTACACACTATAAAACACAGTCTTGATGGAAACATTGATAAGTATAAAGCTTGCTTAGTTGCAAAAAGATTCACTCAGAGTTGATCTTTTTAATACCTGCTATGTTATATTCTCTATTGCAGCAAATTTTCTATGGCACTTACATCAAATGGATATAAAGAACACATTTTTTATGGTAATTAGTTTTTATGGACCAACCTCCATATTATGTTGCTAGGGGGAAGTTAATATACAAACTTAACAATTCAATTTATGGACTTAAACAGAGTCCATGTGCATAGTTTCATAAGTTCCCTGAAGTGATGTCCTTAGCTCGTTCTAAATAGAGTAAATCACATTCCTTAGTCTTCACACACTATACATGAAGTAGAGTAGTAATTTTAGCTATGTACGTGGATGATATGCTATTCACACATGTAGTGATATAGAGTATTCGTGAGAGAAACAAATTCCTAAAATCTTAATTTACTCTTAAAGCCTTGAAAACTAAAGTATTTTTTTGGGATTGAAATAACATATAAAGATGATAGCATTTTATTATTACAATGAAAGTATACTTTAGATTTGTTGAAAAAAAACATGGATGAAAGATTGTAAACCTGCTAATACTTCAATGGCTCCAAATTAGATATATAACATTAATATGGAGTCTCCTTACGTGGATGCTATAAGGTTATGGCATTTAGTAGGAAAGTTAAATTATTTCACAATCACAATGCCTAATCTATCCTATGTGGCGGGTGTAAACGACCAATTGAGATTGTAAACATGTTACGAGGCTCCAAATTGAAAACACAGCAGCAATGTGGAGTCTCCTTTTATGGATGTTACAAGGTATAAGCGTTTAATAGGAAAGTTAAACTATTTTACAATCACAAAGCCTGATATATCCTATGCTATGGGTGTAATTAGCCAATTTGTATAGAAACACCAATGTTCTTTTGGATGTAACCATGAAAATATTACAATACATCAAAGGAGTTCCAAGGAAATGACTTATATACAAAAATAATAGACATATTAAAGTTGAAGCTTATACTATTGCTAACTATGCTAGCAATATTAATGATAGAAAGCCTATATCGGGTTTCTGAACCTGCCTAAGAGGAAATTTAGAGACAACATATAGTTGTAGCTTGTTCTAATTATCAGATTAAATATAAAGCAATCGCATAGAAGACTTGTGAAATGATGTGACCGAGAGAACTTCTAAAAGAATTGGATCTTACATGCCCAATTCCAATTAACATGTATTATGACAATCAATATGCCACACTCATTGCAAGTAATCATATATTTCATGAAAGAGCAAAGTACATTAAAGTAAACTGTCACTTTATGAAGGAAACAATCACAAATAAACTAATTTGTACACCAAATACAACGTTTGAAGATCTGTTAGCTGGTATGTTGACAAAAGCCTCGGGTTTGACGAGATTGAGTGCTTTATATAACAAACTGAGTTTGGTTGATATTTCCACTCCTTGAGAGGGAGTCTTAGAATGGGTTAAATAAGTGTTAACATGTTCAACCTGTTAACCTTTTATATACTAAGATAAACATTATATCTCTTCACGAATTTGATGATTGACTTAGTTTTTTCTCTTTTTTTTTTCACGTCTTCTCCCCCTTGTCTTGGCATATTGCTAACTTCAACTAGCTTAAAACAATGTGATCTTTTTTAAAATGTTTACACCCAAGTTACACTAAACCTTATATACTATATTAATTTGCAGAGACCCATTGTTTACACCCAAGATACACTAAAGTAATTGAACCTTCCAATGTCATTTCACCTTCTTGACGTAGTGTAGGCTTATTACTTAGTGCTATATTAATTTGCCTTTTAAATTCTTGGATCATTTGGCATATTACCTCCAGTATTGACTTCCTATTTATATGTATAGTTATATATATGTATTTACATCAAGAAGTTAAATAGGAATAGGAGGCCAGTGTATTGAGAAGGATGCATTATACTTTCCTGCTCCAGTGAAGTTGAATAAGGAAAGTCTCATTATTCTTTGCTCATGAATTGTCTTTAGCCTAATATTCTTTGTAAGTTGGGATTTTAAAACAATGAACTATGTATAAAAACCTCGTAGTTTTAGGTTATGTATTTTACCCTTCACAAAATGTTGCATCTTATTATTGACCCAATGGTAGTTGTATAAGTACAAGGTGAGAATTTGTGCAGCCTTTATTATATTTTCCCACTTTGTTAATTTTCTTAATGTCAGTAAGCAGTGCAATGTACTTGTGAGAGTAATCATCTTTAATCATCTTGCCAGCTCCCTTGAAGCTAACCCCAAGGGAGCTAACCCCTATTGTATGTTGCAAGTTTGATGATCCAATCCAAAGAAACTGCTGATGTTGTGTTGTCCACTTATAGTGGTTGCATAGCTTCTAGTGCCTTGCATACTTGTGGTTTTTCTTATTTGATGTGTGGTTGATGTTGAATCTGTCACACTTTCAATATTGTTGCCATCCACACTACTAGCATTAAATCAATGTCATTCAATAACCAAATAGAAGTGGACCAAACATCATCCTCAAATATATACTAGGCTCTCATAGCTTGGATAGCTATCTTCATCTTAATATCTTCTGCGCTTTTATCTTCACAATGCTGGTACTGATCATAAGAGGTGGGCTTTGTTGTACATCAATCAAACTCTTCAAGCTCCATGACTATTCTAGACTTCTCAAATGGATTTGTGGATCATTAGTATCACCTCTGAGCTTCAAGCATTTGGAGATGTTAGGATATCTGCGAATAAAATGTTGCTTACCTTGAGTGACACCTCTACCCCAAATATTGTTGCAATGAATGTATTGCCTCTGATATTTTTCATGCATGATGTTGCAATGTGGGATCAATCTAGCATTTTAAGGGCTATGGAATGTTAATCAAGATTAATTAAGGGGAAAGAGAGAATTTAAGAGAGTTTTTTGAGTTTTAGAGTTTTAGAGAACTTGAGTAAATTTTTAGGGAAAAAGTTTAAACAGAGAGAAAATTAGTGGTTGGGACTTTAAATTTTTTTAAAACAACTAATGGCTACATTCCTTAGTTGTTAGGTCGATAGTGATTGATATTGACATATGTTGTGTGTCAGTATGGTTAGCATATTTTGGTACCAATTAGTTCATCTGGACCCTTATTAAAAAAAATTAGACCCAAATATACTAGGTCCATATACTGGTCACCAAGCCTAATACAAACTGGCTATACCACTCAACGCAGATGAGCTTTTTAATCCATGGTTGTACCGATCCACACAGCTTGAGACATGATTCCATCATTAAAATGTAATAGTTCTAGGGAAGAGAAATTTGCATGGAAGCTTTTAATAGATTCCATAGTCAGAATTATTTTTGAAGATTTCTATGCCATTACGTTAATTGTTTGCTCATACTTTAGGTTCATTACATCAATTATTCCCGTGGTACGAAATAATTAGGCGTCGTGTAACTTCAGAACACTTTTGATAGTACGCATTTAGATATTTCTTTCATCTAACTGCAACATTCTCTTACATGACCAGGTTAAATCACGTCTTGAGATATATAAGAAGAATTGTGATGCTATCTTGCCGAGATACTTTGAATTGTTACGTAAGGTGTTTGTTATTTAGGTTTCATATCAATCTTTATAATCTGGAGAAAATATTTAAAATGTGCTAGATATATAGGTTGATGGGAATCGTCCCACAGAGATTGTGTTCGAAGAAATTAACTCTCTGTTGCAGCAGATTAGTGATGATACTGCAAAGACCAAGAAAATGGAGGTAACTGATGGTAAATACTTGACACCAACAATCAAATACTTCTTACTAATTGCTTCTTTGACATCTCAAGCAATAATGTGGAACTCTAATAACATGAAAAAAGTGTTGCCCCAAGCTAGTATTTCTTGTTTTAAGAATTCATTTCAATTTAATGAAGGAATGGAACGATGGCACTGCAATTTGGCATTTGATGAAAACCAAATATGTTTACTGATATCCTATGTTTTAAGAACATAGATTCCATATTCTTCTTGTTGATGCTCTTTGAAATAATTGTCACATTGTGAAACTTGGCAGTGCCTATGTACTCCCGTACGATAGTAGTTGATTATGAGCTTGTGCTGATGTATGGTTTTTTTAGTAGTATACTGTGCATTTCATTGTATTATTATCAGAAAATTGCTCTTTAGTTGGAAGAGTTCAATTATCATGTCTTCCCTTAATAATTTTCAAAAATTGCGCAGGATTATTGTAGAGGGTCAAAAGGCAGTAGTCATCATATAGTTGGGAAGCACGGGAAAAGCATATGTCTACAAATTTAGAATTGTATCTAAACTAGCATTATTGAATCGAGTGACATTATACAAACCGATTGTTCTTAATTTGTAGGATCACGCTTCTGTACCCTTGTACTTTGATACAGTCATGTAGGTGTATGTCCTTTACGAACTCCATAGACTTGAAGTGTGAATTTCATATTTAAAAAACTCAGAATCTTATTGACCAAGCCGTACGATTATATTTTCCTCTTAAATTTCAGATGGACTTTATTTTTGTTATGAATTAACTGAATAGCATATCTTACTTTCATTTTATGTTATCAGGAAATCCTAAGTTTAATTATCTGTGAGAATCTATTTTCGATTTTGGTAAGTAATTATGACATTTTTGCTGCAATTTTACTTTTCTAGGAAACTCAAAGGGCAATGTGGTATTATCAGCTTCAAGCAGGGTGGATAGACATTCGTCACTTAGTCTAACTTTGCAGTTTGATTACAGTAATTGCATCACAATGCATTTAGTGTAACATTTATTTTTACCTCAATTTCTTTTGTCAGTATAATTGGAAAGGTATTCCTACAAGATTGAACAATATTCCTCATTCCAAGGAAATTCGAAAATATTTCTATGATGATGTGCTGCAAGCTACTCGAAGTGCTGTAGAAAACAAAAGGACCAGATTGAAGGTGAGAAGTTGAACCATTATTCTTGTCAGAAATTTGAATAGTTGTCTGTCTTTATAGAAAATTAAATTCTGTGAACCGTGATATTTCTACTTTATCATTTTGCTTAAGCCCCATTATTCCACATTAAGCTGCATTAGAGATATAATTCTGTAGACAGCTAGTTAAGTAGTCGTCCATATTTTATGCCTTTGCAACCTTCTCATTAGCTTAGCTGTTAATATATAAACGTATCAAAAAAATTTGTTGTTCCAAACCAAACAACTAAACCTGTAGAAGAAATGACTCTCCCAGTGATATCATTACATCATGCAGATTGGGAGTGGAATTAAACACTGTTGAAATGTGTCGTGGAAAAGAATACATCATACAATAAGCCTAACTGAAGACTCTAGGATGGAATAATCATTCATATGATGACTTAATTAGAGGTACATAAATTCAGTTGATTCTAAAAGTTTCTCATTAGTTCACATGCTTAAATTTAGGCCGTTGATTCTAAAGGTTGCACATATGTTCACATCATGGTTTAAAGTATCAGTGCAAGGTCCACTCAGCTGTTGAACTGGTACGAACCGGTCCATACCGGACAAAACTGCTAGAGCTACTACTCCCGCTGTCGTTTGATCTTCCACTCTTGCTCCCGCTTCCACTTGAAGAGACGAAGGTCGAAGAGTCGAAGATTGCTCCAAGCTCCAGGTAGAGCGGAGCTTTTGCCACGAGTGGTAGCTCTAGGCAGAGCCTCCACCGCCAATGGGAGCTCTCTGCCTCTCGCCTGAGCCAGAGCTCCAGGCAGAGTTTTCGCCTCACCTTCGACATTGTGCTCTGACATAGCTCTGCCTCACCTCCGACACTGTGCTCTGACACAGGGTCTGAGCTCAGTGGCTCGTCGGACTGGTACCGGACCGAAACTTTAAACCCTGGTTCACATCCATATGCAATTTCTAGATATCTTAATAATTAAAGAGCTTTTTGAGCTTCATGCTATATCTTTTCCTACACAAGTTCTATCAGTCAATGAACATAATTTCAGGTTGTACTAGTCATTATGACTAGCGTTGGAAGCTCCAGTCTTTACTGCCAATACAATACACACCAGATAGGTAACCGACTGATCTTCCTAGAGAAACTGACTTTTTCTGCGTTAGAATGGTCATATAGCTTTACAGTACATACTAACACGGTTTAAAAAACCGTTCCATATCGGACAGTAAATCCGATACGAACTGGTCCGGCGGGCAGCCGGTTCTGGCGTAGGCTTCGGAGCGCGGCTCCGGCCAGAAGGGCAGTGGCGGACGGTGGCTTTTTAAGCTGCCAGAATCTTCGGACGGCAGCTAGAAGCTTCGATTGAAGCTTCCAACTATCGCTAGAAGCTTCCGGCGCTGCCAGAAGCTTCGATCGAAGCTTCCAGTAGCAATGGAAGCTCCAGAAGCTTCGATCAAAGCTTCCGCGCCAGCTCGCTGTCGCCCGCTGCCACCGTCCGTTGCTTGCTACCGTTCGGTACAAACGGTATGGTACCAGTACGGTACTGGTCCGATAGCTCACCGGACTAAGCTGCTGGACCGGATTTTTGAACACTGCATACTAATGCCTTTTGAACATTTAATAAGACAAGTTTATTGGTTGAACGAGTTAGAATTGGAGCAAAGTTGATCTTTCTGATTGAACTTTTAGTGCACCAGATTATGTTGAGGTGTACTTTTGCAATTTTTTGTAAATATTACCCAAGGTTTTACTACTCCATGCTGCTTGTTGTACATACGAGTCTAACTCCAATATATCAAGATTTTCAATCTCAGTCCTTACTATTTTATGAGGTTAGTGTTGGACCTGTAAGTACTAAATATATCAACACTATGTTGTATTGGTATTGATCATGCTGAAACATAGTATACTACTGCCCATTGGATCTTGGATTGATATTTACCATCTGTTGTGGGAGACACATATTAGTTTTAATAACCTTAGTTGGTACACATGTATATATTATACATACTCAGTACTAGTCAATAGCAACGGGGACCACATGTCGGTATATATTAAGTTATACTGGTTGAGCAAAGATTGATACGATTGAAAACTTTAATAGTGCCTTCCATATTCGTGTCAAAAATTTAAAAAATATTTTTTTTCTTGAAAACCCTCTCATAGAAAGTGATGATAGGTCTTGTTTCTTGTGAAAGATCCTGAATTTATATAGTCACTATTGGACATTTAGTTAATTACTCCACCGCATTGCATAAACTTCTGCACTATGAGTTCCTTATGAAAGATCCTGAATTTATATATTGTCACCATTGGACATTGATTAATTACTCTACTGCATTGCATAAACTTCTGCATTATGATTTCCTTTTGTCAACAACAAATTATTTTACCCATGTCAGTTATAGTTTTTATTTTATGCCATTATCTATTTTCTCTCGAAGTAAGAAATGAGAAAGGATGAACTGTTGTCTTTGTGTCAAGACGTTAGTGTTTCATAATAGATGCTACTAGATTCCTATCTTTCACATTACAATCAAATTGCCCTTATACTATATTAATTTGTCATTGTAACTTTTACTGATCTGCTAGTAACACAGGTAGAGATCAACATTCCTGAACTTAACCCAGAAATGGTAAGATAAGTAACTCTTCTTAACTCTGTAACACAAATAGTTGATGCTTATCAAGCTTTTATCCTGCACAGGATGTTTACCGAATAGGAACCCTTATGGAACTTGTAAGAACTCTTGCCCTTGCATTCGCTGATGATGGAAAGCGGGTCAAAGTAAGAACAATAGCTCTATACTAGAGAACTTCAAAGTTTAAGTTGTTAGGTAAAATTATAAGAGTTAATTATGCGGATTTTGTTAGGTTTGTGTTCAAGGGTCAATGGGAGAAGGAGCACTTTCCGGAATGCCACTGCAACTTGCTGGAACCCGAAAGATTCTGGAATTTATGGATTGGGGTGAATATGATGCTTTGGGAACCTTCATTAACATTGGATCCATAGGTATGCAATTGAATGCTAATGTCTTCTCTTTATCAACATTTTCTTCTTGTTACGATGCTCATCAGAATATATTTTTTGAAGTTTATTAACTGGGTTGGGCACAACTATGAGAAAAAAAATGTAAAAACCAATTGTAACCTGAACAGACATCTAAATATTGATTTCTTGGAAGATAGACGTCACAGAAAAACATTTGGAATTATGTCAAGAAAGAAGACAGCATACAGAAGATTGGTAAAGCATTCCATATTTGTCCTCAGCATTCTATTCATGCTAATAGAAGGTTTACAAATATAATAATTACTCATGTACTCATGCCTTAGCATTCTATTCCTGAAAGGGATCTTATTGTTGTTTCATGATATAAATAAAGTTGATGTTAGAGCTTGATAAATTTGCAGTTAATCTCACTTTGTTTGGAGAATAGAATAATATTCCTAAATAGATTTATCATCTTGTTTAAGATCAAATAAATTTTCATATACTATTGGTAAGTCTTGTAAATAGAATCCCATATTTCTTTGGCATTATGGAGAAACATGATGGTACTCTAAATATGAAGCTCCATAATGTTGATATGCCAAATGACAACACCATAATCTACCATTCCCTATGTAGGAAGAATGGGATCCATAGTAGGAGGTAACGAAGGAAATATGATGAAGCTTCTTTTGAGATTTAAGTATTGAAGTGCCCACATCTAGATACTATGACTATTTTCGTTGAACATAATGGATCTGCTGGCAAATTGAGTTGACTTGAGATTGGAGAATAGCCTAGAAGGATTCATCCTTGGAATAAAGGAGAACTAGAGTTAAGATTTACTTAATCTTCACATACCTAATTTTAGGAGAGAAGTGCAACAACAATTTGTTGCAAGGAGAACAGTGGCGCTAGAGATGAAAGGCGCCTGCACCAACATGACACGGTTACTATACCTAGGCTCGAAACTAGGGCAAGAGCAATTGCCTAAGAGAAAATAGTTGCGCTAGTGTGCCTTGTGATGTTCAGACGACTTGTGGGTAACTGGGTGTGCCAATTAGAAGGATCCTTACCCCTTTTCGAGCTCTATAAGCGCAACTCTCGGTCACCTATGCATAAAAGAGGTAATGTTCATTGCAAGTACCTAATAAGTATTTTGTACTTGCCATGTAACTGGCTAGTTAGGCATGTGACACTGAATTCTTGGGGATATGCAGATATGCATGCATATTGACTAGTGAGGAAACTTCTATGGGCCCTTTGTTATGCACATTGTAATCTTGTTATGTGTGAATAAAGAGTTTACGTTGGCAAATATTTGTTTCTAGACAATACTATGCGTGCATGTGGATTTTACCAAATTACTGGGTTTACAGATGCCCTATAGCTTGCTTTGGAGATCCTAAGTATAGAGAACTTAGGTGGGTTGTAAAGGTTGACGAATAAGCATAATGATATGTGCTTTGCGTAGTGAAATTCCTTTAGTGAAAAGTAGCACTGAGGCACTAGGAATGATTGTTGCTGTATCTGTTAATTGAAAAGGAAGTATTAGAATTCTCTATCATTGCATAGATTTAATATTTCTTTGTTTCTTTTCTATGATTTTCTCCTCGAGTTTTTACTATTGAAGAGAGATTATTTAAGGAGATGATTTCTCTTTTTTTACTTCTTGAGGCAGAGGATAACGTTTAGTATGTTGATTGATGAATCTTACATCAAATAATAGGTGCTAGGGAGGTTGAAGAACAAGATGATATGTTTATTCTTGTGGCTCCTCAAAATGCTGTCGGGAACTGTATAATTGATGTGAGTAGTACAGTCAGTTATGTGCACTTGCCTAATGTTTTGATAATGGCTGCTTGTATGTTTAGGATATGAAAGCTATGACAGATGCAGCTGGTAACCGTCCTGTGATTCTTGTCAATCCTCGCCTTAAGGTTCCACATATTTCTTTGTCTTTCCCATCTTTTCTTATTACAGAATTATACTGTAAATTTCTGGTGCATCATACTATCTTAACTCAAAAACCACTTAATCTTTGGTGTCTGAAACGGTGAAAAATTTATGCTTAAGCATAAAGTCTACTTGTACTAGGGATTTCTGAGAAAATTTAAATCTTGATTGATTAGATCATGATCTAATTTCTTGTTCATTATACTACCATGCATTGGACTGGGAGTTCATAGCTTAGAGTAATGCGTTTGTGCATAAGTCTAATCATATTAGTTTGCTGCCGGGCTGCGTAATTTAGCATTCTAAGATGCTTCGTCTCTACTACGTTATCTACTTTTTTGCTTTTCTCCTAAGTGTTTTCTTTTGTTTTGAAAAGAGAAGCACATTCAGCCTCATTTGTGAAGTTAGAGCATAATGTATCTTCACGAGTTTCATTTGCAAAATGATGATTTTCGTTAATGGTGTCAACTTCTCTCTGATTTATAAATTTCCAAACAATTATTCAACAACTTCATTCTCATGATCTCATGAAGGACCGTTCTTGCCAATATAGTGTCTTGCATTGTGTTGTTCATAAGGTTTATAGGTGCTATAGTCGCATGAAGATTTTTATCTCATTGTTCTCTCCTAGCTTGACTTCTTACATATGATTTTTTCAGGATTTGCCAGGATCAAGTGGCATAATGCAAGTAAGTGAAAA
Organism: Costus lasius; assembly: GCA_027563935.2. Classification (NCBI taxonomy): domain Eukaryota; kingdom Viridiplantae; phylum Streptophyta; class Magnoliopsida; order Zingiberales; family Costaceae; genus Costus; species Costus lasius. The sequence continues at coordinate 86,302,405 of CM050446.2, forward strand.
TTAATGCTTTATTCCACAATCATTTCTATTGAAATATTGAGCTCTAACTATTCTTTTAATAATCACCCTTGATACTGAAGACAATGGGAAGAGAAAAGAGATTAGAATATGCTGCATCATTTGAGAGCTGTTACTCCTTTCGGCTACTATATTATGCAGGGACACAGTATCCAATCATGGGCGCTTTAAGGTTAGAACCTGATAAATTTAAAGTTTTCTTTTGATATGATTAAAAAATTTCCTTTAAATGTGCTCATTTGTAATTATAAGAAGAGACAATATAAATAGACACATAGGCACTAATTGCCTATAAATAATAACATACCCTGCTAGAGTTCAAAGGAAAAAGTCATCCAAAACCCTAACAATTCATTGAATTATGAAGTATACGTATAATAGATTAGTAGATTTAGTGACTTGCTCTGCAAGTGTAAGTTATCCACTATCTTAACTATAACTATCCAATAAGACATAACAAGATTATTCAATAAGACGTAAAGCAAGATTAAGATAATAATTTTAACATTTTCTTTTTAAGTTGGAGTAGATACATTAGACATTGTCAGACATAATATAGACTTGAGCGGGTGGAATTACCTTTGTGAATATAACTACAGGTTAATCTTCAAATTTAGTAAATGGAGGTAAATTTTGTTTAGATTAAACATCCTAAACAAAATGATGATCAATCTCCATGTATTTAGTTCTTTCATAAAAAGCAAGTGTTGGTAATGTATATATCAAATTGGTTGTTATAGCACATGGGCATATATGTCAAAGTAGGTGAGATTAAAATAATTCAATAGATTACTAAGTTGTTTCATATCATAAGTACAATGGGCCATAGCTTTGTTTTTAGCCGCGCAACTAGATCATGCCATCACATTCTGCTTTTTATAGTGTTTAAAGTTTCAAGCTGGACCAATAAACCAGTATGAGATATGGTTAAATTAATACATGGCCGTGTCAATGTGCTCAATATTGGTACATTCATGTGTTGGTACCATGAATACACTACGGTCCTAGATGATACTATTAAAGTGGTACAAGTCGAGACTAACCTTGGTTGTTAATGTTTTAAGTAAATCTTGCAGGAACTTAACTACAGAACCTTGAAATGCATCTATGATCATCATATTGCATATATAATTAGCATTAGTATAGTCCTTAACCTTAATATAAATATGCTTTTTTTATTGAAAAAAGGCCTTTTCCTAGTGCAGCATAAGGAAGTATGTGAATAATAGCTTTTCAATCACACTTTTAGGTTATGTGAATTGACTGACAATGCCAACAATATAGCATATATTTGGTTTAGTCACATTGAGAGATTAGTTCCCATCAAATGCCAATACATAATTAGATCAATAGATTATGAAGAATTGAAATTAGAATATTTAGTAGCAAACATGATTGGGCTATTAATCTTTCAAGTAATCCTATTTCTTAAAAAAAAAAAGAGGCGTACTCACACGAAGACAAATAAATACTTTTATCTTATTAGGCCATGTCAATGTCAAGGAAGTATAGTAGCTTCCTAAGATCTTTTGTAACAAAGTAAGGAAACAGATGGTGCATGGTTTGAAGGATTTCCTAAGCATTCAACAATATAGATAGCAAGAACAACAATAGCAAAACACGTGTCACAAACAAAGACAAGATATTTGATCTAATGAAACCCTAAAGAGATAACAATCTAAATAAACTTTTGAAACGGATATATTTTCTCCCTTGAGTAATGTAATGTAGATGTTGCTCTATATAAGCTTTCTCAAAGAAATCACTATGTAAAAAGATATTTTTGGCATCTAATTGATGAAGTTATCAATCTATATTAGTTAGGAAAAAATTAACTCTTAACTAGTTTAACAAAGCCTCAAGAGAGAAAGCATCAAATAATCTTGTCTAAGTGAAACCTTTATCAAATAGTTAATTCTTCTATTTGTCGATAGTAGCATTTAAATGATAATTTATCACGTACACCTATCCAAAAGCAGGCCAAACACGAGAGACTAGAGAAATAAAGGTCTGTATGCCTTTAGAGTGAAGAACTGCTACGGAACTAGCGTATCTTTATTACTACTAGATTTAGGTATAGCCATGGTTTATAATATCAATTCATACTGGATGTGTGACTGATATTAGTCTAAGCATAGATCAATACATGGAACATTTGTAAATCAGATATGATCTTAAACTGGTAGAACTATGATCTTAAACTAGTAGAACTAGTCAGTACAACTACTAGAAAAAAAAAAAGGAAAAGTTAGGTGGAATTGGTCGACTAAGCTGGTATATACTAGTCTAAGTATGGATCGATACATGGAATATTTGTAAATTGGGTATGATCTTAAAATAGTGGAACTAGTCAGTACAGCTATCAAAAAAAATTAAAAAAGAAAAAAGTTAGGTGGAATTGGTCGACAAAGCTACTAGTTTCAACTATGATTTTAAAAACCGGTCTGGTTAGTTGCTAGACCGGTATGAATAGTGCATATCAATACTATACTACAGTAATTTCGTACATACCAACATATATTATAGTGAAATCGGTCTCGTATTGGTCTCATCTCGGACTAGTACAAACCGGTTCGGACTGAAATTTCAAACATTGGTTCCAACAAAGCAAGGAACCCTAGCTTTAAAAGACAATGAAGATTATATGCATTTGTATCCTATTCCAATTTCATGCCAATCCCAGTCCCAATTTTAAATAAAATATTGTAACAAAACAAAAAAGTTGAATTACAACTTGAATTTGACCTCATGCAGCAAGGAGGTCAATAAAAAAAAAGAAAGAAATATTATTCAATCAAAGATACAACTGATCGCCACGTTACCATATTTCTTAGATAATTTCCAAATGTGCATTACAAAACTACAGTATAGATTTAAGTCACATACAATTGTTTAAATTCATTATTTTCGAAGTTGAATTGTATCAAAACATCAAATTGATTATCAAAATAATTTGGTATACCTACACATACAATACTGTATCTAAACATTGAGTACATACTAGATGAAAGAGTTATGGTAGATGCATGAAAAGGAAGATATAAACAATAATATGAAACAAAATCAAAATTTGAGTGAGTAGTAATAGATTGTTTACCTAAAGAATGGGAAGGTCAAGATTAGGAGGGCCTATACATAAGGTGGCAGTGGTAAAGGAGCTAGAGGGTAAATGGGACAAGTACTTGCAATGGAGCAAATGAATAAGACAACTTAGTGGAAGTTCCTATTGATGGAGCCAAGGCCATCTCAAATCGAGGTTTTCTTGCCAAAATATTAAAATTGATAATTAATTTAATATTTTTATCCATTTTAACTTCAAAATTAATGAATTTAAACAATTATAATATGCCCGGAGATAAAAAAAATATGAATTTAATCAAATATGATAAATTTTTATTACATTGATACATACCTTATAACCTATAAGTTGTGGCTAACAAGCTCCTACTTAATAAGCATGAGCTCTTTTTAATAAATCATCAAATAAGGGCTCATACTACATCTAGAGAGAATGATGATTATCAGAACTGATTGCATGCAACTTAAGTCTATCTCATAGTTTTATAGTATCCATATTTGGAAGTCCCCATAGGACAAGTGGTTCTAGTGTATTAAAGTCCACATACTCATTAAGCTTATGTGGATCACTACCTCTTGTGGGACAGGACACCGTTGTAACTAGGACAAGGATTGACACAATATATATATACATATAAGCTCATTCTAAATCATATCCTTCATAGTTGGTTGTGACCATAATAAGCCACTTTGATCGAAGGAGATCTCATTTCTTTGTAATCCTTTAAAGCTTAGGATCTTTGCTTTATTGGAGTTAAACCCTTGCCTATCCTCTTATATTGATATATCATACCACTAGTTTAATCTTGATGGTATTGGTGGTACTATACGGGTACCTAGTGTACCAATACATGGTATGCCAGTATCGGTTATATCTCTGACCGGTATGTACTACCTGAACCGGGTATTAAAGATCAATTTTCTGAAACCATGCAAAGTATACTCGAGTGACCACCATGCATGTAGCCTTGTTCTCGAGACTTGTACTCCTATCAATTGTTGTGTTCGTTTTTAGGTCCCGAAAGATAATGGGAAGGTAAGAAAGTGTTGAATAATGTAAGGAATGTGTAAAAAACTAATGGATAATAAATTTACATAATAATTAGGAATGTAAAGAACATCTAAGGAAGATAACAAATTTGTCATATAAATAAAAATAATACCCCAAATAGGGACAATAAAACTAATACCCCAAATAGGGACAATGGAACTATTAGCAATTGAAATAAGGGTGATCTAATGACATGATGAAATGATGTTATAAAGAATAATTACTTGTATACTAAGGCAAGAGATGCAATATAAAAAGTTGTAATAGTGGAGAGAATGAATGTTGTGGTGGAAGACTATGTAAAAGTCATAGTCTTTAGATATCTCTCATACTTCACTATAGAAATTAGAGAGTGTTGATTGGCTCGTATTAACCATAATTGAGAAATAAGTCTTTGTGTTATATTAGTTGTTATACGTGTGTTTAATTATTGATATTATGTCTTATGTTTAGTTATTGGGTTTCTTAATGGTTAAGTTATTATAACAAGTTTGGATCCATTATATTAACTTATATATTACAATAGTTGTTATTGTAATAGAGATTTTTCTTCATTTTTTTTCTTCTCCTTTGACTTGGTTCTAGAGTAGAAAAAAAAAATGTAATCTTCTCCCTCTCCTTTCTCCACCATGGATACTGCCCAACCTCTTATTGCTTTCCCCACCGCTGTTGGTTGTTGCTTCCTCTTCTCTCTTACTCCACCATTGTCCATCCCTCCCTTCCACCATATCCTATTTCTGTCATTGACACTAGAAATTTGTGGGCAGCAGTTGCATCTCAAGCCTCTCTATAAGGCCAGCCTTCTCCTCCTTCTTCCTTTCCATTTTCTAAGGAATCTTTACTTTTATGATATAAACATATAATTTTCTCTAACCTTAATCCTAAAATTCCTATTTGATCTCGTCATGAATTCCTCTCATGAAATTAAACCTATAACAACCATTGGTAGCATGATCAAAAGATGAATTGTATGAACTACATGCTATATGGGCTAGAGGTGTTTCTTAAAATTTTTCATGTGAAGGATCATTATCTCTTTTAGGAGGTCTCGTCGACAACAATATATAACCAAATATTGTTTCTACAATAATATTTCTTAATACGACTAAGGCGATTTGGGACAACCTCACCACCACATATGCTTCGATAGAGAACAAACCATACCTCTTTGAGCTTTATAAAGAAATTTTTAAGGCCCCTTATAGGATACTGCTCTACCCTTAAAAAGGGAATCTGGATGAACTCTTGAATATTATTCACTTGTCCTTGATATGAAGAGTCTCTTACAACAAAGAAAGAAGCTTGTTGTGGCCAAGTTCTTATCTGGTTTAGATGAGTATTATTCTCCTACTTATATTCTTATAATGGATGATTCTAGTGTACCCCGCCTGAGGTGGCATTTTCTCAATTGGTCCATGTTCCTGTGGCCAGCTCCTCTAGTACTCTTGCTGTTTGCTGTAGAGAACATTGCATTTGTTGCTCCATTTAGCAGTCATGGAGGCAGCTCTGGTGGCCAAGGCCGAGGTCATGGGTGTGGCTTTTATTCACTTGTATTCATTGTAGCCACTTGAATCATCCATCTAATAAATATTGTCAAAAGTTTAGAGGACCACTTAACACTCCTACTGTCATGACCCGGGAATGCAGGTGGCATTCCCCTCCTTGTTCATGAGGTTATGGCAGCAAGAAGAACAAGGAGAAACAAAAAGGAGATCATCTAGGAGAGGTGAACTACTAATGATGTGTTATACTTTTCAGGTTGCAGTTTGGAGCTTCCATGATTCTCGGGTATGGCCCGGGGTACTGGCGTGGAGCTGAAGGTTTATCATTGTTCTGGGATGCAAAAGAAACAGATGCCTATACTTATGGCATGGTCCCTTAGCGCTGGGGGATAATGTAGAGAAAAAGTGCAGGCACTGAGATTCGAACCAGGGCATGATGGATGCTACAAAGATCTGAAGACCGGGTTGAGGGGCTGGTCATCCCTGAAGTTAGAAGGGGGTGCACCCTTCTTCAACCTAGGCCTTACACCTATGGGCGGCATAGGTAACTACCTCAAGACATGGGGTGCATGTCTAAAGGAAAAGTGAGTGGCGTGTGTAACCACCACTTGCATTGTTGCTTGGCGAGTTTCATTTGTGGGCGAGACTTCCTTGAAGGGCGACAACTTGTGGGTGCTTCTCCTTGCAACCGGCGGCGATCTCCAAGGCTCCGGCGATCTTCATCTTGACGAGAGGACACCGAGTGAAGAGGAGGAGAAGGCTTCATTCAACAAAGTCTTGACGAGAGGATCCAAGACTTGGCGCATGAGAGATTGCTTCTTTGTTTAGGGTAATTTCTTGTGAGCGAATTGTATTGTGTTTATGTACATTGTTGAGTGAAAAACTTATGAGGTTTTGTGTATCATGTTCTTTTAATGAAAATGGTATTTTCCTCTTAGATTGTGGTGTTGTGGTATTTTGGTTCTTGTGAGTATTTCGATTGTGATTGTCTCTTTCTATACTTGCGCATACTCCATGAAAGAGGAGAGGTCATGCCGAAATTTTAAGTGACCATCTTTGTTCTTGTTTCCTTGAGCAAGCCGAGTGCCTCTTGTGTTAAGGGCATTAAGTTTTCTTCAAAGAATACTTGAGTGAAGAGGGCGACACTTAAGGGCAAAGGGGTGCTACTCAATGAGTGTGCACTAAGTGTGTAGAGGTAGAGATTCTACTTACTTGTGAAGAGAACTTCTTCCTTGTGCTTGCGCCACCTTTTCATTGAGTGGGTTAAGCCGGGGTATAGGGTTTTCTACACGGGGCACACAACCCGGACCTTGGGGTATTGTGAAGTTATAGATTGTGTAACCGAGGTCTATACATTGTGTAAGTTGTGTAGCGCGGGGGCTTCTCATTGTGTAAGTGGGAGCGCTCTGTGTAAAATTAGGCTGTGCGCGGTGTAAGTAGCATTGTGTACAAGAGCTTGTGTATTGGGCCTTAGAGTAGTAGAGTTGTACACAAACTCAAGTGGGGAATCCTGTTAGTCTGTACTGGGCTGAGTTATTGGGCTGACAAGTGAAGACTTGTGCCATCACCCCTGTGTTTTCCATAGCAAAAAATTAGGGTGTGACATTTGGTATCAGAGCCGCGTTGCGGTTCAGGATCCTACATCAGGCAACACACTGTTCCTCATTACTTTGCTTTGTGTTACTAATCATTATGGTGACAGTCGCAGATCTCACTGTAAGAGTGGAAGCTCTTGAGGCCGCAGTTGGCTTCGAACCAGATAGAGAGTTTGCAGTAGGCGAGCACATCATGGCTCGACTGGAGAATCTCAGAGACATGGTGGTGGACTTTTAGAGGCGCATTGATGGAGAGATGTCTCTCATGACAGCCACTTTGGAAGCCTGTACCATAGAGATTCGGTCATTGAAGTTGAACTTGGCGCATACCACAACTTCATCTTCTTTTGCCCCACCGGCCGCACCCCCTCCTGCTATCAGGGTGCGTGTCCCAGAGCCTTCTACCTATGGCGGTGTACGGGTAACAAAGACTCCGGAAAATTTTATATTTGATATTGAATAGTACTTCAGGGCTGCTAGTGTACCAGAAGAACAAAAGATACAGATTTGTGCTGCTTATCTTACAGATGATGCTAAATTGTGGTGGAGGACCACAATTGTTCCATGAATGAAAGGTGATCATCCTGAGGTTGTTTTGTGGGCTGATTTGAAATCAGAGTTGAGAACTCAATTTAAACCTGCTAATACTGCTTTTGCTACTAGAGATGTATTAGCTAAGATTAAGCATACTAGTTCTGTTCGTGACTATGTTAAACAGTTTTCTTCTGCACTTCTTGAAGTTATTAACATGTCAGAGGATGATAAGATGTATTATTTTATGAGTGGTCTTCAGAACTGGGCTCAGGTGGAGCTAAGAAGGCAAGGTGTTACCACCATGAGGGATGCTATGGTGGTGGCTGATGCTTTTTGGTGGACCTTAGAGGGAATAAGCCGCCAGCCCCTACCTATAACAAGCCGGTTACTCGATCTCAGACAAAGGGTAAGCCGAAGGTGGTGCAGAAACCTTTTGCCAAGAACAAAGGGAAGACCAATACATCTGAACAAAAGTTTGCAACAAGGAAGGAGTGGGCTCCTAGACGCCTATCTTGTTTTCTATGCAATGGACCTCATATAATGCGTGATTGTCCAACCAGACAAAAGATATCAACAATGTTTGCACAACAAGATGGTGAGAAAACTCAAGAGGTAGCCTCGGTAAACCCTATGTACCTTGGCGCATTTAATTCAAGTTGTGCTTCTTTAATGTATGTTGATATGTCTTTGGCTAACGTGAATGTTGTAGCTATGGTAGACACAGGTGCTATCCATATATTTGTTTCTGAGAGGTTAAGGGACAAGTTGAAATTGAGATTGTCCCCAAGTCCTGTAAACATCAAGACTGTAAATGCTACACCCCAAAAGGCTGTAGGCATGTCTTATGATGTTCTTGTTAGAATAGGGAATTGTAGTGGTAAACATCATGTAATGATAGTACCTCTAGATGACTTTGATGTAATTTTAGGGTTGGAGTTCATGAAGAAGGTGAAGGTTGTCCCCTTTCCTCACCTTAATGGGATTCAATTCATGGATGAAAAACAGTCTTGTTTTGTTCCATGCCGTGAAGTCCCAGGAAAGGAGCAAGCTTCCTATAGCAAAACCGGCCCTATATCTGCATCAATTGTATCTAAAGGGTTGAAGAAGGGAGAGCCTACACTACTTGCGGTGATTGCTTGGGTAGAACCGCAAGCTAAGGAGCAAGATACTCTATTGCAGCCGAGACATGTCATGAGGCCGGCCACTTCATTTCAGCCTCTTGGTGATGTGGGTATTCCTGCTCTAGGTGGAGTTCAGAAGGTCTCCTCTACAGTGGATTTCTCCTCCTTACCAGCACCAGTTGGAGCCTTATTGGAGGAGTTCTCAGATGTTTTACCCCCTGAGCTGCCTAAGGTATTGCCCCCTCGCAGAGATATTGATTATGTTATTGATTTGATTCCTGGTGCAGTGCCTCCAGCTCAGCCCTCATACCGAATGCCACCAGTGGAATTAGCAGAGTTGCGCAAGCAGTTAGATGAGCTGCTTGAATTCGGTTTCATCTAGCCCTCTAAAGCCCCTTATAGTGCCCTGGTACTCTTCCAAAAGAAGAAAGATGGCAGCCTGCGGATGTGTATTGACTATAGGGCATTGAACAAGATGACTATTAGAAACTGCTATCCTATCCCTTTGGTGCAGGATCTTCTGGATAGACTTGTTCATGCGAAAGTTTTCAGCAAGCTGGATCTCAGATCAGGGTACTGGCAAGTTAGAGTTGCTGAGGGTGATGAACCGAAGACAACTTGTGTCACTCGGTATGGTTCTTATGAATTTAAAGTTATGCCATTTGGTTTTACAAATGCACCTGCCACCTTTTGCAACTTAATGAATAACATTTTGCATCCTTATATTGATGACTTTGTGGTAGTATATCTGGATGACATAGTTGTTTATTCATCATGTTTGCAAGACCATGTTGTGCATTTGAGACAGGTTCTACAGCTGAGGACTATACCTCAAGGCAGAAAAATGCGATTTTGCAAGAGATGAGATAGCTTTTTTGGGACATGTCGTGAGTTATGAAGTGGTGAAGATGGACTCAGACAAGATAAAAGCCATTAGGGAATGGTTAGTCCCTACATCAGTTACTACATTGCGTTCGTTTCTTGGATTGGCTAATTATTACAGGAGGTTCATTAAGGGCTATTCAAGGATAGTAGCCCCTCTCACAGATCTATTGAAGAAGGATCAAAAGTGGAATTGGTCTGATCTTCAGCAGAATGCGTTTGAGAAGCTTAAGGACAAGGTATTATCTGAACCAGTGTTAAAGCTTCTTGATTTTTCACAACCCTTTGAGGTGCATTATGATGCTTCTGACCGAGCCCTAGGAGGTGTATTAGTACAGGAGGGTCGGCCAGTAGCCTTTGAGAGCCAAAAATTGAAGCCTGCAGAGGTTAATTATTCGGCTTATGAAAAGGAAATGTTGGCTGTAATTCACTGCTTGAAAGTTTGGAGAGTGTACCTGCTTGGTTCTAAGTTTATTGTAAAAACTAACAATATTGCTAATACGTTTTTCTTGACTCAGAAAAAATTATCAGCCAGGCAAGCCCGTTGGAAGGAGTTGCTGGCCGAGTATGACTTTACTTGGGAGCATAAGCCTGGGCGGTTTCATCAGGTACCAGATGCTTTAAGTAGAGTCAATTTCTTGACATTTTGTTATAGTTTGACTCAGGTAGAAGGAGATATCATTCATATGATTAAAGACCCTGCAAATGCCGATTACAACTATCAGAGATTGGTGGCGCAAATAAAAGGTGGTGATGTGCGCCGGTTCTCTATAGATGAGGATGGGTTGGTGATTGCTATTGGAGGTCGGGTGTATGTGCCAAAAGTAGGTGATATCAGATATCAGCTTATGAAGGAACACCATGACACAGAGGGGTCAGGCCATCCAGGGCAGAGTCGCTTGTATGCATTATTGAGCAGGGGTTGGTACTGGCCAGGTATGAAAGATGATGTTGATCACTATGTGCGTACCTGTCTTATTTGCCAACAGGATAAGATTGAAAGAAGGAAGGTTGGGGGATTACTTCAACTATTGCCGATTCCAGATAAACCATGGGTATCAGCAACCATGGGTATCAGTATCAATGGACTTTATCACTCATTTTCCTAAAGTAGATGGTATGACTTCAGTTTTTGTAGTAGTGGATAGATTTTCTAAATATGCTGTATTTATTCTTGCTCTAGAGATGTGTTCTGCAGAGATCACTGCTTAGTTGTTTCTTATGAATGTAGTGAAGCATTTCGGTTTGCCTTCAGATATTGTAAGTGACCGAGATGGGAGGTTTACAGGGAGATTTTGGACTGCATTGTTTAAGAAACTTGGAACAGAGTTAAAGTTCTACTGCTAACCATCCATAGACGGATGGACAGACTGAAAGAGTGAATGCGCTACTAGAGGAATATTTGAGACATTTTGTGTCAGCTTCACAAAGGAATTGGGTATGTCTTCTTGACACAGCTCAATTTTCTTATAATTTACAAAGATCTACTTCTACAGGTAAAAGCCCATTCGAGCTAGTGCTAGGGTATCAACCAATGACACCCGTGGATGCATTGAGGCATGGAGCAAGTGTGATATGCCAAGCCGCCAACACATTTGTGAGAGATAGAAGTGAGCTTTGGTCTAAAGCTCAAGATAGTTTGCGCAAGGCCATTAGAAGAATGGAGAAATATGCAAACCAGGGGCGTCGGCATATGGAATTTGATATTGGTGAGTTGGTCATGCTCAAGTTGACCCCTCAAATGTGGAAAAAGATTTCAGCTAAAACTGCTCATAGAGGTTTGATTCCAAGGTATGAAGGTCCCTTTAAGATTTTGCAAAGAGTTGGTGCAGTAGCTTATAAACTAGAATTACCTGGAAGATTACATTTGCATCCTACTTTTCATGTGAGTATGTTGAAGAAATATCATGTAAATGATATTAACCCTGGTAGGACATAGAGGATGCGAGCACCTCCTCAAGTCAGAAAAGAATTTCACAAGGGTATTTAGAAGATATTGAATCATAGGTTGATCGGTCACACTGTTAGAGCTCAGAGGACTGAATTTTAGTACAGTGGACAGGTGAATCAATAGAAAATGCTATTTGGGAAAGGGGTTCTAACTTATGGCAATTTCAGGATGAGATTGATGCTTATTTGCAGGCATGGGCATCAGGGGCGATGCCTCCCTCACGTGGGGGAGAATTGTCATGACCCGGGAATGCAGGTGGCATTCCCCTCCTTGTTCATGAGGTTATGGCAGCAAGAAGAACAAGGAGAAACAAAAAGGAGATCACCTAGGAGAGGTGAACTACTAATGATGTGTTATACTTTTCAGGTTGCAGCTTGGAGCTTCCATGATTCTCAAGTATGGCCCGGGGGTACTGGCGTGGAGCTGAAGGTTTATCATTGTTCTGGGATGCAAAAGAAACAGATGTCTATACTTATGGCATGGTCCCTTAGTGCTGGGGGATAATGTAGAGAAAAAGTGCAGGCACTGAGATTCGAACCAGGGCATGATGGATGCTGCAAAGATCTGAAGACCGGGTTGAGGGGCTGGTCATCCCTGAAGTTAGAAGGGGGTGCACCCTTCTTCAACCTAGGCCTTACACCTATGGGCGGCATAGGTAACTACCTCAAGACATGGGGCGCATGTCTAAAGGAAAAGTGAGTGGCGTGTGTAACCACCAGTTGCATTGTTGCTTGGCGAGTTTCATTTATGGGCGAGACTTCCTTGAAGGACGACAACTTGTGGGTGTTTCTCCTTGCAACTGGCGGCGATCTCCAAGGCTCTGGCGATCTTCATCTTGACGAGAGGACACCAAGTGAAGAGGAGGAGAAGGCTTCATTCAACAAAGTCTTGACGAGAGGATCCAAGACTTGGCGCATGAGAGATTGCTTCTTTGTTTAGGGTAATTTCTTGTGAGCGAATTGTATTGTGTTTATGTACATTGTTGAGTGAAAAACTTAAGAGGTTTTGTGTATCATGTTCTTTTAATGAAAATGGTATTTTCCTCTTAGATTGTGGTGTTGTGGTATTTTGGTTCTTGTGAGTATTTCGATTGTGATTGTCTCTTTCTATACTTGCGCATACTCCATGAAAGAGGAGAGGTCATGCCGAAATTTTAAGTGACCATCTTTGTTCTTGTTTCCTTGAGCAAGCCGAGTGCCTCTTGTGTTAAGGGCATTAGGTTTTCTTCAAAGAATACTTGAGTGAAGAGGGCGACACTTAAGGGCAAAGGGGTGCTACTCAATGAGTGTGCACTAAGTGTGTAGAGGTAGAGATTCTACTTACTTGTGAAGAGAACTTCTTCCTTGTGCTTGCGCCACCTTTTCATTGAGTGGGTTAAGCCGGGGTATAGGGTTTTCTACACGGGGCACACAACCCGGACCTTGGGGTATTGTGAAGTTATAGATTGTGTAACCGAGGTCTATACATTGTGTAAGTTGTGTAGCGCGGGGGCTTCTCATTGTGTAAGTGGGAGCGCTCTGTGTAAAATTAGGCTGTGCGCGGTGTAAGTAGCATTGTGTACAAGAGCTTGTGTATTGGGCCTTAGAGTAGTAGAGTTGTACACAAACTCAAGTGGGGAATCCTGTTAGTCTGTACTGGGCTGAGTTATTGGGCTGACAAGTGAAGACTTGTGCCATCACCCCTGTGTTTTCCATAGCAAAAAATTAGGGTGTGACATTTGGTATCAGAGCCGCGTTGCGGTTCAGGATCCTACATCAGGCAACACACTGTTCCTCATTACTTTGCTTTGTGTTACTAATCATTATGGTGACAGTCGCAAATCTCACTGTAAGAGTGGAAGCTCTTGAGGCCGCAGTTGGCTTCGAACCAGATAGAGAGTTTGCAGTAGGCGAGCACATCATGGCTCGACTGGAGAATCTCAGAGACATGGTGGTGGACTTTTAGAGGCGCATTGATGGAGAGATGTCTCTCATGACAGCCACTTTGGAAGCCTGTACCATAGAGATTCGGTCATTGAAGTTGAACTTGGCGCATACCACAGCTTCATCTTCTTTTGCCCCACCGGCCGCACCCCCTCCTGCTATCAGGGTGCGTGTCCCAGAGCCTTCTACCTATGGCGGTGTGCGTGTCCCTGAGCAATATCAACCCCTCATTGTCCATCACTGTTATTTTGCTATATTAATGTTGTTGTTGCCTTCATCACGCTAGGTGCAAAGAAAGTTCAACAATCCTTATTATTATCTGTTTAGTTATGCCTCCTCTTTTCATGCCTCCTCTTTTCATTATAATACAACATCATAGAGTCTTCTTACACACCCCTAAGTAATGATAATCAATAAATAAAAATCCATATATTTTAAAAATAAATTGCAATATGTACCCAAATACTCGGTAACCTGCCCAACATGAATAATTAATTTTACTTTATATCATCAACTAGGTGGCAACAACAACTCATATGTCAATTATAAGTTTCATCATAATAACGATAGTTCTTTTATAGCATAAAACTCATACATCATATTACAAAATCATATATCATCACATACAAGTCATTATTACACTCAATCTTATTTTACAAGCCCAAAACAACTTTGCACATTAGTCTTTAAATTTTACACGATCAAAACTTAAAACTTATACTCATTAGTATCGTTCTCATATTCCACAAAACATGTAGCCCTAAGCTATCCCTTAAAAGGGTTAGAATACAAGAATTGAGCAAGAATACCTGGCAGGTAAGGATACCAAATCATGAGATAGGCAATAACAATTCATTGGAATCTATATCATAATTTTAATGTAAATAAATCATAACATATCTTTTGAAGTATTAAATCCCTTAAATGGTTTTATAAGTAAGATCAAATAGCAACATGATAGTTAAACAAGAAGCATTAGAAACATAAAGAAGAGTCAATCCAATAAAATATATTGTTCAATTGCATAGTGGGTAATAACACGTAAAATAGATCTTCTATAGTCGGAAGCACAATTCACCCTTGTTAAGATGAAATCAATCATATGCGAGCTGGTAGATCCTCAAAAGAAATAGTGAGATTCAAGAGGTGACCCTATTATTTCTAATGTAGCATTTTGTTCTATATAACACTTTGCTCCACAACTATCCCCTTTCCAATACTAAACTTATAGTCTTTTCCCTTTCGGGGTCATAGTTGTTTTCCTTTTTGGGCTCAATTTTTTTTCTTTTGGGCTCATAAAGTCATTCCTAGAGGCATTCATTATGTTATCAAATAGATGACATTTATGATGAAATGAGTTCATTGAGACAATGTAACTAACCCTCAAAGGAGATGAATTATAAAGTTCATATAATATGATAAGGGTTGATATATTCACTTCTAAATGTATGTGACATATCAATAGAATTCAAATAGAAGACCATATATACAGGTATACATATGTAAGATCATGGAACTCAAAATTTAGAAATTTAAAGTTTGATTAACATGAGTTTCATTTAAATCATATATTGTTATTTTGCATGATATTTATGAAAAAAAAAGATTTTGAATCTAGGTTTTAGGAAAAAAATTTTATATAAAATAGATCTAAATACAAGAAGTGTGTTCTATTACGTACTAATAGGTCAGTAACATAAAACAGAGAATGTTAGATTTATAGGGTTTATAGCAAACATGGATTGAGGAATCCTTCGGTTTGTACTGGTCCGGCGATGGAATGGCACTAGAGCAGAGGGCAGAGTGACGAAATCTAGAGGAAGCGGAGGAAGCTTTCGCTCGTTCGAAGGGGAAACACAAGCTGTGCCAAAATGAGATGAAAAAGGAATGTAACTATTAAGAACTAAGGAAGAAATTCCATTCATGTGACAGGCAATTAGAATGACATTACCCTAAAAAGAATAAGGAAAGCATATATGAGAAAAAAATGGTGTCCTAGCAACATCCAACAAATGGTAGTTCTTACGCTAAACAACACTATTTTGTTGGGATGAGTAGGGCAAGTAGTTTGGTGTAAAAGGTACACAAGTTCTTAAAGCCAAACTATGCATATTCAAGAGCATTGTCAAACCATAAAAAATTTAAAGAAATATCAAAGTGATTTTTTTATTTCTTTATGCAATCCTTGAAATACACCAAAAACTTCAGACAAACACTTAAAAAGAAAGACCCAATACATATGAAAATAATCTCATATTAAGGTGTCAAAATATGATGACCATTTTTTTTGGATACAAGACTTGGACCACATACATCACAATAAACCATGTGGACTAAGACTTACGGAAAGAAGTATAATACTCTTAAAATATAGTTTTTATTCTAATTTGAGAAACAATCATGAAGAATTAAATTCATGTTAGAATGCCAAATCTTTATGAAATGTGATATTATTATTGTAGTATTTTAAATATTTTAGAAACATGAATAATACATGATGAAAACATTAGAGGTATTGTCACATCTATAAACACCCCTATTAATTTTTTTCGTTATTTCGGGGTTCTAGGATTGTCTACCTAGAGCGGGTAGGACTACGCGGTGCTATCTCAAGGCGCGGAAGAAAAACTCGCCCACTCCCGAAACCCAACTGAGCGAATCAACCTCACAGTAGTGTCCCACACCCAAACTAGATTCCCTTTTTGTTTCCCCTTTTTCTTTTGTTTCTTTTGTATTTAACCCCTTTTCTTTCTTTTACATCCCTTCACACACAAATACAATCACAATCTCTCTCCCCAATACAAGCCACTAGGAGATAACACATGTGAGTTAGGGGTATTCAAGTGCCCGCGAAGCAATAGCCAACTTGGCTAGCAAGCAAACAACACAACCAAATCACAGCATGCATCTCATACAGCATTCAACCATCGCAACAAATATAATTCAGCATTGCATAACTATATATCACAACCAAGGATATCAGCATAGAAACCATGAAAACCATAGAGAATCCGAGGCACGACTTGGCCACCTTATATCAACAATAATTGAGGCTTGACCTGGCCAAAAGCCATCAACAAAGGGCGAGGCGTGACATGGCCAGAGACATGTAGATATCAAAATCAAATAGGGGCACAGCCCAAACATGGCAGCTTATATCTACTAAATAACAAGGGAAATCAGCTTCCCAAAATCCAATAAAACCAACCAGCTATAAGTTGGAATCAGCATGCAGCAGGGGCTATCAAGTTCAGCCAACTCCAAGCTAGAACCAAATCTCACCAAGAATCCCAGCAAACAAACAGCTCACTATAACAAAAGAGAGCAAAGGGATAAATTATACCTAGCTCACAAAGGGGCTGCACCATCCATGAATGTAACCCAGAAAGAACCTCCGTTCCTTGAACAAGGAATAATCAGCAGCAAGATCACCAACTAGCCAAGGAAGAGCCACAATGGCAGCAGGGATCTCAACTCACGTACGTGAGGGGAAGCCACCTGCGCCAAGAAAACTTGCGGGACAGTAGGAAGGAAAGGTGCGGTCCTCTGCTGAAGCTTCTCTTGAAAACTTCACACGTCTCCCAAGAAAATGTGAATGTCCACCTGCTGTATTTGGCTGAAATTCCACTTAGTGGAATCGGCAGCATAGAAATCCAAGTCAAAATCAATTTTGACCCAGCCAAATAACTCCAATCCCCATCCATAGGTCCATAAGCTGCATATAGAATCCTACTTAAGTCATAATCCTGCCTGGATTAAGCCTTAAGTAATCTCAATTCCCATATATAACCATCGTCTGCTCAATCCTTTCCCTCTCTCTCGACCATACGGGACCAGCATCAATAATAATCCCGGAGGAGGGAATCAGCTTACACCAACATCAAAGTCGGCTAGCCCTTGAGCTAGGGTGCCACCCTATCTCACCCTCACCATTCAGACTGAGTCGGAGAGCAAGGCCGCCCTGATCTGACTGCCCATAGCGACGTATGTCGCCCCGGTCCTTTGACAAAACTAGACTATTGGGTCACTCAGTAGCTACCCTCAATCTGGGCCAATAAGCTGCCATCCGGAGGAATCGGCCTACGATGCGTCAATCTAGGTCAATAAGCTGCCATTCAGAGGAATCGGCCTACGATGCGTGCATCGTGTCTTGGCCTCAAACACACCTGCACTCGCCCAGTGAGCCCTGACGTCCTGCTGCCGAGATATGTGTCATTGTCCTAAAGTGTGCCTTCCTTTATTGGCTCGGTGTCATCGTGCCATGCTTACGCGCGCCAGGCTCGGTCTCACGTGTCGGCACGCTTCCGTGCACCAAGACCAGTGATCCCTCGCCCTCGCACATCAAATCGTGGTTTAGATCGCAGACCAGCCAGCGGAACTCGATCATCGTGTCCTACTCAAAAAGAGACGCACCCGGTAGGTGCGCAACGTAATCTCGTCGTCAGGCGGCTTACCACGTCGATCCGCTCAATCCCACTCCTGGGAGAGTCAGCTCAGTAATGGAGCCTAGCACTAGCGAAAGCTCCCACTACAGAGGAGGCTTGTTCATAGCATCCAGCTGTCACGTTAATAAGTGGGAGGATCTTCTGACACGATAGATCAATCCATCCTTGGACTCGGCCACGTCACAGATGGGCCCAGTGCCAGTCATGGACAATCACATGTATGAAATCTACATATCAAAACGAACCCATGTCCATGTGATCCCTGTCCAAGGACAAGACGTGATCGTCTAATACAATCCTAACAAGATCTGGGACTACTCAAGCCTCGGGTGCGTCAGAGGTATTATGTAAATATATTTATTAAATCAAGTGAAAATGACAAAGAAAATAATAATAAGAGATATGAAAAATGAAAGATGAAAATTCAAGCCTACTATTTGTTGACCATGTCACCACATGCTACTTGAATCATCATATCCTACACCTCATGCTATATGATTTACTTGAGATAAATATGAAAAAAAAGATAAATTTTGATGTGCTTGCTCGTGGATGAACTAAGGGAAAGAAAAACTAAGGAAAAAGAAATAAAGGGTGAAAACTTAAGTTGGGAGTATTTTTGGCTTCTTAGGAAAGTGATAATATATTTGTGATCTTTTATTTATTGCTCCAAATTCATGAGGAATTCTTTCATGCCATTGTGATATCAATTTCCATCTAATTGTCTTAAATTTTTGGATTTGTAACTTAGAAGAATTGTAGCATCCCACATTCTTAACCCCAAACAAATGGCACAATTCACAAATGATACAGGATGTTTCATATAAGATCGATCATATGCTAGGTAAAACCGAGTTCAAGAAAACACGATCTGAAAAATTTCATAAATCCATACACACAAATTCACAAAACTCAAATCTCATAAGGGTACCTGCCACCACGCAATCCTTGCACTAGACATATGCAAGGCAACAGTTATATCAAAACCGATTCAAATTCATAAAATCCATAAAGGTACCTGCCACCAGGCAATACTTGCACTAGACATATGCAAGTTACAGGGTATATCAAAACCGATTGCACGGAATATACAACAAGCCGAAATTCAAAACAAAATCACAAAATCGATTTTATAAACCCATACCAAACACCGAAACCAGGCTGAAGCCCGCGGTGACACAAAAATCAAACTCAGTTAACTACCACAATCTGGCAACACAAATTCACATAGTTCACATGGTTCACATCACATAGTTCACATAGTTCATATAAATCATATGGTTTAGCCACAACCGGCTCCAGAAAATTTTAGCATAAAAGTTCTTAAGCAGCAAACATAATATCCACGCCAATGTTACTCATGAAATGCGCCCCTGCTCTATGCCTGAAAATAGTGAGGGGTGAGCTACACAGCCCAGTGAGTGGATAGTCTAAATCGACCATCCATAACATACACTCAAAAATATAAGCAGATTATTTTAAAAATCTTTAACAAGAACATTATGTCAACATATAACAAAATAAAGAAACAGAAATCATATAGACAGTCAGATGTACACACTAGCGTATAACAAACTCATGTTCACAAACTCAGGTTTTAGAGTTTTACTCTAACCCAATTAAACACATATATTTTAAACCAATTAAACACATAACAACTTAGGTTCACAAACTCAGGTTCTAGAGTTATACTCTAAACCACTAACACACCAACACATAAGCAACCTAGTTGTCCAGCATATTCAGTAGTGACCAATATGGTCTAACCCGGCTTGGCCAAAGCACTGGGAGCCGCATGCAACACATAAACATGGATAGTGAGTAGAATCAAGAGGTGGCCCCCGCCAGGTCACGACGTGGCACTTTGCTCCCTCACCCCATAACACATCAGAGTGATGACATCAAGAGGTGGCCCCTGTCTGATCAAGACATGGCACTTTGCGTCTTATATCACCCTGTCACATAAAGAGTAATGACATCAAGAGGTGGCCCCTGTCTGATCAAGACATGGCACTTTGCGTCTTATATTACCCCATCACATAAAAGAGTTATGACATCAAGAGGTGGCCCCTGTCCGACCAAGACATGGCACTTTGCGTCAAAAACCCGTTCTCCCAAAAGGTTCATACTGGACAACAGACACATCTTATTTCATATTTCACATAGGTGAACATATTTCACAAAGGTGGACTCCTAAGTGTCAACTAGACTCTAGGATAGTCATCACAAAAATCATATCGGGCAGGCTGAACATCAACCCCCATCACAATAGTCATAATAGGCAGGCTGAACATCAACCTCCTCACATATCACAATACAGGGCTGAAATTCAAACCCTTAACATAACACATAAGGACTATCCCCTTGAGTTCATAGTTACACCTAGCCTTAGTCCTAACCAACACATAACACATAATATTCAAAATTCTCATAATCACATAATTTTCAAAAATCTCATAACCACATAATGTTCACAATTTACATAACAACATAATATTCCAAAAATCACATAAACTCCTAATATTTAAAAATCACACAATTACATAATATTAACAATCATATAATGTAGTGTGGTCCTTAGGTTTCATGCTGATTAGTTCAGTCAAACTTTACTAGGTTATCACCCAAATTTCTCAAACAATTTCTCAACATTGTAGTTAACAAGCATCCATAAAAATTAACATAAAACTAAAACATGAAATCATACAATTTATTTTACAAATCTCCACATATAACCCACGGTTAACATATCATATCATCTACTAAAATTCTAAACCTTAGTTAACATGAATATCATGCTCAAAAACATTGGTTTAAAGCTTCCTAAATTCCATAGGAGAATACCTTAAATTCCTTATTACAATTTTCGGTTTCCATAAACAATCATCAAGATTATTTTGGTTTAGCTACCATCAATAAGGTTTCGGTTTTCATTCATGCTACAAACATCATTGACTTAATGTTACCAAAGTTGATTTCGGTTTAACTATAACTAACAAGAGTTTCATACTCAAAATTCAATGATTTAATGCTACCAAAATTTCTATAAAAATACCTTTAAATTTCATACAAATTTTCGGTTAAATAATCATCATATAATCACCTTTGAAAAATTCGGTTTTCATGATATAATCAACCTTACAAAATTCGGTTTTCATCATATAATCAACTTTACAAAATTCGGTTTTAGCATGGTAAGATTTCCAACAAGCGAATATATCATCTAACTCATCAATTAACACAAACAAATAGATAGAAATCAATTAGACAACCCACTCACCTTGAACCGTGAACACCAATAAGAAAAACCCTTCCAAAAATTCGTCTAAGGCTTTGAAAGATGCTACCAAACACCAAGGAATAATTCGCCAAAGGGAAAGAGATGGAGAAATCACCAAAATCGCCTCAAGAACTCTTCAAGAATCGCCTAAGTTCTTCAAGCCGTCGCCCAAAGTTTTTCTCCAAGCCAAAATCGCCAAAACTCTACCCTAACCGAAATTACCTATTTAAACTTCGGTTTTTAAGGTTTTAACCCTCTAACCCATTAATTCAAAAAGGTTTAACCCATTAACCCAATAATTCAAATTTTAAAAACCCAATAATCCCTTAGTTTAAGTGAAAGTCCAATAAGAGTTAAACTAACATCCAATAAGCTAGTTAACTAATTAATTTAATTAACTTACAAATAACCAAGCACTTAACCGAAATCCAATAAGGATTTAATTAATATCCAATAAGGATTTAATTAATTTATCCTAAATTAACAACCAATAATCAACCATTAATCTCTAATTAATTTACCATAAATTAACAACCAATCACAAATCAAATAATTAACAATCAATAAGCTAGTTAATTAGCATTCAATAAATTTTACTTGAATCATAATAAAATATCACAGTCAATAATTTTATTTAATTCAAAAATAATGCTTACCATGACTCAAGATCCTTGGATCTTACATCCCTCCCTCCTTATAAAGCTTTAGTCCTCTAAAGCTCAGCATCCATATCATCAAAGAGGTAAGCATAAAATTTCCTCATATCAGCTTCAGTCTCCCATGTCGCCTCCTCAACTGACTGATTTCCCCAGATAACCTTTACCAAAGGTATAGTCTTGTTCCTCAGAACTTTATCCTTTCTATCAACAATCCGGAGAGGTCTTTCCTCGAAAGTCAAATCACTCTGAATCTGAAGAGGTTCCAACTCCAACACATGAGATGGATCGGGATGATATTTCCTCAAAGCAGAGACATGGAATACATTATGCACATGATCCATAGCAGGAGGTAAAGCCAATCGGTAAGCCACTGGACCAACTCTCTCAATAATATCAAAAGGGCCTACAAACCTAGGGCTCAACTTGCCCTTTTTGCCAAATCTCATAACACCCTTTGTAGGTGACACCTTCAAGAACACATGATCCCCTACCATAAACTCCAAGGAACGACGACGGTCGTCAGCATAACTCTTCTGTCTGTCCCGAGCAATTTTCAGTTTATCCTGGATCTCTCTGACCTTATCAGTAGTCTCCTGTACTGCATCAGATCTCAAAATCATTCTGTCACCAGTTTCCTCCCAACACAAGGGAGTCCTACACCTTCTCCCATACAAGGCCTCATAAGGAGCCATCTGAATACTAGAGTGGAAGCTATTATTATAAGTAAACTCTATCAAAGATAGATCCCGGTTCCACTCAGAACTCCAATCAACCACATAGGCTCTCAACAAATCTTCTAGAGTCTGTATAGTACGCTCCGTCTGGCCATCAGACTGAGGATGGTATGCTGTACTAAAACTCAACTTAGTACCCAAACCCTCCTGTAAACTCTTCCAAAACCTGGACAAAAATCGAGAGTCCCTATCAGACACAATATCAACCGGAACTCCATGCAGTCTGACTATCTCATCAATGTACAATCTGGCCAGCCTCTCTAAAGAATAAGTCATCTTAACCGGAAGAAAATGGGCTGATTTAGTGAGTCTATCAACAATCACCCAAATAGCATCATGACCCAATCTGGTTCTGGGCAAACCACATACAAAATCCATACTGATACATTCCCACTTCCACTCAGGAATAGGAAGAGACTGCAACAAACCACCAGGCTTCTGATGTTCAGCCTTTACAGTCTGACAGGTTAAACACCTAGAGACAAAATCATATACCTCTTTCTTCATACCCGGCCACCAAAAACTTTTCTTGAGGTCCTGATACATCTTTGTCACACCAGGATGTAGAGAATATTTGGAGTTATGGCTGTCCTCCAATATTTCTTTCCTCAAGCTTGGTTCCTCAGGGACACATACCCTTCCACGAAACCGAAGAATACCATCATCAGACAGGCTAAAATCCTGAACTGCGCCATCAACCAAACTATCCCTGATCTGAACTAATCTCGGATCCATAGACTGCTGATCTCTGATCTTCTGCAACAAAGCAGACTGTACTATGAGAAAAGCCACATAACCCGACTGAACTCTAGGAGTAACACTGATCCTGAGATCGCTGAACTCCTGCAGTAACCGCCACTCACTGACTCGTAGTGCCGCTACTGAAGTAACTGGATGTCTGCTCAGAGCATCCGCTACTACATTGGCCTTTCCCGCCTGATACTGTATAGAGAAGTCATAATCTTTGATCAACTCCATCCATCTTCTCTGTCTCATGTTCAACTCCTTCTGAGTGAAGATATACTTGAGACTCTGGTGATCAGTGAACAGATCAAACTCTTGACCCAACAAATAGTGACGCCATATCTTCAAAGCAAAGACTACGGCCGCCAACTCTAAATCATGAGTAGGGTAGTTCAATTCATACTCCTTCAGTTGTCTCGAAGCATAGGCTACTACAGAACCCTTCTGCATCAAGACACAACCCAACCCTTTGCCAGAAGCATCTGTATAAACAGTAAACCTTTCCCCATCACTAGGTATAATGAGGATCGGTGTACTAGTCAACCTTCTCTTCAGCTCTTGGAAGCTCTCTTCACACTTGTCATCCCAAATAAACTTAGCTTCCTTTCTGGTCAACTTAGTTAAAGGACCCGCCAGCTTGGAGAATCCCTCAACAAATCGCCGGTAGTAACCGGCTAAACCCAGAAAACTCCTGATCTCAGTAGCACTAGTCGGTCTTCCCCAATTAAGAATGGCTTGCACTTTAACTGGATCCACAGACACCCCCTGACCAGAAATCACATGTCCAAGGAAACTGATCTTCTCTAGCCAGAACTCACACTTACTAGCCTTGGCATATAATCGGTTCTTCCTCAGAACCTCCAGCACTCTGCGCAAGTCACTGACATGATCTGAAGTAGTCCGTGAGTATACCAAAATATCGTCTATAAAGACTACCACACAAGAGTCAAGCAATTCATGGAATACCCTGTTCATCAAATCCATGAAGACAGCAGGTGCATTTGTCAGTCCAAAAGGCATAACTAAAAATTCGAAATGCCCATACCTGGTCCTGAAAGCAGTCTTAAATATATCCTCATCCTTGACCCTAAGCTGATAATACCCTGATCTCAGATCAATCTTAGAGAACACTGTAGCTCCCTGTAATTGATCAAATAGATCATCAATTCTGGGAAGAGGATACTTATTCTTGATAGTCACTTGGTTAAGCTGCCTGTAGTCTATACACATCCTCAGGGTTCCATCTTTCTTCTTCACAAATAACACTGGCGCTCCCCAAGGAGAAGCACTAGGCCGAATATATCCTTTCTCTAACAATTCCTCCAGTTGTTTCTTAAGCTCGGCCAACTCTGAAGTAGCCATACGATAAGGAGCTCTGGAGATAGGTGCCGTACCTGGCGCCAACTCAATGCCAAATTCTACTTCTCTTATTGGTGGCAAGCCTGAAAATTCCTCAGAGAACACATCAGGAAATTCTTTCACCACCTCCATCTGAGTCAGATCAGAAGTAGAATCATCCTGCACCTTAACATGCGCAAGATAACCCTTGCATCCACTAGCCAGTAATTTCCTGGCCTGCAGGAAAGATATCACATGCGGTCCTTGGTCTGACACTAGACCTCTCACAAACAGTCGATTCCCATCTAACAAATTCAAAGTGATTACTTTCTCAAAGAAATCCACCGAGGCATGATGGGAAGACAACCAATCCATTCCTAAGATGATGTCATAATCTTGCATGTCTAAGAGGATTAGATCTACCAGAAACTCATAACCCTCTACATGTACTACACAGTCAGCACAAACAGTATCTGTAGATAACGATTTTCCTAAGGGAGTACTCACAGACACAGCATAATTCATCACCTTAGGTAACACAGGTAAACATGCAGCAAACTTAACAGATACAAAAGACAGATTTGCACCAGGGTCAAATAAAATACGAGCTAACTGATCAAATACAAATAAGGTACCTTCCACGACGGATCGGGAAGCTCGTGTATCCTTCTCAGCCACAGCATACACTCTAGTCTGGACTGTAGGCTTATCTGCGCCTCCAGGTTGCATCTCAGGTTCTTTGCAGTCCTTAGCCATGTGCCCTGGTTTCTTACACCTGAAGCATACACCATTCTTCCTATGGCAGTCTTTCACTAGATGTCCCTTGAGTCCACAATGACTACAAGTGATACTGTTTCTTGCATCCCTGGCATCCCTGAACTGCTGCGGTGCATCCCTGGACTGCTGCGGTGCCTTGTAGGAGTAAGGCTTATACCTACTCTTCTTATAATCTTTATGCCTAGGGTACTTCTTACCCTTGCCGCCACTGCCATGCTGAGGAACCGCCGCCTCAGCTGCAGGAACTACTGTCACGGCAACATGAGAACTCCTCTCAGATATATACCTCTCAATGGTGCGCGCTCGCCCAACAGTTTCAACATAGGTCTCCAAGTGTTGAGCACCAACCTGCTCTCTAATGTCCCATCTGAGACCTCTGAGAAACTTGGTAGCTCTCCTCTTTTCAGTGTTTATCAGATGAGGAGCATACTTTCCCAATTTCGTGAACTGTAATTCATACTGGTCCACTGTCATATCACCCTGCTCCAGGTGAATAAATTCCACCTCTCGGTCCTCAACCAAGCTATCTGGGAAATACTTCTCGTTAAATCGAGACAAGAAGTAAGGCCAGTCTACAGTCTCATGTCTTTCTTCGGCAAGTCTCACCACGCCTTTCCACCACTCATCTGCGTCAGCACGCATCATGTAGGTGGTCAGACATAACTTGTCTTCGTCCGAGCAACGCATAACTTGGAAAATCTTTTCCAAGCACAGCTGCCAATTTTCGGCATTACTGGATTCTGAGCCCCCATAAAAAGAGCTGGGACCCAGTTTCTGGAATTCACTCACAAGTGAAGCATAGCGCCTGTGAGCGCCCTCCTGGGAGTCATCCCCCACAGCTCGAGTAGTAGTCTGGGGTCTCTCTCGAGTCAGCTGCTGCAAAAGCTGCTGTTGTGCTTCTTGGTGCTGAGTCTGCTGCTGCTGCAGCATCTGAGCTTGCCTTTCTATCATAGCACCTTGTTGCTGAACCATGCCAGTCAGAGCCTCAATAGTTCTCGTGAGGTTCGGGGTCTGCTCGCCCTCATCACTAGCATTTCCTCTGGTTCGCACCATCTTAAATTCAAATTCCTACACGCACATATCATAGTCACACACATATCATAGTCAGGAAAACAATCATAAACCTATTAGGTGTCTAGCAATACACAAACATGTTTTCCCCCAAACTAAGTTTTAGCTAGCCAACTCCTCTGATACCATTCTGTAGCATCCCACATTCTTAACCCCAAACAAATGGCACAATTCACAAATGATACAGGATGTTTCATATAAGATCGATCATATGCTAGGTAAAACCGAGTTCAAGAAAACACGATCTGAAAAATTTCATAAATCCATACACACAAATTCACAAAACTCAAATCTCATAAGGGTACCTGCCACCACGCAATCCTTGCACTAGACATATGCAAGGCAACAGTTATATCAAAACCGATTCAAATTCATAAAATCCATAAAGGTACCTGCCACCAGGCAATACTTGCACTAGACATATGCAAGTTACAGGGTATATCAAAACCGATTGCACGGAATATACAACAAGCCGAAATTCAAAACAAAATCACAAAATCGATTTTATAAACCCATACCAAACACCGAAACCAGGCTGAAGCCCGCGGTGACACAAAAATCAAACTCAGTTAACTACCACAATCTGGCAACACAAATTCACATAGTTCACATGGTTCACATCACATAGTTCACATAGTTCATATAAATCATATGGTTTAGCCACAACCGGCTCCAGAAAATTTTAGCATAAAAGTTCTTAAGCAGCAAACATAATATCCACGCCAATGTTACTCATGAAATGCGCCCCTGCTCTATGCCTGAAAATAGTGAGGGGTGAGCTACACAGCCCAGTGAGTGGATAGTCTAAATCGACCATCCATAACATACACTCAAAAATATAGGCAGATTATTTTAAAAATCTTTAACAAGAACATTATGTCAACATATAACAAAATAAAGAAACAGAAATCATATAGACAGTCAGATGTACACACTAGCGTATAACAAACTCATGTTCACAAACTCAGGTTTTAGAGTTTTACTCTAACCCAATTAAACACATATATTTTAAACCAATTAAACACATAACAACTTAGGTTCACAAACTCAGGTTCTAGAGTTATACTCTAAACCACTAACACACCAACACATAAGCAACCTAGTTGTCCAGCATATTCAGTAGTGACCAATATGGTCTAACCCGGCTTGGCCAAAGCACTGGGAGCCGCATGCAACACATAAACATGGATAGTGAGTAGAATCAAGAGGTGGCCCCCGCCAGGTCACGACGTGGCACTTTGCTCCCTCACCCCATAACACATCAGAGTGATGACATCAAGAGGTGGCCCCTGTCTGATCAAGACATGGCACTTTGCGTCTTATATCACCCTGTCACATAAAGAGTAATGACATCAAGAGGTGGCCCCTGTCTGATCAAGACATGGCACTTTGCGTCTTATATTACCCCATCACATAAAAGAGTTATGACATCAAGAGGTGGCCCCTGTCCGACCAAGACATGGCACTTTGCGTCAAAAACCCGTTCTCCCAAAAGGTTCCTACTGGACAACAGACACATCTTATTTCATATTTCACATAGGTGAACATATTTCACAAAGGTGGACTCCTAAGTGTCAACTAGACTCTAGGATAGTCATCACAAAAATCATATCGGGCAGGCTGAACATCAACCCCCATCACAATAGTCATAATAGGCAGGCTGAACATCAACCTCCTCACATATCACAATACAGGGCTGAAATTCAAACCCTTAACATAACACATAAGGACTATCCCCTTGAGTTCATAGTTACACCTAGCCTTAGTCCTAACCAACACATAACACATAATATTCAAAATTCTCATAATCACATAATTTTCAAAAATCTCATAACCACATAATGTTCACAATTTACATAACAACATAATATTCCAAAAATCACATAAACTCCTAATATTTAAAAATCACACAATTACATAATATTAACAATCATATAATGTAGTGTGGTCCTTAGGTTTCATGCTGATTAGTTCAGTCAAACTTTACTAGGTTATCACCCAAATTTCTCAAACAATTTCTCAACATTGTAGTTAACAAGCATCCATAAAAATTAACATAAAACTAAAACATGAAATCATACAATTTATTTTACAAATCTCCACATATAACCCACGGTTAACATATCATATCATCTACTAAAATTCTAAACCTTAGTTAACATGAATATCATGCTCAAAAACATTGGTTTAAAGCTTCCTAAATTCCATAGGAGAATACCTTAAATTCCTTATTACAATTTTCGGTTTCCATAAACAATCATCAAGATTATTTTGGTTTAGCTACCATCAATAAGGTTTCGGTTTTCATTCATGCTACAAACATCATTGACTTAATGTTACCAAAGTTGATTTCGGTTTAACTATAACTAACAAGAGTTTCATACTCAAAATTCAATGATTTAATGCTACCAAAATTTCTATAAAAATACCTTTAAATTTCATACAAATTTTCGGTTAAATAATCATCATATAATCACCTTTGAAAAATTCGGTTTTCATGATATAATCAACCTTACAAAATTCGGTTTTCATCATATAATCAACTTTACAAAATTCGGTTTTAGCATGGTAAGATTTCCAACAAGCGAATATATCATCTAACTCATCAATTAACACAAACAAATAGATAGAAATCAATTAGACAACCCACTCACCTTGAACCGTGAACACCAATAAGAAAAACCCTTCCAAAAATTCGTCTAAGGCTTTGAAAGATGCTACCAAACACCAAGGAATAATTCGCCAAAGGGAAAGAGATGGAGAAATCACCAAAATCGCCTCAAGAACTCTTCAAGAATCGCCTAAGTTCTTCAAGCCGTCGCCCAAAGTTTTTCTCCAAGCCAAAATCGCCAAAACTCTACCCTAACCGAAATTACCTATTTAAACTTCGGTTTTTAAGGTTTTAACCCTCTAACCCATTAATTCAAAAAGGTTTAACCCATTAACCCAATAATTCAAATTTTAAAAACCCAATAATCCCTTAGTTTAAGTGAAAGTCCAATAAGAGTTAAACTAACATCCAATAAGCTAGTTAACTAATTAATTTAATTAACTTACAAATAACCAAGCACTTAACCGAAATCCAATAAGGATTTAATTAATATCCAATAAGGATTTAATTAATTTATCCTAAATTAACAACCAATAATCAACCATTAATCTCTAATTAATTTACCATAAATTAACAACCAATCACAAATCAAATAATTAACAATCAATAAGCTAGTTAATTAGCATTCAATAAATTTTACTTGAATCATAATAAAATATCACAGTCAATAATTTTATTTAATTCAAAAATAATGCTTACCATGACTCAAGATCCTTGGATCTTACAAGAATGGTTTATGCTATAATAACACACTATGAATATTTAATTGCTGAAAAACCTAATCTTTCCATACTCAAGTTATCATAACTTTTGATTCACATATCCAAATCATATGAAATCTGATTCATTAGAAAAAAAGACTAAATTTACTCAAATACTTTTCTTTTGAATCTAATATTGCATATTTATAAGATGATTATCTAATTTATTGATTCAATCCAAGTTGACCCTACAATGTCTTCACTCTTTTTAGGGCTTTTGGCCTCTATTTAGTGATTTATGTAACCCTCAATAAGCGAAATGGTTATTTTATTATCAAGTAGACTTAATAATCTCCGGTTAGAGGCCTTATTTTCATAATTTGGATAAAAAATGGATTCATAGTCATATTTGCTATTATGGTTTAAGGAACCGGTCCAACTGGCCAGCGATCGGACCGGTACGTACCAACCAAACTGAGCGAAATCTCGATGAAATCGACGGAGCAATTCCCACTGCCGCCCGTGTCCACCACCGCTTCTCGCCCCCGCCGTTGGCGGAAGCTTCAGTAGAAGCTTTTTCCGCCGCCACCGGAGGAAGCGAGAAGCGGTGGTGTATACAAAAGAAGCTTCTTTTTTCAAGTCAGAGGATCAAATTATAGATATTTTTACCAAAGGGAGTTCGCTCATGATGTTTTATACACTATGTTGCATGCTGGGGATGGTCAACATCTATGCTCTATCTTGATGGGGAGTACTGAGAAATATTCCTTTATGTTATATTAGTTTATTTGGTTACTAATATTATGTCTTATATTTAGTTATTTAGTTTTTGGTTAAATTATTATAACGAGTTTAGATCTATTATATCAAAATATTGTAATAGTTGTTGTAGTGATAGAGATTTTTTTTCAATTTTTTTCTTCTTCAATTGACACCAACAAAGTGTTGTTTGACTTGAGTGATACCTCTCTCTTCAAAATAATATTGTAGTGGATGCATTACTAAGGATTTGAACAATATTAGTAAGTACAAAGTGATACCATTCATCAACACCGATAAGGGCTATATCAATATCAATCGGTATGCAAATGGGCTTGATTTGCATGTGGTCAGTCCGTCAGTGTGTCCTATGTTAGATTGGTGTGTACCTCCCGGACAGACTGGTACCTTAAGTACTGAATTATATTGGGTAAAAATGGAATAACGTACAATAATATACTACAAAGGTGATGACCAGTTAACACAAATGCCTAATTACTAAGTACTTATAAGTTAAGATCAATAAGACATCTAGCAATACATCTGACAAGGACACTACGTTTATTATCTTAATTACTCTGTCCTGCTTCTTTGTTCAGCCTTCATTCATGTCGTTTACAGGATTTAGTGTTCCTTTGTACAGACAGAATCAATCTACAAATTACTCTTAACGTAAATGGGGCACCTTGATGTAGGATGTCTTACCCTCAACGTTACGAACTTTACAAGAGAATTGATGAACCAAACGGTAAGGAGAAGTATCTTCTTATAGGCTCATTTCCTGAGAAGCCAACCGGTGAGGAAATCAATGATGCTTTTGAAGGGAAATCAAGGCAAGAATATTCAAATTTGAAACTGTTCAACTCTTTTGCTATTTTAGTTTGGGGAAAAATAATTAAATTTGCAACGTTGGCGTGGCAAATTTGTATAAAATTAGTAGCCAAAAGTTATTTGGAAGTTGACTGCTTTGTACTGTTATTTTGCAGGAACAGAGAGAAAAGAGTTTCTGGAATATGGTATGGTATACAAATTTCAAAGAGATCAAAATCGAACTCAAGAAAATTGTAGCTGAAAAGTTAACAATCTGTCATTTCAGGGGTTTCTTGGGTGGTATACTGAGCTAGTGTGTGCTGGTCAATCAAAGAACGTGAGACTGCTCCTGTAAGTTTGTTTTTCTTTCCTTTTCAGAACTAACTGCTATTGAGCTGCATGATGTTCCAGTCGTTAGATATCATATCTTGGCACCATACCGTGAACTGAATTGCCTAATTTGTTTATGATGGATTTATCGTATCTTTAAAACTTGCAGATACTACTCTGGCTGTTAGCAAAATCGTTTGACTTAGCATGCAAACACATCCAGAGCATTCCTACGACTTGCATCTTCTCTCATTCGTCAACTTTTCTTGCCCTCATTGTAATATTAACCAATTTGTGGCTACTCTTTTAAAGTTTTTAATGTCAAAATTCCAACTTCTCTTTGACGAGAGCATCAATCAGCCACACTGGATTTAACTCAACGGTTGTATGATGCTTGAAAACTAGGAAAATTATACATTACGGACAGGTTCTATTGCTATTACACGCTTCTTTAAGCGTACTTATTTTTGAAGTTGAAAAAAATCTGCTTTAGTAAATTGATTCATTTGCTCACATATAGGTTTGGAAGTATCATCTTAACCCAATATTGTGTTTAGTAACACAGTTTAGTGGATAAATTACCTACCTACTTACCAATAAAATGTTTTCATGAAAAGTATAAGAATGTTTGATTTTTGGAACACTGGATGCTCATGGCACTAGCAAAAATTGGCATATTCTATCGACAGAACACAAATTTTGAAGTTTGAATTAGAATTAAATTTCTTTTAGCTATGAACAAGTCAACTCATGACTGACAATTAAAAGGCTATGTTGGGTTAATATGGGTCAATTATGACCCATGTGATCCAATTATATGATTATTTATCAACTTAAACTAATAAGTTATGTTTTGATAAAATAACATAGTTATTCTAAATTTATACATGTTTATATCATAAATGGGTTACATGTGTGTTGTACTATATCATACTTTTAATAAACAAGCATTATTTATAAGTAAATATTGATATCTTTATGTAAATTGGTTTTGTTGGTGTCATGCAATCATGTCATATCCTACTTTGACCTACTAAACATGAATTACTAGCCCTAGATGCAAATGTGAGGCTATTATTTCTATTGTTAAATTGCTATACATATAATTATTGTCACACTCAAAATTAATATTATTATTATTTTTATATATACTAAAATAGAAAACCATGTAGGGCTCCAAAATAGCACATCGGTGCAAGCAGATGTAAACACCCATGTCTTAGCCTAACTAAACAAATAGCAAACACTGTATGTAGACAGTGGCGCACACGCATGAACAGTGGACGCCACGCAGGGTGTCAGGGAGGGGCCGCCTCACTTGGGTGGCCTCAAGAGAGGAGAAGAGGGGAAAAGCCGCCTCACTTGGACGAGTAGGGGAGAACGCAAGAGAAGCGGGGGACAGCACGTGTCAAAACACATGGTCGAAAGTAGAATGCGTACACAATAAGCAAACAACAGAAAATAACATCGCTGGAAAACAATCCCGCTGGCTCCACCATTACACAACGGACTAATGGAGAAACTAAGTTGAACTCTTCAACGCTGAACCGCCCACCACACACCATCGGTCGCCGGAATACAGTTCGTCGGAGATCACCGTCGATTGCCAGAGTCTGCTGAAAATTGTCGTTGCAACTACACTGAGCCGAAGAGGAAATGGGGTGGACTCCTTGACGTTGAATTGCCTGCACCACACCACTAGTCGTCGGAGTCCGCTGGCAATTGCAGCCGATCACCGAAGTGGAGGGGGAGACCTCCTGGCACTCTAAACTACTAGAGCTCGTGAGACTTCACCACTGAAGTCCACTAGATAGATCCGGAGGACTCTAGACATCGCCGGACAATGCCGAAGGTCGTCGGACTTCGGCCCCATCTCCACCACCCCGTTTGCCTGAGGAGCTTAGTCGCCGACATCCCACCTGACAGCTCGTTGGTCTTCTCCCCCGTTGTCATCGCCAACGACTCACCAGCCGAGCAGCACCTCATCCTCTTCCCCTCCATTCCGCGCGTCACAAGAGCCTCTCAACCCTGTGACCTCGTCCACCTCCCTCTTGTCGAAGCCGCATCCTAGCGTTGCAGGGCAAAGTCGTGTCCAGGCGTCACCGCCCACGACTGCCCATTGTCGCCTACCACGTGGTTGATGCTCGATTTGGATCCTTGACCATTGTTTGCTATGCGGCTGCCACGGGTCGTTAGCTTCACAACTCGAAGCTCGCCATCGCTTCAACTGCTGTGCCTGGCTGCACGCCTCTGGATGTCGAGGCACCGCTGGCTCGCATCATGCCACATGGCTTCACCCCTTTGGTCAGAGTCTCCCACGTGACTCTGTGTCACTCGCATCAATGTTGTCATCGCTTGCAGCTGTGCCACAGTCCGCCTGGCTCAAAGATGTCATTGCCACTCGCAATTGAGCCTGATCGAGTGCCCCATCCCTACTGCGGAGTGCTTGTTGGCCATCCGCTTGGATCGACACCGCCGCTACATCCAATGCCTAGGTCAACAATGCCTGCCTGAAAACACCCCCACCACCTCCAATGCCAGCACCTAGAAGCTGCCCACTGCGAATACTAGCGAACATCGACCATGCCGCCGTCCGCCATGCCAAATCTCGCTGAGCCCTAATTCATATTTGGGCTGGAGATTGGGCGAATTTTGACTCGGTTAATTGCCTAATTGATCGATCAAAATCTAGGCCTAACATCCTCCTCTACCTGAGGTTGTCGTCGACCCGAGATAGCCTCTGAGCTCACCCTCAAATTGTCATAATTCAGAAGCTTTGTGCGAGCCTCCCTCATCGAGGTCTTCCTCTAGATCTGTGGGGTAAGTCAGAGAAGAACTAAATTGCCCTCTGCAAATTCTTCATCTCGGCATTGATGGTTGGCATACCTTTGCATCTGTTGTGTAACCAACTTCAAACTCTCTCGTGGTTCTTAGACTGAATCAATTTGTTCCTGAGCTTTTCGTTGAGTCATAGGGCACTTCCCCTCGGAATCCCTTTGCAGCATATCAATTGGGAGGGAGGGGAGTTAAGGGCTAACTCCCTAACACTAGCTCAAAGCTTAAATGGGTTGTGACCTGAGGATGATGACTTCTGTAAGTTGTAGGTATACTGTGTCATATCTATCCACCTCACCCAGTTCTTCTGAGTCGGACACAAAGTGATGAAGATAATCTTCCACAAGAGCATTCACCCACTCAGTTTGCCCATCTGATCGAGGACGATTGGCTATGGAGAAGCTTAACTTGGACCCTAGTTTATTGAACAATGTGGTTCGAAAGTGTCCAATAAAATGAGCATCCCTATCGCTCATGATATTCACTGAGATGCCAAAATGCTTCACCACATTTTGAAAGAATAGATTATGTCACACCCCTAGAAATAATCATGCAAATAATAATAATGTCTCGGTTTAACACAATACAATTTCCCAAGATCAAACCAAGCAAATCAGATTGAATAAATTCTTGTACCACCTATTGACAATGTTAATACATTTCTAGAGGAGTAACAATATCATGTAACAAACTCAACCAACCTCATCCAAGTCTCAATGTTCCATATTTCTTCTTCACAAATAATACAGGTGCACCCTATGGTGAAACACTAGGTTGAATGAAACCTTTATCTAATAATTCTTGCAATTGTTTCTTTAGTTCTATCAATTCTGATGGTGTCATTCTATAAGGTGCTTTGGATATTGGGGTTGTGCCAGGAATGAGATCAATAATAAAAGCCACAACATTAGCTACAACACAATCTTTTCACATCGATGATAAGATTGCAAAATTCCTCTAACAAGTTCCATTGTTTCACCATCAAACTAGCCAATCTATTATTGGATTTTCGACTAAGTGCATCAGCTACAACATTAGCTTTACCTGCTTGATAATGAATGGTACAATCATAATCTTTTAGTAATTCGATCCACCTCCTTTGCCTCATATTAAGTTCTTTCTGAGTAAATATATATTTCAAACTTTTGTGATCAGCATAAATTTCAAATGTTTGTCCATACAAGTAATGTCTCCATATATTTAAAGCAAAGATGATAGCAGCCAATTCTAAATCATGAGTTGGATAATTTTGTTCATACTTCTTTAGTTGTCTTAAAGCATATGCAATTATTCCATTTCTTTTTGATCTTTCACACATTCTGGAAAATATTTCTCATGGAATTTAGATAAAAATACATCCCAAGTAATTGTTTCTTGCCTGGCCTCTATGATTCTCTTAACCATTCTCCACCAGTGTTCAGCTTCTCCTTCCAACATAAAAGAGGTATATGAAACTTTTTGAAAATCTGAACAATTCAGTACATTAAATATTTTTTGTATCTACAAAAGCCACCGTTCAGCTATCATGGGATTTGGATCACCAATAAATGCAGGAAGATTTATTTTTTTGAATTTCTCAATTCCAATATTTTCTGAATTGCTTTGACTACTTGTTTCGACATTAATAGACTTTTCTCCCCTAGACATTTGTTGTTGAATTAAACTTGTCATTGTATCCAAAGCTTTCAAAACACCACTGATTTGTCATTGAGAATCCTCCAGAGATTGAGAAGACCTCGTCATATTAGATCCCTAAGTCATCCAAAAGAAACTCCAATTAATCATGAAATACATCATAAATCATGATCTAAACATCAAATTCCTCAAACCATGCTCTGATACCACTTATTGTCACACCCTTAGAAATAATCATGCGAATAATAATAATATCTCAGTTTAACACAACACAATTTCCCAAGATCAAACCAATCAAATCAGATTGAATAAATTCTTGTACCACCTATTGACAATATTAATACATTTCTAGAGGAGTAACAATATCACGTAACAAACTCAACCAACCTCATCCAACCAACAAAGATGTATTAAATATCAACTTTCATTATACATTTGGTTACAATATCACAGAGTGATACCTTAACAAAATTGCTCAAACTCACTATATACAACACAAAACATAATTACATGAGCATATCAATTTGGCATCACACTAAAACAAGCTTAACACACAAACATTTCTATTAACACCTCCTTCTTTGCCCCAAGGAAAGCAACCATAGATTAACCTATATGATATATAAAGTCAAAAGAGTGAGTTATGAAACTCAGCAAGAACTACATTGCCCATACATAAGAATACATGTTTTTTTTATTACCCATTTGAAGACAAATTTCATAATGTGCAAAGAAAGTATCATACAAAATGATAATAACTGTAAGATCCAAGGATCTTAAGTCCTTGTAAGTATTATTCTTGATTTAAATCATTGACTGTGATATTTTATTCTTGATTTAAATAAAATCATTTGGCTGTGATATTTTTTCCTATGTTTTGTTTTCGTCAACCTTAGGATGGGGGAGAATTTTATCCCTAAAAATCTTAAGGGGTTAGTTATAAATTAGTGGCAAAGGGGTTAGTGGATGTTAATTTAAGTCTTAATGGATTTTGACTCTAGTAATTAATTAATTAGAGCTTATTGGATGTTAATTAAATCCTTATTGGATTTTCGTTTAAGTGAATAATTAATTATGGGTTATTGGGTTTACACTTAAATTAGATGGATTTTGGGTTTAAAATTTGAATTAATCAGTAAGTGGGTTAATTCATAAACCCTATTCGAATTAATTAGTTAGCGGGTTTAAAAATTTAAAAACGAAAATCCAAAGGGGGGGCGGACGGCTAGGGCAAAGAAGTTGGCGATTTCTTGAAGGCTTTGGCAATTTCTTGAAGGCTTGGGCGATTTCTTGAAGGCTTGGGCGATCTCTTGAAGGCTTGGACGAATTTTCTTCTTCCTCTTCTTTTTCCCTTGGCCGGCGTCTTTGGTGTTTGGTGGCGTTTCTCTTCCATTGGTGGCGTCAACCTAAGAACATCAAGGCCTTTAGACGAGTTTGTGGAGAGAACTTCATCTTTGTGTTCACGGTTCAAGATAAGAGGTGAGTGGGGTGTCTTATTTGAATTATATCCACTTGGTTGTGCTAGATGATAGATTTGATTTCTTGGAAATTTTACCTGTTAAAAACCGAAATCCTGCAACATGAATTATTCATGAAAACCGAAATCTTGCAACATGAATTTTACGATATTTCTTGAATGGAATTTAGGTAGTTTTAAGTCAGTGATTCTTGAGCATGAAATTCTTGTTAACTAAGGTTAAAGTTTAAGTAGATAATATGTTGTAGAAACCGTGGGCTACATGTGGTATTATGTGTTTAATGTTGATTTTATGGATGTCCTGATAAATGCTAATAATGTTATAGGATCCATGATTATTTCTCTATGTGCAGCATGTTATATATTTATGGCCATGTATCGTTGTTTGAGAAACTTGGGTATAACTTAGCAAGGTTATACTAAACTGATCAGCATGAAACCTAAGGACACTACACTACATTATGTGGTTATATGTGGTTTTCGAATGTTATGTGTTGTGGTCTGTGTAACCATTATGGATAGGACTAAGGCTAAGTGTAACTGTGTACTCAAGGGGATAGTCTATATGTGATATGTTAGGGCTTGGAGATTTCAGCCTGTGTATTGTGATATGTGAGGGGTTGATGTTTCAGCCTGCCTGTTGTGATTTTTGTGATGAAAATGACTATCCTAGAGTCTGGTTGACACTTAGGAGTCCACTTTTGTGAAATAGGTGTGTCTAGTGGTTGTTCAGTAAAGAACCCTTTGGGAGAACGAGTGATTGATGCAAAGTGCCATGTCTTGGTCGGACAGGGGCCACCTCTTGATGTCATCGCTCTTAGACTTTTAGATTTTTGTGTTATGGGGTGGTGTAGATCAAGGTATCACATCTTGACCGGATGGGGATCACCTCTTGAGTCTACACACCGTCCATGTTTGTGTTGCATGTGATTTGCAGGCTTCTCCCAGTGCTTAGGCCAGAGCCGGGTTGGACCCTAGTGGTCACTCTTGATTTATGCTGAACAACTAAGTGGTTGGTGTGTTTAGTTGGTTTAGAGTATGGCTCTAGAACTTTGGTTACTCTGGGGTGACATTTGTGTGATGCCTGTACATCTAATTGCTTATATGAGTTCTGTTCTTTGTTTCTGTTCTTTGTTTTCTGTTCTTTGTTTTAGTTATATGTTGACATAATGTTCTGCTAAAGATTTTAAAAACAATCTGCATGTATCTTTGAGTGTATGTTATGGATGGTCGATTGAGACTATCCACTCACTGGGCTGTGTAGCTCACCCCTCATTCTTTTCAGGTGTAGAGCAGGGGCGCATTGCCTGAGTTAACGTATGTTATGGATATTGTGATTTTCTCTACAACTATGCTGGTGCGATGTATAAGATATTTTTGTGTTTAGTT
This sequence comes from Costus lasius, assembly GCA_027563935.2. Lineage (NCBI taxonomy): Eukaryota > Viridiplantae > Streptophyta > Magnoliopsida > Zingiberales > Costaceae > Costus > Costus lasius. The sequence continues at coordinate 86,341,654 of CM050446.2, forward strand.
AACTGGAGCCGGTTATGGCTAAACTTTGTGAACCAGTGTTGCCGGTTGTGGCAGTTTTGAGATTTTGATTTTAGTGTCACCGAGGGCTTTGGCCTGTTTTCGGTGTTTGGGTCATTGATGTTAGTTCCATGAGTTTATAAAATCGATATTGTGGCTTTGCTTCGAATTTCGAGTTGATTCGTATTTTGCGATCAGATTTGATATAATTGTGAACTTGCATATGTCTAGTGCAAGTATTGCCTGGTGGCAGGTACCCTTACGTGATTTATGGATTTTACGGATTTTATGTGGTTTTAATATAACTGTTGACTTGCATATGTCTAGTGCAAGTATTGCGTGGTGGCAGGTACATTTGTGAATTTGTGTTTTTTGGAAATTCAATGTGTGGATTCTCGAAAAATTTTCAGATCGAATTTTCCTGAACTTGGTTTTACTTAGCATGTGCATCGATCCTGTGTGATAACATCCTGTTCCTTTGTGACTTGTGTTGCTTGTTTGGGGTTAAGATAACGGGATGTGACAGAATGGTATCAGAGCGGTTGGCTAGCTAAAACTTAGTTCGGGGGAAAACATGTTTGTGTATTGCTAGACATCTGATAGGTTTATGTTTGTTTTTCTTACTATGGTATGTGTGTGTAGGAGTTTAAGATGGTGCGATCCAGAGGAAATGCTAGCAGCGAGGGTGAGCAGACCTCAGATCTCACGAGAACCATTGAGGCTCTGACAGGCATGGTACGGCAACAGGGTGCCATGATAGAGAGGCAAGCTCAGATGCTGCAGCAGCAACAGACTCAACATCAAGAAGCGCAACAGCAGCTCTTGCAGCAATTGACTCAGGAGAGATCCCAGACTACTACTCGGGCGGTGGGGAATGACTATCGGGAAGACGCTCACAGGCGCTATGCCTCGCTTGTGAGTGAATTCCAGAAACTGGGTCCTAGTTCTTTTTATGGGGGCTCAGAATCAAGTACTGCAGAGAACTGGCAGTTGTGCTTGGAAAAGATTTTTCAAGTCATGCGTTGCTCAGATGAGGACAAGCTGTGTCTGGCCACCTATATGATGCGTGGGGACGCAGATGAGTGGTGGAAGGGCGTGGTGAGGTTAGCTGCAGAAAGACATGAAACAGTAAATTGGCCCTACTTCTTGTCTCAATTTAACGAGAAGTATTTCCCTGATAGCTTGGTAGAGGACCGAGAGGTGGAATTTATTCACCTGGAGCAGGGTGATATGACTGTGAACCAGTATGAGTTGCAGTTCACTAAATTGGGAAAGTATGCTTCTCACCTGATAAATACTGAAAAGAGGAGGGCTACCAAGTTTCTTAGAGGTCTCAGATGGGACATTCGAGAACAGGTTGGTGCTCAGCACTTGGAGACATATAGTGAGACTGTTGGGCGAGCACGCACCATTGAGAGGTATATATCTGAGAGGACCGTGACTGTGATTCCTGCAGCTGAGGCGGCAGCTCCTCGGTATGGTGATGGCGGCAAGGGTAAGAAGTACCCTAAGCATAAGGACTACAAGAAGAGCAGGTATAAGCCCTACTCTCACAAGGCACCGCAGCAGTCCAGGGAGGCACCGCAGCAATCCAGGGATGCAAGGAACGTTAACACAGAGGATCGGATCTGTCATCATTGTGGGCTCAAAGGACATCTGATGAGGGATTGTTATAAGAAGAATGGTGTATGCTTCAGGTGTAAGAAACCTGGGCACATGATCAAAGACTGCAAAGAGCCTGAGATGCAGCAGAGAGGCACAGATAAGCCTACAGTCCAGACTCGAGTTTATGCCGTGGCTGAGAAGGATACACGGGCTTCCCGATCCGTCGTGGAAGGTACTTTATTTGTATTCGATCAGTTAGCTCGCATCTTATTTGACCCTGGTGCAAATTTATCTTTTGTATCTGTTAGATTTGCTGCATGTTTACCTGTATTACCTAAGCTGCTGGATTATGTTGTGTCTGTAAGTACTCCCTTAGGAAAAACATCATCTACAGACACTGTTTGTGCTGATTGTGTAGTGCATGTAGAGGGTTATGAGTTTCTTGTAGATCTAATCCTTTTGGACATGCAAGATTATGATGTCATCCTAGGTATGGATTGGTTATCCTCCCATCATGCCACTGTGGATTGCTTTGAGAAAGTAATCACCTTGAATCCGCTAGATGGGAGTCGGCTTTTTGTGAGAGGTCTAGTGTCAGACCAAGGACCACATGTGATATCTTTCCTGCAGGCCAGAAAGTTACTTGCTAGTGGGTGTAAGGGTTACCTTGCACATGTAAAGGTGCAGGATGATTCTACTTCTGATTTGACTCAGATGGCGGTGGTGCAAGAGTTTCCTGATGTGTTCTCTGAGGAATTTTCAGGCTTGCCACCAATTCGAGAGGTAGAGTTTGGCATTGAGTTGGTGCCAGGTACTGCACCTATCTCCAGAGCCCCTTACCGCATGGCCACCTCAGAGTTGGCTGAGCTTAAGAAGCAACTGGAGGAATTGCTGGAGAAAGGTTACATCCGGCCTAGTGCTTCTCCCTGGGGAGCACCAGTGCTGTTCGTAAAGAAAAAGGATGGAACCCTGAGGATGTGTATAGACTACAGGCAACTGAACCAAGTGACTATCAAGAATAGGTATCCTCTCCCCAGAATTGATGATCTATTTGATCAATTACAGGGAGCTACAGTGTTCTCTAAGATTGATCTGAGATCAGGGTATTACCAGCTTAGGGTCAAGGATGAGGATATATTTAAGACTGCTTTCAGGATCAGGTATGGGCATTATGAATTTCTAGTTATGCCTTTTGGACTGACGAATGCACCTGCTGTCTTCATGGATTTGATGAACAGGGTATTTCATGAATTACTTGATTCATGTGTGGTAGTTTTCATAGATGATATCTTGGTGTACTCTTGGACTACTTCGGATCATGTCAGTGACTTGCGCAGAGTGCTGGAGATTCTGAGGAAGAACCGATTATATGCCAAGGCTAGTAAGTGTGAGTTTTGGCTAGAAAAGATCAACTTCCTTGGGCATGTGATTTCTGGTCAGGGGGTGTCTGTGGATCCAGTTAAAGTGCAAGCCATCCTTAATTGGGGAAGACCGACTAGTGCTACTGAGATCAGAAGTTTCCTGGGTCTAGCAGGTTACTACCGGAGGTTTGTTGAGGGATTCTCCAAGCTGGCGGGTCCTTTAACTAAATTGACCAGAAAGGAGGCCAAGTTTAATTGGGATGACAAGTGTGAAGAGAGCTTTCAGGAGCTGAAGAGAAGGTTGACTAGTACACCGATCCTCATTATTCCTAGTGATGGGGAAAGGTTTACTGTCTATACGGATGCTTCAGGCAAGGGGTTGGGTTGTGTCTTGATGCAGAAGAGTAATGTGGTAGCTTATGCTTCGAGACAACTGAAGGAGTATGAGTTGAACTACCCTACTCATGACTTGGAGTTGGCGGCCGTAGTCTTTGCTCTGAAGATATGGCGTCACTATTTGTTGGGTCAGGAGTTTGATCTGTTCACTGACCACCAGAGTCTCAAGTACATCTTCACTCAGAAGGAGTTGAACATGAGACAGAGAAGATGGATGGAGTTGATCAAAGACTATGACTTCGCTATTCAGTATCAGGCTGGAAAGGCCAATGTAGTGGCTGATGCACTGAGCAGACATCCAGTTACTTCAGTAGCGGCACTACGGGTCAGTGAGTGGCAGTTATTGCAGGAGTTCAGAGATCTCAGGATCAGTGTTTCTCCTAGAGTTCAGTCGGGTTATGTGGCTTTCCTCAGAGTACAGTCTGCTCTGTTGCAGAAGATTAGAGATCAGCAGTCTGTGGATCCGAAATTAGCTCAGATCAGGGATAGTTTGATTGCGGGTGAAGTTCAGGATTTTAGCTTGTCTGATGATGGTGTTCTTCGGTTCCGTGGAAGGGTGTGTGTCCCTGAGGAACCGAGCTTGAGGAAAGAAATATTGGAGGATAGCCATAACTCCAAATATTCTCTACACCCTGGTGTGACTAAGATGTACCAGGACCTCAAGAAGAGTTTTTGGTGGCCGGGTATGAGGAAAGAGGTAATCGATTTTGTCTCTAGGTGTTTAACCTGTCAGACTGTAAAGGCTGAACACCAGAAGCCTGGTGGTTTGTTGTAGCCCCTTCCTATTCCTGAGTGGAAGTGGGAATGCATCAGTATGGACTTTGTATGTGGTTTGCCTAGAACTAGATTGGGACATGATGCTATTTGGGTGATTGTTGATAGACTCACTAAATCAGCCCACTTTCTCCCGATCAAGATGACTTATCCTTTAGAGAGACTAGCTAGATTGTATATTGATGAGATAGTCAGACTGCATGGAGTGCCTGTTGATATTGTGTCTGATAGGGACTCTCGGTTTCTGTCAAGGTTTTGGAAGAGCTTACAGGAGGGTTTGGGTACTAAGTTGAATTTTAGTACAGCATACCATCCTCAGTCTGATGGCCAGACGGAGCGTACTATCCAGACTTTAGAAGCTCTGTTGAGAGCTTATGTGGTTGATTGGAGTTCTGAGTGGAACCGGGATCTATCTTTGATAGAGTTCACCTATAATAATAGCTTCCACTCCAGTATTCAGATGGCTCCTTATGAGGCTTTGTATGGGAGAAGGTGTAGGACTCCCTTGTGTTGGGAGGAAACTGGTGATAGATTGATTTTGAGATCTGATGCAGTACAGGAAACTATTGATAAGGTCAGAGAGATTCAGGATAAACTGAAGATTTCTCGGGACAGACAGAAGAGCTATGCTGATGACCGTCGTCGTTCCCTAGAGTTTATGGTAGGGGATCATGTTTTCTTAAAGGTGTCACCTACTAAGGGTGTTATGCGGTTTGGCAAGAAAGGAAAGCTGAGCCCGAGGTTTGTTGGACCTTTTGACATTATTGAGAGAGTTGGTCCAGTGGCTTACAGGTTAGCTTTACCTCCTGCTTTGGAACATGTGCATAATGTATTCCATGTTTCTGTTTTGAGGAAGTATCATCCTGATCCATCTCATGTATTGGAGTTGGAACCTCTTCAGATTCAGAGTGATTTGACCTTTGAGGAAAGACCTCTCCGGATTGTGGATAGAAAGGATAAAGTTCTGAGGAACAAGTCTATACCTTTGGTAAAAGTTATCTGGGGAAATCAGTCGGTTGAGGAGGCGACCTGGGAGACTGAAGCTGATATGAGGAGGTTGTATGCTTATCTTTTTGATGATATGAATGTTGAGCTTTAGAGGACTAAAGCTTTTTAAGGAGGGAGGAATGTAAGATCCAAGGATCTTAAGTCCTTGTAAATATTATTCTTGATTTAAATCATTGACTGTGATATTTTATTCTTGATTTAAATAAAATCATTTGGCTGTGATATTTTTTCCTATGTTTTGTTTTCGTCAACCTTAGGATGGGGGAGAATTTTATCCCTAAAAATCTTAAGGGGTTAGTTATAAATTAGTGGCAAAGGGGTTAGTGGATGTTAATTTAAGTCTTAATGGATTTTGACTCTAGTAATTAATTAATTAGAGCTTATTGGATGTTAATTAAATCCTTATTGGATTTTCGTTTAAGTGAATAATTAATTATGGGTTATTGGGTTTACACTTAAATTAGATGGATTTTGGGTTTAAAATTTGAATTAATCAGTAAGTGGGTTAATTCATAAACCCTATTCGAATTAATTAGTTAGCGGGTTTAAAAATTTAAAAACGAAAATCCAAAGGGGGGGCGGACGGCTAGGGCAAAGAAGTTGGCGATTTCTTGAAGGCTTGGGCGATCTCTTGAAGGCTTGGACGAATTTTCTTCTTCCTCTTTTTTTTCCCTTGGCCGGCGTCTTTGGTGTTTGGTGGCGTTTCTCTTCCATTGGTGGCGTCAACCTAAGAACATCAAGGCCTTTAGACGAGTTTGTGGAGAGAACTTCATCTTTGTGTTCACGGTTCAAGATAAGAGGTGAGTGGGGTGTCTTATTTGAATTATATCCACTTGGTTGTGCTAGATGATAGATTTGATTTCTTGGAAATTTTACTTGTTAAAAACCGAAATCCTGCAACATGAATTATTCATGAAAACCAAAATCTTGCAACATGAATTTTACGATATTTCTTGAATGGAATTTAGGTAGTTTTAGTCAGTGATTCTTGAGCATGAAATTCTTGTTAACTAAGGTTAAAGTTTAAGTAGATAATATGTTGTAGAAACCGTGGGCTACATGTGGTATTATGTGTTTAATGTTGATTTTATGGATGTCCTGATAAATGCTAATAATGTTATAGGATCCATGATTATTTCTCTATGTGCAGCATGTTATATATTTATGGCCATGTATCGTTGTTTGAGAAACTTGGGTGATAACTTAGCAAGGTTATACTAAACTGATCAGCATGAAACCTAAGGACACTACACTACATTATGTGGTTATATGTGGTTTTCGAATGTTATGTGTTGTGGTCTGTGTAACCATTATGGATAGGACTAAGGCTAAGTGTAACTGTGTACTCAAGGGGATAGTCTATATGTGATATGTTAGGGCTTGGAGATTTCAGCCTGTGTATTGTGATATGTGAGGGGTTGATGTTTCAGCCTGCCTGTTGTGATTTTTGTGATGAAAATGACTATCCTAGAGTCTGGTTGACACTTAGGAGTCCACTTTTGTGAAATAGGTGTGTCTAGTGGTTGTTCAGTAAAGAACCCTTTGGGAGAACGAGTGATTGATGCAAAGTGCCATGTCTTGGTCGGACAGGGGCCACCTCTTGATGTCATCGCTCTTAGACTTTTAGATTTTTGTGTTATGGGGTGGTGTAGATCAAGGTATCACATCTTGACCGGATGGGGATCACCTCTTGAGTCTACACACCGTCCATGTTTGTGTTGCATGTGATTTGCAGGCTTCTCCCAGTGCTTAGGCCAGAGCCGGGTTGGACCCTAGTGGTCACTCTTGATTTATGCTGAACAACTAAGTGGTTGGTGTGTTTAGTTGGTTTAGAGTATGGCTCTAGAACTTTGGTTACTCTGGGGTGACATTTGTGTGATGCCTGTACATCTAATTGCTTATATGAGTTCTGTTCTTTGTTTCTGTTCTTTGTTTTCTGTTCTTTGTTTTAGTTATATGTTGACATAATGTTCTACTAAAGATTTTAAAAACAATCTGCATGTATCTTTGAGTGTATGTTATGGATGGTCGATTGAGACTATCCACTCACTGGGCTGTGTAGCTCACCCCTCATTCTTTACAGGTGTAGAGCAAGGGCGCATTGCCTGAGTTAACGTATGTTATGGATATTGTGATTTTCTCTACAACTATGCTGGTGCGATGTATAAGATATTTTTGTGTTTAGTTAACTGGAGCCGGTTATGGCTAAACTTTGTGAACCAGTGTTGCCGGTTGTGGCAGTTTTGAGATTTTGATTTTAGTGTCACCGAGGGCTTTGGCCTGTTTTCGGTGTTTGGGTCATTGATGTTAGTTCCATGAGTTTATAAAATCAATATTGTGGCTTTGCTTCGAATTTCGAGTTGATTCGTATTTTGCGATCAGATTTGATATAATTGTGAACTTGCATATGTCTAGTGCAAGTATTGCCTGGTGGCAGGTACCCTTACGTGATTTATGGATTTTACGGATTTTATGTGGTTTTAATATAACTGTTGACTTGCATATGTCTAGTGCAAGTATTGCGTGGTGGCAGGTACATTTGTGAATTTGTGTTTTGTGGAAATTCAATGTGTGGATTCTCGAAAAATTTTCAGATCGAATTTTCCTGAACTTGGTTTTACTTAGCATGTGCATCGATCCTGTGTGATAACATCCTGTTCCTTTGTGACTTGTGTTGCTTGTTTGGGGTTAAGATAACGGGATGTGACAATAACGTCCTAAATATATTATCACAAGGATGATATAAATGACATATGAATACCACAAGCATCATAGGAACAAATCACAATATCACTAACTCATGTTTCCATAAGATATTGCAACAAATGATAATATCATAACTCAAGGGTGTTTAAAGTGTTGGGAAACCCCGGGGACATTTTACAATTTATAGAGTCATGGACATACATGTTTGCACAGCGGAAGAATGTCCCCGAAACAGGCCGGTCCCAAAAACCCAGTGAAGATCGCATGCAAGGGAGTCGACACGATGAGTTAGGAAATACCTTAGAGCAAAGAAGAGAGCGATGCCGATGTAGGCGTCCAAGTGTCCGCCCTCTGCAGTCTCACACACACGGATCTCTTGAGTTCTCTTCTTCCTCGCCCGGTGCTAGCCTCGGGAAGAAGATCCAAGCCTTGTGCTCCCTCTTCAATACTTGCGCCACCTCCAAGGTAGAAGCGCCAATTGATGAAGAAGAGAGGAATAAGGAGAATGCCGCCAAGCCTTCAAGTCTCTTGCGCCAAAGGAGGAAGAAAGGATGAAGCTTGCGGCTAGGGTTTGATGGAAGAAGAAGATGCGCCACTTCTTGAAGTTGTCGCCCTTCAAACCTTTGGTTTCGCCCCTCCTCTTGTATTCACGCCTTCAAGAGTCGATCATCATTATGAGGGGGCGATTAGGGTCTCATTTATAGGGCAAGAGGCGGTTAGGGTATGGGCTAGGATCAAGACAAGTGTAGGGCTAGGATGAGGAGGTTTGAGATAAGGAAAGTCTCCAAGACATTTCCTTAATTCTCATTCAACCTTTCCTCATTAAGCTCCACGCCTTCCTTGTGCGCCAAGGCCTTGCCTTGCGCCCCAAGCAATGCCTTAAAGGCATGCATTCCATCAATGGAAGAGGGCTAGGCGCCAATTGCTTCCTTAATGAAGCAATTTTGCCACCCTAACCCCATTATGCCCCTTAGGCGCCAATGGGGTTGGGTCTCTCCCCATTATACCCTTTCAGCCTCTCATCTCTTCATGAGAACTTGTTATTGGGTCTCATTGGATAATGAGCTAGCCCAAACTCCATTACATGGGTTGATTAAGCACTTGGATCCAATCCAATGCAACCCTAATTCAAATGTGACCAACCATGGTCAAATACGGGTCAACCTGCCAAAAATGAAGTTTGGCTCCAATAATATTCTTCCATCTCATCAGGCCCATTGGCGCTGATGAAATCTCCCAATAAGATCCGAGTTATCCAATAACTCGATCATAAGGCTTCCCGATCAATACGAGAACTCAAGTATCAAGGTGTGCGACCCTGTAGGTTCCTCTGACGCTGGCAGTGCTGACCAAAGGTCACCACAAGCAGTGAGTGGCACCTAGCAGTGCATCGCTGCTACCCAGGTCATTGGAATGGATATCGACATCGACATCCTCATCATCGCAACTAGGTACAGATGCATTACAGTCTCTTTGCCGAACTGATATCCGATTGGACAAGTGTGTCACCACTTGTTTTCACCCAATCACATGGCTATGACTAAATCAGGTTCTTACCTGGGTATGGCCATACACTTTCAGTCATAGAACCATAGAGGAGCTCCATGGATATCAAGCTTCCCAAAGGAAGGGGCAAATCCTATGTCTGTCCATTGACCTTCTCATATGGGTCGTGACACGCTCAATGACAACCTTTATGACCTTCCAACTACGGAAAGGTGTTAGGTTGCATCAAAGCAAGTCTCTAACCATATAGAATGATCAATGACCTCAAGTCAAGGGATCAATGCATCTCCTGTCACTTATGAGGATAACTCATGACACCAAGTCATAGCCTCATAGCGGGTCTATCCAGTATATCCTCCCATAATATACCCATGTGTCTGCGTTAGCACCCCGTGCCTAACCAGCCCACATACCAGTTTTACAAGTACCATAGTTGTCCCATATCTACTAAGGTACATTGACTGGGGATGATTATTTGAGCACAGATCCAATCTGTCTCCAGGGACATTATCATGTAAGTACACAATCGCAGGTGTAGACAGACAATGATAACGACAATGCCAGAATGATATATAAATATCAATGTCAAGTAGTACATAAGTTGACCAAAGCTAGGTCCTAGGGCATATACACCAACATAAAGTAGCATAGAAACTTAGGATTATATCACAACCTCATGAGTATCAAAGTATCACAGAAACAAAAGGAGATATCACAACCTCATGAGTATAAATGTATCATAGATTAGTTGGAACATATCACATCATAGTCTTCCATGTCTGGAAGCATGACCTACCCACGTCTGAGTAATCCCACACACACATAAGCCGGCAAAGGGCTCGCTATGGCCCAACCAAATATGGAGGAACTCTAGAGGAGACTCCCATGGACTCAAGAGGTGGCCCCATTATTTCTAATGTGACACTTTGCTCCATGTTAGTTCTACATCTATAGCCACAATTCCCATAAATGGGATCACATCATTTTCCCACTATAAGATGTAAGGGCCAAAGAACAATGATATCATAACAAAATCAAAGTAACACAATGACATTGTTGCTAATGAAACCAAAATTCATAGTATATTTTGTATCATTTCATGTGTCTTTTTGTGTCATAATTATGTTCTTTTGCTTGTTTTTAAGCCTTAATTGTCAAATAATGCAGAATCTACACCGTTTCTTGTTTTTGATCATTTTCAGGTTAAAAGTGTCATATTTTAATGGATTTTGGAAGATTTGAGGACACCAATGGATTCCATACGTCGAAACGAAGCTACCCATCAAATTTCATGAAAATCAGAGCTATTTTGCCAAAATACGATACTACCGTATTTTGTGCCCTATTTCCCGATTTTTCTGCTTGAATCTTGCGGGGACCATAACTTTTGATCTAGAAGTCCAAATTGAAATCCAAAAGTTGCTGCGAACTCGTCGTAAAGAGGAGAAGACACACGAAGTTAAAGCCCAAATTTTTATACAGTATTGAGAGAGCAATCATTAGAGAGGCGGTTAGGGTTTGTCCTCACGCTGAGAGGCGTAGAGGACATCTCAGAATGTGATTTTTACACCGAAGCTTCGTCTAGAGTAGGAGAGAACGCCCCAGAAGTTTCAGAGCGTTTGGAGTCCGATCGAGGGAGAAATCATCAAAATAGTGGTGATAGCACTGTTCACAAGTGAAATTACGAGTTGTATTTCAATTACAACCCTGTTTTGTAACTTTTCTTCCCCTTTTTCGCTTTCTAATCCTCTGAAATTATGGTTTGTTGCAATCCTTTCACCATGAAAGCTTAGACCTTCTTTTGGGACATAGGGTGTAATTCCCTTAGTTTGTTAATGACTAGAAAACATTGATTTTTGTCAAGTTTAATTTTAATATGCTAATTTTACTTTTGTGATTGATTGTTCTTTAATTCTCTTTAGTTTTATAAATATCAGCATGTTTTAGAGTTTTGTGAAATAGACCGAGAGGTTGATCGTTTGAAATTCGGAACCCTAGGAATTGTTGAGTTTGGAACTATCGTGAGAGATTATGTAGTTTTTAAAATTCTGATATTTAGTGATTTTATTGCCATGTTGAGTTTCTGATACTTTGGATTGAGTTATTGTGTTAGACTTGATTTGATCTTGCACGAGAGTGAGGATTGAGTCGTCGGAAAACCATAAGTAAAACCTGTGTTGATTTTCAGGATGCACGAGAGTGATCCTTGAGATTCCACTTAAGATGATTGATTTAGAATTCAGATGCACGAGAGTGATCCTTGGGTTCTTTGTTCAATGATTCACTTATCTTTAGCATTGAGAATAGATCTTGCACGAGAGTGAGGATCGGTTATCTGCATGATTGTCTGCACGAGAGTGAGACAATACCTTTATGAAGTGAATTAGGTCTTTATCATAATAGAATTAAACTGACAACCTTTATTTCCTTCTAGTCATTAGAATTAAGGTGGATGAAACCCTAGTCCGAGTTTCTCTCTGATTATCTTTTTCGTGTGTTCTCCATCATTGCTTTTCATCATATTCGGTTTGCTTAGCTAGTGAGAATACAACTATTTGGTACTTAACAATAAGGTCTCTGTGGTTCGATATCTATTTTATTACTTCGAGTATCCGTGCACTTGCGGACACAACAAGTTTTTGGCGTCGTTGCCGGGGACCTTAGTTTTGTTAATATCAAAATAGTTGTTAGTATTGCTAGACTAAGTTTTATTTATTTTTAGTTTTAACTTTGTTTTCTATTTTTGCAGGTTTTGGATTTTCACAGTTGTGACAGAGCTGTGATATCTAAAAATTTGTGAATTTGCTTGTGTTTTAGATTTTCTATTTTTTATATATTCTGAAAAAAAAATAATTTTTCTAATTGATTTGTGTTGGATAATCTTTCTGTTCTTGATAGATTTGAAGATATGTCTTTTAATCATAACTCATGGGCAACTCAAATAAGTGAGGTATACATGCCACAAGGTAAGTATGAAAATAATTCATTGAGCACACTTGAAGATACGTTTAACTCTTATATGCACTCTTTTTATTCTAATAGATGTGAAATTTGTGGATCTATTGGTCATTACACTTCTAATTGCCAATTTTTAAATTCCAATTCATCATGGTATCAAGATGATCAATATGATTCTAGATCTTTTTATGATGATTGCTCAAACTTTACTTCTGAACCATGCTTTGAGGATACTGAAAAATCTAGCTTAGAGATTATGTTTGAAAAGTTCATGAAACAAAATGATGATGTGAGTGAGACCCTTAAACAAATCAATTCTAGGTTGGATAACATGGTTGCACACAATGAAATTTTAGAAATCCAATTAGCACAACAAGCTTGTTTATTTGAGTTTGATTTGGAAACTGAAGAAGTTGATTTAGAAAATTCCCACTCTGATTATGATTATTTTGAGATTGAGCCTTATGTGAACATTAATGAATCTCACTTTAATTTTGATGATTGTAAAATTGATTCATCTGATAGTTTATTTGTGGACAAGTTTGAAGAATTTGAAAAATCTCCTTTTGATTTTAGTGATGGTCATGAAATTAATTCTTTTGATGACATATTATTTATGGTTAAATCTAATTCTTGTAATTCTGAGATTGATTCTTGTGACTCTTATGATGATGAATTAATTGAGGAAAAATTTGAGGAAATTGAAATTGATAAATCCCCTTTTGATGAAATTGACTCTTTTGATGAAAATTCTGATCTTGATGGTAAATTGTGTGTAGCTAAATCTAAAGAACTTGAAAAAGGATTGAAAATTGCTGAATTTGATGATTTTGACTCTGATGTTGATGATTCTGAAATTGTTGAAAAACATGAGAAAATATATTTTGAAGAGCCACACCCTAATTTTATTGATGATAATTTTGAAATTGACAAATTATTAGATTGTGAGCATGAGGAATTTGAAAAGGATTTGAATATTACAAACATAGATGAATCTCATCATGATAATGTTTTGCCCATATCTAAAGTTCACTCTTTTGATTTATTTGTGAAAGTGTGTTTTATTGAGGAATCTAATGAAAGACATAAAACTTATTTTGATGATCCAATGCTTATATCTTTTGATCAAAGTCCTATGGCCATTGAAAATATAAATCTAAAGAAAGTACTTATGATTTTGCTCTCTGACAAACATAGGAAAATCATTGAAAATTTTGATTTTAAATTCTGCATATTTAAGAAAGCCACGTCAATCATGATTTATGAGAAAATTTGGATTAGTGGCTAAACTTTTGGGACAAAGGAAATGCAGAAAATTGTATGCGATTTACTTTGGAACTGATTCACCTACTTCACCTTGATTTTTGAGTTTAGGTCAAGCTATGGACCTAAAATTAGCGCTTCTTGGGAGGCAACCCAAGCCCTCTTACTTAGTTTAGTTTCTTTTATTTTAGTTTATTTTTAAAATTAATTTTTCTTTTATTTTTGTAGGGAAAAACAAAATTGTGCGCAAAATACGGCACTACCGTAATCTCTTCCACGGTGCCGTAATTTGGGTCCCGAGAGCTTTGAAGTCTTTTACGGCACTACCATAATTTTGTGCTAAACTTTTATGGTGCCGTATTTTTGACAACTTTTGTACATAAGGTTTTATGGCTTTTACGGTAGTACCGTATGCTTTTTCACGGTACCGTATTTTTGATCCAAAAATTTAGAAAAATTTCTTGAAAACTACGGCAGTGCCGTAATCATCTTCACTGTACCGTATTTCAGCTGATATCTGACCCGAGTGTTTTATGCATATTACGGCACTGCCGTAAAGAATTTCATGGTACCGTATTTGAAATCTGTAAATTGCTTATTTGAGTAGGTGTTTTCTCGCTGCGATTTTAAGAATTTGGGTTGCGAAAAATTTTGATCTTTGGCACCATCACGAAGTACTCATCTTTGTCTATTGTTTGGATATTTTTGCCGAATTTTAAAGTCCATGGATCATCTTAAAACACATAGCATCTTTTGGTAAATGATTAATTTCTGCAGCAGTTTTCTTTTGACTAATTTGATTAGCACTTTTGCTGCAAGTTTTTAAGATGCTTAAATAACTTGAAACCCAGATTTTTCGTATGGAATATGAAGAACATGTGTCATTCTATCTTGTGGATTAATTATTTTCATGATTTTATTTTCTGATTATTTTAGGACACATGACAACTTTTTGAATCTGATTAACTTTTGTGCAGTTTTTTGCAGTTTTGTAATCTGAGTAGCCTTCTTTCTGTTGATACCCTAAATTCCTGACAGATTTTGATCCTTTAATTCTCATGCGTCTGAAAATAACATATCTTATTCTACAACTTGGTTCTATCCATTTTCTATTTGGATTATTAAATTTTATTCTAGGGTATGGCTACTTTTCATAAAAAAAATTCAAAAACTGTTTGGTTTGGTTTCTACTTGTTATTGCCTCTTTTGACTCCAGATTCAAAAATCTTCAAGAGCAATTGTCCCCCACCTCTTGCGGAGCATCACCAGCGGCTTCTTGCTTCTTCTTCTGCCTCTATTTCCATTGATTATATTTATTGTATTTATTTATGCAACAGACTCTTCATTAGTGACTCTGATTTTTTTTATGCAGCATTATTTTTCACCGCCCACAGGCCGACGATCTCACCTCCAGGACTGTAGTCTCTAGCAGGCCACTAGAGATTACTCACTCTACTGTCGGCACCACCATCATCGCTAGCAGCTTTTCAGCTAGCCTCTATTCACCCTCTGCTTCTTAGCTGCATCAACTCTTTTCACCAGCACTCTTCTGGACCATCGATGATGTCTCTGATTATTCTTTGAGAAAATCATTTCTATCATTATTATTTTAGAGACTATTTTTTAAAAATAACTAAGTCTTATGTATCTTAAATTGTGTAGGTAAAATTTTCAAAAGGCACACCTTTGGACTTTGCAGCATTTGCCCGACACTATTTTTGGTCTGAGCCTTATGTATTTTTGATCAGAGCTAGCTACATAGTTTTGTGAGTATTGTTTGCACTCTCTTGTATTCATGATTAATTCATATGGTTGCATATTTGATTTGCTTTTGATTGTATCACTTATTGAGATTTCTATTATACGAGGTTATTTGAGTCTATCATGTCACACTTTTGACTATGATTCTATGAGTTTCATGCTTCACACCTTTTTCATTGACTTTGACATATTTTGAGGTTTAAAATTTTTTATGACTTGAATCCATGAGATAAGAGATGTGTAGATTAAACATTGATTATGAAAATTCATGCTAATGCCTGTGAATGCAGATACACCTATTATGTTAAATTTATTTCTTCAATATATATCTACTTGTTGAAATTCTTCATTGATTGATGCATAAGGTTTTTGGGTAAGTATGTTGTTTGATGAATGGAATCTAAGGGTGAAGCATCTTACTTGAATAAAATGAGCATATGAGTGTAATTTTTGAATTGATGTCAATTGATTAACTTAGTTGATGTTTGATTTATCTTACTATTTGTTGGGAAGAGGGAATCCAGGATCCACAAAAATAGTGAGAAACTCCCCTACTTGGCACTGTGTAAAATTGACAGTGGTACCTAAGAGATGGGTTGAAGTCTATATAAAAAAAAAGAGAGAATAAAAATAATAACAATGACTCCTCTACTTGGCACTGTGTAAAATTGACAGTGGTACTTAAGACAAGAGTTGAAGTTCAAAATAAAAAGTTTGTATCTATGTGGGTATATGCAGAAATAAAAAATAATAATAAAAATAAAAAAAGAGGGGCAAGAAAAGAGAGGTTCTGTGTGGAAAAAGATCCTGGAGAATTTATTCCTGTAAACAAAGGTATGATAGATTTAAACTGAAACAAAGGTGAAATCATGAGACTGAGATTCTTTTCATTATGCGAGTTGCGAAGTTTTATTTGATCAAAGTTGTAGATCTTAAAGATTAAATTCAGAGGACGATGTATTTATCTAAAATTTTGTGCAAAAAGTTGGTGGAATATTTTATGAGTGATTATATTTAGAAATTTATTTTTCATAAAAGAGCATATTTTCCATACTTAGCATTGTTCTTATTTATTTGCTTGAGGACAAGCAAAGTTTGAGCCTCATGTGTTTGATGACACCAAAATTCATAGTATATTTTGTGTCATTTCATGTGTCTTTTTGTGTCATAATTATGCTCTTTTGCTTGTTTTTAAGCCTTAATTGTCAAATATTGCAGAATCTATACCGTTTTTTGTTTTTGATCATTTTCAGGTTAAAAGTGCCATATTTTGATGGATTTTGGAAGATTTGAGCACACCAATGGATTCCAGACGTCGAAACGAAGCTACCCATCAAATTTTATGAAAATCGGAGCTATTTTGCCAAAATACGGCACTACCATATTTTATGCCCTGTTTTCCGATTTTTCCGCCCGAATCTTGCGGGGACCACAACTTTTGATCCAGAAGTCCAAATTGAAATCCGAAAGTTGCTGCGAACTCGTCGTAAAGAGGAGAAGACATACGAAGTAAAAGCCCCAATTTTTATCACCAATTGAGAGAGCAATCGTCAGAGAGGCGGTTAGGGTTTGTCCTCGCGCCGAGAGGCGAAGAGGACATCTCAGACTGTGATTTTTACACCGAAGCTTCGTCTGGAGTAGGAGAGCACGCCCCAGAAGTTTCAGAGCGTTTGGAGTCCGATCGAGGGAGAAATCATCAAAATAGTGGTGACAGCACTGTTCACAAGCGAAATTACGGGTTGTATTTCAATTACAACCATGTTTTGTAACTTTTCTTCCCCTTTTTCGCTTTCTAATCCTCTGAAATTATGGTTTGTTGTAATCCTTTCACCATGAAAGCTTAGATCTTCTTTTGGGACACGAGGTGTAATCCCCTTAGTTTGTTAATGACTAGAAAATATTGATTTTTGTCAAGTTTAATTTTAATATGATAATTTTACTTTTATGATTGATTGTTCTTTAATTCTCTTTAGTTTTATAAATATTAGCATGTTTTAGAGTTTTGCGAAATAGACCGAGAGGTTGATCGTTTGAAATTCGGAACCCTAGGAATCGTTGAGTTTGGAACTATCGTGAGAGATTATTTAGTTTTTCGAATTCTGATCTTTAGTGATTTTATTGTCATATTGAGTTTCTGATACTTTGGATTGAGTTATTGTGTTAGACTTGATTTGATCTTGCACGAGAGTGATGATCGAGTCGTCGGAAAACCATAAGTAAAACCTGTGTTGAGTTTCAGGATGCACGAGAGTGATCCTTGAGATTCCACTTGAGATGATTGACTTAGAATTCGGATGCACGAGAGTGACCCTTGAGTTCTTTGTTCAATGATTCACTTATCTTTAGCATTGAGAATAGATCTTGCACGAGAGTGAGGATCGGTTATCTGCATGATTGTCTGCACGAGAGTGAGACAATACCTTTATGAAGTGAATTAGGTCTTTATCATAATAGAATTTAACTGACAACCTTTATTTCCTTCTAGTCATTAGAATTAAGGTGGATGAAACCCTAGTCCCAGTTTCTCTCTGATTATCTTTTTCGTGTGTTCTCCATTATTGCTTTTCATCATATTCGGTTTGCTTAGCTAGTGAGAATACAACTATTTGGTACTTAACAATAAGGTCTCTGTGGTTCGATATCTATTTTATTACTTCGAGTATCCGTGCACTTGCGGACACAACAGTTGCCTTTATACAATTTCCCTTACAACATGATCATGGGTACAAAGTATCAAAGGTGCATATCAAAGTCTTTATGATCCTTTGCTCAAATGTCAAGTACAATGGTAGTAGCATGAATCAAATAATAAACTCAACTACATAGATGAGATGATCATTAACATGGAGTGGAGCACAAGGACGCACAAGGACCCGGACACTTTGTACTATATTAGTCATATTAGTCATAACACTAAGAGCAGAACATATCAAACATGACCAGTAAATGCCTTCAATTGAATCAATGGGACATACGATGGGTAACCATACAAAATAGGTATTTGGAATGGTATTTGAATCTAGTTTCTAGAAAATCTAATTTCGTGCAATTTGGCAAAGTATATAGAAAGTTATAGCAAATCAAGTGCCAAAAGGTCAGACTGCCCAATTCTAGATTAACAAAATCAATGAGCTGAAAGTTACTGTATGTTTAATGGTATATATAGTCTCAAACATATGCAATGTATGACTCACTGGAAAGATATTTGAGTCCTCTTTCGGTCAGAGCAAATATCATTCAAAACTAATCCACAGATCAAAGGCTACAAGAAAAATACTACAAGAAGGTCAGCCTTATATTCTAGGAAACATTTAGAATACCGTAATCAATTTCTTGCAAGTAGTCTACAATATGGTAATCGGCTAAAACTCACTTGATTTCAGTATTAGAATCTTCTTTTGGTCACTAAATCACAAACTCAATTTTCGTTCCAATTTATAGTACTTTTGAAAACTCAAATATAGGGCAAACGGTAGAAACTTGCCTTATGGTAAAAATTTAGCTTTTACTCTACTTCTTCTCCAATTTACCACCTTCAATCCACTGTCCTCCAAGACAAATGCAAGCTTTTGTCAAAATTAGAATTTTTTTTCCTACATTTACCTCATTTGTCCACCAATAGTAATTCTCAAGAATGAGGTGTCATCACCTTCTCACTTAAGGTGGCTTGAAGGTAAGCATGAGGTGTTTTTCTCTCCTTTCACTTTACTTGCATTCTTTCTTCTTCTATTTATTTTATACATCACCAAAACTTATTCAAGTCAGTTAAATTTATCATTTTGCCCCTTTATCTTAACATAATTCCCCATGATTCCTAGTGTGGGTATTAGCTAGAGGTGTATACAATCTATATAATCTTAGTCACTAACTTTATATATATATATATTTTGTTCTCGTACACTCAATACAACTTCCTCATTTCAATTTTATGGATGCATACTCTGAAATATGTTTGTCATTTATATAATGTGATTATATTAGCTATCGAAGAAAATAAGAGTTACTTGCTGATCTTTACAAATAGTATGATGAAAACATAGATATCACAGATTAGCAGCAACCTTTGTTGTACCATGCTCAAGTGTTGGGATAAAGACTTCATACTTGGATAACTTATCCACCACTACTGGCATTGAGTTTTTCCCATCAACATTTAGATACCCACCAACAAAGTCCATGAACACACTCGTCTATGACGTCTCGGGAACAGGCAGCAATTATAACAACCTTATCTTTAGTCTCTGATCTATCTTATTTTGCTGTCAAATCAAACAAGTACAAACATGCATCTCAATGTTTGCACACGTATTGGGTTAATAGCACGGTCATGCTAACAGGGAAATATCCCCTCTTGCCCTAGATGCCCAGCACAAGGTGTATCATGGAGCTCCCTTAGTAGCTCCGGACATAGTCCACCCATCGATGGGACTAGTGGCCTATCGCCTCTGGCCATAATAATATCATATGCACCTAGATACTAGCGTCGGATCGTGCCTGACTTAATCGGCTAAACGAGCTTTTGATACTTCCCATCAAAAGCATAGGTTGTCTTTATTCTATCTAATAGATCCCGTCTCACTCTAGATAGAGTACAACACACAAGGGCATTAATTATACTGAGCGCGTCAAGAACCACATCGGCTTTACCCGATTTAAGTTCACCCTAGAACTGGAGTTCTCCCATGAATTTCGGCTAATGTGTCTATTTTGTCAACAACTTTTTTTATGTGGTAAAATAAGTATTCACAATGTTGTCGGTCTTTATCACTAAGGCACCTTGAGAAGGTACACTCTTCGCGTCCGGAGATAGTGGATTCCTACCACATTTTCCTTCTCGTGGGATGAATATCATTAATCAGTCTCATTAAGCTTTCAACTCTCAAAAGCTATAGGATGGTCATCCTGTAAACGTATACCGCCGATAGCTTGGTCTGAAGCATCGGTGTAAAACTCGAAAGACATACTAAAATTAAGTAACTTTAGGATCAGTTCAGATGCAATGCGGTCCTCCGAAACTCGGAAGGCCAACTGACACCGATCATGCCACTCTCATTTCGGGTTTTTTTTAGCAGATTACAAAGGGGTGAGGCTATTCCCAAATAACCTGCGATGAACTTTCGACAGAAGTTCACCACACCGAGAAAACTTCATACTCAGTTTGATTTGAGGGGGGTGCGCCATTCCACAATGGCTTGGACCGTTGCCTAGTCTATGCGCACTTATCCGTGGTCCACCATATTATCAAGGAAAGAAATCTTATCCACCATGTGGGGTCAAAAGTGTTACATTGAAATGTAATAGACCTTTTCAAATTCACCTTAAATTAATAAGGCTTTTTGTTTAATGGGTTCTGGTTTTCAATGAGCGCAAGCACTCATTGTTAATTATCCCTAAAATTAGGACACCTTTGATTAAGAGATCTATATAATAAACATCATTCCACAAATTGGAGGAAAAATATTTTATAATTTTCATATCAATACAAAACTCTTGAGCAACTTAAAATTTGAAGCAATCTTCATTAATCAAAGAAAGACTTGTTGGTGGGTGTCTGATTTTCCATAAACATGCAGGTAGGTATTTAAATATTCAGCCTTGATGGCATATTTGGGATTCGGCATGTACCCAGCTTTGATGGCTTTGTGAGTGTTTGAACTTGAGGTACTCGGTCTTGATGGCTTGCGAGTACTTGATCTGATGTATGCTCGGCTTTGATAGCTTATCAGCATTTGGACTTGGAAAGTACTCGGCCTTGGTGGCTTGTGAGTCTTTGAATTTGATTTGGTACTCGGTCTTGATAATTTGTGAGTATTTGGATTTGAAATGTACTCGGCCTTGATGGCTTATGAGCATTTAAACATGTGCTCGGCCTTGATGGCTTATGAGCATTCACATATGCTCGGCCTTGATGGCTTATGAGCATTTGAACTTGGAAAGTACTCAGCCTTGGTGGCTTGTGAATCTTTGAATTTGAATTGCGCTCGGCCTTAGCGGCTTGTGAGTATAAAATATCCGGCCTTGACGACTTATTGGATATTTAATTTAGAAAATATCTAGCCTTAACAGCTTATTGGATATTTAATTTGGGAAATATCCAGCCTTGACGGCTTATTGGATATTTAATTTGGAAATATCCGGCCTTGACGGCTTAGTGGATATTTTGAAACTTTAGCCTTAACAAACATAACACCGTATTGAGGAGCTATACCCCAACGTTAAACGTCGACATACACATCTCCCAAACAACACTTTGTTGTAACGTATTAAGGCTTACTAATATTTTTGGGCTTGGTAGTTTAAGATTTATATTATAAAATTTATTAAAATTCTTGTTTATTGTGGCGAAGTCATCAATGCACAGATCCAGCTATTTTATTTCTCTTCACCTGGGTCAAAGAGTAACTATGCTGATCAAACGAGTTCTATGAGCATCTTTCCATGCCATTACTGATAGAGAGTCGGTGTGTCGATCAAGCCCAACGATTAATGTAAAAAGACCAGAGGAGCTGGACACCACCGTTTCATTATTTCTTTATTTATTATTATTATTTTTATTTACTTTCATGCGAAAGAGTAAAGTTACTCTTTCGCTGCTCACTGTATTCCATCTCGCTCTCCTCGGAAGGCTCTGACGAGATGGCGATGCCGCTGCTTCTAGTGAAGAGAGCTTCGGTGAGAGAGTTGGTGAGAAAGGGGAAAAGCTCCGGTTAGAAATCAGCCCTTGCTGCTTTCGCTCTGGCTGGAGCCTGACGAGAATGTCGACGAGTTCGATTCAAGCAGGGGAGGTGGTGATCTTTGTCGGGAGGCGACGGGGTTCGTTGGGAGATCACGGCGCCGCTGAGCTTTCCATGGAGGAAGCTTTAACTGCTTGCTGGAGGAGACGGGAAGGCAATGCATTCTGATGGGGTCGTGGCACTGCTGAGTTTGTAGGCAAGGAGAAGCAATGGAGCCACCGTGCTTCTGGCAATGTGACTCCGAGCCATTGAATTTGCAGTGGCATCGCCGAGCTTCCTCTGGACGAACCGAAGTGACGACGGGGTTCTGAGAAGGTTGCTACATCTTGGTCGCCAGACTTCTCTATTCCACTGCTCGCCGAGGTGCGATAGACTTCAGGTAGCTGCAAGTTGATTTCGTTGGAGTTAAGGGGGGTTTCAAATTCGAGGGGAACCAGAGGGGTCGAAAGTGGTGTCTACTCAGCTTCCGATGAATGGTAGCGCCTCCGGCAGTCCTCAACATTGGCATCAAAGAGTGGAGTTAATCAAGTTGATTTTGTCAGATTAAAGCTTCAATCAGAGTGCAGGCAGCCACGCTTCCACGTAAAACTTTCTTCCTCCCCTAAATTCACTTGTTCACAAATTTGTATATTTTTGTTCGCTTCTTCCCTCTTTTTTTTTTCTTTTTTTTTTTTTTTTTTGCGACATCTGTTTCTTTTGTGTTCTAAGTAGGCCTCCAGGCCACTCATCGTTACACAATTTCGATAATAGGTCTTGTCCTTTTTTTTGTAAAGAAGCTCTGTTGGACATGAAATTCTAGAATTTTTGTAAGATGCCTCTTACAAGAATCTGAGGGTTTCAAACAGGATCTTGCTGCGTAAATAGGATGAAATATATCCTTTAATTTCCACTTTTCTCTTCTTTTTTTTTTTGTACTTCTCACTGCCGAGAGTTTCTTCTGCTTTCTTTTTGTTTTTTCTTCGTCTCTCCTTCTTTATACCAAGAGTCTTATAACGTCATGAGAAAGCATGTAGGATAAGAGTCCTGGACTTTCACAGGATGCATAAAAAAAATCCTTATGTATAAAGGATGCATGAAATCCTTAAGGGATATAGAAATCCTTGGGAACGGAAGGATATAGAAGAATCCTTGACGTTGCGGGGAAGAGTATAATGATACTTGATCATATTTTGCTTCTACACTTCTACCTCAATGAATTCTCTTCTTACCACTTCCTCTTCTTCTCAACAGAAATATTTTGCTCATACTACAGCATATTCTCTTACTATCACTTCTCCTCCCTTTTACGGGCTCTCTTTACTACGGGCTCTCTTCTATCATCGCTTCTACCTCTCTGCTGCAATGTATCTTCTTTCACCACTTCTTCTTTCTTCTCCTTTTTCTTTTATTTCTACAGCCTATTCTCCTTATCACTTCTTCTCTCCCTTTTTACTACTTCTTACGCTACTACCACGAATTTTCTTACCACGCTTTTTTCTTCTCTTTTTTTTTTACTTCTCTGCTTCTACAACTATCGCTTCTTTTCTACAACTATTACTATACTTCTTCTTCCTTTTACTACAACTCATTCTCTTCGCTACAGTTTCTTTTCTACAGCTACTTCTCTACTTCTTCTTCTTTTTACTTCTCTACTTCTTCTCTTCGCTACATCTTCTTTCTTGCATCTACTTCTCTACTTCTTCTATAATTTCTTCTCTTAACTACATTTTCTTTCTTGCACCTACTTCTTTACTTCTTCTACAACTTCTTCTCTTCTTCTTCTTTTCGCTACAGCTTCTCCTCTTCTTCTACAACATCTTTTCTTCACTACATCTTCTTTCCTGCACCTACTTCTCTACTTCTTCTACAACTACACCATTTCTCTTCTTTGCTACTGCTTCTTTATATTATAGCTTCTTCATATTACAGCTTCTTTATATTACAACTTCTTTATATTGCAACTTCTTCTCTTCTTCGCTAATGCTTCTCTCCTTTTTTTTTTACTTCTCTTTTGCTTCTACAACCTATCCTTCTACCACCGCTTCTTTTTTTACTACTGCTACTTCCTGCTCTTCTTGTTGCCGAGTCCTCTTTATTTTGCTGACAAATTCTTTTGCTTTCTTAGGCTATCTTTTTTTTTCTGGTCTCGCCATCCCTTTACGCCGTGGGATCTTTGAGTTGATTGAGAAGCTTCAAATCAAGATTGCTTCTTTGAAGGAAATGCAAGAGAATGTGGGCTTAGCAAATTCAAAAACTGCTGCTGAAACTGAAGAACGAAGGCTTGTAATCCAAGAGATGATCCAGGGCTTTCTAGCAAGATAAACTTGTTGTGTATTATCTTAGACATATTATTGAGTTCCCCTTTTCTTATACAGACCCTATCATTTGTTAACCTTTGAGATACTGTATATTCTTTGCTTTTCTTCCAGATTGTTTCTTGAGTTTCATTGATTGTGTTTCCCCTTTGAAACATATCAGTTTCTGCCTTTTCTTCTCATATAAGGATGCTGGCTTTTTTTTTTTTTTTTTACATGTGCAGTATATCGCCTTGCTTTTGCATGCAACAGGTTTATCCCAATGATGCATGTTACGACAGGTTTATTTTTATTTTATGGTATTGCAGATTTTTTTGTAAACTGTATAGTATAGCAGGTTTTTGTGGTGCAGCAGTTTTTTTGTGAAATGGCGTAACAAGTTTCTTGCTCAAATGGTACATGTTGAATTTTATGAAATGGTGCAGCAAGATTTTGTTCAGGGATTTCAGTATAGCAGGAATTTTTGATGGTGTAGCAGGTTTGTTGATGGTGTAGCAGGTTTTTTGATGGTGCTGAAGGATTTTGTGCAACAGGAATTTTTTGCAGTAGGATATTTTTAGCAGTGCAGCAGGTTTTTGTGCAGTAAGATTTCTCCTCAGAAAGGCATTGTAGGATCAGCGGGATTTTTTTAGATGGTGAGACATCCGGTCTTAGGATGTGAGAATGTAGCAGGATTTTTTTTTTTGACTTATCATTTGGAATTTGTGACTCAAAAGAGTATTCCATGTCACATGCCTTCATGTAATATTTGTGTACAAGATTTTCCGAACACCATTTATTCTATGTATAATGCTCCACCCTTTTTGCTTTAAAGTCCATTGACCAATATAGCAGTTATGTATAACAAGCCTTCATATCTCAAACTGGATTTGAATTGGCTATAAGTTGTATTGTGTCATTTGATACATATAACATGGTGTGAATGCAATAGGTGCCCCCACACACTTTGAGGTTTCATGTGGGTGATACATTCATTATTGATTCGAGGAGGGTGGGTGGGCCTTCTACACTATAAACTTGATTGACAACAATGCAACATTTTGCCAACGTTTTATCAAGCCATCAAAGACTTTGTTGTTGTGTCAATTCATCATTTTTTTTATCCTTGATTTTGGTATCAACAGGCTTGCCAAAGTAATGATGCCCCAGTTTGATTTTGTATCTATGGTGACATATTTATTTTCCTTGGGCTAAACATTCAAAACGGGTGATCGGGCCGTTGGGCCAAACGTTCAAAGTTTGGATGAATGGGTCATGGTGCCAAGCATTCGAGACTTGGATGAACGGGTCATGGGACCAAACGTTCAAAATTTGAGATGAGCGTTTGTGGCTTATGGAATTTGGAGTTTGAAGTTTGACATATATCCAGCCTTGAGGCTTGTGGACATTTGAAATCGAATATATGTCCGGCCTTGGCAATGCAATGTCATATTGAGGAGTTACGCCCCAATGATAAACATCGACGTACGCACCTCCCAAACAATATTTCATCGCAATGCATTAAGACATTCATTGGATTTTCAATATGGAAAATTATCCGGTCTTACAACTTATTGGATAATTTGAATTTGCAAAAATATCCGGTCTTACGACTTGTTGGATATTTAAATTTGAGGAAATTATCTGGTCTCACGACTTATTGGATAATTTGAATTTAGAAAAATATCCGGTCTCACGACTTATTGTATATGCCCTAGGACCTAGTTTTGGTCCATCTTTGTACTACTTGACATTGATAGTTATATATCATTATGGCATTGTCATTATCCATGTTTGTTTACATTTGCGTTTATGTACTTACATGATAAGGTCCCTGGAGATAGATTGGATCTGTGCTCAAATAATTGTCCCTAGTCAATGTACCTGAGTGGATATGGGACAGCTCTAATACTTATGAGACTAGTATATGGGCTGGTTAGGCACAGGTGCTAACGCAGACATATGAGTATATCAGTGTTGAATATACTAGATAGACCCGCTGTGAGGCAATGACTTGGTGTCACAAGTCATCCTCACAAGTGATAGGAGATGCATTGATCCCTTGACTTGAGGTCATTGGTCATTCTATATGGTTAGGGATATGTTTTGATACAACCTAACACCTCGTCGTAGTTGGGAGGTAATAACGGTTGTCATTGAGCATGTCACGACCCATATGAGAAGGACAATGGATAGACAAAGGATTTGCCCCTTCCTAAGGGAAGCATGATATCCATGGAGTTCCTCTATGGTACTATGATCGAAAGTGTATGGCCATACCCAGGTGAGAACCTGATTTAGTCATAGCCATATGATTGGGTGAAAACAAGTGGTGACACACTTGTTCAATCGGATATCAGCTCGGCAAAGAGACTGTGATGCATCTGTACCTAGTTACAATGAGGGGGATGTCGATGTCGATATCCATTCCAAAGACCTGGGTAGCAGCGATGCACTGCTAGGTGCCACTCACTACTTGTGATGACCTTTGGTCAGCACTGCCAATGTCAGAGGAACCTACAGGGTCGCACACCTTGATGCTCGAGTTTTTATATTGATCGGGTAGCCTTTAGATTGAGTTATTGGATAACTCGAATCTATTTTGGAGATTTCATCAGCGCCAATGGGCCTGATGAGATGGAATAAGCTTATTAGGGCAAACTTCCATTTTTGGCATATTGACTAATTTAACCATGGTTAGCCTCATTTGACCTTGGATTAAATTGGATTGGATCTAATAACTTGGTTTATATGCATAATGGACTTTGGGCTAGGCCCATTGCTTAATTGGGCTCACTAATAAGTTGTAATGAAGAGCTAAGAGGATTAAAGGGTATAATGAGGAGGAATTGATGGCATAGGCGCATGCAAGAATTCTAGTTGGACTAGGATTGACGCCTAGTGCTAGATTGGTATCTTTAGGAGGTTGATTTGGATTAGGAATTGGTCCCAATCACTTGAGATATTAATCTAGTTGTGATTGGCGCATGTGGGGGCTGAAATTAATCTATTAGAAGTCCTAATTGGATTAGGACTTACGCCCAAACCAAATTAGGCAAGCTCTCATGTTACCTTGACCTAGTCTTGGCGCATACATGAGAATTGTGCTTAATTGAAAATAGTTTGGGCACATGTGGCTGGTGCTTGTTTAGGAAAGTTATTAGCACATGTAATTAACGGTTTTAATCAAGTAATTAGATTAAACAAAACCCTAGATTAATGCCCTAATCGCCAACACTTTCCTAAGATACCCTAACCGCCTCTCCCCCTTATTTAAAGAGACCTAGCCGAACCCCTCTCACACACTTATCATATCCTAGGAGGCGTGAACAACTTGGAGGGGCGACGGCTTGGGCTCTTGGGGCTTCTCTTCTTCCATCAAAGGGCGTGGGCAAGCTTCATCCTTCTTCCTTGGCGCAAAGAAAGAACAAGGCTTGCGGCATCCCTTCTTCCTCCTTCTCCTAGGCGCATGTCCTCTTGGTGGTGGCGCTAGTAGCTTGGAGAGCTCCCCTAAGGCGATGATCTTCTTCCCGAGGCTAGCACCGGGCAAGGAAGAAGAAAGCTCGAGACATCCGTGTGTGAAACTGCAGATGGCGCATGCTTGGGTGCCTATCACGACATCGACTTCTCCTTGCTTCAAGGTACTTCCTAACTCATCATGTCGACTCTCTTGCTTGCGATCTTCACTGGGTTTTTGGGACCAGCCTACTTCGGGGATGTTCTTCCGCTGTGCAATGTGTTTGTAATGTATATGACTCTGAAAAATTGTAAAATATCCCCGGGGTTTCCCAACAGTTGGATATTTAAATTTGAGGAAATTATCCGGTCTCACGACTTATTGGATAATTTGAATTTGAAAAAAATATCCGGTCTTACGACTTGTTGGATATTTAAATTTGAGGAAATTATCCAGTCTCACGACTTATTGGATAATTTGAATTTGAAAAAAAAAT
The DNA here is from genome assembly GCA_027563935.2 of Costus lasius. Taxonomy (NCBI): domain Eukaryota; kingdom Viridiplantae; phylum Streptophyta; class Magnoliopsida; order Zingiberales; family Costaceae; genus Costus; species Costus lasius. Next base: position 86,369,949 of record CM050446.2, read on the forward strand.
ATCTGGTCTTACGACTTGTTGGATATTTAAATTTGAGGAAATTATCCGGTCTCATGACTTATTGGATAATTTGAATTTGCAAAAAATATCCGGTCTCACGACTTGTTGGATATTTAAATTTGACAAAATTATCCTGTCTCACGACTTATTGGATAATTTGAATTTGAAAAAAATATCCGGTCTTACGATTTGTTGGATATTTAAATTTGGAAAAAATATCCGGTCTTACGACTTGTTGGATATTTAAATTTGATAAAATTATCCGGTCTTACGACTTATTGGATAATTTAAATTTTGAAAAATATCTGGTCTTATGACTTGTTGGATATTTAAATTTGAATTTGATAAATATTCTGCCTCAATGGCTTGTGAATATTTGAACTTTAAACTTTGTAAATATTCTGCCTCAATGGCTTATGAATATTTGGTTTTTGAATTTTGCAAATATTCTGCCTTATTGGCTTGTGAATATTTAGACTTTGAATTTTGCAAATATTTTGCCTCAAAGGCTTGTGAATATTTGAACTTTAGACTTTGCAAATATTCTGCCTCAATGGCTTATGAATATTTGGATTTTGAATTTTGCAAATATTCTGCCTTAATGGCTTGTGAATATTTAGACTTTGAATTTTGCAAATATTCTTCCTCAAAGGCTTGTGAATATTTGGACTTTGAATTTTGCAAATATTCTGCCTTAATGGCTTATGAATATTTGAATTTTGATATATATATTTTTGAATATTCCCCTATTGTGGTGTCGCAAGTACAACATTATATCGAGGAGCTACGCCCCGATGACTAGCATCGACGTACACATCTCCCAAACGATATTCCGTTATATCACAAAGTAGTTTTTTTTTTGTGCAAGGAGCTTATTGATGTCTAGATACTTGTTGATGTTTGGTTAGGATCGATTTCCACTCGTGTTAGGATCTTACAGCAAACTGTCATCCATAAACGGAATTGAAATTTGTGATCTTATCACCATTCGAATAAGATCGAATTTCGCTCGTGTTAGGAGCTTAGAATTTTTTGGCAAATTGCCAACCATAAACGGAATTGACATTTGAGATCTTATCTCCGTTCGAATAAGATCGAATTTTCGCTCGTGTTAGGAGCTTACAATTTTTAGTAAATTGTCAACCATGAACGGACTTGATGTCTTGATCCTATTGCCGTTTGACTATGATCGATTTTTTATCGCTCGTGTTAGGAGCATACAGTTTCTTGGCAAACTGCCAGCTATGAACGGACTTGATGTCTTGATCCTATTGCCGTTTGACTAGGATCAATTTGATCGCTCATGTAAGGAGCATACATTTTTTAGCAAACTGTCAGCTATGAACGGACTTGATGTCTTGATCCTATTGCCGTTTGACTAGGATCAATTTGATCGCTCGTGTAAGGAGCATACAGTTTTTAGCAAACTGTCAGCTATGAACGGACTTGATGTCTTGATCCTATTGCCGTTTGACTAGGATCAATTTTCGCTTATTAATCTTTACATTCCTTCCTTGGTTGATGCATCAATTTCATCCTTTGACATCAGACTTGAATTTAAAAGAGAATTCTAGCGACAACTAGTACAATGGGCAAATCCATTTGTTGCCCCCATTTTGGGTTGTGGTTCTCGTTATAAATGAGTTCCTCTTCTCTTATGTTGACCTTCTCAATCATGGACAAACATTATCTCTTCCATTTGAGGTGCCCTCATTTTGGAGTAAGGGAATCCATCCTTGATCCGGGTATTTGTTGTGCTTACAGTTATTAGGTCATAAACAATGACCAAACTGTTGATTGATATCTTGCAGGCATCCAGGTGTGGATGAAACTAGAGCCTCAACCATGGAGCCAAAGCATATGTCCTTTGTTCCAAGTATAGTTGACAATTCAAGGGATGAAAGCCCGAGTGTTCCTCCATCCAAATATTCTTCATTGCTATCATAAGAGCAAAATGTTTAGCATATAGATCTCAAAGATGAAAGGAGAAGTCAGGTCCCACTAGGCATGCCAGAATTTGTGGGGTCAAAAAGTGTTACATTGAAATGTAATAGACCTTTTCAAATTCACCTTAAATTAATAAGGCTTTTTGTTTAATGAGTTCTGGCTTCCAATGAGCGCATGCACTCATTGCTAATTATCCCTAAAATTAGGGCACCTTTGATTAAGAGATATATATAATAAACATCATTCCACAAATTGGAGGAAAAATATTTTATAATTTTCATATCAATACAAGACTCTTGAGCAACTTAAAATTTGAAGCAATCTTCATTAATCAAAGAAAGACTTGTCGGTGGATGTCCGATTTTCCATAAACATGCAGGTAGGTATTTAAATATTCAGCCTTGATGGCATATTTGGGATTCGGCATGTACCCAGCTTTGATGGCTTTGTGAGTGTTTGAACTTGAGGTACTCGGCCTTGATGGCTTGCGAGTACTTGATCTGATGTATGCTCGGCTTTGATAACTTATGAGCATTTGCACTTGGAAAGTACTCGGCCTTGGTGGCTTGTGAGTCTTTGAATTTGATTTAGTACTCGGTCTTGATGATTTGTGAGTATTTGGATTTGAAATGTACTCGGCCTTGATGGCTTATGAGCATTTAGACATGTGCTCGGCCTTGATGGCTTATGAGCATTTGAACTTGGAAAGTACTCAACCTTGGTGGCTTGTGAGTATTTGAATTTAATTTCGCTCGGCCTTAGTGGCTTGTGAGCATAAAATATCCGGCATTAACGGCTTATTGGATATTTAATTTAGAAAATATCTAGCCTTAACGGCTTATTGGACATTTAATTTGGGAAATATCCGGCCTTGACGGCTTATTGGATATTTAATTTGGGAAATATCCGGCCTTGACGACTTAGTGGATATTTTGAAACTTCAGCCTTAACAAGCATAACATCGTATTGAGGAGCTACGCCCCAACGTTAAATGTCGACGTACGCATCTCCCAAACAACACTTTGTTGTAACGTATTAAGGCTTACTAATATTTTTGGGCTTGGTAGTTTAAGATTTATTTTATAAAATTTATTAAAATTCTTGTTTATTTGTGGTGAAGTCATCAATGCATAGATCCAGCTATTTTATTTCTCTTCACCCGGGTCAAAGAGTAACTATGCTGATCAAACGAGTTCTGTGAGCATCTTTCCATGCCATTACTGATAGAGAGTCGGTATGTCGATCAAGCCCAACGATTAATGTAAAAAGACCAGAGGAGCTGGACACCACCGTTTCATTATTTCTTTATTTATCATTATTTTTTTATTTTTTTTATTTTTTTTATTTTTTTTATTTTTTTATTATTTTTATTATTTTTATTATTTTTATTATTTTTATTTTTTTTATTTTTTTTATTTTTTTTATTTTTTTTATTTTTTTTATTTTTTTATTTTTTATTTACTTTCACGCGAAAGAGTAAAGTTACTCTTTCGCTGCTCACTGTATTCCATCTAGCTCTCCTCGGAAGGCTCTGACAAGATGGCGACGCCGCCGCTTTTGGTAAAGAGAGCTCTGGTGAGAGAGTTGGTGAGAAAGGGGAAAAGCTTCGGTTAGAAATCAGCCCTTGCTGCTTTCGCTTCGGCTGGAGCCTGATGAGAATGTCGACGAGTTTGATTCAAGCAGGGGAGGTGGCGATCTTTGTCGGGAGGCGACCGGGTTTGTTGGGAGATCACGGCGCCGCTGAGTTTTCCATGGAGGAAGCTTCAACTGCTTGCCGGAGGAGACGGGAAGGCAACGCATTCAGATGGGGTCATGGCGCTGCTGAGTTTGCAGGCAAGGAGAAGCAATGGAGCCGCCGTGCTTCTGGCGATGTGACTCCGAGCTATTGAATTTGCAGTGGCATCGCCGAGCTTCCTCTAGACGAACCGAAGCGACGACGGGGTTCTGAGAAGGTTGCTACATCTTAGTCGCCAGACTTCTCTATTCCACTGCTCGCCGAGGTGCGATAGACTTCAGGCGGCTGCAAGTTGATTTCATTGGAGTTAAGGGGGGTTTCAAATTCCAGGGGAACCAGAGGGGTCGAAAGTGGTGTCTACTCAGCTTCCGATGAACGGTAGCGCCTCCGGCAGTCCTCAACATTGGCATCAAAGAGTGGAGTTAATCAAGTTGATTTTGTCAGATTAAAGCTTCAATCGGAGCGCAGAGCGCAGGCAGCCACGCTTCCACGTAAAACTTTCTTCCTCCCCTAAATTCACTTGTTCACAAATTTGTATATTTTTGTTCGCTTCTTCCCTCTCTTTTTTTTTGCGATATCTGTTTCTTTTGTGTTCTAAGTAGGCCTCCGGGCCACTCATCGTTACACAATTTCGATAATAGGTCTTGTCCTTTTTTCTTGTAAAGAAGCTCTGTTGGACATGAAATTCCAGAATTTTTGTAAGATGCCTCTTACAAGAATCTGAGGGTTTCAAACAGGATCTTGCTGCGTAAATAGGATGAAATATATTCTTTAATTTACACTTTTCTCTTTTTTTTTTTTACTTCTCACTGCCGAGAGTTTATTCTGCTTTCTTTTTGTCTTTTCTTCGTCTCTCCTTTTTTATACCAAGAGTCTTATAATGTCCTGAGAAAGCATGTAGGATAAGAGTCCTGGACTTTCACAAGATGCATAAAAAAAATCCTTATGTATAAAGGATGCATGAAATCCTTAATGGATATAGAAATCCTTGGGAACGGAAGGATATAGAAGAATCCTTCACGTTGCGGGGAAGAGTATAATGATACTTGATCATATTTTGCTTCTACACTTCTACCTCAATGAATTCTCTTCTTACCACTTCCTCTTCTTCTCAACAGAAATATCTTGCTCATACTACAGGATATTCTCTTACTATCACTTCTCCTCCCTTTACGGGCTCTCTTTACTACGGGCTCTCTTCCATCATCGCTTCTACCTCTCTGCTGCAATGTATCTTCTTTCACCACTTCTTCTTTCTTCTCCTCTTTCTTTTATTTCTACAGCCTATTCTCCTTATCACTGCTTCTCTCCCTTTTTACTACTTCTTACGCTACTACCACGAATTTTCTTACCACGCTTTTTTCTTCTCTTTTTTTTTACTTCTCTGCTTCTACAACTACCGCTTCTTTTCTACAACTATTTCTATACTTCTTCTTCCTTTTACTACAACTTATTCTCTTCACTACAGTTTCTTTTCTACAGCTACTTCTCTACTTCTTCTTTTTTACTTCTCTACTTCTTCTCTTCGCTACATCTTCTTTCCTGCATCTACTTCTCTACTTCTTCTATAACTTCTTCTCTTCACTACATCTTCTTTCCTGCACCTACTTCTCTACTTCTTCTACAACTTCTTTTCTTCACTACATCTTCTTTCTTGCACCTACTTCTCTACTTCTTCTACAACTACACCATTTCTCTTCTTTGCTACTGCTTCTGTATATTACAGCTTCTCCATATTACAGCTTCTTTATATTGCAACTTCTTCTCTTGTTCGCTACAGCTTCTTTTCTGCATCTTCTTCTCTTCTTCGCTAATGCTTCTCTCCATTTTTTTTTTACTTCTCTTCTGCTTCTACAACATATCCTTCTACCACCGCTTCTTTTTTTTTACTACTGCTACTTCCTGCTCTTCTTGTTGCCAAGCCCTCTCCCTTTTGCTCTCAATTTCTCCCCTATCCTTCTCTATACCATCGGCTGTTCTTCTCCTTTGCTTTTTCTTTGCCGAATCCCTTCTCCAGCCCCCCTCCTTTTTAGCCGAGAGATGTCTATTCTTATAAGAAGTCTTCATAGAATTAATTTTTGGAAGGCTTCTTATGTAATTTATTTGATTTTATCTTATTTCCTTTCCCTCTTTAATTGCCGACATCAAGATTCCCAAATTTATCTTCTTGCATTTGTTTTATTTTCTCTCCCATATTTTCCATTGCCATTGACTTACTTTAAATCGATTTCTCTTTCCTTTTTGTTATCATGCGTAATTGGAGTCCAAATTTGGACCTTCATCTTGACTCCGTTATTTGCATTTTGCTATTACCTCTTTTGCCTTCGTAATTAGTGGTTGCGTATCAATTTTTTCTTTCCTTTATTGTTGCATTCCTTCTTTGCCAAGAGCTCACACCCCATTCAATTTTTTTCATTTCAAATTTTTTACTCTAAAGTCAAAATCAATTTTGACTTTATTATTGTGGGTGAAAATTTATGGTTCAATACACTATAAATAAGCATTTCTCCAACATAAAATAGAGTTTCCCTTAACATAAGCCTTGGATGACTTAGGTGTTTCTCAATACTTAAGGAGAATACCATGATATCGTACAAGTATACAACTATAAAGTTATCTTATAAAGGAGGCAACACTTTGTTCATTAAATGACAAAACATAGCAGGAGCCTTGGTAAGTTCAAAGGGCATCACTATGAACTCAAAGTCTCTAGCCTTGAGAAAACTAATGCTTTCCCTTGTCGGTCTATCAGATCAAAGAAGAGCAGAATAAGATTACAGTCTCTCACCATTATCTTGTTCATGGCTCTATAGTCGTATAGAACCTTAGTGAGCCATTCTTCTTTTAGAAGAGTACTGAGGCTCCATAAGTCGATGTCGTAGGCTACACAAACCGTGCTTCTAGCAATTCACCCAATTGCTCACGAAGCTCAACGAACTCCATCGAAGGAATAGGGTATGGAGCCAAAAAGGGAGGAATGGATCCTGTCACAAGCTCAATCTTGTGATCGATCTCTCTCCTTGGGGAAAGGTATTAAGGAAGCTTCAAAGGAATTTATCGGAGTACTTTTCCAACAAACCCTTCACGATCGAGGGGATCTCTCCCTCTCAAGGAGAGTCATCAGCCTAAATAGTCATAATGGTTGGCTCTCTATGGCGCAATTCTACCGTTAGGGTGTTGCTGACAAAGGAATCTCTCTTGAGTCGCCTATATCTAGCATCACCTAGGCATATCACTAGATGTAGTCTGTATGGCCACAATGTGCTTTAGTCATTTTAGGGCATCACGCGCCGCCCATGATGAGCTCCCTGACAAGAACTAATTTTTGACCACATTTTTTAGCTCTTCCCACGAGAACTTACAGGTCAGATCGAACCCCAAAAGGTTGTATGTGGCTTGAGTCTGCCACCATAGCTCTACGTCTTTAGAAAGATACATGATATGGGTGTGTGCTTGCTCCTCAGCAAGAACTTAGGTATTTTGGAAATGCAATTTCATATCCCATAGGATGTTCTCAAATTCCTCGACACAACAAATCCCTGAAAAGGGTGCTAGCTTGTGAGTGCGCCATCGCATGGCGGTCACATGGCCACTCTCGGCCTAAGCTTGCGGCATAGCCTCGACACATGATGTGTACTTTGCTGTACTACTATCTAACCACAAGCGTAACAGTTTATCGTAGTAGTACTTAAGAGTCGTTCCCACAAGGACAGTGATCAAGTGCCGAGTGATTTTAAATCAATAGCTAGACAATCCGGTGAATGATTTTGGGTTTTGCAGAAAATAAATCAAATATAACTGAAAGCAAAATGCAAGCCGAATCTAGCAAGAGAAAATTTTGGGTATAAAACAGGGTTTAGAGATATCGGTACATAGGGTTCATCTTGTTGATAGATCTTAAATACAAACGAGGTAAAATTATAATAATGTAATTTTAAAAGTGTTTAAGGAAATATCAAATGGTACAGATTATCCTCTTTCGACGGTGTAATCCGGTATCAATCTAAATCGGCGTCCTACTTTCGTGGCTAACCGGACCTAGATTGATCCAATGGGTTTGGAGATATTATAAAGTTCTTCATACAAATCCTGCCCTATTTCTTGACAGCTTAGAGCATGTTCGATCTAGTAGATCTAGCATCGCAATTCACCTTTCGGTCCTTCTTGCAACACCCAAGAAAAGTAATTGCGTGGCCAATGCAATACTAGTAGTAAAACGGCACAGATCGAATAAACACAAGATAAATTCGCATTTGTTATAAGAAAATGAGTTCAAAAATAAGATCCAAACAACTCAACTACACCCTAGTTCCGATAAAGAAGATTAGCTAGCACAGTGTTGATTTAGTACAAATCTCTAAAGGAATAGAAGAAACAAAGAGAAGATAGAAGAAAGAGGATGCAAACTCTTCTGAAATAGCATTGTAACTTTCCTTTAGATCTTCTAGAATGGTATGCATGTTCCTTCGTCCTCCCTTGTTGTCGCCAAGCCTCTCTCCCTTTTGTAAAACTCACTTGCCCCCCTTGAGCCCCAACTAGGTGCTACCTTCTTTAGCAAATTTTGCCCCTTATATTATTTTGAAAGTCACTTTTGATTGGCTACATTGATAGACCTTTTAATTATCTATGTTTTGACACCAAAAACGTCCAAAATGGACTTATAATAAGGGAGTTATGGCGGTTTTAAATTTGGGCGCAGAGAGATTACGAGCGTAATGAAGATTGTGGCCATGCCCGTAATGTCTTCATTAGTGCTCTTTAATTCCTGAAATGCTCACTCAATTATGGCCCATTAAATGCTCATCATTTTGACACCAAGAATGTTCGATTCGAAGTTATAAAGAAAGAAGTTATGGCCAATTGAATGTTGGCCTTTAATGCTACATGGTGAGATTACGGGTATAATGGTGATTATGGCTATGCCCGTAATTTCAATATTGAACTCCGATTTGTTTGAAATTTTGTGGGCGAGCTGATTATTGCCTTGACTTGAATTTCAGCCATAGTGTTATGTCAAAGATTGCCGATTATGAGATTACGGCCATGCTAAAATTATGGCCATACCCGTAATGTCTCTTGTCAAGGTTTTTGTCTTCCGAGAGGCTGTTGTTGAGGAAGTTAAGGATGTAACTTCATGCTTGCATAAGAACGGGTTCATTAGGAAGTCAAACTGGGAATTACGGTCATGATGTAGATTATGGTCTCGGCCGTAATTTTGGAAATTAGTCCCGTTCGAAGCCAAACTTCTTGTCAAGATTCTTGGTTCACTTAGAGATGTAAATATGCTTCTATGTAGCTCTAAAAGCGAGTGAATTATCCCGTATTAAACAAACATGACAAGTAGTGAAGCTTTTAAAGAAAGTCAATGAAATAAGCCAGAAAGAGACGTAAAAAATGTGATAATAGGTCTCGATTCACTAGTAAATCTGGGTCAAAAATACTATAAAAATACGAGACATCAGATTCTCCTAGACTTAAATCATTGCTTGTCCTCAAGCATAAAAGACAGATAAGAGTGGTAATAAAAAAAAGATAAAATTAGGTCAAGCTTGTAAAATATTGCGTCCTAGGGAGATATCATTATGAACAATTCTCAGTAAGTCAGGAAATTCAAAGTAATCATCTATTGCTAGGAATGAAGGTGTGAAGATCCAGAAACCAAAGTTAGATGAGGCTTACCTTCATGAGCTACAATAATCTCCTATATGATATATGTACTCTTGTTCAAACTTGATTCATCCAAGGACACGAGTTGGAAAAATATGAATGCACTCTTGTTTGTGTTATTAGCATCCTCTCAATTTTATTTTGACTTCAACTTATTTCTTAGGTGCCACTGCCAATTTTACGTAATGCCAAGTAGAGGAGTCTGTTTTATTATTATTTTTTTCATTCATTTATCAGATATTTTTTTTGAATTTGAGAATAGATCACAATCATAGATTAGTGCATTGATTATTCTCAACATGTAGCAAGGAGAATCAAATCGATAGAGTTAAATACTTCTACAAAAAGATCATAAGCATGCTTTGAAAGGAAAATCCTCAATCAAAAATCAGATTTATCACTTTACTACTTTTTTCCATCAAATAAGATAATCAAATGAAATTTACCAAACTTTGAACTAAGATTCTGAACATAATAATAATATCCCATGGAGTCAATATAAAACATAAAGCTATTATGATTTCTGTTAAAAACCAAACTAATATCAATCACCACTTAACATCAGCATGCGAAAATCGTAAAGTGTAATCCAATTATCAAAAGCAAGGGTGTAACAAGCATCAAAATAAAAAAAAACAAAACACATCAACATTAAGCAAAACATAAGTACTGTATTATACCATAATAAAAACAAAGTGATATAGTTAACCATCATAACAAGTTAAAAGTTACTACAAAACCAAAGTGCATAACAATGTGCATAAAAGGGTTCCCTCTATCTCCCAAACTTAGAATATGCATAGTCCCTATGCATAGCAATGAAAGAACCCAAAATTTGGAGATAGGGGTGAGGAAACTCACAAAATCAGTCGGAGTCATCCGTATCAGAGCTAATCCTCCTCAGGGTCCTCCTCATCATCGTCACCATCTTCGTAGACCTCGGGCTCATCATCTTCGCTAGGTATTATTGTGGACTTCAGGTCACAGCGAAGGAAAAGAATCCAGCTAAGGATGACGGCAGTATGAAATTCAATGATGGAACATGCTCAGCTTCTATAGTGGAGGAAGATGGGGCGAATCTTCTAGTTGTTTCTGTTTCGGACGATGGTGCCGTCTTGGCATGGCAAAGGCATCTGCTGGGTGCCATCTTTGAAAAGTAAGAAATAAGAGACCCCATGCTTGATGATCAGCTGCATAAAGATACAGGAGTCTAAGTCCAGGCGCAAGCTGCCCATAGCAATCTCCATACCACTCGGGTCAACGCCGATAGCAAGTGCAATAGATTTGATCAACCTGCCCATAACAATCTGCCCTTTACTAGCTCGAGATATTTTTAACATTTACTTCACCATAAAATAAGCAATGTTTAGTTGAAATGAATGAAGCATAACCCAAAGATAAAGTACCTCGCCCTGGCGAATCATGCCATCGCTCTCGCCCTGTCCAAAGATGGTGTGGGCTAGAAAACGGTGGATGTAACGAAGAATAGGGTTACTAATGCTACTGGCATGGGCAGAGCCAGCAAAGTATGAAGTATCACTGCTGACGGAAGACCATAACTCATGCTCCTTATACTTAGGTGGCGCTAGGTATGTTGCATGCAGAGGAAATCCAAAGATCTTGTTGTGTTGAATGAGGTTAAGGCAATGCTCTGCTCCTCCAACCGAAAAGTGATTTGTCTAATGTCGTCATCGTTGTGGGAATTTAGCTTGACATCAAGAGAGCTAAAGAACTCCAGGCAGAGCGAAATATAGGTCGAGTGCGTCATATGGAAAAAATGATGCTAGCCTAGTCGATGGAACAACCACTCGATGTCGTCGGAGAATCAAAGTGTGCCCATAGCAAACCAATCCAAGTAGCTGATACAGATAATCTTACATTGGAGAAGTTGCTGGCACTTGTGGACTTGAACTGAATTACGCATGGGAAAGCCAAAGACAACATGCGGCCTCAGAATAGCATCTAATGAAGGAGGCAGAACAGCAGAAGAAGAAGGCTGGCGGAAGGGAGTTGTAGGGATATTCATGGTGGATTCCCGAGCTCCTATTTTCCATTTGGGAGCCATGGCAAATGCAGCAGTGGATAATTGAAAATTAAAGAAGGCAGTAGCAAGATGGAAATGTGAACTTGGAAGATTGCTGAGATTTGGAGGCGAAAAAAAATCTGGAGATGGAAATCAGGCCCTCAGTAGAATTGGTGAATTACATCTGTAACAGCAGTGGCGCAGAGCAAGTCCAAATCTCGACAAATGAGATCAGGATGAAGATCAGAAGGGGTCGTAATCAATGAAGAGAAGAGAAGAGAATGCCTCCTCTTGAGTCGCCAGCAGTCGTGATGGTATCAGCGGCAAGAACTGGGTGCTCGGCGCCTGTGAAGATGGATTAGAAATTGTGGAGCGCAGTAGAGCAGATTTTGTGTAGTGAAAGCAAGCTGCGGAGAAGAAATTGCCCTCGATAGTTCCTTTAAATAAAAAAACGAACCTAGGAATCAGAAGCAAGGAGGATATTTGCAGCTTGATTGGGGAACGGAAGAGGTGGCGACAGTTTTTCGGTTGTGGAAGGAAGAAAGGGTGGCGCCGATTGGAGCAATGTCGATTTCAGTTGAAGAGCGGTGCTGATTTCAGTTGAAGCTGGAGGAAAGGGCGGTGGCAATTGCAGGTCGGATTGATCGAGGGTGGTGCTGATTGAAGTAACAGAGGTGGAAAAGGGAGCGCTCGTAAACCCTCAATGATCGTGGATTTTGATTGCCATGATCTGATTATCAAAGTACGGATGGCCTCCTATTCAGCCAGATTACGGCTATAATGGGTATTACGGTCGTGCCTGTAATCCTAATTTTTTTTAAACACAAGATAAAATTGCGAGAGAGAGAGAGAGAGAGAGAGAGAGAGAGAGAGAGAGAGCAGATTATTACGGCCAAAGGCGTAATCTTGAAATTAACCTGAAATAAATAACATGCGTCAAATATAACAAACTAAAACAAAAAAAAAGAATAAAAAAATAAAGCACTTGGGTTGCCTCCCAATAAGCACTTGTTTAGGGTCATTAGCTTGCCCGTAGTGTGATTCAAAGTTTGGAATGTATGAGCACCAAGGAATGCATACTTTAAATTGTTAAACAGTGTTCTCAGGTATAGGTTTCTTTCAATAGTTACCTGGGGTGCTTCTTCATGTAAGTTTTCATATTTTCACCATTCTCGAATTGATTAGTTCAGTAGAATCAAGGACATTCACAAAAATTTGAGTTTCTTCATTGTTCTTCTCGTCCTTCTTAGCTTGACTGGAACATTGTCTAAAATTTCCACTGGCTTTCGAACAAAATGATCAGTAAGTTATAATAAGATGGTCATCTCTTCTTAGACTTCTATGACTTAAACAAGTTTGATAGTGAATATTTCAAAAAGTCAATGCAAAAGCTGAGTTATGCTAACTAAATGCAAACTAAGTTACTAAGAAAAAGTAAGAAAAGAAAAAAAAAATAAATAGGATATAGTCTACTCTATCAATTATTAAATCACTTCGATATTAGTTGCTTGTCCCTGGCAACGACGTCAAAACTTGATGTGTACTTTACTGTGTTGGGGTATGCCCTTAAGGCTAATGTTTGAGGCCTTGGGATTGTATCAGTATCATGTATAAACTCTTTTGTTTATAAAGGCAATGGTTGTTATTCAGTTTGTTACATTGTCTGCTGCAATAAGTGTGCTTCTGAATAATGTCTCAAAGCTGTTCAGCTAGGCTGACATGTACTTTTGTCCTTAGTCGATATATCTTGGTGAACATGAGACAGCCTTGATATGATTGAGACTAATATGTGTTCTAATCTTATAGGATGCTTCGAGCATGGAATAAGATGTAGACTCATGGGTACATTGGATGTACTGGACAGACCCTACTAGGATATTCAATTGCTTGTCACAATGTGAATAATCCTTAATTGTAACAAGTGGCACATGTCCTCTGACTTGAGATCGCTTGTGTTTCTAAATGATGATTGTCATTGTTTTGAGTTAGTTCAATATCATTTGAAACATAATGATTATAGACTATCTTGGATAATGAGCTTGAGTCAGGTTAGGGCACTAGTGATAGACAAAGGATTGCCATCTCCTTGATTGGAGTGTGATGTTCAAAAGGGGCCCCCCTGGATGAGATGATTGAGAAAGTGTATGGCCATACCCAGGTGACTGTGTTCATCTGATCTAATCATGCTCATCATATTGGAGTTACAAGCTTGACACGCTTGTCCAATAAGAACATCCAGTGGCAAAGGAATCATGTATGCTTTGTGAGTTTGATTCACACTTGTGCTGTGATTTGGGTGTAGTCTTGGAAGACTCTTTCCTTTATATCGGGAGACAGTGATGTGTTGCTAGATACCCCTCACTGATCGTGATAACGTAAGTTATCGTTACCGACATTTAATGGAAACCCTCAGGGTCGCACAATTTGATGATATGGCTTACTTAAGTCAGATCGTGTGGACTGAATTGTTTGGGTTCAGTTTAAATGGATTTAATCTCTGATTGTGAGTGAGATCTGGTCTGATCATGTTTGATTGATTAGGGCTTGAGATCGGTAAGCTTCGATCGAGAGAATGGATGCTAGATCCCTCAGATCAGAAGCATCAAGAAGTGAGCGGTCAGATCTTAAGCCTTAGGGGTTTATTATGATCTGGACTAGTTGCTTGGTTTATTTGGTTATTGAACCAAATCAATTTGAACCAGCTCATTGAATGAGCGTATGGTTCAATTAAAGAGGCAATTGCGATTGGGGTAATGCATGGTCGCAAGTGGAGATGGTGTTTGCTATTTTTAGATAGCATGTCACATTCGTGACCACCTCTCACGTTGGCTCTCACGACGCTAATCTCTCTCGCCTCTTGCCCCCTTTCCTCTGGTCTCTGGACACTCGTGTGGTGAAGAGGTTGACGAAAAGAAGAGGAAAAGAAATCGCCAAGCAGAGAAGCTCTTCATCCTTTCCATTCGACAAAGAACGCTTTGGGACCTTGCTAGCACAAGGAACGCCAAAGGGAGTAGGCGACATCAATTGTGTGCGTCGCTTTGGAGAAGATCTCTTTTGGTCTTTGATTCCAAGACACCATCCAAGTGATGACAATGGTGAGAATTTTTCTTATCTATTCAAGTTTTCGATAGTTGATCATATAATGCATGCTATTCGATCCTAAGGAAACCCTAGATTCCGCCTATGCCATTTTATCCTTGCGCATGCTTTAGGGTTTCGCCCCCCCCCAGTGGGAACCTTCAATTGGTATCAGAGCGAGTTTGAATGCATGATTTATATGATTGCTACATGTTTTGTGATCCATGTTTCAAATGTTTAGATCTAGGGTTATCAACATGCGAAAATACATGTTAACTTGTTTCATGCCGAAACTTGTTTTTGTTTGTTTTGCTTGTTGGCGCATCTTAGGTTTTATCAAAAATCTATATCACTTGCGCGACCTTCACTAGATCTAAGGCCTTACTTTAAACCCTTAGACGGGTTATTAGGGTTGAAGTCATCCTTTAGGTTAGATCCAACTTGTCTGATCAGACTATCTGACAGCCTAGATGGGTTGACCAGATAGCACCTGTGCGCAAGCACGTGGTGGCTATAGGTCGACTGCGGACAGGCGTGTAGCGATGTCTGATTGAGACAACCTATGAATGCACATGAGTTAGGCCCGGGGTCACACCCGCTTGCCAGACCTCATTGTGGTCGTTCAGCCCATGGCGCATGCATAGTTGACCACTGGGTCGACTCAAGTCAGTTAGGACTTGGTGCATGTAAGGGCAGTGGATCTGACTAGGACTGATGAGTGGATCCCTAGTAATGGACCGTTGTAAGGTAGTAGGGCGTATAAGGAAATTAAAATTGATGCCAATGGGGTTTTTCAAAAAAAAATTTAATTTCTTGATTGGATCACATGATGATTGATGCCATTTGCTTGTTTATTTAATCTTATGTGGGCTGCCCGTGTTTAATGTGTGCTGTGCTGGGGCCTGCGTGCCTGGTTAATTTTGTAAATTATTTTTATATTGTGATCTGCGCATCACATTGCATTTAATTTATAAAATGTAATTGACCTGCGAGTCAATCTTGTCTAGATAGATTAATTTGTAAATTAGTCAGACAAGAGCACAGAGCACACTTGGCAGAGGCGCATGCAGCAGTGGCTTGACCAGACGGGAGGTCCAGGGTTCGACTCTGGGACCTGGCGCAAGTACCTGGTGGGCGCACCTGAGCTGCAGATGGCGCTTGGGCCCTGGTATGGGCCAAATGAGCAGCTAAAGCCCCATGAAGAAAAGCAAGTGAAGACTTAAGTTAATTAAGGTCTTACTTAGGTTTCATGGGCGTTTACCGCATAAGATCCATGCTTTCTTTTATTGTCTAATAATTAGAATTGCATGATTTATTTATCTTCTGCTATCACCATAGGAATTGCATGATAGTTAAGAAGATAAAAGACCGTTAAAATCCAACGCTAAAATATCAAGCTCGAAAGCCTTCTGACGCGAAACCTCACTGTTCTGACTATTGTTGGAGCCGTGTTGTACCCACTCAGTGGGCACGTCCATCTATCTTCAGACAGTGCGGGATTACACCTGCGTGTTACAGAGAAGGGATTTATCGCTTCTCGTTGCTCAGCATAGCACGTGGTGGTCCAGGGAGTAGGTCAGGTTAGCTTGACCATGTAGGCTACATACTGAGCATATGTGAGCTATATGGAGGCAGCCATCTGTGGGATCAGAGACTGTGTTGTACCAACTCAGTTGGCACAGTCTGCTGGATTGCCCAGATGAAGGGGAATCGCACGGGTTGGCGATTGGCAGGGACTGCCTACCAGAAATTAGTACTTGTACTCTCTGTGCATCTTATCTCGCCTGAGCGGGACGCGGAGACCAAGTATGAAATCTGGATCCCATCTCACTAAAAGAGTGTTATTCTTTCGGACT
Organism: Costus lasius; assembly: GCA_027563935.2. Lineage (NCBI taxonomy): Eukaryota > Viridiplantae > Streptophyta > Magnoliopsida > Zingiberales > Costaceae > Costus > Costus lasius. The sequence continues at coordinate 86,386,255 of CM050446.2, forward strand.
GTTTTAATGGATTTTTCAGTCAGATAAAATAGTGAGAAAAAGAATCTTTCTTAAGTCCTGGATTGATTCTATACATTGATACTGACCTTGCTGTTCTTGCATTGTTGTAGATTCCTGCAGCAACGAACACTATGAACTTCAATGTGCGATCCCTACTGGAAAGGGAGAAGTTTGCTGGGCCAAACTTCTCAGACTGGTATGGACACCTTAAGATTGTTCTTAAGGCAGAGAGGAAACTGTATGTCCTCGAGACGGCGATACCGCCTCAACCCGCTCCGAACGCCGCAAGGGCGGTTCGGGAAGCCTATGAAAAGCATGTCAACGATAGCATTGATGTCGCTTGCCTGATGCTAGCGTTTATGACGCCACCGCTGCAGCGTCAGCATGAGGATATGCCTGCTATAGAAATTATAGCAAACCTCAAGATGCTGTATGCTGCACAGGCGAGGACTGAGCGCTATAACTTGACCAAGCTGTTCTTTCAGAGCAAACTGGCTGAAGGGAGTCCAGTGGGAGCTCACGTGCTCAAGATGATTGGGCACATGGAGGCTCTAGAAAAACTGGGACATACCATCAATCAGGAGCTTGCTGTAGATATTATTCTGCAGTCTCTACCGCCCTCTTTCGATGCGTTCATCATTAACTTTAATATGAACAAAATCGACTGTACTCCGGCAGAATTGCTGAATATGCTCTTGACTACTGAGGAGACTCTGAAGGGAAAGCCTTCAACCTCTGTCTTAATGGTTCCTTCTAGGAACAAGAAGAAGGGGAAGAAGGGCAAAGCCCCAGTCAAGAACTACAACAAGGCGCTGAAACAAAAGGTTAAGCGGTCGAAGGAGTACAGATGTTTCCACTGTGGCCAGCTGGGTCACTGGAAAAAGGACTGTAAAGCGCTCCAAGGAGACAAGAAGGGAAGCATCGCTTCTGGCTCAGGTATTTATGTGACTGAGGTCATGTTTTCTTCTTCTATTTCATGGGTGTTAGACACTGCATGTGGAGTTCACATTTGTTCAAATGTACAGGAACTCAAGAGAAGAAGACAGGTGGGACAGCATGAGGTGGACCTACGAGTTGGAAACGGGGCACGGGTTGCTGCTGTTGCTGTAGGAGAATATTACATCTCATTACCATCTGGACTTGTATTAGAATTAAACAATTGTTATTTTGTTCCTAGCATTACCAAGAATATTATCTCTATTCCTGCTCTTGTCAGGAAAGGCTTTTCCTTTGAATGCAATATTTCAAAGTGTGTTTTATCTTTAGATAATATTGTTTATGCTACTAGATCAATTAGCAATGGGTTATTCATGTTGGACATGGAATGTTATATACAAAACATTGATAATAAGAAAGCCAAGTATGCTGATAACAGCACCTTGCTATGGCATAGTCGTTTAGGCCATATTAACAAGAAGCGCATTAAGCGGTTGCATGATCATGGACTGCTGGGATCATTCTCCTATGAGGAGATTGATACATGCAAAGCTTGTTTAATAGGCAAAATGATGAAGTCTCCTTTTCCTAATAAAGGTCAAAGGGCTTCAGGTTTACTTGACCTTATACACAGTGATGTGTGTGGGCCATTTAGTAAACATGCCAGAGGTGGCTATCAATACTTCATTACCTTTACTGATGATTTCAGTAGATATGGGTATGTCTATCTTATGAGACATAAAAGTGAATCTTTTGACAAGTTCAAAGAGTTCAAGAATGAAGTACAAAATCAGCTGGGCCGAAATATCAAGGCACTTCGTTCTGATCGAGGTGGAGAATACCTAAGTCGAGAGTTTACTGACTATCTAAAGGAGTGTGGGATTATCTCACAACTCACTCCGCCAGGAACACCGCAATGGAATGGTGTATCCGAAAGGAGGAACAGAACCTTACTAGATATGGTTCGTTCTATGATGAGTCAGGCTACTCTACCTTACTCCTTTTGGGGATTTGCACTGGAGACAGCTGCAAAGGTACTAAATCGAGTGCCATCCAAGGCAGTTTCAAAGACCCCATTTGAATTATGGTATGGGAAACAGCCTAGCTTGACATTTATTAAGATCTGGGGCTGCGAGGCTTTTGTCAAAAAGCTCGCCTCTGGGAAACTAGAGAGCAGATCTGACAAATGTATCTTTGTCGGTTACCCTAAGGAAACTAAGGGTTATTATTTCTACGATCCCAAGGAGAACAAGGTATTTGTTGCTCGGACGGCCATTTTTCTTGAGAAGGAGTTTCTTCTGCAAGAGGCCAGTGGGAGAGAAATAAAACTGGATGAGAATCCAGAGGAAGGACAAAGTAGTCAAGCATAGTTGGATGAGCCTGAGCCGGTAGAACAGGTTACTGAACAATCTGAGGCTCAGATATCACGGGAACCGCGAAGATCGGGAAGGATCCGTCGACAGCCTGATCGCTATGACGGAGTCTACATCATTGATAATGATGAACCCCTCACTTATGCGGATGCAGTCAGTGGACCGGACTCAGCTAGATGGCTTGAAGCTATGCGAGCCGAAATGGACTCCATGTCAGATAACCAAGTATGGGATTTGGTTGATCCGCCTCCGGGAGTTATCCCTATAGGCTGTAAATGGATCTTCAAGAAGAAGATTGACATGGATGGTAACGTGGTTACCTATAAAGGCAGGCTAGTTGCGAAAGGTTTCAAACAAATCTACGGGATAGATTATGATGAAACTTTCTCACCTGTAGCCATGTTTAAGTCTATTCGGATTCTTTTCGCGATAGCAGCATATTATGATTATGAGATCTGGCAGATGGATGTGAAGACTGCTTTCCTTAATGGAAATTTGCAAGAGGATGTGTATATGACACAACCTGAAGGTTTCACTAATCCATCAGATCGTCATAAAATATGCAAGTTAAAGAAGTCCATTTATGGACTTAAACAAGCATCAAGAAGCTGGAATATTCGTTTTGATGAATCAATCAGTGAATTTGGTTTCATCAAGAACGAAGATGACCCGTGTGTATATAAAAGGTTTAGTGGGAGCGTAATTACTTTCCTAGTCCTCTACGTCGATGATATCTTAATCATTGGAAATGATATTCCTGAACTGCATGCTGTTAAGGCATGGTTAAGGAAATGTTTCCAGATGAAAGATTTAGGAGAAGCAGCCTATGTATTAGGTGTGAAGATCTACAGGGATAGATCTAAGAGGCTTCTCGGGCTGTGCCAGAGTACTTACATCGATAAAGTCCTGGAAAGATTCCATTTAGAGAATTCTAAAAGAGGATACCTTCCAGTCAGACATGGTCTGAATCTTTCGAAGAGTCAGTGTCCACAAACACAGACTGAGAAAGATGAAATGGACAATACGCCTTATGCTTCGGCTATTGGGTCCATTATGTATGCGATGTTGTGTACTCGCCCAGACGTCGCTTATGGGTTAAGCGTGACCAGTCGATTCCAAAGTAATCCAGGTCAGGCGCACTGGATTGCAGTCAAGAACATCTTGAAATATCTGCGGAGGACCAAAGATATGTTCTTGATATATGGTGGTCAGGAAGAACTCAGTATTGAAGGATATACTGACGCTTCGTTCCAGTCTGACCAGGATGATTTCCGATCGCAATCAGGCTATGTTTTTAGCTTGAATGGAGGAGCAGTGGTGTGGAAGAGTTTCAAACAGTCTATCGTTGCTGATTCCACAACTGAAGCCGAGTATGTTGCAGCCTCAGAAGCATCCAAGGAGGCAGTGTGGATTCGTAAGTTCGTGAGAGAACTTGGTGTTGTTCCTTCGAGTGCAGATCCTTTGGTTATCTTCTGTGATAACACTGGAGCAATCGCACAGGCAAAGGAACCACGGTCGCACCAGAAGTCCAAGCACATACAGAGACGGTTTCACTTGATCCGGGAGATCATTGATCGTGGCGAGATCAAAGTCTGCAAGGTTCATACAGATGACAATCTGGCTGACCCGCTTACCAAGCCTCTGGCGCAGCAGAAGCATGAGAAGCACTGTAATAATATGGGTTTGAGATTTCTCAACCATTAGATTAAGTGCAAGTGGGAGATTGTTGGGGTATGCCCTTAAGGCTAATGTTTGAGGCCTTGGGATTGTATCAGTATCATGTATAAACTCTTTTGTTTATAAAGGCAATGGTTGTTATTCAGTTTGTTACATTGTCTGCTGCAATAAGTGTGCTTCTGAATAATGTCTCAAAGCTGTTCAGCTAGGCTGACATGTACTTTTGTCCTTAGTCGATATATCTTGGTGAACATGAGACAGCCTTGATATGATTGAGACTAATATGTGTTCTAATCTTATAGGATGCTTCGAGCATGGAATAAGATGTAGACTCATGGGTACATTGGATGTACTGGACAGACCCTACTAGGATATTCAATTGCTTGTCACAATGTGAATAATCCTTAATTGTAACAAGTGGCACATGTCCTCTGACTTGAGATCGCTTGTGTTTCTAAATGATGATTGTCATTGTTTTGAGTTAGTTCAATATCATTTGAAACATAATGATTATAGACTATCCGGATAATGAGCTTGAGTCAGGTTAGGGCACTAGTGATAGACAAAGGATTGCCATCTCCTTGATTGGAGTGTGATGTTCAAAAGGGGCCCCCCTGGATGAGATGATTGAGAAAGTGTATGGCCATACCCAGGTGACTGTGTTCATCTGATCTAATCATGCTCATCATATTGGAGTTACAAGCTTGACACGCTTGTCCAATAAGAACATCCAGTGGCAAAGGAATCATGTATGCTTTGTGAGTTTGATTCACACTTGTGCTGTGATTTGGGTGTAGTCTTGGAAGACTCTTTCCTTTATATCGGGAGACAGTGATGTGTTGCTAGATACCCCTCACTGATCGTGATAACGTAAGTTATCGTTACCGACATTTAAAGGAAACCCTCAGGGTCGCACAATTTGATGATATGGCTTACTTAAGTCAGATCGTGTGGACTGAATTGTTTGGGTTCAGTTTAAATGGATTTAATCTCTGATTGTGAGTGAGATCTGGTCTGATCATGTTTGATTGATTAGGTCTTGAGATCGGTAAGCTTCGATCGAGAGAATGGATGCTAGATCCCTCAGATCAGAAGCATCAAGAAGTGAGCGGTCAGATCTTAAGCCTTAGGGGTTTATTATGATCTGGACTAGTTGCTTGGTTTATTTGGTTATTGAACCAAATCAATTTGAACCAGCTCATTGAATGAGCGTATGGTTCAATTAAAGAGGCAATTGCGATTGGGGTAATGCATGGTCGCAAGTGGAGATGGTGTTTGCTATTTTTAGATAGCATGTCACATTCGTGACCACCTCTCACGTTGGCTCTCACGACGCTAATCTCTCTCGCCTCTTGCCCCCTTTCCTCTGGTCTCTGGACACTCGTGTGGTGAAGAGGTTGACGAAAAGAAGAGGAAAAGAAATCGCCAAGCAGAGAAGCTCTTCATCCTTTCCATTCGACAAAGAACGCTTTGGGACCTTGCTAGCACAAGGAACGCCAAAGGGAGTAGGCGACATCAATTGTGTGCGTCGCTTTGGAGAAGATCTCTTTTGGTCTTTGATTCCAAGACACCATCCAAGTGATGACAATGGTGAGAATTTTTCTTATCTATTCAAGTTTTCGATAGTTGATCATATAATGCATGCTATTCGATCCTAAGGAAACCCTAGATTCCGCCTATGCCATTTTATCCTTGCGCATGCTTTAGGGTTTCGCCCCCCCAGTGGGAACCTTCATACTGTACTACTATCTAACTGCAAGCGTAACGGTTTATCGTAGTAGTACTTAAGAGTCGATCCCACAAGGATAGTGATCAAGTACTGAGTGATTGCAAATCAATAGCTAGACAATCCGGTAAATGATTTTGGGTTTTGCAGAAAATAAATCAAATATAACTGAATGCAAAATGCAAGCCGAATCTAGCAAGAGAAAATTTTGGGTAGAAAATAGGGGTTAGAGATATCGGTACATCGGGTTCATCTTGTTGATGGATCTTAAATTCAAACGAGGTAAAATTGTAACAATGCAATTTTAAAAGTGTTCAAGGAAATATAAAATGGTACAGATTATCCTCTTTCGACGGCGTAATGCGGTATAAATCTAAATCGGCGTCCTACTTTCGTGGCTAACCAGACCTAGATTGATCTAATGAGTTCGGAGATATTATAAAGTTCCTCACACAAATCCTGGCCTAATTATTGACAGCTCAAAGCATGTTCAATCTAGCAGATCTAGCATCGCAATTCACCTTTCGGTCCTTCTTGCGATGCCGAAGAAAAGTAATTCGTGGCTAATGCAATACTAGTAGTAAAACAACACAGATCAAATAAACACAAGATAAATTCGCATTTGCTATAAAAAAATGAGCTAAAAAAATAAGATCCAAACAACTCAACTACACCCTAGTTCCGATAAAGAAGATTAGCTAGCATAGTGTCACTTCAGTACAAATATCTAAAGGAATAGAAGGAACTAGAAAGAAAATAGAAGAAAGAGGAAGCAAACTCTTCTGAAAAAGCATTGCAACTTTCCTTCAGATCTTCTAGAATGGAATGCATGGTTCCTTCCTCCTCCCTTGTTGTCGCCAAGCCTTTCTCCCTTTTTCAAAACTCGCTTCCCCCCTTGAGCCCCAACTGGCGCTACCTTCTTAAGCAAATTTTGCCCCTTATATAATTTTGAAAGTCTCTTTTGATTGGCTAAATTGATAGCCCTTTTAATTATCTACGTTTTGACATCAAAAACATCCAAAAGGGACTTATAATGAGGGGGTTATGGCTATTTTAAATTTGGCTGCATAGAGTGATGTAGGACGGAAGCGTGTGACAAAACTACTAAATTAAAATTCAGTTATTTATTTTTTTTTAATTTTCAGAAAACAGCATATTCATGAAAGCAGCTAGAATTCTAGGAGTTCAGAAAATTATTATTTAGCAAATGTGGCAATGTCATAGAGGGGGTTCCAATCATTCAATATTCAAACTAAATGAACTGCATTGTAGAACTAAATTAGTTCTTTGCATGCGTATCAAAATGGAGAGTAGACTCCTACTCGAGCATATAGATTTAGTGCAACCAATATAGCTATTCAGATTGGTAAATTAACATAGCACAGAAATGTTTCAGATTTGCAAATTTTACAATGCCTGCTAGATTGAATTGTTGAACCTGGGCTTGCATCAACTAGTCCAAATGAAAGTACAAGGTGTGTGCTTCAATATCTAACCAAAGTTCAAGATACTTGTTGCACCAATTGCTTAGAGCACCTGCACAAATAACACTATTCAGATTAGTTGTGAAAATGAATGTAGAGTTAAATCATTCATTAAACGTTGCTATGTCTTGTAGCATGTTCTGGTCCATCTGGATTCGTCGCCATTGATTGGAATGATAGAAGATGTTCTGGTCTTTCAATTAGTTCCAAGGATCAGAATTTTTGTTGCGCTGATTGCTTAAAGATACCTGCAAGAAGAAGCTTATTCAAATTAGAATTAGCAGAACACAAAACAGTAGACACGGGGAATTCCGGGAAACAGGGGAAATGGCGTAAGGGGCGGAAGTCGTCGGTGTTCGTCCGGTAGTGTACGACCGCCGGACCTGTTACGACTGGGGGTTCGTATGTTCATGGAGAAGAGTTGGCCGGAGTTTGGAGACAGGCGGTGGCTGGCCGGAGGAGAACCATGATGAGGAGCAGATCGAGGGCGGAATCTGGAGAAACAGGGGGAAACACGAGCGCCGAGCGGAGTTGGTCGGTGTTCGTCCGGTGGCCGACGGTCGCCGGACCTGTTACGATGGGAGGTCCCTATGACTATGGCGAAGTGGTGGCCGGAGTTTGAGGTCGAATGGTGGCCGGTCGGAGGAGGGCGACGAGGAAAGGCGGAGCTGGGGCGGAAGACTGGCGAAAGCAGGGGAAATGCAAAGAAGAACAGGGCGCGTCGCCGGACGGCCGGTAGTGTACGGACGCCGAAACTGCTACTACTGGAGGTTGGTATGGTCGTGGTGACGAGGTGGCCGGAGTTTCGGGGCGGACGGTGGCCGGTCGGAGGCGGACGACGATGAAAGGCGGAAGTGGGACGGAAGGCTGGCGAGAACAGAGGATTCGAACGGAAGTTCGATTCCGGTGATCGGAGAGTCGGAAGGATGAATGCCTGTGGCTGTGGCTTCGTCTTGGGTAGGGGGAGTGGTGGCCGAAGTCTCGTGGAGATCCGGCCGGTGGATCGTCGGTGGCGAACTCGGAAAATTCCGAAAATCTGGAAACTGGAACTGTGACTGAATTGATTTCTGGAGGAAGAAGAGAACGGAGGAGAGGGGAAGAGAGGAGCAAGGGGCTCGGCCCTAGAAGGAGAAGGAAGAGCACATCCGATAGAAGAGGAAGATACTAGAAAACTACTTCATACGATTCAATTTCAACAACTTTTCTCTGTTCGTAACAAGGCTGTAAACATGATACAAATAGGGTGAAGCTTGGAAACGAACGTTGCTGGGTGAACGTTGCAATTTCCTTCTTCGTCAGCAAAGAGACGTTGGAGGAGTTTCCTTGTGGGCTGAGCAAAGGTGGCTGGAGACGTTGGTGTTTCCATTCTTTGGAGCGTTGAAGTCTAGCGTTGATTTGGCTGCAAGGAGATCCTAAATTGGCTGATTTGAACGTTATTGTTTGCTTTGTTTCCTTTGGCGTAGATGCATGTCACGACTGGAGTATGCAGCAACTTGTTATTTGGAAAGTGTCTTGAGCTTCACTTGAAGTATTTGATGGTAGTTCTTTCCCCATTATTGTGCTAGCATTAGGATTGAGCTTGCTAGCTTATTTGAGAGCTTCCGAGCCTTTGATTAGGGTACTCGTAGGCTCCACTTGTATCTTCGAGGCCTGTGATCCCTGCCTCCATCAGTTCTCCCCGGGTGAAAAAAATTCTTCCCCGAAGAATTGTCCTTGCGTAGGTGGGGGAGTTCAACAGTCAATATCCATAGTCTAAGCTGCAAGTCAGGGACACCTGTAGAAAATTCCCTTTCTCGGCCATACTCATTAGTAAGTTTGTCATAGAAAATCATAGGACTTAGAAAAGAACAAGGAATGATGAAATCAATATACTCAATTTCAATAAGAGCATAGTGCAAAGCATGTTTGAGTTCATTATGTTTTGTTGATACTAATGGTGGCTTAAGGGTGTGGGTTGAAGGACCTAAAAGACAAGATTCAAGGATCATAGGGTCCTGAGAGAAATTTTCTAAGCTTATGGGTGTTCCTAAGGGTTGACATTTAGGGTTCAAGTCAAGCTCAAAAGGCTCTAACTTAGGTTCAAAATATGGTTCAAGAGGACCTATGGGTTTGGGTTCAGTTTTAGGTTCTCTAATAGTAGTGCAAATTTGGGTTTGGGAACCTGTGGGTATGGGCCCTAAAATTGAAGGTAATTGAGAAGGTTCTACTTCACTTTTAACTTGAGACAAGTCTACAACAGTCTCTATGGGCAACTTAGGGGTAGTTTGACTCTCAGACAAGTCAACTATGAGTTCCTTAGCTGGAATGCTAGACTCATCTTGAGGACCTGTGGGTATGGGCCCTAAAATTGAAGGTTGAGGTATGGGTTCTACCTCATGGTTTGCCTGTTGAGTTTCACATGTGTTACCTGAGCTTGTTTTTGTTCCCATGGTAGACTCTAAGGTTAGTATATTCTCTTGAGAGTTTGAGGGAGTAGGTACCTTAGAGGTTTTAGGTTTGGACCTCTTGATCTTAATCTTTGGGTTTTGGCATCTTAAGACATATGAATCATCTTGCCTTTGGTAATACCCATTGACATCATATAACCAAAGTGCTCCTAGGTGGACATGGTATGTACCTCCTAAGGGTAAGACATAACACCAAACTTCTAGTAGAAGGGTACCTAACAAAATAGGAACTAAGCACATATGGTTCACTAAGGTTTTGGTTCCATCATCCCTACTAATGGTGTAAGGGTCTGGGATAGGCTCACTGGTAAGGTCAAATCTATCAATGGCACTAGGGGTTATGAAGTTGAAGCCTATGGACTCATCTATGGCTACCTTACACATTTTATCTTTCATTTTGATGTAGGTATGGAAAAAATCATTCCTAAGGGTGACACTATAAGTTGGAAGTTTCTCTAGATATTGCTTGTGTAGAGTTTGTCTCATGTCTTCTATATAGTTGTGACAGGTTTTGAGATGGTTCTCCATGGACTTGAAGTTGTCATAAAATTTGAGCATTCGTTCTTGGTTGATACTAGTGGCCATGGGATGATTTGAAAATATTTTGAAAATAGAGCTCCCTAAGATGATAGAAAATGATTTCAGCTAGTATGAAAAGATATATCTGAGAATAAACAAACTACCATGCAGAACAATAATCAACTAAACATACTTAGAAGTTTTTTTTTTCTAGCAAATAAATTAACAAACATGCAAAAGCAACTAAACGTTAGAGCATATAGTTTTTTTTTTTTTTTTTTAATGCAAAAAAACTTCAACAAGCAAATAACCTAAAATATGCAAACAAAATATCAAGTAACAACTAAATGTGAAAGCATGTACATTTTTTTTTGTTTTTGTTTTTATGCAAACAAACTATTAAGAACAACTAAGCATGAAAGCCAAGTTGAGAATGATTTTTTTTTTTTTAGCAAATAAACAGCAAATTACTTAACTAACATGCAATCAATTTCAGCATATGGATGTGCAGAAAGTATGCTCATTGAAGATTGCAATTTGATTAAGACACAATTTTGTGCAGATTATGGAATGGATGATCAGAACTTGAGCAAACAAGTGCAGTAGTTTGCTGCGTTGATGAGAAACTTTGCAAACTCAGTGAGGGAAGATGCAGCAATTTGGTTTGCTGTCCTAAACTGAGGTTTACAAGGATCTATGTTGCTGGAGTGGCTGAAAATCAATGAGAATGTCAAGGTGATCAAAATCAGATTGCTTGTAGAATATGGTTTGCAGAATTTTGGTTGCAAACACAGTTAAGTGTGGCAATTAAGTATGCTGTCCTGAACTGAATTTGACAAACTTTCATCATTTGTGGCCATGTTTGAATTGGCACAATAATGAAATTCTGCACTGCTCAAATCCGAAAAGTTTCACTAAAACATCAAGCAGAAGTTCAGAGTTTACTTGTAAATTTAGTCATGGACGGTGCAGCAATTAACTTTGTTGTTCCAACCATTCAACAAGTGAAAGCAACAAATTTTCAAATTAGAGATGCTGATTTGTCCACAAAAATATCAGAATATTAAATTCAATGATCAGAAAATCAGAAATATAGGAACTTTAATAACAAAGAGCAAAGTTAAGGATCGATGTGGACAAACAAGAGTTTACCACTTAACTTGCTCTGATACCAAGCTGATGTAGGACGGAAGCGTGTGACAAAACTACTAAATTAAAATTCAGTTATTTATTTTTTTTTAATTTTCAGAAAACAGCATATTCATGAAAGCAGCTAGAATTCTAGGAGTTCAGAAAATTATTATTTAGCAAATGTGGCAATGTCATAGAGGGGGTTCCAATCATTCAATATTCAAACTAAATGAACTGCATTGTAGAACTAAATTAGTTCTTTGCATGCGTATCAAAATGGAGAGTAGACTCCTACTCGAGCATATAGATTTAGTGCAACCAATATAGCTATTCAGATTGGTAAATTAACATAGCACAGAAATGTTTCAGATTTGCAAATTTTACAATGCCTGCTAGATTGAATTGTTGAACCTGGGCTTGCATCAACTAGTCCAAATGAAAGTACAAGGTGTGTGCTTCAATATCTAACCAAAGTTCAAGATACTTGTTGCACCAATTGCTTAGAGCACCTGCACAAATAACACTATTCAGATTAGTTGTGAAAATGAATGCAGAGTTAAATCATTCATCAAACGTTGCTATGTCTTGTAGCATGTTCTGGTCCATCTGGATTCGTCGCCATTGATTGGAATGATAGAAGATGTTCTGGTCTTTCAATTAGTTCCAAGGATCAGAATTTTTGTTGCGCTGATTGCTTAAAGATACCTGCAAGAAGAAGCTTATTCAGATTAGAATTAGCAGAACACAAAACAGTAGACACGGGGAATTCCGGGAAACAGGGGAAATGGCGTAAGGGGCGGAAGTCGTCGGTGTTCGTCCGGTAGTGTACGACTGCCGGACCTGTTACGACTGGGGGTTCGTATGTTCATGGAGAAGAGTTGGCCGGAGTTTGGAGACAGGCGGTGGCTGGCCGGAGGAGAACCATGTTGAGGAGCAGATCGAGGGCGGAATCTGGAGAAACAGGGGGAAACACGAGCGCCGAGCGGAGTTGGTCGGTGTTCGTCCGGTGGCCGACGGTCGCCGGACCTGTTACGATGGGAGGTCCCTATGACTATGGCGAAGTGGTGGCCGGAGTTTGAGGTCGAATGGTGGCCGGTCGGAGGAGGGCGACGAGGAAAGGCGGAGCTGGGGCGGAAGACTGGCGAAAGCAGGGGAAATGCAAAGAAGAACAGGGCGCGTCGCCGGACGGCCGGTAGTGTACGGACGCCGAAACTGCTACTACTGGAGGTTGGTATGGTCGTGGTGACGAGGTGGCCGGAGTTTCGGGGCGGACGGTGGCCGGTCGGAGGCGGACGACGATGAAAGGCGGAAGTGGGACGGAAGGCTGGCGAGAACAGAGGATTCGAACGGAAGTTCGATTCCGGTGATTGGAGAGTCAGAAGGATGGATGCCTGTGGCTGTGGCTTCGTCTTGGGGAGGGGGAGTGGTGGCCGAAGTCTCGTGGAGATCCGGCCGGTGGATCGTCGGCGGCGAACTCGGAAAATTCCAAAAATCTGGAAACTGGAACTGTGACTGAATTGATTTCTGGAGGAAGAAGAGAACGGAGGAGAGGGGAAGAGAGGAGCAAGGGGCTCGGCCCTAGAAGGAGAAGGAAGAGCACATCCGATAGAAGAGGAAGATACTAGAAAACTACTTCATACGATTCAATTTCAACAACTTTTCTCTGTTCGTAACAAGGCTGTAAACATGATACAAATAGGGTGAAGCTTGGAAACGAACGTTGCTGGGTGAACGTTGCAATTTCCTTCTTCGTCAGCAAAGAGACGTTGGAGGAGTTTCCTTGTGGGCTGAGCGAAGGTGGCTGGAGACGTTGGTGTTTCCATTCTTTGGAGCGTTGAAGTCTAGCGTTGATTTGGCTGCAAGGAGATCCTAAATTGGCTGATTTGAACGTTATTGTTTGCTTTGTTTCCTTTGGCGTAGATGCATGTCACGACTGGAGTATGCAGCAACTTGTTATTTGGAAAGTGTCTTGAGCTTCACTTGAAGTATTTGATGGTAGTTCTTTCCCCATTATTGTGCTAGCATTAGGATTGAGCTTGCTAGCTTATTTGAGAGCTTCCGAGCCTTTGATTAGGGTACTCGTAGGCTCCACTTGTATCTTCGAGGCTTGTGATCCCTGCCTCCATCATAGAGATTACGGGCGTAATGAAGATTATGGCCATGCCTGTAATGTGTTCATTAGTGCTCTTTAATTCCTTAAACGCTCACACAATTAGGACCCATTAAATGCTTGTCACTTTGACACTAAGAACGTTCGATTCGGAGTTATAAAAAAGAAGTTATGACCGATTGAATGTTGGCCTTTAATGCTGCATGGTGAGATTACGGGCATAATCGTGATTATAGCCATGCCCATAATTTCAATGTTGAACTCCGATTTGTCTTAAATTTTGCAGGTGACCTGATTATTGCCTTGACTTGAATTTTGGCCATAGTGTGATTTTAAAGATTGCCGATTATGAGATTATGGCCATGCTAAAATTATGGTCATACCTGTAATGTCTCTTGTCAAGGTTTTTGTCTTCTGAGAGGCTACTGTTGAGGAAGTTAAGAATGTCACTTTATACTTGCATAAGAACGGGTTCATTGGGATGTCAAACTAGGAATTATGGTGATGCAGGAGCAAACGAGCCCATGAGCCTACTTGGGGATGGCCCAAACTCCCTGGAAGGCACTTGGGAGGACTCCCTAGGACGTGGGGACAAGGCAGCCAGGTTTTTGGCGAAAACAGAGCTTCCCAGACCTAAGCACGGCCAGGTCGTGCGTCCAGTCATGCCCGTGACACGAGCGTCCAGGGACGCGAACGACGCCATGGCCACCGCCACGCCCGTGGCACCGCTCGTGCTTCCCTCAGCCAAGTTTCCTGTAGCCCGACACGGCCGTGCATCCCGACACGGCCAGCCCGTGCTCTTCTTGGCCAACAACACTGAGATCGCCACGGCCACCGACACGCCCGTGGCAATGCCCGTGCTTCTTTTGGCCAAACTTCCTGCAGCCAGACACGGCTGTGCGTCCTGACACAGCCAGCCCGTGCTCTTCTCGGCCAACAGTGACGAACTCGCCACGGCCGCTGACACACCCATGTTCCAAGCCGTGCCCGCCTCGCCCAGCCAGCCTGTAGCTGAACACGGCCGTGCGTCGAAACACGGCCAGGCCGTGTTCGACCCTGAAGATGCTATGGAGCCTCGACGACCGCACTTCGACGTCAATCGCCCGCCACACCATATTGCTCCATCCTAGGATGACCTAAAGAAGCCCAGCAAGGTAACAATCCAGCACTCTCAACATCAAAGCATGCCACCGAATCACCTCACGGGCTTCATCGACACCCCTTCCTCTCATGCCACATCAACCCAGCCGAAGAACAATGCCGGCGGAATACTTGAGGGCCCAAGCCCAAATGGGCCGCTCAACCTCAGCAACAACACGGCCCAAGAGCGAGTCGCAACGATAGTCACGCAGCCCACAACATCGAAATTCTGCTGCCTCATTGCCATGTGCTCGGAGCGCGTCTAGGCCACGATCGTATGCAGCCGCAGCTTCACGCCACTTGCCCCGAAGAATATTAGTTGAAGAGTTGTTATGTTTTGTCTGTAGTCGCAGCTTGACCACTTTAGTGGCCTGCTAGAGTGGTTAGTTTGTTAGAGTTGTTTGTCCCTTATGTATTTTGTTTTGTTCCCACCCCTCTATTCTATAAAAGAGGAGGATGGGCTGTGTGTTCCTTAGTTCTCTTGGAGTGGAGAGACCTCCTGGTGAGATAGAGTCGCCAGCGTTTGTAGAAGTCGAGCCGGAGCCTCGCCTTCATCGTTGTCCGGGTCGAGGAACGCCTCGATTCCAAGTTGTTTTCTGCTTTCCGACTGAAGTAAATCCCACCCTTCTCGGTGGGTCAGGTTCGCCTGTTTGTCACTTTGTTGTCCGCTTGCTTTTTTTCGCTGCGAGTTTCCTTTCCCCTCACCCCCACGAGTATCCGTTCATCGGAGGCGTGGTTGGACACCTTGTCTTTTGGCTTGTTTTTAGATTCATAGGTGCGCGAGTTGTCCGTCGCAACCGCTCTCCCCGATGCACGCTGAGCTTAATGCGCTAAGTGAGTTGCTAAAAAAATGCTAAGAGGTCAGTGTGCTATTCAATAGTTGAGTGCCGTTCGTTTTCGTTGCATTAGTGTTGCCCCGATCGAGTTCTACGTCGCTTTCATCGTGCTTCTATCGGTTTCCCTGCATTTTCTGACACGCTCTTCCTTCCCTCGTCTAACGACCCTCTCACGTTTTCACCGAGCATTGTGTAATTCCCCTAGAGTACGGTGCTAAGGACCATCCCTCCTAATAGTTGCTGCATCAATTCTGGTATCAGAGGAAGTTGCGCGTTCGATTCTTATCGTTCGCACAGTCCTCCTCCATTGCATATTTCAGCATCGTTTTGGTCTTTCAGCATCCTGCACTAGTTTGTCTCCCTTGTTTGTGCATGGTGTCTACACATTCCCAACTCATGTCATCCCAATTCCCCGATAACATCCCTGAGACCCAAGAATCAGTCCAGCCTTCGGAAGGGGCTAACTCCCGCCTAGAGTCTTTGGTTGCGCTTGAGGCGCGAATAGATGCAAAGCTTGAGGTGTTGTCCGCACACGTGGATGCCCAACAATCCCATACCGAAGCCTCGATCCAGCAGATCTTGGCTGGAATCCAACACCTTATAGGTCAGCCTAGGCCCATGGAGCATGGGCGCCCAAGTCCGGTTAACCCTCCAACCTCCGCCCACCCACCCCCTACTAGAGAGTTGCCCCCGTTGGCTGCGACCGCTCGGCGGCCCACCCCTGGGGATGAGTGGGGTCGCCCACGGCCTTACGAGGCTCCAAGGAATCCGAGTCATGGGGATGACCCCCTTGATGAAGATGATGTTTGGGCCGCACAAGGCTCTCAGCCCAATGGTCGCTTTGGCCATGCTTGGGCTGCCAATCGAACCCCAGCCCCTGCCCGTGTAGAGCACCCTCGGATTGACGATGACATCCGTTACTTCACCCGAAACACCCCCGCTCCCTTCAAGGGCGGATTAGATCCCTCGCAGTTTCTAGATTGGGTCGCATCTGTTGACGCCTACTTTGACCTCAGCCGTTACCCACACGACGCTCGCGTTAGGTTTGTGCGCACTTTGTTGGAAGGCCCTACACGTTTACACTGGGAAAACGTGGAGCGCCAAAACGTGCAACAAGCCCTTCCTCCGATCTTGGAGTGGGCTGAGATGAGGTACCGACTCTGGAAGCGGTACGTCCCTCCCTCGTATAGGCAGCATCTTCTAGATCAGTATAGTGGCCTACACCAAGGGTCGGGTACCGTCGAAGAATACCGTCTCACCTTTGAGATGTTGCAGCTCCGCTGTAACCTGCAAGAGGATCCCGAGTTAACCCTGTCTAAGTTTAAGAATGGGCTCCGTTCTGACATCCGTCGGGCCCTACCTGCGTATAGCTAAGAGTCGTTTGATCAAACCTTCTAACGCGCTCGCGACATAGAGCATGACCTTCATGCTGCAGCTAGACGTAGCAACCTTGCACCCCACAGACGTCCTCACGCAGTCGGTCCCCCCGCACCGATCTGAGCATCCGGACCCATGACCCGCACCCGCGACGCACCCGTCCCCTAGACACCCACACCACGATGGCCCCTCTTCTCGGCCCTCTTGGGAGGAGAAGGGCAAGACCCCCGCGGTTGGATCCTCTAGCCGGATCACTTGTTACAATTGTCTCCAACTGGGCCACATGTCGCGAGAGTGCCCTAAGAAACCCCCGTTAGCCGACAAGGGCCCAGCCTGCATCGCTACCATGACCCCTGCGGAACTCGACATTGAACCCGAGTGCTACACAAGTGGGGAGGAGTTGGGTCCTTCCGCACTTGTGGTGCGCTGCTACCTAGTCTAGCCCGCGCCTACCGAGGATTGGCAGCGCTCGGGCATTTTCACAACTTACATCAAGTGCAATGGGCACTCATGTAAGATCGTCATCGATGGCGGAAGTAGCTTGAACGTGGTCTCGCGGACTGCGGTCACGCGCTTCGGCCTCCCCCTTGAGCCACACCCGCACCCCTACTCCATTGCCTGGGTCGACACCACAAGCCTTCCAGTTACACACTAATGTCGTGTTCCCATTGCGTTTGGGAACTATCGCGAGAAGGTGTTATGTGACGTTGCGACTATGGATGTCGCTCACGTCCTCCTTGGCCGTCTATGGCTCTACGATAGGGACGTAATCCATTATGGTCGGTCGAATACCTACATCTTCGACCACGATGATCAAAAGATTCGCCTCATTCCGGCTCCACCCAAGGAGCTTCGAGCATCCACTTCCAAGGGGGTGATCACCCCTTCGGCCCCTGTCCCTCCACGTCCCCCTATGGTGTCCCTCATGCGCACACCCACGTTGGTGCGTGAGGCTCATAAAACCAAGACTGTCTACGCGCTCATGGTGCGCGAAGTGCAGGACTCTGTCCCGTGCCCCGATTCGGCGCCTCCCGTTGAGGTGGCCGGCCTCTTAGCCGACTTTAGTGATATCAGCCCCGAGGATCTGCCTCATGGCCTTCCCCCGGAGAGGGAAATACAACATGCCATTGACCTCATCCCGGGAGCACCCCTCCCGAATTTACCCCATCATCTCCTTAACCCCTCGGAGCACGCTGAACTACAGCGTCAAGTGGATGATCTCCTCACTAAGGGGTACATCCGTGAAAGCCTCAGCCCTTGCACCGTCCCCGCGCTCCTCACGCCCAAGAAGGACGGGTCATGGCACATGTGTGTCGATAGCCGTGCCATTAACCGAATCACGATCAAATATAGGTTTCCCATCCCTCGACTTGACGACATGTTGGATCTGATTTCCGGCGCATCGTGGTTCTCCAAACTTGTTCTCCGAAGGGGATACCACCAAGTCCGCATTCGTGAGGGCGATGAGTGGAAGACCGCATTTAAGACCAAGGATGGTCTCTATGTATGGCTCGTTATGCCATTTGGCCTGTCCAATGCCCCCTCCACATTCATGCGCTTGATGAGTCAAGTCCTCAAGCCATATATGGGGAAGTTTCTAGTTGTCTATTTCGATGATATCCTGATTTTTAGTAAGACCCGCGCTGAACACGTGGAGCATCTTCGCTCCACGTTCGAACTCCTTCGCAAGGAACACCTCTTCTGCAACACGAAGATGTTCCTTTCTGACCAACAGCGTATATTTCTTAGGTTACATCGTATCCGATCAAGGACTGTCCGTGGACCCCACAAAAGTCGAGGCCATCCGGCATTGGCCCGAGCCTTGCACCGTGACTGAAGTTCATAGTTTCCTGGGTCTTGCCGGCTTCTACCGTCGGTTTATCCGGAGGTTTAGCACCATTTCCACCCCCTGACCCAATGCCTTTCCAAGGAAGACTTTGAGTGGACCCTTGCCACTCAGCGGGCTTTTGATGCGCTGAAGGATGCCCTGACCACTGCCCCTGTTCTGCGCCTCCCCGACTTTTCGAAAGTCTTTGAGGTTGCGTGCGATGCCTCCGGTTCCGGCATCGGCGGTTCCCTTAGTCAAGAGGGCCATCCTGTGGCCTTCTTCAGTGAAAAACTGAACGCTGTTCGCCAGCGTTATTCGACGTACGATAAGCAGTTTTACGCGATAGTTCAGTCGCTCCGGCAGTGGCGACACTATCTGCTTCATCATTAGTTTGTCCTATATAGCGACCACCAGGCCTTATCATTCCTCAATGCCCAGAAGAAACTAGGTGCCCGACATGCCAAATGGGTTGAGTACTTGCAACAGTACTTTTTCGTTATTACCCACAAGACGGGCAAGGAAAACGTTGTTGCGGATGCCCTCAGTCGCGTCCGAACCCTTTTGTGTGTCATGCACACCAGAGTCAATACCTTTGACCATGTCAAAGAGGAGTACCCCACGTGCTCTGACTTTGGTGCCATCTATACCGCTTTGACCGAGTCCATCGACTCCGACTCCCCCTATCAGTTGTGCGAGGGTTATCTGTTCTTGGGGAATCGCTTGTGCATTCCCCGCTCTTCGCTTCGAGACCATCTTTTGCCGAGCTTCATGCGGGGTGGCGTCGCCGGTCATCATGGCCGCGACAAAACCCTTGAGATGGCGGAGGAACGTCTTTTCTGGCCATCCCTCCGCAAGGATGTTGCGCGCATCGTGCGCCATTGTGGCACGTGTCAGTTAGCTAAGCCCCAGCCGCCGAACACGGGTCTCTATACCCCATTGCCAGTGGCCAGCGGCCCATGGCATGACCTAAGTATGGATTTCGTTCTCGAGTTGCCTCGGACCGCCTCCCGCTTCGATTCGATCTACATCGTTGTCGATCGCTTTTCGAAGATGGCCCACTTCATCCCTTGTTCACGCACTACGGACGCGTCTCACCTTGCCACCCTCTTTGTCCGGGAGATAGTGCGCCTTCACGGTCTTCCCTCCTCCATCGTGTCCGATCGTGACACGCATTTTGTCAGCCACTTCTGGCACTCACTCTGGGCTCTCTCGAACACCACACTGAAACTCTCCACGGCCTATCACCCTCAAACCGATGGCCAAACCGAAGTGGTTAACCACAGCTTGGGTAATATCCTCCGCTACCTTGTTGGCGACCATCCGAGGTCGTGGGATTCCATCCTACCGATGGCTGAGTTTGCATACAATAGCGCCTCCAATAGGACTACGGGTCTTAGTCCCTTCCAGATCGTCTTGGGCTACCAGCCGCGCAAACCTATAGACCTGCATAACCTTCCCATTGAGTCCCATCTCTCCACGCATGCCTATGCATTTGCCCAACATATTGCTAGTTTGCATGATGAAGTTCGACGGCGTATCTTTTTGGGCAACACTCGCAATGCAATGGAGGCCAACGAGCATCGTAGGCCACAACATTTTTCTGTAGGTGCACTAGTGAGGGTGCGTGTCCACCCCGAGCGTTTATTGAGTAGAGCGCATTACAAGCTCCAGCCACGTTACATGGGGTCTTACGCGGTCGTGCGCCAGATTGGCTCCAACGCCTATGAGCTGGACTTGCCTGCGGACATGAGCATCCACCCCGTCTTCAATGTGGCGGACCTCCTCCCCTTTCACGGCCCTTTGGAGGGGCCATCCGACACCGACGACCAGCTGCCCCGTAGTTCTCCAGAGGGGAACCCATCAGAATACGCAGCGGAAGCTGATGCAGGAGCAAACGAGCCCATGAGCCTACTTGGGGATGGCCCAAACCCCCTGGAAGGCACTTGGGAGGACTCCCCAGGACGTGGGGACAAGGCAGCCAGGTTTTCGGTGCAAACAGAGCTTCCCAGACCTAAGCACGGCCAGACCGTGCGTCCAGTCATGCTCGTGACACGAGCGTCCAGGGACGCGAACGATGCCACGGCCACCGCCCGTGCTTCCCTCGGCCAAGTTTCCTGCAGCCCGATACGGCCGTGCGTCCCGACACGGCCAGCCCGTTCGTTCTCTTCTCGGCCAACAACACCGAGATCGCCACGGCCACCGACACACCCATGGCAACGCCCGTGCTTCTTTCAGCCAAACTTCCTGCAGCCAGACCCGGCCGTGCATCCCGACACGGCTAGCCTGTGCTCTTCTCGGCCAACAGCGACGAACTCGCCACGGCCGCTGACACACCTATGTTCCAAGCCGTGCCCGCCTCGGCCAGCCAACCTATAGCTGAACACGGCCGTGCGTCGAAACACGGCCAGGCCGTGTTCGACCCTGAAGATGCTATGGAGCCTCGATGACCGCACTTCGACGTCAATCGCCCTCCATACCATAATCTCCATCCTAGGATGACCCAAAGAAGCCCAGCAAGGTAACAATCCAGCACTCTCAACATCAAAGCAAGCCACCGAATCACCTCACAGGCTTCATCGACACCCCTTCCTCTCATGCCACATCAACCCAACCGAAGAACAATGCCGGCGGAATACTTGAGGGCCCAAGCCCAAATGGGCCGCTCAACCTCAGCAACAACACGGCCCAAGAGCGAGTCGCAACGATAGTCACGCAGCCCACAACATCGAAATTCTGCTGCCTCATTGCCATGTGCTCGGAGCGCGTCTAGGCCACGATCGTATGCAGCCGCAGCTTCACGCCACTTGCCCCGAAGAATATTAGTTGAAGAGTTGTTATGTTTTGTCTTTAGTCGCAGCTTGACCACTTTAGTGGCCTGCTAGAGTAGTTAGTTTGTTAGAGTTGTTTGTCCCTTATGTATTTTGTTTTGTTCCCACCCCTCTATTCTATAAAAGAGGAGGATGGGCTGTGTGTTCCTTAGTTCTCTTGGAGTGGAGAGACCCCCTGGTGAGATAGAGTCGCCAGCATTTGTAGAAGTCGAGCCGGAGCCTTGCCTTCATCGTTGTCCAGGTCGAGGAACGCCTCGATTCCAAGTTGTTTTCTGCTTTTTGACTGAAGTAAATCCCACCCTTCCTAGTGGGTCAGGTTCGCCTGTTTGTCACTTTGTTGTCCGCTGATGAGTTGCATTTATATAGTGTTTTTGCCTATGTTTTAGATCATATTTTGGGCTTATTTGCATGATTTTGTGCTACTTTTGATGTTTTTACTTTACTTTGCACAGAATTTTCACTTTTCTTGGTTTTATTGAAAATGTAGGTAAAAAGGCACAAAAATGGTAGATTTTGTGAGTTTTGAAGCCATAACACAATTCCCGAGGAAATCACGAGCTTACAAGTCAAATTTGGAGCGAAAACAATGAAAGTCGAAGCATTCACGGCCTTGGCCGTAACTGCAGATTCGGCCGGTGAACGCGACGACGAGCGGAGAAGAAAAACGGCTAAGTGTCGGAGTGATCAGAGACTTTCACGGGTGAAGCCGTAATTCCATCACGGACCGTGAAACTCTCTGTGACCGAAGGGCATTGAGCACAGAAACATTCACGGCCTCAGCCGTAAATGCATCACGGGTCATAAAAACTTCCGCCCGGCGAGTCTTTCGCTCGTTTCTCACTCGATTCAAACCGGATTTGAGCCAAACTTCGCAGAACCGTTCCTTGATGAGTTCTAAACCGGTCAAACTATAAAAGATCAAATTTTGATCAGGGTAAAAGGACTTTTTCGGACGAAGACAAGCGGTGGCGGCGACAGGGGCGACAACTTGATTTCGAACAGATTTCCGGCGAGATTTTCACCAGAAGCGACGATTGATTGACCAATCCTCATCTACGGATCAAGGAGAAGGCGATTCTATAGTTTCTTTAGTGATTTCTTACGTTTTTACATGAATTCTTACTCGTTCATCACAAACATCATGTATTTCTTTATCATCATGAGTTAGTAGATACTTTTGTCGGGATGATTGGGTGTAGCCCATTGACTTTTATGAGTTAATCCATATTTTTACTATTTTCATAGATCTATCTTCATAATTTAGTTGAAATTGTACTTAATTCGTAATTTACCCTGGCCAAGTAAGTTTACGTTTTAGGCGTTGCGAGAAGGACCGGGAGGTGAATCGCAACGCCCGATCTATTTCAATTAGACCTACGAATTCAATCACGGGAGTAGTTTTGATGTAGGGACACCACCAAGAAGGTCAACAAGACTCAAGAAGACCCTAATTCGTTATGGGATGAATGCTTGACTCTTCTTACCATTTTGAGAACTCATTTAAGATTTGTTACTTTGTGTTTTGTTGCTTTATAATACGCTACAAACTCTATGGCTTTTTCAGCAATTGTTGTTATGTTGTAGCTAGGATTAGCCTAGGTTTACTTTGAAGTCTTTATTTTTATTTTAGTGAATGTACTAGGTTGTCTTAGCCTAGGTCTGATACACACATGTATTGCACAGTCAAACGCCAAGGCTACCAACGGTATTGTGACCTTGGCATAGTTAATCTTCATCAGCTCAAGCACCTTGGTACCAGCCCACTTCCAACCCACTCAACATCAACCCAACATCAACCCCAGTTAGTAGCAGCCCAATGCCAGATTAAATCAGCCCAACAAACCCACATATAGCCCAAATCCAACCTCACTCCACCATCATGAAGTAACTTCGCACCCCTTCAATTTAGCCAACGTAGACAACCCGCATGCTCCAAGAAATCATCATGCCTCCTCAGCTAGGAATGCCAAGGGTCACAAGAGGTGTAACGTTGGGAACCTAGGTTTTAAGCTTGCTTTGTTCACTTTGCACACTAAGTCGAATATTTCTGAAACCTGAAAATCTTTGTGTTTGCGTTTGTAAGAGTTGAGCGTGCTCCTCTTTGGATTGAACTTGCTCTCCACCGGTTGCTAATCATTCCACGTTTCCATACAATCCACTGCCGTTCATTCTCTTCCGTCAACACAAACCGCGGTTACTGTTCCATTGCCGGTATCATCTTTCCAACGATCATCTCTCGGTTCAAGTGGCTACCGTTGAACTAAACTTCATCAAAGGCTGAAGGATCTTTGGACGATAACCACTATCAAGAATAGTCGAAGGAGTTCGATCCCTTATCTTTAGTGATGTAGGGCGGAAGCGTGTGACAATTCTACTAATTTGAAATATTCAATTATTTATTTTTTGGGATTTTCATAAAAATCAAAATTCAGAAATCAGCCAAAATTCCAAGGCAATAAAGATATCCAGTTACGATAAGTTACTATGCCTTGTTGTAAAATCCATAGATCCAAACTAATTAAACTGTGATGTAGACTAAAAATAGTTGTTTTCGATCGTATAAAGATTAGAGCATGAAGAAGTATATGGAATGTGGGGCATCTACAGTAAAACAGCTAGTCAGATCAAAAATTAACACAGCATAGAAAATTATCAGATAGCAATTGTTGGAATGCCTTCTAGGATCACTCGTTGCATCTGGAATGAAATCATCTATTCCGAGAGATAGAAAAAGATGCATTCATCTTGACCATGTCGAGTTTGGAAATTTGTGCTCTGCCAAAGACTTAAATACCTGCGAGAACAAACTTAATCAGATTATTATTAAGAACAGCAAAAACTTACAACAGAAAAGAAGAAGAGGGAATCCGGAAGCAGCAGGCGAAAGCATGCACCGATCAACGACGGTAGGGCATGAGAAGTTCGGGGACGGCGTTGGAGACAAGGGAAGGACGAGAGGGTGTTGACGGCGTCGGAGCACCGACGAGAAATGATGGGGGGGACGGGCAGGATCGTGCTGCTGCCGCAAATGGCCGACGAGTCTGGGTTCAAGGAATCTGGATTCCTTGATTTCGTTCTTCGTCTGGAGAAAGGGAGACGGTGCAGACTGTGTTGCTAGAGGTTTGGAATGCGACCAAGAGGTTGTAGGCGGTGCTGGAGCGCTGAGTGAAGTCGTCGGCGAAACGGAAGCAGGGGATTTCCCGAAAATAGGGTATCTGACGAGGAACAGGGGAAACGGTGCTAGTGGAGCAGGGGTCGTCGCCGTTCGTCGGTTGATGAACGAACGCCAAACCTGCTACAACTGGAGGTTGCTGTGGTGATGGCGAAGAGGTGGCCGGAGTTTCGGGTCGTGCGGTGGCCGGTCGGAGGCGGACGACGATGAAAGGCGGAAGTGGGACGGAAGGCTGGCGAGAATAGAGGATTCGAATGGAAGTTCGATTCCGGTGATCGGAGAGTCAGATGGATGGATGCCTGTGGCTGTGGTTTCGTCTTGGGGAGGGGGAGTGGTGGCCGAAGTCTCGTGGAGATCCGGCCGGTGGATCGTCGGCGGCGAACTCAGAAAATTCCAAAAAAAAAACCTGGAAACTGGAACTGTGACTGGATTGATTTCTGGAGGAAGAAGAGGGTAGAAAATAGAGGAAGGGAGGAGGAGAGGAGGGCTCGGCCCTAGAAGGAGATGAGGGAGGAGAGCATCCGATAAAGAGGAAGATTACTAGAAAACTACTTCATTAGATTCAATTTCAACAACTTGTCTGTTTCAATGATTCTTGCGAGAGGATATATATATTGCTGAAACTTGGAGATATGTTGGCGAGAGATGTTGCTGGCGAGAGACGTTGCAGCTTCCATGTGGGTTGAAGGAGACGTTGATGTTTCCTTTGTTGGCTGCATGTGAACGTTGCAAGGTTTCCTTGTGCGCTTCGTGAGATCTCCAGTCGGCAGTCGGCAGGCTAACCAAAATTGCAAGGTGACGTTGAAGTTGCCTTATCTTCATATGAGCGTTAGCTTGATGAGAGCCCTTGATTGGCTTGATTTTAAGCGATTGGTCTGATTTGCAACATCTTCTTATTTGACAAGTGAGCTTGAAGCTGGTTGAGTATCACTTGAGGTAGTTCTTTCTCTAATTATTGTGCTAGCTTTTGTCATTGAGCTTGCTAGCTTATTTGTGTGTGAGACTCCGAGCCTTTGCCTACGGTAACTTTATGCTCCACTTGTATCTTCGTGGCTTGTGCTTCCTGCCTCCATCAGTTCTCCCCGGGTGAAAAAAATTCTTCCCCGAAGAATTGTTATTGCGTTGGTGTTGAAGTTCTGGAGGGGTATGAGTCAATCTCCATAGTCCAAGCTGCAAGTGAGGGATACCTGCATTGAATTCCCTTTCCCGGCCATATTCATTAGTAAATTTGCTATAAGGAATTCTAACATGTAAGTAGCTCGGAATAATGAAATCAATATATTCAATAACTTGGAAAGTAGACAAAGCAAATTTGTTTTCAATTATTTGAATTTGAGTTGACCCTAATGGTGGTTTAACAGTGTGAGTAGAAGGACCTAAAAGACAAGATTCAAAGATCATAGGGTCCAGGGAGAAATTTTCTAAGCCCAGGGGTGTTTCTAAGGGTTGACATTTAGGATCTAGGTCAAGCTCAAAAGGCTCTAATTTAGGTTCAAAATATGGTTCAAGCGGACTTATGGGTTTGGGTTCGGTTTTAGGTTCTCTAATAGTAGTGCAATTTTGGGTTTGGGAACCTATGGGTATGGGCCCTAGAATTGAAGGTAATTGTGATGGTTCTATTTCACTCTTAAGTTGAGACAAGTCTACAGAGGTCTCTATGGGCAACTTAGGGGTACTTTGACTCTTAGACAAGTCAGCTATGGGTTCCTTAGTTGGAATGCTAGACTCATCTTGAGGACCAGTGGGTATGGGTCCTAAAATTAAAGGTTGAGGTATGGGTTCTACCTCATGGTTTGCCTGTTGAGTTTCACATGTGTTACCTGAGCTTGTTTTTGTTCCCATGGTAGACTCTAAGGTTGGTATATTCTCTTGAGAGTTTGAGGGAGTAGGTACCTTAGAGGTTTTAGGTTTGGACCTCTTGATCTTAATCTTTGGGTTTTGGCATCTTAAGACATATGAATCATCTTGCCTTTGGTAATACCCATTGACATCATATAACCAAAGTGCTCCTAGGTGGACATGGTATGTACCTTCTAAGGGTAAGACATAACACCAAACTTCTAGTAGAAGGGTACCTAACAAAATAGGAACTAAGCACATATGGTTCACTAAGGTTTTGGTTCCATCATCCCTACTAATGGTGTAAGGGTCTGGGATAGGCTCACTGGTAAGGCCAAATCTATCAATGGCACTAGGGGTTATGAAGTTGAAGCCTATGGACTCATCTATGGCTACCTTACACATCTTATCTTTCATTTTGATGTAGGTATGGAAAAAATCATTCCTAAGGGTGACACTATAAGTTGGAAGTTTCTCTAGATATTGCTTGTGTAGAGTTTGTCTCATGTCTTCTATGTAGTTGTGACAGGTTTTGAGATTGTTCTCCATGGACTTGAAGTTGTCATAAAATTTGAGCATTTGTTCTTGATTGATACTAGTGGCCATGGGATGTTTTAAAAACACAATATAATATTTTTGAAAATACAGCAGAAACAATGCTGAAAACAGATTGGAAAAATTCCGAATTCAAGTGCAGAATTTAGAATCATAAACATTGCATCAATAGCTGCACTAATGGGTGTTTTAAACTGAAAAAATATTGATGGTTACCCAAGCTGCTGTTTGATAGAGATTGGGTATAGCAGGCTGAACTCAGCCAGAAAATAAAATCTGTATATCAATGCAGATTTGAGTTTCAGCAATATTGAAAAACAGTTCTGAAAAGTTATATGCAGTTTAGTGCAGAATTATAAGCAGAAACTCAGCAGTATTTGAAATTTGATCGTGACAAGTGCAGTATGCGGGGCTGAAAGTTCAAATAGATTGAAGCTCCGCTTTCTGCAGTTTGATTGAGTTCAAATGCAGCCAGAAAGCCAAGAATATCAGATTTAGAAGGCTGAAAAAAAAAACTAGAGTATGTTGGGCAGAAATCAGCAAGTAGGAAAATTAAATCAAAGAACCAAAACTCAGCACTTAAAGGTTCTAAATCAAAGCAGGTTAAACATTGATACTTGCTGCAGGTTCGATAAAGATGAATGCAGTAAGTTGGGTACAAGTCAATCAACAATTTCCAAAATTTAGAAGCTTGAATCAACTCAGAAATCTTAGTTGTGCAAAATTAAGAAAAGCTGATCAGAAGGTGCAGTAGTGTGCAGAGTTGATGACAAGCTTTGCAGCTTTGCAAAATTTCATATGCAGTTGTTTCCTTTTTTTTTTTTTTTGCTGAATTATTATGAGTGTAAGCAAACTCTTTTTTTTTTTTTTTTTTTTTTTTGGCAAATAAACTGGCAAATAGCTTAACTAACATGCAAACTCAATACCAAGAAACATGAAAGCATGTAATTTTATTTTATTTTATTTTTTTTTTAATAGCAAATTAACAAACATGCAAAAGCAAAAACAATTAAACATGAGAGCTTAATTCTTTTTTTTTTTTTTTTTTTAAATGCAAACAAAATGCAACTAGCAAATAATATGCAAACAACTAAGCACAAGCAAAAACTAAGAATGATTTTTTTTTTTTTTTTTTTTTTAGTGCAAAGAGTAAAGCAAGGATCGTGTAGGCAGACAAGAGTTGCCAACGAACCTGCTCTGATACCAAGCTGATGTAGGGCGGAAGCGTGTGACAATTCTACTAATTTGAAATATTCAATTATTTATTTTTTGGGATTTTCATAAAAATCAAAATTCAGAAATCAGCCAAAATTCCAAGGCAATAAAGATATCCAGTTACGATAAGTTACTATGCCTTGT
Organism: Costus lasius; assembly: GCA_027563935.2. Lineage (NCBI taxonomy): Eukaryota > Viridiplantae > Streptophyta > Magnoliopsida > Zingiberales > Costaceae > Costus > Costus lasius. Next base: position 86,414,592 of record CM050446.2, read on the forward strand.
TGTAAAATCCATAGATCCAAACTAATTAAACTGTGATGTAGACTAAAACTAGTTGTTTTCGATCGTATAAAGATTAGAGCATGAAGAAGTATATGGAATGTGGGGCATCTACAGTAAAACAGCTAGTCAGATCAAAAATTAACACAGCATAGAAAATTATCAGATAGCAATTGTTGGAATGCCTTCTAGGATCACTCGTTGCATCTGGAACGAAATCATCTATTCCGAGAGATAGAAAAAGATGCATTCATCTTGACCATGTCGAGTTTGGAAATTTGTGCTCTGCCAAAGACTTAAATACCTGCGAGAACAAACTTAATCAGATTATTATTAAGAACAGCAAAAACTTACAACAGAAAAGAAGAAGAGGGAATCCGGAAGCAGCAGGCGAAAGCATGCGCCGATCAACGACGGTAGGGCATGAGAAGTTCGGGGACGGCGTTGGAGACAAGGGAAGGACGAGAGGGTGTTGACGGCGTCGGAGCACCGACGAGAAATGATGGGGGGGACGGGCAGGATCGTGCTGCTGCCGCAAATGGCCGACGAGTCTGGGTTCAAGGAATCTGGATTCCTTGATTTCGTTCTTCGTCTGGAGAAAGGGAGACGGTGCAGACTGTGTTGCTAGAGGTTTGGAATGCGACCAAGAGGTTGTAGGCGGTGCTGGAGTGCTGAGTGAAGTCGTCGGCGAAACGGAAGCAGGGGATTTCCCGAAAATAGGGTATCTGACGAGGAACAGGGGAAACGGTGCTAGTGGAGCAGGGGTCGTCGCCGTTCGTCGGTTGATGAACGAACGCCAAACCTGCTACAACTGGAGGTTGCTGTGGTGATGGCGAAGAGGTGGCCGGAGTTTCGGGTCGTGCGGTGGCCGGTCGGAGGCGGACGACGATGAAAGGCGGAAGTGGGACGGAAGGCTGGCGAGAACAGAGGATTCGAACGGAAGTTCGATTCCGGTGATCGGAGAGTCAGATGGATGGATGCCTGTGGCTGTGGTTTCGTCTTGGGGAGGGGGAGTGGTGGCCGAAGTCTCGTGGAGATCCGGCCGGTGGATCGTCGGCGGCGAACTCAGAAAATTCCAAAAAAAAAACCTGGAAACTGGAACTGTGACTGGATTGATTTCTGGAGGAAGAAGAGGGTAGAAAATAGAGGAAGGGAGGAGGAGAGGAGGGCTCGGCCCTAGAAGGAGATGAGGGAGGAGAGCATCCGATAAAGAGGAAGATTACTAGAAAACTACTTCATTAGATTCAATTTCAACAACTTGTCTGTTTCAATGATTCTTGCGAGAGGATATATATATTGCTGAAACTTGGAGATATGTTGGCGAGAGATGTTGCTGGCGAGAGACGTTGCAGCTTCCATGTGGGTTGAAGGAGACGTTGATGTTTCCTTTGTTGGCTGCATGTGAACGTTGCAAGGTTTCCTTGTGCGCTTCGTGAGATCTCCAGTCGGCAGTCGGCAGGCTAACCAAAATTGCAAGGTGACGTTGAAGTTGCCTTATCTTCATATGAGCGTTAGCTTGATGAGAGCCCTTGATTGGCTTGATTTTAAGCGATTGGTCTGATTTGCAACATCTTCTTATTTGACAAGTGAGCTTGAAGCTGGTTGAGTATCACTTGAGGTAGTTCTTTCTCTAATTATTGTGATAGCTTTTGTCATTGAGCTTGCTAGCTTATTTGTGTGTGAGACTCCGAGCCTTTGCCTACGGTAACTTTATGCTCCACTTGTATCTTCGTGGCTTGTGCTTCCTGCCTCCATCATTTAGGGGTCCAGGTGCACCAACCCCCTAACTTCTTAAAATCTAGTTTTCTCTTGCGCGTAGAGCTACATACCTAGGGTGATTCTTGGGCTAGGATTTACGTCCTACATCAGTGGTATCAGAGCAACCCTTAGGTGCTCTATGTTAATTTGTTCTTAATCTGATTTTGGTGAGAGAAAATTTTCTGCTGTTATGTTCTCTGTCTCTGAGCATTCTGAAATTTTCTGCACTACTGGATTTTGTTTTCGGTTTTCTATTGCTGTGTCTACTACTGTGTTTTGATTTCTGAGCGTGTTTGCCTGAATACTCTATGCTTTACTCTGCTGAATATCTCTGAAAGTTTGCTCCTGAACATGCTGTCAAGTCTGCACTTAAGCTATTTGCTCAGAATATCTGCTTACTTACTGATCGTGTGAGTGCTGTCTTCTGAATCTCAGTTTCGGTTCTGTTATCCCTGAGAGTTCCTGATTTGCGTGTAGTGCTTGCTGAATGTCTTAGCCTGGTTTGAAATCTCCATCCGCCTACTGTAGCTTATCGGTTTTGTGGCTTTTCGATTTCCTGCATTCTGCTGGCTGCTAATTTTGCATATCTGCCTGTTACCATCATTAACTGTCAAAGAACAACCAGAATCCTGAAGAACCGATACATACCTACACCATGGTTGTTCGCACTAGGAACAACCAGAATCCTGAAGAACCTGAAAATCATTCCACTCAAATGGATGCTATCGTCCGTATGTTCACTAAACTTCAGGCTGACATGCGCGACTTGAGACAACGGGTAGGAGAGTTAGAGAAGACTAACAGTGACCCCAACACACAACATAGTCCTTTAGTTGATCCACACTTAGATGGTCCAGTTGAAAACCAACCACTAAACCTTGGAAGGTCCCCAAATCATCAGTGGGGGGAGGGTACTAGTAGGCAGCCCCATGAACCCAGAGATAGTCCCAGACCTGACTCGGAACATAATCCTGGAAGTAGAGGTGGTCATCATAGAAATCAACCGTATACCTCCCATGGGCATCACTCAGGAGATTCACACCCCAGAGCCTATCACTAGCACCGAGAAGAGGAGGATATGTATCAGAACCTTAGACTTAGTACTCCCATCTTTGAGGGAAGTCTAGATACCCAGACTTTCCTAGAATGGCAAACTCAGGTTGAAAATTATTTCATATGGGGTCGAGTGCCTGAACAGGGTAAGGTCCAGTGCGTTAAGTTCCTACTAAGGGGGTCAGCCCAGATGTACTAGAACAGCCTAGAGCTCAAGATAGCTAGAAGTGGTCTACCTCCCATAACCACTTGGGAGGAAATGAAGTGGAAACTGAGGGAGAAGTTTGTGTCTCCACATTATAGGCAAAAGCTATATGATCAGCTCACTAGGCTTATCCAAGGTAATGACTCAATCATTGAGTATAACAGGAAATTTGAGGATCTATTACTTCGGTGCGACTTGAATGAGGAGCCCTGATTATCTTTAAATCGGTATAAAGGGGGGCTTAGGAGTGATGTCAAGAAAGCATTTATCCATCACAGGTGTGAGACCCTAGCTGATGCTAATCAATTAGCTATGGACATCGAATATGATTTGCAGCAACAATATAGATTTACCACACCGAAGCCTAGCACCATAACCTCTAACAACAAGCCGCTAGTCCCCAATATTTCATCCAAAGTACCAACCATAGAGAATAGCCAGAGATATATAAGAATGTCTACCCAAACCACCAAAGTGACTTGCTATAATTGCCATCAACCCGGTCATCTCTCTAGGAACTGTCCCAAGAAGACTTTACTGATGGAAGAAGTAGTGGAAGAGGAAGAAAACGAGATCCCTATCATAAATGAAGTAGAACATCACCCTGAGTACAATAATGAAGAGGAACCTTCCCAATTTACCATGGTGGTAAGGTGTAATTATATTAAGGAAGTTCCCACTGAAGATTGGAGACGCACTAGCCTATTTTACACCTACACCCAGTGCAATGGCAAAGTCTGCAAAATTGTGGTAGATAGTGGAAGCAGCCTGAATGTGATCTATAAGCAAGCTGCCGAGAGGTTTGGACTAACCCAAGTGAGACACCCTAAACTATACAACATATCATGGGTTGATAAGACTAGTATACCAGTCACTTTCAGGTGTGAAGTCCCACTGAAATTAGCAAGTCATCAAGGAAGTGTATGGTGTGACATCACTGAAATGGACGTGGCAGATGTGCTCCTTGGACGTCCATGGTTGTATGATATGGATGTCATCCACTATGGAAGAAGTAATACATATGAGTTTACCGTGGGAAGAGATAAGATCACCCTTATACCTAGTCTGCCTAGAGAGTTAAGGACATCACATAAGAAAGGTAAAGCGGTTGAACCAAAAAATTCCATAACTCTTTTAAGACCTCAGGCCTTCATGCAAGATGTCAGAGAAACATGCCTCCTCTATACTCTCCTGGTGCAACAAGTGACTCTAGAATATGAATCTCAGCACTCCCCCATTATAACCGAATTGCTCAAGGACTATCCCACCATTACCCCGGATGAACTACCCAAGGAGTTACCTCATGAGAGAGAAATTCAGCATGCTATTGATCTTGTGCCGGGTGCCACGTTACCCCATTTACCTCATTACCGTATGAGTCCCCTAGAACATGCCGAGCTGAAACGACAAGTAGATGAGCTGCTAAGCAAGGGGTTGATTAGGGAAAGTCTTAGTCCATGTGCGGTTCCAGCTTTATTAACACCCAAAAAGGATGGCACATGGAGAATGTGCATTGACTGCAGGGCCATTAACAAGATCATTGTTAAATACTGTTTCCCCATCCCAAGGCTGGATGGCCTCCTTGACATGATTGTGGGGTCTGCTTGGTTTTCCAAAGTGGACCTTCGTAGTGGGTACCACCAGGTGAGGATTAGGGAAGGGGATGAATGGAAAATGACTTTTAAAACACAAGACGGTCTATATGAGTGGATGGTTATGCCCTTTGGGCTACCAATGCTCCCTCTACTTTCATGATATTGATGCATCATGTCTTAAAGCCGTATATTGGTAAATTCCTTGTGGTATACTTTGATGATATTCTAATTTTTAGTAAGACTGAGGAGGATCACCTAAATCACTTAAGGGCCACCCTCGATTTGTTGAGGGAGGAACACTTATTGTTGAATTTGAAGAAATGTGTTTTTTTTGTCCAAGAAGTAGAATTTCTAGGTTTCATCATTAATGATCAAGGGTTGAAAGCCGATCCCTCAAAGGTTGAAGCCATTGTTAATTGGCCCACCCCGACATCTATCACCGAAGCTAGAAGTTTCCATGGCTTAGCTACATTCTACAGGAGATTCATGCACGGTTTCAGTACCCTAGTGGCGCCCATAACCAACTGTTTGCGCAAAGGAAGTTTTGAGTGGACACCCTCAGTCGACAGAGCTTTTCAGGACCTCAAAGTAAAAATCACTACCACACCAATTTTAAGATTACCCGACTTCAATAAAGTGTTCATCGTGGATTGTGATGCTTCGGGAATTGGAATTGGTGGAACACTTAGTCAGGAAGGACATCCAATCGCATTTTATAGTGAGAAGCTGAATGAGGCTAGACAACGATACTCCACTTATGATAAAGAGTTTTATGCCATAGTTCAAGCCCTTAAACATTGGAGGCATTATCTTATCCATAAGGAGTTCATTCTCAATAGTGACCACCAAGCTCTCATTTACTTGAGCAGTCAGGTTAAGCTAAATCCGAGGCATGCGAAGTGGGTAGAACTGCTGCAACAATACACCTTTGTTTTAAAGCACAAAACTGGAGTACAAAACAAGGTAGCTGATGCCCTTAGCCGAAAGTTACTATTACTGAATACACTCCAAGCCTCGGTCACAGGATTTGAGAGAATCAAAGGCGAGTACAAGGAGTGTCTGGACTTTAAAGGTGTGTTTACCACCCTGGAAGCCGAGCCTACCTGCAATCCTGACTTTGAGATTAAGGAGGGCTACCTCTTTAGGAGGGGAAAGCTATGTATTCCACACACCTCCTTGAGGTAATTCTTGGTTTGGGAACTACATGGAGGAGGTACCGCCGGCCATCATGGGCGGGATAAGACCTTAGCTTTAGTGGAAGAACGATTCTATTGGCCCAACATGTTTAAAGATGTATCTAAGGTGGTTGGGCATTGTCAAACATGTCAAGTATCCAAGGTAACGAGGCACAATACCAAATTATACATGCCTTTACCAATACCCGAGGGACCTTGGCAAGCTCTGAGTATGGATTTTGTGCTTGGCCTTCCACGCACTAGTGCTCATTATGACTCTATCTTTGTGGTGGTGGATAGGTTCACTAAAATGGCTCATTTCATCCCATGTACCAAAACCACATATGCTTCTCATATAGCAAGACTCTTCTTTAAAAATGTGGTGTGCTTACATGGTTTGCCCCGCACCATTGTATCTGACAGAGATGTTAAATTCATGGGGCATTTTTGGCTCACCATTTGGAAACTAATGGGCACCAAGCTTAATTTTTCCACTGCATATCACCCACAATCGGATGGACAAACTGAAGTAGTAAACTGGTCCTTAGGGAATATCTTGAGGTGTTTAGTGGGTGCACACCCAGGTACATGGGACAGGCTTTTACTAACTGCGAAGTTTGCTTTTAACAGTGCTGTGAATCGCACTACTGGCGCTAGTCCTTTCCAGCTTAACTATGGTTTCCAGCCACGAAAACCCATTGACCTAGCCCCCCTACCAACACCCTTTAAGCATAACCACTCAGCCCTGTCTTTTGCTCAACACATTGTCAAGATTCACAACGAAGTGAAAGACCAAATTGCAAAGAATACCTTTAACTATGAGCTGGCTGCTAACCTCCGTCGTCGTGTTGTGAAATTGCAGGAAGGAGATTTAGTCATGCTGAGGAATAGGAAGGAGAGGCAACACGGTCCCAACCACAAGCTCCAACCAAGAGCCATGGGTCCTTTTCGAATATTGAAAAAAATAAATGATAATGCTTATATGTTGGACTTACCACAGGCCCTTGGGATACATCACACCATCAACATAGAAGATCTGACACCTTACAAAGCACTGCTCCACATTGAGGTTCTAGCTCCAGCCAAGAGGACTGGACATATACGTGAGGGACAACAACGCTGCATCAACAAGGAAATTCAGCACTATTACCTCGTTCAATGGGAAGATGGAGAAGAAGAATGATTATCGGAGGACGAAGCACGCGCACAACTACCTGATGAACTTGAGAGCTTCTCATTTAACTCTCCGGAGGAGAGTTTTCCCAACCCCGAGAAAGCTGATGTAGGGACACCACCAAGAAGGTCAACAAGACTCAAGAAGACCCCAATTCGTGATGGGATGAATGCTTGACTCTTCTTACCATTTTGAGAACTCATTTAAGATTTGTTACTTTGTGTTTTGTTGCTTTGTAATACGCTACAAACTCTATGGCATTTTAATCAATTGTTGTTATGTTGTAGCTAGGATTAGCCTAGGTTTACTTTGAAGTCTTTATTTTTATTTTAGTGAATGTACTAGGTTGTCTTAGCCTAGGTCTGATACACGTATTGCACAGTCAAGAGCCAAGGCTACCAATGGTATTGTGACCTTAGCATAGTTAATCTTCATCAGCTCAAGCACCTTGGTACCAACCCACTCAACATCAACCCAACATCAACCCTAGTTAGTAGCAGCCCAATGCCAGATTAAATCAGCCCAACAAACCCAGCATATAGCCCAAATCCAACCTCACTCCACTATCATGAAGTAACTTCGCACCCCTTCAATTCAGCCAACATAGACAACCCGCATGCTCCAAGAAATCATCACGCCTCCTCAGCTAGGAATGCCAAGGGTCACAAGAGGTGTAACGTTGGGAACCTAGGTTATAAGCTTGCTTTGTTCACTTTGCACACTAAGTCGAATATTTCTGAAACCTGAAAATTTTTGTGTTTGCATTTGTAAGAGTTGAGCGTGCTCCTCTTTGGATTGAACTTGCTCTCCACCGGTTGCTAATCATTCCACGTTTCCATACAATCCACTGCCGATCATCCTCTTCCATCAACACAAACCGCGGTTACTGTTCCATTGCCGGTATCATCTTTCCAACGATCATCTCTCGGTTCAAGTGGCTACCGTTGAACTAAACTTCATCAAAGGCTGAAGGATCTTTGGATGACAACCACTGTCAAGAATAGTCGAAGGAGTTCGACCCCTTATCTTTAGGGGTCCAGGTGCACCAACACCCTAACTTCTTAAAACCTAGTTTTCTCTTGCGCATAGAGCTACATACCTAGGGTGATTCTTGGGCTAGGATTACGTCCTACATCAAGTTTGAATTCGTCTGAAGGGTTTAACCAACTCTTCACAGAGCTTAAGGGGTTTAATTAGAATAACTGTCACAAGAGTAGGGAGTTAATTTAGTTAAATACCGTATTACACTCCGGGAGGAGGTAGTATGCACCATAGGAAGAGTTCCTTGCATGATAGATGATTCCTGTGAAATGGTTATTCTTTTTAACTTCTCATAACTGTCTCTGTGGCAAACCCATTAAATCCCGATTCTTTAGAAATCAAGACCTATTTAAAACTGCCTCTGAGTTTGTTAGTCCGTAGGAGTTTAAAACAATCTACTGAATTAGTCTGCCTAGATTCAAACAAATCAAGAAGTTAGTACTTAGCTACGTAGTCCTCGTGGGATCGATAACTTTTATTACTTCGATAAAATCCGTGCACTTGCGGAGGCTATCATCCGCTTGCTTTCTTTCGCTGCGAGTTTCCTTTCCCCTCACCCCCACGAGTATCCGTTCATCGGAGGCGTGGTTGGACACCTTGTCTTTTGGCTTGTTTTCAGATTCATAGGCGCGCGAGCTGTCCGTCGCAACCGCTGTCCCCGATGCACACTGGGCTTAATGCACTAAGTGAGTTGCTAAAAAAATGCTAAGAGGTCAGTGTGCTATTCAATAGTTGAGTGCCGTTCGTTTTCGTTGCATTAGTGTTGCCCCGATCGAGTTCTACGTCGCTTTCATCGTGCGTCTATCGGTTTCCCTGCATTTTTTGACACGCTTTTCCTTCCCTCGTCTAACGACCCTCTCACGTTTTCACCGAGCATTGTGTAATTCCCCTAGAGTACGGTGCTAAGGACCATCCCTCCTAATAGTTGCTGCATCATACGGTCATGATGTAGATTATGGTCTAGGCTGTAATTCTAGAAATTAGTCTCATTCGAAGCCAAACTTTTTGTCAAGGTTCTTGATTCACTTTGAGATGTAAATATGCTTCCATATAGCTCTAAAAGCTAGGTAATTATCATGTATTAAACAAACATGACAAGTAGTGAAGCTTCTGAAAAAAATTAATGAAATAAGCTGGAAAGAGATGTAAAAATGTGATAATAGGTCTCGATTCACTAGTAAATCTAGGTCAAAAAGACTATAAAAATACGTGACATCAACACACATTAGGAGGAGCACCTCTATCATGCATACCTACAGTCTTGCTACCTAGCGCTCCACCAGGATCTCCAACAGTGTCCTCTAGGATAGCAATGTGCTTATTGTTGGTGTGCTCTGATAGAGTACTGCTACAACCACAAATGCAACTTGGAACGCATAGAACCTGGGCTCTAATACTAGTCTATTACACCCAGAATTAGTGCTAATATTTTTATTTTTTTTATAATAGAATGAAAAAACATATAGGACTCTAAAAGAAAATAGTTTCATGTATGGGACAAAACAGCACACGGGCGTGATTGACAGACGTGAACACCCACATCTCAGCCTACCCAACAAATAGCAAACACCATACGCAGACGGTGGCACACACATGTGAATAGCGGACACCATGTAGGGTGTCAGGACGGGCCAGTTGCACGCAGGCGACGAAACATCAACACGACATAGCATACAGAAATGATGACTGGGTTGCACACACCGAGAAGAGGAGAGAAGCCACCTCACTTGGACAAGCAGGGGAGAATGCAAGAGAAGTGGGGGACCGCACACGTCTAAATGCAAGGTTGAATGCAGAACATGCACACAACAAGCAAGCAGCTGAAAATAACGTCGTCGAATAACAAAGCGATGCGGAAAAAATGTAAATAGTAGAAAACTAAAAGGGTAGGTTAAAAGAATACCTTGGCAGGACTCGAACCTACCGGCTCTACCACTACACAATGGATTGATGGAGAAATTGGATTGAACTCCTCAACGCCGAACCACCCACCACATACCATCGGTCACCGAAATAGAGTTCGTTAGAGATTGCGGCCGATTGCCGGAGTTTGCCAAAAATTATCACTACAACTACGCTGAGCTGAAGAGGGAAACAGAGTGGACTCCTTGACACCGAACCGTCTGCACCACACCACCGGTCGTCGAAGTCCGCTAGAGACATGAAGGAAGGGGGCACAACATAGGAAATCAAACACCTGTGCATTCGCCCTACTTGTTTGAAGCCATGTCCCACCCACCTCCACCGCTCGCCTAGAGAGCCCAGCCGCCAGCATCCCACTTGAGAGTCCGCCAGTCTTCTCCTCCATTGTCGTTGCCGATGACTCACCAACTGAGTAGTGCCTTGTCCTCTTCCCTTCCATCCCGCATGTGACACGAGCCTCTCAACCCCGCGACCTCGTCCTCCTCCCTCTCGTCCAAGTCACATCCTAGTGTTGCCAGGCAAAGTCGTGTCTAGGCATCATTGCCTACCACGTGGTTGATGCTCAATTGGGAATTGCGAACATCGTCTGCTGCGCGACTGCCACGGGGTGTTAGCTTCACAACTCGAAGCTCGCCATCGCTTTGATTGCTGTGTCTGGAAGCATGCCTCTAGATGTTGAGGCACCACCAGCTCGCCTCATGCCATGTGGCATCGCCCCTCTGATTGGAGTCTCCCATGTGACTCCGCATTGCTCACGTCAATGCTATTGCCGCTCGCAGCTATGGTGATGTCCGCATGGCTCAAAGACGCCGCTGACACTCGCAGCTGAGCCTGATCGAGTGCCCCATCCCTGCCGTGGAGTGCTCGACAGCCATCCGCTTGGATCGACACTACTGCTGCATCCAATTCTCGGGTCGATGATGCTTGCCTGGAAACACCGCCACCGCCTCCGACGCCAGCACCTAGCAGTCACTAGCTGCCATTACTAGAAAACGTCGACCACGCCGCTGTCCACCGCCCCAAATCTCATAGAGCCCTAATTCATATTTTGGCTTGAAATTAGGCCAATTTGACTTGATGAACGGCCTAGTTGACTGGGCTAACAATTATCATATTTGGTTCACTAATCTATATTAAATTCTCAAGAATATTGAATAAGCATATTTATTTCTACAAAGAATCACATTTTTGTATTCATTATGGTTCAAACTTTGTGACTTTTTATGCAAGTATAATTTATGCTTATAAACTTATTATAAGTAAATCATTAGAAACAACACAAAGATGCAATATAAAAAACGCTCACTTAGAAACAAAATATGCCTTAATTGTATGATTAAAACTAATACATATATAGTATTTCTTTTTTCACGCAAATAATATTGTGTTATCATTAATACAATATTTACTATCAACACATTAGTTAAGTTGACAATATGCTGATACACAACATATCATAGTAGTATTGTATATTTAATATATTCTTCTAACATATTTTTTAAATATTTTAAAATAGGTATGCGTATTTGTAGAAAATGTAGTTTAACATAAGTATATGATATAACTAAGAAAATTTTGTTTGATATTATCTAATATTATATATATACTTTATACATGTATTATAAAACTTAGTTCAGAAATAAATACTTTGTTATAATATATACTTATTTCATAACTAAATCAATTAATGTTTATGTATAAATTTGGTTTATTAGACATGTTATTAAAAAAATTGAAGTGATTGATAAGTAAAATGTGTGTAATAATAATTAAAATGTTTTATTTTATTACTGCCGGTTCTCACATTGCTAAATTAATGATGATTAACAAAAAGTTAGTAAACTAGTCTTAAACTACTCTTTATCTAAACTTAATAAATCCACACATAATATAGGAGTTGCTAATCGTAGGGTTGTGCATTTTTTGTTGTGTGTATATCTTCAAGAGAGCTTATGAGGTTCCATGTTCTCGGTCGTAGTCATATATATAGGCTCTCTTAAAGAAAGTTCCTTACAAGGGATAAGTGTAGAGGCTTATCTTATAATAATTACCCACTTTAGGAAAAATTTTTTATTTCTACAATAAGAAGCATAAAAATTATCATCGGGAATGAAAGTGTAGAATATTAACTCTATCACATAAAATTTAATATACTATAATATTTTATAATTTTTATTTTTCAAAGTGCTTCTCTGCTAATTGATTAGTTTGTTATTATCATATACGACATTGCACCTCCTTCAAGGGATCTCCTATCACAAAGGTTAAGGTCTTATTGATGAGAGATATATTTTCATATTAATCTCATTCTTCTTAATATTTATAGGATAATAACAGTCCTAGATAAGCCTTTGATCAAGCCAATAGTTTTTTTTATGCTCAATCTCTATAAAAGAAAGAGCTATAACTTTTATGAGTTAAGCCATTTTATAAACTTTTGTCCAATTTTAATATGGCTACTATATATATTCTATTGTCGCTTTAGAATTTTATTTATTTTTCTTATTATTTCTTATATTTGTATCCTTTACTCTAAGTTCTAAGTATTGTTCTCAATTTATTATAGCTTTAAGTTATTTTCTAAAGCAAATTCTAATTCAAAGGGTTTTTTTATTATTCACATAAATAATTTTTACTATATGATCAATATGTTCATTATATACATTATTGTTATGACATCTTATTTTCATGATATATTTTACTTTCATGATGTCCATTATGTATATTATATATTATGTACAATATTTTCACATACATTATCTCACTCATGTCAATATAATCGCATGATCTTTATAATATTCATCATGATAATTATATACATATATTATTTTTATTATATATATTATAATTATTTTGTGCTTTATGTAAATTATGAAAATTTGATCCACTCATTTTGTGTTTACTCACTTTTGTATCATGCTAGAAGAAAGGCCTGCCACCATACTAGTTGATACATTTACTACTTGATTTTCAATTTACTATCCAAGGCAGTGGTCTAATATGTGGGGGGAGTGTTTGATGAATGGGGATTAGGATAATGATTTGGCAATAAGCATTCACCATTACAAGCTCAATTAATTAATATTAACCATTACAATATTAGATGTAGTCCATGGTTTGTTATACGAATTCAAATGAAGTTAATTGGGTTACATATATGTATTAAAGACATATGCTGTAGAGAGATAACCTGCTTCGTCTTGTGACTACGCAAGGGCAAAGAGGCCAGGAAAAGGAAAACCTGGCTCTCCGGCCACAGTAACCTTCTCTAAGCTCAAATTATAATAGCTTTGGTACCTACAGCTAGTGTTCTGCATCCCTCGAGCCGTTTCAGTGCCACATTGATATAAAATGTTAAGTAGATGAGAAGCTTGTCAGCAGGGCTCTTGATGTCAAAGTTGTTAAAGAATAAAGTTGTAGACTCATCGACAATGTCGATTTTGTCCGGCAAGACATAGATGCGCAAGTGAGCAAACATTCATGTTTATCTTCTTTTGGGTCCTTCGATGCTCAAATGAACAAGATCCAACCTGGATCTGAGACAGGAGCAGGACCTTCGATGTGGGTTTTCAGGGGAAGAAAGGGGCACCCACAGGCTTTAGTCACACCTTCAACATCAACAAAACTAGAATGATACACCTGCGAGAGAAGTCGAGTGTAAGTCGCTTGTTCATATAATGTGATAGAAAGAACATTATACTAAAAAGTTTGAATAAGACCCAATACAATATAAAACTAAAAGGCAACAAATATTCTAGAGCCATATGATTCAATCTAAAAGGTTTCATTATCTTATATCACAATCTATGTGATTTAGCTGGATACTCATTTAAGTTTGAAAATAAATGTTGTAGCTAGTTAATGAATTAAATGTTGTAGCTTGTTTAAGCACATTCATTTTACTGGTTATGGTGTTCTTTGTTATGGCTTATACAAATTAAATCTTGATAATCTATTTGTTGAGACTTTATTAACTTTGCATCATCCTCTTGGTACTAAACGAGGTTTAATAAATAAATTTCAGCTTACCTGTGACATAAATGTTTGGGGTCACATCTCCAAAGAAAGGATACAAGGATTGATAAAAAAAATAATGTCCTTCCTAATTTGGATATTATTTACTAATTTTGGTATTTGTGTAGAATGTATTAAAGGAAAATACACAAAATATACAAAATAAGAAGAAAGCCACAAGAAGCACACGACTCTTTGAACTTATACACACTAACATATGTAGACCTTTTGATGTTCCATCATTTGGTGCAGAAAAATATTTTATCACCTTTATTAATGATTTTTCATGTTAGGGATATATCTATGTGTTATATGAAAAATTTCAATCGGTAAATGCCTTAGAGGTATTTATTACTGAAGTTGAAAAACAATTAGATGCAAAACTGAAAATTATTATATTTGATAGAGGTGGTGAATATTATGGAAGCTATGATGAACATGGACAACACCCCCGTCCATTTGCTAAATTCCTTGAAAGGCATGGCATATGTGCTCAATATACAATGCTAGAAACACTAGAATAGAATGACGTTGTCAAAAGGTGTAATCGTACCTTAATGGATATGGTTAGAAGCATGTTATGTTATTCTTCTTTACCCTTGTCATTGTGGAAGTATGCTTTACAATCTGCTATGTATTTATTAAATAGGGTTCTTAGTAAAGCAGTTCAAAAGACTCCTTTTGAACTATGGACGGGAAGGAAACATAGTTTAAGGCACTTACATATTTGGTAGTTTAGGGTTGCCCAACAGAAATACGAATTTATAATCCACTTGAAAAGAAATTAGATTTAAAAACAACTAGTGGTCATTGGTTATCCAGAAAAATCTAAAGGGTATAGATTTTATTGCCCTAGCTACAGAATATGAATTGTTGAAACTGAAAAAGAAAGATTTATTGAAAATGGTAACATTAGTAGGAGTGTAGAACCACATAAAGTTGAAATTCAAGAAGTCCTAGTAGAGTTTTTTTACCGAAAACTTCTTCTAAAGTTGTTGTTCCCACTATTTCTAGACAACTAGGCAATATACAAGAACAACAAATATATTATGTAACACCTCATAGTGAAGATGTTATCAATGAACCAATAGTAAATGAACCACAAGAGGTGATATTAAGAAGGTCTAAAAGGCAAACACGACCTACTATCTCTAATGATTATGTGTTTTATTTACAAGAGTCAGCACATGACTTAGGAATGAATGATGATCTGGTTTCATTTTCACAGGCAATAGAAAGTAATAATTCTACTAAGTGGTTAGATACCATGAAAGAGAAGTTGAAATCAATTAATGATAACGAAGTCTGGGATATTGTTGAATTACTAAAAGGTTGTAAAATAATTGGGTGTAAATAGGTCTTTAAGACCAAGTATGACTCTAATGGCAATATCGAATGCTATAAAGCTAGACTTGTTGCTAAAGGTTTCACTTAAAAAAATAATATTAACTACAAAGAGACTTTTTCTCCTATTTCAAAAAAGGACTCATTTAGAATTATTATAGTAATGATAGCTCATTATGATATAGAGCTTCACCAAATCGATGTGAAAACTACTTTTCTGAATGGGAATTTATAAGAAATGGTCTATATGAATCATCCTGAGAGTTTTATAATTAAAGGAAAGGAACACATGGTGTGTAAATGTGAAAGGTCAATATATGGACTTAAACAAGCTTCTCGACAATGGTATCAATTTAAAGAGAATACTGTTATAGATGTATATATCTGTAGGTTAGTGGGAGCAAGTTTATAATTCTAATTCTACATGTTGAATATATTTTGCTTGCTATTAATAATTATAGTTTATTACATGAAACCAAGAGATTTCTCTTAGAGAACATTAAAATGAAGGATTTATGTGAGGCATCCTATGTGTTTGGAATTGAAATAATTCATGGTAGGTCATAAGGAATATTGGGATTGTCTCAGAAAGCATATATCAATAAAGTTCTAGAGAGATTCAATATGGATAGATGCTCTACAAGTGTTGTTCCAATTTAGAAAGGAGATAATTGAGCCTTATGCAATGCCCAAGGAATGAAGTGTAATATAAAGAAATGGATCAAATTCCATATGCTTCTATCGTTGGTAGTTTGATGTATGCTCAAACATGTACAAGGCGAGACATTAGCTTTGCTATTGGAATGCTAGGCAGATATCGAAGTAATTCAGGACTCGATCA
The DNA here is from genome assembly GCA_027563935.2 of Costus lasius. Taxonomy (NCBI): domain Eukaryota; kingdom Viridiplantae; phylum Streptophyta; class Magnoliopsida; order Zingiberales; family Costaceae; genus Costus; species Costus lasius. The sequence continues at coordinate 86,430,712 of CM050446.2, forward strand.
TTGGAAAGCTGCAAAAAAAGTAATGAGATACTTACAAGGAACAAAAGATCATATGCTCACTTATAGATATGGGTGTTCACGGTTCGGTTAATTGAACCGTGAGCCGATTTTCCGAACCAAATCGATCCAATCAGTTCGAAGAAAATTAGAACTGTTCCCGAACCGCTTGTACCGGTTGACCGATGTTCAGTTAACAGATTTTTTAGTATGGTTAACCGACACCCGATAGTTAACTATATTATTTATATATAAAAGAAAAATATTTAAAATTATAAAATAATTTAAGATAAATAAATATAAATACTTTCAATTAACCGTCGGTTTTCAGTTAACCGTTGGTTTTCGACGATTAACCGTTAGATTTCAGCTGTTAACTGTTAGTTTTCGATGGTTAACCGGTTCAATTTTTATATAAAATATTTATTTTTATATATAAATAAATATTATATATAAAAATATTATATAACAGTTTGGTTTAGTTAACCACGGTTCAGCCAAGTCCCGAATCATAACCTAACCGATAACCGGTCAACGAGTAAAAACCCAATCGGTTAAGAATCGTTCAGTTTGATTAACCAAAAAATCGGTTCGGTTAATCGCGGTTCGACAGTTTTTTTGCACACCACTACTTATAGAAGATCCGATCATGCTGAGGTGATAGGATATTCAAATTCTGATTATGTTGGATGTGTTGATACTAGAAAAATCCACATTGGGCTATTTATTCCTTTTAGCTAAAGGAGTAGTCTCATGGAAAAGTGCAAAGTAGTCTTTTATCGTTGAATCAACTATGGAGGCTAAGTTTGTGGCATGCTTTGAAGCCACTATTCAAGGATTATGGGTGTGGAACTTTATTTCATAACATGGAATTGTCGACAGTATTGCCAAGCAGTTAAAATTTTATTATAACAATTTTGCAGTAGTCTTTTTTTTTATAAAAAATAATAAGTATTCAAGAGGTGCTAAATATATGGAATTAAAATACTTTGCCTTTAAAGAGGAAGTTCATAAACAAATAGTGTCAATTGAACACATTAGCACCAATCTTATGATTGCAAATCCATTGACAAAAGGTTGCCATCAAAGATGTTTGGTGCACATGTCAAAAGGATAGGCATTACTGAAAACCATTATAGATATTATGGTGATATTTTTTGTTCTTGATACTCTAAGCTCATTTAATCCATATTTCTAATATATTTTAATACATCTTGTTTCATTATGCTATTTGTTGTATATGCATGAATGAATTATGTTAGAATAATAGGATTTGTCTTTGAAAAGGGCATTATTGTTATACCATTATGGCATATTTCTCATTAATAGACTATATTCAGTATTTAACTAATAATGTGATACATAGAAGGGACTATGTTGATCTAATGACATACAACCGCTATGATCCTTATTAGTATTTACTTAATAATGATTATGATTTGACCAATTTAAAGAAGGGATTTAATACTTCATATTATTAAACTAAAGGTTAGATAATGTCATTTGGACCAAGTAGGAGAATGTGGGTTATTTTATGGTTCATATGTTCTAATATATTAATTATTTTAAATAACTTATCATACTTTAATAATTAATAAGTTTCTATATCCTATAGGTTATAAGAATCATTTGTTAACCTATGCATTGATGGGGTGTGGGTTATAATAGATAAAAAAGAAACGAGTCCTCTCTCTCTACCCATGAAGTTAAATTCTCCATCAATAAAAGGATGATGTGGTCTTCAATCATGGATCAAGGGGTAAAGAGAGAGAAATCCAGTTTCATCAAGAAGAGATTATTATAATCAATTATTATCAAATCATCATGGATCAAGGTATGATTTTATTCTTGAATTTATTATTGATATGCACCACAAGCGGACGGCTTACCGATGTAACACTTCAGATATTGTTCCCACAGGAATAGGTCGCAATTACTGATTGATCGTGTGATCGATAACAAGATGAACTAAGATTGGTTTGAAAACAAAGTAATTTCAACAGAAGTAAGCAAGTTGGTTGATTCTAGTTGCAAAACGATAGTCACGGGGAAATGAAGTTATGAGGAGATTCAGGATCTTGGGTTCATTTCATGACGAATTAAAATCTAAACTTAAAATAGTAGTGTAAATCATCCAAACAGACAAGGACTGACCCAAAAGTACAGATTACCGTCTTTTAGTGGTATAACCCGGTACCAACCTAGATCGATCTCCTATTTTCATGGCTTACCGATCTAGGTTAATCCAATGAGCACTAGGGTAAACAATGTCCTCATGTATGTTCTACCTACTTTTGTTGTCGAACTACGCATGTCCAATCAAGTAAATCGAACGTCGTGTTTTACCTTTTGGTACTTCTCATGATGTTTGAGATTTGCAAGAGCTCGGCCAAAGCAGTCACAAACAAACAATTTAGACAAGATTGGATAAACAAAAAGAATTCATTACACAAACGGTCTTAAGAAACAAGATAAGAATCTAAACATGAAACTACACCTAAAATCCTGAATTAAGGGCTTAAGCAACCATTACAAAGAGTTAAGCACAAATGCTCAAATAGATCATCCAAAGGGATGACAAATATAGGGAAAAATGTTCTAGATGGGAAGAACAATCTAGATACGCCGATTGGAGGAGTTTCGCCTGAAAATCTCACCAAAAAATGCCTTTTTCCGTTCATCCGCTGCCTCAATCACCGTTCGTCCGCTTCTCACTGATTTCTTCCCAGAATCGCCCTAAAAAAATGTAGCTTCACTTCCTTTTTTTTCTCTGCTGGTTGTCCCTACACATCCCCCCTTAAATTGGATGAGAATCCATTCGGATTATCCCCATAATGATGAGGAATCGCCATCTGAGGATGTTATCACAACCGTGATCGGCTTCACGGCTTTGCCATGAAGTCTTCTGTGAAATCTAGTGCTTACAATCATGGGCACGAATGACATAATGGTTGAGCCATGAAGTCTTCTGTGAAATCTAGGTCTTCTCTTCACGGCTATGAAAATGGTCACGGTTGAGCTATGAAGTCTTCTATGGAATTTGGACTCGATGATTGTTGTGTCCGCAAGTGCACGGATACTCGAAGTAAAAATTAAGATATCGAACCATAGAGACCTCGTTTGCCAAGTACCGAATAATCAATTTCTTACTAGCTAGGCAACTGAAAATATGAAAGTAAATTATCGAAAGCTACATGAAAATATCAGAGAGAGAAACTAGGACTAGGGTTTCATCCATCTTAATTTCCATGACTAGATATGAATAGATGTTCATCAATCAAATTTTATTATGATAAAGATATAATTTACTTAATAAAAAAATAATCTCACTTTCGTGCAGACAATTTACTAAGAACCAATCCTCACTTTCATGCAGGATTTATTCAATGCTAAAGATAAGTAAATCATTGATAAAGAACTCAAGGATCACTTTCATGCATCCGAATTCTAAATCAATCATCTCAAGTGAAAATTACATACTTTCATACTATAATTTTCATAAGTTCTACTTAAGGTTCTCAAACAATCCAATACTTGATTTCTCACAGTATCGTCATGTTTATCACAATAACTCAATCCTAGATTCAGATTATTAACATGACATTAAACTTCTAAAATCGAGAAATAAGAACAAACCTAATTTTTTATGACGAGTTCCTAACATTCAATTTTAGGGTTCCAAGTTCTTAGCAAATCACTTTTCAGTCTATATTGCAAAAACTCTAAAACATGCTAACAATATGAATCTATGGAGAATTAAAGGCAATAATCACATAAGTAGAATTATCATAGTAAAATCATCATGACGAAAGTAAAAATAATCTAGTCATCAAGAAATTGATGGGAATTACTCCCCCATGTCCCAAAAAGAGTTTAAGCTAGCATAGTTGAAGAATTACAATAATCCATAGTATCAGAGGATTAGAAATCGAACAGAAAGGGGAAAACAACTTTATAGCACGGCTGTAATGGAAATTACAGCCGTAATTTCGGCGATGAACAGTGTCAGCGACGAGTCTTCTATTGATTTCTCTTCCGATCGATCTCCTTTCGTTCTGAAACTTCTGGGGTATTTTCTCCTCCTCTATGCGCAGCTTCTCCTCAAATTTCATGGTCGGAGGTGCACTGTACGCTTCCCGGCGGCGAAACCTAGGGCGACGGTGAAGAACTCAATTTCTCTCTGAATCATGGATCAAAATTAGGGCTTTTCATCTCTGTCTACTCCTCTTGATCTGACGAGTACTTCTCTTTTTACGGATCTCCAATTGATGGCCTGGATCGTTCGCAATCATCTGCGCAAGAATCGGGCTTCAAATAGTTCGTAAAAATCGCGTGTCTAGGTCGTAATTACGGCCGTGAAAATCATTACGGCAGTGCCATAATTTCAACAGAAAGTCTCGGTACAGAAATCATCTGGAATTACGGTACCATGAAAAGCATTACGACAGTGCCGTATTTATATCAAATCTCTCAGGTGAAAAATCGACTCGAAATATGGCCCGTAATATTGGTTACAGCAGCACCGTAAAATCCGTCAAGCTTTCTGTACGAAATTGAGCCCAGATTACGGCCCGTGAAATCCATTATGGCAGGGCCATAATTTACGCAAAACTTTATGTACAAAATCGTCCCAAAATACGGTAGTGCTCAGAAATTACGGCAGTGTCGTGGTTTGTTCTGTAGGTGCAGTGAAACCACGGTAACGTAATTTTGATTACGGCCCTAGCGTATTTTGGTGTGAAGCTCTAATTTGCGTGAAATTTGACATGTAATCTTTTCTTGATGGTGGGAATTCATCCATGCATTTGAATTTGCTTGAAAACGCGTAAAAATAGTGTCTTTTTACCTGAAAATCATGATAAACAAAAAAAGGTGTAGATTCCGCAATAATTGATAAAAAGGCATAAAAATAAGCAAAAGAGTATGAATATGACACAAAAATACTCATGAAATGGCACAAATTTTACTATAAATTTTGGTGTCATCAATGATCACGCCCGTGAATAGGATCACGGTCAAGCTATGATCATCTCGGTAGAAACTTCATCAAAGCCTTCTCTGGATTAGGTTGATGGAACTAGGTTTCAATTAGTTTGACAACTTGATAATTAATTAATAGAAAGGAATGTTTCACTAACTGGCATGCCTTTCATCGCTCATAATAGTGACCACTCTCGCTCGACTTACCAGTCCCTTTGCTACTACTTTTTTGGACTACTAGACGTATATGTTTTTTGAAGATAGCATGTTCGGACTGGTTACTAACTCAGTTGATCTCCCATTATATATGTAGCAGTTGGGAATGAGCAAGGTGGTCATTTGCCCCTTATGATTTGTACAAAAATGGTGAGAAAGATTTAGCTTTAAAGAGGAGAAAATTCCTTCTATGAACGAATTGCTTGATATCCTTCTTTGCTTGGTTTGGCTACATACTTTGAGGTAGTGTTCTTTGAAATTTTTGGTTGGCTTTATGGATGAACATTCCTTGCTAATGTGTGAATGCTTTGACAAGGGGAATTTGAATTTCAAAAGTTATCCTTCAAGGGCTAGCCTCTCATAATCAATTCTTCATTGATTGATGGATGTTGTTAGAGCCATATATGTTTTTTTAATTCTTTCCTTGTTGAAAATGATGAATTTGGTGCAAATCATTTTGGAGTGATGATCTGGTTGATTACTTCAATGGATTGGGGCTGTTGATGAGTTGCACTTATATCATATTTTTGCCTATATTTTATATTATATTTAGGTTCAATTGTATGATTTTATACTAATTTTTGTGTTTTTACATTCTTTGGTATGAAAGCTTTACTTTTCTTAGTTTTTATGAAAATGCAAGAAAAATGGAATAAAAATGATGGATTTTGCGAGTTTCAAGGTCATACCACAGTTCTCGAGGAAATTACAAAGTTGCACGTCAAATTTGGAGCAAAAACAGAGTCAGACACAAGATTCACGGCCGAAGTCGTGAGTTTTTCGGCTGGCCATGAGTTTCGTGTTCAAAAGGTGATTTCGTGGCTAAGTATAAAAGTTCACAGAAACTTTCACATGTGAGGCTGTGAGTCCTTCACGGGCCATGAGTTTTTTGTGTACATAGCTTTTATTCATAGAAACTTTCACGGCCGTAGCCGTGAATAGTTTACGGGACGTGAGTTTTTCCACCTTTTTCAGTTTTTCACTCGATTCGACCTTTAATCGAGTCAGAATCAAACCAAACTATCTAGAATTCTTCCTTGAGAGTTTCTAATCCGATTGAACTATAAAAAGAAGGATTTTTGGAGGGTTAAAGAGACTTTCATGGATGAGAATAGAAGCAGGTGGCGGCTAGGGTGAAATTCACTTCCAGGGCAAAATTCAAGTAGGAAGATCATGTAAAGGGAGAATTAGACACTTCATCTTCATCTCCAGATCGAGGGAAAGCATTTCTAATTGCTTGTCTAGTGATTTCTTGTATGTTTATCAGGATTCAATGCAAAATTCATCAATATACATGCTGTTTTCTTCAAACATGAGCGAGTAAACATGTTTTCGGGATTAGAGATGTAGCCCACTGACGTTTATCGATTAAAGTTTATATTTTTCATCTTTATTATGATATATTGTAGCATTGATTTGATTAGAATTGAGTTTGCTTACGTGATTTACTCTAGCCAAGTATGTTAACATCTTAGACATTGTAAGAAGGATCGAGAGGTGAATCGCACCGTCCTAACTATTCTATTCAAATCTATGAATCCAATCACGTGAGTAGTTTGGGTTCATTTGAAGGTTTTCATGGTTTTTCACAGAACTTAATGGCCCTAGTTGCATTAATTGTCATGAGAGTAGTGAATTAGCGTAGCTAGGTACCGAATTACGATTTGGGAGGCAGTAATATGTACCTTAGTAAAATTCCCTTCCAACACTATAATATTCTGTTCAAGGATTAATTTTTATCAAATTCATAATTGTCAGTGTGGTGAAACCCCAAGTCCCGACCTTCTAAAAATTGATTTTTGCCCTAAAAACGCTACTTTTACTGCTTTTCGTACTTAAAGTTCACACGAAACCACAAATTAATTCGTCTACATATAAACAAGTCGTGTAATCAGTACTTGACCGCTAGATCCTCGTTGGCAACGATCTTTATTTTATTACTTCGATACAACTGTGCACTTGCTGTCCCATCAAGTTTTTGGTGTCATTGCCGGGGATCAGGCAAGTCAATATCAATTTAATCAATAAGTTTATAGACTAGGCATTTTTCTTTTGTTTTTAGAATTACTTAGTTCTTTTTATATAGTTATTTTCTGTTATTTTATTTTATTTGATTAACACGTTATATGCTTAGAGCCCTAAAGACAGGTTCCTTATTTCCTGAAGATCCGGAGATTGAACACACCTTCCACCTTTGAAGAAAACTACAGTTTCAAACTCAAACGGTTGCAGAAGAAGGCGTGATGGCAAACAATCAGTCATTAAGGGATTTTATAGTACTTAATATTCAGTGTTTCAATTTCAGCATTGTTCAACCTAATGTGGAGGAAAACAATTTTGAGTTAAAGCCAGCATTGATAACGATGGTTCAATAGAACTAGTTTGGGGGTTCCCCAACACAAGATCCTAATCTTCATCTCGTTGTTTTCTTAGAGTATTGTGACACCATTAAGGTAAACACTGTATCTTCTGATGCAATAAGACTGAGATTATTTCTATTTTCTCTCAGGGATCGCGGATGGGCTTGGTTATATTCTCTTCCCACTGGATCGATCACTACATGTGATGAGCTTTCACGTGCCTTTCTGACCAAGTACTTTCCACCAAGCAAGACAGTATAGCTGAGGAATATGATTACATGTTTTGGACAAAGAGAAGGAGAATCACTTTATGATGCTTGGGATCATTTCAAGGAGCTTCAGCGCATGTGTCCTCATCATGGGCTTGAGAAATGAGTCCTAATCCATATTTTCTACAATGGATTAGGCTATAGCACAAAGCTCATGGTGGATGCTGTGGCTGCGGGAGCTATCTATAAGAGAGTGATAAACGGGACTTCGGTATCCACCACGCTGATGACTCTATCTGATTTAAAACTAATCTATTACAGGAGTTCATATTATTGCATAAGGAATCTTCCCAAAGGTACAGGTCGCCCTCTCTCGGTCGGTACAACTCGGTACTTATCTAAAACAACCTCCTGCTCTCACGGTGGATCATTTTAGATGATCCATTAAGTTTAGTGGATGATTATGTTACCCTCAAGCGAATTCTAACTACTCTCGTGTTAAAAGTTCGTAAGTATTACCTAGGAGATCTGCCAACACGATCCTCCTCTCGGTCAGGATCGTATCAACAAACACACAATACTACGTGGCCAAAGCAATATCATAAAATAAAAGCAACTAAGTAAAATATGCTCACAAGAATCTCAAAATAATAGAAGAAGCTCAAATTGTATGATAGAATGCATCAGCGGGCTTCAACTGAGTCCCGAAAAGGGTTTTACACTACAATACTCATGAAAGCTCGCATAAATCTCTCTAAAAGATCAGAAAAATTACTACCAAACATTTTGGAGAGGAAGGAGAGGAAGAACCGAGCGTAATCTCCAGAAATAGAGAAGATCCAACACTTCAATCTCTCGAAATCGCCTCTGAAAAGCTATGTCACCTATTCCGTTTGCCCAAGCCACTTCGTGCATTGATTTCCCCTTCCTTAGGCAACTAGAAAGAGGGCTTTTATATTCTTTTGATTCACCTCCCTCTTAGCTTCCTAAAACATATTTTCTTGCCCTTTTTGGATTTTTCTTGAGCCCTAAATCGAAGGAAAATCGAGTGGGACTCGGACTCGGAATCGCAATCATGGGTGAACCGCATCGTGTTCACCCGCCTTGGAAGTACACTATGAAGTTCTGCCAAGTAAGAATCACCGGTGAACACGTCTGTGTTCACCTGACTGTGAAGTCTTCTGTTCGTTTCTTCATAAGTCATTTCCGAGAGAATCACGGCCGAACACCAAGATCATGGGCAAGCTGTGAAGTGCTCTGTGAGTTTTCGGACTTCCGGACAAATCGCGGGGTGAACCCCGCAGTGTTCACCTGGCCGTGATCTTCAAAGAAACTTTGTTTGAGCCCAAATTTACTGTGTAGACTCGTCTTCTCCTAGAAAATCACTCCATGACTCTAAAATCTCCAAAAAGCTCAAAAATTGAGTGATTTTACTTGGAATTTCACAAAGACGAGAAAAAGTGAAGATTCTAAAGCAAACAAGTAAATAAGCCTAAATGGAGTGTAAAAATATTAAAATTAGCCTAGTTTTGAGATAAAATAATACTGAAAATTACTATCAAAATGCAAGGCATCAAATACTCCTAGACTTATATCTTTGCTTGTCCTCAAGCAATAAACTAAGATGAAATACATGATAGGCATGAAAGTAATTATTCTGGTCGAAAGCATACAACCAAATCAGAAAATATATATGAATTATCCATGATTCAGATAGAAGAAATCGAGTGATTAGAAAATGTCCAAAAATGTTCAGAAGTTAGGTCCCACAACTCCTAGAAGTCAAGACATTCAGCTAAAAGCATACAATGACTCACTTAAGCACATATACTACTTGTGCAAATCCAATTCATCCAAAATCAACTTGTTGGGATAGATACTAATGTATTATTGAGAAAATAAACTCTGGTATGATTACTTCCTATTGTGACTAGGTGTTGATTCCAGTTTTCAAATCATAGGATGATGGTAGACTTCAACTCTTATCTTAGGTACCACTGTCAATTTTTCACAGTGCCAAGTAGAGGAGTTCCTCCTAGACTTCAACTCTTATCTTAGGTACCACTGCCAATTTTTTACAGTGCCAAGTAGAGGAGTCTCAGAGTTTTTTTTTTTTGCTCATAAAAGCAAGTGAGATAAGATAGAATAACTTAAAGAAAAGAACCCTTCATTACATAAGTAATCATCCCCCAATAAGAAGTAAGGATTCAAGGTGTGAACAAGCAGATATGTACATTAATATGAAAGTGTGTGTATACTGTTAGCATGCAATTCTTGAACATTCAAAGCAATATGTGACCCTCACTAATTAACAACTTCAAACATCCAAATCAAAAAGATTCTAAAATCATAAAATAGATGGACATGATCATAGAGTACGTTCTGATTGGAAGGTGCATTCAACAAATTTTAATTACTCTATACCAAGCATGAATTCAATCTCTAACATTATTCATGGCTATCATAGGATCAAAAATAAAGTCACAACATATGACAACATATTCATAGTAAGACAACAATCTATCAAATTTCACGCTATAAGCATTACCATCATAGAATGACAAACTAAATCATCATAAGATATCAACACAGGTATAATATAAATCGATCATCACTATTGTGTCTGCAAGTGTACGGATACTCGAAGTAATAAAGAAAGTATCGAATCCATAGGGACCTATGTTGCTGAGTACCGAATAATTGATTTTTCACTATCTAGGTAATCGAAAGAGTGCAAACTTGCAAACGAAGACCAAAGAGCTGAAACGGAATTATCAGAGAGAGAAGCTAGGACTAGGGTTTCATTTACTTTAATTTTTATGACTAGACATGAATAGAGATTTCATCAGTTTAATTTCATCATGACAAAGATGTAATTTACTTAAATAAAAGGATTATCTCACTTTCGTGCAGACAACCATGCAGGGATAAATCTTCGCTCTTGCGCAAGAGTCATCCCAATGCTAATAATAAGTAAATCATCAAACTGAGAACTCAAGGATCACTTTCGTGCATCCGAGTTCTAAGTCGATAATCTCTAGTGGAATTTCAAGGATCACTTTCGTGCATCTGAATCTCGACACTAGTTTTACTCAAGGTTCTCTAACGTTCCGATCTTTGCTTTCGCACAAGATCTCCACGTTTGAAAGCTTAGACTCAATCCTAGATTTATATTATTATCATGGCAGTTAGCTTACTAGAATCAAACAAACAAGAACTAACCTAAAAAGGGTTCCTATCATGCAATTCTAGGGTTCCAAATTCTCAAGCAATTACTTTTCAGTCAATAGCGAAAATTCTAAAACATAAATAATAATATAGATCTAAGGAGAGTCTAAGAACAAAACATCACATGAGTAAAATCATCATGCTAAGATTAAACAAGATGAAATAATAGAAAAGATAGTCATCTAGTCATTAAAACTCAAGTTAATTACTCCCCCATGTCTCAAAAGAGGTTTAACCTATCATAGAAGGAAGATTACAATGATTCATGATGAAGAAAATTGAAACAGAGGAAGAGTGAAAATTACGGTACGGCAGTAAAGAAGTTTACGGCCGTAATCTGGGCGAACAGCGGCGGCGCTCGGTTTTCTGGTGATTTCTCCTCCGTCTGATCTCCGATCACGTTGAAACTTTTGGTGCTCCTTCTCCCCCTCTATGTGTAGCTTCCACTAAAAATTTCACGGCCACAGATGCACTGTGCTTCCTGGCGGCAAAACCTAGGGCAGCGGCGTGTGAGGCGATTTCTCTCTCTGTGGTGAACGAAAAATAGGGCTTTTGGTGTGCTTGGCTTTATCTCGTCAGTGGCCTCCTTTCTCCTTCTTACTGCTTTGAATATAAGGGCCTGGATCATCTGCAATCAACCATGCAAAAATCAGGCTTCGAAGTTGACCGGGAAATGCGCGAGCAGCGATGTAATTACGGTCGTAATGGTCTTTACGACAGTGCCGTAATATGGACAGTGAGGTCTTGGCTTGAAATCTTCTGGAATTACAGTACCGTAATGTTCTTTATGGTAGCGTCGTAATGTCAAAATATTTCAGGTTGAAAATCGACCCGAAATACGGTACCGTAAGGTTCCTTACGGTAGTACCGTAATCTCCATCAATCCTCTGATAAAAAATGCTCCAAAATACGGCACCGTAAAGAAGTTTATGGTAGTGCCGTAATCATATGAGATTCTCTGCCCGGAAAACCTCCAAATTATGGTACCGTAAAGAATATATTGGAGGTGCCGTAATTTCCTCTAAAGCTCCAAATCTTCTGAAATTTGACGTGTGATCTCCTTTTGATGTTGTGAATTCAATTATGCACTTGGATTGCTCGAAATCGACTGAAAAACATGCCTTTTTACCTGAAAATAATTAAAAACAGAAAAGAGTGTAGATTCCGCAAATATTGATAAAAAGGGCATAAAAATAAGCAAAGTTTATGAATATGACACAAAACCATCAACAAAATGGCATAAAAATTACGATAAATTTCAGTGTCATCAAACACATAAGGCTCAAACTTTGCTTGTCCTCAAGCAAAAACCAAGAAAATTCAAAAATTGATCATAGGCATAGACTTTCTCATGGAAAATAAATTTCTAACATACAATCACCAATGAAAAATCTTCATTAATTGCATTATAAAATTTTAAAACAGATATATCATCTTCTAAATCTAATTCTCAAGATCCACAGCTTAGTCAAATAAAACTTCGCAACTTGCATAAAAGAAAGAATTTCAATCTCAAGACTTTATCCAATTTTCAGTTTAGGTTTATCATACTTTTGCTTACAGGAATAGGATATCCAAAATCTTTTTCCATTCATATTTTTCTTTTTTTTTGTTTTTGGATGGCATGTACCCACATAGATATATACTTTTTTTTGTTTCTTTTTGCATCAATCACATTCTCTAATTCGATTACCACCTTTTTTTTCCGGTGACGAAATTGGAGTACACTGACCACATAGTCAGTGTATAAGAGAAATAAATTTGACATGATAGGCTTTATTCTAGTCTCAATTTTGGATTCATTCAACAACATCAATCATCAATAATTTCAAAAGTGATTCAAAGCCACAAATCATCTCATCATCATCAAACATTAACATGTCATGTCATCAAAATATTATCAAGTGAATACAACCATATTGAAAAGAATATCATCATCAAAATATCATTGAGTATTATACAACCATATTGAAGATGAATCATCAATATCATTATACAACCCCATCGAAGATCAAAAAGATAAGTATGAAAAATAGAGTAGTAGTGACGGCGGACACAGATATGCAGAAGAAGCATCATTCCCTTCAACACATGAAATATCAATAAGATGTAGAAAATGAAAGACAAAAGATAAAAGGGGAAAGAGATACTTACAAGACTCTACCAATTTTCACTGTCATCAGATCCTATCTCTTCAGTGCTTTGTGCTGCGGCATCCATAGGATCAATAGGTGGCGTTCTGTGGGGTCCTCCATACTCTCCACTCCTCCTGGGATCCTGAAAATCGAAACGTTCATACAAGAAGTTTCCCATCTCCTCCATATAGGTACTCAGATTTTCAATGTCTTTATGCATGTGATGCATAGAATCAGTCATCTGGCTCACGGAACCTCTCATGTCACTCATTGTGTTCATCACTCTCTCCATCCTCTGCTCCTGTTGGCACAGCTGAGTGGAGAGATATCTAAATCTGGGATCGAAGGCACTGGAGAATCTACTGCCTGAGTCTGGTTGTGGAAGAATCTGCAGCTCCAGATGGCTGCTCCATGCCCATCCCAAAAGGGTCATCACTACTACCCCAGGGTGGCGGTGGTATGGTACTAAGTGGGGGTGGCATAGCAATGTCAGCATCTTCTGGAACCAACCTCCAGTTCTCCTGGTTTCTAACTGTGGTTTTCTCAGTGCATGGAAGTGGTAACTTATGTCCTCTAGGTCCAAGAATCAGTGAAAAACCATCTCCTTCTCTTATCACCATTTTCATTGCAATACAAGACTCTAAGTCGAGTCTTGGACTCCCTCTTGCAATCTCTATCCTATAGGGTTCAACTCACAAGTATAGGGCTATAGGTGTAATGAAACCATCTATCACAATAGCTCCTTTCTTTGCCCTAGAAACTTTTTCCAAGTGTTTGATGAAGAAGAAGGCAACATCCAAGGGATATTCAAATAGCATACTCCATAAAAAGAACAACTCAGTTTGCCTTACCATCCCATCACTGTCACCTCTACCAAAGACAGTGTGGGCCAAAACTCTGTGAACATACTTGATGCAAGGATTGGAAATCTTTGAAGCTCTAGCAGTAAGTGCTGAAAAGTGGGTCTCTTCAGTGATTTGGTTCCAAAATACATCCTCAGCATACCCCACTGAAACTAATGTGCGGCCTCCTGTGCCAAACTGGAAGATGGTTCTCAAGTCTTGCATGGACAGCTGCCTCTCTACATTAGCTATGCAGAAGGTGATATAACCACATGCATGTCTTTCACTATACTATCACGAGCAGATAGAAACAAAAAGCCCCAAAATTGGTTGAGAAACGGAAGTGCATGAGCAAAGGGGGCGGAAACTAGGTCAAAACTCGCTAAAACAGTTAAATCGGATGAGAGAGTACCAGATCGGCGGCGATAACTGGATGGGAAGGGTCGCCTGAGTCTTCCGAAGGTCGGGGAAGGTCGGAGCTTCAAGATCGGTGCACGAGCGAGCGAGAAAACCTCAAAAATGTAGCGGAAGAAATTAGGTTACGGCACCTTTATCGCGTTTTTCAAATACATTTACGGTCGTAAAGGCGTTTACGGCGGTGCCATAATGGTAAAAACTCTCGGGTTGAAAAGCAGCAGCAGTTACGACACCATAAAGAAGTTTATGGTGGTGCTGTAATATCGATCAGAAATGATTTTTTTTTGAAAAATTCAAAATTCAAAAAATTCAAAATTCAAAAATTCAAAAGTTACGGCACCATAAACAAGTTTATGGTACTACCGTAAAACGAAAAACTCTCAAGAAGATTTTGTCACAAAATACGGTACCGTAAAGGAATTTACGGCGGTACCGTAACGAATTAAAACTCTCTGGTTAAAAATAATCAGGATTACGGTACCGTAAAGGATGTTACGGTAGTGCCGTAATTTCGCACTAAATCTCGATTCCTACAAAAAAAAAATTGTAAAAATTAGTCCTAAAAGAAAATTAAAATAAATAAATAAAAGAAAGCAAAACTAAAGTTAGAAAGCTTGGGTTGCCTCCCAAGAAGCGCTAATTTAAAGGTCATTAGCTTGACCCTTTTACACTCAGATTTGATCGTGAACTCCTAGATTGCCCTTCTGATTTTCTTTTGATTTGGGCCTCTCTTTGAATAACATAAGGCTCGGTCTTGAAATAATCTCTAAATTTTCTCTAAATTTTCTTTCCTCTCTCCATCAATTTTGATCTTCTTCTCTTCCTTCTTGTCTTTTTCTTCTGCAATTTCTTATCAATACCCTCAGAAAGATTGTTAGATTCATAATTCAAGGTTTCATCAAATAAGCTTGAAATATCATAAATATCATCATTAAATATTTCAATACTACAACAAGATTCTGAGTATGAAAGTTTGTTCAATGAATCATTAAGATTAAATTCAATCTTGTTGTCACATATATCAAAAGTAATCTTTCTCTCTTTCACATCTATGTTTACCTTAGCAGTGGCCAATAGTGGTCTACCAAGAATTATAGGATTTTTAGAATTTTCCTCCATGTCTAACACTACAAAATCTGTAGGAATGAAAAACCTACCTATTTTTATTGGGATATTTTCTAATATACCTACAGGATACTTTACTGATGAATCTGCGAGCTTTAAGGATATGGATGTATGCTTTAGCTCTCCAATATTCAGTTTCCTATAAACAGAAAGAGGCATTAGACTCACGCTAGCACCTAGGTCACATAAGGTGTTGGAAAACCCCGGGGACATTTTATAATTTTTCAGAGACACATACATACATTGCACAGCGGAAGAATGTCCCCGAAACAGGTCCGTCCCAAAAACCCAGTGAAGATCGCATGCAAGGGGGTCGACACGATGAGTTAGAAAATACCTCAGAGCAAGATGAGGTCGATGTCGTGATAGGCGCCCAACTGTGCGCCCTCTGCAGTCTCACACACACGGATGCCTCGAGTCCTCTTCTTCCACGCCCGGTGCTAGCCTCGGGAAGAAGATCCAAGCCTTAGGGAGATGCTCCAACCACCTTGCGCCACCAAGAGAGAAAGATGCGCCAAGTGGTAAGGAAGGATAAGCTTGCGGCCACTTGATGGAAGAGGAAGAGATTGCGCCAATGCTCCTTGCTCTCGCTCCCTTCTTATGTTCACGCCTCCAAGGATGAATCATCTAAGAGGGGGCGGCTAGGGTCACATATATAGGGCAAGAGGCAATTAGGGCAAGGGCTAGGATCATGACAAGTGTAGGGCTAGGATGAGGAGGTTTGATGCAAGGAAAGTCTCCAAGACTTTACCATAAACTTCATTCAACCTTTCCATAATTGCCCAAGTACTATATCAGCCCAAGACATGCCTTAAAGGCATTCATACCATCAAGGGAGAAGGGCTAGGCGCAAATTGCTTCCTTAATGAAGCAATTTTGCCACCCTAACCGCATTATGCCCCTTAGGTGCCAATGGGGTTGGGTTTCTCCCCATTATACCCTTTTAGCCTCTCTTCTCTTCATGAGAACTTGTTATTGGGCTTCATTGGATAATGAGCTAGCCCAAACTTCATCCTATGGGTTGATTAAGCATTTGGATCCCCATCCTATAGTGATAACATAATGATAAAACATCACAGGCATGCTTTTAGCAGATAAGGAAAGCAGTAAACGATGATGTGATCAAAGCCCTTTCAAGATATTGAACCAACCCATGCCAAAGGAGGTTCAACTCTTGACATAGGACTCAAGCCCCTAAGAAAGACCTATCCTAGCCGCCCTCTATCTTGGTCTTTCTTAGGGGCTTGAGTCCTATGTCAAGAGTTGAACCTCCTTTGGCATGGGTTGGTTCAATATCTTGAAAGGGCTTTGATCACATCATCGTTTACTGCTTTCCTTATCTACTAAAAGCATGCCTGTGATGTTTTATCATTATGTTATCACTATAGGATTGCATGCCTGTATTGTTAGATATAAGATAAAACTGATGAGACCTTAAAAACCCTCATAAAATATCAAGTCTAGAAGCCTTCTAATGCGTAGCCCTCACTAAGCTATCGATCAGTGGAGTTGTGAACTGGTTCCCACCCTCTTGGGACACACCCACTTATCTTTAGAAAGTGTGTGGTGACAATGATTTCCCCAGTCCAGTTTTAACCTGGGCGTGCCTTCGCAAGGAAACTCATTGGCCCTGGGCACAAACGGTTAGGAATGGACTTGACTAGAAATTCACATGTACTAGGCACATAGTGAAAGTCTAGAGGCATTGTTGAGAGGTTAAGGTTTCATGTTATATCCAGCCCTCGCTGGACATGAAATGCCCAAGACTGTCTCAACAAGGGGAGTTGCTTGGAGCAACCGGCCGGCGCGCCCACCTTAGGAAACATGAGTTACTTTGTGCATCTCATCCCACCCTCGTGGGACGCAAAGCCTCATGTGAAATAAGGATCCCATCTCACTAGGAAGTCTTAAACTTCCCGATTGACTTTGTGGGTTGTCAATTCGAATTTAAAATAGTGGGAGCAGTAATCATCTAAAAGGTTCTTGGTCTTCATGGTTGGCTCCAGGGTCCTTCCTTCATGGCTTAGCTCTCAAACCTTAAGGGTGGACCTCAAAGGTTCGGCCAATGCCATGATCTTCCTCCAAGGAGAATGCGCCACAATGAAAGATGCCAAGTTAGTTAGCTCTCAAACCAAAGGGTTCGGCCATGCCTAACTTGTGCCATCAAGCAAGCTTGCGCCTTTTCCTTGATGCTTGTTGCGCCACCATGCAAGGTGCGCCAACTTCATGCATGCGCCAAGCTCCAAGTACATGCGCTTCCCTAGTCTTCTTAAAAGCAAAAGGAAAAGCGGCACGCAGGCCTCACGAGGATACATCACAGGCATGCAAAGGGGGGCTTGACTAATGATCACAACATTATGCACAATCAAGGTATTTACTCATGCAATTCTACATGCTCATGAAAAACATAAAATCTGAAATTTTACTTTTTCATTAAAACTAGTTTCTTTTTCTCCTCTTCTTCTCACAAATCTTTTGGTTAATTGCGATTTATTTTTCAAGGTGATTTCAGAGATCCTTTCGGCTGGCAATTTGGTCAGATCAAGAGACTTGGCCAGTCCGAAGACACAATGCCCGTCCTACTTGACAAAACTACGTGCGCCTTTGATCTTTAAATCAGACAAGAAAAATAGTCCAAAAATCCAAAAGAGATTGAGAGGATGATAGAAACAAGAAACCCTAATTTTTTCCTACTTAGAAAAAATCGTTTGCCATGCATCATGCTATTTTCGAAAATAGAGATATGGCATGTGAGCATGAAAGAAAAGCATAAAACTTCGTTCGAGTCTTGCAAGTCGCTCTGATACCACTGTTGGGAAACCCCGGGGACATTTTACAATTTTTCAGAGACACATACATACATTGCACAGCGGAAGAATGTCCCCGAAACAAGTCCGTCCCAAAAACCCAGTGAAGATCGCATGCAAGGGGGTCGACACGATGAGTTAGAAAATACCTCAGAGCAAGATGAGGTCGATGTCGTGATAGGCGCCCAACTATGCGCCCTCTGCAGTCTCACACACACGGATGCCTCGAGTCCTCTTCTTCCACGCCCGGTGCTAGCCTCGGGAAGAAGATCCAAGCCTTAGGGAGATGCTCCAACCACCTTGCGCCACCAAGAGAGAAAGATGCGGCAAGTGGTAAGGAAGGAGAAGCTTGCGGCCACTTGATGGAAGAGGAAGAGATTGCGCCAATGCTCCTTGCTCTCGCTCCCTTCTTATGTTCACGCCTCCAAGGATGAATCATCTAAGAGGGGGCGGCTAGGGTCACATATATAGGGCAAGAGGCAATTAGGGCAAGGGCTAGGATCATGACAAGTGTAGGGCTAGGATGAGGAGGTTTGATGCAAGGAAAGTCTCCAAGACTTTACCATAAACTTCATTCAACCTTTCCATAATTGCCCAAGTACCATATCAGCCCAAGACATGCCTTAAAGGCATTCATACCATCAAGGGAGAAGGGCTAGGCGCAAATTGCTTCCTTAATGAAGCAATTTTGCCACCCTAACCGCATTATGCCCCTTAGGCGCCAATGGGGTTGGGTTTCTCCCCATTATACCCTTTTAGCCTCTCTTCTCTTCATGAGAACTTGTTATTGGGCTTCATTGGATAATGAGCTAGCCCAAACTTCATCCTATGGGTTCCTCTGACGCTGGCAGTGCTGACCAAAGGTCACCACAAGCAGTGAGTGGCACCTAGCAGTGCATCGCTACTACCCAGGTCATTGGAATGGATATCGACATCGACATCCCCATCATCGCAACTAGGTACAGATGCATTACAGTCTCTTTGCCGGACTGATATCCGATTGGACAAGTGTGTCACCACTTGTTTTCACCCAATCACATGGCTATGACTAAAACAGGTTCTTACCTGGGTATGGCCATACACTCTCAGTCATAGAACCATAGAGGAGCTCCATGGATATCATACTTCCCTAAGGAAGGGGCAAATCCTATGTCTGTCCATTGACCTTCTCATATGGGTCGTGATATGCTCAATGACAACCGTTATGACCTCCCAACTACGGCAAGGTGTTAGGTTGTATCAAAGCAAGTCGCTAACCATATAGAACGATCAATGACCTCAAGTCAAGGGATCAATACATCTCCTGTCACTTGTGAGGATAACTTATGACACCAAGTCATAGCCTCACAGTGGGTCTTTCCAGTATATCCTCCAATGATATACCCATGTGTCTGCGTTAGCACCACGTACCTAACCAGCTCACATACCAGTCTCTCAAGTACCATAGCTGTCCCATATCCACTAAGGTACATCGACTGGGGACAATAGTTTGAGCACAGATCCAATCTGTCTCCAGGGACATTATCATGTTAGTACATGTGCGCAGATGTAAACAAACATTGACAATGACAATGCCAGAATGATATATATAAATATCAAAGTCAAGTAGTACATAAGTGGACCAAAACTAGGTCCTAGGGCATATACACCAACATAAGGCTCGGTCAAAAGCCATAGTGCCTATAGAACATGGTATAGAAAAACTACCTGGATCCTTCAGTTTTGGTGGCAATTTGTTCTGTATGATAGCACTACAATCTGAAGGGATTAGAGGGGTCCCCTTCAAGGGGGAGCGAAACCCTATAGATAGCGCAAGTGGTCTTCTTTGTTTTAGCAGCGGAATTAGGGTTTAAACTTGATCGCATGCTATACTTTCATATGATCAACTTAAGCAACAAATGAAAGATTCGTTACCATGGCCATGGGAAGGAGGCGGCTTGGAAGCAAAGAGCAAGATAGATCTTCTCCACAAGTGACGCACACAAATAGAGGGATGACTTCTTCTTGTTGATCTTTGTGCTAGCAAAGATCTTCAAGAGTCCTTGCTGATGGAGGGGCCAACCCTGCCCCAAGGAGGTCTGGAAGGACTAGGAGGAAGCCCATCAGATATGGCTTTCCCTCCTAGGTCATCTTTCTTACCTTATTTGCACTTTCCTTATTTGCATTGAATAAAGCTCTAGTGCATTGTGTAGTTTCCTTATTTGCTTCTAGAATAGTCTACTGGCCTTTGTGTTAATAATTGGGCAGGTTATAGCCCAGCTCAAGGGAAGCTAGGAAGCTCAAGCTAAAGCCACTCAAGTAGAGCTCCAATTATGGAAGGAGGCACTTCAACTACTTCAACTAAAGACTCCAAGTTGAAGGGGCTTACAATCAATGCAACTCCACCTTCCATATCAACCTAGGCGCCACTCAATATGATGATGATTCGAATGCAAGAAATCAGCCCACAATTTAATGCGCCTAGCCATCAACAATCTAGATCCACAAATCAAGGGATCACCATTTAGATCCACAAATCAAGGGATCATCATCTAGATCCACAATTTGAGGAATCACCCTTGGAAACCTCTTAACCGCCCATGCTCTTGAAGGAAGATTTTCGAATTCAAATAAGTCCAAGGCATGAAGGCGCCATCTCATCCATGCAAACAAGGAAGGAGCTCATAAAGAATTCGGCTACAAGGAAGCTCCATCAAGAAAGAATTCGAAATTCAAAAGGGCTAAAGGAAATGTATTAAATGTCATTAATTTCTTCCTTAAACCTTATGATTGCGCCTAGGGTGAATTGTCACCCTTGCCCATGGCTTGTTGAGCCTATAAATTGTAACCTCCCCTCTCTTTGTCTATTAGTTGCCTAGTGAAAAGAATCCTTGTGTTAGCATTGGTGATTGTCGCCTAAGAGTATTCTATCTCCCCCCTTCTCTAAAGGGCCGAGCCCTTTCCCTTCTCCCCCCTTTCTTCTCAAGTCTTCAACGCAACTCAACCACTTGAAGGATCTTGCGCACCTTTGGAGGGACTCTAAGAAGCTTCATCCTTTGTCCTCGGCAATCAACAAAGACCCTTAGGGGTTCTTCACTTTCGGCTTGCATGAAGGCTACACCAACAAGACTTCAAATTCGGCTAAGTTCTTTCCCCTCTTCCATCTATAGATTCTAGAACTTGTTTTCTACACTAATCTAAACTTTGTTTGAAGGGGCGCAAGGACTTGGAGGACTCTTCACTAAGCACAAGCTTTCTCCCCTCCCCCTCTCTCTCTTTAGTTAAGTGTTAAGGGAATTTGTGAGGCTTAACCTCCCCCTTAGTTTTGCTTTGTAATATGAATCCGTGGTGTGTACAGACCATAGTTATGTTTCTGAGTTTTCCTGGTCTGACAGGTCCTACAATGTCTAACAACCTTAGCTACATCCCTGTAGAGGTTCGGCCAGAAGAACCGTTCCTCCATCAGTTTGGTATCAGAGCCTTTCTTAGAATAGATTTTTGGCCTAAAAGCTATTTTTCAAATTCTAAGACTTTTCTTGGACCTAGTTGTTTGAAAGAAGTTGATCTCATAAAAGGCTATTATCTAATATATCATTTCTAGGAGCCTTATTTTCAAAAACTAAATTTCTTTCAAAACTATCTTTGACCATGACTACTAGATCAGGAGCAAATTATAATAACCACCCTGAATCCAATGATATTACTAGGCAAGCTGAACCTAATGACATGGCTAGACTCTTTAACATGATAGCGTCCTTCCAAGAGGAACTTAGGGATATTAGAGCTAGACTCCCAAATCCTGAAAATCTTAGGGATGATAGACCCCCTAGTCGGTCCTCAAGTGAACCCATCCTAGGTGAACATCCCCAAAACAATAGGAACCCTAATAGGAGAGTCCAAGAACCTGAATGGGAAGATCCACATGCTCGACCCTATCAAAGACCTAGGGAAGACCAAAACCCTGAGTGGAATGAGCCACGTGCTCAAACCTACCACAGACCTAGAGAGGATGAAGTGCAACGCAACATCAAACTCTCACCACCAACCTTTAGTGGTTCCCTTGACCCTAGAGAATTCCTAGATTGGGTAGATAAACTTGAACGGTATTTTGACTGGAGCATGATGCCTAGTCAATCCAAGGTTAGGTTCACCCGATGTCTCCTAGAAGGTACTGCTAGATTATACTGGACTAGCATAGAGAAGAACATAGAGTTGTTTAGACGCCCTCCTATTGAGAGATGGGAAGACATGCGAGACAAACTTAGGGAAAAATATGTCCCTCCCTATTTCCAACTTAAGATTATCGATGAGGCCATGAGCCTAGTCCAGGGTAGTCAGACCGTCACCGATTACACCACTAGGTTTGATGAACTCCTTCTGAGGAGTGGCATCCATGAAGAAGACCATGTCTCCCTTAGTAGGTATAAGAATGGACTTAGACCCGAGATCAAAAGAGGAATGACCTATTTCCAAATAGAGTCTAGAGAAGTCGCCTACCAAAGAGCCTTAGAGGTAGAGGAAAACATAAAGAGAGCCTTTAGGAGAGAGTTAAGCTCCCCTAGAACTTACCCCAAGGCACCCTCCTCAAGCCCCTCAAGTTCTCAACCCAAAGCCCCAACCCCAACACCCTCTAGACCTAGGACTGTCCAAGAACCTAGAGTCGTTTGCCATGCTTGCCACCAAGTAGGACACTATATGAAAGACTGTCCCAAGAGAGTCCTGTACTTAGGTGAGGAAAAATGTGAAGAAACCTATGAGGAAAACCATGAGGAAATCCATAACCCTGACTCTGGTTGTACGGTTTGGGAAGAACTAGCTTATGATAGTGGTGAAGAACAAACCCACGACACATTAGGAGTGGTTAGGTGCACCCTAATCAAACCTACCCCAACCGAGGACTGGCGTAGGACCAGTATTTTCCACACCTACACGAAATGCAATGGTAACATGTGCAAAGTAGTGATAGATGGGGGAAGTAGTCTAAACGCAGTCTCTCACACAGCCTTAGTAAAATTCAACCTTAAGGCAGAACCGCACCCTAATCCCTATAGCATATCCTGGGTCAACCAGTCTAGTGTCCCAGTCACCCATAGGTGCTTAGTGCCCCTTCAGTTTGCCATCTACCAAGGCAAGATTTGGTGTGACGTCATAACCATGGATGTCGCCCAAGTCTTACTCGGTCGCCCGTGGTTATACGATATGGATGTTATCCACTACGGTCGGACTAACACCTATGTCTTTAGCCATGACGGACAAAAGATCAAACTGAAGCCTTCCATGCCTAAGGAACTTAAGGCTGCCACCAACAAGGGTAGGATAGAGGAACCTAAGGAACCCAAGCCAACCATCCAACTCATAAGGTCCCATGCCTTTACCCAAGACTGCTTAGAATCCAAGCAAGTGTACTCCTTAGTCATTAAGGGAACCAATCCAGATGAGGAGTCACCCATACCCAAAGAAGTTGAGACCCTACTCTCAGGGTACTCTGAGCTCACCAGGGAAGAACTTCCCAATGGCTTACCCCCCCTTAGAGAAATCCAACATGCCATAGACCTTGTCCCGGGTTCTACTCTCCCACACTTACCCCACTATAGGATGAACCCTACTGAGCATCAAGAGCTCAAAAGACAAGTAGATGAACTGTTAGACAAGGGTTTCATTAGGGAAAGCCTTAGCCCGTGTGCAGTACCCGCCCTTCTTACCCCAAAGAAGGATGGAAGCTGGCGCATGTGTATAGACTGTAGGGCCATGAACAGAATAACCATCAAGTATAGATTTCCCATCCCAAGATTAGATGACATGCTTGACATGCTGGTAGGTTCTAAGTGGTTTAGCAAGCTAGACCTTAGAAGTGGGTACCACCAAGTTAGGATCAGACTTGGGGATGAGTGGAAGACTGCCTTTAAAACTAAGGATGGTTTGTATGAATGGCTAGTCATGCCCTTTGGCCTTTCTAATGCCCCCTCAACCTTCATGAGGTTAATGAACCAAGTCTTGAAGCCTTACATAGGAAGATTCTTAGTAGTTTACTTTGATGACATCCTAATCTATAGCAAGACCCGAGAAGAACACATGGAACACCTTAGAAAAATCCTAGACTTACTTCAGGAAGAAAAGCTATACCTAAACCTGAAGAAGTGTTCTTTCCTTTCCCCTAGGGTTGTCTTTTTAGGCTTCATAGTTTCAGACCAAGGACTTCAAGCTGACCCTAGCAAAATCCAAGCCATCTTAGACTGGCCTGAACCTAAGACTTTAACTGAAATTAGGAGCTTCCATGGTCTAGCTGCCTTTTATAGGAGGTTCATTAGAAACTTTAGCACCATAGTAGCCCCTATAACCAACTGTATGAAACAAGGTGAGTTTAGTTGGCCTAAGTCTGCCAGTAGAGCTTTTGTGGAGCTTAAGTCTAGAATGACCACTGCCCCTGTCCTAAAGTTACCTGACTTCTCTAAAGTTTTCATAGTGGACTGTGATGCCTCAGGAGTAGGAATAGGAGGTACCCTTAGTCAGGAAGGTCACCCCATAGCCTACTTTAGTGAGAAGTTAAATGAGGCTAAACAAAGATATACTACCTATGATAAGGAGTTCTATGCTGTAGTGCAATCCTTAAGGCACTGGAGGCACTATTTGATACATAACGAATTTATTCTAAATAGTGATCACCAAGCTTTATCTTTTCTAAATGCTCAAAAGAAATTAAATGCTAGGCATGCTAAATGGGTAGAGTACCTTCAACAGTATACTTTTGTTTTGAAGCATAAATCTGGAATTGAAAATAAAGTTGCTGATGCTTTGAGTAGAGTAGTTTTACTTATGCAAACTTTATCTGTTGAAGTAGTTGGATTTGATCGCATGAAACATGAATACCTAGAATGCCCTGATTTTTCAAGCATTTATTCTGAGCTTAGCATAGATCCTTTGAGTCATCCCCTCTATACCCTAAGGGATGAGTTTCTGTTTCTTGGGCCAAAGTTGTGCATTCCCAAGACCTCAATCCGAGACTTCCTTGTTTGGGAGATCCACGGAGGAGGGTCTGCCGGGCACCATGGCCGAGACAAGACTCAAGCCTTAGTGGAGGAACGGTTCTTCTGGCCGAACCTCTACAGGGATGTAGCTAAGGTTGTTAGACATTGTAGGACCTGTCAGACCAGGAAAACTCAGAAACATAACTATGGTCTGTACACACCCCTACCTATCCCTCAAGCACCATGGCAAGACCTTAGCATGGACTTCATCTTAGGTTTACCAAGGACTCCCTCCAGACATGACTCCATTTTTGTCGTAGTGGATAGGTTTACCAAGATGGCACACTTTATACCTTTCTACAAAACCACAGATGCATCACATGTAGCTAGGTTATTCTTTAAGGAGGTTGTTAAACATAGAGGTACCCCTCTGACTATAGTTTCTGATAGGGATTCCAGGTTTGTTGGACATTTCTGGAAAACCCTGTGGGCTATGTTGGGAACCAAACTCAAATTCTCCACGGCCTATCATCCTCAGACGGATGGGCAGACCGAAGTGGTCAATCGATCACTAGGGAGCATTTTGAGGAGTTTGGTAGGAGAACACCCAGACACATGGGATAAGCTGTTGCCCATTGCCGAGTTCTCCTATAATAGTGTTGTCAACAAAACCACAGGATTGTCCCCTTTTCAGGCCAACTTAGGGTACCAGCCCAGAAAACCTGTTGATTTGTTTCCTTTACCTAGGCACTCTCATATTTCTATGTCTGCTAAAGATTTTGCTACTCACATGTCCCATTTACATCATGAAATTCACTGTCAAATGCTTGATGCTGTAAATTCCTATCGCAAGAGTGCTAACAGAAAACGCCGAGAAAGGAAATTCTCTGTAGGTGAACAGGTTATACTGCGGGTCAGGGAGGAGCGCATCCATGGATCTGGCCGCAAGTTGGACCCAAAAGGAATCGGGCCATTCACCATTGTAGAAAAGATCAACGACAACGCCTACATCTTGGATCTACCACCGGACTTGGGGATCCCCACCACTGTCAATGTGGAGGATCTCACGCACTATGAGGAGCCGGTGCACATCGGGGAGTTGACTGACAGGCCTGAGCTGCAGAGCATACTTGAAGATCAGACCCGACTCACCCCAGACAAGGTACAAGTGTTTTACCGTGTTAAATTTACGTCGGGTGAGGAGGCTTGGCTTCCCGAAGAAGAGTTGGCACAGGCCGCTCCGGAATTACTCCAAGGGTACAAGGATAATTCTCCAGAGGAGAATTCTTCCCACCCGGGGAGAAATGATGGAGGGGCCAACCCTGCCCCAAGGAGGTCTGGAAGGACTAGGAGGAAGCCCATCAGATATGGCTTTCCCTCCTAGGTCATCTTTCTTACCTTATTTGCACTTTCCTTATTTGCATTGAATAAAGCTCTAGTGCATTGTGTAGTTTCCTTATTTGCTTCTAGAATAGTCTACTGGCCTTTGTGTTAATAATTGGGCAGGTTATAGCCCAGCTCAAGGGAAGCTAGGAAGCTCAAGCTAAAGCCACTCAAGTAGAGCTCCAATTATGGAAGGAGGCACTTCAACTACTTCAACTAAAGACTCCAAGTTGAAGGGGCTTACAATCAATGCAACTCCACCTTCCATATCAACCTAGGCGCCACTCAATATGATGATGATTCGAATGCAAGAAATCAGCCCACAATTTAATGCGCCTAGCCATCAACAATCTAGATCCACAAATCAAGGGATCACCATTTAGATCCACAAATCAAGGGATCATCATCTAGATCCACAATTTGAGGAATCACCCTTGGAAACCTCTTAACCGCCCATGCTCTTGAAGGAAGATTTTCGAATTCAAATAAGTCCAAGGCATGAAGGCGCCATCTCATCCATGCAAACAAGGAAGGAGCTCATAAAGAATTCGGCTACAAGGAAGCTCCATCAAGAAAGAATTCGAAATTCAAAAGGGCTAAAGGAAATGTATTAAATGTCATTAATTTCTTCCTTAAACCTTATGATTGCGCCTAGGGTGAATTGTCACCCTTGCCCATGGCTTGTTGAGCCTATAAATTGTAACCTCCCCTCTCTTTGTCTATTAGTTGCCTAGTGAAAAGAATCCTTGTGTTAGCATTGGTGATTGTCGCCTAAGAGTATTCTATCTCCCCCCTTCTCTAAAGGGCCGAGCCCTTTCCCTTCTCCCCCCTTTCTTCTCAAGTCTTCAACGCAACTCAACCACTTGAAGGATCTTGCGCACCTTTGGAGGGACTCTAAGAAGCTTCATCCTTTGTCCTCGGCAATCAACAAAGACCCTTAGGGGTTCTTCACTTTCGGCTTGCATGAAGGCTACACCAACAAGACTTCAAATTCGGCTAAGTTCTTTCCCCTCTTCCATCTATAGATTCTAGAACTTGTTTTCTACACTAATCTAAACTTTGTTTGAAGGGGCGCAAGGACTTGGAGGACTCTTCACTAAGCGCAAGCTTTCTCCCCTCCCCCTCTCTCTCTTTAGTTAAGTGTTAAGGGAATTTGTGAGGCTTAACCTCCCCCTTAGTTTTGCTTTGTAATATGAATCCGTGGTGTGTGCGGATCTCGTTTGTCTGTGTTTGCTTGTAATGATGCAATACCTTCCATCAGAGTAGGACCGTTGAAGATCGGGACGATACGATCCTTCTATGCTCAAGGATCGCACTGTGAGTATTCCTACTTGTCTTTCAATTTGTAGGTAATTGCTATTTCTTTTAAGTAGTCTAAATAGTTCAGTGTCGTTTTCTTTATTTATAAAAATACAAAACATATTTTCCAACTCCGTTTAGAGTAATTTCGGTTTTTATCAAAAATACAAAAAAATATTTTCTGAAAGCGTTGTTTGAATGCTCCTTTACTTGTGAGTGATCCCGCCTCCATCACTTGCCGAATGGAAGGGATAGGTTGAGATGCTTCCTTGGCCGAGAGCTCTCCCTTGTCGTTCACCTTCTTCCACACGAGATGGCAAGCAAGCAACGTCAATTGACAAGCGAGCAAAAGCGTTTAGGCGATAACATAAAAATTGGCGTTACATGACTTCCCAAAATGGAAAGTCATGAAGCCATGTTCCAACGCCAAAACGCCTTCCTTCATGAACCATGCGTTCACATAGTGAACCGGTTCATTCTTTGGTTTAATTCGATTTGGCTCATAGACCAAAATCAAACCAAGCCAAGCCAATACATGGTCTAGACCTCTATGAACCAAACGGTTCAAGATCTAACCGTTCATCTCTTGATGCTCTTGATCTCTTCGATCTAGCATCCATACTCTCGATCGAAGCTTACCGATCTGAAGCCCTAATCAATCAAACATGATCAGACTAGATCTCACTTACAATCAGAGTTTAAATCCCTTTAATCTGAACCCAACTAATTCAGTCCACACGATCTGACTTAAGTAAGTCATATCATCAATTTGTGCGACCCTGAGGGTTTCCTTTAAATGTCGGTAACGATAACTTTCGTTATCACGATCAGTGAGGGGTATCTAGCAACACATCACTGTCTCCCGATATAAAGGAAAGAGTCTTCCAAGACTACTCCCAAACCACAGCACAAGTGTGAATCAACTTCACAAGGCATGCATGTGTCCTTTGCCACTGGATGTTCTTATTGGACAAGCGGGTCAAGCTTGTAACTCCAATACGATGAGCATGATTAGATCAGATGAGCATAGTCATCTGGGTATGGCCATACACTTTCTCAATCATCTCATATAGGGGGGCCCCTTTAGAACATCACACTCCTTGAACAAGGAGACGGCAATCCTATATCTATCACTAGTGCCCTAACCTGACTCATGATCATTATCCAAGATAGTCTATGATCATTATGTTTCAAATGATATTGAACTACCTCAAAACAATGACAATCATCATTTAGTAACACAAGTGATCTCAAGTCAAAGGACATGTGCCACTTGTAGCAAACAAGGATTATTCACATTGTGACAAGCAATTGAATATCCTAGTAGGGTCTGTCCAGTACATCCAATGTACCCATGAGTCTACATCTTATTCCATGCTCGAAGCATCCTATAAGATTAGAACACATATTAGTCTCAATCATATCGAGGCTGTCTCATGTTCACCAAGATATCTCGACTAAGGACATATAGCCTGTCAGCTTAGCTGAACAGCTTTGAGACATTATTCAGAAGTACACTTATTACTGCAGACAAGGTAACAACCTGAATAACAACCATGTCTTTATAAACACAAGAGTTTATTACATGATACTGATATAATCCCAAAGGCCTCAAACATTAGCCTTAAGGGCATACCCCAACAATCTCCCACTTGCACTTAATCTAATGGTTGAGAAATCTCAAACCCATATTATTACAGTGCTTCTCATGCTTCTGCTGCGCCAGAGGCTTGGTAAGCGGGTCTGCCAGATTGTCATCTGTATGAACCTTGCAGATTTTGATCTCGCCTCGATCAATGATCTCCCGGATCAAGTGAAACCATCTCTGTATGTGCTTGGACTTCTGGTGCGACCGTGGTTCCTTTGCTTGTGCGATGGCTCCAGTGTTATCACAGAAGAGAACCAAAGGATCTGCACTCGAAGGAACAACACCAAGTTCTCTCACGAACTTACGAATCCACACTGCCTCCTTGGATGCTTCCGAGGCTGCAACATACTCGGCTTCTGTTGTGGAATCAGCAACAGTTGACTGTTTGAAACTTTTCCACACCACTGCTCCACCATTCAAGCTAAAAACATAGCCTGATTGCGATCGGAAATCATCCTGGTCCGACTGGAACGAAGCGTCAGTATATCCTTCAATACTGAGTTCTTCCTGACCACCATATATCAAGAACATATCTTTGGTCCTCCGCAGATATTTTAAAATGTTCTTGACTGCAATCCAGTGTGCCACACCTGGATTACTTTGGAACCGACTGGTCACGCTTAACCCGTAAGCGACGTCTGGGCGAGTACACAACATCGCATACATAATGGATCCAATAGCCGAAGCATAAGGCGTATTGTCCATTTCATCTTTCTCAGTCTGTGTTTGTGGACACTGACTCCTCGAAAGATTCAGACCATGTCTGACTGGAAGATATCCTCGTTTAGAATTCTCTAAATGAAATCTCTCCAGGACTTTATCGATGTACGTACTCTGGCATAGCCCGAGAAGCCTCTTAGATCTATCCCTGTAGATCTTCACACCTAATACATAGGCTGCTTCTCCTAGATCTTTCATCTGGAAACATTTTCCTAACCATGCTTTAACAGCATGCAGTTCAGGAATATCATTTCCAATGATCAAGATATCATCGACGTAGAGGACTAGGAAAGTAATCACGCTCCCACTAAACCTCTTATATACACACGGGTCATCTTCGTTCTTGATGAAACCAAACTCAGAGATTGATTCATCAAAACGAATATTCCAGCTTCTAGATGCTTGTTTAAGTCCATAAATGGACTTCTTTAACTTGCATATTTTATGACGATCTGATGGATTAGTGAAACCTTCAGGTTGTGTCATATACACATCCTCGTCCAGATTTCCATTAAGGAAAGCTGTCTTCACATCCATCTGCCAGATCTCATAATCGTAATATGCAGCTATCGCGAAAAGAATCCGAATAGACTTGAACATGGCTACAGGTGAGAAAGTTTCATCATAATCTATCCCGTAGATTTGTTTGAAACCTTTCGCAACTAGCCTGCCTTTATAGGTAACCACGTTACCATCCATGTCAATCTTCTTCTTGAAGATCCATTTACAGCCTATAGGGATTACTCCCGGAGGCGGATCAACCAAATCCCAGACTTGGTTATCAGACATGGAGTCCATTTCGGCTCGCATAGCATCAAGCCATCTAGCTGACTCCGGTCCACTGACCGCATCCGCATAAGTAAGGGGTTCATCATTATCAATGATGTAGACTCCGTCATAGCGCTCAGGCTGTCGACGGATCCTTCCCGATCTTCGCGGTTCCCGTGATATCTGAGCCTCAGGTTGTTCAGTAACCTGTTCTACCGGCTCAGGCTCATCCAACTGTGCTTGACTACTTTGTCCTTCCTCTGGATTCTCATCCAGCTTTATTTCTCTCCCACTGGCCTCTTGCAGAAGAAACTCCTTCTCAAGAAATATGGCCGTCCGAGCAACAAATACTTTGTTCTCTTTGGGATCGTAGAAATAATAACCCTTAGTTTCCTTAGGGTAACCGACAAAGACACATTTCTCAGATCTGCTCTCCAGTTTCCCAGAGGCGAGCTTTTTGACATAAGCCTCGCAACCCCAGATCCTGATAAATGTCAAGCTCGGCTGTTTCCCATACCATAACTCATATGGCGTCTTAGAAACTGCCTTGGATGGCACTCGGTTTAGTACCTTTGCAGCTGTTTCCAGTGCAAAACCCCAAAAGGAGTATGGAAGAGTAGCCTGACTCATCATAGAACGAACCATATCAAGTAACGTTCTATTTCTCCTCTCGGACACACCATTCCATTGTGGTGTTCCTGGCGGAGTGAGCTGTGAGATAATCCCACACTCTTTTAGATAGTCAGTAAATGCATGACTTAGGTATTCTCCACCTCGATCAGAACGAAGTGCCTTGATATTTCGGCCTAGCTGATTTTGTACTTCATTTTTGAACTCTTTGAACTTGTCAAAAGATTCACTTTTATGTCTCATCAGATAGACATACCCATACCTACTGAAATCATCAGTAAAGGTAATGAAGTACTGATAGCCACCTCTGGCATGTTTACTAAATGGCCCACACACATCACTGTGTATGAGGTCAAGTAAACCTGAAGCCCTTTGACCTTTGTTGGGAAAAGGTGACTTCGTCATTTTACCCATTAAACAAGCTTTGCATGTATCAATCTCCTCATAGGAGAATGATCCCAGCAGTCCATGATCATGCAACCGCTTAATGCGTTTCTCGTTTATATGGCCTAAACGACTATGCCATAGCAAGGTGCTGTCATCAGCATTCTTGGCTTTCTTATTATCAATGTTATGTATAGAACTTTCCATGTCCAACATGTATAACCCATTGTTAATTAAACCAGTAGCATAAACAATATTACCATAAGATAAAACACACTTTGAAATATTGCATTGAAAGGCAAATCCTTTCCTGACAAGAGCAGGAATGGAGATAATATTTTTAGTTATACTGGGAACAAAATAATAACTGTTTAGTTCCAATACAAGTCCAGATGGTAAAGAAATGAAATAGTCTCCTACAGCAACAGCAGCAACCCGTGCCCCGTTTCCAACGCGTAGGTCTACCTCATGCTGTCCCACCTGTCTTCTTCTCTTGAGTTCCTGTACATTTGAACAAATGTGAACTCCACATGCAGTGTCCAACACCCATGAAATAGAAGAAGATGAAACCATGACTTCCGTCACGTAAATACCTGAGCCAGAAGCGATGCTTCCCCTCTTATCTCCTAGGAGCGCTTTACAGTCCTTTTTCCAGTGACTTAGCTGGCCACAGTGGAAACACCTGTTGTCCTTCGACCGCTTCACCTTCTGTTTCAGAGCCTTACTGTAGTTCTTGACAGGGGCCTTGCCCTTCTTCCCCTTCTTCTTGTTCCTGGAAGGAACCATTAAGACAGAGGTCGAAGGCTTTCCCTTCAGAGTTTCCTCAGTAGTCAAGAGCATATTCAGCAGTTCTGCCGGAGTACAATCGATTTTGTTCATATTAAAGTTAATGATGAACGCATCGAAAGAGGGCGGAAGAGACTGCAGAATGATGTCTACAGCAAGCTCCTGGTTAATGGTATGCCCCAGTTTCTCCGGAGCCTCCTTGTGCCCAATCATCTTGAGCACGTGAGCTCCCACTGGGCTCCCTTCAGCCAGTTTGCTCTGAAAGAAGAGCTTCGTCAGATTATAGCGTTCTGTCCTCGCCTGTGCAGCATACAGCATCTTGAGGTTCGCTATAATCTCTATAGCCGACATATCCTCATGCTGACGCTGCAGCGGTGGCGTCATAGACGCTAGCATCAGGCAAGCGACATTAATGCTATCATTGACGTGCTTCTCATAGGCTTCACGAACCGCCCTTGCGGCGTTCGCAGCGGGCTGAGGCGGCACTGCCGTCTCGAGGACATACAGTTTCCTCTCTGCCTTAAGAACGATCTTAAGGTGTCCGAACCAGTCAGAGAAGTTCGGCCCAGCAAACTTCTCCCTTTCCAGTAGGGATCGCACATTGAAGCTCATGGTGTTCGTTGCTGCAGGAATCTACAACAATGCAAGAACAGCAAGGTCAGTATCAATGTTCAGAATCAATCCAGGACTTAAGAAAGATTCTTTTCTCACTATTTTGTCTGACTGAAAAATCCAGTAAACAGTCCGAAAGAGTAACACTCTTTTAGTGAGATGGGATCCAGATTTCATACTTGGTCTCCGCGTCCCGCTCAGGCGAGATAAGATGCACAGAGATGACAAGCATTAATTTCTAGTAGGCTGTCCCAGCCAATCGCCAACCCGTGCGATTCCCCTTCATCTGGGCAATCCAGCAGACTGTGCCAACTGAGTTGGTACAACACAGTCTCTGATCCCACAGATGGCTGCCTCCATGCGCTACCATATGCGCCACATATGTAGCCTACATGGTCAAGCTGACCCGACCTACTCCCTGGACCACCACGTGCTATGCTGAGCAACGAGAAGCGATAAATCCCTTCTCTGTAACACGCAGGTGAAATCCCGCACCGTCTGAAGATAGATGGACGTGCCCACTGAGTGGGTACAACACGGCTCCAACGATAATCAGAACAGTGAGGTTTCGCGTCAGAAGGCTTACGAGCTTGAAATTTTTAGCGTTTGGATTTTAACGGCCTTTTATCTTCTTACTATCAGGCAAATCCTATGGCTATAGCAGAAGATAAACTCATGCAGTTCTAATTATATAACGAATAAAAAGAAAGCATGCTGATCTTATGTGGTAAAAGCCCAAAGCCTAAGTAAGACCTTAAGATACTTAAGTCTTCACTTGCTCTTCTTGGGACTTTTGCATCTCATCTGGTCCAACCCAGGGCCCTAGCGCCAAGAGCACCTCAGGTGCGCCACCAGCTGAATGCGCCTCTGCGATGTGTGCTTTTGTGCTCTTGTCTAATCAGAATACATTTTGATCTATCTAGACAAGCTTGACTCGCAGGTCAATTATACAATAAATTAAAAACAATGTGATTCGCAGATCACAAAATTAAGATTAATTTATAATTAACCAGGCACGCAGGCCCCAGCACAGCACACAATCGGGCAACCCACATAAGATTAAATAGACAGGCATCATGGCATCAACCAATCATCATGTGATCCATTACATAGAAAATAAAATTTTGAAAACCCCATTGGCATCAATTTTAATTCTCTTATGTGCCCTACAACCTTACAACGGTCCATTGATAGGGATCCACTCATCAATCTAGTTAGATCCTTGCCCTTGCATACACCAAGTCCTAACTGACTCGAGTTGACCTGATGGTCAACTATGCATGCGCCAAGGGCTGAACAACCTTCATGAGATCTGGCAAGCGGGTGTGACCCCGGGCCTAACTGAAAGGTCCCCACAAGGGGGGCGAAACCCCTAAGTATGGCGCATATTAAAATTTTAAGCAGCGGAAGAGGGTTTCTTGAGATCGGTTTCATGAGATATGATCAACCATAATAACCCGATTGCAAATAGAGAAGGGTTCATACCGTAGCCATTTCAAGATGGCGCCTTGGAAGAAAAAGTTGCAAGCGCCTCTTCTCCAAAGTCTCGCACACAAGATGAACAATGTGCTTCTTCCTTGGTGCTCCTTGTGCTAGCAAGGTTCCAAGGTTGTCTTGCCGAATGGAAAGGAAAAGATGAGATGATGTTCTCTTGGCCGAAACCTCCTCAACCTTCAAGGTGTCGCCACACACGGAAGTCGAGAGGAATGAGAGCGAGAGGCGAGAATAGAGAGCACTCTATTCGAACGTGAGTGACTCCAATTGGAGATCATGGTTACTAAAAATAGCAACCACTCACCGCTCCAACGTTCACGCCAAGTGAACATGTCGCCACACCTTGAACCATGCGCTCATTTCATGAGCCGGTTCAATTTGGTTTGGTTTAAAACCAATCAAGCCAAGTAATCAAGTCCAGATCTCAAATAAACCCTAAGGCTCCAGATCTGACCGTTCATCTCTTGATGCTCTTGATCTCACCGATCTAGCATCTATTCTCTCGATCGAAGCTTACCGATCTCAAGCCCTAATCAATCAAACATGATCAGACTAGATCTCACTTACAATCAGAGACTAAATCCCTTTAAACTGAACCTAAACAATTCAGTCCACACGATCTGACTTAAGTAAGCCATATCATCAAATTGTGCGACCCTGAGGGTTTCCTTTAAATGTCGGTAACGATAACTCACGTTATCACGATCAGTGAGGGGTATCTAGCAACACATCACTGTCTCCCGATATAAAAGAAATGAGTCTTCCAAGACTACACCCAAAAACAGCACAAGTGTGAATCAACTTCACTAGGCATGCATACTTCCTTTGCCACTGGATGTTCTTATTGGACAAGCGTGTCAAGCTTGTAGCTCCAATATGATGAGCATGATTAGATCAGATGAACACTGTCATCTGGGTATGGCCATACACTCTCTCAATCATCTCATCCAGGGGGCCCCTTTAGAACATCACACTCCTTAAACAAGGAGACGGCAATCTTATGTCTATCACTAGTGCCCTAACCTGACTCAAGCTCATTATCCAAGATAGTCTATAATCATTATGTTTCAAATGATATTGAACTACCTCAAAACAATGACAATCATCATTTAGAAAACACAAGTGATCTCAAGTCAGAGGAAATGTGCCACTTGTCATATACAAGGATTATCCACATTGTGACAAACAATTGAATATCCTAGTAGGGTCTGTCCAGCACATCCAATGTACCCATGAGTCTACATCTTATTCCATGCTCGAAGCATCCTATAAGACTAGAACACATATTAGTCTTAACCATATCAAGGCTGTCTCATGTTCACCAAGATACATCGACTAAGGACTTAACTGCATGTCAGCCCAGCTGAACAGCTTTGAGACATTATTCAGAAGAACATATATTGCAGCAGACAATGTAGCTAACTGAATAATAACCATGCCTTTATAAACATAAACGTTTATTACATGATACTGTTACAATCCCAAGGCCTCAAACATTAGGCTTAAGGGCATACCCCAACACTAACTCATGTGTGTTCATTGCTGTCTCAACCAGACCTCGCTACACGCCTGTGATGCAGTCAACCTATAGCCACCTCGTGCTTTCGCACAGGTGCTATCTGGTCAACCCATCTAGGCTGTCAGATGGTCTGATCAGACTATTGGATCTAACCTAGAGTATGCTTTCAACCCCATCAACCCGTCTAAGGGTTTATAGTAGATGCATATAGATCTAATTGTTTGCGCGCAAGTAGGTATAAGTTTTGATGAAATACCATTCAACATACTTAACATGCGCCAACACAACAACATGCGCAAATCATGAAGAAACATATAACATGCGCAAATCATGAAGAAACATACATCTAAGTTCTAAACTAGCATGTAGGTTTCGGCATGTGATCAACCATCATTAGATCTACTCATAAGCATATGCATGGATCAAACATGATGATCTACTCATAAGATGCGCAAGCAATCATATGAACAAGTATAGATCCGCAGCTCTGATACCAATTGAAGGGATTAGAGGGGTCCCCTTCAAGGGGGAGCGAAACCCTATAGATAGCGCAAGTGGTCTTCTTTGTTTTAGCAGCGGAATTAGGGTTTAAACTTGATCGCATGCTATACTTTCATATGATCAACTTAAGCAACAAATGAAAGATTCGTTACCATGGCCATGGGAAGGAGGCGGCTTGGAAGCAAAGAGCAAGATAGATCTTCTCCACAAGTGACGCACACAAATAGAGGGATGACTTCTTCTTGTTGATCTTTGTGCTAGCAAAGATCTTCAAGAGTCCTTGCCGAATGGAAGGGATAGGTTGAGATGCTTCCTTGGCCGAGAGCTCTCCCTTGTCGTTCACCTTCTTCCACACGAGATGGCAAGCAAGCAACGTCAATTGACAAGCGAGCAAAAGCGTTTAGGCGATAACATAAAAATTGGCGTTACATGACTTCCCAAAATGGAAAGTCATGAAGCCATGTTCCAACGCCAAAACGCCTTCCTTCATGAACCATGCGTTCACATAGTGAACCGGTTCATTCTTTGGTTTAATTCGATTTGGCTCATAGACCAAAATCAAACCAAGCCAAGCCAATACATGGTCTAGACCTCTATGAACCAAACGGTTCAAGATCTAACCGTTCATCTCTTGATGCTCTTGATCTCTTCGATCTAGCATCCATACTCTCGATCGAAGCTTACCGATCTGAAGCCCTAATCAATCAAACATGATCAGACTAGATCTCACTTACAATCAGAGTTTAAATCCCTTTAAACTGAACCCAACTAATTCAGTCCACACGATCTGACTTAAGTAAGTCATATCATCAATTTGTGCGACCCTGAGGGTTTCCTTTAAATGTCGGTAACGATAACTTTCGTTATCACGATCAGTGAGGGGTATCTAGCAACACATCACTGTCTCCCGATATAAAGGAAAGAGTCTTCCAAGACTACTCCCAAACCACAGCACAAGTGTGAATCAACTTCACAAGGCATGCATGTGTCCTTTGCCACTGGATGTTCTTATTGGACAAGCGGGTCAAGCTTGTAACTCCAATACGATGAGCATGATTAGATCAGATGAGCATAGTCATCTGGGTATGACCATACACTTTCTCAATCATCTCATATAGGGGGGCCCCTTTAGAACATCACACTCCTTGAACAAGGAGACGGCAATCCTATATCTATCACTAGTGCCCTAACCTGACTCATGATCATTATCCAAGATAGTCTATGATCATTATGTTTCAAATGATATTGAACTACCTCAAAACAATGACAATCATCATTTAGTAACACAAGTGATCTCAAGTCAAAGGACATGTGCCACTTGTAGCAAACAAGGATTATTCACATTGTGACAAGCAATTGAATATCCTAGTAGGGTCTGTCCAGTACATCCAATGTACCCATGAGTCTACATCTTATTCCATGCTCGAAGCATCCTATAAGATTAGAACACATATTAGTCTCAATCATATCGAGGCTGTCTCAAGTTCACCAAGATATCTCGACTAAGGACATATAGCCTGTCAGCTTAGCTGAACAGCTTTGAGACATTATTCAGAAGTACACTTATTACTGCAGACAAGTTAACAACCTGAATAACAACCATGCCTTTATAAACACAAGAGTTTATTACATGATACTGATATAATCCCAAAGGCCTCAAACATTAGCCTTAAGGGCATACCCCAACACAATCTTCAGTCAAAGTAGCAGTACAAGTGTCATAATCATCTAGCTTTCTTTTGTTAGACAAAATCTCTTTTAAAAATTTGGCATAAGATAGCATTTCAGAAATAGCTTCAGTAAATGGAATGTTAATATAAAGCTTTTTCAGGATTTCAAGAAACTTGCCAAACTTTTTGTCTAATTTATTCTGAGCTAACCTTTGGGGAAAGGGTATGGGTGGCTTGTAAGGTGCAGGCAAATTAGGTTTAGGATTGTCTTTCTCGCATGATTCATCTCCTTTTGGTTCATCACCCTTTTGAGGTGGTAAACAAGTTTGGGATTCCTCATGTTAAGAAGATTCTCCTAACTCTAATTCCTCTTCATTATCATCAAGCCCTTTTTCAGTGTTTTCAAACCTCCCTCTAGGTTCTCCTAGTTGTTTTCCACTTCTAGTCATGATGGCATTACAGTGCTCCCTAGGGTTTATCTCAGGTTTAGCAGGCAATTTCCCAGGGGGCCTGTAAGGTACACTCGCTTGTTGTGCTATTTGATTTTCAAGAATTTTGTTGTGAGCTTCCATGGATCCCATTTGTGAAGCTAATTGACTAACCGTTCCCTTAAGGTTTTCAATTTCTTTATTTGTCGTTTGCATGAATTAATTTTGGTTGGCCAATATTTTCTCAAGTATGGATTCTATGTTTGAATTCTGATCTTGATTTTGATTTTGATCAAAATTTTGATTTGATCTTTGGTATCCTTTATTTTCATTGTTTCCCCCAACATTGTTATTGTTTTTCTATGAAAGGTTGGGGTGATTTCTCTATCCAGGGTTATAAGTACTAGAATAGGGATCATTAGATCTACTTTAATTATAATTCCCTATGGCATTCACATGCTCATTACCCTGATCAACAACTATTCTACAATTTTCAGAAGTATGACCATCATTGCCACAAATTTCACAAGTGATAGAAGAAATAGAAGCAGTCTGCATAGAATTAAACTTACTGCACAAAAAGTCTACCTTCTCTGCTACGGATCGCCATCCATCACTTTCACCCTTACCTTGAGAAGGCTTGTAAAGTACTCCTCTCTCAGTAGTCCATTTATTGTGATTCAATGCCATCTCCTCTAGCAATCTGAAAGCAGCATCAATCGTTTTGCTCATCAGGGCTCCACCTGCAGCAGCATCCACAGTTAATTTGGTATTATACAATAATCCATCATAAAAAGTATGCAATAAAATCCAATCTTCAATGCCATGGTGAGGACACTTCCATTGTAATTCATTAAATCTCTCCCATGCCTCACTGAATGACTCCCCATCTTTTTGTTGAAAGCTTGTAATTTGATTTCTTAGTCGAATTGTCTTGCTTAGAGGGAAGTATTTCGTCAAGAAGAAATTTGAAAGTTGATTCCAAGTTGTGAAGGTTCCAGTAGGTTATG
This sequence comes from Costus lasius, assembly GCA_027563935.2. Taxonomy (NCBI): domain Eukaryota; kingdom Viridiplantae; phylum Streptophyta; class Magnoliopsida; order Zingiberales; family Costaceae; genus Costus; species Costus lasius. The sequence goes on from CM050446.2 coordinate 86,470,824, forward strand.
ATTGTAGCCATGATTTCGCCCGGTCCCTAAGAGAAAAAGGAAAAAAGTCTTAATTTCAAAGCATCATTAGAAACACCATTAATTTTGATAGTATCGCATAATTCTAAGAATAAAGACAAGTGTTGGTTTGGATCTTCCAATGGAGATCCTCCAAACTGATTTTGTTGAATCATCGAAATAAAAGCAGGCTTAATTTCAAAGTTGTTAGCCTCTATTGCTGGTCTAGCAATGCTAGAGTGAATCTCTTGAGGATTAGGGGCTGCATAGTCCCTATGGGTTCTCTGATTATCTCCCATCTCTAAGATTTCTACTTGTATCTCCTATTGCGATGTCTCTTGTAAATCTTATTCCAGTCTTAACTTCCTGCGCACTCTAAGTGTTTTGTTGATTTCAGGATCCAATGGAACAAGTGGTCCTGACCTAAGACTCCTACGCATGCAAAATAGATAGATCAAGTGATTTCAAGAAAACTAAATAACAGAAAATAAAATAAAAATAGTAACTAAAAACCTAGTCTAGCAATAATCTCAATGTCTTCAATATCAACAAAAACTAAGGTCCCCGGTAACGGTGCCAAAAACTTGTTGTGTCCGCAAGTGTACGGATACTCGGAGTAATAAAGAAAGTATCAAATCCACAGGGACCTATGTTGCTGAGTACCGAATAATTGATTTTTCACTATCTAGGTAATCGAAAGAGTGCAAACTAGCAAACGAAGACCAAATCGCTGAAACAGAATTATCAGAGAGAGAAGTTGGGACTAGGATTTCGTTCACTTTAATTTTTATGACTAGACATGAATAGAGATTTCATAAGTTTAATTTCATCATGACAATGATGCAATTTACTTAAATAAAAGGATTATCTCACTTTCGTGCAGACAACCATGCAGGGAAAAATCTTCGCTCTTGCGCAAGAGTCGTCCTAACGCTAATGATAAGTAAATCATCAAACTGAGAACTCAAGGATCACTTTCGTGCATCCGAGTTCTAAGTCGATAATCTCTAGTGGAATTTCAAGGATCACTGTTGTGCATCCGAATCTCGACACTAGTTTTACTCAAGGTTCTCTAACGTTCCGATCTTTGCTTTCGCACAAGATCTCCACGTTTGAAAGCTTAGACTCAATCCTAGATTTATATTATTATCATGGCAGTTAGCTTACTAGAATCAAACAAACAAGAACTAACCTAAAAAGGGTTCCTATCATGCAATTCTAGGGTTCCAAATTCTCAAGCAATTACTTTTCAATCAATAGCGAAAATTCTAAAACATAAATAATAATATAGATCTAAGGAGAGTCTAAGAACAAAACATCACATGAGTAAAATCATTATGCTAAGATTAAACAAGATGAAATAATAGAAAAGATAGTCATCTAGTCATTAAAACTCAAGTGAATTACTCCCCCATGTTTCAAAAGAGGTTTAAGCTATCATAGAAGGAAGATTACAATGATTCATGATGAAGAAAATCAAAACAGAGGAAGAGTGAAAATTACAGTGCGGCCGTAAAGAAGTTTACGGCCGTAATCTGGGCGAACAGCGGCGGCGCTCGGTTTTCTGGTGATTTCTCCTCCGTCTAATCTCCGATCACATTGAAACTTTAGGGACTCCTTCTCCCCCTCTATGCGTAGCTTCCACTCAAATTTCACCGTCGGAGATGCACTGTACGCTTCCCGGCGGTGAAACCTACGGCGGCGGCGTGTGAGGCGATTTCTCTCTCTATTGTGAACGAAAATTAGGGCTTTTGGTGTGCTTGGCTTCGTCTCATCAATGGCCTCCTTTCTCCTTCTTACTGCTTCGAATATAAGGGCCTAGATCATCCGCAATCAACTGCGCAAAAATCGGGCTTCAGAGTTAACCGGGAAAGTCGCGAGCAGCGATGTAATTACGGTACCGTAACGTTCTTTACGGTAGCGCCGTAATGTCAAAATCTTTCACGTTGAAAATCGACCTGAAATATGGTACCGTAAGGTTCCTTACGGTAGTACCGTAATCTCCATCAATCCTCTGATCAAAAATGCTCCAAAATACAGCACCGTAAAGATGTTTACGGTAGTGCCGTAATCATATGAGATTCTCTACCCGGAAAACCTCCAAATTATGGTATCGTAAAGAATATATTGGAGGTGCCGTAATTTCCTCTGAAGCTCTAAATCTTCTAAAATTTGACATGTGATCTCCTTTTGATGTTGTGAATTCAATTATGCACTTGGATTGCTCGAAATCGACTAAAAAACATGCCTTTTTACCTGAAAATCATTAAAAACAAAAAAGAGTGTAGATTCCGCAAATATTGATAAAAAGGGCATAAAAATAAGCAAAGTCTATGAATATGACACAAAACCATCAACAAAATGGCATAGAAATTACGATAAATTTCGGTGTCATCAATCGCATACTAAACCATACCAAGGACCATATCATACCAACATAAGCAAGAGTGTCACAATACTGATACATCAAAGTCAGGGCCTGGAGATGAGACCAGGCCAACCATCACTCCATGGCATATAAGAACAATGCCAAATCAATAATCACAGTCAAAATAAAGTACCAACCACACCAACCATCATCAATAGTAAGTCAGATAGTAAACAAAGCAACTAGAGATAAGAAATCAGAAAGGAGACAGCTCACCCATTCTAAATAGCGTATAGTACTCTATGCGAAAGCCGTGAATGTGAGAGGAGCAGGTGGGAGGCCGAGCGCCGGGAGGCTCACTTCTTCCTGCACGGTCGAGAGCCTTGAGCTTTGGAGCTCTTGCCCTTGCCACGATACGAGTAATCGGGTTTCTCTTCCTACGAAGAGTCGGTAACACACGCCATGTTCTCTTCAGAAAGAAAGGCTAACATCTCAACCATGGAAGATTGCTTTTCTCAAACTGAGTTCATCATCTTTATCTGGCGCTCCATCCCGGTCTCCATGGCTCGCTGTCAGTCCCCCTGGGAGGACTACTCTTGGAGAAGGTACTGTAAGCCAAGGTCCATCTGATCCTGGACCTCTCCTTGGCGAAATAATTCTCCCCCCAGGTGAAGCTGCTCTTCTCACATTTCTTGTAGAAGGGCCATCATGGACCCGGTGGAAGAGGCGCTGCCGAAATGAAAGCTGCTGAGGGCAGGATGAACTGTATCGACTGGGTCAGGCTATGGGTCAGTGATGGGCTGAATCCTCTAGTTCTTCTTCTCACGCATAGTGGTGCGCTCGGTGTTTGGCAAAGGGAGTGATAACTGGCTGCCTTTGAAAGTGAGGTAGTAGGAGTCACCTCAACGGATCAGTAGCTTCATGGCAACACATAACTCGATATCGAGCCGGTTGCTACCATTAGCCTCTGCAACTCCATAGGGGTGGATCCCTAAGGAGACTGTAGTGGTGTGATCAGGTTGCACATAACAATGGCGCCCTTTCGCGAATGCACGACCTAGTTGAACTGCTTCACTAGGTAGTACCCAGAGTCGACCTGAAAAGAGTATAGCATGGCCCATAAGTAAAATAGCTTAGATTGACGGATCATACCACCACTTTCGCTGCGTCTGAAGATCGTGTGGGCTAGGACTCGATGAATGTAGCATATGACGGGGTTGCAGATGCTGGATGCCCTAGCAACCCGAGCAGAGAAATTGTATTCATTGGTGATTTCCCCTGAAAAGTTGTTCTCAGAATATTCCCGGGGTACTTTATGCGTGCAGGGTTCTGGGAAGCCATAGACACGGCGGAGCTGGGCTAGAGTCAAGAAATGCTCGATGTTGCCCACCCGGAAGGTGAGAAGCCCAGGATCATTGTCAAGTATGGTCTCCGCCCAGACCTCAATGGAGCTGAAAAATTAAAGTGTGAGATCGATATATATGGGGTGGGCCATCTAAAAGAATTGGCCCCAGAGTTTGAATACAAATACTCAACATCATCCAATAGGCCTAGCATGCTCAATGTCCCTCTGTCCAGATAGCGAGTGTTGTTAACTTTCCTTTGAACAAGTAAGTTGTAATGATTCTCCTACTCAGCATTACGAAATAGTATGCTGAACTCGTTCGGCGTTGGTGCAGAAGGCTGTCGCTGACGAGCAGAAGATGTCAGCTGCCGTGATGAAGAGGGTGTTGTCTGATATCTCTGAGGCTGCTGTAGAGGAGGATGCGACAGCGGCATGGGTGTATACTCATCATCGTCCGTTGAAGAATCGTGTTGGTGTATATGCCCTAGGACCTAGCTTTGGTCAACTTATGTACTACTTGACATTGATATTTATATATCATTCTGGCATTGTCGTTATCATTGTCTGTCTACACCTGCGATTGTGTACTTACATGATAATGTCCCTGGAGACAGATTGGATCTGTGCTCAAATTGAAAGTACCCCTTAAACTAAGGGGGGTCCCCTTCTAGGGGGAGCGAAAACCCTAGGCAGTGGCGCATAAAATTTTTGGGCAGCGGATTAGGGTTTCAAGAATCGGTTCATGTGATATGATCAACCAAATGGAAACGATTGCATGTAAGAGATAAAACTCATACCATAGCCATTTCGAATGGCGCCTAGGAAGCAAAGATCAAAGCAGATCTTCTCCAGAGGTGACGCACACAGTTGATGTCGCCTACTCCTCTTTGCGATCCTTGTGCTAGCAAGATCCAAAGAAGTCTTTGATCGAAAATGAGAAAGGGATGAAGAGAACTTTTCTTTGCCGATTTCTCCTCCAAATCCAAGGCGTCGTCACCCACGGAAAAAACACAAGAGGAATGCGTTCAAAAATGGCGAGAATAGAGAGAGCACTCTCTTTCGAACGTGAGTATCTCCAAGTGGAGATCATGGTTGCTAAAAATAGCACCACTAACCGCCCAACATGTTCACGCCAAGTGAACTTGTCGCCAATGCTTGAACCATTTTGGTTTAATTTAATTTTGGTTCAATTACCAAATAAACCAAACGACATGGCCTAGATCATATTAAAACCCTAAGGTTCCAGATCTAGCCGTTGATCTCTATGATGCTCCTGATCTGACTGATCTAGCATCTCTTCTCTCGATCGAAGCTTACCGATCTCAAGCCCTAATCAATCAAACATGATCAGACCAGATCTCACTCACAATCAGAGATTAAATCCCTTTAAACTGAACCCGAAACAATTCAGTCCACACGATCTGACTTAAGTAAGCCATATCATCAATTGTGCGACCCTGAGGGTTTCCTTAAAACATCGGTAACGATAATTTACATTATCACAACCAGTGAGGGGTATCTAGCAACACATCACTGTCTCCCGATATCAAGGAAAGAGTCTTCCAAGACTTCACCCAAAAACAGCACAAGTGTGAATCAATTCACAAAGCATACATATTTCCTTCGCCACTGGATGTTCTTATTGGACAAGCCTGTCAAGCTCGTAACTCCAATATGATGAGCATGATTAGAACAGATGAGCACTGTCACCTGGGTATGGCCATACACTCTCTCAATCATCTCATCCAGGGGGCCCCTTTAGAACATCACACTCCTTAAACAAGGAGACGGCAATCCTATGTCTATCACTAGTGCTCTAACCTGATTCAAGCTCACCATCCAAGATAGTCTATAATCATTATGTTTCAAATGATATTGAACTACCTCAAAACAATGACAATCATCATTTAGAAAACACAAGTGATCTCAAGTCAGAGGAAATGTGCCACTTGTCTTAATCAAGGAATATTCACATTGTGACAAACAATTGAACATCCTAGTAGGGTCTGTCCAGTACATCCCATGTACCCATGAGTCTACATCTTATTCCATGCTCGAAGCATCCTATAAGATTAGAACACATATTAGTCTTAACCATATCGAGGCTGTCTCATGTTTACCAAGATATATCGACTAAGGACATAATAGCATGTCAGCCCAGCTGAACAGCTTTGAGACATTATTCAGAAGAACATATATTGCAGCAGACAATGTAGCTAACTGAATAACAACCATGCCTTTATAAACACATAGAGTTTATTACATGATACTTGTTACATTCCCATAGGCCTCAAACATTAGCCTTAAGGGCATACCCCAACAATCTCCCACTTGCACTTAATCTAATGGTTGAGAAATCTCAAACCCATATTATTACAGTGCTTCTCATGCTTCTGCTGCGCCAGAGGCTTGGTAAGCGGGTCTGCCAGATTGTCATCTGTATGAACCTTGCATACTTTGATCTCGCCACGATCTATGATCTCCCTGATCAAATGAAACCGTCTCTGTATGTGCTTGGACTTCTGGTGCGACCGTGGTTCCTTTGCCTGTGCGATTGCTCCAGTGTTATCACAGAAGATAACCAAAGGATCTGCACACGAAGGAACGACACCAAGTTCTCTCACGAACTTACGAATCCACACTGCCTCCTTGGATGCTTCCGAGGCTGCAACATACTCGGCTTCTGTTGTGGAATCAGCAACAGTTGACTGTTTGAAACTTTTCCACACCACTACACCTCCATTCAAGCTAAAAACATAGCCTGATTGCGATCGGAAATCATCCTGATCAGACTGGAACGAAGCGTCAGTATATCCTTCAATACTGAGTTCTTCCTGACCACCATATATCAAGAACATATCTTTGGTCCTCCGCAGATATTTTAAAATGTTCTTGACTGCAATCCAGTGCGCCATACCTGGATTACTCTGGTAACGACTGGTTACGCTTAACCCGTAAGCAACGTCTGGGCGAGTACACAACATCGCATACATTATAGAACCAATAGCCGAAGCATAAGGCGTATTGTTCATTTCATCTTTCTCAGTCTGTGTTTGTGGACACTGACTCTTAGAAAGATTCAGACCATGTCTGACTGGAAGATATCCTCGCTTAGAATTCTCTAAGTGAAATCTCTCCAGGACCTTATCGATGTAAGTACTCTGGCACAGCCCGAGAAGCCTCTTAGATCTATCCCTGTAGATCTTCACACCTAACACATAGGCTGCTTCTCCTAGATCTTTCATCTGGAAACATTTCCTCAGCCATGCCTTAACAGCATGCATTTCAGGAATGTCGTTTCCAATGATCAAGATATCATCGACGTAGAGGACTAGGAAAGTAATCACGCTCCCACTAAACCTCTTATATACACACGGGTCATCCTCGTTCTTGATGAAACCAAATTCAGTAACTGATTCATCAAAACGAATATTCCAGCTTCTTGATGCTTGTTTAAGTCCATAAATGGACTTCTTTAACTTGCATATTTTATGACGATCTGCTGGATTAGTGAAACCTTCTGGTTGTGTCATATACACATCCTCATCCAGATTTCCATTAAGGAAAGCTGTTTTCACATCCATCTGCCAAATCTCATAATCATAATATGCAGCTATCGCGAAAAGAATCCGAATAGACTTAAACATGGCTACAGGTGAGAAAGTTTCATCATAATCTATCCCGTAGATTTGTTTGAAACCTTTCGCAACTAGCCTGCCTTTATAGGTAACTACGTTACCATCCATGTCAATCTTCTTCTTGAAGATCCATTTACAGCCTATAGGGATAACTCCCGGAGGCGGATCAACCAAATCCCAGACTTGGTTATCTGACATGGAGTCCATCTCGGCGCGCATAGCCTCAAGCCATCTCGCTGACTCTGGTCCACTGACCGCATCCGCATAAGTAAGGGGTTCATCATTGTCAATGATGTAGACTCCGTCATAGCGCTCAGGCTGTCGACGAATCCTACCCGATCTTCGCGGTTCCCGTGATGTCTGAGCCTCAGGTTGTTCAATAACCTGTTCTACCGGCTCAGGCTCATCCAACTGTGCTTGATCACTTTGTCCTTCTTCTGGATTCTCATCCAGCTTTATTTCTCTCCCACTGGCCTCTTGCAGAAGAAACTCCTTCTCAAGAAATATGGCCGTCCGAGCAACAAAAACCTTGTTCTCATCGGGATCGAAGAAATAATAACCCTTAGTTTCCTTAGGGTAACCGACAAAGATACATTTGTCAGATCTGCTCTCTAGTTTCCCAGAGGCGAGCTTTTTAACATAAGCCTCGCAACCCCAGATCCTGATAAATGTCAAGCTCGGCTGTTTCCCATACCATAACTCATATGGCGTCTTTGAAACTGCCTTGGATGGCACTCGGTTTAGTACCTTTGCAGCTGTTTCCAGCGCAAAACCCCAAAAGGAGTATGGAAGAGTAGCCTGACTCATCATAGAACGAACCATATCAAGTAACGTTCTATTTCTCCTCTCGGACACACCATTCCATTGCGGTGTTCCTGGTGGAGTGAGCTGTGAGATAATCCCACACTCCTTTAGATAGTCAGTAAATGCATGACTTAGGTATTCACCACCTCGATCTGAGCGAAGTGCCTTGATATTACGGCCTAGCTGATTTTGTACTTCATTCTTGAACTCTTTGAACTTGTCAAAAGATTCACTCTTATGTCTCATCAGATAGACATACCCATATCTACTGAAATCATCAGTAAATGTAATGAAGTACGGATAGCCACCTCTGGCATGTTTACTAAATGGCCCACACACATCACTGTGTATGAGGTCAAGTAAACCTGAAGCCCTTTGACCTTTATTAGGAAAAGGTGACTTCGTCATTTTACCCATCAAACAAGCTTTGCATGTATCAATCTCCTTATAGGAGAATGATCCCAGCAGTCCATGATCATGCAACCGCTTAATGCGTTTCTCGTTAATATGGCCTAAACGACTATGCCATAGCAAGGTGCTGTCATCAGCATACTTGGCTTTCTTAATATCAACATTCTGTATAGAACTTTCCATGTCCAACATGAATAACCCATTATTAATTGAACCAGTTGCATAAACAATATTATCATATGACAAAACACACTTTGAAATATTGCATTCAAAGGAAAACCCCTTCCTGACAAGAGCAGGAATGGAGATAATATTTTTAGTTATACTGGGAACAAAATAACAACTGTTTAGTTCCAATACAATTCCAGATGGTAAAGTAATGAAGTAGTCTCCTACAGCAACAGCAGCAACCCGTGCCCCGTTTCCAACGCGTAGGTCCACCTCATGCTGTCCCACCTGCCTTCTTCTCTTGAGTTCCTGCACATTTGAACAAATGTGAACTCCACATGCAGTGTCCAACACCCATGATACAGAAGAAGAATACATGACCTCAGTCACGAATATACCTGAGCCAGAAGCAAAGCTTCCCCTCTTATCTCCTTGGAGCGCTTTACAGTCCTTTTTCCAGTGACCCAGCTGGCCACAGTGGAAACACCTGTATTCCTTAGACCGCTTCACCTTCTGCTTCAGAGCCTTGCTGTAATTCTTGACCGGGGCCTTGCCCTTCTTCCCCTTCTTCTTGTTCCTGGAAGGAACCATCAAGACAGAGGTTGAAGGCTTACCCTTCAGAGTTTCCTCAGTGGTCAAGAGCATATTCAGCAGCTCTGCCGGAGTACAATCGATTTTGTTCATATTAAAATTAATAATGAACGCGTCGAATGATGGCGGGAGAGACTGCAGAATAATGTCCACAGCAAGCTCCTGGTTGATGGTATGCCCCAGTTTCTCTAGAGCCTCCTTGTGCCCAATCATCTTGAGCACGTGAGCTCCCACTGGGCTCCCTTCAGCCAGTTTGCTCTGAAAGAAGAGCTTCGTCAAATTATAGCGTTCAGTCCTCGCCTGTGCAGCATACAACATCTTGAGGTTTGTAATCATGTCTCTAGCCGACATGTCCTCATGCTGACGCTGCAGCGGTGGCGTCATAGACGCTAACATCAGGCAAGCGACATCAATGCTATCATTGACGTGCTTTTCATAGGCTTCCCGAACCGCCCTTGCGGCGTTCGGAGCGGGCTGCGGCGGTATCGCCGTCTCGAGGACATACAGTTTCCTCTCTGCCTTAAGAACGATCTTAAGGTGTCCAAACCAGTCAGAGAAGTTCGGCCCAGCAAACTTCTCTCTTTCCAGTAGGGATCGCACATTGAAGTTCATGGTGTTCGTTGCTGCAGGTATCTACAACAATGCAAGAACAGCAAGGTCAGTATCAATGTATAAGAATCAATCAGGACTTAAGAAAGATTCTTTTTCTCACTATTTTATCAGGCGTGAAAAATCCAGCAAAACAGCCCGAAAGAGTAGAACTCTTTTAGTGAGATGGGATCCAGATTTCATACTTGGTCTCCGCGTCCCGCTCAGGCGAGATAAGATGCACAGAGAGTACAAGCACTAGTTTCTGGTAGGCAGTCCCTGCCGATCGCCAACCCGTGCGATTCCCCTTCATCTGGGCAGTCCAGCAGACTGTGCCAACTGAGTTGGTACAACACAATCTCTGACCCCACAGATGGCTGCCTCCATGTGCTACCATATGCGCCACATATGTAGCCTACACGGTCAAGCTGACCCGACCTACTCCCTGGACCACCATGTGCTATGCTGAGCAACGAGAAGGGATAAATCCCTGCTCTGTAACACAGAGGTGTAATCCCGCACCGTCTGAAGATAGATGGACGTGCCCACTGAGTGGGTACAACACGGCTCCAACGATAATCAGAACAGTGAGGTTTCGCGTCAGAAGGCTTACGAGCTTGATATTTAATCGTTGGATTTTAACGGTCTTTTATCTTCTTGCCTATCATGCAATTCCTATGGTGATAGCAGAAGATAAATTTACTCATGCAATTCTAATATAAAGCAATAAAAGAAAGCATGTGTCTTTTGTGGTAAAAGCCCATAGCCCTAGTGAGACCTTAACCTAACTTAAGTCTACACTTGCTCTTTATGGGTCTTTAGCTGCTCATCTGGCCCAAACCTGGGCCCAAGCGCCAACTGCAGCTCTGGTGCGCCCACCAGGAATTTGCGCCTGGTCCTAGGGTCGAACCCTAGACCTCCCACCTGGTCCAGCCACTGCTGCATGCGCTTCTGCCAAGTGTGCATAGTGCTCTTGTCTAATTAAATTACAAATTTAACTATCTAGACAAGAGTGACACGCAGGTCACTTTCACATTATAAATTAATTAAAATTGTGATACGCAGATCACATAAAGAAAATTAATTTACAACATATAATCCAGGCACGCAGGCCCCAGCACAGCACACATTAAAAACGGGCAGCCCACATAAGACTAAATAAACAAGCAGATGCAACAACCATCATGTGATCCAGTCAGGAAAAATAAATTTTTAAAAAACCCCTTGGGATCGATTTTTTTTTTTTTAATTTTTCCTTATTTGCCCCACAACCTTACAATGGTCCATTACTAGGGATCCACTCATCCAACCTAGTCAGATCCACTGCCCTAGCATGCACCAAGTCCTAACTGACTTGAGTCGACCAAAAGGTCAACCATGCATGCACCAAGGCTGAACGACCACACTGAGGTCTGGCAAGCGGGCGTGACCCCGGGCCTAACTCAGGTGTGTTCATCAGTTGTCTCAATCAGACATCGCTACACACCTGTCTGCAGTCGACCTATAGCCACCACAGGCATGCGCCAAGGTGCTAACTGGTCGACCCATTCAGGCTGTCAGATAGTCTGATCAGACATGTTTGGATCTAACCTAGGGGGTGACTTCAACCCTAATAACCCATCTAAGGGTTTAATGTAGGAGCATTAGATCTAAGGTGAAACGCGCATGTGATCAAGGTTTTAGAAAAACTTACAAAAACATGCGCCAACAACAACATGCGCAATGGAGAAAATAACATCTATACAAATCATGAATTTTCGCCAACTTAGATAATCGCATGTAACCTATAGATCTATTATAATGCGCATACATGGATCATATGACATATCATGGCAATCATAAACAAGCATGAAACATCAGGCTCTGATACCAATTGAAAGTACCCCTTAAACTAAGGGGGGTCCCCTTCTAGGGGGAGCGAAAACCCTAGGCAGTGGCGCATAAAATTTTTGGGCAGCGGATTAGGGTTTCAAGAATCGGTTCATGTGATATGATCAACCAAATGGAAACGATTGCATGTAAGAGATAAAACTCATACCATAGCCATTTCGAATGGCGCCTAGGAAGCAAAGATCAAAGCAGATCTTCTCCAGAGGTGACGCACACAGTTGATGTCGCCTACTCCTCTTTGCGATCCTTGTGCTAGCAAGATCCAAAGAAGTCTTTGATCGAAAATGAGAAAGGGATGAAGAGATCTTTTCTTTGCCGATTTCTCCTCCAAATCCAAGGCGTCGTCACCCACGGAAAAAACACAAGAGGAATGCGTTCAAAAATGGCGAGAATAGAGAGAGCACTCTCTTTCGAACGTGAGTATCTCCAAGTGGAGATCATGGTTGCTAAAAATAGCACCACTAACCGCCCAACATGTTCACGCCAAGTGAACTTGTCGCCAATGCTTGAACCATTTTGGTTTAATTTAATTTTGGTTCAATTACCAAATAAACCAAACGACATGGCCTAGATCATATTAAAACCCTAAGGTTCCAGATCTAGCCGTTGATCTCTATGATGCTCCTGATCTGACCGATCTAGCATCTCTTCTCTCGATCGAAGCTTACCGATCTCAAGCCCTAATCAATCAAACATGATCAGACCAGATCTCACTCACAATCAGAGATTAAATCCCTTTAAACTGAACCCGAAACAATTCAGTCCACACGATCTGACTTAAGTAAGCCATATCATCAATTGTGCGACCCTGAGGGTTTCCTTAAAACATCGGTAACGATAATTTACATTATCACAACCAGTGAGGGGTATCTAGCAACACATCACTGTCTCCCGATATCAAGGAAAGAGTCTTCCAAGACTTCACCCAAAAACAGCACAAGTGTGAATCAATTCACAAAGCATACATATTTCCTTCGCCACTGGATGTTCTTATTGGACAAGCCTGTCAAGCTCGTAACTCCAATATGATGAGCATGATTAGAACAGATGAGCACTGTCACCTGGGTATGGCCATACACTCTCTCAATCATCTCATCCAGGGGGCCCCTTTAGAACATCACACTCCTTAAACAAGGAGACGGCAATCCTATGTCTATCACTAGTGCTCTAACCTGATTCAAGCTCACCATCCAAGATAGTCTATAATCATTATGTTTCAAATGATATTGAACTACCTCAAAACAATGACAATCATCATTTAGAAAACACAAGTGATCTCAAGTCAGAGGAAATGTGCCACTTGTCTTAATCAAGGAATATTCACATTGTGACAAACAATTGAACATCCTAGTAGGGTCTGTCCAGTACATCCCATGTACCCATGAGTCTACATCTTATTCCATGCTCGAAGCATCCTATAAGATTAGAACACATATTAGTCTTAACCATATCGAGGCTGTCTCATGTTTACCAAGATATATCGACTAAGGACATAATAGCATGTCAGCCCAGCTGAACAGCTTTGAGACATTATTCAGAAGAACATATATTGCAGCAGACAATGTAGCTAACTGAATAACAACCATGCCTTTATAAACACATAGAGTTTATTACATGATACTTGTTACATTCCCATAGGCCTCAAACATTAGCCTTAAGGGCATACCCCAACACAAATAATCATCCCCAGTCAATGTACCTTAGTAGATATGGGACAACTATGGTACTTGTAAAACTGGTATGTGGGCTGGTTAGGCACGGGGTGCTAACGCAGACACATGGGTATATTATGGGAGGATATACTGGATAGACCCGCTATGAGGCTATGACTTGGTGTCATGAGTTATCCTCATAAGTGACAGGAGATGCATTGATCCCTTGACTTGAGGTCATTGATCATTCTATATGGTTAGAGACTTGCTTTGATGCAACCTAACACCTTGCCGTAGTTGGAAGGTCATAAAGGTTGTCATTGAGCGTGTCACGACCCATATGAGAAGGTCAATGGACAGACATAGGATTTGCCCCTTCCTTTGGGAAGCTTGATATCCATGGAGCTCCTCTATGGTTCTATGACTGAAAGTGTATGGCCATACCCAGGTAAGAACCTGATTTAGTCATAGCCATGTGATTGGGTGAAAACAAGTGGTGACACACTTGTCCAATCGGATATCAGTTCGGCAAAGAGACTGTAATGCATCTGTACCTAGTTGCGATGATGGGGATGTTGTTATAACCCACTTAGTAAGCAAACTATTCATTAACTTGGTGAGCCGATTTGCAACGTGGCCCAATTTATTAAAATGCTTAAGCCCAAGTTAACAATAGCAAGCCCACTAAGCCTTATATACCATATAATAGTTTCTCCCACTTGCAATGTGGAACTATACTCGGGGTATTACAATCTCCCCCACTTAAGACTTGACGTCCTCGTCAAGCCCAAACATTAACACATGCCCAAGAATCATCCCTTAGTCGGCAGCATGTGAGGTCAGCCCAAAGGTGGCTCCACCATCCTCGGTAGCCCTTTCCTATTGGCCTCTCACCATGCTTAGGACTAAGTTTTGCTCTGATACCATTTATTACAACCCACTTAGTAAGCAAACTATTTATTAACTTGGTGAGCCGATTTGCAACATGGCCCAATCTATTAAAATGCTTAAGCCCAAGTTAACAATAGCAAGCCCACTAAGCCTTATATACCATATAATAGTTTCTCCCACTTGCAATGTGGAACTATACTCGGGGTATTACAGATGTCGATGTCGATATCCATTCCAATGACCTGGGTAGCAGCGATGCACTGCTAGGTGCCACTCACTGCTTGTGGTGACCTTTGGTCAGCACTGCCAGCGTCAGAGGAACCTACAGGGTCGCACACCTTGATACTTGAGTTCTCGTATTGATCGGGAAGCCTTATGATCGAGTTATTGGATAACTCGGATCTTATTGGGAGATTTCATCAGCGCCAATGGGCCTGATGAGATGGAAGAATATTATTGGAGCCAAACTTCATTTTTGGCAGGTTGACCCGTATTTGACCATGGTTGGTCACATTTGAATTAGGGTTGCATTGGATTGGATCCAAGTGCTTAATCAACCCATGTAATGGAGTTTGGGCTAGCTCATTATCCAATGAGACCCAATAACAAGTTCTCATGAAGAGATGAGAGGCTAAAAGGGTATAATGGGGAGAGACCCAACCCCATTGGCGCCTAAGGGGCATAATGGGGTTAGGGTGGCAAAATTGCTTCATTAAGGAAGCAATTGGCGCCTAGCCCTCTTCCATTGATGGAATGCATGCCTTTAAGGCATTGCTTGGGGCGCAAGGCAAGGCCTTGGCGCACAAGGAAGGCGTGGAGCTTAATGAGGAAAGGTTGAATGAGAATTAAGGAAATGTCTTGGAGACTTTCCTTATCTCAAACCTCCTCATCCTAGCCCTACACTTGTCTTGATCCTAGCCCATACCCTAACCGCCTCTTGCCCTATAAATGAGACCCTAATCGCCCCCTCATAATGATGATCGACTCTTGAAGGCGTGAATACAAGAGGAGGGTCGAAACCAAAGGTTTGAAGGGCGACAACTTCAAGAAGTGGCGCATCTTCTTCTTCCATCAAACCCTAGCCGCAAGCTTCATCCTTTCTTCCTCCTTTGGCGCAAGAGACTTGAAGGCTTGGCGGCATTCTCCTTATTCCTCTCTTCTTCATCAATTGGCGCTTCTACCTTGGAGGTGGCGCAAGTATTGAAGAGGGAGCACAAGGCTTGGATCTTCTTCCCGAGGCTAGCACCGGGCGAGGAAGAAGAGAACTCAAGAGATCCGTGTGTGTGAGACTGCAGAGGGCGGACAGTTGGACGCCTACATCGGCATCGCTCTCTTCTTTGCTCTAAGGTATTTCCTAACTCATCGTGTCGACTCCCTTGCATGCGATCTTCACTGGGTTTTTGGGACTGGCCTGTTTCGGGGACATTCTTCCGCTGTGCAAACATGTATGTCCATGACTCTAAAAATTGTAAATTGTCCCCGGGGTTTCCCAACAGTGGTATCAGAGCGACTTGCAAGCCTCGAACGATGTTTTATGCTTTTCTTTCATGCTCACATGCCATATCTCTATTTTCGTAAATAGCATGATGCATGGCAATCAATTTTTCTAAAAATAGAAAAATTAGGGTTTCTTGTTTCTATCATCCTCTCAATCTCTTTTGGATTTTTGGACTATTTTTCTTGTTTGATTTAAAGATCAAAGGCACACGTAATTTTGTCAAGTAGGACGGGCATTGTGTCTTCGGACTGGCCAGGTCTCTTGATATGACAAAATTGCCAGCCGAAAGGATCTCTGAAATCATCTTGAAAAATAAATCGCAATTAACCAAAAGATTTGTGAGAAGAAGATGAGAAGAAGAGACTAGTTTTATGAAAAAGTAAAATTTCTGATTTTATGTTTTTCATGAGCATGTAGAATTGCATGAGTAAATACCTTGATTGTGCATGATGTTGTGATCATTAGTCAAGCCACCTTTGCATGCCTGTGATGTATCCTTGTGAGGCCTGCGTGCCGCTTTTCCTTTTGCAAAGAAGAAGATTAGGGTGGCGCATGCATCGAATGAAGAGGCGCAACAAGCTTGCATAGTGGCGCAAGTTGGGCATGGCCGAACCCTTGGGTTTGTGTGCTAGCTAACTTGGCTTCTTGCATGGTGGCGCATCCTCCACAAAGAAAGACCATGGCATTGGCCGAACCTTTGGGGTCTACCCTTAGGGTTTGTGAGCTAAACCATGTGGGAAGGACCTTGGAGCCGACCTTGAGGACCAAGAAAGAGGGCGGCTAGGCTAGGTCTATTTTAGGGGCTTGAGTCCTATGTCAAGAGTTGAATCTCCTTAGGCATGAGTTGATTCAATATCTTGAAAGGGCTTTGATCACATCATCATTTACTGCTTTCCCTATCTGATAAAAGCATGCCTGAAATGTTTTATCGTTATGTTATCACTATAGGAGAGCATGCCTGTATTGTTAGACATAAGATAAAACGTAGGATGATGAGACTTAAAAACCCTCAAAGAAATATCAAGTCTAGTAGCCTTCTAACGCGTAGCCCTCACTAAGCTATCGATCAGTGGAGTTGTGAATTGTTTCCCACCCTCGTGGGACACACCCACTTATCTTTAGAAAGTGCGTGGTGACAATGATTTCCCCAGTCCAGTTTTAACCTGGACGTGCCTTCGCAAGGAAACTCGTTGGCCCTGGGCATAACGGTTAGGAATGGACTTAACTAGAAATTCACATGTGCTGGGCACATGGTGAAATTCTAGAGGCATCGTTGAAAGGTTAGGATTTCATGTTGTATCCAGCCTTCGCTGGACATGAAACGCCTAGACTATTTCAATAAAGGGAGTTGCTTGGAGCAACCGGCCGGCGCGCCCACCTTGTGAAGCATGGGTCACTTTATGCATCTCATCCCACCCTCGTGGGACGCGAAGCCTCATGCGAAATAAGGATCCCATCTCACTAGGAAGTCTTAAACTTCCGGATTGACTTTGTGGGTTGTCAATTCGAATCAAAATAGTGGGAGCCATAATCATTTAAAACAAGTCCAGTTTAAATGATTCAAAGTAGTACTAATCTGCTGTTTCTTGGGTGTTGTAGAACAATGGCTACGAACACTGGCGGATTGTCACTGCGATCTATCCTGGACAAGGATAAGTTAGTTGGAACTAACTTTATGGACTGGCATCGGAATTTGAGGATAGTCCTCAAGCTTGAAAAGAAGCTGTATGTCCTGGAACAGCCTCTTCCTGCGGCTCCTCCGCCTAATGCCCGAACGGCAGAAAGAGATGCTTATAGGAAGCATCAGGATGACTCTTTGGAGGTTGCATGTCTCATGCTAGCCAGCATGGCACCTGAATTGCAGGTGCAGTATGAGGAGCAGAACGCTTTTCAGATGATCACTCGTCTGAAACAGATGTTCGAGGCTCAGGCTAGAACTGAGAGATTTGACACTGCCAAAGCAGTCTTTCGGTGCAAGTTGTCTGAGGGTGCACCAGTGAGACCCCATGTTCTCAAACTCATTGGGAATGTGGATCATCTCAGGAAACTGGGACATGCCATAGACAACGAGCTGGTTGTGGATCTTATTCTACATTCCCTGCCCCCTAGCTTCAGTCCGTTTATCATTAATTTCAACATGAACTGGATTGAGTGCACACGGGAGGAATTGATGAATATGATCCAAACAGCCGAGCGCGAGATGGGTAAGACCAAACCCAATTCTGTTCTTTTGGTCCCTGCGACCAAGAAGATAAAGAAGAAGGGTAAGGCACGTGCTAAGGGCAGTGCCAAAGGTCCTACCAAGGCACTGAAAAAAAGGGCGAAGAAGTCAAAGGACCAGAGGTGTTTCCACTGTGGCGAGCAGGGTCACTGGAGAAGGGACTGCAGGCAGCTTCAGAATGAGGAGAAGAAAGGCTTGGCCTTAACTTCTAGCTCAGGTATTTATGTTACAGAAGTCAATCTTTCTACTTCTATATCATGGGTATTGGATACCGCATGTGGAGCTCATATTTGTACAAATATGCAGGGGCTCAAGAAAAGTAGAACGGTGAAGCCTGGAGAGATAGACCTACGAGTTGGAAACGGGGCACAGGTTGCTGCTGTTGCTGTAGGCGTTTTGACTCTCTCCTTGCCTTCTGGACTTCACTTAGAACTAGATAATTGCTTCTATGTACCTTCTCTTACCAAGAACATTATATCCATTCCTTGCTTAGCAAGGAAGGGCTTTAAATTTGAAATAAATAAGAACTCCTGTTCTTTTTCATTTGCAAACATGTTCTATGGGAAGGGTACTTTATGCAATGGTCTGTATATCTTGGATATGGAAAGTTCTATTTGTAACATAAGTAATAAAAGGACCAAACTGAGTGGTTCAGTTGGTGCTTTCCTATGGCACTGTCGATTGGCCCATATAAACAAGAATCGCATCCAACAACTCCATGCAAATGGATTGTTAGATTCAAGTTCCTTGGAGGAATTTGATACTTGTGAACCTTGTTTATTAGGGAAAATGACAAAAGCGCCCTTCACCAAGATTGGTGAGAGGACAGGAGGTTTATTGGATCTCATACATACTGATGTGTGTGGGCCTTTCAATAAACAAGCCAGAGGAGGGTACAACTACTTCATTACCTTCACTGATGACTTCAGTAGGTATGGTCATGTCTACCTAATAAGACATAAGTCTGAATCCTTTGAGAAATTCAAGGAGTTCAAGAATGAAGTAGAGAACCAGCTTGGAAGATCCATTAAAGCTCTTCGATCAGATCAAGGTGGAGAATACCTGAGCGGTGAGTTCTTTGACTATCTGAAGGAGTGTGGGATCGTATCCCAACTCACTCCTCCTGGAACACCTCAATGGAATGGTGTATCTGAGAGGAGAAATCGAACTTTATTGGATATGGTTCGATCTATGATGAGTCATGCAACTCTACCTCCCTCATTCTGGGGGCATGCACTAGAGACAGCTTCTCTGATACTGAATAACGTTCCATCTAAGAGTGTCTCCAAAATACTATACGAGGTATGGACTGGGAGACGCCCTAATCTCACTTTTATCAGAATCTGGGGATGTGAGGCTTATGTCAAACGTCAGGATTCTAGCAAGCTAGAACCTAGATCTGATAAGTGTGTGTTTGTGGGGTATCCTAAGGAAACTAGAGGATACTACTTCTATGTCCCAGCCGAGAACAAAGTTTTTGTTGCTCGGGGAGCTGTCTTTCTGGAGAAAGAATTTCTCATGAAAGAAGTTAGTGGGAGGAAATTTGACTTGGATGAGGTCCAAGTTCAACCACAAGATATAGAGATGGAATCTGAGCCACCTGCACCGGTTGTTGGACAACCAGAGGCTCAGACACAGGTCCCACGTAGATCTGGGAGGATTCGTCGTGCACCTGAGAGGTATGGGTCGCTGCCGACCCAACACGATGGAATCTTCATCATTGAGGATGAACCCAGGACCTACGATGAGGCGGTCAGTGGACCGGACTCCGAGAAATGGCTTGACGCCATGCGATCCGAGATGGATTCCATGTCAGCTAACCAAGTCTGGGATTTGGTTGAGCCGCCTGATGGGGTAACACCCATTGGATGCAAATGGGTTTTCAAGAAGAAAACAGACATGGATGGCAACATAGTTACCTATAAAGGTAGATTGGTGGCTAAAGGATTTAAACAAGTCCACGGGGTGGACTATGATGAAACCTTCTCGCCAGTTGCTATGATTAAATCCATTCGGATTCTACTTGCAATAGCTGCATATCATAACTATGAGATATGGCAGATGGATGTGAAAACAGCGTTCCTTAACGGGAAGTTGACTGAGGATGTGTATATGTCACAACCTGATGGTTTCATCCATCCTGCAGAGGCTAGTAAAATCTGCAGGCTAAAGATATCCATTTATGGATTAAAGCAAGCATCTCGAAGTTGGAATCTTCGATTTGATGAAGCCGTGAGAGATTATTGCTTTATCAAAAGCGAAGATGACGCCTGTGTATACAGAAAATTCAGTGGGAGCTTGGTAATTTTTCTGGTCTTGTATGTCGATGACATACTGCTCATCGGAAACGACATCCCTAGTCTTCAAGCTGTGAAGACATGGTTGGGTAAGTGTTTCGAGATGAAAGACTTAGGGGAGGCCGCCTATATTCTAGGCGTGAGGATCTACCGGGATAGATCCAAGAGACTCTTAGCCCTTAGTCAGAGTACTTACATTGATAAGGTACTGGAGAGGTTCTACATGGAGCAATCCAAGAAAGGATACCTTCCAGTGAGACATGGCCTTACTCTTTTAAAGAGCCAGTGTCCTACAACACAGGCTGAGAGGGATGACATGAGTCGAATTCCTTATGCTTCGGCAGTAGGATCGATCATGTATGCAATGTTGTGTACTAGACCAGATGTGGCATATGCTGTGAGCATAACCAGCCGATACCAATCCAATCCTGGTCTGCAGCACTGGGTGGCTGTAAAGAACATCCTAAAGTATCTGAGAAGAACTAAGGATCTGTTCTTAGTCTATGGGGGACAAGAAGAGCTCAGTATACAGGGCTACACTGATGCTTCGTTCCAGTCTGACCCTGACGACTTTAGATCGCAAGCCGGCTATGTGTTCAAGTTAAATGGAGGCGCTGTATGCTGGAAGAGCTTCAAGCAATCTACCATAGCAGATTCTACAACCGAAGCTGAGTATGTAGCTGCTTCTGAGGCAGCCAAGGAAGCTGTTTGGATAAGAAAGTTATTATGTGATCTTCAAGTGGTACCTAGTGCAATGGACCCCATTGAACTCTACTGTGACAACAATGGAGCAATTGCACAAGCTAAGGAACCACGGTCTCATCAAAGATCCAAACACATACTCAGAAGATTTCACCTGATCAGAGAGATCATAGACAGAGGTGATGTCAAGATTAGCAGAGTAGACACAGATAACAATCTAGCAGACCCATTGACCAAGGCTTTGGCGCAGCAGAAGCATGATGGTCACGCTAGAGATATGGGGTTGAGATTGCTCAACTTCTAGGTCTTAGTGCAAGTGGGAGATTGTTGGTGTATATGCCCTAGGACCTAGCTTTGGTCAACTTATGTACTACTTGACATTGATATTTATATATCATTCTGGCATTGTCGTTATCATTGTCTGTCTACACCTGCGATTGTGTACTTACATGATAATGTCCCTGGAGACAGATTGGATCTGTGCTCAAATAATCATCCCCAGTCAATGTACCTTAGTAGATATGGGACAACTATGGTACTTGTAAAACTGGTATGTGGGCTGGTTAGGCACGGGGTGCTAACGCAGACACATGGGTATATTATGGGAGGATATACTGGATAGACCCGCTATGAGGCTATGACTTGGTGTCATGAGTTATCCTCATAAGTGACAGGAGATGCATTGATCCCTTGACTTGAGGTCATTGATTATTCTATATGGTTAGAGACTTGCTTTGATGCAACCTAACACCTTGCCGTAGTTGGAAGGTCATAAAGGTTGTCATTAAGCGTGTCACGACCCATATGAGAAGGTCAATGGACAGACATAGGATTTGCCCCTTCCTTTGGGAAGCTTGATATCCATGGAGCTCCTCTATGGTTCTATGACTGAAAGTGTATGGCCATACCCAGGTAAGAACCTGATTTAGTCATAGCCATGTGATTGGGTGAAAACAAGTGGTGACACACTTGTCCAATCGGATATCAGTTCGGCAAAGAGACTGTAATGCATCTGTACCTAGTTGCGATGATGGGGATGTCGATGTCGATATCCATTCCAATGACCTGGGTAGCAGCGATGCACTGCTAGGTGCCACTCACTGCTTGTGGTGACCTTTGGTCAGCACTGCCAGCGTCAGAGGAACCTACAGGGTCGCACACCTTGATACTTGAGTTCTCGTATTGATCGGGAAGCCTTATGATCGAGTTATTGGATAACTCGGATCTTATTGGGAGATTTCATCAGCGCCAATGGGCCTGATGAGATGGAAGAATATTATTGGAGCCAAACTTCATTTTTGGCAGGTTGACCCGTATTTGACCATGGTTGGTCACATTTGAATTAGGGTTGCATTGGATTGGATCCAAGTGCTTAATCAACCCATGTAATGGAGTTTGGGCTAGCTCATTATCCAATGAGACCCAATAACAAGTTCTCATGAAGAGATGAGAGGCTAAAAGGGTATAATGGGGAGAGACCCAACCCCATTGGCGCCTAAGGGGCATAATGGGGTTAGGGTGGCAAAATTGCTTCATTAAGGAAGCAATTGGCGCCTAGCCCTCTTCCATTGATGGAATGCATGCCTTTAAGGCATTGCTTGGGGCGCAAGGCAAGGCCTTGGCGCACAAGGAAGGCGTGGAGCTTAATGAGGAAAGGTTGAATGAGAATTAAGGAAATGTCTTGGAGACTTTCCTTATCTCAAACCTCCTCATCCTAGCCCTACACTTGTCTTGATCCTAGCCCATACCCTAACCGCCTCTTGCCCTATAAATGAGACCCTAATCGCCCCCTCATAATGATGATCGACTCTTGAAGGCGTGAATACAAGTGGAGGGTCAAAACCAAAGGTTTGAAGGGCGACAACTTCAAGAAGTGGCGCATCTTCTTCTTCCATCAAACCCTAGCCGCAAGCTTCATCCTTTCTTCCTCCTTTGGCGCAAGAGACTTGAAGGCTTGGCGGCATTCTCCTTATTCCTCTCTTCTTCATCAATTGGCGCTTCTACCTTGGAGGTGGCGCAAGTATTGAAGAGGGAGCACAAGGCTTGGATCTTCTTCCCGAGGCTAGCACCGGGCGAGGAAGAAGAGAACTCAAGAGATCCGTGTGTGTGAGACTGCAGAGGGCGGACACTTGGACGCCTACATCGGCATCGCTCTCTTCTTTGCTCTAAGGTATTTCCTAACTCATCGTGTCGACTCCCTTGTATGCGATCTTCACTGGGTTTTTGGGACCGGCCTGTTTCGGGGACATTCTTCCGCTGTGCAAACATGTATGTCCATGACTCTAAAAATTGTAAAATGTCCCCGGGGTTTCCCAACAAATTGGACATGGGGCGTGTTGGGGTATGCCCTTAAGGCTAATGTTTGAGGCCTTGGGATTGTATCAGTATCATGTATAAACTTCATGTTTATAAAGGCAATGGTTGTTATTCAGGTTGTTACATTATCTGCTGCAATATGTATACTTCTGAATAATGTCTCAATGCTGTTCAGCTTGGCTGACATGCAGTTTTGTCCTTAGTCGAGATATCTTGGTGAACATGAGACAGCCTTGATATGATTGAGACTAATATGTGTTCTAATCTTATAGGATGCTTCGAGCATGGAATAAGATGTAGACTCATGGGTACATTGGATGTACTGGACAGACCCTACTAGGTTATTCAATTGCTTGTCACAATGTGAATAATCCTTGTATGCAAACAAGTGGCATATTTCCTCTGACTTGAGATCACTTGTGTTTCTAAATGATGATTGGCATTGTTTTGAGGTAGTTCAATATCATTTGAAACATAATGGTTATAGATTATCTTGGATAATGAGCATGAGTCATGTTAGGGCACTAGTGATAGATATAGGATTGTCGTCTCCTAGTTTGGAGTGTGATGTTCTAATGGGGCCCCTCCTGGATGAGATGATTGAGAAAGTGTATGGCCATACCTAGGTGACTATGTTCATCTGATCTAATCATTCTCATCATATTGGATCTACAGGCTTGACACGCTTGTCCAATAAGAACATCTAGTGGCAAAGGAAACTTGTATGCCTAGTGAAATGGATTCACACTTGTGCTGTGGTTTGGGTGTAGTCTTGGAATACTCTTTCCTTTATATCGGGAGACAGTGATGTGTTGCTAGATACCCCTCACTGATCGTGATGACGTAAGTTATCATTACCGACATTTAAAGGAAACCCTTAGGGTCGCACAATTTGATGATATGGCTTACTTAAGTCAGATCGTGTGGACTGAATTGTTTTGGTTCAGTTTAAAGGGATTTAATCTCTGATTGTAAGTGAGATCTGGTCTGATCATGTTTGATTGATTAGGGCTTGAGATCGGTAAGCTTCGATCGAGAGAATTGATGCTAGATTGGTGAGATCAAGAGCATCAAGAGATGAACGGTTGGATCTTGAACCTTTAGGGTTTATTGTGATCTGGACCAGATGCTTGGGTTTATTTGGTCTTTGAACCAAACCAAAATGAACCGGCTCATTATGTGAGCGCATGGTTCAATGGGAAGAGGAAAATGCGATTGGGGTAAACCCATGGTCGCATGAAGAGGTGGTTTGCTATTTTTAGAAGCCATGATCTCAAGTTGAGACCACGCCTCACGTTTGAGTTATTGGCCTCTATTCTCACCTCTCCTCTCCTCTCGTCAAGGGCTTACTTTCTCGTGTGGTGAAGAAAAAGCTCACGCCAAGCAAGAATCGATCTCATCCCCCTTTCACACGAAAAGGACACTTGGAGAACCTTGCTAGCACAAGGAACGCCAAGGAGGAAGCGATCTCATTTGTGTGCGTCTACTTTGGAGGAGAGCGGCATCACTCTCTGCTTCCAAGTCGCCATCCAAGAAATGGCATTGGTAAGAATCTTTGCATTCTATACAAGTTGATCATATGTCATATTAGCGATCCTAGGAAACCCTAGATTCTGCCTTGCATAGATTTATATCTGCATGCATAGGGTTTCGCCCCCCCTCAAGAAAGGGTTCTTTCAATTGGTATCAGAGGGTAAGTTGATGTATGAATCATATGATTGCTTTGTGATCCATGTTTACGCTGATGCATAGATCTAAGGTTTATTACATGCGAATGTTCAAGATAGTTTTCTCATCATGCGAAAATACTAGATGAATGTATTTTACTTATGGCGCATGTATGAGGTTTACTTATGTAGGCGCATGTTGTAGTTTTTCTTCAAAAACTTGTTAACTTGCGCGCCTCACTTAGATCTTTAAGCGCCTACTGTAAAACCTTAGACGGGTTATTAGGGTTGAAGTCATCGTCCAGACCAGACCCAACAAGTCTGATCAGACCATCTGACAGCCTAGATGGGTCGACCAGATGGCACCTGTGCGCAAGCACGAGGTGGCTATAGGTCGACTGCATACAGGCGTGTAGCGATGTCTGGTTGAGACAACCAGTGAACGCGCATGAGTTGGGCTCGGGGTCACACCCGCTTGCCTGAACTCATGAGGGTCGTTCAGCCCAATTGCATGCATTGTTGACCACTGGGTCGACTCAAGTCAGTTAGGACTTGGTGCATGCAAGGGCAGTGGGTCTGACTAGATCTGATGAGTGGATCCCTATTAATGGACCGTTGTAAGGTAGTAGGGCACATAAGGAAAATAAAATTAATGCCAATGGGTTTTTGAAAATTTTATTTTCTTATTATTGGTTCACATGTTGATTGTATACCATGTTTGGTGTCTATTTAATCTTATGTGGGTTGCCCAATTTAATGTGTGCTGTGCTGGGGCCTGCGAGCCTGGATGTTAAAATGTAAATTATTTATTGTGATCTGTGCATCACATTTTATTTAATTTATAAAGTGTAATTGACCTGCGTGTCAATCATGTCTAGATAGATTGAATTGTAATTTTAATCAGACATGAGCACAGAGCACACATGGCAGAGGCGCATGCAGCAAGTGGCTTCACCAGTGGGAGGTCCAGGGTTCGACTCTGGGACAGGCGCATTTACCTGGTGGGCACACCTGAGCTGCAGTGGGCGCTTGGGCCCTGGGTTGGGCCAGATGAGATGAAAAAGACCCATCAAGAGCTCAAGTGAAGACTTAAGTTAAATTAAGGTCTTACCTAGGCTTAATGGGCTTTTACCACATAAGATCAGCATGCTTTCTATTTATTGTTTATATAATTAGAATTGCATGATTTAATCTTCTGCTATCACCATAAGGTTTGCATGATAGTTAAGAAGATAAAAGACCGGTAAAATCCAAACGAGAAATATCAAGCACGATAGCCTTCTGACGCGAAACCTCACTGTTCTGACTATCGTTGGGGCCGTGTTGTACCCACTCAGTGGGCACGCCCATCTATCTTCAGACGGTGTGTGATTACACCTGCGTGTTACAGAGGAGGGATTTATCGCTTCTCGTTGCTCAGCATAGCACGTGGTGGTCCAGGGAGTAGGTCGGGTCAGCTTGACCATGTAGGCTACATATGTGGTGCATATGGTAGCTATATGGAGGCAGCCATCTGTGGGATCAGAGACTGTGTTGTACCAACTCAGTTGGCACAGTCTGCTGGATTGCCCAGATGAAGGGGAATCGCACGGGTTGGCGATTGGCAGGGATTGCCTACCAGAGATTAGTGCTTGTACTCTATGTGCATCTTATCTTGCTTGAGCGGGACGCGGAGACCAAGTATGAAATCTGGATCCCATCTCACTAAAAGAGTTTAACTCTTTCGGGCTGTTTTGCTGGATTTTTCAGCCAGATAAAATAGTGAGAAAAGAATCTTTCTTAAGTCCTGGATTGATTCTAAACATTGATACTGACCTTGCTGTTCTTGCATTGTTGTAGATTTCTGCAGCAACGAACACCACGAATTTCAATGTGCGATCCCTAATGGAAAGGGAGAAGTTTGCTGGACCAAACTTCTCAGACTGGTACGGACACCATAAGATTGTTCTTAAGGCTGAGAGGAAGCTGTATGTCCTCGAGACGGCTATACCGCCTCAACCCGCTGCGAACCCCGCAAGGGCGGTTCGGGATGCCTATGAGAAGCATGTCAATGATAGCATTGATGTCGCCTGCCTGATGCTTGCGTCTATGACGCCAGAGTTGCAGCGTCAGCATGAGGATCTATCTGCTATACAAATTATAGCAAACCTCAAGCTGCTGTATGCTGCACAGGCTAGGACTGAACGCTACAATTTGACTAAGCTTTTCTTTCAGAGCAAACTGGCTGAAGGGAGTCCAGTGGGAGCTCACGTACTCAAGATGATTGGGTACAAGGAGGCTCTAGAGAAACTGGGACATACCATCAATCAGGAGCTTGCTGTAGACATTATCCTGCAGTCTCTTCCGGCTACTTTTGATCCGTTCATCATTAATTTTAATATGAACAAGATCGACTGTACCCCGGCAGAGTTGCAGAATATGCTCTTGACTACAGAGTTGACTCTAAAGGGAAAGCCTTCATCCACTGTCTTGATGGTTCCTTCAAGGAACAAGAAGAAAGGGAAGAAGGGCAAAGCCCCTGTCAAGAACTACAACAAGGCTCTGAAACAAAAGCTTAAGCGGTCGAAGGAATATAGATGTTTCCACTGTGGCCAGCTGGGTCACTGGAAACAGGACTGTAAAGCGCTCCAAGGAGACAAGAAGGGAAGTTTTGCTTCTGGTTCAGGTATTTACGTGACTGAAGTCATGGTTTCTTCTTCCATATCATGGGTGTTGGACACTGCATGTGGAGTTCACATTTGTTCAAATGTACAGGAACTCAAGAGAAGAAGACAGGTGGGACAGCATGAGGTGGACCTACGAGTTGGAAACGGGGCACGGGTTGCTGCTGTTGCTGTAGGAATTTATTACATCTCATTACCATTTGGGCTTGTATTGGAACTGGACAATTGTTACTTGTTGGGGTATGCCCTTAAGGCTAATGTTTGAGGCCTTGGGATTGTAACAGTATCATGTATAAACTCTTATGTTTATAAAGGCAATGGTTGTTATTCAGTTTGTTATATTATCTGCTGCAATACATATACTTCTGAATAATGTCTCAATGCTGTTCAGCTGGGCTGACATGCAGTAAAGTCCTTAGTCGATATATCTTGGCGAACATGAGACAGCCTTGATATGATTGAGACTAATATGTGTTCTAATCTTATAGGATGCTTCAAGCATGGAATAAGATGTAGACTCATGGGTACATTGGATGTACTAGACAGACCCTACTAGGATATTCAATTGCTTGTCACAATGTGAATAATCCTTGATTGCAACAAGTGGCACATTTCCTCTGACTTGAGATCACTTGTGTTTCTAAATGATGAGCGTCATTGTTTTGAGGTAGTTCAATATCATTTGAAACATAATGGTTATAGACTATCTTGGATGGTGAGCTTGAGTCAGGTTAGGACACTAGTGATAGATAAAGGATTGCCGTCTCCTTAATTGGAGTGTGATGTTCTAAAGGGGCCCCCCTCTGTATGAGATGATTGAGAAAGTGTATGGCCATACCCAGGTGACAGTGTTCATCTGATCTAATCATGCTCATCATATTGGAGCTACAAGCTTGACACGCTTTTCCAATAAGAACATCCAGTGGCAAAGGAAATTTGCATGCCTTGTGAATTGGATTCACACTTGTGCTGTGGTTTGGGTGTAGTCTTGGAAGACTCTTTCCTTTTTATCGGGAGACAGTGATGTGTTGCTAGATACCCCTCACTGATCGTGATAACGTAAGTTATCATTACCGACATTTAAAGGAAACCCTTAGGGTCGCACAATTTGATGATATGGCTTACTTAAGTCAGATCGTGTGGACTGAATTGTTTGGGTTCAGTTTAAAGGGATTTAGTCTCTGATTGTTAGTGAGATCTAGTCTGATCATGTTTGATTGATTAGGGCTTGAGATCGGTAAGCTTCGATTGAGAGAATAGATGCTAGATCAGTGAGATCAGGAGCATCAAGAGATCAATGGTCAGATCTTAAGCCTTAGGGGTTTATTATAATCTGGACTAATTGCTTGGTTTATTTGGTTATTGAACCAAATCGATTTGAACCAGCTCATTGGATGAGCGTATGGTTCAAGTTGGCATTTGCGATTGGGGTCACTTGAACGTTGAGATGGTTTTGCTATTTTTAGATAGCATGTCACAACGTGACCACATCTCTCTCACGTCGCCCCTCTCTCGCCCTCTTGTCGCCGTTTTTGCCTTTGGCTCTTCACACATTCGTGTGAGAAAAGGTGGTAGACGAAAGAAGAAAAAAAATCGCCAAGCAAGGAAAGCTCTCTCTTCCCTTCAAACGATCAAAGACACCTTGGACGATCCTTGCTAGCACAAGGGACGACAAGAAGGAGCAAGCCGTTGATCATCTTGTGTGTGACGATTTGGAGGAGACCTCTTTTGTTCTCTTGCTTCCAAGGCGCCATCTAGAAATGGCCATGGTATGAATCGCATTCTTTCTTGCATTCAAAAGTTTTAATGTTGATCATAATACATGCATCGATCCCATGAAACCCTAGTATCCGCTGCCCATGTTTTGTATGCGCCACTTTAGGGTTTCGGCCCCCCCCTTATTGAAAGGGGACTTTCAATTGGTATCAGAGGAGGTTTTATGCATCGTTTTATGATTGCTTAATGCTTGGTCTTCATGTTTGATCCATACTTGCGCATATGCTTAGATCTAGATGACATGCGAAACTAACATACATCTTAGTATATGTTTTTGTTGGCGCATGTATGTTGGCGCATCTATGTTTTCTTCAAAACTTCTTCTCATGCGCGACTCTCATTAGATCTAAGAGGCGCCTGCTTTAAACCCTTAGACGGGTTATTAGGGTTGAAGTCATCCCCTAGGTTAGATCCAAACAGTCTGATCAGATCATCTGACAGCCTTGATGGGTCGACCAGATAGCATCTGTGCGTAAGCACGAGATGGCTATAGGTCGACTGCAGACAGGCGTGTAGCGATGTCTGATTGAGACGACTAGTGAACACACATGAGTTAGGCCCGGGGTCACACCCGCTTGCCAGAACTCATGAGGGTTGTTTAGCCCTGGCGCATGCATGGTTGACCATTAGGTCGACTCAAGTCAGTTACGACTTGGTGCATGCAAGGGCAATGGATCTGACTAGGTCAGATGAGTGGATCCCTTGTAATGGACCGTTGTAAGGTAGTAGGGCCAATAAGGAAAATTAAAATTGATGCCAATGGGGTCTTCGAAATTTTATTTTCTTATGTTGAATCGCATGATGTTTGTAAGCATATGTTTGTTTATTTAATCTTGTGTGGGCTGCCCATGTTAAATGTGTGCTGTGCTGGGGCCTGCGTGCCTGGAATTTAAATGTAAATAAATATTTTTATTGTGATCTGCGCATCACTTTTCATTTAAATTATAAAGTGTAATTGACCTGCGAGTCAATCTTGTCTAGATAGATTAATTTGTAAATTAATCAGACAAGAGCACAGAGCACACATGGCAGAGGCGCATGCAGCAGAGGCTTGACCAGGTGGGAGGTCCAGGGTTCGACTCTGGGACCAGGCGCATTTTCCCTGGTAGGCGCACCTGAGCTGCAGATGGCGCTTGGGCCCTGGTTTGGGCCAGATGAGCAGCAAAAGACCCATGAAGAAAAGCAAGTGAAGACTTAAGTTTAATTTAAGGTCTAACTTAGGCTTAATGGGCTTTTACCACATAAGATCAGCATGCTTTCTATTTATTGCTTTTATAATTAGAATTGCATGAGTTTATCTTCTGCTATCACCATAGGAATTGCATGATAGTCAAGAAGATAAAAGACCGTTAAAATCCAACGCTAAAATATCAAGCTCGTAAGCCTTCTGACGCGAAACCTCACTGTTCTGATTATCGTTGGAGCCGTGTTGTACCCACTCAGTGGGCACGTCCATCTATCTTCAGACGGTGCGGGATTACACCTGCGTGTTACAGAGAAGGGATTTATCACTTCTCGTTGCTCAGCATAGCACGTGGTGGTCCAGGGAGTAGGTCGGGTCAGCTTGACCATGTAGGCTACATATGTGGCGCATATGGTAGCACATGGAGGCAGCCATCTGTGGGATCAGAGACTGTGTTGTACCAACTCAGTTGGCACAATCAGCTGGATTGCCCAGATGAAGGGGAATCGCACGGGTTGGCGATTGGCTGGGACAGCCTACCAGAGATTAGTGCTTGTACTCTCTGTGCATCTTATCTCGCCTGAGCGGGACGCGGAGACCAAGTATGAAATCTGGATCCCATCTCACTAAAAGAGTTCTACTCTTTCGGGCTATTTTTGCTGGATTTTTCAGCCAGATAAAATAGTGAGAAAAGAATCTTTCTTAAGTCCTGGATTGATTCTGAACATTGATACTCACCTTGCTGTTCTTGCATTGTTGTAGATTCCTGCAGCAACGAACACCATGAGCTTCAATGTGCAATCCCTACTGGAAAGGGAGAAGTTTGCTGGGCCGAACTTCTCAGACTGGTACGGACACCTTAAGATTGTTCTTAAGGCAGAGAGGAAACTGTATGTCCTCGAGACGGCTATACCGCCTCAGCCCGCTCCGAACGCCGCAAGGGCGGTTCGGGATGCCTATGAAAAGCATGTCAATGATAGCATTGATGTCGCTTGCCTGATGCTAGCGTCTATGACGCCACCGTTGCAGCGTCAGCATGAGGATATGTCTGCTATACAAATTATAGCAAACCTCAAGATGCTGTATGCTGCGCAGGCGAGGACTGAGCGCTATAATTTGACTAAGCTGTTCTTTCAGAGCAAACTGGCTGAAGGGAGCCCAGTGGGAGCTCACGTGCTCAAGATGATTGGGCACAAGGAGGCTCTAGAGAAACTGGGGCATACCATCAATCAGGAGCTTGCTGTAGACATTATTCTGCAGTCTCTCCCGCCCTCTTTCGATGCGTTCATCATTAACTTTAATATGAACAAAATCGATTGTACTCCGGCAGAGCTGCTGAATATGCTCTTGACTACTGAGGAGACTCTGAAGGGAAAGCCTTCAACCTCTGTCTTGATGTTTCCTTCAAGGAACAAGAAGAAGGGGAAGAAGGGCAAGACCCCTGTCAAGAGCTACAGCAAGGCTCTGAAGCAAAAGGTCAAGCGGTCGAAGGAATACAGATGTTTCCACTGTGGCCAGCTGGGTCACTGGAAAAAGGACTGTAAAGCGCTCCAAGGAGACAAGAGGGGAAGCATCACTTCTGGCTCAGGTATATACGTGACGGAAGTCATGGTTTCATCTTCTTCTATTTCATGGGTGTTGGACACTGCATGTGGAGTTCACATTTGTTCAAATGTATAGGAACTCAAGAGAAGAAGACAGGTGGGACAGCATGAGGTGGACCTACGAGTTGGAAACGGGGCACGGGTTGCTGCTGTTGCTGTAGGAGACTATTTCATCTCTTTACCATCTGGACTTGTATTGGAACTAGACAATTGTTACTTTGTTCCCAGCATTACTAAAAATATTATCTCCATTCCTGCTCTTGTCAGGAAGGGGTTTTCCTTTGAATGCAATATTTCAAAGTGTGTTCTTTCTTTAGATAATATTGTTTATGCTACTGGTTCAATTAACAATGGGTTATTCATGTTGGACATGGAATGTTCTATACACAATATTGATAATAAGAAAGCCAAATATGCTGATGACAGCACCTTGCTATGGCATAGTCGTTTAGGTCATATTAACAAGAAACGCATTAAGCGGTTGCATGATTATGGACTGCTGGGATCATTCTCCTATGAGGAGATTGATACATGCAAAGCTTGTTTGATGGGCAAAATGACGAAGTCGCCTTTTCCTCACAAAGGTCAAAGGACTTCAGGTTTACTTGACCTTATACACAGTGATGTGTGTGGGCCTTTTAGTAAACATGCCAGAGGTGGCTATCAGTACTTCATTACCTTCACTGATGATTTTAGTAGATATGGGTATGTCTATCTTATGAGACATAAAAGTGAATCTTTTGACAAGTTCAAAGAGTTCAAGAATGAAGTACAGAATCAGTTTGGCCGAAATATCAAGGCACTTCGTTCTGATCGAGGTGGAGAATACCTAAGTCGAGAGTTTACTGACTATCTGAAGGAGTGTGGGATTATCTCACAGCTCACTCCGCCAGGAACACCGCAATGGAATGGTGTGTCCGAGAGGAGAAATAGAACGTTACTTGATATGGTTCGTTCTATGATGAGTCAGGCTACTCTACCTTACTCCTTTTGGGGATTTGCACTGGAGACAGCTGCAAAGGTACTAAACCGAGTGCCATCCAAGGAAGTTTCAAAGACCCCATATGAATTATGGTATGGGAAACAGCCTAGCTTGACATTTATCAGGATCTGGGGCTGCGAGGCTTATGTCAAAAAGCTCGTCTCTGGAAAACTAGAGAGCAGATCTGAGAAATGTATCTTTGTCGGTTACCCTAAGGAAACTAAGGGTTATTATTTCTACGATCCCAAAGAGAACAAGGTGTTTGTTGCTCGGACGGCCATATTTCTTGAGAAGGAGTTTCTTCTGCAAGAGGCCAGTGGGAGAGAAATAAAGCTGGATGAGAATCCAGAGGAAGGACAAAGTGGTCAAGCACAGTTGGATGAGCCTGAGCCGGTAGAACAGGTTACTGAACAACCTGAGGCTCAGATATCACGGGAACCGCGAAGATTGGGAAGGATCCGTCGACAGCCTGAGCGCTATGACGGAGTCTACATCATTGATAATGATGAACCCCTCACTTATGCGGATGCGGTCAGTGGACCGGATTCAGCGAGTTGGCTTGAAGCTATGCGCGCCGAGATGGACTCCATGTCAGATAACCAAGTCTGGGATTTGGTTGATCCGCCTCCGAGAGTTATCCCTATAGGCTGTAAATGGATCTTCAAGAAGAAGATTGACATGGATGGTAACGTGGTTACCTATAAAGGCAGGCTAGTTGCGAAAGGTTTCAAACAAATCTACGGGATAGATTATGATGAAACTTTCTCACCTGTAGCTATGTTTAAGTCTATTCGGATTCTTTTCGCGATAGCAGCATATTATGATTATGAGATCTGGCAAATGGATGTGAAGACAGCTTTCCTTAATGGAAATCTGGATGAGGATGTGTATATGACACAACCAGAAGGTTTCACTAATCCATCAGATCGTCATAAAATATGCAAGTTAAAGAAGTCTATTTATGGACATAAACAAGCATCGAGAAGCTGGAATATTCGTTTTGATGAATCAATCTCTGAATTTGGTTTCATCAAGAACGAGGATGACCCGTGTGTATATAAGAGGTTTAGTGGGAGCGTGATTACTTTCCTAGTCCTCTACGTCGATGATATCTTGATCATTGGAAACGATATTCCTGAAATGCATGCGGTTAAAGCATGGTTAAGAAAATGTTTCCAGATGAAAGATTTAGGAGAAGCAGCCTATGTATTAGGTGTGAAGATCTACAGGGATAGATCTAAGAGGCTTCTCGGGCTGTGCCAGAGTACTTACATCGATAAAGTCCTGGAGAGATTTCATTTAGAGAATTCTAAAAGAGGATATCTTCTAGTCAGACATGGTCTGAATCTTTTGAAGAGTCAGTGTCCACAAACACAGACTGAGAAAGATGAAATGGACAATACGCCTTATGCTTCGGCTATTGGATCCATTATGTATGCAATGTTGTGTACTCGCCCAGACGTCGCTTACGGGTTAAGCGTGACCAGTCGGTTCCAAAGTAATCCAGGTATGGCGCACTGGATTGCAGTCAAGAACATTTTAAAATATCTTCGGAGGTCCAAAGATATGTTCTTGGTGTATGGTGGTCAGGAAGAACTCAGTATAGAAGGATATACTGACGCTTCGTTCCAGTCTGACCAGGATGATTTCCGATCGCAATCAGGCTATGTTTTTAGCTTGAATGGAGGAGCAGTGGTGTGGAAAAGTTTCAAACAGTCAATCGTTGCTGATTCCACAACAGAAGCCGAGTATGTTGCAGCCTCGGAAGCATCCAAGGAGGCAGTGTGGATTCGTAAGTTCGTTTGAGAACTTGGTGTTGTTCCTTCGAGTGCAGATCCTTTGGTTATCTTCTGTGATAACACTGGAGCAATTGCACAAGCAAAGGAACCACGGTCGCACCAGAAGTCCAAGCACATACAGAGACGGTTTCACTTGATCAGGGAGATCATAGATCGTGGCAAGATCAAAGTCTGCAAGGTTCATACAGATGACAATCTGGCAGACCCGCTTACCATGCCTCTGGCGCAGCAGAAGCATGAGAAGCACTGTAATAATATGGGTTTGAGATTTCTCAACCATTAGATTAAGTGCAAGTGGGAGATTGTTGGGGTATGCCCTTAAGGCTAATGTTTGAGGCCTTGGGATTGTAACAGTATCATGTATAAACTCTTATGTTTATAAAGGCAATGGTTGTTATTCAGTTTGTTATATTATCTGCTGCAATACATATACTTCTGAATAATGTCTCAATGCTGTTCAGCTGGGCTGACATGCAGTAAAGTCCTTAGTCGATATATCTTGGCGAACATGAGACAGCCTTGATATGATTGAGACTAATATGTGTTCTAATCTTATAGGATGCTTCGAGCATGGAATAAGATGTAGACTCATGGGTACATTGGATGTACTGGACAGACCCTACTAGGATATTCAATTGCTTGTCACAATGTGAATAATCCTTGATTGCAACAAGTGGCACATTTCCTCTGACTTGAGATCACTTGTGTTTCTAAATGATGATTGTCATTGTTTTGAGGTAGTTCAATATCATTTGAAACATAATGGTTATAGACTATCTTGGATGGTGAGCTTGAGTCAGGTTAGGACACTAGTGATAGATAAAGGATTGCCGTCTCCTTAATTGGAGTGTGATGTTCTAAAGGGGCCCCCCTCTGTATGAGATGATTGAGAAAGTGTATGGCCATACCCAGGTGACAGTGTTCATCTGATCTAATCATGCTCATCATATTGGAGCTACAAGCTTGACACGCTTGTCCAATAAGAA
Source organism: Costus lasius (assembly GCA_027563935.2). Lineage (NCBI taxonomy): Eukaryota > Viridiplantae > Streptophyta > Magnoliopsida > Zingiberales > Costaceae > Costus > Costus lasius. Next base: position 86,506,861 of record CM050446.2, read on the forward strand.
CATCCAGTGGCAAAGGAAATTTGCATGCCTTATGAATTGGATTCACACTTGTGCTGTGGTTTGGGTGTAGTCTTGGAAGACTCTTTCCTTTATATCGGGAGACAGTGATGTGTTGCTAGATACCCCTCACTGATCGTGATAACGTAAGTTATCGTTACCGACATTTAAAGGAAACCCTTACGGTCGCACAATTTGATGATATGGCTTACTTAAGTCAGATCGTGTGGACTGAATTGTTTGGGTTCAGTTTAAAGGGATTTAGTCTCTGATTGTAAGTGAGATCTAGTCTGATCATGTTTGATTGATTAGGGCTTGAGATCGGTATGCTTCGATTGAGAGAATAGATGCTAGATCAGTGAGATCAGAAGCATCAAGAGATCAATGGTCAGATCTTAAGCCTTAGGGGTTTATTATAATCTGGACTAATTGCTTGGTTTATTTGGTTATTGAACCAAATCGATTTGAACCAGCTCATTGGATGAGCGTATGGTTCAAGTTGGCATTTGCGATTGGGGTCACTTGAACGTTGAGATGGTTTTGCTATTTTTAGATAGCATGTCACAACGTGACCACATCTCTCTCACGTCGCCCCTCTCTCGCCCTCTTGTCGCCGTTTTTGCCTTTGGCTCTTCACACATTCGTGTGAGAAAAGGTGGTAGACGAAAGAAGAAAAAAAATCGCCAAGCAAGGAAAGCTCTCTCTTCCCTTCAAACGATCAAAGACACCTTGGACGATCCTTGCTAGCACAAGGGACGACAAGAAGGAGCAAGCCGTTGATCATCTTGTGTGTGACGATTTGGAGGAGACCTCTTTTGTTCTCTTGCTTCCAAGGCGCCATCTAGAAATGGCCATGGTATGAATCGCATTCTTTCTTGCATTCAAAAGTTTTAATGTTGATCATAATACATGCATCGATCCCATGAAACCCTAGTATCCGCTGCCCATGTTTTGTATGCGCCACTTTAGGGTTTCGGCCCCCCCTTATTGAAAGGGGACTTTCATTACTTTGTACCAAGCATTACGAAAAATATTATCTCTATTCCTGCTCTTGTCAGGAAAGGGTTTTCCTTTGAATGCAATATTTCAAAGTGTATTATTTCTTTTGATAATATTGTTTATGCTACTGGGTCGATTAACAATGGGTTATTCATGTTGGACATGGAATGTTCTATACAGCAAATTGATATTAAGAAAGCCAAGTATGATGATAATAGCACCTTGCTATGGCATAGTCGTTTAGGCCATATTAACAAGAAGCGCATTAAGCGGTTGCATGATCATGGACTGCTGGGATCATTCTCCTATGAGGAGATTGATACATGCAAAGCTTGTTTAATGGGTAAAATGACGAAGTCTCCTTTTCCTAAGAAAGGTCAAAGGGCTTCAGGTTTACTTGACCTTATACACAGTGATGTGTGTGGGCCTTTTAGTAAACATGCCAGAGGTGGCTATCTATACTTCATTACCTTTACTGATGATTTCAGTAAGTATGGTTATGTCTATCTAATGAGACATAAAAGTGAATCTTTTGACAAGTTCAAAGAGTTCAAGAAGGAAGTACAGAATCAGCTAGGCCGAAATATCAAGGCACTTCAGATCGAGGTGGTGAATACTTGAGTCATGAGTTTACTGACTATCTGAAGGAGTGTGGGATTATCTCACAGCTCACTCCGCCAGGAACACCGCAATGGAATGGTGTGTCCGAAAGGAGGAACAGAACCTTACTGGATATGGTTCGTTCTATGATGAGTCAGGCTACTCTACCTTACTCCTTTTGGGGATTTGCACTGGAAACAGCTGCAAAGGTACTAAACCGAGTGCCATCCAAGGCAGTTTCAAAGATGCCATATGAGTTATGGTATGGGAAACAGCCGAGCTTGACATTTATTAAGATCTGGGGTTGCGAGGCTTATGTCAAAAAGCTCGCCTCTGGGAAACTGGAAAGCAGATCTGAGAAATGTATCTTTGTCGGTTACCCTAAGGAAACTAAGGGTTATTATTTCTACGATCCCAAAGAGAACAAAGTTTTTGTTGCTCGGACGGCTATTTTTCTTGAGAAGGAATTTCTTCTGCAAGAAGCCAGTGGAAGAGAAATAAAGCTGGATGAGAATCCAGAAGAAGGACAAAGTAGTCAAGCACAGTTGGATGAGCCTGAGCCAGTAGATCAGGTTACTGAACAACCTGAGGCTCAGATATCACGGGAACCGCGTAGATCGGGAAGGATCCGTCGACAGCCTGAGCGCTATGACGGAATCTACATCATTGATGATGAACCCCTCACTTATGCGGATGCGGTCAGTGGACCGGAATCAGCGAGATGGCTTGAAGCTATGCGAGCCGAGATGGACTCCATGTCAGATAACCAAGTCTGGGATTTGGTTGATCCGCCTCCGGGAGTAATCCCTATAGGCTGTAAATGGATCTTCAAAAAGAAGATTGACATGGATGGTAACGTGGTTACCTATAAAGGCAGGCTAGTTGCGAAAGGTTTCAAACAAATCTACGGGATAGATTATGATGAAACTTTCTCTCCTGTAGCTATGTTCAAGTCTATTCGGATTATTCTTGCGATAGCAGCATATTATGATTATGAGATCTGGCAAATGGATGTGAAGACTGCTTTCCTTAATGGAAAACTAGAAGAGGATGTGTATATGACACAACCTGAAGGTTTCACTAATCCATCAGATCGTCATAAAATATGCAAGTTAAAGAAGTCCATTTATGGACTTAAGCAAGCATCAAGAAGCTGGAATATTCGTTTTGATGAATCAATCTGTGAGTTTGGTTTCATCAAGAATGAAGATGACCCGTGTGTATATAAGAGGTTTAGTGGGAGCGTAATTACTTTCCTAGTCCTCTACGTCGATGATATCTTAATCATTGGAAACGATATTCCTAAACTGCATGCTGTCAAAGCATGGTTAAGAAAATGTTTCCAAATGAAAGATCTAGGAGAAGCAGCCTATGTAGAGTCCCCTTCAAAGGGGGAGCGCAAGCGGATAAAACCCCTTTCTTGAGGGGGGCCGAAACCCTAAGTAAGGTTGGCGCATAATTCATTCTTGCATGAAGATGCTAGGGTTTTACCAATCGCATGTAATATGTTTTCATGATCAACTTCAGACGATTGAATGGAACAAGAGGGAGTTCATACCATAGCCATCGGATTAGATGGTGCCTTGGAATCAAGAGAACAAAAGAGGCCTCCTCCTTGTCGTCACACACAAGATGATCAAGGACTACTCTTTGAGATCCTTGTGCTAGCAAAGAGCTTCAAAGGTACTTGTCGCGTGAGGATGATTAGAGATCAATCTCTTGCCGAGAGCTCCACCTTCGTTTTGTTTTTTCACACCTTTCGATATGATCAAAGCCAAGCGAAGTGAAGTCACGCACATCAACGGCTTGGCGTTAGGCGTTATGAAGAGAGGCTTTGATCACTTTCCTTAATTGGAAGTATGCGCTCATCAACAAACAAAACGCCATCACCATTCGAACCAAGCGTTCACATGAGTGAACCGGTTCGAATTTGGTTCACTTTGGTTCAATCAATCTGGTCCAAAGACCGCATGAAACCAGCCCAAGCCATGGTCTAGATCTCTCTGAACCAAACGGTTCAAGATCTAACCGTTGATCTCCTGATGCTTCTGATCTCACCGATCTAGCATCACTTCTCTCAATCGAAGCTTACCGATCTCAAGCCCTAATCAATCAAACATGATCAGACCAGATCTCACTTACAATCAGAGATTATATCCCTTTAAACTGAACCCAAATAATTCAGTCCACACGATCTGACTTAAGTAAGCCATATCATCAACTTGTGTGACCCTAAGGGTTTCCTTTAAATGTCGGTAACGACAACTTACGTTATCACGACCAGTGAGGGGTATCTAGCAACACATCACTGTCTCCCGATATAGAGGAAAGAGTCTTCCAAGACTACACCCAAAACACAGCACAAGTGTGAATCCATTTCACAAGGCTTACATGATTCCTTTGCCACTGGATGTTCTTATTGGACAAGCATGTCAAGCCTGTAGCTCCAATATGATGAGCATGATTAGATCAGATGAACATAGTCATCTGGGTATGGCCATACACTATCTCAATCATCTCATACAGGGGGGCCCTTTAGAACATCACACTCCTTGAACAAGGAGACGGCAATCCTTTATCTATCACTAGTGTTCTAACCTGACTCATGATCATTATCCAAGATAGTTTATAATCATTATGTTTCAAATGATATTGAACTACCTCAAAACAATGACAATCATCATTTAGAAACACAAGTGATCTCAAGTCAAAGGACATGTGCCACTTAGTGCAAACAAGGATCATTCATATTGTGACAAGCAATTGAATATCCTAGTAGGGTCTGTCCAGTACATCCAATGTACCCATGAGTCTACATCTTATTCCATGCTCGAAGCATCCTATAAGATTAGCACACATATTAGTCTCAATCATATCAAGGCTGTCTCATGTTCACCAAGATATCTTGACTAAGGACATATGCATGTCAGCCTAGCTGAACAGCTTTGAGACATTATTCAGAAGTACACTTATTACAGCAGACAAGGTAGCAACCTGAATAATAACCATGCCTTTATAAACATAAGAGTTTATTACATGATACTCATACAATCCCAAGGCCTCAAACATTAGCCTTAAGGGCATACCCCAACAGCCTATGTATTAGGTGTGAAGATCTACAGAGATAGATCTAAGAGGCTTCTCGGGCTGTGCCAGAGTACTTACATCGATAAAGTCCTGGAGAGATTCCATTTAGAAAATTCTAAAAGAGGATATCTTCCAGTCAGACATGGTCTGAATCTTTCAAAGAGTCAGTGTCCACAAACACAGACTGAGAAAGATGAAATGGATAATACGCCTTATGCTTCGGCTATTGGGTCTATTATGTATGCGATGTTGTGTACTCGCCCAGACGTCGCTTACGGGTTAAGCGTGACCAGTCGGTTCCAAAGTAATCCAGGTCAGGCGCACTGGATTGCAGTCAAGAACATTTTGAAATATCTGCGGAGGACCAAAGATATGTTCTTGGTGTATGGTGGTCAGGAAGAACTCAGTATTGAAGGATATACTGACGCTTCGTTCCAATCTGACTAGGATGATTTCCGATCGCAATCAGGCTATTTTTTTAGCTTGAATGGAGGTGCAGTGGTGTGGAAAAGTTTCAAACAATCAATTGTTGCTGATTCCACAACAGAAACCGAGTATGTTGCAGCCTCAGAAGCATCTAAGGAGGCAGTGTGGATTCGTAAGTTCATTCAGGAACTTGGTGTTGTTCCTTCGAGTGCAGATCCATTGGTTATCTTCTGTGATAACACTGGAGCAATAGCACAGGCAAAGGAACCACGGTCGCACCAGAAGTCCAAGCACATACAGAGAAGGTTTCACTTGATCCGGGAGATCATTGATCGTGGCGAGATCAAAGTCTGCAAGGTTCATACAGATGACAATCTGGCTGACCCGCTTACAAAGCCTCTGGCGCAGCAGAAGCATGAGAAGCACTGTAATAATATGGGTTTGAGATTTCTCAACCATTAGATTAAGTGCAAGTGGGAGATTGTTGGGGTATGCCCTTAAGGCTAATGTTTGAGGCCTTGGGATTGTATCAGTATCATGTATAAACTTCATGTTTATAAAGGCAATGGTTGTTATTCAGGTTGTTACATTATCTGCTGCAATATGTATACTTCTGAATAATGTCTCAATGCTGTTCAGCTTGGCTGACATGCAGTTTTGTCCTTAGTCGAGATATCTTAGTGAACATGAGATAGCCTTGATATGATTGAGACTAATATGTGTTCTAATCTTATAGGATGCTTCGAGCATGGAATAAGATGTAGACTCATGGGTACATTGGATGTACTGGACAGACCCTACTAGGTTATTCAATTGCTTGTCACAATGTGAATAATCCTTGTATGCAAACAAGTGGCATATTTCCTCTGACTTGAGATCACTTGTGTTTCTAAATGATGATTGTCATTGTTTTGAGGTAGTTCAATATCATTTGAAACATAATGGTTATAGATTATCTTGGATAATGAGCATGAGTCATGTTAGGGCACTAGTGATAGATATAGGATTGCCGTCTCCTAGTTTGGAGTGTGATGTTCTAATGGGGCCCCTCCTGGATGAGATGATTGAGAAAGTGTATGGCCATACCCAGGTGACTATGTTCATCTGATCTAATCATTCTCATCATATTGGATCTACAAGCTTGACACGCTTGTCCAATAAGAACATCCAGTGGCAAAGGAAACTTGTATGCCTAGTGAAATGGATTCACACTTGTGCTGTGGTTTGGGTGTAGTCTTGGAAGACTCTTTCCTTTATATCGGGAGACAGTGATGTGTTGCTAGATACCCCTCACTGATCGTGATGACGTAAGTTATCATTACCAACATTTAAAGGAAACCCTTAGGGTCGCACAATTTGATGATATGGCTTACTTAAGTCAGATCGTGTGGACTGAATTATTTTGGTTCAGTTTAAAGGGATTTAATCTCTAATTGTAAGTGAGATCTGGTTTGATCATGTTTGATTGATTAGGGCTTGAGATTGGTAAGCTTCGATCGAGAGAATTGATGCTAGATTGGTGAGATCAAGAGCATCAAGAGATGAACGGTTGGATCTTGAACCTTTAGGGTTTATTGTGATCTGGACCAGATGCTTGGGTTTATTTGGTCTTTGAACCAAACCAAAATGAACCGGCTCATTATGTGAGCGCATGGTTCAATGGGAAGAGGAAAATGCGATTGGGGTAAACCCATGGTCGCATGAAGAGGTGGTTTGCTATTTTTAGAAGCCATGATCTCAAGTTGAGACCACGCCTCACGTTTGAGTTATTGGCCTCTATTCTCGCCTCTCCTCTCCTCTCGTCAAGGGCTTACTTTCTCGTGTGGTGAAGAAAAAGCTCACGCCAAGCAAGAATCGATCTCATCCCCCTTTCACACGAAAAGGACACTTGGAGAACCTTGCTAGCACAAGGAACGCCAAGGAGGAAGCGATCTCATTTGTGTGCGTCTACTTTGGAGGAGAGCGGCATCACTCTCTGCTTCCAAGTCGCCATCCAAGAAATGGCATTGGTAAGAATCTTTGCATTCTATACAAGTTGATCATATGTCATATTAGCGATCCTAGGAAACCCTAGATTCCGCCTTGCATAGATTTATATCTGCATGCATAGGGTTTCGCCCCCCCCCCCCCTCAAGAAAGGGTTCTTTCAGGGCGTGGGGCGGACCTCTGAGAAACTAGAGATTTGCGTTTGGGTGCCATAGAAGCCCGATGGAACTTATGTTGATGTCTGGTAGTGTAGAGGAGGAGATTGAAGCAGATTGCAAGAATTTACATAGGTCGGTGATGAAATGATCAAGAAGCAGCGGCAAAATCAAGAAATCCAAAGAGATCAACAATCGGGCAACAACCAGTGATAGAGAGTGCAAACCATGAGGGAAAGCCATGTGGGAGAGAGGATATCCGCCCGGAAGTGAGAAGAATCGCTCGAACATGAGAGATCAAAACTAAGGGAGGTGGCAGCACTAGCTTGGGGCAAAACCCTAGCCGTGACTGTCCATATATACAACAGAGTTTAATTGGAAGCACTGGTAAACACGAACATGTTCACCTAGCTGTGAAGGCCACTGGGAAGTCCAAGCAAAAACAAAAGCACGGGTGAACCCTGATGGGTTCACTCGCCCGTGAAGCTCTCTGTAAGAAATCGGTCCAGTTAAAAAATATGGGTGAACCCTGATGTGTTCACCTGACCGTGAAGCTCTCTGTAAGATTTTCACATATTCAGAAGCACGGGTGAACCCATCGGGGTTCACCCGACTGTGAAGTATTATGTGAAGAATCTACTTTTCTTAAGTACAGTAGACTTTACGGGTGAACCCCGATTGGTACACCTGGCCATGAAGTTCTCTGTAAGAAATTTGATGTCCCAACACGATGTACTCCATGCCTGAACATCGAATTTGTCATCTGGTTGGGATCATTTCTAAGAAAAATCATTCTTCTGCCACCCACAGTAGACTTCACGGGTGAACCCCGACCGGTTCACCTGGCTGTGAAGTCTTCTATTCTGCACAAAAATTCTAGTTTAAATACTCTGCTCTCCCAGTAACACCTACATCACAAAAGAAGCAACTATCAGCCAAAATCCTTCACAAAAACTTAATAAAATAAAGCAAAATTAATTAACCGAAGTGTTCAACTAAAATCAACTAAAAATCAATGCAACATCAATTAAGCAATAAAAAACTTGGGTTGCCTCCCAAGAGCGCTAATTTAGGGTCAATAGCTTGACCGTAAGAGCTTTTTAGGCCACCAAGTTCATGGGATCAGAAAGGGAAAGAACAACCCCTTTCTCAATCCGCTCATCTTCGAAGTAGTGCTTGAGTCTATGCCCGTTTACAGTGAAGATTTCAGTGTGTTCTGTCCAAATAGTGATTGCACCATAAGGTTAGACATGTTGTACCACAAAAGGCTGATGCATTCATAAGTGCACGGATTTATTGAAGTAATAAAAAGATTATCGTTCCCAACGAGGATCTGGCGGTCAAGTACCGATTACAGGACTCGTATATATCTAAGCGACTCAATTTGTGATTTTGTGTGAACTCCTACGTACGAAAAGTAGCAGAGGTAATGTTTTTAGGTAAAATTCAGTTTTAAAAGGTCGAGACTCGGGATTTCACCACACTGACACTTATGAATTTGATAAAAAAAATGACTCTTTGAACAAAATATTATAGTCCTGAAAGGGGTTTTTCCTATGGTACAGACTACCTCCTTCTGAAGCGTAATCCGATACTTAGCTATGCTAATTCCCTACTCTCGTGACAATTAACACAACTAAGCCCATTAAGTTCAATGAAAAACCATGGAATCCTTCAAACAAATCCAAACTACTCTCGTGATTGATTCGGAGATTTGAATAAAATAATTCCGACAATGCGATTCATCTCCCGGTCCTTCTCGCACTGTCTAACACGCAACTATACTTAGCTAGAGTAAATTACAGAGTAAACATAATTCTATTCAAATCAATGCTATAATGATCACAAAAAAAAGTAAAAATATAATTTTTAATCCATAAACATCAGTGGGCTACATCCCTAATCCTGAAATAAAGTTTACTCGCTCATGTTCGAAGTTAACAGCATATTTATGTATGAAACTTGCATTGAATCTTATCAAAAGTACAAGAATTCACTAAGAAAGTAATTAGAAAAGCTTCCCCTCGATCTAGAGACGAAGCTGAAATGATCAATTCTCCCTTTTGTGTGAATTCTCGTCGGAAATTTGCCCTGGAACCGAGTTTCACCCTAGCCGCGGCCTCTGATTGTGTTCGCTTCTAGAAGTCCCTTTTACCCACCAAAAAATCCTTCCTTTTATATTTTAATCATTTTGGAACCCTTCAAAGAAGAATTCTGGAGAGTTTGGTTCAAATCCGACTCGATTTGGGGTCGAATCGAGTGAAAAACTCAAAGGGGCAAAAAAATCATGACCCGTAAACTGTTCACGGCTACGATCGTGAAAGTTTATGTGAATAAAAGCTCTTGTACACAAAAATATTCACCGCCCGTGAAAGTTTCTGTAAACTTTTTTACTTAGCTGCATTTTCACCCCTTGAACTCGAAACTCCTGGCCGGCCGAGAAACTCACAACCAAGGTCGTGAATGTTGCGTCTGACACTGTTTTCGCCCCAAATTTGACGTGCAACCTCGTAATTTCCTCGGGAATCATGTTATGGCTTCAAAACTCGCGAAATCCATCATTTTTACACCATTTTACTTGCATTTTCATAAAAAACCAAGAAAATTGATGATTCCATACTAAGTGAAGTAAAAACATTAAAAATTAATATAAAATCACAAAATAAGCCCAAAATATCATATAAAATATAGGTAAAAATATGATGTAAATGCAACGCATCAAAATACCCTAGACTTAAAGCTTTGCTTGTCCTCAAACAATATTCTGATATGTATGGAGAATGTAAAGATATGGAATAATCTTATTTGTTCTCTCTTTAATAATGCCCCCAGTCCACAATTCAAGTAGTCAAATTTTTAAAACTCATGTAATTTAAGAAAAATCATAATAGAGATAAAATTCATAGTTCATGTCATAACATTCATTCTTCACACACTAAGTATCAAATACTCTAACTTAATAAATCCACATTACTCAATGGACAAAAATTTATTTCAAGAATCTTGTTGATGTTAAAAATAAGAGATTTTTAGAACAATTTCGTCTTTAAACGGTTATATGTCCTTTTGATGACACCAAAATATATAGTATATTTTGTATCATTTTATGTATCTTTTCATGCGAAAATTGAGGATCTTTTACTTCTTTTCATGCTAAATTCATCAAATATTGCAAAGTCTACTTCTATTTTGGTTTTTCATGATTTTCAAGTAAAAAGGCATTATTTCAAGGAGTTTTCAAGCAAAATCAAACACATAGAAGAGTTACCATCATCAAGAGGAGATCACCTAAGAAATTTTACGCAAAATGGAGCAACTCAGCAAATTACGGTAGTGTCGTAACCTATTTTACGGTACCGTATTTTCATACGCTACTGTAAAATCTGAGCCACTGCCGTATTTTGAGGAGTTTACGAACATAAGGTTTTACGGAAGTTACGGCAGTACCGTAAACCAGATTACGGTACCGTATTTTGGAGCGCTTCTGAACAGAACATTGCTGATTTTACGGCACCACCATAAAGGAGTACACAGGCCGTATTTTCCAGTTACTTCCGAACAGAGAGTTCAGCCGATTTTACGGTAGTGCCGTAAACCAAATTACGGTGCCGTATTTTCCAAACATTTCAGACCAGAGAACTCGATCGATTTTACAGCATGGTTGAGAAGCATTTTACGAGCCGTAATTTTGACCCAGAACACGCAGAATGAAAATACGGCACTACCGTAAAATATAACACTGCCGTAATTTCCTGTCAAAAACGCGAGTTTTCTGCGGCCGAATCTTGCGCGGGCCATAACTTTTGATCCATAGCTCCAAATTTAGATCCGAAAGTTGCTGCGGACTCGTCTTTAAGAGGAGAAGACACACGCACTGAAAAGGGGGAACTTTTATTCAGAATTGTGAAATTGATCCATTTGCTAATTTATTTGTGGAAAAGGTTAAAAAAATTAAAATTGAAAAACCTTCTTTTGATGATAATCTTGATTTTGATAATAAATTATTTATGGTTAAATCTGATGAGCATGATGAAGGTTAAAAAATTATAGACATTAATGAACCCCACTGTGATTTTAGTGATATTTTTGAAATTAATGATAAATTTCTTGTGGTCAACTCTGATTCTATTAATTCTTTTTCATATGATTCTGATTTTGACTCTTCTGATGATGAATTATTTGAGGGGAGGTATGAGGAAATTGATTTTGAAGAGTCTCATCTTGATTTTGTTGATAATTTTGATATTGAAAAATTGTTTGATGATGAACATGAGGAAATTGAAAAAGATTTGAAAATTACAAACACTAATGAATCTCACTCTGATGTTTTGCCCATATCTTTTGTTGAATCTTTTGATGAATTTGAAAAATTATGCTTTATTGAGAAATCTAATGAAAGACATAAAACTTATTTTGATGATCCAATGCTTATATCTTTTGATCAAAGTCCTATTGCAATTGAAGACATGAATTTGAAGAAAGGACTTATGATTTTGCTTACTAACAAACATAGGAAGATCATTGAAAATTTTGATTTTAATTTCTACATATTTGAGAAAGCCACGGTGATTGTGATTTACATGAAATTCTGGATTTTTGGATTAGTGGCTGAACTTTTTGGACAGCGGAAAAGGATAAAATTACATGCTATTTACTTTGGAACTGATTCACCTGCTTCACCATGATGTTTGATTTTTGGTCAAGCTAATGACCTAAAAATTAACGCTTCTTGGGAGGCAACCCAAGCACTCTTGTTTAGCTTTGTTTCTTTTATTTTTATTTATTTTTAGAATTAATTTTTCTTCTCTTTTTGTAGGTGAAAGCAAGTTTTGGCGCATAATACGACACCGCCGTAATTGGTTTTACGGTGCCATATTTTCAGTCCGTTTTTGACATAAAGTTTTGTAAATTTTACGGCAGGGTCGTAACGTCTTTCACGTGCCGTAATTTTGAGTGATTTCTTTCCCGAGAGTTATTTGAATAATACGGCAATACCGTAATGTGTAATACAGTGCCGTAATTTGAAACCTGCTTTCTGCATTCTGCTTACTTGACTGGGTGTTTTCTCGCTGCGATTTTAAGAAACTGGGATGGCAAAAATTTTAATCTTTGGCACGACATGGAAGTACTCATCTTTGTCTATCATCTGGATATTTTTTCTGAATTTTAAAGTCCATGGATCATTCTAAAACCCATAGAAACTTTTCGATTTTGATTAACTTCTGCAGCAGTTTTCTTCTGACTAATATGATTAGCACTTTTGCTATAGCTTTTTAAGATGCTTCAATAACTTGAAACCCAGATTTTTCACTTGGAATTGGAAGTTCGTGTGTCATTCTACCTTGTGGATTAATTATTTTCATGAAAATATTTTTTGATCATTCTAGGACACATAGCAACTTTTTGAATCTGATTAACTTTTGTACAGTTTGTGTAGTTTTTAATCTGAGTAGCCTTCTTTCTGTTGATGCCCTAAATTTCTGATAGATTTTGATCCTTTGATTTTCATACGTCTGAAAAGAATATATCTTATTCTACAACTTGGTTCTGTTCATTTTCTATTTGGATCATTAAATTTTATTCTAGGGTATAGCTACTTTTCATAAAAAAAAATTTAAAAAACTGCTTTGTTTGCTTTCTACTTGTTATTGCTTCTTTTGACTCCAGATCTAGAAATCTTCAAGAACAATTGTCTTCCACCTCTAGCCACCACTGCATCTACCTCTGACATCACTATTTCCAGCCATCGACACTGGATTATACCATCTACAGACTCTTACTTCTTCTACTACCTCTTATTCTATTAATTTTATTTATTTATGCAGTAGAATATTTATTAGTGACTGATTTTTTATTTTTGCAGTGCTATCTCTTGCACCACCGGCCAATGATCTCACCTCCAAGACTGTATTCTCTAGAAGGCCACTAGAGATTACTCACTCTACTATCTGCACCATCACCATCATTACTAGCAGCTTTTCAGCTAGCCTCTGCTTCTTGCCTGCTCGACTCTTTCCACCGGCATCCTCTTCAGACCTCTGGCGACATCTCTGCTTCTCCCTTGAGAAAATTATTTTTATCATTAGTATTTTTTAGAGACTGTTTTTAGACTGAGCCTTATGTATCTTCAATTGTGCAGGTAAAAATTTTGAGAAGGCACATCTTTGGACCTAGCAGCATCTGCCCCGACACTGTTTTTGATCTGAGCCTTATGTACCTTAAATTTTGTAGAAAATTTTCAAAAGGCACATCTTTGGACCCAGCTGCATTGGCCTGACAATGATTAAGCATGATCTATATAGTTTTGTGAGTATCACTTGCACTCTCTTATTAATGACTATTTCTTATAGTGCATCTTTGACTTTATCATATTTATACTACTTATTGGTTTTCTCTTGAAAAATGATTTTATGGATATATGGAACTCATTGTTTTGATGATGATATTATTCAAACTTGTTGTTAAAATTGATGAAAGCATATGATCCACTTTCTACTATATTATGGCATGATTTATTGATAAAATTTCTATTGATAAAATATCTTCCTCGATGATGTGAGTATTTATACTTGTGATTAGAGAAAAACCCTATCATGTTAGATTTATTTCTTCAATGCATATCTATTTTTGAAATTTGACATTGGTTGATGCATGAAATTTTGGGTAGATGTGTTATTTGAAGAATAAGATCTAAAGGTGAAACTACTCCTTTAAATAAAATGAGCATATGAGTATGATTACTGAATTGATATCAATTGATCAACCTAGTAGATGTTTATTCTATCTTGCTATTTGTTGGGAAAGAAGAATCCAAAATCCACAAAAACAGTGAGAGACTCCCCTACTTGGCACTATGTAAAATTGATAGTGGTACCTAAGACATGGGTTGAAGTCTATAAAAAAAATAATGAGTGTGAAAAATAATAAGACTCCTCTACTTGGCACTGTGTAAAATTGACAGTGGTACCGAAGAAAGAGTTGAAGTCAAAATAAAAAGTGTGTATCTATGTGGGTACATGCCATCCATGCAAAAATAACAAAATACATGAAAAAGAAAAAAAAAGAAGAAAAAAAATTGTGTGTGGAAAAAGATCATGGAAACCCAATTCCTGTAAACAAAAGCATGATAGATTTGAACTGAAATTGGGTGAAGTCATGAGGTTGAAGTTCTATTTATTGTACAAGTTGCAAAGTTTTATTTGATTGAATTATGGATCTAGAGGGTTGAATTCTAAGGATGATATGTTTATTTGAAGTTTTGTAAATCAATTGATAGAATTTTGCATTGATGATTGTATTTTAGAAATTTATTGAGCATGAAAAAGTTTATCTTTTAATCAACTTTTGATTTTTGCTTGAGGACAAGCAAAGTTTGAGCCTTGTGTATTTGATGACACCAAAATATATAGTATATTTTGTATCATTTTATGTATCTTTTCATGCTAAAATTGAGGATCTTTTACTTGTTTTCATGCTAAATTCATCAAATATTGCAAAGTCTACTTCTATTTTGGTTTTTCATGATTTTCAGGTAAAAAGGCATTATTTCAAGGAGTTTTCAAGCAAAATCAAACACATAGAAGAGTTACCATCATCAAGAGGAGATCACCCAAGAAATTTTACGTAAAATGGAGCAACTCAGCAAATTACGGCAGTGCCGTAACCTATTTTACGGCATTGTATTTTCATACGCTACCGTAAAATCCGAGCCACTGCCGTATTTTGAGGAGTTTCCAAACAGAAGGTTTTTCGGATTTTACGGCAGTACTGTAAACCAGATTACGGTACCGTATTTTAGAGTGCTTCAGAACAGAACTTTGCTGATTTTACGGCGCCACCATAAAGGAGTACACAGACTGTATTTTCCAGTCACTTCCGAACAGAGAGTTCAGCCGATTTTACGGCAGTGCCGTAAACCAGATTACGGTGCCGTATTTTCCAGACACTTCAGACCAGAGAACTCGACCGATTTTACGGCACGGTCAAGAAGCATTTTATGGGTGGTAATTTTGACCCAGAACACGCAGAATGAAAATACAGCACTGCCGTAAAATATAACACGGCCGTAATTTCCAGTCAAAAACGCGAGTTCAGTCAAAAACGCAAGTTTTCCGTGGCCGAATCTTGCGCGGGCCATAACTTTTGATCCAGAGCTCCAAATTTAGATCCGAAAGTTGCTGCAGACTCGTCTTTAAGAGGAGAAGACACACGCACTGAAAAGGGTGAACTTTTATTCAGAATCGAGGGAGATATCATGAGAGAGGCGCTAGGGTTTGGCCTCATGCCGAGAGGCATGGAGGCCACCTCCGGCCGTGATTTTTACACTGAAGCTTTGTCTAGAGGAGAAGAGGACACCACAGAAGTTTCAGATCGAAAGGAGATCGATTGGAGGAGGAATCGACGAAATTGGTGGTGACAGCACTGTTCATCGAGTTTTACTGCAAATTACGGTGCTGTAATTTCATTACAGCACCTGTTTTGTAACTTTTCTTCTTCCCTTCTTCGATTTCTAGCTTTTTGAAAACATGCTTTATTGTAATTTTTCCTCCATGCAAGCTTAATCTTATATTGGGACATGGGGCGTAATCCCTTTGATTTTTAATGATTAGATACTTTTTATTTCGTTAAGATAATTTTGCCATGATAATTTTACCTATGTGATTATTGTTCTAAAATTCTCCTTAGTTTACTTTTTGTCATCATGTTTAGAGTTCTCGCAATAAGGACCGAAAGGTGACTTGCTTAAGAATTGGAACCCTAAAATTGATAAATAGGAACCAACCCTAAGAAATTAGGTTAAATTCTTATTTCTTTATTTTAGTGACGTAATTGCCATGTTGATAATTATGAACCTAGGATTAAGTTAGTGTGTCAAACGTGGAGATCTTGCACGAAAGTGAGGATCGGAACGTTGGAGAACCATAGGTAGAACTTGTGTTGAGTCTCGGATGCACGAAAGTGATCCTTGAGATTCCGTTTGAGACAATCAACTTAGAATTCGGATGCACGAAAGTGATCTTTGAGTTCTTTGATTGATGATTTACTTATCATTAGCCTGGGATAAATCTTGCACGAAAGTGAGGATTGGTCCCTGCATGATTGTCTGCACGAAAGTGAGATAATCTCTTTATGAAGTAAATTAAGTCTTTATCATAACAAGATTTGATTGACAAACCTTTTATTTATATCTAATCATTGAAATCAAGGTGGATGAAACCCTAGTCCCAGTTTATCTCTCTAATTATCTTTCGTGTTCTCTCTATATCGTTCACTTGCATCATATTCGGTTTACTTAGCTAGCAAGAATACGATTATTTGGTACTTAACAATAAGGTCTCTGTGGGATCGATATTTTTCTTTATTACTTCGAGTATCCGTGCACTTGCGAACACTACAAGTTTAGGGACAACAAGTTTTTGGAGCCGTATCAGGGGGTGACAGTCCCTGTATGCCAATGCTTAGGTTTTGGCTGCGACTCCTTAAATTAGTCTACCTACTTGTATTTAAAAGTGTGTCCTTTCAGATCACAACACCTTTCCTATTAGCATTATAACATTATTTAAAATATACCACAAAGCAATATAATGTAACTCATAGTCTCAATCATAAGGTCAGTGGAGTTGTCCACTTAGCCTATAGCTTTTTCTTTCTCTCTTTTCTTTATTCCAATTATTCATGGAGAAAGCTGGCCAGTGGCTTCGTATTTAAATCGCTATCGATCATTTTACAAGAGGGATAAATATTTATTTTAAAGATTTCCCTCAGTTACTTGATCGCAACAAATTAAAAGTATACCAACTCATGGTATAATATAACTCATGACCTTAGATTACTCAACCAAAAGAGTTAGAGCAAATCTCAATTTAAAGAAAAATCATCAATTTCCTATTCATAAAAATTTTCCATCAAGCAAAGACAGATAAATTAAATTGCAAGTATAAAAACACTATGCACACGTCGTATGAATATATATAATAATTCATAAATGTATTTTATCAATACTAGAATTGAATTTACTCAATAATTTAAGTCCATATGAAATTTCAGAAATTCCCTAAGTCATCAAATTAAATACTCAAAAAGTTTCCTAATTTCAGAATTAAAGATAAAACTAACTTAATTATCCTTAACAATCATAAACATTCAAAATACATACCTATGAAGTTTGAAGAAAAAGCAATATATATGGGGACACCCAAGACTTAAACTATTACGTATGATTTAAACATTAAAATCAAGAATGACGATTTCAAAAAAAAAAAATTTGCAAGAGTTCCCCTTAAAATATCAGCGAAACCCTGTGCAATTATATCAAAACATGAAAACGTGACCTAGAAAAATCCAGAAACTGAATTACATACTAGACATCAACAATTTACACGGTAAACAAGTTTCAAATATCAAATGCCATCACGTTTCATTGTCTAAATCATATTTACCGTTTCAAAAACACTTTTCATTTCAAATATCAAAACCTATATCAAGATCAATCAATAATCAACCAAATCATCATCATAGCCTTTCAAATCACCACAGAGCATCACAGTTATAAGATAAGCATCTAACATGTACAATACCGTTGCAATCCAATCATGTACAGCATCTAAAAGTACAATACCATCATATGTGTATGCAAAACCAACTCAAGTGTCTAATGTCAAGTATAACCCCAGAAATATATCACAAAATGATAAAATACATCACGCACACACAAATAAAACATAAGAGGGTAGTGTGTGCGCTGCATGAGCACCAACTCTAACAAATCATGATCAAGACAAAGAATGCAAATAAGATATCACCAAAAAATGTCAAACGATAGTACTTAATGCATAAGAATAAATAGAATAGCAGAGGTACTCACAAAATCCTCAATCTATCTCTGTGTCCTCAGAGTCCTCCTCATCGTCGTCCCCTATATGCTGTGTCGATGATGAAGGGAGACGTTGCCACAATAGCTCCTCGATCGCGTGCAGAGACTCAAGTGTCTTTGTCTGTCCCTACTTCAAACGTGATATGTCGTCGCGCATCCTCTGCTGCTCAGCTCGTATCTCCTCCGAGGAAGGATCTGGAGGTGCTGATGTACATAGTCCAGCAGATGTCGATGGTCTAGCAGTGGTGGATGGCTCAATTGGAGGAGAAGGCATAGAAATCCTCGGCGGTGACGAAGGAGGTGAGGCTGCCTCGCTAGGACCTCCCCGACCTTGTGTGGGATCCACGATCCAATTATGCTGGACATGAACTGTAGTACGGTTCATGTTAGGCAGCCTCATGGTAATATCTGTATGCCTAAACATAAGATGATACGAGCCTCCAATCCTCGTAATCATCTTAATAACAATGCAAGCATCCATATCCAATCTCGGATTGCCCTTGGCCTCGTTCAACCCCGTAGTGTCAATGCCAAGGGCAAGGGCAATGGTGGTAATCACACCACCCATAACTAGAACTCTCTTCTATGCCCTAGCTACCTTATGAATCTGCTTCACAAGGTAAAACGAGGTGTTGGCGCAGAATCCAGTCAACATGGTCCATAAGAAAAATAGCTCTAAAGCCATGACCATCCCGTCGCTCTCTACTCACCCAAATATGGTGTGTGCGAGTACCTGATGTACATATCTGAGTACAGGACTAGATAGACGCATAGCTCTAGAGGTCCTCAGATCAAATCCTCCCTCCCCAGATATATGTTGCTAAAAGGTCCTATCGGTGTACTCACAAGGGTGATGTCGAGTACCTTCCACAGGGAACCCAAATATATGACTAATCTGGTCCAGAGTGAGAACATCATCCCGGTTCTCCAACCGGAAGGCCACATGTCCTGGATCTTTGTCATCGTAATTATGTAGTGTAATCTGGATAGAACTGAAGAACTCAAGGATAAGCTGTACATATGTGGGATGCCTTTGCCGATAGAAATCCTACCATCCTATGTTCGAGAACATCTACTGGATGTCATCGAATAATCCTAGGGTCTGAAGTGTCTGGTCATCCCAATATCGGGTGATAAGGACCCCTCGAGCTATCATAGCTCTGTCTCTGCTCTCCTGGTCCCTACTCCTAAATCTGATCTGTCATGGATAAGGAACAAGGACAAGGGGTGGAGAGCATGCTTGTCTCCTCTCAACAATAGCAGGCTCTAGCACTGGAGGAGACAGCTCCGGAGGTGGTCTCTAGTGATGCAGCTAGTGACCACTCTAGAGATAACTCAGGTGATGGTAAATGTATCTCTAGATAGTAGGCTAATGGTACTGAAGCTCGGACAGACACCTCAGGAATGTGTAGTATCTCAGGTGCTAGAGGTACTCCCTCTAGAGTCGCAGATGGCTCTAGTGCCATTGACGGTGATGAGTGCAGCTCAGGAATGTCCATGGAAATCTCTAGTAAGTCGGCAAAAATCTCTAGAGATCCCTCCTCATCATCTAGTGTCTCTGGTGTAGCAGCCTCAGGAACTGGTGCATCACCCTGGGCTGAGGATGAAGAAGGAATCTTTAGGGTCTAGACTGAATCAAGTGCAACGTCCTCCACCTCCATGGACTCCATATCAGTGTTAACAGTAAACTCTGGTAGGTCAAAAGGAGGCTCAGATGTGGTAGCCTGCTCCACATCCATAGGAGCAGAAGTAGTCTGCTACTCGTCAGCGTGCTCCATCTCACGAATAACAGGAGCTGGCTCTAGGGGTGCTACCGATGTCTCTGTGATCTCAAGTACAAGTGAGAGACATGGGGCAACTCTCCTCCCGCAGGTAGAAGTGGAGTGACTGGTATGCTTCCTAGCGTACTGCCTATCAAACCTCTGATCTCTACTCTCTAACCTATCAGTAGGCCTCTCAGAAATAATCTCCAGCTCTGGAGAATAGACTAGCTCAGATGCAGTCTGCGTAGTACTAGGTCCAGCTGATGCACTCGGAGCTGATGACACACTCGGAGCCTCTGATATTTGTGTCTGAGTCCCTGGCTCTGAATCATCGTAAATAATTCGCTCAAAGGTGTCAGGTAACACCCCGGATATCATCCTATACATAAACCGCGGGGTAGGTCCAATGTATCTACTCCTCATCACCACCCCATAGGGTCTAGTCTCATCGATCTCCTCGGTGCCATAGATCTCAGTAGTATTCGACACAAATATGCAAATTTCACCCAATAATCGTGATGCTATTAGTAGCCGAACAATTGCCCATCCAATGCTTTGTAAAAATCTCCCTAGAAATCAAGCAAACTACCTCCAAATCAGTACTAAATGCAAATCAAAAGAAGGAACCAAAGAGTAAAGCTAGGCAGAGTTATGCTCACGAATCCGGAAGAAATCAGGCTGAAATCGGTGAAAAACGAGCGTCAGTGGGCGAAACAGGTGTTTTGGTGGACCAGTGGTGCTTCTCCATGAAATCCAGTTAGAATCCGATGAAAGATCGTCGGAAAACAATCGCTGACAGTGGAGGAAAGTCAGAGGAAAGATCTCGTTGCCAAAGGTGGAAGGAATTGTCGAAAATCGGTGATTAACAAGTGTGGGAGTAAACCCTAGTTTCGCCCGTTAAGTTCAAAATAGAAGAACTCACGGTCCATAAATGGTTTACGGCTTTGGCCATAATTATCTCTATGACTTAGCCCTTTTTCAAATAAAAGTCATGGTTCATGAGTGATTCACGGCCGTGGCCGTGAAAATCTCGCCAATACTCCGTTCTTCATGAAAATATTTTGAAAAAATTTCCAAAAATTTCCTGCACATAGAACAACCTATTTAGAAGATTTTTCATATATAAAAGTTCATCAAATAATACTATTTAAAATCTATAAAAATTCTAAGAAAATTAAAAACTAAAACTGAAAACTCTAAAATAAATAAAACTCAAAAACTTTGGGTTGCCTCCCAAAAAGCGCTTGTTTAAAGTCTTGAGCTTGACCTAGCATGGTTCATGAATTTTCTGGTGAATCAGAGGCATAGTGAATGATATGAAGCTTTTCGTCTTCACGCCTTCTTAAGTTGACTTGTGGGCTTAAATCGGTCATCCGTAATTGTGCCCACAATCCATCTCTTTTCCCCTTATATTTTTCATGCTTCAAATAATCTTCTAGGGGGTTCTTGTTAACTTCCTTGGTGTTGCCATCATTATCTTTGCTTTCCTCATCTTCAATGTATTGGTGAAACTCTACAAAAGAAAGCTTCTTAAATCTCAAAGAAAAATCAAATATCAATTTATTCTCACCAAAATTTAATATCAACTTTTCATTCATCATGTCCATAATAGCCCCTGTACTGGCCAAAAATGGTCTACCTAAAATAATTGAGAACTTGATATCTTTGTTCATATCAACAATTATGAAATTAGTTAAAATAGAAAAGTTACCAATTCTAATAGAAACATTTTCTAAAACTCCTATAGGTTGTTGGACAGAACTATTAGCGAATTGAAGCAAATTTTTTGTAGGTTTCATGTCTCCGCTGTCAATCTTGTTATAAATAGATAAAAGCATCAAACTTACACTTGCCCCCAAATCACATAAAACATGATCAATAGGGATCTTACCAATCTGATAGGGAATTGAAAAACTTCCAGGATCTTTTACCTTTACGATCACCTTGGGCTTACTTACCTCTCTGCTCTTTACTTCAAGTTTTGCAATGTCACGCTTTTCCAAGTCTACTCTTACTAGCCTCTTGTTGGGAAACCCCGGGGATATTTTAAAAATTTTCATAGAAAGCACGGCGGAACAATAACCCTGAAACAGGCAAGTCCCAAAAACCCATTGAAGATCGTCATGCGAGGGAGTTGACACGATGAGATGAGAAGGTACCTTGAAGCAAGTTGAGACGATGTCGATATAGGCGCCCAAGTGTGCGCCCTCTGTAGTCTCACACACACGGATGCTTCGAGTCTTCTTTTTCCACGCCCGGTGCTAGCCTTGGGACCTCGGGAAGAAATTCCACGCCAAGGGAGTTCCTCTTGAACACTTGCGCCAATCACCAAGGTGGGGAAGCGCCAAGGGAAGAAGAGGAAGAAGCTCTCTTTAGTCTTGATGGAAGAAGAGGAGAAAATCTCTAAGAACCCCAAGCTTTCGCCCCTCCACTTGTCTCCACGCCTCCAAGAGGAATTAGTGCCATGAGAGGGGCAGGCTAGGGTCTCTTTTATAGAGTTCATGTGTGGCTTGGAGAAGAATTAGGAGAGCATGATTTTAGGAATTAATTAATTAAATCCTAATCCAATTAGGACTCTAATTAATTTAAATAAAATCAGCCCTATTAAATCTCCACAAAAATAGGACTCTAATTAATTAATTAATTAGCCCCTATTTTATCTCAAATGATTAATTCAAAATCAACTTTAATTAATCACATGATATTAATTAAGGCATAGGCGCTAACCCTAGTCTAACTAGGGTTAAATATGCACTTACCTTTTCTTCTCCATAAGCCCAATTAACTTATTAATAAGCCCAACTATATAATGGGCATAGCCCAAGGTCCATTATGCATGTTAATCAACCCATTGGATCCAATCCAATTTAACCCAAGGTCAAACGAGGTTAACCATGGTTAATTTGGTCAATATGCCAAAAATGGAAGTTGTCCTTAATAAGTTTCTTCCATCTCATTAGGCCCATTGGCGCTGATGAAACTTCCAAATAGATCTGAATTATCCAATAACTCGATCCAAAGGCTATCCGATCAATATGAAAACTCAAGCATCAAGGTGTGCGACCCTATCGGTTCCTTTGACGTTGGCAATGCTGACCTAAGGTCACCACAAGCAGTGAGTGGCACCTAGCAGTGCATCGCTGCTACCCAAGTCATCGGAATAGATATTGACATCGACATCTGTTGGTGTATATGCCCTAAGAGCTATATTTGGTCAAACGATGTACTACTTCACTATGATATTTGTATATCATTATGACATTGTCATTATCTATGTTTGTTTACATCTGCGATAATGTACTTACATGATAATGTCCCTGGAGACAGATTGGATCTGTGCTCAAAAGATTGTCCCTAGTCGATATACCTTAGTGGATAAGGGATAGCTATGGTACTTATAAGACTGGTATATGGACTGATTAGGCACGTGATGCTAACGCAGACATATGGGTATATCAGTGATGGATATACTGGATTGACCCGTTGTGAGGCTATGACTTAGTGTCATAAGTTATCCTCACAAGTGATAGGAGATGCATTGATCCTTAGACTTGAGGTCATTGACTCTTCTATATAGTTAGAGATATGCTTTGATGCAACCCAACACCTTGCCATAATTGGGAGGTCATAAAGGTTGTCGTTGAGCATGTCACGACCCATATGAGACGACCAATTGACAGATAAAGGATTTGCCTCTTCCTTAGGGAAGCATGATATCCATAGAGCTCCTCTATGATCTATGACTGAAAGTGTATGGCCATACCCAGGTAAAGACCCAATTTAGTCATAGCCATGTGATTGGGTGAAAGCAAGTGATGACACACTTGTCCAATCGGATATCAGTACGACAAAGGGACTTTAATGTATCTGTACCTGTTGCGATGATGGGGATGTCAATGTCGATATTCATTCTGATGACTTGGGTAGCAGCGATGCACTGCTAGGTGCCACTCACTACTTGTGAGACCTTAGATCTGCACTGCCAACATCAGAGGGACCTACAGGGTCACACACCAAGACACTCGAGTTCTCGTATGGATCGGGAAGCCTTATGATCGAGTTATTGGATAACTCAGATCTATTTTGGAGATTTCATCAGTGCCAATGGGCCTGATGAGTTGGAAAAAACTTATTGGAGCCAACTTCTATTTTTGACATATTGGCCGAATTAACCATGATTAGCCTCATTTAACCTTGGGTTAAGTTGGATTGGATCCAATGGCTTGGTTAACATGGGTAATGGACTTTGGGCTAGGCCCATTGCTAAGTTGGGCTCACTAATAAGTTGTTAAGAAGAGAAGAAAGGCTCAAAAGGGTATAATGGGGAGGAATTATCCCCATGGGCGCCTAAGGGGCATAATGGGGTGAGAAGTGGCGCCTTTGCTTCATTTGGAAGTAAAGGGCGCCTCCCCCTTCATCCCTTGATGGAAAGCATGCCACTATGGCATTGCTTGGGGCGCAAGGCAAGGCCTTGGCGCACAAGGAAAGGCGTGGGCACAAAAGGAAGAGTTGAATGAGAATTAAGGAAATGTCTTGGAGACTTTCCTTGCCTCAAACCCTCTCATCCTAGCCGCCCACTTGGCATGATCCTAGCCATCACCCTTGCCGCCTCTTACCCTATAAAAGAGACCCTTGTCGCCCCCTCTCCACATACTTATTCCTTGGAGGCGTGAGCAATAGAGAGGGGCGAAAGCTTGGAGGCTCTTGGCGCAAGTTCTCTTTCCTTCTTCTCAACCCTAGCAGCAAGTCATCTTCCTCTTGGCTTTCTCTTAGCGCAAGAAGGACTTGGACTTGGCGACTTCCTCTCCTCTCCTTCATCTTGGCACATATACCTTGGAGGTGGCGCAAGTTGAAGGTGAACCAAAGGCGTGGATCTTCTTCCCGAGGCTAGCACCAAGCGCGGAAGAAGAGAGCTCGAGAAGTCCGTGTGTGTGAGACTGTAAAGGGCGAACGCGTGGGCGCCTATCTCGACATCGGCATCTCTTTGCTCGCTTAAGGTACTTTCTATCACATCATGTCAATCCCCTCGCTTGACGATCTGCACTGGGTTTTTGGGACTGGCCTGTTTCAAGGACATTGATTCCGCTGTGCATGTATTCTGTGTTCAATGCCAAAATTTGTAAAATGTCCCCGAGGTTTCCCAACAGTGATATCAAAGCAACTTGCGAGCCTCGAACGATGTTTTTCATGCTTTTTGATGCTCACATGCCATGATGTAATTTTCGTAAATTGCATATGCCATGATCATATGATTTTTCTTAAAGTAGAAAAATTAAAGTTTCTTTCTCCTATCCTCTTTGTCAATTTCTTTTGGATTTTTGGATTATTTTTCTTGGTTGATTTAAGATCAAAGGCCATGTGATTTTGTCAAGTAGGACGGGCATTGTGTCTTTGGACTGGCCGTGTCTCTTGATCTGACAAAATTACCAGTCGAAATGATCCATAAAATCACCTTGAAAATTTAATCGCAAATAACTAAAAGATTTGTGATAAAAGGATGAGGAAAAGAGACTTGTTTTATGAGAAACTAAAAAATTTGAGTTTTTAGGTTTTTCATGAGCATGTAGAATTGCATGAGTAAGTGCCTTAAATGTGCATGATGCTGTGATCATGAGTCAAGCCCCTAGCATGCCTGTGATGTATCCTTGTGAGGCCTACGTGCCGCTTACCTTTTTGCTAAGACGAAGATTAGGGGTGCATCCACTTGGAGCATGCTGCATGGTGGCGCATCTTGGATGGTGGCGCAATAAGCACCATTGCTTGGCTTGGTGGCGCATGGGGCACAAGATGAATTGGCTGAGCCCTTGGGCTTGTGAGCTATACCTCTTGTGCTCGCTAAATGGCGCATCTTGCTTGAAGAAGGACCTTGGAGCCAACCTTGAAGATCAAGCTAGAGGTCGGCTAGGTTAGGTCTTGTTTTGGGGGCTTGAATCCTAGGTCAAGAGTTGAACCCCTTCTTGGCATGGGTCGGTTCAATGTCTTGAATAGGCTGTT
Source organism: Costus lasius (assembly GCA_027563935.2). Classification (NCBI taxonomy): domain Eukaryota; kingdom Viridiplantae; phylum Streptophyta; class Magnoliopsida; order Zingiberales; family Costaceae; genus Costus; species Costus lasius. The sequence continues at coordinate 86,532,741 of CM050446.2, forward strand.
GGTGTATATGCCCTAGGACCTAGTTTTGGTCCACTTATGTACTACTTGACTTTGATATTTATATATATCATTCTGGCATTGTCACTATCAATGTTTGTTTACATCTGCGCACATGTACTGACATGATAATGTCCCTGGAGATAGATTGGATCTGTGCTCAAACTATTGTCCCCAGTCGATGTACCTTAGTGGATATGGGACAGCTATGGTACTTGTGAGACTGGTATGTGAGCTGGTTAGGTACGTGGTGCTAACGCAGACACATGGGTATATCATTGGAGGATATACTGGAAAGACCCGCTGTGAGGCTATGACTTGGTGTCATAAGTTATCCTCACAAGTGACAGGAGATGCATTGATCCCTTGACTTGAGGTCATTGATCATTCTATATGGTTAGGGACTTGCTTTGATACAACCTAACACCTCGCCGTAGTTGGGAGGTCATAACGGTTGTCATTGAGCATATCACGACCCATATGAGAAGGTCAATGGACAGACATAGGATTTGCCCCTTCCTTAGGGAAGTATGATATCCATGGAGCTCCTCTATGGTTCTATGACTGAGAGTGTATGGCCATACCCAGGTAAGAACCTGTTTTAGTCATAGCCATGTGATTGGGTGAAAACAAGTGGTGACACACTTGTCCAATCGGATATCAGTCCGGCAAAGAGACTATAATGCATCTGTACCTAGTTGCGATGATGGGGATGTCGATGTCGATATCCATTCCAATGACCTAGGTAGCAGTGATGCACTGCTAGGTGCCACTCACTGCTTGTGGTGACCTTTGGTCAGCACTGCCAGCGCCAGAAGAACCTACAGGGTCGCACACCTTGATACTTGAGTTCTCGTATTGATCGAGAAGCCTTATGATCAAGTTATTGGATAACTCGGATCTAATTGGGAGATTTCATCAGCACCAATGGGCCTGATGAGATGGAAGAATGTTATTGGAGCTAAACTTCATTTTTGGCAGGTTGACCCGTATTTGACCATGGTTGGTCACACTTGGATTAGGGTTGCATTGGATTGGATCCAAATGCTTAATCAACCCATAGGATGAAGTTTAGGCTAGCTCATTATCCAATGAAGCCCAATAACAAGTTCTCATGAAGAGAAGAGAGGCTAAAAGGGTATAATGGGGAGAAACCCAACCCCATTGGCGCCTAAGGGGCATAATGGGGTTAGGGTGGCAAAATTGCTTCATTAAGGAAGCAATTTGCGCCTAGCCCTTCTCCCTTGATGGTATGAATGCCTTTAAGGCATGTCTTGGGCTGATATGGTACTTGGGCAATTATGGAAAGGTTGAATGAAGTTTATGGTAAAGTCTTGGAGACTTTCCTTGCATCAAACCTCCTCATCCTAGCCCTACACTTGTCATGATCCTAGCCCTTGCCCTAATCGCCTCTTGCCCTATATATATATGACCCTAGCCGCCCTCTCTAATGATGATTCATCCTTGGAGGCATGAACATAAGAAGGGGGCGAGAGCAAGGAGCAAGGGCGCAATCTCTTCCTCTTCCATCAAGTGGCCGCAAGCTTCTCCTTCCTTACCACTTGGCGCATCTTTCTTTCTTGGTGGCACAAGGTGGTTGGAGCATCTCCCTAAGGCTTGGATCTTCTTCCCGAGGCTAGCACCGGGCGTGGAAGAAGAGGACTCGAGGCATCCGTGTGTGTGAGACTGCAGAGGGCGCACAGTTGGGCGCCTATCACGACATCGACCTCATCTTGCTCTGTGGTATTTTCTAACTCATCATGTCGACCCCCTTGCATGCGATCTTCACTGGTTTTTGGGACCGGCCTGTTTCGGGGACATTCTTCCGCTGTGCAATGTATGTATGTGTCTCTGAAAAATTGTAAAATGTCCCCGGGGTTTCCCAACAGTGGTATCAGAGGGACTTGCAAGACTCGAACGAAGTTTTATGCTTTTCTTTCATGCTCACATGCCATATCTCTATTTTCGAAAATAGCATAATGCATGGCAAATGATTTTTCTAAGTAGGAAAAATTAGGGTTTCTTGTTTCTATCATCCTCTCAATCTCTTTTGGATTTTTGGACTATTTTTCTTGTTTGATTTAAAGATCAAAGGCGCACGTAGTTTTGTCAAGTAGGACAGGCATTGTGTCTTCGGACTGGCCAAGTCTCTTGATCTGACAAAATTGCCAGCCGAAAGGATCTCTGAAATCATCTTGAAAAATAAATCGCAATTAACCAAAAGATTTGTGAGAAGAAGATGAGAAAAAGAGACTGGTTTTAATGAAAAAGTAAAATTTCAGATTTTATGTTTTTCATGAGCATGTAGAATTGCATGAGTAAATACCTTGATTGTGCATAATGTTGTGATCATTAGTCAAGCCCCCCTTTGCATGCCTGTGATGTTTCCTCGTGAGGCCTGCGTGCCGCTTTTCTTTTTGCTTTTAAGAAGACTAGGGTAGCGCATGTACTTGGAGCTTGGCGCATGCATGGAGTTGGCGCACCTTGGATGGTGGCGCAACAAGCATCAAGGAAAAGGCGCAACCTTGCTTGATGGCACAAGTTAGGCATGGCCGAACCCTTGGGTTTGAGAGCTAGCTAACTTGGCATCTTTCATTGTGGCGTATTCTCCTTGGAGGAAGACCATGGCATTGGCCGAACCTTTGAGGTCTACCCTTAAGGTTTGAGAGCTAAGCCATGAAGGAAGGACCTTGGAGCCAACCATGAAGACCAAGATAGAGGGCGGCTAGGATAGGTCTTTCTTAGGGGCTTGAGTCCTATGTCAAGAGATGAACCTCCTTTGGCATGGGTTGGTTCAATATCTTGAAAGGGCTTTGATCACATCATCTTTTACTGCTTTCCTTATCTGCTAAAAGCATGCCTGTGATGTTTTATCATTATGTTATCACTATAGGATTGCATGCCTGTATTGTTAGACATAAGATAAAACTGATGAGACCTTAAAAAACCCTCATAAAATATCAAGTCTAGAAGCCTTCTAACGCGTAGCCCTCACTAAGCTATCGATCAGTGGAGTTGTGAACTGGTTCCCACCCTCGTGGGACACACCCACTTATCTTTAGAAAGTGTGTGGTGACAATGGTTTCCCCAGTCCAGTTTTAACCTGGGCGTGCCTTCGCAAGGAAACTCATTGGCCCTGGGCATAAACGGTTAGGAATGGACTTGACTAGAAATTCACATGTACTGGGCACATAGTGAAAGTCTAGAGGCATCGTTGAGAGGTTAGGGTTTCATGTTATATCCAGCCCTCGCTGGACATGAAATGCCCAAGACTGTCTCAACAAGGGGAGTTGCTTGGAGCAACCGGCCGGCGCGCCCACCTTAGGAAACATGAGTTACTTTGTGCATCTCATCCCACCCTCGTGGGATGCAAAGCCTCATGTGAAATAAGGATCCCATCTCACTAGGAAGTCTTAAACTTCCCGATTGACTTTGTGGGTTGTCAATTCGAATTTAAAATAGTGGGAGCAGTAATCATTTAAAACAAGTCCAGTTTAAATGATTCGAAGTAGTACTAATCTGTTTTTCTTGGGTGTTGTAGAACAATGGCTACGAACACTGGCGGATTATCACTGCGATCACTCCTTGATAAGGATAAGTTAGTTGGAACTAACTTTATGGACTGGCATCGGAACTTGAGGATAGTCCTCAAGCTCGAGAAGAAGCTGTATGTCCTTGAACAGGCTCTTCGTGCGGCTCCTGTGCCTAATGCCCGAACGGCAGATAGAGATGCTTATAGAAAGCATCAGGATGACTCTTTGGAGGTTGCATGTCTTATGCTAGCCAGCATGGGACCTGAACTGCAGGTGCAATATGAGGAGCAGAACGCTTTTCAGATGATCACTCATCTGAAACAGATGTTCGAGGCTCAGGCTAGAACTGAAAGATTTGACACCGCCAAAGCAGTCTTTCGGTGTAAGTTGTCTGAGGGTGCACCAGTGAGACCCCATGTTCTCAAGCTCATTGGGAATGTGGATCATCTCAGGAGACTGGGTCATGCCATAGACAACGAGCTGGTTGTGGATCTTATTCTGCATTCCCTGCCCCCTAGCTTCAGTCCGTTTATTATTAACTTCAACATGAACCGGATTGAGTGCACACGGGAGGAATTGATGAATATGCTCCAAACAGCCGAGCGTGAAATGGGTAAGACCAAACCAAATTCTGTTCTTTTGGTCCCTGCGACCAAGAAGATAAAGAAGAAGGGTAAGGCACGTGCTAAGGGCAGTGCCAAAGGTCCTACCAAGGCACTGAAGAAAAAGGCAAAGAAGTCAAAGGAACAGAGGTGTTTTCACTGTGACGAGCAGGGTCACTGGAGAAGGGACTGCAAGCAGCTTCAGAATGAGGAGATGAAGGGCTTGGTCTTAACTTCTAGCTCAGGTATTTATGTTACAGAAGTCAATCTTTCTACTTCTATGTCATGGGTATTGGATACCGCATGTGGAGCTCATATTTGTACAAATATGCAGGGGCTCAAGAAAAGTAGATCGGTGCGACCCGGAGAGATTGACCTACGCGTTGGAAATGGGGCACAGGTTGCTGCTGTTGCTGTAGGCATCTTGACTCTCTCCTTGCCTTCTGGACTTCTATTAGAACTAGATAATTGCTTTTGTGTACCTTCACTTACTAAGAACATTGTATCCATTCCTTGCTTAGCAAAGAAGGGATTTAAGTTTGAAATAAATAAGAACTCTTGTTCTTTTTCATTTGCAAATATGTTCTATGGGAAGGGTACTTTGTGCAATGGTCTGTATATCTTGGATATGGAAAGTTCTATCTGTAACATAAGTAATAAAAGGACCAAACTGAGTGGTTCAGTTGGTGCTTTCCTATGGCACTGTCGATTAGCCCATATAAACAAAAATCGCATCCAACAACTCCATGCAAATGGATTGTTAGATTCAAGTTCCTTGGAGGAATTTGATACCTGTGAACCTTGTTTATTGGGGAAAATGACAAAAGCACCCTTCACCAAGATTGGTGAGAGGGCAGGAGGTTTATTGGATCTCATACATACTGATGTGTGTGGGCCTTTCAATAAACAAGCCAGAGGAGGGTACAACTACTTCATTACCTTCACTGATGACTTCAGTAGGTATGGATATGTCTACCTAATGAGACATAAATCTGAGTCCTTTGAGAAATTCAAAGAGTTCAAGAATGAAGTAGAGAACCAGCTTGGAAGATCCATTAAAGCTCTTCGATCAGATCGAGGTGGAGAATACCTGAGTGGAGAGTTCTTTGACTATCTGAGAGAGTCTGGGATCATATCCCAACTAACTCCTCCTGGAACACCTCAATGGAATGGTGTGTCTGAAAGGAGAAATCGAACTTTATTGGATATGGTTCGATCTATGATGAGTCATGCAACTCTACCTCCCTCATTCTGGGGGCATGCACTTGAGACAGCTTCTCTGATACTGAATAATGTTCCATCTAAGAGTGTCTCCAAAATACCATACGAGGTATGGAGTGGGAGACGCCCTAATCTCACGTTTATCAGGATCTGGGGATGTGAGGCTTATGTCAAACGTCAGGATTCTAGCAAGCTAGAACCTAGATCTGATAAGTGTGTATTTGTGGGGTATCCGAAGGAAACTAAAGGATACTACTTCTATGTCCCAACCGAGAACAAAGTTTTTGTTGCTCGGGGTGCTGTCTTTCTAGAGAAAGAATTTCTTATGAAAGAAGTTAGTGGGAGGGAGTTTGACTTGGATGAGGTCCAAGTGCAACCACAAGACAAAGAGATGGAATCTGAGCCATCTGCACCAGTTGTTATACAATCTGAGGCTCAGACACAGGTCCCACGTAGGTCTGGGAGGATTCGTCGTGCACCTGAGAGGTACGGGTCGCTGCCGACTCAACACGATGGAATTTTCATCATTGAGGATGAACCCAAAACCTATGATGAGGCGGTCAGTGGACCGGACTCCGAGAGATGGCTTGACGCCATGCGATCCGAGATGGATTCCATGTCGGCTAACTAAGTCTGGGATTTGGTTAAGCTGCCTGATGGGGTAAAACCCATAGGGTGTAAATGGGTCTTCAAGAAGAAGACAGACATGGATGGCAATATAGTTACCTATAAGGGTAGACTAGTGGCTAAAGGTTTTAAACAAGTCCACGGGGTGGACTATGATGAAACCTTCTCGCCAGTTGCCATGATCAAGTCCATTCGGATTCTTGGTAAGAGAAGGTACATAGAAGCAATTATCTAGTTCTAAGTGAAGTCCAGAAGGCAAGGAGAGAGTCAAAACGCCTACAGCAACAGCAGCAACCTGTGCCCCGTTTCCAACTCGTAGGTCTATCTCTCCAGGCTTCACCGTTATACTTTTCTTGAGCCCCTGCATATTTGTACAAATATGAGCTCCACATGCGGTATCCAATACCCATGACATAGAAGTAGAAAGATTGACTTCTGTAACATAAATACCTGAGCTAGAAGACGAAGCCTTGCCTCTCTTCTTCTCATTCTGAAGTCGTACCATATCCTTTATCATGTGAGGTGGTCCTCCACATGAGTAGCATTTATTATCCCTGACTCTTTCCATCTTTATTTTCAGTGTTTTAGTTAAGCCTTTGGGCTCAACACACTGAATGTCTACTTTAGGAGGGTTGAGCTCAACCAATGTATCAAAGAGCTGCCTTAGATTAGAAATGATTTCAGAGGCACTCTTAGATTCATATTGCCCTCTAACCTCGGGCGACATGTTGGTTAGCATCAATTGTGCAACCTCCAAAGTATCAACTTGATGCTTATCATAAGCATCCTTCTCAGCCGCTGAGGCCGAGCATGGAAGTGGCTCAGGAATTGGTTTCTCAAGGATATATAGTTTCCTCTCGAGCTTGAGCACAATTCTCAAGTTCATATACCAATCCTTTAAGTTGGATTCAACCAACTTATCCCTTTCTAGGGTAGATCGCAGTGACCATCTGCCATTGTTCACAGCCATTGTTCTACAACACCCAAGAAACAGCAGATTAGTACTACTTTGAATCATTTAAACTGGACTTGTTTTAAATGATTATGGCTCCCACTATTTTGATTCGAATTGACAACCCACAAAGTCAATCCGGAAGTTTAAGACTTCCTAGTGAGATGGGATCCTTATTTCGCATGAGGCTTCGCGTCCCACGAGGGTGGGATGAGATGCACAAAGTGACCCATGCTTCACAAGGTGGGCGCGCCGGCCGGTTGCTCCAAGCAACTCCCTTTATTGAAACAGTCTAGGCGTTTCATGTCCAGCGAAGGCTGGATACAACATGAAACCCTAACCTTTCAACGATGCCTCTAGAATTTCACCATGTGCCCAGCACATGTGAATTTCTAGTCAAGTCCATTCCTAACCGTTATGCCCAGGGCCAACGAGTTTCCTTGCGAAGGCACGTCCAGGTTAAAACTGGACTGGGGAAATCATTGTCACCACGCACTTTCTAAAGATAAGTGGGTGTGTCCCACGAGGGTGGGAAACAATTCACAACTCCACTGATCGATAGCTTAGTGAGGGCTACGCGTTAGAAGGCTACTAGACTTGATATTTCTTTGAGGGTTTTTAAGTCTCATCATCCTACGTTTTATCTTATGTCTAACAATACAGGCATGCTCTCCTATAGTGATAACATAACGATAAAACATTTCAGGCATGCTTTTATCAGATAGGGAAAGCAGTAAATGATGATGTGATCAAAGCCCTTTCAAGATATTGAATCAACTCATGCCTAAGGAGATTCAACTCTTGACATAGGACTCAAGCCCCTAAAATAGACCTAGCCTAGCCGCCCTCTTTCTTGGTCCTCAAGGTCGGCTCCAAGGTCCTTCCCACATGGTTTAGCTCACAAACCCTAAGGGTAGACCCCAAAGGTTCGGCCAATGCCATGGTCTTTCTTTGTGGAGGATGCGCCACCATGCAAGAAGCCAAGTTAGCTAGCACACAAACCCAAGGGTTCGGCCATGCCCAACTTGCGCCACTATGCAAGCTTGTTGCGCCTCTTCATTCGATGCATGCGCCACCCTAATCTTCTTCTTTGCAAAAGGAAAAGCGGCACGCAGGCCTCACAAGGATACATCACAGGCATGCAAAGGTGGCTTGACTAATGATCACAACATCATGCACAATCAAGGTATTTACTCATGCAATTCTACATGCTCATGAAAAACATAAAATCAGAAATTTTACTTTTTCATAAAACTAGTCTCTTCTTCTCATCTTCTTCTCACAAATCTTTTGGTTAATTGCGATTTATTTTTCAAGATGATTTCAGAGATCCTTTCGGCTGGCAATTTTGTCATATCAAGAGACCTGGCCAGTCCGGAGACACAATGCCCATCCTACTTGCAAAAATTACGTGCGCCTTTGATCTTTAAATCAAACAAGAAAAATAGTCCAAAAATCCAAAAGAGATTGAGAGGATGATAGAAACAAGAAACCCTAATTTTTCTATTTTTAGAAAAATTGATTGCCATGCATCATGCTATTTACGAAAATAGAGATATGGCATGTGAGCATGAAAGAAAAGCATAAAACATCGTTCGAGGCTTGCAAGTCGCTCTGATACCACTGTTGGGAAACCCCGGGGACATTTTACAATTTTTAGAGTCATGGACATACATGTTTGCACAGCGGAAGAATGTCCCCGAAACAGGCCGGTCCCAAAAACCCAGTGAAGATCGCATGCAAGGGAGTCGACACGATGAGTTAGGAAATACCTTAGAGCAAAGAGGAGAGCGATGCCGATGTAGGCGTCCAAGTGTCCACCCTCTACAGTCTCACACACACGGATCTCTTGAGTTCTCTTCTTCCTCGCCCGGTGCTAGCCTCGGGAAGAAGATCCAAGCCTTGTGCTCCCTCTTCAATACTTGCGCCACCTCCAAGGTAGAAGCGCCAATTGATGAAGAAGAGAGGAATAAGGAGAATGCCGCCAAGCCTTCAAGTCTCTTGCGCCAAAGGAGGAAGAAAGGATGAAGCTTGCGGCTAGGGTTTGATGGAAGAAGAAGATGCGCCACTTCTTGAAGTTGTCGCCCTTCAAACCTTTGGTTTCGACCCTCCTCTTGTATTCACGCCTTCAAGAGTCGATCATCATTATGAGGGGGCGATTAGGGTCTCATTTATAGGGCAAGAGGCGGTTAGGGTATGGGCTAGGATCAAGACAAGTGTAGGGCTAGGATGAGGAGGTTTGAGATAAGGAAAGTCTCCAAGACATTTCCTTAATTCTCATTCAACCTTTCCTCATTAAGCTCCACGCCTTCCTTGTGCGCCAAGGCCTTGCCTTGCGCCCCAAGCAATGCCTTAAAGGCATGCATTCCATCAATGGAAGAGGGCTAGGCGCCAATTGCTTCCTTAATGAAGCAATTTTGCCACCCTAACCCCATTATGCCCCTTAGGCGCCAATGGGGTTGGGTCTCTCCCCATTATACCCTTTCAGCCTCTCATCTCTTCATGAGAGCTTGTTATTGGGTCTCATTGGATAATGAGCTAGCCCAAACTCCATTACATGGGTTGATTAAGCACTTGGATCCAATCCAATGCAACCCTAATTCAAATGTGACCAACCATGGTCAAATACGGGTCAACCTGCCAAAAATGAAGTTTGGCTCCAATAATATTCTTCCATCTCATCAGGCCCATTGGCGCTGATGAAATCTCCCAATAAGATCCGAGTTATCCAATAACTCGATCATAAGGCTTCCCGATCAATACGAGAACTCAAGTATCAAGGTGTGCGACCCTGTAGGTTCCTCTGACGCTGGCAGTGCTGACCAAAGGTCACCACAAGCAGTGAGTGGCACCTAGCAGTGCATCGCTGCTACCCAGGTCATTGGAATGGATATCGACATCGACATCCCCATCATCGCAACTAGGTACAGATGCATTACAGTCTCTTTGCCGAACTGATATCCGATTGGACAAGTGTGTCACCACTTGTTTTCACCCAATCACATGGCTATGACTAAATCAGGTTCTTACCTAGGTATGGCCATACACTCTCAGTCATAGAACCATAGAGGAGCTCCATGGATATCATACACAGGCGTCATCTTCGCTTTTGATAAAGCCATAATCTCTCACGGCTTCATCAAATCGAAGATTCCAACTTCGAGATGCTTGCTCTAATCCATAAATGGATCTCTTTAGCCTGCAGATTTTACTAGCCTCTGCAGGATGGATGAAACCATCAGGTTGTGACATATACACATCCTCAGTCAGCTTCCCGTTAAGGAACGCTGTTTTCACATCCATCTGCCATATCTCATAGTTATGATATGCAGCTATTGCAAGTAGAATCCGAATGGATTTAATCATGGCAACTGGCGAGAAGGTTTCATCATAGTCCACCCCGTGGACTTGTTTAAATCCTTTAGCCACCAATCTACCTTTATAGGTAACTATGTTGCCATCCATGTCTGTTTTCTTCTTGAAAACCCATTTGCATCCAATGGGTGTTACCCCATCAGGCGGCTCAACCAAATCCCAGACTTGGTTAGCTGACATGGAATCCATCTCGGATCGCATGGCGTCAAGCCATTTCTTGGAGTCCGGTCCACTGACCGCCTCATCGTAGGTCCTGGGTTCATCCTCAATGATGAAGATTCCATCGTGTTGGGTCGGCAGCGACCCATACCTCTCAGGTGCACGACGAATCCTCCCAGATCTACGTGGGACCTGTGTCTGAGCCTCTGGTTGTCCAACAACCGGTGCAGGTGGCTCAGATTCCATCTCTATATCTTGTGGTTGAACTTGGACCTCATCCAAGTCAAATTTCCTCCCACTAACTTCTTTCATGAGAAATTCTTTCTCCAGAAAGACAGCTCCCCGAGCAACAAAAACTTTGTTCTCGGCTGGGACATAGAAGTAGTATCCTCTAGTTTCCTTAGGATACCCCACAAACACACACTTATCAGATCTAGGTTCTAGCTTGCTAGAATCCTGACGTTTGACATAAGCCTCACATCCCCAGATTCTGATAAAAGTGAGATTAGGGCGTCTCCCAGTCCATACCTCGTATGGTATTTTGGAGACACTCTTAGATGGAACGTTATTCAGTATCAGAGAAGCTGTCTCTAGTGCATGCCCCCAGAATTAGGGAGGTAGAGTTGCATGACTCATCATAGATCGAACCATATCCAATAAAGTTCGATTTCTCCTCTCAGATACACCATTCCATTTAGGTGTTCTAGGAGGAGTGAGTTGGGATACGATCCCACACTCCTTCAGATAGTCAAAGAACTTACCTGGGTATTCTCCACCTCGATCTGATCGAAGAGCTTTAATGGATCTTCCAAGCTGGTTCTCTACTTCATTCTTGAACTCCTTGAATTTCTCAAAGGATTCAGACTTATGTCTTATTAGGTAGACATAACCATATCTACTGAAGTCATCAGTGAAGGTAATGAAGTAGTTGTACCCTCCTCTGGCTTGTTTATTGAAAGGCCCACACACATCAGTATGTATGAGATCCAATAAACCTCCTGTCCTCTCACCAATCTTGGTGAAGGGCGCTTTTTGTTGGGGTATGCCCTTAAGGCTAATGTTTGAGGCCTTGGGATTGTATCAGTATCATGTAATAAACTTTTATGTTTATAAAGGCATGGTTATTATTCAGTTTCTTACATTGTCTGCTGCAATAAATGTACTTCTGAATAATGTCTCAAAGCTGTTCAGCTAGGCTGACATGCAGTTATGTCCTTAGTCAAGATATCTTGGTGAACATGAGACAGCCTTGATATGGTTAAGACTAATATGTGTTCTAATCTTATAGGATGCTTCGAGCATGGAATAAGATGTAGACTCATGGGTACATTGGATGTACTGGACAGACCCTACTAGGTTATTCAATTGCTTGTCACAATGTGAATAATCCTTGATTGTAACAAGTGGCACATTTCCTCTGACTTGAGATCACTTGTGTTTTCTAAATGATGATTGTCATTGTTTTGAGGTAGTTCAATATCATTTGAAACATAATGGTTATAGACTATCTTGGATGGTGAGCTTGAGTCAGGTTAGGGCACTAGTGATAGACATAGGATTGCCGTCTCCTTGTTTAAGGAGTGTGATGTTCTAAAGGGGCCCCCTGGATGAGATGATTGAGAAAGTGTATGGCCATACCCAGATGACTATGTTCATCTGATCTAATCATGCTCATCATATTGGAGTTACAGGCTTGACATGCTTGTCCAATAAGAACATCCAGTGGCAAAGGAATTATGCATGCCTGGTGAATTGGATTCACACTTGTGCTGTATTTTGGGTGTAGTCTTGGAAGACTCTTTCCTTTCTATCGGGAGACAGTGATGTGTTGCTAGATACCCCTCACTGATCGTGATGACGTGAGTTATCGTTACCGACATTTAAAGGAAACCCTCAGGGTCGCACAATTTGATGATATAGCTTACTTAAGTCAGATCGTGTGGACTGAATTGTTTGGGTTCAGTTTAAAGGGATCTTAATCTCTGATTGTAAGTGAGATCTGGTCTGATCATGTTTGATTGATTAGGGCTTGAGATCGGTAAGCTTCGATTGAGAGAATGGATGCTAGATCGGTGAGATCAGGAGCATCAAGAGATTAACGGTCAGATCTTAAGCCTTAGGGGTTTATTATGATCTGGACTGATTGCTTGGTTTATTTGGTTATTGAACCAAAGTCAAGTGAACCGGCTCAATGGATGAGCGCATGGTTCAAGGGTGAATTGGATTTGCGATTGGGTAAACCCATGATCGCAACTTGAGAAGTGACTTGCTATTTTTAGATAGCACTTCTTCTAATCGTGGCCATGTCTCACGATAGCCTCCATTCACGCCTCTCCTCTTGGTTCGTCGCTAGCTCTAGTTCTTGACGAGAGTTCACATTTTCGTGTGTAGTGGACGACAAGGAGAAAAGACGCCAAGCAAGAAAGAACTCTCTCTTCCCTTCAAGCGATCAAGACACCTTGGACGATCCTTGCTAGCACAAGGAGCATCAAGGAAGGAGCGCATCTTCATCTTGTGTGCGAGACTTTGGAGAAGAGGCGCTTGCATCTTTTGCTTCCAAGACGCCATCTAGAAATGGCTATGGTATGAATCGTTTTCATTCAATCAGAGTTTTATAAGTTGATCATAACGCATGCAAAGATCGTAGAAACCCCTTTCCGTTGCATCTTAACCTCCATATGCGCCTATAGGGTTTCGCCCCCCCTTAGATTAAGGGACCCTTCAATTGGTATCAGAGCGAGTTAATGCATGTTTTTATGATTGCTTAAATGTTTTGTGATCCATGGGTGCCATTGTATGCTTAGATCTAGAACATGCGAAAATGTACATGTTATGTTGCTTCTTGCGAACCTTAAATATGTATTTCCTTTGCGCATGTTTGTTGGCGCATCTTAGGTTTTTTCAAAAAACTTATATCATGCGCGACTCTCATTAGATCTAAGAGGCGCCTGCTTTAAACCCTTAGACGGGTTATTAGGGTTGAAGCCATCCTCTAGGTTCGATCCAACTGGTCTGATCAGACTATCTGACAGCCTAGATGGGTCGACCAGATAGCACCTGTGCGCAAGCACGAGGTGGCTATAGGTCGACTGCATCAAAGGCGTGTAGCGATACCTGATTGAGACAACCTATGAACGCACATGAGTTAGGCCCGGGGTCACACCCGCTTGCCCGACCTCATTGTGGTCGTTCAGCCCTTGCGCATGCATGGTTGACCATTAGGTCGACTCAAGTCAGTTAGGACTTGGTGCATGCAAGGGCAGTGGATCTGACTAGGCTGGATGAGTGGATCCCTAGTAATGGACCGTCGTAAGGCAGCAGGGCAAATAGGGAAAAATAAAATTAATCTCAATGGGGTTTTTTCAAAATTTTATTTTTCATGATTGGATCACATGCTGATTGGATACCATATGTATGTTTATTTAATCTTATGTGGGCTGCCCATTTAATGTGTGCTGTGCTGGGGCCTGCGTGCCTGGAATTTTATTGTAAATTAATTCTTATTTTTGTGATCTGCGAATCACAGTTTAATTAATTTATAAAATGTTATTGACCTGCGAGTCAATCTTGTCTAGATAGATTAATTTGTAAATTAGTCAGACAAGAGCACAGAGCACACTTGGCAGTGGCGCATGCAGCAGTGGCTTGACCAGGTGGGAGGTCCAGGGTTCGACTCTGGGACCAGGCGCATTTTCCCTGGTAGGTGCACCTGAGCTGCAGATGGCGCTTGGGCCCTGGGTTGGGCCAGATGAGCAGCAAAAGACCCATGAAGAAAAGCAAGTGAAGACTTAAGTTAATTAAGGTCTTACTTAGGCTATGGGCTTTTACCACATAAGATCCATGCTTTCTTAAATAAGTAGAACAGCATGATTTATTTATCTTCTGCTATCACCATAGGAATTGCATGATAGTGAAGAAGATAAAAGACCGTTAAAATCCAACGCTAAAATATCAAGCTCGTAAGCCTTCTGACGCGAAACCTCACTGTTCTGACTATCGTTGGAGCCGTGTTGTACCCACTCAGTGGGCACGTCCTTCTATCTTCAGACGGTGCGGGATTACACCTGCGTGTTACAGAGAAGGGATTTATCGCTTCTCGTTGCTCAGCATAGCACGTGGTGGTCCAGGGAGTAGGTCGGGTCAGCTTGACCATGTAGGCTACATATGTGGCGCATATGGTAGCACATGGAGGCAGCCATCTGTGGGGTCAGAGATTGTGTTGTACCAACTCAGTTGGCACAGTCTGCTGGATTGCCCAGATGAAGGGGAATCGCACGGGTTGGCGATTGGCAGGGATTGCCTACCAGAGATTAGTGCTTGTACTCTCTGTGCATCTTATCTCGCCTGAGCGGGACGCGGAGACCAAGTATGAAATCTGGATCCCATCTCACTAAAAGAGTACTACTCTTTCAGGCTGTTTTGCTGGATTTTTCAGCCAGATAAAATAGTGAGAAAAAGAATCTTTCTTAAGTCCTGATTGATTCTTAACATTGGTACTGACCTTGCTGTTCTTGCATTGTTGTAGATACCTGCAGCAACGAACACCATGAGCTTCAATGTGCGATCCCTACTGGAAAGAGAGAAGTTTGCTGGGCCGAACTTCTCAGACTGGTTCGGACACCTTAAGATTGTTCTTAAGGCAGAGAGGAAACTGTATGTCCTCGAGACGGCTATACCGCCTCAACCCGCTCCGAACGCCGCAAGGGCGGTTCGGGAAGCTTATGAAAAGCACGTCAATGATAGCATTGATGTCGCTTGCCTGATGCTAGCGTCTATGACGCCACCGCTGCAGCGTCAGCATGAGGATATGTCTGCTATAGACATGATAGCGAACCTCAAGATGCTGTATGCTGCACAGGCGAGGACAGAACGCTATAATCTGACAAAGCTGTTCTTTCAGAGCAAACTGGCTGAAGGGAGCCCAGTGGGAGCTCACGTGCTCAAGATGATTGGGCACAAGGAGGCTCTAGAGAAACTGGGGCATACCATCAATCAGGAGCTTGCTGTAGACATCATTCTGCAGTCTCTCCCGCCCTCTTTCGATGCGTTCATTATTAACTTTAATATGAACAAAATCGACTGTACTCCGGCAGAGCTGCTGAATATGCTCTTGACTACTGAGGAAACTCTGAAGGGAAAGCCTTCAACCTCTGTCTTAATGGTTCCTTCTAGGAACAAGAAGAAGGGGAAGAAGGGCAAGGCCCCTGTCAAGAGTTACAGCAAGGCTTTGAAGCAAAAAGTTAAGCGGTCAAAGGAATACAGATGTTTCCACTGTGGCCAGCTAGGTCACTGGAAAAAGGACTGTAAAGCGCTCCAAGGAGATAAGAGGGGAAGCTTTGCTTCTGGCTCAGGTATTTACGTGACGGAAGTCATGGTTTCATCTTCTTCTATTTCATGGGTGTTGGACACTGCATGTGGAGTTCACATTTGTTCAAATGTGCAGGAACTCAAGAGAAGAAGGCAGGTGGGACAGCATGAGGTGGACCTACGCGTTGGAAACGGGGCACGGGTTGCTGTTGTTGCTGTAGGAGACTATTTCATCTCTTTGCCATCTGGAATTGTATTAGAACTGAACAATTGTTATTTTGTTCCCAGCATTACTAAAAATATTATCTCCATTCCTGCTCTTGTCAGGAAGGGATTTTCCTTTGAATGCAATATTTCAAAGTGTGTTCTTTCTCTTGATAATATAGTTTATGCTACTGGTTCAATTAACAATGGGTTATTCATGTTAGACATGGAATGTTCTATACACAATATTGATATTAAGAAAGCCAAGTATGCTGATGACAGCACCTTGCTATGGCATAGTCGTTTAGGCCATATTAACAAGAAACGCATTAAGCGGTTGCATGATCATGGACTGCTGGGATCATTCTCCTATGAGGGGATTGATACATGCAAAGCTTGTTTAATGGGTAAAATGACGAAGTCACCTTTTCCTCACAAAGGTCAAAGGGCTTCAGGTTTACTTGACCTTGTACACAGTGATGTGTGTGGGCCATTTAGTAAACATGCCAGAGGTGGCTATCAGTACTTCATTACCTTTACTAATGATTTCAGTAGGTATGGTTATGTCTATCTGATGAGACATAAAAGTGAATCTTTTGACAAGTTCAAAGAGTTCAAGAATGAAGTACAAAATCAGCTAGGCCGAAATATCAAGGCACTTCATTCTGATCGAGGTGGAGAATACTTGAGTCATGCGTTTACTGACTATCTGAAGGAGTGTGGGATTATCTCACAGCTCACTCCGCCAGGAACACCGCAATGGAATGGTGTGTCCGAGAGGAGGAACAGAACCCTACTGGATATGGTTCGTTCTATGATGAGTCAGGCTACTCTACCTTACTCCTTTTGGGGATTTGCACTGGAGACAGCTGCAAAGGTACTAAACTGAGTGCCATCCAAGGCAGTTTCAAAGACGCCATATGAGTTATGGTATGGGAAACAGCCGAGCTTGACATTTATCAGGATCTGGGGCTGCGAGGCTTATGTCAAAAAGCTCACCTCTGGGAAACTAGAGAGCAGATCTGAGAAATGTATCTTTGTCGGTTACCCTAAGGAAACTAAGGGTTATTATTTCTACGATCCCAAAGAGAACAAGGTATTTGTTGCTCGGACGGCCATATTTCTTGAGAAGGAGTTTCTTCTGCAAGAGGCCAGTGGGAGAGAAATAAAGCTGGATGAGAATCCAGAGGAAGGACAAAGTAGTCAAGCAAATTTGGATGAGCCTGAGCCAGTAGAACAGGTTATTGAACAACCTGAGGCTCAGATATCACGGGAACCGCGAAGATCGGGAAGGATTCGTCGACAGCCTGAGCGCTATGACGGAGTCTACATCATTGATAATGATGAACCCCTCACTTATGCGGATGCGGTCAGTGGACCGGAGTCAGCTAGATGGCTTGAAGCTATGCGAGCCGAGATGGACTCCATGTCAGATAACCAAGTATGGGATTTGGTTGATCCGCCTCCGGGAGTAATCCCTATAGGCTGCAAATGGATCTTCAAGAAGAAGATTGACATGGATGGTAATGTGGTTACCTATAAAGGCAGGCTAGTTGCGAAAGGTTTCAAACAAATCTACGGGATAGATTATGATGAAACTTTCTCACCTGTAGCCATGTTTAAGTCTATTCGGATTCTTTTCACGATAGCAGCATATTACGATTATGAGATCTGGCAAATGGATGTGAAAACGGCTTTCCTGAATGGAAATCTGGATGAGGATGTGTATATGACACAACCTGAGGGTTTCACTAATCCATCAGATCGTCATAAAATATGCAAGTTAAAGAAGTCCATTTATGGACTTAAGCAAGCATCAAGAAGCTGGAATATTCGTTTTGATGAATCAGTCACTGAATTTGGTTTCATCAAGAACGAAGATGACCCGTATGTATATAAGAGGTTTAGTGGGAGCGTGATTACTTTCCTAGTCCTCTACGTCGATGATATCTTGATCATTGGAAACGACATTCCTGAAATGCATGCTGTAAAGGCATGGCTAAGGAAATGTTTCCAGATGAAAGATCTTGGAGAAGCAGCCTATGTATTAGGTGTGAAGATCTACAGGGATAGATCTAAGAGGCTTCTCGGGTTGTGCCAGAGTACTTACATCGATAAAGTCCTGGAGAGATTCCATTTAGAGAATTCTAAAAGAGGATATCTTCCAGTCAGACATGGTCTGAATCTTTCGAAGAGTCAGTGTCCAGAAACACAGACTGAGAAAGATGAAATGGACAATACGCCTTATGCTTCGGCTATTGGGTCCATAATGTATGCGATGTTGTGTACTCGCCCAGACGTCGCTTACGGGTTAAGCGTGACCAGTCGGTTCCAAGGTAATCCAGGTATGGCGCACTGGATTGCAGTCAAGAACATTTTAAAATATCTACGGAGGACCAAAGATATGTTCTTGATATATGGTGGTCAGGAAGAACTCAGTATTGAAGGATATACTGACGCTTCATTCTAGTCTGACCAGGATGATTTCCGATCGCAATCAGGCTACATTTTTATCTTGAATGGAGGAGCGGTGGTGTGGAAGAGTTTCAAACAGTCAATAGTTGCTGATTCCACAACAGAAGCCGAGTATGTTGCAGCCTCGGAAGCATCCAAGGAGGCAGTGTGGATTCGTAAGTTCGTTCAGGAACTTGGTGTTGTTCCTTCGAGTGCAGATCCTTTGGTTATCTTTTGTGATAACACTGGAGCAATCGCACAAGCAAAGGAACCATGGTCGCACCAGAAGTCCAAGCACATACAGAGACGGTTTCATTTGATCCGGGAGATCATTGATCGTGGCGAGATCAAAGTCTGCAAGGTTCATACAGATGACAATCTGGCAAACCCGCTTACTAAGCCTCTAGCGCAGCAGAAGCATGAGAAGCACTGTAATAATATGGGTTTGAGATTTCTCAACCATTAGATTAAGTGCAAGTGGGAGATTGTTGGGGTATGCCCTTAAGGCTAATGTTTGAGGCCTTGGGAATGTATCAGTATCATGTAATAAACTCTTATGTTTATAAAGGCATGGTTGTTATTCAGTTTGTTACATTGTCTGCTGCAATAAGTGTACTTCTGAATAATGTCTCAAAGCTGTTCAGCTAGGCTGACATGCAGTTATGTCCTTAGTCAAGATATCTTGGTGAACATGAGACAGCCTTGATATGATTGAGACTAATATGTGTTCTAATCTTATAGGATGCTTCGAGCATGGAATAAGATGTAGACTCATGGGTACATTGGATGTACTGGACAGACCCTACTAGGATATTCAATTGCTTGTCACAATATGAATAATCCTTGAATGCGACAAGTGGCACATTTCCTCTGACTTGAGATCACTTGTGTTTTCTAGATGATGATTGTCATTGTTTTGAGGTAGTTCAATATCATTTGAAACATAATGATTATAGACTATCTTGGATGGTGAGCTTGAATCAGGTTAGGGCACTAGTGATAGATATAGGATTGCCGTCTCCTTAAGTGGAGTGTGATGTTCTAAAGGGGCCCCCCTGGATGAGATGATTGAGAAAGTGTATGGCCATACCCAGATGACTATGTACATCTGATCTAATCATGCTCATCATATTGGAGCTACAAGCTTGACACGCTTGTCCAATAAGAACATCCAGTGGCAAAGGAAGCATGTATGCCTTGTGAATTGGATTCACACTTGTGCTGTGGTTTGGGTGTAGTCTTGGAAGACTCTTTCCTTTATATCGGGAGATAGTGATGTGTTGCTAGATACCCCTCACTGATCGTGATAACGTGAGTTATCGTTACCGACGTTTAAAGGAAACCCTTAGGGTCGCACAAATTGATGATATGGCTTACTTAAGTCAGATCGTGTGGACTGAATTATTTGGGTTCAGTTTAAAGGGATTTAATCTCTGATTGTAAGTGAGATCTGGTCTGATCATGTTTGATTGATTAGGGCTTGAGATCGGTAAGCTTCGATTGAGAGATTGGATGCTAGATCGGTGAGATCAGGAGCATCAAGAGATGAACGGTTAGATCTGGAGCCTTAGGGTTTAATTAAGATCTAGACTGGATCGCTTGGCTTGATTGGTTCTTAAACCGAACCAAATTGAACCGGCTCATTATATGAGCGCATGGTTCAAATGGAGATGGCGTGAACGTGTGAGCGAATTGTGGTTTCTATTTTTAGAAACCATGATCTCCACTTGGAGATCTCTCATGTTCGAATAGGGATAATCCTATTCTCGCTCGTCTCCCTATCGTGACTTCTCTCTCTCGACACTTTTGTGTGTGGCGGCGTTTGAAGCTACTGAGGAGGAGGATTCGGCCAAGAGTGATCAACATCTCCATCCCTTTCATTCGATAAAGACACTTTGAAAGGCTTTGCTAGCACAAAGGATTCAAAGGAGTGAGCGCATCGATCTTCTTGTGTGCGTCAACTTTGGAGAAGGTTCATTTGCGCCTTTGCTTCCAAGGCACCATCAAACCGATGGCTATGGTATGAGTTCTTCTTCATCCATTCAATCATTTAAAAGTTAATTATATGACATATAAAGATCTCTTGAAACCCTAGCTTCCCATGCGAAAATATTGTTATGCGCCATCTTTAGGGTTTCGCCCCTCCCCCCCCCCTTGAGGTTAGGGGACTTTCAATGTTATCACTATAGGATCACATGTTTGTAATGTTAGACATAAGATAAAACTAAGTTGATGAGACCTCAAAAACCCTCACTAAAATATCAAGTCTAGTAGCCTTCTAATGCGTAGCCCTCATCAAGCTATCGATCGGTGGTGTTGTGAACTGTTTTCCACCCTCATGGGACACACCCACTTATCTTTAGAAGTTGCGTGGTGGCAATGGTTTCCCCAGTCCATTTTAACCTGTGCGCCTTCGCAAGGAAACTGTTGGCCCTGGGCATAACGATTAGGAATGGACTTGACTAGAATTTCATATGTGCTAAGCACATGATGAGACTCTAGAGGCATCATTGAGAGGTTGGGATTTCATGCTGTATCCAGCCCTCGCTGGACATGAAATGCCTAGACTGTCTCAATAAGGGGAATTGCTTAGAGCAATCGGCCGGCGAGCCCACCTTAGGAAGCATGGGTTACTTTGTGCATCTCATCCCATCCTCGTGGGACGCAAAGCCTCATGTGGAATATGGATCCCATCTCACTAGGAAATCTATGATTTCCAGATTGACTTTGTGGGTTGTCATTCTGATCAAAATAGTGGGAGCCATGGTCATTTAAAACAAGTCTAGTTTAAATGATCTGAATGTGGTACTAATTTGTTGTTTCTTGGTTGTTGTAGAACAATGGCTACAAACACTAGCGGATTAACACTGCGATCCCTTCTTGAGAAGGATAAGTTGGTCGGATCCAACTTTATGGACTGGCATCGGAACTTGAGGATAGCCCTCAAGCTCGAGAAGAAGTTGTACGTCCTTGAGCAGCCTCTTCCTGCGACTCCTGCGCCTAATGCCCGAGCGGCAGACAGGGATGCTTTTAGAAAGCATCAAGATGACTCTTTGAAGGTAGCATGTCTCATGCTTGGCACTATGGCACCTGAACTTCAGGTGCAGTATGAGGAGCAAAATGCTTTTCAGATGATAACTCATCTAAAACAGATGTTTGTAGCTCAGGCCAGGACTGAGAGATATGATACCGCCAAAGCAGTCTTTCGGTGCAAGTTATCTGAAAGTGCACCAGTGAGACCCCATGTTCTCAAGTTAATTGGGAATGTGGATCATCTCAGGAGACTGGGACACAACATAGATAACGAGCTGGTTGTGGATCTTATTCTGCAGTCCCTGCCCCCTAGCTTCAGTCCGTTTATTATTAACTTCAACATGAACCGGATTGAGTGCACAAGGGAGGAACTACTAAATATGCTCCAAACAGCCGAGCGTGAAATGGGTAAGACCAAGCCCAACTCTGTTCTTTTGGTTCCTGTGACCAAGAAGATAAAGAAGAAGGGTAAGGCACGTGCTAAGAGCAGTGCCAAGGGTCCTACCAAGGCACTGAAGAAAAAGGCAAGGAAGTCAAAGGACCAGAGGTGCTTCCACTGTGGCGAGCAGGGCCACTGGAGAAGGGACTGCAAGCAACTTCAGAATGAGGAGAAGAAAGGCTTGGCCTTAACTTCTAGCTCAGGTATTTATGTTACCGAAGTCAACCTTTCTACTTCTATTTCATGGGTATTGGATACCGCATGTGGAGCTCATATTTGTACAAATATGTAGGGGCTTAAAAGAAGTAGATCGGTACGAGCTGGAGAGATTGACCTACGAGTTGGAAACGGAGCACAAGTTGCTGCTGTTGCTGTAGGAGTTTTGACTCTCTCTCTCCCATCAGGACTTCAATTAGAACTAGAGAAATACTATTATGTACCTTCGTTAACCAAAAACATTATATCTATTCCTTGCTTAGCAAGGAAAGGTTATATATTTGAAATAAATGAGAACTCTTGTTCTTTTTCATTTGCAAATATGTTTTATGGGAAAGGCACATTATACAATGGCTTATATGTCTTGGACATGAATAGTTCTATTTGTAACATAAAAAGTAAAAGGATCAAACTTAGTGGTTCAGTTGGTACCTTCCTATGGCATTGTCGATTGGCCCATATAAACAAGAATCGCATTCATCAACTCCATGCAAATGGATTGATTGATTCAAGTTCCTTTGAGGAATTTGATACATGTGAACCTTGTTTATTAGGGAAAATGACAAAGGCACCCTTCACCAAAACTAGTGAGAGGGCACAAGGTTTATTGGATCTTATACATACTGATGTGTGTGGGCCATTCAATAAACAAGCCAGAGGAGGGCATAACTACTTCATTACCTTTACTGATGACTTCAGTAGGTATGGTTATGTCTATTTAATGAGACATAAATCCGAATCCTTTGAGAAATTCAAGGAGTTCAAGAATGAAGTAGAGAACCAGCTTGGTAGATCCATTAAAGCTCTTCGATCTGATCGAGGTGGAGAGTACCTGAGCGGTGAGTTCTTTGACTATCTTAGGGAGTGTGGGATCCTATCCCAACTCACTTCTCCTGGAACACCTCAATGGAATGGTGTGTCTGAGAGGAGAAATCGAACTTTGTTGGACATGGTTTGATCCATGATGAGTCATGCAACTCTACCACCCTCTTTCAGGGGTTATGCACTTGAGACAGCTTCTCTTATACTGAATAACGTTCCATCTAAGAGTGTCTCAAAGATTCCATACGAGGTATGGAGTGGGAGATGACCCAATCTCTCTTTTATCAGGATCTGGGGATGTGAGGCTTATGTCAAACGTCAGGATTCTAGCAAACTAGAACCTAGATCTGATAAAGCTTGGAGGCTCTTGGCACAAGTTCTCTTGGCTTTCTCTTGGCGCAAGAAGGACTTGGACTTGGCGACTTCCTCTCCTCTCCTTCATCTTGGCACATATACCTTGGAGGTGGCGCAAGTTGAAGGTGAACCAAAGGCGTGGATCTTCTTCCCAAGGCTAGCACCAAGTGCAGAAGAAGAGAGCTCGAGAAGTTTGTGTGTGTGAGACTGCAGAGGGCGAACGCGTGTGTGCCTATCTCGACATCGGCATCTCTTTGCTCGCTTAAGGTAGTTTCTATCACATCGTGTCGATCCCCTCGCTTGACGATCCGTACTGGGTTTTTGGGACTGGCCTGTTTCGGGGACATTGATTCCGCTGTGTATGTATTCTGTGTTCAATGCCAAAATTTGTAAAATGTCCCCGGGTTTCCCAACAACATCCCCATCATCGCAACTAGGCACTGATGTATTATAGTCCATTTGCCAAACTGATATCCCATTGGACAAGTGTGTCACCACTTGTTTTAACCCAATCACATGGTTATGACTAAATCAGGTTCTCACCTGGGTATGGCCATACACTTTGAGTCATCGAACCATAAGGAGCCCTGTGGATATCAAGCTTCCCCCGGGAAGGGGAAAATCCTCTATTTGTCAATTGATCTTCTCATATGGGTCGTGACATACTCAATGACAACCGTTATGACCTCCCAACTACGACGAGATGTTAGGTTGTATCAAAGAATGTCCCTAACCCCATAGAAGAGTCAATGACCTCAAGTCTAGGGATCAACACATCTCCTATCACTTGTGAAGATAACTCATGACACCATGTCATTGCCTCACAGCGGGTCGATCCAGTATATCTACCACTGATATACCCATATGTCTGCGTTAGCATTTCGTACCTAACTAGCTCATATACCAGTCTCTCATATATCATAGCACAGATCCAATCTGTCTCCAGGGACATTATCACATAAGTACACATTCGCAAATGTAAACAAATGATGATAACGACAATGCCAAAATGATATATAAATATCAATGTTAAGTAGTACAATAATAGACCACTATTAGGTCCTAGGGCATATACACCAATAATCTCCCACTTGCACTAAGACCTAGAGGCTGAGGAATCTCAACCTCATATCTCTAGCGTGACCATCATGCTTCTGCTGCGCCAAAGCCTTGGTCAATGGGTCTGCCAGATTGTTCTCTGTGTCAACTCTACTAATCTTAACATCACCTCGATCAATGATCTCTCTAATCAGGTGAAGTCTCTTGAGTATGTGTTTGGACCTTTGATGAGACCGTGGTTCCTTTGCCTGTGCAATTTGCCCCATTGTTATCACAATAGAGCTCAATAGGATGCACAGCATTTGGAACCACCTGAAGATCAGAAACAAACTTCCTTATCCAAACAACTTCTTTGGCTGCCTCAGAAGCGGCGACATACTCAGCCTCGGTCATAGAATCTGCTATGGTGGATTGGTTGAAGCTTTTCCAACAAACATTTCCTCCATTCAATTTGAACACATAGCCGGCCTGCGATCTAAAGTCGTCTGGGTCTGACTGGAATGATGCATCTGTATAGCCCTGAACACTGAGCTCTTCCTGTCCTCCATAGACCAAGAACAGATGCTTAGTTCTTCTCAGATACTTCAGGATGTTCTTTACAGCCACCTAGTGTTGCAGACTTGGATTGGATTGGTATCGGCTGTTTATGCTCACAGCATAAGCCACATCTGGTCTAGTACATAACATTGCATACATGAACGAGTCTACTGCCGAAGAATAGGGCACTCGACTCATGTCATCCCTCTCAGCCTATGTGGTGGGACACTGGATCTTTGAGAGAGTAAGGCCATGTCTCACTGGAAGATATCCTTTCTTGGATTGCTCCAAGTTAAACCTCTCCAGGACCTTATCAATGTAAGTACTTTGACTAAGGGCCAAAAGCCTTTTGGATCTATCCCAGTAGATTCTTACGCCTAAAATATAGGTAGCCTCCCCTAAGTCCTTCATCTCGAAACACCTCCCTAACCATGTCTTTACAGAGTTAAGACTAGGGATGTCATTTCCGATGAGTAGTATGTCATCGACATACAAGACTAGAAAAATCACCAAGCTCCTACTGAATTTTCTGTACACACAGGCATCATCTTCACTTTTGATAAAGCCATAGTCTCTCACAGCTTCATCAAATCGAAGATTCCAACTTCGAGATGCTTGCTTTAATCCATAAATGGATCTCTTTAGCCTACAGACCTTATTGGCATCTGTAGGATGGATGAAGCCATCAGGTTGTGTCATGTACACATCCTTAGTCAGTTTTCCATTAAGGAACGTTGTCTTAACATCCATCTGCCATATCTCATAGTCATGATATGCAGCTATAGCAAGCAGAATCCGAATGGATTTGATCATGGCAACTAGCAAAAAAGTTTCATCATAGTCCACCCCGTGGACCTGTTTGAATCCTTTAGCCACAAGTCTTCCTTTATAGGTAACTATATTGCCATCCATGTCAGTCTTCCTCTTGAAGACCCATTTACACCCTATGGGTTTTACCCCATCAGTAGCTCAACCAAATCCCATACATGGTTAGCTGACATGGAATCCATCTTGGATCGCATGGCCTCAAGCCATCTCTCGGAGTCTGGTCCACTGACCGCCTCATCATAGGTCTTGGGTTCATCCTCAATGATGAAGATCCCATCGTGTTGAGTCGACAGTGACCCATACCTCTCAGGCGCACGATGAATCCTCCTAGACCTACGTAGGGCCTGTGTCTGAGCCTCAAGTTGCCGAGCAACCGGTGCTGGTGGCTCAGATTCCATCTCTGTGTCTTGTGGTTGTACTTGGACCTCATCCAAGTCAAACTTTCTCCCATTAACTTCTTTCATGAGAAATTCGTTCTCTAGAAAGATAGCACCCCGAGCAACAAAAATTTTGTTCTCGGTCGGAACATAGAAGTAGTATCCTTTAGCAAACATGCATTTATCAGATGTGGGCTCTAGCTTGCTAGAATCCTAACGTTTGACATAAGCCTCACATCCCCAGATTTTGATAAAAGAGAGGTTAGGGTGTCTCCCACTCCATACCTCGTATGGTATCATGGAGACACTCTTAGATGGTGAAAGATCCCCTAGAATAAGGGGAGGTAAAACCCTACAGGCGCATATGGAGATATAGATGCAGCGGAAAAAGGGTTTCAATGATCTTGGCATGCATTATGATTAGCTTATAAAATCAGCATGAATAAAACGATTCATACCATAGCCATTTCTAGATGGCGCCTTGGAAGAAAAATCGCAAATGCCACTTCTCCAAAGTCTCGCACACAAGAGGATGATGGCAAACTCTTTGTTGCTCCTTGTGCTAGCAAGGCTACAAAGTGTCCTTGATCGAATGGAAAGGATGAGAGATCTCCTTGGCGAAAACTTCCTTGTCGTCTTAGCTTCTCCTCCACGCGAGAATGCCTCAAGACCCTCTAGCCAAGCGCGGCGACAAGGTGTGAATGAAGCGAGAGAGATGTGACCACGCTTAGGAGTCGTGGTTTCTAAAAATAGAAAACCACTCCCACGTTCATGCTCTCATGCGACTTCGGTTTTACCCAAGCGCAAACTTCTCTTCACTTTGAACCATGCGCTCATTCATGAGCCGGTTCATCACGGTTTGGTCCAAGACCAATTATCCCAAGCAATATGGTCTAGATCTTAATTAAACCCTAAGGCTTCAGATCTAACCGTCGATCTCTTTGATGCTCTTGATCTGACCGATCTAGCATCCATTCTCTCGATCGAAGCTTACCGATCTCAAGCCCTAATCAATCAAACATGATCAGACCAGATCTCACTTACAATCAGAGATTAAATCCCTTTAAACTGAACCTGAACAATTCAGTCCACACGATCTGACTTAAGTAAGCCATATCATCAAATTGTGCGACCCTGAGGGTTTCCTCTAAATGTCGGTAACGATAATTCTCATTATCACGATCAGTGAGGGGTATCTAGCAACACATCACTGTCTCCCGATATAAAGGAAAGAGTCTTCCAAGACTACACCCAAACCACAGCACAAGTGTGAATCAACTCACAAGGCATGCATATTTCCTTTACCACTGGACGTTCTTATTGGACAAGCATGTCAAGCTTGTAACTCCAATATGATGAGCATGATTAGAACAGATGAACACTGTCACCTGGGTATGGCCATACTCTTTTCTCAATCATCTCATCCAGGGGGCCCCTTTAGAACATCACACTCCTTAAACAAGGAGACGGCAATCCTATGTCTATCACTAGTGCCCTAACCTGATTCAAGCTCACCATCCAAGATAGTCTATAATCATTATGTTTCAAATGATATTGAACTACCTCAAAACAATGACAATCATCATTTAGAAAACACAAGTGATCTCAAGTCAAAGGAAATGTGCCACTTGTCACATTCAAGGAATATTCACATTGTGACAAACAATTGAACATCCTAGTAGGGTCTGTCCAGTACATCCCATGTACCCATGAGTCTACATCTTATTCCATGCTCGAAGCATCCTATAAGATTAGAACACATATTAGTCTCAATCATATCAAGGCTGTCTCATGTTCACCAAGATATCTCGACTAAGGACTTAACTGCATGTCAGCCTAGCTGAACAGCTTTGAGACATTATTCAGAAGAACATCTATTGCAGCAGACAATGTAACTAACTGAATAACAACCATGCCTTTATAAACATAAGAGTTTATTACATGATACAGATACATTCCTATAGGCCTCAAACATTAGCCTTAAGGGCATACCCCAACAATCTCCCACTTGCACTTAATCTAATGGTTGAGAAATCTCAAACCCATATTATTACAGTGCTTCTCATGCTTCTGCTGCGCCAGAGGCTTAGTAAGCGGGTCTGCCAGATTGTCATCTGTATGTACCTTGCAAACTTTGATCTCGCCACGATCAATGATCTCCCTGATCAAATGAAACCGTCTCTGTATGTGCTTGGACTTCTGGTGCGACCGTGGTTCCTTTGCTTGTGCGATTGCTCCAGTGTTATCACAGAAGATAACCAAAGGATCTGCACTCGAAGGAACAACACCAAGTTCTCTCACGAACTTACGAATCCAAACTGCCTCCTTGGATGCTTCCGAGGCTGCAACATACTCGGCTTCTGTTGTGGAATCAGCAACAGTTGACTGTTTGAAACTCTTCCACACCACTGCACCTCCATTCAAGCTAAAAACATAGCCTGATTGCGATCGGAAATCATCCTGGTCCGACTGGAACGAAGCGTCAGTATATCCCTCTATACTGAGTTCTTCCTGACCACCATAAATCAAGAACATATCTTTGGTCCTCCGCAGATATTTTAAAATGTTCTTGACTGCAATCCAGTGCGCCATACCTGGATTACTCTGGTAACGACTGGTCACGCTTAACCCGTAAGCGACGTCTGGGCGAGTACACAACATCGCATACATAATGGATCCAATAGCCGAAGCATAAGGCGTATTGTTCATTTCATCTTTCTCAGTCTGTGTTTGTGGACACTGACTCTTCGAAAGATTCAGACCATGTCTGACTGGAAGATATCCTCGTTTAGAATTCTCTAAATGAAATCTCTCCAGGACCTTATCGATGTAAGTACTCTGGCACAGCCCGAGAAGCCTCTTAGATCTATCCCTGTAGATCTTCACACCTAATACATAGGCTGCTTCTCCTAAATCTTTCATCTGGAAACATTTCCTCAGCCATGCCTTCACAGCATGCATTTCAGGAATGTCATTTCCAATGATCAAGATGTCATCGACGTAGAGGACTAGGAAAGTAATCACGCTCCCACTAAACCTCTTATATACACACGGGTCATCCTCGTTCTTGATGAAACCAAATTCACTGATTGATTCATCAAAACGAATATTCCAGCTTCTAGATGCTTGCTTAAGTCCATAAATGGACTTCTTTAACTTGCATATCTTATGACGATCTGATGGATTAGTGAAACCTTCTGGTTGTGTCATGTACACATCCTCATCCAGATTTCCATTCAGGAAAGCTGTTTTCACATCCATCTGCCAGATCTCATAATCATAATATGCAGCTATCGCGAAAAGAATCCGAATAGACTTAAACATGGCTACAGGTGAGAAAGTTTCATCATAATCTATCCCGTAGATTTGTTTGAAACCTTTCGCAACTAGCCTGCCTTTATAGGTAACTACGTTACCATCCATGTCAATCTTCTTCTTGAAGATCCATTTACAGCCTATAGGGATTATTCCCGGAGGCGGATCAACCAAATCCCAAACTTGGTTATCTGACATGGAGTCCATCTCGGCGCGCATAGCTTCAAGCCATCTCGCTGACTCCGGTCCACTGACCGCATCCGCATAAGTGAGGGGTTCATCATGATCAATGATGTAGACTCCGTCATAGCGCTCAGGCTGTCGACGGATCCTTCCCGATCTTCGCGGTTCCCGTGATATCTGAGCCTCAGGTTGTTCAATAACCTGTTCTACCGGCTCAGGCTCATCCAATTCTGCTTGGTCACTTTGTCCTTCTTCTGGATTCTCATCCAGCTTTATTTCTCTCCCACTGGCCTCTTGCAGAAGAAACTCCTTCTCAAGAAATATGGCCGTCCGAGCAACAAAAACCTTGTTCTCCTTGGGATCGTAGAAATAATAACCCTTAGTTTCCTTAGGGTAACCGACAAAGATACATTTGTCAGATCTGCTCTCTAGTTTCCCAGAGGCGAGCTTTTTGACATAAGCCTCGCAGCCCCAGATCCTGATAAATGTCAAGCTTGGCTGTTTCCCATACCATAACTCATATGGCGTCTTAGAAACTGCCTTGGATGGCACTCGGTTTAGTACCTTTGCAGCTGTTTCCAGCGCAAAACCCCAAAAGGAGTATGGAAGAGTAGCCTGACTCATCATAGAACGAACCATATCTAGTAATGTTCTATTTCTCCTTTCGGACACACCATTCCATTGCGGTGTTCCTGGTGGAGTGAGCTGTGAGATAATCCCACACTCCTTTAGATAGTCAGTAAACGCATGACTTAGGTATTCACCACCTCGATCTGAGCGAAGTGTTTTGATATTACGGCCTAGCTGATTTTGTACTTCATTCTTGAACTCTTTGAACTTGTCAAAAGATTCACTCTTATGTCTCATCAGATAGACATAGCCATACCTACTGAAATCATCAGTAAAGGTAATGAAGTACTGATAGCCACCTCTGGCATGTTTACTGAATGGCCCACACACATCACTGTGTATAAGGTCAAGTAAACCTGAAGCCCTTTGACCTTTGTGAGGAAAAGGTGACTTCGTCATTTTACCCATTAAACAAGCCTTGCATGTATCAATTTCCTTGTAGGAGAATGATCCCAGCAGTCCATGATGATGCAACCGCTTAATGCGTTTCTCGTTAATATG
The DNA here is from genome assembly GCA_027563935.2 of Costus lasius. Lineage (NCBI taxonomy): Eukaryota > Viridiplantae > Streptophyta > Magnoliopsida > Zingiberales > Costaceae > Costus > Costus lasius. Next base: position 86,563,466 of record CM050446.2, read on the forward strand.
GCCTAAACGACTATGCCATAGCAAGGTGCTGTCATCAGCATACTTGGCTTTCTTAATATCAATTTGCTGTATCGAACATTCCATGTCCAACATGTATAACCCATTGTTAATTGAACCAGTTGCATAAACAATATTATCTAAAGATAAAACACACTTTGAAATATTGCATTCAAAGGAAAATCCCTTCCTGACAAGAGCAGGAATGGAGATAATATTTTTAGTAATACTGGGAACAAAGTAACAATTGTCTAGTTCCAATACAATTCCAGATGGTAAAGAAATGAAGTAGTCTCCTACAGCAACAGCAGCAACCCGTGCCCCGTTTCCAACGCGTAGGTCCACCTCATGCTGTCCCACCTGCCTTCTTCTCTTGAGTTCCTGCACATTTGAACAAATGTGAACTCCACATGCAGTGTCCAACACCCATGATATAGAAGAAGAAAACATGACCTCAGTCACGAATATACCTGAGCCAGAAGCAAAGCTTCCCCTCTTGTCTCCTTGGAGCGCTTTACAGTCCTTTTTCCAGTGACCCAGCTGGCCACAGTGGAAACACCTGTATTCCTTGGACCGCTTCACCTTCTGCTTCAGAGCCTTGCTGTAATTCTTGACCGGGGCCTTGCCCTTCTTCCCCTTCTTCTTGTTCCTAGAAGGAACCATTAAGACAGAGGTCGAAGGCTTACCCTTCAGAGTCTCCTCAGTGGTCAAGAGCATATTCAGCAGCTCTGCCGGAGTACAATCGATTTTGTTCATATTAAAGTTAATAATGAACGCGTCGAATGATGGCGGGAGAGACTGCAGAATAATGTCCACAGCAAGCTCCTGGTTGATGGTGTGCCCCAGTTTCTCCAGAGCCTCCTTGTGCCCAATCATCTTGAGCACGTGAGCTCCCACTGGGCTCCCTTCAGCCAGTTTGCTCTGAAAGAAGAGCTTCGTCAAATTGTAGCGCTCAGTCCTTGCCTGTGCAGCATACAGCATCTTGAGGTTTGCTATAATCTGTATAGCTGACATATCCTCATGCTGACGCTGCAGCGGTGGCGTCATAGACGCTAGCATCAGGCAAGCGACATCAATGCTATCATTGACGTGCTTTTCATAGGCTTCCCGAACCGCCCTTGCGGCGTTCGGAGCGGGCTGCGGCGGTATCGCCGTCTCGAGGACATACAGTTTCCTCTCTGCCTTAAGAACGATCTTAAGGTGTCCAAACCAGTCAGAGAAGTTCGGCCCAGCAAACTTCTCCCTTTCCAGTAGGGATCGCACATTGAAGTTCATGGTGTTCGTTGCTGCAGGTATCTACAACAATGCAAGAACAGCAAGGTCAGTATCAATGTATAAGAATCGATCAGGACTTAAGAAAGATTCTTTTTCTCACTATTTTATCAGGCGTGAAAAATCCAGTAAAACAGCCCGAAAGAGTAGAACTCTTTTAGTGAGATGGGATCCAGATTTCATACTTGGTCTCCGCGTCCCGCTCAGGCGAGATAAGATGCACAGAGAGTACAAGCACTAGTTTCTGGTAGGCGTCCCAGCCAATCGCCAACCCGTGCGATTCCCCTTCATCTGGGCAATCCAGCAGACTGTGCCAACTGAGTTGGTACAACACAGTCTCTGATCCCACAGATGGCTGCCTCCATGTGCTACCATATGCGCCACATATGTAGCCTACACGGTCAAGCTGACCCGACCTACTCCCTGGACCACCATGTGCTATGCTGAGCAACGAGAAGGGATAAATCCCTACTCTGTAACACACAGGTGTAATCCCACACCCTCTGAAGATAGATGGACGTGCCCACTGAGTGGGTACAACACGGCTCCAACGATAATCAGAACAGTGAGGTTTCGCGTCAGAAGGCTTACGAGCTTGATATTTTAGCGTTGGATTTTAACGGTCTTTTATCTTCTTGCCTATCATGCAATTCCTATGGTGATAGCAGAAGATAATTTGATCATGCAATTCCAAAATTTAAGCAATAAAAGAAAGCATGTATCTTATGTGGTAAAAGCCCATAGCCCTAGAAGACCTTAACCTAACTTAAGTCTTCATTTGCTCTTCATGGGTCTTTTGCTGCTCATCTGGCCCAAACCAGGGCCCAAGCGCCATCTGCAGCTCTGGTGCGCCCACCAGGAATTTGCGCCTGGTCCCAGAGTCGAACCCTGGACCTCCCACCTGGTCAAGCCTCTGCTGCAAGCGCCTCTGCCAAGTGTGCTTTGTGCTCTTGCCTAATTAAATTACAAATTTAACTATCTAGGCAAGATTGACACGCAGGTCAATTACAATTTTATAAATTAAAGCAATGTGATGCGCAGATCACAATAATTAATTTACAATTTTAAATCCCAGGCACGCAGGCCCCAGCACAGCACACAATTAATATGAGTAGCCCACATAAGACTAAATAAACAAACATATGCATCCAATCAGCAATCATGTGATCCATCATAAAAATTAAAATTTTCGAAAAACCCCATGGGATCAATTTTAATTTTTCCTTATTTGCCCTACAACCTTACAACGGTCCATTACTAGGGATCCACTCATCCAACCTAGTCAGATCCACTGCCCTTGCATGCACCAAGTCCTAACTGACTTGAGTTGACCATAAGGTCAACCATGCATGCGCCAGGGCTGAACAACCACAATGAGGTCTGGCAAGCGGGTGTGACCCCGGGCCTAACTCATGTGTGTTCATAAGTTGTCTCAATCAGACATCGCTACACACCTGTCTGCAGTCGACCTATAGCCACCATAGGCTTGCGCCAAGGTGCTAACTGGTCGACCCATTCAGGCTGTCAGATGGTCTGATCAGACTGTTGGATCTAACCTAGGGGATGACTTCAACCCTAGTAACCCGTCTAAGGGTTTACAGTAAGGCCTTAGATCTATGATTAGTCGCGCATATGATATTAGTTTTCGAAAAACATACATATTGCGCAAACTAGAAAACATGCGCCAAGAGGAAAGCAAATGTCGCCAACTTGAACTAACGCATCTAACTTATAGATCTAGGCAATATTCGCAACATGGATCACAAAAATGGCTCAAGCGTTAAGCAATCATAAAAAACATGCTTCAACCAGCGCTCTGATACCAATTGAAAGATCCCCTAGAATAAGGGGAGGTAAAACCCTACAGGCGCATATGGAGATATAGATGCAGCGGAAAAAGGGTTTCAATGATCTTGGCATGCATTATGATTAGCTTATAAAATCAGCATGAATAAAACGATTCATACCATAGCCATTTCTAGATGGCGCCTTGGAAGAAAAATCGCAAATGCCACTTCTCCAAAGTCTCGCACACAAGAGGATGATGGCAAACTCTTTGTTGCTCCTTGTGCTAGCAAGGCTACAAAGTGTCCTTGATCGAATGGAAAGGATGAGAGATCTCCTTGGCGAAAACTTCCTTGTCGTCTTAGCTTCTCCTCCACGCGAGAATGCCTCAAGACCCTCTAGCCAAGCGCGGCGACAAGGTGTGAATGAAGCGAGAGAGATGTGACCACGCTTAGGAGTCGTGGTTTCTAAAAATAGAAAACCACTCCCACGTTCATGCTCTCATGCGACTTCGGTTTTACCCAAGCGCAAACTTCTCTTCACTTTGAACCATGCGCTCATTCATGAGCCGGTTCATCACGGTTTGGTCCAAGACCAATTATCCCAAGCAATATGGTCTAGATCTTAATTAAACCCTAAGGCTTCAGATCTAACCGTCGATCTCTTTGATGCTCTTGATCTGACCGATCTAGCATCCATTCTCTCGATCGAAGCTTACCGATCTCAAGCCCTAATCAATCAAACATGATCAGACCAGATCTCACTTACAATCAGAGATTAAATCCCTTTAAACTGAACCTGAACAATTCAGTCCACACGATCTGACTTAAGTAAGCCATATCATCAAATTGTGCGACCCTGAGGGTTTCCTCTAAATGTCGGTAACGATAATTCTCATTATCACGATCAGTGAGGGGTATCTAGCAACACATCACTGTCTCCCGATATAAAGGAAAGAGTCTTCCAAGACTACACCCAAACCACAGCACAAGTGTGAATCAACTCACAAGGCATGCATATTTCCTTTACCACTGGACGTTCTTATTGGACAAGCATGTCAAGCTTGTAACTCCAATATGATGAGCATGATTAGAACAGATGAACACTGTCACCTGGGTATGGCCATACTCTTTTCTCAATCATCTCATCCAGGGGGCCCCTTTAGAACATCACACTCCTTAAACAAGGAGACGGCAATCCTATGTCTATCACTAGTGCCCTAACCTGATTCAAGCTCACCATCCAAGATAGTCTATAATCATTATGTTTCAAATGATATTGAACTACCTCAAAACAATGACAATCATCATTTAGAAAACACAAGTGATCTCAAGTCAAAGGAAATGTGCCACTTGTCACATTCAAGGAATATTCACATTGTGACAAACAATTGAACATCCTAGTAGGGTCTGTCCAGTACATCCCATGTACCCATGAGTCTACATCTTATTCCATGCTCGAAGCATCCTATAAGATTAGAACACATATTAGTCTCAATCATATCAAGGCTGTCTCATGTTCACCAAGATATCTCGACTAAGGACTTAACTGCATGTCAGCCTAGCTGAACAGCTTTGAGACATTATTCAGAAGAACATCTATTGCAGCAGACAATGTAACTAACTGAATAACAACCATGCCTTTATAAACATAAGAGTTTATTACATGATACAGATACATTCCTATAGGCCTCAAACATTAGCCTTAAGGGCATACCCCAACAGATGGAACATTATTCAGTATAAGAGAAGCTGTCTCAAGTGCAAAACCCCAAAATGAGGGTGGTAGAGTTGCATGACTCATCATCGATCGAACTATATCCAACAAGGTTCGATTTTTCCTTTCAGACACACCATTCCATTGAGGTATTACAGGAGGAGTGAGTTGGGATAAGATCCCACACTCTCTCTGATAGTCAAAGAACTCACTACTCAGGTACTCTCCAACACGATCTGATCGAAGAGTTTTAATGGATCTACCAAGCTGGTTCTCTACTTCATGTTTGAACTCCTTAAATTTCTCAAGGGATTCAGATTTATGTCTCATCGGATAGACATAACCATATCTAATGTCTCATCGGATAGACATAACCATATCTACTGAAATCATCAATAAATGTGATGAAGTAGTTGTACCCTCCTCTGGCTTGTTTACTAAATGGCTCACACACATCATTGTGTATAAGATCCAATAAACCTCCTGCCCTCTCACCTGTCTTGGTGAAGGGCGCCTTTGTCATCTTCCCTAATAAACAAGGCTCACAAGTATCAAATTCCTCCAAGGAACTTGAATCTAACAACTCATTTGCATGGAGTTATTGAATGCGATTCTTGTTTATATGGGCTAATCGACAATGCCATAGGAAAGCACCAATTGAACCACTTAATTTGGTCCTCTTACTATTTATGTTACAAATAGAGCTATCCATGTCCAAGACATGTGAACCATTGCATAAAATACCCTTCCCATAAAACATATTGGCAAATGAAAAAGAACAAGTGTTCTCTTTTATTTCAAATTTAAAACCTTTCCTTGCTAAACAAGCAATGGATACAATGTTTTTGGTAAGAGAATGTACATAATAGCAATTATCTAACTCTAACTGAAGTCCAGAAGGCAAGGAGAGAGTTAAAATTCCTACAGCAACAGCAGCAACTTGTGCTCCATTTTCAACCCGTAGGTCAATCTCTCCAGGCCGCACCGATCTACTTTTCTTTAGCCCCTGCATATTTGTACAAATATGAGCTCCGCATGTAGTATCCAATACCCATGACATAGTAGTAGAAAGGTTGACTTCGGTAACATAAATACCTGAGCTTGAAGACAAGGCCTTGCCTTTCTTCTCCTCATTCTGAAGTTGCTTGCAGTGCCTCCTCTAGTGACCTTGCTCACCACAGTGGAAGCACCTTTGTTCCTTTGACTCCTTTGCCTTTTCCTTCAGTGCTTTGGTAGGACCTTTGGCACGTGACTTACCCTTCTTCTTCATCTTCTTGGCCGTAGGGACCAAAAGAATAGAATTGGGTTTAGTCTTTCCCATTTCACGCTCTGCTGTTTGGAGCATATTCAACAGTTCCTCCCGAGTGCATTCAATCTGGTTCATGTTGAAATTTATAATAAATGGACTGAAGCTAGGGGGCAGGGACTGCAGAATAAGATCCACAACTAGCTCGTTATCTATGGTGTGCCCCAGTCTTCTAAGATGATCCATGTTCCCAATCAACTTGAGTACATGGGGTCTCAATGGTGCTCCCTCAGATAACTTGCACCGAAAGACTACTTTGGCAATGTCATATCTCTCAGTTCTAGCCTGAGCCTCAAACATCTATTTCAGATGAGTGATCATTTGAAAGGCATTTTGCTCCTCATATTGCACCTGTAGCTCAGGTGCCATAGTGGCTAGCATGAGATATGCTACTTCCAAAGAGTCATCTTGATACTTTCTAAAAGCATCCCTGTCTGCCGCTCGGGCATTAGGCGCAGGAGTCACAGGAAGAGGCGGCTCAAGGACATACAGCTTCTTCTCGAGCTTGAGGGCTATCCTCAAGTTCCGATGCCAGTCCATGAAGTTGGATCCAACCAACTTGTCCTTCTCAAGAAGGGATCGTAGTGTCAATCCACTAGTGTTTATGGCCATTATTCTACAACAATCAAGAAACAATAGATTAGTACTACTTCAAATCCTTTAAACTAGACTTATTTTAAATGATTATGGCTCCCACTATTTTAATCGAATTGACAACCCACAAAGTCAATCGGGAAATTTGAGATTTCCTAGTGAGATGAGATCCTTATTCCACATGAGGCTTTGCGTCCCACGAGGGTGGGATGAGATGCACAAAGTGACCCATGCATCTTAAGGTGGGCACGCCGGCCAATTGCACTTGGCAATTCCCCTTATTGAGACAGTCTAGGCATTTCATAGTTTCCTTGTGAAGGCACGCCCAGGGTAAAACTGGACTGGGGAAACCATTGTCACCACACACCTTCTAAAGATAAGTGAGTGTGTCCCACGAGGGTGGGAAACAGTGCACAACACCACTGATCGATAGCTTGATGAGGGCTACGCGTTAGAAGGCTACTAGATTTGATATATTTGATTGAGGGTTTTGAGGTCTCATCCTCTTAGTTTTATCTTATGTCTAACATTACAGGCATGCAATCCTATAGTGAGAACATAAAGATAAAACATTGCAGGCATGCTTTAGCAGATAAGAAAAACAGTAAAGGGATGATGTGATCATGGTCCATTCAAGACATTGAACAAGCTCATGCCAAAAGGGGTTCAATTCTTGACCTAGGACTCAAGCCCCTAAAAACTAGACCTAGCCTAGGTGACCTCTAGCTTAATCTGTTGGTGTATATGCCCTAGGACCTAGTTTTGGTCCACTTATGTACTACTTGACTTTGATATTTATATCATTCTGGCATTGTCGTTATCTATGTTTGTTTACATCTGCGCATATGTACTAACATGATAATGTCCCTGGAGACAGATTGGATCTGTGCTCGAACTATAGTCCCCAGTCGATGTACCTTAGTGGATATGGGATAGCTATGGTACTTGTGAGACTGGTATGTGGGCTAGTTAGGCACATTGTGCTAACGCAGACACATGGGTATATCATTGGAGGATATACTGGATAGACCCGCTGTGAGGCTATGACTTGGTGTCATGAGTTATCCTCACAAGTGACAGGAGATGCATTGATCCCTTGACTTGAGGTCATTGATCATTCTATATGGTTAGGGACTTGCTTTGATACAACCTAACACTTCGCCGTAGTTGGGAGGTCATAACGGTTGTCATTGAGCATGTCACGACCCATATGAGAAGGTCAATGGACAGACAAAGGATTTGCCCCTTCCTTAGGGAAGTATGATATCCATGGAGCTCCTCTATGGTTCTATGACTGAGAGTGTATGGCCATACCTAGGTGAGAACCTGTTTTAGTCATAGCCATGTGATTGGGTGAAAACAAGTGGTGACACACTTGTCCAATCGGATATCAGTTCGGCAAAGAGACTATAATGCATCTATACCTAGTTGCGATGATGGGGATGTCGATGTCGATATCCATTCCAATGACCTGGGTAGCAGCGATGCACTGCTAGGTGCCACTCACTGCTTGTGGTGACCTTTGGTCAGCACTGCCAGCGCCAGAGGAACCTACAGGGTCGCACACCTTGATACTTGAGTTCTCGTATTGATCGGGAAGCCTTATGATCGAGTTATTGGATAACTCGGATCTAATTGGGAGATTTCATCAGCGCCAATGGGCCTGATGATATGGATGAATGTTATTGGAGCCAAACTTCATTTTTGGCAGGTTGACCCGTATTTGACCATGATTGGTCACATGTGGATTAGGGTTGCATTAGATTGGATCCAAGTGCTTAATCAACCCATGTAATGGAGTTTGGGCTAGCTCATTATCCAATGAGACCCAATAACAAGTTCTCATGAAGAGATAAGAGGCTAAAAGGGTATAATGGGGAGAATCACAACCTCATTGGCGCCTAAGGGGTATAATGGGGTTTGGGTGGCAAAATTGCTTCATTAAGGAAGCAATTGGTGCCTAGCCCTTCTCCCTTGATGGTATGAATGCCTCTAAGGCATGTCTTGGGCTGATATGGTACTTGGGCAATTATGGATAGGTTGAATGGAGTTTATGGTAAAGTCTTGGAGACTTTCCTTGTCTCAAACATCCTCATCCTAGCCCTACACTTGTCATGATCATGGCCCTTCCCTTAACCGCCTCTTGCCCTATATATATGTGACCCTAGCCGCCCCCTCTTATGATGATTAATCCTTGGAGGCGTGAACACAAGAAGAGGGGCGAGAGCTAGGAGCAAGGGCGCAACTTCCTCTTCCTTCTTCCATAGCCGCAAGCTTCTCCCTCCTTTCCTCTTGGCGCAAGGAGCTTTGGTGCTTGGCGGCTTGGCTTGGTTCCTTTTCTTCTTGGCGCATCCTTTCCTCTTGGTGGCGCAAGTGAAGTGGAGCATCTCCCTAAGGCTTGGATCTTCTTCCCGAGGCTAGCACTAGGCGTGGAAGAAGAGAACTCAAGAGATCCGTGTGTGTGAGACTGCAGAGGGCGCACACTTGGGCGCCTGCATCGGCATCACTCCAAATCGCTCTTAAGGTATTTCCTAACTCATCGTGTCGACTCTCTTGCTTGCGATCTTCACTGGGTTTTTGGGACCAGCCTGTTTCGGGGACATTCTTCCGCTGTGCAATGTATGTATGTATGTCTGTGACTCTGAAAAATTGTAAAATGTCCCCGGGGTTTCCCAACATGATCTTCAAGGTTAGCTCCAAGGTCCACCACACCATTGTTTAGCTCTCAAACCATAGAGGTAGTTCTAGGGAAACCCTAGAAGCACACCCCATGGTTCGGCCAATGCCATGGGTCCTCCTCCAAGGAAGATGCACCACCTTTGTTGAAACTTGTTGCGCCATCAGTTATGTAGGATGTGCCCCTTTAAATCTTCATCTTGAATTTTACAAAATAAAAGAAAAGAATAGCGACACGCAGGCCTCACAAGAATACATTGCAGGCATGCAATTGGGGCTTGACTAGTGATCACAACATCATGCACAAACAAGGTACTTACTAATGCAATTCTATATGCTCATGAAAAACCTAAAATCTAAAATTTTAGTTTCTTATAAAACATGTCTTTCTTCCTCTTCTTCTTATCACAGATCTTTTGATTATCTGAGATTATGTTTCATCATGATTTTATAGATCCTTTCAGCTGGCAATTTTGTCAGATCAAGAGACCGGGCTAGTCCAAAGACACAATACCCATCCTTCTTAACAAAATTGTGTGCTCCTTCGATCTTAAATCAATCAGAAAAATAATCATCCAATAATCAAAAAGAAATCGAATAGAGGATTGGAAGCAAAGACGTACAATTTTTCCTACTTAGAAATATCGTGAGCATGGCATATGCAATTTGCGAAAATTAGATATGGCATGTGAGCATAGAAAAGCATGAAAAACATCGTTCAAGGCTCGCAACCTCCCTCTGATACCACTAATGGGAAACCCTAGGGATATTTTAAAAATTTTCACAGAAAGCACAGCGGAAGAATAACCCCAAAACAGGCCAGTCCCAAAAACCCAGTGAAGATCGTCATGCGAGGGAGTCGACACGATGAGATGAGAAGGTACCTTGAAGCAAGTTGAGACGATGCCGATGTTGGTGCCAAAGTGTGCGCCCTCTGTAGTCTCACACACACGGATGCTTCGAGTCTTCTTTTTCCACGCCCGGTGCTAGCCTCGGGACCTCGGGAAGAAATTCCACGCCAAGGGAGTTCCTCTTGAACACTTGCGCCAATCACCAAGGTGGGGAAGCGCCAAGGGAAGAAGAGGAAGAAGATCTCTTTAGTCTTGATGGAAGAAGAGGAGAAAATCTCTAAGAACCCCAAGCTTTCGCCCCTCCACTTGTCTCCACGCCTCCAAGAGGAATTAGTGCCATGAGAGGGGCAGGCTAGGGTCTCTTTTATAGAGATCATGTGTGGCTTGGAGAAGAATTAGGAGAGCATGATTTTAGGAATTAATTAATTAAATCCTAATCCAATTAGGACTCTAATTAATTTAAATAAAATCAGCCTATTAAATCTCCACAAAAATAAGACTCTAATTAATTAATTAATTAGCCCCTATTTTATCTCAATTGATTAATTCAAAATCAACTTTAATTAATCACATGATATTAATTAAGGCATAGGCGCTAACCCTAGTTTAACTAGGGTTAAATATGTGCTTACATTTTCTTCTCCTTAAGCCCAATTAACTTATCAATAAGCCCAACTATATAATGGGCCTAGCCCAAGGTCCATTATGCATGTTAATCAACCTATTGGATCCAATCCAATTTAACCCAAGGTCAAACGAGGTTAACCATGGTTAATTTGGTCAATATGCCAAAAATGGAAGTTGGCCTTAATAAGTTCTTCCATCTCATTAGGCCCATTAGCGCTGATGAATCTCCCAAATAGATCCGAATTAGCCAATAACTCGATCCAAAAGCTATCTGATCAATACGAAAACTCGAGCATCAAGGTGTGCAACCTTGTAGGTTCCTTTGACGTTGGCAGTGCTGACCTAAGGTCACCACAAGTAGTGAGTGGCACCTAGCAGTGCATCACTTCTACCGAAGTCATCGGAATAGATATTGACAACGACATCCCCATCATCGCAACTAGGCACTGATGTATTATAGTCCCTTTGCCAAACTGATATCCGATTTGACAAGTGTGTCACCACTTGTTTTAACCCAATCACATGGCTATGACTAAATCAGGTTCTCACCTGGGTATGGCCATACACTTTTAGTCATAGAACCATAAGGGGCCCTGTGGATATCAAGCTTCCCTCAGGAAGGGGCAAATCCTCTATCTGTCAATTGATCTTCTCATATGGGTCGTGACATACTCAATGACAACCGTTATGACCTCCCAACTACGGCAAGATGTTAGGTTGTATCAAAGCATGTCCCTAACCACATAGAAGAGTCAATGACCTCAAGTCTAGGGATCAACACATCTCCTGTCACTTGTGAGGATAACTCATGACACCAAGTCATTGTCTCATAGCGGGTCGATCCAGTATATCTACCACTGATATACCCATATGTCTGCGTTTGTGTTTCATACCTAACCAGCCCATATACTACTCTCTCATGTACCATAGCTATCCCATATCTACTAAGGTACTTGACTAGGGACAAAAGGTTTGAGCACAGATCCAATCTGTCTCTAGGGACATTATCACATAAGTACACATTCGCAGATGTAAACAAATGATGATAACGACAATGCCAGAGTGATATATAAATATCAATGTTAAGTAGTACAATAATGGACCAATATTAGGTCCTAGGGCATATACACCAACACCTCTGAGGGAAAGGAATGGGTGGAACATATGCAGGCGGACCTATATAGACTTCCTCCCTCTCCTTCTCTACTAACATCTCTTCTTTAGGTAAAGTCTCTTCAGGCTTCCTTTCCAAAACTTCAGGTGTAGGTTCTTCATTAGGCATTCCAGGTTCATCAATATGTTCACCATTCACAATGGTGATGGCATTACAGTGCTCACTGGGATTCATCTCTAGTTAGCTGGGAAGTTTACCTATAGGCCTATTGGAGGTACTTGCTTGCTGAACTATTTGGCTCTCTAGCAACTTGTTGTGGGTTGCCAAAGTATCCACACGAGATGTTAAATGCTTAATAGTATCAGAGAAATCTTCATTATGCTTTTTCTGAGCAACAACAAAACCTTCCAAAAGGGACTCCAAGTTAGACTTCTGAGGCTGATTGAACTGCCTAGACTGAAAACCTGGTGGTGGCCTATTATTCTGCTAATTAAATTGCTGAGGAACTTGCCCTTGATTATTCTTATACGATAGATTAGGGTGGTTCCTCCAGCCTGGATTATAAGTGGCTGAATAAGGGTTGTTCACCTGTCTCTGGTTATAATTGCCTAAAGCATTGACATGCTCCTGGTAAGAGTCCTCCTGTGGTGAAGCTAAGAGTAGGCAATCAGTAGAAATATGATCTGAAACACCACAGATCTCACAAGAAACAGAATTAACCGCAACTGAAGAAAAAGTAAAAGAATCCAATTTTTGAGCTAAAGAGTCCACCTTTGTAGCTAAAGATGTCAAGGAGTCACTGCTATACTTACCAGTACCTGTGGACATAGTACCTCGCTCATTAGACCAATGGTTGTGATTCATGGCCATGTCCTCAAGCAGGGTCATCGCATCTTCTACATTCTAGCTCATAATAGCTCCCCAGCAGTAGCATCCACCATGAGCTTTGTGTTGTAGTCCAATCCATTGTAGTAGATATGAATTAGAACCCACTTCCCAAGCCCATGATGATGACAAGTGCACTGGAGCTCCTTGAAACGATCCCAAGCATCATAAAGTGACTCTCCATCTTTTTGTCCAAAGCAAGTTATCATATTCCTCAGTTGAACTGTCATGCTGGGTGGAAAGTATTTGGTCAGAAAAGCACGTGAGAGCTCATCCCATGTAGTCATCGATCATGCGGGAAGAGAATACAAGCAAGCCCGTGCACGATCCCTGAGAGAAAATGGAAACAATCTCAGTCTAATTGCATCAGAAGATACACTATTTACTTTAACAGTGTGACAATATTCTAAAAATACAACAAGATGAAGGTTAGGATCATGTGTTGGGGAACCCCCAAACTAGTTCTGCTGAACTATAGTCATCAGTGCTGGTTTGAGCTCGAAGTTATTCGCCTCTACATTAGGTTGAATGATGCTAGTATTAAAACCCTGTATGTTCGGTACTGCGAAATCCCTTAGTGACTAATTGTTTGCCATCACACCTTCTTTTGCAACTTTCTTAGTTTGGAACTGTAGTTTTCTTCGAAGGCGGAAGGTACGTTCAATTTCCATAACCTCAGGAAATAGAGTACCTATCTTTAAAACTCTAGGCATACAACGCATTAATCAATAAAGAATAAAACTAATAATAACATAAAATAGCAATAAAAGAAAAACTAAGTAAATGCTAAAATCAAAAGAAAAATACCTAATCTATAAAATTATCGATTAAATCGATATTGGCTGGCATGATGCCCGGCAATGGCGCCAAAAACATGATGCGTCTGCAAATGCACAGATTTATCAAAGTAATAAAAAATTATCGTTCCCATGACTTGTCTATATCTAAGTGGTCAAGTACAGATTTATCAAAGTAATAAAAACATGATGCGTCTGGTGGTCAAGTACTGTTTACATGACTTGTCTATATCTAAGCGACTCAATTCGTGATTTTGTGTGAACTCCTAAGTACGAAAAGTAGCAAAGGTAATGTTTTTAGGTAAAATTTGGTTTTAAAAGGTCGGGACTCGGGATTTCACCACACTGACACTTTTGAATTTGATAAAAAAATGACTCTTTAAACAGAATATTATAGTCATGAAAGGGGTTTTTCCTATGGTACAGACTACCTCCTCCCGAAGCATAATCCGGTACTTAGCTATGCAAATTCCCTACTCTCATGACAATTAACACAACTAAGCCTATTAAGTTCTATGAAAAACTATGAAATCCTTCAAATGAATCCAAACTACTCTCGTGATTGGATTCGTAGGTTTGAATAAAATAATTCCGACATTCAGACTCACCTCCCGGTCCTTCTCGCAATGTCTAAGATGCAACTATACTTGGTCAAAGTAAATTACGGAGTAAACACAATTCTATTCAAATCAATGCTATAATGATCATAACAAAGAGTAAAAATATAATTTTTAATCTATAAACGTTAGTGGGCTACATCCCTAATCCCGAAATAAAGTTTACTCACTTATATTCGAAGTTAACAGCATATTTATGTATGAAACGTATATCAAATCTTATCAAAAGTACAAGAATTCACTAAGAAAGTAATTAGAAAAGCTTCTCGTCGATCTGGAGATGAAGATGAAGTGATCAATTCTCCCTTTTGCGTGAATTCTCGCTGGAAATTTGCCCTGGAATTGAGTTTCTCCCTAGCCGCCACCTCTGATTGTGTTCACCGGTAGAAGTCCCTCTTACCCTCCAAAAATCTTTCCTTTTATACTTTAATCAATTTGGAACCCTTCAAGGAAGAATTCTGAAGAGTTTCATTCAAATCCGACTTGATTTGGGGTTCAATCGAGTGAAAAACTCACGGCCCGTAAACTGTTCACGGCTACGGCCGTGAAACTTTCTATGAATAAAAGCTCTTGTACACAGAAATATTCACAGCCCATGAAGGATTCACGACCTCGCCCGTGAATGTTTATGTGAACTTTTTTACTCAGCCGCGTCTTCACCCCTTGAACTCGAAACTCACAGCCAGCCAATAAACTCATGGCCAAGGCCGTGAATGTCGCGTCTGACAATCTTTTCGCCCTAAATTTTATGTGCGATCTCGTAATTTCCTCAAGAATCATGCAATGGCTTCAAAACTCACAAAATCCATCATTTTTACATCATTTTACTTACATTTTCATAAAAACCAAGAAAATTGAAGATTTCATACCAAGTGAAGTAAAAAAGATTAAAAATTAGTATAAAATCACAAAATAAGCCAAAAACATCATATAAAATACAAGTAAAAATACGATGTAAATGCAATGCATCAGTGGCAAACCGATCTATCTGCCAGTTGTAAAAAGATGTTAGTGGTCTTTAAATCTCCCAAATCCAGTCTTTTGCATAGAAATAGAGGCATGAGGCTGACGCTCGCTCCCAAGTCACATAGAGTGTTAGTGTATATGCCCTGAGACCTAGTTTTGGTCTGCTTTTGTACTACTTAACATTGATATATTTTATATATCATTCTGGCATTGTCATTATCATTGTCTATCTACATCTGCAATTGTGTACTTATATGATAATGTCCCTAGAAACAGATTGGATCTGTGTTCAAACTATTGTCCCCAGTTAATCTACCTTAGTTGATATGGGACAGCTATGGTACTTGAGAGACTGATATATGGGCTGGTTAGGCATGAGGTGCTAGCACAAACATATGGGTATATCAGTGATGGATATATGGGCCTCCACTTGCTCTAGGTACTTACTATCTTATCGTGTCAACCCCCTCGCATGATGATGTTCACTGGGTTTTTGGGACTGGCCTATTTCGGGGATATTATTCCACTACACTTGTATTGTAATCTATGTGAAAAATTGTAAAATATCCCCAGGGTTTCCCAACATAGAGCTCGCTGGAATGTCATCTCCCCAATCTAGCAGGGTATAGAAAAGCTGCCTGGATCCATGAGTTTCTGGGGGAGCTTATTTTGTATGATCGCACTGCACTCTTCAGTAAGTGCAACTGTTCCTTGTTCTTTCAGCTTCCTCTTGTTAGACAGGATGTCCTTCAAAAATTTGGCATAGACTGGCATCTATGAAAGGACATCAACAAAAGGTATGTTAACATAGAGTTTCTTAAGAACTTCTAGAAACTTACCAAATTGCTTGTCTAGTTTGGCTTTGACCAATCTCTGAAGAAAAGAGATTAGGGGTTTGTAAGCAAGCGACCCCACATAGGGCCGTTCTTCTTCAGTTGGCTTGGGTGCTACTGGCGTCATCTCTAGGTGTTGTTCTCCTGTATCCGGCATTGCATCTTCTCTTCTATCATCAATTGACATATTTTGATCTTCAAGTTGTTTACCACTTTGAGTAGAGATTACATTGCAATGCTCCCTCGGGTTATGTTATAACCTTAATTTTAATTTATTAATTATTATTTAGATTTTAAAATTTAAATTTTGAAAAAAATTTACTAAAGTTAAAACCCTAATCTTCCCTTAATCCCCTACAAATTACCCTAACCCTCTCTTAATCCTATTCATTATCCCTATCTTCATAATCACTAATTTCTCTAATTCTCTCGTGTGCTACAGTAGCCCTTCCTCTGTTTCTTTTTCTTCTCCTTCGAACGCTGCTCTCTTCCATTTTTCTCTGTTGCTTTCCTTGTCGGTGATGCAGCGGCAACTCCATCTTCATCTGGCAACGACTAGAAGGGCTATCGAAGTCATCTTCATCATCCCTTAGAGCAACGACGCCGCCGTCCGACGAGTTCTCGAACGCGTACTGAGTCCAGCGGCGGGCAACGAATTCTTCAACGGGCGGCGAAGTTTTCTATAGTAGGCGATGATTTCTTCAGCTAGCGACGAGTTCTGCAGTAGTTTTCTTTCTTCCGGTGGTAGCTGCTGTTGGGGTATGCCCTTAAGGCTAATGTTTGAGGCCTGTGGGAATGTATCAGTATCATGTAATAAACTCTTATGTTTATAAAGGCATGGTTGTTATTCAGTTAGCTACATTGTCTGCTGCAATATATGTTCTTCTGAATAATGTCTCAAAGCTGTTCAGCTGGGCTGACATGCTATTAAGTCCTTAGTCGATGTATCTTGGTGAACATGAGACAGCCTTGATATGGTTAAGACTAATATGTGTTCTAATCTTATAGGATGCTTCGAGCATGGAATAAGATGTAGACTCATGGGTACATGGGATGTACTGGACAGACCCTACTAGGATGTTCAATTGTTTGTCACAATGTGAATATTCCTTGATTATGACAAGTGGCACATTTCCTCTGACTTGAGATCACTTGTGTTTTCTAAATGATGATTGTCATTGTTTTGAGATAGTTCAATATCGTTTGAAACATAATGATTATAGACTATCTTGGATGGTGAGCTTGAGTCAGGTTAGAGCATTAGTGATAGACAAAGGATTGCCGTCTCCTTGTTTAAGGAGTGTGATGTTCTAAAGGGGCCCCCTGGATGAGATGATTGAGAAAAGTGTATGGCCATACCCAGGTGACAGTGTTCATCTGATCTAATCATGCTCATCATATTGGAGTTACGAGCTTGACAGGCTTGTCCAATAAGAACATCCAGTGGCAAAGGAAATATGCATGCCTTGTGAATTGATTCACACTTGTGTTGTTTTTGGGTGTAGTCTTGGAAGACTCTTTCCTTTATATCGGGAGACAGTGATGTGTTGCTAGATACCTCTCACTGGTCGTGATAACGTGAGTTATCGTTACCGACGCTTAAAGGAAACCCTCAGGGTCGCACAATTTGATGATATGGCTTACTTAAGTCAGATCGTGTGGACTGAATTGTTCGGGTTCAGTTTAAAGGGATTTAATCTCTGATTGTAAGTGAGATCTGGTCTGATCATGTTTGATTGATTAGGGCTTGAGATCGGTAAGCTTCGATCGAGAGAACGGATGCTAGATCGGTCAGATCAGAAGCATCAAGAGATCGACGGTCAGATCAAGCACCTTAGGGTTTTTAATGTGATCTGGACTAATTGCTTGGGTTATTTGGTTTATAGACCAGACCGAATTGAACCGGCTCTAGATGTGAGCGCTTGGTTCAAAGTAATGAGGAAAATGCGATTGGTTCATGAGGGCATGAACACATGATCGCATGTAAGAGAGGTTGGCTATTTTTAGCAACCACGCCCCCCATGTTTACATGGAGCGCATCTCTTGTTGCCTCAACCTCTAATTCTCGTCGCTCTCTCTCGTAAGAGACTACTTTTTCACGTCTTGGAGACTCGAGAATCAAGCAAGGAAAGGCGATCTTCTTCCCTTCTCACGCGATCAAAGACACCTAGGAATCTTGCTAGCACAAGATATTCCGTAGGGAGTAAGCGCATCCTCATCTTGTGTGCGCGTCCTAAGGAGGAAATCTTCGTTGCTTTCTATCTTCCAAGGCGCCATCTTTAAATGGCATTGGTATGAATCGCATCTCCTTCTTTCATGTTTTAAAGGTTGATCATATATTGCATGTTTTCGATTCTTGAATCCGCTGCCTATCGAGTTTGCGCCAACTAGGGTTTCGCCCCCCTCTTGAAAGGGGTTCCCTTCAATTGGTATCAGAGCGCAAGGTTTACATGCAAATTTATATGATTGCTTTGATTATGTGTTCCAAGTATTCTAGATCTTCACCATGCGAAATTCATCATGATAACATGTTTCATGCTGAAACTTATTTCATGTTTTACTTGCGCATGTATGTTGGCGCATGTAGTAGTTTTTTCTCAAAAATTATATCATTTGCGCGACTCATTGTAGATCTAAGATGCGCCTGCATTAAAACCCTTAGACGGGTTATTAGGGTTGAAGTCAACCCCTAAGTTAGATCCAAACATGTCTGATCAGATCATCTGACAGCCTGAATGGGTCGACCAGATAGCACCTTGGCGCAAGCCTATGGTGGCTATAGGTCGACTGCAGACAGGTGTGTAGCGATGTCTGATTGAGATGACTACTGAACGCACCTGAGTTAGGCCCGGGGTCACGCCCGCTTGCCACACCTCAGTGTGGTCGTTCAGCCCTGGCACATGCATAGTTGACCTTATGGTCGACGCAAGTCAGTTAGGACTTGGTGCATGCAAGGGCAGTGGATCTGACTAGGTTGGATGAGTGGATCCCTAGTAATGGACCGTTGTAAGGTTGTAGGGCAAATAAGGAAAATTAAAATTGATCCTATGGGGTTTTCGAAAATTTTAATTTTTATGGATCACATGGTTATTGATTGATGCATATGCTTGTTTATTTAGTCTTATGTGGGCTGCTCATATTATTTGTGTGCTGTGCTGGGGCCTGCGTGCCTGAATTAAAAAATTGTAAATTAATTATTGTGATCTGCGCATCACTGTGTTTTAATTTATAAATGTAAGTGACCTGCGTGTCACTCTTGTCTAGATAGTTAAATTTGTAATTTAATTAGACAAGAGCACAAAGCACACTTGGCAGAGGCGCTTGCAGCAAGTGGCTGGACCAGGTGGGAGGTCTAGGGTTCGACCCTAGGACCTGGCGCAATTTCCTGGTGGGCGCATCAGAGCTGCTGATGGCGCTTGGGCCCAGGTTTGGGCCAGATGAGCAGCTAAAGACCCATGAAGAGCAAGTGAAGACTTAAGTTAGGTTAAGGTCTCACTAGGGCTATGGGCTTTTACCACATAAGATTCATGCTTTCTTTTATTGCTTAATATTAGAATTGCATGATTAAATTATCTTCTGCTATCACCATAGGAATTGCATGATAGGCAAGAAGATAAAAGACCGTTAAAATCCAACGCTTAAATATCAAGCTCGTAAGCCTTCTGACGCGAAACCTCACTGTTCTGATTATCGTTGGAGCCGTGTTGTACCCACTCAGTGGGCACGTCCATCTATCTTCAGACGGTGCGGGATTACACCTGTGTGTTACAGAGTAGGGATTTATCCCTTCTCGTTGCTCAGCATAGCACATGGTGGTCCAGGGAGTAGGTCGGGTCAGCTTGACCGTGTAGACTACATATGTGGCGCATATGGTAGCACATGGAGGCAGCCATCTGTGGAGTCAGAGATTGTGTTGTACCAACTCAGTTGGCACAGTCTGCTGGACTGCCCAGATGAAGGGGAATCGCACGGGTTGGCGATCGGCAGTGACTGCCTACCAGAAACTAGTGCTTGTACTCTCTGTGCATCTTATCTCGCCTGAGCGGGACGCGGAGACCAAGTATGAAATCTGGATCCCATCTCACTAAAAGAGTTCTACTCTTTCGGGCTGTTTTGCTGGATTTTTCACGCCTGATAAAATAGTGAGAAAAAGAATCTTTCTTAAGTCCTGATTGATTCTTATACATTGATACTGACCTTGCTGTTCTTGTATTGTTGTAGATACCTGCAGCAACGAACACCATGAACTTCAATGTGCGATCCCTACTGGAAAGGGAGAAGTTTGGTGGGCCGAACTTCTCTGACTGGTTTGGACACCTTAAGATCGTTCTTAAGGCAGAGAGGAAACTGTATGTCCTCGAGACGGCGATACCGCCGCAGCCCGCTCCGAACGCCGCAAGGGCGGTTCGGGAAGCCTATGAAAAGCACGTCAATGATAGCATTGATGTCGCTTGCCTGATGCTAGCGTCTATGACGCCACCGCTGCAGCGTCAGCATGAGGATATGTCTGCTATAGACATGATAGCGAACCTCAAGATGCTGTATGCTGCACAGGCGAGGACTGAACGCTATAATTTGACAAAGCTCTTCTTTCAGAGCAAACTGGCTGAAGGGAGCCCAGTGGGAGCTCACGTGCTCAAGATGATTGGGCACAAGGAGGCTCTAGAGAAACTGGGGCATACCATCAACCAGGAGCTTGCTGTGGACATTATTCTGCAGTCTCTCCCGCCTTCATTCGACGCGTTCATTATTAATTTTAATATGAACAAAATCGATTGTACTCCGGCAGAGCTGCTGAATATGCTCTTGACCACTGAGGAGACTCTGAAGGGTAAGCCTTCAACCTCTGTCTTGATGGTTCCTTCTAGGAACAAGAAGAAGGGGAAGAAGGGCAAGGCCCCTGTCAAGAGTTACAGCAAGGCTCTGAAGCAGAAGGTCAAGCGGTCTAAGGAATACAGGTGTTTCCACTGTGGCCAGCTGGGTCACTGGAAAAAGGACTGTAAAGCGCTCCAAGGAGATAAGAGGGGAAGCTTTGCTTCTGGCTCAGGTATATTCGTGACTGAGGTCATGTTTTCTTCTTCTGTATCATGGGTGTTGGACACTGCATGTGGAGTTCACATTTGTTCAAATGTACAGGAACTCAAGAGAAGAAGGCAGGTGGGACAGCATGAGGTGGACCTACGAGTTGGAAACGGGGCACGGGTTGCTGCTGTTGCTGTAGGAGACTACTTTATTTCTTTACCATCTGGACTTGTATTGGAACTAAACAGTTGTTACTTTGTTCCCAGTATAACTAAAATATTATCTCCATTCCTGCTCTTGTCAGGAAGGGGTTTTCCTTTGAATGCAATATTTCAAAGTGTATTTTGTCTTATGATAATATTGTTTATGCAACTGGTTCAATTAACAATGGGTTATTCATGTTGGACATGGAATGTTCAATACAGCAAATTGATATTAAGAAAGCCAAGTATGCTGATGACAGCACCTTGCTATGGCATAGTCGTTTAGGCCATATTAACGAGAAACGCATTAAGCGGTTGCATGAAAATGGACTGCTGGGATCATTCTCCTATAAGGAGATTGATACATGCAAAGCTTGTTTGATGGGTAAAATGACGAAGTCACCTTTTCCTCACAAAGGTCAAAGGGCTTCAGGTTTACTTGACCTTATACACAGTGATGTGTGTGGGCCATTTAGTAAACATGCCAGAGGTGGCTATCAGTACTTCATTACCTTTACTGATGATTTCAGTAGATATGGTTATGTCTATCTGATGAGACATAAAAGTGAATCTTTTGACAAGTTCAAAGAGTTCAAAAATGAAGTACAGAATCAGCTAGGCCGTAATATCAAGGCACTTCGCTCAGATCGAGGTGGTGAATACCTAAGTCATGCATTTACTGACTATCTAAAGGAGTGTGGGATTATCTCACAGCTCACTCCACCAGGAACACCGCAATGGAATGGTGTGTCCGAGAGGAGAAATAGAACGCTACTTGATATGGTTCGTTCTATGATGAGTCAGGCTACTCTACCCTACTCCTTTTGGGGTTTTGCACTGGAAACAGCTGCAAAGGTACTAAACCGAGTGCCATCCAAGGCAGTTTCCAAGATGCCATATGAGTTATGGTATGGGAAACAGCCAAGCTTGACATTTATCAGGATCTGGGGTTGCGAAGCTTATGTAAAGAAGCTCGCCTCTGGGAAACTAGAGAGCAGATCTGACAAATGTATCTTTGTCGGTTACCCTAAGGAAACTAAGGGTTATTATTTCTTCGATCCCAAGGAGAACAAGGTTTTTGTTGCTCGGACGGCCATATTTCTTGAGAAGGAGTTTCTTCTGCAAGAGGCCAGTGGGAGAGAAATAAAACTGGATGAGAATCCAGAGGAAGGACAAAGTGCTCAAGCAGAGTTGGATGAGCCTGAGCCGGTAGAACAGGTTATTGAACAACCTGAGGCTCAGATATCACGGGAACCGCGAAGATCGGGTAGGATCCGTCGACAGCCTGAGCGCTATGACGGAGTCTACATCATTAACAATGATGAACCCCTCACTTATGCGGATGCGGTCGGTGGACCGGAGTCAGCGAGATGGCTTGAAGCTATGCGCGCCGAGAT
Source organism: Costus lasius (assembly GCA_027563935.2). Lineage (NCBI taxonomy): Eukaryota > Viridiplantae > Streptophyta > Magnoliopsida > Zingiberales > Costaceae > Costus > Costus lasius. Next base: position 86,586,124 of record CM050446.2, read on the forward strand.
GGACTCCATGTCAGATAACCAAGTCTGGGATTTGGTTGATCCGCCTCCGGGAGTTATCCCTATAGGCTGTAAATGGATCTTCAAGAAGAAGATTGACATGGATGGTAACGTGGTTACCTATAAAGGCAGGCTAGTTGCGAAAGGTTTCAAACAAATCTACGGGATAGATTATGATGAAACTTTCTCACCTGTAGCCATGTTTAAGTCTATTCGGATTCTTTTCGCGATAGCTGCATATTATGATTATGAGATTTGGCAGATGGATGTGAAAACAGCTTTCCTTAATGGAAATCTGGATGAGGATGTGTATATGACACAACCAGAAGGTTTCACTAATCCAGCAGATCGTCATAAGATATGCAAGTTAAAGAAGTCTATTTATGGACTTAAACAAGCATCAAGAAGCTGGAATATTCGTTTTGATGAATCAGTCACTGAATTTGGTTTCATCAAGAACGAAGATGACCCGTGTGTATATAAGAGGTTTAGTGGGAGCGTGATTACTTTCCTAGTCCTCTACGTCGATGACATCTTGATCATTGGAAATGATATTCCTGAAATGCATGCTGTTAAAGCATGGCTAAGGAAATGTTTCCAGATGAAAGATCTAGGAGAAGCAGCCTATGTGTTAGGTGTGAAGATCTACAGGGATAGATCTAAGAGGCTTCTCGGGCTGTGCCAGAGTACTTACATCGAAAAGGTCCTGGAGAGATTTCATTTAGAGAATTCTAAACGAGGATATCTTCCAGTCAGACATGGTCTGAATCTTTCGAAGAGTCAGTGTCCACAAACACAGACTGAGAAAGATGAAATGGACAATACGCCTTATGCTTCGGCTATTGGTTCCATTATGTATGCGATGTTGTGTACTCGCCCAGACGTTGCTTACGGGTTAAGCGTAACCAGTCGTTTCCAAAGTAATCCAGGTGTGGCGCACTGGATTGCAGTCAAGAACATCTTAAAATATCTGCGGAGGACCAAAGATATGTTCTTGATATATGGTGGTCAGGAAGAACTCAGTATTGAAGGATATACTGACGCTTCGTTCCAGTCTGACCAGGATGATTTCCGATCGCAATCAGGCTATGTTTTTAGCTTGAATGGAGGTGCAGTGGTGTGGAAAAGTTTCAAACAGTCAACTGTTGCTGATTCTACAACAGAAGCCGAGTATGTTGCAGCCTCGGAAGCATCCAAGGAGGCAGTGTGGATTCGTAAGTTCGTGAGAGAACTTGGTGTCATTCCTTCGAGTGCAGATCCTTTGGTTATCTTTTGTGATAACACTGGAGCAATCGCACAAGCAAAGGAACCACGGTCGCACCAGAAGTCCAAGCACATACAGAGACGGTTTCACTTGATCCGGGAGATCATTGATCGTGGCGAGATCAAAATCTGCAAGGTACATACAGATGACAATCTGGCAGACCCGCTTACCAAGCCTCTGGCGCAGCAGAAGCATGAGAAGCACTGTAATAATATGGGTTTGAGATTTCTCAACCATTAGATTAAGTGCAAGTGGGAGATTGTTGGGGTATGCCCTTAAGGCTAATGTTTGAGGCCTGTGGGAATGTATCAGTATCATGTAATAAACTCTTATGTTTATAAAGGCATGGTTGTTATTCAGTTAGCTACATTGTCTGCTGCAATATATGTTCTTCTGAATAATGTCTCAAAGCTGTTCAGCTGGGCTGACATGCTATTAAGTCCTTAGTCGATGTATCTTGGTGAACATGAGACAGCCTTGATATGGTTAAGACTAATATGTGTTTTAATCTTATAGGATGCTTCGAGCATGGAATAAGATGTAGACTCATGGGTACATGGGATGTACTGGACAGACCCTACTAGGATGTTCAATTGTTTGTCACAATGTGAATATTCCTTGATTATGACAAGTGGCACATTTCCTCTGACTTGAGATCACTTGTGTTTTCTAAATGATGATTGTCATTGTTTTGAGATAGTTCAATATCGTTTGAAACATAATGATTATAGACCATCTTGGATGGTGAGCTTGAGTCAGGTTAGAGCATTAGTGATAGACAAAGGATTGCCGTCTCCTTGTTTAAGGAGTGTGATGTTCTAAAGGGGCCCCCTGGATGAGATGATTGAGAAAAGTGTATGGCCATACCCAGGTGACAGTGTTCATCTGATCTAATCATGCTCATCATATTGGAGTTACGAGCTTGACAGGCTTGTCCAATAAGAACATCCAGTGGCAAAGGAAATATGCATGCCTTGTGAATTGATTCACACTTGTGTTGTTTTTGGGTGTAGTCTTGGAAGACTCTTTCCTTTATATCGGGAGACAGTGATGTGTTGCTAGATACCTCTCACTGGTCGTGATAACGTGAGTTATCGTTACCGACGCTTAAAGGAAACCCTCAGGGTCGCACAATTTGATGATATGGCTTACTTAAGTCAGATCGTGTGGACTGAATTGTTCGGGTTCAGTTTAAAGGGATTTAATCTCTGATTGTAAGTGAGATCTGGTCTGATCATGTTTGATTGATTAGGGCTTGAGATCGGTAAGCTTCGATCGAGAGAACGGATGCTAGATCGGTCAGATCAGAAGCATCAAGAGATCGACGGTCAGATCAAGCACCTTAGGGTTTTTAATGTGATCTGGACTAATTGCTTGGGTTATTTGGTTTATAGACCAGACCGAATTGAACCGGCTCTAGATGTGAGCGCTTGGTTCAAAGTAATGAGGAAAATGCGATTGGTTCATGAGGGCATGAACACATGATCGCATGTAAGAGAGGTTGGCTATTTTTAGCAACCACGCCCCCCATGTTTACATGGAGCGCATCTCTTGTTGCCTCAACCTCTAATTCTCGTCGCTCTCTCTCGTAAGAGACTACTTTTTCACGTCTTGGAGACTCGAGAATCAAGCAAGGAAAGGCGATCTTCTTCCCTTCTCACGCGATCAAAGACACCTAGGAATCTTGCTAGCACAAGATATTCCGTAGGGAGTAAGCGCATCCTCATCTTGTGTGCGCGTCCTAAGGAGGAAATCTTCGTTGCTTTCTATCTTCCAAGGCGCCATCTTTAAATGGCATTGGTATGAATCGCATCTCCTTCTTTCATGTTTTAAAGGTTGATCATATATTGCATGTTTTCGATTCTTGAATCCGCTGCCTATCGAGTTTGCGCCAACTAGGGTTTCGCCCCCCTCTTGAAAGGGGTTCCCTTCAGCTGCAACCTCCTTTCATCCTTCCTCTATCGGTGGCAGCAACTCGTCCTTTTCCTGGAAGCGGATGTGAGCTTCTCCCGTCTAAGCGGCAACTTCCTTCCTCTTCCAGAGCCGGCGGCCCTTTCCCTCCTTCCGGAACTAGCGGTCTGTCTTCTGTCTGGTGGCTACTCTTTCTCGCGATTCATCCAGTGACGAGCACTAGTGATCTCCCCTGTCGAACAAACAAGCTTTCCGTGTCAAGCGTCTCAGCGACGTGAGTTGCGTTTATTTATTTTATTAAGTTATTTTAATTTCATTTTTAGGGAATAAATATATAAATAAACCTAAGTTTTATTATTTTTAATATCTTGGAGGTGGATTTTATGATAATTATTTTTGAGTAAAATTTAATTTAAAAATAGGAAATTAGGGGTTGAGGGCATAATTATGAGTTAATACATATGACAGGTAATAATTGATGTTTTATTTAAATTGCTTAGTTAAGAAGGAAAGTCAATTTTGATTTCAGAGGGATTCAGGATAACAACATTTGAGGTAGGAATCTTATCTTACTCGTTTGTTACATTGTTAAGAACTTATAGGATTTGTCGCTTATTCCTTTGATTTGATATATAATGCATATATTAGAATTGATTGACACTGATATCTATTTGATTCGTCTACTTGTTTTGTTTCTGAAATTCTGTTAACCTCAATTATCTTATTCATTTGGTCATATTCTGTTTCTGTATGAATGGTTAATAACGTTGTATTGAGATATATGATATATTGGCATATGAGTATCGTTGAACAATTGTGCATATGTGATATTAACATATGAGTATGTTGGAACAGTTGAATATTTGTGATGTTAAAGACGTGATATATTGACCACTGGAGTGGATGATTTATTCTCCAGTGGCCTGTTTGTGTGAGATATAGTTCTGACGCGTATCAGGCTATGGTTTCTGGTCAGGGTACCACGAGTTGTCCTTGGGACAATACTATGGATGCCAGGTGTTGGACGCAACACTCCGGGCTGTTTAGGACAGTCGTTCCATTGTGTGAGCTACAGTGAAAAGACTCTGAAAATGAGTGTGGCTCTTGATTGAGATCTGTTGGCCAGCTTTATGATTTACATTACATTCTTTGTTTTATTTATATATCATTGCTTCAGTCATTGTATTATCATGTTATTTGACTCCCTCACCATTTTATTGATTCCTACTTAGTGTTTTGCTAACTTCCTTTGTTTCTCTTCCAGGTACAGAGTTAACTTTTAGGAAGGCTAGAGTAGATAGCAGATACCAGCCTGAGTTTAGATAGTCTTTTAGCTCTTATTTCAGTTGATTTGTTTACAAATTGGGTAGTATGTTTTTAGAGATTGTATTATAAAACTTCCGATGTTAAAGTTTGGATTATTTATTCAATAAATGATATTTGATTATTATATTTCTTCGGTTCCTATCAATATTGTCATCTCCCTAGGGAACCCTCAGCTAGGGATAGCTGGCTTTCCGCCGGGGCGTGACAATTTTATTGGTATCAAAGCTATAGGTTCGGTAAGAATGCCTAATGATATAGGAACCTTAGGACTAGGATTAAGTTAAGGTAAGAATAAATGAATAAATAAAATAAATACTTTTTATATGATATATTCTTTTGGTGTACTCTGATTCTTTTGGGCTACTTTGAATTTGGAGGACCAAATTCTTTTTAAAGGGGTGAATAATGTTATAACCTTAATTTTAATTAATTAATTATTATTTAAATTTTAAATTTTGAAAAAATAATTCCTAAAATTAGTACCCTAATCTTCCCTTAATCCCCTATAAATTACCCTAACCCTCTCTTAATCCTATTCATTATCCCTATCTTCCTAATCACTAATTTCTCTAATTCTCTCGTGTGCCGCAATAGCCCTTCCTCTATTTCTTTTTCTTCTCCTTCAATCCAAAAACATGTGCACATATGCTCATTTTATTCAAAGGAATTATTTCACTTTAAGATTACACTCATTAAACAATGTATTTACCCAAAATTTCAGGCATCAATCAATGGAGAAAATTCAAACAAATAAATTATATTAGAGAAATAAATTCAACATGTTAAATTTATTTCCAATTTTTAGATATTGAAACGCATGGTAATTTATACTACACATCTCATCATGGCAGATATTTTCAACAAATATATCATCATTCAATGCACAAAACCACAATGTCAAGTCATTCAACCAAATCGAAAAGATTTAGCATCTAATATCCAAAAATGAGGATCTGAAGCAAGTGGACACAGGAAGTTTGACAAGGTTATCCTTCCCTACCATTATAAATCAATTAAGCATAAGTAAAGAAAGGTAGGGAAGGAGATACTCACAAAGCTCTCTACCAATTGGAATCTGTCGCCTCATCATTTCCATCAGCTGGCACAACATACATAGGATCTCCCTGAATATGATGCCATAGGGGTTCGGTGGTGGAGGTGGAGCTGAAGATTCAGCTGGAGCTTTCCCCTTTCTCAAATGGGGCGAGCAAGGTAGTCAAGCAGGGAAGAACAACTGAAGAAAGCTGGTCAAATCTGGTTTTCTGAGCAAACCTTGAGCTTCAAATCTCCTCTATGATCCTTCCTCTACCTCTGGAGAGGATCTGGAAAGCAAATGCGAGTTGAATCGATGCTCAGACAAGGAGAAATCAAAAAGGGTGACTCTGGACAGACGAACAGCTTCAGAGCTCGCTCGAGCTCGAAAATCCCAAGATCTGGAGCAAAAGTCGGTCGGAAATCTAAGGAAATCGATCAGGAAGAGTCGCTAGAGGGTTTTGGAAGTGAAGAATCAAAAATCGGTGCTAAATCGAGCAAAAAATCGCGTAAACCCTAAACTCAGCACAGAAAAACCCTAAATACGGTAGCATAATCATGTGGGTTCGAGGAAATTATGGCACCGTAATGCGATTACGGCAGTGCCGTAAAATGCATGAAAACTCAGAAACTCTCGAGTCGAAAATCGCTCAAAAATACGGTGCATGAAGAATTTTATGGTACTGCCGTAATTTGGTCAAAAACTCAAAAACTCTCGGGTTGAAAAAGGACCAAAATTACGGTACCGTGAGGAAAAATACGGCACTGCCGTAAATTTCCTAAAAATATGAAAGTTTCTGTAAAGAAAAGACCTGAAAATACGGCAACGTTAAAAACGTTACGGTGGTATCGTGTAATCATTACGATACCGTAAAAAATGTTACGGCACTACCGTAATTTCCAAAAAATACTCAAAATTTTATGTTCAAAATTCGACCAAAATTACGGCACCGTAAAGAAATTACGGTACTGCCGTAATTTACGCAAAAACTCAGAAATCGCAGTTTAACTCATAAAATTCAATTTTTGATTCACCTACAAAGAGAAAAATAAAAGTTAGTATACAAACAACTACAAAAAAAATAAAAACAAGAACAAAAGAAAAACAAAAGAGTGCTTGGGTAGCCTCCCAAAAAGCACTAATTTTCGGTCATTAGCTTGATCGTTCTGCACTCAAATTTTCTTGAGGTTCATCAAATAGAAATTTTTCTCCTCCCCCATTCTGTTCTTCATGAAAGTAATGCTTCAATCTTTGTCCATTAACTTTAAACTCTCGGTACAGAAACAAATTCCAAAATTACGGTACCGTGACATAAAATACAGCACTGCCGTAATTTGCTTAAAAATACGAAAGTTTCTGTAAAGAAAAACCTAAAAATACGGCAGTAGAAAAATCGTAATGGCGGTACCATGTAAACATTACGGTACCGTAAAAATCATTACGGCACTGCCGTAATATCCAAAAACTACTGAAAACTTTCTGTTCAAAAATCGACCAAAAATATGACATCGTAAAGAAATTACGGTACTGCCGTAATTCATGCAAAAATTCAAAGTTCGCCGAAAAATTGTACCTAAAAACAAGAAAAAGAAAAATTAATCCTGAACAAACAAATTAAGACGAAAATAAACCAAAAACAAAAGAAAAAGTGCTTGGGTTGCCTCCCAAGAAGCGCTAATTTTTGGTCATTAGCTTGACCATTTTGTACTCAAATTTTCTTGAGGTTCATCAAGTAGAAATTTTTCTCCTCCCTCATTCTGTTCTTCATGAAAGTAATGCTTCAATCTTTGTCCATTAACTTTAAACTCTCCCTTCTCATCGCTCCAAATGTCTACTGCACCGTAGGGATATGTTTTCTTCACCTGGAAAGGTCCAGACCATCGAGACTTAAGTTTACCAGGAAAAAGACTTAATCTTGAATTAAACAAAAGAACAAAGTCACCTGGTTGGAAATCCTTTCCAAGCATATGTCGATCGTGCCATCTTTTAGTTCTCTCTTTATAGATTTTTGCGTTTTCATAAGCGAAGAGTCTAATCTCATCAAGCTCATTCAATTGTAATTTACGTTTTTCCCCCACGTTCTTCAAATCAAAATTTAATGCTTTGATTGACCAGAACGCCTTGTGCTAGAGCTCTACAGGAAGATGACAAGATTTACCATAAACAAATTGAAAAGGAGACATACTATTGGTGTTTTGAAAGCTATTCGGGATGCCCACAGCGCATCATCAAGCTTGAAAGCCCAGTCTTTTCTTGTTCTTGATACCATTTTTTCCAATATCCCTTTGATTTCTCTATTCGATATTTCCACTTGTCCACTAGTTTGGGGATGGTAAGGTGTTGCAACTCTATGATTTACCCCATATTTTAGAAGCAATGCTGAAAACTTGTGTTCAATAAAATGAGATCCTCCATCACTAATCACTACTCAAGGAGTCCCAAATCGCGAAAATATAGTCTTCTTGAACATCTTCACCATAACTTTGGAATCATTAGTTGGAGAAGCAATGGCCTCCATCCACTTGGAGACACAGCCTACTGCCACAAGTATAAATTTGTTACCCCCTGATGAAGGAAACGGTCCCATAAAATCAATCCCCAAACATCAAATATCTCAACTTCAAGTATTGTAGACAGTGGCATCTCATTCCTTTTGTTGATGTTTCCCATCCTTTGACAATTATCGCAAGACATTATAAATTTTCTCGCATCTTTAAATAAAGAGGGCCAATAAAATCCAGATTGTAAAACCTTAAAAACAGTTTTTTCAACACTAGCGTGCCCTCCATATGATGATCCATAACACTATAATAATATATCCTTGATTTCCTCTTCAGGGACACATATCTTAAATATACCATCTGCACATCTTCTAAAAACATAAGGCTCATCCCAAAAATAGTGCTTGACATCAGTTAAGAATCTCTTCTTACCTTGGTAACTCAAATCAGGAGGAAAAACATTAGCAACAATATAATTTACAATGTCAGCATACCAAGGAGCCTTGATCTGAACAATTGCTAAGAGTTGTTCCTCGGGAAAGGAATCATTGATTATATCGCCTTTATCATCATCTACAATTATCCTTGAAAGATGATATGCAACAAAATTTTTAGTTCTTTTCTTGTTTTTGATTTCCAAATCAAACTCTTGTAGAAGCAAAATCCACATAAGCAGACGCGGTTTACTATCTTTCTTTTGCATCAAATACTTAACTGCAGCATGATCAATGTACACCACAACTTTTGAATTTATCAAATAAAATCTAAATTTATCGAAGGCAAAAACTATGGCTAAAAGTTCTTTCTCAGTTGTGGTGTAATTCCTTTGTGTCTCATCCAATGCTTTACTAGCATAGCAAATCACATAAGGCTTCTTTTCCTTTCTTTGTCCTAGAACTGCTCCAACAGCATAATCACTGGCATCGCACATAAACTCAAAGGGCAAATCCCAATCAGGCGGCTACATTATAGGTGCTGATATTAAGGCCTTCTTCAGTTCTTGAAAAGTAGACAAACATTTCTCATCAAAGCAGAATTTTGTATCTGTGCAAAGTAAATCAGTGAGTGGTTTTGCAAGTTTAGAGAAATCCCTGATAAAGCGCCAGCAAAATCCTACATGTCCCAAGAAGCTTCTGATCTCTTTAACCGTAGTGGGTGGTGCTAGCTTCTCAATTACTTCAACTTTGGCTTTATCAACTTCTATCCCCCTTTCTGAAATAAGGTGCCCCAAAACTATTCCTTGTCTAACCATAAAATGACACTTCTCCTAGTTAAGGACAAGGTTAGTTTCTTTACACCTCTGTAAGACTCGAGAAAAGTTATCTAAGCAATTATCAAAAGAAGAGCCATAGACAGAAAAATCATCCATGAAAACATCCATAAAATCTTCATCCATAAAATCTTCAATAAATTCAGAAAATATAGCCATCATACACCTCTGAAAAGTAGCAAGTGCATTACACAATCCAAATGGCATTCTCCTATAAGCAAAAGTACCATAAGGACAAGTAAAGGTGGTCTTATCTTGATCATCAGGATGTATAGGAATTTGGAAAAAGCCGGAATATCCATCTAAAAAGCAGAAATGAGAATGATTTGCAAGTCTCTCAACCATTTGATTAATAAAAGGCAAAGGGAAGTGGTCTTTCCTAGTGGCTGCATTCAATTTCCTATAATCTATACACATGCGCCAACTAGTCACCGTTCTAACAGGAATCAACTCATTATCTTTGTTTTTCATAACGGTTACACTTCCCTTTTTAGGAATACAATGAACAGGACTCACCCATTTACTATTAGAAATAGGATAGATAATACTTGCATCAAGCAATTATAAAACTTCCTTCTTTGCAACTTCCTCCATAGATGGGTTGAGTCTCCTTTGGAAATCTACATGTGGTTTGTGCTCCTCCTCCATATGAATCCTGTGCATACAAAAGGAAGGGTTAATTCCCTTTAAATCATCTATGGTATACCCAATTACCTTTCTATGAGCTCTCAACTCCTTCAAAAGCAAATCAGCCTCCCTTTCATCTAATTGAGCATCAATAATAACAGGGTAAGTAGAGTTAGGGCCAAGAAATTCATAGCGAAGATTATCAGGTAAAGCTTTAAGTTCTACTTTTGGAATTTTCTCTTCTTCATTATCAAGTATAGTGCAGTCCAACATATCATTAGTTTCAGCACTAGAATCAGAATTAGAATTGGAATCGTGATCCTCAACACAAGAATCATCAAACAAAAAACCAAGATCATAAACTACATCATCTATAGCATGAATACTACAACACGACCCAGCATATGATGGTTTTTTCATGGCCTCATTCAAATCATACTCAATTCTTTCATCTCCAATGTTAAGTGTAAGTTTGCCGTTCTTTACATCAATAATTACCCCTGCAGTGGCTAAGAACGGTCTACCAAGAATAATAGGGATCCTAGCATCTTCCTCCATCTCAAGAACTACAAAATCTGCTGGAATGAAGTACTTACCTACCTGAATAGGCACATCTTCGAGAATCCCTACAGGATACTTAACTGAACGATCGGCGAGCTGCAAGGATATCGAAGTTGGTTTAGGCTCTCCCATGTCCAATTTCCTGCAAATAGAATATGGCATTAGTCTTACACTAGCACCGAGATCACATAAGGCTCGGTCAAAAGACATACTCCCAATAAAACAAGGTATAGAGAAACTACCTTGATTCTTTAATTTTGGTGGCAATTTGTTCTGAATAATAGCACTGCATTCCTCAGTTAATGCCACAGTGCTATAGTCCTCTATTTTTCTTTTATTAGAGAAAATTTCTTTCAAAAATTTAGCATATGTGGGCATTTGAGATAAAGCTTCAGTAAATGGAATGTTAATGTAAAGCTTCTTCAAAATATCAAGAAATTTCCCAAAATGTTGGTCTAATTTTGCTTGCACTAACCTTTGAGGAAAGGGTATAGGCAGCCTATATGGTGTAGGGGAATTAGGTTTAGAAATATCTGTCTGACATGGCATATCACCTTTAGGTTCATCACCTTAATGAGGTGGCAAACTAGTTTGGGATTGCTCATGCACAGAAGATTTTTCTGAATCTAACTCTTGATCATGCTCATTACTAGGCTCTTTTCATTATTCTCAGATTTCTTTTTAGATTCCTCTAATTGCCTCCCACTCCTAGTGATAATAGCATTATAGTGCTCCTTGGGGTCCAATTTAGGTATTTGACCTTCTAGAGTTTTATTGTAAGCAGTTAAGGATCCTACTTGACAGGTAAGATGACTAACTAATCCCTTAAGATCTTCAATCTCTTTATTTTGATTTGTCATTAATTGATTTTGACTAGCCATAAATTTCTCAAGCATGGACTCTACATTAAAAGAATTTACCTCCTCAGTTAAGGTTCGTCATCCTTCATTCTCATTCTTACCATGTTGATGATAATATGGCATTCCTTCTTCAATAGCCCATTGGTTATGGTTTAAAGCCATCTCCTCAAGCAGCTTGAAGGCATCTTCAATGGTCTTGCTCATGAGAGCTCCTCCTGCAGCAGCATCAATAGTTAGTCTGGTATTATATAGCAGACATTGTAAAAGGTATGAATTAAAATCCAATTTTCAAGGCCATTGTGAGGACACTTCTGCAGTAAATTGTTGAAACGCTCTCATGCCTCGCTAAAAGATTCACCATCTCTCTGTGAAAAACTTATGATCTGGTTTCTCAATTGGATGGTTTTGCTTGGTGGGAAGTATTTCATCAAGAAGGCTTTGGACAATTGTTCCCATGTGGTAAAGGTACCGGTAGGTTGAGAATGTAGCCAAGAATGCCCTCGGTCCCTGAGAGAAAAAGGAAACAATCTTAGTTTTAATGCATCATCAGAAATTCTATTAATTTTAATGGTGTCACAATATTCAAGAAAAAGATATAAATGTTGATAAGGATGTTCAATTGGCGATCCTTCAAACTGATTCTGCTAGATCATAGACAAGAAGGCAGGATTGATCTCAAAATTATTAGCTTCAATAGCTGGGCTGGCGATGCTAAAGTGTATCTCTTGTGGGTTAGGGGCTGCATAGTCCCTAAGTGATTTCTGGTCTGCCATCAGATCTAAATTTCCTGTGCAGTCTAAAATAGATAGGTCAAATAACTCAAGTAAACAGAAAAGAATAGAAAGATAGAACATAAATAGGAAATAAACAAAACCTAGTCTAGCAATACTTTTAATATCTTCAATATCGACAAAAACCAAGGTCCCCGGCAACGGTGCCAAAAAGTTGTTGTAGTCCACAAGTGCACGAATACTCGAAATAATAAAAAGATATCGAACCACAGAGACCTTGTTTGCCAAGTACCGAATAATCAATTTCTCACTAACTAGGCAATCCGAATACGATGAAGCAAATGATCGAAAAGTACACGAAAAAATATCAGAGAAGAAAACTAGGACTAGGGGTTCATGCACTTTAATTTTAATGACTAGAAGGAAATAAAGTATTGTCAGTCAAATTTCATTATGATAAATATATAATTTACTTCATAAAGGAATTATCTTGCTCTCGCGTAGATAATTATACAAATAACCAATCATCACTCCCGTGCAGGATCTATTCAATGCTTAAGATAAGTAAATTATTGACAAAGAACTCAAGGATCACTCTCGTGCATTCGAATTCTAAGTCAAATATCTCAAGAGAAACCTTGTATTCTCATACCATAATTTCTCATGTTCTACTTAAGGTTCTCCGACGATCAGATATTTCATCTCTTACAATATCAAATCAAGTCTAACATAATAACTCAATCCAAAGATCGGAAAATCAACATGGCAATAAAACTACTAAAAATCAGAATTAAGAGTAATACCTAATATCTTACGATAAGTTCTAAACTCAATGATTCTAGGGTTCCAAATTTTGCAATCAACTTCTCAGTCTATTTCACAAAATTCTAAAACATGCTAAAAATATGAGACTAAGGAGAATTATAAGCAATCATCACATAAGTAGAATTATCATAACAAAATTATCCTTACAAAATTAACAATGTCTAGTCATTAAGAAGTTAAGGGGATAACACCCCCATGTCCCATAAGAAAATTAAGCTAGCATGATGGAAAGATTACAGTAAACCATAATTTCAGAGGATCAGAAGTCGAAAAGGAGAGAAATTACAGCACCATAACATGCACTGGATGCGATGAATAGTGGCGACACCCACTATTTCATTGATTTCTCCCTCGATCGGATTCCTCTCACCCTGAAACTTTTGGCGTGTGTTCTCCTCCTTCAGGCAAAGCTTCCTTTCAAATTTCGTGGCCGGAAGTGGTCTGTAGGCTGAGAATCGATGAACCCTAGAGTGGCGGCGATTCTCCCAAATTCTCCATGGATCCCTGATAAAAATTGTTCCTTCCCTTTCGAAAACGTTCTCCTGCCAATCCTCAGCGTTCCCCCTCTTTTCGACCTACAATTGGTGCCCTAAAGCCTGAGAAATTGCGAATTTAAGTTTCTAGCGGAAGAATCGGGTATCTGGGTGAACATTGCGGCACCGTGATGGAAATTACAGTAGTACTGTAATTGCTGCTAAATCTTTTGTATGGAATCTGTTCCGAATTACGGCACCATAAGGTATATTACGGTAGTGCCGTAATTGCCTCTGAAATCTCTGAAGTCTCGGGAAGAAATAGGTCTGAAATTACAGTACCGTGAATAATTTTACGGTATTGCTATAATGTGCCAAAAAATTCCAGAATTAAGTCACCATGAAAATCATTACAGTAGTGCCATAATTGCTAATTACGACCATAAAAATCATTATGGCACTGCCGTAATTTCTATAGAAATTTTGATTTGACTTGAAATTTGATGTATAGTCTCCTCTTGATGATAAGAATCTGCCCATGCGTTGGATTTGCTTGAAAACTCATCAAAACGATGCCTTTTTACCTGAAATTAATCAAAAACCAAGAAAGGTGTAGATTCCTAAAAAAGGCATAAAATAAGCAAAGGAGCATGAATATGACTCAAGAGGATGATGGAATAAGCAAGAAATATGCTATGAAATTAGAGTCATCAGCGACAGCTTCCTTCCTGTTCTAGAGCCGATGGCCCTTTCCCTCCTTTCGGCACTGGCGGTCCATCTTTTGTCCGGCGGCTACTACTTCTGGTGACGCATCCGGCGATGGGCGCTGGTGGTCTCCCCTGTCGAACGAATAATCTTTCCACATCAAGCGTCTCAGTGAGGTGAGTTTCGTCTATTTGTTTTATTAAGTTATTTTAATTTCATTTTTAGGGGATAAATAAATAAATAAACCTAAGTTTTATTATTTTTAATATCTTGGAGGAAAATTTTATGATAATTATTTTTTGAATAAAATTTAATTTAAAAATAGGAAATTAGGGGTTGAGGTCATAATTATGAGTTGATACATATGTCAGGTAATAATTAATGTTTTATTTAAATTGCTCAATTAAGAAGGAAAGTCAATTTTGATTTCAGAGGGATTCAGGAAAAATGCAATTGAGGTAGGAATCTTACCTTACTCCTTTGTTACATTGTCAAGAACTTATAGAATTTGTCGCTTATTCCTTTGATTTGATTTATGATGCATACATTAGAATTTATTGACACCGATATCTATTTGATTCATTTGCTTGTTTTGTTTCTGAAATTCTGTTGACTTCCATTATCTTATTCATTTGGTCATATTCTGTTTCTGTATGAATGGTTAATAACGTTGTATTGAGATATCTGATATATTGGCATATGAGCATCGTTGAACAATTGTTTATATGTGATATTGACATATGAGTATGTTGGAACAGTTGAATATCTGTGATGTTAAAGACGTGATATATTGACCTCTGGACTGGATGATTTATCCTCCAGTAGCCTATTTGTGTGAGATATAGTTTCGACGCGTATCAGGCTATGGTTGCTAGTCAGGGTACCGCGAGTTGTCCTTGGGACAATACTACGGATGCCAGGTGTTGGATGCAATGCTCCGGGCTGTTTAGGACAGTCGTTCCATTGTATGAGCTACAGTGAAAACACTCTGAAAATGAGTGCGGCTCTTAATTGAGATCTGTTGGCCAACTTGATGATTCACATGACATTCTTTGTATTATTTGTTTATCGTTGCTTTAGTCATTATATTATCATGTTATTTGACTCCCTCACCATTTTATTAATTCCTACTTAGCGTTTTGCTAACTTCCTTTGTTTCTCTTCTAGGTACAGAGTTTAACTTCTGGGAGGGCTAGAGTAGATAGCAGATACCAGCCTGAGTTCAGATAGCCTTTTAGCTCTTATTTTAGTTGATTTCTTTACAAATTGGATAGTATGTTTTAGAGATTGTATTATAAAACTTCTGATGTTAAAGTTTGGATTATTTATTTAATAAATGATATTTGATTATTGTAGTTCTTTGGTTCCTATCAATATTGTCATCTCCTTGGGAACCCTCAGCTAGGGATAGCTGGCTTTCCGCCGGGGCGTGACAATTTTATTGGTATCAAAGCTATAGGTTCGGTAAGAAAGCCTAAGGATATATGAACCTTAGGACTAGGATTGAGTTAAGGTTAGAATAAATGAATAAGTAAAATAAATACTTTTTATATGATATATTCTTTTGGTGTACTCTTATTCTTTTGGGCTACTTAGAATTTGGAGGACCAAATTCTTTTTAAACGGGTGAATAATGTTATAACCTTAATTTTAATTTATTAATTCTTATTTAAATTTTAAATTTTAAATTTTGAAAAAAATTCCTAAAATTAGTACTCTAATATTCCCTCAATCCCCTATAAATTACCATAACCCTCTCGTAATCCTATTCATTATCCCTATCTTCCTAATCACTAATTTCTCTAATTCTCTCGTGTGCCACAGTAGCCCTTCCTCTGTTTATTTTTCTTCTCCTTCGAAGGCTACTCTCTTCCGTTTTTCTCTATTGCTTTCCCTGTCGGCGACGTAGCGGCAACTCCATCTTCATCCTGCGACGACTGGAAGGGTTATCGAAGTCGTCTTCATTGTCCCTTGGAGCAACGATGCTGCCATCTGACGAGTTCTCGAACGTGTACTGAGTCTAGCGGTGGGAAACGAATTCTTCAACGGGCAGCGAAGTTTTCTGGCGGGCGACGATTTCTTCGGCTGGCGACGAGTTCTGTGGCAGTTTTATTTATTCTTATGGTTACTGCGACCTCCATTCTTCCTTCCTCTGTCAGCGGCAGCAACTCGTCCTTTACCTGGCAACGGATGCGAGCTTCTCCCCTCTCAGTGGCAGCTTCCTTCCTCTTCCAGAGCCGGTGGCCCTTTCCCCCCTTTCGGCACTAGCAGGCCGTCTTCTGTCCGGCGGCTACTCCTTCTGGCAACACATTCGGTGACGAGCGCCGATGGTCTCCCCTGTCGAACGAACAAGCTTTCCGCGTCAAGTGTCTGAAAGGTCCCCAAAGGGGGGAAAAAACCCTAATAAGCATGCACTTCTAAAGTATGCATGGGCGGAATCATAGGATTTCGAAAATCGGTTTGCATGTCATATAATCAACTTGAAGATTGTATAGATCAACACAAGGATCATACCATTGCCATTGCTTGGATGGCGACTTGGAAGAAGAGGGCGAGCGGCTCTCCTCCAAAGGTGACGCACACAAGGTGAAGATGACTACTCCCTTGGCGTCTTTGTGCTAGCAAAGCTTCAAGGTTTCCCTTCGTGAAGGAGATGAGAGATGTCTCTTGGTTTTGTTCTCTTCTCCTTTGTGTGAAGTCTCACCACACAACACGAGAGAGGTCGAGAGAGGAGAAGATGGCGATGAGAGAAGCATTGCTCTTCGAACGTGGAGGCGTTCCACATTTTGAAAAACCGATTTCCAAAAATAGCAAGTGCTTCAATGTATGCGATCATGCGTTCACTCCAAGTGAACCGATCGCAAACTTCTTCTCTCCCATTACTTGAACCATGCGCTCATATGATGAACCGGTTCAATTGGATTTGGTTCAAAGACCAAATCAAACCAAGCATTGGTCTAGATCAAATTAAACCATAAGGCTCAAGATCTAACCATTCATCTCTTGATGCTCTTGATCTCACCGATCTAGCATCAATTCTCTCGATCGAAGCTTACCGATCTCAAGCTCTAATCAATCAAACATGATCAGACCAGATCTCACTTACAATCAGAGTTTAAACTCCTTTAAACTGAACCAAAACAATTCAGTCCACACGATCTGACTTAAGTAAGCCATATCATCAAATTGTGCGACCCTAAGGGTTTCCTTTAAATGTCGGTAACGATAACTTACGTTATCACGAACAGAGAGGGGTATCTAGCAACACATCACTGTCTCCCGATATAAAGGAAAGAGTCTTCCAAGACTACACCCAAACCACAGCACAAGTGTGAACCCAAGTCACTTGACATATGTGTTTCCTTTGCCACTGGATGTTCTTATTGGACAAGCGTGTCAAGCCTGTAATTCCAATATGATGAGAATGATTAGATCAGATGAACATAGTCATCTGGGTATGGCCATACACTTTCTCAACCATCTCATCCAGGGGGCCCCTATAGAACATCACACTCCAATCAAGGAGAAGGCAATCCTATATCTATCACTAGCGCCCTAACATGACTCATGTTCATTATCCAAGATACTCTATAACCATTATGTTTCAAATGATATTGAACTACCTCAAAACAATGCCAATCATCATTTAGAAACACAAGTGATCTCAAGTCAGAGGAAATATGCCACTTGTTTGCATATAAGGATTATTCACATTGTGACAAGCAATTGAATATCCTAAGTAGGGTCGGTCCAGTACATCCAATGTACCCATGAGTCTACATCTTATTCCATGCTCGAAGCATCCTATAAGATTAGAACACATATTAGTCTCAATCATATCAAGGCTGTCTCATGTTCACCAAGATATCTCGACTAAGGACAAGACTGCATGTCAGCCTAGCTGAACAGCATTGAGACATTATTCAGAAGTATACATATGGCAGCAGATAATGTAACAACCTGAATAACAACCATTGCCTTTATAAACATTGAGTTTATACATGATACTGGTATAATCCCAAGGCCTCAAACATTAGCCTTAAGGGCATACCCCAACAATCTCCCACTTGCACTTAATCTAATGGTTGAGAAATCTCAAACCCATATTATTACAGTGCTTCTCATGCTTCTGCTGCGCCAGAGGCTTTGTAAGCGGGTCAGCTAGATTGTCATCTGTATGAACCTTGCAGATTTTGATCTCGCCACGATCAATGATCTCCCGGATCAAGTGAAACCTTCTCTGTATGTGCTTGGACTTCTGGTGCGACCGTGGTTCCTTTGCTTGTGCTATCGCTCCAGTGTTATCACAGAAGATAACCAAAGGATCTGCACTCGAAGGAACAACACCAAGTTCCTGAACGAACTTACGAATCCACACTGCCTCCTTTGATGCTTCTGAGGCTGCAACATACTCGGCTTCTGTTGTGGAATCAGCAACAATTGATTGTTTGAAACTTTTCCACACCACTGCTCCTCCATTCAAGCTAAAAACATAGCCTGATTGCGATCGGAAATCATCCTGGTCAGACTGGAACGAAGCGTCAGTATATCCTTCAATACTGAGTTCTTCCTGACCTCCATATATCAAGTGTTGGGGTATGCCCTTAAGGCTAATGTTTGAGGCCTTGGGATTGTAACAGTATCATGTATAAACTCTTTTGTTTATAAAGGCAATGGTTGTTATTCAGTTTGTTACATTGTCTGCTGCAATACATGTGCTTCTGAATAATGTCTCAATGCTGTTCACCTAGGCTGACATGCTATATGTCCTTAGTCGAGATATCTTGGTGAACATGAGACAGCCTTGATATGGTTAAGACTAATGTGTGTTCTAATCTTATAGGATGCTTCGAGCATGGAATAAGATGTAGACTCATGGGTACATTGGATGTACTGGACAGACCCTACTAGGATATTCAATTGCTTGTCACAATGTGAATAATCCTTGTTTGCAACAAGTGGCACATGTCCTCTGACTTGAAATCACTTGTGTTTCTAAATGATGATTGTCATTGTTTTGAGGTAGTTCAATATCATTTGAAACATAATGGTTATAGACTATCTTGGATGGTGAACTTGAGTCATGTTAGGGCGCTAGTGATAGATATAGGATTGCCGTCTCCTTGTTTGGAGTGTGATGTTCTAAAGGGGCCCCCCTGGATGAGATGATTGAGAAAGTGTATGGCCATACCCAGGTGACTATGTTCATCTGATCTAATCATGCTCATCATATTGGAGCTACAGGCTTGACACGCTTGTCCAATAAGAACATCCAGTGGCAAAGGAATCATGTATGCCTAGTGAAGTGGATTCACACTTGTGCTGTGGTTTGGGTGTAGTCTTGGAAGACTCTTTCTTTTATATCGGGAGACAGTGATGTGTTGCTAGATACCCCTCACTGATCGTGATGACGTAAGTTATCGTTACCGACATTTAAAGGAAACCCTTAGGGTCGCACAATTTGATGATATGGCTTACTTAAGTCAGATCGTGTGGACTGAATTATTTAGGTTCAGTTTAAAGGGATTTAATCTCTGATTGTGAGTGAGATCTGGTCTGATCATGTTTGATTGATTAGGGCTTGAGATCGGTAAGCTTCGATTGAGAGAATGGATGCTAGATCGGTGAGATCAGGAGCATCAAGAGATCAACGGTCAGATCAAGAACCTTAGGGTTTAATGTGATCTGGACTAATAGCTTGGGTTAATTGGTCTTTGAACCAAACAAAATTGAACCAGCTCATCATGTGAGCGCACGGTTCAAGTTAAGAGAAATATGCGATTGGGAAAAACCCTTGATCGCATGTTGAGGAGTGGCTTTCTATTTTTAGAAAGCATGATCACATACGTGACCACGCCTCACCTCTTCACTCCTGTTGTTGTCGCCCCTCTCTTCTCGTGTAATTTTTGGGCATTCTCGTGGAAGAGGCTTTGACGACAAGGAAGAATCGCCAAGCAGTGGATCTCATCTTCTTCATCCCTTCTCACACGACAAGGTGACTTGGAGAACCTTGCTAGCACAAGGAGCGTCCAAGGAGCAAGCCATCGATCATCTTGTGTGTGGCGCTTTGGAGGAGAACCCCATCGTTCTCTCTTCTTCCTAGACACCATCCAAGCGATGGCCATGGTATGAGTCGCTACCATTCTATGCAATTGATTTTAAAGTTGATCATATATCATGCATTCGATCCCTAGAAACCCCTTCCGCTGCATGAAAACCTCCATATGCGCCTATTAGGGTTTCGCTCCCCGTTTCTTAGGGGACTGTCAATTGGTATCAGAGCGAGGTTATATGCATGTTTGTATGATTGCTTAACTTTAGTGATCCATGTTTGCGCAACACCTTAGATCTAAACTACATGCGAAAGTTATTCATGCGAAAACTACATGATGTATGATTTTTATCATTAGCGCATGTATCTGGTTGGCGCATCCATTTAGTTTTTCTCAAAAACTTCTTTACTTGCGCAACTCACCTTAGATCTAAGTGCCGCCTGCTATAAGTCCTTAGACGGGTTAGTAGGGTTGAAGTCATCTCTAGTTAAGATCCAACTAGTCTGATCAGACCATCTGACAGCCTAGATGGGTCGACCAGATGGCACCTATGCGCAAGCATAAGGTGGCTATAGGTCGACTGCATCAAAGGCGTGTAGCGAGGTCTGGTTGAGACAACCAGTGAACACGCATGAGTTAGGCCCGGGGTCACACCCGCTTGCCAAAACTCATGTAGGTTGTTCAGCCCATGGCGCATGCATAGTTGACCACTGGGTCGACTCAAGTCAGTTAGGACTTGGTGCATGTAAGGGTAGTGGATCTGACTAGGACTGATGAGTGGATCCCTAGTAATGGACCGTTGTAAGGTAGTAGGGCGTATAAGGAAATTAAAATTGATGCCAATGGGGTTTTTCAAAAATTTAATTTCTTGATTGGATCACATGATGATTGATGCCATTTGCTTGTTTATTTAATCTTATGTGGGCTGCCCGTGTTTAATGTGTGCTGTGCTGGGGCCTGCGAGCCTGGTTAAAATTTGTAAATTAATTTTTATTGTGATCTGCGCATCACATTTTATTTAATTTATAAACTGTAATTGACCTGCGAGTCAATCTTGTCTAGATAGATTAAATTATATTTTAATCAGACAAGAGCACAGAGCACACTTGGCAGAGGCGCATGCAGCAGTGGCTTGACCAGACAGGAGGTCTAGGGTTCGACCCTAGGACAGGCGCATTTTCCCTGGTGGGCGCACCTGAGCTGCAGTTGGCGCTTGGGCCCTAGGTTGGGCCAGATGAGAAGCAAAAGCCCCATGAAGAAAAGCAAGTGAAGACTTAAGTTAGCTTAAGGTCTTACTTAGGCTTAATGGGCTTTTACCACATAAGATCAGCATGCTTTCTATTTATTGTTTATATAATTAGAATTGCATGATTTATTTATCTTCTGCTATCACCATAGGAATTGCATGATAGTTGAGAAGATAAAAGACCGTTAAAATCCAACGTTAAATATCAAGCACGTAAAGCCTTCTGACGCGAAACCTCACTGTTCTGACTATCGTTGGGGCCGTGTTGTACCCACTCAGTGGGCACGCCCATCTATCTTCAGACGGTGTGTGATTACACCTGCGTGTTACAGAGAAGGGATTTATCGCTTCTCGTTGCTCAGCATAGCACGTGGTGGTCCAGGGAGTAGGTCAGGTTCGCTTGACCATGTAGGCTACATATGGGGCATATGTTAGCTATATGGAGGCAGCCATCTGTGGGATCAGAGACTGTGTTGTACCAACTCAGTTGGCACAGTCTGCTGGATTGCCCAGATGAAGGGGAATCGCACGGGTTGGCGATTGGCAGGGACTGCCTACCAGAAATTAGTGCTTGTACTCTCTGTGCATCTTATCTCGCCTGAGCGGGACGCGGAGACCAAGTATGAAATCTGGATCCCATCTCACTAAAAGAGTGTTACTCTTTCGGACTGTTTTAATGGATTTTTCAGTCAGATAAAATAGTGAGAAAAAGAATCTTTCTTAAGTCCTGGATTGATTCTATACATTGATACTGACCTTCCTGTTCTTGCATTGTTGTAGATTCCTGCAGCAACGAACACCATGAACTTCAATGTGCGATCCCTACTGGAAAGGGAGAAGTTTGCTGGGCCAAACTTCTCAGACTGGTACGGACACCTTAAGATTGTTCTTAAGGCAGAGAGGAAACTGTATGTCCTCGAGACGGCGATACCGCCTCAACCCGCTCCGAACGCCGCAAGGGCGGTTCGGGAAGCCTATGAAAAGCATGTCAATGATAGCATTGATGTCGCTTGCCTGATGCTAGCGTCTATGACGCCACCGCTGCAGCGTCAGCATGAGGATATGTCTGCTATAGAAATTATAGCAAACCTCAAGATGCTGTATGCTGCACAGGCGAGGACTGAGCGCTATAACTTGACTAAGCTGTTCTTTCAGAGCAAACTGGCTGAAGGGAGTCCAGTGGGAGCTCACGTGCTCAAGATGATTGGGCACAAGGAGGCTCTGGAGAAACTGGGGCATACCATCAATCAGGAGCTTGCTGTAGACATTATTCTGCAGTCTCTCCCGCCTTCTTTCGATGCGTTCATTATTAACTTTAATATGAACAAAATCGATTGTACTCCGGCAGAGTTGCTGAATATGCTCTTGACTACTGAGGAAACTCTGAAGGGAAAGCCTTCAACCTCTGTCTTAATGGTTCCTTCCAGGAACAAGAAGAAGGGGAAGAAGGGCAAAGCCCCAGTCAAGAACTACAACAAGGCGCTGAAACAAAAGGTTAAGCGGTCGAAGGAGTACAGATGTTTCCACTGTGGCCAGCTGGGTCACTGGAAAAAGGACTGTAAAGCGCTCCAAGGAGACAAGAAGGGAAGCATCGCTTCTGGCTCAGGTATTTATGTGACTGAGGTCATGTTTTCTTCTTCTATTTCATGGGTGTTAGACACTGCATGTGGAGTTCACATTTGTTCAAATGTACAGGAACTCAAGAGAAGAAGACAGGTGGGACAGCATGAGGTGGACCTACGAGTTGGAAACGGGGCACGGGTTGCTGCTGTTGCTGTAGGAGAATATTACATCTCATTACCATCTGGACTTGTATTAGAACTGAACAATTGTTATTTTGTTCCTAGCATTAACAAAAATATTATCTCTATTCCTGCTCTTGTCAGGAAAGGGTTTTCCTTTGAATGCAATATTTCAAAGTGTGTTTTATCTTTAGATAATATTGTTTATGCTACTGGATCAATTAGCAATGGGTTATTCATGTTGGACATGGAATGTTCTATACAAAACATTGATAATAAGAAAGCCAAGTATGCTGATGACAGCACCTTGCTATGGCATAGTCGTTTAGGCCATATTAACAAGAAGCGCATTAAGCGGTTGCATAATCATGGACTGCTGGGATCATTGTCCTATGAAGAGATTGATACATGCAAAGCTTGTTTAATGGGCAAAATGACGAAGTCTCCTTTTCTTAACAAAGGTCAAAGGGCTTCAGGTTTACTTGACCTTATACACAGTGATGTGTGTGGGCCATTTAGTAAACATGCCAGGGGTGGCTATCAATACTTCATTACCTTTACTGATGATTTCAGTAGATATGGGTATGTCTATTTAATGAGACATAAAAGTGAATCTTTTGATAAGTTCAAAGAGTTCAAGAATGAAGTACAGAATCAGCTAGGCCGAAATATCAAGGCACTTCGTTCTGATCGAGGTGGAGAATACCTAAGTCATGAGTTTACTGACTATCTAAAGGAGTGTGGGATTATCTCACAGCTCACTCCGCCAGGAACACCGCAATGGAATGGTGTATCCGAAAGGAGGAACAGAACCTTACTGGATATGGTTCGTTCTATGATGAGTCAGGCTACTCTACCTTACTCCTTTTGGGGATTTGCACTGGAGACAGCTGCAAAGGTACTAAACCGAGTGCCATCCAAGGCAGTTTCAAAGACCCCATATGAATTATGGTATGGGAAACAGCCTAGCTTGACATTTATTAAGATCTGGGGTTGCGAGGCTTATGTCAAAAAGCTCGCCTCTGGGAAACTAGAGAGCAGATCTGAGAAATGCATCTTTGTCGGTTACCCTAAGGAAACTAAGGGTTATTATTTCTACGATCCCAAAGAGAACAAGGTATTTGTTGCTCGGACGGCAATATTTCTTGAGAAGGAGTTTCTTCTGCAAGAGGCCAGTGGGAGAGAAATAAAGCTGGATGAGAATCCAGAGGAAGGACAAAGTAGTTAAGCACAGTTGGATGAGCCTGAGCCGGTAGAACAGGTTACTGAACAATCTGAGGCTCAGATATCACGGGAACCGCGAAGATCGGGAATGATCCGTCGACAGCCTGAGCGCTATGACGGAGTCTACATCATTGATAATGATGAACCCCTTACTTATGCGGATGCGGTCAGTGGACCGGACTCAGCTAGATGGCTTGAAGCTATGCGAGCCGAGATGGACTCCATGTCAGATAACCAAGTTTGGGATTTGGTTGATCCGCCTCCGGGAGTTATCCCTATAGGCTGTAAATGGATCTTCAAGAAGAAGATTGACATGGATGGTAACGTGGTTACCTATAAAGGCAGGCTAGTTGCGAAAGGTTTCAAACAAATCTACGGGATAGATTATGATGAAACTTTCTCTCCTGTAGCCATGTTTAAGTCTATTCGGATTCTTCTCGCGATAGCTGCATATTATGATTATGAGATCTGGCAAATGGATGTGAAGACTGCTTTCCTTAATGGAAATTTGCAGGAGGATGTGTATATGACACAACCTGAAGGTTTCACAAATCCATCAGATCGTCATAAAATATGCAAGTTAAAGAAGTCCATTTATGGACTTAAACAAGCATCAAGAAGCTGGAATATTCGTTTTGATGAATCAATCAGTGAATTTGGTTTCATCAAGAATGAGGATGACCCGTGTGTATATAAGAGGTTTAGTGGGAGCGTGATTACTTTCCTAGTCCTCTACGTCGATGATATCTTAATCATTGGAAACGATATTCCTGAACTGCATGCTGTTAAAGCATGGTTAAGAAAATGTTTCCAGATGAAAGATCTAGGAGAAGCAGCCTATGTGTTAGGTGTGAAGATCTACAGAGATAGATCTAAGAGGCTTCTCGGGCTGTGCTAGAGTACTTACATCGATAAAGTCCTGGAGAGATTTCATTTAGAGAATTCTAAAAGAGGATATCTTCCAGTCAGACATGGTCTGAATCTTTCAAAGAGTCAGTGTCCTCAAACACAGACTGAGAAAGATGAAATGGACAATACGCCTTATGCTTCGGCTATTGGGTCCATTATGTATGCGATATTGTGTACTCGCCCAGACGTCGCTTACGGGTTAAGCGTGACCAGTCGATTCCAAAGTAATCCAGGTCAGGCACACTGGATTGCAGTCAAGAACATCTTGAAATATCTGCGGAGGACCAAAGATATGTTCTTGATATATGGAGGTCAGGAAGAACTCAGTATTGAAGGATATACTGACGCTTCGTTCCAATCTGACCAGGATGATTTCCGATCGCAATCAGGCTATGTTTTTAGCTTGAATGGAGGAGTAGTGGTGTGGAAAAGTTTCAAACAATCTATCGTTGCTGATTCCACAACAGAAACCGAGTATGTTGCAGCCTCGGAAGCATCTAAGGAGGCAGTTTGGATTCGTAAGTTCATTCAGGAACTTGGTGTTGTTCCTTCGAGTGCAGATCCTTTGGTTATCTTCTGTGATAACACTGGAGCAATAGCACAAGCAAAGGAACCACGGTCGCACCAGAAGTCCAAGCACATACAGAGACGGTTTCACTTGATCCGGGAGATCATTGATCGTGGCGAGATCAAAGTCTGCAAGGTTCATACAGATGACAATCTGGCTGACCCGCTTACAAAGCCTCTGGCGCAGCAGAAGCATGAGAAGCACTGTAATAATATGGGTTTGAGGTTTCTCAACCATTAGATTAAGTGCAAGTGGGAGATTGTTGGGGTATGCCCTTAAGGCTAATGTTTGAGGCCTTGGGATTGTAACAGTATCATGTATAAACTCTTTTGTTTATAAAGGCAATGGTTGTTATTCAGTTTGTTACATTGTCTGCTGCAATACATGTGCTTCTGAATAATGTCTCAATGCTGTTCAGCTAGGCTGACATGCTATATGTCCTTAGTCGAGATATCTTGGTGAACATGAGACAGCCTTGATATGGTTAAGACTAATGTGTGTTCTAATCTTATAGGACGCTTCGAGCATGGAATAAGATGTAGACTCATGGGTACATTGGATGTACTGGACAGACCCTACTAGGATATTCAATTGCTTGTCACAATGTGAATAATCCTTGTTTGCAACAAGTGGCACATGTCCTCTGACTTGAAATCACTTGTGTTTCTAAATGATGATTGTCATTGTTTTGAGGTAGTTCAATATCATTTGAAACATAATGGTTATAGACTATCTTGGATGGTGAACTTGAGTCATGTTAGGGCGCTAGTGATAGATATAGGATTGCCGTCTCCTTGTTTGGAGTGTGATGTTCTAAAGGGGCCCCCCTGGATGAGATGATTGAGAAAGTGTATGGCCATACCCAGGTGACTATGTTCATCTGATCTAATCATGCTCATCATATTGGAGCTACAGGCTTGACACGCTTGTCCAATAAGAACATCCAGTGGCAAAGGAATCATGTATGCCTGGTGAAGTGGATTCACACTTGTGCTGTGGTTTGGGTGTAGTCTTGGAAGACTCTTTCTTTTATATCGGGAGACGGTGATGTGTTGCTAGATACCCCTCACTGATCGTGATGACGTAAGTTATCGTTACCGACATTTAAAGGAAACCCTTAGGGTCGCACAATTTGATGATATGGCTTACTTAAGTCAGATCGTGTGGACTGAATTGTTTAGGTTCAGTTTAAAGGGATTTAATCTCTGATTGTGAGTGAGATCTGGTCTGATCATGTTTGATTGATTAGGGCTTGAGATCGGTAAGCTTCGATTGAGAGAATGGATGCTAGATCGGTGAGATCAGGAGCATCAAGAGATCAACGGTCAGATCAAGAACCTTAGGGTTTAATGTGATCTGGACTAATAGCTTGGGTTAATTGGTCTTTGAACCAAACAAAATTGAACCAGCTCATCATGTGAGCGCACGGTTCAAGTTAAGAGAAATATGCGATTGGGAAAAACCCTTGATCGCATGTTGAGGAGTGGCTTTCTATTTTTAGAAAGCATGATCACATACGTGAGCACGCCTCACCTCTTCACTCCTGTTGTTGTCGCCCCTCTCTTCTCGTGTAATTTTTGGGCATTCTCGTGGAAGAGGCTTTGACGACAAGGAAGAATCGCCAAGCAGTGGATCTCATCTTCTTCATCCCTTCTCACACGACAAGGTGACTTGGAGAACCTTGCTAGCACAAGGAGCGTCCAAGGAGCAAGCCATCGATCATCTTGTGTGTGGCGCTTTGGAGGAGAACCCCATCGTTCTCTCTTCTTCCTAGACACCATCCAAGTGATGGCCATGGTATGAGTCGCTACCATTCTATGCAATTGATTTTAAAGTTGATCATATATCGTGCATTCGATCCCTAGAAACCCCTTCCGCTGCATGAAAACCTCCATATGCGCCTATTAGGGTTTCGCTCCCCGTTTCTTAGGGGACTGTCATCAAGAACATATCTTTGGTCCTCCGAAGATATTTCAAAATGTTCTTGACCGCAATCCAGTGTGCCTTACCTGGATTACTTTGGAATCGACTGGTCACGCTTAACCCGTAAGCGACGTCTGGGCGAGTACACAACATCGCATACATAATGGACCCAATAGCCGAAGCATAAGGCGTATTGTCCATTTCATCTTTCTCAGTCTGTGTTTGTGGACACTGACTCTTTGAAAGATTCAGACCATGTCTGACTGGAAGATACCCTCTTTTAGAATTTTCTAAATGGAATCTCTCCAAGACTTTATCGATGTAAGTACTCTGGCACAGCCCGAGAAGCCTCTTAGATCTATCTCTGTAGATCTTCACACCTAACACATAGGCTGCTTCTCCTAAATCTTTCATCTGGAAACATTTTCTTAACCATGCTTTGACCGCATGTAGTTCAGGAATATCGTTTCCAATGATTAAGATATCATCGACGTAGAGGACTAGGAAAGTAATCACGCTCCCACTAAACCTCTTATATACACACGGGTCATCTTCATTCTTGATGAAACCAAATTCACAGATTGATTCATCAAAACGAATATTCCAGCTTCTTGATACTTGTTTAAGTCCATAAATGGACTTCTTTAATTTGCATATTTTATGACGATCTGATGGATTGGTGAAACCTTCAGGTTGTGTCATATACACATCCTCCTCTAAGTTTCCATTAAGGAAAGCGGTCTTCACATCCATTTGCCAGATCTCATAATCATAATATGCTGCTATCGCAAGAATAATCCGAATAGACTTGAACATGGCTACAGGAGAGAAAGTTTCATCATAATCTATCCCGTAGATTTGTTTGAAACCTTTCGCAACTAGCCTGCCTTTATAGGTAACCACGTTACCATCCATGTCAACCTTCTTTTTGAAGATCCACTTACAGCCTATAGGGATTACTCCCGGAGGCGGATCAACCAAATCCCAAACTTGGTTATCTGACATGGAGTCCATCTCGGCTCGCATAGCTTCAAGCCATCTCGCTGATTCCGGTCCACTGACCGCATCCGAATAAGTGAGGGGTTCATCATCAATGATGTAGACTCCGTCATAGCGCTCAGGCTGTCGACGGATCCTTCCCGATCTTCGCGGTTCCCGTGATATCTGAGCCTCAGGTTGTTCAATAACCTGTTCTATTGGCTCAGGCTCATCCAACTGTGCTTGACTACTTTGTCCTTCTTCTGGATTCTCATCCAGCTTTATTTCTCTCCCACTGGCCTCTTGCAGAAGAAATTCCTTCTCAAGAAAAATAGCCGTCTGAGCAACAAATACTTTGTTCTCTTTGGGATCGTAGAAATAATAACCCTTAGTTTCTTTAGGGTAACCGACAAAGATACATTTATCAGATCTGCTCTCTAGTTTCCCAGAGGCGAGATTTTTGACATAAGCCTCACAACCCCAGATCTTAATAAATGTCAAGCTCGGCTGTTTCCCATACCATAACTCATATGGAGTCTTTGAAACGGCCTTGGATGGCACTCGGTTTAGTACCTTTGCAGCTGTTTCCAGTGCAAATCCCCAAAAGGAGTAAGGTAGAGTAGCCTGACTCATCATTGAACGAACCATATCCAGTAAGGTTCTATTTCTCCTCTCGGACACACCATTCCATTGCGGTGTTCCTAGCGGAGTGAGCTGTGAGATAATCCCACACTCCTTCAGATAGTTAGTAAACTCATGACTCAAGTATTCTCCACCTCGATCTGAATGAAGTGCCTTGATATTTCGGCCTAGCTGATTTTGTACTTCATTTTTGAACTCTTTGAACTTGTCAAAAGATTCATTCTTATGTCTCATTAGATAGACATAACCATACCTACTGAAATCATTGTTGGGGTATGCCCTTAAGGCTAATGTTTGAGGCCTTGGGATTGCATCAGTATCATTTATAAACTCTTTGTTTATAAAGGCAATTGTTGTTATTCAGGTTGTTGCATTATCTGCTGTCATATGTATACTTCTGAATAATGTCTCAATGCTGTTCAGCTTGGCTGACATGCACTTTTGTCCTTAGTCGAGATATCTTGGTGAACATGAGACAGCCTTGATATGATTGAGACTAATGTGTGTTCTAATCTTATAGGATGCTTCGAGCATGGAATAAGATGTAGAATCATGGGTACATTGGATGTACTGGACAGACCCTACTAGGATATTCAATTGCTTGTCACAATGTGAATAATCCTTGTATACGAACAAGTGGCATACTTCCTCTGACTTGAGATCACTTGTGTTTCTAAATGATGATTGGCATTGTTTTGAGGTAGTTCAATATCATTTGAAACATAATGGTTATAGACTATCTTGGATGATGAGCATGAGTCATGTTAGGGTGCTAGTGATAGACATAGGATTGCCGTCTCCTTGTTTGGAGTGTGATGTTCTAAAGGGGCCCCCTGGATGAGATGATTGAGAAAGTGTATGGCCATACCCAGATGACTATGTTCATCTGATCTAATCATTCTCATCATATTGGAGTTACAGGCTTGACACGCTTGTCCAATAAAGAACATCCAGTGGCAAAGGAAACATGTATGCCTAGTGAGTTGATTCACACTTGTGCTGTGGTTTGGGTGTAGTCTTGGAAGACTCTTTCCTTTATATCGGGAGATAGTGATGTGTTGCTAGATACCCCTCACTGATCGTGATAACGTAAGTTATCATTACCGACATTTAAAGGAAACCCTTAGGGTCGCACAATTTGATGATATGGCTTACTTAAGTCAGATCGTGTGGACTGAATTGTTTTGGTTCAGTTTAAAGGGATTTAATCTCTGATTGTAAGTGAGATCTGGTCTGATCATGTTTGATTGATTAGGGCTTGAGATCGGTAAGCTTTGATCGAGAGAATGGATGCTAGATCGGTGAGATCAGAAGCATCAAGAGATGAACGGTTAGATCTTGAACCTTAGGGTTAATATGATCTAGACCAAATCGCTTGGGTTAATTGGTCTTTGAACCAACCCAAAAATGAACCAACTCATTATGTGAGCGCATGGTTCAATGAGGAGAGAAAAATGCGATTGGTTCGTGGGTACATGAACGCATGATCGCATGAGAGAGTTAGGCTAGCTATTTTTAGTAGCCACGCCTCCACGTTTTGAGTGGAACGCATCTCTTGTCGCCCCTCTCCTATTCTCGTCGTTTGCTCTCGTGTGGAAGTTTTTTTGTTCACGCCTTGGAGAGAGTTTGCTCAAGCGAGACATCATCTCAACTTCCCTTCCATTCGACAAGGACACTTGGAGATCCTTGCTAGCACAAGGTTCGACAAGGAGAAGCCAACATCCATCTTGTGTGCGCACCATTTGGAGGAGAAGCGCTTGACTCTCTGCTTCCTAGACGCCATCCAAGCAATGGCACTGGTAAGAATCGATTCTCTTGTATGCAAGTTAAAGTTGATCATACTGCATGCATCGATCCAGAAACCCTTTCCGCTGCAAAAAGGTTTTATCATATGCGCCATTAGGGTTTCGACACCTCCCCCTTGTTTAAGGGACTTTCAATTGGTATCAGAGCCAAGTTAATGCATGTTAATATGATTGCTATCTTTGCATTGTGATCCATGTTTGCGCAAAAGACTAGATCTATAGGACATGCGAAACTTGTTGTATAGTTTTATGTTGGCGAAAATACATGATGTTATTTTCTCCTTGGCGCATGTTTCTTGTTGGCGCATGTTGCATGTTGGTTTTATTAAAACAAAATAACTTGCGCGCTTACCATTAGATCTAAGAGGTGCCTACTTTAAATCCTTAGACGGGTTGATAGGGTTGAAGTCATCGTCTAGTCTAGATCCAACCAGTCTGATCAGACCATCTGACAGCCTAGATGGGTTGACCAGATAGCACCTGTGTGCAAGCACGAGGTGGCTATAGGTCGACTGCGGACAGGCGTGTAGCGATGTCTGATTGAGACAACCATTGAACGCGCATGAGTTAGGCCCGGGGTCACACCCGCTTGCCAGAACTCATGCAGGTCGTTCAGCCTATGGCATGCATTGTTGACCACTGGGTCGACTCAAGTCAGTTAGGACTTGGTGCATGCAAGGGCGGTGGATCTGACTAGGTCTGATGAGTGGATCCCTATTAATGGACCGTTGTAAGGTAGTAGGGCACATAAGGAAAATAAAATCATGCCAATGGGTTTTTTCAAAAAAAAAAAAATTTATTTTCTTATTGTTGGATCACATGTTGATTGGATGCCATGATGCTTGTTTATTTCATCTTATGTGGGCTGCCTATTTTAATGTGTGCTGTGCTGGGGCCTGCGTGCCTGGATGTTAATTTGTAAATTATTATTGTGATATGCGAATCACATTTTTAATTAATTTATAAAGTGTAATTGACCTGCGAGTCAATCATGTCTAGATAGATTAAATTGTATTTTAATCAGACATGAGCATAGAGCACACTTGGCAGAGGCGCATGCAGCAAGTGGCTTCACCAGTGGGAGGTCTAGGGTTCGACCCTAGGACAGGCGCATTTTACCTGGTGGGCGCATCTGAGCTGCAGTGGGCGCTTGGGCCCGGGTTGGGCCAGATGAAAAGCAAAAGACCCATGAAGAGCTCATGTGAAGACTTAAGTTAAATTAAGGTCTTACCTAGGCTTAATGGGCTTTTACCACATAAGATCATCATGCTTTCATTATTGTTTAAATAAGTAGAATTGCATGATTTAATCTTCTGCTATCACCATAGGAATTGTATGATAGTTAAGAAGATAAAAGACCGTTAAAATCCAAACGTTAAATATCAAGCACGATAGCCTTCTGACGCGAAACCTCACTGTTCTGACTATCGTTGGGGCCGTGTTGTACCCACTCAGTGGGCACGCCCATCTATCTTCAGACGGTGCGGGATTACACCTGCGTGTTACAGGGAAGGGATTTATCGCTTCTCGTTGCTCAGCATAGCACGTGGTGGTCTAGGGAGTAGGTCGGGTCAGCTTGACCATGTAGGCTACATATGTGGCGCATATGGTAGCTATATGGAGGCAGCCATCTATGGGATCAGAGACTGTGTTGTACCAACTCAATTGGCACAGTCTGCTGGATTGCCCAGATGAAGGGGAATCGCACGGGTTGGCGATTGGCAGGGATTGCCTACCAGAAATTAGTGCTTGTACTCTCTGTGTATCTTATCTCACCTGAGCGGGACGCGGAGACCAAGTATGAAATCTGGATCCCATCTCACTAAAAGAGTTTTACTCTTTCGGGCTGTTTTGATGGATTTTTCAGCCAGATAAAATAGTGAGAAAAGAATCATTCTTAAGTCCTGAATTGATTCTCACATTGATACTGACCTTGCTGTTCTTGCATTGTTGTAGATTACTACAGCAACGAACACCACGAATTTCAATGTGCGATCCCTACTGGAAAGGGAGAAGTTTGCTGGACCAAACTTCTCAGACTGGTACGGACACCTTAAGATTGTTCTTAAGGCAGAGAGGAAGCTGTATGTCCTCGAGACGGCTATACCGCCTCAACCCGCTACGAACGCCGCAAGGGCGGTTCGCGATGCTTATGAAAAGCATGTCAATGATAGCATTGATGTCGCTTGCCTGATGCTTGCGTCTATGACGCCAGAGCTGCAGCGTCAGCATGAGGATCTATCTGCTATACAAATTATAGCAAACCTCAAGCTGCTGTATGCTGCACAGGCTAGGACTGAACGCTACAATTTGACTAAACTTTTCTTTCAGAGCAAACTGGCTGAAGGGAGTCCAGTGGGAGCTCACGTACTCAAGATGATTGGGTACAAGGAGGCTTTAGAGAAACTGGGACATACCATCAATCAGGAGCTTGCTGTAGACATCATATTGCAGTCTCTCCCGACCTCTTTCGATCCGTTCATCATTAACTTTAATATGAACAAGATCGACTGTACGCCGGCAGAGTTACTGAATATGCTCTTGACTACAGAGCTGACTCTTAAGGGAAAGCCTTCATCCTCTGTCTTGATGGTTCCTTCAAGGAACAAGAAGAAAGGGAAGAAGGGCAAAGCCCTGTCAAGAGCTACAGCAAGGCTCTGAAACAAAAGGTTAAGCGGTCGAAGGAATACAGATGTTTCCATTGTGGCCAACTGGGTCACTGGAAAAGGGACTGTAAAGCGCTCCAGGGAGACAAGAAGGGAAGTTTCGCTTCTGGCTCAGGTATTTTCGTGACTGAAGTCATGGTTTCTTCTTCTATATCATGGGTGTTGGACACTGCATGTGGAGTTCACATTTGTTCAAATGTACAGGAACTCAAGAGAAGAAGACAGGTGGGACAGCATGAGGTGGACCTACGAGTTGGAAACGGGGCACGGGTTGCTGCAGTTGCTGTAGGAGTTTATAACATCTCATTACCATCTGGACTTGTATTGGAACTAGACAATTGTTACTTTGTACCAAGCATTACGAAAAATATTATCTCTATTCCTGCTCTTGTCAGGAAAGGGTTTTCCTTTGAATGCAATATTACAAAGTGTGTTATTTCTTATGATAATATTGTTTATGCTACTAGGTCAATTAACAATGGGTTATTCATGTTGGACATGGAATGTTCTATACAGCAAATTGATATTAAGAAAGCCAAATATGCTGATGACAGCACCTTGCTATGGCATAGTCGTTTAGGCCATATTAACAAGAAGCGCATTAAGCGGTTGCATGATCATGGACTGCTGGGATCATTCTCCTATGAGGAGCTTGATACATGCAAAGCTTGTTTAATGGGTAAAATGATGAAGGCCCCTTTTTCTAAGAAAGGTCAAAGGGCTTCAGGTTTACTTGACCTTATACACAGTGATGTGTGTGGGCCTTTTAGTAAACATGCCAGAGGTGGCTATTCATACTTCATTACCTTTACTGATGATTTCAGTAGATACGGGTATGTCTATTTAATGAGACATAAGAGTGAATCTTTTGACAAGTTCAAATAGTTCAAGAATGAAGTACAGAATCAATTAGGCCGAAACATCAAGGCACTTCGCTCAGATCGAGGTGGTGAATACTTGAGTCATGAGTTTACTGACTATCTGAAGGAGTGTGGGATTATCTCACAGCTCACTCCGCCAGGAACACCGCAATGGAATGGTGTGTCCGAAAGGAGGAACAGAACCTTATTGGATATGGTTCGTTCTATGATGAGTCAGGCTACTCTACCTTACTACTTTTGGAGATTTGCACTAGAAACAGCTGCAAAGGTACTAAACCGAGTGCCATCCAAGGTAGTTTCAAAGACGCCATATGAGTTATGGTATGGGAAACAGCCAAGCTTGACATTTATTAAGATCTGGGATTGCGAGGCTTATGTCAAAAAGCTCGCCTCTAGGAAACTAGAGAGCAGATCTGAGAAATGTATCTTTGTCGGTTACCCTAAGGAAACTAAGGGTTATTATTTCTACGATCCCAAAGAGAACAAAGTATTTGTTGCTCGAACGGCCATTTTTCTTGAGAAGGAGTTTCTTCTGCAAGAGGGCAGTGGGAGAGAAATAAAGCTGGATGAGAATCCAGAGGAAGGACAAAGTAGTCAAGCACAGTTGGATGAGCCTGAGCCAGTAGAACAGGTTATTGAACAACCTGAGGCTCAGATATCACGGGAACCGCGTAGATCGGGAAGGATCCGTCGACAGCCTGAGCGCTATGACGGAGTCTACATCATTGATCATGATGAACCCCTCACTTATGCGGATGCGGTCAGTGGATCGGAATCAGCGAGATGGCTTGAAGCTATGCGAGCCGAAATGGACTCCATGTCTGATAACCAAGTTTGGGATTTGGTAGATCCACCTCCGGGAGTAATCCCTATAGGCTGTAAGTGGATCTTCAAGAAGAAGATTGACATGGATGGTAACGTGGTTACCTATAAAGGCAGGCTAGTTGCGAAAGGTTTCAAACAAATCTACGGGATAGATTATGATGAAACTTTCTCTCCTGTAGCTATGTTCAAGTCTATTCGGATTCTTTTCGCGATAGCAGCATATTACGATTATGAGATCTGGCAAATGGATGTGAAGACCGCTTTCCTTAATGGAAAACTGGATGAGGATGTCTATATGACACAACCTGAAGGTTTCACTAATCCATCAGATCGTCATAAAATATGCAAGTTAAAGAAGTCCATTTATGGACTTAAGCAAGCATCAAGAAGCTGGAATATTCGTTTTGATGAATCAATCAGTGGATTTGGTTTCATCAAGAATGAAGATGACCCGTGTGTATATAAGAGGTTTAGTGGGAGCGTGATTACTTTTCTAGTCCTCTACGTCGATGATATCTTGATCATTGGAAACGATATTCCTGAAATGCATGCAGTTAAGGCATGGCTAAGGAAATGTTTCCAGATGAAAGATTTAGGAGAAGCAGCCTATGTATTAGGTGTGAAGATCTACAGGGATAGATCTAAGAGGCTTCTCGGGCTGTGCCAGAGTACTTACATCGATAAAGTCCTGGAGAGATTCCATTTAGAGAATTCTAAAAGAGGATATCTTCCAGTCAGACATGGTCTGAATCTTTCAAAGAGTCAGTGTCCACAAACACAGACTGAGAAAGATGAAATGGACAATACGCCTTATGCTTCGGCTATTGGATCCATTATGTATGATGTTGTGTACTCGCCCAGACGTCGCTTACGGGTTAAGCGTGACCAGTCGGTTCCAAAGTAATCCAGGTCAGGCGCACTGGGTTGCAGTCAAGAACATTTTAAAATATCTTCGGAGGACCAAAGATATGTTCTTGGTGTATGGTGGTCAGGAAGAACTCAGTATTGAAGGATATACTGACGCTTCGTTCCAATCTGACCAGGATGATTTCCGATCGCAATCAGGCTATGTTTTTAGCTTGAATGGAGGAGCAGTGGTGTGGAAGAGTTTCAAACAGTCTATAGTTGCTGATTCTACCACGGAAGCCGAGTATGTTGCAGCCTCAGAAGCATCCAAGGAGGCAGTGTGTATTCGTAACTTCGTTCAAGAACTTGGTGTTGTTCCTTCGAGTGCAGATCCTTTGGTTATCTTCTGTGATAACACTGGAGCAATCGCACAAGCAAAGGAACCACGGTCGCACCAGAAGTCCAAGCACATACAGAGACGGTTTCACTTGATCCGGGAGATCATTGATCGTGGCGAGATCAAAGTTTGCAAGGTTCATACAGATGACAATCTGGCTGACCCGCTTACAAAGCCTCTGGCGCAGCAGAAGCATGAGAAGCACTGTAATAATATGGGATTGAGATTTCTCAACCATTAGATTAAGTGCAAGTGGGAGATTGTTGGGGTATGCCCTTAAGGCTAATGTTTGAGGCCTTGGGATTGCATCAGTATCATGTATAAACTCTTTGTTTATAAAGGTAATTGTTGTTATTCAGGTTGTTGCATTATCTGCTGTCATATGTATACTTCTGAATAATGTCTCAATGCTGTTCAGCTTGGCTGACATGCACTTTTGTCCTTAGTCGAGATATCTTGGTGAACATGAGACAGCCTTGATATGATTGAGACTAATGTGTGTTCTAATCTTATAGGATGCTTCGAGCATGGAATAAGATGTAGAATCATGGGTACATTGGATGTACTGGACAGACCCTACTAGGATATTCAATTGCTTGTCACAATGTGAATAATCCTTGTATGCGAACAAGTGGCATACTTCCTCTGACTTGAGATCACTTGTGTTTCTAAATGATGATTGGCATTGTTTTGAGGTAGTTCAATATCATTTGAAACATAATGGTTATAGACTATCTTGGATGATGAGCATGAGTCATGTTAGGGTGCTAGTGATAGACATAGGATTGCCGTCTCCTTGTTTGGAGTGTGATGTTCTAAAGGGGCCCCCTGGATGAGATGATTGAGAAAGTGTATGGCCATACCCAGATGACTATGTTCATCTGATCTAATCATTCTCATCATATTGGAGTTACAGGCTTGACACGCTTGTCCAATAAAGAACATCCAGTGGCAAAGGAAACATGTATGCCTAGTGAGTTGATTCACACTTGTGCTGTGGTTTGGGTGTAGTCTTGGAAGACTCTTTCCTTTATATCGGGAGATAGTGATGTGTTGCTAGATACCCCTCACTGATCGTGATAACGTAAGTTATCGTTACCGACATTTAAAGGAAACCCTTAGGGTCGCACAATTTGATGATATGGCTTACTTAAGTCAGATCGTGTGGACTGAAATGTTTTGGTTCAGTTTAAAGGGATTTAATCTCTGATTGTAAGTGAGATCTGGTCTGATCATGTTTGATTGATTAGGGCTTGAGATCGGTAAGCTTCGATCGAGAGAATGGATGCTAGATCGGTGAGATCAGAAGCATCAAGAGATGAACGGTTAGATCTTGAACCTTAGGGTTAATATGATCTAGACCAAATCGCTTGGGTTAATTGGTCTTTGAACCAACCCAAAAATGAACCAACTCATTATGTGAGCGCATGGTTCAATGAGGAGAGAAAAATGCGATTGGTTCGTGGGTACATGAACGCATGATCGCATGAGAGAGTTAGGCTAGCTATTTTTAGTAGCCACGCCTCCACGTTTTGAGTGGAACGCATCTCTTGTCGCCCCTCTCCTATTCTCGTCGTTTGCTCTCGTGTGGAAGTTTTTTTGTTCACGCCTTGGAGAGAGTTTGCTCAAGCGAGACATCATCTCAACTTCCCTTCCATTCGACAAGGACACTTGGAGATCCTTGCTAGCACAAGGTTCGACAAGGAGAAGCCAACATCCATCTTGTGTGCGCACCATTTGGAGGAGAAGCGCTTGACTCTCTGCTTCCTAGACGCCATCCAAGCAATGGCACTGGTAAGAATCGATTCTCTTGTATGCAAGTTAAAGTTGATCATACTGCATGCATCGATCCAGAAACCCTTTCCGCTGCAAAAAGGTTTTATCATATGCGCCATTAGGGTTTCGACACCTCCCCCTTGTTTAAGGGACTTTCAATCATCAGTAAAGGTAATGAAGTATGAATAGCCACCTCTGGGATGTTTACTAAATGGCCCACACACATCACTGTGAATGAGGTCAAGTAAACCTGAAGCCCTTTGACCTTTATTAGAAAAAGGAGACTTCGTCATTTTACCCATTAAACAAGCTTTGCATGTATCAAGCTCCTCATAGGAGAATGATCCCAGCAGTCCATGGTCATGCAACCGCTTAATGCGCTTCTTGTTAATATAGCCTAAACGACTATGCCATAACAAGGTGCTGTCATCAGCATACTTGGCTTTCTTAATATCAATCTGTTGTATTGAACATTCCATCTCCAACATGAATAACCCATTGTTAATTGACCCGGTAGCATAAACAATATTATCAAAAGAAATATAACACTTTGAAATTTTGCATTCAAAGGAAAACCCTTTCCTGACAAGAGCAGGAATAGAGATAATATTCTTAGTTATGCTCGGTACAAAATAACAATTGTCCAGTTCTAATACAAAACCAGATGGTAAAGAGATGTGATATTCTCCTACAGCAACAGCAGCAACCTGTGCCCCGTTTCCAACTCGTAGGTCCACCTCATGCTGTCCCACCTGTCTTCTTCTCTTGAGTTCCTGTACATTTGAACAAATGTGAACTCCACATGCAGTGTCTAACACCCATGAAATAGAAGAAGAAGATACCATGACTTCAATCACGTAAATACCTGAGCCAGAAGCGAAAGGCTTGCTTCCCTTCTTGTCTCCTTGGAGCGCTTTACAGTCCTTTTTCCAGTGACCCAACTGGCCACAATGGAAACATCTGTATTCCTTTGACCGCTTTATCTTTTGCTTTAGAGACTTGTTGTAGCTCTTGATAGGGGCTTTGCCCTTCTTCCCCTTCTTCTTGTTCCTTGAAGGAACCATTAGGACAGAGGATGAAGGCTTTCCCTTCTCACGAGACTGAGTCTGCTCTGTAGTCAAGAGCATGTTCAGTAACTCTGCCGGCGTATAGTCGATCTTGTTCATATTAAAATTAATGATGAATGGATCGAAAGAGGCCGGGAGAGACTGCAGGATGATGTCTACAACAAGCTCCTGATTGATGGTGTGTCCCAGTTTCTCTAGAGCCTCCTTGTACCCAATCATCTTGAGTACGTGAGCTCCCACTGGACTCCCTTCAGTCAGTTTGCTCTGAAAGAAAAGTTTAGTCAAGTTATAGCGTTCAGTCCTTGCCTGTGCAGCATACAGCATCTTGAGATTTGCTATAATTTCAATAGCAGATAAATCTTCATGCTGACGCTGAAGCTCTGGCGTCATAGACGCAAGCATAAGGCAAGCGACATCAATGCTATCATTGACATGCTTCTCATAAGCTTCCCGAACCGCCCTTGCGGCGTTCGCAGCTGGTTGAGGCGGTATAGCCGTCTCGAGGACATACAGCTTCCTCTCAGCCTTAAGAACAATCTTAAGGTGTCCGTACCAGTCTGAGAAGTTTGGCCCAGCAAACTTCTCCCTTTCCAGTAGGGATCGCACATTGAAATTTGTGGTGTTCGTTGCTGCAAGAATCTACAACAATGCAAGAACAGCAAGGTCAGTATCAATGTTAGAATCAATTCAGGACTTAAGAATGATTCTTTTCTCACTATTTTATCTGGCTGAAAAATCCAGCAAAACAGCCCGAAAGAGTAAAACTCTTTTAGTGAGATGGGATCCAGATTTCATACTTGGACTCCGTGTCCCGCTCAGGCGAGATAAGATGCACAGAGAGTACAAGCACTAATCTCTGGTAGGCAATGCCTGCCAATCGCCAACCCGTGTGATTCCCCTTCATCTGGGCAATCCAGCAGACTGTGCCAACTGAGTTGGTACAACACAGTCTCTGATCCCACAGATGGCTACCTCCATATGGCTACCATATTCTCAATATGTAGCCTACATGGTCAAGCTGACCCGACCTACTCCCTGGACCACCACGTGCTATGCTGAGCAACGAGAAGCGATAAATCCCTTCTCTGTAACACGCAGGTGTAATCACACACCGTCTGAAGATAGATGGGCGTGCCCACTGAGTGGGTACAACACGGCCCCAACGATAGTCAGAACAGTGAGGTTTCGCGTCAGAAGGCTATCGTGCTTGATATTTAACGTTTGGATTTTAACGGTCTTTTATCTTCTTAACTATCATACAATTCCTATGGTGATAGCAGAAGATTAAATCATGCAATTCTACTTATTTAAACAATAATGAAAGCATGATGATCTTATGTGGTAAAAGCCCATTAAGCCTAAGTAAGACCTTAATTAACTTAACTCTTCACTTGAGCTCTTCATGGGTCTTTAGCATTTCATCTGGCCCAACCCGGGCCCAAGCGCCCACTACAGCTCAGATGCGCCCACCAGGTAAAATGCGCCTGTCCTAGAGTCGAACCCTAGACCTCCCACTGGTGAAGCCACTTGCTGCATGCGCCTCTGCCATGTGTGCTCTGTGCTCATGTCTGATTAAATTACAATTTAATCTATCTAGACATGATTGACACGCAGGTCAATTACACTTTATAAATTAATTAAAAATGTGATGCGCAGATCACAATAATAATTTACAATATACATCCAGGCACGCAGGCCCCAGCACAGCACACATTAAAATTGGGCAGCCCACATAAGATTAAATAGACAATCATTCATGTTATACAAACTTCATGTGCTCCAATCAAGAAAATAAAATTTTTGAAAATCCCATTGGCATCAATTTTATTTCCTTATGTGCTCTACTACCTTACAACGGTCCATTAATAGGGATCCACTCATCAGACCTAGTCAGACCCACTGCCCTTGCATGCATCAAGTCATAACCGACTTGAGTCGACCTCATGGTCAACAATGCATGCGTTAAGGGCTGAACGTCCCTCATGAGTTCTGGCAAGCGGGTGTGACCCCGGGCCTTAATCATGAGCGTTCATCGGTTGTCTCAATCAGACATCGCTACACGCCTTTCTGCAGTCGACCTATAGCCACCTCATGCTTGCGCATAGGTGCCATCTGGTCGACCCATCTAGGCTGTCAGATGGTCTGATCAGACTGTTGGGTCTAGACTGGACGATGACTTCAACCCTAATAACCCATCTGAGTTTTAAAGTAGGCGCATAGATCTAAATGGATGCGCGCAAGTTGTTATAAGTTTTGATAAAAATAACATTCATCATGCGCCAACAATAAACATCATACATGCGCTAAATGTAAAACATACATCTATTTTCGCAAACTAGCATGTAGTTTCGCATGATGATAAAATTTAGATCTACTCATCGTAAACATGGATCACACATTAAGCAATCATATAGACATACCAAAACCTATGGCTCTGATACCAATTGAAAGGTCCCCAAAGGGGGGAAAAAACCCTAATAAGCATGCACTTCTAAAGTATGCATGGGCGGAATCATAGGATTTTGAAAATCGGTTTGCATGTCATATAATCAACTTGAAGATTGTATAGATCAACACAAGGATCATACCATTGCCATTGCTTGGATGGCGACTTGGAAGAAGAGGGCGAGCGGCTCTCCTCCAAAGGTGACGCACACAAGGTGAAGATGACTACTCCCTTGGCGTCTTTGTGCTAGCAAAGCTTCAAGGTTTCCCTTCGTGAAGGAGATGAGAGATGTCTCTTGGTTTTGTTCTCTTCTCCTTTGCGTGAAGTCTCACCACACAACACGAGAGAGGTCGAGAGAGGAGAAGATGGCGACAAAAGAAGCGTTGCTCTTCGAACGTGGAGGCGTTCCACATTTTGAAAAACCGATTTCCAAAAATAGCAAGTGCTTCAATGTATGCGATCATGCGTTCACTCCAAGTGAACCGATCGCAAACTTCTTCTCTCCCATTACTTGAACCATGCGCTCATATGATGAACCGGTTCAATTGGATTTGGTTCAAAGACCAAATCAAACCAAGCATTGGTCTAGATCAAATTAAACCATAAGGCTCAAGATCTAACCATTCATCTCTTGATGCTCTTGATCTCACCGATCTAGCATCAATTCTCTCGATCGAAGCTTACCGATCTCAAGCTCTAATCAATCAAACATGATCAGACCAGATCTCACTTACAATCAGAGTTTAAACTCCTATAAACTGAACCAAAACAATTCAGTCCACACGATCTGACTTAAGTAAGCCATATCATCAAATTGTGCGACCCTAAGGGTTTCCTTTAAATGTCGGTAACGATAACTTACGTTATCACGAACAGAGAGGGGTATCTAGCAACACATCACTGTCTCCCGATATAAAGGAAAGAGTCTTCCAAGACTACACCCAAACCACAGCACAAGTGTGAACCCAAGTCACTTGACATATGTGTTTCCTTTGCCACTGGATGTTCATATTGGACAAGCGTGTCAAGCCTGTAATTCCAATATGATGAGAATGATTAGATCAGATGAACATAGTCATCTGGGTATGGCCATACACTTTCTCAACCATCTCATCTGAAGGTCCCCTACACAAGGGGGGCGAAAACCCTAATAGGAGGCGCAATAACATTCTAGCGGAATCTAGGGCTTTCAAAATCGCATAGCATGTATTATGATCAACTTTAAAGCATGAAATGAACTCATACCGAAGCCATATAATGGAAGGCGCCTTGGAAGCAAGAGAACAAGAGAGCTCTCCTCCAAATCGTCACACACAAGATGATGTTGCTTCCTCCCTTGGTGCTCCTTGTGCTAGCAAGGTTCCAAGAGGTCCTTGTCGAGTGAAAGGGAAAGATGAGATGTCCTTCTCTTGGCCGAATCCTCCTCTACCTTCAAGGTGTCGCCACACACGAAAGCGTCAAGAGGAATATGGGCGAGAGGCGAGAATAGAGAGCACTCTATTCGGTCGTGAACAACATCTCCAAGTGGAGATCGTGGTTACTAAAAATAGCCACCACACTTCGCTCCAACGTTCACGCCAAGTGAACATGTCGCCAACTCCTCTCCCCTTGAACCATGCGCTCATTAAACGAGCCGGTTCAAATTGGTTTGGTCCAGAGACCAATTAAGCCAAGCAATCAAGTCCAGATCTCAAATAAACCCAAAGGCTCAGATCTGACCGTTGATCTCCTGATGCTCCTGATCTCATCGATCTAGCATCCAATCTCTCAATCGAAGCTTACCGATCTCAAGCCCTAATCAATCAAACATGATCAGACCAGATCTCACTCACAATCAGAGATTAAATCCCTTTAAACTGAACCCGAACAATTCAGTCCACTCGATCTGACTTAAGTAAGCCATATCATCAAATTGT
The DNA here is from genome assembly GCA_027563935.2 of Costus lasius. Lineage (NCBI taxonomy): Eukaryota > Viridiplantae > Streptophyta > Magnoliopsida > Zingiberales > Costaceae > Costus > Costus lasius. The sequence goes on from CM050446.2 coordinate 86,630,118, forward strand.
GCGACCCTGAGGGTTTCCTTTAAATGTCGGTAACGATAACTCACGTTATCACGATCAGTGAGGGGTATCTAGCAACACATCACTGTCTCCCGATATAAAGGAAAGAGTCTTCCAAGACTACACCCATAAACACAGCACAAGTGTGAATCCACATCACTAGGCAGACATGTTTCCTTTGCCACTGGATGTTCTTATTGGACAAGCGTGTCAAGCTTGTAGCTCCAATATGATGAGCATGATTAGATCAGATGAACACAGTCACCTGGGTATGGCCATACACTTTTCTCAATCATCTCATCCAGGGGGCCCCTTTAGAACATCACACTCCTTAAACAAGGAGACGGCAATCCTATGTCTATCACTAGTGCCCTAACATGACTCAAGCTCACCATCCAAGATAGTTTATAATCATTATGTTTCAAATGATATTGTACTACCTCAAAACAATGACAATCATCATTTAGAAAACACAAGTGATCTCAAGTCAGAGGAAATGTGCCACTTGTCATATTCAAAGATTATTCACATTGCGACAAACAATTGAACATCCTAGTAGGGTCTGTCCAGTACATCCAATGTACCCATGAGTCTACATCTTATTCCATGCTCGAAGCATCCTATAAGACAAGAACACATATTAGTCTTAACCATATCAAGGCTGTCTCATGTTCACCAAGATACATCGACTAAGGACATTATAGCCTGTCAGCCTAGCTGAACAGCTTTGAGACATTATTCAGAAGAACATATATTGCAGCAGACAATGTAGCTAACTGAATAATAACCATGCCTTTATAAACATAACAGTTTATTACATGATACTGATACATTCCCAAGGCCTCAAACATTAGGCTTAAGGGCATACCCCAACAATCTCCCACTTGCACTTAATCTAATGGTTGAGAAATCTCAAACCCATATTATTACAGTGCTTCTCATGCTTCTGCTGCGCCAGAGGCTTGGTAAGCGGGTCTGCCAGATTGTCATCTGTATGAACCTTGCAGATTTTGATCTCGCCACGATCTATGATCTCCCTGATCAAGTGAAACCGTCTCTGTATGTGCTTGGACTTCTGGTGCGACCGTGGTTCCTTTGCTTGTGCGATTGCCCCAGTGTTATCACAGAAGATAACCAAAGGATCTGCACTCGAAGGAACAACACCAAGTTCTCTCACGAACTTACGAATCCACACTGCCTCCTTGGATGCTTCCGAGTCTGCAACATACTCGGCTTCTGTTGTGGAATCAGCAACAGTTGACTGTTTGAAACTCTTCCACACCACTGCTCCTCCATTCAAGCTAAAAACATAGCCTGATTGCGATCGGAAATCATCCTGGTCAGACTGGAACGAAGCGTCAGTATATCCTTCAATACTGAGTTCTTCCTGACCACCATATATCAAGAACATATCTTTGGTCCTCCGCAGATATTTTAAAATGTTCTTGACTGCAATCCAATGTGCCTGACCTGGATTACTTTGGAAACGACTGGTCACGCTTAACCCGTAAGCAACGTCTGGGCGAGTACACAACATCGCATACATAATGGATCCAATAGCCGAAGCATAAGGCGTATTGTCCATTTCATCTTTCTGAGTCTGTGTTTGTGGACACTGACTCTTCGAAAGACTCAGACCATGTCTGACTGGAAGATATCCTCGTTTAGAATTCTCTAAATGAAATCTCTCCAGGACTTTATCGATGTAAGTACTCTGGCACAGCCCGAGAAGCCTCTTAGATCTATCTCTGTAGATCTTCACACCTAATACATAGGCTGCTTCTCCTAAATCTTTCATCTGGAAACATTTCCTTAACCATGCCTTCACAGCATGCATTTCAGGAATGTCATTTCCAATGATCAAGATATCATCGACGTAGAGGACTAGGAAAGTAATTACGCTCCCACTAAACCTCTTATATACACACGGGTCATCCTCGTTCTTGATGAAACCAAATTCCGTGACTGATTCATCAAAACGAATATTCCAGCTTCTTGATGCTTGCTTAAGTCCATAAATGGACTTCTTTAACTTGCATATCTTATGACGATCTGATGGATTAGCGAAACCCTCAGGTTGTGTCATATACACATCCTCATCCAGATTTCCATTAAGGAAAGCTGTTTTCACATCCATCTGCCAGATCTCATAATCATAATATGCAGCTATCGCGAAAAGAATCCGAATAGACTTAAACATGGCTACAGGTGAGAAAGTTTCATCATAATCTATCCCGTAGATTTGTTTGAAACCTTTCGCAACTAGCCTGCCTTTATAGGTAACCACGTTACCATCCATGTCAATCTTCTTCTTGAAGATCCATTTACAGCCTATAGGGATAACCCCCGGAGGCGGATCAACCAAATCCCAAACTTGGTTATCTGACATGGAGTCCATCTCGGCTCGCATAGCTTCAAGCCATCTCGCTGATTCCGGTCCACTGACCGCATCCGCATAAGTGAGGGGTTCATCATTATCAATGATGTAGACTCCGTCATAGCGCTCAGGCTGTCGACGAATCCTACCCGATCTTCGCGGTTCCCGTGATATCTGAGCCTCAGGTTGTTCAATAACCTGTTCCACCGGCTCAGGCTCATCCAACTCTGCTTGATCACTTTGTCCTTCCTCTGGATTCTCATCCAGCTTTATTTCTCTCCCACTGGCCTCTTGCAGAAGAAACTCCTTCTCAAGAAATATGGCCGTCCGAGCAACAAAAACCTTGTTCTCTTTGGGATCGTAGAAATAATAACCCTTAGTTTCCTTAGGGTAACCGACAAAGATGCATTTGTCAGATCTGCTCTCTAGTTTCCCAGAGGCGAGCTTTTTGACATAAGCCTCGCAGCCCCAGATCCTGATAAATGTCAAGCTCGGCTGTTTCCCATACCATAATTCATATGGCGTCTTAGAAACGGCCTTGGATGGCACTCGGTTTAGTACCTTTGCAGCTGTTTCCAGTGCAAAACCCCAAAAGGAGTATGGAAGAGTAGCCTGACTCATCATAGAACGAACCATATCAAGTAACGTTCTATTTCTCCTCTCGGACACACCATTCCATTGCGGTGTTCCTGGCGGAGTGAGCTGTGAGATAATCCCACACTCCTTCAGATAGTCAGTAAACGTATGACTTAGGTATTCTCCACCTCGATCTGAGCGAAGTGCCTTGATATTTCGGCCTAGCTGATTTTGTACTTCATTCTTGAACTCTTTGAACTTGTCAAAAGATTCACTTTTATGTCTCATTAAATAGACATACCCATATCTACTGAAATCATCAGTAAAGGTAATGAAGTACTGATAGCCACCTCTGGCATGTTTACTAAATGGCCCACACACATCACTGTGTATAAGGTCAAGTAAACCTGAAGCCCTTTGACCTTTGTGAGGAAAAGGTGACTTCGTCATTTTGCCCATTAAACAAGCTTTGCATGTATCAATCTCCTTGTAGGAGAATGATCCCAGCAGTCCATGATCATGCAACCGCTTAATGCGTTTCTCGTTAATATGGCCTAAACGACTATGCCATAGCAAGGTGCTGTCATCAGCATTCTTGGCTTTCTTAATATCAATTTTCTGTATAGAACATTCCATGTCCAACATGTATAACCCATTGTTAATTGAACCAGTTGCATAAACAATATTATCATAAGATAAAACACACTTTGAAATATTGCATTCAAAGGAAAAACCCTTCCTGACAAGAGCAGGAATGGAGATAATATTTTTAGTAATACTGGGAAAAAAATAACAATTGTCTAGTTCCAATACAATTCCAGATGGTAAAGAAATGAAATAGTCTCCTACAGCAACAGCAGCAACCCGTGCCCCGTTTCCAACGCGTAGGTCCACCTCATGCTGTCCCACCTGTCTTCTTCTCTTGAGTTCCTGCACATTTGAACAAATGTGAACTCCACATGCAGTGTCCAACACCCATGATATAGAAGAAGAAAACATGACCTCAGTCATGAATATACCTGAGCCAGAAGCGATGCTTCCCCTCTTATCTCCTTGGAGCGCTTTACAGTCCTTTTTCCAGTGACCCAGCTGGCCACAGTGGAAACACCTGTATTCCTTAGACCGCTTCACCTTCTGCTTCAGAGCCTTGCTGTAGCTCTTGACAGGGGTCTTGCCCTTCTTCCCCTTCTTCTTGTTCCTGGAAGGAACCATTAAGACAGAGGTCGAAAGCTTTCCCTTCAGAGTCTCCTCAGTAGTCAAGAGCATATTCAGCAGCTCTGCCGGAGTACAATCGATTTTGTTCATATTAAAGTTAATAATGAACGCGTCGAATGAAGGCGGGAGAGACTGCAGAATAATATCCACAGCAAGCTCCTGGTTGATGGTATGCCCCAATTTCTCTAGAGCCTCCTTGTGCCCAATCATCTTGAGCACGTGAGCTCCCACTGGGCTCCCTTCAGCCAGTTTGCTCTGAAAGAAAAGCTTTGTCAGATTATAGCGCTCTGTCCTCGCCTGTGCAGCATACAGCATCTTGAGGTTTGCTATCATGTCTATAGCAGACATATCCTCATGCTGACGCTGCAGCGGTGGCGTCATAGACGCTAGCATCAGGCAAGCGACATCAATGCTATCATTGACGTGCTTTTCATAGGCTTCCCGAACCGCCCTTGCGGCGTTCGGAGCGGGCTGAGGCGGTATCGCCGTCTCGAGGACATACAGTTTCCTCTCTGCCTTAAGAACGATCTTAAGGTGTCCGAACCAGTCAGAGAAGTTCGGCCCAGCAAACTTCTCCCTTTCCAGTAGGGATCGCACATTGAAGTTCATGCTGTTCGTTGCTGCAGGTATCTACAACAATGCAAGAACAGCAAGGTCAGTATCAATGTTAAGAATCAATCAGGACTTAAGAAAGATTCTTTTTCTCACTATTTTATCTGACTGAAAAATCCATTAAACAGTCCGAAAGAGTAGACACTCTTTTAGTGAGATGGGATCCGGATTTCATACTTGGTCTCCGCGTCCCGCTCAGGCGAGATAAGATGCACAGAGAGTACAAGCACTAATCTCCGGTAGGCAGTCCCTGCCGATCGCCAACCCGTGCGATTCCCCTTCATCTGGGCAATCCAGCAGACTGTGCCAACTGAGTTGGTACAACACAGTCTCTGATCCCACAGATGGCTGCCTCCATGTGCTACCATATGCGCCACATATGTAGCCTACATGGTCAAGCTGACCCGACCTACTCCTTGGACCACCATGTGCTATGCTGAGCAACGAGAAGGGATAAATCCCTACTCTGTAACACACAGGTGTAATCCCACACCGTCTGAAGATAGATGGACGTGCCCACTGAGTGGGTACAACACGGCTCTAACGATAATCAGAACAGTGAGGTTTCGCGTCAGAAGGCTTACGAGCTTGATATTTTAGCGTTGGATTTTAACGGTCTTTTTATCTTCTTCACTATCATGCAATTCCTATGGTGATAGCAGAAGATAAACTAATCATGCAATTCTAATATTTAAACAATAATAAAAGAGAGCATGAATCTTATGTGGTAAAAGCCCATAGCCCTAGTAAGACCTTAATTTAACTTAAGTCTTGACTTGCTTTTCTTCATAGGGCTTTTGCTGCTCATCTGGCCCAAACCTGGGCCCAAGCGCCATCTGCAGCTCTGGTACGCCCACCAGGAATTTGCGCCAGGTCCTAGGGTCGAACCCTAGACCTCCCACCTGGTCCAGCCACTGCTGCAAGCGCCTCTGCCAAGTGTGCTCTGTGCTCTTGTCTAATTAAATTACAAATTTAACTATCTAGACAAGATTGACACGCAGGTCAATTACACATTATAAATTAATTAAACTGTGATTCGCAGATCACAAAAATAAAAAATTAATTTACAATTAATTCCCAGGCACGCAGGCCCCAGCACAGCACACATTAAAAATGGGCAGCCCACATAAGAGTAAATAGACAAACATATGGCATCAATCAACATGTGATCCACTCAAGAAAATTTAAATTTCGAAAACCCATAGGCATCAATTTTAATTTCCTTATTTGCCCTACAACCTTACAACGGTCCATTACTAGGGATCCACTCATCCATCCTAGTCAGATCCACTGCCCTTGCATGCACCAAGTCCTAACTGACTTGAGTCGACCATAAGGTCAACAATGCATGCGCCAGGGCTGAACAACCACAATGAGGTCTGGCAAGCGGGTGTGACCCCGGGCCTAACTCATGTGTGTTCACTAGTTGTCTCAATCAGACATCGCTACATGCCTGTCTGCAGTCGACCTGTAGCCACCACGTGCTTGCGCACAGGTGCTACCTGGTCAACCCGTCAAGGCTGTCAGATGGTCTGATCAGACTTTTGGATCTAACCTAGGGGGTGACTTCAACCCTAATAACCCGTCTAAGGGTTTACTGCAAGGCCTTAGATCTAATGAGGTCGCGCAAGTAATATAGATTTTGAAAACCTAAGATGCGCCAACACATCAAACATGCGCAAAAGATAGAAACATACATAATAGATGTATTTTCGCAAGATGATAAACACTATCATAAAACTTTCGCATGTCATGTAGATCTAAGCATATGCGCAAACATGGATCAAACATGGAGACCAAGCATTAAGCAATCATAATAACATGCGTTAACCTGCTCTGATACCAATTGAAGGTCCCCTACACAAGGGGGGCGAAAACCCTAATAGGAGGCGCAATAACATTCTAGCGGAATCTAGGGCTTTCAAAATCGCATAGCATGTATTATGATCAACTTTAAAGCATGAAATGAACTCATACCGAAGCCATATAATGGAAGGCGCCTTGGAAGCAAGAGAACAAGAGAGCTCTCCTCCAAATTGTCACACACAAGATGATGTTGCTTCCTCCCTTGGTGCTCCTTGTGCTAGCAAGGTTCCAAGAGGTCCTTGTCGAGTGAAAGGGAAAGATGAGATGTCCTTCTCTTGGCCGAATCCTCCTCTACCTTCAAGGTGTCGCCACACACGAAAGCGTCAAGAGGAATATGGGCGAGAGGCGAGAATAGAGAGCACTCTATTCGGTCGTGAACAACATCTCCAAGTGGAGATCGTGGTTACTAAAAATAGCCACCACACTTCGCTCCAACGTTCACGCCAAGTGAACATGTCGCCAACTCCTCTCCCCTTGAACCATGCGCTCATTAAACGTGTAAGGACCCCTAATCTAAAGGGGGGTGAAACCCTAAACATGCACATCTAGCCATGTAAAGCGGAAAGAGGGTTTCAAAAGATCGGATATGAAAGCTATATGATCAACTTAACAACTATGAGAAATCATACCGAAGCCATGTTGAGGATGGCGACTTGGAAGCGAGAGATCAAGATAGATCTCCTCCACAAATTCACACACAAGATGAGGGATGGCTACCCTTTAGGATCTTCCTTGTGCTAGCAAGAGATCCCCAAAGTTCCTTGTCGTGTTGATGATGAGATGTGCTTGGCCGAGAGCTCCCTTGTCGTCCAATCCTCTCTTCGTCCAACGAAGATGACAAGTGAATTAAGCTCAAAATGCGTTTAGTTCTTTTCATTCAAGACATGGCGTTACCCTTCCAAAAATGGAAGGTATTCAAGCCATGCGCTCACATGAAGACTAAACCGCCCAAAAACCTTTAAGCCTTGAACCATACGTTCACCCATGTGAACCGGTTCAAGTCAATTAGGTTCCACCCAATTCGGTTCATTAAACCAGCCCAAGCCAAGGTCTAGATCTCCTTGAACCAAATGGTTCAAGATCTAACCGTTCATCTCTTGATGCTCTCGATCTCTATGATCTAGCATCCATACTCTCGATCGAAGCTTACCGATCTCAAGCCCTAATCAATCAAACATGATCAGACCAGATCTCACTTACAATCAGAGTCTAAACCCGTTTAAACTGAGTCTAAACAGTCCAGTCCACACGATCTGACTTAAGTAAGCCATATCATCAAATTGTGCGACCCTGAGGGTTTCCTCTAAATGTCGGTAACGATAACTTACGTTATCACGATCAGTGAGGGGTATCTAGCAACACATCACTGTCTCCCGATATAAAGGAAATAGTCTTCCAAGACTACACCCAAACCATAGCATAAGTGTGAATCAACTCACTTGGCATACATGTATCCTTTGCCACTGGACGTTCTTATTGGACAAGCATGTCAAGCCTGTAACTCCAATACGATGAGCATGATCAGATCAGATGAACATAGTCATCTGGGTATGGCCATACACTTCCTCAATCATCTCATATAGGGGGGCCCTTTAGAACATCACACTCCTTAAACAAGGAGACGGCAATCCTATGTCTATCACTAGTGTCCTAACCTGATTCAAGCTCACCATCCAAGATAGTCTATAATCATTATGTTTCAAATGATATTGAACTACCTCAAGACAATGACAATCATCATTTAGAAACACAAGTGATCTCAAGTCAGAGGACATGTGCCACTTAGTGCTTACAAGGATCATTCACATTTTGACAAGCAATGGAATATCCTAGTAGGGTCTGTCCAGTACATCCAATGTACCCATGAGTCTACATCTTATTCCATGCTCGAAGCATCCTATAAGATTAGCACTCATATTAGTCTCAATCATATCAAGGCTGTCTCATGTTCACCAAGATATCTCGACTAAGGACTTATACCTGTCAGCCTAGCTGAACAGCTTTGAGACATTATTCAGCAGTACACTTATTACAGCAGACAAGGTAGCAGCCTGAATAATAACCATGCCTTTTATAAACTTAAGAGTTTATTACATGATACTTATACAATCCCAAAGGCCTCAAACATTAGCCTTAAGGGCATACCCCAACAATCTCCCACTTGCACTTAATCTAATGGTTGAGAAATCTCAAACCCATATTATTACAGTGCCTCTCATGCTTCTGCTGCGTCAGAGGCTTGGTAAGCGGGTCTGCCAGATTGTCATCTGTATGAACCTTGCATATTTTGATCTCGCCTCGATCAATGATCTCCCGGATCAAGTGAAACCGTCTCTGTATGTGCTTGGACTTCTGGTGCGACCGCGGTTCCTTTGCTTGTGCAATTGCTCCAGTGTTATCACAGAAGATAACCAAAGGATCTGCACTCGAAGGAACGACACCAAGTTCTCTCACGAACTTACGAATCCACACTGCCTCCTTGGATGCTTCTGAGGCTGCAACATACTCGGCTTCTGTTGTGGAATCAGCAACAGTTGACTGTTTGAAGCTTTTCCACACCACTGCTCCACCGTTCAAGCTAAAAACATAGCCTGATTGCGATCGGAAATCATCCTGGTCCGACTGGAACGAAGCGTCAGTATATCCCTCTATACTGAGTTCTTCCTGACCACCATATATCAAGAACATATCTTTGGTCCTCCGCAGATATTTTAAAATGTTCTTGACTGCAATCCAGTGCGCCAAACCTGGATTACTTTGGAATCGACTGGTCACGCTTAACCCGTAAGCGACGTCTGGGCGAGTACACAACATCGCATACATAATGGACCCTATAGCCGAAGCATAAGGCGTACTGTCCATTTCATCTTTCTCAGTCTGTGTTTGTGGACACTGACTCTTTGAAAGATTCAGACCATGTCTGACTGGAAGATACCCACGTTTAGAATTCTCTAAATGGAATCTCTCCAGGACTTTATCGATGTAAGTACTCTGGCACAGCCCGAGAAGCCTCTTAGATCTATCCCGGTAGATCTTTACACCTAGTACATAGGCTGCTTCTCCTATATCTTTCATCTGGAAACATTTTCCTAACCATGCTTTAACAGCATGAAGTTCAGGAATATCATTTCCAATGATTAAGATATCATCGACGTAGAGGATTAGGAATGTAATTACGCTCCCACTAAACCTCTTATATACACACGGGTCATCCTCGTTCTTGATGAAACCAAACTGAGAGATTGATTCATCAAAACGAATGTTCCAGCTTCTTGATGCTTGTTTAAGTCCATAAATGGACTTCTTTAACTTGCATATTTTATGACGATCTGCTGGATTAGTGAAACCTTCCGGTTGTGTCATATACACATCCTCATCCAGATTTCCATTAAGGAAAGCTGTTTTCACATCCATCTGCCAGATCTCATAATCGTAATATGCTGCTATCGCGAAAAGAATCCGAATAGACTTAAACATGGCTACAGGTGAGAAAGTCTCATCATAATCTATCCCGTAGATTTGTTTGAAACCTTTCGCAACTAGCCTGCCTTTATAGGTAACCACGTTACCATCCATGTCAATCTTCTTCTTGAAGATCCATTTACAGCCTATAGGGATTACTCCCGAAGGCGGATCAACCAAATCCCAGACTTGGTTATCTGACATGGAGTCCATTTCGGCTCGCATAGCTTCAAGCCATCTAGCTGACTCCGGTCCACTGACCGCATCCGCATAAGTTAGGGGTTCATCATTATCAATGATGTAGACTCCGTCATAGCGCTCAGGCTGGCGACGGATCCTACCCGATCTTCGCGGTTCCCGTGTTATTTGAGCCTCAGGTTGTTCAATAACCTGATCTTCTGGCTCAGGCTCATCCAACTGTGCTTGACTACTTTGTCCTTCTTCTGGATTTTCATCCAGCTTTATTTCTCTCCCACTGGCCTCTTGCAGAAGAAACTCCTTCTCAAGAAATATGGCCGTCCGAGCAACAAATACCTTGTTCTCTTTGGGATCGTAGAAATAATAACCCTTAGTTTCCTTAGGGTAACCGACAAAGATGCATTTGTCAGATCTGCTCTCTAGTTTCCCAGAGGCGAGCTTTTTGACATAAGCCTCGCAACCCCAGATCCTGATAAATGTCAAGCTAGGCTGTTTCCCATACCATAATTCATATGGCGTCTTTGAAACTGCCTTGGATGGCACTCGGTTTAGTACCTTTGCAGCTGTTTCCAGTGCAAAACCCCAAAAGGAATATGGAAGAGTAGCCTGACTCATCATAGAACGAACCATATCAAGTAGCGTTCTATTTCTCCTCTCGGACACACCATTCCATTGCGGTGTTCCTGGCGGAGTGAGCTGTGAGATAATCCCACACTCCTTTAGATAGTCAGTAAATGCATGACTCAGGTATTCTCCACCTCGATCAGAACGAAGTGCCTTGATATTTCGGCCTAGCTGATTTTGTACTTCATTCTTGAACTCTTTGAACTTGTCAAAAGATTCACTTTTATGTCTCATCAGATAGACATACCCATACCTACTGAAATCATCAGTAAAGGTAATGAAGTACTGATAGCCACCTCTGGCATGTTTACTAAATGGCCCACACACATCACTGTGTATAAGGTCAAGTAAACCTGAAGTCCTTTGACCTTTGTGAGGAAAAGGAGACTTCGTCATTTTACCCATTAAACAAGCTTTGCATGTATCAATCTCCTCATAGGAGAATGATCCCAGCAGTCCATGATCATGCAACCGCTTAATGCGCTTCTCGTTTATATGGCCTAAACGACTATGCCATAGCAAGGTGCTGTCATCAGCATACTTGGCTTTCTTATTATCAATGTTTTGTATAGAATATTCCATGTCCAACATGTATAACCCATTGTTAATTGAACCAGTTGCATACACAATATTATCACGAGATAAAACACACTTTGAAATCTTGCATTCAAAGGCAAATCCTTTCCTGACAAGAGCAGGAATAGAGATAATATTCTTGGTAATACTTGGTACAAAATAACAATTGTTTAATTCTAATACAATTCCAGATGGTAAAGAAATGAAATAGTCCCCTACAGCAACAGCAGCAACCCGTGCCCCGTTTCCAACGCGTAGGTCTACCTCATGCTGTCCCACCTGCCTTCTTCTCTTGAGTTCCTGCACATTTGAACAAATGTGAACTCCACATGCAGTGTCCAACACCCATGATATAGTAGAAGAAGATAACATGACCTCAGTCACATATATACCTGAGCCAGAAGCGATGCTTCCCCTCTTATCTCCTTGGAGCGCTTTACAGTCCTTTTTCCAGTGACCCAGCTGGCCACAGTGGAAACACCTGTTGTCCTTCGACCGCTTCACCTTCTGTTTCAGAGCCTTGCTGTAATTCTTGACAGGGGCCTTGCCCTTCTTCCCCTTCTTCTTGTTCCTTGAAGGAACCATTAAGACAGAGGTTGAAGGCTTGCCCTTCAGAGTTTCCTCAGTTGTCAAGAGCATATTCAGCAGCTCTGCCGGCGTACAATCGATTTTGTTCATATTAAAATTAATGATGAACGCATCGAAAGAAGGCGGAAGAGACTGTAGAATAATGTCCACAGCAAGCTCCTGGTTGACGGTATGCCCCAGTTTTTCTAGAGCCTCCTTGTGCCCAATCATCTTGAGCACGTGAGCTCCCACTGGGCTCCCCTCAGCCAGTTTGCTCTGAAAGAAGAGCTTCGTCAGATTATAGCGCTCAGTCCTCGCCTGTGCAGCATACAGCATCTTGAGGTTCGCTATAATCTCTATAGCCGACATGTCCTCATGCTGACGCTGCAGCGGTGGCGTCATAGACGCTAGCATCAGGCAAGCGACATCAATGCTATCATTGACGTGCTTTTCGTAGGCATCCCGAACCGCCCTTGCGGCGTTCGGAGCGGGCTGCGGCGGTATCGCCGTCTCGAGGACATACAGTTTCCTCTCTGCCTTAAGAACGATCTTAAGGTGTCCAAACCAGTCAGAGAAGTTCGGCCCAGCAAACTTCTCCCTTTCCAGTAGGGATCGCACATTGAAGCTCATGATGTTCGTTGCTGCAGGAATCTACAACAAGCAAGAACAGCAAGGTCAGTATCAATGTTTTAGAATCAATCCAGGACTTAAGAAAGATTCTTTTCTCACTATTTTGTCTGACTGAAAAATCCAGTAAACAGTCCGAAAGAGTAACACTCTTTTAGTGAGATGGGATCCAGATTTCATACTTGGTCTCCGCGTCCCGCTCAGGCGAGATAAGATGCACAGAGATGACAAGCACTAATTTCTGGTAGGCTGTCCCAGCCAATCGCCAACCCGTGCGATTCCCCTTCATCTTGGCAATCCAGCAGACTGTGCCAACTGAGTTGGTACAACACAGTCTCTGATCCCAGAGATGGCTGCCTCCATGTGCTACCATATGCGCCTCATATGTAGCCTACATGGTCAAGCTGACCCGACCTACTCCCTGGACCACCACGTGCAATGCTGAGCAACGAGAGGGGATAAATCCCAACTCTGTAACACGCAGGTGAAATCCAGCAGCGTCTGAAGATAGATGGACGTGCCCACTGAGTGGGTTCAACACGGCTCCAACGATAGTCAGAACGGTGAGGTTTCGCGTCAGAAGGCTTACGAGCTTGATATATTAGCGTTTGGATTTTATCGGTCTTTTATCTTCTTGACTATCATGCAAGTCCTATGGTGATAGCAGAAGATAAACTTAAACATGCAATTCTAATTATTTAAACAATAAATAGAAAGCATGATCTTATGTGGTTAAAAGCCCATGAACCCTAGTAAGACCTTAATTTTACTTAAGTCTTCACTTGAGCTCCTTGGCATATTATCTGGTCCAACCTAGGGCCCTAGCGCCAAGAGCACCTCAGGTGGGCCACCAGGTGAATGCTCCTTTGGGATGTGTGCCTTTGTGCTCTTGTCTAATCAAAATACATTTGATCTATCTAGACAAGGTTGACTCGCAGGTCAACAATACAATTCATAAATTAAAACAATGTGATTCGCAGATCACAATAAAATTAACTTATAATTTACCAGGCTCGCAGGCCCCAGCATAGCACACAAAAGGGCAACCCACATAAGAATAAATAGACAAGCATCATGGCATCAAGCAACATGTGATCCGATCATGAAATTAAAATTATGAAAACCCCATGGCATCAATTTTAATTTCCTTATGTGCCCTACAACCTTACAATGGTCCATTGATAGGGATCCACTCACCATCTGGTCAGATCCTTTGCCCTTGCATGCACCGAGTCCTAACTGACCCGCGTTGACCTAATGGTCAACCATACATGCGCCAAGGGCTGAACAACCCTCATGAGTTCTGGCAAGCGGGTGTGACCCCGGGCCTAACTCAAGAGTGTTCACTTGTTGTCTCAACCAGACCTCGCTACACACCTAAGATGCAATCGACCTATGGCCACCATATGCTTGCGCACAGGTGCCATCTGGTCGATCCATTTAGGCTGTCAGATGGTCTGATCAGACTCATGGATCTACCCCAGAGGTGACTTCAACCCCATCAACCCATCTAAGGGATTATAGGAAGGGCTTAGATCTAAGTATGCGCGCAAGTTCATTGAGTTTTATAAGAAAAACTATAACATGCTTTAAGCGCAACTATGAAGGCTACAAACATGCGCCAACAAACAAAACAACATGCATCACTTCACTTGAGAACATAAGATATATCATGTTGTTAACCCTTAGATCTAAGGGGGGTCCCCTTCAAGGGGGAGCGCAAACTTTAGGGGGTCCCCTTCAAGGGGGAGCGCAAGCTTTATACAACCATGATACAAGCGCCAATAACAATTAACCATGCATCATGTAAATAAAGCATCAAGTAAGCGCAAACTAGTGTGGATCACATGCACTTCTAAACAATCATATAGATCATATCGAAAAATCGGCTCTGATACCAATTGTAAGGACCCCTAATCTAAAGGGGGGTGAAACCCTAAACATGCACATCTAGCCATGTAAAGCGGAAAGAGGGTTTCAAAAGATCGGATATGAAAGCTATATGATCAACTTAACAACTATGAGAAATCATACCGAAGCCATGTTGAGGATGGCGACTTGGAAGCGAGAGATCAAGATAGATCTCCTCCACAAATTCACACACAAGATGAGGGATGGCTACCCTTTAGGATCTTCCTTGTGCTAGCAAGAGATCCCCAAAGTTCCTTGTCGTGTTGATGATGAGATGTGCTTGGCCGAGAGCTCCCTTGTCGTCCAATCCTCTCTTCGTCCAACGAAGATGACAAGTGAATTAAGCTCAAAATGCGTTTAGTTCTTTTCATTCAAGACATGGCGTTACCCTTCCAAAAATGGAAGGTATTCAAGCCATGCGCTCACATGAAGACTAAACCGCCCAAAAACCTTTAAGCCTTGAACCATACGTTCACCCATGTGAACCGGTTCAAGTCAATTAGGTTCCACCCAATTCGGTTCATTAAACCAGCCCAAGCCAAGGTCTAGATCTCCTTGAACCAAATGGTTCAAGATCTAACCGTTCATCTCTTGATGCTCTCGATCTCTATGATCTAGCATCCATACTCTCGATCGAAGCTTACCGATCTCAAGCCCTAATCAATCAAACATGATCAGACCAGATCTCACTTACAATCAGAGTCTAAACCCGTTTAAACTGAGTCTAAACAGTCCAGTCCACACGATCTGACTTAAGTAAGCCATATCATCAAATTGTGCGACCCTGAGGGTTTCCTCTAAATGTCGGTAACGATAACTTACGTTATCACGATCAGTGAGGGGTATCTAGCAACACATCACTGTCTCCCGATATAAAGGAAATAGTCTTCCAAGACTACACCCAAACCATAGCATAAGTGTGAATCAACTCACTTGGCATACATGTATCCTTTGCCACTGGACGTTCTTATTGGACAAGCATGTCAAGCCTGTAACTCCAATACGATGAGCATGATCAGATCAGATGAACATAGTCATCTGGGTATGGCCATACACTTCCTCAATCATCTCATATAGGGGGGCCCTTTAGAACATCACACTCCTTAAACAAGGAGACGGCAATCCTATGTCTATCACTAGTGTCCTAACCTGATTCAAGCTCACCATCCAAGATAGTCTATAATCATTATGTTTCAAATGATATTGAACTACCTCAAGACAATGACAATCATCATTTAGAAACACAAGTGATCTCAAGTCAGAGGACATGTGCCACTTAGTGCTTACAAGGATCATTCACATTTTGACAAGCAATGGAATATCCTAGTAGGGTCTGTCCAGTACATCCAATGTACCCATGAGTCTACATCTTATTCCATGCTCGAAGCATCCTATAAGATTAGCACTCATATTAGTCTCAATCATATCAAGGCTGTCTCATGTTCACCAAGATATCTCGACTAAGGACTTATACCTGTCAGCCTAGCTGAACAGCTTTGAGACATTATTCAGCAGTACACTTATTACAGCAGACAAGGTAGCAGCCTGAATAATAACCATGCCTTTTATAAACTTAAGAGTTTATTACATGATACTTATACAATCCCAAAGGCCTCAAACATTAGCCTTAAGGGCATACCCCAACAAAACGAGCCGGTTCAAATTGGTTTGGTCCAGAGACCAATTAAGCCAAGCAATCAAGTCCAGATCTCAAATAAACCCAAAGGCTCAGATCTGACCGTTGATCTCCTAATGCTCCTGATCTCATCGATCTAGCATCCAATCTCTCAATCGAAGCTTACCGATCTCAAGCCCTAATCAATCAAACATGATCAGACCAGATCTCACTCACAATCAGAGATTAAATCCCTTTAAACTGAACCCGAACAATTCAGTCCACTCGATCTGACTTAAGTAAGCCATATCATCAAATTGTGCGACCCTGAGGGTTTCCTTTAAATGTCGGTAACGATAACTCACGTTATCACGATCAGTGAGGGGTATCTAGCAACACATCACTGTCTCCCGATATAAAGGAAAGAGTCTTCCAAGACTACACCCATAAACACAGCACAAGTGTGAATCCACATCACTAGGCATACATGTTTCCTTTGCCACTGGATGTTCTTATTGGACAAGCGTGTCAAGCTTGTAGCTCCAATATGATGAGCATGATTAGATCAGATGAACACAGTCACCTGGGTATGGCCATACACTTTTCTCAATCATCTCATCCAGGGGGCCCCTTTAGAACATCACACTCCTTAAACAAGGAGACGGCAATCCTATGTCTATCACTAGTGCCCTAACATGACTCAAGCTCACCATCCAAGATAGTTTATAATCATTATGTTTCAAACGATATTGTACTACCTCAAAACAATGACAATCATCATTTAGAAAACACAAGTGATCTCAAGTCAGAGGAAATGTGCCACTTGTCATATTCAAAGATTATTCACATTGCGACAAACAATTGAACATCCTAGTAGGGTCTGTCCAGTACATCCAATGTACCCATGAGTCTACATCTTATTCCATGCTCGAAGCATCCTATAAGACTAGAACACATATTAGTCTTAACCATATCAAGGCTGTCTCATGTTCACCAAGATACATCGACTAAGGACATTATAGCCTGTCAGCCTAGCTGAACAGCTTTGAGACATTATTCAGAAGAACATATATTGCAGCAGACAATGTAGCTAACTGAATAATAACCATGCCTTTATAAACATAACAGTTTATTACATGATACTAATACATTCCCAAGGCCTCAAACATTAGGCTTAAGGGCATACCCCAACATCATCCAGGGGGCCCCTATAGAACATCACACTCCAATCAAGGAGAAGGCAATCCTATATCTATCACTAGCGCCCTAACATGACTCATGTTCATTATCCAAGATACTCTATAACCATTATGTTTCAAATGATATTGAACTACCTCAAAACAATGCCAATCATCATTTAGAAACACAAGTGATCTCAAGTCAGAGGAAATATGCCACTTGTTTGCATATAAGGATTATTCACATTGTGACAAGCAATTGAATATCCTAAGTAGGGTCTGTCCAGTACATCCAATGTACCCATGAGTCTACATCTTATTCCATGCTCGAAGCATCCTATAAGATTAGAACACATATTAGTCTCAATCATATCAAGGCTGTCTCATGTTCACCAAGATATCTTGACTAAGGACAAGACTGCATGTCAGCCTAGCTGAACAGCATTGAGACATTATTCAGAAGTATACATATGGCAGCAGATAATGTAACAACCTGAATAACAACCATTGCCTTTATAAACATTGAGTTTATACATGATACTGGTATAATCCCAAGGCCTCAAACATTAGCCTTAAGGGCATACCCCAACAGTGTCTCAGCAAGGTGAGTTTCATTTATTTACTTTATTAAGTTATTTTAATTTCATTTTTAGGGGATAATTAAATAAAAAAAACCTAAGGTTTATTATTTTTAATATCTTGGAGGAGAATTTTATTATAATTATTGTTTGAATAAAATTTAATTTAAAATTAGGAAATTAGGGGTCGAGGTCATAATTATGAGTTGATACATATGTCAGGTAATAATTGATGTTTTATTTAAATTGCTCAGTTAAGAAGGAAAGTCAATTTTGATTTCAGAGGGATTCAGGATAACAGTATTTGAGGTAGGAATCTTATTCCTTTGATTTGATATATGATGCATATATTAGAATTGATTGACACTGATATCTATTTGATTCGTCTGCTTGTTTTGTTTTTGAAATTCTGTTGACCTCAATTATCTTATTCATTTGGTCATATTCTATTTCTGTATGAATGGTTAATAACGTTGTATTGAGATATCTGATATATTGGCATATGAGCATGGTTGAACATTTGTGTATATGTGACATTGACATATAAGTATGTTGGAACAGTTGAACATATGTGATGTTAGAGACGTGATATATTGACCTCTGAACTAGATGATTTATTCTCAAGTGGCCTGTTTGTATGAGATATAGTTCCGACACGTATCGGGCTATGGTTGCCGGTCAGGGTACTGCCAGTTGTCCTTTGGACAATACTATGGATGCCAGGTGTTGGACGCAACACTCCGGGCCGTTTAGGACAGTCGTTCCATTGTGTGGGCTACAGTGGAAACACTCTGAAAATGAGTGCGGCTCTTGATTGAGATCTGTTGGCCAGCTTGATGATTTACACGACATTCTTTGTGATTGAGATCTGTTGGCCAGCTTGATGATTTATACGACATTCTTTGTACTATTTGTATATTGTTTCTTCAGTCATTGTATTATCATGTTATTTGACTCCCTCACCATTTTATTGATTCCTACTTAGCGTTTTGGTAACTTTCTTTGTTTCTCTTCCAGGTATAGAGGTAACTTCTGGGATGGCTAGAGTCGATAGCAGATACCAGCCTATGTTCAGATAGTCTTTTATAGATTTGTTTACATCTTTGATAGTATGTTTTAGAAGTTGTGTTATAAAAATTCTTGATGTTAAGTTTGAATTATTTATTTAATAAATGATATATGATTATTGTAATTCTTTGGTTCCTATCAATATTATCTACACCCTGGGGAACCCTCACTAGGGATAGCTGGCTTTCCGCCAAGGCATGACAGGTTAACTTCGGGTTGTGAAGGAAGTTTCCCTGCAGCTCTGGTGGATGAGCTAGCCTACTGGGCTAGCTGATACTCCAACATCTTATTGTTGGTTTCCAGAGAATCCAACCTTGTGTTGGGAAACCCCGGCGATTTTAAAATTTTAAAACATACACAGTGGAAGTAATCCTCGAAATAGGTCAGTCCCAAAAACCCAGAATATCGAGTCATGCGAAGGAATCAGCACGGTGAGTAGGAGATGATACCTTGTAGCGAAGAAAAGGATGTGATGTAGGCGCCCAAATATTCACCCTCTGCAATCTCGCACACAGCCGACGCTCGAGTTCTCTTCTTCCACGCCCGATGCTAGCCTCAGGAAGAAGATCCACGCCACTGGGAGAATCCATTAAGAGCTTGCGCCACCCTCTGATAGAGAATGTGCCAAGAGGAATAGTATGATGGAAAAACGCTGCCAAGGTCCAACCTTGCAGTTGCCT
The DNA here is from genome assembly GCA_027563935.2 of Costus lasius. Classification (NCBI taxonomy): domain Eukaryota; kingdom Viridiplantae; phylum Streptophyta; class Magnoliopsida; order Zingiberales; family Costaceae; genus Costus; species Costus lasius. The sequence goes on from CM050446.2 coordinate 86,649,845, forward strand.
AAAGGAGAGGAAGAAGAAATCACCAAGGAGAACTTTCCAAAAGCAAGTGTGTGCCAATCTGATCTCAACCCTCTCTTTTATAGAAATCATGTTGACTTTTCGCATTCTGAATTAAATTCAGAATTAAATATAGAATTAAACTATGAATTAATGTCTCATAATGATCTATTAAAACCCTGAATTAAAGTTTCATAATGGCCATCAATGATGTGACTCTTCAAATTCAGAATTTAATTCAGATTTAAATTAGGAATTAAAGTCATTTCTCCCAGCAACTTGAAAGCATCATCAATGGTTTTGCTCATCAGAGCTCCTCCTGCAGGAGCATCAACAGTTAGTCTGGTAATATAAAGCAAACCATTGTAAAAAGTATGAATTAAATCCCAATTTTCAATGCCATGGTGAGCACACTTCCGTTGTAAATCATTGAATCACTCCCATGCCTCACTAAAAGATTCACCATCCCTCTGTGCAAAGCTTGAGATCTGGTTTCTCATTTGGATGCTCTTGATTGGTGGAAAATATTTCATCAAGAAGGCATTGGACAGTTGCTACCATGTGGTGAAGGTACCGGTAGGTTGTGCTTGAAGCTAAGATCGTGCTCGGTCCATACGAGAAAAAAGAAACAATCTCAGTTTTAATGCATCATTAGAAACACCATTTATTTTAATTGTATCACAAAGTTCAAGAAACAAAGAAAAGTGTTGGTTAGGATCTTCAAGAGGAGATCCTCCAAACTGGTTCTGTTGAATCATAGATAAGAAAGCAGACTTGATTTCAAAGTTATTAGCCTCTATGACCGGTCAGCCAATGCTAGAGTGAATCTCTCGTGGATTAGGGGCTGCATAGTCCCTAAGTGATCTTTGTTCTGCCATGGTCACTTCTTCCTCTTCTTATTGTCTTTCTTCAAATCTCAACTTCCTGCACAGTCTAAGAGTTTTATTTATCTCAGGATCAAAAGGTACAAGAGGTCCTGATTTAAGATTCCTATGCATGCAAAGTAGATGGATCAAATGATTTCAAGAGAAAAGAAAATAACAAAAAAACAGAAAATAAAATCTAATCTAGCAATACTTTCAATATCTTCAATATTGACAAAACCAAGGTCCCTGGCAACGGCGCCAAAAGCTTGTTGTAGTCCGCAAGTGCACGGATACTCGAAGTAATAAAGAAAGATATCGAACCACAGAGACCTCATTGTCAAGTACTGAATAATTGAGTTCTTACTATCTAGGCATTCGAAACTATGCAAGTGAACTAATGAAAGCTAACGAAAATATCAGAGAGAAAATCTGGGACTAGGGTTTCATTCACTTTAATTTCTATGACTAGATATGAATAGTAATTTGTTAGTTTAATTTTATCATGATAAAGACATAATTTACTTCATAAAGGGATTGTCTCACTTTCGTGCAGACAATTATGCAGGGACCGATCTTTGCTTTCGCGCAAGATCTATCCATAGCATCAAATAAGTAAATCATCAATCAAAGAACTCAATGATCACTTTCATGCATCCGAATTCTAAGTTGATTATCTCAAGTGGAATCTCAATTATCACTTTCGTGCATCCGAGTCTCAAGACAAGTTCTACTTATGGTTCTCCAACATTCCGATCCTCACTTTCGCACAAGATCTCCACGTTTGATAAATTAACTCAATCCTAGATTCATATTATTATCATGGCAATTATTCTTCTAAAATCAAGAAACAAGAACTAACCTAATTTCTTACAGTAAGTTCTTAACATTCAATTCTAGGGTTTCAAGTTCTCAAGCAAGTCACCTTTCGGTCCTTATTGCGAAAACTCTAAAACATGATTAATAACATGAATCTATGGAGAATTAAAAAGCAATTATCACATAAGTAGAATTATCATGCTAAAATTATACGTGACGAAGTAATGAAAAATTTATCTAGTCATTAACAAATCAAAGGGAATTACTCCCCCATGTCCCATAAAAGGTTTAAGCTAGCATGGATGAAAGATTACAATAATCCATAGTTTACAATAATCCATAGTATCAAAGTGTAGGAAATCAAGAAAGAGGGGAAAAACAAATAACCACACGGCTGTAATGGAAATTACAGCCGTAATTTCCATGCGTGAATAGTACCGACGGCGTGCTTTTGTCGATTACAGCCCTGCCGTAATTTGGTCCTACCGTAATTTGGTCTAAAGCTCCAATCTTCATGAAATTTGACATGTAATCTCCTCTTGATGGTGGGAATTCATTCATGCATCTGGAATTGCTTGAAAACGCCTAAAAATCGTGCCTTTTTACCTAAAAATCATCAAAAAAACAAAAAGAGTGTAGATTCCGCAGTATTTGATAAAAAAAAGGCATAAAAATAAGCAAAGGTTCATGAATTTGACACAAAAAGATATATGAAATGGCACAAAATTTACTATAAATTTTGGTGTCATCAATGAACTCAGGTCATCATAAGCAGTGAGTGGCACCTAACAGTGCATCGCTGCTATCCAAGTCTTTGAAATGGATATCAACATCGACATCTCCATCATCAAAACAAGATACCAATGTCTGTGGATATCAAGCTTCCCTTAGGAATGGCCAAATCCTATGTCTGTCCATTGATCATCTCATATGGGTCGTGACATACCCAATGACAACTATTATGACCTCTCAACTATGGCGTGGTGTTAGGTTGTAGCAAAGCATGTCCCTAACCATATAGAAGAGTCAATGACCTCAAGTCAAGGGATCAATGCATCTCCTGTCACTTGTGAGCTTAACTCATGCAACCAAGTTACAGCCTCACAACGGGTCAGTCTAGTATATCTACTACTGATATACCCATATGTCTGCGGAAGCACCTCATACATAACCAACCCATATACCAGTCTCACATGTACCAGAGCTATCCCTTATCCACTAAGGTACTTAACTGGGGACACATCTTTTGAGCATAGATACACTCTGTCTCCAGGGACATTATCATGCATGTACATAATCGCAGATGTAACCATAGCATAATAATGATAATGCCAGAATGATATATTAAATATCAATGTCAAGTAGTACATGATAGACCAACAACGGGTCTAAGGGCATAAACACTAACAATCTTCCACTTGCTGACTTAGTTGTTGAGGAATCTCAACCCCATGTCCCTTGCATGACCATCATGCTTCTACTGCGCCAAAGCCTTGGTTAGTGGGTCTGCCAGATTGTTGTCTGTGTCAACTCTGCTTATCTTGACATCACCTCTGTCAATGATCTCCCAGATCAAGTGAAATCTCCTAAGTATGTGTTTGGAATTTTTGATGAGACTGTGGTTCCTTTGCCTGTGTAATCGCTCCATTGTTGTCACAATAGACATCAATCTGATCCACAGCAGTTGGAACCACCTGAAGTTCAGAAATGAACTTCCTTATCCAAACGGCTTCTTTGGCTGCCTCAGAAGCGGCGACATACTTAGCCTCGATCGTAGAATTAGCTAAAATGGACTGCTTAGAGCTCTCTCAACTCATAACACCTCCACTTAATCTAAACACATAGCCTGTCTGCGATCTTAAGTCATCAGGGTCAGACTAGAACGATGCGTCAGTGTAGCCCTAAACACTGAGCTCTTCCTGTCCCCCATAGACCAAGATCAAAGCTTTAGTTCTTCTCAGATACTTTAGAATGTTCTTTACAGCCACCCAGTGCTGCATACCTAGATTAGATTGGTATCGACTGGTTATGCTCAAAGCATAAGCCACGTCTGGTCTCGTACATAACATTGCATACATGATCGAACCTACTGCTGAACCATAGGGTATTCAACTCATGTCATCCCTCTCAGCCTGTGTGGTGGGACACTGGCTCTTGGAGAGATTAAGGTCATGTCTCACTGGAAGGTACCCTTTCTTGGATTGCTCCAAGTTGAACCTCTCTAGGACCTTATCAATGTAAGTACTCTAACTAAACGCTAGGAGCTTCTTGGATCTATCGCAGTAGATCCTCACACCTCAGATATAGGCAGCCTTCCCTAAGTCTTTCATCTCAAAATATTTCCCCAACCATGTCTTCACATATTGAAGACTTGGGATGTCATTTCCGATGAGTAGTATGTCGTCGACATACAGGACTAGAAATATCACCAAGCTCCCACTGAATTTTCTGTATACACAAGCGTCATCTTCGCACTTGATAAAGCCGTAATCTCTTACTACCTCATCAAATCAAAGATTCCAACTTCGAGATACTTGCTTTAATCAATAAATGGATCTCTTTAGCCTGCAGACCATATTGGCCTCTGCAGGATGGATGAAACCATCAGGTTGTGTCATATACACATCCTCTGTCAGCTTCTCGTGAAGGAACACTGTCTTTACATCCATCTGTCATATCTCATAATCATGATATGCAGCTATAGAAAGCAGGATTTGAATGGATTTGAACATGGAAAATAGTGAGAAGGTTTCATCATAGTCGACCCCATGGACCTGTCCGAATCCTTTAGCGCCCAACGGACCCCTTTTCCTTGGAAAGTCTTTTCCAAGCGTGACATGGAATCCATCTCTGACCTCATGGCCTCAAGCCATCTCTCAAAGTCCGGTCCAGTGACCGCCTTGTCATAGGTCCTGGGTTCATCCCCAATGAAGAAGATACCATCGTGTTGGGTCAGCAGCGACCCATACCTCTCAGGTGCACGATGAACCCTCCCAGACCTACGTAGGACCTGTGTCTGAGCCTCCAGTTGCCTAGTAACTAGTGCATCTAGCTCTGGTTCCATCTCAGTGTCTTGTGGTTGCACTTGGACCTCTTCCAAGTCAAACTTCCTCCCACTGACTTCTTTCATGAGAAATTCTTTCTCTAGAAGGACAGCACCCCGAGCAACAAAAACTTTTTCTCGGTGGGAATATAGAAGTAATATCCTTTAGTTTCCTTAGGATACCCCACAAACATGCATTTATCATATCTGGGTTCTAGCTTGCTAGAATCCTAATGTTTGACATAAGCCTCACATCCCCAGACTCTGATAAAGGAGAGATTAGGGCGTCTCCCACTCCATACCTCGTACGGAATCTTGGAGACACTTTTAGATGGAACATTATTCAATATGAGAGAAGCTGTCTCAAGTGCATGGCCCCCATGTTGGGAAACCCCGGGGATATTTTACAATTTTTCAGAGTCATATACATTACAAACACATTGCACAGCGGAAGAACATCCCCGAAACAGGCCGGTCCCAAAAACCCAGTGAAGATCGCAAGCAAGAGAGTCGACACGATGAGTTAGGAAGTACCTTGAAGCAAGCAGAAGTCGATGTCGTGATAGGCGCCCAAGCATGCGCCCTCTGCAGTTTCACACACACGGATGTCTCGAGCTTTCTTCTTCCTCACCCGGTGCTAGCCTCAGGAAGAAGATAGTCGCCTTAGGGGAGCTCTCCAAGCTACTAGCGCCACCACCAAGAGGAGATGCGCCTAGGAGAAGGAGGAAGAAGGGATGCCGCAAGCCTTGTTCTTTCTTTGCGGCAAGGAAGAAGGATGAAGCTTGCCCATGCCCTTTTATGGAAGAAGAGAAGCCCCAAGAGTCCAAGCCGTCGCCCCTCCAAGTTGTTCACGCCTCCAAGGATATGATAAGTGTGTGAGAGGGGTTCGGCTAGGTCTATTTAAATAAGGAGGAGAGGTGGTTAGGGTATCTTAGGAAAGTGTTGGCGATTAGGGCATTAATCTAGGGTTTTGTTTAATCTAATTACTTGATTAAAACCCTTAATTACATGTGCTATTAACTTGCCTAAACAAGCACCAGCCACATGTGCCCAAACTATTTTCAATTAAGCACAATTCTCATGTATGCGCCAAGACTAGGTCAAGGTAACATGAGAGCTTGCCTAATTTGGTTTGGGCGTAAGTCCTAATCCAATTAGGACTTCTAATAGATTAATTTCAGCCCCCACATGCGCCAATCACAACTAGATTAATATCTCAAGTGATTGGGACCAATTCCTACTCCAAATCAACCTCCTAAAGATACCAATCTAGCACTAGGCGCCAATCCTAGTCCAACTAGGATTCTTGCATGCGCCTATGCCATTAATTCCTCCCCATTATACCCTTTAATCCTCTTAGCTCTTCATTACAACTTATTAGTGAGCCCAATTGAGCAATGGGCCTAGCCCAAAGTCCATTATGCATATAAACCAAGTTATTGGATCCAATCCAATTTAATCCAAGGTCAAATGAGGCTAACCATGGTTAAATTAGTCAATATGCCAAAAATGGAAGTTTGCCCTAATAAGTTTCTTCCATCTCATCAGGCCCATTGGCGCTGATGAAATCTCCAAAATAGATTTGAGTTATCCAATAACTCAATCTAAAGGCTACCCAATCAATATGAAAACTCGAGCATCAAGGTGTGTGACCCTGTAGATTCCTCTGACGCTGGCAGTGCTGACCAAAGGTCACCACAAGTAGTGAGTGGCACCTAGCAGTGCATCGCTGCTACCCAGGTCTTTGGAATGGATATCGACATCGACATCCCCATCATCGTAACTAGGTACAGATGCATCACAGTCTCTTTGCCGAGCTGATATCCGATTGGACAAGTGTGTCACCACTTGTTTTCACCCAATCACATGGCTATGACTAAATCAGGTTCTCACCTGGGTATGGCCATACACTTTCAGTCATAGTACCATAGAGGAGCTCCATGGATATCATGCTTCCCTTAGGAAGGGGAAAATCCTTTGTCTGTCCATTGTCCTTCTCATATGGGTCGTGACATGCTCAATGACAACCGTTATTACCTCTCAACTACGGCGAGGTGTTAGGTTGTATCAAAGCATATCCCTAACCATATAGAATGACCAATGACCTCAAGTCAAGGGATCAATGCATCTCCTATCACTTGTGAGGATGACTTGTGACACCAAGTCATTACCTCACAGCGGGTCTATCCAGTATATTCAACACTGATATACTCATATGTCTGCGTTAGCACCTTGTGCCTAACCAGCCCATATACCAGTCTAATGAGTACCAGAGCTATCCCATATCCACTCAGGTACATTGACTGGGGACTATTATTTGAGCACAGATCCAATCTGTCTCCAGGGACCTTATCATGTAAGTACATAAACGCAGATGTAAACAAACATGGATAATGACAATGCCATAATGATATATAACTAACAATGTCAAGTAGTACAAAGATGGACCAAAACTAGTACCTAGGGCATATACACCAACATCCCAGAACGAGGGTGGTAGAGTTGTATGACTCATCATAGATCGAACCATGTCGAACAAGGTTCAATTTCTCCTCTCAGACACACCATTCCATTGAGGTATTCTAGGAGAAGTGAGTTGTGATAGAATCCCACACTCTCTAAGATAGTCAAAAAAACTCACCACTCAGGTACTCTCCACCATGATCTGATCGAAGAGTCTTAATAGATCTACCAAGCTGGTTCTCTACTTCATGTCTGAACTCCTTAAATTTCTCAAAGGATTCGGACTTATGTCTCATCAAATAGACATAACCATATCTACTGAAGTCATCAGTAAATGTGATTAAGTAGTTGTACCCTCCTCTGGCTTGTTTACTAAATGGCCCACACAAATCACTATATATGAGATCCAATAAACCTCCTGCCCTCTCTCCAATCTTGGTGAATGGCGCTTTTGTCATCTTCCCTAATAAACATGGTTCACAAGTATCAAACTCCTCCAAGGAGGTTGAATCAAACAATTCATTTGCATGGAGTTGTTGAATGTGATTCTTGTTTATATGGGCTAATCGACAATGTCAAAGGTATGCACTAACTGAACCACTCAGTTTGATCCTTTTATGATTTATGTTACATATAGAGTTATCCATGTCTAAGACATATAATCCTTTGGATAAGGTACCCTTCCCATAAAACACATTTGCAAATAAAAAGAACAAGAGTTCTCTTTTATTTCAAACTTAAATCCCTTCCTCGCTAAACAAGGAATGGATATAATGTTTTTGGTAAGAGAAGCTACATAATAGCAATGATCTAACTCTAACTGAAGTCCAGAAGGCAAGAAGAGCATCAAAAGTCCTATGGCAACGGCAGCAACCTGTGCTCCGTTTCCAACTCATAGGTCAATCTCTCCAGGCCGCACTAATCTACTTCTCTTGAGCCCCTGCATATTTGTACAAATATGAGCTCCACATGCGGTATCCAATACCCATGACATAGAAGTAGAAAGATTGACTTCGGTAATATAAATACTTGAGTTAGAAGACGAAGCCTTGCTTCTCTTCTCCTCGTTCTGAAGTTATATGCAGTCCTCTTTCAAGTAGCCCTGTTTTCCACAATGTAAGCACCTATCTTTCCTTGTCCTTTTCATTTTTATTTTCAATACTTTGGTCAAGCCCTTGGGCTTACCTTTGCATTGATGGATTGCTTTAGAGGTGACATAACTTTCTGTTCTAGCCTATCCCTTGAAGTGCTGCTTTAGATTATGAATAATCTTATAAGCATTATGCTCTTCATGTTGCCCAGCAACTCAGGCGACATACTGGCTAGCATCAAACAAGTTACCTCTGAAGCATCCTTTCGATGCTTATGAAAAGCATCCCTCTTAGCTGCTAAGGCTAAGCGTGAAAGGGGTTTAGGAATAGGCTACTCAAGGACATATAGCTTCCTCTTGAGCTTGAGAACAATCCTCAAGTTCCGATACCAGTCCATAAAGTTGGATCCAACCAACTTATCCTTTTCCAGGATAGATCGCAGTGACCATCTACTATTATTCATAGCCATTGATCTACAACAACCAAGATAGCATATTAGTACTACTTCGAATCATTTAATCTGGACTTGCATTAAATGATCATGGCTCCCACTATTTTAATCGAATTGACAACCCACAAAGTTAATCGGGAAATCTGAGATTTCCAAGTGAGATGGGATCCTTATTCCACATGAGGCTTTGCGTCCCACGAGGGTGGGATGAGATGCACAAAGTGACTCATGCTTCTTAAGGTGGGCACGTCGGCCGATTGCACCCAGGCAATTCCCCTTCTCAAGACAATTCAAGCATTTTGTGCCCAGCTAGGGCTGGAACAACACAAAACCCTAACTTCTTGATGCTGCCTCTAGAGTTCCATCATGTGGCCACCACATATGAAAAACTAGGCAAGTCTATCCTGATCGTTATGCCCAGGGCCAATGAGTTTTCTTGCAAAGGCACGCCCAGGTTTTTAACTAGACTGGGGAAACATTGCCACCACACGCATTCTAAAGATAAGTGGGTGTATCCCACGAGGGTGGAAAATAGTGCACAACACCACTGATCGATAGCTTGACGAGGGCAACGCGTCAGAAGGCCACGGACTTGATATTGTTTTGAGGGTTTTTGAGGTCTCATCCTCTTAGTTTTATCTTTTGTCTAACATTACAGGCATGCAATCATATAGTAATAACAAAATGATAAAACACATCCAAGCATGATTTAGCAGATATCGAAAGCAGTAAACAAGCGATGTGGTCAGAGCCTAATCAACGCATTGAACCATCACATGCCAAAGGATGTCAATGCATGACTTAGGTGACAAGCCCCAACAAGACCTAACCTAGCTGCCACTAAGCTTTATCTTCGAGTGCGGCTCCAAGGTCCTTCACACCAAGGCATAGCAAACAAACCCTAGGGTTCGGCCAAGACCTTGATGGCTCCTCCATGCATGATGTGCCATCATGCTTGTGCCAAGAGGGATAGCTCACAAACCCTAGGGTTCGGCCAAGCCCTTACTTGCACCACCAAGCAAGATGCACCATCATGGTTGATGCGCCATGATGTAAGCTCCAGGAGGGATGTGCCCCTAATCTTCTTTGTGTGTTTATAAAATAAAAAGAAAAGTGGCACACAGACCTCACACAAAATACATCACAGGCATACAAGGGGCTTGACTATGACTATAACACAATGCATAATCATCTCATGCTTTTCTATATGCTCATGAGAACATAAAACTTCAGTTTTAGTTTCTCAGAAAATATGTCTTTCAACCTGAACGTCCGTTCACAAATCTAGGATTTTTTGTTTCTCTCAGGAGTCTACAAGTGGCGCATGCATGCTCCAAGCACGCTTGCCGCCTACCCTTGCAATCCTTAACCTGCTAAGATTAGGACAAACACCATGCCCCATAATCGTGACAAGTCCCATACAGTAGGTCTATCCTACAAGCATGGGGGGCAATTAACTCTCTCACATATGGGTCTATCCCACCATGTGAAGAAAGCAAAAAACCAAAGAAATCGAATAGATGTTAGGATCGAAAAACTTACTATTTTTTATACTTAGAAAAACCCATGCGCATATGCAAATTTTTCAAAAATTTCAGATGGCAAGTGAGCATATAATCAAAGCATAAAACATCATTCGAGTTTCACAAGTTGCTTTGATACCACTATTGGGAAACCCCGAAATAGGCCAGTCCCAAAAACCCAGAAGATCGAGTCATGCAAAGGAATCGACAAGGTGAGTAGGAGATGATACCTTGCAGCGAAGAAAATGATGCGATGTAGGCACCCAAATGTTCACCTTCTGCAGTCTCGCACACAGCCGACGCTCGAGTTCTCTTCTTCCACGCCCGATGCTAGCCTCGGGAAGAAGATCCATGCCACGGGGAAAATCCCTTAAGAGCTTGCACCACCCTCTAATAGAGAATGTGCGAAAAGGAACAATATGATGGAAAAACGCTGCCAAGGTCCAACCTTGCAGTCGCCCAAAGGAGAGGAAGAAGAAATCACCAACGAGAGCTTTCCAAAAGCAAGTGTGCGCCAATCTCATCTCAACCCTCTCTTCTATAGAAATCATGGTGACTTTTCGCATTCTGAATTAAATTCAGAATTAATGTTAGAATTAAATTCAGAGTTAAATATAGAATTAAACTCTGAATTAAAGTCTCATAATGATCCATTAAAACCCTGAATTAAAGTTTCATAATGGCTATCAATGATGTGACTCTTCAAATTTAGAATTAAATTTAGATTTAAATTCAGAATTAAATTCATCATTAATCTTAGAATTAATTATAGAATTAAATGCAAAATTAAATACAGAATTTAATTCCCAGAATTAAATACAAAATTTAATTTACCATGATGTCTATTGGGCTAGGCAACTTATTGTCATGGCCCATTAGGCCTGACGGCCCATTAGGCCTGACGGCCCATTAGGCCTCACGCCCATTGGGCTTGGAGGTCGATTGGTCCATGCTCCATGCTAGACTTCATTTGGCCCATCTAGCCCAAACATGAAGTTACCTCCAATAAGTCCCTTCCATCTCCTCAAGCACAGTGGCATTGATGAATTCTCCCAAAAAGATCCGAGTTATCCAATAACTCGATCATTAAGCTGCTCGATCAAAACGAGAAACCGAGTTTCAAGTTGTGCGACCATGTAGGTTCCTCTGACGTTGGCAGTGATGAACTCAAGTCATCACAAGCAATGAGTGGCACCTAGCAGTGCATCGCTGCTACCCAAGTCTTTGGAATGGATATCAAAATCGACATCCCCATCATCGCAATAAGATACCGATGCATTACAGTCTCTTTGCTAGACTAATATCCAATTCGACAAAGTGTATCACCACTTTATTTTCACTCAATCTCATGGTCATGACTAAATCAAGCTTTTACCTGGGTATGACCATACACTTCCAGTCAAGCAGCCATAGGGGGGCCCTGTGGATATCAAGCTTCCCTTAGGAAGGGCTAAATCCTATGTCTGTCCATTGATCATCTCATATGGGCCGTGAGATACCCAATGACAACCGTTATGACCTCTCAACTACGGCGAGGTGTTAGGTTGTATCAAAGCATGTCCCTACCCATATAGAAGAGTCAATGACCTCAAGTCAAGGGATCAATGCATCTCCTGTCACTTGTGAGCTTAACTCATGACACCAAATTACAGCCTCACAGCGGGTCAGTCCAGTATATCTACTACTGATATACCCATATGTCTGCGTTACAACCTCGTCCATAACCAGCCCCATATACTGATGACACCAAAATTTATAATAAATTTTGTGCCATTTCATGAGTATTTTCATGTCATATTCATGCTCTTTTGCTTATTTTTATGTCTTTTTTATCAATTATTGCGGAATCTACACCTTTTCTGGTTTTTGATGATTATCAGGTAAAAAGGCACTATTTTTAGGCGTTTTCAAGCAAATTCAGATGCATGGATGAATTCCCACCATCAAGAAAAGATTACATGTCAAATTTCATGCCAATTGGACCCTCACACCAAAATACGGTAGGGCCGTAATCAAATTTATGGAACCGTGGTTTCACTGCACCTATAGAACAAACCACGGCACTGCTGTAATTTATGAGCACTGCCGTATTTTGGGACGATTTTGAATAGAAAGTTTCGTGTAAATTACGGCCCTGCCGTAATGGATTTCATAGGCCGTAATCTGGGCTCAATTTCGTACAAAAAGTTTGACGTATTTTACACTGCTGCCGTAATCAATATTACGGGCCGTATTTCAAGTCAATTTTTCACCCGAGAGATTTGATGTAAATACGGCACTGCCGTAATGCTTTTCACGGTACCGTACTTCCGAATGATTTCTGTACCAAGAATTTCTGCAGAAATTACGGCACTGCCGTAATGATTTTCACGGCCATAATTACAACCTAGACACGCGATTTTTACGGACTATTTGAAGCCCGATTCTTGCGCGGATGATTATGAATGATCCAGGCCATCAATTGGAGATACGTAAAAAGGAAAATACTCATTAGATCAAAAGGGAAGAGACAGAGACAAAAAGTCCCAATTTTGATCCACGATTCAGAGAGAAATTGAGTTCTTCACCGTCACACTAGGTTTCGCCGTCGGGAAGTGTATAGTGCATCTCCGGCCGTGAAATTTTAGGAGAAGCTACGCATAGAGGAGGAGAAGATTACCCATAAGTTTCAGAATGAAAGGAGATCGATCGGAAGAGAAATCAATAGAAAACTCATCGCCGGCACTATTCGTCGTCGAAATTACGGCTGTAGTTTCCATTATAGCCTGCTGTAAAGTTGTTTTCCCCTTTCTCTTCGATTTCTGATCCTCTGATACTATGGATTATTGTAATTCTTCAACTATGCTAGTTTAAACTCTTTTTGGGACATGGGGGAGTAATTCCCCTCAATTTCTTAATGACTAGATTATTTTTACTTTCGTCATGATGATTTTACTATGGTAATTCTACTTATGTGATGATTGTCTTTAATTCTCCATAGATTCATATTGTTAGCATGTTTTAGAGTTTTTGCAATATGGACTAAAAAGTGATTTGCTAAGAACTTGGAACCCTAAAATTGAATGTTATGAACTCATCGTAAGAAATTAGGTTTGTTCTTATTTCTCGATTTTAGAAGTTTAATGCCATGTTAATAATCTGAATCTAGGATTGAGTTATTGTAATAAACATGACGATACTGTGAGAAATCAAGTATTAGATTGTTGGAGAACCTTAAGTAGAACTTGTGAAAATTATAGTATGAAAGTATGTAATTTTCACTTGAGATGATTGATTTAGAATTCGGATGCATGAAAGTGATCTTTGAGTTCTTCATCAATGATTTACTTATCTTCAGCATTGAATAGGTCCTGCATGAAAGTGAGGATCGGTTCTTTGTAAATTGTCTACGCGAAAGCGAGATTATTTCTTTATGAAATAAATTATATCTTTATCATGATAAAATTTGATTGACGAACATCTATTCATATCTAGTCATGGAAATTAACGTGGATGAAACCCTAGTCCCAATTTCTCTCTCTGATATTTTCGTGTAGCTTTCGATTGTTTGCTTGATATTTTCGGTTGCCTAGCTAGTAAGAAATTGATTATTCGGTACTTGGCTAACGAGGTCTCTGTGGTTCGATATCTTAATTATTACTTTGAGTATCCGTGCACTTACGGACACAACAAGTTTTTGGCGCCGTTGCCGGGGACCTTGGTTTTTGTCGATATTGAAGATATTGAAAGTATTGCTAGACTAGGTTTTGTTTATTATTTATTTTCTATTTTTCTGTTCTATTGAAATTATTTGATCTATCTACTTTGCATGTGCAGGAATCTCAGATCAAGACCTCTAGTTCCTTTTGATCTTGAAATAAATAAAACTATTAGACTGCACAGGAAACTTAGATTTGAAGAGAGTCAAGTAGAAGAAGTGAACATGGCAGGCAAAAGATCACTTAGGGACTATGCAGCCCCTAATCCACAGGAGATTCATTCTAGTATTGCTAGTGTTGGGGTATGCCCTTAAGGCTAATGTTTGAGGCCTTGGGATTGTATAAGTATCATGTAATAAACTCTTATGTTTATAAAGGCATGGTTATTATTCAGGTTGTTACCTTGTCTGCTGTAATAAGTGTACTTCTGAATAATGTCTCAAAGCTGTTCAGCTAGGCTGACAGGCTCTATGTCCTTAGTCGAGATATCTTGGTGAACATGAGACAGCCTTGATATGATTGAGACTAATATGTGTGCTAATCTTATAGGATGCTTCGAGCATGGAATAAGATGTAGACTCATGGGTACATTGGATGTACTGGACAGACCCTTCTAGGATATTCAATTGTTTGTCACAATGTGAATAATCCTTGATAGCAGCAAGTGGCACATTTTCCTTTGACTTGAGATCACTTGTGTTTCTAAATGATGATTGTCATTGTTTTGAGGTAGTTCAATATCATTTGAAACATAATGATTATAGAATATCTTGGATGATGAGCTTGAGTCAGGTTAGGGCACTAGTGATAGATAAAGGATTGCCGTCTCCTTGTTCAAGGAGTGTGATGTTCTAGAGGGCCCCCCTGTATGAGATGATTGAGAAAGTGTATGGCCATACCCAGATGACAGTGATCATCTGATCTAATCATGCTCATCCTATTGGAGTTACAGGCTTGACATGCTTGTCCAATAAGAACATCCAGTGGCAAAGGAAACATGCATGCCTCGTGAGTTTGATTCACACTTGTGCTGTGGTTTGGGTGTAGTCTTGGAAGACTCTTTCCTTTATATCGGGAGACAGTGATGTGTTGCTAGATACCCCTCACTGATCGTGATAATGTAAGTTGTCGTTACCGACATTTAAAGGAAACCCTCAGGGTCGCACAATTTGATGATATGGCTTACTCATGTCAGATCGTGTGGACTGAATTGTTTTGGTTCAGTTAAAGGAGAGTAGACTCTGATTGTAAGTGAGATCTGGTCTGATCATGTTTGATTGATTAGAGCTTAAGATCGGTAAGCTTCGATCGAGAGTATTGATGCTAGATCAGTGAGATCAAGTGCATCTAGATATGTATGGTTAGATCTTGAACCTTCATCGTTCATACTAGATTTAGACCATGGCATGTCTTGGTTTGGTCTTGGTTTGATTTGGTTGTTGAACCAAAGTCAATTGAACCGGTTCAAGGATGTGAACGCATGGTTCAAATTAATTAAGCGTTTTGATTAGTTCACTAAGTGTGAACGTGTGGAGTGAAGACTTACCATATATGGAAGTCTCAACGCCTAAACGCTTAAGCCAAGAAACGCCTTTGCGTGATGGCTTCTCTCTTGGGCGAATGTGTGCTCTTGAGTGTGGATGATCGCCAAGAGTTGCAGAGAGGCATTCGGCAAGCCAAACCAAGAAGACATCCAAGGATTCTCCTTCAAGCGATTTGGATTCTTCAAGCCCTTTGCTAGCACAAAGGACGACAAGGAGCAAGCCAACTTCTTCTTGTGTGCGCGCCTTGTGGAGGAGACCTCTCTTGTTCTCTTGCTTCCAAGTCGCCATCTTCCTCATGGCTTTGGTATGGATCTAAACTTCATCAAGTTGATCATATTATCTTGCTAAGATCCATGGAAAACCCTTGCTTCCGCTTGTAATTGTCATGCGCCACCCTTAAGGGTTTTTCGCCCCCCTCTTGAAAGGGGTTTCACATGCTTGCGCTCCCCCTTGAAGGGGACCCTACAGCTAGACCGGTGATAGAGGCTAACAACTTTGAAATCAAGCCTGCTTTCTTGTCTATTGTAACATCCCTCAGAATCACACCCCACACGCATACAAGTAAAATACGGGGTTTCAAAAATTTTTTACTCTTCCATTAAAACACAAGAAGAAAGCGGCATCGAAGGACATTACTACGGAACAGAAAACCGCACAGAACTGAATAGGATCGATTACTAGGAAATAGAAATCCGGAAATCCAGAAAAAAATCCGGCAGCAAGTATTCTAAACTACTGCTGCACAGACACACATATCTTGTAACAACAACAAACGTCCACACTACACCTATGTGGAATTTCAGAAATATACAGAACTGATTATTCAGATACTAAAATAAACAACACAAATTCGGTTACACATCTCAAATCGGACATTTCAAAATAAGAACCAATTCAATAAAAGAATCCAAGACTTGTATCCAATAATTTAAACGAAACAACTATAATATAATATCCTGAAAACAGGCATAAGCCCTCAGGAGATAAAACATGTCATATAGGTCATAATAAATTAGGCACGCAGGCCTGATAAATCTTTAGAAGACTATTCTTAGAAATGACATCAAACATTAGCGTCATATTAGCTGTAGCAATTACTGTCTTGATGTCTCACCTGAAAACATTTAAACAACGGAGGTGAGCTAAAAAGCTCAGTGAGTAAAAGACACTAAAAGTCATCCATAGTACACATCAAAAATATCATACTTAAGTTGAAATTCTTTTTATTTAACAGATAAGATAAATCAACTTAACATGCATGCTCATATCAGAAACAAACACAATCAAATACAGATACTTGTAACAATAGGCATCAAACAGGTAGGATATGAATATACCAACCCATACCAACTAACCACACCGCCTAATACATCTAAATACAGATCGAAACAGAACTACAGAAATCAGAACTGACAGACAGAAAATCAGAATTTTCAGAGTCCAAACGGATAGTCTACATCGGAAATAGAAAGGCCACAGAAGGCCTGAAGACCACAGAAGGTCTGACCCCACCTCTGCCGAGGACGAGACAATGCATGCATATCAGAAACAGAATGGTAAAGGAGATATCAGTGGGTGGCCCCCGTCTTGTCAGGACGTGGCACTCTGGTCTCCAATACCCAGAACAGAATGGTAGAGGAGGTATCAGTGGGTGGCCCCCGTCTTGTTAGGACGTGGCACTCTGGCCTCCAAAACCCAGAACTGAATGGTAGAGGAGGTATCAGTGGGTGGCCCCCGTCTTGTTAGGACGTGGCACTCTGGCCTCCAAAACCCAGAACTGAATGGTAGAGGAGGTATCAGTGGGTGGCCCCCGTCTTGTTAGGACGTGGCACTCTGGCCTCCAAAACCCAGAACTGAATGGTAGAGGAGGTATCAGTGGGTGGCCCCCGTCTTGTTAGGACGTGGCACTCTGGCCTCCAAAACCCAGAACTGAATGGTAGAGGAGGTATCAGTGGGTGGCCCCCGTCTTGTTAGGACGTGGCACTCTGGCCTCCAATACCCAGAACAGAAATAGTGTCTCAAGGGTCGTAGTAGACTATCAGCACCATTACAGCGCCACAGAAGGAGGGTAAGGACACGGAAGAGTGCTACACTAGGGCATAATTTTACAGAACAGATTATACTGAAACAGAGAAGTAGGATCAACCACTACTTAATTCTTACATTATGCCCAAAGTCTAACAAACTAGAAAATGACACACCCCAATATCCAGTCCTTAAACACAGAACAGAAATTATATGAGTGAATTCCTTACAACTAACCTTAATTCATGTCAAACCATTCTATGTTCTCACAAATGTTTTAACACATTCAAGGTTTTCAGAAACTTCACAACATATAAACAGAACAGGAAATATCCACATAACAAACAATTAAATACAGAACAGAAATTATTCATATAACAAACATTTAAATACAGAACAGAAATTATTCATGAAATAATCTCCTCAAAATTCCTAAAACCGTGAGCTGTAAAATTACTGTAAGGGGCGCCACTTTCAGAACCTTAACAGAACGTACAAATTTCATGTAATTAATTTCAGTCCCCCACTACAGATAATTTTAATTACACGCTCGTGAAGAAAATTGACAAAAGCCCCAAAATTGGCTCGAACTATATTTTCGAAAATTCCTAAGTTCTTAGTTAAATCCCCAATTTTGTTTTCTCTAAAATTTCTCATCAAACAAATAAATTTTAGAAGAACTACAGACCACAATTTAAGAGGTTAAACCATACAATGTAAATTTTTCTCACAAAGGAATATTCGTCTAACCAAAACATAGCAGATTTATATTGTCAAATTGCAAAATATATTTTTGGTCCAATTTCGAACCAAAGCTAGTCAATATTGTATTCAAAATGAAGCTCTCTGAATCTAGTTTCCAATAAAACTGGTTTCACAAGATTTCGAATTTTAGACAGGAAGATATAAGGGTTCGAACATAGGAAGGTCAGAATTTCAGATTTCAAGAAAACAGATTCATATATCAGACTTGCGAAATTTATTTCAGATCCAATAACTAATCGAAAATAGGCGTTATGGGAGTCAAAATAAAGCTCTTCGAGCCTACGGTCTAATAAAACTGATTTGACAAGATTTCGAGCTATACCTAGGGAGATATGATGGTTCGAACACATAAAGGTCGAAATCCAGATTTCCAGAAAACTGATTTTGTACAGCTAGATTGCAATACAGATTGAAATACGAATACAGCTCGGATATGGTCGATATCAGATTCAAATTAAAGCCGAATGTATCTAGTTTCATACAAAATTTATTTCGTGCGATTTGGATCTATAGACCATGAGATATTGGGGTTATAGTACACAAAGGTCAGATTAACGAATGCAGATTTCAGCAGAACAGGATTTTAAAACCCTATAATTATTTGAATTCAACCCATACGGATAATCATGGCAAATAACGAATTTTAATTCGGATTAGACTCCTTAGGATCGAATTACTCACCAGAAAAATCGCCCACAGAGAAAACGCCAAAACAGAGGGTCAGGGATCTCCAGAAAGTTCGTCCACCACCAGTCTGCCACCACCAGCGTCAGAAGTTTGCAGGAGGCGCCAAGCACAGTGAGGGGCGACAACACAGGTGGCTAGGGCAAGAAACAAACCAAAAATCGTGAGGGAGAGGAGCTCTCACGAATTTTCCCCCTTTTTTTATTTTTTTCCACCCCAAACGGATCCAAGATCCAATAACCCAATTAACTTAAGTGGAAATCGGCTTTAATGGGCTTACCTGGGCTTAACCACCATGCGCCACTCCAATAACACAGAAATATGCGCCACCATGGTGGAAGAATTCCAGGAGCAAATAGTCAAGGTTGAGGGTTCGAAGCCCCAACGAAAATAATTATTTTTGCCCTGTAGGAAAAAGTCCTACAATTAGGCAAAAATCCCAAAATTTTAACCGATAAAAATACAGAAACTGAATTTCTAACCTTAAATCATAATTCAGAAAATCAAGGGCGTTACATCCTCCCCCCCTTATAGAGCTTTAGTCCTCTAAAGCTGACCAAGCCCGTCACTGAACAGGTGAGGATGCTCCTTTCTCATCTCTGCTTCAACCTCCCAAGAGGCTTCTTCAACAGACTGATTTCCCCAGATGACTTTCACAAGTGGAATAACCTTATTCCTCAGCACTTTCTCTTTTCTATCTTCAACTCTGAGAGGTTTCACCACAAAAGTCATGTTCTCTTCAAGCTGAAGAGGTTCTAACTCCAGAACATGAGAAGGATCAGAACAATATTTTCTGAGTGCAGAAACATGGAACACATTATGGAGGTGTTCCAGTGATGGGGGCAGAGCAAGTCGGTATGCCACAAGTCCAATCCTCTCAATGATATCAAAGGGACCAATGTACCTGGGACTCAATTTTCCTCTCTTCCCAAATCTCATCACCCCTTTCATAGGCGAGACCTTTAGGAAAACATGCTCTCCCACCAAAAACTCAAGAGGACGCCGCCTCACATCAGCATAACTCTTCTATCTATCCTGAGCAATCTTCATCTTTTTCTGAATTTCTCTGATCTTCTCAGTGGCTTCCTGAACAGCATCAGACTTTAGCACTGTTCTGTCCCCAGTTTCCTCCCAGCATATAGGTGTTCTGCATTTCCTCCCATATAGGGCCTCATACGGAGCCATCTGTATGCTAGAGTGGAAGCTATTGTTGTAGGTGAACTCTATCAGTGATAAATCCAGATCCCACTCAACAGACCAGTCAATCACATAAGATCTCAGAAGATCCTCAAGTGTCTGAATAGTTCTCTCTGTCTGACCATCAGATTGAGGATGATATGCAGTGCTGAAACTCAGATTAGTTCCCAACTCTTCCTGTAATTTCTTCCAAAACCTGGATAGAAATCGAGGATCACGATCAGAGACAATGTCCAAGGGAACTCCATGTAATCTGACAATCTCATCGATGTACAGTTTTGCTAACCGATCCAAACTGTAAGTCATTTTGATCGGTAAGAAGTGAGCCGACTTCGTGAGTCTGTCCACAATCACCCATACGGCATCATGATTCCTTCTGGTATTGGGCAGCCCACACACAAAGTCCATACTGATATGCTCCCACTTCCACTGAGGAATAGGGAGAGACTGCATCAAACCGCCCGGCCTCTGATGCTCAGTCTTCACGGTTTGGCAAGTCAAACATCTGGACACAAACAAATGCACATCCTTCTTCTTCACAAATAACACAGGTGCTCCCCATGGAGAAACACTAGGCCGAATATACCCCTTCTCTAATAGTTCTTCCAGTTGCTTCTTCAGCTCTGTCAGTTCTGAAGTTGCCATCCTGTAAGGAGCTTTAGATATCGGTGCTGTGCCTGGCAACAACTCGATACCAAACTCAACTTCTCTGCTGGGTGGTAACCCGGATAAATCATCAGAGAAGACATCAGCAAACTCTCTTACCACAGGAATTTTAGCCAGATCCAAACCATGCTCAGTCTGCACCTTGACATGCGCCAGATACCCCTTGCAGCCCTGGGCTAAAAGCTTCCTGGCCTGCAGATGAGATATCACCAAAGGCTCTTGTTCTGAAATCCAGCCTTGGATAACCAGTTGCTGTCCATCACTTAGATGCAGAGTAATTAGCTTTTCAAAACAATCTAAAGTAGCATGATAGGCAGACAGCCAATCCATGCCCAGAATGATGTCATAGTCTTTCATAGAAAGACTAATCAAGTCAATAGGTAAATCATATCCTTCTACCTTAATCAAACAGTCAGGGTATGTTATATCTGTAGATACGGCCTCACCCATAGGTGTATGAACAGAAATACAGAAATCAAGTATCCTAGGCAACACAGGCAGACATGATGCAAAACATGCAGACACAAAGGATAAATTGGCACCAGGATCAAAAAGAATGCGTGCCAAATAACTAAACACATAAAGTGTACCTTCCACCACGGACTTCGAAGCCGAAGCATCCCTCTCCGCGATGGCATACACGCGAGTCTGCACAGTAGGCTTCTCACCCTGACCCTGTCCTCTAGCATCCGGCATAGGACAGTCCCTAATCATATGCCCCGCCTTACCACATCTGAAGCAAGCGCCAGTCTTCCTGTAGCACTCATTATCCTGATGTTTAGTGCTCCCACAGTGGAGACACTTCTTGCCATTCTGAGAAACTGTGCTGGCTGGCTTCTGATAAGGTTGGTATCTGCCCTTATTGTCTTTCTTCCTCTTGAAATTCTTCTTATCCTTACCACCCAAAGTGGGTGCGTAAGTCACATAAGTAGGGGCGGGTGCAGTGACTGGAATAGTATCTGCAGCCATCTCCGCAATGCACCTCTCAGCAGTGCGAGCCCTGTCTACCACTTCAGCATAAGTTTCCAAGTGTAGCATAGCTACCCTTGTCCTGATATCTTTCCTCAAACCCCGCTGAAACTTCTTGGCTCTTCTTTCCTCGGTGTTGACTAAGTGAGGAGCATACCCCGACAACCGAGCGAATGTGGCCTCATACTGATCCACCGTCAGGTCGCCCTGCTCAAGATGAATAAACTCCACCTCGCGCTCCTCAGATAAGCTAGAGGGGAAAAACTTGGCATTGAACTTCATCATGAAGTACTGCCAATCAACAACTCTGGATTCAGTTGCCGCTAGTCTGACGACTCCCTTCCACCAGTCTTCGGCATCTCCACGCAACATGAAGACAGACAAACATAGCTTGTCTGCATCATCACAGCGCAAAACCTGGAAAATCTTTTCCAGTGTCAAAAGCCAATCTTCAGCCGCTCTGGGCCCCGGACTACCATAAAATGCCGTCGGGTTCAGGTGCTGAAACTCTCGAACCAACCGAGCATATCGTTGATGTGCGCCATCACCCAGAGGAGAACCAGCCGGTTGTGCTTGTGACTGAGACTGTGTCTGCGACAGCCGCTGCAATAACTGTTGCTGAACCTCCATGTGCTGCGCCTGCTGCTGCTGCATCATCTGAGTTTGCTGCATCATCTGCGTTCTGTTGTTGCATCATAGCAGTCATAGCCTCCATGGTCTGCCTCAGATCAGGCTGTTGATCACCGTTGCTACTGCTAGCTCTTGGTCGCACCATTTTTACCTGCATCACATAACACAGTAGAATAACAACCAATATTCAATCACAAATCAGATCCTAACTTGGTTTCTAGCAATACACAAACAGAGTTTTCCTTCCCCGGAGTTTCTAATTGCTAGTAAAATTGCTCTGATACCATCTGTAACATCCCTCAGAATCACACCCCACACGCATACAAGTAAAATACGGGGTTTCAAAAATTTTTTACTCTTCCATTAAAACACAAGAAGAAAGCGGCATCGAAGGACATTACTACGGAACAGAAAACCGCACAGAACTGAATAGGATCGATTACTAGGAAATAGAAATCCGGAAATCCAGAAAAAAATCCGGCAGCAAGTATTCTAAACTACTGCTGCACAGACACACATATCTTGTAACAACAACAAACGTCCACACTACACCTATGTGGAATTTCAGAAATATACAGAACTGATTATTCAGATACTAAAATAAACAACACAAATTCGGTTACACATCTCAAATCGGACATTTCAAAATAAGAACCAATTCAATAAAAGAATCCAAGACTTGTATCCAATAATTTAAACGAAACAACTATAATATAATATCCTGAAAACAGGCATAAGCCCTCAGGAGATAAAACATGTCATATAGGTCATAATAAATTAGGCACGCAGGCCTGATAAATCTTTAGAAGACTATTCTTAGAAATGACATCAAACATTAGCGTCATATTAGCTGTAGCAATTACTGTCTTGATGTCTCACCTGAAAACATTTAAACAACGGAGGTGAGCTAAAAAGCTCAGTGAGTAAAAGACACTAAAAGTCATCCATAGTACACATCAAAAATATCATACTTAAGTTGAAATTCTTTTTATTTAACAGATAAGATAAATCAACTTAACATGCATGCTCATATCAGAAACAAACACAATCAAATACAGATACTTGTAACAATAGGCATCAAACAGGTAGGATATGAATATACCAACCCATACCAACTAACCACACCGCCTAATACATCTAAATACAGATCGAAACAGAACTACAGAAATCAGAACTGACAGACAGAAAATCAGAATTTTCAGAGTCCAAACGGATAGTCTACATCGGAAACAGAAAGGCCACAGAAGGCCTGAAGACCACAGAAGGTCTGACCCCACCTCTGCCGAGGACGAGACAATGCATGCATATCAGAAACAGAATGGTAAAGGAGATATCAGTGGGTGGCCCCCGTCTTGTCAGGACGTGGCACTCTGGTCTCCAATACCCAGAACATAATGGTAGAGGAGGTATCAGTGGGTGGCCCCCGTCTTGTTAGGACGTGGCACTCTGGCCTCCAAAACCCAGAACTGAATGGTAGAGGAGGTATCAGTGGGTGGCCCCCGTCTTGTTAGGACGTGGCACTCTGGCCTCCAAAACCCAGAACTGAATGGTAGAGGAGGTATCAGTGGGTGGCCCCCGTCTTGTTAGGACGTGGCACTCTGGCCTCCAAAACCCAGAACTGAATGGTAGAGGAGGTATCAGTGGGTGGCCCCCGTCTTGTTAGGACGTGGCACTCTGGCCTCCAAAACCCAGAACTGAATGGTAGAGGAGGTATCAGTGGGTGGCCCCCGTCTTGTTAGGACGTGGCACTCTGGCCTCCAATACCCAGAACAGAAATAGTGTCTCAAGGGTCGTAGTAGACTATCAGCACCATTACAGCGCCACAGAAGGAGGGTAAGGACACGGAAGAGTGCTACACTAGGGCATAATTTTACAGAACAGATTATACTGAAACAGAGAAGTAGGATCAACCACTACTTAATTCTTACATTATGCCCAAAGTCTAACAAACTAGAAAATGACACACCCCAATATCCAGTCCTTAAACACAGAACAGAAATTATATGAGTGAATTCCTTACAACTAACCTTAATTCATGTCAAACCATTCTATGTTCTCACAAATGTTTTAACACATTCAAGGTTTTCAGAAACTTCACAACATATAAACAGAACAGGAAATATCCACATAACAAACAATTAAATACAGAACAGAAATTATTCATATAACAAACATTTAAATACAGAACAGAAATTATTCATGAAATAATCTCCTCAAAATTCCTAAAACCGTGAGCTGTAAAATTACTGTAAGGGGCGCCACTTTCAGAACCTTAACAGAACGTACAAATTTCATGTAATTAATTTCAGTCCCCCACTACAGATAATTTTAATTACACGCTCGTGAAGAAAATTGACAAAAGCCCCAAAATTGGCTCGAACTATATTTTCGAAAATTCCTAAGTTCTTAGTTAAATCCCCAATTTTGTTTTCTCTAAAATTTCTCATCAAACAAATAAATTTTAGAAGAACTACAGACCACAATTTAAGAGGTTAAACCATACAATGTAAATTTTTCTCACAAAGGAATATTCGTCTAACCAAAACATAGCAGATTTATATTGTCAAATTGCAAAATATATTTTTGGTCCAATTTCGAACCAAAGCTAGTCAATATTGTATTCAAAATGAAGCTCTCTGAATCTAGTTTCCAATAAAACTGGTTTCACAAGATTTCGAATTTTAGACAGGAAGATATAAGGGTTCGAACATAGGAAGGTCAGAATTTCAGATTTCAAGAAAACAGATTCATATATCAGACTTGCGAAATTTATTTCAGATCCAATAACTAATCGAAAATAGGCGTTATGGGAGTCAAAATAAAGCTCTTCGAGCCTACGGTCTAATAAAACTGATTTGACAAGATTTCGAGCTATACCTAGGGAGATATGATGGTTCGAACACATAAAGGTCGAAATCCAGATTTCCAGAAAACTGATTTTGTACAGCTAGATTGCAATACCGATTGAAATACGAATACAGCTCGGATATGGTCGATATCAGATTCAAATTAAAGCCAAATGTATCTAGTTTCATACAAAATTTATTTCGTGCGATTTGGATCTATAGACCATGAGATATTGGGGTTATAGTACAAAAAGGTCAGATTAACGAATGCAGATTTCAGCAGAACAGGATTTTAAAACCCTATAATTATTTGAATTCAACCCATACGGATAATCATGGCAAATAACGAATTTTAATTCGGATTAGACTCCTTAGGATCGAATTACTCACCAGAAAAATCGCCCACAGAGAAAACGCCAAAACAGAGGGTCAGGGATCTCCAGAAAGTTCGTCCACCACCAGTCTGCCACCACCAGCGTCAGAAGTTTGCAGGAGGCGCCAAGCACAGTGAGGGGCGACAACACAGGTGGCTAGGGCAAGAAACAAACCAAAAATCGTGAGGGAGAGGAGCTCTCACGAATTTTCCCCCTTTTTTTATTTTTTTCCACCCCAAACGGATCCAAGATCCAATAACCCAATTAACTTAAGTGGAAATCGGCTTTAATGGGCTTACCTGGGCTTAACCACCATGCGCCACTCCAATAACACAGAAATATGCGCCACCATGGTGGAAGAATTCCAGGAGCAAATAGTCAAGGTTGAGGGTTCGAAGCCCCAACGAAAATAATTATTTTTGCCCTGTAGGAAAAAGTCCTACAATTAGGCAAAAATCCCAAAATTTTAACCGATAAAAATACAGAAACTGAATTTCTAACCTTAAATCATAATTCAGAAAATCAAGGGCGTTACATCTATGATTCAACAAAACCAGTTTGGAGGATCTCCACTTGAAGATCCTAACCAACACCTTACTTTGTTTCTTGAATTATGTGATACTATCAAGATAAATGGCGTTTTTAACGATGCATTAAAACTGAAATTATTTCCTTTTTCTCTTAGGGATCGAGCACACTCTTGGCTTCAAGCTCAACCTACCGGTTACTTCACCACATGGGAACAATTGTCCAATGCCTTGTTAATGAAATACTTTCCACCAAGCAAGACTATCCAATTGAGAAACTAGATCACAAGCTTTACACAGAGGGATGGTGAATCTTTTAGCGAGGCATGGGAGTGTTTCAATGATTTACAACGGAAGTATCCTCACCATGGCCTTGAAAATTGGGTTTTAATTCATACTTTTTACAATGGTTTGCTATAATACCAGACTAACTGTTGATGCTGCTGCAGGAGGAGCTCTCATGAGCAGGACCATTGAAGATGCCTTTAAGTTGCTAGAGGATATGGCTTTAAATCACAATCAGTGGACTTCTAAGAGAGGGGTGTTATATCAACCTTCTCAAGGTAAGAATGAAAGTGATGGCTAGCGCACCTTGGCAAAAAAGGTAGATTCTTTGTGCAACAGATTTGATTCTTTTAAAATGCAAACTGCTGTAGTTTCTTCATCTGTTGTTTACGATATTTGTGGAAATAATGGTCATATTTCTGAAGAGTGTAAGGTCATAGTTAATCAGGGTAGTGAACAAGTTAATGCATTAGGGAATTTTTATCAAACTAGAAACAATTATCCCTATTCTGGTACTTACAACCCTGGATGGAGGAATCACCCCAACTTATCTTGGAAAAATAATAACAATGTAGGGGGACAAACTGAAAATAGAGGATACCAATAAAGGCCAAGCCAAAATCAAAATCAAAACCAAAATTCAAATGTTGAATCCATGTTAGAAAAGTTTATGGCTAATCAAAATCAATTCATGCAAAATCAAAACAAAGAAATTAAAGATCTTAAGGGAATGGTTAGTCAACTAGCATCTCAAGTAGGATCTCTAACAGCCCACAATAAGATATTAGAAAATCAAATAGCACAACAAGCAGGCACTTCTTACAGACCCCCAGGAAAATTGCCTACTAAACCTGAATTAAACCCTAGGGAGCACTGTAATGCTATTATCACTAGAAATGGGAGGCAATTAGAGGAATCTAAAAAGAAATCTGAGGATAATGAAAAAGAGCCTAATGATGAACATGACCATGAATTAGACTTAGAAAAATCTTCTGTGCATAAGCAATCCCAAACTAGTTTGCCACCTCACCAAGGTGATGAACCTAAAGGTGATGTGTCATGTCAGACTGATATTTCTAAACCTAATTCTCCTACACCTTATAGGCCACCTATACCCTTTCCTCAAAGGTTAGTGCAAGCAAAATTAGATAAACAGTTTGGGAAATTTTTTGATGTTTTAAAGAAGCTTTACATTAACATTCCATTCACTGAAGCTTTATCTCAATAAGAGAAAAATAGAGGACTATGGTACTATGGCTTTAACTGAAGATTGTAGTGCTAGTATCCAGAATAAATTGCTACCAAAATTAAAAGATCCAGGTAGTTTCTCTATACCTTGTTCTATTGGAAGCATGGCTTTTGACCGAGCCTTATGTGATTTGGGTGCTAGTGTAAGCCTAATACCACTATCTATTTGCAGGAAACTGGACATTGGAGAGCTTAAACCAACCTCAATATCTTTACGGCTCGCTGATAGCTCGGTAAAGTATCCTGTTGGTATTTTAGAGAATGTTCCAATCAAAGTAGGTAAGTATTTTATTCCTGCAAATTTTGTAGTTCTTGAGATGGAAGAAAGTCATAAAAATCCCATCATCCATGGTAGACCCTTTCTAGCCACTGCAGGAGCACTGATAGATGTTAAGAAAGGAAAACTCATACTAAATATAGGAGAAAACATAATTGAGTTTGAATTGGCAGATTCACTGAACAAACTTTCATATTCAGGATCATGTTGTAGTGTTGATATAATAGATAATATTGTTAGTGATGTGCACAATTTATTTGATGAATCCTTTAATATTGAAACTAACACTTTTTCTGAGCATATGGATAAGGGATTTCAGGAGAAAACACATCCAATTTCCGAAAAAAGGAAGAAGAAGAGGCCAAGGAGAAAAAGAGGCTCAAAATTACTTGATCAAGGAAGAAAATTTCTAAGTAAAATTGGACGCTATTTCATGAATGAGCCTTATGTTGTCAAAAGTGGCGCACAAACCAAAGAAAAATCAGAGTGGCAACTGAAGAAATCAAAATCAAATCCGAGTGCAGAACGGTCAAGCTAATGACCTTTAAACTAGCGCTTCTTGGGAGGCAACCCAAGCACTCTTTCTTTAGTTTATTCTCTTTTATTTTACTTTATTTTTATGTTGGCTTTTAGAACTAATTTTTTTTTCTTTTTGTAGGTAAAATTGAGTTTTGGTGTAAATTACGGCACTACCGTAATGCAAATCACGGTGCCGTATTTCTAGTCTGTTTTCAACCAGAAAGTTGAGATGAGATTACGGCACTACCGTAAGTCTTTTCACATGCCGTATTTTTGCTCCGAAAATGATCCGAGAGTTTTATTGCTTTTACGGCACTACCATAACCTTTTACATGGGCAGTGTTTTCGCGAAATTTTCACCCGAGAGTTTCTGTGATTTAACCCATATTACGGTAGTACCGTAAACATTTTTATGGGCCGTATTTATTTTTGAAAAAAAAATCTATGATTGTTTTTACGGCACCACCGTAACCATTTTCACGGCACCGTATTTTTTATCGTTTTCTCTGTCGAGAGTTTCGAGCATATTACGGCGGTGTCGTAACCATTTTTGTGGTACCATATTTGCTACTAGTTTTTGACCCGAGAATTTCTTGGAAATTATGGTAATACCGTAACATTTTACACGATACCGTAATTAGGGACATTTTTTGACCCGAGAGTTTGAGCCATTTTACTGTACTGCCATTTTGATATTACGGGCTATGTTTTTTGAATTCACCAGATTACGGCACTACCGTAACCAAAATCACGGCCGTAATTTTATTAGTCCATGCGATTTACCCTGCCATTTTTTAGGGTTTCTGTGTCATTTTCAGGGTTTTCCCCCATTCTCTTGCGGCAACTTTGAACCTCTGACCTTCAGAGCATGCCGGCGACCCTTCCCATCCAGCTTTCGCTGCCAATCTGGTAACATCTCGCCCGATTCTTCAGTTTTTGCGAGTTTTGCTAGAGTTTCTCCCCTTTCTTCATTTCTCTTTTGTTTCTATGTCGATTTCTGAAATATTTGTTTCCATTTACTCCTTAGCTGACTTGCAAACCTTCCTTGTATGTTTCTGGAGATTTTTGACTTATTTTGAGAGTGATTTGAGCTTCAAACGAGCTAGATATGTTGAGTTCTTCATTTCACTATTTTGCCCTAATTTTCTATAGCTGAAATTCTAAATTTAAGCTTAGATTCAACTGATTTTTGCTTCTATAATGATTGTTGAGTAATGATGTTCATTTCTAAGGTGATTGGGAGTGTGATTTTCTATTAGAGTGCTATGTTCTTGCTATATTGTGCTATCATTTAAGTTGCAGCTCTAGTTCAACTCTTGCATTCAAGATGGCACCTAAGACTAAGGCAGTAGTTTCAAAAAGAAGAGGCAAAGATCCAGCTGCATCTTCAACCCCACCGAATCCCTATGGCATCATCTTTAGGGATGAAATTCAGGAAGCAAGATACAACAAATTGGTGGAGAGGAGAGTCGTAAACACCAAGTATGCTGATAAACGTACCTTAGAGGCACTTGGGCTCTGTGAAGATGTGTATTGGATGTTCGATCAGATTAGAGCCAATAAGTTTTTTCAAATGACTCCACAGACTTATTTGCCCTTAGTGCTGGAGTTTTTGAGCAGTTTTGATATGGATTTACAGGAGTTTACTGACAAGCATGCTAAAGGTGAGATCACCTTCCGCATAGCTAACATTGAGAGAAAACTTACCATGAGGGACATCAAATCTATCTTTCAGCTGGCATTAGGAGGACATACTTGTGTGTCACTTGGTTTTGTGGAGAGTGTATTTTGGAACCAGATCTCTTCAGAGGTTCATTTTTCTGCAGTCTCAGCCAGAGCATCAAAGATTACCAACCCCATTATTAAGTACACACACAGAGTACTTGCCCACACAGTCTTTGGGAGAGCAGACAGTGATGGTATGGTGAGGCAGACTGAACTTTTCTTCTTGTGGAGCATGCTATATGGGTATCCCCTGGATGTTGCATTCTTCTTTGTCAAACATATGGATAAAGTAGCAAGGGCGAAGAAAGGAGCCATTGTGATAGGTGGTTTCATTACACCTATAGCCTTATTTCTCAATGTTGAACCTTATGGGATTGAAGTGGCCAAAAGGAATTCTAGATTAGACATGGAGTCATGTATAGCCATGAAGATGGATTGTTAGAGAAGGTGACACCTTCTCTTTGGTTCTTGGGTCAGGAGGTCACACATTGCCCTTGCCCAACACTAAGAAGACCTCTGTGAAGAATCAAGCTAATTGGAAATTGACTCCGAGCGATGCAGATTATGCTATGCCACCACCTCTTCATACCGTACCACCACCACCCACTTGGGGTGGTAATGATGACCCATTTAGTATGGGTATGGATCCACCATCTCAGGGAGCCTCAGGATCCTCACATCGTGCTTCATATAGGGGATGGTCTAGTGCTCTCGACCTAGGCTTCTAGGCTCTCTCTTCTCAGATATACCGTCAGGAACATTGAATGGAGAAGATACTTGACTCCATGGGAAGGATGACTGATACCATGCACCATATGCACCTAGATGTTGAAAATCTTAGTAATTACATGGAGGAGATGGGCAACTTTCTTTATGATCGCTTTGGATTTGAGGATTCCAGGAGAGGTGGAGTGTATGGAGGATACTAGGGAGAGCAGCAGGACGATCCCATGGATGCAGCTGCATAGGACACTGAGGAGATCCGATCTGACGATGACGAGTAGAGTTTGTGAGTATCTCTTTCCCTTACTTCTTTGTTATTTTGTTTTTCCTTATCTTATTGATGTTTCATGTTTTATAGGGAAGGATGATTCTTCCAAAATCATTGTGTCTGCCATTGCTACCTTACTCTTCTTTACATGACTGTTTCAGTATTCGATGTGGTTGTATGATATTGATATTAATTTTTGTCATTTGATATGGTTGTATCATACTTTGATATTGATGATGATTTCGATTGGGTTGTATAACACTTGATGATATTTTTGATTTTGAGCACCTTGTGGAGGTGCATACTTGATGACATGATGACTTGTTTGATTTTGATCATGAATGAGTATATTTTTGTTGATGTGATTATTTTGTGGCCTAGTCTATTTCTGAAGAAATTCTTGTTGATAGTATGATTTTCTTGATAGAGAATTTGTTCATGAATGTGATTAGGACTAGACCTATTATGTTGAATTTATTTCTCTAATATATATCTGCCTGATGAAGTTTTTCATTAATTGATGAATAAAATTTTGGGTAAACATGTTATTTGATGGATTTGATTTAAAAAGTGAAGCTACTTCTTTAATAAAATTAGCATATGAGTATGATTTTTGAATTGATATCGATTGATTAATTTAGTTAATGTTCATACTATTTCCTATTTGTTGGGAAGAAAGATTCCATGATCCAAATAAAGAGAGTGATGACTCCCTTACTTGGCACTACGCAAAATTGGCAGTGGTACCAAAGACATGGGTTGAAGTCAAAATGAGAGAAAAAGAAAAAAAAATCAAGAGAATGACTCCTCGTCTTGGCACCGTGTTGATTTGCGGTGGTACCTAAGTTAAGAGTTGAAGTTTGAAAAGAAAATGCATGTATCTATGTGGGTACATATCTTGGAGAGAGACCGTTTCACATTAACTCCACTATCTTTGGTAAAATTCTTCCTACTAAAAAGATATGAGTTCTATTACATTGGTTATGTGATCAGTGTACTCTAACTTTGTCACCAGAAAAAAAAGGTGGTAATCGAATTAGAGAATGTGAACGATGCATAAAAGGGAGGAACAAAAAAATTATAAGTGGAAAAAGATCTTGGAAACCCTATTCCTGTAAACAAAAATATGATAGTTTTGAACTGAAACTAGATGAAATCTTGAGATTGAAATTCTATTTATTATACAAGTTGCGATGTTTTATTTGAATAAGTTGTAGATCTTGAGAATTGAATTCAAAGGATGATATGCCTATTTGAAATTTTATGAAACAATTGGTGAAAATTTTTCATTGGTGATTGTATTTTAGAAATTTATTCTTCACAAGAAAGTCTTTCCCTTTGATCAATTTTTAATTTTGCTTGAGGACAAGCAAAGTTTGAGCCTTATGTGTTTGAGGACACCAAAATTTATAGTAAATTTTGTGCCATTTCATGAGTATTTTCATGTCATATTTATGCTCTTTTACTTATTTTTATGTCTTTTTTATTAATTATTGCGGAATCTACACCTTTTCTGGTTTTTGATGATTTTCAGGTTAAAAGGCACTATTTTTAGGCATTTTCAAGCAAATTCAGATGCATGGATGAATTCCCACTATTAAGAAAAGATTACATGTCAAATTTCACGTAAATTGGAGCTTCACACCAAAATACGGCAAGGCTGTAATCAAAATTACGGTACCGTGGTTTCACTGCACCTACAGAACAAACCACGGTACTACTGTAATTTCTGAGCACTGCTGTATATTGGGACGATTTTATACAAAAAGTTTCGCGTAAATTACGGCCCTGCCTTAATGGATTTCACAGGCCGTAATCTAGGCTCAATTTCGTATAGAAAGTTTGACGGATTTTATGGTGCTGCCGTAATCAATATTACGAGCTGTATTTCAAGTCGATTTTTCACCCGAGAGATTTGATGTAAATATGGCACTGCCGTAATGCTTTTCACGGTACCGTAATTCCGGATGATTTTTGTACTGAGAATTTCTGTTGAAATTATGGCACTAGCGTAATGATTTTCACGGCCTTAATTACGACCCAGACACGTGATTTTTTACGAACTGTTTGAAGCCCGATTCTTTCCCGGATGATTGTGCACGATCTAGGCCATCAATTGAAGATTCGTAAAAAGGGAAATACTCGTCAGATCAAAAGGGAAGAGACAGAGATGAAAAGCCCTAATTCTGATCCATGATTCAGTGAGAAATCGAGTTCTTCACCATCGCCTTAGGTTTGGCCACCGGGAAGTGTACAGTGCATCTCCGGGCGTAAAATTTGAGGAGAAGCTGCGCATAGAGGAGGAGAAGATTCCCAGAAGTTTCAGAATGAAAGGAGATCGATCATAAGAGAAATCAACAGAAAACTCGTCGCCGACACTGTTCGTCGCCGAAATTACGGCTGTAATTTCCATTATAGCGTGCTGTAAAGTTGTTTTCCCCTTTCTCTTCGATTTTTGATCCTCTGATACTATGGATTATTGTAATTCTTCAACTATGCTAGCTTAAACTCTTTTTGGGACATGGGGGAGTAATTCCCCTCAATTTCTTAATGACTAGATTATTTTTACTTTCGTAATGATGATTTTACTATGGTAATTCTACTTATGTGATGATTGTCTTTAATTCTCCATAGATTCATATTGTTAGCATGTTTTAGAGTTTTTGCAATATGGACTGAAAAGTGATTTGCTAAGAACTTGGAACCCTAAAATTGAATGTTAGGAACTCATCGTAAGAAATTAGGTTTGTTTTTATTTCTCGACTTTAGAAGTTTAATGCCATGTTAATAATCTGAATCTAGGATTGAGTTATTGTAATAAACATGACGATACTGTGAGAAATCAAGTATTAGATTGTTGGAAAACCGTAAGTAGAACTTGTCAAAATTATAGTATGAAAGTATGTAATTTTCACTTGAGATGATTGATTTAAAATTCGGATGCATGAAAGTGATCCTTGAGTTCTTCATCAATGATTTACTTATCTTCAGCATTGAATAGATCCTGCATGAAAGTGAGGATCAGTTCTTTGTAAATTGTCTGCACAAAAGCGAGATCATTTCTTTATGAAGTAAATTATGTCTTTATCATGATAAAATTTTATTGACGAACATCTATTCATATCTAGTCATGGAAATTAAGGTGGATGAAACCCTAGTCCCAGTTTCTCTTTCTGATATTTTCGTGTAGCTTTCGATAGTTTGCTTGATATTTTCGGTTGCCTAGCTAGTAAGAAATTGATTATTCGGTACTCGGCAAACGAGGTCTCTGTGGTTCAATATCTTAATTATTACTTCGAGTATCCGTGCACTTGCGGAACATATACCAGTCTCACATGTACCATAGTTGTCTCTTATCCACTCAAGTACTTGACTGGGGACTCACCGTTTGAGCCCAGAAATAATCTGTCTCTAGGGACATTATCATGTATGTACATAATCGCATATGTAAACATAGCATAATAACGACAATGTCAGAATGATATATTAAATATCAATGTCAAGTAGTACATGATAGACCAACAACGAGTCAAAGGGCATAAACACCAACACCTTGACATCATGAGTTTCATTATCTCAGTTATTCCTTCAACTTGTTTACTCTAGTTTGCCATGGAGTCAAGTGGAGATTCCATATTTGGCCTCTGAGGCGATTGTAATTCCTAGCCTGGAATCCTGGAGGTTGTTGTAATTCCCTTGTGGAGTTTGTCTATAATTTCCTTATGGAGGTTGTCCTCCTGATAGTGCTTGTCCTGGTTGCACTGGTTGGCTAGTTTGATATGAGAAATTTGGATGATTGCACCATCCCAGGTTGAAGGTGTTGGAGTATGGGTTATTCATGGGATTTACATTTCCAACAGCATTAATATGCTCAGGATGACTCTGGATCAATTGACTATCTCCCAACTGGCATTTTGCACCTGAATGACCTACAACTCCACATATCTCAGAAGATAAAGAATTAACATCAACAGAATTTACTGACCAAGAATCAATCTTTCTTGTTAAGGTGTCTACATTGGCAGCAAGAGAAGTTAAAGTATCAAGTTCGAGTTTACCTGGCTACCTGGAAGGTGTACCTCATTCTAAAGACCATTAATGGTGATTCATTGTTATATATTTCAGGAGGTTTATGGCATCTTCAACTCCTTTGTTCATTAATGCTCCTCCAGCTACAACATCTACTATGAGCCTTGTGTTGTAGTT
Source organism: Costus lasius (assembly GCA_027563935.2). Classification (NCBI taxonomy): domain Eukaryota; kingdom Viridiplantae; phylum Streptophyta; class Magnoliopsida; order Zingiberales; family Costaceae; genus Costus; species Costus lasius. Next base: position 86,685,271 of record CM050446.2, read on the forward strand.
CAGTCCATTGTAGAATGTATGAACCAAAACCCAAGTCTCTATACCATGGTGTGGGCACATTCTTTGTAACTATTTGAATCTGTCCCAAGCCTCATATAAAGATTCTCTATCCTTCTGCATGAAGCTCGTAATTTGATTTCTCAGTTGTATTGTCTTGGAAGGAGGGAAGTACTTTGAAAGGAAGGCTTGTGACAATTCTCTCCATGTCTTTATGGAAGCTGAAGGTAATGTATGAAGCCATGTTCTTGCTCTATCCCTCAGAGAAAAAGGGAACAATCTCAACCTGATGGCGTAAGTAGAAACACCATTAATTTTTAATGTATCACAATACTCTAAAAATATAGCAAGATGCATGTTGGGGTCCTCAAGAGGAGAAATTGAACCATAGAAAGTAAAGCAGGTTTAATCTCAAAATTATTGGCTTCTACATTCAGTCTAGCAATTCTTGACTGTAGTCCTTGGATGGAGGGAGCAGCATAATCTCTCAGTGTTATATTATTGTTGTTCCCCATAGTCTGGGGTGCTTGACCAATGTCTCGATTCAGTGGGACGTGCTCCATTTGATTCTAATCTTCTTTTTACTGAAGTTGCTTGAGTTTTCTTCTTCTTCTAAACGTCCTCTCTATCTCAAGATCTATTTTGAAAAAAATCACCTACCCTCAAGCTTCTTTGCATAAAAAGATGTCAAACACAGTTATAAAGTTTTAAGACAAGTAACAAAAGCAACTGAGACAAATAGCAGTAAAGCAACAGAAATAAATAAAGCTTAGTTTACCGATCCTCAGAAATATACTAATATTAACCGTTGCTCCCCGGCAACGATGCCAAAAACTTGACATGTACCACAAGTGCACGGTAATATCGAAGTAATATATAAGATTATTGATCCCACAGGAAACAAGGTTAAATACCACGAAGTCTAAGTCTCGATAGCTAAGCGATTCAAAATGTGGTTATAAAATCAATAAGTGAAAATAGGAAATTGATCACAACAATGTAGAAAGATGTCTATAAGAGAGTGAAATCGGGACTTCAATATCCACCACGCTGATGACTTTATCTGATTTAGGACTCATCTATTAAAGGAGTTCATATTATTACATAAGTAATTTTCCCAAAGGTACAGGTCGGCCCCTCTCGGTCGGTACAACCCGGTACTTATCTAAAACAACCTCCTACTCTCACGGTGGATCATTTTAGAAAAATCTATTAATTTCAGTGGATGATTATGTTACCCTCAAGCAAATTCTAACTACTCTCTTGTTAAAAATTCGCAAGTATTACCTAGGAGATCTACCAACACGATCCTCCTCTTAGTCAGGATCATGTCGACTAACAAACAATACTACGTGGCCTATGCAATATCATGAAATAAAAGCAACTAAGTAAAATATGCTCATAATAATCTCAAAATAATATAACAAGTTCAAATCGTACGATAGAATACATTAGCGGGCTTCAACCGAGTCTCGAAAAGGGTTTTACGCTACAATACCCATGAAAGCTCGCATAAATCTCTCTAAAAGATCAGGAAAATTACTACCAAACATTTAGAAGAGGAAGGAGAGGAAGAACCGAGCATAATCTCCAGAAATAGTGAAGATCTGACACCTCAATCTCTCGAAATCGCCTCCAAAAGCTCTAAAGCCTACTTCGTTTACCCTAGCCGTTTCATGCATCGATTTCTCCTTCCTTAGGCAACTAGAAAGAGGGCTTTTATACTCTTTTGATTCGCCTCCCTCTTAGCTTCCTAAAACATATTTTCTTGCCTTTTTGGATTTTTCTTGAGCCCTAAATCAAAGAAAAATCGAGTGGAACTCGGACTCGGAATCGCGATCACAAGTGAACCCCGTCATGTTCACCCGCCTGTGAAGTACACTGTGAAGTTCTGCCAAGTAAGAGTCCGTGTTCACCCGGTCGTGAAGTCTTCTATTCATTTTTGCATAAGTCATCTCCGAGAGAATCACGGCCAAACACCAAGATCATGGGCAGGTCGTGACGCGCTCTGTGAGTTTTTGGACTTCCGGATGAATCACGGGTGAACCCCGCGGTGTTCACCTGGCCATGATCTTCAAGGAAACTCTGTTTGAGCCCAAATTTGCTGTGTAGACTCGTCTTCTCCTAGGAAATCACTTTATGACTCTAAAATCTCCAAAAAGCTCCAAAATTGAGTGATTTTAACTGAAATTTCACAAAGACAAGAAAAAGTGAAGATTTTGAAGCAAACAAGTAAATAAGCCTAAATGGAGCATAAAAATATTAAAATTAGCCTAGTTTTGAGATAAAATAATACTGAAAATTACTGTCAAAATGCAAGGCATTAATAAGTTTGATGCCCTTATCTATTTGTAAGAAGATTGATAGTGGAGATATGAAACCAACGAAGGTTTTACTTCAATTTGCTAATCGCTTGGTCCAACATCCTATTGAAATCTTAGAAGATGTTTCTGTTAAAGTTGGTGACTTCTCTATTTTAACTAATTTTATAATTGTGGACATGGAAGAAGATATTAAGTTATCACTTATCCTGGGTAGACCATTTTTGGCTAGTGCAGGTGCTATCATTGATATGATGAATGAGAAGCTGATATTGAACATTGGTGAGAATAAATTAGTGTTTGATTTTTCTATTAAATTAAAGAAACTTTCTTTTACAGAATCTCGCCACAAAGCTAATGGTAGCCACAATATAGAAGTTAACAAAAATCCCTTGAAAAAATATTTGATACACGAAAATGACGAGGGAAAGAGAAATAGCACATGGGCGTGGTAACAGGTGACAGATTTAAGCCCGCATGTCAACTCAAGGAGGCGTGAAGATAATAAGCTACATATCATTCACTATGCCTCGAATTTGCCTAAACATCTTTAACTGCAGCTATGGTCGAGCTAATGACCTTAAACAAGCGCTTTTTGGGAGGCAACCCAAATTTTTGACTTTTACTACTCTTAGTCTTAGTTTTTGAATTTCTTTAAATTTTAAAGAATTTTTGCAGCATAATTTGACAAATTTTTATTGATGGAAAATCTTGAAATAAGTTGTACTACATGCAGGAATTTTCTAAAAAACTTTTTGTGAAGAATAGGCGTCAAATGAGACATTCACAGGTGTAGCCGTGAGTCACTCATGGGCCGTGAATGTTGCGTTTGAAGGAAACGCAAGAAGGCTGTTCACAGAGACTTTCACGATCACGGCTGTGAGTGACCATGATTCTTGAATCATCTTCATTGTGAGTATGGTAAATGTGATTTGGTTGATGAAATGTGACGATATTTGATATTTGAAACTTTTTTACCATGTAAAATGTTGATATCTAAGATATGATATAGTTTATGGATTTTTCTGAGTCACGTTTGTATGATTTGATATATTTACATAGGGTTTTGCTCATATTTCAAAGGGAACTCTTGCAAAAAATTTTCTAAAATCTATCATGACTTAATTAATGTTTATGCATGTCACATCCCGTTATCTTAACCCCAAACAAGCAACACAATTCACAAAGGAACAGGATGTTATCATACAAGATCGATGCACATGCTAAGTAAAACCAAGTTCAGGAAAAGTCGATCTGAAAATTTTCGAGAATCCACACATCGAAAATCCACGAAACACAATTTCATAAATGTACCTGCCACCACGCAATCCTTGCACTAGACATATGCAAGGCAACAGTTATATCAAAGCCACATAAAATCCGTAAAATCCATAAATCACATAAAGGTACCTGTCACCAGGCAATACTTGCACTAGACATATACAAGTTCACATTTATATAAAATCTGATCGCAAAAATATAAATCGACTCGAATTTAGAACCAAAGCCACAATGTCGATTCTATAAATTCATAACTAACATCAATAATATCAAACACCGAAACCAGGTCAAAGCCCGCGGTGACACAAAATCAAACTCTCAAAACTACCACAATCCGGCAACACAATTTCACAAAGTTTGGCCATAACCGGCCCCAGTTAAACACAAAAGTTTTATACATTAAATCAGCATGGTTGTAGAGAAAATCACAATATCCATATCAACGTTAACTCAGGCAGTGCGCCCCTGCTCTACACCTGAAAATAGTGAAGGGTGAGCTACACAGCCCAGTGAGTGGATAGTCTCAATCGACCATCCATAGCATACAATCAAAGATACATGCAGATTATTTTAAAAAACATTTAGCAGAACATCATGTTAACATATAACAAAAACAAAGAACAGAACTCATATAAATAAATAGATGTACAGACATCACACACTTGTCACCACAGAGTAACCAAGGTTCTAGAGTCATACTCTAAACCAACTAAACCCACCAACCACTTAGTTGACCGAGTTGTCCAGCATAAATCAAGAGTGACCACTATGGTCCAACCCGGCTCTGGCCTAAGCACTGGGAGAAGCCTGCAAATCACATGCAACACAAACATGGACAATGTGTAGACTCAAGAGGTAATCCCCATCCGGTCAAGATGTGATACCTTGATCTACACCACCCCATAACACAAAAATCTAAGAGTCTAAGAGTAATGACATCAAGAGGTGGCCCCTGTCCGACCAAGACATGGCACTTTGCGTCAATCACTCGTTCTCCCAAAGGGTTCCTTACCTGGACAACCACTAGACACATCTTATATCTTATTTCACAAAAGTGGACTCCTAAGTGTCGACCAGACTCTAGGATAGTCATTTTCATCACGATAATCACAACAGGCGGCTGAAACATCAACCCCTCACATATCACAAACACAGGGCTGAAATCTCTAACCCCTAACATATCACATATAGACTATCCCCTTGAGTACACGGTTACACTTAGCCTTAGTCCTATCCATCCCACAATGATTACACAGACCACAACACATAATATTCGAAAATCACATAACCACATAATGTAGTGTAGTCCTTAGGTTTCATGCTGATCAGTTCAGTATAACCTCGCTAAGTTATCACCCAAGTTTCTCAAACAGAATACATGGCCATAAAAATTATTAGCATTGTTAGCATTTATCAGGGCATTCAAATATTTAACATAGGATTAAAATACAACACATATAGCCCACGGTTCTACAACATATTATCTAACTTAAAATTTAAACCTAGTTAACAAGAATTTCATGCTCAAGAATCACTGATTTAATACTACCTAAATCCCCTATAAGAATACCTTAAATTTCATGTTGCAAAATTTCGGTATTTCAACATAGATACACCTTTGCAAATTTCGGTTTTCAACATAAATACACTTTTGCAAATTTCGGTTTTCAACATAAATACACCTTTGCAAATTTCGGTTTTCAACATAAATACTCCTTTGCAAATTTCGGTTTTCAACATGGTGAAGTCTTGAGTTTCGGTTTTCTAACATGGTAAATTTCCAATCAATCCAATGTATCAACTAACACAACCAAATTGATAGAATTTGAATGAGGCACCCCACTCACCTCTTATTTTGAACCGTGAACACCAAGGTGAAATCCTCTCCAAAACTCTTCTAAGGCTTTGAAATTCCACCAATGTCGCCACCAATGGAAGAGAGACGCCACCAAGCACCCAAGAACGCCGGCCAAAGGAAAAGAAGAGGAAGAAAGGAATTTCGTCTAAGCCTTCAAGGTCGCCCAAGCCTCCAAGCCGCCGCCCTAAGGTTTCTTCCAAGCCAAAAAAAAATGCCAACTTTCCTTCCCTAACCGCAATTACCCACTTAAAATTTCGGTTTTAAATTTTAAACCCGTTAACCAATTAATTCGAATTTTAGGTCTAATTTAAGTGTAAACCCATTAACCCATAGTTAATTATTCATTTAAGCGAAAATCCAATAAGGATTAACTTAACATCCAAAATGTCCCAATTAATTAGCAACCAATAAACTCTAATTAATTAATTATAAATTAACAACCAATAAACACTAATTAATTAATTACTAGGGTCAAAATCACAACATAGGAAAATATCACAACCAATGATTTTATTTAAATCAAGAATAAAATATCACAGTCAATGATTTTATTTAAATCAAGAATTGTACTTACCAGGAATTAAGATCCTTGGATCTTACATCCCTCCCTCCTTATAAAGCTTTAGTCCTCTATAGCTCAGCATCCATATCATCAAAAAGATAAGCATAAAACTTCCTCATATCCGCTTCAGTCTCCCAGGTCGCCTCCTCAACCGACTGATTTCCCCAGATAACCTTTACCAAAGGTATAGACTTGTTCCTCAGAACTTTATCCTTTCTATCCACAATCTGGAGAGGTCTTTCCTCAAAGGTCAAATCACTCTGAATCTGAAGAGGTTCCAACTCCAATACATGAGATGGATCAGGATGATATTTCCTCAAAGTAGAAACATGGAATACATTATGCACATGCTCCAAAGCAGGAGGTAAAGCTAACTTGTAAGCCACTGGACCAACTCTCTCAATAATGTCAAAAGGGCCTACAAACCTCGGGCTCAACTTTCCTTTCTTGCCAAACCGCATAACACCCTTAGTAGGTGACACCTTTAAGAAAACATGATCCCCTACCATAAACTCTAGGGGTCGACGACGGTCATCAGCATAACTCTTCTGTCTGTCCCGAGAAATCTTCAGTTTATCCTGAATCTCTTTGACCTTATCAGTAGTCTCCTGTACTGCATCAGATCTCAAAATCAATCTATCACCAGTTTCCTCCCAACACAAGGGAGTCCTACACCTTCTCCCATACAAGGCTTCATAAGGAGCCATCTGAATACTGGAGTGGAAGCTATTATTATAGGTGAACTCTATCAAAGATAGATCCCGGTTCCACTCAGAACTCCAATCAACCACATAAGCTCTCAACAGATCTTCTAGAGTCTGGATAGTACGCTCCGTCTGGCCATCAGACTGACGATGGTATGCTGTACTAAAACTCAACTTAGTACCCAAACCCTCCTGTAAGCTCTTCCAAAATCTGGACAGAAACCGAGAGTCCCTATCCGACACAATATCAATAGGCACTCCATGCAGTCTGACTATCTCATCAATATACAACTTAGCCAGTCTCTCCAAAGGATAAGTCATCTTGATCGGAAGAAAATGGGCTGATTTAGTGAGTCTATCAACAATCACCCAAATAGCATCATGTCCCAATCTGGTTCTGGGCAAACCACATACAAAGTCCATACTGATGCATTCCCACTTCCACTCAGGAATAGGAAGGGGCTGCAACAAACCACCAGGCTTCTGGTGTTCAGCCTTTACAGTCTGACAGGTTAAACACCTAGAGACAAAATCAATTACCTCTTTCCTCATACCCGGCCACCAAAAACTCTTCTTGAGGTCCTGATACATCTTAGTCACACCAGGGTGTAGAGAATATTTGGAGTTATGGCTATCCTCCAATATTTCCTTCCTCAAGCTCGGTTCCTCAGGGACACACACCCTTCCACGGAACCGAAGGACACCATCATCAGACAAGCTAAAATCCTGAACTTCACCCGCAATCAAACTATCCTTGATCTGAGCTAATTTTGGATCCACAGACTGCTGATCTCTGATCTTCTGCAACAAAACAGACTGTACTCTAAGGAAAGCCACATAACCCGACTGAACTCTAGGAGAAACACTGATCCTGAGATCTCTGAACTCCTGCAATAACTGCCACTCACTGACCCGTAGTGCCGCTACTGAAGTAACTGGATGTCTGCTCAGTGCATCGGCCACTACATTGGCCTTTCCAGCCTGATACTGAATAGCGAAGTCATAGTCTTTGATCAACTCCATCCATCTTCTCTGCCTCATGTTCAACTCCTTCTGAGTGAAGATGTACTTGAGACTCTGGTGGTAAGTGAACAAATCAAACTCTTGACCCAACAAATAGTGACGCCATATCTTCAGAGCAAAGACTACGGCCGCCAATTCCAAGTCATGAGTAGGGTAGTTCAACTCATACTCCTTCAGTTGTCTCGAAGCATAAGCTACCACATTACTCTTCTGCATCAAGACACAACCCAACCCCTTGCCTGAAGCATCCGTATAGACAGTAAACCTTTCCCCATCACTAGGAATAATGAGGATCGGTGTACTAGTCAACCTTCTCTTTAGCTCCTGAAAGCTCTCTTCACACTTGTCATCCCAATTAAACTTGGCCTCCTTTCTGGTCAATTTAGTCAAAGGACCCGCCAGCTTGGAGAATCCCTCAACAAACCTCCGGTAGTAACCTGCTAGACCCAGGAAACTTCTGATCTCAGTAGCACTAGTCGGTCTTCCCCAATTAAGGATGGCTTGCACTTTAACTGGATCCACAGACACCCCCTGACCAGAAATCACATGCCCAAGGAAACTGATCTTTTCTAGCCAAAACTCACACTTACTGGCCTTGGCATATAATCGGTTTTTCCTTAGGATCTCCAGCATTCTGCGCAAGTCACTGACATGATCCGAAGTAGTCCGAGAGTACACCAAGATATCATCTATGAAGACTACCACACAAGAGTCAAGCAATTCATGAAATACCCTGTTCATCAAATCCATGAAGACAGCAGGTGCATTCGTCAGTCCAAAAGGCATAACTAGAAATTCAAAATGCCCATACCTGGTCCTGAAAGCAGTCTTAAATATATCCTCATCCTTGACCCTAAGCTGGTAATACCCTGATCTCAGATCAATCTTAGAGAACACTGTAGCTCCCTGTAATTGATCAAATAGATCATCAATTCTGGGGAGAGGATACCTATTCTTGATAGTCACTTGGTTCAGTTGCCTGTAGTCTATACACATCCTCAGGGTTCCATCCTTCTTCTTTACGAACAGCACTGGTGCTCCCCAGGGAGAAGCACTAGGCCGGATGTAACCTTTCTCCAGCAATTCCTCCAGTTGCTTCTTAAGTTCGGCCAACTCTGAGGTAGCCATGCGGTAAGGAGCTCTGGAGATAGGTGCAGTACCTGGCACCAACTCAATACCAAACTCTACCTCTCGAATTGGTGGCAAGCCTGAAAATTCCTCAGAGAACACATCAGGAAACTCTTGCACCACCGCCATCTGAGTCAAATCAGAAGTAGAATCATCCTGCACCTTTACATGTGCAATATAACCCTTACACTCACTAGCAAGTAACTTTCTGGCCTGCAGGAAAGATATCACATGTGGTCCTTGGTCTGATACCAGACCTCTCACAAAAAGCCGATTCCCATCTAGTAGATTCAAGGTGATTACTTTCTCAAAGCAATCCACAGTGGCATGATGCGAGGATAACCAATCCATACCTAGGATGACATCATAGTCTTGCATGTCTAAAAGGATTAGATCTACAAGAAACTCATAATCCTCTACATGCACTACACAATCAGCACAAACAGTGTCTGTAGATAATGACTTTCCTAAGGGAGTACTTACAGATACAACATAATCTAGCATCTTAGGTGGTACAGGTAAACATGCAGCAAATCTAACAGATACAAAAGATAAATTTGCACTAGGGTCAAATAAGATGCGAGCTAACTGATCGAATACAAATAAAGTACCTTCCACGACGGATCGGGAAGCCCGTGTATCCTTCTCAGCCACAGCATAAACTCGAGTCTGGACTGTAGGCTTATCTGTGCCTCTCTGCTGCATCTCAGGCTCTTTGCAGTCTTTGATCATATGTCCAGGTTTCTTACACCTGAAGCATACACCATTCTTCTTATAACAGTCCCTCATCAGATGTCCTTTGAGCCCACAATGATGACAAATCCGATCCTCTGTGTTACCGTTCCTTGCATCCCTGGATTGCTGCGGTGCATCCCTGGACTGCTGCGGTGCCTTGTGAGAGTAAGGCTTATACCTGCCCTTCTTGTAGTCCTTATGCTTAGGGTACTTCTTACCCTTGCCGCCACCACCATACTGAGGAGCTGCCGCCTCAGCTGCAGGAATCATAGTCACGGTCCTCTCAGATATGTACCTCTCGATGGTGCGTGCTCGCCCAACAGTCTCACTATATGTCTCCAAGTGCTGAGCACCAACCTGCTCTCGAATGTCCCATCTGAGACCTCTGAGAAACTTGGTAGCCCTCCTCTTTTTAGTGTTTATCAGGTGAGGAGCATACTTTCCCAACTTAGTGAACTGCAACTCATACTGGTCCACAGTCAGATCACCCTGCTCCAGGTGAATAAATTCCACCTCTCGGTCCTCAACCAAGCTATCAGGGAAATACTTTTCGTTAAATTGAGACAAGAAGTAGGGCCAATTCACTGTTTCATGTCTTTCCACAGCTAGCCTCACCACGCCCTTCCACCACTCATCTGCGTCACCACGCATCATGTAGGTGGCCAGACACAGCTTGTCCTCATCTGAGCAACGCATGACTTGAAAAATCTTTTCCAAGCACAACTGCCAGTTCTCTGCAGTACTTGATTCTGAGCCCCCATAAAAGGAACTAGGACCCAGTTTCTGGAATTCACTCACTAGCGAGGCATAGCGCCTGTGAGCGTCTTCCTGATAGTTATTCCCCACCACCCGAGTAGTAGTCTGGGATCTCTCCTGAGTCAATTGCTGCAAGAGCTGCTGTTGCGCTTCTTGATGCTGAGTCTGTTGCTGCTGCAGCATCTGAGCTTGCCTCTCTATCATGGCACCCTGTTGCCGTACCATGCCTGTCAGAGCCTCAATGGTTCTCGTGAGATCTGAGGTCTGCTCACCCTCGCTGCTAGCATTTCCTCTGGATCGCACCATCTTAAATTCCTACACACACACACCATAGTAAGGAAAACAAACATAAACCTATCAGGTGTCTAGCAATACACAAACATGTTTTCCCCCGAACTAAGTTTTAGCTAGCCAACTCCTCTGATACCATTCTGTCACATCCCGTTATCTTAACCCCAAACAAGCAACACAATTCACAAAGGAACAGGATGTTATCATACAAGATCGATGCACATGCTAAGTAAAACCAAGTTCAGGAAAAGTCGTTCTGAAAATTTTCGAGAATCCACACATCGAAAATCCACGAAACACAATTTCATAAATGTACCTGCCACCACGCAATCCTTGCACTAGACATATGCAAGGCAACAGTTATATCAAAGCCACATAAAATCCGTAAAATCCATAAATCACATAAAGGTACCTGTCACCAGGCAATACTTGCACTAGACATATGCAAGTTCACATTTATATAAAATCTGATCGCAAAAATATAAATCGACTCGAATTTAGAACCAAAGCCACAATGTCGATTCTATAAATTCATAACTAACATCAATAATATCAAACACCGAAACCAGGTCAAAGCCCGCGGTGACACAAAATCAAACTCTCAAAACTACCACAATCCGGCAACACAATTTCACAAAGTTTGGCCATAACCGGCCCCAGTTAAACACAAAAGTTTTATACATTAAATCAGCATGGTTGTAGAGAAAATCACAATATCCATATCAACGTTAACTCAGGCAGTGCGTCCCTGCTCTACACCTGAAAATAGTGAAGGGTGAGCTACACAGCCCAGTGAGTGGATAGTCTCAATCGACCATCCATAGCATACAATCAAAGATACATGCAGATTATTTTAAAAAACATTTAGCAGAACATCATGTTAACATATAACAAAAACAAAGAACAGAACTCATATAAATAAATAGATGTACAGACATCACACACTTGTCACCACAGAGTAACCAAGGTTCTAGAGGCATACTCTAAACCAACTAAACCCACCAACCACTTAGTTGACCTAGTTGTCCAGCATAAATCAAGAGTGACCACTATGGTCCAACCCGGCTCTGGCCTAAGCACTGGGAGAAGCCTACAAATCACATGCAACACAAACATGGACAGTGTGTAGACTCAAGAGGTAATCCCCATCCGGTCAAGATGTGATACCTTGATCTACACCACCCCATAACACAAAAATCTAAGAGTCTAAGAGTAATGACATCAAGAGGTGGCCCCTGTCCGACCAAGACATGGCACTTTGCGTCAATCACTCGTTCTCCCAAAGGGTTCCTTACCTGGACAACCACTAGACACATCTTATATCTTATTTCACAAAAGTGGACTCCTAAGTGTCGACCAGACTCTAGGATAGTCATTTTCATCACGATAATCACAACAGGCGGCTGAAACATCAACCCCTCACATATCACAAACACAGGGCTGAAATCTCTAACCCCTAACATATCACATATAGACTATCCCCTTGAGTACACGGTTACACTTAGCCTTAGTCCTATCCATCCCACAATGGTTACACAGACCACAACACATAATATTCGAAAATCACATAACCACATAATGTAGTATAGTCCTTAGGTTTCATGCTGATCAGTTCAGTATAACCTCGCTAAGTTATCACCCAAGTTTCTCAAACAGAATACATGGCCATAAAAATTATTAGCATTGTTAGCATTTATCAGGGCATTCAAATATTTAACATAGGATTAAAATACAACACATATAGCCCACGGTTCTACAACATATTATCTAACTTAAAATTTAAACCTAGTTAACAAGAATTTCATGCTCAAGAATCACTGATTTAATACTACCTAAATCCCCTATAAGAATACCTTAAATTTCATGTTGCAAAATTTTGGTATTTCAACATAGATACACCTTTGCAAATTTCGGTTTTCAACATAAATACACTTTTGCAAATTTCGGTTTTCAACATAAATACACCTTTGCAAATTTCGGTTTTCAACATAAATACTCCTTTGCAAATTTCGGTTTTCAACATGGTGAAGTCTTGAGTTTCGGTTTTCTAACATGGTAAATTTCCAATCAATCCAATGTATCAACTAACACAACCAAATTGATAGAATTTGAATGAGACACCCCACTCACCTCTTATTTTGAACCGTGAACACCAAGGTGAAATCCTCTCCAAAACTCGTCTACGGCTTTGAAATTCCACCAATGTCGCCACCAATGGAAGAGAGACGCCACCAAGCACCCAAGAACGCCGGCCAAAGGAAAAGAAGAGGAAGAAAGGAATTTCGTCTAAGCCTTCAAGGTTGCCCAAGCCTCCAAGCCGCCGCCCTAAGGTTTCTTCCAAGCCAAAAAAAAATGCCAACTTTCCTTCCCTAACCGCAATTACCCACTTAAAATTTCGGTTTTAAATTTTAAACCCGTTAACCAATTAATTCGAATTTTAGGTCTAATTTAAGTGTAAACCCATTAACCCATAGTTAATTATTCATTTAAGCGAAAATCCAATAAGGATTAACTTAACATCCAAAATGTCCCAATTAATTAGCAACCAATAAACTCTAATTAATTAATTATAAATTAACAACCAATAAACACTAATTAATTAATTACTAGGGTCAAAATCACAACATAGGAAAATATCACAACCAATGATTTTATTTAAATCAAGAATAAAATATCACAGTCAATGATTTTATTTAAATCAAGAATTGTACTTACCAGGAATTAAGATCCTTGGATCTTACAATGCATATGCAACAGTTTAAGTCTAGGGTGTTCCCATGTATTTTGTTTTTCTTCAAGTTTTATAGGTATGTATTTTGAATGTTTATGATTTTTAAGGATAATTGAATTTGTTTTATCCTTAATTTTAAACTTAGAAGACATTTTGAGTATTTGATTTGATGACTTAGGGAATTTCTAAAACTTCATGAACATTTAAATTATTGAGTAAATTCAATTCTGGTATTGAAAAAATACATATATGAATTGTTATATGTGTATGCAACACGTGTATAGTAATTTTATACTAGAAATTTAATTTATCTATTTTTACTTGATGGAAAACTTAATATGTATAACAAATTTAGTTATATTTCTTTAAACTGAGATTTGCTCCAACTCCTCTAGTTGAGTGATCTGAGGGCATGAGTTAGGTATACTTTAAGTATGTTGCGATCAAGTAACAGAGGAAAAATTTAAAAAATAAATATTTATCCCTTGTGTAGAAAGATCGGTAACGATTTAAATACCATACCACTGGCCGGATTTCTCCGTGATGAATTAATAAACAAGGAAGAAAAAGAGAAAGCTGTAGGTTAAGTGGACAACTCTGCTGACCTTATGATTGAGACTATGAGTTAAATTATACTGCAGAGGTTAAGTGGACAACTCTGCTGACCTTATGATTGAGACTATGAGTTAAATTATACTGCTCTGCAGTATACTTTAAACAATGTTATGATGCTAACAGGAAAGGGCACATAACCGTTTAAAGATTAAATTGCTTTAAAAATCTCTTATCTTTAACATCACCGAAATTCTTGAAATAGAAATTTTTTATTTGTTGAGTGAAGTAGATTTATTAGGACAAGAGTATTTGATCCTTAGTATGTGAAGATTGAATGTTATGACATGAACTATGATTTTTATCTTTCTTGGGTTGTAAACTCTTGAAATATATCTCCATTATGATTTTTCTTAAATTACTTGAGTTCTAAAAGATTGATTGCTTAAATTGTGGACTAAGGACATTATTAAAGGGAAAACAAAAGAGTGCTCCTTATCTTTACATTCTCCATACATATCAGAATATTATTTGAGGACAAACAAAACTTTAAGCCTAGGGTATTTTGATGAGTTTCATTTATATCATATTTTTGTCTGTACTTTATATGATATTTAGGCTCAATTATATGATTTTATACTCATTTTTAGTATTTTTACTTCCTTTGGTATTGAATCTTCACTTTTCTTGGTTTTTATAAAAATGCAGGTAAAATGGCATAAAAATAATAATGGATTTTGTGAGTTTTAAGGCCATAGCACAGTTCCCGAGGAAATTACGAAGTCGCATGTCAAATTTAGTGCAAAAACAGAGTCAGATGCAAGATTTACGGCCGAAGCCGTGAGTTTTTCGGCTGGTTGTGAGTGTCGCGTTCAAAAGGTGATTTCACGGTTAAGTATAAAAGTTCACAAAAAGTTTCACGAGTGAGGCCGTAAGTCCTTCACAAGCCATGAGTTTCTATGTACACAACTTGTTGGGAAACCCTAGGGATATTTAACAAATTTTTGGCATTATAGAACACATTACACAGCGGAAGAATATCCCTGAAATAGGTCAGTCCCAAAAACCCAGTGAAGATCATTTTGCGAGGGAGTCAACACAATGAGATAGAAAGTACCTAGAGCAAGCGTGGAGGTCGATGTCGAGATAGGCGCCCAAGCGTTCGCCCTCTGCAGTCTCACACACACGGATGCTTCGAGCTCTCTTCTTCCACGCCTGGTGCTAGCCTCGGGAAGAAGATCCAAGCCTTAGGGAGATCTCCAATTCTCTTGCACCAACCTTGAGGAAGGGATGCGCCAAGAGAAGGATTGAGGATGGGAAGCCGCCAAGTATCAATGCTCCTTATGCCAAGAGGAAAGAAGGAAGATCACTTGCGACTAAGAGGAAGAGAAGACCTTGCGCCAATTCCTTGCTCTCGCCCCCCTGTTATTCACACAAATTAAATTGATGTCACTAGGGGCTCACGCATGCATCTATTATATAGATGCAAGAGGTGGCAAGGCAAGAGGGAGTTGGCACAATTCATGAAGGAGTTATGCGGCTAGGGATGCAATTAGGGTTAGGGCTAAGGAAATTCTCCAAGAGCTTTCTATAAAACCCTTCCCATTAGCCATAAGCACCAAAGACCTTCCAAAGAAGTTCCTCTAGCCATATCAACCCCAAGACTTGCTATAGAGGCAAGCATTCCATCCAAAGAACCAAGGGGAGGCGCCAATTGCTTCCATAAGAAGCAAATTGCGGCAAGCTCACCCCATTATGCCCTTGGCGCCAATGGGGTTGGCTTTTCTCCCCCATTATACCCTTTTGGGTTCTTATCCCTTCATGACAACTTGTTCTTAGGCCTCATTGGATAATGAGCTAGCCCAAACTTCATTACATGGGTTGATTAAGCTATTGGATTCAATATAATGCAACCCTAAGTCAAATGTGACCAACCATGGTCAAATTCGGGTCAACCTGCCAAAAATGAAGTTTGGCTCCAATAACTCACTTCCATCTCATCAGGCCCATTGGCACTGATAAAATCTCCCAAATAGATCCGAGCTATCCAACAACTCGATCAAAAGGCTTCCTAATCAATACGAGAACTCGAGTATTAAGGTGTGCGACCCTGTAGGTTCCTCTGACATTGGCAGTGCTGACCTAAGGTCACCACAAGTAGTGAGTGGCACCTAGCAGTGCATCGCTGCTACCCAAGTCATCGGAATGGATATCGACATCGACATCCCCATCATCGCAACTAGGTACAGATACATTATAGTCCCTTTGCCAAGCTGATATCTGATTGGACAAGTGTGTCATCACTTGTTTTCACCCAATCTCATGGATAAGACTAAATCAGGTTCTCGCCAGGGTATGGCTATACACTTTTAGTCATAGAACCATAGAGGAGCTCCATGGATTATCATGCTTCCCTTAGGAAGGGGCAAATCCTGTGTTTTTACGTTGATCTTCTCATATGGGTCGTGACATATTCAATGACAACCGTTATAACCTCCCAACTACGGCGAGGTGTTATGTTATATCAAAGTATGTCCCTTACCATATAGAAGAGTCAATGACCTCAAGTCTAAGGATCAAGGCATCTCCTATCACTTGTGAGGATAACTCATGACACCAAGTCATTGCCTCACAGTGGGTCGATCCAACATATCTACCACTGATATACCCATATGTCTACGTTAGCACCTCGTGCCTAACCAGCCCATATACTAGTCTCACAAGTACCATACCCATATGGTACATTGACTGTAAATAATCATTTTGAGCACAGATCTAATCTGTCTCCAAGGACATTATCATGTAAGTACACAATCGCAGATGTAAATAGACAATGATAACGACAATGCCAGAAGAATATATATGAAATATTAGAGTGAAGTAGTACAAATATAGACCAATACTAGGTCTCAGGGCATATATATGATGACATGCAAATATATGATATATCGTGACTTATTTCTGTCATTATTTTGGAGCAAAATGCATGTTTTGTCTCATTTATCTGCTAAAATGCTTCATATTCTTCAGAGTCTTCACTTTTCCCTTGTTTTGTTGAAATGTAGGAATTTCGCCATAAAATCGATGGAATTTGGAAGATCTGAAGATATGGGATGAATCATCATGATGAGACGAAGCTACACGTCGAATTTCAACGCAAACGGAGTTATCTGTACTCTTCACGAGCATGGCCGTGTATCCATGCACGGCCGTGTATGAACCTGTACTTTCAGATTTCATGACGAGACGTTCACGGGCACACCCGTGAACCCATGCACGGCCGTGTATCGTCCCGCCCAGTTCGACACTCATTCGGTTTTTCGGCTATAACTTACTATTTTGGAAGCAGATTTCGCTGAAATTTTGTGGACCAAAATTTTCAAATTTGATTAAGCGGTTGAGGAGAACGAGCGAAAACGGCGGCAACCTAGGGTTTGGAGCGATTTCTTGACGGCAACATTATTTCGGTGTGTTTCTTCTTCGTTCCGATGTGGATCATCGTGTTGGACCTTCTCTCATCGAGGATCTACTCCTCCCTCTGGTTTGAATCAATTTGTATGAGAGATTTGATGTATTTCGTGATGAATCTTGTAGCGTAAACTCTCTTTTCGGGGTTTGGTCGTAGCCCACTGTAAAAATGTTGATCTTTAATGTTTGATTAATATATTTCTCTTATTTATCTTTGTTCTTATTCATGTCTAGGAAGTTTTCATTCATGTTTATGTACTGGTCATGCATGTTCATGTTTTAGATGTTGTGGGAAGGACTAAGAGGTGAACCACAATCATCGGATCCCCTTAGATTGGACTGGTGATTTCGGCAACGAGAGTTATCGAAATAACCCGAGGAACCCTAATTCTTCACAGAACCAATTGGGTCTGCTTAACCCGGTAAGCCACGAGAGTAGGAGACTTGGGTTAAGCTAGACATCGGACGTGTCCTGAGAGGGAGCGCGTCTGTACCTTATGAAGGATTACCTTGAGAACATAGATGAAACTTAATCAAAATATCAAACTTTAGTATATCTTCATGCTTCAGTGTGGTGAAACCTAAAACCCCGATTTTCTCTCAAGATATCAAGCCCCGATTTCTTTGTTCTCTATTTTGCTTGTTCTTCGCTTGCTTTTCATTAGCATTAGTTAATTTTCTTGCATTAGGATTTAGTGACACTCATACACATATTTGCTTGCCTAGTTATTGATTGATTGATCAGTTAGTACTTGACCCCTAGTCCTCGTTGGATCGATACTTGTTGTATTATGTGATAGACCGTGCACTTACGGTAGCAGCCTGTTTAGGCCCTATCAATACACCAACACAACTTTTATTCATAGAAACTTTCACAGTCGCAGCCGTGAACAATTTACGGGCAGTGAGTTTTTCCGCCTCTTTTAGTTTTTCACTCGATTCGATCGAATCTGAATCAAACCAAACTTTCCAGAATTCTTCCTTGAGGGGTTCTAAACTAATTGAAGTATAAAAAGAAGGAATTTTAGAGGGTTAAAGAGACTTTTTTGGACAAGAACAGAAGCAGGCAGCGACTAGGGTGAAATCATTTCTAGGGCAAAATTCGAGCATGAAGATCACGGAAAGGGAGAATTAGACACTTCATCTTCATCTCCGGATCGAGGGGAAGCATTTCTAATTACTTGTCTAGTGATTTCATATATTTTTATTAGGATTCAATGCTAAGTTCATCAATATATATGTTGTTTTCTTCAAACATGAGCAAGCAAACTTGTTTTTGGGATTAGGGATGTTGCCCAATGACGTTTATGGATTAAAGTTTGTATTTTTCATCTTTGTTAAGATATATTATAGCATTGATTTGATTAGAATTGAGTTTACTTATGTGATTTACTATGGCCAAGTATGTTTACGTCTTAGACACTACGAGAAGGACCGAGAGGTGAATCGCAACATCGGAACTATTCTATTCAAACCTACGAATCCAATCATGAGAGTAGTTTGGGTTCGTTTAAAGGATTTCAAGGTTTTTCACATAACTTAATGGGCCTAGTTGCGTTAATTGTCATGAGAATAGAGAATTAACGTAGCTAAGTATTAGATTACTCTTCAGGAGGAGGTAATCTGTACCTTAGGAAAAATCTCTTTCAACACTATAATATTCTATTCAAGGATTAATTTTTATCAAATTCATAATTGTCAGTGTGGTGAAACCCTGAGTTCCAACCTACTAAAAACTGATTTTTGCCCTAAAATGCTACTTTTACTGCTTTTCGTACTTAAAGTTCACACAAAACCACAAATTGATCCGTCTAGATATAAACAAGTTGTGTAATCGGTACTTGACTGCCAGATCCTTGTTGAGAACAATCTTCATTTTATTATTTTGATACAATTGTGCACTTGCAGTCGCATCAATTGTCATCATGTGTGGAAACTCTGAGTTCAAGGTTTTGAACTATGGTTTTTAGTTGATCTTATTTTAAAGTCTACATTCCTTTTCCAAAGCTAGCTTAGTCAAGTGAATGAGCTAGTGTGGAAACTCTGAGTTCAAGGTTTTGAACTATGGTTTTTAGTTGATCTTATTTTAAAGTCTACATTCCTTTTCCAAAGCTAGCTTAGTCAAGTGAATGAGCTAGCTGAACTTTAACACGGGGAGCTGCATATAAATGTGCAAATGTAAGAGTGTACTAGCCTACTATGAATGCATGGGGTTGTATAATCTTTAATGGTGCATACAATACATAATCTGCCATATTTAACACAACATGATGCATAGTATACTTGGGGGTAGATTCTAACCTACAATGCTATACAATGCAAATCCAAAGGGAATCTAGGAAGTGAAGCCATATTTAGAGGGCTTCCTCCAATTCTTGGTGGATCTCTAACGTTCTTGCCTTAGGCTTGCATCAGCTCTCCCTGGGTGGAAAAAATTCCTTTGGAGAACTATCTTGGTACCCTTGGAGTAGTTTAGGGGCAGCCTTGTGTTGTATCCCAACAAGTAGGTTGACAAAAACTTATTTCTGGTGTCGCGTCCAAACTCGTTATTTGGCATACAAGGACTTTGTCACTCCCTGACACGGCTCGAAAAACTTGTTATGTCACCAAGCTTGTTGTGTCTGCAAGTGCACGGATACTCGAAGTAATAAAATAGATCTCTAACCCACAGAGACCTTGTTTGCTGAGTACTGAATAATTGATTTCTTGTTATCTAGGTCAATCGAAAGTATGCAAGTGAGCAATAGAAAACTAAAACGGAAATACCAAAGAGAGAAGACTTGGACTAGGGTTTCATTCACTTTAAATTCTATGACTAGATGTAAATAGAGATTTGTTAGTTTAACTTTATCATGGTAAAGACATAATTTACTTCATAAAAGGATTATCTCACTTTCGTGCAGACAATTATGCAGGGATCAATCCTCGCTTTCGCGCAAGATCTATCCCAACGCTGAGAATAAGTAAACCATTAAACACAGAACTCAAGGATCACTTTCATACATCCGAATTCTAAGTTGATTATCACAAGTGGAATCTCAAGGATTACTTTCGTGCATTCGAGTCTCAACACAAGTTTTACTCATGGTTCTCCAACGTTCCGATCTTTGCTTTCACACAAGATCTCCATGTTTGACAACTCGACTCAATCCTAGATTCATATTATTATCATGGCAATTTGACTACTAAAATCAAACAATGAGAACTAACCTAATTTCTTAAAGAAAGTTCCTAACATGCAAATCTAGGGTTCCAAGTTCTCAAACAAGTCACCTTTCGGTCCTTATTGCGAGAACTCTAAATCATGAATAATAGTATGAATCTATGGAGAATGCTAAAATTATACGTGACGAAATAGTGGAAAAAGAATCATCTAGTCATTAAGAATTAAAGGGAATTACTCCCTCATGTCCCATAAAAGTTTAAGCTAGCATAGTGCAGGAGTTACAATAATCCATGGTTTCAAAAGATCGAAAATCAAAGAAAAAAGAGAGTTTAAGAAAACACACCACGGCTGTAATATAAATTACAGCCGTAATTTGCATAAGGGGGCACTGTGAACAGTGCCGGCGCCTCCTCTTTCGTCGATTTCTCTTCCAATTGATCTCTTTTCATGCTGAAACTTCTGGAGCACTTCTCCTCCTCTGTGCATAGCTTCCCCTCAAATTTCATAGCTGGAGATGCGTTGTACGCTTCCCGGCGGTGAAACCCTTGGTGACGGTGTGGAACTCGATTTCTCCCTCTGTGGTGGACGAAAATTAGGGCTTTTGGTCTCGTCTTCTTGCTCTCGGCGAAAGCTCTCTTTCTTCTTTTTACAGCTTCCAATTTAAAGGTCTTGATCATCGGCAATCTTCTCCGCAAAAATCGGGCTTCAAATTTTACCGTGGAATCACGTTTAAAATTAGATTTACGGCAGTGTAATATCTTACGGTACTGCCGTAAAATCGGTCGCATTCTCTGATTCAAAAACTCTAGAAAATACGGCACTGTAAAATGATTTATGGCGGTGCTGTAAAATTGGCTAAACTCTCTGGTCAAAAATGTCTGGAAGTTACGGCACCGTGAAATGGTTTACGGCAGTGCCGTAATTTCAGTGAATGTCTCTGGTCTGAGATCGCTCCAGATTACGGCCCGTGTAATTTCTTACAGCAGTGCCGTAATTTTCAAGAAACTTTCTAATGAAAAACTCCCTAAATTACGGCAGTGCTCTGATATTACGGTAGCGTACGAAAATACGATACCATAATATAGATTACGGCTCTGCTGTATTTTGGTTCTTGGCTCCAATTCTCTTGAAATCTGACGTGTGATCTTCTCTTGATGTTGTGAATTCATCCATGAATTTGGGTTGCTTGAAATCGACTGAAAATCTTGTCTTTTTGCTTGAAAATTATTAAAAACCAAAAAGAGTGTAGATTCCGCAAATATTGCTAAAAAAGGCATAAAAATAAGCAAAGTCTATGAATATGACACAAAAACACCAATGAAATGGCACTAAATTTACTATGAATTTATGTGTCATCACCTTGGCAAGTTCAGCCTTGGGAAGCTATGCCTTCTCACCATTGATGAATCTGACTCAGTAATAGAGTTGTACCTTGTCATGGGTGGGTAAGTTATGGTCCTCAAGTATAGCCTCAATCTCTAGTTCATGATTGTTGTTTGGATTTTGGATGGATAGAGGCTCATCATAGTAGGTGAGATCCTCCACATTGATAGTGGTGGGGATCCCCAGATCTGGTGGCAGATCCAAGATATAGGCATTGTTGTTGACTTTGTTGATGATAATGAATGACCAATCCCTTAGCTTTCATCAAACTCCTTGGATGTGCTCCTTATGTACCCGTAAAATTACTCTGTCACTATGTTGTATCTGCAAGTGCAAGGATACTCGAAGTAATAAAAAAGATATCGAACCACAGAGACCTCGTTTGCCAAGTACCGAATAATTAATTTTTCACTAGCTATGCAATCGGAAATACCAAAATAAACTATCGAAAGCTACACGAAAATATCAGAGAGAGAAACTGAAACTAGGGTTTCATTCACCTTAATTTCCATGACTAGATATGAATAGATGCTCGTCAATCAAATTTTATTATGACAAAGACATAATTTACTTAATAAAGAAATCATCTCGCTTTCGCGCAGACAATTTACAAAGAACCGATTCTCACTTTCATGCAGGATCTATTCAATGTTGAAGATAAGTAAATCATTGATGAAGAACTCAAGGATCACTTTCATTCATCCGAATTCTAAATCAATCATCTCAAGTGAAAACTACATACTTTCATACTATATTTTCACAAGCTCTACTTAAGGTTCTCCAACAATCCTATACTTGATTTCTCACAGTATTATCATGTTTATCTCATTAACTCAGTCCTAGATTCAGATTATTAATATGGCATCTATACTTCTAAAATTGAGAAATAAGAACAAACCTAATTTCTTACGATGAGTTCCTAACATTCAATTCTAGGGTTCCAAGTTCTCAGCGAATGATCTTTCGGTCCATATCGCGAAAACTTTAAAACATGCTAACAAACATGAATCTTCGGAGAATTAAAGACAATCATCATAGAAGCAGGGTTATCATAGTAAAATTATTATGACGAAGGTAAAAATAATTATCTAGTCATTAAAGAAATTTAGGGGAATTACTCCCCCATGTCCCATAAAGAGTTTAAGCTAGCATGGTAGAAGAGTTACAATAATCCATAGTATCAGATGATCAGAAATCGAAGAGAAAAGGGGAAACAACTTTACAACATGGCTGTAATAGAAATTACAGCTGTAATTTCTGGCGTGAACAGTGTCAGCGACAAGCTTTTGGTTGATTTCTCCTTCGATCGATCTCCTTTCATTCTGAGACTTCTGGGGTATCTTCTGCTCCTCTATGCGCAACTTCCCTTCAAATTTCACGGCTGGAGATACACTGTACGCTTCCCGGCAGCGAAACCTAGGGCGACGGCGAAGAACTCGATTTCTCCTTGAATCGTGGATGAAAATTAGGGCTTTCAGTGTGTGTCCCTTCTCCTTCCTCTCCTCCGTATTCCGCAACTTACGGATTTTCAATTGATGGCCTAGATCATCCGAAATCATCAGCGCAAGAATCGAGTTTCAAACAGTCTGAGAAAGTCACGGATCTGGGTTGTAATTACGGCCATGAAAACGGTTACAGCAGTGCCGTAATGTCAGCAGGAACTCTCGGTACATGAATCATCCGGAATTACGGTACCGTGAAGTCCATTACGGCAGTACTGTAAAATCTATCAAACTTTCTGTACAAAATAAAACCCAGATTACGGCCCATTAAGTCCATTACGGCAGTGCCGTAATTTGTGCGAAACTTTCTATTCAAAATCGTCCCAAAATACGGCATCACTCAGAAATTACAACAGTACCGTGGTTTTGTTCTGTAGGTGCAGTGAAACCACGATACCGTAATTTTGATTACAGTAGTGTCATAATTTCATTTGAAGCTTCAATCTTCGTGAAATTTGACATGTAATCTTCTCTTGATGGTGAGAATTCATTCATGCATCTGGAATTGCTTGAAAATGCCTGAAAATCGTACCTTTTTACCTAAAAATTATTAAAAAAAACCAAAAAGAGTGTAGATTCCGCAGTATTTGATAAAAAAAGGCATTAAAATAATCAAAGAGTATAAATATGACACAAAAATATCTATCAAATGGCACAAAATTTACTATAAATTTCGGTGTCATCACACCAACAAAAAAAATAGCATTTCTCAGTGCCACTTATTAGCATCTCCACAATAAGAGTTTACAAAATCTAGTATTTTACTAAACAATTTATGGTACAATTAAAAAATATGTAAAGCAAAATCTTGAGTAGGCAAAACAAGTTCTAAAATATTTAGATAGAGAAAACATATCAATAGACTTATTAGACAAGTATCTTAGATTTGTTTGGAAAGGGGATAATCTTGTGGTTATGTTAGCTATGCTATTGTGGGTCTTGTCATAAACGAGTTGATCTGCTTATGCCGATTAAATCTTATATCCTATCAAACCCAGTTGGGAGACTTGGCCCAACTACTACTTGCTAGTTTGTCAACTACTATTCCTTTAAATCATATCTCTATTTCTATCTTAGTGTCCTACCATTTGCTGCCATGACACAAGATAGCAAGCTAACCCGAAACTCAAAAAGGGGGTGAGACAAGAAGGAAACAACTTGTTGTCTGACGCCTAACACCTGCTTGATAGACTCTAGCTCACCTAACGACTAACAGCCAATGTTCGAAGTCTATTTTCCAATTCATTAGCTTGATGTTGACACCCATTCGCCAGACTTATTCACCTCTTTGTCAAATGCTAATGCGCAATACCTATTCATTATGTTAGGTCGGTCAATATGACTCAATTATTAGAGGAGTCATGTGACCCATCTAATAAATAGGTTATAAATAGATTATTTGGGTTATGTTATCATATAATCTGTTTAGTAGATTAGTTATTTACATCGTTTAAATAGGTCATAATTAGGTTAGAGAATGTCAACTCAATTAATATTTGAGTCATATTTAAGTTAACCTAATGGTCTCACAAGTAATAATAAAAAATAATCTGCATGCCCAAACATGCTTAGAAAATTTAAGAAGGATATAAAATTTTATAAAAAATATTTTTTTAAAAAAAATATATATCTATGTAATCTACATAGTTTAAGCCATCCAATGATATCAATATTATCGTGAATAAGTTTATCCTCGATGAAAAATTAGCATTTTTAGTATCATGGAAAAAGCTATCCAAGACTATAGCATATTTTTTTTCACGATAATATTTTTATCAATTTCTCATCGTGCATAAGCCTATCCATGATAATATTGGTACCATTAGATAGCTTAGAATGTGTAGATTATGTGAATATAATTTTTTTTAAAAAAAATATTTTTTTATACATATTTTAAATTCTTCTTAAAATTTCTAGGCAATTTTTTCCCAAATTGTCAATCCAATAACATTTGCCGGAGACTCTCACAAAAACAATTTATTTATTAATTATCCATTTCTCTTCATAATTTAAAAGTAATATTATATTTACTCGCATCTCATGGAAGCCAATTATTCTATGAATGATAACTAAATTTGATCGCCACAAATTAGAATAATAGAAGAAATAAATAAATCCATTAAATAAAAATAAAAAATGAATTAAAATCACTTATAACAGAGACAATGAGAAAATTTTCTAGGCGAGGTCGTCGCTTAGGAATGCCGAGCGAAAAAAATATATATCGTAGATGCTGTCTTAAAATTCGTACAAATTTATACAACATTTTAATGGGTGAATATGATACGTATTTTAAAACATCATATATGGTGCGATTTGTCTCTGCCGAAAATTCATAGACGACTACCTCGCCTACTAAAAATTTTCGGATACGATGGAACTCATCACAACAAATTGGGCATGAATTAATCCCCAGTCCAAATATTCCGCAGAGTTTAGTTTTCATCTCCTACCCACACACTCCAGTGTAAGTGTGTCACTATTTCCATCGCCTTCTCGGTCACTATTTCCATCACAGCCCCAATTCTTCCTGCCTCTCCTCAGCCACACCCACACACACTGAAATCTGAATTATATACAGACTGCAAGGCAGAAAACCATCAGAGCTCGAAACAAGGTTTATAGAACAATCGCAAATCCTTGTTTCATTTCTTCCCCCTCCAAGTCCAGAAAACCGGGCGTATTCCGCTGTGCGCATGGACGGCAGCGCCGGAAGGCGACCCTTGGCCAGGAACGGCGCTGTAGCCGGCTCCGTCTGGGAGGCAAGAATGCGAGCCGACGCCGTCAATGGCGGCGTCAAGGTCTTCACTGGTAACGAAAGCCCCGACGGCCACGGCGATGGCCACGGCGATGCCAATGCTGACGAGGAGGGAATGCGGGTCTACCGCCGTCTGCGGCGGAACCAAAGCGACAGCATCGCCGCTGCCAGAAAGAGGCGGATCTGGACACCGCCCCAGCTTCCGCCGCCGTCATCCCTGTCGCCGTCCGTGAGTGGATCGGCAGCGATCGATGGAAGCACGATTCAACTGGGCAAGGCGAGATCGGAATTGAGCGGCGATTCTTCGGTGCGTGTTTTGGCGATCGGAGATGGTAACCAGGGTTTGGATGGAGACAAGACGGAGGCGAAGATCGGGAATGACGCAGGAAGGACGAGCTTCGACGACAAGGAAATAGATCTGCCTATGGAGAACGAAAAGAGCGTGGCGGTGGAGAAGACAATTAATCAAGTTCACGAGATTCCCATTTCGTCGACGGTGGTGGAAAAGAAGCTGAGCTTTTCTGATATTGTGGCTTCACCAGAAGCAGAAATTCGGTCGGATATGAGTGCAATTTATCTAGATACAGCTGATCCACCTCCTTCTAAGTTAGGGAAAAAATTAAATCTCACTGCAATTGGGTCTTATCCAGCTGCAGAAAAGAAAACGATGATTCATGGTAGAGTCGATCCAGATCCAGTTGAAAACCCTGGTGAGTTGTCTTGTTTGTGCTTCCAGTAATCCAGATACACAAAGCAGGCAGGATTTCACTAACTTTTGTTGTCTTGATCATCAGGTGCAAGGAATAAGGTGATGAAACACATCATAAGTAATCTAGATCCAGTTGAACCACCTTCATGTAAGCTTTGTTT
The DNA here is from genome assembly GCA_027563935.2 of Costus lasius. Lineage (NCBI taxonomy): Eukaryota > Viridiplantae > Streptophyta > Magnoliopsida > Zingiberales > Costaceae > Costus > Costus lasius. Next base: position 86,712,357 of record CM050446.2, read on the forward strand.
CTTCTTGAGTTCAACATGTCTTTGCCATTTTTTTTCTCATTTTGCTTCTTATATCTCACTCTCTCGTCAGCTGATCGGCAACGTAAAGTGTTTAACATTGCTTCTAGGAACCACAGCAGAATGCAGAGAATAGGTTAGTGAGTTCAATTGATAATTCTTCGTGAGAAAGCGGTACTTTTGTGCACATATTTTCACACCCTATAGCGAATCCAACTGATGTTGATGCACTGAATGTTCAGTGGATTTGGTTATGTGGAAAGATGTACCGAAGACGGCATTCGTGTTTGGTCTTGGAACTTTTTTTCTCATATCCTCTTCCTATGCAAATGAACTAAATTTCAGGTGAGAATCAAATGGCTCAAATCAGCATTTCTCAGTTATATTGCTAATCCTATCTACTCTTCATGCTGCAGCTTAATTTCAGCATCCTCATATCTTGCCCTCATCTATGTTGCATTAACCTTCTTTTACAAGTCCATCTTACACAGGTATTCCCCTGTATGAATCAACTTGGAGTAGTACTTGCCTTTTTGTTTTGATCACAATTGTTGTTGTGGAACAGAGGAGAGAGTGTAGATTATGATGAAAGAGAAGAGAAGTACGCGGTGGGCGAAGAAGAGGCCATTTGGCTTCTAAGGTTGCTTCTTCCTTACCTTAACGAGTTATTGTTAAAGATGAGGACCCTCTTCTCTGGCGATCCTGCGACTACTATGAAGGCAAGATTTAGGTCTTTTTTTCTTTATTTACACCTTCCTACTTTGCTTCTTAGACTGGTGAATTTGTGTGATTTTGGCAGCTGGCAGTGCTGCTGTTTGTCATGGCCAAGTGTGGAAGCTCCATCACCATTTGGACCCTTTCAAAGCTGAGTAAGTTAAGGAATTGAACAGAATAATCATAAGTTTTAATTTTTTGCATTCAGTGAAAGTCTGCCAAATAAAATAAGTAGGAGGTATTCTTGTGATTTTCTGCAGTGTTTTTTGGAGTCTTCACCGTACCAAAGATTTGCACCTCCTATTCTACTCAGCTGGTGACATTTGGTGAGTGAAACTATTAATTTTGTTAAAATTTATGGTAAATAGGATAAAATTCCTTGTTGCAAAGGCTAAAGAAAGGTGAGAGGACAACATTTATACTTATCCACTTGCTTGGGCAGTGAGTGGATACGGCTTTGTCTCATGATAGGAAGATTCTGGTATAGTACGTTTATGAGAAAAGAAAAGTTTATAGTTCTATATGGTCGATAGATTTCAGTTATTTTTTTCAGCTTTGTTTTGCTTACAATGTTTTGGAGACGTGGGTTGAAAGTTACTCCTTTTTTCTTGTGCACTGAGGTTGATAGAATATTGAGGAAATTGACAGCTCCACCCTATTGGTAAGCCAATTGACAAGGAAATTGACTCATTAACTTGGTAAGCTAATTGATAATATGGCTCAATTTAAAATGCTTAAACCCATATTGATAATAGTAAGTTCACTAACTCTGTATCATTATTTCTACCACATCATGGGACTAAATCAGGGTGTCAACATTAAAGAATTATAATAAATTATGCTAACAGTAAAAGTTTAGTATTAGCCATCTAGTTTGCCCTGGATAACAAACTAGATAATTTCCAATTAGTATATGTCAATAAAATGCTCACCGGAGAAAAACATTTTCTACTAACTCATGCTTAAACAATGTATAATTAAATAGATTATTTAAGCCATTCCTAGGTCTTTGTCCCAGCGTGAATGTCCACAGCTAAGAGCAACTTAATACTAGCTTGATTTTGACTAAATTAGTTGACTGTAATTATTGTTGGCAAAACGTCTCTAAGTATTGACTAGATTTGACAATTAGTCCTATAACTGTCTCCTTGTGAATCCAATATAAGCATTAGCTCAACTAAACAAAGAAGTTATATATCTCATTATTTATAAATCATACACGATGATTTGTTATAAAGTTATTTTTTCTTCGATCCAAGAGCAACATCACCATTTTTTTTTATCAAATTGAACATAGGTAAGTTATGGCTGGTGAGGTTTAGAGATGGGTGGGAATCATGCACCCATAAGAAGGCCGTTGTGGCTGCTATCTTCACCCTCATTTGGAATATCTCCTGCATCATCGTTCGCATATGGTCCAGTAAGTTAATTTAGCCTAATCTCAACAACATGATCATTGTCATTTGAACCGTCTTGCTTTGTGAAATGTAATTCCTCACTCAATGTTCCTTGTTCTAATTGTGCAGTATTCATGCTGGTTGTGGTCTTAAAGTTCTACCAACAATGTGTAGCTGAGGACTTGAGTAAGCAGAAAGAAGTGGTAGAGGAAGCACAGGAAGTTTTCAAGTCAGGACAGAGTCATTCCCCTACCATGCCTCACCCATGCCGTGGTGAGCCTAAAAGAAATGAGGTAATGAAAGAGATAAAGTATTTTGATGTGCATGCAAGGGCCCCTCACGGGGGACGTTTTAAAAGAGACATGGAAAAAGAGAGGAAGGTGCATGACAGGAACGTCGTGGTCTGAGTAAGGCATCCCTGGTAAAGAAACTATTCTATTTGTGTTCTTTCTTTTCCCTTGTCCTTTTCTCTTCTTTATCTGATGTTCTCTCTGGCCTAACAGTAATAATATGTATTACAGTGCGCATGTGGTTCACCATGTGATTCCTCCTGATGGACTGTTTACCAAGGAAGCTTCAGTATAAGTTTGTCCCTTCATTTTTTTTCTTCAAAAGAGTCTCTTTTGGTTCACCAAGGATCGACAATTCCTGAAAGCAATGATCTTCCCAATCCTTTTTTCCACCCCCTGCCTTCCCTCAATTTCCTACCTCTGGACCATGCTCTACTAATTCCTCCCACTGTCCCAATCCTTTTATGTAATCCACCGTCACCTCTTCAGCTCCCAGGCTCCTTGTGCTGATAGTATTGCTGTATTTTTGAAAGAACTGTGCTATCATGTTTCTGTTGCTGCTGGCGCTAATGGACGTTCGTCTCGCCTTGCTGACAGTTTGCATAGCCCTTTTCAAATCGAAAGAACTTCAAAGCTTCCCGTGGAACCGATTTTTCAAATGCGTGTGTTGTTGGGCTTCTGTTTGTTAGCAATGGGAGACGGCTGTCACCTGCTATCGCTACCTCGAATGAGAACCTCAAACTTGCCTACTAAAAGATTCATATGCAATGCAGCTAAAGAAAAGGGAGATGAAACGAATGAAAGCTTGGCTGTGGTGAGAGTCACCAAAACTCCTTGTTTTTACAATAGATTGCTGCGGAGAACAATTGTATATTTCAAACTTCACGGAAATATGCTTGCCAAACTGTTTGATTTTGTAGTTGCCTGCCTCAATGACCAGACCTATAGCTTTACAAACCGGAGCTTTGATCTCGGGGCTTGGAACTTCTATCTCCCTATCTAGTTTGAGGATGGCTATTATCCAAAAAAAATTTCCTACGGGTCCACTCAACAGCGTGAATCATAAAGTCTTATGTGCGAATTGCGAAGCACGGAGAAAGCTACTATTACGGGCTTTTTGGGACTACTTTTCAGAAAACGACTTTTCTCCTAATTATTTTTTTCTAGAATTTCTCCTCTTAAAAAAATTCTACATGCTTGTACTAAAAAATAATAATAAATTTTAAAAAAATCACTAAAATTTTTAGGTAATATCCTATATCTCCATAAGTTTTATATGATGTTGAAAAAAATCGACTCAAGTTTTATGATACACATCATAAGTTTTATCATAATTATATATGATTAAATTTAAGAAAAAATATTATAAAAATTAAGAAAAAAATACTGAAATTATTAGGTATATATCTTACATCATTTTCACAAGTTTTATATGATTTTAGAAAGAATTATCTCAAGTTCTATAATACTCATCCAAAATTTAACTATAATTGTACATGATTAAATTTAAGGAAAAAATTACAAAAAAAATAATTACTAAAATTCTTAGATTTATATCTTTCATCATTTTCATAAGTTTTACATGATTGTAAAAAATTGATTCAACTTCTATTGTACCTATTATAGTTCTACCATAATTGTATATGGTTAAATTTTTAAAAAAAAAATTATTAAAAATTAAAAACAATAACTAAAAAATCCTAGGTAGACATCCTATATCATTTTTCATAAATTTTACATGATTTAAAAAAAATATTCTATACTCATGTAAAGTTATACCATAACTTTGTAGGGTTAGATTTAATTAAAAAAATTAGCAAAAAAATACTAAATTTCTCAAGTATATGTCCTACATTATTTCTCATAAGTTTGATATGATTTTAGGAAGAATTAACTTAAATTCTATGATACCAAACCAAAGTTTTACTATACTTTACATGGTTAAATTTAAGAAAAAATATTAAAAATTAAAGAAAATAAAATTCTTAGATAGATATTATACATCATGTCCATATGTTTTACATGATTCTTTTATTAGAATTAACTCAAGTTCTATCATACCTATTCTAAGTTCTATCATAAGCATACATAGTTAAATTTAAGGGAAAAAATTATAAAAATTAAAGAAAAATTACTAAAATTCTCAAGTATATATTCTACATCATTTTTATAAGTTTTACATGATTTTGAAAAAAAAATTAACTAAAGCTATAGATACTTATCTTTAGTTTTACGATAATTATACATGGCTAAATTTAAGAAAAAATTAGTAAAATTCTTAGGTAGATATTCTACTTTATTTCCATAAGTTTTAAATGATTTTGAAAAAAATTGATTCAAGTTCTACAGTACCCATGCTAAGTTTTATTATAATTGTGCATAGTAAAATTTAAGAAAAAAATATTAAAAATATAGGAAAAAAATACTAAAATTCTTATGTAGATTTTCTACATCATTTTCTATAAGTTTTACATGATTTTATTTAAAATTATCTCAAGTTCTACGATACCCATCCAAAGTTCAACCATAACTATAAGGTTAAATTTAAGGAAACAAATTATTAAAAATTTAGAAAAAAAATCTTATGTTTACTTCATTTATCATAACTTTTATATTATTTGGGAAAAAATTGACTCAAGTTCTATGATACCCATTCTAAGTTCTACCATAATTGTATATGGTTAAATTTAAGGAAAAATTATATAAAAAAAAAACTAAGAATACTTACTAAAATTATTTGGTATATATTTTACATCATTTAACATAAATGTTAAGTCATTTTTGAAAGAATTGACTTAAGTTCTACGATATCCATCCTAAGTTATACTATGATTTTATATAGTTAAATTTAATGAAATAAATTATTAAAAATTTATAAAAAATAACTAAAACTCTTGGGTAGATAACCTACATTGTTTATGTTTACATTGTTTTGGAAATAGTTAACTCAATTTTTATGTTGACTATCCTTAGTTCTACCATAATTGTACATATTTAAATTTAAGGAAAAATTATTAAAGATTTATAAAAAATTAATAAAATTCTTATGTAAATATCTTACATCATTTATCATAACTTTTATATTATTTTGGAGAGAATTGACTTACGTTCTATGATACCCATCCTAAGTTCTACCATAATTGTTCATGGTTAAATTCTTTCAAAAATCCTTCTAAGTTCTACCAAGCAGAAGCATTGGTCGGAAACAGATTTCCCGAAAATCAGGGATCGTCTTACGAGTGAACCACAGAATGTGATATAGTAGTACTTTTTGCAAATATAAGCATTAGCCAATGATGACATTTGAGACATGCAAGTGCCCGTCCTCTATGCTTGTGCACACATGAGCTCCTCAAAACCTCTTCTTCCGCACCTGATGCTAGCCTTCAGGATGAAGATCCATACTTCTATGAGTCTTCTCAACTTGCACCTTCTTCAAAGTAGAAGTGCCAAGGAGAAGAGAGAGTGATGGCGACAAGGAGAGGGAAGCTCTACCACTTGCACCAATCAGAAGATGAAGACCCCCTTGTCCCTTCTTGCTCTTGCCTACTTCAAAGTCTCGCCACGACAAGGAAGGAGGAGGGCGGCGGCACTTCTAGGGGTGATGGCTAGGAATAGGGAGGGGAGTGCTTGGCGGCTAGGGCAAGAATAGACAATCACATAAGAGCATACATGCGCCTAGCCCTAGACCCCTGTATATATAGAGTTTAAGTGCGGGTCCCACTACTTAAGTCATAAATAAATCTAATAGATTAATTATATTATTTGAATATAAATATTCAATTATGCACTTAAGCTGTGGACCCCTCTAGATTACGTTTAAATCAAGTCAACAAGCGTTCGAATAAATTCGACGCCTTTTATGTCCCTTGACCTGTTGACTAGACCAAGTCAACCAAGGTCAACTGATGTAAAAATGTAATATAACTCTATATGATCATCTCCAATTCATCATATGCATCCACAATGCATCAAACTCCTAAACTGATCCGAATCAACCTAATGACTCGATTAAAGGCTACTTGATTAATATAAGATCTCGAGTGTCTAGGTGTGCGACCTTATAGGTTCTTCAGATATTAGCAGTGATAACATTATGTCATCACAAGCAGTGAGTGACACCTAGCACTACGTCGCTACTACCCAAGTCTTTGAAATGAATGTCATCATTGACAGCCCTTAAACTGCGACAAAGTACTAGTACACTATCGTCCTTTTTCTAGGCTAATATACAGATTAAACAAATGTGTCACACTTGTTTGACCTAATCTAATAGTCATGACTAAATTAAATTTCTTATTTGGGTATGGCTATATACTTTCAGTCATGCATCCATATATGGGGCGCCCAAGGATATCAAGCGTCCATTTAAGGAAGAGGCAAATCCTATCTTGGCTCATTGAATCTCTCATATGGCTTATGATACACCCAATGATAGCTGTTATAACTCACTGGCAATGGTGGAGCATTAGATTGTATCAAAGTGTATCACTTGCCGCATATCGATGTCAATGACATCAAGTCAAAGAACAAGTGTACCTTTGTTATTGTGAGATTTAACATGAGACACCAAGTCAAATTCTCATGGCGGGTTGGTCCAGTATATATATCTTGATATACCTATATGTCTGCATTAGCAATGCGTGCTCAACCAGGGCATATGTCTCTCATGCTCTATATCAGTCTCTTATCTACTATGGTACTTGACCGGAGACTATCTTCGAAACTAGATAAAATCTATCTCTAGGGACATTGTTCATGTAAGTATATGATGCGTCCGCAAGTGCATGGATTTATCAAAGTAATAAAAAGATTATCGTTCCCAACGAGGATCTGGCGGTCAAGTACCAGTTACACGACTCGTCTGTATCTAAGTGACTCAAATTATGATTTTTTGTGAACTTCTAAGTACGAAAAGTAGCATAGGTAATGTTTTTGGAGTAAAATCTAGTTTTAAAAGGTCGGGACTTGGGGTTCCACTACACTGACACTTATGAATTTGATAAAAATGACTCTTTGAACAGAATATTATAGTCATGAAAAGGGTTTTTCTTAAGGTACAGACTACCTTCTCCCGAAGCGTAATCCGGTACTTAGCTACGCTAATTCCCTACTCTCGTGACAATTAACGCAACTAAGCCCATTAAGTTCTATGAAAAACTATGAAATCCTTCAAACAAATCCAAACTACTCTCGTGATTGGATTCGTAGGTTTGAATAGAATAATTCCGACGTTACGATTCACCTCCCGGTCCTTCTCGCAATGTCTAAGACGCAACTATACTTGGCCAGAGTAAATTATGGAATAAACTCAATTCTAATCAAATCAATGCTATAATGATCATAACAAAGAATAAAATATAATTTTTAATCCATAAACGTCAGCGGGCTACATCCCTAATCCCGAAATCAAGTTTACTCACTCATGTTTGAAGTTAACAGCATGTATATAGATGAAACTTGCATTGAATCCTATCAAAAATACAAGAATTCACTAAGAATAGCATGCCTGTTGTGAGACCCTGGGTATACTGGGGTTATACCCCAGCCCATCCCATGGACTCAATGGGATTTGAGTAGGGATTGGGGGAGAATACACTTGCAAAAACATAAGGTTCAAAGTAGGAGGCTACATGAACCATGGTGTAATATTTGAGCTTGTATAGAGATGTACAAGCTTAGCAAAAAAATATATCATGGGTGAGATTTGAACCCAAGACCTATGGGAGAGACTAAGCCTTAAGTTGCATGAGATGACCAACCCGAGCTTGGGTCATTAGCTGAAGTAAAGGGGAGGCGACATCATCTTAAAGGCTTCTTCATCTATAGGCCCAAATCACTTTAACAAAAGAGGGCAAATCGATTTGGGGATCTAGGATGCGATTTGGGGAAGAAAGTTCATCCGGTTTTGGAGGTGGCGACATTGAAGGAAGCTTGGGCGATCTTCACCTTCTTCCTTGCCGATTGTGTGGAGAGCTCGGGAGAGCTCACCCATCAGCCACCTATCTTCTTCCTTGGAGCTTGGAGGCGGTTTGAGAGAGGAGCTCATACATCAGCCCCTTTGCTCCACTTTGGCCGAGAGCTTGGAGCTTGATGATGGCGGATTGAGGGAGGAGGCTCTTTCATCCACCTTGGCCGAAGCTTGCATCTACTTTGGAGCTATTTTGGGCTTGCTTGAGGGAGGCTCATGCAACAGCCCCTCTTGCCCTAGCTTGGGGCGAGATCTACTTTGGTTCTTGCTTTGGTTCCCTTGGAGGAAGGGGACTGCACTTGGAGGAGTTGGAGGAGCACCGGCGGCCACCCTACCATTGGTGGCGCCACTTGTTATTCATCCACCTTGGGCGGCTGAGGTGCTGTCCATATTGGACCGAGCACTTCCTTGGAGCTAGGGAGTGCAAAAGAAGCATCAAACCACCTAGAGGGGCGACTCTAGGGTGGAGCCTCAAGCACTTGTGCTTGAGGAGAGCTTTGGAGAGGACCGGCCACCTTGGAGGAGAGGAGGCTGATTTTCATCCTCACTTCATCATAGCGTTGGAGTGGTATATTTTACCTGCTTTAAGCTTATTTGCCTTGCATTAGCATTGTAGAACCATTGTATGGACTTCATGTTATATTGAGTAGTTGATAGCTTTGTGGTTTTATCATTCGGTGTGATTAGCTTAGGTGAGACGCAAGCATTGTGCTTGTTATCATCCTTCGCTCGCTGTGTAGTTGTGGATACTTGTATTAGGCTTTGGGCATATGTCTAGTGCCCTTGTATTAGGTTTAAGGCCGTTAGTAAGTGTGCATATGGGGTTGAGAAGCAACATGTGCTTGCCACCCGCCACTTACTGACCTAGGTCTAGGGCTAGGAGAAGGCTAGGACGCAGTTCCATCAGAACAGCCTTGGAGCTCAGTTCCATCAGAGCCCAGCCCAGAGAGCGCAGAGAGGTGCAGATTGTGCTAGAAGACGATCTTGGCTAATTTCCGCATAGAGTGTAGGCTGGCAATCTACACAGAGGGTGTGTAGATTGCGCCATCACGCTCGAGATTTTAAGCAAAAATTTAGCACAAAATTTGGGGCGTGACAACTGGTATCAGAGCCCACTTCCAGCACAGATCAGCAGGATTTTACTGGGATTTTCTGATTTGGGACGAGTGAGTCAGAGATATCGACGTTAGTCCAGTTACTGTTTGGGGGTTGCGTACGTCGGAGCCTAGTGCCCGGGGCGTAATTCCTCAGTAACTTGCTAATCGGTCAGTTCCAACCATTCTGAGACTTTTCCCAGTATTTCCTTCAGTTCCACAATTCACACCGTGATCTAGAGATAGCGCCATTTACGAGGAGTATGGCAGCTCAAGCACAGCTCGAGGAGAGGATCTCGAGGCTGGAGGCAGCGGTAGCAGGGATACGGCTGTCCATTGGATTAGAGGATGATGAGTTGCACGGAGATCCACTTGGTGAGCGTATAGCAGCACTGCATGGCATTATTCATCACGTCCAGCAGGAGATGGAGGCTCATGTTGCTGAGATGACTCATGCTTTTGAGAGTCAGATGGCGGAGATGTCCCAGGGGATGGAGAATCTCATGGTAGACCTGAATCTGGTGAAGTTAGGTTTGGCGCATGTGACGGCACACCCACCTACACCCACAGCGCCAGCACCAGTTCAGACTATCAGGCGCCACGTTCCAGAGCCGACTACCTTTGCGGGGGCGCGGGTAGCTAAAGAAGTAGAGAACTTCTTGTTTGACATGGAACACTATTTCAGAGCAGCCGGCATTACAGCGGCAGAGCGGATAGAGGTTTGTGCAGCCTATCTCAGAGGCGATGCCAAACTCTGGTGGAGGACACATATAGCCCCACGGACTGAGGGGGACGCTCCTGAGATCCCAGACTGGGATGCTCTGAAGGCTGAAATGAGGGCACATTTCAGACCTGCCGATACTTTGCACAGTGCGCGGATGGCACTGAGGTACTTGAAGCACACTGGCCACATTAGGGATTATGTGAAGCAGTTTGGTATCCTACTGCTAGAGGTACCAAACAAGAATGAGGAAGAGAAGTTTCATGACTTCATTGGTGGTTTACAAGATTGGGCATACAGAGAGCTCCAGAGGAAGGGAGTTACTACTTACAGAGAGGCAGTAGCAGCTGCCGATGCTTTGGTAGACATGGGAGGGCCCAGGTCTACTGCATCTAAGACCACTTCTTCACCACCGAGGAGGCCTACAGGGCCAAGTCAGACAAAGAAGTGGGTGCCCAACTGGAAAAAGGGGGAAACCGTGACCCATCAGCCACAGACACAGAAGAAGCCACAGCCAGTGCAGCATAGACCCCAACCACAGCAAGGAAAAGCTTCTACATCTGGCGCTAGTACTAGCAGGCCTAGGCCAGGATGTTTTATTTGCAACGGTCCTCACATGATGAGAGACTGTCCTAGGAAGCAGGCGGATGGGTACAGTCGGCGTACAGTCAGCTCCTGATTGATGGTATGTCCCAGTTTCTCTGCCGGCGTATAGTCGATCTTGTTCATATTAAAGTTAATAATGAACGGATCAAAAGAGGTCGGGAGAGACTGCAATATGATGTCTACAGCAAGCTCCTGATTGATGGTATGTCCCAGTTTCTCTAGAGCCTCTTTGTACCCAATCATCTTGAGTACGTGAGCTCCCACTGGACTTCCTTCAGTCAGTTTGCTCTGAAAGAAAAGTTTAGTCAAATTATAGCGTTCAGTCCTCGCCTGTGCAGCATACAGCAACTTGAGGTTCGCTATAATTTCTATAGCAGATAGATCCTCATGCTGACGCTGCAGCTCTGGCGTCATAGACGCAAGCATCAGGCAAGCGACATCAATGCTGTCATTGACATGCTTCTCATAAGCATCGCGAACCGCCCTTGCGGCGTTCGCAGTGGGTTGAGGCGGTATTGCCGTCTCGAGGACATACAGTTTCCTCTCAGCCTTAAGAACAATCTTAAGGTGTCCATACCAGTCTGAGAAGTTTGGCCCAGCAAACTTCTCCCTTTCCAGTAGGGATCGCACATTGAAATTCGTGGTGTTCGTTGCTGCAGGAATCTACAACATTGCAAGAACAGCAAGGTCAGTATCAATGTGAGAATCAATCCAGGACTTAAGAATGATTCTTTTTCTCACTATTTTATCTGACTGAAAAATCCAGCAAAACAGTCCGAAAGAGTGACACTCTTTTAGTGAGATGGGATCCAGATTTCGTACTTGGTCTCCGCGTCCCGCTCAGGCGAGATAAGATGCACAGAGAGTACAAGCACTAATGACCGGTAGGCAATCCCTGCCAATCGCCAACCCGTGCGATTCCCCTTCATCTGGGCAATCCAGCCGACTGCGCCAACTGAGTTGGTACAACACAGTCTCTGATCCCACAGATGGCTACCTCCATATAGCTAACATATGCTTCATATGTAGCCTACATGGTCAAGCTGACCTAACCTACTCCCTGGACCACCACATGTTATGCTGAGCAACGAGAAGCGATAAATCCCTTCTCTGTAACATGCAGGTGAAATCACACACCGTCTGAAGATAGATGGGCGTGCCCACTGAGTGGGTACAACACGGCCCCAACGATAGTCAGAACAGTGAGGTTTCGCGTCAGAAGGCTTACGCGCTTGATATTTAACGTTGGATTTTAACGGTCCTTTTATCTTCTTAACTATCATGCAAATCCTATGGTGATAGCAGAAGATTAAATCATGCAGTTCTAATTATTTAAACAATAAAAGAAAGCATGATGATCTTATGTGGTAAAAGCCCATTGAACCTAAGTAAGATCTTAATTTAACTTAAGTCTTCACATGAGCTCTTCATGGGTCTTTTGCAACTCCATCTGGCCCCAAGCGCCCACTGCAGCTCAGATGCGCCTACCAGGTAAGATGCGCCTGTCCTAGAGTCGAACTCTAGACTTCCCACTGGTGAAGCTACTTGCTGCATGCTCCTCTGCCATGTGTGCTCTGTGCTCATGTCTAATCAAATTACATTTTAATCTATCTAGACATGATTGACACGCAGGTCAATTATACATTATAAATTAATTAAAATGTGATGCGCATATCACAATTATAATAATTCACAATAATCCAGGCACGCAGGCCCCAACACAGCACACATTAAAATTGGGCAGCCCACATAAGATGAAATAGACATTGATTCATGTTTATACAATCAACATGTGATCCAAACAAGAAAATAAAATTTTCGAAAACCCATGGGCATCAATTTTATTTTCCTTATGTGCCCTACTACCTTACAACGGTCCATTAATAGGGATCCACTCATCTGATCTAGTCAGACCCACTGCCCTAGCATGCACCAAGTCCTAACTGACTTGAGTCGACCCAGTGGTCAACAATGCATGCGTTGGGCTGAACGACCCTCATGAGTTCTGGCAAGCGGGTGTGACCCCGGGCTTAACTCAAGAGCGTTCACTGGTTGTCTCAACCAGACATTGCTACACGCCTGTCTGCAGTCGACCTATAGCCACCTCGTGCTTGCGCATAGGTGCCATCTGGTCGACCCATCTAGGCTGTCAGATGGTCTGATCAGACTGTTGGGTCCAGACAAGACTGATGATTTCAACCCTATCAACCCGTCTAAGGGTTTAAAGTAGGTGCAAATATAGATCTAGGTTGGGCGCGCAAGTTAATAGGTTTTGACAAAAACATCTATAACAAGCGCCAACTAATAAACATCATACATGCGCCAATGAGTAAAAACATACATCATGTATTTTTACAAACTAACATGTAGATGCGCAAAGTGATAAACCTTAGATCTATACATAAGCGCAAACAACTTGTAACAATGATACATGCGCAAACAACTTGTAACAATGATACATGCGCAAACAACTTGTAACAATGATACATGCGCAAACATCTTGTAACAATGATACATGCGCAAACAACTTGTAACAATGATACATGCGCAAACATCTTGTAACAATGATACATGCGCAAACAACTTGTAACAATGCATCAAGTAAGCGCATGTAAACATAGCATCAAGTATGGATCACAATCATATCAAAGCAATCATATGATTCATACAAAAACCCTACCTCTGATACCAATTGAAAAGATCCCCTAAAGGGGAGGGAGAAACCCTAGCATGCGTAAATTGAAAAATTTGCATGGGCGGAATTAGGGTTTCCTAGGATCGCATGTAATATGAACATATGATCAACATTATTTCTTTGTATAGATCAAGATAGGATCTTACCAAGGCCATTGATTCGAATGGAGTCTTGGAAGCAAGAGGGCGAATTGGCTCTCCTCCAAAGAAGACACACACAAAGGTGATGATGACTACTCCCTTTGGCGTCCTTGTGCTAGCAAAGAGCTTCAAGTCTCCTAACCGTGTGAAGGAGATCGGATGTGTTCTTAGATTGCCGAATGCCTTCTCCTCTCTTTCTCTTCGAGACAAGACACACTCAAGCGCAATCTCGGCAAGAGCGAAGCATTGAAGCATTAAGGCGTTTTCTTGGCCTTGAGGCGTTTAGGCGTTGAGGCTTCCAAATATGGTAAGTCTTCACTCCACACGTTCACGCTTAGTGAACTAATCAAAAACGCCCCATCACTTGAACCATGCGTTCACATAAGTGAACCGGTTCAATTGACTTTGGTTCAACAACCAAATCAAACCAAGACCAAGTCAAGACATGGTCTAGATCTCATTAGACCAAAAAGGGTCCAAGATCTAACCACACATCACTTGATGCTCTTGATCTCATCGATCTAGCATCAGATCTCTCGATCGAAGCTTACCGATCTCAAGCCCTAATCAATCAAACATGATCAGACCAGATCTCACTTCCAATCAGAGTCTAAACTCCTTTAAACTGAACCAAAACAATTCAGTCCACACGATCTGACATAAGTAAGCCATATCATCAAATTGTGCGACCCTAAGGGTTTCCTTTAAATGTCGGTAACGATAACTTACGTTATCACAACCAGTGAGGGGTATCTAGCAACACATCACTGTCTCCCGATATAAAGGAAAGAGTCTTCCAAGACTACACCCAAACCACAGCACAAGTGTGAACCCAAGTCACTTGACATATGTGTTTCCTTTGCCACTGGACGTTCTTATTGGACAAGCGTGTCAAGCCTGTAATTCCAATATGATGAGAATGATTAGATCAGATGATCATAGTCATCTGGGTATGGCCATACACTTTCTCAATCATCTCATCCAAGGGGGGCCCCTATAGAACATCACACTCCAAACAAGGAGACGGCAATCCTATGTCTATCACTGGTGCCCTAACATGACTCATGCTCATTATCCAAGATAGTCTATAACCAATATATTTCAAATGATATTGAACTACCTCAAAATAATGCCAATCATCATTTAGAAACACAAGTGATCTCAAGTTAGAGGAAATATGCCACTTGTTTGCATACAAGGATTATTCACATTGTGACAAGCAATTGAATATCCTTGCAGGGTCTGTCCAGTACATCCAATGTACCTATGAGTCTACATCTTATTCCATGCTCGAAGCATCCTATAAGATTAGAACACATATTAGTCTCAATCATATCAAGTCTATCTCAGGTTCACCAAGATATCTCGACTAAGGACTATACTGCATGTCAGCCAAGCTGAACAGCATTGAGACATTATTCAGAAGTATACATATTGCAGCAGATGATGTAACAACCTGAATAACAACCATTGCCTTTATAAACATAAAGTTTATACATGATACTGATACAATCCCAAGGCCTCAAACATTAGCCTTAAGGGCATACCCCAACAAAAACTATGTCGTGTACCAATAATGTCAAGACTGTGAATGCAGACCCGAGGAAAGCATCCGGAGTATCATATGACGTGCCAGTTAGACTTGGTTCTTGGTCAGGGCGTGTACATGCTATGGTGACAGCCCTAGATGACTTTGATGTGATAGTGGGTATGGACTTGCTTCGGCGCGCGAAGGCAGTCCCAATGCCTCACTTGAACGGATTGCAGATTGTGGATGAGCGATCACCTTGTTTTCTCCCTTGCCACACTGCGGCAAAGGTTGAAAGTAATAACAAGGGCAAAGAGGTGGTGGCAGCATCTATTGTAGCCAAAGGTCTTCGACGTGGAGAGACCACTTACCTAGCACATGTCAGGGTAGTGGAGGATCTTCCTCAGATAGTTTCATCACTTGAGCAGCCGAGAGGACACCAGGGAGGGCTGGCCAGCCTTCCTAGTTCTAGTAGGAGCCGAGAGGTAGAGACCAGTATGGGGGCGGCGGAGATGACTTTGGATGATCGTATCAGACAGTTACCTGCACCTATAGGAGGGTTATTACAGGAGTACCAGGATGTAGTACCGCCGGAGATACCGAAGGTGTTACCACCTAGGCGAGATATTGACCACACCATTGAGTTGATTCCAGGGGCTGTTCCACCAGCCCAGGCACCTTACAGGATGCCTCCTGCTGAGTTAGAGGAACTCAGAAAGCAGTTGGATGAGTTACTAGAGTCTGGGTACATCCAACCTTCAAAAGCACCTTATGGAGCACCTGTACTATTCCAGAGGAAGAAGGATGGATCGATGCGTATGTGTGTGGATTATCGAGCTCTAAACAAAGTGACTGTTAAGAACTCATATCCAATCCCTTTGATCCAGGATTTGATAGACCGGTTGGTGCATACCAAGGTCTTTAGTAAATTGGACCTTCGTTCCGGATATTGGCAGGTCAGAATAGCAGAAGGAGATGAATCCAAGACCACTTGCGTGACGAGATATGGGTCCTATGAGTTTCTGGTTATGCCGTTTGGGCTAACCAACGCTCCAGCTACATTTTGCAATCTTATGAACAACATCCTACATCCTTTTCTGGATAAGTTTGTAGTGGTGTACTTGGATGATATTGTGATCTATTCCAGTAGCTTGGAGGAGCACACAGAGCACCTGAGGCAGGTGTTGTCAGTCTTGAGAGAGAACCAGTTATACCTTAAACTGGAAAATTGCGATTTTGCCCAAGCTGAAGTGGAATTTCTAGGGCACATTGTTGGAGGAGGCCAAGTGCGTATGGATGAGGGGAAGGTGGCGGCTATTGTGGATTAGCCGGCCCCTACTTCTGTTAGCACCCTGAGATCTTTTCTAGGGTTAGCTAATTTCTATAGGCGGTTCATAAAGGACTATTCTAAGGTTGTAGCTCCTTTGACCGACCTGCTGAGGAAAGATGTTTCCTGGTGTTGGGAGGAGAGACACCAGAGGGCATTCAGTGATTTGAAAGAGAGGGTTACTTCAGAACCCATACTGAGACTTCCTGATTTTGCTTTACCCTTCGAGGTACATACTGATGCATCGGATAGGGCTTTGGGTGGAGTCCTAGTCCAGGAGGGTAGACCTATTGCATATGAGAGCAGGAAGCTGAAAAGTGCTGAAATGAATTACTCTGCACACGAGAAGGAGATGCTTGCTGTTGTGCATTGCTTGAGGACATGGAGAGTGTACTTGCTGGGGAGCAAGTTCACTGTTAAAACTGATAATGTAGCCAACACTTTCTTTCAAACCCAAAAGAAGTTATCAGCGAGACAGGCTAGGTGGCAGGAGCAGCTAGCCGAATTTGATTTTGGGTGGGAGCATAAACCTGGGCGCATTCATCAGGTACCTGATGCACTCAGTAGGATTGCAGTGGCGATATCTTGTTGTGCTTTGACCTATGCTCAGAGCAAAATTATTGGACTTATTAGAGATTCAGCACTAGCAGATCAGACCTATGAGAAGCTGTTGTCTCAGATTAGGATGGGGGTCATCCGGAGATATTACATTAGTGATGAAGGTCTGATCATGGCTAAAGGAGACCGACCATATGTCCCTTCCTCAGGGAATATTAGGTTCGGTTTGATGAGAGAATATCATGACACCGTGTGGGCGGGTCATCCAGGAGGCAAGAGAATGTATGCCTTGATCAGCAGAGCATGGTATTGGCCGGGGATGAAGGAGGATATTGAGCATTATACTAAGACTTGTCATGTATGTCAGCAGGACAAGGTAGAAAGGAGGAAAGAAGCAGGGCTTTTACAGCCATTACCTATTCCTGATAGACCTTTCTCATCTATATCCATGGATTTCATCACCCACTTTCCCAAAGTAGAAGGGATGGCATCTGTCTTTGTGGTAGTAGACAGATGTAGTAAGTATGCTGTATTTGCTGCTGCACCTGAGGTTTGCACAGTAGAGGTTACTGCTAACCTCCTTCTGACAAATGTGGTGAAACATTTTGGGTTACCCAAGGAGATTATAAGTGATAGGGATCCAAGGTTCACAGGGAGATTCTGGACTTCCCTATTCAAAAGATTGGGTACTGATCTGAAGATGTCAACAGCATACCATCCCCAGACTGATGGTCAAACTGAAAGAATTAATGCATTACTGGAGGAGTATTTGAGGCACTTTGTTTCTTCTACACAGAAGAACTGGTTGAACTTATTAGACACTGCTCAGTTTGCATATAATATCCAGACATCATCTGCTACTGAGAAGAGCCCGTTCGAGCATGTGTTATGGTGGCAACCTATGACACCCATGGATACACTGAACAGGGGCGCAGGGGGAGAATGTCAGGCGGCGGTTGACTTTGTGGAGGATAGGTCAGAGCTGTGGGATGAAGCTCGTGACAGCCTGAATGAGGGCAGGAACCGAATGAAGCTCTATGCTGATAGGGACAGGCGACATGTTGAGTTTACAGTTGGAGAGTTGGTCCTTCTGAAACTTACACCTCATATGTGGAGGAAGACTGAGGCAAAGAGATATCACAGAGGCCTGATTAGGAGATATGAGGGTCCTTTCAGGATCATCAAAAGAGTAGGCCTAGTTGCTTATGTAACGCCCTCGAGTTTCTGAATTACGATTTAAGGTTAGAAATTCTGTTTCTGTATTTTTATCGATTAAAATTTTGGGATTTTTGCCTAATTGTAGGACTTTTTCCTACAGGGCAAAAATAATTATTTTGGTTGGGGCTTCGAACCCTCAACCTTGACTATTTGCTCCTGGAATTCTTCCACCATGGTGGCGCATATTTCTGTGTTATTGGAGTGGCGCATGGTGGTTAAGCCCAGGTAAGCCCATTAAAGCCGATTTCCACTTAAGTTAATTGGGTTATTGGATCTTGGATCCGTTTGGGGTGGAAAAAAAAAAAAAAAAAGGGGAAAATTCGTGAGAGCTCCTCTCCCTCACGATTTTTGGTTTGTTTCTTGCCCTAGCCGCCTGTGTTGTCGCCCCTCACTGTGCTTGGCGCTCCTGCAAAATTTCTGACGCTGGTGGTGGCAGACTGGTGGTGGACGAACTTTCTGGAGACCCCTGATCCCCTGTTTTGGCGTTTTCTCTGTGGGCGATTTTTCTGGTGAGTAATTCGATCCTAAGGAGTCTAATCCGAATTAAAATTCGTTATTTGCCATGATTATTCGTATGGGGTTGAATTCAAATAATTATAGGGTTTTAAAATCCTGTTCTGCTGAAATCTGCATTCGTTAATCTGACCTTTGTGTACTATAACCCCAATATCTCATGGTCTATAGATCCAAATCGCACGAAATAAATTTTTTATGAAACTAGATACATTCGGCTTTAATTTGAATCTGATATCGACCATATCCGAGCTGTATTCGTATTTCAATCTGTATTGCAATCTAGCTGTACAAAATCAGTTTTCTGGAAATCTGGATTTCGACCTTTATGTGTTCGAACCATCATATCTCCCTAGGTATAGCTCGAAATCTTGTCAAATCAGTTTTATTAGACCGTAGGCTCGAAGAGCTTTATTTTGACTCCCATAACGCCTATTTTCGATTAGTTATTGGATCTGAAATAAATGTCGCAAGTCTGATATATGAATCTGTTTTCTTGAAATCTGAAATTCTGACCTTCCTATGTTCGAACCCTTATATCTTCCTGTCTAAAATTCGAAATCTTGTGAAACCAGTTTTATTGGAAACTAGATTCAGAGAGCTTCATTTTGAATACAATATTGACTAGCTTTGGTTCGAAATTGGACTAAAAATATATTTTGCAAACTGACAATATAAATCTGCTATGTTTTGGTTAGACGAATATTCCTTTGTGAGAAAAATTTACATTGTATGGTTTAACCTCTTAAATTGTGGTCTGTAGTTCTTCTAAAATTTATTTGTTTGATGAGAAATTTTAGAGAAAACAAAATTGGGGATTTAACTAAGAACTTAGGAATTTTCGAAAATATAGTTCGAGCCAATTTTGGGGCTTTTGTCAATTTTCTTCACGAGCGTGTAATTAAAATTATCTGTATTGGGGGACTGAAATTATTTACATGAAATTTGTGCGTTCTGTTAAGGTTCTGAAAGTGGCGCCCCTTACAGTAATTTTATAGCTCACGGTTTTAGGAATTTTGAGGAGATTATTTCATGAATAATTTCTGTTCTGTATTTAAATGTTTGTTATATGAATAATTTCTGTTCTGTATTTAATTGTTTGTTATGTGGATATTTCCTGTTCTGTTTATATGTTGTGAAGTTTCTGAAAACCTTGAATGTGTTAAAACATTTGTGAGAACATAGAATGGTTTGACATGAATTAAGGTTAGTTGTAAGGAATTCACTCATATAATTTCTGTTCTGTGTTTAAGGACTGGATATTGGGGTGTGTCATTTTCTGGTTTGTTAGACTTTGGGCATAATGTAAGAATTAAGTAGTGGTTGATCCTACTTCTCTGTTTCAGTATAATCTGTTCTGTAAAATTATGCCCTAGTGTAGCACTCTTCCGTGTCCTTACCCTCCTTCTGTGGCGCTGTAATGGTGCTGATAGTCTACTACGACCCTTGAGACACTATTTCTGTTCTGGGTATTGGAGGCCAGAGTGCCACGTCCTAACAAGACGGGGGCCACCCACTGATACCTCCTCTACCATTCAGTTCTGGGTTTTGGAGGCCAGAGTGCCACGTCCTAACAAGACGGGGGCCACCCACTGATACCTCCTCTACCATTCAGTTCTGGGTTTTGGAGGCCAGAGTGCCACGTCCTAACAAGACGGGGGCCACCCACTGATACCTCCTCTACCATTCAGTTCTGGGTTTTGGAGGCCAGAGTGCCACGTCCTAACAAGACGGGGGCCACCCACTGATACCTCCTCTACCATTCAGTTCTGGGTTTTGGAGGCCAGAGTGCCACGTCCTAACAAGACGGGGGCCACCCACTGATACCTCCTCTACCATTCTGTTCTGGGTATTGGAGACCAGAGTGCCACGTCCTGACAAGACGGGGGCCACCCACTGATATCTCCTTTACCATTCTGTTTCTGATATGCATGCATTGTCTCGTCCTCGGCAGAGGTGGGGTCAGACCTTCTGTGGTCATCAGGCCTTCTGTGGCCTTTCTGTTTCCGATGTAGACTATCCGTTTGGACTCTGAAAATTCTGATTTTCTGTCTGTCAGTTCTGATTTCTGTAGTTCTGTTTCGATCTGTATTTAGATGTATTAGGCGGTGTGGTTAGTTGGTATGGGTTGGTATATTCATATCCTACCTGTTTGATGCCTATTGTTACAAGTATCTGTATTTGATTGTGTTTGTTTCTGATATGAGCATGCATGTTAAGTTGATTTATCTTATCTGTTAAATAAAAAGAATTTCAACTTAAGTATGATATTTTTGATGTGTACTATGGATGACTTTTAGTGTCTTTTACTCACTGAGCTTTTTAGCTCACCTCCGTTGTTTAAATGTTTTCAGGTGAGACATCAAGACAGTAATTGCTACAGCTAATATGACGCTAATGTTTGATGTCATTTCTAAGAATAGTCTTCTAAAGATTTATCAGGCCTGCGTGCCTAATTTATTATGACCTATATGACATGTTTTATCTCCTGAGGGCTTATGCCTGTTTTCAGGATATTATATTATAGTTGTTTCATTTAAATTATTGGATACAAGTCTTGGATTCTTTTATTGAATTGGTTCTTATTTTGAAATGTCCGATTTGAGATGTGTAACCGAATTTGTGTTGTTTATTTTAGTATCTGAATAATCAGTTCTGTATATTTCTGAAATTCCACATATGTGTAGTGTGGACGTTTGTTGTTGTTACAAGATATGTGTGTCTGTGCAGCAGTAGTTTAGAATACTTGCTGCCGGATTTTTTTCTGGATTTCCGGATTTCTATTTCCTAGTAATCGATCCTATTCAGTTCTGTGCGGTTTTCTGTTCCGTAGTAATGTCCTTCGATGCCGCTTTCTTCTTGTGTTTTAATGGAAGAGTAAAAAAATTTCTGAAACCCCGTATTTTACTTGTATGCGTGTGGGGTGTGATTCTGAGGGATGTTACAGATGGTATCAGAGCATTTTTACTAGCAATTAGAAACTCCGGGGAAGGAAAACTCTGTTTGTGTATTGCTAGAAACCAAGTTAGGATCTGATTTGTGATTGAATATTGGTTGTTATTCTACTGTGTTATGTGATGCAGGTAAACATAATGGTGCGACCAAGAGCTAGCAGTAGCAACGGTGATCAACAGCCTGATCTGAGGCAGACCATGGAGGCTATGACTGCTATGATGCAACAACAGAACGCATTCATTCAGCAGCAAACTCAGATGATGCAGCAGCAGCAGGCGCAGCACATGGAGGTTCAGCAACAGTTATTGCAGCGGCTGTCGCAGACACAGTCTCAGTCACAGGCACAACCGGCTGGTTCTTCTCTGGGTGATGGCGCACATCAACGATATGCTCGGTTGGTTCGAGAGTTTCAGCACCTGAACCCAACTGCATTTTATGGTAGTCCGGGGCCCAGAGCAGCTGAGGATTGGCTTTTAACACTGGAAAAGATTTTCCAGGTTTTGCGCTGTGATGATGCAGACAATCTATGTTTGTCTGTCTTCATGTTGCGTGGAGATGCCGAAGATTGGTGGAAGGGAGTTGTCAGACTGGCGGCAACTGAATCTAGAGTTGTTGACTGGCAGTATTTCATGATGAAGTTCAATGCCAAGTTTTTCCCCTCTAGCTTATCTGAGGAGCGCGAGGTGGAGTTTATTCATCTTGAGCAGGGTGACCTGACGGTGGATCAGTATGAGGCCACATTCGCTCGGTTGTCGGGGTATGCTCCTCACTTAGTCAACACCGAGGAAAGAAGAGCCAAGAAGTTTCAGCAGGGTTTGAGGAAAGATATCAGGACAAGGGTAGCTATGCTACACTTGGAATCTTATGCTGAAGTGGTAGACAGGGCTCGCACTGCTGAGAGGTGCATTGCTGAGATGGCTGCAGATACTATTCCAGTCACTGCACCCGCCCCTACTTCTGTGACTTACGCACCCACTCTGGGTGGTAAGGATAAGAAGAATTTCAAGAGGAAGAAAGACAATAAGGGCAGATACCAACCTTATCAGAAGCCAGCCAGCACAGTTTCTCAGAATGGCAAGAAGTGTCTCCACTGTGGGAGCACTAAACATCAGGATAATGAGTGCTACAGGAAGACTGGCGCTTGCTTCAGATGTGGTAAGACGGGGCATATGATTAGGGACTGTCCTATGCCGGATGCTAGAGGACAGGGTCAGGGTGAGAAGCCTACTGTGCAGACTCGCGTGTATGCCATCGCGGAGAGGGATGCTTCGGCTTCGAAGTCCGTGGTGGAAGGTACACTTTATGTGTTTAGTTATTTGGCACGCATTCTTTTTGATCCTGGTGCCAATTTATCCTTTGTGTCTGCATGTTTTGCATCATGTCTGCCTGTGTTGCCTAGGATACTTGATTTCTGTATTTCTGTTCATACACCTATGGGTGAGGCCGTATCTACAGATATAACATACCCTGACTGTTTGATTAAGGTAGAAGGATATGATTTACCTATTGATTTGATTAGTCTTCCTATGAAAGACTATGACATCATTCTGGGCATGGATTGGCTGTCTGCCTATCATGCTACTTTAGATTGTTTTGAAAAGTTAATTACTCTGCATCTAAGTGAAGGCCAGCAAATGCGAGTTCTGGCTAAATCAGATTGGCTTTCTGGGGCACATTATTTCTGATCAGGGTGTGTCTGTGGATCCAGTGAAGGTGGAGGCCATTCTTCACTGGGGAAGACCAACTACAGCGACCGAGGTCAGAAGTTTTCTGGGCTTAGCTGGATACTACCGCCGCTTTGTGGAGGGTTTTTCCAAGCTGGCGGGTCCTCTGACTAAGCTAACTAGAAAGAATTTGAAGTTTGAGTGGTCTGATGATTGTGAGTCTAGTTTTCAGGAACTGAAAAAGAGACTGACCAGTGCTCCTATCCTCATCATTCCCTGTGATGGAGAGAAGTTCATTGTTTACACTGATGCCTCTGGTAAGGGTCTGGGTGCTGTACTGATGCAGCAAGGAAAAGTAGTCGCTTATGCTTCAAGGCAACTCAAGGATTATGAAGTAAACTACCCCACTCATGATTTGGAGTTGGCAGCTGTAGTTTTTGCCTTGAAAATCTGGAGGCACTATCTGTTTGGACAAACATTTGAATTGTTTACAGATCACCAGAGCTTGAAGTATATCTTCACTCAGAAAGAGCTGAATATGAGACAGAGGCGATGGCTTGAATTGATAAAGGATTATGACTTCACCATCCAATATCAGTCTGGTAAAGCCAATGTGGTGGCCGATGCTCTTAGTCGGTATCCTGTGACTCAGATAGCTGCACTGCGAGTCCAGGAGTGGCGACTATTGCAGGAGTTCAGTGACATGCATCTGAGTGTGACTCCGGGTGAGAGAGGCGGTCTTCTAGCTTCTCTCAGGGTTCAGTCAGACTTACTGCAGAGACTGAGATCAGGGCAGCAGTCAGATCAGGATATTCTACGGTGGAAAGAGAGGTCTGAGCAAGGCTGGGATGAGAATTTCAGTAGGTTGGATGATGGTCTCCTCAGATTCCGTGGAAGGGTCTGTGTCCCTGAGGACCCTGAGTTGAGAAATGACATTCTTAAGGAAAGTCATTGCACTAAGTATACCATTCATCCTGGTAGTACCAAGATGTATCAGGATCTGAAAAAGACTTTCTGGTGGCATGGTATGAAGAAGGATGTGCATTTGTTTGTGTCCAGATGTTTGACTTGCCAAACCGTGAAGACTGAGCATCAGAGGCCGGGCGGTTTGATGCAGTCTCTCCCTATTCCTCAGTGGAAGTGGGAGCATATCAGTATGGACTTTGTGTGTGGACTGCCCAATACCCGAAGGAATCATGATGCCGTATGGGTGATTGTGGACAGACTCACGAAGTCAGCTCACTTCTTACCGATCAAAATGACTTACAGTTTGGATCGGTTAGCAAAACTGTACATCGATGAGATTGTCAGATTACATGGAGTTCCTTTGGACATTGTCTCTGATCGTGATCCTCGATTTTTGTCCAGGTTTTGGAAGAAATTACAGGAAGATTT
Organism: Costus lasius; assembly: GCA_027563935.2. Classification (NCBI taxonomy): domain Eukaryota; kingdom Viridiplantae; phylum Streptophyta; class Magnoliopsida; order Zingiberales; family Costaceae; genus Costus; species Costus lasius. The sequence goes on from CM050446.2 coordinate 86,737,140, forward strand.
GGGAACTAATCTGAGTTTTAGCACTGCATATCATCCTCAATCTGATGGTCAGACAGAGAGAACTATTCAGACACTAGAGGATCTTCTGAGATCTTATGTGGTTGACTGGTCTGTTGAGTGGGATCTGGACTTATCACTGATAGAGTTCACCTACAACAATAGCTTTCACTCTAGCATACAGATGGCTCCGTATGAGGCCCTATATGGGAGGAAATGCAGAACGCCTATATGCTGGGAGGAAACTGGAGACAGAACAGTGCTAAGGTCTGATGCTGTTCAGGAAGCCACTGAGAAGATCAGAGAAATTCAGAAAAAGATGAAGATTGCTCAGGATAGACAGAGGAGTTATGCTGATGTGAGGCGGCGTCCTCTTGAGTTTTTGGTGGGAGAGCATGTTTTCCTAAAGGTCTCGCCTATGAAAGGGGTGATGAGATTTGGGAAGAGAGGAAAATTGAGTCCCAGGTACATTGGTCCCTTTGATATCATTGAGAGGGTTGGACCTGTGGCATACCGACTTGCTCTACCCCCATCACTAGAACACCTCCATAATGTGTTCCATGTTTCTGCACTCAGAAAATATTGTTCTGATCCTTCTCATGTTCTGGAGTTGGAACCTCTCCAGCTTGAAGAGAACATGACTTTTGTGGTGAAACCTCTCAGAATTGAAGATAGAAAAGAGAAAGTGCTGAGGAATAAGGTTATTCCACTTGTGAAAGTCATCTGGGGAAATCAGTCTGTTGAAGAAGCCTCTTGGGAGGTTGAAGCAGAGATGAGAAAGGAGCATCCTCACCTGTTCAGTGACGGGCTTGGTCAGCTTTAGAGGACTAAAGCTCTATAAGGGGGGGAGGATGTAACGCCCTCGAGTTTCTGAATTACGATTTAAGGTTAGAAATTCTGTTTCTGTATTTTTATCGATTAAAATTTTGGGATTTTTGCCTAATTGTAGGACTTTTTCCTACAGGGCAAAAATAATTATTTTGGTTGGGGCTTCGAACCCTCAACCTTGACTATTTGCTCCTGGAATTCTTCCACCATGGTGGCGCATATTTCTGTGTTATTGGAGTGGCGCATGGTGGTTAAGCCCAGGTAAGCCCATTAAAGCCGATTTCCACTTAAGTTAATTGGGTTATTGGATCTTGGATCCGTTTGGGGTGGAAAAAAAAAAAAAAAGGGGGGAAAATTCGTGAGAGCTCCTCTCCCTCACGATTTTTGGTTTGTTTCTTGCCCTAGCCGCCTGTGTTGTCGCCCCTCACTGTGCTTGGCGCTCCTGCAAAATTTCTGACGCTGGTAGTGGCAGACTGGTGGTGGACGAACTTTCTGGAGACCCCTGATCCCCTGTTTTGGCGTTTTCTCTGTGGGCGATTTTTCTGGTGAGTAATTCGATCCTAAGGAGTCTAATCCGAATTAAAATTCGTTATTTGCCATGATTATTCGTATGGGGTTGAATTCAAATAATTATAGGGTTTTAAAATCCTGTTCTGCTGAAATCTGCATTCGTTAATCTGACCTTTGTGTACTATAACCCCAATATCTCATGGTCTATAGATCCAAATCGCACGAAATAAATTTTTTATGAAACTAGATACATACTGCTTTAATTTGAATCTGATATCGACCATATCCGAGCTGTATTCGTATTTCAATCTGTATTGCAATCTAGCTGTACAAAATCAATTTTCTGGAAATCTGGATTTCGACCTTTATGTGTTCGAACCATCATATCTCCCTAGGTATAGCTCGAAATCTTGTCAAATCAGTTTTATTAGACCGTAGGCTCGAAGAGCTTTATTTTGACTCCCATAACGCCTATTTTCGATTAGTTATTGGATCTGAAATAAATGTCGCAAGTCTGATATATGAATCTGTTTTCTTGAAATCTGAAATTCTGACCTTCCTATGTTCGAACCCTTATATCTTCCTGTCTAAAATTCGAAATCTTGTGAAACCAGTTTTATTGGAAACTAGATTCAGAGAGCTTCATTTTGAATACAATATTGACTAGCTTTGGTTCGAAATTGGACTAAAAATATATTTTGCAAACTGACAATATAAATCTGCTATGTTTTGGTTAGACGAATATTCCTTTGTGAGAAAAATTTACATTGTATGGTTTAACCTCTTAAATTGTGGTCTGTAGTTCTTCTAAAATTTATTTGTTTGATGAGAAATTTTAGAGAAAACAAAATTGGGGATTTAACTAAGAACTTAGGAATTTTCGAAAATATAGTTCGAGCCAATTTTGGGGCTTTTGTCAATTTTCTTCACGAGCGTGTAATTAAAATTATCTGTATTGGGGGACTGAAATTATTTACATGAAATTTGTGCGTTCTGTTAAGGTTCTGAAAGTGGCGCCCCTTACAGTAATTTTATAGCTCACGGTTTTAGGAATTTTGAGGAGATTATTTCATGAATAATTTCTGTTCTGTATTTAAATGTTTGTTATATGAATAATTTCTGTTCTGTATTTAATTGTTTGTTATGTGGATATTTCCTGTTCTGTTTATATGTTGTGAAGTTTCTGAAAACCTTGAATGTGTTAAAACATTTGTGAGAACATAGAATGGTTTGACATGAATTAAGGTTAGTTGTAAGGAATTCACTCATATAATTTCTGTTCTGTGTTTAAGGACTGGATATTGGGGTGTGTCATTTTCTGGTTTGTTAGACTTTGGGCATAATGTAAGAATTAAGTAGTGGTTGATCCTACTTCTCTGTTTCAGTATAATCTGTTCTGTAAAATTATGCCCTAGTGTAGCACTCTTCCGTGTCCTTACCCTCCTTCTGTGGCGCTGTAATGGTGCTGATAGTCTACTACGACCCTTGAGACACTATTTCTGTTCTGGGTATTGGAGGCCAGAGTGCCACGTCCTAACAAGACGGGGGCCACCCACTGATACCTCCTCTACCATTCAGTTCTGGGTTTTGGAGGCCAGAGTGCCACGTCCTAACAAGACGGGGGCCACCCACTGATACCTCCTCTACCATTCAGTTCTGGGTTTTGGAGGCCAGAGTGCCACGTCCTAACAAGACGGGGGCCACCCACTGATACCTCCTCTACCATTCAGTTCTGGGTTTTGGAGGCCAGAGTGCCACGTCCTAACAAGACGGGGGCCACCCACTGATACCTCCTCTACCATTCTGTTCTGGGTATTGGAGACCAGAGTGCCACGTCCTGACAAGACGGGGGCCACCCACTGATATCTCCTTTACCATTCTGTTTCTGATATGCATGCATTGTCTCGTCCTCGGCAGAGGTGGGGTCAGACCTTCTGTGGTCATCAGGCCTTCTGTGGCCTTTCTGTTTCCGATGTAGACTATCCGTTTGGACTCTGAAAATTCTGATTTTCTGTCTGTCAGTTCTGATTTCTGTAGTTCTGTTTCGATCTGTATTTAGATGTATTAGGCGGTGTGGTTAGTTGGTATGGGTTGGTATATTCATATCCTACCTGTTTGATGCCTATTGTTACAAGTATCTGTATTTGATTGTGTTTGTTTCTGATATGAGCATGCATGTTAAGTTGATTTATCTTATCTGTTAAATAAAAAGAATTTCAACTTAAGTATGATATTTTTGATGTGTACTATGGATGACTTTTAGTGTCTTTTACTCACTGAGCTTTTTAGCTCACCTCCGTTGTTTAAATGTTTTCAGGTGAGACATCAAGACAGTAATTGCTACAGCTAATATGACGCTAATGTTTGATGTCATTTCTAAGAATAGTCTTCTAAAGATTTATCAGGCCTGCGTGCCTAATTTATTATGACCTATATGACATGTTTTATCTCCTGAGGGCTTATGCCTATTTTCAGGATATTATATTATAGTTGTTTCATTTAAATTATTGGATACAAGTCTTGGATTCTTTTATTGAATTGGTTCTTATTTTGAAATGTCCGATTTGAGATGTGTAACCGAATTTGTGTTGTTTATTTTAGTATCTGAATAATCAGTTCTGTATATTTCTGAAATTCCACATATGTGTAGTGTGGACGTTTGTTGTTGTTACAAGATATGTGTGTCTGTGCAGCAGTAGTTTAGAATACTTGCTGCCGGATTTTTTTCTGGATTTCCGGATTTCTATTTCCTAGTAATCGATCCTATTCAGTTCTGTGCGGTTTTCTGTTCCGTAGTAATGTCCTTCGATGCCGCTTTCTTCTTGTGTTTTAATGGAAGAGTAAAAAAATTTTTGAAACCCCGTATTTTACTTGTATGCGTGTGGGGTGTGATTCTGAGGGATGTTACAGCTTATAAATTGGACTTACCACGATGGCTTCAGTTTTACCCTACTTTTCATGTCAGCCTATTGAAGAAATATCATGAGGATGATAGGCATCCAGACCGTGGACAGGTGAGGAGACAACCTGCGAGGGGCAGAGTTGAATTTGCTAAGAAGCCCGTGAAATTTTTAGACCATAGAGTCTATGGTTCGGGACCACCTGGAGGTCGAAAGATGGAATTTTTAGTTCAGTGGGAGAATGAACTAGAGGAGGATGCAACCTGGGAGAAGATGGAGGACATTACCCAGTTTGAGGATTTAGCCAGGGGTTATGACCAACTGTTGGCCTCGAGGGCGAGCGCCAATTCAGTTGGGGGAGTATTGTGAGACCCTGGGTATACTGGGGTTATACCCCAGCCCATCCCATGGACTCAATGGGATTTGAGTAGGGATTGGGGGAGAATACACTTGCAAAAACATAAGGTTCAAAGTAGGAGGCTACATGAACCATGGTGTAATATTTGAGCATGTATAGAGGTGTACAAGCTTAGCAAAAAAATATGTCATGGGTGAGATTTGAACCCAAGACCTATAGGAGAGCCTAAGCCTTAAGTTGCATGAGATGACCAACCCGAGCTTGGGTCATTAGCTGAAGTAAAGGGGAGGCGACATCATCTTAAAGGCTTCTTCATCTAAAGGCCCAAATCACTTAAACAAAAGAGGGCAAATCGATTTGGGGATCTAGGATGCGATTTGGGGAAGAAAGTTCATCCGGTTTTGGAGGTGGCGACATTGAAGGAAGCTTGGGCGATCTTCACCTTCTTCCTTGCCGATTGTGTGGAGAGCTTGGGAGAGCTCACCCATCAGCCACCTATCTTCTTCCTTGGAGCTTGGAGGCGGTTTGAGAGAGGAGCTCATACATCAGCCCCTTTGCTCCACTTTGGCCGAGAGCTTGGAGCTTGATGATGGCGGATTGAGGGAGGAGGCTCTTTCATCCACCTTGGCCGAAGCTTGCATCTACTTTGGAGCTATTTTGGGCTTGCTTGAGGGAGGCTCATGCAACAGCCCCTCTTGCCCTAGCTTGGGGCGAGATCTACTTTGGTTCTTGCTTTGGTTCCCTTGGAGGAAGGGGACTGCACTTGGAGGAGTTGGAGGAGCACCGGCGGCCACCCTACCATTGGTGGCGCCACTTGTTATTCATCCACCTTGGGCGGCTGAGGTGCTGTCCATATTGGACCGAGCACTTCCTTGGAGCTAGGGAGTGCAAAAGAAGCATCAAACCACCTAGAGGGGCGACTCTAGGGTGGAGCCTCAAGCACTTGTGCTTGAGGAGAGCTTTGGAGAGGACCGGCCACCTTGGAGGAGAGGAGGCTGATTTTCATCCTCACTTCATCATAGCGTTGGAGTGGTATATTTTACCTGCTTTAAGCTTATTTGCCTTGCATTAGCATTGTAGAACCATTGTATGGACTTCATGTTATATTGAGTAGTTGATAGCTTTGTGGTTTTATCATTCGGTGTGATTAGCTTAGGTGAGACGCAAGCATTGTGCTTGTTATCATCCTTCGCTCGCTGTGTAGTTGTGGATACTTGTATTAGGCTTTGGGCATATGTCTAGTGCCCTTGTATTAGGTTTAAGGCCGTTAGTAAGTGTGCATATGGGGTTGAGAAGCAACATGTGCTTGCCACCCGCCACTTACTGACCTAGGTCTAGGGCTAGGAGAAGGCTAGGACGCAGTTCCATCAGAACAGCCTTGGAGCTCAGTTCCATCAGAGCCCAGCCCAGAGAGCGCAGAGAGGTGCAGATTGTGCTAGAAGACGATCTTGGCTAATTTCCGCATAGAGTGTAGGCTGGCAATCTACACAGAGGGTGTGTAGATTGCGCCATCACGCTCGAGATTTTAAGCAAAAATTTAGCACAAAATTTGGGGCGTGACACCTGTGATGTGTTTTTCCTTTTGCTGCCACCATAGGAAAATTGCATGCTAGAAAAGAATAATAATTCATGAATAAACTCTCCATGTAATATCAAGTCGATAGCCTTCTAATGCGTAGCCCTCATCAAACTATCGATCAGTGGTGTTGTGAATTGTTTCCCACCCTCGTGGGACACACCCACTTATCTTTAGAAGGTGTGTGGTGACAATGGTTTCCTCAGTCCAGTTTTAACCTGGGCGTGCCTTCGCAAGGAAACTCATTGGCCCTGGGCATAACGGTTAGGATCAGACTTGACTAGTTTTCATATGTCACTAACATGATGAATCACTAGAGGCAGGTGTTGAGAGGATATGGTTCTGTGTTGTATCCAGCCCTTGCTGGACACAGGGCGCCTAGTCTGTCTTAACTAAAAGGAGTTGTGCACGGCACAATTGGCTGGCATGCCTACCTAGGGAAGCATGAGATCACTCTGTGCACCCCAACTCACCCTCGTGAGTCGCGGAGACCTCACGTGAAATTAGGATCCTACTCACTTATTTCCAAGTTGAGTTTGAGAGTTATCAACTTGTTAGGAAATAGTGGGAGCATAGCATTTAATTTAAAGTCCTTGTTAAATACTTTATCATAGTAGTTATTTTGCTTGTTTGCTTATTGTAGATGATACCATCTCCTGAACTTAGATTGAAACTTCGTAAAAATAAACTGGATTGGAACAAATTGGACAAAATGGTTCAGAATTTTGACCAAAATTCTAGAACAAGAGAATGTGGTGTATCTTCTTGAAAGACCTCCCTCCCTGCCTTGTCCTTATTCTAGTACAGAATGGGAGTGGAATGTCTATCTTGAACATTGTGCAGACAATAAATATTACACTGCTCTTGTTTTGAAGTGCATGACCCTTGAGGTCCAGGCTGAGTGTGATGAGATGGGGATTTATGATATCATCATACATCTTCGAGGTCTCTTCACACCAAGCACTTCAAATAGTGATCAAGAGAGTATTGTTGGATCTTCTGGGTGTTTGCCTAAATCCAGGAATGACCATGGTTCTGTTTCTTTGAAGCTAAAACTTCGGAAGACTGGGAATGCATGGAAATTTCAGGATGGATTAAGGCCCCAAGAAGAGCATAGCACAGATGAAGGGATGTAATCCATCCGCTTCAGGTATTGTGTTACTAAGGTCTTTATGTTTACTTCTTATTCATGGGTAGTGGGTACCGCATGTGGGGCTCACATATATTTTCATATGCAGGAGCTTAGAAGAAGTAGGACAATAAGGCTTGGTGGGATTACTTTCGAGTTAGAGACGGAGCATTGGAAGCTGCTGTTGATATCATCTCACTGCCTTCAAGACTTCAACTAGAACTTTGCTATTATGTACTAGCTTTTGTAATAGAACATTATGTCTATTGTTTTGAATGGATTTTCAGTTTGAAATAAATGGTATATCTTTAAATCTGGAATGTTCTATAGTAGTGGTGCAATTAATAATAGTTTATAGTTCTGTGTGTAACACTGAATAGATCAAATCCAATGATTCAATTAATACCATCTCTTTGAATTGTCTCTTGGGCCATAGGACAAAAGTCACATCCAAAAGTCTATGGACTATTGGGATCATTATCCTTTCAGGGTTATGATACACGTGAGTCTTGTCTAATGAACAAGATGACAGATGCTGCCTTCACCAAGAATGGTGGAAGTGTAAGTTGCTTGTTGGATCTATTACACAGCAATGTATGCGGACCCATGGAAACAAGCACTTGGAGGTGTTGTATACTTCATTAGGTGTGGATATGTCTTATCCAACACATAACTTTGGAGAAATCCAAGAAGTTAAGAAATGAAGTACAGAATCGGATTGGAGAATCTATTAAAACACTTTAATTGGATCAAGGTGGTTAATGAGGAATTTGATGACTGCCCTAAGGAGTATGGGGTTATCTCATAGCTTACTTGGAACACCACAACTATGTGGTAAAATTCAAAGAAAGAAAGAGGAACACATTGGATGTGGTTCCATCTTTGAATAGTCATGCAAACTTTGAGGCCATGCAAGCAACTGTTTTGACACTCCATGGTGTGTGTTTGTGGGGCACTGAGAATGCTATTTCTATCCCAATGAGAACAAAATATTTGTTGCTCAAGCTGCTGTCTTTCTTGAGGAGATATTTCTTTTGAAAGAAGCTAGTGGGGGTAGATTTGATTGGGACGAGGTCCAAAATCAACCACAAAGAATTAGACACAGATGGAGAGGAATCGCACATGCAGGTTGAAAGTCAACCTGAGGTTCAAGAAACACAGGAACCACATAAGTCTGGATGGATTTGAAATGCTCTCACAGGTTGTGGGCATGACAAATTTTTCATCAAGGATGAACCTAAGACTTATGAGGAAATGGAAGCGGTCAGTGGACCAGATTCCAAGAAATGGCTAAGCGTCATGAGAACCGTAATGGACTCCATGTCTGCTAATCAAGTGTGGGACTTGATTGAGCCGCCAAAGGGGTAACACCCATAGGTTGTAATTGGATCTTCAAGGAAGATAGACATGGAAGGTAACAATGTTACCTATAATGACAAGCTAGCGAATGAAATTTCAGGCAAGTCCACTGGGTGGATAGTGATGAAATTTTTCACCGATAGCTTTGTTTGAGTCCATTAGGTATCTGCTTGTTATAATTGCATATTCTATCGTGGCGTGTTATGAAAACTGCTTTTTTTAATAGACATCTGGAAGAGAATGTCTATATGGAAATAGCCGAAAGATTCTCATATAGAGCCATAAAGATACGCATGGTGTTATGCATGCATGTTGAAAAGAGCCTGTGTTTACAAGAAGATCAGTGGGAGCATCATAGTATTTCTTGTTTTACATGATTGACGATATTCTCCTCACATGAAATGACATCCCAGCTCTTCATGCGGTGAAGTAAAGGCTAGGGAAGTATTTCGAGAAGAATGATCTAGGGAATGAGACCTATATCCTAGGCATGAGGATCTATAGGGATCCAAGAAAGTCATTGCCCTTTAGTCAATCTACCAGGAGATTTTGGAGAGGTTCATATTGGGTGATTCCAAAAGTTGATACCTTCCAGGAAAACATGGTCTGATTCTCTCAAGGATACTATGTCCTATGACATAGCTAGAGAGTAGTAGCATGAGTCTATAATCCTAATACATTGGGTATAGGATAGATCATGTTTTGTGCAATATGCATAAGACCATATGTGGCGAATGCTTGGAGCATGGCCAGTAAGTTTCAATCAGATCCTAGTGTTCAAACACTGGATAGCTATGAAAGCAATCCTTTAATACTTGCTAAGTCACTAGAGGTGGAGAGCCTATTAGGATGATGGTGATAGTCGACAGCAATGGTTCAGTTGTTCAACACTCAACACAGATAGTCTATAGAGATTCAAGCCAATCGGCATATTATATTTGAGCTCTTAGGGTTTTTCGAGGGAAAGTTTGGAATGCTAGATTAGCTTATTAGGGATTTAGACATTTAGTTAATTGGGTAACAGACATTAGATCAAGTGTCAGGTCAAGAGTCAAGACTCAAAACTCTGTCTCTAACGAGTAATGGATTCATATACATGTAACATGAGTAACTGGTAACTAGTAAGTGGTAACAACCTAACAAGATATCATATATGTTTATCAATAAATTTAGTTTTTATTAAACTAAAAAAGAAAATATCAAAACCAAACTACAAAAAATATATTACTAAAACCAATATGAAAATCATCTTTATAGAGCTAAATTTGTTGGTAAATTTGGTGTATTTAGTTTTTACCAAATTGATGCTCACCCCTAATTGGAATTGAGCTTTCAACTCATTCCTCAACTCTACCATGTATCGATAGTAGGTATGTTCATTAATTGGTTCAACCTATAAACCGAACCGAACTGAACCAAATTAGTCGGTTCAGATTGATTTTAGGGTAATTCGGTTCAGTTTAGTTCAGGTTAGGAGAGGGTAAAATTTAATCGGTACAGTTTCGATTTTTTATTTTCAAAATATGTATAAAGTGAACTGGACCAATTAAGGTAGAGCATATCCTCTAATTCGATTTTTCAAAATCAGTTCAGTTTCTTAGCTTGACATAAACTCCACCATGGGAGCTTAGGCTGAGGAGATCATTTTCCCATATCACAGAAAGGAGGTTTTCCTCAACCCCAAAAGAAACCAACATCGTTGGACCAAATCAACCACGGGAGAGAAGAATATACCCAATTTGTGGCTCGACACGTCGAAGGAGGCCAGTGTCCTTAGAGAGGAGAGCAGAGACAGGCCGAGCGAAGGCCGTGGCTGGCGCACCAAGTTTTCCTTCATAAAACATGTAGCAGATGATGTTGGTGACACAGAACTTCCTGACAACAGCCTTTTCTCTAGCGTATCTCGATTGGCTTCGAGCATGGTGAGATGGGGCTCTCCACTTCTCTTTAGGGCGAGAAAGGCGTCACCGACAGAGGCGGCGGCGAGAGGCAGCGTACTCAGCACTGGCTTCCCAATGCAGAGGTCCGACACCCCATTCGACACCAAGCAGGAGGCAGAGGTGGCCAAGAAGCAGCTCCTCGTCGTCTCCCTCAAAATTGGTTTTAATCAGTTTGAACTGAACCAAACCCAACATTGTCGATTCGGTTCCATTCAGTTTCAAAACCATTCGGTTTAATTTTCGATTTGGAAAAATCTACACAAAATAAATTGGGTCGGGTCCAAACGGTTCGGGTTGAACAGATTTGATAAGCTTAATCAATAGTGTATAAGCATTATTAAACTATCTTTGTAGCATTGTTGCCACCAAAGCTTGGCGTCATATAAAGGATACCAAGTTGATATTACCACTTTCAACTCCTTTGATGCAGGCTAGATTAGTTTGAAGTATTGTACCATATCATATAAAAAGTTTTTTTTAATTCCTTAGCATCATGTGCCCCTCTATATCAACATAGTTCTAGGATCCTCAGATTTGGCTAGATATGAGCATTCCCTATGCTCACTTGCATGGCCCTTGTGAATTCTAACACTATTATTATCATTTCATTAACTTGGCTCTTTAATTATTGTGTAGTATTCAACATGGTCTATTGTGCCAACTTATAAAGCACCCTTGTAATCAATTTATAGCTTACTTATTCCTATCCTTTGGATGTGTCGCCTCCATTTGCCTAGTCATTGCATCTCCTGAAAGTGTAACCAAAAAGACTTTTCTAAATGGTTGTTATTGAAGGAATGATTTGCCCTAACTTACTAAGATACTATCGCTCAACACCATATGTTTGCATTACGGTACTTTTTGCTGCCACCTAATCACGTATCTAGCAATTGCTTGGTCCTTAGTCCTTTACCTTTCCTGATGGCTAACACGTTCAACACCATGCGTTAGTAATGTTCAACAACCAATTTAGGTAGCATCTCAAAGCATCAATATAGGGAATTAGGATCAATATTGAATTAGCCCTTCATAGGTCACTACCAACTTAGGTATCAACTTTATCATGCAAAATTGCACAAGTGGTATAAACCTACTTCTTGTCATACAAAGTTGTATTTAATGAGCTATTCTACTCTAGTACCAGCTATCATAGCTTTAGATTTTTACTAAGCAAAAATCCCTAGCAAATTAAGAGAACTCGTATGACTTATCATCTAATGTCTAGGATACCAGCTTGATGATGTACAAGATACCACACTGCTCCCAGGATAGCATGATAGCGGCCTTCCCTCCATGCCTCATTTGAATTTTTGAGTAGCATTAGTAATATGCTCGTGGGAGTGAAATGCCACACAAATACCTTGTACCACCATACTCTATATCAAGCACTAAGAAAATCACTATATCAAATGGAATGTCATAACAAATGCTAGTGGACACATGTAAGTGCGTGTTGAGGGCACCATGTGCAAAGGGTATAGTGCTAGAGCAGAAAGTGTGTAACCTTTAATTTAAACTTAGGAGTTGTCTTCCTAAAGTCTAATTTAAACAAGTATTTACTCTATGAATATTATTCCATGGTTACAAATGGGTCATGGCCTATGTATGAGCTAAAAGCTTCATTTAGCTTAGTTGAGCTTATTGTACGCATTCGACTTACCATCATATGGAGTCTATGCTCTCATAATGATTTTTATGCCCTAAGTACGCTACATGATCTATCCATAAACACCATGTACACTACACTCATGGTGTCAGAGTTGATTACATGAAATAAATTAATCATCACTTGACCCATAACATAACAATACTAAGATACGGTGAACTAAGTATCAATGATCCGATAGACAATGGAGAATCAACAGAAAATTATCTGAAGAGAGAGAGGGATGTGGAAGTTCTTAGGGAATATGGAGTTCGTTGTTGGATAGAATTAACACATTATTTAGTAGAATGATTTATGTTAGGAAGTGTGTGAATAAATTCTTCGCAACATGATGGATGACATCCTTGACATGTCCAAGAAGGATGACTTATTAATGCTTTGAGTATAACATTAGTTTATCGAAGGAATGTAAAAAAAAAAAAAAAACGCCTGTCAAGCAAACGGTGACAGTAGAATAAATGACTAACTAGTCGCCCCATGAAGATGGGAAAACAAAGGTACTCCGTCTTGACAAAACTACCAAGCCAAGTAGGAGCAGGTTGAGGGATGGTAAAAGACTCGATCGCAGCTGAAGGGGTCTAGTGCAACATGATGCTTCTTTGTGTGGTGCTTCTTATGTGGCAGGGACTTAAAAGGTCCAAATGTGTTCTCACAATAATTATTTTTGAATGTTTTCGCTAAGGAGAATATTTTCATGAGCTCAAAGTACTTCCTTCTTCAAGAAATAAAATTTACAGGGTGCTTCTCAGAGCCATGCAATGGTCACATGCGGGTGCTTTGAAATTACGAGAAATATTGCACTCCAAACTCAGTTGAGAATGCAAGAGCACAAAACGATAAATCCTTAAATAAGTTAATGCACGTGAACCTAATTACAAATGCAGAGCCCTAAAAAAATGACTTAAATGGATACCCAGCTAAGAATCTTTAAGTTGGATATTTTAACCTACATTTCATGAATCGTAAAGTCATACGTTAAAAGTGTGTATCTCAAGATTTTTATATGCTGAAACTGTTGACTCAAGATTTTTATATACTGAATTGTTTGACAGACTTTACGTAAAAAAATATTGTTGAGAGACCTTCCATAAAAAAATATCATTGACAAACTTTCCATCAACGAATTTAATTTAAAATATGTCAACATTAAATTAAAATATATCAATAATTATTATTATTATTACAAAAATAAATTAAGGTCTATCAACAATAATTATTATTAACATAAGGTTTGTTATCATTAACAAAAAAATCTATCAATAATAATTATCATTGACAAAAGAACTGTCAATGATAATTATCGTTAATGAAAAATCTATTAATAATTCAACATATAAAAATCACGAGATTCACATCTTTAACCACATGGCTTTAGAATCCATAAAATGTAGACTAGAGTACTCAACTTCAAAATCTAATTTTTTTTTCCAGAAGTTCTAGCTTTCAATTCTATTATGGTCATGAAACATTGAAGCCCAATAGAAAGTTATCTTATTATGTATATTGATCCTATGAAAGGAAATAGTTGTATTAATCCTATCTACCTGCTTCTATTATTATACAAAGGAATTATGTACAATTGTTTTTCCTCTTCTATAAATTTGGGATGTGATTCCATGAAACTGGAATCACCAGGCATTTTGGACAGCGGAATCTTGCACTAAGTACACCAGAGAATGTACAATTTCTTTTGCTTGCAAGTTTCTTTTAATTCTAAACAATTATACGCATATAATTGATGACAAGGTGCACATCAGGCATTTAATCGAACTGCGTTTTGAGTGCGCCAAGAATCCATCTTAGTGCAAGGGAAAGCTTCTCTGTACGATGATTTCACAACGGTACATCTTTCCATATATTGAAATAATCAATTAACAGCTTTCCATGCATTGAAATAATCGATTAAACATGTGTCCTTAGAACAGTTGATGCACAAAAGTAATTACAGCTTTGCATCACAAAATCAAAATTGAGACGTGCGATTGCAGTAGAGGCCCTCAACCAGAAAGGCCACCAGTGCTAAAGCAGTCAAAACCTACGTTAGATTTGTAGAAGTCATCAATGCACGCCTGCGACACTCAGATTCCAACTCATCCAAGGAATCCAATGACTAAAAAGCAAGTATAAAAAAACACGCAACGCAGCAATTCCATTAGGCATATTCTTCACTGTCGTGTACCTTTACAAAGCGGCAGAGCACCTTAGCCACCTTAGCCAGCTCCTAACTTTTTAGACATGTCCTCGTAGCTCTTCCTTTCCTGCACAAAAAAACAGTTAAAACTTCGTCATCCGAATGCATCAACTGTTAATGCAGCTACAAGACTACACTCTTGAGAGCACAAGATATTCATTGAAATAAAGTATAGCCAATTTAATTGTTACCAGCAATTCTTAAGGAAAGAACGCTGTCGGTAAAGAGGGTTATCCATCAGCGTAGCATTTAGTCATTCAGATGAAAATTACTTAAATAAAAGCAAAAAAAGAAAGGACCCATTATTAGAAAGGGAAAAGGGAAATGAAGTTTTATCATCAGTGTGCCTATAGGATACAGAAAAGTATCCAATTCCTAAATTTGGATGTTCATAAATGATAAAGATCAACATGTACATTTATTAGGAAATACACATCGCATTCTAGTGTGGCAAATGATGCATTCGGATTGGCAATATACCAAATCCTTTCATTTTAAGGCAAGTACATGTACCTTTCCAGTCTGAGAGAAGAAAAGTCTTAATTCAACCTTTCTCATTCATTTTCAACGAGAAAATCATAATGGGGCCTTGCACAACTGATTTGGTACTTGACAGACTATTTCTATGGCAAGCATCCAACTCAGCTACTGCCTTAATCAGAAGTCTTCCTCCAACAGATTTTATATTCAATAAGAAACAAATAGCCGAACAACATGAATGCTAAGCTATTAAAGGATAAGAACAAAGTTTTCCATGCATTGCAGCGAACCAGGCATGAAACTAACAGCCCCTAGAACTGGAATCCACACATTAGAAAGGATAATACTTGGGCTACATGCACGGTAAGACATACCTTATCAGAAACAGATGGTTTGATTTTCTGTAAAGCTAGTTCAAAGTGTAATCTTTTGATGACAGGCGGTTTTATATTTCCAAAGCCCTGGTCAACGGAATCCTGTTTCTCTTCCATGGCAGCCATGGCAGCTTCATTCATCTGATGATTTAAGAATACAAGTGACATGGTGTAATTGAACAAATTCCTAAGATGACAAGATAAGAAGGTACAATGACAACATTTATTTAGACCGATGCTAGCTGAAGGGCTTCTTCACAATTTTGCCAAAGAGCTTTTCAATATGAATTTGAAACAAGTTATTTGAAGGAAAAAAAAAACTAACTGAGATTCAGTGCTTCTTCCAACTTAGAAATAATTATTTGTAAAAAACATAAAGCACAAACGCTTGCAATCCAGTTACAAGTCAGATAAATTTGGAGCACATGTTGGTGATGCTATAAAATTGCTACAATTGGGAATGCATGACAAGTGTTGGCTCTAAAATAACCCTCTGCACAAATGTGGTGTTTGGTAAAACTACCATTTTTAAAAAAAATCCAAAGCAGATAAGATGATACATTTCCAAAGATCAGAAATTTAATTGACGTAAGTATAAATCAATATAACTTACAATTGGAGTACTATTTGTGTCAAATATTACTCAATTATATGCATAAACAAAAAATTACTTTATCTAAAAGATTTGCAATGTTTTGAAATACTTGTAATATTACATAATAAAATAACATCATGCAAATAACAAGTGTAAAACAACATAAAAATGGCATCACAAAAATAAAAAATAAACAGAATTAAGTTATTAAGATATTAGGATCATGACGCAAATATTGTGTTCATTTTAAAAGTATTAAAAATATGAATACAATAGCAACAAAATATCAAATAATAATGTTAATAACAATGAGATATTACTTTCTACAATCTAATATTATAAAATAATAAAATTTATTCCATTATAATAAATTTTGTCAAAAAAATTATAAAAATACAACTAAATAATACGAAAAAAATATTATTAAAAAATAAAGAACATTAAGAAAAATATATTCATACAAAAATTATAAAATGTGGTCAATTCAAGATACTTAAATTAAAATATATTACAGTAATCAAAATTGTTAAATGTTTAAACTGAAATGGTGATAAAATATTAAAAATATTTATTTTTAAATGGTACTTGCATTTTTATTTTGGTAATTTAATTCATCAAAACAGTGCTTTGAGATTTACCAAGTAAAATAATGAGGAAAATATTTCTGCAAAATACTTTGACCACAAATATTTTGTTTACTTTTGGCCAACGTACTGTTAAGTTAAAAATGCGTTTTCTCAATGCGACTTTTAATAAACTAAAGCAATACCAAACATACAGATAGCAGATTTTATTTTAAACCGTAACTTAACCAGTCTACTATCATCGTTCCAAATAAAATGATTCAAGAATAGGCAGAAAATGAAGTTGATATGGAAAGTCCTTCTTCACCCTAAATTTTTTGAAAAATTAATTTCTTTCAAGCTAATAATAGTCGTTATTCTGGTTTGAAAAGGTGATCAGCTTTTATTTCAAAAATTAAGAAAGTACTTTAAGAAAGCAAGGGTAGCATCCACTCTTAAGCTATTAACTGCCAGTAAATGAGAAACATACCAATGCAGCAAGATCAGCACCAGTGAGATTATGGCACTGCCTTAAACATGCCAGAGTATCAAAATCTACATCTTCTGAAATAGGCATCTTTCGAGCAAGTGCCTTCAAAATTAGTCGTCGTTCATCGAAACTTGGTAAAGGAACATATACTACTTTGCCAAATCTGCCTGGCCGTAGCAGGGCAGGATCCATAACCTCAAGTCTGGGAAGGATATCAACTACTTAAATAACAAAATGAGTAATGTTACATATGCAGGAAAAGGGAGAGGAAGGAACAAACCTGTTTGTAGCACCAATGACATAAACACCATGCCGTTGATCAGCACCATCTAGCTCAATAAGTAGCTGTATTAATGGCAGGACAATGGGAAAGATGAGAATAAAAAGGACAAGATCAGCTTGCACATATAAATAAAAAATAAAAGAAAGAAGCCATGAGTCTTTTAATAATACATAATATGACATGGTACAACCATCAAACCTGATTCAACAGCCGTTCAACAACATCTCCACCCTCTCTCCCTCGCTTAGTTGTCAAAGCATCTACCTATTGAAGTAACAAAGAATGTGATTAATAGCCAATTCATTGATAGGATAGGCTAAATACGGAGTGTGATCAACAGAACACTATGTCTCATCAATTTTTTTTTTAACATGGCATGGAAATAACTTAATATGGAGGCAACTTGCAGATAATATGTTAACTGATATGTTGATAGTGAATTGATCCAAAGATGTGGTTGGTTCCCTTGAATAACCATTAAGCAACCACTTGATGATCCGTTGAGACAAGAAAATTCAAAATGCAAGCATGTGTCAAGTAATGCTTTTATATATTGAAAGACAATGAAAGAAAACATGTACCATCGACATATTAGCTGTGTTCAATAAGACACAAGATGGTTGGATCTCAACTTCTCATACATAATGGAGATGATACAAATTTCTGCACTGTGTTTCCATTTCAATTGCTCTGCTTAGATGCACCCTTTTTTTACTTTTAAAAGATTGAACAATAGCAATCAACATCTCAAAAACCAAGAATTCACAATATGCTAGAAACAAAGGTTTTTTTGATCAAAATCCTACCTATAAACAATAGAAACTCTGCAAGATCAGAATATAGTATCATATGATAGGAACGTAAGATGCCATCAAATTTCTGAAAAATATTTTTTAAAAAATAATAATTATATATTAAGAGAACCATGAACATTCTAACAAGTAATAAGGAATAAAAAAGATAATTATCCATCCAAGCGCATAAAAAATATGTTCAGATAGTAAATTAAACATGAGCATTCGAATAAGTAACAACCAATGAAAAATGATCAAATACCAAACAAATTTCAACCATCACGGTATAAACTATCGTGCTATATGTAAGTAATTAACTCATTCAGTTAAAGTTTCCAAACATTCATATACAATAAGTTCAAAAAAGAACATTTCCGTTATCCTAAGTGTACCTATCGTAAAGATACACCTAATACATACTATGCTAGTGTTATCGAATAGCGGCTATGGCGGATTCCACACAATCCACAATGAGATGGTGGTGGCGTCGCGGAAAACACTATTTCCGCCATTGCGGACGCATAAGGGAAAGCGGATGGTGGTGGCAAGCGGAAATGGCGAAAGGCGGAAGCCAAGTGAAGGCTTGGCATCGGCAGGTGTCAACGTCAGCGGTCGGCGTAGTGTCAGCAAAGGCGGAAGGCATCGGCGTCAGAAGAGGCGGAAGGCATAAGCATCAGCAATGGAGGAAGGCATCGGCAGAGGCATCGACGTCGGCGTTAGCAGAGGCGGAAGGCGTCGACGTCGGCATTAGCAGAGGCAGAAGGCATTGCAGACTTGGCGAAAGGTGTCGATGTCGACGTCGGCGACAGCAACGGCGGAAAGCGGAAGGCACAGAAGGCATTGCAGACTTTTCGGAAGGCGTCGTGGAGTCGCGGACGAGCAAGAGCATAGAGTCATGGATGAGTTAGCCAACACGTGGAGTTAGCAAATAGGGGAGATGAAGCGTCACGAACAAAGAAGGAAAAAACTAAACAGTGCACGCTTCGCTCGTCCGATTTCTTCGACTTCACCAGACGTCAACAGCCTTCGACCTCGCCAACACCACATTGCTTCTGCCTACGACTTTGACCTCGCCTGGCGCAACAAATTCATTGTCCTCTAATAAGGTAATAATTTCATCTTCTTAATTTCACTTCCTTGAATACTATAGAAATTTCCATATTCCATCTTCTCCAAGCATACTCTAAAAGACTACTCAATTTAGTGTATATTAAATACAATCAAGCTTTACACAGAACATACAATTATAGAGGTGAAATTGACCGAATCTCACTCAATGATATTGACGAGTGCAATGAGTGGTTACTTGGGAAGATGGATGGTGATGAAGATGATGCTAGTAATAGAAGGGTCTTTGAGGATGAAAATGATAATACCCTTAATTTGGATTGTTTATAGAGCTTCAAGAGTTGGAGAGCCTAAAACATCGAAGCAAACATTAAAAAAAAGAAAGGAACCCCCTAGTGTTATTGATGCAGCATCTAAGACAAATAATAGTTTGGTATGTGTAACTTCTTCAACCAAAAAAGAAAAAGAGGTTGTGGTTGAGATAGAAAATGATGCAGTTTTTGAAGAATCATAAAAAGAAATAGAAGACATTAATTATGGGGATTCAGAAGAAAAAGTTGAAGAATATACATCGCTATCTGAAAATGAGAATAATGATTATGTTGGAGAAGAGACAAATAAACATGAATAAATTTTTTTTTATCTTTGTTTTGTGTTCTACTATTTTCAATATTTTGTATTGAACTTTGTTTTTATTTAGTGTTTCTATTCCTATGTTTTGAAGTTTGAAATTTTAAATCAATGACTTTTGTAGAATGTTGAATTAGTAAATATGTTATCTTTTTTTTATTCAACTTGTTTTAAATTTTATAAAACTTGTTTTAATTGTTATCCAGCTTGTTTTAATTATTACACAGCTTATTTTAATTGTTATAGAATATGTTTTAATTTTTATACAGCTTATTTTATATCTATATAATATATATTTTAACCACTATATGATTTCTGCTATTCGCCCGCGATGCTATCCGCTATATTACATAGCAAATTTTTGATTTTCCATTATTTTTCGCGATTCGCTATTGATAACTCTGCACTATGCACACAATATAATACATACTATATAGGGTATCACTACAATACTAATATGCATATTTACTTCATGTATATTATACACAACATACCTACAATATTGTTAGCGTGTTATGCTATATATGCACAATGTGTTTCAATGTAGTGAGTTACTTTTGTACAATGTTAAATCATGATGAAGAGCAATAGTGATGTCACAACAAAATAGACAAGTATATGAATCAACTTCATTGGCAAAGATGTCAAAGATAAACAACACTAATGATGAAGACAATGGCACACAATGAATTGAGGATAATAGGATAAAGGCACAAATGATAAAGACAATGAACATGTCATCTACAATGAACATGACAAAGATGACTCTGACGTGCAGCCAAGGATCGTAATACCGGTCCGGTGTACCAGTCCCGTACGGTGTCGGACCGGTACGTACCGACAGTACCGGTGGTAAACTAGGAAAATCGGATTTTTATTTAAAAAAAAAAATTTTTTGGTATAAACTAAAATAATTTGATAATGAAAAACTTATTTTATTAAAGATAGAGCCTCAAACAACAAAGAAATAATACAATAAGTGATGGTTACATCCAAAGTGAGTGTCGAGACCCGTATGGATCATTATAATCAATTCCCTCTACTTGACTTAAATTCACCCCATAATTTTGTAATGCCCAAAGTAGAAATTGCTCCCAAGACATGTGGTATTGATAGGTTGAGCTCCATAAATTCAACAAACTTGCTTGATCAAGTTGAGTTTGAGTCGTATGAACCACTGCCAGTGGGACTGGAATGGGATCAGACACTGGATATGGATACATATTAGATCCATAGCTGGGTTGTGACCATGAAGATCCACTATCTGTCTCTGAAGGTAATGTCGACCTCATGTCCTCATAGTCTTCCAAGGCTTAGTTTTGATATTTACTTCGAGTGGTTGATCTCTTGTCTCCCCTTTGATATTGTAATGGTTCAGTTATACAATGGTCATGATCATCATCTTGAGTTGAATGACTGTACCCTGCCTCTTCTTGTTGTTGTGTAGCAAGCACATAACTTGACCCACAACCACCGTCATCTATACTGACATTGCTATCTACCGTATCTTGAGTCTCTGATTCTGACTCGTCATCTTCTTCTATTATGTCCACTATGCCTTTTTTTCCTTTGTAGTCGTAGCCCGCTTCGCAATTGTCTTCTTTCTAAGTGCACCTGATTGTGTTTGGGAAGACGGTTGTACTGGTTGTGATCTGCGTGGACGTAGACCGGTCTCCTCCATACACCAATCGTCAGCATTATCTTGTACATTAGTTGGGCTCATCTGTTTAGGTCGATTGCCGACTTCGCTTTCTACTAACTGAGAAATATATTAAGAAGGCCGAGGTGGATCACTAGGTTCATCAAGGGTCATGTCTTGATTTCCTTGAGTTGACCACTATTCCATCATGGGGTCACTGTCATCTGGTATAAATAATTCATCGAATGGGTATGCAACTTCATATTCTCTCTCATTTTCTTCGCATAAAATACGTAGCCGGAGTCACATATTACAGTGCACATAAACCATTTTCTCAAGGCGACGATATGATAATCGATTGCGAACCTTTGTGTGTATCAAAGAGAAGGTCGACCAATTGCGTTCGCATCCGCTAGAAGAAACACATTGTGATAAGATGTGAATAGCTATTTTTCGTAAATTTGGTGCCTTTGCACCAAATTGTAATCACCACTCAGCTGAAAATAAATTTAAAATTTTAAATTAGTATTTGTTATGTTAATGAAATATACTTAAAAAAAATAAACTTACGCGGTATATGAGATCTAGTGCTATTGGATCTCCGAAAGTCATTTCAACCTCACGATATAAACAACTTTCGTTAATTGCCGCGGCTGCCATTTCTGAATCGATCTATATACGATATATCACACTTCTTAATGAATTGAGTAAATCTTGCTCACTCCCTAAATTATATCGATATTGGTATGACGGATTCAGATAATAAGCTTTAAACAAAAAAATTATCTATGAGAATTTAGTATATAATAATACAAATCTAAAACTTTTGCTAACACTTACTAGCCGCATGGATATCTTGACGCATCTGTGTGTCCCATCGATGGCTTATAATATCAATATATCTATTGTCTCTGGATCCAAATTTCTCTACAATTGTTTTTTGGCATTGTTGAACCATGTGATATAAGTCACCCATCATTGTTTTTTATCCATGTCTACTGTACGTAAGACCACGTAAAGGGGTTCGACCATCGTGCAAATATCACCCACACTATCCCAGAAATGTCCATTGAGAACTACATTCTCAACTATTTTTCCTTCCCTTGAGAATGAAAAATTAGAACTATCCCATTCTTGTGAGGTAAACATTGCTTTTAAACCCATTTTCTTGGACAGTAATGATTTCAAAAGTAAAAAATGAGTTGCAAATCGCGTTATCGTGGGCGTATTTCTCCTTCTACAAAATTTTTCATTTGTGCATGAACTCAATGATGGTTGTAAATAAATCGGGTCACTATCTGGGCACCCTTTATAGCATTCTTCACTTTGTCTAATTCTCCGATATCCTTCACCATCAAATTGATGCAGTGTGCGGCGCACAGTGACCAAATAATATGCGAAAAATCTTAGGTGATGAGCTGAGCAACCCTTTTAAAATTAGTGTCATTATTAGTAATTAGCTGCACGATATATTGCGCTCCGATCTCTTCTATCACCCTCCGCATAATGCTACAAATATAAGCCGCATTTTGAAATTTAGATAACGCATCCACATACTTATGAAAAATAACTTTTCTATTGCAGTAAATAAGAAAATTAATAATACTCTTCTTTGTTGGCCCCGTCCAAGCGTCGCACATTAATGTGACACCGAAGGTCTCCTATTGAGGTTTCATATTTTTGATCCAGGTTTTGCATTCCTCAACCTCTTCGTCGAGATACCGTCCAGCAATCTCGTAAGGGTTTGGGGGCTGAATTCCTGGCCCACAATGTTAGATTTTTACCACCATTGAATGATAATATAGATCAGCTCTGCATGTGGTGGAATCCTATTAAAGTAAAACCATTTTGAAATGGCTCTGCCGATATCCACCTTTTTGGACTTAGTATAGATATCATCTATACACGTCTGCTTATTTGATTGTGAGGGGAATGCCCTGGGATCAATATCAGTGGGGGCAGGATCGGGACCCCAGTACGCCGGCGAAAGTCAAAAAAAGAAGAAATACCTCTTCTACTTGATGGTGGTGTTGCATGGCTTCCAGCCCATCCCCGCATGCTACTGGTACAGCCCAATTGAGGACCTCCTTCTATACCGCTCCCACTCCCACTCCCAGATCCGCCCTCATAGAATGGTCGCTCCGCGAACCGCATGGAAGTAGACCGCACATCTTCTTCGTGGGCAAATTGTGCCCTGGACGCATGCATAGTTGCCTTCATCTGAATATCGTCAGCGGCAGCATCATAGCTCCCTTAGTAAGGATCATACCCGGCGGGCTCTGTGGCCCGACGATCAAATTCCGCTCGATCATCTGCTCTTTGTTGCTTGGTTATTTTGAACGAATCTAAATTTGCCCGAACAGCTCTACGTATCTCTTGTGGTACTTTAGTACAATTTGCAACATCAAGAAATCCCCTAGCGAGATGATACTTCACACGAGTAGCCCCTTTACCCTTGAAAACTTTTAGAGAGTGAATACACTGCCAATGGTGCCGGTTATCCGGCATCTTACGAGCATGGAGCCACGCAAGATCAATATCTATCTTTGGTGTCATTAGAAGAGAAAAAGAGAAGGAAAGAGAGATGACTCCGGCTAGAAAATCTCTCAAAAAGTTTCAAAGGTTGAGATTCGAATGTTGTGAAAAGAAAGAGTTTCAGCATGCCTATTTATAGGATTTTTTTTTGAATTTTTTAATATTATTTTTAAAAAAATTAAAATATAAAAATATAAAAAATTAATATAATATTAAAATTACTATTGAAGAAATCATGCCACCGACACGCTGTCGGTGGCTGATTCTTTCAATACTTATCATTAAACCTTAATTAGCACATTAAATATATTAAATTAATTATTAAGTAATTATAATTTATACCTATTAAACTCTAAACTACCATTTAATTTTTAATAAAGCCACCGACTCTGTCGGTGGCATAATTTAGGTGTCGGCAGACACCAAAGTTTATATTATAATATAACCTTTAATATAAAATATTATTTTCTATTAAAAAATTCCACCGACATTACTGTTTGGTACTGTTCCGCACTGTTTGGTACTGTTCATCACTGTTCACAAACATGTGGGAACAATGATGTCGGTGATAAAATATTTTATTTTTTATTTTTTTTTAAACTATTCAAACCGAGCGGTTTTCATTAAAACCGGCCGGTTCGATTCAACTCGGTTCAAATCGAGTTTATAATTTTTTTAAAATTTTTTTTGTAATCAAATAGTATAAACCAACCGGTTTTCATAAAAACCGGTCGGTACGTACAGGTACCGTACCGATACCGTAATAAAATAATATTTCCCTATATTACTGTCGGTTTAGGCTTGATCCGTGACCGCCTTCTCACCAGACCGGTACAAACCGGTCAAACCGGTCGGTACCGGACCGGTTTTTATATCCTTGCGTGGAGAAGGTGACAAAGATGATGAACTACTGAAATGATGAAAGTCAAAGATGAAGAGCCATTGCAAACTATAAATTACGAAGCTAGCTCATTTGAGGCATTTGGTGTAATTGGTTACCAATTTTTGGTATTATGGTAACCATTGTTAACAAGGATCATGTGGATCGTTTGATGCTATCAATCCTATAACCCAAATCAATGATCCCCCTGCACTTTTGATCCTACAACGATTTTGGGATGGTTCACTTGCTTTAGATCATTGGATTTGATCCTAAAATGTGAATTAAATTTTTGACAACCATGCTATCATGGATGCAAATTTATAAATCATCCAAATGTATCTTTGATTTTTCAAATTTTCTGGAAGCAAGAAGTGAAAAACTATGTTCGTTCGTTGGGATAAACATGCAACACAATGAAAATTTTGTTTAGCCATAGTTTAGATGTACCTTTATTATGCTAGTAACGTACCTCATCAAAAAACAGTATGCAGGGAGAACATGTTCGAGCACGGCTGAAAATTGTTCTTATTGCCAGCTCACTCTCTCCAACATACTTGTTCAACAGTTCGGGACCCTGATATCAAGAAATAAAGTATTCAGCCTCTTGTTGAGAAAAAAGTGAACTTACACAGTACAATCAAATATCAATAACACAGATTAATCTCTGGTTGAAGCAAAAAAAATCCAAATATACAATCAATTGTCCCAAAATAATAACATCCAAAAGAGGAAAGTACACTTGGAAAGTAGTTTGATTGTGAAGGAAAAGATGTAGACCTTAATGTGTATAAAGTTGGCCCCTGCCTCATTTGCTACGGCCTTAGCAATTAATGTTTTACCACAACCTGGAGGCCCATAAAGCAAAAAACCTGCCTCTAAGTTGACACCAAATTCCTGCAAGTAAAAGTCGTATCATAAGAAAAAAAAAGTTTCTTTCTAGAAATGCACAGGATATTATTATTAAAACAACAAGAGGTAGAAAGTTTACCTCATAAGCCTCAGGGTGTTTTACACGTTGAATTATGTAACGGTCAAATTCTTTCCGCAGAGAGGTAAGACCACCAACATCCTCCCAAGTTACCTTAGGTATTGCAGAGAACCCTTCTCTTCTGGACGAGGGTTGAACCATTTTAACTGCTTCCTGCATAGTGCCTTACAATTTTCAATTGTAGAGAAAAAGTTGTACCACTAAAACATTCTGCAATAACTTGAATTTGCTAATGCCACACTGAACAGTGCAGGAACCCCAAAAAGGTTAATTAAAAAGAAAACAAGATGAGTTGTTCAACTAATGGAAAGAAACAAATAGAAGGCATTAGTTCAGTAATTTTTCTGATGACCACAAAAATCATGGCCATGTGATGAAGATGCAAAAACTCAAAAAAAAATCATAATCGGTGTGTAATAATTGTACTATGCTGTTACAGGATTTCAAATTTTATCAATGCATGTTATGAATCATGACTCCTTTACAAAACGAGTATTTTGAACATCCACATAGAGCTGTTGCATAAACAAATCCATAACATAATACTATGTACGTGCAAAAACTTGAGAAAAGACACTTTAATGAAGCACTTGTGACAATTACCTCAAAGTCACACATTGTAATCCGAAGAGAGTCAATTTCATGCACATCCCAAGGTTGCCTCCACCAATCTTTGTTCCCTTCTTTTAATTCACATGAAAGTTGAGACCTTCTTACATTTATAATTCGCCTCATTGCTAGGTTCCCTGCTTTATTTACCAGTGCATCTAAATCAGCCCCCACAAAACCTGGTGTCAGTCTGGCTATTTTCAATAGATCAAATTGGCCATCAAGTTTAAGACTGCGACTCAGGACAGATAAAATTTCAACCCTTGCATTTTCATCAGGGACACCTAAACAAATCTCCCGGTCAAACCGTCCAGGCCTTCTCAATGCTTGATCCACTGCATCAGGTCGATTTGTAGCACCAATGACGAGCACATAAGCAGGTTTCCTATCAGAAGTATCAGAATCTGAATCTGTAGCATTTGATGACCGGTGATATTCATCCATGCAAGTCATAAGTTGTGTCACTATCCGACGTTCCATTTCCCTCTGCAGATTTTCCCTCTTGGAAGCAATGGCATCTATCTCGTCAATAAAAACTATTGAAGGAGCAGTTCGATATGCTCTCTGGAAAAGGTCTCTTATATTCTCCTCAGAGGCACCTAAAAACCCATAGAAACACTGAGGATTTCAATTTTACATAACTCAAATAGCATAAAAATATCCTGCAATTCTGCCACCACTACTGCTTACTGCAGAGTGCCGAAGGAAAAAAAAAAGGAGGAAAAAGTGCATGTTGCATTGCTTATAAGACCCTAAATTGCATATTAGAAAGTAATATCTGGCATTCTATTAGCATATGTAGTGAGTGATGTCAAGCAGTTCATTAGAAAATTTTGGTCCTTAGACTCGAATGGATTAGGCAATATCAATATTTGACCGTATAAGAGAGCTGCATGAACGATTTAAGCAATACCAGTTATCTGATCACGAGTGTATGTCCCATAGAACAATATTTAACTGGCAATAGAGCTGAGATACTGACACGTCATCATGATAGGTGCCAATATTAAAACCATAATCACTACTTCGATCTTAGTAAAAGGTACTTTAGGTGCACATAGTCCAAGTTAACGCCAGGTAAAAAGAATTTCAGTTATTGTTTTCCTTGCAATGGCTCAGGACAAGACAGCACTTGTGCCATTTCCACTTGGGATGTATTTTTGGCAGTTTTCTGGATATTAAATATCATTGCATGCGCTAGAATTTATTGGCATTGGAAACACATCACATTATGGCAAGGGAACATTTCACAATTAAATGAATCTTCTACTTATTTGATGGGGTAGATAAGAGAGATGCAACAATTTAAGCAATACAAGCAATCTGATCATGAGTATATGTCACTCAAAAATTATTTAACTGGCAATGGTGCTGAGATACTGCCTCATGTCATGGTAGGTGCCAATATTAAAGGTATAATCAAGATCAATCAAAAGGGATACTGTTTATGAGCTAGGTAAGCAAGTAACAGAATAAACAGAGGTTAAATCTATGAGTATGAGAGAAGACTGGTTGCCACAAGACAATAAGTCTATATGCTAAATAGAGTAGTGGCGTATCCAGACCAGTGTTCAAAAAACCGGATACTGGAACCGTTCCCGTATGGCACCGGACCGGTACGGTACCAATACCGGTATCGTGCGTACCGGACGGAACCGGATGATGCAGGCGAGCTTGGCAGATGAAGCATGTGGCATCGGAAGCTTCGAGCGATTGAAGCTTCCGCTGAAGCGCCGCCTTTCTCCACCGTCGCCCTCCTGCCGTCATCCTCCGCCGTCTGCCCCTGAAACCATGCTTCGATCATGGTTCCGAGACCGGACGGCGAGCAGACCGGTACCGTACCATACAAACCGTACGGTATGGTATGGATTTAGGAACCTTGATCCAGACACCACAAGATGGAAATCACTGACATAAACAAGTCAACAAGATGAAGGTGAGCATGATGCTACTAATAATTTTCCCAAACTTGTAGCCATAATAAATTGAATGTTTGACTAAACCTATCATTTGACTAAAATTACTAATGATTTTCATTTCAGACTGTCATTTAAGAGAAACTTAAATCTAAAATTATTGACTTGAACCACCAAATCATTTGTGCATCCACTACTATCTTAAAGAAGTGGGAATCCAGAAAACAACCCATTTTACTATACATTCTATAAATACACAGAAGTTGCTCTTAACAACTATCAAACAATTGCATGCTTTATTTAATTTGAACTAGCCACAACTAACTTGAGTATGGAAAGAGATCAAATTCAAGTTTGTACCTACAGATAAGATAGAAAGATGAAACTAAAAACCTTGGTATGGAACTCCAGAAAGATGGTACAACAAACTTGAGACAAGTAATAAGAAGGAACATGTGTAGAAACACCTTTCTTTGTTACTTATGACATAGGACAGAACTATAGCTTCATTCTTTCTCAAATGAAAGATCAAACAGAAATGTACGAAAAGTGTGAGGGAAACAACATTCTGATTACCTTTTTGCTTATGCTCAAAGAAAGATATGAAGAGTGTATACTGTCATGGAAATATGAACAAAACATGATATTTGAACCCCAAACATGCTTAAACTTGATCTATCTTGAACTCCTCAGATACAACGATTAACAGTATGTTTGTTTGCTATAATTATGCGTATAAAAAACATAGGACCAGATAACATTTCACGTGGCTGAGAAATACAGGAGGCTAACAAAATTGGCAACAAACCATATAATACTTCAGACAACTCAGTGATCCCTCAAGTCACACCAAGTCAAATGTTTAAAAGGCATGCACATGGCTTAACGTCTGTAATCAACAGTTAAAGAAAGTAATTTTTATTTTATTTAAATAGAAGCACAGAAAAACAAACTATAAAATAGACGCTACAAGCACATACAAATTTCTCTAGGTGGCAATTAAAATGAATCCCTTCTTCATCCAAATTGTACCATAAATTCAGAAAAAGAAAAGCTAATGTCTTAAAGCAAATTTCAAACCTAATCATTAAGTAACATATGCCTTTAGAAGTGGATAGCATGTGAAATTCCATTTAACTTCAGTTACCCTATCTACGTTTGAAATTTATACAAGTAAACCCACAATCTCTTATAAGAATGCTATGATCCAGTGAGCTTATACGTTTGAGAAAATGAGACATATTATGAACGACAAGTGCCGCAAGTCAATATTGTCAAAGCCAAAACTTTTACATTAATCTAGGTATACAACATAACCAACTGTTGCATAGAAGCATAAGTGAGCTGCAACAACGAGAAAATAGAGGGTCTCACCAGAGACTCCAGAGACGACATCTGTTGCAGATATCTTGTAGAATGGAACGCCGGTTTCATTAGCTATGGCGTGTGCAAGCTTTGTCTTCCCACAACCGGGTGGCCCATGTAAAAGTAGCCCAGCCATTGGCCTTACTCCAAGTTGTCTAGGAAGCTCGGGGTGGCAAAGTGGAACAATCACCTCCATCGTCAGTTCTTCCAGCACTCCCTTCATCCCACCAAGATCGCGGAACCTTGGCCGAACTCCCTTCTCGCAATCCACCCTGACGCTGCCACCGTCAGTACTTGCCTTCTCGACAGACACCGGGGTCTCAACGGAGCTGCTGCCCGGATCACCTCCGTAGACAACATTCTGAACCTTCCTTGGCTTCTCCATCTCCATTTCCACAACGCGCTCTTCCTTTCCCGCCAGCTTCGACTTCTTGCAGTAGCTGTCGCGGAGCATGGACTTCATCAGATCGAACTCCGGCTCCACCTTGGCCTGGAAGACGGAATCATCGGAGGAAGAAGAGGACGCCTCCAAAGCATCATCAAACGCATTTGACAACTGAATCCGTTCCCCAACCATCCGACGACGGAGGTGCTCGGCCTCCGCGCGCTGCAGATGCTTCTCCTCAGCGTCAGCTCGCCCTGGCCTCCTGCGAGAGCGGCTGGCACTCTCGAGGCGGATTCCGCTGTCGTTGCCATCTTCATCATCGTCGGCCACGTCGGAGGGCTTACATCTGAGAGAATCTAGGGTTCTGTGGACCATGCGCGTGAAAGGCTGGAGCTTGATGCGAGCGAAATCGGGGTAGAGGGAGCGAAGGCGGTGGACGACGGCATCAGCATCGACGAATTCATCGGAGAGGATGTTGGAGGAAGCGATGCGACGACGGAGAAGATCGGAGGGCGATCGGCCGCCGTCTCCCCTTGGCCGCTTGCCCATCGCTGGTGTGCAATGCGGTGCGACGATTTAGAACAGACTAGGGTTTGAACAAAAACTAAACGAGGCCCGTCGCTTTGAGCCCACGAAAAGGGAAAACAATAAACACAATGATATTTTTTAGTATCTATATATATATATAGATAGATATAAAAAAATATATATATTGAATTAATAATTAAAAAAATAAATGATGTATCATCCTTGTTGGAAAGCATGCATGGGTGAAAAATTATCCCGGAAAGTACCCAACCAGAATGAGATCCGATTGAGGTACCCGAATCTTGCAATCACGGATCTCAAAGCATAGGTATTTGTTTCCAGGACATTTTTTTTTCTAATAGGACCTCAGCTTAGGCAACACCAGCCATCCCTCGGCGCGACTCACTGCATGACAGCGAACGACGACAAAGAGGAGGAATATGATGGAGGGGGAACAGCGTGCCTGCTGGAGGCAGAATTCAACCAGCTAGTGAGGTCGGACATAGGCTTCTGCTCAGAGATCGCGAGTGGAACCTTGGAGGAAGTAGCGCCTCTGACCGAGGAGGACGAAGAGGATTCGGAAGCGTTGCTGTCTTCTGGATGGTTCGGTATGATGTGGAGTTTCTTGAGGATGTTCTTCATGGTTTGCACCCTTTAGATGCTCCCTTTCAGTAATCTGCTCCAGATTCTTTAATGGCGACTCTTAAGTTTGACTTGCTCACCTCCTCAATTCGCTCTCATCGCCTGGCCTTATTCGTCTTCCTTGATCCCAATCGCTCAAGGGCGGAGTTGAATTCCAGGTAGATGCGTAAGTACCTTCTTCAAAAAGTGTGCATATCTGTGCTTTGAGATCCGTGATTGCAAGATCCAGGTACCCAATCGGATCTCATCCCGATTGGGTACTTTCCGGGAGAATTTTCTCATGCATGGATATCTCATCCTTGCTTCTAAAGAAGTGAAGATAATACATTACTACATTAGTAGTACCCTTTCCCCAAACTCTTTTATCCTCTTCAAGCTCCACAGCATGTTATCTTCTGAAGCAAAAGCAAAACATCATTAAAAAAAAAAAACATGAAACAAAACAGTTATGCCTTTACTTTTGAGATTGTATAGGGTGATTTTGTACTAATGGATTTCAAAGTTGATCAAAATGCTACGAATGTTTACAATGATAACATAAAGGTAAGGCGCGGGAGGATCTCCCCGCTGTACCATAATGTCTACAGGGAAGTGCTAATATAGGCTTCCATCCATTTGATGAATAATAAAGGGTAAATGTAAATTGTTCATGGCCAGATTGATGGCTTTCCATTGGATTGGATCACATACTTATTTTTCTTTCAAGGTTCAGTTTGATGAGGATCACAAGGTTATTAGCTTTAGAATTGAACCATGCTGTTGGCAATTTCTTGAGCTATAATGATATTGTCATATATGCTTTTTCCTACGATGAACGGTTATTACTCTCTACTAACTAAATAAAGAGCTATGCCTTCATTCATTAGGAAGGGCTTCAGCTAATATTTTATAAATGACATTAGAAAAAGATATGGATATGTAATCTTTGATATGATTTAGGTACAAATACCAAATGAGTGTTTTCCCGTACGTAAGTGGTGTCTTGTATTTTTTTAGTACTTTTTTAATATATTTTTACTATAAATATTTCTCTTATTTATCATTTTTCATAATTATTTTAACTTAAATATTTATAATTATTCAGAATATTCACTTTGTATGATTTTACTACTTTATATAAAAAAAATACCAATATTTTGATATATTATGGCCCATCAGAAATTGCCTAGTCATGACAGACATCATGGGCTATAGTCTTCGGTCCAAAGATTTAAGAATTTTGCACATTAGAAATCACACCCCACTCCTGATTTCTATCATGTCATAATCCTCTTGATGAATTTTGATAGAATCGCATAGAAAATATCATAACCAACTCATGAAAATTGTTATGATCGTGATTCTAACAAACGCACTTTGCTAAAAGCCACAGAAAGAATCATAGCCCAGCCATGAAATCTATCACAACTATAATTTCACTTGCCAGCCAAGACTACATGGCATTTTCTTGCTCAATTTGGCTCGTTTTCGAACCAAAATTTGGGGGAAAATTTTTATGGAATGTCCTCAACGTATTTAGGTGGATTTTGGAAAGTTTTGGAGGATCTTTGGTAACTTTGCAAAGATATCGTCGTGGCTGGGAAGCGATTGTAGGGTGAAAGAGGGGCGACTAGGCAATTTCTTTGATTGGGAAGCTTTAGAATTTCTTCACCACCTTTCTCATGGGAGACCTAGATCTGTCTAATCTAGTTGTTTTAATTTTTATCATTTATAAAAATTTTAAGAGAGATTTATTGTTGAAACTATGAATGCGATAGCGTAAACTTCAATTTGAAACTAGAGTACAGCCCTCTATGTTGTTCATGACTTAAAATGTGATTGTTATCTTTTTAAAGTATTTTACATGTGTTTGATTTAAATATTGTTATACTTATTCACGTGTTTGTCTCATTAGTGTGTTGTTAGATGTCATAAGAAAAACTGAAAGGTGAATTGCGACATTGAATCTATAATATTTAAATAGATCGATTAGGTCAAGAGAGTAGATCCAATTAATTTGAGGGATTATATGATTTATCAAGAACTCAATTAGTTTATTTTGCATTAATGACCACGAAAGTAGGTAATTGACTCAGGTAGACACTGTTTTGTACTAGTGAAAGGGGGCTATGTTGGTAAAGCCCAAGCTAAATTAAAATTTAAAATAGACAGCGGAAGCAATGGCCAAGACAAGTTTTGTAAACAAACCGAAGAATTGTCTTACGAAAGAAACCAATCGAGTGTGATGAGATAGGTACCTTTGTTAAGTGCTCAGGAGTAGGTGATGATGACTCTGAGACGCGCAAGTGAACGTCTTGCACACATGGTGTCACAACCCCCAGATAAAGATAATTCTATGAATAAAAAAGTTGATATTATTTTAAATGAAAATTTGCTATATATACTCAGGATCAATTCATAAAAACCTACTTTATATGAAAAATCAAAATTTGATTATATAACCATCACCTAAGAGATAATAACAATCAATCCAAACTTTCATTCAAAAAAGGAAATTCTTCTCATATCATAAAATCCAAGTTTATCATACAAGACTAGAGGTGGCCATGGGCCGTGCCCGGGCCGGCCCGGGCCCGGGCCCACCTCGGCCCGCCAGAAATCGGGCCGTGCCAGGCACGGCCCGATTAATCGGGCCGTGCCTGGCACGGCACGGCTGAAATTTCCTTCGGCCCGGCACGGCACGCGGCACGATTAGGCGTGCCGTCGCCGGCACGGCTCCGCCGGGCCGTGGGCACGAATCCGGCCCGCGGGCCAGATCCGGCACGCGGGCCTGGCACGGCCCGCGGGCTAACGGCGGCACGTGGGTCAAATACGGCCCAACGGGCCCAATTAGGCACGCGGGCCGTGTTGGGCCCGGCCCGGTTTTGGCCCGTGGGCCGAATTTGGCCCGTGGGCCGAATTTAAAAAAAAAATATTTTAATAAGTAAATTACTTAATTAAAATATATAAAATGTGAAAAAATAAAAAAAAATTTGAGAATGTATATTACACAAATTTTTGAAAAAATGTTAAACTTTTATATATTTTAGACCGGACCCATTACAGGCTGCCTACGTACCCCACTCAAAGGAGGAATCAGGTCTACGTAGTTCTCTTTTTACAACTCTTTTTACAACTCTTTTTACAACTCTTTCTACAACTCTTTCTACAATTTTTTTTATAATTATTTATTACAACGTTTATCCATTGGTGCTTCCGCTTGCACTTCCAAGACTTTGTTCATCATCATCCGATGAAGTTGAATGACCACCTTTATCTTGAAGACGATCTTCAGCATCTAGCCAATCTTTAAGACAAATACACATTTCCACGCTTTCTTCGTTCATTCGGCTTCGCTTCTCGTCCAGCACCCTGCCGCCGGCACTAAAACAAGACTCCGATGCTACAGTAGACACCGGAGGAGTTAGTAGATCACGTGCCATGGCAGAAATCACAGGATATGATTTTCCTTGTGATCTCCACCATGATAAAATATCAAAATTATCTATTTGTTCTTCTGTGAGTAAAGATGTATGATTATTTTCTAAAAAAAATGTTAATTCATTAAAATTACTAGATCTACTTGTTGATGTTCCTTTTCTATTTAAAATTGAGCGTATTCTTCCTGTAATATTTTTACTACTAGTAGATACATTAGTTTGAGAGGATGTTGGATTCATTGTATGTCCAAATTTTAAATTATAAACATTATACATTTCATCTAATAAGGTAGAAACTTCATTTTTTTTCTCATCTACTCCTTCAAGTTCCATATTTCTATAATATTCATCTAATAAAATATGAACACCTTCTAATTTTAATCTAGGATCCATAATTGAAGCTAAACAATATAAAGGAGATATATTTTTCCAATATTTTTTAAATTTTGTTTCCATTTTAAAAATTACTTGAAAAACATTTTCATCATGTCTATATTGAGAAAACATTTCACTAATTAAAACTAAATGTTCTAAAATTAAACATGATGTAGGATAATAAACACCAGATAAATGAGTGCTAGCATTATAAAAAATTTCTAAAATATTATGTAATAATTTTGCTTTATCCCAATCATTTTCTTCAATGTTTCCATCAGGCATTCTTTCATTATAAAATAATGTAAGAGGATCCTTAAATGGAAAACATGTTGTTAGCATATCATAAGTAGAATTCCATCGTGTTTTAATATCAAGTTTAAATTTTTTATATGACAAACCATAAGATTTACATGTTTGTCTAAAATCTTGATTTCTAGAAGTAGAAGAAGTAACAAATCTAACAGCATTTCTTAATTTAGTTACATGTTCATCTACTTCTCTTATTCCATCTTGAACACATAAGTTTAGAATATGGCATGCACATCGTATATGAAAAAAAGCACCATTAAATATTGGATTTAACAATCTTT
This sequence comes from Costus lasius, assembly GCA_027563935.2. NCBI lineage: Eukaryota > Viridiplantae > Streptophyta > Magnoliopsida > Zingiberales > Costaceae > Costus > Costus lasius. The sequence continues at coordinate 86,772,748 of CM050446.2, forward strand.
TTAATTTATCAATTGCACTATCATTATTACTTGCATTATCAAAACTAATTGAAAAAATTTTATTAATTATATTATATGAATGTAAAATGCTATGAAATTGTCTAACTATAGCATTTGCAGTATGAGGATATTCAAAAATTTTAAATGCAATAATTCTTTTTTGTAAAAAAAATTCACTATCTATCCAATGTGCCGTAATACACATGTATGACTGATCAGAATGATTACTGGTCCAAATATCAGATGTTAAAGAAATACAAGAAGTTAATGTAATTAAAACTTGTAAAAGATTAGTTTTATATTCAGAAAAAATTTTTATAGCATCCCTACGCATGGTTTGTCTACTTACTTTTTTATATTTAGGTTGTAGTGATTTATGTATAAATTTTTCAAATTTATAATTTTCTGCTAAAGAAAATGGTTGTTCATCCCAAACAATAAATTTAGCTAATTCTTTTCTAAGAACTTCAGTAGAATAATTAAAAATTTCAAAAGAACTAGAGGAAAGATTTAGAGTAGCCTGTGCACGATCGATCTGAGTTTGATGGCTTCTGATGTGGCGAGTCAAATGACCAGTTCCACCCGATGATTTGCAAGTCAAGACTTTTTTGCACTTTTTGCAGCTGGCTCTTACTTCGCCGTTAATCATCACCACATCGAAGCTCTTCCAAACGTCGCTCGTGCGTTTTCTTGAGCCTGACACAGTAGACTCGTGAGGGTTTGCACTGCATCCCTCCTCTCCCTGCATAGTGTTAGTAGGCTCAAATTCAACATGATCTTGCTGTTGTTGATTTGGGTCGTAAGGCGGAGGGTTGGCATCTTGATCTTGATCGGGTGGCATAACGGGGTTAGTACTTGTCCCCATTAGCTCTTGCTCGAATGCCTCAATCTCCCATGGCAAAAGATCCCATGTATTGTTCAATCCCGCCATTAATTCTACATATAATATTAAAAGTTAGCCAAAAAAATTTAAAAAATAAGATTAAATACTTACTAATAATAAATTATACATTAAAAAATTACCTTATCACGTGTTTGAAGATCGCTTAGTAAGTAAGAACTAAGAAGTTGAGGTTTCACTTTCAGCCTTCAACAACCTTAATTTAATCATAATTATGAAAAAAAATTATATTAGAATAATTTAAATTTAAGTACAATTACATTATAAAAGACTAAAAGTAAATTAATTTACTACTTACTTGATCTTCTCCACGTGACTAGACCGAGGGACTGAGGGAGCTTTGAAATCTTGATGGCTAATTGAAACTCAAGACTTAGAAAAGAGATTAGGAAAGTATTAAGAGAGAATGAGAAAGTAATCCAAAGTTAATTGGAAACTTGTGTGAAGAAATGAGAGGGTTGGGGGGTCAATTTATAGGGATGAATTGGGTGTAAATTTACATATTTATCCCCTATTTTTAATTATTAAAAGGGGCTAAAATGGTAATTTTATAACATAAAGACAATTATATCCCTAACTTTTAAATTTTTTTCAAACCGTTATAGGGCTATTTTGGTAAAAACGCATGCCCAAATCAAATTTTCGAACGTTGCCGCCCATTCCAGCCGTGCCGTGCCCGTGCCGGCCCGCGTGCCGTGCCGAGCACGGCCCGCGTGCCGTGCCGAGCACGGCCCGCGTGCCGTGCCTGACCTGGCCCGGCCCGACCACGGGCCGTGCCCGGCCCGACCACGGGCCGTGCCCGGCCCGGCCCGCGGGCCGCGGACCTTCGGCCCAGCACGACCCGAGCCGGGCCGCGGGCTGCCCGCGGCCCGTTGACTTGGTCAACGGGCCGTGCCCGGGCCGGCCCGTGTCGTGCCGGGCCGCGGGCCGGCCCGGCCCGTTGGCCACCTCTATACAAGACCATAACACCTTTTGTATGTTCATATATAAACTATGATTTTGTTCAACTTTAACATACATTCATAAAACAAACTTTGTACAATAGTCTTTACATATTACATTTTTCAAAACTCAAAACATTGACCCGACATTTGTTAGTGTTTATGCCCTAGGACCTCAGGATGGTCCATTGGGATATGTGTATCACATCTAGTTGATAGATGAGTTATCCTGACATTGTCGTTGTCATGCAAGTTTGTATATCTGCGCATATGTACATTTGCATATACAATGTCCCTAAGAGATAGATTTTATCTAGTCTCTGTGTTTATCCCTGGTCGAGAATCATGGTGGATATGGGACAACTATGATTCGCTTGAGACTAGTATATGCGCTGGTTGAGCACAGATTGCTAACGCATGCATATGGGTATATCAAGGGAGATATACTGGATCGACCCGCCGTGAGGATTCATCTCAGTGTCACGAAATGAATATCACAGTGACAGAGTTGCGCTTGTCCTAGACTTGAGGGCATTGGTATCTTTATATAGGGATTGATGTACTTTGATGCAACCTAACACTTCGCCGTAAAAGGGAAGTCATAACGGTTGTCATTGGGTATGTCATAACCTACATGAGGGATTCAATGTGCCAATAGAGGATTTGCCCCTTCCTTACGGGGAAGCTTGATTATCCATGGCACCCTATATGGTGAAGAGTCCCTACCAGGAAGGGGGAGAAACCCTAAGGGGGCGCATATCAAGAATCTCATAGCGGAAGCTAGGGTTTCCTTAGGATCATTTGAATAAACATATGATCAACTTGCTGAAAGATTGCAAAGATGAATGAAAGATCATACCATCGCCATCCTTTGGATGGTGCCTTGGAAGCAAAGATCGAAAGGGATCTTCTCCAAAGATGACGCACACAAGATGAGGAATGGCTTCTCCTTGTCGTCTTTGTGCTAGCAAAGCTTCAAGAGGTCCTTTGTGTGGAGGAAGATTGAGATGCGAGAGCAATTCTCTCCTTGGCCGAAATCTTCTCTTCTCTTCTCGTCAACACACATCCACGAGAGTGCAAACCGGCCACATGAGAAGAGGGGAACGTCTTTGGCGTTTTGGCGTTAAGAGGAAGTGGCCTTGATGACATTCCAAAAATAGAATATCATGAAGCCATGCGCCCATGATCTTAAAACCAACCAAAAACGCTTACAAGCATTGAACCAAGCGTTCACCTATGTGAACCGGTTCAAGCCAAACCGTCCCAATTGAATTTGGTTCATAAACCAAATCAAAACAGCCCAAGCCATGGTCTAGATCTTATTGAACCAAATGGTTCAAGATCTAACCGTTCATCTCTTGATGCTCTTGATCTCACCGATCTAGCATCAACTCTCTCGATCGAAGCTTACCGATCTCAAGCCCTAATCAATCAAACATGATCAGACCAGATCTCACTTACAATCAGAGTTTAAAATCCTTTAAACTGAACCCAAACAATTCAGTCCACACGATCTGACTTAAGTAAGCCATATCATCAAATTGTGCGACCCTGAGGGTTTCCTTTAAATGTCGGTAACGATAACTTACGTTATCACGATCAGTGAGGGGTATCTAGCAACACATCACTGTCTCCCGATATAAAGGAAAGAGTCTTCCAAGACTACACCCAAACCATAGCACAAGTGTGAATCCACTTCACTAGGCATACATGTTTCCTTTGCCACTGGATGTTCTTATTGGACAAGCATGTCAAGCTTGTAACTCCAATATGATGAGCATGATTAGATCAGATGAACATAGTCACCTGGGTATGGCCATACACTTTCTCAATCATCTCATCCAGGGGGGGCCCCTTTAGAACATCACACTCCAATCAAGGAGACGGCAATCCTATATCTATCACTAGTGTCCTAACCTGACTCATGATCATTATCCAAGATAGTCTATAACCATTATTTTTCAAATGATATTGAACTACCTCAAAACAATGACAATCATCATTTAGAAACACAAGTGATCTCAAGTCAGAGGACATATGCCACTTGTTGCAAACAAGGATTATTCACATTGTGACAAGCAATTGAATATCCTAGTAGGGTCTGTCCAGTACATCCAATGTACCCATGAGTCTACATCTTATTCCATGCTCGAAGCATCCTATAAGATTAGAACACATATTAGTCTCAATCATATCAAGGCTGTCTCATGTTCACCAAGATATCTCGACTAAGGACAAAACAGCATGTCAGCCAAGATGAACAGCTTTGAGACATTATTCAGAAGTATACTTATTGCAGCAGACAATGTAACAAACTGAATAACAACCATTGCCTTTATAAACATAAGAGTTTATACATGATACTGAAAGAATCCCAAGGCCTCAAACATTAGCCTTAAGGGCATACCCCAACAATCTCCCACTTGCACTTAATCTAATGGTTGAGAAATCTCAAACCCATATTATTACAGTGCTTCTCATGCTTCTGCTGCGCCAGAGGCTTGGTAAGCGGGTCAGCCAGATTGTCATCTGTATGAACCTTGCATATTTTGATCTCACCACGATTAATGATCTCCCGGATCAAGTGAAACCTTCTCTGTATGTGCTTGGACTTCTGGTGCGACCGTGGTTCCTTTGCCTGTGCGATTGCTCCAGTGTTATCACATAAGATAACCAAAGGATCTGCACTCGAAGGAACAACACCAAGTTCCTGAATGAACTTACGAATCCACACTGCCTCCTTGGATGCTTCCGAGGCTGCAACATACTCGGCTTCTGTTGTGGAATCAGCAACGATAGACTGTTTGAAACTTTTCCACACCACTGCTCCTCCATTCAAGCTAAAAACATAGCCTGATTGCGATCGGAAATCATCCTGGTCAGACTGGAACGAAGCATCAGTATATCCTTCAATACTGAGTTCTTCCTGACCACCATATATCAAGAACATATCTTTGGTCCTCCGAAGATATTTTAAAATGTTCTTGACTGCAATCCTGTGCGCCTGACCTGGATTACTTTGGAATCGACTGGTCACGCTTAACCCGTAAGCGACGTCTGGGCGAGTACACAACATCGCATACATAATGGATCCAATAGCCGAAGCATAAGGCGTATTGTCCATTTCATCTTTCTCAGTCTGTGTTTGTGGACACTGACTCTTTGCAAGATTCAGACCATGTCTGACTGGAAGATATCCTCTTTTAGAATTCTCTAAATGAAATCTCTCCAGGACTTTATCGATGTAGGTACTCTGGCACAGCCCGAGAAGCCTCTTAGATCTATCCCTGTAGATCTTCACACCTAATACATAGGCTGCTTCTCCTAGATCTTTCATCTGGAAACATTTTCTAAACCATGCTTTAACAGCATGCAGTTCAGGAATATCGTTTCCAATGATTAAGATATCATCGACGTAGAGGACTAGGAAAGTAATTACGCTCCCACTAAACCTCTTATATACACACGGGTCATCTTCGTTCTTGATGAAACCAAATTCGCAGATTGATTCATCAAAACGAATATTCCAGCTTCTAGATGCTTGCTTAAGTCCATAAATGGACTTCTTTAACTTGCATATTTTATGACGATCTGATGGATTAGTGAAACCTTCAGGTTGTGTCATATACACATCCTCATCCAGTTTTCCATTAAGGAAAGCGGTCTTCACATCCATCTGCCAGATCTCATAATCATAATATGCCGCTATCGCAAGTATAATCCGAATAGACTTGAACATGGCTACAGGAGAGAAAGTTTCATCATAATCTATCCCGCAGATTTGTTTGAAACCTTTCGCAACTAGCCTGCCTTTATAGGTAACCACGTTACCATCCATGTCAATCTTCTTCTTGAAGATCCATTTACAGCCTATAGGGATTACTCCCGGAGGCGGATCAACCAAATCCCATACTTGGTTATCTGACATGGAGTCCATCTCGGCTCGCATAGCTTCAAGCCATCTAGCTGACTCCGGTCCACTGACCGCATCCGCATAAGTGAGGGGTTCATCATGATCAATGATGTAGACTCCGTCATAGCGCTCAGGCTGTCGACGGATCCTTCCCGATCTTCGCGGTTCCCGTGATATCTGAGCCTCAGGTTGTTCAATAACCTGTTCTACTGGCTCAGGCTCATCCAATTGCGCTTGACTACTTTGTCCTTCCTCTGGACTCTCATCCAGTTTTATTTCTCTCCCACTGGCTTCTTGCAGAAGAAACTCCTTCTCAAGAAAAATAGCCGTCCGAGCAACAAATATTTTGTTCTCTTTGGGATCGTAGAAATAATAACCCTTAGTTTCCTTAGGGTAACCGACAAAGATACATTTCTCAGATCTGCTCTCCAGTTTCCCAGAGGCGAGCTTTTTGACATAAGCCTCGCAACCCCAGATCTTAATAAATGTCAAGCTAGGCTGTTTCCCATACCATAACTCATATGGAGTCTTTGAAACTGCCTTGGATGGCACTCGGTTTAGTACCTTTGCAGCTGTTTCCAGCGCAAATCCCCAAAAGGAGTAAGGTAGAGTAGCCTGACTCATCATTGACCGAACCATGTCAAGTAAGGTTCTGTTCCTCCTCTCGGACACACCATTCCACTGCGGTGTTCCTGGCGGAGTGAGCTGTGAGATAATCCCACACTCCTTCAGATAGTCAGTAAATTCTCGACTTAGGTATTCTCCACCTCGATCAGAACGAAGTGCCTTGATATTTCGGCCTAGCTGATTCTGTACTTCATTTTTGAACTCTTTGAACTTGTCAAAAGATTCACTTTTATGTCTCATTAGATAGACATACCCATATCTACTGAAATCATCAGTAAAGGTAATGAAGTATGAATAGCCACCTCTGGCATGTTTACTAAATGGCCCACACACATCACTGTGTATAAGGTCAAGTAAACCTGAAGCCCTTTGACCTTTGTTAGGAAAAGGAGACTTCGTCATTTTGCCCAATAAACAAGCTTTGCATGTATCAATCTCCTCATAGGAGAATGATCCCAACAGTCCATGGTCATGCAACCGCTTAATGCGCTTTTTGTTAATATGGCCTAAACGACTATGCCATAGCAAGGTGCTGTCATCAGCATACTTGGCTTTCTTATTATCAATATTTTGTATAGAACATTCCATGTCCAACATGAATAACCCATTGTTAATTGACCCAGTAGCATAAACAATATTATCAAGAGAAAGATAACACTTTGAAATCTTGCATTCAAAGGAAAATCCCTTCCTGACAAGAGCAGGAATGGAGATAATATTTTTAGTAATGCTTGGTACAAAGTAACAATTGTTTAGTTCTAATACAAGTCCAGATGGTAATGAGATGTAATATTCTCCTACAGCAACAGCAGCAACCCGTGCCCCGTTTCCAACTCGTAGGTCCACCTCATGCTGTCCCACCTGTCTTCTTCTTTTGAGTTCCTGTACATTTGAACAAATGTGAACTCCACATGCAGTGTCCAACACCCATGAAATAGAAGAAGAGGATATCATGACTTCAGTCACGAAAATACCTGAGACAGAAGTGATGCTTCCCTTCTTGTCTCCTTGGAGCACTTTACAGTCCTTTTTCCAGTGACCCAGCTGGCCACAGTGGAAACATCTGTATTCCTTCGACCGCTTAACCTTCTGTTTCAGAGCCTTGTTGTAGTTCTTGACAGGGGCTTTGCCCTTCTTCCCCTTCTTCTTGTTCCTAGAAGGAAACATCAAGACAGAGGTTGAAGGCTTTCCCTTTAGAGTCTCCTCTGTAGTCAAGAGCATATTCAGCAACTCTGCCGGTGTACAGTCGATCTTGTTCATATTAAAATTAATAATGAACGGATCGAAAGAGGCCGGGAGGGACTGCAGAATAATGTCTACAGCAAGCTCCTGATTGATGGTATGCCCCAGTTTCTCTAGAGCCTCTTTGTGCCCAATCATCTTGAGCACATGAGCTCCCACTGGACTCCCTTCAGCCAATTTGCTCTGAAAGAAAAGCTTGGTCAAATTATAGCGTTCAGTCCTCGCCTGTGCAGCATACAGCATCTTGAGGTTTGCTATAATTTCTATAGCCGACATATCCTCATGCTGACGCTGCAGCTGTGGCGTCATAGACGCTAGCATCAGGCAAGCGACATCAATGCCATCATTGACATGCTTTTCATAGGCATCCCGAACCGCCCTTGCGGCGTTCGGAGCGGGTTGAGGCGGTATAGCCGTCTCGAGGACATACAGTTTCCTCTCAGCCTTAAGAACGATCTTAAGGTGTCCGTACCAGTCTGAGAAGTTTGGCCCAGCAAACTTCTCCCTTTCCAGTAGGGATCGCACATTGAAGCTCATGGTGTTCGTTGCTGCAGGAATCTACAACAATGCAAGAACAGCGAGGTCAGTATCAATGTTAGAATCAATCCAGGACTTAAGAATGATTCTTTTCTCACTATTTTATCTGGCTGAAAAATCCAGCAAAACAGCCCGAAAGAGTAAAACTCTTTTAGTGAGATGGGATCCGGATTTCATACTTGGTCTCCGCGTCCCGCTCAGGCGAGATAAGATGCACAGAGAGTACAAGCACTAATTTCTGGTAGGCAGTCCCTGCCAATCGCCAACCCGTGCGATTCCCCTTCATCTGGGCAATCCAGCAGACTGTGCCAACTGAGTTGGTACAACACAGTCTCTGATCCCACAGATGGCTGCCTCCATATAGCTAACATATGCCCCATATGTAGCCTACATGGTCAAGCTGACCTGACCTACTCCCTGGACCACCACGTGCTATGCTGAGCAACGAGAAGCGATAAATCCCTTCCCTGTAACACGCAGGTGAAATCACACACCGTCTGAAGATAGATGGACGTGCCCACTGAGTGGGTACAACACGGCTCCAACGATAGTCAGAACAGTGAGGTTTCGCGTCAGAAGGCTATCGAGCTTGATATTTTAGCGTTAGATTTTAACGGTCTTTTATCTTCTTAACTATCATGCAAACCCTATGGTGATAGCAGAAGATAAATAAATCATGCAAGTCTAATTATTTAAATAATAAAAGAAAGCATGATGATCTTATGTGGTAAACGCCCATTAAGCCTAGGTAAGACCTTAAGTTAACTTAAGTCTTCACTTGAGCTCTTCTTGGGTCTTTTGCATCTGTCTGGCCCAGCCCAGGGCCATAGCGCCCAGTGCAGCTCAGGTGCGCCCACCAGGTAAATGCGCCTGTCCTAGGGTCGAACCCTAGACCTCCCACCTGGTCAAGCCTCTGCTGCATGCGCCTCTGCCAAGTGTGCTATGTGCTCTTGTCTGATTAAATTACAATTTAATCTATCTAGACAAGATTGACTCGCAGGTCAATTACATTTTATAAATTAATTAAAAAGTGATGCGCAGATCACAATAAATATTAATTTACAATTTACTTCCAGGCACGCAGGCCCCAGCACAGCACACATTAAAAGGGCAACCCACATAAGATGAAATAGACACTCATCATGGTATGCAATCATTATGTGATCCAATAATAAGAAAATAAAAATTTTCGAAAAACCCATTGACATCAATTTTAATTTTCTTATGGGCCCTACAACCTTACAACGGTCCATTGATAGGGATCCACTCATCATGTCTAGTCAGATCCACTGCCCTTGCATGCACCAAGTCCTAACTGACTTGAGTTGACCTAATGGTTAACCATGCATGCGCCAAGGGCTGAACAACCATCATGAGCTCTGGCAAGCAGGTGTGACCCCGGGCCTAACTCAAGAGTGTTCACTGGTTGTCTCAACCAGACCTCGCTACACGCCTGTCTGCAGTCGACCTATAGCCACCTCGTGCTTGCGCACAGGTGCCATCTGGTCGACCCATCTAGGCTGTCAGATGGTCTGATCAGACTATTTGGATCTTATCTAGAGGATGATATCAACCCCATCAACCCGTCTAAGGGTTTATAGTAGGCGCACTTTAGATCTAATGAGGATGCGCGCAAGATATGATAAGTTTTGATAAAAACAACATCCAAGCGCCACCATGCAATATACATGCGCAAACATAAACATACTAGCATGTAGTTTCGCATGATGATCTATCATGAAATATCGCATGTAATTTAGATCTACACAAACATGGATCACAAAGACATGAAGCAATCATATGAATCATTCAGAAATTGCCTCTGATACCAATTGAAGAGTCCCTACCAGGAAGGGGGGGGGGGGAAACCCTAAGGGGGCGCATATCAAGAATCTCATAGCGGAAGCTAGGGTTTCCTTAGGATCATTTGAATAAACATATGATCAACTTGCTGAAAGATTGCAAAGATGAATGAAAGATCATACCATCGCCATCCTTTGGATGGTGCCTTGGAAGCAAAGATCGAAAGGGATCTTCTCCAAAGATGACGCACACAAGATGAGGAATGGCTTCTCCTTGTCGTCTTTGTGCTAGCAAAGCTTCAAGAGGTCCTTTGTGTGGAGGAAGATTGAGATGCGAGAGCAATTCTCTCCTTGGCCGAAATCTTCTCTTCTCTTCTCGTCAACACACATCCACGAGAGTGCAAACCGGCCACATGAGAAGAGGGGAACGTCTTTGGCATTTTGGCGTTAAGAGGAAGTGGCCTTGATGACATTCCAAAAATAGAATATCATGAAGCCATGCGCCCATGATCTTAAAACCAACCAAAAACGCTTACAAGCATTGAACCAAGCGTTCACCTATGTGAACCGGTTCAAGCCAAACCGTCCCAATTGAATTTGGTTCATAAACCAAATCAAAACAGCCCAAGCCATGGTCTAGATCTTATTGAACCAAATGGTTCAAGATCTAACCGTTCATCTCTTGATGCTCTTGATCTCACCGATCTAGCATCAACTCTCTCGATCGAAGCTTACCGATCTCAAGCCCTAATCAATCAAACATGATCAGACCAGATCTCACTTACAATCAGAGTTTAAACTCCTTTAAACTGAACCCAAACAATTCAGTCCACACGATCTGACTTAAGTAAGCCATATCATCAAATTGTGCGACCCTGAGGGTTTCCTTTAAATGTCGGTAATGATAACTTACGTTATCACGATCAGTGAGGGGTATCTAGCAACACATCACTGTCTCCCGATATAAAGGAAAGAGTCTTCCAAGACTACACCCAAACCATAGCACAAGTGTGAATCCACTTCACTAGGCATACATGTTTCCTTTGCCACTGGATGTTCTTATTGGACAAGCATGTCAAGCTTGTAACTCCAATATGATGAGCATGATTAGATCAGATGAACATAGTCACCTGGGTATGGCCATACACTTTCTCAATCATCTCATCCAGGGGGGCCCCTTTAGAACATCACACTCCAATCAAGGAGACGGCAATCCTATATCTATCACTAGTGTCCTAACCTGACTCATGATCATTATCCAAGATAGTCTATAACCATTATTTTTCAAATGATATTGAACTACCTCAAAACAATGACAATCATCATTTAGAAACACAAGTGATCTCAAGTCAGAGGACATATGCCACTTGTTGCAAACAAGGATTATTCACATTGTGACAAGCAATTGAATATCCTAGTAGGGTCTGTCCAGTACATCCAATGTACCCATGAGTCTACATCTTATTCCATGCTCGAAGCATCCTATAAGATTAGAACACATATTAGTCTCAATCATATCAAGGCTGTCTCATGTTCACCAAGATATCTCGACTAAGGACAAAACAGCATGTCAGCCAAGCTGAACAGCTTTGAGACATTATTCAGAAGTATACTTATTGCAGCAGACAATGTAACAAACTGAATAACAGCCATTGCCTTTATAAACATAAGAGTTTATACATGATACTAAAAGAATCCCAAGGCCTCAAACATTAGCCTTAAAGGGCATACCCCAACATATGGATGACTGAAAGTGTATGGCCATACCTAGGTGAGAACCTGATTTAGTCATGTCATATTATTAGGATTAACAAGTGTGACACACTTGCCCAATCTAGACATCAGTTGGCAAAAGGACAAGGCTGCACTTGTACTTTGTCGCAATTTTAGGGGATGTCAATGATGACACCATTCTGATGACTTGGGTAGCAATGATGTACTGCTAGGTGCCACTCATTGCTTGTGATGATTTAATCATCATTGCCAACGTCTGAAAAACCTACAGGGTCACACACTTAGACACTCGAGTTCTCATACTGATCGTTTAGCCTCTGATCGAATCATTGTGTGATTCGAATCTTTTGGGGAACTGATGCATTGAGACTTTTATAGAGGAGATGATATTTTATTTTAGTTCATGTCTGACCACTGGTTGACTCTAGTGGACCACGTTTGACCTCTGTTGACCTATGTTGTCAAAATGAGTCAAACAAGGGTCTTGGTGCAAGTTTGGGTTTGGCACTTTAGTCACATGAATAAAATAAAATTATTAATTGGCAAGAGAATTTTTCTCTTGGCTAATTAATAAGCTTGGGCGCAATTTACAATTAATTGCGTCTGCGGGGATTCGAACCCATGACGCTTAATTGTGAGTAGGCGCCTATGTTTGGGCACAATTTACAATTAATTGCGTATGCAGGGATTTGAACCCATGACGCTTAATTGTGAGTAAGCGCCTATACTCATTATCCCACATGGGAAGTATCTCTAGTGTGCGTCTAGCTCTGCTATTATAAATAGAGAGGCCCACCTGGGAGATTCTTTTGTACCAGACTCTTCTCTTGTCTCTAGTTGTCGCCTCTCCTCTGCTCCTTGGTGTGAGGGTCTAGGAGGTGACAATAATAAAAGTTTTTCGGCATCAAAGGTTGGGACAAGTGGCAATGCTACCCACTCCTTGTCGCCAACATCCCTTCTTCTCCTTGGCAGTGGCGCAAGTTGAGAAGGCTAGAGGCGTGGATCTCACTTCCGGGGCTAGCACCCAGCGCGGAGATTGGAGAGGATTCGAGGAGTCCGTGTGTACGCGATTGCAGAGGACGGGCCCTTGCGCATCTTCATCATCGGCCGCTTCTAAAAGTTGCTTGATAAGGTACTGCCCCTATCACATCCCTTGTATTCTTCGTAAGTCGGTCCTTGTTGAATTAGGAATATCGTTTCGGGCTCACTTCCGCTGTTTTCGTTTTCTTATAGCCCGGGGATTCCCAACAACATTGTCCACTTATCTTTCACTAAACATGTAGCCTAAAAGCTAACATGTAAAGAGTTAGAATACAAAGATTGAGCAAGAAAGCCCAACAAGTAATTTATGATCAAACGATATCATATCATGAGTTAGAAAAAATCATTTTAATGAAATCTATAAGTGTCTTGATGGTTAAACATGGAACACTAGAACAATACAAGATAGTCAATCCTTCAAAAATAACATTCAAGTGATATAGAGGAGAAATAATACATAATTGTTGGGAAACCCCGGGGATTTTAAAATTTTAATTACATACAGCGGAAGCAAATCCCCGAAATAGGCCGGTCCCAAAAACCCAGAAGATCGATGCTTGCGAGGGGGTCAACACGATGTAGAGAGAAAATACCTAGGAGCGAAGTAGAGCGATGCCGATGTAGGCGCCTAAGTATGCGCCCTCTGTAGTCTCACACACAACAGATCCTCGAGTCCTCTTCTTCCATGCCCAGTGCTAGCCTCATGAAGAAGATCCAAGCCTTATAGTATCTCCTACACAACTTGCACTACCTTCAAGGGAAGATGCGCCAAGAGGAAGGAGAAAGAACATGATGCCGCCAAGCTCTCCAACAATTGTGCCAATAAGAGAAGAAGAGGAAGCGTGCGACTATTGATGGAAGAGATGTGCCAAGGACACCTTGCTCTTGCCGTTGTCTCTTGTTCATGCCAACTTGATGATGCTCTTGCATGTAAGGATGATATATGAAGCAAGGGGCGGCAAGACAAGTGATATAGGTGCATTGCACATTGAGAGATGCAGCTAGGGTTAAGGGGGATAACAATTAGGGTTAGGGTTATGGTAAGACTCTAAGCCTTTTCCATGGCATCGATTGTATTGTAGCAATATTGTCTTCTATTACTTAGTTTCAACATTGGTGAAATCATTTTATTATCGTGTTTGTCAATAATCATTATTTGATAAGAGTACTCTATCATAATCAGTGCTTCATATTGTTTTAATTCTTATGCACACGTAATATCCACACTAACTGTAGATGATCGGGCATGCACAAGTTGAAGTGGGTTCAACAAATATAAAAAAATATTTCCTACAATACTACTCATATCATATTATTGATATTAATATATAATTACGTCTCCAGATTACCACCAGATCAGTCGTTATAGATGTAATTCAATCATTAGTTTATCCTCCGATGCCCATCTTAACATTTTCCATCTCATGCATGCATTATTTAGTCAGCAAAAGTCGACTTTGCCTGCACTTAAAAATTCCCCGTTGAAAAGTTGTTCAAGCTCCATATTGTGCTTCTCTACTGCCAAGATGAGCCTTGTCCAACCGCCCAAAAGCTCTCTTAGCCTTGTAAAGCGCTTTATTTAAGCTCCAAAGTGTTTGAAGTAGTCACTTTTTTCAGTAGCACAGCACAAAGCTTTTAGTTTCAGAATAAAGATAAATTTCAGTTGGTCTCAACTAATCAACACCAATCTTTTGGTAGAAAATCATAATTGGATAATAAGAACAATGATGATATGTATATCTTTCACCAAACACTGTCGGAATTCATACAAATTGGACTGTTTTGTGTCATCATAATTCAACACAAGGGAAATATACGATATCCTTGGAACATATGACGACTCAACATAGAACCAAGGATGAGCTTGTCAATTGCAATCGCATAGACTCAGTGAGACCCAAAACAAGGTGCAGCATCCAAAACAAGGATGAGCTTGTGTTTTGGGTACCAACACACAACACTAGTTCTCATCATCCAGAATAATTTCCTATAAAAAAAAGGGGAGAAACCGTAGATCTAGCATCCAAACGAAGAAAATTTCTTGATACAACATACATTTGAACTGCGTCTAACATTGTTTAGACCTTAGACATTTATTCCTTGACGATAAACTTCACCGAACAAGAAAAACGATCACGCTGCACAACTATTTAAAAAAAAAAACACATGGATCAACAAGATCTACACATCACGAGATGGATCTACCAAAGGGCGCCGAGGCAGCGGCAAGAATCCGGCGAACTCCAAGTCGGATTCGCGGGAACACCAGCTGCCAATATACGATGACCTCCCTAATGAGCATTTCCATCGCCTCAATGAATGGGTTCAGGATCCGAATTGGCGGCACGTAGAGCGTCAACGGCGCCGCCGAGAACGCCACAGCGAACAGCAGCTGCAGCATCCAAACACCGCTCCGATTTCCCTCGATTCTCTCTTGATCAATGTTATCAAAGGCAAGATTCACCAACCTTAACAACGAAGATGAAGAGCACGCAGCGGATGCGGATTAAACGAGGAAATGGCGATGCATAGAACCCTGGATGAGCGCCGGTTTCGACACTGGACATCGGCATGAGGACGCTTCTTGGGACACCGGTGGGTCTTTTAACGATGTGAAGCCACCACCAAACGGTCAATACACTATGTGGCCATCGTCCGGGCCATGCCTGTCTGAGGGCGGTATTTGATTGTGTAGGATTTCAGAGCTTTGATGCTATTGGCCTTTAATTAAAAATTATAGATAAAAGTTTACTTTAAAAACTGTAAAATTTATATTTGCAATACTAAGTTTTAAATCACATATATCAATTCTAAATTATAAAAATAAGACTTAAATCACAAATCTAAAACATTGAATAATTTATCATTAATCTACTAAGGATGATGCACGCAGGTCATCCTTAGTTCTCAAGTGGCTGAGTATTGAAGATGAATTTGCTCATACAATATGCATAAGCGGAATTTGATCACAATTTTAGGCTTTTTTTTTTTTTTTCTTTTAGGATATTATATGCTATTATAAGAGGGTATTAAGACTTTTCCTATAGGTTCTATTTCGTTGGACAGAAAGAAAATCATAGGGAAAGAAAAATTTGAGGAAAAGAAAAATTTGAGGAAAAGAAAAACTATATTTCATTTTTCTTCTTGTTGATTCCTTGAGAGGAAAGAAAAGAGAAAGAAAAATTTTCAATTGTATTATTAAACATAATCCAATTATATACTTGGCCATTCCATTGCACAATTCACGGAAAGATTTAGAATAAATCAATAATAAAAATATAAATATAGTCACAATCATATATAATTGATCATTGCAATCATCAAATCATTATAATCACAATCATGAGAGTTCTTGCCGCAGCATGATCCTATGATTGCTAAGCTATCTTCATCCTCATAACTTGGCAGACACTCGACGATTGTGTCATCAGCCATGGTGGTATATTGGAGAACTGGATCGCCTAAAGTTTTTTGGGCAGCCTCATCAACATTCATTTGATGCAAGTATGATAACTTTGCCAGTAGGTAACTACCAGCATCCAGAGCCCCCGGATATGAGAAACATCACAAATTCTCAGGAGGGAAGATCTTGAATATTCAAGAAAGAACAACCCGTGCAACGTGACAGAGTTTGGGCTTTGTGTTCCATTCCTTTCAGTGGCGGATCCAGGACCCAAAGGTATATGGGGGTAAAAAAATTTAAGGGGGCAAATAGATAAAATCTATGTGTTGAGTGGGGGCAATATATGTTTAATTTTTCTCTACACTTAGTTTTGACTATATGTAATTAATGAAAAAACTTAAAAATAAGTGGAGGCATTTGCCCACACTAGCTTACATGTGGCTCCGCCACTGATTCCCTTACATATTCAAGCAGCACGCGTACTTCTTCCTTTCCGAGACCGGCAAGCGCTTTATATTACATCTCCAGAATCCCTTCTACACACTAGCACCAATTAATCAGATTTGCTATTAACAAATTGAAGTATACTGTTTGTTGCTAACCTGCAAAGATGAGAAAATAGATCAAACAGCTTTTGTGGTCTCCGAAGTTCAAATGCAAGTTGAATTGCTCGAGTATAATCAGCATCTGAGACAACATTTTACAGTTCTTTGGCTTCTTAAAACTGGACGAAATCTTCGGCAGTAGGCTGTCTTAAATTTTTTTTTAAAATTAATTTTTTAAATTTTTTTTTTAAAATGATCTATATATTATAAGCTATTCAATGGTATCAATATTGGGGTAATTTAGATTATACACAATAAAAATTTACTCTAAATATTTCTATATTATAAAGTTTTTTTGTCTTTTATGCAATAATGTTTAAGGTAATTTTTTATTATGTATAATCTAAATTATCCTAAGATTAATACCATTGGATATTGGATAGCTTATAATGTGTAGATTATTTTTAAAAAAAATAATTTTTTTTTAAAATGAAATTTAAGTAGGCCAGCGTGATTTGTGCTCCTTGAAACTGCTCCTTCCTCCACGAGGAGCAAAGTTCAAATCACCGCTCATTAGTAACCACTAAAGAGAGGAATGCAATGGTAAATCAATTACAAACTAAGTTTAAAGTGATGAGCCCTAAACAATAAACAATTGGATCAAAGAATAAACAGAAACTATTCCACCAACTTACTGATTTGATAGACTTCACAAGGCTATTAAGATAAAAAGAATGTCATATTTACAAGTAGCACGCAGCAATATTTTTCAAACTAATTGATCTATATTAGTTAGACAAGAAACAAATGAATTACATAAGTAAGCCAGGTGAAACCAAATTATGCAAACTCCAATCTCACAATATGTACAATTAAGATTTAGATCCATCCTTGAATTAGACTTTTGCTAACATATGCGAAGCTAGAGCAAGGGAAAAAATAGCAACTTCATATTTACACAGTGAACACAAATAGCTGCAAATAAATTTGATATTAAGCAAAGCTATCACAGAAGGAATGTGAAGCGGCAGCCAGAAGATCTGGGCTCCAAATAGCTGCAAATAAATTTGATGTTAAGCAAAGCTATCACAAATAGCTGCAAATAGCGGCGGCGAGAAGATCTGGGCAAGGGCGACGAGAAGGAGCGGCTGCGAGAAGATCTAGACAGCGGCAGCGACCAGATCTGGGCAGCTGTGATGTGCTGATCTGAGCGTCGACGAACTCTAGGCGGAAAGGAGCGGCGGCGAGCAGATCTGGGCAGTGGTGGCGAGTAGATCTGAGTTGTGGCGTGCTAATCTGAGCGGTGATGAGCTCTAGCAGCAGCAAAGAAGAGGCGGCGACGAGCGAGCGATGAAAAAAAGGGTAGAAGAGGCGGCGAAGAAAAGAAGAACACATGAGCCGTGAGGAATGGACGAATGCATGGAGAAGACGTGAGGAACGCGAGAAAATTTTGTTCCCTGCCTTTTTCGACATAATCAGACGGAATAATTACGATGGAAAAGTTTTAATTTTTTCATCTGCTCAAGGAAATAGCGGAAAATTCTTTAATTTTTTCATTCCCTCTAGTTTTCCTTTCAAGAAAACACAATATTAGTGTCACGCAAAGAATTAGTACTAGTAATTTTTTATACTAAAGATAGAGCCCTATGCAGGACTCCAAAAGAAAATAGTCCCACACAGGGACAAAATAGCACACGAGTATGATCGGCAGATGTGAACACCCACATCTCAGCTTCACATACAAATAGCGAACACTGTACACAGACGATAACACGCACGTGTGAATAACGGACACCACACAGGGTGTTGGGGAAAAAACAATTGCACACAGATGATAGAACACTAACATAGCACAACACACACATAAGCGACAGGGTCGCATGCGTCGAGAAGAGGGGAGAAGCCTGCTCACTTGGACAAGTAGGAGAGAATACGAAAGGAGTGAGGGAAAGTAAGCACCTAAATGCAAGGTCAAATGTAGGACGCACACATAAGCAACAGAACATGACGACACCAGAAAACACAATAGGGTGTGATGTCGCAGGAAAACGTAAATATCAAAATTCACCAGAAAACCAAAACCTCGATAGAAAATGAGAAGCTAAGAGAGAGATTACCTCGGCGGGACTCTAACCCACTAGCTCCACCACTATACAATAGACTGATGGAGAAACGGGGATGAACTCCTCAATGTTGAACTGCCCACCACACACCATCAATCTCTGGAAAGGAGTTTGCTAGAGATTGCCGCTGATCGCTACGAAGCGAGAGGGAGACCTCTTGGTGCTCTAAACCACCCACCACACACCACAAGAGTATGTCGGACTTCGCTGGAGGTCAATGGAATGTCGTCGGTGTTGGTGTTTATGCCCTAAGACCTAGTTTTGGTTTATCTTTTGTACTACTTGATACTGATATTTTTTATATATATCATTTTGGCATTGTTGTTATCATGTTTAGTTTACATCTGTGATTATGTTCTTACATGATAATATCCCTGGAGACAGATTGGATCTGTGCTCAAACTCTAGTCCCTAGTCAATGTACCTGAATGGATATGGGACAACTCTGGTACATGTGAGACTGGTATATGGGCTGATTAGACACGAGATGCTAACACAGACATATGGGTATATCAGTGGTTGATATACTGGACTGATATGCTATGAGGCAATGACTTGGTGTCATGAGTTATCCTCACAAGTGACAGGAGATGCATTGATCCCTTGACTTGAGGTCATTGACTCTTCTGTATAGTTAGGGATATACTTTGATACAACCTAACACCTCACCATAGTTGGGAGGTCATAACGGTTATCATTGAATATGTCATGACCCATATGAGAGGGTCAATGTACAGACATAGGATTTGCCCATTCCTAAGGGAAACTTGATATCCACGGGCCCTCCTATAGTTTTATGACTGAAAGTGTATGACTATACCCAGGTGAAAACCTGATTTAGTCATGACCATGAGATTGGGAAAAAACAAGTGGTGACACACTTGTCCAATCGGATATCAGTTTGGCAAAGAGGCTGTAATGCATCTGTACCTAGTTGCGATGATGGGGATGTCGATGTCGATATCTATTCCGATGACTTGGGTAGCAGCGATGCACTACTAGGTGCCACTCACTGCTTGTGATGACCTTAGGTCATTACTGTTAATGTTAGAGGGACCTACAGGGTCGCACACCTTGATACTCGAGTTCTCGTATTCTCAGGAAGCCTTATGATCGAGTTATTGGATAGCTCGGATCTATTTGGGAGTTTTCATCAGCGCCAATGGGCCTGATGAGATGAAAGAGTTATTGGAGCTAAACTTTATTTTTGGTAGGTTGACCCAAGATTGACCATGGTTTGTCACATTTGAGTTAAGGTTGCATTGGATTGGATCCAATGGCTTAATCAACTTGTGCAATGAAGTTTGGGCTAGCTCATTACCCAATGAGGCTCAATAACAAGTTGTCATGAAGAGAGAATAGGGCATAAGGGTATAATGGGGAAGAAACTTATCCCATTGGCGCCTAGGGGCTTAATGGAGATAAGAAGGCGCCTAATGCTTCATTAGGAAGCTTTTGGCACCTCCCACTTTGTTCCTTGGATGGAAGGCTTGCCTCTAAGGCAAGGCTTGGGGTAAATATGGCTGAATGGACTTGTATAGTAAGTCCTTGGTGCATATGGAAGAGGGGAAGATGTTTATGGTAAAGTCTTGGAGACTTTCCTTACCTCTAACCCTAATTGCTCCCTCCCCTTAACCCTAGATGTTTCCTTCATGTGTCTTGTGCCTCCACCTTTGTTCTAGCCGCCCCTTGTTAATATATACGTTATTATATGCGAGAGCTTCATAAAAAAATAACTCGCGTGAACAATACAAAGGGCGAGAGCAAGGATAGTTGGCGCAACATCTCTTCCAACCATTGCCACAACCTTTCTTCTTCTTCTCCCCTTGGCGCAAGAAGGCTAAGGGCTTGGTGGCATCAATTCCTCTCCTCTTCACTTGGCGCATCTCTTCCTCAAGGTTTGATGTAGGACGGAGGCGCGGGAAAATGCTACTGATGTGGAAGCGTGTAACAAAGCTAATGATTTTAGATCAATTATTTATTTATTTTTTTTCTTTTCAGAATAAAGCTCAAATTTCAGAAAAGCAATCAGGAAACAACAATCAGAATTCCAGGGCAAAATTTAATCATTTACAAAGAGTTGCTATGCCCTGTAGAAAAATCCATATATCCAAAATTCAAACAGAGTATGCCGAATAGCAAAATAAAACTAATTCTTTTCAGGTGTGTCAAAAATATAGATTCATGAGTTGTCAGGCATGTAGGGAAATTACATCAATATAGGTAATCAGATCGGTAAATAAACAGCACAAAAAATTATCAGAGTTCAATGTTTGCAATGCTTCATAGGATGAACCATTCATTGTTCCATAGAGCCAACTGATCCGAGAGGTAGAACAAGATGTGTGCGTCGTAATCATGCCAAAGTTATAAACTTTGGCTCCACCAAATGCTCAAAATACATGCATGAACAAGCTTAATCAGGTTAGTAAAACAAGAAGCCGAAGCAGGAAATATAAGGAGATCTGGTAGCAGGGGAAGCACAGTTTGCGTCGATCAACGACGCTGAGGCATGGGTTGCTCATTGGTGGGGATGAAGTCAAGGGAAGGATGAAATGGCGTGAAGGCATCGGAGCACCGAGAGATGGTGGAGGAGGCGAGGATGGTGTCGGAGTATTGGTGGAGGCGAAGACGTGACTGTGCTGGTGGAACAGGGGAAGTGCGCGGGTGGAGCAGGGGCGGTTGCCGTTCGCCGGATGGTGGACGAAATCAAAACCTGCTACAAGTGGAGGTTATTATCATAGATGAGAGGACATGGCCGAAGTTTGGGGGTGAAAGATGGCCGAACGGAGGAAATCGACGATGAAAGGCGGGTCTGAGGCGGCAGCCGAGCGAGAACAGAGGAAGTGGTTGGCCGTTCGATTCTGGCGATCGGAGAGGCGGATGGAGTGATGCCGGCGGCTGTGGCTTCATCTTGGGGAGGGGTGTTGGGAAACCCCGAGGATATTTTACAATTTTCAGAGATAGAGATTACACAAAAACATTGCACAGCGGAAGCAATATCCCTGAAATAGGCCAGTCCCAAAAACCCAGTGAAGATCGGCATGTGAGGGGGTCGACATAATGTGATAGAAAGTACCTTATGTTGGTGTATATGCCTTAGGACCTAGTTTTGGTCCATTATTGTACTACTTGACGTTGATATTTTATATCATTCTGGCATTGTCATTATCTATATTTACTTACATCTGCGATTATGTACTTATATGATAATGTCCCTGGAGACAGATTAGATCTGTGCTCAAATGATAGTCCCCAGTCGATGTACCTGAGTGAATATGGGACAGCTCTGGTACTTGTGAGATTGGTATATGGGCTGGTTAGGCACGAGGTGCTAACGCAGACATATGGGTATATCAGTGGTAGATATACTGGAACGACCCACTGTGAGGCGATGACTTAGTGTCACGAGTTATCCTCACAAGTGATAGGAGATGCATTGATCCCTTGACTTGAGGTCATTAGCCATTCTATATGGTTAGGGATATGCTTTGATACAACCTAACACCTCGCTATAGTTCGGGGGTAATAACGGTTGTCATTGAGCATGTCACGACCCATAGGAGAAGGTCAATGGACAGACAGAGGATTTGCCCCTTCCTAAGGGAAGTTTGATATCCATGGAGCTCCTTTATGGTTCTATGACTGAAAGTGTATGGCCATACCCAGGTGAGACCTGATTTAGTCATAACCATGAGATTGGATGAAAACAAGTGGTGATACACTTGTCCAATCGAATATCAGTACGACAAAGAGACTGGAATGCATCTGTACCTAATTGCGATGATGGGGAGGTCGATGTTGATATCCATTCCAATGACCTGGGTAGCAGCGATGCACTGCTAGGTGTCACTCACTGCTTGTGGTGATCTTTGATCAACACTGCCAGCGTCAGAGGAACCTACAGGGTCACACATCTTGATACTTGAGTTCTCGTATTGATCGGGAAGCCTTATGATTGAGTTATTGGATAACTCGAATCTATTTGGGAGATTTCATCTGCGCCAATGGGCCTGATGAGATGGAAGAAACTTATTGGAGCCAACTTCCAATTTTGGCATATTGACCAATGTAACCATGGTTAGCCTCATTTGACCTTGGGTTAACTTGGATTGGATCCAATAACTTGGTTAACGTGCATAATGGACCTTGGGCTAGGCCCATTGATAAGTTGGGCTTGCTAATAAGTTATCATGAAGAAGAAAGGGGCTAAAAGGGTATAATGGGGATAAATCTCCTCCCATTGGCGCCTAAGGGCATAATGGGGAGGAGTAGGCGATTTTGCTTCATGAAGCCAAATCCCAACCCTAACCCTGGCCGCCCCCCTTGCATAACCGACCTATGGCTCTATAAAAGAGGCCATAGGCGCCCCTCTCTCAATATGACATCCTTGGAGGCGTGAGCAATAGAGAAGGGTGAAAGTTGGGGGCTCTTGGCGCAAGTTCTCTTCCTCTCTTCCATAGCCGCAACCAATTCTTCTTCTCCTCCTCTTGTCGCAAGAAGGAATTGTTCTTGGTGGCTTCTCCTCATCTTCATCCTTGGCGCATACTCATTGGAGGTGGCGCAAGTTGTGAAGAAAGTATACTAAGGCTTGGATCTTCTTCCCGAGGCTAGCACCGGGCGTGGAAGAAGAGGATTTGAGGCATCCGTGTGTGTGAGACTGCAGAGGGTGCACGCTTGGGCGCCTATCACGACATCAGCCTCATCTTGCTTTAAGGTATATTCTACCTCATCGTGTCGACTCTCTCGCATGCGATCTTCACTGGGTTTTTGGGACTGGCTCGTTTCAGGGATATTGCTTCCGCTGTGCAATGTTTTATGTAATTTCTATCTCTGAAAATTATAAAATATCCCCGGGGTTTCCCAACAGTGGTATCAGCCTAAAGAGGCATTAACTCTATCCATGCGCCTAGACCAAGTCAAGGCATCATGATAGTTTGCCTATTAAGGCTTAGGCGAAAATCCTAATCCAATTAGGATTCTAATTATGTTAATAATCAGCCCCACTTGTGCATATCACAATCCAATTAGTATCTCATGTGATTTAGATTAAAACCCAATCTCAATCAATCATTTGGAAGATACCAATCAAACCATATTTACCTCAAGTCAAGCCTTCCATCCAAGGAACAAGGGGGAGGCGCCAATTGCTTCCTTATGAAGCAAATTGCACAACTTATCTCCATTATACCCTTTTAGCCTTTCTTCTCTTCATTACAACTTATTATTGAGCCCAACTAAGCAATGAGCCTAGCCCAAAGTCCATTATGCATATTAACCAATCCATTGGATCCAATCCAATTTAACCCAAGGTCAAATGAGCCTAACCATGGTTAATATGGTCAATATGCCAAAAATAGAAGTTGGCTCCAATAAGTTTCTTCCATCTCATCAGACCCATTGGCGCTGATGAAATCTCCCAAATAGATCTGAGTTATCCAATAACTCGATCTAAAGGCTACTCGATCAATAAGAGAACTCGAGTATCTTGGTGTGTGACCCTGTAGGTTCCTCTGACGTTGGCAGTGCTGACCGAAGGTCACCACAAGTAGTGAGTGGCACCTAGCAGTGCATCGCTGCTACCCAAGTCATCGGAATGGATATCGACATCGACATCCCTATCATCGCGACTAGGTACAGATGCATTACAGTCTCTTTGCTAAACTGATATCCGATTGGACAAGTGTGTCATCACTTGTTTTCACCCAATCACATGGTCATAACTAAATCAGGTCTTTACCTGGGTATGACCATACACTTTCAGTCATAGAACTGTTGGTGTATATGCCCTAGGACCTAGTTTTGGTCCACTTATGTACTACTTGACTTTGATATTTATATATATCATTCTGGCATTGTCATTGTCAATGTTTGTTTACATCTGCGCACATGTACTAACATGATAATGTCCCTGGAGACAGATTGGATCTGTGCTCAAACTATTGTTCCCAGTCGATGTACCTTAGTGGATATGGGACAGCTATGGTACTTGAGAGACTGGTATGTGAGCTGGTTAGGTACGTGGTGCTAACGCAGACACATGGGTATATCATTGGAGGATATACTGGAAAGACCCGCTGTGAGGCTATGACTTGGTGTCATAAGTTATCCTCACAAGTGACAGGAGATGCATTGATCCCTTGACTTGAGGTCATTGATCGTTCTATATGGTTAGCGACTTGCTTTGATACAACCTAACACCTCGCCGTAGTTGGGAGGTCATAACGGTTGTCATTGAGCATATCACGACCCATATGAGAAGGTCAATGGACAGACATAGGATTTGCCCCTTCCTTAGGGAAGTATGATATCCATGGAGCTCCTCTATGGTTCTATGACTGAGAGTGTATGGCCATACCCAGGTAAGAACCTGTTTTAGTCATAGCCATGTGATTGGGTGAAAACAAGTGGTGACACACTTATCCAATCGGATATCAGTCCGGCAAAGAGACTGTAATGCATCTGTACCTAGTTGCGATGATGGGGATGTCGATGTCGATATCCATTCCAATGACCTGGGTAGCAGCGATGCACTGCTAGGTGCCACTCACTGCTTGTGGTGACCTTTGGTCAGCACTGCCAGCGTCAGAAGAACCTACAGGGTCGCACACCTTGATACTTGAGTTCTCGTATTGATCGAGAAGCCTTATGATCAAGTTATTGGATAACTCGGATCTAATTGGGAGATTTCATCAGCACCAATGGGCCTGATGAGATGGAAGAATGTTATTGGAGCCAAACTTCATTTTTGGCAGGTTGACCCGTATTTGACCATGGTTGGTCACACTTGGATTAGGGTTGCATTGGATTGGATCCAAATGCTTAAATCAACCCATAGGATGAAGTTTGGGCTAGCTCATTATCCAAGGAAGCCCAATAACAAGTTCTCATGAAGAGAAGAGAGGCTAAAAGGGTATAATGGGGAGAAACCCAACCCCATTGGCGCCTAAGGGGCATAATGGGGTTAGGGTGGCAAAATTGCTTCATTAAGGAAGCAATTTGCGCCTAGCCCTTCTCCCTTGATGGTATGAATGCCTTTAAGGCATGCCTTGGGCTGATATGGTACTTGGGCAATTATGGAAAGGTTGAATGAAGTTTATGGTAAAGTCTTGGAGACTTTCCTTGCATCAAACCTCCTCATCCTAGCCCTACACTTGTCATGATCCTAGCCCTTGCCCTGATCGCCTCTTGCCCTATATATGTGACCCTAGCCGCCCCCTCTTATATGATTCATCCTTGGAGGCGTGAACATAAGAAGGGAGCGAGAGCAAGGAGCAAGGGCGCAATCTCTTCCTCTTCCATCAAGTGGCCGCAAGCTTCTCCTTCCTTACCACTTGGCGCATCTTTCTCTCTTGGTGGCGCAAGGTGGTTGGAGCATCTCCCTAAGGCTTGGATCTTCTTCCCGAGGCTAGCACCGGGCGTGGAAGAAGAGGACTCGAGGCATCCATGTGTGTGAGACTGCAGAGGGCGCACAGTTGGGCGCCTATCACGACATCGACCTCATCTTGCTCTGAGGTATTTTCTAACTCATCGTGTCGACCCCCTTGCATGCGATCTTCACTGGGTTTTTGGGACCGACCTGTTTCGGGGACATTCTTCCGCTGTGCAATGTATGTATGTATGTGTCTCTGAAAAATTGTAAAATGTCCCCGGGGTTTCCCAACAGTGGTATCAGAGCGACTTGCAAGACTCGAACGAAGTTTTATGCTTTTCTTTCATGCTCACATGCCATATCTCTATTTTCGAAAATAGCATGATGCATGGCAAACGATTTTTTCTAAGTAGGAAAAAATTAGGGTTTCTTGTTTCTATCATCCTCTCAATCTCTTTTGGATTTTTGGACTATTTTTCTTGTCTGATTTAAAGATCAAAGGCGCACGTAGTTTTGTCAAGTAGGACGGGCATTGTGTCTTCGGATTGGCCAAGTCTCTTGATCTGACAAAATTGCCAGCCGAAAGGATCTCTGAAATCACCTTGAAAAATAAATCGCAATTAACCAAAAGATTTGTGAGAAGAAGAGGAGAAAAAGAAACTAGTTTTAATGAAAAAGTAAAATTTCAGATTTTATGTTTTTCATGAGCATGTAGAATTGCATGAGTAAATACCTTGATTGTGCATAATGTTGTGATCATTAGTCAAGCCCCCCTTTGCATGCCTGTGATGTATCCTCGTGAGGCCTGTGTGCCGCTTTTCCTTTTGCTTTTAAGAAGACTAGGGAAGCGCATGTACTTGGAGCTTGGCGCATGCATGAAGTTGGCGCACCTTGCATGGTGGCGCAACAAGCATCAAGGAAAAGGCGCAAGCTTGCTTGATGGCACAAGTTAGGCATGGCCGAACCCTTTGGTTTGAGAGCTAGCTAACTTGGCATCTTTCATTGTGGTGCATTCTCCTTGGAGGAAGATCATGGCATTGGCCGAACCTTTGAGGTCCACCCTTAAGGTTTGAGAGCTAAGCCATGAAGGAAGGACCTTGGAGCCAACCATGAAGACCAAGATAGAGGGCGGCTAGGATAGGTCTTTCTTAGGGGCTTGAGTCCTATGTCAAGAGTTGAACCTCCTTTGGCATGGGTTGGTTCAATATCTTGAAAGGGCTTTGATCACATCATCGTTTACTGCTTTCCTTATCTGCTAAAAGCATGCCTGTGATGTTTTATCATTATGTTATCACTATAGGATTGCATGCCTGTATTGTTAGACATAAGATAAAACTGATGAGACCTTAAAAACCCTCATAAAATATCAAGTCTAGAAGCCTTCTAACGCGTAGCCCTCACTAAGCTATCGATCAGTGGAGTTGTGAACTGGTTCCCACCCTCGTGGGACACACCCACTTATCTTTAGAAAGTGTGTGGTGACAATGATTTCCCCAGTCCAGTTTTAACCTGGGCGTGCCTTCGCAAGGAAACTCATTGGCCCTGGGCATAAACGGTTAGGAATGGACTTGACTAGAAATTCACATGTACTGGGCACATAGTGAAAGTCTAGAGGCATCGTTGAGAGGTTAGGGTTTCATGTTATATCCAGCCCTCGCTGGACATGAAATGCCCAAGACTGTCTCAACAAGGGGAGTTGCTTGGAGCAACCGGCCGGCGCGCCCACCTTAGGAAACATGAGTTACTTTGTGCATCTCATCCCACCCTCGTGGGACGCAAAGCCTCATGTGAAATAAGGATCCCATCTCACTAGGAAGTCTTAAACTTCCCGATTGACTTTGTGGGTTGTCAATTCGAATTTAAAATAGTGGGAGCAGTAATCATTTAAAACAAGTCCAGTTTAAATGATTCGAAGTAGTACTAATCTGCTGTTTCTTGGTTATTGTAGAACAATGAACAATGGCAGATGGTCACTGCGATCTACCCTGGAAAGGGATAAGTTGGTTGGATCCAACTTAAAGGATTGGTATATGAACTTGAGAATTGTGCTCAAGCTCGAGAGGAAGCTATATGTCCTTGAGAAGCCAATTCCTGAGCCACTTCCATGCTTGGCCTCAGCAGCTGAGAAGGATGCTTATGATAAGCATCAAGCTGATACTTTGGAGATTGCACAATTGATGCTAACCAACATGTCGCCCGAGCTAAGAGGGCAATATGAATCTAAGAGTGCCTCTGAAATTATTTCTAGTCTAAGGCAGCTCTTTGATGCATTGGTTGAGCTCAACCCTCCTAAAGTAGACATTCAATGTGTTAAGCCCAAAGGCTTAACTAAAACATTGAAAATAAAGATGGAAAGAGTCAGGAATAATAAGTGCTACTCATGTGGAGGACCACCTCACATGATAAAGGACATAGTACGACTTCAGAATGAGAAGAAGAGAGGCAAGGCTTCGTCTTCATGCTCAGGTATCTATGTTACAGAAGTCAATCTTTCTACTTCTATGTCATGGGTATTGGATACCGCATGTGGAGCTCATATTTGTACAAATATGCAGGGGCTCAAGAAAAGTAGATCGGTGCGACCTGGAGAGATTGACCTACGCGTTGGAAATGGGGCACAGGTTGCTGCTGTTGCTGTAGGCGTCTTGACTCTCTCCTTGCCTTCTGGACTTCTATTAGAACTAGATAATTGCTTTTGTGTACCTTCACTTACTAAGAACATTGTATCCATTCCTTGCTTAGCAAAGAAGGGATTTAAGTTTGAAATAAATAAGAACTCTTGTTCTTTTTCATTTGCAAATATGTTCTATGGGAAGGGTACTTTGTGCAATGGTCTGTATATCTTGGATATGGAAAGTTCTATCTGTAACATAAGTAATAAAAGGACCAAACTGAGTGGTTCAGTTGGTGCTTTCCTATGGCACTGTCGATTAGCCCATATAAACAAAAATCGCATCCAACAACTCCATGCAAATGGATTGTTAGATTCAAGTTCCTTGGAGGAATTTGATACCTGTGAACCTTGTTTATTAGGAAAAATGACAAAAGCACCCTTCACCAAGATTGGTGAGAGGGCAGGAGGTTTATTGGATCTCATACATACTGATGTGTGTGGGCCTTTCAATAAACAAGCCAGAGGAGGGTACAACTACTTCATTACCTTCACTGATGACTTCAGTAGGTATGGATATGTCTACCTAATGAGACATAAATCTGAGTCCTTTGAGAAATTCAAAGAGTTCAAGAATGAAGTAGAGAACCAGCTTGGAAGATCCATTAAAGCTCTTCGATCAGATCGAGGTGGAGAATACCTGAGTGGAGAGTTCTTTGACTATCTGAGAGAGTCTGGGATCATATCCCAACTCACTCCTCCTGGAACACCTCAATGGAATGGTGTGTCTAAAAGGAGAAATCAAACTTTATTGGATATGGTTCGATCTATGATGAGTCATGCAACTCTACCTCCCTCATTCTGGGGGCATGCACTTGAGACAGCTTCTTTGATACTGAATAATGTTCCATCTAAGAGTGTCTCCAAAATACCATACGAGGTATGGAGTGGGAGACGCCCTAATCTCACGTTTATCAGGATCTGGGGATGTGAGGCTTATGTCAAACGTCAGGATTCTAGCAAGCTAGAACCTAGATCTGATAAGTGTGTATTTGTGGGGTATCCGAAGGAAACTAAAGGATACTACTTCTATGTCCCAACCGAGAACAAAGTTTTTGTTGCTCGGGGTGCTGTCTTTCTAGAGAAAGAATTTCTTATGAAAGAAGTTAGTGGGAGGGAGTTTGACTTGGATGAGGTCCAAGTGCAACCACAAGACAAAGAGATGGAATCTGAGCCATCTGCACCAGTTGTTATACAACCTGAGGCTCAGACACAGGCCCACGTAGGTCTGGGAGGATTCGTCGTGCACCTGAGAGGTACGGGTCGCTGCCGACTCAACACGATGGAATTTTCATCATTGAGGATGAACCCAGAACCTATGATGAGGCGGTCAGTGGACCGGACTCCGAGAGATGGCTTGACGCCATGCGATCCGAGATGGATTCCATGTCGGCTAACCAAGTCTGGGATTTGGTTGAGCTGCCTGATGGGGTAAAACCCATAGGGTGTAAATGGGTCTTCAAGAAGAAGACAGACATGGATGGCAATATAGTTACCTATAAGGGTAGACTAGTGGATAAAGGTTTTAAACAAGTCCACGGGGTGGACTATGATGAAACCTTCTCGCCAGTTGCCATGATCAAGTCCATTTGGATTCTGCTTGCTATAGCTGCATATCATGACTATGAGATATGGCAGATGGATGTGAAGACAGCGTTCCTTAACGGGAAGCTGACTGAGGATGTGTACATGACACAACCTGATGGCTTCATCCATCCTGCAGAGGCTAGTAAGGTCTGCAGGCTAAAGAGATCCATTTATGGATTAAAGCAAGCATCTCGAAGTTGGAATCTTCGATTTGATGAAGCTGTGAGAGATTATGGCTTTATCAAAAGCGAAGATGACGCCTGTGTATATAGAAAATTCAGTGGGAGCTTGGTGATTTTTCTGGTCTTGTATGTCGATGACATACTGCTCATCGGAAACGACATCCTTAGTCTTCAAGCTGTGAAGACATGGTTGGGGAAGTGTTTTGAGATGAATGACTTAGGGGAGGCCGCCTATATACTAGGCGTGAGGATCTACCGAGAAAGATCCAAGAGGCTCCTGGCCCTTAGTCAGAGTACCTACATTGATAAGGTCCTGGAGAGGTTTAACTTGGAGCAATCCAAGAAAGGATACCTTCCAGTAAGACATGGCCTTACTCTCTCAAAGAGCCAGTGTCCTACAACACAGGCTGAGAGGGATAACATGAGTCGAATTCCTTATGCTTCGGCAGTAGGATCGATCATGTATGCAATGTTGTGTACTAGACCAGACGTGGCATATGCTGTAAGCATAACCAGCCGATACCAATCCAATCCAGGTCTGCAGCACTGGGTGGCTGTAAAGAACATCCTAAAGTATCTGAGGAGAACTAAGGATTTGTTCTTGGTCTATGGGGGACAGGAAGAGCTCAGTGTGCAGGGCTATACTGATGCATCATTCCAGTCTGACCCTGACGACTTTAGATCGCAGGCCGGCTATTTGTTCAAGATAAATGGAGGTGCTGTATGCTGGAAGAGCTTCAAGCAATCCACCATAGCAGATTCTACAACCGAGGCAGAGTATGTGGCCGCTTCTGAGGCAGCCAAGGAAGCCGTTTGGATGAGGAAGTTCATATCTGATCTTCAGGTGGTCCCTAGTGCAATGGATCCCATTGAACTCTACTGTGACAACAATGGAGCAATTGCACAAGCCAAGGAACCACGGTCTCATCAAAGATCCAAACACATACTCAGAAGATTTCACCTGATCAGAGAGATCATTGAAAGAGGTGATGTCAAGATTAGCAGAGTTGACACAGAGAACAATCTGGCAGACCCATTGACCAAGGCTTTGGCGCAGCAGAAGCATGATGGTCACGCTAGAGATATGGGGTTAAGATTCCTCAACCTCTAGGTCTTAGTGCAAGTGGGAGATTGTTGGTGTATATGCCCTAGGACCTAGTTTTGGTCCACTTATGTACTACTTGACTTTGATATTTATATATATCATTCTGGCATTGTCTTTATCAATGTTTGTTTACATCTGCGCACATGTACTAACATGATAATGTCCCTGGAGACAGATTGGATCTGTGCTCAAACTATTGTCCCCAGTCGATGTACCTTAGTGGATATGGGACAACTATGGTACTTGAGAGACTGGTATGTGAGCTGGTTAGGTACGTGGTGCTAACGCAGACACATGGGTATATCATTGGAGGATATACTGGAAAGACCCGCTGTGAGGCTATGACTTGGTGTCATAAGTTATCCTCACAAGTGACAGGAGATGCATTGATCCCTTGACTTGAGGTCATTGATCGTTCTATATGGTTAGCGACTTGCTTTGATACAACCTAACACCTCGCCGTAGTTGGGAGGTCATAACGGTTGTCATTGAGCATATCACGACCCATATGAGAAGGTCAATGGACAGACATAGGATTTGCCCCTTCCTTAGGGAAGTATGATATCCA
The DNA here is from genome assembly GCA_027563935.2 of Costus lasius. Taxonomy (NCBI): domain Eukaryota; kingdom Viridiplantae; phylum Streptophyta; class Magnoliopsida; order Zingiberales; family Costaceae; genus Costus; species Costus lasius. The sequence goes on from CM050446.2 coordinate 86,805,042, forward strand.
TGGAGCTCCTCTATGGTTCTATGACTGAGAGTGTATGGCCATACCCAGGTAAGAACCTGTTTTAGTCATAGCCATGTGATTGGGTGAAAACAAGTGGTGACACACTTATCCAATCGGATATCAGTCCGGCAAAGAGACTGTAATGCATCTGTACCTAGTTGCGATGATGGGGATGTCGATGTCGATATCCATTCCAATGACCTGGGTAGCAGCGATGCACTGCTAGGTGCCACTCACTGCTTGTGGTGACCTTTGGTCAGCACTGCCAGCGTCAGAAGAACCTACAGGGTCGCACACCTTGATACTTGAGTTCTCGTATTGATCGAGAAGCCTTATGATCAAGTTATTGGATAACTCGGATCTAATTGGGAGATTTCATCAGCACCAATGGGCCTGATGAGATGGAAGAATGTTATTGGAGCCAAACTTCATTTTTGGCAGGTTGACCCGTATTTGACCATGGTTGGTCACACTTGGATTAGGGTTGCATTGGATTGGATCCAAATGCTTAAATCAACCCATAGGATGAAGTTTGGGCTAGCTCATTATCCAAGGAAGCCCAATAACAAGTTCTCATGAAGAGAAGAGAGGCTAAAAGGGTATAATGGGGGAGAAACCCAACCCCATTGGCGCCTAAGGGGCATAATGGGGTTAGGGTGGCAAAATTGCTTCATTAAGGAAGCAATTTGCGCCTAGCCCTTCTCCCTTGATGGTATGAATGCCTTTAAGGCATGCCTTGGGCTGATATGGTACTTGGGCAATTATGGAAAGGTTGAATGAAGTTTATGGTAAAGTCTTGGAGACTTTCCTTGCATCAAACCTCCTCATCCTAGCCCTACACTTGTCATGATCCTAGCCCTTGCCCTGATCGCCTCTTGCCCTATATATGTGACCCTAGCCGCCCCCTCTTATATGATTCATCCTTGGAGGCGTGAACATAAGAAGGGAGCGAGAGCAAGGAGCAAGGGCGCAATCTCTTCCTCTTCCATCAAGTGGCCGCAAGCTTCTCCTTCCTTACCACTTGGCGCATCTTTCTCTCTTGGTGGCGCAAGGTGGTTGGAGCATCTCCCTAAGGCTTGGATCTTCTTCCCGAGGCTAGCACCGGGCGTGGAAGAAGAGGACTCGAGGCATCCGTGTGTGTGAGACTGCAGAGGGCGCACAGTTGGGCGCCTATCACGACATCGACCTCATCTTGCTCTGAGGTATTTTCTAACTCATCGTGTCGACCCCCTTGCATGCGATCTTCACTGGGTTTTTGGGACCGACCTGTTTCGGGGACATTCTTCCGCTGTGCAATGTATGTATGTATGTGTCTCTGAAAAATTGTAAAATGTCCCCGGGGTTTCCCAACAAGAACCATAGAGGAGCTCCATGGATATCATGCTTCCCTCAGGAAGGGGCAAATCCTCTGTCTGTCTATTGGCCTTCTCATATGGGTCGTGACATACTCAATGACAACCGTTATAACCTCCCAACTACGGTGAGACATTAGGTTGCATCAAAGCATGTCCCTAACCATATAGAAGAGTCAATGACCTCAAGTCTAAGGATCAATGCATCTCCTATCACTTGTGAGGATAACTCATGACACAAAGTCATTGCCTCACAGCGGGTCTGTCCAGTATATCTACCACTGATATACCCATATGTCCGCGTTAGCACCACGTACCTAACCAGCCCATATACCAGTCTCTCAAGTACCATAGCTGTCCCTTATCCACTAAGGTACATCAACTGGGGACAATCTTTTGAGCACAGATCTAATCTGTCTCCAGGGATATTATCATGTAAGTACATAATCACAGATGTAGATAAACAATGATAATGACAATGCCAGATTGATATATAAATATCAGAGTGAAGCAGTACACAAGTGGACCAATACTAGGTCTCAGGGCATATACACCAACAAGGGGGAGTGATGGTTGAATTTTTGTGAGGATCCGACTGGCGGATCGTCGACGGCAAACTCACAACTTTTGAAAACCTGGAAACTGTTGCGATAGGATGGCTGATCTTGGGAGGAAGAAGAGAATGGAGGGGTGGGGATGAGGGGAGGAAGGGCTCGGCCCTAGAAGGAGAAGAGGGAGGAGAACATCCGATAGAAGAGGAAGATTACTAAGACTATTTCGTAAACTCAATTTCATCACAAACTGTTTGTTACATTCGTGCATTCAAGCGATACATATAGGCTGAAACTTTGAAGGTGAACGTTGGAATTTCCTTCTGCAGCGGAGAGATGTTGAGGGGCTGTGGGGGTGAGCGAAGATGGCTGCAAAATGGACGTTGGAGTTTCCATCTTTACCGTAGTGAAGAGACATTGAAGATTAGACGTTCTAACTTCCATCTTTGTAGTGATGAAGATAATGTTGATGTAAATCCCTACTTGGCTGGCAACTGGTTGAATATCTTCGCAGCTTATTTCCTTCATAGCTTCCTACTTGGCTTGTGGTGAAGTGATGAGATCTCTTGGCTGATTTGAAGCGCCTCTGGATGGTTGGATGGGTTGGCGCGTATGCAAGTCATGATGTGTGGAATTGTTGCAGAGTATGCAGGAACTTGTTATTTGGAAATTGTCTTGAGCATCCCTTGAAGTAGTTATCTTCAATTATTTAGCTAGCTTTAGGAGTGATCTTGCTAGCTTATTTGAGAGCTTCCGAGCCTTTGACTAGGGTAGTCGTAGGCTCCACTTGTACCTTCATGGCTTGTGGTCTCTGCCTCCATCAGCTCTAATGGTTAGAGGGACTTGGCTTGAGAAGTCCAAGTTAAGGGTTCGAATCCTGCTGCAGATAAAATTTGCACAGCCCAGGCATGGGGTCTAACTATGCCAGGATTCGACACCCTGGACCTTGCGGGTTAGGTCTCTGGGATGCCTAACCTCGAGGGGATCGGTGGAGCTCCAGTGGTTCTTAATGTTGTAGGGGAGGGGGCGAACATGTCAGACGCGCGGAATGAGGCAGGCATGGGTCACTTATGTGCAAACGGCCCTTGTGAGGCGGACATACATGCGAGCTACCCATGTGGGGTAAAGGCGTGGCTCTCTCCTACATCATGAAAGGTCATTCGACACCCTGGATCTTGCGGGTTAGGTCTCTAGGATGCCTAGCTCGAGGGGATCGGTGGAGCTCCGCCAGTCCTTACATCGACATCGCTCTACATTGCTCATAGTTACTTTCTTCTCTCATCATGTCGACTCCCTCACAAGAACAAGATCCATTGGGTTTTATTTACTTAGTAATAAGGTAGTTAACTAAATTTTCACTATATAATATTAAATTTCTATGATATTATAATATATGTAGAAAATTATAAAAAAATATATATAAGTAAAAAAAAATATATAATATTTTATTTTCTTAGGTTTAACATAGAGTTCAATTAAATTTCTACTTTATTGTATTAAATTTCTACATTATTATAATATACATAAAAACATTTATAAAAGTACATAAAAATAAAAAAATGCATAAATAAAAAATAATTTATATAATATTTTATTTTCTTAGTGTTAACTTAATTACTATAATTAATTTAGATTTTAAAAAAATATTTATCTAAATTTCTGCCATGTATTACTAAATTTCTACCTTGTATTACTAAATTTCTACCATGCATTATTAAATTTCTATAATATAATAAAATATTTTATTATACTATAAAATATTTTGAGATTTGTGCCAAACCTATTGGGTTCAAAGCTACTGGAAAATTAATTACACAGTGAGAAAACGGGAAGAAAATGGAAGCCAGCGACGAAAACGATGAATTTAATTTTATTGAGATTCGTGTTAGATGGACGTTGATTAGAAAACTTTCTGAAGTTTTCTCAGAAAAAAAACTTTATGAGAAAACGCACCCCGCCACTACCCCTTTTCCCACGCCGGCGTTCTCCACTGCCCTGCCCATCCCTGCGTCTCCGTTCATTGATGGGTAGCCGCTACAGTTTGGCGTGCCCCCCTCCCCCCCAGGCTTTGGACACTGCTGCCTCTTTTGCTGGCTGAAGACACCGTTGCCTGTTGAGCTCGTGCCACAAAAAAGTCTCTCTACTAGCTGAAGTCATTGTCTACCTCACCCTCTGCACTTACCAGTATGCGTCACTAATGCTCACTTGTCAAGGCTCGGTGTTCGCTGCGTCCGCCCACTCGGTGTTAGCTTCCTGCAAATGCTGAGACTACTTGCTGCAACTGTGCCACGCGGCGTCACCCACTTTGCTTGCTAGCATGCGACAATAGAAGCCAATCCGTCACCTTCGTCATGCAAACGCCAATATCCCATCGGATTTACTCCACACATCGAGAACCACCCACATCGTCTGGACGCACACCGGCTTCGCTTGCCTTTGCATGCCACCAGTGACAGCCCCCCATATTTTATTAGGTTGTGCTCAGATTTTGAGCAGTTCCAGCACGTTATGACGTAGACTTGGGCATGAGGGGCTGGGCGGAGTGCCGAGATTGGCGCGCTATGACGTGAGCCCAGTTGTGCCAGGTCAGGCAGAATGCTGATGACCTAGTGCGCTATGACGTGAACTCAGATATGGCAGGTTGGGCGGAGCATCTGTATATGATGCGTTATGATGTGAACCTGGCCATATTGAGTTGGGCGGAGCACGGAGGGTTTGTGTGGCACGTTTTGACGTGGGTTGGGACATGAGAGGCTGGGCAGAGTGCTGAGTCTAGCACGTTATGATGTGAGCCTCATCGTTTCGAGCCTGGAGGAGTGCCAGATTCTATATGAGTTGGCATTGTACAGTCACGTCCAGGATGCAGATACGGCAAAGACCTGCGCAGCACGTGTGGCACGCGATGCTAGTTTTGGGCCATCGGGTGTGCACTTAAGGGTTGGGCCGCGTACTTTGGTTGTACTCGCGGACCTATTGCCACACGGAATTATATTCTTGGGTGTTGTAGCGGGCGCGTGGTGCGCCCAGAGGCAGGCTTGGCCTTAATTGTGTACGTTTGACACTAGATTTAGCTGAACGTGTGCACGAGACAAGGCACTTGTTGGAACTTTATGCAGAGGCTTCACCGGGTCAGGTAAGCAGGTAAGTGGGTGCGGTGCACCCCGTGTGGAGGAACCTAGGTAGGAGTGTCTATTATTTAAATAGACACGTGGGTATGTGGAGGATAGGAGATTCATTCTCGGATCCTCTTAGGTTCTCTCCGATGGGGTGATAGGCTGAGGCGAACGGTGAACGGAGGCGTTGTTTGCCTGCCGGTTGTAGCCGAGCCGCGTTTTTGCCTTGCAAAAATCCAAGCCGAGGAAATGGCTATGACAATAAGGTATCAGAGCATGGTTTCCTTTGCAGGAGAGTCTTCTCTTGGGTGGGTGTCTGATGTGGGGAGGCGACATGACCCACGGAAATACAAATGGAGTTTAAGGTTACCCTAGCTAGGGCACCTAAATTTCCATCTCTTGCATTGCATGCATCTTTAAGTTAGATTTTCATTCCTTGCATTGTATGCATCCTTTAAGTTAGATCTCCTAGCATAACTTGCATCATGTGGTAGGTTAGATCCACCCTCAAATTACACCAAGTAGTTACATTCGCTAGGATCCGCCACTTATGTATGGTAGGTTAGTTCATGCTAATGATGTAATAGATTAGGTTGATCCAATTTTGAGCTCAAGTCAAGCCCAAGACAAGTATGGAGGCGCCTATGACCATTCAGCCCCTTTGGTGGAGTATTCTCAACAAAGCTACTCAAAGATCCACCCACCCTCGGTGGAAGCCAAGTGGAGTTTGCCCTCACTCTCCAACCGCCATTTCCCTTTTGAAGTAAGAAGACAAATGCAGCTCACACCTACCCTATCAGCAGTCAATTGAGGAAAGAGGTCAGCCATCAACGCAAAGGACAACCCTCCAAGACACCCCACCAAATGCAGAATTCTGCCGTCCCATTTGCAGCAAATTCCAGCTTCGGTCTCCGTGGAGTTCCATCAGCTTTCAGGCAGGATATCAGCCCATTAATGCTCCACAATCTTCAGATTTAGCCATTGCTATTAGCAGGAAAACTCCAAGTGAAAGTTCAGAGCGAATCAGCCCCAAAATGGGAAAGATATCAGCTCCATTAAGGCATCTGTGCCCGGCTGTATTTCTTTGCTTGTTGACTTGTTTTTGTGCCTAGGGAGCTGGAAAGACCCGTTGGCAGCATCTTATAACTTGTAATCTCCTGAGAACAAATGGTTTTTAGAGTTGAATATTTTGAAAAAATCAGGAAGTGTGTCTTCTAATGGTGTGTGTCGCCTCAACTCTCCTCCTCTACCCTTCCCTGGATTTGGAAGTTCTGTCTTGATGAATTAAATCCTCACGCCCTTCTCATCGCTGCCATTTCGTCAACTTCGTGCTGCCAATCCAGGAGGCAGATCGAGCTGAAACTTCAGCCACGTCCCCTCCTCTTCCGGTCGAACACACAGCCAGGACGATCTCCCCATCCGACGGCTGGATCGCCAGGATCGAGGGATTTCTAGTGACGCCCCAGCTTTGCGCCCCTGTTTCCGCCTCGTCCCACTGTTCGACGTCGATCTCCTCCGACCATCCACCGCTTGCTCCCAAACTCCGGCCACAAGTCCGCCCTGACCCGAGGAGCCTCCAGGTGTAGCAGGTCAGAGTTTCGAGCTGTGTCCGATGATCGCCGGCAACCCCTGCTCCGTCTCGCGTTATCCCCTATTTCAGTCAGAAATAGGGCAGCGCTGACGCCACCTATTTCCCAATGCCGAGCCATGGCCGCCGTCTGCTGAACCCCAAAAAATAGCGTCACCGACCTACCTCCTCGCAACCTACAATCACCGCCAGTCAACGGCGCCACCGGAGGAGGCTCACCGCCCAAACCAGTTCGCCCCTGCTCCTGATCTTGCTCGTCACCAACGCCCGTCTCCTCCCTGCAGCCTCGAGTTCTGCTGGCCGTCCTTCCCCTCGCCTCTACAACCACCAATGACGCCGTAGCTGTTGTTCCGGCAATCCCTGCCAGCTGACGGGAGCCAAACAACCTCACGCGATAAACTTCCTAGCTCAGTAATGTGACATGGTTCAGCCTCTTGTTCTCCGAGAGTCAGCTAAGTCTCAAATTTTTGTGTTTCTTTCTTATTCCTTCAAGAGCATCTTACTACACCCTTGCTTGATTATTGTAGGATTATGATGCCTGAAATGGGGGTTCATCTTGGTGCAAGTTGTCCCTCTCTCTAAATAGTTTAGTCTATTCTTTGTTAGGCAAGAGAACTAGGAGGCCTAACCTCCCTCTTGAAGTTTTGCTTGTAAAGACATTTAACCTTTTATCACTCACTCACCTACACATGTGTGGGATGCTGTTGAAGAGTCCCCTTCAAGGGGGAGCGCAAGCAGATGAAACCCCTTTCAAGAGGGGGGCGAAAAACCCTTAAGGGTGGCGCATAAAAATTGCAAGCGGAAGCAAGGGTTTTTCATGGATCTTAGCAAGATAATATGATCAACTTGATGAAGTTTAGATCCATACCAAAGCCATGAGGAAGATGGCGACTTGGAAGAGAAAGATCGAAAGGGATCTTCTCCCTAGTTGACGCACACAAGATGATGTGCTTGCTCCTTGGAGATCCTTGTGCTAGCAAGGTCCTTCAAGGGTCCCTCTCGTATGGTAAGGAAATGAGAGATGATGTCTAGGCTTGCCGAACCTCCACCAAGACCTCGCCTTCTCCACGCCAAAGTCTCGTCAAGCAAGAGCAAGGAGACGAGAGTTGAATGGAGCGTTCAAGTCATTTGGCGTTCAAGGGAACATGCGCTAAATGACTTTCCAAAATTGGAAAATCCATTAAGCCATGCGTTCATGATCACTAAATCGATCAAAACGCCAAAACAATGAACCATACGTTCAAGCTCTTGAACCGATTCAAAGTAAATGTGTTCGGTCCAAAGGCCAAACCAAGCCAGCCCAAGCCAATCGGTCTAGATCAACTAAACCCTAAGGTTTCCAATCTAACCGTTCATCTCATGATGCTCTTGATCTCACCGATCTAGCATCATCTCTCTCGATCGAAGCTTACCGATCTCAAGCCCTAATCAATCAAACATGATCAGACCAGATCTCACTTACAATCAGAGATTAAATCCCTTTAAACTGAACCCAAACAATTCAGTCCACACGATCTGACTCAAGTAAGCCATATCATCAAATTGTGCGACCCTAAGGGTTTCCTTTAAATGTCGGTAACGATAACTTACATTATCACGATTAGTGAGGGGTATCTAGCAACACATCACTGTCTCCCGATATAAAGGAAAGAGTCTTCCAAGACTACACCCAAACCATAGCACAAGTGTGAATCCACTTCACAAGGCATACATGTATCCTTTGCCACTGGATGTTCTTATTGGACAAGCGTGTCAAGCTTGTGACTCCAATACGATGAGCATGATTAAATCAGATGAACATAGTCATCTGGGTATGGCCATACACTTTCTCAATCATCTCATATAGGGGGGGGGCCTTAGAACATCACACTCCTTAAACAAGGAGACGGCAATCCTTTATCTATCACTAGTGTCCTAACCTAACTCATGATCATTATCCAAGATAGTCTATAACCATTATGTTTCAAATGATATTGAACTACCTCAAAACAATGACAATCATCATTTAGAAACACAAGTGATCTCAAGTCAGAGGACATGTGCCACTTGTTGCAATCAAGGATCATTCACATTGTGACAAGCAATTGAATGTCCTAGAAGGGTCTGTCCAGTACATCCAATGTACCCATGAGTCTACATCTTATTCCATGCTCGAAGCATCCTATAAGATTAGAATACATATTAGTCTCAATCATATCAAGGCTGTCTCATGTTCACCAAGATATATCGACTAAGGACATTTAGCATGTCAGCCTAGCTGAACAGCTTTGAGACATTATTCAGTAGTACACTTATTACAGCAGACAAGGTAACAACCTGAATAATAACCATGCCTTTATAAACACAAGAGTTTATTACATGATACTGATACAATCCCAAGGCCTCAAACATTAGCCTTAAGGGCATACCCCAACAATCTCCCACTTGCATTTAATCTAATGGTTGAGAAATCTCAAACCCATGTTATTACAGTGCTTCTCATGCTTCTGCTGCGCCAGAGGCTTGGTAAGCGGGTCAGCCAGATTGTCGTCTGTATGAACCTTGCATATTTTGATCTCGCCACGATCTATGATCTCCCGGATCAAGTGAAACCGTCTCTGTATGTGCTTGGACTTCTGGTGCGACCGTGGTTCCTTTGCTTGTGCGATGGCTCCAGTGTTATCACAGAAGATAACCAAAGGATCGACACTCGAAGGAACAACACCAAGTTCTCTCACGAACTTACGAATCCACACTGCCTCCTTGGATGCTTCCGAGGCTGCAACATACTCGGCTTCTGTTGTGGAATCAGCAACAGTTGACTGTTTGAAACTTTTCCACACCACCGCTCCACCATTCAAGCTAAAAACATAGCCTGATTGCGATCGGAAATCATCCTGGTCCGACTGGAATGAAGCGTCAGTATATCCTTCTATACTGAGTTCTTCCTGACCACCATATATCAAGAACATATCTTTGGTCCTCCGCAGATATTTTATAATGTTCTTGACTGCAATCCAGTGCGCCATACCTGGATTACTTTGGAACCGACTGGTCACGCTTAACCCGTAAGCGACGTCAGGGCGAGTACACAACATCGCATACATTATGGACCCAATAGCCGAAGCATAAGGCGTATTGTCCATTTCATCTTTCTCAGTCTGTGTTTGTGGACACTGACTCTTCGAAAGATTCAGACCATGTCTGACTGGAAGATATCCTCTTTTAGAATTCTCTAAATGGAATCTCTCCAGGACTTTATCGATGTAAGTACTCTGGCACAGCCCGAGAAGCCTCTTAGATCTATCCCTGTAGATCTTCACACCTAATACATAGGCTGCTTCTCCTAAATCTTTCATCTGGAAACATTTCCTTAGCCATGCCTTAACCGCATGCATTTCTGGAATATCATTTCCAATGATCAAGATGTCATCGACGTAGAGGACTAGGAATGTAATCACGCTCCCACTAAACCTCTTATACACACACGGGTCGTCCTCGTTCTTGATGAAACCAAACTCAGAGATTGATTCATCAAAACGAATATTCCAGCTTCTAGATGCTTGTTTAAGTCCATAAATGGACTTCTTTAACTTGCATATTTTATGACGATCTGATAGATTAGTGAAACCTTCAGGTTGTGTCATATACACATCCTCATCCAGATTTCCATTAAGGAAAGCTGTTTTCACATCCATCTGCCAGATCTCATAATCGTAATATGCTGCTATCGCGAAAAGAATCCGAATAGACTTGAATATGGCTACCGGAGAGAAAGTTTCATCATAATCTATCCTGTAGATTTGTTTGAAACCTTTCGCTACTAGCCTGCCTTTATAGGTAACCACGTTACCATCCATGTCAATCTTCTTCTTGAAGATCCATTTACAGCCTATAGGGATTACTCCCGGAGGCGGATCAACCAAATCCCAGACTTGGTTATCTGACATGGAGTCCATCTCGGCTCGCATAGCTTCAAGCCATCTAGCTGACTCCGGTCCACTGACCGCATCCGCATAAGTGAGGGGTTCATCATTATCAATGATGTAGACTCCGTCATAGCGCTCAGGCTGACGACGGATCCTTCCCGATCTTCGCGGTTCCCGTGATATCTGAGCCTCAGGTTGTTCAATAACCTGATCCACCGGCTCAGGCTCATCCAACTGTGCTTGACTACTTTGTCCTTTCTCTGGATTCTCATCCAGCTTTATTTCTCTCCCACTGGCTTCTTGCAGAAGAAACTCCTTCTCAAGAAATATGGCCGTCCGAGCAACAAATACTTTGTTCTCTTTGGGATCGTAGAAATAATAACCCTTAGTTTCCTTAGGGTAACCGACAAAGACGCATTTCTCAGATCTGTTCTCCAGTTTCCCAGAGGCGAGCTTTTTGACATAAGCCTCGCAACCCCAGATCCTGATAAATGTCAAGCTCGGCTGTTTCCCATACCATAATTCATATGGCGTCTTTGAAACGGCCTTGGATGGCACTCGGTTTAGTACCTTTGCAGCTGTTTCCAGTGCAAATCCCCAAAAGGAATATGGAAGAGTAGCCTGACTCATCATAGAACGAACCATATCAAGTAACGTTCTATTTCTCCTCTCGGACACACCATTCCATTGCGGTGTTCCTGGCGGAGTGAGCTGTGAGATAATCCCACACTCTTTTAGATAGTCAGTAAACGCATGACTCAAGTATTCTCCACCTCGATCAGAACGAAGTGCCTTGATATTTCGGCCTAGCTGATTCTGTACTTCATTCTTGAACTCTTTGAACTTGTCAAAGGATTCACTCTTATGTCTCATTAGATAGACATAACCATATCTACTGAAATCATCAGTAAATGTAATGAAGTACTGATAGCCACCTCTGGCATGTTTACTAAACGGCCCACACACATCACTGTGTATAAGGTTAAGTAAACCTGAAGCCCTTTGACCTTTGTTAGGAAAAGGTGACTTCATCATTTTACCCATCAAACAAGCTTTGCATGTATCAATCTCCTCATAGGAGAATGATCCCAGCAGTCCATGATCATGCAACCGCTTAATGCGCTTCTTGTTAATATGGCCTAAACGACTATGCCATAACAAGGTGCTGTCTTCAGCATACTTGGCTTTCTTATTATCAATGTTTTGTATAGAATATTCCATGTCCAACATGAATAACCCATTGTTAATTGAACCAGTAGCATAAACAATATTATCAAGAGAAAGTACACACTTTGAAATATTGCATTCAAAGGCAAATCCTTTCCTGACAAGAGCAGGAATAGAGATAATATTCTTGGTTATACTGGGTACAAAATAACAATTGTTTAATTCCAATACAATGCCAGATGGTAAAGAAATGAAATAGTCTCCTACAGCAACAGCAGCAACCCGTGCCCCGTTTCCAACGCGTAGGTCTACCTCATGCTGTCCCACCTGCCTTCTTCTCTTGAGTTCCTGCACATTTGAACAAATGTGAACTCCACATGCAGTGTCCAACACCCATGAAATAGAAGAAGAAGATAACATGACCTCAGTCACATATATACCTGAGCCAGAAGCGATGCTTCCCCTCTTATCTCCTTGGAGCGCTTTACAGTCCTTTTTCCAGTGACCCAGCTGGCCACAGTGGAAACACCTGTTGTCCTTCGACCGCTTAACCTTTTGTTTCAGAGCCTTACTGTAGTTCTTGACAGGGGCTTTGCCCTTCTTCCCCTTCTTCTTGTTCCTAGAAGGAACCATTAAGACAGAGGTTGAAGGCTTTCCCTTCAGAGTCTCCTCAGTTGTCAAGAGCATATTCAGCAGCTCTGCCGGAGTACAATCGATCTTGTTCATATTAAAATTAATAATGAACGCATCGAAAGAGGGCGGGAGAGACTGCAGAATAATGTCTACAGCAAGCTCCTGGTTGATGGTATGCCCCAGTTTCTCCAGAGCCTCCTTATGCCCAATCATCTTGAGCACGTGAGCTCCCACTGGGCTCCCTTCAGCCAGTTTGCTCTGAAAGAAAAGCTTTGTCAGATTATAGCGTTCTGTCCTCGCCTGTGCAGCATACAGCATCTTGAGGTTCGCTATAATTTCTATAGCCGACATATCCTCATGCTGACGCTGCAGCGATGGCGTCATAGACGCTAGCATCAGGCAAGCGACATCAATGCTATCATTGACGTGCTTTTCATAAGCATCACGAACCGCCCTTGCGGCGTTCGCAGCGGGTTGAGGCGGCACAGCCGTCTCGAGGACATACAGTTTCCTCTATGCCTTAAGAACAATCTTAAGGTGTCCGAACCAGTCTGAGAAGTTTGGCCCAGCAAAGTTCTCCCTTTCCAGTAGGGATCGCACATTGAAGCTCATGGTGTTCGTTGCTGCAGGAATCTACAACAATGCAAGAACAGCAAGGTCAGTATCAATGTATAGAATCAATCCAGGACTTAAGAAAGATTCTTTTTTCTCACTATTTTATCTGGCTGAAAAATCCAGCAAAACAGCCCGAAAGAGTGGAACTCTTTTAGTGAGATGGGATCCAGATTTCATACTTGGTCTCCGCGTCCCGCTCAGGCGAGATAAGATGCACAGAGATGACAAGCACTAATTTCTGGTAGGCTGTCCCAGCCAATCGCCAACCCGTGCGATTCCCCTTCACCTGGGCAATCCAGCAGACTGTGCCAACTGAGTTGGTACAACACAGTCTCTGATCCCTCAGATGGCTGCCTCCATGCGCTACCATATGCGCCACATATGTAGCCTACATGGTCAAGCTGACCCGACCTACTCCCTGGACCACCACGTGCTATGCTGAGCAACGAGAAGCGATAAATCCCTTCTCTGTAACACGCAGGTGAAATCCCGCACCGTCTGAAGATAGATGGACGTGCCCACTGAGTGGGTACAACACGGCTCCAACGATAGTCAGAACAGTGAGGTTTCGCGTCAGAAGGCATTACGTGCTTGATATTTTAGCGTTTGGATTTTAACGGTCTTTTATCTTCTTACTATCAGGCAAATCCTATGGCTATAGCAGAAGATAAATAAATCATGCTGTTCTACTTATTTAAACAATAAAAGAAAGCATGCATCTTATGTGGTAAAAGCCCATAGCCTAAGTAAGACCTTAAGATACTTAAGTCTTCACTTGCTCTTCTTGGGTCTTTAGCATCTCATCTGGTCCAACCCAGGGCCCTTGCGCCAAGAGCACCTCAGGTGCGCCACCAGCTGAATGCCCCTCTGGGATGTGTGCCTTTGTGCTCTTGTCTAATCAAAATACATTTTGATCTATCTAGACAAGTTTGACTCGCAGGTCAATTATACAATAAATTAATTAAAAAGTGATTCGCAGATCACAATAATATTAATTTACAGGTTTAATTCCAGGCACGCAGGCCCCAGCACAGCACACATTTAACATGGGCAGCCCACATAAGAATAAATAAACAAGCATAGGCATCAAACAACATGTGATCCAATTAAAAGAAAATAAATTTTGAAAACCCCATTGGCATCAATTTTAATTTTCTTATGTGCCCTACAACCTTACAATGGTCCATTGATAGGGATCCACTCATTCATCTAGTCAGATCCTCTGCCCCTTGCATGCACCAAGTCCTAACTGACTCGAGTTGACCTAATGGTCAACCATGCATGCGCCAAGGGCTGAACAACCCTCATGAGGTCTGGCAAGCGGGTGTGACCCCGGGCCTAACTCATGTGTGTTCAATGGTTGTCTCAACCAGACCTCGCTACACGCCTAAGATGCAATCGACCTATAGCCACCTCGTGCTTGCGCACAGGTGCCATCTGGTCGATCCATCTCGGCTGTCAGATGGTCTGATCAGACTATTGGATCTAACCTAGAGGTGACTTCAACCCCATCAACCCATCTAAGGGTTTATAGTAGGCGCCACTTAGATCTAGTCATAGGCGCGCATGTTAGGTTTTTGATAAAATAACATGAATTAAGCGCCAACACAAGACATGCGACAAGATGAACAAACAACATGCGCCAACATAAGGTAAACATCTTACTTTCGCATGAAGAAATAACATGTAAGTTTCGCATGTCAACAAGATCTAAGCATACATGTAAATGCGCAACCAAGGATCACAAAATATACCAAGCAATCATATTACATGCTTGAACCGCATGGCTCTGATACCAATTGAAGAGTCCCCATCAAGGGGGAGCGCAAGCAGATGAAACCCCTTTCAAGAGGGGGGCGAAAAACCCTTAAGGGTGGCGCATAAAAATTGCAAGCGGAAGCAAGGGTTTTTCATGGATCTTAGCAAGATAATATGATCAACTTGATGAAGTTTAGATCCATACCAAAGCCATGAGGAAGATGGCGACTTGGAAGAGAAAGATCGAAAGGGATCTTCTCCCTAGTTGACGCACACAAGATGATGTGCTTGCTCCTTGGAGATCCTTGTGCTAGCAAGGTCCTTCAAGGGTCCCTCTCGTATGGTAAGGAAATGAGAGATGATGTCTAGGCTTGCCGAACCTCCACCAAGACCTCGCCTTCTCCACGCCAAAGTCTCGTCAAGCAAGAGCAAGGAGACGAGAGTTGAATGGAGCGTTCAAGTCATTTGGCGTTCAAGGGAACATGCGCTAAATGACTTTCCAAAATTGGAAAATCCATTAAGCCATGCGTTCATGATCACTAAATCGATCAAAACGCCAAAATAATGAACCATACGTTCAAGCTCTTGAACCGGTTCAAAGTAAATGTGTTCGGTCCAAAGGCCAAACCAAGCCAGCCCAAGCCAATCGGTCTAGATCAACTAAACCCTAAGGTTTCCAATCTAACCGTTCATCTCATGATGCTCTTGATCTCACCGATCTAGCATCATCTCTCTCGATCGAAGCTTACCGATCTCAAGCCCTAATCAATCAAACATGATCAGACCAGATCTCACTTACAATCAGAGATTAAATCCCTTTAAACTGAACCCAAACAATTTAGTCCACACGATCTGACTCAAGTAAGCCATATCATCAAATTGTGCGACCCTAAGGGTTTCCTTTAAATGTCGGTAACGATAACTTACATTATCACGATCAGTGAGGGGTATCTAGCAACACATCACTGTCTCCCGATATAAAGGAAAGAGTCTTCCAAGACTACACCCAAACCATAGCACAAGTGTGAATCCACTTCACAAGGCATACATGTATCCTTTGCCACTGGATGTTCTTATTGGACAAGCGTGTCAAGCTTGTGACTCCAATACGATGAGCATGATTAAATCAGATGAACATAGTCATCTGGGTATGGCCATACACTTTCTCAATCATCTCATATAGGGGGGGGGGCCTTAGAACATCACACTCCTTAAACAAGGAGACGGCAATCCTTTATCTATCACTAGTGTCCTAACCTGACTCATGATCATTATCCAAGATAGTCTATAACCATTATGTTTCAAATGATATTGAACTACCTCAAAACAATGACAATCATCATTTAGAAACACAAGTGATCTCAAGTCAGAGGACATGTGCCACTTGTTGCAATCAAGGATCATTCACATTGTGACAAGCAATTGAATGTCCTAGAAGGGTCTGTCCAGTACATCCAATGTACCCATGAGTCTACATCTTATTCCATGCTCGAAGCATCCTATAAGATTAGAATACATATTAGTCTCAATCATATCAAGGCTGTCTCATGTTCACCAAGATATATCGACTAAGGACATTTAGCATGTCAGCCTAGCTGAACAGCTTTGAGACATTATTCAGTAGTACACTTATTACAGCAGACAAGGTAACAACCTGAATAATAACCATGCCTTTATAAACACAAGAGTTTATTACATGATACTGATACAATCCCAAGGCCTCAAACATTAGCCTTAAGGGCATACCCCAACAGCTGTAATGCCCTGGATGTAAGCTCATAGGGCCCTACTTCGTGTTGTTCCACCATTGGACCGGTGAAGAACGGGAAGGTTGGCCCTTCCATTCTCAAGGGCCGCAAGGTGAGCATTCTTTACAATTTCGTCATTTATCGCATTCCTAGAATTGCATGTATAGTTTTACCGTTTTCCTAGAACAGCATGTTTAATTTTGATTTTCTTATTATAAAATTACAAAAAAAACTATGGTGCAAAAGCGTTAGTTTAAATGGGTTTTCATAGCTATATCCTAAATAGCAAATGTTTTCAAAATACATTGTTTGAATGCTTGCATGATTCCCACCCCCATCAATGTCCAGGCAAAGGAGATGTCTTGGGTTGTCTTCTTTGCGTGTATCGACGTCTATAAGTATCCTCCCCCCTAGTTTTCATTGGCGTCCAGGTTTCTTCCGCCGACGGGGATGGAGCTCGCCGGTGCTTGAGCATGGTTTTCTGGATTTCGGACCTTTGGTTTTTCCGCTTGTTCTCGATGTTTCCTCTTTTGGATTCTCGGGTGGAACCGACTGACACCTTCCACTAGATGAGGCATTCGATTTTGGGGGTTTTAAGTGGCTAGTTGATTGCATGCGAGGAGCTGCATGCGTGAGGCTGAAAGGGCTGAAGACAAGTGTTGGATGCGAGAGCAGGTTTCCAGGCGTGAGGTCTTTGAGAGCTCTCATAGATTTCTTCTTAGGGCTAAGTTTTGTCCATTGTTGACTGGCGATTCCATGGAGTTCCTTTTCACTTGTTTGAATCTTAAGCGGCTGAATGAAATGAGGCGAGGAGATGGCACTCGATTGGGGCATTTGGTCTGTTGAAGCTGGAGGTGGTGACGAAATGGAAGACCATTCATTCTTGCTCTTTGGTTCCTTGGTCTTCGGTGGAGGACCATGTCGTTCAAGAAATAAAATGGTGGTGCTGGGTCATCCCGACCCTTATGATAGCTTCAAACTACACGACGGAGTGGGAGAATACTCTATGGTGGCGAGCTGGTGATCTTGCTAAGGAAAGGAAGAAGATTTTCCGGCATGTGTAAGGGGTGGTTGTTGTCTCCGCAAGTGCACGGATACTCAAAGTAATAAAGAAAGTATCGAATCCACAGGGACCTATGTTGTTGAGTACCGAATAATTGATTTTTCACTATCTAGGCAATCGAAAGAGTGTAAACTAGCAATCGAGGACCAAAGCGCTAAAACGGAATTATCAGAGAGAGAAGATGGGACTAGGGTTTCATTCACTTTAATTTTTATGACTAGACATGAATAAAGATTTCGTTAGTTTAATTTCAATATGATGAAGATGTAATTTACTTTAATAAAAGGATTGTCTCACTTTCACGCAGACAACCATGCAGGGATAAATCTTCGCTTTCGCGCATGAGTTGTCCCAACGCTAAAGACAAGTAAATCATCAAACTAAGAACTCAAGGATCACTTTCGTGCATCCGAGTTCTAGGTCGATAATCTCTAGTGGAATCTCGAGGATCACTTTCGTGCATCTGAGTCTCGACACTAGTTTTACTCATGGTTCTCCAACGTTCCGATCTTTGCTCTCGCACAAGATCTCCACATTTGAAAACTTAGACTCAATCCTAGATTTATATTATTATCATGGCAATTAGTTTACTAAAATCAAGCAAAGAAGAACTAACCTAAAAGGGGTCCTAACATGCAATTCTAGGGTTCCAAATTCTCAAGCAATTACTCTTCAGTCAATGGCGAAAATTCTAAAAACATGAATAATGATATAGGTCTAAGGAGAGTCTAAGAACGATCATCACATAAGTAAAATCATCATGCTAAGATTAAACATGACAAAATAATGGAAAAAAAAGTCATCTAGTCATTGAAAATCAAGTGAATTACTCCCCCATGTCCCAAAATAAGTTTAAGCTATCATAGAGGGAAGATTACAATAATCCATGTTGAAGAAAATCAAAGAGAAGAGAAAACATAAATTACGGTACGGCCGTAAAGAAGTTTACGGCCGTAATCTGGGTGAACAGCGGCGGCGCTCGGTTTTCTGATGATTTCTCCTCCGTCTGATCTCCGATCACGTTGAAACTTTAGGTGCACCTTCTCCTCCTCTATGCGTAGCTTCCACTCAAATTTCACGGCCGGAGATGCACTGTACGCTTCCCGGCGGCGAAACCTAGGGCGGCGGGGTGTGAGGCGATTTCTCTCTCTGTGGTGGATGAAAATTAGGGCTTTCGGTCTCGTTGTCTTCGTCCTCAAAAAAGCTCTGTCTTTGCTTCTTTCAGCAACGTATTTAATGGCCTGGATCGATCGCAATCATCTACGCGAAAATCGGTCTTCGGAGTTGATCGGGAAAGTCGCGAACTGGATTGTAATTACGACCGTAAAGCATTTTATGGTGGTGCCGTAATCTGGATAGCGAACTCTCGGGTTGAAAACTTCCGGAATTACGGTACCGTGAAGTATTTTACGGCGGTGCCGTAATGTCAATAATCTTTTGGGTGGAAAATCGACCCGAATTACGGTACCGTAAATTTCTTTACGGTCGTACCGTAAACACCATCGATTCTCTGATAAAAAATGCTTCAAAATACGGTACAGTAATGCTCTTTACGGTAGTGCCGTAATCATACGAAATCTTCTGCTGGAAAAACTCCAAATTACAGTACCGTAAATTGTTGGGGTATGCCCTTAAGGCTAATGTTTGAGGCCTGTGGGAATGTATCTGTATCATGTAATAAACTGTTATGTTTATAAAGGCATGGTTATTATTCGGTTGTTTACATTGTCTGCTACAATATATGTTCTTCTGAATAATGTCTCAAAGCTGTTCAGCTGGGCTGACATGCTATTATGTCCTTAGTCGATGTATCTTGGTGAACATGAGACAGCCTTGATATGGTTAAGACTAATATGTGTTCTAATCTTATAGGATGCTTCGAGCATGGAATAAGATGTAGACTCATGGGTACATTGGATGTACTGGACAGACCCTACTAGGATGTTCAATTGTTTGTCACAATGTGAATGTTCCTTGATTAAGACAAGTGGCACATTTCCTCTGACTTGAGATCACTTGTGTTTTCTAAATGATGATTGTCATTGTTTTGAGATGGTTCAATATCATTTGAAACATAATGATTATAGACTATCTTGGATGGTGAGCTTGAGTCAGGTTAGAGCACTAGTGATAGACATAGGATTGCCGTCTCCTTGTTGAAGGAGTGTGATGTTCTAAAGGGGCCCCCTGGATGAGATGATTGAGAAAGTGTATGGCCATACCCAGGTGACAGTGTTCATCTGTTCTAATCATGCTCATCATATTGGAGTTACGAGCTTGACAGGCTTGTCCAATAAGAACATCCAGTGGTAAAGGAAATATGCATGCCTTGTGAATTGATTCACACTTGTGCTGTTTTTGGGTGTAGTCTTGGAAGACTCTTTCCTTGATATCGGGAGACAGTGATGTGTTGCTAGATACCCCTCACTGATCGTGATAAAGTGAATTATCGTTACCGACGTTTTAAGGAAACCCTCAGGGTCGCACAATTGATGATATGGCTTACTTAAGTCAGATCGTGTGGACTGAATTGTTCAGGTTCAGTTTAAAGGGATTTAATCTCTGATTGTAAGTGAGATCTAGTCTGATCATGTTTGATTGATTAGGGCTTGAGATCGGTAAGCTTCGATCGAGAGAATGGATGCTAGATCGGTCAGATCAGGAGCATCAAAGAGATCAACGGTTAGATCTGGAACCTTAGGGTTTTAATGTGATCTAGGCCATGTCGATTGGTTTATTTGGTTATTGAACCAAAATTAAATTGAACCAAAATGGTTCAAGACTAGGCGACAAGTTCACTTAGCGTGAACATGTTGGGCGGTGAGTGGTGCTATTTTTAGCAACCATGACTCTCACGTTCGAAGAGAGAGGGTTCTCTATTCTCTCCTCTTGAACGCATATTCCTCTCGTTCTTTTGGGTGACGGCGCCTTGGAGCTTGAGGAGAATTCGGCAAAGAGAAAAGATCTCCTTCCCTTTCCATTTCGATCAAAGACTTCTTTGGATCTTGCTAGCACAAGAATCGCAAAGAGGAGTAGGCGACATCAACTGTGTGCGTCACCTCTGGAGAAGATCTGCTTTGATCTTTGCTTCCTAGACGCCATCTTGAAATGGCTATGGTATGAGTTTTATCTCTTCTATGCAATCGAATTTTTATGGTTGATCATATCACATGAAGCCGATCCATGAAACCCTAATCCGCTGCCTAAATGTTTATAATGCGCCATGCTGGGTTTCGCCCCCCTCTAGAAAGGGGTTCTTTCAATTGGTATCAGAGCGTTGTTTCATGCTTGTTTATGATTGCCATGATATGTCATATGATCCATGTATGCGCAAGTTGATAGATCTATAGGTTACATGCGATGTCTTATGCTGATAGTTGTAAGATGGCGAAAGTTATTTTCTCCTTTGCGCATGTTGTTGTTTGCGCTTGTTCTTGTAAGTTTTCTTAAAACCTTGATCACTTGCGCGATTCACCTAGATCTAATGCGCCTACATTAAACCCTTAGATGGGTTATTAGGGTTGAAGTCATCCCCTAGGTCGGATCCAAACAGTCTGATCAGACCATCTGACAGCCTAGATGGGTTGACCAGATAGCACCTTGGCGCATGCTAAAGGTGGCTATAGGTCGACTGCATCAAAGGCGTGTAGCGATGTCTGATTGAGACAACTTGTGAACACACCTGAGTTAGGCCCGGGGTCACGCCCGTTTGCCAGACCTCAGTGTGGTTGTTCAGCCTTGGCGCATGCATGGTTGACCTTATGGTCGACTCAAGTCAGTTAGGACTTGGTGCATGCAAGGGCAGTGGATCTGACTAGGTTGGATGAGTGGATCCCTAGTAATGGACCATTGTAAGGTTGTAGAGCAAATAAGGAAAAATTAAAATTGATCCCAAGGGGTTTTCGAAAATTTTAATTTTTATGGATCACATGGTTCTTGATTGATGCATATGTTTGTTTATTTAGTCTTATGTGGGCTGCCCGTTATTAATGTGTGCTGTGCTGGGGCCTGCGTGCCTGTATTAAAAATTGTAAATTAATTATTGTGATCTGCGTATCACTGTGTTTTAATTTATAAATGTAAGTGACCTGCGTGTCACTCTTGTCTAGATAGTTAAATTTGTAATTTAATTAGACAAGAGCACAGAGCACACTTGGCAAAGGCGCTTGCAGCAGAGGCTTGACCAGGTGGGAGGTCCAGGGTTCGACTCTGGGACCAGGCGCATATTCCCTGGTAGGCGCACCAGAGCTGCAGATGGCGCTTAGGCCCTGGTTTGGGCCAGATGGGCAGCTAAAGACCCATGAAGAGCAAATGAAGACTTAAGTTAGGTTAAGGTCTTCTAGGGCTATGGGCTTTTACCACATAAGTTTCATGCTTTCTTTTATTGCTTAATATTAGAATTGCATGATTAAATTATCTTCTGCTATCACCATAGGAATTGCATGATAGGCAAGAAGATAATAGACCGTTAAAATCCAACGCTGAAATATCAAGCTCGTAAGCCTTCTGACGCGAAACCTCACTGTTCTGATTATCGTTGGAGCCGTGTTGTACCCACTCAGTGGGCACGTCCATCTATCTTCAGACGGTGCGGGATTACACCTGCATGTTACAGAGTAGGGATTTATCCCTTCTCGTTGCTCAGCATAGCACGTGGTGGTCCAGGGAGTAGGTCGGGTAAGCTTGACCGTGTAGGCTACATATGTGGCGCATATGGTAGCACATGGAGGCAGCCATCTGTGGGGTCAGAGATTGTGTTGTACCAACTCAGTTGGCACAGTCTGCTGGACTGCCCAGATGAAGGGGAATCGCACGGGTTGGCGATCGGCAGGGACTGCCTACCAGAAACTAGTGCTTGTACTCTCTGTGTATCTTATCTCGCCTGAGCGGGACGCGGAGACCAAGTATGAAATCTGGATCCCATCTCACTAAAAGAGTTCTACTCTTTCGGGCTGTTTTGCTGGATTTTTCACGCCTGATAAAATAGTGAGAAAAAGAATCTTTCTTAAGTCCTGATCGATTCTTATACATTGATACTGACCTTGCTGTTCTTGCATTGTTGTAGATACCTGCAGCAACGAACACCATGAACTTCAATGTGCGATCCCTACTGGAAAGGGAGAAGTTTGCTGGGCCGAACTTCTCTGACTGGTTTGGACACCTTAAGATCGTTCTTAAGGCAGAGAGGAAACTGTATGTCCTCGAGACGGCGATACCGCCGCAGCCCGCTCCGAACGCCGCAAGGGCGGTTCGGGAAGCCTATGAAAAGCACGTCAATGATAGCATTGATGTCGCTTGCCTGATGCTAGCGTCTATGACGCCACCGCTGCAGCGTCAGCATGAGGATATGTCAGCTATACAGATTATAGCAAACCTCAAGATGCTGTATGCTGCACAGGCGAGGACTGAACGCTATAATTTGACTAAGCTCTTCTTTCAGAGCAAACTGGCTGAAGGGAGCCCAGTGGGAGCTCACGTGCTCAAGATGATTGGGCACAAGGAGGCTCTAGAGAAACTGGGGCATACCATTAACCAGGAGCTTGCTGTGGACATTATTCTGCAGTCTCTCCCGCCATCATTCGACGCGTTCATTATTAATTTTAATATGAACAAAATCGATTGTACTCCGGCAGAGCTGCTGAATATGCTCTTGACCACTGAGGAGACTCTGAAGGGTAAGCCTTCGACCTCTGTCTTGATGGTTCCTTCAAGGAACAAGAAGAAGGGGAAGAAGGGCAAGGCCCCGGTCAAGAATTACAGCAAGGCTCTGAAGCAGAAGGTGAAGCGGTCCAAGGAATACAGGTGTTTCCACTGTGGCCAGCTGGGTCACTGGAAAAAGGACTGTAAAGCGCTCCAAGGAGATAAGAGGGGAAGCTTTGCTTCTGGCTCAGGTATATTCGTGACTGAGGTCATGTTTTCTTCTTCTATATCATGGGTGTTGGACACTGCATGTGGAGTTCACATTTGTTCAAATGTACAGGAACTCAAGAGAAGAAGGCAGGTGGGACAGCATGAGGTGGACCTACGAGTTGGAAACGGGGCACGGGTTGCTGCTGTTGCTGTAGGAGACTATTTCATTTCTTTACCATCTGGACTTGTATTGGAACTAGACAATTGTTACTTTGTTCCCAGTATAACTAAAAATATTATCTCCATTCCTGCTCTTGTCAGGAAGGGATTTTCCTTTGAATGCAATATTTCAAAGTGTATTTTGTCTTTTGATAATATTGTTTATGCAACTGGTTCAATTAACAATGGGTTATACATGTTGGACATGGAATGTTCGATACAGCAAATTGATATTAAGAAAGCCAAGTATGCTGATGACAGCACCTTGCTATGGCATAGTCGTTTAGGCCATATTAACGAGAAACGCATTAAGCGGTTGCATGATCATGGACTGCTGGGATCATTCTCCTATAAGGAGATTGATACATGCAAAGCTTGTTTGATGGGTAAAATGACGAAGTCACCTTTTCCTCACAAAGGTCAAAGGGCTTCAGGTTTACTTGACCTTATACATAGTGATGTGTGTGGGCCATTTGGTAAACATGCCAGAGGTGGCTATCAGTACTTCATTACCTTTACTGATGATTTCAGTAGATACGGGTATGTCTATCTGATGAGACATAAGAGTGAATCTTTTGACAAGTTCAAAGAGTTCAAGAATGAAGTACAGAATCAGCTAGGCCGAAATATCAAGGCACTTCGCTCAGATCGAGGTGGTGAATACCTAAGTCATACGTTTACTGACTATCTGAAGGAGTGTGGGATCATCTCACAGCTCACTCCGCCAGGAACACCGCAATGGAATGGTGTGTCCGAGAGGAGAAATAGAACGCTACTTGATATGGTTCGTTCTATGATGAGTCAGGCTACTCTTCCATACTCCTTTTGGGGTTTTGCGCTGGAAACAGCTGCAAAGGTACTAAACCGAGTGCCATCCAAGGCAGTTTCAAAGACGCCATATGAGTTATGGTATGGGAAACAGCCGAGCTTGACATTTATCAGGATCTGGGGCTGCGAGGCTTATGTCAAAAAGCTCGCCTCTGGGAAACTAGAGAGCAGATCTGACAAATGTATCTTTGTCGGTTACCCTAAGGAAACTAAGGGTTATTATTTCTACGATCCCAAGGAGAACAAGGTTTTTGTTGCTCGGACGGCCATATTTCTTGAGAAGGAGTTTCTTCTGCAAGAGGCCAGTGGGAGAGAAATAAAGCTGGATGAGAATCCAGAAGAAGGACAAAGTGACCAAGCACAGTTGGATGAGCCTGAGCCGGTAGAACAGGTTATTGAACAACCTGAGGCTCAGATATCACGGGAACCGCGAAGATCGGGTAGGATCCGTCGACAGCCTGAGCGCTATGACGGAGTCTACATCATTGATAATGATGAACCCCTCACTTATGCGGATGCGGTCAGTGGACCGGAGTCAGCAAGATGGCTTGAGGCTATGCGCGCCGAGATGGACTCCATGTCAGATAACCAAGTCTGGAATTTGGTTGATCCGCCTTCGGGAGTTATCCCTATAGGCTGTAAATGGATCTTCAAGAAGAAGATTGACATGGATGGTAACGTAGTTACCTATAAAGGCAGGCTTGTTGCGAAAGGTTTCAAACAAATCTACGGGATAGATTATGATGAAACTTTCTCACCTGTAGCCATGTTTAAGTCTATTCGGATTCTTTTCGCGATAGCTGCATATTATGATTATGAGATTTGGCAGATGGATGTGAAAACAACTTTCCTTAATGGAAATCTGGATGAGGATGTGTACATGACACAACCGGAAGGTTTCACTAATCCAGCAGATCGTCATAAGATATGCAAGTTAAAGAAGTCCATTTATGGACTTAAACAAGCATCGAGAAGCTGGAATGTTCGTTTTGATGAATCAGTCACTGAATTTGGTTTCATCAAGAACGAGGATGACCCGTGTGTATATAAGAGGTTTAGTGGGAGCGTGATTACTTTCCTAGTCCTCTACGTCGATGACATCTTGATCATTGGAAATGACATTCCTGAAATGCATGCTGTTAAAGCATGGCTGAGGAAGTGTTTCCAGATGAAAGATTTAGGAGAAGCAGCCTATGTGTTAGGTGTGAAGATCTACAGGGATAGATCTAAGAGGCTTCTCGGGCTGTGCCAGAGTACTTACATCGATAAGGTCCTGGAGAGATTTCATTTAGAGAATTCTAAACGTGGATATCTTCCAGTCAGACATGGTCTGAATCTTTCGAAGAGTCAGTGTCCACAAACACAGACTAAGAAAGATGAAATGGACAATACGCCTTATGCTTCGGCTATTGGTTCCATTATGTATGCGATGTTGTGTACTCGCCCAGACGTCGCTTACGGGTTAAGCGTAACCAGTCGTTACCAGAGTAATCCAGGTATGGCGCACTGGATTGCAGTCAAGAACATCTTAAAATATCTGCGGAGGACCAAAGATATGTTCTTGATATATGGTGGTCAGGAAGAACTCAGTATTGAAGGATATACTGACGCTTCGTTCCAGTCTGACCAGGATGATTTCCGATCGCAATCAGGCTATGTTTTTAGCTTGAATGGAGGAGCAGTGGTGTGGAAAAGTTTCAAACAGTCAACTGTTGCTGATTCCACAACAGAAGCCGAGTATGTTGCAGCCTCGGAAGCATCCAAGGAGGCAGTGTGGATTCGTAAGTTCGTGAGAGAACTTGGTGTTGTTCCTTCGAGTGCAGATCCTTTGGTTATCTTTTGTGATAACACTGGAGCAATCGCACAAGCAAAGGAACCACGGTCGCACCAGAAGTCCAAGCACATACAGAGACGGTTTCATTTGATCAGGGAGATCATAGATCGTGGCGAGATCAAAATCTGCAAGGTTCATACAGATGACAATCTGGCAGACCCGCTTACCAAGCCTCTGGCGCAGCAGAAGCATGAGAAGCACTGTAATAATATGGGTTTGAGATTTCTCAACCATTAGATTAAGTGCAAGTGGGAGATTGTTGGGGTATGCCCTTAAGGCTAATGTTTGAGGCCTGTGGGAATGTATCTGTATCATGTAATAAACTGTTATGTTTATAAAGGCATGGTTATTATTCGGTTGTTTACATTGTCTGCTGCAATATATGTTCTTCTGAATAATGTCTCAAAGCTGTTCAGCTGGGCTGACATGCTATTATGTCCTTAGTCGATGTATCTTGGTGAACATGAGACAGCCTTGATATGGTTAAGACTAATATGTGTTCTAATCTTATAGGATGCTTCGAGCATGGAATAAGATGTAGACTCATGGGTACATTGGATGTACTGGACAGACCCTACTAGGATGTTCAATTGTTTGTCACAATGTGAATGTTCCTTGATTAAGACAAGTGGCACATTTCCTCTGACTTGAGATCACTTGTGTTTTCTAAATGATGATTGTCATTGTTTTGAGATGGTTCAATATCATTTGAAACATAATGATTATAGACTATCTTGGATGGTGAGCTTGAGTCAGGTTAGAGCACTAGTGATAGACATAGGATTGCCGTCTCCTTGTTGAAGGAGTGTGATGTTCTAAAGGGGCCCCCTGGATGAGATGATTGAGAAAGTGTATGGCCATACCCAGGTGACAGTGTTCATCTGTTCTAATCATGCTCATCATATTGGAGTTACGAGCTTGACAGGCTTGTCCAATAAGAACATCCAGTGGTAAAGGAAATATGCATGCCTTGTGAATTGATTCACACTTGTGCTGTTTTTGGGTGTAGTCTTGGAAGACTCTTTCCTTGATATCGGGAGACAGTGATGTGTTGCTAGATACCCCTCACTGATCGTGATAATGTGAATTATCGTTACCGACGTTTTAAGGAAACCCTCAGGGTCGCACAATTGATGATATGGCTTACTTAAGTCAGATCGTGTGGACTGAATTGTTCAGGTTCAGTTTAAAGGGATTTAATCTCTGATTGTAAGTGAGATCTAGTCTGATCATGTTTGATTGATTAGGGCTTGAGATCGGTAAGCTTCGATCGAGAGAATGGATGCTAGATCGGTCAGATCAGGAGCATCAAAGAGATCAACGGTTAGATCTGGAACCTTAGGGTTTTAATGTGATCTAGGCCATGTCGATTGGTTTATTTGGTTATTGAACCAAAATTAAATTGAACCAAAATGGTTCAAGACTAGGCGACAAGTTCACTTAGCGTGAACATGTTGGGCGGTGAGTGGTGCTATTTTTAGCAACCATGACTCTCACGTTCGAAGAGAGAGGGTTCTCTATTCTCGCCTCTTGAACGCATATTCCTCTCGTTCTTTTGGGTGACGGCGCCTTGGAGCTTGAGGAGAATTCGGCAAAGAGAAAAGATCTCCTTCCCTTTCCATTTCGATCAAAGACTTCTTTGGATCTTGCTAGCACAAGAATCGCAAAGAGGAGTAGGCGACATCAACTGTGTGCGTCACCTCTGGAGAAGATCTGCTTTGATCTTTGCTTCCTAGACGCCATCTTGAAATGGCTATGGTATGAGTTTTATCTCTTCTATGCAATCGAATTTTTATGGTTGATCATATCACATGAAGCCGATCCATGAAACCCTAATCCGCTGCCTAAATGTTTATAATGCGCCATGCTGGGTTTCGCCCCCCTCTAGAAAGGGGTTCTTTCATAAATATCATGTTGGGGGTGCCGTAATTCGCTCTGAAGCTCCAAATTTTTTGAAATTTGACATATGATCTCCTTTTGATGTTGTGAATTCAATTGTGCACTTAGATTGCTCGAAATCGACTGGAAAACATGCCTTTTTGCCTGAAAATCATTAAAAACAGAAAAGAGTGTAGATTCCGCAAATATTGATAAAAAGGCATAAAAAATATGCAAAGTCTATGAATATGACACAAAAATATCAATAAAATGGCATAGAAATTATGATAAATTTCGGTGTCATCAAACACACAAGGCTCAAACTTTGCTTGTCCTCAAGCAAAAAACCAAGAAAATTCAAAAATTGGTCATAGGCATAGACTTTCTCATGGAAAATAAATTTCTAACATACAATCACTAATGAAAAATTCTCATCAATTGAACCATAAAATTTTAAACAAATATGTCATCCTCTAAATTCAATTCTCAATATCCACCACTCAGTCAAAAAAACTTTGCAACTTGTATAAAAGACAGAATCTCAATCTCATGACTTCATCTAATTTTCGGTTTAAATTTATTATACTTTTGTTTACAGGAATAGGGTATCCAAAATCTTTTTCCACTCCAATTTTTTTTTCTTCCCTCTTTTTTTTTAGAAGGCATACCTACATAGATACATACTTTTTATTCTTTTTGCACTATTCACATTCTCTAATTCGATTACCACCTTTTTTTCTGGTGATGAAGTTAGAGTACACCGACCACATAGTCAATGTAATAGAACTCATGTCTTTTCAGTAGAAAGAATTTTACTAAAGACAGCAGAGTTAATGTGAATAGATTCCTCTCATCGTTCCTTTTCAGACTTCAACTTGTGTCCTTTGGTACCACCGTCAATTTTACACAGTGCCAAGTAGGGGAGTCTCTCACTATTTTTGTGGATTTTGGACTCCTTCTTCCCAACAAATAGTAAAATAAACAAAACCTTAATCAAATTCATCTATTGACATCAATCCTAAATTTCATACTCATATGCTAATTTTATTCAAAGAAATGGCTTCACTTTCAAATTAAAATTTTCAAATAACATATCTCCCTAAAATCTCACTTATCAACCAATTGAAAAATTTCAAAAGCAGACATGTATAAGAGAAATAAATTTGACATGATGGGTCTAATTCTAATCTCAATTTTGAATTCACTTGTCAACATCAAATATCAATCAAGTCATATACAATAATCTCAAAAGTTAGATCAAGGCCATTCATATCAAAATTTACTCATTGTCATCAAAATATTATCAAGTGAATACAACCATAATGAAAAGAATATCATCATCAAAATATCATCGAGTATTATACAACCATATCGAAGATGAATCATCAATATCATTATACAACCCCACCGAAGATCAAAAAGATAAGCATAAAAGCAGAGTAGTAGTGATGGCGGACACAGATATACAGAAGAAGCATCCTTCCCTTCAACACATGAAATATCAATAAAATGTAGAAAATGAAAGACAAAAGATAAAAGGAAAAAAAAAAAATACTCACAAGACTCTACCAATTATCACTATCATCAGATCCTATCTCTTTAGTGCTTTGCGCTGCGGCATCCATAGGATCAGTAGGTGGTGCTCTCTGGGATCCTCCATACTCTCCACTCCTCCTGGGATCCTGAAAATTGAAACGTTCATACAAGAAGTTTCCCATCTCCTCCATGTAGGTACTCAAATTTTCAATGTCTTTATGCATGTGATGCATAGAATCAGTCATCTGGCTCATGGAACCTCTCATGTCACTCATTGTGTTCATCACTCTCTCCATCCTCTACTTCTGTCGGTACAGCTGAGTGGAGAGATATCTAAATCCGAGATCGAAGGCACTGGAGAATCTGCTATCAGAAGTCTGATGGGTGGAAGAATCTGCAGCTCCAGATGGCTGCTCCATGCCCATCCCAAAAGGATCATCACTACCACCCCAGGTGGGTGGTGGTGGTATAGTACTAAGAGGGGGCAGCATAGCAATGTCGGCATCTTTTGGAACCAACCTCCAGTTCTCTTGGTTTCTAACTATGGTCTTCTCAGTGCATGGAAGTGGTAACTTATGTCCTCTAGGTCCAAGAATCAGTGAAAAACCATCTCCTTCTCTTATCACCATTTTCATTGCAATACAAGACTCCATGTCAAGTCTTGGACTCCCTCTTGCAATCTCTATCCCATATGGCTCAACTCTTAAGTACAGGGCTATAGCTGTAATGAAACCACCTATCACAATAGCTCCTTTCTTTGCCCTAGAAACTTTTTCCAAGTGTTTCATGAAGAAAAAGGCAACATCTAAGGGATATTCAAATAGCATGCTCCATAAAAAAGAACAACTCAGTTTGCCTCACCATCCCATCACTGTCACCTCTACCAAAGACAGTGTGGGCCAAAACTCTGTGGACATACTTGATGCAAGGATTGGAAATATTTGAAGCCCTAGCAGTAAGTGCTGAAAAGTGGGTCTCTTCAGTGATTTTCTTCTAAAATACATCCTCAGCATACCCCACTGAAACTGATGTGCGGCCTCCTGTACCAAACTGGAAGATGGTTCTCAAGTCTCGCATGGACAGCTGCCTTTCTACATTAGCCATGCGGAAGGTGATATTAGCATCTGCATGTCTTTCACTATACTCATACAGCTGCACATCAAAACTACTGAGAAATTCAAGCACCAATGGTAGATATGTTTGTGGTGTCATTTGGAAGAATCTCTAGGCTCTGATTTGCTCAAACATCCACATGACATCTTCATGCAAACGCAATGTCTCCAAGGTTCTCTTATCAGCATACTTGGTGGCAATCACTCTTCTCTCAACTAGTTGATTATATCTTATAGCCTGAATTTCATTTTTGAACAAAATTCCGTGTGGGTTGGGTGGAAAGGAAGGCTCAGCTGGTGCCTTTCCTTTTCTCTTGGCAACAAGTCCCTTGGTTCTTGGTGGCATTGTTACAATCACAAGCCGCAACTAAGATTCAACATAGATATAGCAAGTATGTAGCAAACAAATAAGGATAACACTTCCGATCATCGTCAACCATATTAATCAAGTAAGATGTCAACTTAAAATCGTGCCTGGACTTAGAAATCAATGAAAAATCGAAAAGGGCGACAGTGAACAGTAAACTTTAAGCGTGTTCATCACGTTTCAACTCAGATCTCTCTAGAAATCGGCTCAAATCTCTCAAAACAAGAAGGAAATGGTAGCCTATCCTCTCATGAGCAGATAGAAACAAGAAGCCTCAAAAATGATGGAGAAACGAAAACACACGAGCAAAGGGGGCGGAAATTAGGTCAAAACTCGCCAAAATAGTGAAATCGGACGAGAGAGTACCAGATCTTCGGCAATAACCAGACGGGAAGGGTCGCCGGCATGTCTAGAAGGTGAAGGATGGTCGGAGCTCCAAAATCGGCGCACGAGCGAGCGAGAACGAGTGAAAATGGCACTAAGAACCCTAGGTTTACGGCACGTTTATCGCGTGTCGCGGATACAATTACGCTCGTAACGATATTTACGGCAGTGCCGTAACAGGTAAAAACTTTCTGCTCAAAAATTGCACAGATTACGGTACAGTTAAAATATTTACGGCAGTACCGTAATGGGTTGAAACTCTCGGGTCGAAAACCAGTGCCCATTACAGTACTGTAAATCGTTTTACGGTGGTACCGTAATATCGATAATAGAAATATTTTTTTTTTGAAAACTAAAAATTAAAAATTTCAAAGATTATGACACATAAAGAAGGTTACGGTAGTGCCATAAAAATAAGAAAACTCACGGGAAGATTTTGTCACAAAATACAGTACCGTAAATATATTTACGGCGGGTACCGTAACGGGTTAAAATCCTCTGGTCAAAAATAACCGAGATTACGGTACCGTAAAGAATATTACGGTAGTGCCGTAATTTCGTGCCAAATCTTGTTTCCTATATAAAAAAAAATTCTAAAAATTAGCTCTAAAAGAAAATTAAAACAAAGTAAATAAAGAAAGCAAAACTAAAGTTAAAAAGCTTGGGTTGCCTCCCAAGAAGCGCTAATTTAAAGGTCATTAGCTTGACCCTTTTGCACTCGGATTTGATCGTGAACTTCTCAATTGCCCTTCTGATCTTTCTTTGTGTTGGGCATCTCTTTGCACCACATAAGGCTCAGCCTTGAAACAGTCTCTAAATTTGCTCCAAATTTTCTTTCCTTTGTTCATCAACTTAGATTTTCTTCTCTTTCTTCTTGTCTTTTTCTTCTGCAATTTCTTATCAATGTCCTCAGAAAGATCATTAGTTTCAGAATTTGAGGTTTCATCAAATAAACTAGAAACATCAATAACATCATCATCAAATATTTCTATGCTACAACATGTCCCTGAGTGTGATGCCTTTTTTAAAGAATCAATCAAATCAAATTCAATCAAATCACCACAAATATCAAAAGTCAATTTTCCTTTTCTAACATCAATTAATGCACCGGATGTAGCTAAGAAAGGCCTACCAAGAATAATTGGATTTTTAGAATTTTCTTCCATCTCTAAAACTACAAAATCTGCGGGTATGAAAAAATTACCAATTTGTACATGAACATTCTCTAATATACCAACTGGATACTTAACTGATGAATCAGCAAGTTGCAAAGAAATTGAGGTTAGTTTGAGCTCTCCAATATCCAATTTCCTGTAAAGAGAATAAGGTATTAGACTAACACTTACATCGAGATCACATAAGGCTCAGTCAAAAGCCATATCTCCAATAGAACAAGGTATAGAGAAACTACCTGGATCCTTTAGTTTAGGTGGCAACTTATTCTGAATAAGAGCACTACATCCTTCTGTAAGTTCCATAGTACCATAATCCTCAATCTTTCTCTTGTTAGACAGAATTTCTTTCAAAAATTTTGCATAAGATGGCATTTGAGATAAAGCTTCAGTAAAAGGTATGTTAATGTAAAGCTTTTTAAGAACATTCAAAAATTGCCCAAATTGTTTATCCAGTTTTGCTTGAACAATCCTCTGGGAAAGGGAATAGGTGGCCTATAGGGTGGTGGTGAACTAGGTTTAGAATCATCAACCTTACATGACAAATCTCCTTTAGGTTCATCATCCTTGTGAGGTGATAGACTAGTTTGGGACTACTCATGTGCAGGTTGTGATTCTAGCACAGGTTCACTGCTAGTCTTAATGTTGGGCTCTACCTTATCATGATCTAGAGATCCCCTTGGATCATCCAATTGTTTTCCACTTCTAGTTATGACAGCATTACATTGCTCCCTAGGGTTTGGTTCAGGTTTGGCAGGTAACCTTCCTGGGGGTCTGTATGAGGTGCTAGCTTGCTGTGCTATCTGAGTTTCTAACATCTTATTATGAGCAACAACACCATCCAACCTAGAATTTATCTGCTTAAGGGTTTCTGAAATCTCATCATTTTTGCTCATCTGCTTACCCATGAATTTCTCAAACATCTCTTCTAGACTAGATTTTTGGGGTTGACTCTGGTTTGACTGTCTCTGATTATACCCCCTATTCTCATTTTGCCCACTAGTTTGATTATTATTTCTCCAAGACAAGTTAGGGTGGTTCCTCCATCCAGGGTTGTAGGTATTAGAGTAGGGGTCATTATATCTGCTTTGATTGTAACCTTCTACTGCATTAACTTGTTCCTCATCCCTCTCAACAATTATTTTGCACTCCTCAGCATTATGTCCATTATTCCCACAAATCTCACAAGTAATAGAAGAAGAAACGGCATGAGTTTGCATTTTAAATGTATCAAAACGATTGCACAAAGAATCTACCTTCTCAGCCAATGTGCGCCAGCTATCATTATCAGTCTTACCATGTGGAGGGCGATAAAGAACTCCTCTCTCAGTAGTCCACTAGTTATGATTTAGTGCCATCTCCTCAATCAATGTATAGGCTTCTTCCATGGTCTGTTCATCAGGGCTCCACCTGCAGCAACATCAACAGTAAGTCGGGTGTTATAAAGAAGACCATAATAAAAAGTTTGAATCAAAACCCATTTCTCTAAGCCATGGTGAGGACACTTCCGTTGCAAGTCGTTAAATCGCTCCCATGCTTCACTCAAAGACTCTCCATCCTTTTGTGCAACGTTTGTAATTTGATTCCTCAGTTGGATGGTCTTGCTAGGTGGAAAGTACTTCATCAAAAAGGCATTAGAAAGCTGATCCCAAGTTGTAAAAGTCCCTGACGGCTGTGAATGAAGCCAATCACGTGCTCGGTTCCTGAGGGAAAAAGGAAACAATCTCAATTTTAGTGCATCATCAGAAACTCTATTAATTTTGATTGTATCACATAATTCTAGAAAAAGAGACAGATGGAAATTAGGATCTTCAAGAGGTGCTCCTCCAAATTGGTTTTGTTGAATCATAGATAGCCACGCTGGTTTGATCTCGAAATTGTTTGCATCAATGGCTGGCCTGGTGACACTAGAGTGAATTCCCTATGAATTAGGGGCAGCGTAGTCGCGCAAAGATCTTCTCTCGTTATTCGCCATATCCAAAATTTCTTTTTGTATCTCCTGTGATGTTTCTTGTAAATCCTCTTCTAGTCTCAACTTCCTGCGCACTCTAAGGGTTTTGTTAATTTCAGGATCCAATGGAACAAGCGGTCCTAACCTAAGACTCCTGTGCATGCAAAGTAGATAAATCAAGTGATTTCAAGGAAAACAGAAAATAATCAAAAACAGTAAATAAAAACCTAGTCTAGCAATAATCTCAATATCTCCGATATCAACAAAAACTAAGGTCCCCGGCAACGGCGCCAAAAACTTGTTGTGTCCGCTAGTGCACGGATACTCGAAGTAATAAAGAAAGTATCGAATCCATAGGGACCTATGTTGTTGAGTACCGAATAATTGATTTTTCACTATCTAGACAATCGAAAGAGTGTAAACTAGCAATCGAGGACCAAAGCGCTAAAACGGAATCATCAGAGAGAGAAAATGAGACTAGGGTTTCGTTCACTTTAATTTTTATGACTAGACATGAATAAAGATTTCGTCAGTTTAATTTCAACATGATGAAGATGTAATTTACTTTAATAAAAGGATTATCTCACTTTCACGCAAGAGTTGTCCCAACGCTGAAGACAAGTAAATCATCAAACTAAGAACTCAAGGATCACTTTCGTGCATCTGAGCTCTAGGTCGATAATCTCTAGTGGAATCTCGAGGATCACTTTCGTGCATCCAAGTCTCGACACTAGTTTTACTCATGGTTCTCCAACGTTCTGATCTTTGCTCTCGCACAAGATCTCCACATTTAAAAACTTAGACTCAATCCTAGATTTATATTATTATCATGGCAATTAGTTTACTAAAATCAAGCAAAGAAGAACTAACCTAAAAGGGGTCCTAACATGCAATTCTAGGGTTCCAAATTCTCAAGCAATTACTCTTCAGTCAATGGCGAAAATTCTAAAAACATGAATAATGATATAGGTCTAAGGAGAGTCTAAGAACGATCATCACATAAGTAAAATCATCATGCTAAGATTAAACGTGACAAAATAATGGAAAAATAGTCATCTAGTCATTGAAAATCAAGTGAATTACTCCTCCATGTCCCAAAATAAGTTTAAGCTATCATAGAGGGAAGATTACAATAATCCATGTTGAAGAAAATCAAAGAGAAGAGAAAACAGAAATTACGGTACTGTCGTAAAGAAGTTTACGGCCGTAATCTGGGCGAACAGCGGTGGCACTTAGTTTTCTGATGATTTCTCCTCCGTCTGATCTCCTCCTCTATGCGTAGCTTCCACTCAAATTTCACGGCCGGAGATGCGCTGTACGCTTCTCGGCGGTGAAACCTGGGGCGGTAGGGTGTGAGGCAATTTTTCTCTCTGTGGTGGATGAAAATTAGGGCTTTCGGTATCGTTGTCTTCGTCCCCGAAAAAGCTCTATCTTTGCTTCTTTTAGCAACGTATTTAATGGCCTGGATCGATCGCAATCATCTATGCGAAAATCGGGCTTCGGAGTTGACCGGGAAAGTCGCGAACTGGGTTGTAATTACGGCCGTAAATCATTTTACGGCAGTGCCGTAATCTGGATAGTGAACTCTCAGGTTGAAAACTCCCGGAATTACGGTACCGTGAAGTATTTTACGGCAGTGCCGTAATGTCAACAATCTTTCGGGTGGATAATTGACCCGAATTACGGTACCGTAAATTTCTTTATGGTCGTACCGTAAACACCATGGATTCTCTGATAAAAAATGCTTCAAAATATGGTACCGTAATGCTCTTTACGGTAGTGCCGTAATCATAAGAAATCTTCTGCTGGAAAAACTCCAAATTATGGTACTGTAAATATCATGTTGGGGGTGCCGTAATTCGCTCTGAAGCTCCAAATTTTCTGAAATTTGACGTATGATCTCCTTTTGATGTTGTGAATTCAATTATGCACTTAGATTGCTTGAAATCGACTGAAAAACATGCCTTTTTTGCCTGAAAATTATTAAAAATAGAAAAGAGTGTAGATTCTGCAAATATTGATAAAAAGACAAAAAATATGCAAAGTCTATGAATATGACACAAAAATATCAATAAAATGACATAGAAATTATGATAAATTTCGATGTCATCAGTGGTCAACTTTGTGTTGTTGACCGGCTTCTTGTTCGGGCAGACGAGGAAAGGAAGTTGACCATTGGGCTATTGTCTTTTTGGTCAACACAATGCCGTATTTCGCCAAAGCAATGAGCTGAGAGATGTGGTGGTCAAAGTTTAACTATTCTCCAATTTGTGGTGAATTGGGATCCGCACCTCTCAAGAGGGAAGTAATTTCACATTTTAACTTCACTTTGAGTTTGGGTTTTTCCTTAGATGTTATGTGCAGGAAATGCAAGTGGTGTATTGGGGATGCTGCTGCATTAATTTCCCATTTATGTGATGGGATGGTGACGTGATATCCAGGGTTGAGGCGTGCTGCCAGCAATGCAAGAGTATGGCAGTGGCCCAATTTTCAAGGCATTCCCCTTGTTACGAGTTTGTGACTTGGAAGTGCACCTGACAGCTAGGATGGGATGCGATGTGGCTTTGATTGGTGTGGACTGGGTCTGGATTAGTGGCCTGCTACATTGGGAGAATTCGGCGACGACTCAGCGCAAGTGCAAGTAGCTGACGGAGCTTCCCAGCTAATGCGTTCGGTTGGATGCCCTAGGTGGGCTCGGCAAACTGTGGATGATTCGCAAATGCAGCCATATGTGGGCTAAAAGTGTGCACATTGTGTGGCATTGATGTGTTGGACATGGGGGTGTGCAGTGAGCCACCCGGGATTATGCGTCGTTGAGGGCGACGACGGATTTGGGCGGGGGAGAATGTGACAGCCACACATATTTTATTAGGCTGTGCTTGGATTTTGAGCAGTTCCAGCATGTTATGATGTAGACTTAGGCACGAGGGGCTGGGCGGAGTGTCGGGATTGGCGCGCTATGATGTGAGCCCAGTTGTGCCAGGTCAGGTGGAGTGCTGATGACCCAGTGCGCAATGACGTGAACTTAGATATGGCAGGTTGGGTGGAGCATCTGTATATGATGCGTTATGACGTGAACCTGGCCATATTGAGTTGGTCGGAGCACGGAGGGTTTGTGTGGCACGTTATGACACGGGCTGGGACACGAGAGGCTGGGCAGAGTGCTGAGTCTAGCACGTTATGATGTGAGCCTCATCGTTTCGAGCCTGGCGGAGTGCCGGATTCTATATGAGTTTGCATTGTACAGTCGTGTCCAGGATGCAGATACGGCAAAGACCTGCGCAGCGCGTGTGGCACACGATGCTAGTTTTGGGCCATCGGGCGTGCACTTAAGGGTTGGGCCGTGTACTTTGGTTGTACTCGCGGACCTATTGCCTCCCGGAATTATATTCTTGGGTGTTGTAGCGGGCGCGTGGTGCGCCCAGAGGCAAGCTTGGCCTTAATTGTGTACGTTTGACACCAGATTTAGCAGAACGTGTGCACGAGGCAAGGCACTTGTTGGAACTTTATGCAGAGGCTTCACCGGGTCAGGTAAGCAGGTAAGTGGGTGCGGTGCACCCCGTGTGGAGGAACCTAGGTGGGAGTGTCTATTATTAAATATACACGTGGGTATGTGGAGGATAGGACATTCATTCTCGTATCCTCTTAGGTTCTCTCCCATGGGGTGATAGGCTGAGGCGAATGGGTGAACGGAGGCGCTGTTCGCCTGCCGGTTTCAGCCGAGCCGCGTTTTCCCCGGCAAAAATCCAAGCCGAGGAAATGGTTGTGACACCACCGGTGCCACACGTGTCGACGCACGCCGAAGGAATTGTGCCATGCTGTTGATTAATCAAACGCCGCTACGCCACATGGCTCCACCCTGATGGCTATAGCCGATGCCGATGTTGCCGCTACCACCCACTTGGATCGACACTGCTGCTGCATCCAACGCCCGGGTCGACGACGCTGCCGCATGCGTCAATGCTCGTTGCCACTACAACTTGATCATAAGCCCCAATTAGGATTTGGATGATTTTGACTTGGTCAATGGCATGTTGACCACATCAATCAGTCCTAACATCCTCCCCACTTGAGATGGTCACCATCCTCGGTGACTTGATGATGCAAGAGCATCCAAGTCACTATGAAGGTCAAAGTGCAATAGGAGGCAGACTATCAGATATGGGTACCCAACAAACCTACCTCTTCCAAAACCACATTTTGAAGACTCAACATTTTGATGAAAACTTCGAGCATATTTTGAATTTTAGTATTGTTTTTACCTCATCTTGCATTGTATGTAGATTAGGTAGCCTAGGATTTTATTTGTAATTTATTTTCTTAGAATATGTAATAGATTGTTTGTTAGCCTAGCGCACATGGCATGATTTAACCCTACAAGGCACCTTGCTCCCTCAACATTCAACCCTCAACTCAAGTGGCTCCTCAACTAGCCACTCCATCAAAAAAAGTCAAGAACAAAGTCATCAAAGCATCCACCTCACCAAGCCGAAGTCAAGCAACTCAAGTCAAAGTCAAGCAATGTCTCAACAAAACAAAGTCAAGCAACCAAGACAAAGAACCACCACCATCCATCCATACATAACACTTTCGGCTATTACATTGCAAACTGAACTACAAGTGGCATCTCTTCAAATTGACCAATGCATGTCAAGCATGCAAACAAGCCACCAATCCGCACCAACTGCCCCTACATGCACCGATGCATGTCAAGGAACCAATCATCCCAATACTTTTTCAATGCTTCGCTTACAATGCATGCCAAAGCGTGCAACCGACCATCCAAGCAACATTAAGCTGCATCCTCCACCTCCAATGCATGGTGAACTATCACCATCCAATGAGAAGGTGGCACCGACCATACAAGCCAATGAAGAATCAAGGACATGTCTCAATCTACACCATCCATTTCAAAATCAACCATTGATCTAGCTTGAGGGATTGTAATCGTTGAGGGAATGGGGGTTTAAGCCCTTGTATTCTAGCATGCATCTCATCTTTGAACTTTTATGAAAAAATAATTCTTAAACTTGGTGTTTGAGTGTGCTTGGTGATTGAAAGCTTAACCTTCTTATTCTTTTCTTTCTCAATCACAAACCGTAATCTCCACCCTCTTTCCCCTTCATGAGTGAACCTCTGGTGCTTGAAGCCTTGTGGTGAACTCTTTGAGCTGAAGGAGGCACTTGGTGGCAAGGAGAAGAAGGGCACAAGCAAAGCATTCGATTTAAGGAGAAGATGTGAACAAGACCTCCCCATGCATCAATCTTTTGTAAAGTCTTTTAATCTCCCATTTTATAAACCTTAACACTAAGATCCAGGAGTAGGGGGATTCAAAGAAAGGGGTTAGGTCCCTTCCCTAAAGGAGCCACTTGGTAATCTCTACCCTATTCTTGTTGTTTATTTGCATCTAGGTTGCACATGCTAGTTTCCTCTTGTTTGTTATTTGCTTGAAGTGGCACATGCTATTTTCCTCTTGTTGGTTTATGCTAAGAGCTACTTACCTTAGGAAAGATCTAGGACACTTTAAATCATTTAAAGACTCCTTGGAATCTAGTCCTACTTCACTCGAACAGCCATAATTCGGAAGCCTTACGCTAGGTTGCATCCTCCTCGGGGGATCCATCCCATCAGATGAGAAACTTCATATGTCGGTTCCTCTTACTTTTCCCCAACACCCGATGATCTAAAATGTCACCCATTGTCCGGTGGAATTCAATCCGAACCATCGGAGGGGCTCGGTAAGTCTGCGATTGAGAAGGATCATCTGGATCCAAGTGAAAGTTCCTCAAGAAGCTCACATGGAATGTTGGGTGTATCTGTATTATATCAGGGAGTTTCAATCAGTATGCCACTAAGCCCACTCGACTCAGGATCTCAAATAGACTGTCATATATTTCCAGATAAGATCATGATAAGCCTCTCTCACCGAGATCTTTCTCCAGATCTTCAGGATAAATCAGAGAAGAACTAAGTCACTCTCTATGAATTCTTCATCCCGACGTTGATGGCTAGAATACCTTTGCATCCATTGTGCAACTATCTCAGCTTCTTAGAGTTAATTAATTCATTTCTAAGCTTTCCATTGAGCCATAGGCACTTTCCTTGGAATCCCTTTTCACCACTTCAATTGGAGTTAGGGACTGATTGCATTCTCAAGGAGTTTTTGAAGTTATCTCCCTAATAGATAAGTTTCGAGGCCTCCTTTACCAACATAGTCATGAACCACCATAAGCTCCATTGTTTTTGGTTGAGGACTGAAGTTTTGAAAATTATTGTTACTACTAGCCGATTGTTCCCTTGTGTCATTTGGAGATCTTTGGGGGCTATCTCACTCATAGATAGGCTCCAAACTTCTCTAGCATGAGTGTGGGTATACCTTGCAAGTCATCTTCCCAAGGTCCTCTACACACTTCATAAAATATGAGTTTTTACCACAAGTACCTACTTTGTTGAGCTTGTTTGAAAGTATTGTTTAAATCTTTAAAATGGTGAACACTTGTAGTGGGGCTGGTTTTGATAACGCTAAGGAAGGGCGACCATCCATTTCTGATTAGGCTAAAATGATAATGGAACTAACAACATGCATTGGTAGGATGGAAGATAATTTTTAGAACTTCACTCAAAGACCCCTCTACACCGCATGAGCACAACTTGCCACAAGATAGAACCTATATTCCCCCACCTAGGTGGACCCAAGAACCATCATGGGGAGAGGGGCCTAGTAGAACTGAATCTAGACAACAAGCTAGAACCGACCTAGGACATGAGTATCACAATAGAACCCCAAGAGTCACAACCCCTAGTGAAATAGGAATAGAAGAACCCTATAGGATCCGTGAGGAAGATGAAACTTTAAAGTCACTAAGGATGACCTCTCCCTTATTTGATAGTAGCACTAACACCCAAGGGTACCAAGATTGGCAAACCTTGGTTGAACAATATTTTGAATGCCATGCCATACCCGATAGGAGCAAAGTCAAATGTGTTTGATTCCTACTTAGAGGGACAACTCAAGTATATTGGAATGGTCTAGAGAAGAAAATGAATAGGAGATGATTAGACCCTATCACCACATGGGAAAGTATGAAATTAAAGGTTAGTGAAAAATATGTCTCCCCTCACTATAGGCAAAGAACACATGACCAACTCTCTAGGCTAAACTAGGGTAATGACACTGTAGTGGAGTGTTAGTGTTTATGCCCTAGGACCTTTGGATGGTTCAATAGGATATGTGTATCACATCTATTTGATAGATAAGTTATCCTGACATTATCATTGTTATGCAAATTTGTACATCTACACACATGTACATTTGCATAAACAATGTCCCTAAGAGATAGATTTTATCTAGTCTCTATGTTTATCCCTAGTCGAGTATCATAGTGGATATGAGACAGCTATGATACACCTGAGACTGGTATATCTGCTGGTTGAGCACAGGTTGCTAACACAGGCATATGGGTATATCAAGGAAGATATACTGGATCGACCTGCCGTGAGGATTCATCTTGGTGTCACAAGATGAATATCATAGTGATAGAGGTATGCTTGTCCTAGACTTGAGGACATTGATATCTCTATATGGTGAGAGATTTGCTTTGATACAACCTAACACTTCGCCATAATAGGGAAGTCATAATGGTTGTCATTGGGTATGCCATAAGCCATAGGAGAGATTCAATGTGCCCAGAGAGGATTTGCCCTTTCCTTGCGAGAAAGCTTGATGTCCCCCTATATGGATGCATGACTGAAAGTCTATGGCCATACCCAAGTGAGAATCTGATTTAGTCATGACCATTTGATTGGGTTAAACAAGTGTGACACACTTGTCCAATCTGGACATGAGCTTAGCAAAAGGACAAATGCATTCATGTACGTTATCACAGTCTTAGGGGATGTCGATGATGACTTTATTCTGATGACTTGGGTAGCCATGATGCACTGCTAGGTGCCACTCATTGCTTGTGATGATTTTAGATTATCACTGCCAACATCTGAATAACCTATAGAGTCGCACACCTAGACACTCGAGGTCTCATACTGATCGGATAGCCTCTGATTGAATCATTGTATGATTCGGATCACTTTGGGAGTCTATTGCTTTGAGATTTCTTCTGTGGAGATGATATTTTATTTAGGTCATGTTTGACCACTAGTTGACCTCTAGTGGACCATGTTTGACTTTTGTTGACCTGTGTTATCAAAATGAGTCAAACAAGGGTCTTGGTGCAAGTTTGAGACTTGACACTTAAGTCACATGAATAAATAAAATTTATTAATTGGCAAGAGAATTTTCTCTTGGCTAATTAATTGGCATAGGCGCATTTTAAATTAAATATATTTATATATCTAATTGTAAAATATAAATAGGCGCATATATAATTAAAATAATTAATATATTTGCTAATTTGTGGTTAAGCAAATTTAATCAAATATTTTTATTCATGTTTGGCGAATTTGGCTAATATATTTAATTGATTTAAATCATACTTGGCCTAGGCGCATTCTTCAGTATATTTAATATATTTATATATTAAATTTAATGAAAAATGATCTCCAAGAATAGCTGGTATATCTATTATAAATAGAGAGGCTTTCTTGGGAGGTTTTTGTACCAGTTTTCTTCTCTCATCTCCTGTTGTCGCAAATCTCCCAGGCTTAGATCATTGCTTGTCCTCAAGCATAAAAGAGCAGATAAAAGTGGTAGTCAGAAAAGGATGAAATCAGGCTAAGCTTGTAAAATATTGTGTCCTAGGGAGATATCATTATGAACAAACCTCAGCAAGTTAGGGGATTCAAGGTAATCATCTATTTTCAAGAATAAAGGTATGAAAATCCAAATACCAAAGTCAGATGAGACTTACCTCCATGGAATGCAATAATCTCCTATTTGGTAAATGCACTCTGTTCAATACCTGATTTAACCAAAGATACAAGTTGGAAAAACCAATGCACTCTTTATTTTTGTGTTATTTTCATCCTTTTTTTGTTTTTTTTTTAAATTTTGACTTCAACTCATGTCTTTGGTACCACTACCAATTTTTCGCAATGCCAAGTAGAGGAGTCTTATTATTATTTTTTTATTATTTTATTATTTTTTATTTTGAGAGGATATAACAACCATCGGATAAGTGCATTAATCATAACCAACAAGTAGTAAGGTGAATCAAATAGATAGAGGTACGTACTTCAACAAGTGATTATAAACATACTTAGAAAACAAAAACCTCAATCAAAAATCAGATAGGTCACTTCATAGTCTTTTTCCATCAAATAAGATGATCATATGAATTACCTGATTTTGAACTAAGATTCAGATCATAATAATAATATCCCTAGGAGTCAACATAAAACATCAAGCTATCATGATTTTCATTTGAAATCAAAAGAATATAATCACTTATGATTAGTAAATCATCAGCATTTTAGAAATTAGATAGTGTAATCCATTATCGAAACTAGGGGTGTAACAAACATCAGAATAAGAAAATGAAAAGTGTTATCAAAATATACCAGCATCAAAACAAGTTTAAAGTTACTACATGATAAGTTTTAAAAAGAGCTCACAATCTCCTAGACTTAGATGATGTATAGTCCCTATGCATAGCATATAAAGATCACAAAATTTGGAGAAATTGGTTGCAATACTCACAAAATCAATTAGAGTCATCATCGATGCTCATCTCAGCACCTTCCTCCTGAGGATCATCCTCATTGTCGTCATGTGAATTCAGTAGGACAACGAAAGAACTGAAGAACTCGAGGGTAAGTGTCATATAAGTCAGATGCGTCATAT
The DNA here is from genome assembly GCA_027563935.2 of Costus lasius. NCBI lineage: Eukaryota > Viridiplantae > Streptophyta > Magnoliopsida > Zingiberales > Costaceae > Costus > Costus lasius. The sequence goes on from CM050446.2 coordinate 86,849,465, forward strand.
GCAAAAACTATTGCCAGCCGATGCAGCTAAACATCCACTCAATATCATCGGAGAATCCCAGCATACCCATAGCAAATCGATCCAGATATTGGGTATAGAGGACTTTACGCTACTGGAGAAGATGACACTCGCGCTCATGGACTGGGTTGCGCATACGAAAGCCAAATGCAGAGCTCTGATGTGGATTGGGATCAACCGATGAAGGCTCTGAAGTGGAAGAAGAAGGCAGTCGACGTCCTTATGGAGGAATATTGCAGGTGGATTTCGGGTGCTCATCTTGCTTTTGGGAGCCATCTGAACATGCACAAATAGCAGAATCAATGGAACCGAGAGGTAGTAACACAATACCAGATCCTGGTGAAAGTTGATGGCGATAGAAAATAGGATTGGTGAATCGGCTGTAATCTTGGCAGTAGCAGTGGCAAAGGAGTTCTAGCTAGGCTAGCAAGTCGAGAAGAATCACCCCTAAAAGAAGCCGTGAAACATAGCAGTAATGGCTGAAACTAAAGGAGAAGTCGCTGCCAGCACCTGGGTCATCAGCCGGAAGGAAGAAGTAGATAACTGCGTCACGGCGACAAAATCAGAGGAAGAAATCACCTGTCATTCTGCTATCCTGAAGTCATGTGGAGGAACATGCTACCTTGAGAGTAGATCAATTGAGTGAGGGGGATTTATGGTAGGAAGTCTGAATGGAAGCCTTCACCTTCAATGTGGACGGCGAACGGAAGGAGTCCCAGCATCGTTGGCAGTTGCAGGAGGCAAAGGTTGGCGGCGCAAATAGAGTAAATGCTGGGGAAATCGGCTTGAAAGAGGAAACACCTGGAGAAGGGATTAATAACTCCAAGAAGATGAAATGAAAGCCAATGCCAGCAACTGGATTGGCGAACAGAAGAAGAAGCGCCAGAATAAGGTGGAGAATGTGAAGAGCAGTGGCGACTTTGTGGTAACGGCTAGAAAAGGGGGCGCGGTCGTAAAACCCTTGAACCTGTGATTTTCAATTTCCACTGTGTTGACCAGTTGACCATGCAGTGATGGGCTTAAGTGGTGAGATTATGGCCATAATGAACATTACATCCATGCCTGTAATCGCGGCGCCACCAAATGGAAGGTCATTTTTGTTAGGGAATGCCGGGTGTAATTTAAAATTTTGCAGTCCCAGGACGCAGCGGAAGAAGCATTACACCCGAAACACATTCCTTTCCCAAGGATCCATGCGAGAGAGAGAACACAAGGATGTGTTAGGGTTAGTACCTTTATTGCTTGTTAGGATGAAGGTGCCAAGTTGAAGACGCTCAAGTGCTCGTCCTCTACAAGTATCCACGCGTCGACTCCTTGATCGTTGCTCCCTTCCACGCTTGGTGCTAGCCTCGGGAAGAGAATCAAGCCTTTGTCACTCTCTTCAAATCTTGCGCCACCTCCAAGGTAGAACCGCCAAGAAGAGATGAGGAGGAAGATGATGCACCAAGTACTTCCTTTTTCTTCTTTGCTTGCGCCACCTCCAAGGTGCGCCTATGGCCAAGGAACGCTGAGGGCTTGTGGCAAGAAGACGCCACCAAGCACAAAGAATCCTTGCGCCAAAGAAGAGAGGAAGAAGAAGAAGAACTTGCTTGCGCCTTTGATGGAAGAAGGAGAGCTCCAAGCCCTCAAGTTGTCGCCACCTTAAACTTCCAATTCTCTCCAAGAGATGTCGCCACCAAGTCCTTCTCCAAGTTGCGCCAAGAGGTGAAGAAGGAGAAGAAGACTTGCGGCTACAAGGAGGAAGAAGGTTGCGCCACCTTGATGTTGTCGCCCTTTGCTTTGCTCTTGCCTCTCTATTTGTGCTCACGTCTCCAAGCATTCATCATCATGAGAGGGCGACAATGAGTCCTATAAATAGGACTAGAGGCGGCAAGAGCAATGGCTAGGATCATGCCAAGTGGGCGGCTAGGATAAAGAAGTCTTGAGATAAGGAAAGTCTCAAAGACTTTACCATAAATCTCATTCAACCTATCCTAATTTGCCCAATGGCCATATCAGCCCAAGACATGCCTTAGAGGCATGCATTCCATCCAAGGAGAAGGGCTAGGCGCAACAAGCATGAAGAATTCGGATAGGGTGGTTTCTTGGGAGAAATTAGGGTTTGAGGTAAGGTAAGTCTCCAAGACATTACCATATTTCTCACCCTACTATCCATATGCGCCCAAGAACTTCCCATAAAAGTTCTCAAGCCATATCAGCCCCAAGACTTGCCTTAGAGGCAAGTTGTAACATCCCTCAGAATCACACCCCACACGCATACAAGTAAAATACGGGGTTTTTAAAATTTTTTACTCTTCCATTAAAACACAAGAAGAAAGCGGCATCGAAGGACATTACTACGGAACTGAAAACCGCACAGAACTGAGTAGGATCGATTACTAGGAAATAGAAATCCGGAAATCCAGAAGAAAACAAAATCCGGCAGCAAGTATACTAAATTACTGCTGCATAGACCCATATATCCTGGAACAAAACAGATGTCCACACTACACATATGTGGAGAACACAAATTTCAGAAATATTGCAGAAACTGATTATTCAGATACCAAATACAACAATAACTCGGTTACACATTTCAGAATAAGAACAATTGTATTTTCATGACTCCAAAACTCGTATCCAACAATAAAACGAGACAACTATAATATAATATCCTGAAAACAGGCATAAGCCCTCAGGAGATAAAACGTGTCATATAAGTAAGTTAGGCACGCAGGCCTGATAAATCTTTAGAAGACAACTCTTAGAAATTATATGAAACATTAGCAAGCATTATAACAAATTAAGTAGCTGTAGCAATCACTGTCCTGACGTCTCACCTGAAAATATTTAAACAACGGGGGTGAGCTAAAAAGCTCAGTGAGTAAAAGACACTAAAAGCCATCCATAGTACACATCAAAAATATCATGCTTGCAGATAAGACACTTAACATGCACACTCATATTAGAAACAAAACATAATCAAATACAGACAGTTATAACAATAGGCATCAAGCATGAAGTAGGGTATAAGTATACCAACCCATTCCAACTAATCACACCGCCCAACACCTCTATACTACAGATCGAAACAGAACTACAGAAATCAGAACTGACAGATAGAAAGTCAGAATTTTCAGAATCCAAACAGATAGTCTACATCGGAAACAGAAAGGCCACAGAAGGCCTGAAGACCACAGAAGGTCTGATGACCACAGAAGGTCTGACCCCACCTCTGCCGAGGACGAGACATGCATGCATATCAGAAACAGAATGGTAGAGGAGGTATCAGTGGGTGGCCCCCGTCTTGTCAGGACGTGGCACTCTAGCCTCCAATACTGGTAGAGGAGGTATCAGTGGGTGGCCCCCGTCTTGTTAGGACGTGGCACTCTGGCCTCCAATACCCAGAACAGAACAGAAATAGTGGAGGGAGAACGGAAGGTGAGACCAGCTCACATCTACCCTTCACTAGTGTCTCAAGGGTTGTAGTAGACTATCAGCACCATTACAGCGCCACAAAAGGAGGGTAAGGACACGGAAGAGTGCTACACTAGGGCATAATTTTTACAGAACAGGTCATGCTGAAACGGAGGAGTAGGACTAACTACTACTCAATTCTCACATCATGCCCAAAGTGTCTCACAAACCAGAAAATGACACACCCCAATATCCAGTCCTTAACAAAATCACAATTTGCAGAAAATCAAAGCTGAACACACTTCATAATTTTTACCATCAACCAGAAGTGATATATGAGTGAATTCCTTGAATTCCTTAGATTTCATGCAACTATCCTTAATTCATGTCAAACCATTCTATGTTCTCACAAAGGTTATAACACATTCAAAGTTTCAGAAAATTTCCAACATATGTACAGAATAGAAATTTTTCACATAACAAACAATTAAACAAGCCTAGGAATTATAGGAAAATATATACAGATATTCATTGTAATATTCTTCCCCAAAATTCCAAAAAAAACGTGAGTCAAAAGAAATCACCGCAAGGGCGAAATTTTCAGAATCCTTGCAGAACATACAAATTTCATGAAAATAATTTCAGTCCCCCACTACAGATAATTTTAATTGCACGTTTGTGAAGGAAAATGACAAAAGCCCCAAAATTGGCCCGAACCATGATTTTCGAAAATTTCCTAAGTTCTTAGTTAAATCCCCAAATTTTGTTTTCTCTATAATTTCTCATCAAGAAAATAATTTTAGAAGAACTACAGATCACAACTTAAGAGATTAAACCATACAGGATAAATTTTTCTCACAAAGGAATATTCGTCCGGCACAGGTAAATTTCGAATTTCACATATGCATAAGTAAGTAATCTAAAATAGGCAATATGATATTCACAATGAAGCTATTTGAATCTACTTTCCAATAGAACTGAATCCGTCGGATTTGGAGTTATAACTGGGGAGGTATGGGTGTTCGAACATAGAAAGGTCGGGATTTCAGAATTCCAGAAAATAGATTCGTATATCAGAATTGCGACACAAATTTTAGATCCAATAACTAACAGAAAATAGGCGACATGGTAGTCAAAATGAATCCCTTCGAGTCTACTTTCTAATAAAACTGAATTTGACAAGATTTCGGGCTATACCTAGGGAGATATGATGGTTCGAACACATAAAGGTCGAAATCCAGATTTCCAGAAAACTGATTTTGTACAGCTAGATTGCAATACAGATTGAAATACGAATACAGCTCGGATATAGTCGATATCACATTCAAATAAAAGCCGAATGTATCTAGTTTCATACAAAATTTATTTCGTGCGATTTGGATCTATAGGCCATGAGATATTGGGGTTATAGTACACAAAGGTCAGATTAGAGAATGCAGATTTCAGCAGAACAGGATTTTAAAACCCTATAAATATTTGAATTCGTCCCCATAGAAACGAATATCATGAGATTCAAAACCCAAATCAAGCATAGAAGACACAAGAGACGTCGAAATTTGGTTCATACAGATAATCATTGCAAATAACGAATTTTAATTGAATGATAATCTACAATTTAGCGGATTAGACTCCTTAGGATCGAATTACTCACCAGAAAAATCGTCCACAGAGAAAAACGCCAAGACAGAGGATCACCAGGAAATTCGTCCACCACCAGTCTGCCACCACCAGCGTCAGAAATTTCAGGAGGCGCCAAGCACAGTGAGGGGCGACAACCAAAGGCGGCTAGGGCAAGAAAACACAAAAGTCGTGAGGGAGAAGAGCCCTCACGCAATTCCTCTTTTTCTCCCACCCCAAACGGATCCAAGACCCAATAACCCAGTTAACTTAAGTGAAAAAAAATCGGTTTTAAGGCTTACCTGGGCTTAACCACCCCGCGCCACTCCAATAACATCAGTGATATGCGCCACCATGGTGGAAGGAATTCCAGGAGCAAAGAATCAAGGTTGAGGGTTCAAATCTCCAACCAAAATAATTATTTTTGCCCTGTAGGAAAAATTCCTACACTTAGGCAAAAATCCCAAAATTTTAACAGATAAAAATACAGAAACAGAATTTCTAACCTTAAATCATAATTCAGAAAAATCGAGGGCGTTACATCCTCCCCCCCTTATAGAGCTTTAGTCCTCTAAAGCTGACCAAGCCCGTCACTGAACAGGTGAGGATGCTCCTTTCTCATATCTGCTTCAACCTCCCAAGAGGCTTCTTCAACAGACTGATTTCCCCAGATGACTTTCACAAGTGGAATAACCTTATTTCTCAGCACTTTCTCTTTTCTATCTTCAATTCTGAGAGGTTTCACCACAAAAGTCATATTCTCTTCAAGCTGAAGAGGTTCCAACTCTAGAACATGAGAAGGATCAGAACAATATTTTCTGAGTGCAGATACATGGAACACATTATGGAGGTGTTCCAGTGATGGGGGCAGAGCAAGTCGGTATGCCACAGGTCCAACCCTCTCAATGATATCAAAGGGACCAATGTACCTGGGACTCAATTTTCCCCTCTTCCCAAATCTCATCACCCCTTTCATAGGTGAGACCTTTAGGAAAACATGCTCTCCCACCAAAAACTCAAGAGGACGCCGCCTCCCATCAGCATAACTCTTCTGTCTATCCTGAGCAATCTTCATCTTTCTCTGAATTTCTCTGATCTTCTCAGTGGCTTCCTGAACAGCATCCGACCTTAGCACTGTTCTGTCCCCAGTTTCCTCCCAGCATATAGGTGTTCTGCATTTCCTCCCATATAGGGCCTCATACGGAGCCATCTGTATGCTAGAGTGAAAGCTATTGTTGTAGGTGAACTCTATCAGTGATAAGTCCAGATCCCACTCAACAGACCAGTCAACCACATAAGATCTCAGAAGATCCTCAAGTGTCTGAATAGTTCTCTCTGTCTGACCATCAGATTGAGGATGATATGCAGTGCTGAAACTCAGATTAGTTCCCAAATCTTCCTGTAATTTCTTCCAAAACCTGGACAGAAATCGAGGATCACGGTCAGAGACAATGTCCAAGGGAACTCCATGCAATCTGACAATCTCATCGATGTACAGTTTTGCTAACCGATCCAAACTGTAAGTCATTTTGATCGGTAAGAAGTGAGCTGACTTCGTGAGTCTGTCCACAATCACCCATACGGCATCATCATTCCTTCTGGTATTGGGCAGTCCACACACAAAGTCCATACTGATATGCTCCCACTTCCACTGAGGAATAGGGAGAGACTGCATCAAACCGCCCGGCCTCTGATGCTCAGCCTTCACGGTTTGGCAAGTCAAACATCTGGACACAAACAAATGCACATCCTTCTTCATACCATGCCACCAGAAAGTCTTTTTCAGATCCTGATACATCTTGGTACTACCAGGATGAACGGTATACTTAGTGCAATGGCTTTCCTTAAGAATTTCATTTCTCAACTCAGGGTCCTCAGGGACACAGACCCTTCCACGGAATCTGAGGAGACCATCATCCGACATACTGAAATTCTGAACCCAGTCTTGCTCAGACCTCTCTTTCCACCGTAAAATATCCGGATCTGACTGCTGCCCTGATCTCAGTCTCTGCAGTAACTCTGACTGAACCCTGAGAGAAGCTAGAAGACCGCCTCTCTCACCCGGAGTCACACTCAGATGCATGTCACTGAACTCCTGCAATAGTCGCCACTCCTGGACTCGCAGTGCAGCTATCTGAGTTACAGGATACCGACTAAGAGCATCAGCCACCACATTGGCTTTACCAGACTGATATTGGATGGTGAAGTCATAATCCTTTATCAATTCAAGCCATCGCCTCTGTCTCATATTCAGCTCTTTCTGAGTGAAGATATACTTCAAGCTCTGGTGATCTGTAAACAATTCAAATGTCTGTCCAAACAGATAGTGCCTCCAGATCTTCAAGGCAAAAACTACAGCTGCCAACTCCAGATCATGAGTGGGGTAGTTTACCTCATAGTCTTTGAGTTGCCTTGAAGCATAAGCAACTACCTTTCCTTGCTGCATCAGTACAGCACCCAGACCCTTACCAGAGGCATCAGTGTACACAGTGAACTTCTCTCCATCACAGGGAATGATGAGGATAGGAGCACTGGTCAGTCTCCTTTTCAGTTCTTGAAAACTAAACTCACAATCATCAGACCACTCAAACTTCAAATTCTTTCTAGTTAGCTTAGTCAGAGGACCAGCCAGCTTGGAAAAACCCTCCACAAAGCGGCGGTAGTATCCAGCTAAGCCCAGAAAACTTCTGACCTCAGTCGCTGTAGTTGGTCTTCCCCAGTGAAGAATGGCCTCCACCTTCACTGGATCCACAGACACACCCTGGCCAGAAATAATGTGCCCCAGAAAGCCAATCTAATATAGCCAGAACTCACATTTGCTGGCCTTAGCATACAGCTGCTTCAGCCGCAGAATCTCCAGCACCTTGCGCAAATCCTGAGAGTGATCTTGCGCATTCTTGGAGTAGATCAGAATATCATCAATGAAGACGACCACACATTTGTCCAGGAGCTCATGAAATACCCTGTTCATCAGATCCATAAACACCGCAGGGGCATTTGTCAATCCAAAGGGCATAGCAAGAAACTCATAGTGCCCATACCTGGTCCTGAATGCAGTTTTAGGTACATCCACCTCCTGAACTCTCAGCTGATGATAGCCAGACCTCAGGTCAATTTTAGAGAATACAGTAGCACCCTGCAACTGATCAAAGAGATCATCAATACGGGGTAATGGGTACTTATTCCTAACAGTCACTTGATTGAGTTGACGGTAATCGATGCACATGCGCAAAGTACCATCCTTCTTCTTCACAAATAACACAGGTGCTCCCCATGGAGAAACACTGGGTCGAATATACCCCTTCTCTAATAGTTCTTCCAGTTGCTTCTTCAGCTCCGTCAGTTCTGAAGTTGCCATCCTGTAAGGAGCTTTAGATATCGGTGCCGTGCCTGGCAACAACTCGATACCAAACTCAACTTCTCTGCTGGGTGGTAACCCAGATAAATCATCAGAGAAGACGTCAGCAAACTCTCTTACCACAGGAATTTTAGCCAGATCCAAATCATACTCAGTCTGCACCTTGACATGCGCCAGATACCCCTTGCAGCCCTGGGCTAAAAGCTTCCTGGCCTGCAGATGAGATATCACCAAAGGCTCCTGTTCTGAAATCCGGCCTTGGATAACCAGTTGCTGTCCATCACTTAGATGCAGAGTAATTAACTTTTCAAAACAATCTAAAGTAGCATGATAGGCAGACAGCCAATCCATGCCCAGAATGATGTCATAGTCTTTCATAGGAAGACTAATCAAATCAATAGGTAAATCATATCCTTCAACCTTAATCAAACAGTCAGGATATGCTATATCTGTAGATACGGCCTCACCCATAGGTGTATGAACAGAAATACAGAAATCAAGTATCCTAGGCAACACAGGCAGACATAGTGCAAAACATGCAGACACAAAGGATAAATTGGCACCAGGATCAAAAAGAATGCGTGCCAAATAACTAAACACATAAAGTGTACCTTCTACCACGGACTTCGAAGCCGAAGCATCCCTCTCCGCGATGGCATACACGCGAGTCTGCACCGTAGGCTTCTCACCCTGTCCTCTAGCATCCGGCATAGGACAGTCCTTAATCATATGCCCCACCTTACCACATCTGAAGCAAGTGCCAGTCTTCCTGTAGCACTCATTATCCTGATGTTTAGTGCTCCCACAGTGGGAACACTTCTTGCCATTCTGAGGAACTGTGCTGACTGGCTTCTGATAAGGTTTGTATCTGCCCTTATTGTCTTTCTTCTTATTCTTGAAATTCTTCTTATCCTTACCACCCAGAGTGGGTGCGTAAGTCACAGAAGTAGGGGCGGATGCAGTGACTGGAATAGTATCAACAGCCATCTCAGCAATGCACCTCTCAGCAGTGCGAGCCCTGTCTACCACTTCAGCATAAGACTCCAAGTGTAGCATAGCTACCCTTGTCCTGATGTCTTTCCTCAAACCCCGCTGAAACTTCTTGGCTCTTCTTTCCTCGGTGTTGACTAAGTGAGGAGCATACCCCGACAACCGAGCGAATGTGGCCTCATACTGATCCACCGTCAGGTCACCCTGCTCAAGATGAATAAACTCCACCTCGCGTTCCTCAGATAAGCTAGAGGGGAAGAACTTGGCATTGAACTTCATCATGAAGTACTGCCAATCAACAACTCCGGATTCAGTTGCCGCCAGTCTGACGACTCCCTTCCACCAGTCTTCGGCATCTCCACGCAACATGAAGACAGACAAACATAGCTTGTCTGCATCATCACAGCGCAAAACCTGGAAAATCTTTTCCAGTGTCAAAAGCCAATCCTCAGCCGCTCTGGGCCCCGGACTACCATAAAATGCAGTCGGGTTCAGGTGCTGAAACTCTCGAACCAACCGAGCATATCGTTGATGTGCGCCATCACCCAGAGGAGAACCAGCGCCACCCACACAGTGTGCAGCCGGTTGTGACTGTGACTGAGACTGTGTGTGCGACAGCCGCTGCAATAACTGTTGCTGAACCTCCATGTGCTGCGCCTGCTGCTGCTGCATCATCTGAGTTTGCTGCTGGATGAATGCGTTCTGTTGTTGCATCATAGCAGTCATAGCCTCCATGGCCTGCCTCAGATCAGACTGTTGATCACTGTTGCTACTGCTAAATCTTGGTCGCACCATTTTGTTTTTACCTGCATCACATAACACGGTGGAATAACAACCAATATTCAATCACGGATCAGATCCTATCTTGGTTTCTAGCAATACACAAATAGAGTTTTCCTTCCCCGGAGTTTCTAATTGCTAGTAATATTGCTCTGATACCATCTGTAACATCCCTCAGAATCACACCCCACACGCATACAAGTAAAATATGGGGTTTTTAAAAATTTTTACTCTTCCATTAAAACACAAGAAGAAAGCGGCATCGAAGGACATTACTACGGAACTTAAAACTACACAGAACTGAGTAGGATCGATTACTAGGAAATAGAAATCCGGAAATCCAGAAGAAAACAAAATCCGGCAGCAAGTATACTAAATTACTGCTGCACAGACCCATATATCCTGGAACAAAACAGATGTCCACACTACACATATGTGGAGAACACAAATTTCAGAAATATTACAGAAACTGATTATTCAGATACCAAATACAACAATAACTCGGTTACACATTTCAGAATAAGAACAATTGTATTTTCATGACTCCAAAACTCGTATCCAACAATAAAACGAGACAACTATAATATAATATCCTAAAAACAGGCATAAGCCCTTAGGAGATAAAACGTGTCATATAAGTAAGTTAGGCATGCAGGCCTGATAAATCTTTAGAAGATAACTCTTAGAAATTATATGAAACATTAGCAAGCATTATAACAAATTAAGTAGCTGTAGCAATCACTGTCCTGACGTCTCACCTGAAAATATTTAAACAACGGGGGTGAGCTAAAAAGCTCAGTGAGTAAAAGACACTAAAAGCCATCCATAGTACACATCAAAAATATCATGCTTGCAGATAAGACACTTAACATGCACACTCATATTAGAAACAAAACATAATCAAATACAGACAGTTATAACAATAGGCATCAAGCATGAAGTAGGGTATAAGTATACCAACCCATTCCAACTAATCACACCGCCCAACACCTCTATACGACAGATCGAAACAGAACTACAGAAATCAGAACTGACAGACAGAAAGTCAGAATTTTCAGAATCCAAACAGATAGTCTACATCGGAAACAGAAAGGCCACAGAAGGCCTGAAGACCACAGAAGGTCTGATGACCACAGAAGGTCTGACCCCACCTCTGCCGAGGATGAGACATGCATGCATATCAGAAACAGAATGGTAGAGGAGGTATCAGTGGGTGGCCCCCGTCTTGTCAGGATGTGGCACTCTGGCCTCCAATACTGGTAGAGGAGGTATCAGTGGGTGGCCCCCGTCTTGTCAGGACGTGGCACTCTGGCCTCCAATACCCAGAACAGAACAGAAATAGTGGAGGGAGAACGGAAGGTGAGACCAGCTCACATCTACCCTTCACTAGTGTCTCAAGGGTCGTAGTAGACTATCAGCACCATTACAGCGCCACAAAAGGAGGGTAAGGACACGGAAGAGTGCTACACTAGGGCATAATTTTTACAGAACAGGTCATGCTGAAACGGAGGAGTAGGACTAACTACTACTCAATTCTCACATCATGCCCAAAGTGTCTCACAAACCAGAAAATGACACACCCCAATATCCAGTCCTTAACAAAATCACAATTTGCAGAAAATCAAAGCTGAACACACTTCATAATTTTTACCATCAACCAGAAGTGATATATGAGTGAATTCCTTGAATTCCTTAGATTTCATGCAACTATCCTTAATTCATGTCAAACCATTCTATGTTCTCACAAAGGTTATAACACATTCAAAGTTTCAGAAAATTTCCAACATATGTACAGAATAGAAATTTTTCACATAACAAACAATTAAACAAGCCTAGGAATTATAGGAAAATATATACAGATATTCATTGTAATATTCTTCCCCAAAATTCAAAAAAAAACGTGAGTCAAAAGAAATCACCGCAAGGGCGAAATTTTCAGAATCCTTGCAGAACATACAAATTTCATGAAAATAATTTCAGTCCCCCACTACAGATAATTTTAATTGCACGTTTGTGAAGGAAAATGACAAAAGCCCCAAAATTGGCCCGAACCATGATTTTCGAAAATTTCCTAAGTTCTTAGTTAAATCCCCAAATTTTGTTTTCTCTATAATTTCTCATCAAGCAAATAATTTTAGAAGAACTACAGATCACAACTTAAGAGATTAAACCATACAGGATAAATTTTTCTCACAAAGGAATATTCGTCCGGCACAGGTAAATTTCGAATTTCACATATGCATAAGTAAGTAATCTAAAATAGGCAATATGATATTCACAATGAAGCTATTTGAATCTACTTTCCAATAGAACTGAATCCGTCAGATTTGGAGTTATAACTGGGGAGGTATGGGTGTTCGAACATAGAAAGGTCGGGATTTCAGAATTCCAGAAAACAGATTCGTATATCAGAATTTCGACACAAATTTCAGATCCAATAACTAACAGAAAATAGGCGACATGGTAGTCAAAATGAATCCCTTCGAGTCTACTTTCTAATAAAACTGATTTGACAAGATTTCGGGCTATACCTAGGGAGATATGATGGTTCGAACACATAAAGGTCGAAATCCAGATTTCCAGAAAACTGATTTTGTACAGCTAGATTGCAATACAGATTGAAATACGAATACAGCTCGGATATAGTCGATATCACATTCAAATAAAAGCCGAATGTATCTAGTTTCATACAAAATTTATTTCGTGCGATTTGGATCTATAAGCCATGAGATATTGGGGTTATAGTACACAAAGGTCAGATTAGAGAATGCAGATTTCAGCAGAACAGGATTTTAAAACCCTATAAATATTTGAATTCGTCCCCATAGAAACGAATATCATGAGATTCAAAACCCAAATCAAGCATAGAAGACACAAGAGACGTCGAAATTTGGTTCATACAGATAATCATTGCAAATAACGAATTTTAATTGAATGATAATCTACAATTTAGCGGATTAGACTCCTTAGGATCGAATTACTCACCAGAAAAATCGTCCACAGAGAAAAACGCCAAGACAGAGGATCACCAGGAAGGAATTACTCACCTGGGCTTAACCACCCCGCGCCACTCCAATAACATCAGTGATATGCGCCACCATGGTGGAAGGAATTCCAGGAGCAAAGAATCAAGGTTGAGGGTTCAAATCCCCAACCAAAATAATTATTTTTGCCCTGTAGGAAAAATTCCTACACTTAGGCAAAAATCCCAAAATTTTAACAGATAAAAATACAGAAACAGAATTTCTAACCTTAAATCATAATTCAGAAAAATCGAGGGCGTTACACAAGTATTCCATCCAAGGAGCAAAGGGGGAGGCGCCTAATGCTTCCTTATGAAGCAACATGCGCCCACTTCACCCCATTATGCCCTTGGCGCCAATGGGGTATAATTCTTCCCCATTATACCCTTATTTGCTTATACTTCTTCATGATAACTAATTATTGGGCCTCATTGGATAATGAGCTAGCCCAAACTTCATGGCATGAGTTGATTAAGCCATTGGATCCAATCCAATGCAACCCTAATCCAAATGTGACCAATCTAGGTCAATTTCGGGTCAACCTCCCAAAAATGAAGTTTGGCTCCAATAACTTTCTTCCAACTCATCAGGCCCATTGGCGCTGATGAAATCTTCCAAATGGATCCAAGTTATCCAATAACTTGATCCAGAGGCTTCTGATTAAAGCAACGTCAAGAGTCTATTGCGTGTGACCCCGTAGGATCCATATGACGATGGCAATGATGTAAACATCATAAGTAGTGAGGGGTATCTAGCAACACATCACTACTACCCATGTCATAGGACTTAAGTCATTATGGCAATAACTCCTAACAAGCAACGAGGATTCCCATGCATTCTAGATCCCTTTTGAAGGTCCCCTACAAGGGGCGAAACCCTAAAACATGCGCTAAACAAAACTTGCATGGGCGGAATCTAGGGTTTCCTAAGATCGGATAGCATGTATTATGATCAACTTTAACAACAGAAAAGGAATTCATACCGAAGCCATATGAAGGATGTTGCCTTGGAAGCAAGAGAACAAAAGAGGTCTCCTCCAAATCGTCACACACAAGATGATGTCGCTTTCTCTTTTGGTGCTCCTTGTGCTAGCAAGGTTCCAAGAGGTCTTGATCGAATGGGAGGGAAGATGATCTCCTTGCTTGGCGAAACTTTCTCCTCTTGTCGTCTCTGCTTTTTCACACGAGAATGCTTCTCCAAAGAAAACCAAGGAGGCGACAAAGGCGTGAAGAGGCGAGAGAGAGGCGACGTGAGATCATGGACACGTTTGAGAACATGCTATCTAAAAATAGCAAAGTCCAAACGTTCATGCGACCATGCATTACCCCAATCGCAAATGCCTCACCACCTGAACCATGCGCTCATCCAATGAGCTGGTTCAAATCGATTTGGTTCAACAACCAAATAAACCAAGCAATTAGTCCAGATCATAATAAACCACTGAGGCCTAAGATCTGACCGTTGATCTCTTAATGCTCTTGATCTGACCGATCTAGCATCTATTCTCTCAATCGAAGCTTACCGATCTCAAGCCCTAATCAATCAAACATGATTAGACCAGATCTCACTTTTATTCAGAGAGTAAATCCCTTTAAACTGAACTCAAACAATTCAGTCCACACGATCTGACTTAAGTAAGCCATATCATCAAATTGTGCGACCCTAAGGGTTTCCTCTAAATGTCGATAACGACAACTTACGTTATCACGATCAGTGAGGGGTATCTAGCAACACATCACTGTCTCCCGATATAAAGGAAAGAGTCTTCCAAGACTACACCCAAACTACAGCACAAGTGTGAATCCAATTCACAAGGCATGCATATTTCTTTTGCCACTGGATGTTCTTATTGGACAAGCGTGTCAAGCTTGTAGCTCCAATATGATGAGCATGATTAGAACAGATGAACACAGTCACCTGGGTATGGCCATACACTTTCTCAATCATCTCATCCAGGGGGCCCCTTTAGAACACCACACTCCAATTATAGAGACGGCAATCCTTTGTCTATCACTAATGCCCTAACCTGACTCAAGCTCACCATCCAAGATAGTCTATAACCATTATGTTTCAAATGATATTGAACTACCTCAAAACAATGACAATCATCATTTAGAAACACAAGTGATCTCAAGTCAGAGGAAATGTGCCACTTGTTACATTCAAGGATTATTCACATTGTGACAAGCAATTGAATATCCTAGTAGGGTCTGTCCAGTACATCCAATGTACCCATGAGTCTACATCTTATTCCATGCTCGAAGCATCCTATAAGATTAGAGCACATATTAGTCTCAATCATATCAAGGCTGTCTCATGTTCACCAAGATATCTCGACTAAGGACTTCACAGCATGTCAGCCCAGCTGAACAGCTTTGAGACATTATTCAGAAGTACACTTATTGCAGCAGATAATGTAACAAACTGAATAACAACCATGCCTTTATAAACATAAGAGTTTATTACATGATACTGATACAATCCCAAGGCCTCAAACATTAGCCTTAAGGGCATACCCCAACACCTTTGCCTGAACTGATATCCTTTCATTGGATTAGTCTCAAGTTTATTATCCAATGCATTGGTCATGACTTAACTAGTGTGGCCACACATTCCTGTCATGCACCAATAAGGTGGGGCGCCCCGAGTGGATATCATGCTTCCTCTGAAGGAAGGGGCAAATCCTACTATTGGTCATCCATGTCTCTATATGACTTATGACATGCCCAATGACAGTCGTTTTAGTCCCCCAATTACGGAGAGACGTAAGACTGTATCAAAGCATACCCATCATCAAATCTAGACATGAATACCTCAAGTCTAAGGATCAATGCAAACCTCTTGCATGTGAGATTGACTCGTTGACTAGACAAGTCAATCCTCACGGTGGATCACTCCAGTACATCCAATGCACCTGTATGTCTGCGTTACTGTGCCCTGCACCTAACCAGCCCATACACCAGTCTCACATGTACCAAAGCTGTCCCATATCTGCTAAGGTACCTTGACTGGGGATAGCTTGTGAGAATGGATCCAATCCAAACTCCTGGGACATTATATATGCAATTCAATACATCAACGCAAGTAAAGCAATCTGCATAATAACGACCATGCCTTTATTGATTATATCAATTTCATTAATTCTATCAAAGTACATTCAAGCAATGCCTGACCATGTCCATACATTGGTCTGTAGGGCATATACACCAACAATTTTTCAGGCGTAATTTGAATTATGGTTAGAGCCGTAATCATCCTGTCAGTTTTTTTTATAACACAAAATAGTCGCAGGAAATTGCGAGATTGCGGCCGTAATGAGAATTACGGCTAGCCTGTAATCTCGACTTTTACATTCTCAATGTTTAGCTAACATTGCAATCGACCTGAAATGGATAAAACTTATCAAGTAAGACAGAAATTAAAAAATAATAAAAAAATAAAACATGAAAGAAAAATAAAGCACTTGTGTTGCCTCCCAAGAAGCGCTTGTTTAGGGTCATTAGCTTGACCATAGTGTTATATAGATTTTAGAATGTATAAGTCAGCACCAAGAAATGCATACCTTAAATTGTCAGACAGTGATTTCAGGTATAGGTTTCTTTCAATAGTTACCTAGGGTGCTTGCTCATGTAGGTTTTCAGATTTTCACCATTCTCGAATTGATTAGTTCAGTAGAATCAAGGACTTCAGAAAGGTTTGAGTTTCTTTATTGTCCTTCTTGTCCTTCTCAGCATGACTGGAACATCCTCTAAAATTTCCACCAGCTTTCACACAAAATGATCAGCAAGTTATAATAAGATGACCATCTCTTCTTAGACTTCTAACTTAAACAAGTTTGGCAATGAATATTTCAAAAAGTCTATGCTAACTAAATGAAAACTAAGTTACTAAGAAAAGCAAGAAAAGAAAAAAAAATAAGCAGGATAAAGTCTAGTCTATCAATTCTTAAATCACTTTGATATTGGTTGTCTGTCCCCAGCAACGACACCAAAACTTGATATGTACTTTGTGTTGGGGTATGCCCTTAAGCCTAATGTTTGAGGCCTTGGGAATGTATCAGTATCATGTAATAAACTGTTATATTTATATAGGCATGGTTGTTATTCAGTTAGCTACATTGTCTGCTGCAATATATGTTCTTCTGAATAATGTCTCAAAGCTGTTCAGCTGGGCTGACATGCTGTTGTGTCCTTAGTCGATATATCTTGGTGAACATGAGACAGCCTTGATATGGTTAAGACTAATATGTGTTCTAATCTTATAGGATGCTTCGAGCATGGAATAAGATGTAGACTCATGGGTACATTGGATGTACTGGACAGACCCTACTAGGATGTTCAATTGTTTGTCGCAATGTGAATAATCTTTGAATATGACAAGTGGCACATTTCCTCTGACTTGAGATCACTTGTGTTTTCTAAATGATGATTGTCATTGTTTTGAGGTAGTTCAATATCATTTGAAACACAATGGTTATAGGCTATCTTGGATGGTGAGCTTGAGTCATGTTAGGGCACTAGTGATAGACATAGGATTGCCGTCTCCTTGTTTAAGGAGTGTGATGTTCTAAAGGGCCCCCTGGATGAGATGATTGAGAAAAGAGTATGGCCATACCCAGGTGACAGTGTTCATCTGATCTAATCATGCTCATCATATTGGAGCTACAAGCTTGACACGCTTGTCCAATAAGAATATCAAGTGGCAAAGGAATTATGCATGCCTTGTGAATTGATTCACACTTGTGCTGTGTTTTGGGTGTAGTCTTGGAAGACTTTTTCCTTTATATCGGGAGACAGTGATGTGTTGCTAGATACCCCTCACTGATCGTGATAACGTGAGTTGTCGTTACCGACATTTAAAGGAAACCCTTAGGGTCGCACAATTTGATGATATGGCTTACTTAAGTCAGATCGTGTGGACTGAATTGTTTGGGTTCAGTTTAAAGGGATTTAATCTCTGATTGTGAGTGAGATCTGGTCTGATCATGTTTGATTGATTAGGGCTTGAGATCGGTAAGCTTCGATTGAGAGATTGGATGCTAGATCGATCAGATCAGAAGCATCAAGAGATTAACGGTCAGATCTGGAGCCTTAGGGTTTATTTGAGATCTAGACTAGATCATTGGCTTGATTGGTTCTTAAACCGAACCAATGTGAACCGGCTCATGAAATGAGCGCATGGTTCATGGGGAGAGGAGTTGGCGACATGTTCACTTGGCGTGAACGTTGGAGTGAAGTGTGGTGGCTATTTTTAGTAACCACGATCTCCACTTGGAGATGTTGTTCACGACCGAATAGAGTGCTCTCTATTCTCGCCTCTCGCCCATATTCTCTCTCGACGTTTTCGTGTGTGGCGACGTCTTGAAGGTAGAGGAGGATTCGGCCAAGAGAAGGACATCTCTTCCATCCCTTTCACTCGATCAAGGACTCCAAGGAACCTTGCTAGCACAAGGAGCACCAAGGGATAAGCGCATCTTCATCTTGTGTGCGAGACTTTGGAGAAGAGGCGATTGCATCTTTACTTCCAAGGCGCCATCTTGAAATGGCATCGGTATGAATTTATTTTCATGCATATAAAGTTGATTATTTTACATGTATGAGATCCTATGAAACCCTAGTATCCGCTGCATATCTTACTTGCGCCACCATAGGGTTTTCGCCCCCCTTAGGTTAGGGGAACCTTCACTTTGCTGTACTACTAACCGCAAGCACAACGGCTTTGCCATAGTAATACTTAAGAGTCAATCCCATAGGGATAGTGATCAAGTACTAAGTGATTATGAATCAATAGCTAGACAATCAGGTGAATGTTTAGGGTTTTCATAAAATATATCTAAATACAACTAAATACAAGTGACAACTGAATTTAGCAAGGGATAGTTTTGGATAGAAAACAAAGTTTAGAGATGGAACTTCGGATTCATCTCATTGATGGATCTTAAACTCAAACAAAATAATATCATAACAACGCAATCTTAAAGCATTCAAGGAAATATCCAAAAGTATAGATTACCCTCTTTCGACAGCGTAATCCGGTATCAATCTAGATCGGCGTCCTATTTTCGTGGCTAACCGGACCTAGATTGATCCAATGGGTTCAGAGATATCATAAAGTTCCTCACACAAATACTTTCCTAATTCTTGACAGCTCAAAGTATGTTCGATCTAGCAGATCTAATGTCGCAATTCTCCTTTCGGTCCTTCTTGCGGCACCCAAGAAAAGTAATTGCGTGGCAAATGAAACAACATAGATAGAATAAACACAAGATAAAATTACATTTGTTATAAGAAAATAAGTTCCAAAATAAGATCCAAACAACTCAACTACACCCTAGTTCCGTTAAAGAAGATTAGCTAGCATAGTGTCAATTTAGTACAAATCTCTAAAGGAATAAAAGAAACTAAAGAGAAGATAGAAAAAAGAGGAAGCAAACTCTTCTAGAAAAAGCGTTGCAACTTTCCTTCAAGTTTTCTAGAATGGAATGCATGGTTCCTTCCTCCTCCCTTGCTGTCACCAAGCCTTTCTCCCTTCTACAAAACTCGCTTGCCCCCCTTGAGCCCCAACTGGGCATTACCTTCTTCAGCAAATTTCACCCCTTATATAATTTAGAAAATCTATTTTGAGATGCTAATTATAGCCCTTTAATTCTCTACGTTTTGACACCAAAAATGTCAAAAACAGACTTATAATGAGGGAGTTATGGCTGTTTTAATTCTGGCCACACAGAGATTATGGGCGTAATCAAGATTATGGCCATGCTTGTAATGTCTTCATTGTATCTCTTAATTATCTAAAACATTCACGTAAATGTGGCTCATTAAATGCTCGTCATAATGACTCTAAGAACGCTCGATTTGGAGTTATGACGAAGAAATTATGGCCAATTGAATGTTGGCCTTTATTGTTGTATGTTGAGATTACGGGCATAATGGTAATTACGGCCATGCCCATAATTTCAGTGCCAAACTCCATTTTGTATGAAATTTTGCAGGTGAGCTGATGTTTGCCTTGACTTGAATTTCGGCCATAGTATGATGTCAAAGATTGCTGATCAGGAGATTACGGCCATGCTAAAATTATGGTCATACCCGTAATGTCTCTTGTCAAGGTTTTTGTCTTCTGAGAGGCTGCTATTGAGGAAATTAAGGGCATAACTTCATGCTTGCATAAAAATGGGTTCATTGGGAAGTCAAACTGGGAATTACGGTCATGATGTAGATTATGGCCTTGGCCGTAATTCTGGAAATTAGTCCCATTTGAAGCCAAACTTCTTGTCAAGGTTCTTGATTCACTCGGAGATGTAAATGTACTTCCAAATAGCTCTAAAAGCAAGTGAATTATTCTGTATTCAAATAAACATGACAAGTAGTGAAGCTTCTGAAGAAAGTCAATGAAATAAGCGAGAAAGTGATGCAAAAGCATGATAATAGGTCTCGATTCACTAGTAAATATAGGTTAAAAAAATATATAAATACGAGATATCACCTCCCCTCTCCTCCTTGGCATGAGGGTCTTGAAGGTGATAATAAATAGAATATTTTTCTTCAAGGTTAGGACAAGTGGTAGTGCTACCCACTCCTTGTCGCCAACACTCCTCTTTCTCCTTGGCGCTGGATCTTGGTGATTGGCGCAAGTTGAGAATTTCCTAGAGATGTGGATCTCACCTCCTAAGGCTAGCACCAAGTGTGGAGGTTGGAGAGACTTCGAGGAGTCTGTGTGTGCGCGATTGTAGAGGACAGGCACTTGCGCGTCTTCATCATCAGCAACGCTCTAGAAAATTGGTAGACAAAGGTATTTGATCCAGCTACTATAGGTGGGTTGGCCCTTAGTTCTGTTCTCTAGGGTTTTATGAGACGATGCTCAAAAAATGTGAGAGGGTCTCGAGATGAGGGAAGTAAAAGCGCGTCGGAAAATGAGCAATGAGAAAAAAACTAGCGAGAAACAATGCGAAGACAGCGATGAATATGTTTTGGGGCAACACAAACAATGAAGAAACCAATGACACCCAACTACACAAATGAAACTCACTAACCTCTCTTAGCGAGCGATTTAAGCACAACACGGCAACAAGGGTAGCGGACTTAGCGGCGACTTAGCTCGCGCGCCTATGAAACTGCGGTCACACCAAAGCCAAGGAGCCTCCATGTCTCCGGCGTATGGATGCCCATGGGTAAGGAAATCAAACATGAACAACACAATGGAAATCTGAAAACAGGCGAACCTGACGCACTGGCAGTGCGATTTACTTCTTTGAAATGAAAGACGAGTACAACTGGAATGGCGAGGTAGCAAGACTGAGCCAAGGATCACACACCTTGCTCGTTACTCTAGCGTCACCACTAACTCTTGAGTCGAGGCACCAACTTGAGCTAATCTATCACACAAGAAGAGCTAAGGAACAAACTACACTCCAGCTCCCTTTTATAGAGCAAGGGAGGGAATATCACACCACAAGCATGACTAGGGAATATCACACCCTATGTATGACTAGGGAATATCACACCCGATTAGCCACTCGCTCAGGGTGGATGCGCACCCTCACTAAATCACCTGCACTAAAGTGGAGTGGCCTACGGTGTTCGTTGGCCTTCAGAGCATTCTGAGTGTTGCCCAAAAAGATCCGATGCCGAACTTCCTCATGCAAACTCGTAATATGACTAGCAAAGGAAAATGCATGCTCAGAAAGATGGGACTCCATGGGAAGGTCATGCAAGTCATGTTAGTGTTTATGCCTTGCAGACAATATATGTAATACCCTAAAATTTATGAAACCCCCCTTATGATGTTATGCAAATAATAAGTTTGGTAAATAATATTACTTGGTCAATTATGCATGCTTGAAACCTTGTTATTTTCTAGGGTGATGATGGTATCTTGGTACTATGGGCTTAAATGTCCTTATTGGAGTCTTAAAAGGGGCATTTTTGGAAAAGCTTGCCACATAAGCCTTGAGGGTTAGTAATGTTGGGTCCCTTTCAAGAGGGAGCGAAACCCTAATAGGTCCCCTTCAAGGGGGAGCGAAAACCCTAAATGGTGGCGCATAAATCTTTGCAAGCGGAAGCAAGGGTTTTCATAGATCTTTCGCAAGAACATATGATCAACTTGATGAAGTTTAGATCCATACCATAGCCATGAAGAAGATGGCGACTTGGAAGCGAGAGAACAAGAGAGGTCTCCTCCAAATTGTCGCACACAAAAGGATTGATGACTTGCTCCTTGGATGCTCCTTGTGCTAGCAAGGATCTCCAAGATGTCCTTGATCGAATGAAGGAAAAAGATGGTGTCTTGCTTGGCCGAACTTCTCGTCGTCAACACCTTCAACCCCTTGCGTCTCGTCGAGAGAGAGGAGCCGAATGTTGAATGAGGCGTTAAACCACACATTGAACGTGGAGACGTTTTTCATTTTTGGACTTTCCAAAAATAGCAACCGAAACCGTTGAAGCGTTTTGCGTTCACATCAAGTGAACCAAACGATCATCCCACTCCATGTGGACCATGCGCTCACACTTGAGCCGGTTCACATGTCAATGGTTCATTGGTCAAACCAAATCAGCCCAAGCAATAGTCTAGACATTATCAAACCCAATGGTTCAATGATCTAACCGTCCATCCCTCGATGCTCTTGATCTCACCGATCTAGCATCAATACTCTCGATCGAAGCTTACCGATCTCAAGCCCTAATCAATCAAACATGATCAGACTAGATCTCACTTACAATCAGAGTTTAAACTCCTTTAAACTGAACCAAAACAAATCAGTCCACACGATCTGACTTAAGTAAGTCATATCATCAAATTGTGCGACCCTGAGGGTTTCCTTTAAATGTCGGTAACGATGACTTGCGTCATCACGATCAGTGAGGGGTATCTAGCAACACATCACTGTCTCCCGATATAAAGAAAAGAGTCTTCCAAGACTACACCCAAACCACAGCACAAGTGTGAATCAAACTCACAAGGCATACATGTTTCCTTTGCCACTGGATGTCCTTATTGGACAAGCGTGTCAAGCCTGTATCTCCAATATGATGAGCATGATTAGATCAGATGAACATAGTCACCTGGGTATGGCCATACACTTTCTCAATCATCTCATAGGGGGGGCCCCATTAGAACATCACACTCCTTAAACAAGGAGACGACAATCCTTTATCTATCACTAGTGCCCTAACCTGACTCAAGCTCACCATCCAAGATAGTCTATAATCATTTTATTTCAAATGATATTGAACTACCTCAAAACAATGACAATCATCATTTAGAAACACAAGTGATCTCAAGTCAAAGGACATGTGCCACTTGCAGCATTCAAGGATTATTCACATTGTGACAAACAATTGAATATCCTAGTAGGGTCTGTCCAGTACATCCAATGTACCCATGAGTCTACATCTTATTCCATGCTCGAAGCATCCTATAAGATTAGAACACATATTAGTCTTAACCATATCAAGGCTGTCTCATGTTCACCAAGATATCTCGACTAAGGACATATAGCATGTCAGCCTAGCTGAACAGCTTTGAGACATTATTCAGAAGTACACTTATTACAGCAGACAAGGTAACAAACTGAATAACAACCATTGCCTTTATAAACATAAAAGTTTATTACACAATACCGATACAATCCCAAGGCCTCAAACATTAGCCTTAAGGGCATACCCCAACAATCTCCCACTTGCACTTAATCTAATGGTTGAGAAATCTCAAACCCATATTATTACAGTGCTTTTCATGCTTCTGCTGCGTCAGAGGCTTGGTAAGCGGGTCTGCCAGATTGTCATCTGTATGAACCTTGCAGATTTTGATCTCGCCACGATCTATGATCTCCCTGATCAAATGAAACCGTCTCTGTATGTGCTTGGACTTCTGGTGCGACCGTGGTTCCTTTGCTTGTGCGATTGCTCCAGTGTTATCACAGAAGATAACCAAAGGATCTGCACTCGAAGGAACAACACCAAGTTCTCTCACGAACTTACGAATCCACACTGCCTCCTTGGATGCTTCCGAGGCTGCAACATACTCGGCTTCTGTTGTGGAATCAGCAACAGTTGACTGTTTGAAACTCTTCCACACCACTGCTCCTCCATTCAAGCTAAAGACATAGCCTGATTGCGATCGAAAATCATCCTGGTCAGACTGGAACGAAGCGTCAGTATATCCTTCAATACTGAGTTCTTCCTGACCACCATACATCAAGAACATATCTTTGGTCCTCCGCAGATATTTTAAAATGTTCTTGACTGCAATCCAGTGTGCCTGACCTGGATTACTTTGAAACCGACTGGTCACGCTTAACCCGTAAGCGACGTCTGGGCGAGTACACAACATCGCATACATAATGGATCCAATAGCCGAAGCATAAGGAGTATTGTCCATTTCATCTTTCTCAGTCTGTGTTTGTGGACACTGACTCTTTGAAAGATTCAGACCATGTCTGACTGGAAGATATCCTCTTTTAGAATTCTCTAAATGGAATCTCTCTAGGACTTTATCGATGTAAGTACTCTGGCACAGCCCGAGAAGCCTCTTAGATCTATCCCTGTAGATCTTCACACCTAATACATAGGCTGCTTCTCCCAAATCTTTCATCTGAAAACATTTTCCTAACCATGCTTTAACAGCATGCAGTTCAGGAATATCGTTTCCAATGATTAAGATATCATCGACGTAGAGGACTAGGAAAGTAATCACGCTCCCACTAAACCTCTTATATACACACAGGTCATCCTCGTTCTTGATGAAGCCAAACTCAGAGATTGATTCATCAAAACGAATATTCCAGCTTCTAGATGCTTGTTTAAGTCCATAAATGGACTTCTTTAACTTGCATATTTTATGACGATCTGATGGATTAGTGAAACCTTCAGGTTGTGTCATATACACATCCTCATCCAGATTTCCGTTAAGGAAAGCTGTCTTCACATCCATCTGCCAGATCTCATAATCATAATATGCAGCTATCGCGAGAAGAATCCGAATAGACTTGAACATGGCTACAGGAGAGAAAGTTTCATCATAATCTATCCCGTAGATTTGTTTGAAACCTTTCGCAACTAGCCTGCCTTTATAGGTAACTATGTTACCATCCATGTCAATCTTCTTCTTGAAGATCCATTTACAGCCTATAGGGATTACTCCCGGAGGTGGATCAACCAAATCCCAGACTTGGTTATCTGACATGGAGTCCATCTCGGCTCGCATAGCTTCAAGCCATCTAGCTGACTCCGGTCCACTGACCGCATCCGCATAAGTGAGGGGTTCATCATTATCAATGATGTAGACTCCGTCATAACGCTCAGGCTGTTGACGGATCCTTCCCGATCTTCGCGGTTCCCGTGATGTCTGAGCCTCAGGTTGTTCAATAACCTGCTCTACCGGCTCAGGCTCATCCAACTGTGCTTGACTACTTTGTCCTTCCTCTGGATTCTCATCCAGCTTTATTTCTCTCCCACTGGCCTCTTGCAGAAGAAACTCCTTCTCAAGAAAAATGGCCGTCCGAGCAACAAATACCTTGTTCTCTTTGGGATCGTAGAAATAATAACCCTTAGTTTCCTTAGGGTAACCGACAAAAATACATTTCTCAGATCTGCTCTCCAGTTTCCCAGAGGCGAGCTTTTTGACATAAGCCTCGCAACCCCAGATCCTGATAAACGTCAAGCTCGGCTGTTTCCCATACCATAATTCATATGGAGTCTTTGAAACTGCCTTGGATGGCACTCGGTTTAGTACCTTTGCAGCTGTTTCCAGTGCAAATCCCCAAAAGGAGTATGGAAGAGTAGCCTGACTCATCATCGAACGAACCATATCAAGTAACGTTCTATTTCTCCTCTCGGACACACCATTCCATTGCGGTGTTCCTGGCGGAGTGAGCTGTGAGATAATCCCACACTCCTTTAGATAGTCAGTAAACGCATGACTCAAGTATTCTCCACCTCGATCAGAACGAAGTGCCTTGATATTTCGGCCTAGCTGATTCTGTACTTCATTCTTGAACTCTTTGAACTTGTCAAAAGATTCACTCTTATGTCTCATCAGATAGACATAACCATACCTACTGAAATCATCAGTAAAGGTAATGAAGTACTGATAGCCACCTCTGGCATGTTTACTAAATGGCCCACACACATAACTGTGTATAAGGTCAAGTAAACCTGAAGCCCTTTGACCTTTGTTAAGAAAAGGAGACTTCGTCATTTTACCCATTAAACAAGCTTTGCATGTATCAATCTCCTCATAGGAGAATGATCCCAGCAGTCCATGATCATGCAACCGCTTAATGCGCTTCTTGTTAATATGGCCTAAACGACTATGCCATAGCAAGGTGCTGTGATCAGCATACTTGGCTTTCTTATTATCAATGTTTTGTATAGAATATTCCATGTCCAACATGAATAACCCATTGTTAATTGAACCAGTAGCATAAACAATATTATCATAAGATAAAATACACTTTGAAATATTGCATTCAAAGGAAAATCCTTTCCTGACAAGTGCAGGAATAGAGATAATATTTTTAGTAATACTGGGTACAAAATAACAATTGTTTAATTCTAATACAATGCCAGATGGTAATGAGATGTAATAATCCCCTACAGCAACAGCAGCAACCCGTGCCCCGTTTCCAACGCGTAGGTCCACCTCATGCTGTCCCACCTGTCTTCTTCTCTTGAGTTCCTGTACATTTGAACAAATGTGAACTCCACATGCAGTGTCCAACACCCATGAAATAGAAGAAGAGGATATCATGACCTCAGTCACAAATATACCTGAGCCAGAAGCGATGCTTCCCCTCTTGTCTCCTTGGAGCGCTTTACAGTCCTTTTTCCAGTGACCCAGCTGGCCACAGTGGAAACACCTGTATTCCTTTGACCGCTTAACCTTCTGTTTCAGAGCCTTGTTGTAGTTCTTGACTGGGGCTTTGCCCTTCTTCCCCTTCTTCTTGTTCCTGGAAGGAACCATTAAGACAGAGGTTGAAGGCTTTCCCTTCAGAGTTTCCTCAGTAGTCAAGAGCATATTGAGCAGCTCTGCCGGAGTACAATCGATTTTGTTCATATTAAAGTTAATAATGAACGCATCGAAAGAAGGCGGGAGAGACTGCAGAATAATGTCTACAGCAAGCTCCTGATTGATGGTGTGCCCCAGTTTTTCCAGAGCCTCCTTGTGCCCAATCATCTTGAGCACGTGAGCTCCCACTGGGCTCCCCTCAGCCAGTTTGCTCTGAAAGAAAAGCTTTGTCAGATTATAGCGTTCTGTCCTCGCCTGTGCAGCATACAGCATCTTGAGGTTCGCTATAATCTCTATAGCCGACATATCCTCATGCTGACGTTGCAGCGGTGGCGTCATAGACGCTAGCATCAGGCAAGCGACATCAATGCTATCATTGACGTGCTTTTCATAGGCATCACGAACCGCCCTTGCGGCGTTCGCAGCGGGTTGAGGCGGCACTGCCGTCTCGAGGACATACAGTTTCCTCTCTGCCTTAAGAACAATCTTAAGGTGTCCGTACCAGTCTGAGAAGTTTGGCCCAGCAAACTTCTCCCTTTCCAGTAGGGATCGCACATTGAAGCTCATGGTGTTCGTTGCTGCAGGAATCTACAACAATGCAAGAACAGCAAGGTCAGTATCAATGTTTAGAATCAATTCAGGACTTAAGAAATGATTCTTTTCTCACTATTTTATCTGACTGAAAAATCCATTAAAACAGTCCGAAAGAGTAACACTCTTTTAGTGAGATGGGATCCAGATTTCATACTTGGTCTCCGCGTCCCGCTCAGGCGAGATAAGATGCACAGAGAATACAAGCACTAATTTCTGGTAGGCAGTCCCTGCCAATCGCCAACCCGTGCGATTCCCCTTCATCTGGGCAATCCAGCCGACTGTGCCAACTGAGTTGGTACAACACAATCTCTGACCCCACAGATGGCTGCCTCCATGTGCTACCATATGCGCTACATATGTAGCCTACATGGTCAAGCTGACCCGACCTACTCCCTGGACCACCACGTGCTATGCTGAGCAACGAGAAGCGATAAATCCCTTCTCTGTAACACGCAGGTGAAATCCCGCACCGTCTGAAGATAGATGGACGTGCCCACTGAGTGGGTACAACACGGCTCCAACGATAGTCAGAACAGTGAGGTTTCGCGTCAGAAGGCTTACGAGCTTGATATTTATGCGTTGGATTTTAACGGTCTTTTATCTTCTTACTATCAGGCAAATCCTATGGCTATAGCAGAAGATAAACTCATGCAATTCTAATTATAAAAGCAATAAATAGAAAGCATGCTGATCTTATGTGGTAAAAGCCCATAGCCTAAGTAAGACCTTAACCTAACTTAAGTCTTCACTTGCTTTTCTTGGGTCTTTTGCCTCTCATCTGGTCCAACCCAGGGCCCTAGCGCCAAGAGCAGCTCAGGTGCGCCACCAGCTGAATGCGCTTCATTGCCATGTGTGCATTGAATACTTGTCTGATTAAATTACAATTCAATCTATCTAGACAAGATTGACTCGCAGGTCAATTACATTTTATAAATTAAATACAATGTGATTCGCAGATCACAAATAAATATTAATTTATAACTAACCAGGCTCGCAGGCCCCAGCACAGCACACATTAAAGGGCAACCCACATAAGATGAAATAAACAGGCATATGGCATCAATCAACATGTGATCCATTACAAAGAAAATAAACTTTTGAAAACCCATTGGCATCAATTTTACTTTTCTTATCTGCCCTACAACCTTACAACGGTCCATTGATGGGGATCCACTCATCTTATCTAGTTAGATCCATGCCCTTGCATGCACCAAGTCCTAACTGACTCGAGTTGACCTAATGGTCAACCATGCATGCGCCAAGGGCTGAACAACCTTCAAGAGTTCTGGCAAGCGGGTGTGACCCCGGGCCTAACTCAAGAGTGTTCACTGGTTGTCTCAACCAGACCTCGCTACACGCCTTTGATGCAGTCGACCTATAGCCACCTCGTGCTTGCGCACAGGTGCCATCTGGTCGACCCATCTAGGCTGTCAGATGGTCTGATCAGACTAGTTTGATCTATACTAGTTGATGCTTTCAACCCCATCAACCCGTCTAAGGGTTTACAATAGGTGCATCTTAGATCTAATGGGGCGCGCAAGTGATATTTGTTTTGACAAACACAAACACAATAACAAGCGCCAACTTACATGCGCCAACATAACAAAATATTCTCATGTGAAGTTTCGGCATGCAACTTAGATCTAAGCATACATTTACATGCGCAAACATGGATCACAAAAATATATCAAGCAATCATATTAACATGCTGTAACCGCATGCTCTGATACCAATTGTTGGGTCCCTTTCAAGAGGGAGCGAAACCCTAATAGGTCCCCTTCAAGGGGGAGCGAAAACCCTAAATGGTGGCGCATAAATCTTTGCAAGCGGAAGCAAGGGTTTTCATAGATCTTTCGCAAGAACATATGATCAACTTGATGAAGTTTAGATCCATACCATAGCCATGAAGAAGATGGCGACTTGGAAGCAAGAGAACAAGAGAGGTCTCCTCCAAATTGTCGCACACAAAAGGATTGATGACTTGCTCCTTGGATGCTCCTTGTGCTAGCAAGGATCTCTAAGATGTCCTTGATCGAATGAAGGAAAAAGATGGTGTCTTGCTTGGCCGAACTTCTCGTCGTCAACACCTTCAACCCCTTGCGTCTCGTCGAGAGAGAGGAGCCGAATGTTGAATGAGGCGTTAAACCACACATTGAACGTGGAGACGTTTTTCATTTTTGGACTTTCCAAAAATAGCAACCGAAACCGTTGAAGCGTTTTGCGTTCACATCAAGTGAACCAAACGATCATCCCACTCCATGTGGACCATGCGCTCACACTTGAGCCGGTTCACATGTCAATGGTTCATTGGTCAAACCAAATCTGCCCAAGCAATAGTCTAGACATTATCAAACCCAATGGTTCAATGATCTAACCGTCCATCCCTCGATGCTCTTGATCTCACCGATCTAGCATCAATACTCTCGATCGAAGCTTACCGATCTCAAGCCCTAATCAATCAAACATGATCAGACTAGATCTCACTTACAATCAGAGTTTAAACTCCTTTAAACTGAACCAAAACAAATCAGTCCACACGATCTGACTTAAGTAAGTCATATCATCAAATTGTGCGACCCTGAGGGTTTCCTTTAAATGTCGGTAACGATGACTTGCGTCATCACGATCAGTGAGGGGTATCTAGCAACACATCACTGTCTCCCGATATAAAGAAAAGAGTCTTCCAAGACTACACCCAAACCACAGCACAAGTGTGAATCAAACTCACAAGGCATACATGTTTCCTTTGCCACTGGATGTCCTTATTGGACAAGCGTGTCAAGCCTGTATCTCCAATATGATGAGCATGATTAGATCAGATGAACATAGTCACCTGGGTATGGCCATACACTTTTTCAATCATCTCATAGGGGGGGCCCCATTAGAACATCACACTCCTTAAACAAGGAGACGACAATCCTTTATCTATCACTAGTGCCCTAACCTGACTCAAGCTCACCATCCAAGATACTCTATAATCATTTTATTTCAAATGATATTGAACTACCTCAAAACAATGACAATCATCATTTAGAAACACAAGTGATCTCAAGTCAAAGGACATGTGCCACTTGCAGCATTCAAGGATTATTCACATTGTGACAAACAATTGAATATCCTAGTAGGGTCTGTCCAGTACATCCAATGTACCCATGAGTCTACATCTTATTCCATGCTCGAAGCATCCTATAAGATTAGAACACATATTAGTCTTAACCATATCAAGGCTGTCTCATGTTCACCAAGATATCTCGACTAAGGACATATAGCATGTCAGCCTAGCTGAACAGCTTTGAGACATTATTCAGAAGTACACTTATTACAGCAGACAAGGTAACAAACTGAATAACAACCATTGCCTTTATAAACATAAAAGTTTATTACACAATACCGATACAATCCCAAGGCCTCAAATATTAGCCTTAAGGGCATACCCCAACAAGTAATGTGAGAGGAAAAATCGTGATAGGAAGGGGAGAAGGCTGGTCACGTTGGTTTGGAAAGAACCCTAGGAGGGAGCCGCCACCAAGAGGAAGGATTGGGAGAAGAACTTCATCATCTTAAGGCAAGTAAATCTTATTCTTGTTTTCGTTAATCTGGTTCCTCCTCCATGCCTCACCTAATTTTGATGTCTCTTGTGTCTTCTATGCTTGATTTGGGTTTTGAATCTCATGATATTCGTTTCTATGGGGTCGGATTCAAATATTTATAGGGTTTGAAAATCCTGTTCTGCTGAACTCTGCATTCTCTAATCTGACCTTTGTGTGCTTTAACCCCAATATCTCATGACCTATAGATCCGAATCGCACGAAGTAAATTTTGTATGAAACTAGATTCATTCAGCTTTAATTGGAGTATGATAGCGACCATATCCGAGCTGTATTCGTGTTTCAATCTGTATTGCAATCTAGCTATACAAAGTCAGTTTCTGGAAATCTGGGTTTTCAACCTTTATGCGTTCGAACTCTCATATCTCCCTAGGTATAGTTCGAAATCTTGTGAAACTAGACTCATTGGAAAGTACACTCGTAGGGCTACATTTTGAATACCAGTTTTACTAATTTCGGTTGGGTATTCATTCTGAAACATATGCCACATTCCTAACATATGAAGCTGTTTTCTAGAAATCTGGAATTCTGACCCTCCTATGGTCGACCGCTCATATCTCTCTAACTATAACTCCAAATCCGACGAATTCAGTTCTATTGGAAAGTAGATTCAAATAGATTCATTTTGAATATTATATTTCTTATTTTAGGTTACTTACTCGGTCTGAAACATTTGTTGAAATATGATATATGAATCTGTTTCTCTGAAAATCTAACATCCAGACCTTCCTATGTTCGACCGCCCATATCTCCCTGCCTACAACTCAAAATCTTGTGAAACCTGTTTTAGTGGAAACTAGACTCAGAGAGCTTCATTTTGAATATAATATTGACTATTTTTGATTAAGTATTCGGCCTAAAATACAAGTCGAAATCTGATATGATGAATCTGCCCTGTTTTGGTTACATGCTTAACATCAAAGTGGATATTGTGTTTTGAGCTTGAAATTATTCTAGAAGCAACAAGATCATTATGAATCTATTTCCTATGCCTTAATTCATGACTATGAACTCATGGTATGCCCTATGACAAATATTGTGTTCAATGACTTATGCTATATCTTATCTTCAATGTGATGCTCAAGCTCTTTGTCTTAGTGCTCTTGTTATGAAAGATATATTGTGGGGAGAATTTGTATGAACCCAAATGAGAGATTTGTGGATGGATGTGGAGCAAAGTGCTACACCCCTAAAAAGGTGGGGGCCACCTCTTGAATCCCTCAATTCAAAAGAGTTGTGAGAGCAAAGTGCCACACCCCTAAAAAGGTGGGGGCCACCTCTTGAATCCCACTACATCATGATAGATGTGGAGCAAAGTGCTACATGGAGCAAAGTGCCACACCCCTAAAAAAGGTGGGGGCCACCTCTTGAATTCGTGGGAGCCACCGCTTGAATCCCTCTATCTATTTATGCGAAGAGCCCTAAGATGCTTTAGCTAGCTTTTGTTTGCTCTCTCCTGACGAGGATGGGTTCAACTTCCAGACGTGGAAGGCATTTTGAATTATGATTATTTCCCCCACATCTATGATCCATGACTGATATGAATGCACAACAATGATCAATGATTACTGTGATATGAATGCTCAATGATGATTAATGACTACTTGTGACCCAAATGCATTATCTAAGGAATGTATGGCTATCTTGTTTTCACTATCCAATTCATGTGCTCAAGGGGAAATTCTGTTATCTTTCATTATGTCTTTATTGTGTTGACTATTTCGTTGATATGTTTATCCTCCTTAGTTCGTTTTCCCTTAGCCTTTGGGATTACTTGCTGGGCAATTTATGCTCATTCTTGCTTGCACTAACCCTTATTGCAGATTAGCTTGGCTACGCATTGTGGGCAAAAGCTTGAAAATTTTGGAATCTCATTTTGGAATTTTGGCTAAATCATGAGACTTTGTAATCTTGGAAAACATTGTATTCTCCATAAAAGACTTGTATTAAGAGTTGTCATGAGACTTGTTTTGAGGAGTATGTTACTAGTTTTGAATGTTGATTGCAATGGCTTATGTTGGTAGCATGTTTTAGTTCTCAGATTTTGGGATTGTATAACTCTACTCTGCTTGGGTAAAAGTTTTTGATGGAATGGATATTTTTCTGTTGCAACTTGGATAATGACATTATATCACTTGTTTTATTGTTCAAGGCATTGAACTTGATATTGATTGTCGATCTTGCAAAAAATTATGTCGTATGATTATCTTTTATGGATTGTTGTTATCTAAGGGTGTGACAATATATGAACATGGTCCGGTATTATTTGAATGTACTTTGATAGAATTGATATAATTGATAAATGCATGGTCGTTATTATGCAGATTGCTTTACCTGCGTTGATGTATTGAATTGCATAAATAATGTCCCATGAGTTTGGTTGGATCCATTCTCATAGTAATCCCCAGTCGAGGTACCTCAGCAGACAAGGGACAACTTTAGTACATGTGAAACTGGTGTATGAGCTGGTTAAGTGCGAGGCACAGTAACGCAGACATATAGGTGCTTCAGCATTAGTTGCACTGGAGTGACCCACCGTGAGGGTTGACCTGTCTAGTCAACAGGTCAATTTCACATGCAAGAGGTTTGCATTGATCCTTAGACTTGAGGTATTCATGTCTAGATATGATGACGGATGTGTTTTGATATAGTCTTACATCTCTCCGTAATTGGGTGATCAAAACGGCTGTCATTAGGCATATCATAAGTCATATAGAGATATGAATGACTAATAGTAAGATTTGCCCCTTCCTTGATTGGAAACTTGATATCCATCTTGGGCCACCCCTCCTCATTGGTGCATGACAGGAATGTATGGCCATACTATTTGAGTCATGACCGATAAGTTGGATTAAAAAATAAGAGACTAATCCAATGGCAGGATATCTAAAAATCTGCAATTTAAATTTAAATCTGTCCCAAGACTGCGGGTGTTTAACATGATAGTGATCAACTTGTTATTGAAACATATGATATTTATTTTGGTGAGAATGCATTCAAGATGGCAAAAAGGCAGGAGACTACATGCACTTTACTATGCTAGTGACCCACCAGCAACACCATGATATTTATCGTTGGTCAAGCTAATGACCTTAAACATGCGCTTCTTGGGTGGCAGCCCAAGTTCTTGTTCTTGTTTATCTTTTTATTTTATTACTTGATTTCCTTTCCTTAGATTTTAGGTTTCTTAATATATTCTTATTCCTATTGTGTTGTGCAATCGCTGACAATTTATTGAAAATTTTTAGGAACTTTTCTAACATTCATGGTCATAGCCGTGCATCCATGCATGGCCGTGAAAGTGTCGTCCCGCATCTCTGGTTTTCTGCCGAGGCTCTCACGGCTTGGGCCATGCATCCATGCATGGCCATGATCAGTGTCGATAAATTTTTCACCGAGCATTTCATGGGCGTGGCCATGAAGGATCACATGACCATGAAGAGGTAGTCATCCGAAAATAAAATTATAGGCCTGAGTTCAGCCCACCATGCAGGTGGCTCTACACGATGTTCAGCAGCGGCTA
Organism: Costus lasius; assembly: GCA_027563935.2. Classification (NCBI taxonomy): domain Eukaryota; kingdom Viridiplantae; phylum Streptophyta; class Magnoliopsida; order Zingiberales; family Costaceae; genus Costus; species Costus lasius. The sequence goes on from CM050446.2 coordinate 86,884,379, forward strand.
CATTGGAATTGGGGATAGAGTCCCTCAGATGCTTTTCTTCTATTCCTTGGTCAGCTATTGCATTTCCTTTAGTTTTTATTCTGTTATTAGAATTATCTTAGTTAGCATGTTATTTCTTTTCTTGCATTGCATTACATTTTAGTGTTTACAACACCTTAGGTGTCTTTGCCCACCCCTCATTTATTGTTGCTATCTGTATTGTCCTTGGAATTAAATTTGTTCTATGAATATTTGCATGATTGAATTTGGAATCTTGACACAGTTTAGAAGACTACATTGGTTATGGTTTTCACACATGTTTTTTTTGTTTAATGCAGTGGAAAGGTTTAATTAACTCAATTCATTATTTTTATAATCCTGGAGAGTATGCTTGTTGTTTTATTTTGACCATGATATGCATCTAGTATGTAATGAATACTTGTATCTTGCATTCATAATCCCATGCTTATTGTACACTTTGTCATGGGAATCAGAAATAATAACAGTGGTACCGAAGTGTTATTGTATATTGTACTTTCACTTGGCACTATTCTTAGCATTTAAAAAGGGGGGGGGACAGTGGTACCTAAGCAAATTGTCCATCAAGCTTGGCACTATCCTCTGGTTAGTAATAATAGAAGTGGTACCGAAGCTACAATGTACCTAATCATCTAGCTTGGCACTATTTTGAGTTCAAAAAAAAAAGGGCACCACATAGGTACTATGTGGCACAGATGCTATTTTCCCATGACTTAATGTACAACTACTTGATTTATGAATGCTTGATCAAAGATATCATTTGTGTAAGATGTGCTATAAAGGTTTTAGTATTGTCAACTTTGCATACTCCAATGGATTGTATTAGTAATATTTGACTTAATTTGCTTTCAATACTGCATTATAACATGAAGCTTGTCGTTGACCAAATTATAACCTTGCTAGACTTATTTAAGTTGATCGAGATTCCTTATTTCATTTCATCACTATGTTTTAAAGAATTCAATTGCTTGAGGATAAGTAAAATTTTAAGTCCGATGTATTTTGATATCACGCATATATATGATATATTGTGGCTTAATTCTATTACTATTTTAGAGTAAAATGTATGCTTTATCTCATTTATTTGCTTAAATATTTCATATTCTTCAGAAGCTTCACTTTTACTTGGTTTTGTTGAAATATAGGGATTTCGCCCCAAAATCGGTGGAAGTTGGAAGATTTGAAGATATGAGATGACTCCTCATGATGAGATGAAGCTACATGTCAAATTTCATATCAAACAGAGCTTTCTACACTCTTCACAAGAATGGCCATGCATCCATGCACAGCCATGTATGATCCTACTTTTCCAGATTGCGCCAAGATCTTCACAGGCATGCCCGTATATCCATGCATGGCTGTGAAGGTGTCGGCCAAACTTTTCAGAACTTGATGAGGCATTCACAGGTACACCCGTGAACACATGCATAGCCGTGAAGAGTTATTTTTCTAGAAAATAAAGTTCACCGAGGTCTTCACGGGCACGACCGTGCATCCATGCACGGCCATGAAAGCTCCCGCTAGTTCGACACTCGTTAGGTCTTTCACCCGTTTCTTGCTATTTTTGGAACAGAATTTGCTAAAAATTGGTGGAGACTTTCCTAACTTAGCCATGGACATTTTGGGACAAGAATCAGGTGATTTCGTGGAGCAGTTGAGGAGAACTTAGACGAATGGCGACAACTAGGGTTTTGGCAAAAATCTTGATGGCGCGGCTATTCCAACGTGATTTATTCCTCGTTTTGATGCTGAAGATTGTGCTCCACCTTCTCCCACCACAGATCTAGCCTTCCCTCTGGTTTGATTCGATTTATTTGAGAGATTTGATGTATTTTACGATGAACACTCTAGCGTAATTTTATTTTCGGGGTTTGGGCGTAGCGCACTGTAAGGATGTTGAATGATATTGCTTAATTAATATATTGCTTGTGTTTACCTTTGTTCTTATTCAATTCTAAGTTGCATGATTTCATATTTATGTACTAGCCATGCATATGTATGTTATAGACGTTATGGGAAGGACTGAGAGGTGAACCACAATGTCGGAACCCATTGGATTGATCTTATTATTTTGACCATGAGAGTAGGTCGAAATTACTCAAGGAGTCAATAATTCTTCATGGAATCCAATGGATCTGCTTAACCTAGTAAGCCACGAGAGTATGAGACTTAGGTTAAGTTTGATACCGGATCGTGGCCTGATGCCTTGCATTTTAGTAGTAATATTCATAGCTATTTCATGTTAAATCTAGGCTTGTTTTGACACTTTTATACTCTTTTAAGGCTTATTTACTTTAATGCTTCAGAATCTTCACTTTTTCATGCTTTTATAAAATTTTAGGAAAAATCACCATTTTTTGACATATTTTGAAGATTCTAAGGCCATAGGACGATTTCTTATACAAAAACAAAGCTACACGTCAAATTTGGGCTCAAACGGAGTTAGTCTAAAAAATACGGCCGGGTGAACCCCGCTGTATAGAACAAAGCACAGCCAGGTGATCCCCGGTGGGGTTCACCGCGCTTCTTTCAGCCAGATTGCATAGAATGAATCACGGCCAGGTGAACCCGGCGGGGTTCACCTGTGATTTCAACCCAGGCTTGCGCGGACACGACTTTGACTCAGATTTTACCTGATTTCTCACCCGTTTGAAGTCCAAATTTGGCAAGTAAGGACTCTATGGAAAGCTCTTTCGAAGGAGAACGAATAGGATATAAAAGCCCTAATTTTCATGCCCTAATCATCGAGTAAACACATGATGAAGTGGCAAGGGCGGAAGAACACGGTGAAAACATGATTCCGGGGCGATTTTTGAAGATCTGATCATCGGAGTGCCTCAATTCTTCAGGATTTGTTTTGGTTTATTGTCTCCTATCCTTTAGAATTCTTCCCTGTGATTTTCCCATGCTAAAAGAGAGATTTTTGAGCGTTTCAATGATGATTGTAGTGTAAACCCTATTTTGGGGCTTGGTTGAAGCCCTTTGATGATTTTGGTCGCAAACTTTATTTCAATTTTCATTATTTGGAATGAATTGTGAGCATATTTTACTTTGATGCATTATATCGTGATTTTACCTTGGCCGAGTATTTTCGCGTGATAGCCGTTATGATTCATACCGAGAGGAGGATCGTTAGGGTGGAATCTCTTAGTAAAACTTGCGAGACCTCGACACGAGAGTGCTTGGTATTCGTTCGAGGGTTTCATAATCTGCCATAGAACTCATTAGGTTCGCTTAAAATGATCCACCGTGAGAGTAGGAGGTCGTTCTAAGTCGAACACCGGGGTGTACACTCAAGAGAGGGCATCTTGTACCCTAGGATTAGATTTCTTGTGCAAAACCAATAATCCAAATATCTTTCTTGTGCGATTAAGATCATCATCGTGGTGGAAACCAAATCCCTGATATCTCTCCCATATTTACTCTCAACCGTCGTCGTCGTGATTGCTTGTTTTGTTTTTGATTATTTTAGTTCTTAACACCACGTTTCGATTCGCCTAGCTATTAAAACTTGGATTTTCTGGTACTCAACCTTGTTCTCGGTGGGATTCGACATCTTTTATATTACTTCGACATAGCCGTGCACTTGCGGGACGTGTCAAGTTTTTGGCGCCGTTGCCGGGGAACAACGGTTGATATTAGTATACTTCTGAGAATTGGTAGACTAGGCTTTAGGTTAGATTTTCTTTACTGCACTGCTATTTTCTTTTTCTCTTTATTTACTCACTGTCTTAGAACTTTATAATTTTGACTAACCATTTTATGCAAAGAAGTTCTTGGGCAGGAGCATTCTTTGACATTGATCCACAAATCGAGCGCACCTTCAGGACAAGAAGGAAGCAAAATCAAATTCTGAAGAAAGAAGTCATGAACCATCCAGAAGGAGAAAGTCAGATGGAGCACATTCAGCTTGATGCGAACAATGATCGAGTACCACAACCAATGAGGAACAACTACAACAACAGGACATTGAAAGATTATTCTACTCCTTATGCTTCTGGTTTTCAACCAGGAATTGCTAGGCCCGCTGTTGAGGCCAATAATTTTGAAATAAAACATGCTCTTCTTTCTATGGTGCAACAAAACCAATTTGGTGGTTCTCTTCTTGAGGACCCCAACATGCACCTCTCTATTTTTCTAGAATATTGTGATATGTTGAAAATTAATGGTGTGTTTGCTGATGCTATCAGGTTGCGACTATTTCCCTTCTCCTTAAGGGACAGAGCAAGAGCTTGGCTGCACACACTACCTTCTGCTTCGATAAGAACATGGGCAGAGCTTTCTCAAGCCTTTCTCTCCAAGTACTTCCCTTCATCCAAGACGATCCAGTTGCAGAATCAGATAACAAGTTTCATGCAGAAGGGTGGAGAGTCTCTATATGAAGCTTGGGAGAGGTTTAAAGAGCTCCAAAGGATGTGTCCACATCATGGAATTGAGACTTAGGTCTTAATCCAAATATTTTATAGTGGTTTGGATTACAACACGAGAGTTACAGTGGACGCTGCAGCAGGAGGCGCTTTGATGAATAGGAGAGTTGAAGATGCAATGAACCTCCTCGAGGACATGGCGATTAACCATCACCAATGGACATCTGAGAGAGGTACCTCTAACAAGAAGTCAGGTAAGTATGACCTAGACTCTCTGACTACTCTTATGGCTAAGATGGTTAATCTGACTAGAAAGATTGATTCTTGGTATGTTAATTCAATGGATGTTAATGCTATTTCTTGTGAGGTCTGTGGAGTTGCAGGTCATGCAGGGGTAGATTGTCAGGTAGGAGACGGACAGATGGTTGCAGTTCACTCCGAGCAATTGAATGCTGTTGGAAATTTTAACCTGAACAACAATCCATATTCTAGCACATTCAATCCAGGATGGTGCAACCACCCAAATTTCTCATACCGAATAACTCAGCCAATGCAGCCTGGACAAGTTCCACCACAGCAAACCCAACCCCCACAAGGAAACTTCAGGCAACCCTAACAGAACAATTTCAGACCGCTAGGATTTCAGGCTAGGAACTACAATGCACCACCACCACAGCCAAGGCCGAATAATGATTCAAATTTGAGAAAACAACTTGAAGGACTTACAGACATGATGAAGCTGATGATGACAAGGATGGAGACTCTAGGTATTATTTGGCGAAACAATTCAGTCACGTCGCCCGTTCTTTGAAGGGGGCAATTGTGATTGGCGGCTTGATCACCCCTCTAGCAGTTTCATTAGGTATCATCCCATATGGCACACTGGAAGCGACTGGCAACAACAGGCTCGACATCGAGTCTTGCGTCGCCATGAAGCTAATCATATGCAAAGGTGACTCATACTGCATGACGTTCAAGGGAAGCCCATTTTGCCTGCCCTTACTGAACCCAGAGCGCACCACTGTGCGTGTGCGAGGGAACTGGTGTATCAAGCCAGTCGAGGACGCACAGCCTGACCCCGTTGAGACTGCACCACCAGCCCCTGGTGCCTTTTCCTTTGGTGGCACTTTCTCTCATGATTCTATGATGTCTATGTTGTAGGAAATTAGGGAGGAGCAGCTCCTGTTGGTGTATATGCCCTAGGACCTACTTTTGGTCCATCTTTGTACTACTTGACTCTGATATTAATATATATCTTTCTGGCATTGTCGTTATCATTGTTTGTCTACACCTGCGATTGAGTACTTACATGATAATGTCCCTGGAGACAGATTGGATCTGTGCTCGAACTATAGTCCCCAGTCGATGTACCTTAGTGGATATGGGACAGCTATGGTACTTGTGAGACTGATATGTGGGCTGGTTAGGCACGTGGTGCTAACGCAGACACATGGGTATATCATTGGAAGATATACTGGATAGACCCGCTGTGAGGCTATGACTTGGTGTCATGAGTTATCCTCACAAGTGACAGGAGATGTATTGATCCCTTGACTTGAGGTCATTGGCCATTCTATATGGTTAGGGATATGCTTTGATACAACCTAACACCTCGCCGTAGTTGGGGGTAATAACGGTTGTCATTGAGCATGTCACGACCCATATGAGAAGGTCAATGGACAGACAAAGGATTTGCCCCTTCATGAAGGAAGCTTGATATCCATGGAGCTCCTCTATGGTTCTATGACTGAAAGTGTATGGCCATACCCAGGTGCGAACCTGATTTAGTCATAGCCATGTGATTGGATGAAAACAAGTGGTGACACACTTGTCCAATCGGATATCAGTACGGCAAAGGGACTGTAATGCATCTGTACCTAGTTGCGATGATGGGGATGTCGATGTCGATATCCATTCCGATGACTTGGGTAGTAGTGATGCACTACTAGGTGCCACTCACTGCTTGTGGTGACATTTGATCAGCACTGCCAACGTCAGAGGGACCTACAGGGTCGCACACCTTGATACTCGAGTTCTCGTATTGATCGGGAAGCCTTATGATCGAGTTATTGGATAACTCGGATCTATTTGGGAGATTTCATCAGCGCCAATGGGCCTAATGAGATGGAAGAATGTTATTGGAGCCAAACTTCATTTTTGGCAGGTTGACCCGTATTTGACCATGGTTGGCCACATTTGAATTAGGGTTGCATTGGATTGGATCCAAGTGCTTAATCAACCCATGTAATGAAGTTTGGGCTAGCTCGTTATCCAATGAGGCCCGATAACAAGTTCTCATGAAGTGAGAAAAGGTTAAAAGGGTATAATGGGGACAAAACTTCTCCCCTAGGCGCCTATGGGCATAATGGGGAGAAGTGGCACAATTTGCTTCATTAGGAAGCTTTAGGCGCCTTGCCCCTCTACCTTGGATGGTATGCTTGCTTCTATGGCAAGTCTTGGGGCTGATATGGCTTGATAGACTTCTTTGGAAGGTCTCATGCGCATATGGATAATTAGGAGAGGTTTATGGTAAAGTCTTGGAGACTTTCCTTACCTGAAACCCTAATTACTCTCTCCCCTTTACCCTAGCCGCCTCCTCCTTTGAGAATTGCGCCCACACCCTATTATTGCTGCCCCCTCTTGCCTCTCTATATATACATGGGTATATGCGTGAGCAAGGGATTGATTTTTGGCATGAGCAAGAATTAGAAGGGTAAAGAGGGAGGCTTTGGCGAAAGTCTTCTCTTCCATCTTCATCCTAGTCACAAGTCTCTTCTATCCTTCTTCTCTTGGAGCAAGGACGGATAGGACTTGGTGTCTTCACCCTCTTGCCTCTTATCTTGGCGCACCTTCTCTAGGAGTTGGCGCAAGTAAGGATGAGGAATTGAAGACATGGCGGCAACATCTCCATCTTTCTTCTTCATTGGCGCTTCTACTTTAGAAGTGGCGCAAGGGTTGAAGAAAGTGCACGAAGGCTTGGATCTTCTTCCCGAGGCTAGCACCGGGCGTGGAAGAAGAGGACTCGAGGAATCCGTGTGTGCGAGACTGCAGAGGGCGAACACTTGGGCGCCTTCATCGACATCGACCTCATCTTGCTCTGAGGTATTTTCTAACTCATCGTGTCGACCCCCTTGCATGCGATCTTCACTGGTTTTTGGGACCGGCCTGTTTCGGGGACATTCTTCCGCTGTGCAATGTATGTATGTGTCTCTGAAAAAATTGTAAAATGTCCCCGGGGTTTCCCAACAGTGGTATCAGAGGGACTTGCAAGACTCGAACGATGTTTTATGCTTTTCTTTCATGCTCACATGCCATATCTCTATTTTCGAAAAATAGCATAATGCATGGCAAACGATTTTTCTAAGTAGGAAAAATTAGGGTTTCTTGTTTCTATCATCCTCTCAATCTCTTTTGGATTTTTGGACTATTTTTCTTGTCTGATTTAAAGATCAAAGGCGCACGTAGTTTTGTCAAGTAGGACGGGCATTGTGTCTTCGGACTGGCCAAGTCTCTTGATCTGACAAAATTGCCAGCCGAAAGGATCTCTGAAATCATCTTGAAAAATAAATCACAATTAACCAAAAGATTTGTGAGAAGAAGATGAGAAAAAGAGACTGGTTTTAATGAAAAAGTAAAATTTCAGATTTTATGTTTTTCATGAGCATGTAGAATTGCATGAGTAAATACCTTGATTGTGCATGATGTTGTGGTCGTATGTCAAGCCCCCTAGCATGCCTGTGATGTATCCTTGTGAGGCCTGCGTGCCGCTTTTCTTTTTGCTTTTAACTAAGAAGAAGATTAGGGTGGCGCATCTACTTGGAGCAAGGTGCATGCTTGCTTGGTTGCGCATCCTTGCCTGATGGCGCAACAAGCTTCAAAGGTGGCACATCCTTGCATAGGAGCGCAAGTTAGGGTTTGGCCGAGCCTTGTGCTTGTGTGCTATCCCTCTTGTGGCTTGCTAAATGGCGCACCTTCCTTGGAGGAAGACCATGGCATTGGCCGAACCTTGTGGGTGTACCCCTAGGGTTTGAGAGCTAAACCATGGGAGAATGACCTTAGAGCTAACCTTGAAGATAGAGCTAGAGGTCGGCTAGGCTAGGTCTAATCTTGGGGCTTGAATCCTAGGTCAAGAGTTGAACCCCTTTTTGGCATGGATTGGTTCAATGTCTTGAATGGGCTATGATCACATCATCCTTTTATTGCTTTCTTTACAAAAGCTAAAGCATGCCTGTGATGTTTTATCGTTATGTTATCACCATAGGATTGCATGCCTGTAATGATAGACATAAGATAAAACTGAGATGATGAGACCTTAAACAAAAACCCTCAATTAAAATATCAAGTCTAGTAGCCTTCTAACGCGTAGCCCTCACTAAGCTATCGATCAGTGGAGTTGTGAACTGTTTCCCACCCTCGTGGGACACACCCACTTATCTTTAGAAAGTGCGTGGTGGCAATGGTTTCCCCAGTCCAGTTTTAACCTGGGCATGCCTTCGCAAGGAAACTCGTTGGCCCTGGGCATAACGGTTAGGGATGGACTTGACTAGAAGTTCACATGTGCTGGGCACATGGTGAAAGTCTAGAGGCATCGTTGAGAAGTAAGGGTTTCATGTTGTATCCAGCCCTCGCTGGACATGAAATGCCTGGACTGTCTCAATAAGGGGAATTGCTTGGAGCAATCGGCCGGCGTGCCCACCTTAGGAAACATGGGTCACTTTGTGCATCTCATCCCACCCTCGTGGGACGCGAAGCCCTGTGTGGAATGAGGATCTCATCTCACTAGGAAGTCTTGGATTTCTCGATTGACTTTGTGGGTTGTCAATTCGATTAAAAATAGTGGGAGCCATGGTCATTTAAAAGGCAAGTCCAGTTTAAATGACTCGAAGTAGTACTAATCTGCTGTTTCTTGGTTGTTGTAGAACAATGGCTATGAACAATAGCAGTTGGTCACTGCGATCTACCCTGGATAAGTTGGTTGGATCCAACTTACTGGATTGGTATATGAACTTGAGAATAGTGCTCAAGCTCGAGAGGAAGCTTTATGTTCTTGAGCGTCTTATTCCTGAGCCACTTCCATGCTCGGCCTCAGCGGCTGAGAGGGATGCTTATGATAAGCATCAGGTTGATACTTTGGAGGTTGCTAACCAACATGTCACTTGAATTTAAAGGGTGATATGAATCGAAGAGTGCCTCTGAAATTATTTTAATCTAAGGCAGCTCTTTGATGAATTGGTTGAGCTCAATCCTGCTAAAGTTGATATTCAGTGTGTTGAGCCGAAAGGCTTGACCAAGGAACTGAAATTAAAGATGGATATGATCAGGAATAATAGGTGCTATTCATGTGGAGGGCCACCTCACATGTTGAAGGACATGTTGCAACTTCAGAATGAGGAGAAGAAAGGCAAGGCCTTGTCTTCATGCTCAGGTATTTATGTTACCGAAGTCAACCTTTCTACTCCTATGACATGGGTATTGGATACCGCATGTGGAGTACAAATATGCAAAGGCTCAGAAAGGATAGATCGGTAAGGCCTAGAGAGATTGACCTACGGATAGGTAACAGGGCACAAGTTGCTGCTGTTGCTGTAGGAGTTTTTCTCCCTGCCTTCTGGACTTCAGTTAAAGCTAGACAATTGCTATTATGTACCTTCCCTTACCAAAACATTGTATCCACTCATTGCTTGGCAAAGAAAGGATTTAGGTTTGAAATAAAAGAGAACTTATGTTCTTTTTCTTTTGCAAACATGTTTTATGGGAAGGGTACTTTGTGCAATAGTCCGCATGTCTTGGACATGGTTAGCTCTATTTGTAACATAAATATTAAAAGGACCAAACTGAGTGGTTCAGTTGGTGCTTTCCTACGGCATTGTCGATTAGCCCATATAAACAAGAATCGCATTCGACAACTCCATGAAAATGGGTTGCTAGATTCGAGTTCCTTGGAGGAACTTGATACATATGAGACTTGTTTATTAGGGAAAATGACAAAGACGCCCTTCACCAAGACTGGTGAGAGGGCAGGAGGTTTGTTGGGTCTCATACATAGTGATGTGTGTGGGCTATTCAATAAACAAGCCAAAGGAGGGTATAACTACTTCATCACATTTACTGATGATTTCAGTAGATATGGTTATGTCTACATGATGAGACATGAGTCTGAATCCTTTGAGAAACTTAAGGAGTTCAGACATGAAGTAGAGGACCAGCTTGGTAGACCCTTTAAGGATCTTCGATCAGATTGTGATGGAGAGCACCTGAGCAGTGAATTCTTTGACTATCTGAGTAAGTGTGGGATCCTATCCCAACTCACTCCTCCTAGAGCACCTCGGTAAAATGGTGTATCTGAAAGGAGAAATCGAACCTTGTTGGACATAGTTCGGTCTATGATGAGTCATGCAACTCTACCTCCCTCATTCTGGGGACATGCACTTGAAAAAGCTTCTCTAATACTGAATAATGTTCCATCTAAGAGTGTCTCAAAGATTCCATACGAGGTATGGAATGGGAGACGCCCTAATCTCACTTTTATCAGGATCTAGGGATATGAGGCTTATGTCAAACGTCAGGATTCTAGCAAGCTAGAACCTAGATCTGATAAGTGTATGTTTGTGGGGTACCCTAAGGAGACTAAGGGTTACTACTTCTATATTCCCACCGAGAACAAAGTTTTTGTTGCTCGGGGTGCGGTCTTTCTAGAGAAAGAATTTCTCATGAAAGAAGTTAGTGGGAGGAAGTTTGACTTGGACGAGGTCCAAGTGCAACCACAAGACATAGAGATGGGAACCTGAGCCACCTGCACCGGTTGCTAGGCAGCCTGAGGCTCAGACACAGGCCCCATGTAGGTCTGGGAGGTTTCGTCGTGCACCTGAGAGGTATGGGTCGCTGCCGACCCAACACAACGGGATCTTCATCATGGAGGATGAACCCAGGACTTATGATGAGGCGGTCAGTGGACCAGACTCCGAGAGATGGCTTGAGGCCATGCGATCCGAGATGGATTCCATGTCGGCTAACCAAGTCTGGGATTTGGTTGAGCTGCCTGATGGGGTAAAACCCATAGGGTGTAAATAGGTCTTCAAGAGGAAGACAGACATGGATGGCAAAATAATTACTTATAAGGGTAGACTAGTGGCTAAAGGATTTAAACAAGTCCACGGGGTGGACTATGATGAAACCTTCTCGCCAGTTGCCATGATCAAATCCATTCGGATTCTGCTTGCTATAGCTGCATATCATGACTATGAGATATGACAGATGGATGTGAAGACAGCGTTCCTTAACGGGAAGCTAACTAAGGATGTGTATATGACACAACCTAATGACTTCATCCATCCTGCAGATACTAGTAAAGTCTGCAGGCTAAAGAAATCCATTTACGGATTAAAGCAAGCATCTCGAAGTTAGAATCTTCAGTTTGATGAAGCTGTGAGAGATTATAGCTTTATCAAAAGCGAAGATGACGCCTGTGTATACAGAAAATTCAGTAGGAGCCTGGTGACTTTTCTGGTCATGTATGTCGATGACATACTTCTCATCGGAAACGACATCCCTAGTCTTCAAGCTGTGAAGACATGGTTAGGAAAGTGTTTCGAGATGAAGGACTTAGGGGAGGCCGCCTATATTCTAGGCGTGAGGATCTACCGGGATAGATCCAAGAGGCTCTTGGCCCTTAGTCAGAGTACCCACATTGATAAGGTCCTGGAGAGGTTCAACTTGGAGCAATCCAAGAAGGGATACCTTCCAGTGAGACATGGCCTTACTCTCTCAAAGAACCAGTGTACCAACACAGAGCCTGAGAGAGATCACATGAGTCGAGTGCCCTATGCTTCTGCGGTGGGATCGATCATGTATGCAATGTTGTGTACTAGACCAGTTGTGGCTTATGCTGTGAGCATAACCAGCCGATCCAATCCTAGTTTACAGCACTGGATGGCTGTAAAGAATATCCTTGAGTATCCTGAAAGGGACTAAGGATTTATTCTATAAAGTCTACGGGGACAGGAAGAACTCAGTGTGCAGGGCTTCACTGATGAGTCGTTCCAGTCTGATCCTGACGACTTCAGATCGCAGACCAGCTATTAGTTTAAGATGGTTGGAGGTGCTGTATGCCGGAAGAGCTTCAAGCAATCCACCATAGCTAATTCTACAACTGAAGCTGAGTATGTGGTTGCTTCTGAGGCAGCCAATGAAGCCGTTTGGATCAGGAGGTTCTTTTCTGAACTTCAGGTGGTTCCAAGTGTAATGAATCCCATTGAGCTCTACTATGACAACAATGGGAACTGCACATACTAAGGAACCACGGTCTCATCAAAGGTCCAAACGCATACTCAAGAGATTTCGCCTGATCAAAGAGATCATTGATCGAGGTGATGTCAAGATTAGCAGAATTGACACAGAGAGCAATCTAGCAGACCCACTGACCAAGGCTTTGGCGCAGCAGAAGCATGATGGTCGTACTAGAGATATGGGGTTGAGGTTGCTCAACCTCTAGGTCTTAGTGCAAGTGGGAGATTGTTGGTGTATATGCCCTAGGACCTACTTTTGGTCCATCTTTGTACTACTTGACTCTGATATTAATATATATCTTTCTGGCATTGTCGTTATCATTGTTTGTCTACACCTGCGATTGAGTACTTACATGATAATGTCCCTGGAGACAGATTGGATCTGTGCTCGAACTATAGTCCCCAGTCGATGTACCTTAGTGGATATGGGACAGCTATGGTACTTGTGAGACTGATATGTGGGCTGGTTAGGCACGTGGTGCTAACGCAGACACATGGGTATATCATTGGAAGATATACTGGATAGACCCGCTGTGAGGCTATGACTTGGTGTCATGAGTTATCCTCACAAGTGACAGGAGATGTATTGATCCCTTGACTTGAGGTCATTGGCCATTCTATATGGTTAGGGATATGCTTTGATACAACCTAACACCTCGCCGTAGTTGGGGGTAATAACGGTTGTCATTGAGCATGTCACGACCCATATGAGAAGGTCAATGGACAGACAAAGGATTTGCCCCTTCATGAAGGAAGCTTGATATCCATGGAGCTCCTCTATGGTTCTATGACTGAAAGTGTATGGCCATACCCAGGTGCGAACCTGATTTAGTCATAGCCATGTGATTGGATGAAAACAAGTGGTGACACACTTGTCCAATCGGATATCAGTACGGCAAAGGGACTGTAATGCATCTGTACCTAGTTGCGATGATGGGGATGTCGATGTCGATATCCATTCCGATGACTTGGGTAGTAGTGATGCACTGCTAGGTGCCACTCACTGCTTGTGGTGACATTTGGTCAGCACTGCCAACGTCAGAGGGACCTACAGGGTCGCACACCTTGATACTCGAGTTCTCGTATTGATCGGGAAGCCTTATGATCGAGTTATTGGATAACTCGGATCTATTTGGGAGATTTCATCAGCGCCAATGGGCCTAATGAGATGGAAGAATGTTATTGGAGCCAAACTTCATTTTTGGCAGGTTGACCCGTATTTGACCATGGTTGGCCACATTTGAATTAGGGTTGCATTGGATTGGATCCAAGTGCTTAATCAACCCATGTAATGAAGTTTGGGCTAGCTCGTTATCCAATGAGGCCCGATAACAAGTTCTCATGAAGTGAGAAAAGGTTAAAAGGGTATAATGGGGACAAAACTTCTCCCCTAGGCGCCTATGGGCATAATGGGGAGAAGTGGCGCAATTTGCTTCATTAGGAAGCTTTAGGCGCCTTGCCCCTCTACCTTGGATGGTATGCTTGCTTCTATGGCAAGTCTTGGGGCTGATATGGCTTGATAGACTTCTTTGGAAGGTCTCATGCGCATATGGATAATTAGGAGAGGTTTATGGTAAAGTCTTGGAGACTTTCCTTACCTCAAACCCTAATTACTCTCTCCCCTTTACCCTAGCCGCCTCCTCCTTTGAGAATTACGCCCACACCCTATTATTGCTGCCCCCTCTTGCCTCTCTATATATACATGGGTATATGCGTGAGCAAGGGATTGATTTTTGGCGTGAGCAAGAATTAGAAGGGTAAAGAGGGAGGCTTTGGCGAAAGTCTTCTCTTCCATCTTCATCCTAGTCACAAGTCTCTTCTATCCTTCTTCTCTTGGAGCAAGGACGGATAGGACTTGGTGTCTTCACCCTCTTGCCTCTTATCTTGGCGCACCTTCTCTAGGAGTTGGCGCAAGTAAGGATGAGGAATTGAAGACATGGCGGCTACATCTCCATCTTTCTTCTTCATTGGCGCTTCTACTTTAGAAGTGGCGCAAGGGTTGAAGAAAGTGCACGAAGGGTTGGATCTTCTTCCCGAGGCTAGCACCGGGCGTGGAAGAAGAGGACTCGAGGAATCCGTGTGTGCGAGACTGCAGAGGGCGAACACTTGGGCTCCTTCATCGACATCGACCTCATCTTGCTCTGAGGTATTTTCTAACTCATCGTGTCGACCCCCTTGCATGCGATCTTCACTGGTTTTTGGGACCGGCCTGTTTCGGGGACATTCTTCCGCTGTGCAATGTATGTATGTGTCTCTGAAAAAATTGTAAAATGTCCCCGGGGTTTCCCAACAGCTCCATCAACAAGAGGTAATCGATCACCTAGACACTACTGTATCTTATATTCAGCAAGATCATTCTTCACGTTGGGAGTCCATGGAGGCGCATATGCAGAGGCAGCACAAGATGATGGGATCTGTCTAGGAGAAAATATCAAGTATGGATGAGCGACTTTCCTTTCTCTCTGAAGAGAACATAGCCCGCATGGACATTTCTTCTGAAGAGGAAGCCGAGCCTGACTATAGCACACGTGGGAAGAGCAAGAGCTCACGGGCTTCTGGCTCTCGCTTGCGCAAGCAGAGATAGCTTCCCATCAGCATCAGCATTGACATCCACTCCTCTCACATCATGGTATTGCATAAAGGACTATGCAAACTTTGAGAGTGGGTGAGCTGTCTTTACTCCCGTTTCTTCTTCTTATCTTCATGTGGCCATTTGACTTTGCTTGATAGACTTGTTATGACTGTGACACGACTTTTATTCTGTGCTAGATATTATGTGGCATTGTATCTTATATGCCATTATATTCGTGGGCCTAGTCCACTTCTTCAGGCCCCACCCTGCGATTGTATGACATTACTCTTTCTGTCTGTGTCCGTACTCTTTTATGATGACTATGCTTTTCACATATGCTGTGTGAAATTATTTTATTTTTTTTCATGAGTTTGCAGTTATGTGTATGAGTCTTGTCTTATGATAGCTATTTCAAAATTTTTAAGATTGAATGCATGATTGGTTAGGAATAATCAAAGATTGTTGATAATACCTCCCTATTAGAGATACTTTTTGATCATGTCCGTTTATTCTTTGATTTTGAAATTTTGTAGTTTGGATTGACTTTGAGTTGTTCATTAGTGGGTCAAACATTTCTAAGCTTGTTAAATCAACTCAAGCTTGCAACTTACATGAGAATCATATTCAGATACATATTCGCTTAGATATTCTTTGAATTCCTTTCTGTTATTGGGGAGACACTACATTTATTAAAAAGGCTATGTTATCAACTGCTGAACACAAAAAAAAAAATCGCTTACCCTTAGATTCCTCTACTTGGCACTGCGCAAAATTGGCAGTGGTACCGAAGGACATGAGTTGAAATCTAAGGAATGTGAAGTTGAAGTCAATAAAGAGACTCCTCTACTTGGCATTGCGAAAAATTAGCAATGGTACCTAAGGTTATGAGTTTGTCTATTGCAATAATCAGTGTATCATACCCTGATGGAACATTTGAGTTAACCCCATCGATTTGAATAGGGAGGATTGGAATTGCAATAGTGTTATGTGTAGGCTTGATTGAATCCTATGTTTGCTGCTTACTAAGTTGTTTGGCATCTAGTTTTTGTGGGATCAAACTGTTGAACACTTGAAACAACCATTTACTTGATTTCTCCTGATTAGATTTTGGATTGTTATTAAATATTTCTCTAACTTGGATGTATGCTTCAACCCAAAAGATGGATCTTATACCCATCCTGTGTTTCATCTTATTTTATTGCTTGAGGACAAACAAAGAATTAAGTCTGGAGTATTTTGATGCCTTGCATTTTAGTAGTAATATTCATAGCTATTTCATGTTAAATCTAGGCTTGTTTTGACATTTTTATACTCTTTTAAGCCTTATTTACTTTAATGCTTCGGAATCTTCACTTTTTCATGCTTTTGTGGAATTTCAGGAAAAATCACCCTTTTTCGACATATTTTGAAGATTCTAAGGCCATAGGACGATTTCTTATACAAAGACGAAGCTACACGTCAAATTTGGCCTCAAACGGAGTTAACCTAAAAAATACGGCCAGGTGAACCCCATGGGGTTCACCAGTTTCTTCACCAGTCAGCAGAACCTCATAGAGAGCTTCACGGCCGGGTGAACCCCAGTGGGGTTCACCAGTTTTCCTTTAGGCCAAAATTTGCACAGAACAAAGCATAGCCAGGTGAACCCCGGCGGGGTTCACCGCGCTTCTTTCAGCCAGATTGCACAAAATGAATCACGGCTAGGTGAACCCGGTGGGGTTCACCCGTGATTTCAATCCAGGCTCGCGCGGACACGACTTCGACTCGGATTTTACCTGATTTCTCACCCGTTTGAAGTCCAAATTTGGCAAGTAAGGACTCTATGGAAAGCTCTTTCGAAGGAGAACACATAGGATATAAAAGCCCTAATTTTTATTCCCTGATCATTGAGTAAACACATGACGAAGCACCGAGGGCGGAAGAACACGGTGAAAACATGATTCCGGGGTGATTTTTGAAGATCTGATCATCGGAGCACCTCAATTCTTCAGGATTTGTTTCATTTTATTGTCTCCTATCCTTTAGAAACTCTTCCTTGTGATTTTCCCATGCTAAAAGAGAGATTTTTGAGCGTTTCAATGATGATTGTAGCGTAAACCCTATTTCAGGGCTTGGTTGAAGCCCTTTGATGATTTTGGTCACAAACTTTATTTCAATTTTTGTTATTTGGAATGAATTGTGAGCATATTTTACTTTGACATGCTTATATCGTGATTTTACCTTGGCCGAGTATTTTCGCGTGATAGCCGTTACGATTCATACTGAGAGGAGGATCGTAAGGGTGGAATCTCTTAGTAAAACATGCGAGACCTCGATTCGAGAGTGCTTGGTCTTCGCTCGAGGGTTTCATAATCTGCCATAGAACTCATTGGGTTCGCTTAGAACGATCCACCGTGAGAGTAGGAGGTCGTTCTAAGTCGAACACCGGGGTGTACACTCGAGAGAGGGCACCTTGTACCCTAGGGTTAGATTCCTTGTGCAAAACCAATAATCCAAATAATTAATATCTTTTTTGTGCGATTAAGATCATCATCGTGGTGGAAACCAAAGCCCTGATATCTCTCCTATATTTTCTCTCAACCGTCGTTGTTGTGATTGCTTGTTTTGTTTTCGATTATTTTAGTTCTTAACACCACGTTCGATTCACCTAGTTATTAAAACTTGGATTTTCTGGTACTCAACCTTGTTCCCTGTGGGATTCGACATCTTTTATATTACTTCGACATAACCGTGCACTTGCGGGACATGTCATGGCCTGAGAGGGAACAATCTGTACCTTAATAGGAATTACCTTAAGAACTTAGATTGAATAAATGTTAAAACACTTAGTATTATCTTTCCATTATTCTTTAGTGTGGAACCCAAATCCCCAATCTTCTCTCTAGATTTTCATACCCCCGATTGCTCTCTATTTGCTTTTGACTTGCTTTAATGTACTTTCTTGCATTAGGACATTAGTAACCTTTTTCATTATTTATTCGCCTAACTATCAATAGACTGATTAGTTAGTACTTGACCCCTAGTCTATGTGGGATCGATACTTATTTATTACGTGATAGAACCGTACACTTGCGGTACGATCCTATCACGTGCTGACTGTCAATTTTGAATTACAATTCTGCATTGTAAAATTAAATTGAAGACTATGAAGACATTGCGGCATTTCTTCTCCCTTGCGCATCTCTCATGGTGGCGCAAACCTACACCTAGCCGAACCCTAGGGTGGCTTCTAGGGTTACCTAGGGGCACACCCAAAGGGGGATGGCAGCTAGGGTTTGGGTTGGCGCACCTCACCCCTAAGGTTGCACATCTCTTTAGTTGGCTTGACCTAAAGTGGCTTCTAGGACAACCTAGTTGGTGCACTTAAGTGAAGAGGGCTGATCAAAAGAGATGGTGCAACCTAACCAAGTTAAGGGGCTGATCTTTGTCCTTAGCTGAACCTTGAGGCCTTCTAGGGTTTCCTAGTTGTGCATCAAGGGTTCAAGGTCTGATGATGAAGATGGCTCACCCTAAGGGGCTGACCTACATCTCTAGCTGAACCATGTTGACTTCTAGGGTCACCTAATAGCCCAACAATGGGTTCAAGGGTTGATTGTGAAGGTTGAGCACCCTAAGAGGCTGATAAACTTGACTAGTCGAACCATGATGCTTACTAGGGCTGCCTACTGGCACATCTAAGGGTTCATGCGTTGATCAAGATGGTTAGCATACCTAATCTTAGTAAGGGGCTGTTTTCTCTATCAGTCATGAATCAGAAGGCTCTTAGGGGTGCTTCATGCATTCAAGGGATGAACAAGAGAAGAACAACACCTATACTTGCATGATGACACCTCCATGCATAGGGGTGCACCTCATGGGGGGCGCAACTTGCAATGAGACACATGGAAAGAATGGGACATGGATGTTTGGCTGAACCCTGGAATGAGACTGGGGTTTGCGAGCTATCTTCCAAAAAGAGATATGAGTTGCCTGAATCCTAGGAGGAGCCTAGGATTTGTGAGCTAGCTTATGAAGAAGACTCGGGCTAGCCAAACCTAAAGGGGATCTAGGGCTTTCCTGGATGGTGCCTTTGGGGTTCGCGAGCTGACCCATGGAGCTGAAGACCTAGGTGGTGCACCTCAGGGCTTAGGGAGCAGAGCCCTTAGGGCACTCAAGGATGAGCTAAGGACTTATTGGCATGAGCCCATGGCTCATAGCCCTTGATAGTGCTAGGTGGCTAGGACTAGGTTTAGGGGCTCATTACCCGAGTTATGGGCATTGATCACATCATATTTACTGTTTATGCTTCAGCATGCCATTACTGCTTTTGTTTTATTCCACCATAGGATTGCATGCCTGTATTTGTAGAAATAAGATAAAAGCTCATGGTGTCGAGACTACAAAAATCCTCACTAAATCATATCAAGTCCTATTACTTTGCCTTCTGACGCGTAACCCTCATCAAACTATCGATCATTGGTGTTGTGCACTATTTCCCACCCACGTGGGACATACCCATCTATCTTTAGGAGGCATATAATTTCCCCAGTCTGGTTAAAATTCTAGACATGCCTTTCACAAGGAAATTTTTGGCCCTGGGTATAACAGTTAGGTTGAACTTGACCAGATTTTCATATGTGTTGGTTCACATGATGAAATTTTTGGAGGCATCCTCAAGAGGTTTGGGCTTTGTGCTATATCCAGCCATCTGATGGGGGCAGAGACCACAGGCCAGGAAGGTACAAGTGGAGTCTAAGTTTGCCGTAGACAAAGGCTCGATGGCTCGCAAATAAGCTAGCAATTTCACTCCTAAAGCTAGCGCAACATTTTGGAAATAACTACTACAACAAATCCAAAGCGATTCAAATTCAATAAGTGGCGCAATCAATTCAAAGTCGTGACCTGCATCCATGCGACCGAAGCATGCATAATGCTCAAATCAACTGCCAGACTCCAATGCTGCCAAGATGGAAATTCCAACGTCTCCTTCCAGCCACCTTCGCTCAGCTCAGATTCAATCCACAAGGAAAGCTTCAACGCCATCTCTGCAGCTTCCCAAGAAAGGAAACGTTAACGTTCACTCGCAACGTCTCTAAACTTCTTAGTATATGTATCTCCCATGGATCCTTGTAATTGGCAGAATTTGTTTAATGAATTGATTGGAGATAGTTTCTTTCCGATGGAATCGGATGTCCCCTTCTTCCTCTCCCCCTTCTAGGGCAAAGCGCTCCTCTTCCTCTCTTCTCCGTTCTCCTCTACCTCTCCTCTAATCCTCCCTGTTCGCTGCAACCGTGCACATGCAAAACACAGATTTCTGAAAGTTTCGTGAGTCACTGCCGTCGATCTAGCCATCGGATCTCGATGAAACTCTGGCCATCACTCTTCCTCGCCCAGACAAAGCCACACCCACCGGCATCTGCCCATCCATCCATCTGATCACCGGAATCGAACTTCCGTTCGAATCCCCTGTTCTCGCCAACATTTCACCCTAGCTCCGCCTTTCTTCGTCACCCTCCTCCGACCGGCCACCGTTCATCCCAAAACTCCGGCCACAGATTGGCCCCTAACACAAGCACTTCCAGTCGTAACAGTTTCTGGTTTCGCACACCACCGGTATGTGAAGAATCTCGTGTGATAAAAATCTTGAAATTTGGCACGACACAGAAGCACGCATCTTGGTCTATCAATTGGATAACTCGGTTCAATCCAACAGCGCATGGATCATTCTAGGAGACATGGCATATTTTGTTATCTGTAAAACTTTTGCAACTCTTGTTGAATTAATCTGATTAGCACTCTTTTCTCAGGTATTTTAAGCAAATGGCTATGCAAAACTCTTTATCTCTGGCACCAATAGAATGAATTAAACTTTATCTAATAGCCGGATAAGTCGACTTGACTCAAGTGACTATGAATCAACTAGAAAGACATTGCAAATTCTTAACTCAGATAATTTTCTATGCGGTGTTAATTTAGTGATCTAACTAGCTGTTTTATTGTAGATGCCCTATATTTCAGATAGTTCTCAATGCTCTATTTTTATATAACTCTAAAGAACTAATTTAGTTCTACATCTTGGTTTAGTCGGTTCAATTTTTGGACATATGCATTTTTTCTCTAAGGCATAGCAACTTTTTGTAATTGATTAATTTTCTTGCCTAGATTTCTGGCTGTTATGAACATTGAACTTTATATGATTTTCTAGTTTGCACAACACGTGTCTTCACCCTACATCAGTTTGGTATCAGAGGGAGTTTGTGGGCAACTCTTGTCTGCCTAGATGATCCTTTGCTTTGATCTTTGCATAAAAAAAAATTGTTAGTTTTGTTTTCATTTTTTGTTGCTTTTTGCATGTTAGTTAAGTATTTGATATTTACTTGCAATTAAAAAAAAAATTACATGCTTGCATGTTTAGTTGTTCTTATTATTTGGTTCGCATTATTTGTTAGAAAAAAAAACAAAAAAAAAAACTTGCTTACACCCTAGTTGCACCCAAACTTCTCATAACACATCATGGTGCATCACTTTTATCAAAAGGATTTAATTGCTAAAAGAGAACTCATAATTGATAGGGGTTATAAGGTAATCACTCATAGGCCTAGTTGCTTCACAACTTACACCTTGTGCAATGGATACCATAGTAAAACTATTATTGATCATCAAGTCAAGTATAATCTTATATCCATTAGATCCCTTGAACAATTTGGCCTCACCATGCAGAAACATAATTACCCTTATGCCATAACTTGGGAAGACTATACTATAACTTTAGTTGACTTTCGATGTTTAGTTCCCATCCAAGTAGGCAATATCAAAATTGAAATTTGGTGTGATGTGATGAGTATAGATGGTTTTGACATTTTATTAGGGGAAGAATTCATGTATTATTTTCAAGGATATTATTATAGCAAACCTTTGTGTTATAGTTTTATTCAAAATGGTTTGGAACACATAATCTACCCTAAGGACAAAGAACCAATACATGTTAAACCCATTACTCCTAGTGACATGCTGTATAAACAATTTGGTGAACTTCTTCAAAGGCTCAAACTTCAAGAACAAACTATAGAGCCTACCATAGAAAATAAAACAAGCCTAGATGAGACATGTGAAAATCAAGAGGCAAACAATGTTGAGCCAAACCTTCAAGTAGAACCAATACCTTCACCTTCAATTTTAGGGCCAAAACCTTTACCTTCAATTCTAGGGCCCATACCCACAGGTTATCAACTTGAGCTTAGCACTACTATTGGAGATCCAAAAGTTGAACCCACAGCCATAGGTCCGCTTGAACCCAATTTTGAACCTAAGTTGGAGCCTTTTGAGCTTGACCTAGATCCTAATCCTCAACCTTTAGGTCAACCCAAGGACTTAGAAAATCTCTTCCAGGACCCTATGATTCTTGAATCTTGTCTTTTAGGTCCTTCTACCCACACCCTTAAGCCTCCATTAGTATCAACAAACCATAATGAACCCAAACATGCTTTGCAGCTTGCTCTTGTTGAAATTGAGTATATTGATTTCATCATTCCATTTTCTTTTCTAAGTCCTATGATTTTCTATGACAACTGTACTAATGGACATGGCCGAGAAAAGGAATTGAATGCAGGTATCCTTGACGTGCAGCTTGGACTATGGATACTGACTCTTGCCCCAACAGAACCTCACCACCCAAGCAAGAACAATTCTTTGGGGAAGACTTTTTTTCACCAGGGGAGAAATGATGGGGGCAGAGACCACAGGCCACGAAGGTACAAGTGGAGTCTAAGGTTGCCGTAGACAAAGGCTTGATGGCTCGCAAATAAGCATGCAATTTCACTCCTAAAGCTAGCCCAGCATTTTGGAAATAACTACTACAACAAATCCAAAGTGATTCAAATTCAATAAGTGGTGCAATCAATTCAAAGTCATGACCTGCATCCACACGACCGAAGCATGCATAATGTTCAAATCAACCGCCAGACTCCAATGCTGCTAAGATGGAAATTCCAACGTCTCCTTCCAGCCACCTTCGCTCAGCTCAGATTCAATCCACAAGGAAAGCTTCAACGCCATCTCTGCAGCTTCCCAAGAAAGGAAACGTTAACGTTCACTCGCAACGTCTCTAAACTTCTCAGTATATGTATCTCCCATGGATCCTTGTAATTGGCAGAATTTGTTTAATGAATTAATTGGAGATAGTTTCTTTCCGATGGAATCGGATGTCCCCTTCTTCCTCTCCCCCTTCTAGGGCCGAGCGCTCCTCTTCCTCTCTTCTCCGTTCTCCTCTACCTCTCCTCTAATCCTCCCTGTTCGCTGCAACCGTGCACATGCAAAACATAGATTTCTGAAAGTTTCGTGAGTCACTGCCGTCGATCCAGCCGTCGGATCTCGATGAAACTCCGGCTATCACTCTTCCTCGCCTAGACAAAGCCACACCCACCGGCATCCGCCCATCCATCCGTCCAATCACCGGAATCAAACTTCCGTTCGAATCCCCTGTTCTCGCTAGCAGTTCGCCCTAGCTCCGCCTTTCTTCGTCAACCTCCTCCGACCGGCCACCGTTCATCCCAAAACTCTAGCCACAGATTGGCCCCTAACACAAGCACTTCCAGTCGTAACAGTTTCTGGTTTCGCGCACCACCGGTATGTGAAGAATCTCGTGTGATAAAAATCTTGAAATTTGGCATGACACGGAAGCACACATCTTGGTCTATCAATTGGATAACTCGGTTCAATCCAACAGCGCATGGATCATTCTGGGAGACATGGCATATTTTGTTATCTGTATAACTTTTACAACTCTTGTTGAATTAATCTGATTAGCACTCTTTTCTCAGGTATTTTAAGCAAATGGCTATGCAAAACTCTTGATCTCTGGCACCAATAGAATGAATTAAACTTTATCTAATAGCCGGATAAGTCGATCTGACTCAAGTGACTATGAATCAACTAGAAAGACATTGCAAATTCTTAACTCAGATAATTTTCTGTGCGGTGTTAATTTAGTGATCTAACTAGCTGTTTTATTGTAGATGCCCTATATTCCAGATAGTTCTCAACGCTCTATTTTTATATAACTCTAAAGAACTAATTTAGTTCTACATCTTGGTTTAGTCGGTTCAATTTTTGGACATATGCATTTTTTCTCTAAGGCATAGCAACTTTTCGTAATTGATTAATTTTCTTGCCTGGATTTCTGGCTGTTATGAACATTGAACTTTATATGATTTTCTAGTTTGCATAACACGTGTCTTCACCCTACATCACCCTCGCTGGACACAAAGTGCCTGAACGGTCTTGAGAAGGGGAATTGCCAAGTTGCAATTAGCCGGGGGCCTACCTCAGGAAGCATGTGTCACTTTGTGTAGTACATCCCACCTTCGTGGGACGCAAGACCGTGTACGAAATGAGGATCCCATCTCACTAAGGAAGTCGGGCGACTTCTTGATCAATTTTTGAGGATTATCAATTCGAATAAAAAAGTGAGAAACAATCATTTATAAAAAAGCTAGAATAAATGATTGACTTTGTGATACTGATATGCTCTTGTCTTTGTTGTAGATAGATTCTAACAACAACAACAACAATGAACTGTCACTCCGTTCCATCCTGGATAGGGAGAAGTTGACTGGAGTCAACTTCATGGACTGGTACTGCCACCTGAGGATTGTCCTCAAGTAGGAGAAGAAGCTGTATGTCTTAGAACAAGCACTTCCTCATCCACCGCCATCCTTAGCCTGTGTGGCTGATCGGGAAGCTTTTCGTAAGCACCAGGATGATGCCCTGGATGTTGTTTGCCTTATGTTATCCGCAATGTTGTTTGAGTTGCATATGCAGCATGAGGATTAGAACATGTTTCAAATCATCACACATCTAAAGCAACTGTTCGAATCATAGGCTAGAACAGATTGCAGGCTAGAATAGAAAGGTTTGAAATGTCCAAGGCTGCCTATCAGTGCAAGATGCCTAAAGGTGCTCTAGTAGGACCAAATGTGCTCAAGCTGTTTGGGTACTTATCGCATCTCAATAGACTGGGACACCCAATGGATCAAGATTTGGCTACAGATCTGATCCTACAGTCATTACCTCCGAGTTACAGTGCATTCATTATTAACTTCAATATGAATAAAATTGAATGTACTCACGAGGAGCTGCTGAAACTACTTGAAACGACCGAGAAAGAAATGGATAAGTCCAAACCCAAGTCCGTTCTTATGGTCTCTAGAGATAGTAAGAAGCAGAAAAGGGTTAAGGGCAAGTTCAAGACCAAAGCACTGAAGAAGACCAAGGTGAGGAAGAATGAGTGCTTCAATTATGGCCAGGAGGGCCATTGATGCAAAGATTGCAAGCATCCTCAAAGAGAGATGAAGAGAAGTGACCCTTCATCTTCAAGCTCAAGTAATTTTGTTACCAAATCCTATATTGTCTATTTCTATACATGGGTATTTTATACTGCATGGTGAGACTGATATTTGCAAAAATATATAGGTGCTCCACAGAAATAGGACATGGATGACAATAAGAAGACTTTGCTGGAGCACTAATGTTGCCGAGCCATTCTTTGCAATAAATGTAGTTTACATTATATCTATTCCTTGGGAATAGAAATTTTTGAAATAAAGGAATTTATTATTCTTTTCATTTGCAAATCTCTTGTCATTACATTGAGCAAAATAATAAGGTAACAAAATAACTAAAGTGAATTTAATAAGTGGTTCATATTGAATACCAATCTTTTGGCCTAGTTATCTTTTATTATAAACAAGAGATGCATCCAATGACTTCATACAAATGAACTCTTGGAATCAAACTCCTTCTAGGAGATTGGCTATCTTAACCTCTTTCAAGACGTCAAAGATAGGTAGATGCTTGTTTATTGATAGAAAATAAATATCCTTCACCAAGTAAGGAGAAGTGGATTAAAGGTCAAAAGAAAGGAATTCATAATTTATTGAAAATATATAGAACTAAATTATAGAAATTCATGAGTAATCTTTAGTCTAAGATGGATGAAGAATACTTGAGCCACAGATGACTATCATAATGAGTATGAGGTTCGCTCATAGCTCATACCTCCTAAAGAATACCTTGGTAGGTGATTCTAGTGGGAAAATTGAAAGTCATATGTATCTCTTCTGAGGTGATGCTAAAAGCATCTTCCACACTGAACTTTGTTCCATCTAGACATCATAAGTGTAAATGGAATACAATTTCCATAACCCACAGGAGAACAAGTGATTGTTGCTCATAGTGCTATTTTTCTTGCAAATGTCTTTCTTTGAATAAGCTAGTGGGAGGAAGTTGTGACTTGGATTCAGCCCAAGGTCAACCATTGTACACAGATAGTTAAGGATGGAATCTGAACCACGTATACAGGTTGTGGGCAACCTAGGGTTCAGAAAATGTGGGAATTAGGGTTGAATTGATTCATGTGTGCCACTGTTATGGGTAACTCCTAACAAGGGCAAAGAATCTTCACCTTAGGGTACCCGAGCTTAGTGGGAGCTTGAAGAGTTGTTGGTACCAAGTCTAGTCTAGGTGCTAGGCACTGGATAAGGAACACAGAACACACTTAGGTTCTAAAAATAACTAAGGGGTGGTTCTTAGTCATGAAATGGTAAGAAAAGCTCAGTGTTCGCACTTGACAGCTTGTTCCAGCCAGACCAGAGTGATATTCTAGCTATCAAGGTAGTGGTGCTTGAAGCTGTGGGAGCTTTAGAGCAGACTACATAAAAGTAGAGTATATTTATGCTTTTGGGAGGCAGTTTGACTAAGTGGGATTTCTTTGTAGAACTTCACGAGATTCAAAACAACATACTCAAATACTAATACCTTGTCTGGGGGACAGAGGTAATAAAGACATAGCAGATATAGGCATTAACATAGTGGGCCCATTGACTGATGCTCTGGCATAGTAGGAGCATGGCAAGTCGAGCCTGGGAGATGGCTCTGAGGTCATGGTCCTAGTGCAAGTGGGAGATTGTTAGTGTTTATGCCCTAAGACCTTTGGGATGGTCTAATTGGATATGTATATCACATTTGTTTGATAGATGAAATATCATGGCATGGTCGTTGTTATGCAAATAAGTACATGTGCGCACAAGGACGTTTGCATGTACGATGTCCCTAAGAGAAAGATATTTTATCTAGTCTCAGTTTTGTCCCTGATCAAGAATCATTGTGGATATGGGACAGTGATACGTTGTATTTACACCACATTTTTATTTGTATTTTATACTATATTTTAGGCATAATTGCAAGATGTTATACTAATTTTAGTATTTTTACTTCACTTGGCATAGAATCTTCACTTTTCTTGGTTTTATTGAAAATATAGGTAAAAAAGCACGAAAATGATAGATTTTGCAAGTTTTAAAGCCATAGCATGATTCCCGAGGAGATCACGAGCTTACACGTCAAATTTGGAGTCAAAATAGTGAATAACGCGATTTTCACGGCCTTGGCCGTAATTCTGGTGTCGGCCATAATTTTGGCGTTCAAACGGGCGAAAAAACTGCTAAGTATAGAAGTTCACAGAAACTTTCATGGGTGAGGCTGTAAATCCATCACATACCGTGAAACTTTCTGTGTACAAAGGGCTGCACGCACAAAAACATTTACAGCCTTGGCCGTAAACTCATTACGGACCGTGAAAACGTCCACCCTTCGAGTTTTTCACTCGATTCGTCACCAAATCGAACCAGATTCAAACCAAACTTTGTAGAAACATTCCTTCATGGGTTCTGGACCGGTCAAGCTATAAAAGATTGGATTTTTCGAGGGTTGGAAGAGACTTCTCGGATGAAGACGATCAGCGGCGGCGATAGAAGCAAAAATTTGATTTCCGAGCATATTCCGATGAGATTTCACGCAAAAGGGAAGTTTGATCGGCTCTTCTTCATCATCAGATCGAGGGGAAGATATTTGACTATTTTCTTAGTGAATTTCTTGCAAATTTTGAGAAGACTTATACTTGTTTATCATATAAACAACATTGATCGGCTCTTCTTCATCATCAGATCGAGGGGAAGATATTTGACTATTTTCTTAGTGAATTTCTTGCAAATTTTGAGAAGACTTATACTTGTTTATCATATAAACATGTTGTTTCTTAAGAACATGAGCGAATAAACCTTTATTTCGGGATTGAATGCACATTTCGCCTTCGAAGGAGATTATAGTTTCAGACTCAAAAGACTTCTGAAGAAGGTGTAATGGCGGCGAACAACCAGTCTTTGAGAGATTTTGTAGTACCAAATATACAGGGTTTTAATTCAAGCATAGTTCGACCTAATGTTGGGGTATGCCCTTAAGGCTAATGTTTGAGGCCTTGGGATTGTAAAAGTATCATGTAATAAACTCTTATGTTTATAAAAGGCATGGTTATTATTCAGGTTGTTACCTTGTCTGCTGTAATAAGTGTACTTCTGAATAATGTCTCAAAGCTGTTCAGCTAGGCTGACAGGCCATAAGTCCTTAGTCGAGATATCTTGGTGAACATGAGACAGCCTTGATATGATTGAGACTGATATGAGTGCTACTCCTATAGGATGCTTCGAGCATGGAATAAGATGTAGACTCATGGGTACATTGGATGTACTGGACAGACCCTACTGGGATATTCCATTGCTTGTCACAATGTGAATGATCCTTGTAAGCAGCAAGTGGCACATGTCCTTTGACTTGAGATCACTTGTGTTTCTAAATGATGATTGTCATTGTTTTGAGGTAGTTCAATATCATTTGAAACATAATGATTATAGACTATCTTGGATGGTGAGCTTGAGTCAGGTTAGGGCACTTGTGATAGATAAAGGATTGCCGTCTCCTTGTTCAAGGAGTGTGATGTTCTAAAGGGGCCCCCCCTCTATAAGAGATGATTGAGAAAGTGTATGGCCATACCCAGATGACAGTGTTCATCTGATCTAATCATGCTCATAGTATTGGAGTTACAGGCTTGACATGCTTGTCCAATAAGAACATCCAGTGGCAAAGGAAACATGCATGCCTCGTGAGTTTGATTCACACTTGTGCTATGGTTTGGGAGTAGTCTTGGAAGACTCTTTCCTTTATATCGGGAGACAGTGATGTGTTGCTAGATACCCCTCACTGATCGTGATAACGTGAGTTATCGTTACCGACATTTAAAGGAAACCCTCAGGGTCGCACAAATTGGAGATATGGCTTACTTGAGTAAGATCGTGTGGACTGAATTGTTTGGGTTCAGTTTAAAGGGATTTAATCTCTGATTGTAAGTGAGATCTGGTCTGATCATGTTTGATTGATTAGGGCTTGAGATCGGTAAGCTTCGATCGAGAGAGATGATGCTAGATCGGTGAGATCAAGAGCATCAGGAGATGAACGGTTAGATCTTGAACCATTAGGTTCATAGATGGTCTAGACCATTTATTGGCTTGGCTTGGGTTAATTGGTCTTGGACCAAACCGACATTGAACCGGCTCATGGATGAGCGCATGGTTCATGTAAGGTGAGTTAAGGGCTTGGTTCACTTGGCGTGAACGCTTAAGCCTTCAACACATTCCATATTTGGAATTCGGTTTTCAAATGGGATGTGTGTAACGCCTCCACATAAGTGTGGGAGGTTACTCACTTGTGGGATGCGCTTGTGAAGGCTTCTCCAATTTTCGGTGAAGCACGACAAGGACGAAGACAAGGAAAAGGAGTCTCGCCAAGCAAGCTATTCTCTCCCTTCCATACGGCAAAGAACCTTGAAGCCTTGCTAGCACAAGGACGACAAGGTGTAGGCCATTTTTCTTCTTGTGTGTGGCACACTTTGGAGGAGAACCCTATCGTTCTCTAGCTTCCAAGCCGACTCCTTCCCATGGCCATGGTAACGAATCTCTCACTTGTTATTCAAGTTGATTATATGAAAGTATAGAATGCGATCTTATGTGGAAACCCTAATTCCGCTGCTATGAGAAAGAAAGATATGACTTGCGCCCCCCTCATGAAAGGGGTTCTTCTCACAATAGGGTTTGCGCTCCCCTCTTGAAAGGGTTCCATCACCTAATGTGGAGGCGAACAACTTTGAGCTCAAGCCAGCATTGATGACGATGGTCCAACAAAATCAGTTTGGGGGTTCCCCAAATCAGGACCCTAATCTCCATCTAGCTGTGTTTTTAGAATAATGTGATACTATTAAAGTTAATGGTGTTTCTTCTGACGCAATAAGACTGAGACTTTTTTCGTTTTCTCTCATGGACCGTGTGAGAGCTTGGTTATATTCATTACGAGTAGGATCGATTACCACTTGGGATGAGCTTTCTAGAGCCTTTCTGAACAAATACTTCCCACCTAGCAAGACAGTCCAATTGCGCAACATGATTACTTGTTTTTGACAACGTGAGGGAGAATCTCTTTATGACTCATGGGATCGCTTCAAGGAGCTCCAGCGTATGTGTCCACACCATGGACTTCAGAAATGGGTTCTAATCCATATCTTCTACAATAGATTGGACTATAATACAAAGTTAATGGTGGACGCTGCTGCTAGAAGGGCTATTATGAGCAAGGGAGTGGAAGAGGCAACTACTTTGCTTGAGGATATGGCTATGAACCATAACCACTGGTCCAATGAGTGAGGTACTACTTCCACATAACCTGGTAAGTATAGTAATGATTCCTTAATATCTCTAGCGGCAAAGGTAGATTCTTTAGCACAGAAATTAGATTCTTTCACTTTTCCCTCAGTTGCCGTTAATGCTATTTCTTGTGAGGTGTGTGGTACAACAGGACATCATTCATCTGATTGTCAACTCATAGCTTCATCCCAAGAAGACTCTAGTCAGGAGCAGGTCAATGCCTTGGGAAATTTTAACCAAAGACCAGTGAATGACCCGTATTCTACAACCTATAATCCAGGATGGAGGAACCTATTGACACCAAAATATATAGTATATTTTGTATCATTTTAGATATCTTTTCATGCTAAATTGAGGATCTTTTACTTGTTTTTATGCTGAATTCATCAAATATTGCAAAGTCTACTTCTATTTTGGTTTTTCATGATTTTCAGGCAAAAAGGCATTATTTTGGAGTGTTTTCGAGCAAAATCAGACACATAGAAGAATTCTCATCATCGAGAAGAAGACACATGATAAATTTCATGCAAAACGAAGTAACTCCCCAAAATACGGTAGTGGCGTAATATATATTACGATACTGTATTTTTGTACGATACCGTAATATCGAGCCACTACCGTAATTTGGAGAAATTTCGAACAGAAGATTTTGTTGAAAATATGGCACTGCCGTAAACCATTTTATGGGCCGTATTTTGGGGCGCTTTCAGATCAGAAAGTTTCACCGATTTTACGGCACTACCGTAAACCATATTACGGGTCGTAGTTTCTAGACGTTTTTGACCAGAGAGATCAGCCAATTTTATGGTAGTGCCGTGAAGTATTTTACGGTGTCGTATTTCCCAGCACTTTGAGAATAGAACACTCAAGCGATTTTACGGCAGGGCCGTAAACTATTACACTGCCGTATTTCATGTTTTAAACGCGACTCCCAGGTCAATTTCGATGCCCAATTTTTGCAGAGATGATTGCAGGTGATCCAGAGCTTTACATTGGATGCTGTAAGAAGAGGAGAGAGAGCTTTTCACGAGAGGAACACGAAGATACCAAAAGCCCCAAATTTCATCGTCTGTCGAGGGAGAAATCGCAATTGACGCCGTCGCCTAGGGTTTCGCCGCTGCGACGAATCCAGGGCATCTCCGGCCGTGATTTTCCTACCGAAGCTTCGCTTGGTGTAGGAGACAACGTGCTAGAAGTTTCAGAACGAAAGGAGATGGATTGGAAGAGAAATCAAAGAAAGAAGGAGGGACACCACTGTTCACCGCTTTTATTGCAAATTACGGCTGTGAAATATTTCATAGCCGTGCTGTATTTTCCTAAAACTCTTGTCTTATTGACTTTTGATCTTATGAAATTATGGTATTTTGTAATTCCTTCATCATGCTAGCTTAAACTTATTTTGGGACATAGGGGAGTAATTCCCTTCGATTTTCTTAATGACTAGATACTTTACACTTTCATCATGATTATTCTACTTTGATAATTTTACCTATGCGATTATTGCTCTAAGATTCTCCTTAGTTTACTTTTTGTCATCATGATTTAGAGTTTTCGCAATAAGGACCGAAAAGTGATTTGCTTGAGAACTTGGAACCTTAAAATTGATTAATAGGAACCAACCTAAGAAATTAGGTTAAATTCTTATTTCTTTATTTTAGTTGTTTGTATTGCCTTGATGATGATTATGAACCTAGGATTGAGTTATTGTGTCAAACGTGGAGATCTTGCACAAAAGTGAGGATCGGAACGTTGGAGAACCGTAGGTAAAACGTGTGTTGAGTCTCGGATGCTCGAAAGTGATCCTCGAGATTCCACTCGAGGCAATCAACTTAGAACTCGGATGCACGAAAGTGATCTTGAGTTCTTTGATTGATGATTTACTTATGCTCAGCCTGGTATGAATCTTGCACGAAAGTGAAGATTTATCTCTGCATGGTTATCTGCACGAGAGTGAGATAATCCCTTTTTGAAGTAAATTAAGTCTTTATCATATTAGAATTTGATTGATGAACATCTTTATATATCTTGTCATGAAAATCCAAGAAAATGAAACCCTAGTCCCAATTTCTCTCTGATATTATTTTCCCGTGTGTTTTCGCTCTCTACTTGCTTTTTTATTCGATTGCCTAGATAGGAAGAAATCAATTATTTGGTACTTGACAGCATAGGTCTCTGTGGGATCGATATTTACTTTATTACTTCGAGTATCCGTGCACTTACGGACACTACAAGTTAGGGACAACAAGTTTTTGGAGCCATGCCAGGGAGTGACAATAGCCCTGTACGCCAATACCTTTGACCGTGACACCTGAAACGAGTCTACCTGCTTGTATTTAAAAGTGTGTCCTTTCGGATCACAACAAGTTTTTGGCGCCGTTGCCGAGGACCTTAGTTTTGTCAATATTGAAAATATTGAGAGTACTGCTAGACTAGGCTTAATTTATGTTTTATCTTTTGTTCTTCTCTGTTTGCTTGAGCTACTTAATCTGTCTGCTTTAGACTATACAAGAAATTTAAATCCAATGGCAGGACAGAGATTACTTAGGGACTATGTTGTCCCCAAGCTACTAGAAATACACTCTAGCATTGTCAAACCCAGCATTGAAGCTGATAATTTTGAGATTAATCCTGTCCTCTTGACCATGATCCAACAGAATCAATTTGGAGGAGATCCAATTGAAGATCCCTATCAACACCTACATCTTTTTCTTGAATATTGTGATACCATTAGGATTTATGGAGTTTCTGATGATGCGTTAAAACTAAGATTATTTCCTTTTTCTCTCAGGGACCGAGCACGATCTTGGCTACATTCTAGACCTACTGGTGCATTTAATACATGGGAACAATTGTCAAATTCTTTCCTAACGAAGTCCTTTCCACCAAGTAAAACCATCCGATTGAGAAATCAAATCATGAGCTTTGCACAGAAAAATGGAGAAGCATTTAACAAAGCTTGGGAGCGGTTCAATGATTTACTATGGAAGTGCCCGCACCATAGCCTTGAAAATTGGACTTTAATTCATACATTTTATTATGGTTTACTTTGTGATACCCATCTAATTGTTGATACTTATGCAGGAGGAGCTATTATGAGTAAGACCGTGAAAGATGCTTTTGCACTATTTGAAGTAATATCCTTGAATCATAACCAATGGGATCCTGAAGAAGGAATGTTACATGGTCATCATCATGGTGAGAATGAGAGTAAGGAATTGCAAACTCCAATGGAAGAGGTACATTCTTTTAGTACAAAATCTTTGCTTGACAAGTTTATGGCTA
This sequence comes from Costus lasius, assembly GCA_027563935.2. Taxonomy (NCBI): domain Eukaryota; kingdom Viridiplantae; phylum Streptophyta; class Magnoliopsida; order Zingiberales; family Costaceae; genus Costus; species Costus lasius. The sequence goes on from CM050446.2 coordinate 86,918,463, forward strand.
ATTAAAACAAAGAAATTGAAAATCTCAAAGGAATGTTTAGTCAACTTGCCTTTCAAGTAGAATCTTTAACTGCCCACAAGAACCTCATAGAAAATTAGATACCTAATGAACATTGTAGTGTTGTTGTCACTAGAAGTGGTAAGAAATTGGAGGAGCCAAAAGAGAGAATGGAGAACAATAGAAAAAGGCTTGATAATGAACATGACCAAGAAGTAGGATTAGAAGAATCTTATGAACATTAGCAATCCCAAAACAGTTTATTACCTCATAAGGGTGATGAACCGAGAGGTGATATGCTTGGTCAGAAAGATATTTCTAAACCTAATTCTTCCATACCATATAAGCCACCTATACCTTTTCCTCAAAGGTTAGTACAGGAAAAACTAGACAAACAATTTGGGAAATTTTTAGATATTTTGAAAAAGCTTTACATTAACATTCCATTTACTGAAGCTTTATTGCAAATGCCTACATATGCTAAATTTTTAAAAGAAATTCTGTCTAATAAGAGGAAAATAGAAGACTATGGTACTATGGCTTTAACTGAGTAATATAGTGCTATTATTCAAAACAAGTTGCCACCTAAGTTGAAAGATCCAGGTAGTTTCTCTATCCCTTGTTTTATTGGTAGTATGACTTTTGACCGAGCCTTATGTGATTTGGGAGCTAGTGTGAGTCTAATACCATTATCTGTTTGCAGGAGGTTGGACATAGGAGAGCTTAAACCAACTTCAATATCTTTACAGCTCGTTGATCGTTCGGTTAAATATCCTATGGGGATTCTTGAAGATGTGCCAGTTCAAGTAGGTAAATATTTCATCCCCGCAGATTTCGTAGTTCTTAAGATGTTGGAGGATGCAAGAATCCCCATCATACTTGGTAGACCATTTTTAGCCACAGCAGGTGCACTCATCGATGTAAAAAAATGGTAAGCTTTCACTTAACATTGGGGGTGAAAAGATTGAGTATGACTTGCATGAAGCAATGAAAAATCCATCCAATTCTAAATATTGTTGTAGTATACATGACGGAGATGACGTTATTTATGATCTTAATGATTTATTTGTTGAACCTTCTGATTATGATTCTGATTCTATTCTTAAGGAAGAAACCAAGCCTGAAATTGATGAATTTCTAGATTGCAAAACTTGTGATGAAAAAGAAAAAACTCCAAAAATAGAGCTTAAAGCTTTACCTGATAACCTTCGTTACGAGTTTCTTGGTCCTAATTCTACTTATCCTGTTATAGTTGATGCACAGCTTGGAAAAAGGAAAACAGAGTTGCTTCTCAAGGAATTAAGGATTCATAGAAAGGTAATTGGGTATTCTATTGATGACTTGAAAGGAATTAATCCTTCTTTTTGTATGCACAGGATCTTGATGGAAGAAGAACACAAGCCACATTCAGATTTCTAAAGAAGACTAAACCCCTCCATGAAAGAAGTGGTAAAAAAGGAAGTTCTGAAATTACTGGATGCAGGTATTATCTATCCTATCTCTGATAGTAAATGGGTAAGTCCTGTACATTGTGTTCCTAAGAAAGGAGGGGTAACTGTCATGAAAAATAAGGATAATGAACTAATTCCTGTTAGAACTGTTACTAGTTGGCACATGTGTATAGATTATAGAAAACTGAATGCTGCTACTAGGAAAGATCACTTTCCTCTACCTTTTATTGATCAAATGGTTGAAAGACTGGCAAACCACTCTCACTTTTGCTTTTTAGATGGATATTCTGGTTTTTTTCAAATCCCTATACATCCTGATGATTAAGAGAAAACCACTTTCACTTGCCCCTATGGAACTTTTGCATATAGGAGAATGCCTTTTGGTTTATGTAATGCTCCTGCTACATTTCAAAGATGCATAATGGCTATTTTTTCTAATTTTATTGAAGATTTTATGGATGTATTCATGGATGATTTCTTAGTATATGGTTCCTCTTTTGATATTTGTTTGACTAACTTATCTCGGGTTTTACAGAGGTGTGAAGAAACTAACCTTGTGCTTAATTGGGAAAAATGACATTTCATGGTTAAGCAAAGGATAGTTTTGGGACACTTAATCTCAGAAAGAGGAATTGAAGTGGACAAAGCCAAAGTTGAGGTAATAGACAAATTGAAGCCGCCCACTACTGTGAAGGAAGTCCGAAGCTTCCTAGGACATGCAGGATTCTACTAGCGATTCATCAAGGATTTCTCTAAACTTGCTAGACCTCTTACACATTTACTTTGTAAAGATGTTAAATTTTCTTTTGATGAGAATTGTTTATCTGCTTTTCAGGAATTGAAGAAAGCTTTGGTTTCAGCACCCATCATTCAGCCTCCAGATTGGGACCTACCCTTCGAACTCATGTGTGATGCCAGTGATTTTGCAGTAGGAGCAGTCTTGGGGCAAAGAAAAGATAAGAAACCTTATGTCATTCATTATGCCAGTAGAACTTTAGATGAGACACAGAAGAATTACACTACCACTGAAAAGAAATTATTGGCTATAGTATTTGCTTTTGATAAATTTAGATCATATCTCATTAACTCCAAGGTGGTAGTGTATACTGATCATGCAGCTGTAAGATACTTGATGTAGAAAAAAGATACTAAACCGCGTTTGCTCAGATGGATTCTGCTTTTACAAGAATTTGATTTGGAAATTAAAGACAAAAAAGGATCAGAGAATTTTGTTGCAGATCATCTTTCAAGAATAATGGTGAAGACTGATGAAAATGATGTGATTAATGACTCCTTTCCTGAAGAACAACTAATGACCATCGAACAAATCAGAGCCCCTTGGTATGCCGACATTGTGAACTACCTTGTAGCCAATGTTTTTCCCCCTGATTTGAATTACCAAAAAAGGAAGAGATTCTTGGCTGAGGTGAGACACTATTTTTGGGATGAGCCTTATGTGTTTAGGAGATTTTTAGATGGTATTTTTAGGAGATGTGTGCCTAAGGAGGAAGTTACAGATATATTGTTTCAATGCCATGGATCTTCTTATGGTGGGCATGCCAGTGCTGAGAAAACTGCCTTTAAAGTGTTGCAATTAGGATTTTATTGGCCCACAATTTTCAAAGATGCTAGAAACTTTATTTTATCTTGTGATAGATGTCAAAGGACAGGCAACATTAGCAGAAGACATGAGATGCCATTGTCTAATATTCTTGAGGTTGAAATTTTTGATGTTTGGGGAATTGACTTCATGGGACCCTTCCCATCTTCTGGAGGTAACAAATATATTCTTGTAGCAGTGGATTATGTTTCAAAATGGGTTGAAGCTATTGCATCACCAACCAATGATTCCAGAGTTGTTGTCAAACTATTCAAGAAAATTATCTTTCCAAGATTTGGGACACCACGAGTTGTAATTAGTGATGGTGGCTCACACTTCATAGAGCACAAGTTCTCAGCTTTACTCAGAAAGTATGGAGTAAATCATAGAGTAGCTACACCTTATCATCCTCAAACAAGTGGGCAAGTTGAGATATCAAATAGAGAAATAAAAGGGATTTTGGAAAAGACAGTTTCACGCACAAGGAAGGATTGGGCATTCAAACTTGATGATGCACTATGGGCATACCGGACAGCTTTCAAAACACCAATTGAGATGTCCCCTTTTCAATTAATCTATAGTAAATCTTGCCATCTACCTGTAGAACTCGAGCATAAAGCATTTTGGGCAATCAAGGCATTAAACTTTGACTTAAAGAACGCAACTGAAAAACAGAGGTTACAATTGAACGAGTTGGATGAAATTAGACTCTTGGCCTATGAAAATGCAAGAATTTACAAGGAAAGGACTAAGAAATGGCATGATCGGCATATTTTTAGAAAAGATTTCCAACCAGGTGACTTTGTTATTTTATTCAATTCTAGATTAAGACTTTTTCCTGGTAAACTCAAGTCCTGTTGGTCTGGACCTTTTCAGGTAAAGAAAACTTACCCCTACGGAGCTGTGGATATATGGAGTGAAGATACAAGAGAATTTAAAGTTAATGGCCAAAGATTGAAACATTACTATCAAGAAGAACTAATTGAAGAAAGAGAGAGCTTTTACCTAGATGAACCAAGATCAAATCTGAGCACAGAACAGTCAAGCTAATGACCTTTAAATTAGCGCTTCTTGGGAGGCAACCCAAGCTTTCTAACCTCTATTTGTTTTCCTCTACTTTACTTTCAGTCTAGGACTAATTTTTCTTTTAATTTTGTGAGAGGAAGCACGCCTTTGGACCTAGCAGCATCTACCTCGAGACTATTTTTGGTCAGAGCTTGCTAAATAGTTTTGTGAGTATTGTTTGCACTTTCTTGTGATTACTTGATTTGATATGATTATCTACACTTTTCTTCTCCTAATATATATATATATATATATATATATATATATATATATATATATTTCTATCACTTTGCATCCTTTGCATTGTTTGAGCCTTATGTGATTATACAGGCCTATCACTTTAGAGTTTTATGCTTCACATCTTTTGCATTGATTTTGACATTCTTGATGTTTAAAAATTTTATGACTTGAATTCATGTGATGATAAGTGTATGGATTTTTTTGTGATGATGAATGAAATCATGCTTGTGATTAGAGAAAAACCCTATCATGTTAGATTTATTTCTTCAATGCATATCTATCTTTGAACTTGACATTGGTTGATGCATGAAATTTTGGGTAGATGTATTATTTGAGGAATAAGATCTAAGGTGAACCTATTCTTTTGAATAAAATGAGTATATGAGTATGATTTGAGAATTGAGATCAATTGATCAACCTAGTAGATGTTTAGTCTATTTTGCTATTTGTTGGGAAATAAGAATCCAAGATCCATAAAAAATAGTGAGAGACTCCCCTACTTGGCACTATGTAAAATTGATAGTGGTACCTAAGACATGGGTTGAAGTCTATGAATGAAAAATAATGAGAGATAAAAAGAATAAGACTCCTCTACTTGGCACTATGCAAAATCGATAGTGGTACCGAAGATAAGAGTTGAAGTCAAAAATAAAAAGTGTGTGTATAAGTGGATGCATATCATCTTTGCAAGAATAATCAAATACAAAAAAAAAAAATTTGTGTGGAAAAAGATCTTGGAAACCTAATTCCTGTAAACAAAAGCATGATAGATTTAAAGTGAAATTGGGTGAAGTCTTGAGATTGAAAATTCTAATTATTATACGAGTTGCAAAGTTTTATTTGATTGAATTGTGGATCTAGAGGGTTGAGTTCTAAGGATGATATGTTTACTTGAAGTTTTGTGAAACAATTGATGGAATTTTTCATTGATGATTGTATTTTAGAAATTTATTGAGCATGAAAAGGTTATTCTTATAATCAAATTTTGATTTCAAATTTTGATTTTTGCATGAGGACAAGCAAAGTTTGAGCCTTATGTATTTTGATGACACCAAAATATATAGTATATTTTGTATCATTTTAGATATCTTTTCATGCTAAATTGATGATCTTTTACTTGTTTTTATGCTGAATTCATCAAATATTGCAAAGTCTACTTCTATTTTGGTTTTTCATGATTTTCAGGCAAAAAGGCATTATTTTGGAGTGTTTTCGAACAAAATCAGACACATAGAAGAATTCTCATCATCGAGAAGAAGACACATGACAAATTTCATGCAAAACGGAGTAACTTCCCAAAATATGGTAGTGCCGTAATATATATTACGGTACCGTATTTTTGTACGGTACCGTATTTTTGTACCGTACCGTAATATCGAGCCACTACCGTAATTTGGAGAAATTCCGAATAGAAGATTTTGTTGAGAATATGGCATTACTGTAAACCATTTTACGGGCTGTATTTTCGGGCGCTTTCAGATCAGAAAGTTTCACCAATTTTACGGCACTACTGTAAACGATATTACGGGCCGCAGTTTCTAGACGTTTTCGACCAGAGAGATCAGCCAATTTTACGGTAGTACCATGAAGTATTTTACGGTGCCGTATTTCCCAGCACTTTCAGAATAGAACCCTCGATTGATTTTACGGCAGGGCCGTAAACTATTACACTGCCATATTTCATGTTTTAAACGTGACTCCCAGGTCAATTTCGACGCCCGATTTTTGCGGAGATGATTGCGGGCGATCCAGAGCTTTACATTGGATGCCGTAAGAAGAGGAGAGAGAGCTTTTCATGAGAGGAACACGAAGACACCAAAAGCCCCAAATTTCATCGTCTGTCGAGGGAGAAATCACAATTGACGCTGCCGCATAGGGTTCCGCCACTACGACGAATCTAGGGCATCTCCAGCCATGATTTTCATACTGAAGCTTCGCCTGGTATAGGAGACAATGTGCCGGAAGTTTCAGAACAAAAGGAGATCGATTGGAAGAGAAATCAAAGAAAGAAGGAGGGACGCCACTGTTCACCGCTTTTATTGCAAATTACGGCTGTGAAATATTTCATAGCCGTGCTATATTTTCCTAAAACTCTTCTCTTGTTGATTTTTGATCTTCTGAAATTATGGTATTTTGTAATTCCTTCACCATGATAGCTTAAACTTATTTTGGGACATGGGGGATTAATTCCCTTCGATTTCCTTAATGACTAGATACTTTACACTTTCATCATGATTATTCTACTTTGATAATTTTACCTATGCGATTATTGCTCTAAGATTCTCCTTAGTTTACTTTTTGTCTTCATGATTTAGAGTTTTCGCAATAAGGACCGAAAAGTGATTTGCTTGAGAACTTGGAACCCTAAAATTGATTAATAGGAACCAACCCTAAGAAATTAGGTTAAATTCTTATTTCTTTATTTTAGTTGTTTGTATTGCCTTGATGATGATTATGAACCTAGGATTGAGTTATTGTGTCAAACGTGGAGATCTTGCACGAAAGTGAGGATCAGAATGTTGGAGAACCATAGGTAAAAAATGTGTTGAGTCTCGGATGCTCGAAAGTGATCCTCGAGATTCCACTCGAGGCAATCAACTTATAACTCGGATGCACGAAAGTGATTTTGAGTTCTTTGATTGATGATTTACTTATCCTGAGCCTGGGATGAATCTTGCACGAAAGTGAGGATTTATCTCTGCATGGTTATCTGCACGAGAGTTAGATAATCCCTTTTTGTAGTAAATTAAGTCTTTATCATATTAGAATTTGATTGATGAACATCTTTATATATCTAGTCATGAAAATCTAAGAGAACGAAACCCTAGTCCCAATTTCTCTCTGATATTATTTTCCTGTGTGTTTTCGCTCTCTACTTGCTTTTTTATTTGATTGCCTAGATAGGAAGAAATCAATTATTTGGTACTTGACAGCATAGGTCTCTGTGGGATCGATATTTACTTTATTACTTTGAGTATCCGTGCACTTGCAGACACTACAAGTTAGGGACAACAAGTTTTTGGAGCCGTGCCAGGGAGTGACAATAGCCCTGTATGCCAATACCTTTGGCCGCGACACCTGAAACGAGTCTACCTGCTCGTATTTAAAAGTGTGTCCTTTCAGATCACAACATAACCACCCCAACTTATCTTACAGGAGCAATCAAGGGAAAATTCCTCCATAGTACAATCAGCAGAATAACAAGCCACCACCGGGTTTTCAATCCAGGCAATATGGACATCCCCATAAGTCTAACTTGGAAACTCTCTTAGAAGGATTTGTTGTACAACAAAAGAAATATAATGAGGATGTCACTGATGCTATTAAGCATCTGACATCTCGTGTGGATGATTTGACAACCCATAACAAGGTGTTAGAGAGCCAAATAGTTCAGCAGGCGAGAACCTTCAATATGATGACGAGAAGATCTACAAGACAACTAGAGGAGGATTCTAAGGAGTAGTGTAGTGCGATAACCACAAGGAGTGGTAAGCAGCTAGATGAGCCCCATATGCCTAATGAGAAGGCCACACCCGCAGTTGCTGAAAAACAACCTGAAGAATCCCTGCCTGATAAGAAAAAGCCTGAAGAAAAAGAGAAGGAGGGAGTTTATGTGGGACCACCTGCATATGTTCCGCCTGTCCCATTTCCTCAGAGGCTAGCCAAAGCAAAGTTGGATAAGCAATTTGACAAATTCCTAGAAGTACTGAAGAAATTAGACATCAACATTCCTTTCACAGATGCTCTATCACAGATGCCCACTTACGCAAAGTTTTTGAAAAACATATTATCAAACAAGCGAAAGATTGAAGAATATGGGACTATGGCACTTACAGAGGAATGTAGTGCGATAATTCAAAATAAGATTCCTCAGAAGTTGAAAGATCTGGGAAACTTCTCAATTCCTTGCTAGATTGGTGACATGTCTTTTGAAGGAGCTTTGTGTGACTTGGGTGCAAGTGTGAGTTTGATGCCCTTGTCAATTTGCAAGAAACTCGATATAGGCGACATGAAGCCAACTACTATCTCACTACAACTGGCTGACCGATCTGTTCGACGTCCTATGGGGATTTTAGAAGATGTCCCTATAAAAATCGGTAAATTTTTTGTACCTGTGGATTTTGTGGTGCTAGAAATGGAGGAAGACATGAAATTGCCTATTATTTTGGGGAGACCGTTTTTAGCCACTGCAGGCGCTGTCATAGATGTGAAGAGAGGGAGATTGACTCTGAATATTGGTGACAATAACAGTGACTTTGATCGTTCTTCTTCTCTTAAAAAGCCCTCTTTTGTAGATTCTTGTTTTGATATTGATGCCTTAGAACTGGAAACATGGGAGGAAGATCTGAAGAGGGAAACAGATCCTCTGGAAGTGTGCCTGATTAAAGAAGACGATGAAGAGGATATCGGGAGAAAGCTCAGGCTTATGCAAAGATATTGGATTCGAGACAGGCGATTGAGCCACGTAAGCCAAAATTGAGAGACTTATTCTGGTAAAACTTGAACCACTGAAGACAAATAAATTAGAACTCAAATCGCTTGCACCAAAATTAAGATACATGTTCTTGGGAGAAGACTCTACATATCCGGTGATTGTGAGTGCCTCTTTGGATCAAACTCAGAAGAAAGACTACTTGATGAGCTTCGATGGCATAGAAAGGTAATTGGATATTCATTGGATGATATACGTGGAATTAACCCTTCTTTGCGTATGCATAGGATTTACCTTGAAGAAAACTGCAAGCCCTCTATAGAGTATCAACATCGACTGAATCCTATCATGAAGGAGGTGGCAAAAAAGGAAGTTCTTAACTTACTGGATGCCGGGGTGATCTACCCAATTTCTGATAGTGAATGGGTTAGTCATGTTCATGTGGTTCCAAAAGAAAGGGGGAGTTACAACAGTAAGAAATGAGAACAACGAATTGATGCCAATGAGAACGGTAATCGGGTGGCGTATGTGTATTGATTACCAAAAATTAAATTAAGCCACCCAGAAAGATCACTTCCCTCTTCCTTTTATTGACCAAATGCTCGAACGATTGGCCACTAATTCTTATTTTAGTTTTCTTGATGGTTTTTCAAGATTTTTTTCAGATACCTATTCATCTTGAAGATCAAGAGAAGACTACTTTTACGTGTCCATATGGGACTTTCGCCTATAGGCGCATGTCTTTTGGGTTATGCAATGCGCTGTCCACTTTTCAACGATGCATGATGGCCATTTTTTCTGATTTCATTGAAAATAGTATGGATATTTTTATGGATGATTTTTAGGTGTATGGATCTTCATTCGATGATTGTTTGTCTAATTTGTTGCGTGTTTTGCAGAGGTGCAAGGAGGTGAACTTAGTTCTTAATTGGGAGAAATGCCACTTTATGGTTCAAGAAGGAATTGTTCTTGGACACCTTATCTCACAGAGAGGCATTGAAGTAGATAAAGCTAAGATTGAAGATATCAAAAAATTACCTCCTCCCACCTCAGTCAGGGGAATTCGAAGTTTTTTCGGACACACCAGGTTTTATCGTCGATTTATTAAAGATTTTTCTAAAATTGCTAGGCCTCTCACAAATTTATTGGCTAAGATGTTGATTTTCACTTTGACAGGGATTGCATGGAAGCTTTTGAAAAATTGAAGAAGGCTCTTGTCTTTGCACCCATCATGCAACCTCTGGACTGGACACTTCCTTATGAGTTGATGTGCGATGCAAGAGACCAAGTAGTGGGGGCAGTGTTGGGACAGTGAAAAGATAACAAACTGCATGCCATTTATTATGCCAGCAATACTTTAGATGGGGCACAAATTAATTATGCGACAACCAAAAAGAAGCATGACGACACCAAAATTCATAGTATATTTTGTGCCATTTCATTGGTATTTTTGTGTCATATTTATGCTTCTTTGCTTATTTTTATGCTCTTTTTATCAAATATTGCAGAACCTACTTCTATTTTGGTTTTTGATAATTTTTAGGCAAAAAGGCATGATTTTAAGGCATTTTCAAGCAAATTCAGATACATAAAAGAATTCCCATCATCTAGAAAAGATTTCATGTAACTTTCCAGAAAGATTGAAGCTTCAAACCAAATTACGGCAAGGTCGTAATTTATATTACGGTACCGTAATTTCGGTGCACTAGTGTAATTTCAGAGCCCTGCTATATTTTGGGGTGATTTTCATACAGAAAGTTTTCTAGAAATTATGGCACCATTGTAATGAAAATCACGGGCCGTATTTTGAGTCAATTTTTCACCCGAAAGATTTCCAGAAATTACGGCACTATAGTAACCTATTTTATAGTGCCGTAATTGCCAGGCAGTTTCGATCAAAGAATTCGACTGAAATTACGGCAGTGCCGAAACAGAAACCACGGCCGTAATTCTATCCCTGGTCAAATTGAAGTCTGATTTTCGCGTGATCGATTGCGGACGATCCAAGCCTTTAAATTCAAAGCTGTAAGAAGGAAAAAGAGAGCCTCAGAGGAGGAGAACACGCTGAGGGCGAAAGCCCTAATTTTGATTCACCATTGAGAGAGAAATCAAGAGAGGCATCCCTAGGGTTCACTCTCATACCGAGAGGCGTAGAGGCCACCTCAGGTCACGATTTTTACAAGGAAGCTTCGCTTGGTGGAGGAGACGATACCCCAGAAGTTTCAGAGCGAAAGGAGATCGATCGGAAGAGAAATCAATAAAAGAGCGGGCGCCGACACTGTTCACTCGCAAGATTACGGTTGTAATTTCCATTACAGCCGTGCTGTAAAGTTTATTTCTCCTTCTTTTCAATTTCTGATCGTTCTAAACTATGGATTATTGTAATTCTTCTTCCATGTTTGCTTAGATATCTTTTGGGACATGGGGTGTAATCCCCTTGATTTTTTATGACTAGATAACTTTTATTTTATCAGAATAGTTTTATTATGATAATTCTACTTATGTGACAATTGTCTTTAATTCTCTGAATTTTTCATATTATCATGCATGTTTCAGAGTTTTCGCAATATGGCCTGAAAGGTGATTTGCTTAAGAACTTGGAACCCTAAAATTGAATATTAGGAACTCACCGTAAGAAATTAGGTTGGTTCTTATTTCTTGATTTTAGAAGTATAATTGACATGTTGATAATTTGAATCTAGGATTGAGTTACTGTGATAAACGTAGGAGGTATTGCAAGAAATTGAGTACCAGAACGTTGGAGAACCTTAAGTAGAACCTGTGTTGAGATTCGGATGCATGAAAGTGATCCTTGAGTTTCCACTTGAGATGATCAACTTAGAATTCGGATCCACGAAAATGATCATTGAGTTCTTTGATTAATGATTTACTTATTTTCAGCATGGGAGAGATCCTGCGCAAAAGCGAGGATCGGTCCCTTGTATGATTGTCTACATGAAAGTGAGATAATCCCTTTATGAAGTAAATTATATCTTTATCATGATAAAATTAGACTGACCACCTTTTATTCATATCTAGTCATTGAAATTAAGGTGGATGAAACCCTAGTCCCAGTTTATCTCTCTGATTTCGTGTTCTTTCTATCATTTACTTCTAGTATAATTGATTGCTTAGCTAGTGAGAATACAAGTGTTTGGTACTTAACACGTAGGTCTCCATGGTTCGATATCTTTTTATTACTTCGAAGTATCCGTGCACTTGCGGACTACAACAAGTTTTTGGCGCCGTTGCCGGGGACCTTTGTTTTGTTAATATCAAAATAGTTGTTAATATTGCTAGACTAAGTTTTATTTGTTTTAGATTTAACTTTGTTTTCTATTTTTGCAGGTTTTGGATTTTCACATGTTGTGATAGAACTGTGATTTCTGAAATTTTTGAATTTGGTTATATTTTATATATATATATATATATATATATATATATATAATAGATTTGAAGATATGTCTTTTAATCACTACTCGTGGGCAACTGAAAGAGGTGAGGTATACACACCACAAGATAAGTATGAAGATGATTCATTGTGCACTCTTGCAGATAAATTAAAATTACACTCTTATATGTATCCTTCTAGGACATCTTATTCTTCTATTAGATGTGATATTTGTGGATGTTTTGATCATTATACTTCTGATTGCCAATTTTTAACTCCTTCAAATCATGTTTCTGAACCATACTTTGAGGATACTAAAAAATCAAGTTAAAATCCATGCTTGAAAAATTCATGAAAAATCAAAATCAATTCATGCAAAATCAAGACAAAGAAATTGAAGATCTTAAAGGGATAATTAGTCAGCTGGCTTCTCAAGTAGGATCTTTAATAGCTCATAAGAAAATTTTGGAAACCCAGTTAGCACAACAAGCTTGTTTGTTTAAGTTTGATTTGGAAACTGAGGAAATTGATTTAGAGAAGTCCCCCTCTGATTATGATTGTTTTGATATTAAGCCTTATGTGAACACTGATGATTCTCACTCTGATTTTGATGATTGTAAAATTGATTCATCTGATAATTTATTTATGGAAACGTTTGAGGAAATTGATTTCGTTAAATCTCCTTTTGATTCTAGTGATAGTTTTGAAATTGATAAATTATTTGATGATGAGCATGAAGAACTTGAAAAGGATTTGAAAATTATGAATATTGATGAATCGCACTCTGATGCTTTGCCCATGTCTTCTGATTTATTTGAAATATTATGCTTTGTTGAAGAATCTAATGTGAGACAGAAAGACTATTTTCATGATCCAATATTTGAATCTTTTGATCAAAGTCCTATTGCAATTGAATATATAAATTTGAAGAAAGGACTAATGATTTTGCTTTATGATAAATATAGGAAGATTATTGAATACCATTTTAGTGGAATTGAAAATTTTGATTTCTGTATATTTAAGAAATCCATGTCGATTGTGATTTACATGAAATTTTGGATGTTTGGATTAGTGGCTAAACTTTTAGGACAAAGGAAATGCAGAAAATTGTATGTTATTTACTATGGTACTGATCCACCTACTTCACCATGAAATTTGATTTTTGGTCAAGCTATGGACCTAAAAATTAACGCTTCTTGGCAGGTAACCTAAGCACTTTTACTTAAAGTTTAGTTTCTTTTATTATAGTTTATTTTTAGAATTAATTTTTCTTCTCTTTTTGCAGGAAAAAAATTGAACTTTGCGCAAAATACGGCACTGTCGTAATCATTTTCACGGTACCGTAATTTCAGTCCATTTTTGACCAGAAGCTTTTGAGCGTTTTACGGCACTACCGTAAGAACTATTACAGTGCCGTATTTTTGGTCCATTTTGAACAGTAAGTTTTATGGTTTTTACAGTAGTACCGTAATACTTTTCACCGGCCGTAATTTTGCTTGAAAATTTTTCCGAGAGTTCGACATATTTTATGGCACTACTGTAATAAATTTTATGGTACCGTATTTTCGGTCCGTTTTCAACTTCACGTGCCGTAATTCTGAGTATTTTCTTATCCGAGAGTTTTTTGAAATTTTGTGAAAAATACGGCAGTACCGTAATTTTTTTCACGGTACCGTAATTTTAGCCAATTTTTGACTCGAAAGTTCTTTGACTTTAACGGCACTGCCATAAGGAATTTCATGCCCGTAATGTGAAACCTGCATTCTGCTTATCTGATTAGGTGTTTTCTCGCTGTGATTTTAAGAAACTGGGTTAGGAAAATTTTTGATCTTTGGCACAAACATGAAGTACTCATCTTTTTTCTATTATTTGGATATTTTTATTGAATTTTAAAGTTCATGGACCAACCTAAAACACGTAGCATCTTTTGGTAACTGATTAACTTCTGCAGCAGTTTTTAATTTAGAAATTTGAGTAGCCTTCTTTCTGCTGATACTCTAAATTCCTAACAGATTTTGATCCTTTAATTTTCATACACTCGGAAAGAACAAGTTTTATTCTACTACATGGTTATGTCTATTTTCTTTATGGATCATTAAATCTTATTCTTGGGAATAACTACTTTTCATAACTGAATCAGTATGCTGCTCTGCTATCCTTGGACACCTGTAGCTTCTTCTCCAGATTTGCAGCGCCTCAGATTACCAGCCTCTGCTGCTAGCACTCTGATTTCATCCGGCCAGCACCTTTTGCTTTCAGTTGCCAGCAGCCTCTTACTTCTGCTGCCTCTATTTCCATTGATTTTATTTATTTTTGCAGCAGAATCTTCATTAGTGACTCTGATTTTTTATGTGCAGTGATATCTCTTGCCGCCCACCAGCCGACAACTTTGCCTTCAGGACTGTAATCTCCAGCTGGCCACTGGAGACTACTCATCATCACTATATTGTCGGCATCACCACCATCATCGCTAGCAGCTCTTCAGCTAGCATCTGTTCCACCTCTGCTTCTTGCCTGCATCAGCTCTTTCTACCGGCACCTTCTTTGGACCACTAATGACATTTCTGATTTTCCTTTGACAAACATATTTTCTATCATTTTTTTTAAGTAAGATACTATTTTTGGGCTGAGCCTTATGTAATTAAAATTGTGCAGGTAAAATTTTCAAAAGACACATTTTTGGACCTAGCAGCACTTGCCCCAATGCAACACCTCAGACGATTACTGAGCTTGCTGTATAGTTTTGTGAGTATTGTTTGCACTTTTGATTATTTTGATTTGATATGATTATCTATACTTTTCTTCTCCTAAAATTTCTATTTGATGTGATTATACGGATCTATCACTTTACATCTTTTGACTACATGAGTTTCATGCTTCACAATTTTTGCATTGATTTTGGCATTTTTGATGTTTAAAATTTTTATGACTTGAATCTAAGTGATGAGAGGTGTGTGAATTTTTCTATGCACGTCAATACCTGTGAATGGAGATATTCCTATTATGTTGAATTTATTTCTTCAATATATATCTACTTGTTGAAATCCTTCATTGATTGATGCATAAGATTTTCGGTAGGTATGTTGTTTGATGAATGCAATCTAAGTGTGAAACATCTTTCTTGAATAAAATGAGCATATGAGTATAATTTTTGAATTGATGTTAATTGATTAACCTAGTTGATGTTTAGTTTATTTTATTATTTGTTGGGAAGAAAGAATCCAAGATTCACAAAAAGAGAGAGAGACTCTCCTACTTGGCAATGTGTAAAATTGATAGTGGTACCGAAGATATAAGTTGAAGTTTGTAAAAAAAAAAAAAAAACTCCCCTACTTGGCACTGTGCAAAATTGACAGTGGTACCGAAGACAAGGGTTGAAGTTCAAATAAAAAGTGTGCATCTATGTGGGTATATACCATCAAAAATATAATAAAAGAAAATTTAAAAAAGAGA
The DNA here is from genome assembly GCA_027563935.2 of Costus lasius. Classification (NCBI taxonomy): domain Eukaryota; kingdom Viridiplantae; phylum Streptophyta; class Magnoliopsida; order Zingiberales; family Costaceae; genus Costus; species Costus lasius. Next base: position 86,934,092 of record CM050446.2, read on the forward strand.
GATTTTCAATGAAAAAGATTTTGGATATCCTATTCCTGTAAACAAAGGTATGATAGAATTAAACTGAAACTTGAGTGAAATCATGAGATTGAGATTCTTTTTGTTATGCAAGTTGCAAAATTTTATTTGATCAAAGTTGTGGATCTTAAAGATTGATTTCAGAGGACGAAGTATTTATCTGAAATTTTGTGTAACAGTTGGTGGAATATTTCATGAGTGATTATATTTTAGAAATTTATTTTTCATAAAAGAGCATATTTTCCATACTTAGCCTTGTTCTTTATTTATTTGCTTGAGGACAAGCAAAGTTTGAGCCTTATGTGTTTGATGACACCAAAATTCATAGTATATTTTGTGTCATTTCATTGGTATTTTTGTGTCATATTTATGCTTCTTTGCTTATTTTTATGCCATTTTATCAAATATTGCAGAACCTACTTCTATTTTGGTTTTTGATTATTTTCAGGTAAAAGGCACGATTTTAAGGCGTTTTCAAGCAAATTCAGATACATAGAAGAATTCCCATCATCCAGAAAAGATTTTATGTAACTTTCCAGAAAGATTGAAGCTTCAAACCAAATTACGATAGGGCTGTAATTTATATTACGGCATCGTAATTTCGGTGCACTACTGTAATTTCAGAGCCCTGCCATATTTTGGGGTGATTTTCATACAGAAAGTTTTCCAAAAATTACGACACTGCCATAATGAAAATCACAGGCCGTATTTTGAGTCAATTTTCCAGCCGAAAGATTTCCAGAAATTACGGCACTGCTGTAACCTATTTTACGGTGTCGTAATTGCCAGACAGCTTCGATAAGAGAATTCAACTGAAATTACGGCAGTGCCGTAATAGAAACCACGACCGTAATTCTATCCTTGGACATGACTTCCACGGTTAAATTGAAGTCCTATTTTTGCGCGATTGATTGCGGACGATCCAAGCCTTTAAATTGAAAGCTGTAAGAAGGAAAAAAAGAGCCTCGGAGGAGGAGAACACGCTGAGGGCGAAAGCCCTAATTTTGATTCACCATCGAGAGGCATCCCTAGGGTTCGCTCTCGCGCCAAGAGGCGTAGAGGCCACCTCAGGTTACGATTTTTACAAGGTAGCTTCGCATGGAGGAGGAGACGATACCCCAGAAGTTTTAGAGCGAAAGGAGATCGATCGGAAGAGAAATCAAGAAAAGAGCGGGCGCCGGCACTGTTCACTAGCAAGATTACGGCTGTAATGGATGCTGTAAAGTTTATTTCTCCTTCTTTTAAATTTCTGATCGTTCTAAAATATGGATTATTGTAATTCTTTTTCCATGTTAGCTTAGATATCTTTTGGGACATGGGGTGTAATTCCCTTGATTTTTTATGACTAGATAACTTTTATTTCATCAGAATAGTTTTATTATGATAATTCTACTTATGTGACGATTGCCTTTAATTCTCCGAAGTTTTCATATTATCATGCATGTTTCAGAGTTTTTGCAATATGGACTGAAAGGTGATTTGCTTGAGAAGTTGGAACCCTAAAATTGAATGTTAGGAACTCACTGTAAGAAATTAGGTTGGTTCTTATTTCTTGATTTTAGAAGTATAATTGCCATGTTTATAATTTGAATCTAGGATTGAGTTACTGTGATAAACGTAGGAGGTATTGCAAGAAATTGAGTACTAGAACATTGGAGAACCTTAAGTAGAACCTGTGTTGAGATTCGGATGCATGAAAGTGATCATTGAGTTTCCACTTGAGATGATCAACTTAGAATTCGGATGCACGAAAGTGATCCTTGAGCTCTTTGTTTGATGATTTACTTATTTTCAACATGGGATGGATCTTGTGCGAAAGCGAGGATCGGTCGCTTGTATGATTGTCTGCATGAAAGTGAGAATACAACTGTTTGGTACTTAACACATAGGTCTCTGTGGTTCGATATCTTTTTATTACTTCAAAGTATCCATGCACTTGTAGACTACAACAGAGCTTCTTACCATCGTTTTTGCTTTTAATAAATTTCACTCCTATATTATTAACTTTAAGGTTGTTGCCTTTACAGATAATTAGGTGATTAAATACTTGGCGAGTAAAAAGGATGCAAAGCCCATATTGATTCGATGGATATTGCTCTTATAAGATTTTGATTTTGAGATAAAAGACAAGAAAGGGGCAGAGAATTTAGTGGCGGATCATTTGTCTAGACTAACCAAGGAAACAGACATGGAGGATGATTTGGCGATCAATGATTCTTTCCAAGAAGAATATCTTTATGCTATTATAAGACAAGAGGCACCATGGTATGCGGATATTGTAAACTTTCTCGTGTCTAATATTATGCCTCCTGATCTGACATCTCAAGTGAAAAAGAAATTCAAGTTGTATGTTAAGCATTTTTTCTGGGTTGAACCATATTTATATTGACGATGTGCAGACAGTTTGTTTCGAAAATGTTTGCCAGAGGAAGAGATTCATGATGTGCTCTCTCACTGTCACTCTTCTCCCTATGGAGGGCATGCCATTGCATCAAAAATATCATTCAAAATTCTCCAGTCAGGTTTTTATTGGCCGACAATTTTTCGTGAAGTTAGGAAATTTGTCCAATCTTGTGATAAATGCCAGCGAGCCGGTAATATTACTAGAAAGTTAAAATCTTTGACATTTGGGGAATAGATTTTATGGGCCCTTTTCCTATCTCCTGTGGAAAAAATGTTGGGGTATGCCCTTAAGGCTAATGTTTGAGGCCTTGGGATTATATCAGTATCATGTATAAACTTCATGTTTATAAAGGCAATGGTTGTTATTCAGGTTGTTACATTATCTGCTGCAATATGTATACTTCTGAATAATGTCTCAATGATGTTCAGCTAGGCTGACATGCAGTATAGTCCTTAGTCGAGATATCTTGGTGAACATGAGACAACCTTGATATGATTGAGACTAATATGTGTTCTAATCTTATAGGATGCTTCGAGCATGGAATAAGATGTAGACTCATGGGTACATTGGATGTACTGGACAGACCCTACTAGGATGTTCAATTGCTTGTCACAATGTGAATAATCCTTGTATGCAAACAAGTGGCATACTTCCTCTGACTTGAGATCACTTGTGTTTCTAAATGATGATTGGCATTGTTTTGAGGTAGTTCGATATCATTTGAAACATAATGGTTATAGACTATCTTGGATGGTGAGCATGAGTCATGTTAGGGCGCTGGTGATAGACATAGGATTGCCATCTCCTAGTTTGGAGTGTGATGTTCTAAAGGGGCCCCCTGGATGAGATGATTGAGAAAGTGTATGGCCATACCCAGATGACTATGTTCATCTGATCTAATCATGCTCATCATATTGGAGCTACAGGCTTGACACGCTTGTCCAATAAGAACATCCAGTGGCAAAGGAAACTTGTATGCCTAGTGAAATGGATTCACACTTGTGCTGTGGTTTGGGTGTAGTCTTGGAAGACTCTTTCCTTTATATCAGGAGACAGTGATGTGTTGCTAGATACCCCTCACTGATCATGATAACGTAAGTTATCGTTACCGACATTTAAAGGAAACCCTTAGGGTCGCACAATTTGATGATATGGCTTACTTAAGTCAGATCGTGTGGACTGAATTGTTTTGGTTCAGTTTAAAGGGATTTAATCTCTGATTGTAAGTGAGATCTGGTCTGATCATGTTTGATTGATTAGGGCTTGAGATCGGTAAGCTTCGATCGAGAGAATTGATGCTAGATCGCTGAGATCAGGAGCATCAAGAGATGAACGGTTGGATCTTGAACCTTTAGGGTTTATTGTGATCTGGACCAGATGCTTGGGTTTATTTGGTCTTTGAACCAAACCAAAATGAACCGGCTCATTATGTGAGCGCATGGTTCAAAGGGAAGAGGAAAATGCGATTGGGGTAAACCCATGGTCGCATGAAGAGGTGGCTTGCTATTTTTAGAAGCCATGATCTCAAGTTGAGACCACGCCTCACGTTTGAGGGATTTTTTTGCCTCTATTCTCGCCTCTGCTCTTCTCTCGTCGCCACTTGCTCTCTCGTGTGGTGAAGAAGGCTTACGCCAAGGAGGAGAAAAGTGATACGCCAAGCAGGAATTGATCTCATCCCCTTCCATTCGATCAGGACTCTTGGAGATCTTTGCTAGCACAAGGAACGCCAAGAAGGAAGCGATCTCATTTGTGTGCGTCTACTTTGGAGGAGAGCGGCATCACTCTCTGATTCCAAGTCGCCATCCAAGAAATGGCATTGGTAAGAATCTTTGCATTCTATACAAGTTGATCATATGTCATATTAGCGATCCTAGGAAACCCTAGATTCCGCCTTGCATAGATTTATATCTGCATGCATAGGGTTTCGCCCCCCCCCTGGGGACTTTCAATTGGTATCAGAGGATTGGTTGATGTATGAATCATATGATTGCTTTGTGATCCATGTTTACGTTGATGCATAGATCTAAGGTTTATTACATGCGAATGTTCATGATAGTTTTCTCATCATGCGAAAATACTAGATGAATGTATTTTACTTGTGGCGCATGTATTTAGTATGCTTATGTAGGCGCATGTTGTAGTTTTTCTTCAAAACTTGTTAACTTGCGCGCCTCACTTAGATCTATAAGCGCCTACTGTAAAACCTTAGACGGGTTATTAGGGTTGAAGTCATCGTCCAGTCCAGACCCAACAAGTCTGATCAGACTATCTGACAGCCTAGATGGGTCGACCAGATGGCACCTGTGCGCAAGCACGAGGTGGCTATAGGTCGACTGCATACAGGCGTGTAGCGATGTCTGGTTGAGACAACCAGTGAACGCGCATGAGTTGGGCTCGGGGTCACACCCGCTTGCCTAAACTCATGAGGGTCGTTCAGCCCAATTGCATGCATTGTTGACCACTAGGTCGACTCAAGTCAGTTAGGACTTGGTGCATGCAAGGGCAGTGGGTCTGACTAGATATGATGAGTGGATCCCTATTAATGGACCGTTGTAAGGTAGTAGGGCACATAAGGAAAATAAAATTAATGCCAATGGGTTTTTGAAAATTTTATTTTCTTATTATTGGATCACATGTTGAATGTATACCATGTTTGGTGTCTATTTAATCTTATGTGGGCTGCCCAATTTAATGTGTGCTGTGCTGGGGCCTGCGTGCCTGGATTAAATTGTAAATTATTATAATTGTGATCTGCGCATCACATTTTATTTAATTTATAAAGTGTAATTGACCTGCGTGTCAATCATGTCTAGATAGATTGAATTGTAATTTTAATCAGACATGAGCACAGAGCACACATGGCAGAGGCGCATGCAGCAGTGGCTTGACCAGGTGGGAGGTCCAGGGTTCGACTCTGGGACAGGTGCATTTACTTGGTGGGCGCACCTGAGCTGCAGTGGGCGCTTGGGCCCTGGGTTGGCCCAGATGAGATGCAAAAGACCCATCAAGAGCTCAAGTGAAGACTTAAGTTAAATTAAGGTCTTACCTAGGCTTAATGGGCTTTTACCACATAAGATCAGCATGCTTTCTATTTATTGTTTATATAATTAGAATTGCATGATTTAATCTTCTGCTATCACCATAGGGTTTGCATGATAGTTAAGAAGATAAAAGACCGTTAAAATCCAATGCTAAAATATCAAGCTCGTAAGCCTTCTGGCGCGAAACCTCACTGTTCTGACTATCGTTGGGGCCGTGTTGTACCCACTCAGTGGGCACGCCCATCTATCTTCATACGGTGTGTGATTACACCTGCGTGTTACAGGGAAGGGATTTATCGCTTCTCGTTGCTCAGCATAGCACGTGGTGGTCCAGGGAGTAGGTCGGGTCAGCTTGACCATGTAGGCTACATATGTGGCGCATATGGTAGCTATATGGAGGCAGCCATCTGTGGGATCAGAGACTGTGTTGTACCAACTCAGTTGGCACAGTCTGCTGGATTGCCCGGATGAAGGGGAATCGCACGGGTTGGCGATTGGCAGGGATTGCCTACCAGAGATTAGTGCTTGTACTCTCTGTGCATCTTATCTCGCCTGAGCGGGACGCGGAGACCAAGTATGAAATCTGGATCCCATCTCACTAAAAGAGTTTTACTCTTTCGGGCTGTTTTGCTGGATTTTCAGCCAGATAAAATAGTGAGAAAAGAATCATTCTTAAGTCCTGAATTGATTCTCACATTGATACTGACCTTGCTGTTCTTGCATTGTTGTAGATTACTGCAGCAACGAACACCACGAATTTCAATGTGCGATCCCTACTGGAAAGGGAGAAGTTTGCTGGACCAAACTTCTCAGACTGGTACGGACACCTTAAGATTGTTCTTAAGGCTGAGAGGAAGCTGTATGTCCTCGAGACGGCTATACCGCCTCAACCCGCTGCGAACGCCTCAAGGGCGGTTCGGGATGCCTATGAGAAGCATGTCAATGATAGCATTGATGTCGCTTGCCTGATGCTTGCGTCTATGACGCCAGAGTTGCAGCGTCAGCATGAGGATCTATCTGCTATACAAATTATAGCAAACCTCAAGCTGCTGTATGCTGCACAGGCTAGGACTGAACGCTACAATTTGACTAAGCTTTTCTTTCAGAGCAAACTGGCTGAAGGGAGTCCAGTGGGAGCTCACGTACTCAAGGTGATTGGGTACAAGGAGGCTCTTGAGAAACTGGGACATACCATCAATCAGGAGCTTGCTGTAGACATTATCCTGCAGTCTCTTCCGGCTACTTTTGATCCATTCATCATTAATTTTAATATGAACAAGATCGACTGTACCCCGGTAGAGTTGCTGAATATGCTCTTTACTACAGAGTTGACTCTAAAGGGAAAGCCTTCATCCACTGTCTTGATGGTTCCTTCTAGGAACAAGAAGAAAGGGAAGAAGGGCAAAGCCCCTGTCAAGAACTACAACAAGGCTCTGAAACAAAAGGTTAAGCGGTCGAAGGAATACAGATGTTTCCACTGTGGCCAGCTGGGTCACTGGAAAAAGGACTGTAAAGCGCTCCAAGGAGACAAGAAGGGAAGTTTTGCTTCTGGCTCAGGTATTTTTGTGACTGAGGTCATGGTTTCTTCTTCCATATCATGGGTGTTGGACACTGCATGTGGAGTTCACATTTGTTCAAATGTACAGGAACTCAAGAGAAGAAGACAGGTGGGACAGCATGAGGTGGACCTACGAGTTGGAAACGGGGCACGGGTTGCTGCTGTTGCTGTAGGCGTTTATTACATCTCTTTACCATCTGGACTTGTATTGGAACTGGACAATTGTTACTTTGTACCAAGCATTACGAAAAATATTATCTCTATTCCTGCTCTTGTCAGGAAAGGGTTTTCCTTTGAATGCAATATTTCAAAGTGTATTATTTCTTTTGATAATATTGTTTATGCTACAGGGTCGATTAACAATGGATTATTCATGTTGGACATGGAATGTTCTATACAACAAATTGATATTAAGAAAGCCAAGTATGATGATAATAGCACCTTGCTATGGCATAGTCGTTTAGGCCATATTAACAAGAAGCGCATTAAGCGGTTGCATGATCATGGACTGCTGGGATCATTCTCCTATGAGGAGATTGATACATGTAAAGCTTGTTTAATGGGTAAAATGACGAAGTCTCCTTTTCCTAAGAAAGGTCAAAGGGCTTCAGGTTTACTTGACCTTATACACAGTGATGTGTGTGGGCCTTTCAGTAAACATGCTAGAGGTGGCTATCTATACTTCATTACCTTTACTGATGATTTCAGTAGATATGGGTATGTCTATCTAATGAGACATAAAAGTGAATCTTTTGACAAGTTCAAAGAGTTCAAGAATGAAGTACAGAATCAGCTAGGCCGAAATATCAAAGCACTTCGTTCAGATCGAGGTGGTGAATACTTGAGTCGAGAGTTTACTGACTATCTGAAGGAGTGTGGGATTATCTCACAGCTCACTCCGCCAGGAACACCGCAATGGAATGGTGTGTCCGAAAGGCGGAACAGAACCTTACTGGATATGGTTCGTTCTATGATGAGTCAGGCTACTCTACCTTACTCCTTTTGGGGATTTGCACTGGAAACAGCTGTAAAGGTACTAAACCGAGTGCCATCCAAGGCAGTTTCAAAGACGCCATATGAGTTATGGTATGGGAAACAGCCGAGCTTGACATTTATCAAGATCTGGGGTTGCGAGGCTTATGTCAAAAAGCTCGCCTCTGGGAAACTAGAGAGCAGATCTGAGAAATGCATCTTTGTCGGTTACCCTAAGGAAACTAAGGGTTATTATTTCTTCGATCCCAAAGAGAACAAGGTGTTTGTTGCTCGGACAGCTATTTTTCTTGAGAAGGAATTTCTTCTGCAAGAGGCCAGTGGGAGAGAAATAAAGCTGGATGAGAATCCAGAAGAAGGACAAAGTAGTCAAGCACAGTTGGATGAGCCTGAGCCAGTAGATCAGGTTACTGAACAACCTGAGGCTCAGATATCACGGGAACCGCGAAGATCGGGAAGGATCCGTCGACAGCCTGAGCGCTATGACGGAGTCTACATCATTGATGATGAACCCCTCACTTATGTGTTGGGGTATGCCCTTAAGGCTAATGTTTGAGGCCTGTGGGAATGTATCTGTATCATGTAATAAACTGTTATGTTTATAAAGGCATGGTTATTATTCGGTTGTTTACATTGTCTGCTGCAATATATGTTCTTCTGAATAATGTCTCAAAGCTGTTCAGCTGGGCTGACATGCTATTATGTCCTTAGTCGATGTATCTTGGTGAACATGAGACAGCCTTGATATGGTTAAGACTAATATGTGTTCTAATCTTATAGGATGCTTCGAGCATGGAATAAGATGTAGACTCATGGGTACATTGGATGTACTGGACAGACCCTACTAGGATGTTCAATTGTTTGTCACAATGTGAATGTTCCTTGATTAAGACAAGTGGCACATTTCCTCTGACTTGAGATCACTTGTGTTTTCTAAATGATGATTGTCATTGTTTTGAGATGGTTCAATATCATTTGAAACATAATGATTATAGACTATCTTGGATGGTGAGCTTGAGTCAGGTTAGAGCACTAGTGATAGACATAGGATTGCCGTCTCCTTGTTGAAGGAGTGTGATGTTCTAAAGGGGCCCCCTGGATGAGATGATTGAGAAAGTGTATGGCCATACCCAGGTGACAGTGTTCATCTGTTCTAATCATGCTCATCATATTGGAGTTACGAGCTTGACAGGCTTGTCCAATAAGAACATCCAGTGGTAAAGGAAATATGCATGCCTTGTGAATTGATTCACACTTGTGCTGTTTTTGGGTGTAGTCTTGGAAGACTCTTTCCTTGATATCGGGAGACAGTGATGTGTTGCTAGATACCCCTCACTGATCGTGATAATGTGAATTATCGTTACCGACGTTTTAAGGAAACCCTCAGGGTCGCACAATTGATGATATGGCTTACTTAAGTCAGATCGTGTGGACTGAATTGTTCAGGTTCAGTTTAAAGGGATTTAATCTCTGATTGTAAGTGAGATCTAGTCTGATCATGTTTGATTGATTAGGGCTTGAGATCGGTAAGCTTCGATCGAGAGAATGGATGCTAGATCGGTCAGATCAGGAGCATCAAAGAGATCAACGGTTAGATCTGGAACCTTAGGGTTTTAATGTGATCTAGACCATGTCGATTGGTTTATTTGGTTATTGAACCAAAATTAAATTGAACCAAAATGGTTCAAGACTAGGCGACAAGTTCACTTAGCGTGAACATGTTCGGCGGTGAGTGGTGCTATTTTTAGCAACCATGACTCTCACGTTCGAATAGAGAGGGTTCTCTATTCTCGCCTCTTGAACGCATATTCCTCTCGTTCTTTTGGGTGACGGCGCCTTGGAGCTTGAGGAGAATTCGGCAAAGAGAAAAGATCTCCTTCCCTTTCCATTTCGATCAAAGACTTCTTTGGATCTTGCTAGCACAAGAATCGCAAAGAGGAGTAGGCGACATCAACTGTGTGCGTCACCTCTGGAGAAGATCTGCTTTGATCTTTGCTTCCTAGACGCCATCTTGAAATGGCTATGGTATGAGTTTTATCTCTTCTATGCAATCGAATTTTTATGGTTGATCATATCACATGAAGCCGATCCATGAAACCCTAATCCGCTGCCTAAATGTTTATAATGCGCCATGCTGGGTTTCGCCCCCCTCTAGAAAGGGGTTCTTTCAAATTGGTATCAGAGCGATGTTTCATGCTTGTTTATGATTGCCATGATATGTCATATGATCTATGTATGCGCAAGTTGATAGATCTATAGGTTACATGCGATGTCTTATGCTGATAGTTGTAAGATGGCGAAAGTTATTTTCTCTTTTGCGCATGTTGTTGTTTGCGCATGTTCTTGTAAGTTTTCTTAAAACCTTGATCACATGCGCGATTCACCTAGATCTAATGCGCCTACATTAAACCCTTAGATGGGTTATTAGGGTTGAAGTCATCCCCTAGGTCGGATCCAAACAGTCTGATCAGACCATCTGACAGCCTAGATGGGTTGACCAGATAGCACCTTGGCGCATGCTAAAGGTGGCTATAGGTCGACTGCATCAAAGGCGTGTAGCGATGTCTGATTGAGACAACTTGTGAACACACCTGAGTTAGGCCCGGGGTCACGCCCGTTTGCCAGACCTCAGTGTGGTTGTTCAGCCTTGGCGCATGCATGGTTGACCTTATGGTCGACTCAAGTCAGTTAGGACTTGGTGCATGCAAGGGCAGTGGATCTGACTAGGTTGGATGAGTGGATCCCTAGTAATGGACCATTGTAAGGTTGTAGAGCAAATAAGGAAAAATTAAAATTGATCCCAAGGGGTTTTCGAAAATTTTAATTTTTATGGATCACATGGTTCTTGATTGATGCATATGTTTGTTTATTTAGTCTTATGTGGGCTGCCCGTTATTAATGTGTGCTGTGCTGGGGCCTGCGTGCCTGTATTAAAAATTGTAAATTAATTATTGTGATCTGCGTATCACTGTGTTTTAATTTATAAATGTAAGTGACCTGCGTGTCACTCTTGTCTAGATAGTTAAATTTGTAATTTAATTAGACAAGAGCACAGAGCACACTTGGCAAAGGCGCTTGCAGCAGAGGCTTGACCAGGTGGGAGGTCCAGGGTTCGACTCTGGGACCAGGCGCATATTCCCTGGTAGGCGCACCAGAGCTGCAGATGGCGCTTAGGCCCTGGTTTGGGCCAGATGGGCAGCTAAAGACCCATGAAGAGCAAATGAAGACTTAAGTTAGGTTAAGGTCTTCTAGGGCTATGGGCTTTTACCACATAAGTTTCATGCTTTCTTTTATTGCTTAATATTAGAATTGCATGATTAAATTATCTTCTGCTATCACCATAGGAATTGCATGATAGGCAAGAAGATAATAGACCGTTAAAATCCAACGCTGAAATATCAAGCTCGTAAGCCTTCTGACGCGAAACCTCACTGTTCTGATTATCGTTGGAGCCGTGTTGTACCCACTCAGTGGGCACGTCCATCTATCTTCAGACGGTGCGGGATTACACCTGCGTGTTACAGAGTAGGGATTTATCCCTTCTCGTTGCTCAGCATAGCACGTGGTGGTCCAGGGAGTAGGTCGGGTAAGCTTGACCGTGTAGGCTACATATGTGGCGCATATGGTAGCACATGGAGGCAGCCATCTGTGGGGTCAGAGATTGTGTTGTACCAACTCAGTTGGCACAGTCTGCTGGACTGCCCAGATGAAGGGGAATCGCACGGGTTGGCGATCGGCAGGGACTGCCTACCAGAAACTAGTGCTTGTACTCTCTGTGTATCTTATCTCGCCTGAGCGGGACGCGGAGACCAAGTATGAAATCTGGATCCCATCTCACTAAAAGAGTTCTACTCTTTCGGGCTGTTTTGCTGGATTTTTCACGCCTGATAAAATAGTGAGAAAAAGAATCTTTCTTAAGTCCTGATCGATTCTTATACATTGATACTGACCTTGCTGTTCTTGCATTGTTGTAGATACCTACAGCAACGAACACCATGAACTTCAATGTGCGATCCCTACTGGAAAGGGAGAAGTTTGCTGGGCCAAACTTCTCTGACTGGTTTGGACACCTTAAGATCGTTCTTAAGGCAGAGAGGAAACTGTATGTCCTCGAGACGGCGATACCGCCGCAGCCCGCTCCGAACGCCGCAAGGGCGGTTCGGGAAGCCTATGAAAAGCACGTCAATGATAGCATTGATGTCGCTTGCCTGATGCTAGCGTCTATGACGCCACCGCTGCAGCGTCAGCATGAGGATATGTCAGCTATACAGATTATAGCAAACCTCAAGATGCTGTATGCTGCACAGGCGAGGACTGAACGCTATAATTTGACTAAGCTCTTCTTTCAGAGCAAACTGGCTGAAGGGAGCCCAGTGGGAGCTCACGTGCTCAAGATGATTGGGCACAAGGAGGCTCTAGAGAAACTGGGGCATACCATTAACCAGGAGCTTGCTGTGGACATTATTCTGCAGTCTCTCCCGCCATCATTCGACGCGTTCATTATTAATTTTAATATGAACAAAATCGATTGTACTCCGGCAGAGCTGCTGAATATGCTCTTGACCACTGAGGAGACTCTGAAGGGTAAGCCTTCGACCTCTGTCTTGATGGTTCCTTCAAGGAACAAGAAGAAGGGGAAGAAGGGCAAGGCCCCGGTCAAGAATTACAGCAAGGCTCTGAAGCAGAAGGTGAAGCGGTCCAAGGAATACAGGTGTTTCCACTGTGGCCAGCTGGGTCACTGGAAAAAGGACTGTAAAGCGCTCCAAGGAGATAAGAGGGGAAGCTTTGCTTCTGGCTCAGGTATATTCGTGACTGAGGTCATGTTTTCTTCTTCTATATCATGGGTGTTGGACACTGCATGTGGAGTTCACATTTGTTCAAATGTACAGGAACTCAAGAGAAGAAGGCAGGTGGGACAGCATGAGGTGGACCTACGAGTTGGAAACGGGGCACGGGTTGCTGCTGTTGCTGTAGGAGACTATTTCATTTCTTTACCATCTGGACTTGTATTGGAACTAGACAATTGTTACTTTGTTCCCAGTATAACTAAAAATATTATCTCCATTCCTGCTCTTGTCAGGAAGGGATTTTCCTTTGAATGCAATATTTCAAAGTGTATTTTGTCTTTTGATAATATTGTTTATGCAACTGGTTCAATTAACAATGGGTTATACATGTTGGACATGGAATGTTCGATACAGCAAATTGATATTAAGAAAGCCAAGTATGCTGATGACAGCACCTTGCTATGGCATAGTCGTTTAGGCCATATTAACGAGAAACGCATTAAGCGGTTGCATGATCATGGACTGCTGGGATCATTCTCCTATAAGGAGATTGATACATGCAAAGCTTGTTTGATGGGTAAAATGACGAAGTCACCTTTTCCTCACAAAGGTCAAAGGGCTTCAGGTTTACTTGACCTTATACACAGTGATGTGTGTGGGCCATTTGGTAAACATGCCAGAGGTGGCTATCAGTACTTCATTACCTTTACTGATGATTTCAGTAGATACGGGTATGTCTATCTGATGAGACATAAGAGTGAATCTTTTGACAAGTTCAAAGAGTTCAAGAATGAAGTACAGAATCAGCTAGGCCGAAATATCAAGGCACTTCGCTCAGATCGAGGTGGTGAATACCTAAGTCATACGTTTACTGACTATCTGAAGGAGTGTGGGATCATCTCACAGCTCACTCCGCCAGGAACACCGCAATGGAATGGTGTGTCCGAGAGGAGAAATAGAACGCTACTTGATATGGTTCGTTCTATGATGAGTCAGGCTACTCTTCCATACTCCTTTTGGGGTTTTGCGCTGGAAACAGCTGCAAAGGTACTAAACCGAGTGCCATCCAAGGCAGTTTCAAAGACGCCATATGAGTTATGGTATGGGAAACAGCCGAGCTTGACATTTATCAGGATCTGGGGCTGCGAGGCTTATGTCAAAAAGCTCGCCTCTGGGAAACTAGAGAGCAGATCTGACAAATGTATCTTTGTCGGTTACCCTAAGGAAACTAAGGGTTATTATTTCTACGATCCCAAGGAGAACAAGGTTTTTGTTGCTCGGACGGCCATATTTCTTGAGAAGGAGTTTCTTCTGCGAGAGGCCAGTGGGAGAGAAATAAAGCTGGATGAGAATCCAGAAGAAGGACAAAGTGACCAAGCACAGTTGGATGAGCCTGAGCCGGTAGAACAGGTTATTGAACAACCTGAGGCTCAGATATCACGGGAACCGCGAAGATCGGGTAGGATCCGTCGACAGCCTGAGCGCTATGACGGAGTCTACATCATTGATAATGATGAACCCCTCACTTATGCGGATGCGGTCAGTGGACCGGAGTCAGCGAGATGGCTTGAGGCTATGCGCGCCGAGATGGACTCCATGTCAGATAACCAAGTCTGGAATTTGGTTGATCCGCCTTCGGGAGTTATCCCTATAGGCTGTAAATGGATCTTCAAGAAGAAGATTGACATGGATGGTAACGTGGTTACCTATAAAGGCAGGCTAGTTGCGAAAGGTTTCAAACAAATCTACGGGATAGATTATGATGAAACTTTCTCACCTGTAGCCATGTTTAAGTCTATTCGGATTCTTTTCGCGATAGCTGCATATTATGATTATGAGATTTGGCAGATGGATGTGAAAACAGCTTTCCTTAATGGAAATCTGGATGAGGATGTGTACATGACACAACCAGAGGGTTTCACTAATCCATCAGATCGTCATAAGATATGCAAGTTAAAGAAGTCCATTTATGGACTTAAACAAGCATCGAGAAGCTGGAATATTCGTTTTGATGAATCAGTCACTGAATTTGGTTTCATCAAGAACGAGGATGACCCGTTTGTATATAAGAGGTTTAGTGGGAGCGTGATTACTTTCCTAGTCCTCTACGTCGATGACATCTTGATCATTGGAAATGACATTCCTGAAATGCATGCTGTTAAAGCATGGCTGAGGAAGTGTTTCCAGATGAAAGATTTAGGAGAAGCAGCCTATGTGTTAGGTGTGAAGATCTACAGGGATAGATCTAAGAGGCTTCTCGGGCTGTGCCAGAGTACTTACATCGATAAGGTCCTGGAGAGATTTCATTTAGAGAATTCTAAACGTGGATATCTTCCAGTCAGACATGGTCTGAATCTTTCGAAGAGTCAGTGTCCACAAACACAGACTGAGAAAGATGAAATGGACAATACGCCTTATGCTTCGGCTATTGGTTCCATTATGTATGCGATGTTGTGTACTCGCCCAGACGTCGCTTACGGGTTAAGCGTAACCAGTCGTTACCAGAGTAATCCAGGTATGGCGCACTGGATTGCAGTCAAGAACATCTTAAAATATCTGCGGAGGACCAAAGATATGTTCTTGATATATGGTGGTCAGGAAGAACTCAGTATTGAAGGATATACTGACGCTTCGTTCCAGTCTGACCAGGATGATTTCCGATCGCAATCAGGCTATGTTTTTAGCTTGAATGGAGGAGCAGTGGTGTGGAAGAGTTTCAAACAGTCAACTGTTGCTGATTCCACAACAGAAGCCGAGTATGTTGCAGCCTCGGAAGCATCCAAGGAGGCAGTGTGGATTCGTAAGTTCGTGAGAGAACTTGGTGTTGTTCCTTTGAGTGCAGATCCTTTGGTTATCTTTTGTGATAACACTGGAGCAATCGCACAAGCAAAGGAACCACGGTCGCACCAGAAGTCCAAGCACATACAGAGACGGTTTCATTTGATCAGGGAGATCATAGATCGTGGCGAGATCAAAGTATGCAAGGTTCATACAGATGACAATCTGGCAGACCCGCTTACCAAGCCTCTGGCGCAGCAGAAGCATGAGAAGCACTGTAATAATATGGGTTTGAGATTTCTCAACCATTAGATTAAGTGCAAGTGGGAGATTGTTGGGGTATGCCCTTAAGGCTAATGTTTGAGGCCTGTGGGAATGTATCTGTATCATGTAATAAACTGTTATGTTTATAAAGGCATGGTTATTATTCGGTTGTTTACATTGTCTACTGCAATATATGTTCTTCTGAATAATGTCTCAAAGCTGTTCAGCTGGGCTGACATGCTATTATGTCCTTAGTCGATGTATCTTGGTGAACATGAGACAGCCTTGATATGGTTAAGACTAATATGTGTTCTAATCTTATAGGATGCTTCGAGCATGGAATAAGATGTAGACTCATGGGTACATTGGATGTACTGGACAGACCCTACTAGGATGTTCAATTGTTTGTCACAATGTGAATGTTCCTTGATTAAGACAAGTGGCACATTTCCTCTGACTTGAGATCACTTGTGTTTTCTAAATGATGATTGTCATTGTTTTGAGATGGTTCAATATCATTTGAAACATAATGATTATAGACTATCTTGGATGGTGAGCTTGAGTCAGGTTAGAGCACTAGTGATAGACATAGGATTGCCGTCTCCTTGTTGAAGGAGTGTGATGTTCTAAAGGGGCCCCCTGGATGAGATGATTGAGAAAGTGTATGGCCATACCCAAGTGACAGTGTTCATCTGTTCTAATCATGCTCATCATATTGGAGTTACGAGCTTGACAGGCTTGTCCAATAAGAACATCCAGTGGTAAAGGAAATATGCATGCCTTGTGAATTGATTCACACTTGTGCTGTTTTTGGGTGTAGTCTTGGAAGACTCTTTCCTTGATATCGGGAGACAGTGATGTGTTGCTAGATACCCCTCACTGATCGTGATAATGTGAATTATCGTTACCGACGTTTTAAGGAAACCCTCAGGGTCGCACAATTGATGATATGGCTTACTTAAGTCAGATCGTGTGGACTGAATTGTTCAGGTTCAGTTTAAAGGGATTTAATCTCTGATTGTAAGTGAGATCTAGTCTGATCATGTTTGATTGATTAGGGCTTGAGATCGGTAAGCTTCGATCGAGAGAATGGATGCTAGATCGGTCAGATCAGGAGCATCAAAGAGATCAACGGTTAGATCTGGAACCTTAGGGTTTTAATGTGATCTAGACCATGTCGATTGGTTTATTTGGTTATTGAACCAAAATTAAATTGAACCAAAATGGTTCAAGACTAGGCGACAAGTTCACTTAGCGTGAACATGTTCGGCGGTGAGTGGTGCTATTTTTAGCAACCATGACTCTCACGTTCGAATAGAGAGGGTTCTCTATTCTCGCCTCTTGAACGCATATTCCTCTCGTTCTTTTGGGTGACGGCGCCTTGGAGCTTGAGGAGAATTCGGCAAAGAGAAAAGATCTCCTTCCCTTTCCATTTCGATCAAAGACTTCTTTGGATCTTGCTAGCACAAGAATCGCAAAGAGGAGTAGGCGACATCAACTGTGTGCGTCACCTCTGGAGAAGATCTGCTTTGATCTTTGCTTCCTAGACGCCATCTTGAAATGGCTATGGTATGAGTTTTATCTCTTCTATGCAATCGAATTTTTATGGTTGATCATATCACATGAAGCCGATCCATGAAACCCTAATCCGCTGCCTAAATGTTTATAATGCGCCATGCTGGGTTTCGCCCCCCTCTAGAAAGGGGTTCTTTCATTATGCGGATGCGGTTAGTGGACCGGAATCAGCGAGATGGCTTGAAGCTATGCGAGCCGAGATGGACTCCATGTCAGATAACCAAGTCTGGGATTTGGTTGATCCGCCTCCGGGAGTAATCCCTATAGGCTGTAAATGGATCTTCAAGAAGAAGATTGACATGGATGGTAACGTGGTTACCTATAAAGGCAGGCTAGTTGCGAAAGGTTTCAAACAAATCTACGGGATAGATTATGATGAAACTTTCTCTCCTGTAGCTATGTTCAAGTCTATTCGGATTATTCTCGCGATAGCAGCATATTATGATTATGAGATCTGGCAGATGGATGTGAAGACTGCTTTCCTTAATGGAAAACTGGATGAGGATGTGTATATGACACAACCTGAAGGTTTCACCAATCCATCAGATCGTCATAAAATATGCAACTTAAAGAAGTCCATTTATGGACTTAAGCAAGCATCAAGAAGCTGGAATATTCGTTTTGATGAATCAATCTGTGAGTTTGGTTTCATCAAGAATGAAGATGACCCGTGTGTATATAAGAGGTTTAGTGGGAGCGTAATTACTTTCCTAGTCCTCTACGTCGATGATATCTTAATCATTGGAAACGATATTCCTGAACTGCATGTGGTTAAAGCATGGTTAAGAAAATGTTTCCAGATGAAAGATTTAGGAGAAGCAGCCTATGTATTAGGTGTGAAGATCTACAGAGATAGATCTAAGAGGCTTCTCGGGCTGTGCCAGAGTACTTACATCGATAAGTCCTGGAGAGATTTCATTTAGAAAATTCTAAAAGAGGATATCTTCCAGTCAGACATGGTCTGAATCTTTTGAAGAGTCAGTGTCCACAAACACAGACTGAGAAAGATGAAATGGACAATACGCCTTATGCTTCGGCTATTGGATCCATTATGTATGCGATGTTGTGTACTCGCCCAGACGTCGCTTACGGGTTAAGCGTGACCAGTCGATTCCAAAGTAATCCAGGTCAGGCGCACTGGATTGCAGTCAAGAACATTTTGAAATATCTTCGGAGGACCAAAGATATGTTCTTGGTGTATGGTGGTCAGGAAGAACTCAGTATTGAAGGATATACTGACGCTTCGTTCCAATCTGACCAGGATGATTTCCGATCGCAATCAGGCTATGTTTTTAGCTTGAATGGAGTGTTGGGGTATGCCCTTAAGGCTAATGTTTGAGGCCTTGGGATTATATCAGTATCATGTATAAACTTCATGTTTATAAAGGCAATGGTTGTTATTCATGTTGTTGCATTATCTGCTGTCATATGTATACTTCTGAATAATGTCTCAATGCTGTTCAGCTTGGCTGACATGCAGTTAAGTCCTTAGTCGAGATATCTTGGTGAACATGAGACAGCCTTGATATGATTGAGACTAATATGTGTTCTAATCTTATAGGATGCTTCGAGCATGGAATAAGATGTAGACTCATGGGTACATTGGATGTACTGGACAGACCCTACTAGGATATTCAATTGCTTGTCACAATGTGAATAATCCTTGTATGCAACAAGTGGCATATTTCCTCTGACTTGAGATCACTTGTGTTTCTAAATGATGATTGTCATTGTTTTGAGGTAGTTCAATATCATTTGAAACATAATGGTTATATACTATCTTGGATAATGATCATGAGTCAGGTTAGGACACTAGTGATAGATAAAGGATTGCCGTCTCCTAGTTTGGAGTGTGATGTTCTATAGGGGCCCCCTGGATGAGATGATTGAGAAAGTGTATGGCCATACCCAGGTGACTATGTTCATATGATCTAATCATTCTCATCATATTGGAGCTACAGGCTTGACTCGCTTGTCCAATAAGAACATCCAGTGGCAAAGGAAACATGTATGCCTAGTGAGTTGATTCACACTTGTGCTGTGGTTTGGGTGTAGTCTTGGAAGACTCTTTCCTTTATATTGGGAGACAGTGATGTGTTGCTAGATACCCCTCGCTGATCGTGATAACGTAAGTTATCGTTACCGACATTTAAAGGAAACCCTTAGGGTCGCACAATTTGATGATATGGCTTACTTAAGTCAGATCGTGTGGACTGAATTGTTTGGGTTCAGTTTAAAGGAGTTTAAACTCTGATTGTAAGTGAGATCTGGTCTGATCATGTTTGATTGATTAGGGCTTGAGATCGGTAAGCTTCGATCGAGAGTATTGATGTTAGATCGGTGAGATCAAGAGCATCAAGAGATGAACGGTTAGATCTGGAACCTTAGGGTTTAATATGATCTAGACCAAGTGGCTTGGGTAATTTGGTCTTTGAACCAAACCAAATTGAACCGGCTCATGAGTGAGCGCTTGGTTCAATGGGAGAGTTTTGATGGTTCACTTGGGTGAACGCATGAAACGTAGAGAGTTACTATTTTTGGAAGGCGGTTTTCCAAATTGGAAACGCTCCCACGATTGTAACGTCGCTCGCCTCTCTCAATTGCTCTCGTGTGTGGTGAACTTCTTCTTCACGGAAACGAGGTAGAGAGTTTTCGAGCCCTAGCCGCAAGAGGAACATCTAACCCCTTTCATTCGATCAAGGATACTTGAAGATCTTTGCTAGCACAAAGATCACCAAGGAGGAGCCATCTCTCTTCTTGTGTGCGGCAACTTTGGAGGAGACCCCTTTCGATCTCTGCTTCCAAGTCGTCACCTTCCTTATGGCACTGGTATGAATATCATTTGATTTATACAATCTCAAGAGTTGATCATATGTACTTGCATTCGATCTTTTGAAACCCTAGATTCCGCTATAAAATTTATTTGCGCCACCTATTAGGGTTTCGCCCCCCTTGACTTAGGGGACTTACATGGAGGAGCAGTGGTGTGGAAAAGTTTCAAACGATCTATTGTTGCTGATTCCACAACAGAAGCCGAGTATGTTGCAGCCTCAGAAGCATCTAAGGAGGCAGTGTGGATTCGTAAGTTCATTCAGGAACTTGGTGTTGTTCCTTCGAGTGCAGATCCTTTGGTTATCTTCTGTGATAACACTGGAGCCATAGCACAGGCAAAGGAACCACGGTCGCACCAGAAGTCCAAGCACATACAGAGACGGTTTCACTTGATCCGGGAGATCATTGATCGTGGCGAGATCAAAGTCTGCAAGGTTCATACAGACGACAATCTGGCTGACCCGCTTACAAAGCCTCTGGCGCAGCAGAAGCATGAGAAGCACTGTAATAATATGGGTTTGAGATTTCTCAACCATTAGATTAAGTGCAAGTGGGAGATTGTTGGGGTATGCCCTTAAGGCTAATGTTTGAGGCCTTGGGATTATATCAGTATCATGTATAAACTTCATGTTTATAAAGGCAATGGTTGTTATTCAGGTTGTTACATTATCTGCTGCAATATGTATACTTCTGAATAATGTCTCAATGATGTTCAGCTAGGCTGACATGCAGTATAGTCCTTAGTCGAGATATCTTGGTGAACATGAGACAACCTTGATATGATTGAGACTAATATGTGTTCTAATCTTATAGGATGCTTCGAGCATGGAATAAGATGTAGACTCATGGGTACATTGGATGTACTGGACAGACCCTACTAGGATGTTCAATTGCTTGTCACAATGTGAATAATCCTTGTATGCGAACAAGTGGCATACTTCCTCTGACTTGAGATCACTTGTGTTTCTAAATGATGATTGGCATTGTTTTGAGGTAGTTCGATATCATTTGAAACATAATGGTTATAGACTATCTTGGATGGTGAGCATGAGTCATGTTAGGGCGCTGGTGATAGACATAGGATTGCCATCTCCTAGTTTGGAGTGTGATGTTCTAAAGGGGCCCCCTGGATGAGATGATTGAGAAAGTGTATGGCCATACCTAGATGACTATGTTCATCTGATCTAATCATGCTCATCATATTGGAGCTACAGGCTTGACACGCTTGTCCAATAAGAACATCCAGTGGCAAAGGAAACTTGTATGCCTAGTGAAATGGATTCACACTTGTGCTGTGGTTTGGGTGTAGTCTTGGAAGACTCTTTCCTTTATATCGGGAGACAGTGATGTGTTGCTAGATACCCCTCACTGATCATGATAACGTAAGTTATCGTTACCGACATTTAAAGGAAACCCTTAGGGTCGCACAATTTGATGATATGGCTTACTTAAGTCAGATCGTGTGGACTGAATTGTTTTGGTTCAGTTTAAAGGGATTTAATCTCTGATTGTAAGTGAGATCTGGTCTGATCATGTTTGATTGATTAGGGCTTGAGATCGGTAAGCTTCGATCGAGAGAATTGATGCTAGATCGCTGAGATCAGGAGCATCAAGAGATGAACGGTTGGATCTTGAACCTTTAGGGTTTATTGTGATCTGGACCAGATGCTTGGGTTTATTTGGTCTTTGAACCAAACCAAAATGAACCGGCTCATTATGTGAGCGCATGGTTCAAAGGGAAGAGGAAAATGCGATTGGGGTAAACCCATGGTCGCATGAAGAGGTGGCTTGCTATTTTTAGAAGCCATGATCTCAAGTTGAGACCACGCCTCACGTTTGAGGGATTTTTTTGCCTCTATTCTCGCCTCTGCTCTTCTCTCGTCGCCACTTGCTCTCTCGTGTGGTGAAGAAGGCTCACGCCAAGGAGGAGAAAAGTGATACGCCAAGCAGGAATTGATCTCATCCCCTTCCATTCGATCAGGACTCTTGGAGATCTTTGCTAGCACAAGGAACGCCAAGAAGGAAGCGATCTCATTTGTGTGCGTCTACTTTGGAGGAGAGCGGCATCACTCTCTGCTTCCAAGTCGCCATCCAAGAAATGGCATTGGTAAGAATCTTTGCATTCTATACAAGTTGATCATATGTCATATTAGCGATCCTAGGAAACCCTAGATTCCGCCTTGCATAGATTTATATCTGCATGCATAGGGTTTCGCCCCCCTGGGGACTTTCAAAAAAATATATCCTTCTCTCCATTGATTATGTATCTAAATGGATTGAGGCATCTGCTGAAGCCACTAACGATTAACGTGTTGTAGCTAGGTTGTTTAAGAAGACAATTTTTCCTAGATTTGGTATTCCCAAAGTTTTGATTAGTGATGGGGGCTCTCATTTCATTGAGAATAAGCTCGAGTCACTGTTAAGGAAATATGGAGTACACCATAAAATTGCTACACTGTATCACCCACAGACGA
Source organism: Costus lasius (assembly GCA_027563935.2). Lineage (NCBI taxonomy): Eukaryota > Viridiplantae > Streptophyta > Magnoliopsida > Zingiberales > Costaceae > Costus > Costus lasius. The sequence continues at coordinate 86,956,813 of CM050446.2, forward strand.
GTGGACAAACTGAGGTTTTAAATCGAGAAATAAAGAGGATTCTTGAATAGACTGTGTCGGGAGCAAGGAAGGATTGGGCACTAAAGCTTGATGATGCTCTTTGGGCCTATAGGACAGCTTTCAAAACCCCTTTAGGAATGTCTCCGTTCCAAATTGTTTATGGTAAATCTTGTCATTTACCTATGGAACTAGAGCACAGAGCTTATTGGGCGATGAAGAAGCTAAATTATGACCTAAAGAGTGCTGAAGAGAAAAGGAAATTTCAATTTAATGAACTAGATTAGATCATGAATTTTGCCTACGAGAGTGCCCGGATATATAAAGAGCGTGCTAAAAAGTGGCACGATCAGCGAATTTCAAAGAAAGAATTTTTTAAACGAGACAAGGTTTTACTATATAACTCATGTCTCAGACTATTTCCAGGGAAATTAAAGAGTCGCTGGTTGGGACCTTTTATTGTTCAGAAAGTATTCTCATATGGCACAGTAGAGATATCAAAGGAAGCATAAGAAGGGTTCAAGGTGAATGGGCAACGCTTGAAGCATTATTTTGAAGACAAACAAGTTGAAGAAGATGTGCATTTGATTCTCTCTAATTTCTTTTGTTTTATTTTTATTTTTGTTTTGTTTTGAACTAAAATTTTGACTGCATGAATTTTATTTTGTAATAGAAAGTCCTATTCATGAGTAGTTTTGATTGTAGGAAATTTTGAAGAATTTTTGTGAAGAAAGAAGTCGATGAGCGAGAGAATTATGGATGAAGCCGTGAGTTGTTCCTGGGTTATGAATCCTGTAACATATCTTTGTAAGTATGGTAAACTCTTATTTTGATAGTGAAACATGACGGTATCTGGCATTTGAGACTTGTTTACCGTGTAAAATTTGAATATCTTCGATTTGATATATTTTTTGGATTTTTCTGAGTCATGTTTCATTCTTTTGATACAATTGTACCGGGTTTTGCCAACATTACAAAGGGAACTCTTGCAAAATTTTTCTAAAATCCCTCATTCATTTATTTAATTTTCATACACATGCAACAATCTAAGTCTAGGGTGTTTTTCATGTTTTGCTATTCCTTTATAGCCTTATAGCTATGGATTCTAAATGTTTATGATTTTTAAGGATACACCAGATTATTTTTATCTTCGATTTTGGACTTAGAAAGATTTTTGGCATGTAATATGATGACTTAGGAAAATTTTTGAGACTTCATGTAGACTTAAATTGTTGAGTAAGTTCAATTCTGGTATTGATAAAATTTATACATAAATTGTTATATGTTCAAATGACATGTGCATGGTGTTTTTGTACTTTAAGTTTAATTTATCTTCCTTTGGCTGATAGAAAGTTTTTATGGATAGAAATTTGGTGATACATATATTTAATTTGAGATGCTCCAACTCCTTTGGTTGTATAATCTGAGGTTATGAGTTATCACTGGTCGGCTTTCTCCAGATTAATAAAAAAAAAAGAAAGCTATAGGCTAAGTGGATAATTCCACTGACTTTAAGATTAAGACTATGAGTTAAATTATACTTCTCTGTGGTATACTTTAAACAATGTTATGGCATATAATAGTTTAAAGACCAAATTGCATTAAAAATCTCTTATCTATAATTTTGCAAGATGAATTGAAGTAAATTACTATCTATTGATTAAAGAAGATTTATTAAGCTCGAAAGTATTTGATGCTTGATACGTGTTGAATGAACATTATGACATGAATTGTGAATTTTATCTTTCTTTGATTGTAAATTCTTGATGATTTACTTTTGCTGTGATTTCTCTTAAATTATTTAAAATCTGAAAAGTTGCTTGCCTGAAATGTAGACTAAGAACTTTATTGATGAAAGAACAATTGAGTATCCCTTATCTTTACATTCTTTTTGCATATCAATGTATTGCCTGAGGACAAGCAAAATTCTAAGTCTAGGGTATTTTGATGCGTTGTATTTACACCACATTTTTATTTGTATTTCATACTATATTTTAGGCTTAATCGCAAGATGTTATGCTAATTTTAGTATTTTTACTTCACTTGGCATAGAATCTTCACTTTTCTTGGTTTTATCGAAAATGTAGGTAAAAAGGCACGAAAATGATAGATTTCATGAGTTTTAAAGCCATAGCACAATTCCCGAGGAGATCACGAGCTTACACGTCAAATTTGGAGTTAAAATAGTGAATAACGTGATTTTCACGGCCTTGGCCACAATTCCCGTGTTGGCCGTAATTTTGGCGTTCGAACGGGCGAAAAAATGGCTAAGTATAGAAGTTCACAGAAACTTTCACGGGTGAGGCCGTAAATCCATCACGGACTATGACACTTTTTGTGTACAAAGGGCTGCACGCACAGAAACATTTACGGCCTTGGCCGTAAACTCATTACGGACCGTGAAAATGTCCACCCTTCGAGTTTTTCACTCGATTTGTCACCAAATCGAACCGGATTCGAACTAAACTTTGCAGAAACGTTCCTTCATGGGTTCCAGTCCGGCCAAGCTATAAAAGATTGGATTTTCGAGGGTTGGAAGAGACTTTTCAGATGAAGATGATCGGCGGTGGTGATAGAAGTGAAAATTTGATTTCCGAGCAGATTCCGGTGAGATTTCAATCAAAAGGGAAGTTTGATCAGCTCTTCTTCATCATCAGATCGAGGGAAAGCTATTTGTCTATTTTCTTAGTGAATTTCTTGCAAATTTCGAGAAGACTTATACTTGTTCATCGTATAAACATGCTGTTTCTTAAGAACATGAGCGAGTAAACCTTTATTTCGGGATTAAGGGCATAGCTCGCTGATGTTTATGAGTTAATCTGTATTTTTACTCTATTGATATGATTATTTATTCATAATTTGATTGAAATTGAGTTTATTCCATTGTTTACCTTGGCCATGTACAATTGCGTTTTAGATGTTGCGAGAAGTACTGGGAGGTGAATCACAACGTCGGATCCAATTTAATCAAACCTACGAATCCAATCACGAGAGTAGTTTGATTGGATTCGTTTGAAGGATTTATTAGGCTTTTCATAAAACTTAATGGGTCTAGGTACAATAACTATCACGAGAGTAGGGAGTTAACGTAGTTAGATACTGGGTTATGCTTCGGGAGGTGGTAATCCGTACATTGGGAAAAGTTCCTTTCATGATTATAATTATCTATTCAAAGAGTTATACTTATATGATTCATATGTCAGTGCAGTGAAACCCTGAGTCCCGATCTTCCAGAATTTGAATCTCTCTTCATGTTGTTTCCGAATTCGCTCGTACTTAGAGTTCAACACAAACTACTATTTGATTTTGCCTAGATTCAAACGAGTTGAGAAGTTGGTACTTAACCACCTAATCCTCGTTGGGAACAATATCTTAATTATATTACTTCGATAAAACCGTGCACTTGCAGACGTATCAGACAGCTATGATTCACTCGAGACTGGTATATGCACTGGTTGAGCACGGGTTGCTAACGCAGGCATATAGGTACATCAAGGGAGATATACTAGACCGACCCACCGTGAGGATTCATCTTAGTGCCACAAGATGAAGATCACAATGACAGAGTTACGGTTGTCCTAGACTTGAGGGCATTGGCATCTCTATATGGTGAATGAGGCACTTTGATACAACCTAACGCTTCCTCGTAAAAGGGAAGTCATAACGGTTATGGTTGTCATTTGATGTGGGACGGAGGCGTGTGAAAATGCAACTAAAAAAATTCTATTATTTATTTTTGTATTTTCAGAAGAAGAAAAAAACTTCAAAGTTCAGAAAACAGCATATTTCCAGGGCAATGAGAATATTCATTTAGGAAAAGTTGCTATACCCTGTAGAAAAACCCATATGTTCAAAATTCAAACTGATTTAACCACGTTGTAGAGTAAAACTAGTTCTTTGAATCATGTAAAAATTAGAACATGGAGAACTTTCTGGAATGTAGGGCATCTACAATAAAACAACTAGTCAGATCAAAAATTAACATAGCACAAAAAATTATCAGATTTCAAATTTCGCAATGCTTCCTTGGATGAACCATTAATTCTTTCATCAAGCCAACAGATCGGACAACTAGAATAAGATGTGTTCTTCCTACGTGTACCAAAGTTATAAACTTTTACTTCACCAATTGCTCAAAATACCTACAAAGAAAAGGCTAATCAGTTTAACTGATCAAACAGTTGCAGAATTATTATCAGTCTTCAAAGTTGCATGGCCTCCTTGGTTGATCTTGTGAGTCTTGATTCGCGTCGACTAGTCCAAATGATAGAACGAAATGTGTTCTTTGTAATCTTATCAAGATTCTATACTTTTGCAGCTCCGGTTGCTTAATGTACCTGCGAGAACAAGCTTAATCAGAATAGGATATGAGCAAAACATAAGACAAATAGCAAGATAGAGAGTTATGGAAATAGGCAAGCGAGGCTTGCACCGATCAATGATGCGGGAGCTTGGGCGTTCGACGACGATTTTGGTAACGAGGGATGGTGGAGAACATGAGGACGGCATCGGAGCATCGGCAGAGGCAAAGAAATGGCTCTTCAATTGGAATAGGAGAAGCTGCAAAGGGAGGCGGCTGTTTGAACAGAACAGGGGAGGCTGGCGAGTATAGCAGGGGTGGTCACTGTTCGGCCAGTGGAGCACAAACCCAGAACCTGCTATAGCTAGAGGTCGTTGGGGTTGTTGTGATGTCGTGGGCAGAGTTTGGAGGCGGATCGTGGCCGGTCGGAGGAGGATGAGGATGAAGGGCGGATCTAGGGCGTAAGCAGGGCAGAAACAGGGGAGGTTGGTCGGAGTCTCGATTCCGGTGATCGGTGAGGTGGATGGGTGGATGCCGGCGGCTGTGGCTTCGTATTGTGGAGGAAGAGTGATACCGAAAGTTTCGTGAGGATCGAACCAGCGGATCATCGGTGGCGAGCTCACAAAGTTTTGGAAATCTTGAAGCTGGGAACTATAACTGGTTGACTTGACTTCGGAAAGAAGAAGCTTGAAGAGAAGAAAGGAAGGGAGGAGGGGCTTGGCCCTAGAGGGAGGAGAGGAAGGACAACATCCAATAGAAGAAGAAGATACTAGAAAAAAAACTACTTCATTAAGCTAAATCATCAAATCTCTATCTGTTTGCCGATTACAATCGTGAATGAGATACATATAGGTAGAGGATGGAGACGTTGCTGCAAGCGAACATTGAATCTTCTATCTTTGGCAGCAGAGACCAGTTGAAGATTAAGATGACGGTGGCTGCAAAAAGGACGTTGGAGTTTCCATTGTTGGGCGTACAAGTGTGGCTGCAAGAGATGTTGGAGAGTTTCCTTTGTTGGCTGCGAATGTGTGTTGCAAAGTTCAACGTTGAAGATGGGCTTTGACTTAGCCTTGAAGAGATCCTTATTTGGGCCAAACACTGCTTCATAGCTTGGTGGATGTGGCTGAATTGGTTGCCGCATATGCAAGTCCTGGGTTGATGCGGCAACTCCGTTGAATGTCATGAGCTTGAGTGTCTTCACTTTATTGGGTCGTTGAAATAGTTCTTTTCCAATTATTGTGCTAGCTTTTGTCATTGAGCTTGCTAGCTTATTTGCGACCCTCCAGGCCTTGGCTAGGGTACTCGTAGACTTCACTTGTAGCTTCTTGGCCTCTGGTCCCTACCTCCATCCGTTTGGGTGCGTCATGAGCCGTATGAGAGATTCAATGTGCCAAGAGAGAATTTGCCCCTTCCTTGCGAGGAAGCTTGATGTCCATGGCGCCCAATGTGGATGACTAAAAGTGTATGGCCATACCCAGGTGAGAACTTGATTTAGTCATGACCATAATATTGGGGTTAACAAGTGTGACACGCTTGCCCAATTTGGACATCAGTCTAGCGAAAGGACAATTATGTACTTATACTTTGTCACAGTTTTAGTAGTTGTCGATGGTGACATTTATTCTATGACTTGGGTAGCAATGATGTACTGCCAGGTGCCACTCGTTGCTTGTGGTGATTTAGTCATCACTGACAATGTCTGAAGAACCTACAGGTCGCACACCTAGACGCCAAAGATTTCGTATTGATCGGATAGCCTCAGATCGAATCTATGCATGATTCAGATCTGTTTGGGAGTTTTATGCTTCGCGGCTGGATCATATGAGTTGAGAGGAAGCTTATAGATTTGAGTGATCATGTTGACCCCGATTGACCTTGGGTGACCAGTTTTGATTCCAGTTGACTAGGTCTTTATCGACGAGTCAAAACTTGGGTTAGCGCTGAGATCTGTGCTATGGTTTGATTTCATGCACCCACTAGCTAGAGATATGTCTAAATATTATATTCAAATATATATTTGAATTAATTGTTAATTAATTCATAAGTGGTGGGGGCCACATCTTAACTTGTGAATATTTTGAATAAAAATATTATGTCTTAAGTTATTGGGCGCACACATTAAATCTATAAATATAGGGAATAGGGATCGCATGCTGTGTCACATTGTTGCCTGTTCCAAGCCCTAGCTGCCTAGGTTTCTTCCTCCTCTCCTCTTGGCCGCCGCCCCTTCTCCTCCTGGGCACCTTCATCCAAGTTGTAGCTATTAGGGAATACCGGGTGTAAATTTAAAATTTTGCATCAAAGGACGCAGCGGAAGTCACTTTACACCCGAAACATATTCCTTTGTCCAAGGATCCATGCGAGATAATAACACAAGGATGTGTTAGAGATTGTACCTCTACTACTTGTCTAGTTGATGAAGCTAGGTTGAAGACAATCAAGTGCTCGTCCTCTACAAGTATCCACGCGTCGACCTTCTCAACGTTGCTCCCTTCCTCTCTTGGTGCTAGCTAGGGAAGAGAAGATCACCTCTTGAATTCTCCTTCTTCTTCCTCCTTGTTCTCCATGCCAATAAGACTCCTTGCTTGGAGACTCTCGGCCAACAAGGGAGAAGATGAAAGATGGTGGCACAACTCTAGAGGACGAGGGCGGGTAGGGCTACAAAGGCTTGCGCAACTTCAAGTTGGAGTTGCCTTGCCTTGGAGAGAATTATTGCATACTTGAGAGGGGCGCATACCCCTTTCTTTTATAGCCAAGCATGCCTCCACCCCCCCCCCTATCCTTTCCTTCTTTGCTCTTGGCATAATTCCTCCAAGGAATTGCCATAAGAGTTCTGCCACTTCCCTTCTTGAATTAGCGCAACATGAAGCTTGGAAACAATCAAGCTTCTTGCCTTATCAAGAGAAAGTGTTTGAGTACAATTATGATTTGGACCTTTCCATATATTATTGGCGAAACTCTTGCTTGAATTAATCAAGCCTTTACATGCCAACATATCAGTCCCCTAGATTCCAAGATAGTTTCCAATTATGAAAACCGAATTCCATAAGGATTCATACATGTCATTGGTGCAAATTCCATACATGGATTTTTACCATGTGCCAAGTGTGAATCCAACTCCTATTAGGATTCCAACTTACCTCAATTTGATTTAATCCACAACTCCTAATTGGATTTGGATTTCAACACTAATTAGGCCTTGGATTTAAATCCCAATTGGATTAGGATTTGCGCCCATCATGATGGGCTTAATCCAAATCCAATTCTCAATAGGATTTGAATCCTAGTTAGATTAGGATTCCAACTCCTAATTAAATTAGGATTTGAATCCAACATGAATTATAATTCCAAGTCCAAATTTAACTCAGATTCAAAGTACAAATTTGACTCGGATTTATTTATGAATCTAACTTGGATTAGATTTATCCATGAATCCTAATTGGACTCAGATTTGACCATGAATCTAACTTGGACTCATATTCGACCATGAATCTGTCTTGGACTCATATTCAGATTGAACTCAAGTATATTCCAAGATATCCTGATCAAAATACAACATCAAGAGTCTATTGCGTGTGACCCTGTAGGATCCATATGATGATGGTAATGATGATAAAACATCACAAGTAGAGAGAGGTATCTAGCAACACATCACTACTACCCAGGTCATAGGACTAAAGTCATCTGGCAACAACTTCCTAACAAGCAATGAGGATTCCCATGCACTCTAGATCCCTTTGCCTAAACTAATATCCTGCTATTGGATTAGTCTCATATTTATTAATCCAATTTATTGGTCATGACTCAAACAGTATGGCCTTACATTCCTGTCATGCACCAATGTGGTGGGGGGCCCAAGTGGATATCATGCTTCCAATTAAGGAAGGGGAAAATCCTACTATTAGTCATCCATATCTCTATATGACTTATGATATGCCCAATGATAGCTGTTTTGATCACTCATTTATGGAGAGATGTAAGACAGTATCAAAACATACCCGTCGTCATATCTAGACACCTCAAGTCTAAGGATCAATGCAAGCCTCTTGCATATGAGATTGACCTATTGATTAGACAAGTCAATCCTCACGGTGGGTCAATCTAGTGCAACTGATGCTAAAGCACCTGTATGTCTGCATTACTGTGCCTTGCACTAACCAGCCCACACACTAGTCTCACATATACCAAAGCTGTCCCTTATCTACTAAGGTACCTCGACTAGGGACTATTATGAGGTGGATCCAACCAAACTCATGGGACATTATTTATGCAATTCAGTACATTAACGCAGGTAAAGCAATATGCATAATAACAACTATGCCTTTATTGATTAATTTTATCAAAGTACATTTAAGCAATGACCCCGCCAAAATTGATGCCATTCGGCACTGGCTTGAGCCTCGCACTATTTTCGAGGTTCGCATTTTCTTAGGTTTTCTGGGTTCTACCGTCGGTTCATCCGTGGGTTTAGCACCATTGATACCCCATTAACCCAGCATCAGTCAAAAGATGACTTCGAGTGGACACTAGCCACTCAGCGTGCCTTTGACGCCCTCAAGGAGCATATTGTCCGCCACTGTGGCACTTGTTAAATGGCTAAGCATCGACCCCTGAACACTGGTCTGTACACCCCACTACCTATTTCTGAGGGTCCAAGGAGGGACCTCAGTATGGACTTCATCCTAGGGTTGCCCTGCACTGCATCTCAATTCAATTCCATCTACGTCGTAGTGGACCGGTTCTCCAAGATGGCCCATTTCTTCCCCTGTTCTAGGATAGCAAATGCTTCCCATGCCCAACTCTTTGTTAGGGAGGTAGTCTGCCTCCATGGCCTCCCACTCTCTATAGTGTTTGATCGCGACACCCGCTTTGTGAGCCACTTTTGGTGGTCGCTGTGGGCACTATTAGAGACCACCCTTAAGTTTTCCACGGCGTATTGCCCCCAAACAGATGGCCAAACTGAGGTCGTTAACCAGAGTTTGGGTAACTTGCACTGATGTCTCATTGGTGATCACCCTAAGAGTTGGGACACTATGCTCCCTGTTGCCGAATTCGCGTATAATAGTGCAGTCAATCAGTCTACCAGTCTAAGTCCCTTACAAGTGGTCCTTGGACAGCAACCACGAAAACCTATTGACTTGTTAGGGAATACCAGGTGTAATTTAAAATTTTTGTAGTCCATGGACGCAGCGGAAGACACATTACACCCGAAACATATTCCTTCACCAAGGATCCATGTGAGAGAGATAACACAAGGGTGTGTTAGGGATGATACCTCTTTTGCTTGTCAAGTTGATGATGGGGGTAGAGATCATGACCCACGCAAATATAAGTAGAGCTTAAGGCTACCCTAGTTTATGGGTATCCTAAGGCACCCTTGCATTGCATGCATCATGTAGCTACATATGGTAGGTTTTGTATTTTTCTTTTATTGAAATTATATTGCATCATAGTAGTATTAGTGCATGACATAATGTTGTATCATAGTAGGAGTAATGTAATAAGCATTTACAACTCATGTGGACAAGCTCAAGGCTAGCTCAAAGCTCACTCAACAAAGCTAGCTCCAATTATGGAAAGTCACTTCCAAGCCAAGCTCAAACTAAAGACTTGAGATGAAAGGAGTTCATCTCACCTTGCCTAATTTATATGCTTCATCAATCAAGGAAGATTTCAGCCACCACAAGTCATATGCGCCCATCCTTGAAGATTCAATCATGATCCAATCATCAAGCCACAAATCAAGGAAGAAGAAATCGCCAATGCCACCTCATGAAGCCAATTAAGGGAAGTCCTCAATGCAATTTCACCCAAGCAAAGAAGGATGCGCCAAAGCCACTAAAAGGCTTCCATATTTGTCCAATCCAAAGAGGAAGTAATTCAAGCACCACCCAAGGATGGAAAGATCTCAAAGGAATTCGCCCAAGCAAAGAAGAATTTGCCCAAGGCTACAAAGAATTCCAAAATTGCCAAAGCTAAAAGGGAAAGAAGCCAACAAGGAAAGGAGCCAATGACACAAGGTTCCTCCATAATCGTTCAAACCGACCAAGCCTTCAAAATCAAACTATTTCCTTAAACCCTTTATCATGATTTGAAAGAAAGCATACGCCAACTCAAGGCATTGAAGGCCCCAAATCTCTTTCTTATTTTTGATCTTTTGTAACGTTGAGCAAATGTCTACAAAACTTGTAAACGCATGTAAGATGAATAGAATTTGGATAATGGAATTGTCAAGTAGTTGCCTAGCAACTTTGGGTGCTTGTATCACCCTTCTTCCCCTTCTTCTCATCTGAGGTGCTTGTGTCACCTATCTTCCTTTCTTCCCCAAGGGCCTCGGTTCCCTTCGCTAACCCCTTCCTCTTATCATCTCTACACATCTATTTGCGCAAGGACAACCTCTTCAACCAACAAGTGGCGCATCTATTCCCTCTTGAACCACAAATGGCGCATCTACTTCCTCTTCACCATCTCTTGCGCATCTACATCCTCTTCACCAATTAGTGGTGCAGCACTCAACTCCAACATCAATATTTTCTCCAAACGCAAGTAAACTCCTCCCACTATTGGCGTGGATGCACTCTTGAAGCCGAGGATCAAGATGAAGAACTCTCCTTGAATAAGCTAAGTTTCTTCAACTATTTGTGTTATTTGTTTCTACTCTATTCAAGAGCAAGTTTACTACACCTTGTGAATCTTGTAGGAGGATGGCACAAGGACATGGAGATCTCCTCTTGGCGCAACAACAAAGAACCATAGATGGCCGAAACTTGAAGAGCCTTCATCCAAGACTTGGCGCCCCTTCAAGTAGTAGACCCTTTAGTTGTTTAATCATTAGGTTTAGTAGTTAACTCAGTTATATTTGTTAGCAAGAGGAACTTGGAAGATTAGCTTCCTCTCTTGATATCTTTTATTGTAAAGGACTTTGGACTTTAAACCCTAATTTTTAATACTCATGCATGTGTGAGTTTGTTGTGTTGGTGTATTTGTAATGAAGCAACTCCTTCCATCAGAGTAGGACCATTGAAGACCATTGAAGACCAGGACGTTACGACTCTTCTACTCTCAAGGGTCGCAAGGTGAGCACTTCTTTAGATTTGTATTTATTTTAATGTCTTATGGTTTTGCTTAGCCTTTAGAATCGCATGTTTAATATTAGTCTAGTATTAATTCATGTTTATTCCTAGATCACATGTCTTGTGTAGTTTAATTTTAGCATGATAGATCCCATGTTTAGGATTTGTAGTTTAAATTGCAAGCATAATTTTGATTTTATCTAAAAATACCAAAAATATATTTTTCGAAAAGCATGTTAGAAAATCTTGCATGCTAGTTTGTTTTCCTTAGTTTCATGTTTTCATGCTAGCCCAAATTGCATGCTCCACCCCTACATCAGTTGATGAAGCCAATTTGAAGACGATCTAGTGCTCATCCTCTACAAGTATCAACACGTCGACCTTCTCAACGTTGCTCCCTTCCACGCTTGGTGCTAGCCTCAGGAAGAGAAGATCACCTCTTGGAGCTCTTTCTTCTTCCTCCTTGTTCTTCACGCCAACAAGAATCCTTGCTTGGAAACTTTCGGCCAACAAAGGAAGAGGGAGAAGAGTGGTGGCGCAACACTAAAGAAGGAGGGCGGCTAGGGCTTCCAAAGCTTTTGCAACTTCTAGTTGAAGTTGTCTTGCCTTGGCGTTGAATTGATCATCAAGAGAGGGGCGCACACCCCTTCTTTTATAGCCATCTTAACCCCACCGCCTGATATCCTTCCTTAAAAGCTCTTGGCGCAATTCCTCCAAGGAATTGCCGCAAGACATCAGCCACATATTCTCTTGAATTGGCGCAACATGAAGTATAGTAATAATCTATCTTCTTGCCTTATCAAGAGAGGAATTGTGAGTTCAATTCTAATTTGACTTTCCATATATTGTTGGTGCATCTTTTTTGCTTGAATTAATCAAGCATTACATGCTGATGTGGGGAGGTGACATGACCCACGGAAATACAAATGGAGTTTAAGGTTACCCTAGCTAGGGCACCTAAATTTCCATCTCTTGCATTGCATGCATCTTTAAGTTAGATTTTCATTCCTTGCATTGCATGCATCCTTTAAGTTATTTCCATCTCTTGCATTGCATGCATCTTTAAGTTAGATTTTCATTCCTTGCATTGCATGCATCCTTTAAGTTAGATCTCCTAGCATAACTTGCATCATATGGTAGGTTAGATCCACCCACTAATTACACCATGTAGTTACATACCTAGGATCCGCCACTTATGTATGGTAGGTTAGTGCATGAAATGGATGTAATAGTATAGGTCAACTCCATTTTTGGGATGCAAGTCAAAATCAGGTCAAGACAACTCCAAGAGATGCCATGGGCCATCAGCCCAACTCATGAGAGAATCAGCCCATCCAACTCAAAGACGCATCACCACAAGAACCCAACACTCCACCATCCTAGTTGGCAGCCATGTGGAGTTTGCCTTCATCTCCAACCAAGTCAAAGAGCAGCCTGCACAAAGTCCTACTTCAGCCCATCATGCGCCAGCCACTAAAGTCAAGGAGCAGCTACACAATATCCTACTTCAGTCCACCATGCGCCAGCCACCAAAGTCAAGGAGCAGTTACACAATATCAGCCTTTGCAACAACTTCAGTCTTTCAACCGCCAGCCACCCATGCCAAGCTGCAGCCTGCACAAATGCCAGCCTTTTGCAGCCTCTTCAGTCCATCATCACCTCAGTTTTCGAACCTGCCAACCTGAAGGAAACTCCAAGCTAAACCTCAAAGCAACCTGCCCATTTGGTGAAAGAAATCAGCCCATTGAGTTGTCTACATCCTGCTGACTTTTGTGACTTGTCTTTGCGCTTAGAGAAGGGAGACAACCGTTGGAAGTCCCCTATATGTTGTAACCTCTTGTAAACCTCAAGTGAGAGTTGAATACAATTTCAAATTTCAGAAGTTAGTCTTCTCAAGGTGTGTGTCACCTTTCCCTCCCCTCATTGCCGAGAGTTCCCTTCCATCCCTCATGCTCTTCAACCTTCCTCCACCATTTGCGCTTGTCATGAAGTTGGGAGCTCACGCCACTTCCTCCATTTAGCCTTGGAGAGTTCTCAGCCAAGAAGAGGTGCAGGACACAACCGAGACTCAAGAAGGTGTCAACCACCATGTCAAGAGCAAACATCCACCCGAGTTAGCTAAGTTCCTCCCTTCTTCTTTGGTTGTTGTTTGTCTTGATGTTCTTGAGCATCCATCTACACTTATATACATCTATTCCATGAAGGTTGCGCTAGGCTCAGAAGATATGCAAGGCGTCATTTCCCCCCCCCCCTCTCCCCCTATAATAGCTAGTCTCTAGATTGTTAGCAAGGGAACTTGGAGAACTAGTCTCCCCCTTGGTTGTGATTGTAAAAGGCCTCTTAATATTTGTCACTACTCACCCACGCATGTGTGGGAATGCTGCAATGTCATGTGTGTAAGCTCATAGGGCCCTACTTCGTGAGATTCCACCATTGGACCGGTGAAGAACGGGAAGGTCACCCTTTCTATTCTCAAAGGGTGCAAGGTGAGTTCCTCCCTTAGAGTAGCTCTATTATTTATGGTAGAATCGCATGCTTAGGTCTATTTGATGTTGTAGAACCGCATGCTAATCTTTGTCAATTTCATCTTATCTAGAAGTGCATGCTAGGATTCACTTGATAAATAGTTTCGGTTTTCTCTACTATATACCATAATCAAACTAATTTCAAACTACGTTAGCTTAAGGGGTTTATGAAGCTATACTTAATTATCAAAATGTTTTCAAAGCGCGTTGTTTGAATGTTGCATGCTTGGCCCCCCATCATCTTGGTATCAGAGCTTAGGCTCTTAGAGTAGGATTTTATAAGACCAAAACTTTATTTTCCTACTACTAAGGCGATTTTTGGACCTAGGTGCTTGAAAGAATTTGATTAGCTATATTTTATCACCTTAGGGTTTATTTTCAAAACCTTACTCATTTCGAAAATGACTACTAGATTCAATCCCCTAAGAGGCAATAGACAACCCATCAAGAGATGGGATGACATGATAAAAGAAATATATGACCCTACATCTCTCAATGAAAAATTGCTTACCCAAGAGAACATGAATGTAGCTGAATATATACTAAAGTTCAAAACCCTCTACCATAGTACTAGAGAAGCTCCTAGGGTTATGCTTAACCGGTTTAGAGATGGTCTTAGCTTTGAGATTAAGAGAGGTCTCACCTACTACCCCATATACACAATAGAAGATGCTTTTCAAATAGCTAGTGAGGTGGAGCAAAATCTTAAGAGATTTTATAAAAGGAAAATTGACCATCCAAGACCCAAAGCCCCTAAGGTAGTCAATCAAACCATGGAGCTCAATCAAGCCTTAGAACCAAAGCTACCCTCCCAAAGCCAATCTCAAATCAAGTCTAGGGAACCCATTGAAGACTTACCTCCATGTCAAATCATGTTGTCCATAAAACCCAAACAAGAACTCCACCAACTTAAGGAAAACTCTCTTGACATCCACATAGGTCATACTAAGTCCACACCTTTAAGAACAATCTCACCTAAGCCTAAGGAAGAACTTGAACCCAATCATATTAGGCTGGACTTAGTGGAAGCTATCCTACCCTTAGTGACCTGTGAGACTAGTTTGCCTCACCCTTTAGGGCTCCCATGTTTAGATCAAGTGCTTGAACCATGTGAACCTACTCTTCATAACATAGGGCAGACTTTAGAGAACTCTTCAATAGGTTGTGCACAATTAGGTTCCAAGCCACTTGACCTTAGTGAAAGTTTAGATGAGCCTCTAGATACTTTAGAAATCCAACACCTTCAATTAGAGGACCCTCACACTTTAGGCTTGACTCAACCTAAGTTTGAACCTTTCTCTATGGATGATCTGCCTAAGTATCTTACTCAACCATATTTAGAGATTAAGGTAGACATACCATCTTGTCTAGGCCCTTCTTTGACCACTTCTGAGCCATCTAGCACTAAACTTTACAACTTAGGTCTAAACCCACCCCTAGAGCCAAAACTTTTAGAAATAGAGGATCCTTCACCTTTAGATATCAACCAACATGAGTTAAGATCCCTTACTTTGCCTAAGATGGAACCCATGCTAGATCCTTTTCTCATTGACCAAGATCCTAAGTCCCAAACATTAGGAGAACCTCAACTTCAAGGCCTAGAAGACTTGACCTTTGATCCAATGACCCATGAAACATATCTCTTAGGTCTTGCCACCCACACTCCTAAGCCACATTTAGGACCAATTGAACATGGGCTTATAACCCAAGACTCTAGGGATGACCCTACTCAAGTTGACCCCAAAGGGACTGACCTATATCAACCTTCTCCTTATGACATGATAGAGCTCCCCCAGTTTAGCTTCGAGGATCTTACTCCAGATATGGGAGAGCCATTTCTTTTTTCCTTAGGAAGTCCAATCCTAGAGGCGCCCCTCACCCTTCTTGAGTTAGACATTAGCTCACCTGAATATGAAGAAGAATTTACTTTAGATCCTCTTGAGTTTCCCATGCTAGGATATGATTTAGAACCTAACTTGTCTGAGTTGGCAACATCACCCATCTCTCCTTTAGACCTTGAGTCTGGCCTTAGTACTCCAGGGTTAAAGAAAATTCAATTGAATAATGATTTGTTTTCCCTCCCAGAACTTGAACACTTTGATTTTGTTATACCTGAATCTTTTAGTAGGCCTGTATACCACAAACATACTAATGAATATGGCCGAGAAAGGACATTCTATGTAGGAGACCCTGAATTTAAGGAGCATGAAGATTGGGATGAAGAGATTGATTGCTGTGATGCTGTTGACACTGATTTTTGGACCCCCATCACTTTTGATGTGGATGACTTCATATTGCATAAGCATCATTCCAACCCATACTATGACCCCACTTGTGAGCATATGATTGAGTCCATCCTTGAGGACCAAACCCATTTCACCCGTAATGAGGTAGAGTTACTCTACTTAGTTGGATATGACCATGGTGAAGAGGGTTGGCTCCCCGAGGAAGAACTCACCCTTACTACCTCAAAGCTCCTCATGGATAAGGACAATTCTTCGGAGAAGAATTTTTCTCACCCGGAGAGAGCTGATGTGGGGAGGCGACATGACCCACGGAAATACAAATGGAGTTTAAGGTTACCCTAGCTAGGGCACCTAAATTTCCATCTCTTGCATTGCATGCATCTTTAAGTTAGATTTTCATTCCTTGCATTGCATGCATCCTTTAAGTTATTTCCATCTCTTGCATTGCATGCATCTTTAAGTTAGATTTTCATTCCTTGCATTGCATGCATCCTTTAAGTTAGATCTCCTAGCATAACTTGCATCATATGGTAGGTTAGATCCACCCACTAATTACACCATGTAGTTACATACCTAGGATCCGCCACTTATGTATGGTAGGTTAGTGCATGAAATGGATGTAATAGTATAGGTCAACTCCATTTTTGGGATGCAAGTCAAAATCAGGTCAAGACAACTCCAAGAGATGCCATGGGCCATCAGCCCAACTCATGAGAGAATCAGCCCATCCAACTCAAAGACGCATCACCACAAGAACCCAACACTCCACCATCCTAGTTGGCAGCCATGTGGAGTTTGCCTTCATCTCCAACCAAGTCAAAGAGCAGCCTGCACAAAGTCCTACTTCAGCCCATCATGCGCCAGCCACTAAAGTCAAGGAGCAGCTACACAATATCCTACTTCAGTCCACCATGCGCCAGCCACCAAAGTCAAGGAGCAGTTACACAATATCAGCCTTTGCAACAACTTCAGTCTTTCAACCGCCAGCCACCCATGCCAAGCTGCAGCCTGCACAAATGCCAGCCTTTTGCAGCCTCTTCAGTCCATCATCACCTCAGTTTTCGAACCTGCCAACCTGAAGGAAACTCCAAGCTAAACCTCAAAGCAACCTGCCCATTTGGTGAAAGAAATCAGCCCATTGAGTTGTCTACATCCTGCTGACTTTTGTGACTTGTCTTTGCGCTTAGAGAAGGGAGACAACCGTTGGAAGTCCCCTATATGTTGTAACCTCTTGTAAACCTCAAGTGAGAGTTGAATACAATTTCAAATTTCAGAAGTTAGTCTTCTCAAGGTGTGTGTCACCTTTCCCTCCCCTCATTGCCGAGAGTTCCCTTCCATCCCTCATGCTCTTCAACCTTCCTCCACCATTTGCGCTTGTCATGAAGTTGGGAGCTCACGCCACTTCCTCCATTTAGCCTTGGAGAGTTCTCAGCCAAGAAGAGGTGCAGGACACAACCGAGACTCAAGAAGGTGTCAACCACCATGTCAAGAGCAAACATCCACCCGAGTTAGCTAAGTTCCTCCCTTCTTCTTTGGTTGTTGTTTGTCTTGATGTTCTTGAGCATCCATCTACACTTATATACATCTATTCCATGAAGGTTGCGCTAGGCTCAGAAGATATGCAAGGCGTCATTTCCCCCCCCCCTCTCCCCCTATAATAGCTAGTCTCTAGATTGTTAGCAAGGGAACTTGGAGAACTAGTCTCCCCCTTGGTTGTGATTGTAAAAGGCCTCTTAATATTTGTCACTACTCACCCACGCATGTGTGGGAATGCTGCAATGTCATGTGTGTAAGCTCATAGGGCCCTACTTCGTGAGATTCCACCATTGGACCGGTGAAGAACGGGAAGGTCACCCTTTCTATTCTCAAAGGGTGCAAGGTGAGTTCCTCCCTTAGAGTAGCTCTATTATTTATGGTAGAATCGCATGCTTAGGTCTATTTGATGTTGTAGAACCGCATGCTAATCTTTGTCAATTTCATCTTATCTAGAAGTGCATGCTAGGATTCACTTGATAAATAGTTTCAGTTTTCTCTACTATATACCATAATCAAACTAATTTCAAACTACGTTAGCTTAAGGGGTTTATGAAGCTATACTTAATTATCAAAATGTTTTCAAAGCGCGTTGTTTGAATGTTGCATGCTTGGTGTCCCCATCACATGCCAATATATCAGCCCATGCGTCCAAGATAGTTTCCAATTAAGGAAACCGAATTCCACAAGAATTTATCCATTGCATTGGCGCAAATTCCATATATGGAATTAAGCCATGCACCAAGCATGAATCCTACTCCCATTAGGATTCCAATTTACTACAATTAGATTTAATCCACAACTCCTAATTGGATTTGGATTTTATCTCTAATTTGGTATTGTATTTAAATCCTTATTGGATTATGATTTTCGCCTACCAATATGGGCCTCATCCAAATCCAATTCTCATTAGGATTTGAATCCTAGTTGGATTAGGATTTGTGTCCAACCATTATGGGCCTTATCCAAATCCAATTCTTATTAGGATTTGAATCCTACTTGGATTAGAATTCCAACTCCTAAATAAATTAGGATTCCAACTCCTAGTTGGATTAGGATTCCAATTCCTAGTTGGATTAGGATTCCAATTCCTACTAGGATTAGGATTCCAACTCCTAGTTAGATTAGGATTCCAACTCATAATTAAATTAGGATTCCAACTCCTAGTTGGATTAGGATTCCAATTCCTAATAGGATTAGGATTCCAACTCCTAATAGGATTAGGATTCCAATTCCTAATAGGATTAGGATTCCAACTCGTAATAACATTAGGATTCGAATCCAACATGGTTTATAATCCCAAGTCCAAGTCCAACTCCCATACAGAGTAGAAACTTGACCAGGAAATACATAAACCCATGAATCCCAATTGGACTCAGATTCAGACATGAATTTGTCTTGGACACAGAATCAGAATGAACTCAAATATATTCCAAGATATCCAGATCAAAATACAATGTCAAGAGTCTATTGCGTGTGACCCTGTAGGATCCATATGACGATGGCAATGATGATTAAACATCGTAAGTAGTGAGAGGTATCTAGCAACACATCACTACTACCCATGTCATAGGACTAAAGTCATCTGGCAACAACTTCCTAACAAGCAACAAGGATTCCCATGCATTCTAGATCCCTTTGCCTGAACTGATATCCTGCCATTAGATTAGTCTCTTATTTATTAATCCAACTTATGGGTCATGACTCAAATAGTATGGCCATGCATTCCTGTCATGCACCAATGAGGTGAGGCACCCCAAGATGGATATCAAGCTTCCAATCAAGGAAGGGGCAAATCCTACTATTAGTCATTCATATCTCTATATTGTTGGGGTATGCCCTTAAGGCTAATGTTTGAGGCCATGGGAATGTATCTGTATCATGTAATAAACTGTTATGTTTATAAAGGCATGGTTGTTATTCAGTTAGCTACATTATCTGCTGCAATATATGTTCTTCTGAATAATGTCTCAAAGCTGTTCAGCTAGGCTGACATGCTATAAGTCCTTAGTCGAGATATCTTGGTGAACATGAGACAGCCTTGATATGTTTGAGACTAATATGTGTTCTGATCTTATAGGATGCTTCGAGCATGGAATAAGATGTAGACTGATGGGTACATGGGATGTACTGGACAGACCCTACTAGGATGTTCAATTGTTTGTCACAATGTGAATATTCCTTGAATGTGACAAGTGGCACATTTCCTCTGACTTGAGATCACTTGTGTTTTCTAAATGATGATTGTCATTGTTTTGAGATAGTTCAATATCATTTGAAACATAATGATTATAGACTATCTTGGATGGTGAGCTTGAATCAGGTTAGGGCACTAGTGATAGACATAGGATTGCCGTCTCCTTGTTTAAGGAGTGTGATGTTCTAAAGGGGCCCCCTGGATGGGATGATTGAGAGAGTGTATGGCCATACCCAGATGACTGTGTTCATCTGATCTAATCATGCTCATCATATTGGAGTTACAAGCTTGACAGGCTTGTCCAATAAGAACATCCAGTGGCAAAGGAAATTTGCATGCCTTGTGAATTGGATTCACACTTGTGCTGTATTTTGGGTGTAGTCTTGGAAGACTCTTTCCTTTATATCGGGAGACAGTGATGTGTTGCTAGATACCCCTCACTGATCGTGATAATGAGAATTATCGTTACCGACATTTAGAGGAAACCCTCAGGGTCACACAATTTGATGATATGGCTTACTTAAGTCAGATCGTGTGGACTGAATTGTTTGGGTTCAGTTTAAAGGGATTTAATCTCTGATTGTAAGTGAGATCTGGTCTGATCATGTTTGATTGATTAGGGCTTGAGATCGGTAAGCTTCGATCGAGAGATTGGATGCTCGATCGGTGAGATCAGGAGCATCAGGAGATGAACGGTTAGATCTGGAGCCTTAGGGTTTAATTGAGATCTAGACCATATTGCTTGGGTTAATTGGTCTTGGACCAAACCGAAATGAACCAGCTCATTGGTTGAGCGTGTGGTTCAATTTAAGAGAGGTTTGCGATTGGGGTAAACCCATGATCGCATATGGAAGAGTGGCTTTCTATTTTTAGAAAGCATGTCACTTACGTGACCACGATTCTTGTGGTCTCTCTTCACGCCTCCCTCTCGCTCTATTGTCGTCACTTGACTTTGCTCTTGGGGCATTCTCTCGTGAAGAAGAAGTGGACGACATTGGGAGAGTTTTCGCCAAGCAAGAAATTTTTCTCCTTCCCTTTCCATTCGATCAAGGATACTTGGACGATCCTTGCTAGCACAAGGGACGACAAGAAGAAGCGCATCTTCATCTTGTGTGTGACGATTTGGAGAAGATCTTCTTTGGTCTTTGCTTCCAAGGCGCCATCCAATCGATGGCCATGGTATGAATCACATCCTATTTATTTAAGCTTTCAAAGTTGATCATCTTATACATGCTTTGCGATTCTTGAAACCCCCTTCCGCTGCTATATTCCCTTATATGCGCCATGCTGGGTTTCGCCCCCCTCTTGAAAGGGGTCCTAACAATTGGTATCAGAGCTTCGGTTAAATGCATGTTTATATGATTGCTTTGGTGTTGTGATCCATGAATGCCGATATGTGCTTAGATCTATAACATGCGTAAATTCACATGTTAAATTATATCATGCCGAAACTTGTTTTTGTTTCATTTGCGCATGTATGTTGTATGTTGGCGCATCTTACTTGGTTTGTACAAAACTTGAACACTTGCGCGATTAACACTAGATCTAAGACCTTGCTGTAAACCCTTAGACGGGTTACTAGGGTTGAAGTCATCCCCTAGGTTAGATCCAACAGTCTGATCAGACCATCTGACAGCCTGAATGGGTCGACCAGTTAGCACCTTGGCGCAAGCCTATGGTGGCTATAGGTCGACTGCAGACAGGTGTGTAGCGATGTCTGATTGAGACAACTAATGAACACACATGAGTTAGGCCCGGGGTCACACCCGCTTGCCAGACCTCATTGTGGTTGTTCAGCCCTGGCGCATGCATAGTTGACCTTATGGTCGACTCAAGTCAGTTAGGACTTGGTGCATGCAAGGGCAGTGGATCTGACTAGGTTGGATGAGTGGATCCCTAGTAATGGACCGTTGTAAGGTAGTAAGGGCGAATAAGGAAATTAAAATTGATCCCATGGGGTTTTCGAAAATTTTAATTTTTGTGATGGATCACATGATTGCTGATTGGATGCATATGTTTGTCTATTTAGTCTTATGTGGGCTGCTCATATTAATTGTGTGCTGTGCTGGGGCCTGCGTGCCTGGGATTTAAAATTGTAAATTAATTATTGTGATCTGCGCATCACATTGCTTTAATTTATAAAATGTAATTGACCTGCGTGTCAATCTTGTCTAGATAGTTAAATTTGTAATTTAATTAGACAAGAGCACAGAGCACACTTGGCAGAGGCGCTTGCAGCAGAGGCTTGACCAGGTGGGAGGTCCAGGGTTCAACTCTGGGACCTGGCGCATTTTCCCTGGTGGGCGCACCTGTGCTGCAATTGGCGCTTGGGCCCTGGGTTGGGCCAGATGAGCAGCAAAAGACCCATGAAGAGCAAGTGAAGACTTAAGTTAGGTTAAGGTCTCACTAGGGCTATGGGCTTTTACCACATAAGATTCATGCTTTCTTTTATTTATTGTTTAAATATTAGAATTGCATGATTAAGTTTATCTTCTGCTATCACCATAGGAATTGCATGATAGTGAAGAAGATAAAAGACCGTTAAAATCCAACGCTAAAATATCAAGCTCGTAAGCCTTCTGACGCGAAACCTCACTGTTCTGATTATCGTTGGAGCCGTGTTGTACCCACTCAGTGGGCACGTCCATCTATCTTCAGAGGGTGCGGGATTACACCTGTGTGTTACAGAGTAGGGATTTATCCCTTCTCGTTGCTCAGCATAACACATGGTGGTCCAGGGAGTAGGTCGGGTCAGCTTGACCGTGTAGCCTACATATGTGGCGCATATGGTAGCACATGGAGGCAGCCATCTGTGGGGTCAGAGACTGTGTTGTACCAACTCAGTTGGCACAGTCTGCTGGATTGCCCAGATGAAGGGGAATCGCACGGGTTGGCGATCGGCAGGGACTGCCTACCGGAGATTAGTGCTTGTACTCTCTGTGCATCTTATCTCGCCTGAGCGGGACGCGGAGACCAAGTATGAAATCCGGATCCCATCTCACTAAAAGAGTTCTACTCTTTCGGGCTGTTTTGTTGGATTTTTCAAGCCTGATAAAATAGTGAGAAAAAGAATCTTTCTTAAGTCCTGATTGATTCTTATACATTGATACTGACCTTGCTGTTCTTGCATTGTTGTAGATACCTGCAGCAACGAACACTATGAACTTCAATGTGCGATCCCTACTGGAAAGGGAGAAGTTTGCTGGGCCGAACTTCTCTGACTGGTTTGGACACCTTAAGATCGTTCTTAAGGCAGAGAGGAAACTGTATGTCCTCGAGACGGCGATACCGCCGCAGCCCGCTCCGAACGCCGCAAGGGCGGTTCGGGAAGCCTACGAAAAGCACGTCAATGATAGCATTGATGTCGCTTGCCTGATGCTAGCGTCTATGACGCCACCGCTGCAGCGTCAGCATGAGGATATGTCGGCTATACAGATTATAGCGAACCTCAAGATGCTGTATGCTGCACAGGCGAGGACAGAGCGCTACAATTTGACGAAGCTCTTCTTTCAGAGCAAACTGGCTGAAGGGAGCCCAGTGGGAGCTCACGTGCTCAAGATGATTGGGCACAAGGAAGCTCTGGAGAAACTGGGGCACACCATCCACCAGGAGCTTGCTGTGGACATTATTCTGCAGTCTCTCCCGCCTTCATTCGACGCGTTCATTATTAATTTTAATATGAACAAAATCGATTGTACTCCGGCAGAGCTGCTGAATATGCTCTTGACCACTGAGGAGACTCTGAAGGGTAAGCCTTCGACCTCTGTCTTAATGGTTCCTTCGAGGAACAAGAAGAAGGGGAAGAAGGGCAAGGCCCCGGTCAAAAGCTACAGCAAGGCTTTGAAGCAAAAGGTCAAGCGGTCCAAGGAATACAGGTGTTTCCACTGTGGCCAGCTGGGTCACTGGAAGAAGGACTGTAAAGCGCTCCAAGGAGATAAGAGGGGAAGCTTCGCTTCTGGCTCAGGTATATTCGTGACTGAGGTCATGTTTTCTTCTTCTATATCATGGGTGTTGGACACTGCATGTGGAGTTCACATTTGTTCAAATGTACAGGAACTCAAGAGAAGAAGGCAGGTGGGACAGCATGAGGTGGACCTACGCGTTGGAAACGGAGCACTGGTTGCTGCTGTTGCTGTAGGAGACTACTTCATTTCTTTACCATCTGGCATTGTATTGGAACTAGACAATTGTTACTTTGTTCCCAGTATTACTAAAAATATTATCTCCATTCCTGCTCTTGTCAGGAAGGGATTTTCCTTTGAATGCAATATTTCAAAGTGTATTTTATCTTTAGATAATATTGTTTATGCAACTGGTTCAATTAACAATGGATTATTCATGTTGGACATGGAATGTTCAATACAGCAAATTGATATTAAGAAAGCCAAGTATGCTGATGACAGCACCTTGCTATGGCATAGTCGTTTAGGCCATATTAACGAGAAACGCATTAAGCGGTTGCATGATCATGGACTGCTGGGATCATTCTCCTACAAGGAGATTGATACATGCAAAGCTTGTTTGATGGGTAAAATGACGAAGTCACCTTTTCCTTATAAAGGTCAAAGGGCTTCAGGTTTACTTGACCTTATACACACTGATGTGTGTGGGCCATTTAGTAAACATGCCAGAGGTGGCTATCAGTACTTCATTACCTTTACTGATGATTTCAGTAGGTATGGCTATGTCTATCTGATGAGACATAAGAGTGAATCTTTTGACAAGTTCAAAGAGTTCAAAAATGAAGTACAAAATCAGCTAGGCCGAAATATCAAGGCACTTCGCTCAGATCGAGGTGGAGAATACCTAAGTCATACGTTTACTGACTATCTAAAGGAGTGTGGGATTATCTCACAGCTCACTCCGCCAGGAACACCGCAATGGAATGGTGTGTCCGAAAGGAGAAATAGAATGTTACTTGACATGGTTCGTTCTATGATGAGTCAGGCTAATCTACCTTACTCCTTTTGGGGTTTTGCACTGGAAACAGCTGCAAAGGTACTAAACCGAGTGCCATCCAAGGCAGTTTCTAAGACTCCATATGAGTTATGGTATGGGAAACAGCCGAGCTTGACATTTATCAGGATCTGGGGCTGCGAGGCTTATGTTAAAAAGCTCGCCTCTGGGAAACTAGAGAGCAGATCTGACAAATGTATCTTTGTCGGTTACCCTAAGGAAACTAAGGGTTATTATTTCTTCGATCCCAAAGAGAACAAGGTTTTTGTTGCTCGGACGGCCATATTTCTTGAGAAGGAGTTTCTTCTGCAAGAGGCCAGTGGGAGAGAAATAATGCTGGATGAGAATCCAGAGGAAGGACAAAGTAGTCAAGCACAGTTGGATGAGCCTGAGCCGGTAGAACAGGTTATTGAACAACCTGAGGCTCAAATATCACGGGAACCGCGAAGATCGGGAAGGATTCGTCGACAGCCTGAGCGCTATGACGGAGTCTACATCATTGATAATGATGAACCCCTCACTTATGCGGATGCGGTCAGTGGACCGGAGTCAGCGAGATGGCTTGAAGCTATGCGCGCCGAGATGGACTCCATGTCAGATAACCAAGTTTGGGATTTGGTTGATCCGCCTCCGGGAGTAATCCCTATAGGCTGTAAATGGATCTTCAAGAAGAAGATTGACATGGATGGTAACGTGGTTACCTATAAAGGCAGGCTAGTTGCGAAAGGTTTCAAACAAATCTACGGGATAGATTATGATGAAACTTTCTCACCTGTAGCCATGTTTAAGTCTATTCGGATTCTTTTCGCGATAGCTGCATACTATGATTATGAGATCTGGCAGATGGATGTGAAAACAGCTTTCCTTAATGGAAATCTGGATGAGGATGTGTACATGACACAACCAGAAGGTTTCACTAATCCAGCAGATCGTCATAAGATATGCAAGTTAAAGAAGTCCATTTATGGACTTAAGCAAGCATCTAGAAGCTGGAATATTCGTTTTGATGAATCAATCAGTGAATTTGGTTTCATCAAGAACGAGGATGACCCGTGTGTATATAAGAGGTTTAGTGGGAGCGTGATTACTTTTCTAGTCCTCTACGTCGATGACATCTTGATCATTGGAAATGACATTCCTGAAATGCATGCTGTGAAAGCATGGCTGAGGAAATGTTTCCAGATGAAAGATTTAGGAGAAGCAGCCTATGTGTTAGGTGTGAAGATCTACAGGGATAGATCTAAGAGGCTTCTCGGGCTGTGCCAGAGTACTTACATCGATAAAGTCCTGGAGAGATTTCATTTAGAGAATTCTAAACGAGGATATCTTCCAGTCAGACATGGTCTGAATCTTTCGAAGAGTCAGTGTCCACAAACACAAACTGAGAAAGATGAAATGGACAATACGCCTTATGCTTCGGCTATTGGATCCATTATGTATGCGATGTTGTGTACTCGCCCAGACGTTGCTTACGGGTTAAGCGTGACCAGTCGTTTCCAAGGTAATCCAGGTATGGCGCACTGGATTGCAGTCAAGAACATTTTAAAATATCTGCGGAGGACCAAAGATATGTTCTTGATATATGGTGGTCAGGAAGAACTCAGTATAGAGGGATATACTGACGCTTCGTTCCAGTCGGACCAGGATGATTTCCGATCGCAATCAGGCTATGTTTTTAGCTTGAATGGAGGTGCAGTGGTGTGGAAGAGTTTCAAACAGTCAACTGTTGTTGATTCCACAACAGAAGCCGAGTATGTTGCAGCCTCGGAAGCATCCAAGGAGGCAGTGTGGATTCGTAAGTTCGTGAGAGAACTTGGTGTCGTTCCTTCGAGTGCAGATCCTTTGGTTATCTTCTGTGATAACACTGGAGCAATCGCACAAGCAAAGGAACCACGGTCGCACCAGAAGTCCAAGCACATACAGAGACGGTTTCATTTGATCAGGGAGATCATTGATCGTGGCGAGATCAAAATCTGCAAGGTTCATACAGATGACAATCTGGCAGACCCGCTTACCAAGCCTCTGGCGCAGCAGAAGCATGAGAAGCACTGTAATAATATGGGTTTGAGATTTCTCAACCATTAGATTAAGTGCAAGTGGGAGATTGTTGGGGTATGCCCTTAAGGCTAATGTTTGAGGCCATGGGAATGTATCTGTATCATGTAATAAACTGTTATGTTTATAAAGGCATGGTTGTTATTCAGTTAGCTACATTATCTGCTGCAATATATGTTCTTCTGAATAATGTCTCAAAGCTGTTCAGCTAGGCTGACATGCTATAAGTCCTTAGTCGAGATATCTTGGTGAACATGAGACAGCCTTGATATGTTTGAGACTAATATGTGTTCTGATCTTATAGGATGCTTCGAGCATGGAATAAGATGTAGACTGATGGGTACATGGGATGTACTGGACAGACCCTACTAGGATGTTCAATTGTTTGTCACAATGTGAATATTCCTTGAATGTGACAAGTGGCACATTTCCTCTGACTTGAGATCACTTGTGTTTTCTAAATGATGATTGTCATTGTTTTGAGATAGTTCAATATCATTTGAAACATAATGATTATAGACTATCTTGGATGGTGAGCTTGAATCAGGTTAGGGCACTAGTGATAGACATAGGATTGCCGTCTCCTTGTTTAAGGAGTGTGATGTTCTAAAGGGGCCCCCTGGATGGGATGATTGAGAGAGTGTATGGCCATACCCAGATGACTGTGTTCATCTGATCTAATCATGCTCATCATATTGGAGTTACAAGCTTGACAGGCTTGTCCAATAAGAACATCCAGTGGCAAAGGAAATTTGCATGCCTTGTGAATTGGATTCACACTTGTGCTGTATTTTGGGTGTAGTCTTGGAAGACTCTTTCCTTTATATCGGGAGACAGTGATGTGTTGCTAGATACCCCTCACTGATCGTGATAATGAGAATTATCGTTACCGACATTTAGAGGAAACCCTCAGGGTCACACAATTTGATGATATGGCTTACTTAAGTCAGATCGTGTGGACTGAATTGTTTGGGTTCAGTTTAAAGGGATTTAATCTCTGATTGTAAGTGAGATCTGGTCTGATCATGTTTGATTGATTAGGGCTTGAGATCGGTAAGCTTCGATCGAGAGATTGGATGCTCGATCGGTGAGATCAGGAGCATCAGGAGATGAACGGTTAGATCTGGAGCCTGAGGGTTTAATTGAGATCTAGACCATATTGCTTGGGTTAATTGGTCTTGGACCAAACCGAAATGAACTAGCTCATTGGTTGAGCGTGTGGTTCAATTTAAGAGAGGTTTGCGATTGGGGTAAACCCATGATCGCATATGGAAGAGTGGCTTTCTATTTTTAGAAAGCATGTCACTTACGTGACCACGATTCTTGTGGTCTCTCTTCACGCCTACCTCTCGCTCTATTGTCGTCGCTTGACTTTGCTCTTGGGGCATTCTCTCGTGAAGAAGAAGTGGACGACATTGGGAGAGTTTTCGCCAAGCAAGAAATTTTTCTCCTTCCCTTTCCATTCGATCAAGGATACTTGGACGATCCTTGCTAGCACAAGGGACGACAAGAAGAAGCGCATCTTCATCTTGTGTGTGACGATTTGGAGAAGATCTTCTTTGGTCTTTGCTTCCAAGGCGCCATCCAATCGATGGCCATGGTATGAATCACATCCTATTTATTTAAGCTTTCAAAGTTGATCATCTTATACATGCTTTGCGATTCTTGAAACCCCCTTCCGCTGCTATATTCCCTTATATGCGCCATGCTGGGTTTCGCCCCCCTCTTGAAAGGGGTCCTAACATATATGACTTATGATATGCCCAATGACTGCCGTTTTGATCACCCAATTACGGAGAGATGTAAGACTATATCAAAACACATCCGTCATTATATCTAGACATGAATACCTCAAGTCTAAGGATCAATGCAAACCTCTTGCATGTGAGATTGGCCTATTGACTAGACAAGTCAACCCTCACGGTGGGTCAATCCAGTGCAACTAATGCTGAAGCACTTGTATGTCTGTGTTACTGTGCTTCGCACTTAACCAGCCCATACACCAGTCTCACATGTACCAAAGTTATCCCTTGTCTACTGAGGTACCTCGACTAGGGATTGCTATGAGAATGGATCCAACCAAAGTCATGGGACATTATTTATGCAATTCAATATATCAACGCAGGTAAAGCAATCTGCATAATAACGACCATGCCTTTATCAATTATATCAATTCTATCAAAGTACATTCAAATAATGCTGGACCATGTTCATATATTAGTCCACAGGGCATAAACACTAACAATCTCCCACTTGCACTAAGACCAAGGGCAACTAAATTTATTCAGTCCCATGTCTCTAGTATGACTTATTTAGCTTCCGCTGCACCAAAGGCTATGTCAGTGGGTCTTCCAGATTGCTATCTGTGTTTATTTCGCAAATTTGAACATCACCCTTATCCATGATCTCTCTGATCAGGTGATATTGCCATAGTACATACTTGAGTCCTAAGTTCCCTTGCTTGTGCTATGGCCACAGCAAGAATTATACTGGACTCTTAAGCACCAAGAACTAAATCAAGTTCAAATGAATGAAGCTACTTCCTTGGCTGCCCCAAGAAGCTGCAATGTACTGAGCCTTAATTGTAGAATTGCCACCGTGGTTTGTATAAAGCTCTTCCAGCATACAACACCACAATGAGGCAAAATGCAAATCCTGGCTGTGAACGATAGTCATTAGACTGGAACGAAGTATCAGTTCACCCCTGTACACAAAGTTCTTCCTATCTATCACAGACTAGACGCCAATCCTTTGTACTTCTCAAGTATTTAAGGATTGTTTTCATAGCTATGCAGTGTTGAGCACTGGGATCTTATTGGAACTTACTAGCTATGCTCCAAGCATGCACCACAAATGGTCTAGTGCATGTTGCACAAAACATGATCTATCCCATACCCAATGTATTAGGATTATAGACTCATGTTATCTCTTTCCTGCTGTGTCAAAGGACATAGCATCTTTGAGAGAATCAGACCATGTCTTCCTGGAAGGTATCAACTTTTGGAATCACCCAATATGAAGCTCTCCAGAATCTGCTGGATGAATATAGATCGACTAAGGGCAATGACTTTCTCGGATCCCCATCTATAGATCCTCAAGCCTAGGATATAGGCCGCATTCCCTAGATCATTCTTCTTGAAATACTTCCCAAGCTTTGACTTCACAGTGTAAAGTGCTGGGATGTCATTTCATATGAGGAGAATATCGTCAACATGTAGAACAAGAAATATTATGATGCTCCCACTGATCCTCTTGTAAACACAGGCTCCTTTTCAAGTTGCTTGCATGAGACCATGCATATCTTTACGACCTCTATATGAAAACCTTTCAGCTAGTTCCATATAGACATCCTCTTCCAGACGTCCATTAAGAAAAGCA
This sequence comes from Costus lasius, assembly GCA_027563935.2. Classification (NCBI taxonomy): domain Eukaryota; kingdom Viridiplantae; phylum Streptophyta; class Magnoliopsida; order Zingiberales; family Costaceae; genus Costus; species Costus lasius. The sequence continues at coordinate 86,987,073 of CM050446.2, forward strand.
GTTTTTCATAACAATACACCATAATAGGATATGCAATTATAACAAGCAGAAACCTAATGAACTCAAACATCGCTATTGGAGAAAGATTTCATCATAACCCACCCTATGGACTTGTCAGATATTTTATCCACTAGCATGCCTTTATAGGTAACAGTGTTACCTCTCATGTCTATCTTCCTTTGAAGACCTATTTACAGCCTATGGGTGTTACCCCTTTGGCGGCTCAATCAAGTCCCGGACTTGATTAACGGAGTCCATTTCGGTTCTCATGGCGCTTAGCCATTTCTTGGAATCTGGTCCACTGACCGCTTCCTTGTAAGTCTCAGGTTCATCCTTGATGAAAAATTCATCATGCCCACAACTTGTAGGAGCATTTCGAATCCGTCAGACTCATGTGGTTCCTGTGTTACTTGAGCCTTAGGTTGACTTCCAACCTACATGTGAGATTCTTCTCTCCATTTGTGTCTAATTATTTTGTGGTTGATTTTGGACCTTGTCCTAATCAAATCTACTCCCACTAGCTTCCTTCAAAAGATATTTCTTCTTAAGAAAGACAGTAGTTTGAGCAACAAATATTTTGTCCTCATAGGGATAGATATAGTACTCTTCACTACTCCACAAACACACACTTTTGAGAGAATATTATGGAGTGTTAAAACAATTGCTTGCATGGCCTCAATAGAGAAGTAAATTTGCATGACTTTTCAAAGATGGAACCATATCTAATATGTTCCTCTTTCTTTATTCGAATACACCATTCAGTTGTGGTGTTATAGGAGGAGTAAACAGTGAAACAATTCCACACTCCTTAGGATAGTCATCAAATTCCTCATTAACCACCTTTATCCAATCAAAGTGCTTTAACAAATCCTTCAATCTGATTATGTACTTCATTTCTAAACTTCTTGGATTTCTCCAAAGTTATGCATTGGATACGACATATCCACACCTAATGAAGTATACCACCTCGTGCTTGTTCCCATGAGTCAACACACATTGCTGTGTACTAGATCCAACAAGCATCTAACCCTCTCACCTTTCTTAGTGAAGGGAGCATCTGTCATCTTGTCCAAGACTCACATGTATCATAATCCTGAAAGGATAATGATCCCAATAGTCCATGGACTTCTTGGATGTGACATTTAAATGGCCCAAGAGACAATGCTAAGTGATGGTATTGATTGAATTATTGGATTTGATCTTCTTAGTATCAATGTTACATCTAGAACAACAAGTCATTATTAATTGCACCACTACTATAGAACAAACCAGATTTAAAGAAATACCATTTATTTCAAACTGAAATCCTTTCCAAAAGAATGGATAAGATATTCTTTTACAATAGCTGGTACATAATAGCAAAGTTCTACTTGAAGTCTTGAAGGCAGTGAGATGATATTAACAGCAGCATCCAATGCTCCATTTCTAACTCGAAAGTCGATCCCACCAAGCCTTATTGTCCTACTTCTTCTGAGCCCTACATATGAAAACATATGTGAGTCCCACATGTGGTACCAAGTACCCATGAATAAGAAGTAGATGTAAAGACCTCAGTAATACAATACCTGAAGCAAATGAATTACATCCCTTCTTTTGTGTCATGCTCTTCTTGGGGCCTTAATTCGTCCTAAAATTTCCATGCATTCCCAGTCTTCCGAAGTTTTAGCTTTGAAGAAACAGAACCATCGTCATTCCTGGATTTAGGCAAACACACTGAAGATCCAACAACACTCTCTTGATCACTATTTGAAGTGCATGGTGTGAAGAGACCTCGAAGATGTATGAAGATATCATAAATCCCCATCTCATCACGCACAACCGGGACCTCAGGGGTCATGCACTTAAAAACAAGAGCAGTGTACTTTTTGTTATCTTCACAATGTTCAAGATAGACATTCCACTCCCACTCTGTACTAAAATAAATACAGGGCTGGGATGGAGGTCTTTTAAGAAGATGCACCTTATTCTCTTGTTCTAGTATTTTGGACAAAATTCTGAACCATGTCCAGTTTGTCCCATCCAGTTTATATTTATAAAGTTTCAATCTAAGATCAGGAGATGCTATTATCTACAACAAGCAAAAATAAGAAAAATAAGTACTATGATATAGTATTTAACAAGGACTTAAATTAAATGCTATGCTCCCACTAATTCCTAACAAGTTGATAGCTCTCAAACTCAACTTGGAAATAAGTGAGTAGGATCCTAATTTCACATGAGGTCTCCGCGACTCATGAGGGTGAGTTGGGCTACACAGAGTAATCCCATGCTTCCTTAGGTAGGCGTGCCAGCCAATTATGCCATGCACAACTCCTCTTAGTTAAGATAGACTAGGCACCCTGTGTCCAGCGAGGGCTAGATACAACATAGAACCCTATCCTCTCAACAACTGCCTCTAGTGTTTCATCATGTCAGTGACATATGAAAACTAGTCAAGTTTGCCCTGATTGTTATGCCTAGGGCCAACGAGTTTCCTTGCGAAGGCACGTTGATGCAGGAGCAAACGGGCCTATGAACATACCTGAGGATGGCCCAAACCCCCTGGAAGGCACTTGGGAAGACTCCCCAGGACGTGGGGAAGATACAACGCGATTTTCAGCACGATCGGAGTCTCTTAGACCCCGAGACAACCAGGCCGTGATGGCAGTCACCCCCGTGACGAGGACACAGCCCCTCTATATGCCCGTTCCCGCGACCGTGTTCGGCGCTGCACCAAACCAACCCGGACACGGCTAGGCCATGATGGAGATCACGGCCGTGAAGCATTCTGTGGATTTTTGGCCCAACATTACTGCCCGTAAAGAAGACTACGGCCCCGACCGTCCGCCCCGACACGGCCAGGCCGTGACGACCAGCATGGCCGTGACATGGTCCAATCGTGACGCGAACGCGAACACGGCCTGCAACACGCCTATGCCCCCGATTGTGATCTCCGCGACGGAATCTGGAGCATTCGAACACGCCCGTGACCAACGACATGGGCAGGCCGTGATCACCCCTAAAGATGAGATCGGGCCCCGACAACCCCATTTTGACGTACCCCACCCCCCTCCTTTGTTGCTCCACCTAATGATGATCCAAAGGAGCCTAGCAAGGTGATAATCCAGCGATCCCAATGCCAAAGCAAGCCTCCGAATCATTTCATGGGCGTCGTTAGCCCCCTTTCCACCCAAACCAATGCGACTCAACCCAAGGACACCACGGCCCAACTGCCTGAGGACCCATCCCCAAATGGGCCGCTCAATCTCATCCATAATTTGGCCCAAGATCGAGCCGCCATGGTGGTAACTCAGCCCACGATGTCCAAGTTCTGCTGTTTTGTCGCCATGTGCTCCGAGCGCATCTAAACCGTCCCCATACAAAGGCGCAGGATCATGCGATCAGCTTCAAAGAATATTGAGTACTTATTCCTTGTCTTGTAGTTGCAGATTGACCACTTTAGTGGCCTACAAGAGTGGTTGGTTTGTTAGAGTAAGTTATCTATTATGTGTTTTGTTTGTTCCCACCCCTCTACTCTACAAAAGAGGAGGTTGGGCTAGAGTGTTACTCAGTTCTCTTTGGTGCTTAGAGATCTCCTGGTGAGCTTAGAGTTGCCAGCGTTTATGAAGACGAACCGGAGCCTCGCCTTCGCTGTTGCTCGGGTCGAAGGTGTCTCTTCGATTCCAATTTGTTCCCTCTTCCGGTTTGAAGTAAATCCCACCCTTCCAGTGGGTCAGGTTCACCTGTTTGTCATTCTCTTGTGCGTTTCTTTGCTGCGGTTTTCTCCTCTTTACTTCACCCACGTCTGTCCGCACATCGGAGCGTGGTCGGATCTCTTGTTTTTGGTTTATTTCAGCTTCATAGGCTCGCAACCTAAACCGCGCGAAACCGCAGTCCCCAATGCGAGCTACGCTTAAACGTGCTAAGTGAGTTGTAGGAAATTGCTAAAATTGCTACGAGGTTAGTGCGTTGCATTATTTTAGTTGGGTGCCGTTCTCTTCATTTGCATTCGTGTTGCCCTAATCGAACTCATCGCTGTTTCGTCGTGCTTTCTACCGGATTCCTGCACTTTTCCAACACGTTTTCTCTTCCCTCGTCACACAACCCTCTCCCGTTTTATCACGCATTGTGTAAAACCCTAGAGTACATCTTAAGGACCCCCTCACCTATTAGTTGCTACATCAATTCTGGTATTAGAGGACGTTGCGTGTTCGATTCTTATCGTTCGCACGATCCCTCCCCATCGCATTGCATGTTTCTGTATCCTTTCGGTGTTTTCAGCATTTCGCATTAGTCGTGTCCCCCTTGTTTGTGTATGGTGACTACGCGGTCACAAATCATGTCCTCCCAATATTCGGAAACCATCCCCGAAACCCAAGAGTCGGTCCAGCCTTCGGAAGGGGCTAATTCCCACCTAGGATATATAGCTGCGCTTGAGGCACAAATCGATGCAAAGCTTGAGGCTCTGTTCACGAGTGTGGACGCCCAACAAGCGAGCACCTATGCCATGGTCCAGCAGATTTTGGCTGGAATCCAACACCTTGTTAGTCGCCCCGGGCCCACGGAGCATGAGCGCCCAACTCCGATAAACCCTCTGGTATGCGCAAACCCAGCCCCCACTGGAGAGTTGCTTACGTTGGCCGCGCCCACCCAGCAGCGTGTCCAAGAGGAGGAATGGGGTCGCACACAACCGTACGAGGCCCTTAGGGACCCTATCCCCGGTTACAACCTGCTTGATGATGATGACGTTTACGCCGCGCAAGGTCCTCAGCCCAATGGGCGCTTCGGCCATGCTTGGGCCGCGCCCCGTACCCCTGCCCACACCCGTGTCGAGCGCCCTCGGATGGACGACAACTTCCATCGTTATATTCGACATACCCCCCTCCCTCGCCTTTCAAGGGTGGTCTTGACCCCACCGAGTTTCTTGACTGGGTAGCATCCATTGACGCGCACTTCGACCTTATAGGGCTTCCGCCGCACTCCCGTGTTCGGTATATGAGCACCTTGCTTGAAGGGCATGTACGTTTACATTGGGAAAATGTGGAGCGCCTAAATGCGCAACAAACTCTTCCCCCGATCACTGAGTGGGCGGAGATGCGATATCGCCTCCATGAGCGCTACGTCCCCACTTCATATAGGCAGCGTCTCCTTGATCAATATGGTAGCCTACGCCAAGACTCGAGCACTGTAGAGGAGTATCGTCTCACCTTTGAGACGCTTCAACTCCGTTGTAACCTACAAGAGGACCCCGAGTTGTCGTTGTCCAAGTTTAGAAATGGGCTCCGTGCCGACATCCGCCAAGCCTTGCCTACATACGGCTCAGAAACTTTTGACCAAACCTTCTAGCGTGCTCGGGACATCGAGCAAGACCTTCGCACCGCTGCAAGGCGTAGTGATTTTGGCCCCCATAGACGCCCCCATACGGGCAGCCCTCCAATGCCCCATCCACGACTTGAACATCCGGAGCCTCGTCCGGACCCACGACTTGCGCCCCCGACCCATCAGCCCCCTAGGCAGCGCACACACCTTGATGCTTCGCCTTCTCGGCCCACTTGGGAGGAGAAGGGTAAGGCCCCGATAGTCGAAACCCATGGTCATATCACCTGCTACAACTATTTGTAGCCGGGTCACATGTCGCGTGAGTGTCACAAGAAAACTGCCCGAACCGACGTCGGTCCGGCCCGCGTTGCTACCATAACCCCTACTGAGCACGATGTCGAGGCTGAGTGCTACAGTAGTGGCGAGGAGTCGGGTCCGTCCACACTTGTCGTACGCGCCTACCGAGGATTGGAGGCACTCGGGCATTTTCATGACTTACATTAAGTGCAATGGGAACTCGTGCAAGATCATCATTGACGGTGGTAGTAGCTTGAACGTGGTCTCTCGGATAGCGGTCATGCCTTTCGGCCTTCCCCTTGAGCCCCATCCTAGACCTTACTCAATCGCATGGGTCGATACCACGAGCCTTCCTATCACACACCAATGTCAGGTCCCCATCGCATTTGGGAACTATCATGAGAAGGTATTGTGCGACGTTGCAACTATGGACGTCGCCCACGTCCTCCTTGGCCGCCCATGGTTGTACGATAGAGACGCAGTCCACTATGGCTAGTCGAACACCTATGTGTTCGACCATGATGAGCAGAAGAATCGTTTGATCCCAACTCCGCCCAAGGAGCTCCGTGCGTCCACATCTAAGGGCTTGATTACACCCTCGAAACCTGCCCCTCCGTGTTCCCCTATGGTCTCCCTCATGCGCACCCCCGCGTTGGTTCGCGAGGCTCATGCGGCCAAGACCGTATACGCGCTCATGGTACGCAAAGTGCAGGATCCTGTCCCTTGCCCTGATCCGATGCCTCCTATTGAGGTGTTTGCCCTCCTTGCCAAGTTTAGTGATATCAGCCCCGAGGATTTGCCTCATGGCCTTCCCCTAGCAAGGGAAATTTAGCACGTTATTGACCTCATCCCGGGAGCACCCCTCCCTAACTTGATTTTTCCCCATCATCTTCTTAACCCCATGGAGCACATTAAATTGCAGCGTCAAGTGGATGATCTCCTCACTAAGGACTACATCCGTGAAAGTCTCAGCCCTTGCGCCGTTCCCGCGCTCCTCACGCCCAGAAAGGACGGGTCGTGGCGCATGTGTGTCGATAGCTGTGCCATCAATAGGATCACTGTCAAGTATCAGTTTCCCATCCCTCGGCTAGATGACATGTTAGATTTGGTCTCTGGCACGTCTTGGTTTTCCAAGCTTGACCTTCGGAGCGGATATCACCAGGTCCGCATTCGCGAGGGCGATGAGTGGAAAACCATGTTGAAGACCAAGGATGGTCTTTACGAATGGCTTGTCATTCCATTCGGGTTGTCCAAAGCCCCGTCAACGTTTATGCGCTTGATGACTCTAGTCCTCTGGCCTTACATGGGCAAGTTTTTGGTCGTCTACTTCGATGACATTCTGATCTTTAATCGGACCCGCGATGAACACTTGGAGCATCTTCGCTCCACTTTTGACCTCCTGCGTAAGGAGCACCTCTTCCTTAACATGAAGAAGTGCACCTTCTTGACGAATAGCGTGTATTTTCTGGGGTATATCATCTCCGACCGTGGGCTGTCCGTTGACCTTGCGAAGGTGGAGGCCATTCAGGATTGGCCTGAGCCTCGCACCGTGACTGAGGTCCGTAGTTTCTTGGGTCTTGTGGGCTTTTATCACCGGTTCATCCGTGGGTTCAGCACGATTGCAACCCCCTCAACCCAGCGTCTCTCTAAGGACAAGTTTGAGTGGACCCCTGCCACTCAACGAGCTTTTGACGCCCTTAAGGTGAAAGTCCCCTATACTTGGGGGGGCGTGCGAAACCCTAGATAGGCGCATATAAAACTTTTGCAGCGGAAACAAGGGTTTCAAGAGGATCTATGCATGAGATATGATCAACTATAATCGATTGCAAAGATAAGTAAGGAGTCATACCATCGCCATTGCTTTGGATGGCGCCTTGGAAGAAGAGAGCAAATGGGATCTCCTCCAAAAGATGTGCACACAAGAAGATGTCGCCTACTCCTTGTTGATCCTTGTGCTAGCAAGGTTCTCCAAGTGAACATGATCGAATGGAAGGGAAGAGAAGAATTCTTTTGCTTGGCGAGACCTCTCCCTTATCGTCAATGCTTCACCACCCGAATGTGTCGAGAGCCCAAAAAACAAAGAGACGACAATAGGGCAAGAGAAGAAGCGTGAAGAGAGGCAACGTGAGGCGTGTCCACGATTAGAGAACATGCTATCCAAAAATAGCAAACCACTTCTCAACGTTCACGCGCTCATGAACAAGTCGCAAACCTCTTCTTCCTTGAACCTTGCACTCACTTGATGAGCCGGTTTGATGTGGGGAGGCGACATGACCCACGGAAATACAAATGGAGTTTAAGGTTACCCTAGCTAGGGCACCTAAATTTCCATCTCTTGCATTGCATGCATCTTTAAGTTAGATTTTCATTCCTTGCATTGCATGCATCCTTTAAGTTATTTCCATCTCTTGCATTGCATGCATCTTTAAGTTAGATTTTCATTCCTTGCATTGCATGCATCCTTTAAGTTAGATCTCCTAGCATAACTTGCATCATATGGTAGGTTAGATCCACCCACCAATTACACCATGTAGTTACATCCCTAGGATCCGCCACTTATGTATGGTAGGTTAGTGCATGAAATTGATGTAATAGTATAGGTCAACTCCATTTTTGGGATGCAAGCCAAAATCAAGTCAAGACAACTCCAAGAGATGCCATGGGCCATCAGCCCAACTCATGAGGGAATCAGCCCACCCCAATGGAGCAACACCACAAGCACCTCAAATTCCACCATCCTAGTTGGCAGCCATGTGGAGTGCCTTCATCTCCAACCAAGTCAAGGAGCAGCCTGCACAATGACCTACTTCAGCCCATCATGCGCCAGCCATCAAAGTCAAGAAGCAGCTTGCACAATGTCCACTTCAGTCCATCATGCGCCAGCCACCAAAGTCAAGGAGCAGCCTACACAATGTCAGCCTTTGCAACAACTTCAGTCCCTTCAAGCGCCAGCCACCCATACCAATCTGCAGCCTGCACAATGTCAGCCCTTTGCAGCCTCTTCAGTCCATCATCATCTCAGCTTTCGAACTTGCCATCCTGCTGAAAACTCCAAAGCTAAACCTCCAAGCAACCGCCCACTTGAGGGAAGAAATCAGCCCATTGAGTTGTCTACATCATGCTTGCTTGTGTGACTTGTCTTTGTGCTTAGGGAAGGGAGACAACCGTTGGGAAGTCTCTCCTATATGTTGTAAACTCTTACAAGACTGAAATCAGAGTTGATAATTTGAAATCCAAATTGAAGTGTGTCTTCTAGTGTGTGTCACTACAACTCTCCCCCACTCTTCCCATCTTGCCGAGAGCCTCCTCCACTTGTTTTCAGCCAGCCGCCACAACTGAAGCTTGGACCTCTCGCATCCACCTCCACCAGTAGAAGATGACCTCTATCTTAAGAGGAGGAGCTGATTCTCGCCTTCATCCAAGATAAGGGACACTTCACCAAACCGAGGGCAAGACTATCCCACTATAGCTAAGTTTTCTCCTCTCTTGGTCATTGTTCTTTGTTACTTGTTGGACAGATCCCTTGCACTCACGTTTGCTTTCTGCAGGTGGCGCAAGGCCATGGAATGATACTCTAGCCGCCCCTTCTTCTTTCCCCTCTAATCTAGATAGTCTAAGCTATGTAACAAGGGAATTTGGAGTCTAGACTCCCCCTTGGGTGTTCTTGTATTATTGGCCTCTTAATATTCTTTCAAACTCACCCACGCATGTGTGGGATGCTGTGATGCTCTGGTTGTAAGCTCATAGGGCCCTACTTCGTGAGTTTCCACCATTGGACCGGTGAAGAACGGGAAGGTCACCCTTTCTATTCTCAAAGGGTGCAAGGTGAGTTCCTCCCTTAGAGTAGCCCTATTTCTTATGGTAGAACCGCATGCCTAGATTTATTTGATGTTGTAAACCGCATGTCAAGCTCTTGTTAGGCGTTCCTCTTTATTAGAAGTGCATGATAAGTTTAGTTTGCTGAATGTAGATTCGGCTTTCATTATAAGACTATCAAACCTAATTTCTCAAATCGTTAGAGTTAATCGGGTTTTCATTACTCTATACTTAACTATCAAATGTTTTCAAAAAACGTTGTTTGCATGCTTAGTGACCCCATCACGGTTCAATTTGGTTTGGTTCAAAGACCAATTAACCCAAGCGATTTGGTCTAGATCATATTAAACCCTAAGGTTCCAGATCTAACCGTTCATCTCCTGATGCTCTTGATCTTACCGATCTAGCATCAATTCTCTCGATCGAAGCTTACCGATCTCAAGCCCTAATCAATCTAACATGATCAGACCAGATCTCACTCACAATCAGAGATTAAATCCCTTTAAACTGAACCCAAACAATTCAGTCCACACGATCTGACTTAAGTAAGCCATATCATCAAATTGTGCGACCCTAAGGGTTTCCTTTAAATGTCGGTAACGATAACTTATGTTATCACGATCAGTGAGGGGTATCTAGCAACATATCACTGTCTCCCGATATAAAGGAAAGAGTCTTCCAAGACTACACCCAAACCACAGCACAAGTGTGAATCCAGTTCACAAGGCATACATGCTTCCTTTGCCACTGGATGTTCTTTATTGGACAAGCGTGTCAAGCCTGTAACTCCAATATGATGAGTATGATTAGATCAGATGAACATAGTCATCTGGGTATGGCCATACACTTTCTCAATCATCTCATCCAGGGGGCCCCTTTAGAACATCACACTCCAAACTAGGAGATGGCAATCCTATGTCTATCACCAGCGCCCTAACATGACTCATGCTCACCATCCAAGATAGTCTATAACCATTATGTTTCAAATGATATCGAACTACCTCAAAACAATGCCAATCATCATTTAGAAACACAAGTGATCTCAAGTCAGAGGAAGTATGCCACTTGTTCGCATACAAGGATTATACACATTGTGACAAGCAATTGAACATCCTAGTAGGGTCTGTCCAGTACATCCAATGTACCCATGAGTCTACATCTTATTCCATGCTCGAAGCATCCTATAAGATTAGAACACATATTAGTCTCAATCATATCAAGGCTGTCTCATGTTCACCAAGATATCTCGACTAAGGACTATACTACATGTCAGCCTAGCTGAACATCATTGAGACATTATTCAGAAGTATACATATTGCAGCAGATAATGTAACAACCTGAATAACAACCATTGCCTTTATAAACATAGAGTTTATACATGATACTGATATAATCCCAAGGCCTCAAACATTAGCCTTAAGGGCATACCCCAACAATCTCCCACTTGCACTTAATCTAATGGTTGAGAAATCTCAAACCCATATTATTACAGTGCTTCTCATGCTTCTGCTGCGCCAGAGGCTTTGTAAGCGGGTCAGCCAGATTGTCGTCTGTATGAACCTTGCAGACTTTGATCTCGCCACGATCAATGATCTCCCGGATCAAATGAAACCTTCTCTGTATGTGCTTGGACTTCTGGTGTGACCGTGGTTCCTTTGCTTGTGCTATAGCTCCAGTGTTATCACAGAAGATAACCAAAGGATCTGCACTCGAAGGAACAACACCAAGTTCCTGAACGAACTTACGAATCCACACTGCCTCCTTGGATGCTTCCGAGGCTGCAACATACTCGGCTTCTGTTGTGGAATCAGCAACAATAGACTGTTTGAAACTCTTCCACACCACTGCACCTCCATTCAAGCTAAAAACATAGCCTGATTGCGATCGGAAATCATCCTGGTTAGATTGGAACGAAGCGTCAGTATATCCTTCAATACTGAGTTCTTCTTGACCACCATACACCAAGAACATATCTTTGGTCCTCCGAAGATATTTCAAAATGTTCTTGACTGCAATCCAGTGCGCCTGACCTGGATTACTTTGGAACCGACTGGTCACGCTTAACCCGTAAGCGACGTCTGGGCGAGTACACAACATCGCATACATAATGGATCCAATAGCCGAAGCATAAGGCGTATTGTCCATTTCATCTTTCTCAGTCTGTGTTTGTGGACACTGACTCTTTGAAAGATTCAGACCGTGTCTGACTGGAAGATATCCTCTTTTAGAATTTTCTAAATGGAATCTCTCCAGAACTTTATCGATGTAAGTACTCTGGCACAGCCCGAGAAGCCTCTTAGATCTATCTCTGTAGATCTTCACACCTAATACATAGGCTGCTTCTCCTATATCTTTCATCTGGAAACATTTTCTTAACCATGCTTTGACCGCATGCAGTTCAGGAATATCGTTTCCAATGATTAAGATATCATCGACGTAGAGGACTAGGAAAGTGATTACGCTCCCACTAAACCTCTTATATACACACGGGTCATCTTCATTCTTGATGAAACCAAACTCACAGATTGATTCATCAAAACGAATATTCCAGCTTCTTGATGCTTGCTTAAGTCCATAAATGGACTTCTTTAACTTGCATATTTTATGACGATCTGATGGATTGGTGAAACCTTCAGGTTGTGTCATATACACATCCTCATCCATTTTTCCATTAAGGAAAGCAGTCTTCACATCCATCTGCCAGATCTCATAATCATAATATGCTGCTATCGCAAGAATAATCCGAATAGACTTGAACATAGCTACAGGAGAGAAAGTTTCATCATAATCTATCCCGTAGATTTGTTTGAAACCTTTCGCAACTAGCCTGCCTTTATAGGTAACCACGTTACCATCCATGTCAATCTTCTTCTTGAAGATCCATTTACAGCCTATAGGGATTACTCCCGGAGGCGGATCAACCAAATCCCTAACTTGGTTATCTGACATGGAGTCCATCTCGGCTCGCATAGCTTCAAGCCATCTCGCTGATTCCGGTCCACTGACCGCATTCGCATAAGTGAGGGGTTCATCATCAATGATGTAGACTCCGTCATAGCGCTCAGGCTGTCGACGGATCCTTCCCGATCTTCGCGGTTCCCGTGATATCTGAGCCTCAGGTTGTTCAGTAACCTGATCTACTGGCTCAGGCTCATCCAACTGTGCTTGACTACTTTGCCCTTCTTCTGGATTCTCATCCAGCTTTATTTCTCTCCCACTGGCCTCTTGCAGAAGAAATTCCTTCTCAAGAAAAATAGCCGAACGAGCAACAAACACCTTGTTCTCTTTGGGATCGTAGAAATAATAACCCTTAGTTTCTTTAGGGTAACCGACAAAGATGCATTTCTCAGATCTGCTCTCCAGTTTCCCAGAGGCGAGCTTTTTGACATAAGCCTCGCAACCCCAGATCTTAATAAATGTCAAGCTCGGCTATTTCCCATACCATAACTCATATGGAGTCTTTGAAACTGCCTTGGATGGCACTCGGTTTAGTACCTTTGCAGCTGTTTCCAGTGCAAATCCCCAAAAGGAGTAAGGTAGAGTAGCCTGACTCATCATAGAACGAACCATATCCAATAAGGTTCTGTTTCTCCTTTCGGACACACCATTCCATTGCGGTGTTCCTGGCGGAGTGAGCTGTGAGATAATCCCACACTCCTTCAGATAGTTAGTAAACTCATGACTCAAGTATTCTCCACCTCGATCTGAGCGAAGTGCCTTGATATTTTGGCCTTGCTGATTCTGTACTTCATTTTTGAACTCTTTGAACTTGTCAAAAGATTCACTTTTATGTCTCATAAGATATGTTGGGGTATGCCCTTAAGGCTAATGTTTGAGGCCTTGGGATTGTATGAGTATCATGTAATAAACTCTTATGTTTATAAAGGCATGGTTATTATTCAGGTTGCTACCTTGTCTGCTGTAATAAGTGTACTTCTGAATAATGTCTCAAAGCTGTTCAGCTAGGCTGACATGCATATGTCCTTAGTCAAGATATCTTGGTGAACATGAGACAGCCTTGATATGATTGAGACTAATATGTGTGCTAATCTTATAGGATGCTTCGAGCATGGAATAAGATGTAGATGCAGGAGTCCCCTTCGAGGGGGAGCGAGAAAACCCTAATGGCGCATGTGTTACATCGCAGCGGAAATAGGGGTTTTAGGGATCATTATGCATGATATATATTCAACTATGAAAAACGATTACGAGTGCCAATAAGATTCATACCATCGCCATCTATGGATGAAGTATTGGAAGCAAGGAGCGAAAGGGATCCTCTCCCTAGTCGACGCACACACGATGAAGAATGGCCTCTCCTTGTCGTCTTTGTGCTAGCAAAGCTTCAAGGGTCCTTTGCGCATGGAGGGGATAAGATCCTTGGGCTTGTCGAAGAAGAAGTTCCTCTACCCTCGTCGAGAGAGTTTTTCACACGAGAAGGAAGGAGACTTCGTTCAAGAGTGACGATCGCCAATAGAGTAAACACGTTGTAATGAACGTGGGCGTTGCTATCCAAAAATAGTAACCCATTACTCACTTCGGTTATGCGTTCACATGAAGTGAACCGCAATTCCTTCTCTTCGATTATTTGAACCAAGCGCTCATTACATGAGCTGGTTCAAGTGACTTTGGTCTAAGACCAAATCGGCCCAAGCAATGGTCGATCTTATTGAACCACAAGGTTCAAGATCACCGTTGATCTCTTGATGCTCTAGATCTCACTGATCTAGCATCATAACTCTCGATCGAAGCTTACCGATCTAAAGCCCTAATCAATCAAACATGATCAGACCAGATCTCACTCGCAATCAGAGCTTAACACCCCTTTAAACTGAACTAAACAATTCAGTCCACACGATCTGACTTAAAGAAGCCATATCATCAAATTGTGCGACCCTAAGGGTTTCCTTTAAATGTCGGTAACGATAACTCACGTTATCACGACCAGTGAGGGGTATCTAGCAACACATCACTGTCTCCCGATATAAAGGAAAGAGTCTTCCAAGACTTCACCCAAACCACAGCACAAGTGTGAATCCAATTCACTAGGCATGCATACTTCCTTTGCCACTTGATGTTCTTATTGGACAAGCCTGTCAAGCTTGTAACTCCAATATGATGAGCATGATTAGATCAGATGAACACTGTCACCTGGGTATGGCCATACACTCTCTCAATCATCTCATCCAGGGGGCCCTTATAGAACATCACACTCCTTAAACAAGGAGACGGCAATCCTATGTCTATCACTAGTGTCCTAACCTGACTCAAGCTCACCATCCAAGATAGTCTATAATCATTATGTTTCAAATGATATTGAACTACCTCAAAACAATGACAATCATCATTTAGAAAACACAAGTGATCTCAAGTCAGAGGAAATGTGCCACTTGTCGCAATCAAGGAATATTCACATTGTGACAAACAATTGAACATCCTAGTAGGGTCTGTCCAGTACATCCCATGTACCCATGAGTCTACATCTTATTCCATGCTCGAAGCATCCTATAAGATTAGAACACATATTAGTCTTAACCATATCAAGGCTGTCTCATGTTCACCAAGATATATCGACTAAGGACATAATAGCATGTCAGCCCAGCTGAACAGCTTTGAGACATTATTCAGAGGAACATATATTGCAGCAGACAATGTAGCTAACTGAATAACAACCATGCCTTTATAAACTTAAGAGTTTATTACATGATACAGATACATTCCCACAGGCCTCAAACATTAGCCTTAAGGGCATACCCCAACAATCTCCCACTTGCACTTAATCTAATGGTTGAGAAATCTCAAACCCATATTATTACAGTGCTTCTCATGCTTCTGCTGCGCCAGAGGCTTGGTAAGCGGGTCTGCCAGATTGTCATCTGTATGAACCTTGCATACTTTGATCTCGCCACGATCAATGATCTCCCTGATCAAATGAAACCGTCTCTGTATGTGCTTGGACTTCTGGTGCGACCGTGGTTCCTTTGCTTGTGCGATTGCTCCAGTGTTATCACAAAAGATAACCAAAGGATCTGCACTCGAAGGAACGACACCAAGTTCTCTCACGAACTTACGAATCCACACTGCCTCCTTGGATGCTTCCGAGGCTGCAACATACTCGGCTTCTGTTGTGGAATCAGCAACAGTTGACTATTTGAAACTTTTCCACACCACTGCTCCTCCATTCAAGCTAAAAACATAGCCTGATTGCGATCGGAAATCATCCTGGTCAGACTGGAACGAAGCGTCAGTATATCCTTCAATACTGAGTTCTTCCTGACCACCATATATCAAGAACATATCTTTGGTCCTCCGCAGATATTTTAAAACGTTCTTGACTGCAATCCAGTGCGCCATACCTGGATTACTCTGGTAACGACTGGTCACGCTTAACCCGTAAGCGACGTCTGGGCGAGTACACAACATCGCATACATAATGGAACCAATAGCCGAAGCATAAGGCGTATTGTCCATTTCATCTTTCTCAGTCTGTGTTTGTGGACACTGACTCTTCGAAAGACTCAGACCATGTCTGACTGGAAGATATCCTCGTTTAGAATTCTCTAAATGAAATCTCTCCAGGACCTTATCGATGTAAGTACTCTGGCACAGCCCGAGAAGCCTCTTAGATCTATCCCTGTAGATCTTCACACCTAACACATAGGCTGCTTCTCCTAAATCTTTCATCTGGAAACATTTCCTCAGCCATGCCTTAACAGCATGCATTTCAGGAATGTCATTTCCAATGATCAAGATGTCATCGACGTAGAGGACTAGGAAAGTAATCACGCTCCCACTAAACCTCTTATAAACACACGGGTCATCCTCGTTCTTGATGAAACCAAATTCGGTGACTGATTCATCAAAACGAATATTCCAGCTCCTTGATGCTTGTTTAAGTCCATAAATGGACTTCTTTAACTTGCATATCTTATGACGATCTGCTGGATCAGTGAAACCCTCAGGTTGTGTCATATACACATCCTCATCCAGATTTCCATTAAGGAAAGCTGTTTTCACATCCATTTGCCAGATCTCATAATCGTAATATGCAGCTATCGCAAAAAGAATCCGAATAGACTTAAACATGGCAACAGGTGAGAAAGTTTCATCATAATCTATCCCGTAGATTTGTTTGAAACCTTTCGCAACTAGCCTGCCTTTATAGGTAACCACGTTACCATCCATGTCAATCTTCTTCTTGAAGATCCATTTACAGCCTATAGGGATTATTCCCGGAGGCGGATCAACCAAATCCCAGACTTGGTTATCTGACATGGAGTCCATCTCGGCGCGCATAGCCTCAAGCCATCTCGCTGACTCCGGTCCACTGACCGCATCCGCATAAGTAAGGGGTTCATCATTATCAATGATGTAGACTCCGTCATAGCGCTCAGGCTGTCGACGGATCCTACCCGATCTTCGCGGTTCCCGTGATATCTGAGCCTCAGGTTGTTCAATAACCTGTTCTACCGGCTCAGGCTCATCCAACTGTGCTTGGTCACTTTGTCCTTCTTCTGGACTCTCATCCAGCTTTATTTCTCTCCCACTGGCCTCTTGCAGAAGAAACTCCTTCTCAAGAAATATGGCCGTCCGAGCAACAAAAACCTTGTTCTCCTTGGGATCGAAGAAATAATAACCCTTAGTTTCCTTAGGGTAACCGACAAAGATACATTTGTCAGATCTGCTCTCTAGTTTCCCAGAGGCGAGCTTTTTGACATAAGCCTCGCAGCCCCAGATCCTGATAAATGTCAAGCTCGGCTGTTTCCCATACCATAACTCATATGGCGTCTTAGAAACTGCCTTGGATGGCACTCGGTTTAGTACCTTTGCAGCTGTTTCCAGTGCAAAACCCCAAAAGGAGTATGGAAGAGTAGCCTGACTCATCATAGAACGAACCATATCTAGTAATGTTCTATTTCTCCTTTCGGACACACCATTCCATTGCGGTGTTCCTGGTGGAGTGAGCTGTGAGATAATCCCACACTCTTTTAGATAGTCAGTAAACGCATGACTTAGGTATTCACCACCTCGATCTGAGCGAAGTGTTTTGATATTACGGCCTAGCTGATTTTGTACTTCATTCTTGAACTCTTTGAACTTGTCAAAAGATTCACTCTTATGTCTCATCAGATAGACATACCCATATCTACTGAAATCATCAGTAAAGGTAATGAAGTACTGATAGCCACCTCTGGCATGTTTACTAAATGGCCCACACACATCACTGTGTATAAGGTCAAGTAAACCTGAAGCCCTTTGACCTTTGTGAGGAAAAGGTGACTTCGTCATTTTACCCATTAAACAAGCCTTGCATGTATCAATTTCCTTGTAGGAGAATGATCCCAGCAGTCCATGATGATGCAACCGCTTAATGCGTTTCTCGTTAATATGGCCTAAACGACTATGCCATAGCAAGGTGCTGTCATCAGCATACTTGGCTTTCTTAATATCAATTTGCTGTATCGAACATTCCATGTCCAACATGTATAACCCATTGTTAATTGAACCAGTTGCATAAACAATATTATCTAAAGACAAAATACACTTTGAAATATTGCATTCAAAGGAAAATCCCTTCCTGACAAGAGCAGGAATGGAGATAATATTTTTAGTTATACTGGGAACAAAGTAACAACTGTTTAGTTCCAATACAATTCCAGATGGTAAAGAAATGAAGTAGTCTCCTACAGCAACAGCAGCAACCCGTGCCCCGTTTCCAACGCGTAGGTCCACCTCATGCTGTCCCACCTGCCTTCTTCTCTTGAGTTCCTGCACATTTGAACAAATGTGAACTCCACATGCAGTGTCCAACACCCATGATATAGAAGAAGAAAACATGACCTCAGTCACGAATATACCTGAGCCAGAAGCAAAGCTTCCCCTCTTGTCTCCTTGGAGCGCTTTACAGTCCTTTTTCCAGTGACCCAGCTGGCCACAGTGGAAACACCTGTATTCCTTGGACCGCTTCACCTTCTGCTTCAGAGCCTTGCTGTAATTCTTGACCGGGGCCTTGCCCTTCTTCCCCTTCTTCTTGTTCCTAGAAGGAACCATCAAGACAGAGGTTGAAGGCTTACCCTTCAGAGTTTCCTCAGTAGTCAAGAGCATATTCAACAGCTCTGCCGGCGTACAATCGATTTTGTTCATATTAAAGTTAATAATGAACGCGTCGAATGATGGCGGGAGAGACTGCAGAATAATGTCCACAGCAAGCTCCTGGTTGATGGTGTGCCCCAGTTTCTCCAGAGCCTCCTTGTGCCCAATCATCTTGAGCACGTGAGCTCCCACTGGGCTCCCTTCAGCCAGTTTGCTCTGAAAGAAGAGCTTAGTCAAATTATAGCGTTCAGTCCTCGCCTGTGCAGCATACAGCATCTTGAGGTTTGCTATAATCTGTATAGCTGACATATCCTCATGCTGACGCTGCAGCGGTGGCGTCATAGACGCTAGCATCAGGCAAGCGACATCAATGCTATCATTGACGTGCTTTTCATAGGCTTCCCGAACCGCCCTTGCGGCGTTCGGAGCGGGCTGCGGCGGTATCGCCGTCTCGAGGACATACAGTTTCCTCTCTGCCTTAAGAACGATCTTAAGGTGTCCAAACCAGTCAGAGAAGTTCGGCCCAGCAAACTTCTCCCTTTCCAGTAGGGATCGCACATTGAAGTTCATGGTGTTCGTTGCTGCAGGTATCTACAACAATGCAAGAACAGCAAGGTCAGTATCAATGTATAAGAATCGATCAGGACTTAAGAAAGATTCTTTTTCTCACTATTTTATCAGGCGTGAAAAATCCAGCAAAACAGCCCGAAAGAGTAGAACTCTTTTAGTGAGATGGGATCCAGATTTCATACTTGGTCTCCGCGTCCCGCTCAGGCGAGATAAGATGCACAGAGAGTACAAGCACTAGTTTCTGGTAGGCGTCCCAGCCAATCGCCAACCCGTGCGATTCCCCTTCATCTGGGCAATCCAGCAGACTGTGCCAACTGAGTTGGTACAACACAGTCTCTGATCCCACAGATGGCTGCCTCCATGTGCTACCATATGCGCCACATATGTAGCCTACACGGTCAAGCTGACCCGACCTACTCCCTGGACCACCATGTGCTATGCTGAGCAACGAGAAGGGATAAATCCCTACTCTGTAACACACAGGTGTAATCCCACACCCTCTGAAGATAGATGGACGTGCCCACTGAGTGGGTACAACACGGCTCCAACGATAATCAGAACAGTGAGGTTTCGCGTCAGAAGGCTTACGAGCTTGATATTTTAGCGTTGGATTTTAACGGTCTTTTATCTTCTTGCCTATCATGCAATTCCTATGGTGATAGCAGAAGATAATTTGATCATGCAATTCCAATATTTAAGCAATAAAAGAAAGCATGTATCTTATGTGGTAAAAGCCCATAGCCCTAGAAGACCTTAACCTAACTTAAGTCTTCATTTGCTCTTCATGGGTCTTTTGCTGCTCATCTGGCCCAAACCTGGGCCCAAGCGCCATCTGCAGCACAGGTGCGCCCACCAGGAATTTGCGCCTGGTCCCAGAGTCGAACCCTGGACCTCCCACCTGGTCTAGCCACTGCTGCATGCGCCTCTGCCAAGTGTGCTTTGTGCTCTTGTCTAATTAAATTACAAATTTAACTATCTAGACAAGAGTGACACGCAGGTCACTAACATTTATAAATTAAAACACAGTGATGCGCAGATCACAATAATTAATTTACAATTTAATACAGGCACGCAGGCCCCAGCACAGCACACAATTAATATGAGCAGCCCACATAAGACTAAATAGACAAACATATGCATCCAATCAGCATCATGTGATCCATCATAAAAATTAAAATTTTCGAAAACCCCTTGGGATCAATTTTAATTTTTTCCTTATTTCCCCTACAACCTTACAACGGTCCATTACTAGGGATCCACTCAACCAACCTAGTCAAATCCACTGCCCTTGCATGCACCAAGTCCTAACTGACTTGTGTTGACCATAAGGTCAACCATGCATGCGCCAGGGCTGAACGACCACACTGAGGTCTGGCAAGCGGGCGTGACCCCGGGCCTAACTCAGGTGCGTTCATTGGGTGTCTCAATCAGACATCGCTACACACCTGTCTGCAGTCGACCTATAGCCACCATAGGCTTGCGCCAAAGTGCTAACTGGTCGACCCATTCAGGCTGTCAGATGGTCTGATCAGACTGTTTGGATCTAACACAGGGGATGATTTCAACCCTAATAACCCGTCTAAGGGTTTAATGCAGGCGGCACTTAGATCTAATGGTGTGCGCGCAAGTCGTTTGAGTTTTTAAGAAAACATCAACAAGAACATATAGAAGCGCTACCTTACTACATGCGTCAACTACAATACACAACAAGTAAAGGTTCGCATGTAGCCTAGATCTAGCAATATGGCGCATACAAGGATCATAAATCACAGCAAACATATTATCATGCATTTTAACCTCCTCTGATACCACTTGCAGGAGTCCCCTTCGAGGGGGAGCGAGAAAACCCTAATGGCGCATGTGTTACATCGCAGCGGAAATAGGGGTTTTAGGGATCATTATGCATGATATATATTCAACTATGAAAAACGATTACGAGTGCCAATAAGATTCATACCATCGCCATCTATGGATGAAGTATTGGAAGCAAGGAGCGAAAGGGATCCTCTCCCTAGTCGACGCACACACGATGAAGAATGGCCTCTCCTTGTCGTCTTTGTGCTAGCAAAGCTTCAAGGGTCCTTTGCGCATGGAGGGGATAAGATCCTTGGGCTTGTCGAAGAAGAAGTTCCTCTACCCTCGTCGAGAGAGTTTTTCACACGAGAAGGAAGGAGACTTCGTTCAAGAGTGACGATCGCCAATAGAGTAAACACGTTGTAATGAACGTGGGCGTTGCTATCCAAAAATAGTAACCCATTACTCACTTCGGTTATGCGTTCACATGAAGTGAACCGCAATTCCTTCTCTTCGATTATTTGAACCAAGCGCTCATTACATGAGCTGGTTCAAGTGACTTTGGTCTAAGACCAAATCGGCCCAAGCAATGGTCGATCTTATTGAACCACAAGGTTCAAGATCACCGTTGATCTCTTGATGCTCTAGATCTCACTGATCTAGCATCATAACTCTCGATCGAAGCTTACCGATCTAAAGCCCTAATCAATCAAACATGATCAGACCAGATCTCACTCGCAATCAGAGCTTAACACCCCTTTAAACTGAACTAAACAATTCAGTCCACACGATCTGACTTAAAGAAGCCATATCATCAAATTGTGCGACCCTAAGGGTTTCCTTTAAATGTCGGTAACGATAACTCACGTTATCACGACCAGTGAGGGGTATCTAGCAACACATCACTGTCTCCCGATATAAAGGAAAGAGTCTTCCAAGACTTCACCCAAACCACAGCACAAGTGTGAATCCAATTCACTAGGCATGCATACTTCCTTTGCCACTTGATGTTCTTATTGGACAAGCCTGTCAAGCTTGTAACTCCAATATGATGAGCATGATTAGATCAGATGAACACTGTCACCTGGGTATGGCCATACACTCTCTCAATCATCTCATCCAGGGGGCCCTTATAGAACATCACACTCCTTAAACAAGGAGACGGCAATCCTATGTCTATCACTAGTGTCCTAACCTGACTCAAGCTCACCATCCAAGATAGTCTATAATCATTATGTTTCAAATGATATTGAACTACCTCAAAACAATGACAATCATCATTTAGAAAACACAAGTGATCTCAAGTCAGAGGAAATGTGCCACTTGTCGCAATCAAGGAATATTCACATTGTGACAAACAATTGAACATCCTAGTAGGGTCTGTCCAGTACATCCCATGTACCCATGAGTCTACATCTTATTCCATGCTCGAAGCATCCTATAAGATTAGAACACATATTAGTCTTAACCATATCAAGGCTGTCTCATGTTCACCAAGATATATCGACTAAGGACATAATAGCATGTCAGCCCAGCTGAACAGCTTTGAGACATTATTCAGAGGAACATATATTGCAGCAGACAATGTAGCTAATTGAATAACAACCATGCCTTTATAAACTTAAGAGTTTATTACATGATACAGATACATTCCCACAGGCCTCAAACATTAGCCTTAAGGGCATACCCCAACAGTAGACTCATGGGTACATTGGATGTACTGGACAGACCCTACTAGGATATTCAATTGCTTGTCACAATATGAATGATCCTTGTTTGCACTAAGTGGCACATGTCCTTTGACTTGAGATCACTTGTGTTTCTAAATGATGATTGTCATTGTTTTGAGGTAGTTCAATATCATTTGAAACATAATGATTATAAACTATCTTGGATAATGATCATGAGTCAGGTT
This sequence comes from Costus lasius, assembly GCA_027563935.2. Taxonomy (NCBI): domain Eukaryota; kingdom Viridiplantae; phylum Streptophyta; class Magnoliopsida; order Zingiberales; family Costaceae; genus Costus; species Costus lasius. The sequence goes on from CM050446.2 coordinate 87,009,856, forward strand.
AGAACACTAGTGATAGATAAAGGATTGCCGTCTCCTTGTTCAAGGAGTGTGATGTTCTAAAGGGCCCCCCTGTATGAGATGATTGAGATAGTGTATGGCCATACCCAGATGACTATGTTCATCTGATCTAATCATGCTCATCATATTGGAGCTACAGGCTTGACATGCTTGTCCAATAAGAACATCCAGTGGCAAAGGAATCATGTAAGCCTTGTGAAATGGATTCACACTTGTGCTGTGTTTTGGGTGTAGTCTTGGAAGACTCTTTCCTCTATATCGGGAGACAGTGAAGTGTTGCTAGATACCCCTCACTGGTCGTGATAACGTAAGTTGTCGTTACCGACATTTAAAGGAAACCCTTAGGGTCACACAAGTTGATGATATGGCTTACTTAAGTCAGATCGTGTGGACTGAATTATTTGGGTTCAGTTTAAAGGGATATAATCTCTGATTGTAAGTGAGATCTAGTCTGATCATGTTTGATTGATTAGGGCTTGAGATCGGTAAGCTTCGATCGAGAGAAGTGATGCTAGATCGGTGAGATCAGAAGCATCAGGAGATCAACGGTTAGATCTTGAACCGTTTGGTTCAGAGAGATCTAGACCATGGCTTGGGCTGGTTTCATGCGGTCTTTGGACCAGATTGATTGAACCAAAGTGAACCAAATTCGAACCGGTTCACTCATGTGAACGCTTGGTTCGAATGGTGATGGCGTTTTGTTTGTTGATGAGCGCATACTTCCAATTAAGGAAAGTGATCAAAGCCTCTCTTCATAACGCCTAACGCCAAGCCGTTGATGTGTGTGACTTCACTTCGCTTGGCTTTGATCATATCGAAAAAGGTGTGAAAAACAGAACGAAGGTGGAGCTCTCGGCAAGAGATTGATCTCTCATCATCCTCACGCGACAAGTACCTTTGAAGCTCTTTGCTAGCACAAGGATCTCAAAGAGTAGTCCTTGATCATCTTGTGTGTGACGACAAGGAGGAGGCCTCTTTTGTTCTCTTGATTCCAAGGCACCATCTAATCCGATGGCTATGGTATGAACTCCCTCTTGTTCCATTCAATCGTCTGAAGTTGATCATGAAAACATATTACACGCGATTGGTAAAACCCTAGCATCTTCATGCAAGAATGAATTATGCGCCAACCTTACTTAGGTTTTCGGCCCCCCCCTCAAGAAAGGGGTTTTATCCGCTTGCGCTCCCCCTTGAAGGGGACTCTTCAAGATAGACATACCCATATCTACTGAAATCATCAGTAAAGGTAATGAAGTATAGATAGCCACCTCTGGCATGTTTACTGAAAGGCCCACACACGTCACTGTGTATAAGGTCAAGTAAACCTGAAGCCCTTTGACCTTTCTTAGGAAAAGGAGACTTCGTCATTTTACCCATTAAACAAGCTTTACATGTATCAATCTCCTCATAGGAGAATGATCCCAGCAGTCCATGATCATGCAACCGCTTAATGCGCTTCTTGTTAATATGGCCTAAACGACTATGCCATAGCAAGGTGCTGTCATCAGCAAGCTTGGCTTTCTTAATATCAATATTTTGTATAGAACATTCCATGTCCAACATGAATAACCCATTGTTAATTGAGCCAGTAGCATAAACAATATTATCAAAAGAAATAACACACTTTGAAATATTGCATTCAAAGGAAAACCCTTTCCTGACAAGGGCAGGAATAGAGATAATATTTTTCGTAATGCTTGGTACAAAGTAACAATTGTCCAGTTCCAATACAAGTCCAGATGGTAAAGAGATGTAATAAACTCCTACAGTAACAGCAGCAACCCGTGCCCCGTTTCCAACTCGTAGGTCCACCTCATGCTGTCCCACCTGTCTTCTTCTCTTGAGTTCCTGTACATTTGAACAAATGTGAACTCCACATGCAGTGTCCAACACCCATGATATAGAAGAAGAAACCATGACTTCAGTCACGAAAATACCTGAGCCAGAAGCGAAACTTCCCTTCTTGTCTCCCTGGAGCGCTTTACAGTCCTTTTTCCAGTGACCCAGCTGGCCACAGTGGAAACATCTGTATTCCTTCGACCGCTTAACCTTTTGTTTCAGAGCCTTGTTGTAGTTCTTGACAGGGGCCTTGCCCTTCTTCCCTTTCTTCTTGTTCCTAGAAGGAACCATCAAGACAGAGGATGAAGGCTTTCCCTTTAGAGTCAACTCTGTAGTCAAGAGCATATTCAGCAACTCTGCCGGGGTACAGTCGATCTTGTTCATATTAAAATTAATGATGAACGGATCAAAAGTAGCCGGAAGAGACTGCAGGATAATGTCTACAGCAAGCTCCTGATTGATGGTATGTCCCAGTTTCTCAAGAGCCTCCTTGTACCCAATCATCTTGAGTACGTGAGCTCCCACTGGACTCCCTTCAGCCAGTTTGCTCTGAAAGAAAAGCTTAGTCAAATTATAGCGTTCAGTCCTAGCCTGTGCAGCATACAGCAGCTTGAGGTTTGCTATAATTTGTATAGCAGATAGATCCTCATGCTGACGCTGCAACTCTGGCGTCATAGACTCAAGCATCAGGCAAGCGACATCAATGCTATCATTGACATGCTTCTCATAGGCATCCCGAACCGCCCTTGCGGTGTTCGCAGCGGGTTGAGGCGGTATAGCCGTCTCGAGGACATACAGCTTCCTCTCAGCCTTAAGAACAATCTTAAGGTGTCCGTACCAGTCTGAGAAGTTTGGTCCAGCAAACTTCTCCCTTTCCAGTAGGGATCGCACATTGAAATTCGTGGTGTTCGTTGCTGCAGTAATCTACAACAATGCAAGAACAGCAAGGTCAGTATCAATGTGAGAATCAATTCAGGACTTAAGAATGATTCTTTTCTCACTATTTTATCTGGCTGAAAAATCCAGCAAAACAGCCCGAAAGAGTAAAACTCTTTTATTGAGATGGGATCCAGATTTCATACTTGGTCTCCGCGTCCCGCTCAGGCGAGATAAGATGCACAGAGAGTACAAGCACTAATCTCTGGTAGGCAATCCCTGCCAATCGCCAGCCCGTGCGATTCCCCTTCATCTGGGCAATCCAGCAGACTGTGCCAACTGAGTTGGTACAACACAGTCTCTGATCCCACAGATGGCTGCCTCCATATAGCTACAATATGCGCCACATATGTAGCCTACATGGTCAAGCTGACCCGACCTACTCCCTGGACCACCACGTGCTATGCTGAGCAACGAGAAGCGATAAATCCCTTCCCTGTAACACGCAGGTGTAATCACACACCGTCTGAAGATAGATGGGCGTGCCCACTGAGTGGGTACAACACGGCCCCAACGATAGTCAGAACAGTGAGGTTTCGCGCTAGAAGGCTTACGAGCTTGATATTTTAGCATTGGATTTTAACGGTCTTTTATCTTCTTAACTATCATGCAAACCCTATGGTGATAGCAGAAGATTAAATCATGCAATTCTAATTATATAAACAATAAATAGAAAGCATGCTGATCTTATGTGGTAAAAGCCCATTAAGCCTAGGTAAGACCTTAACTTAAGTCTTCACTTGAGCTCTTCATGGGTCTTTTGCATCTCATCTGGCCCAACCCAGGGCCCAAGCGCCCACTGCAGCTCAGGTGCGCCCACCAGGTAAATGCACCTGTCCCAGAGTCGAACCCTGGACCTCCCACCTGGTCAAGCCACTGCTGCATGCGCTTCTGCCAAGTGTGCTTTGTGCTCATGTCTGATTAAAATTACAATTTAATCTATCTAGGCATGATTGACACGCAGGTCAATTACACAATAAATTAATTAAAATGTGATGCGCAGATCACAAGAAAATAATTTACAATTAATTCAGGCACGCAGCCCCCAGCACAGCACACATTAAATTGGGCAGCCCACATAAGATTAAATAGACACCAAACATGGTATACAATCAACATGTGATCCAATAATAAGAAAATAAAATTTTCAAAAACCCATTGGCATTAATTTTATTTTCCTTATGTGCCCTACTACCTTACAACGGTCCATTAATAGGGATCCACTCATCAGATCTAGTCAGACCCACTGCCCTTGCATGCACCAAGTCCTAACTGACTTGAGTCGACCCAGTGGTCAACAATGCATGCAATTGGGCTGAACGACCCTCATGAGTTCAGGCAAGCGGGTGTGACCCCGGGCCCAACTCATGCACGTTCACTGGTTGTCTCAACCACACATCGCTACACGCCTGTATGCAGTCGACCTATAGCCACCTCGTGCTTGCGCACAGGTGCCATCTAGTCAACCCATCTAGGCTGTCAGATAGTCTGATCAGACTGGTTGGATCTAGACTCGACTGTGACTTCAACCCTAATAACCCGTCTAAGTGTTTCAAGTAGGCGCCACTTAGATCTAAGGTGAGTCGCGCAGGTGATGTAGTTTTAAGAAAAACTAATATGCGCCAACAAAAAGATACAACATGTAATATTTTCGCATAGAACCTTTAGATCTAGTCTTTTGCGCAAACATGTATCACAAAGCAAACATAGCAATCATATTAACATGGAATAACCTTGCTCTGATACCAATTGAAAGTCCCCTATACTTGGGGGGGCGTGCGAAACCCTAGATAGGCGCATATAAAACTTTTGCAGCGGAAACAAGGGTTTCAAGAGGATCTATGCATGAGATATGATCAACTATAATCGATTGCAAAGATAAGTAAGGAGTCATACCATCGCCATTGCTTTGGATGGCGCCTTGGAAGAAGAGAGCAAATGGGATCTCCTCCAAAAGATGCGCACACAAGAAGATGTCGCCTACTCCTTGTTGATCCTTGTGCTAGCAAGGTTCTCCAAGTGAACCTGATCGAATGGAAGGGAAGAGAAGAATTCTTTTGCTTGGCGAGACCTCTCCCTTATCGTCAATGCTTCACCACCCGAATGTGTCGAGAGCCCAAAAACAAAGAGACGACAATAGGGCAAGAGAAGAAGCGTGAAGAGAGGCAATGTGAGGCGTGTCCACGATTAGAGAACATGCTATCCAAAAATAGCAAACCACTTCTCAACGTTCACGCGCTCATGAACAAGTCGCAAACCTCTTCTCCCTTGAACCTTGCGCTCACTTGATGAGCCGGTTCAATTTGGTTTGGTTCAAAGACCAATTAACCCAAGCGATTTGGTCTAGATCATATTAAACCCTAAGGTTCCAGATCTAACCGTTCATCTCCTGATGCTCTTGATCTTACCGATCTAGCATCAATTCTCTCGATCGAAGCTTACCGATCTCAAGCCCTAATCAATCTAACATGATCAGACCAGATCTCACTCACAATCAGAGATTAAATCCCTTTAAACTGAACCCAAACAATTCAGTCCACATGATCTGACTTAAGTAAGCCATATCATCAAATTGTGCGACCCTAAGGGTTTCCTTTAAATGTCGGTAACGATAACTTATGTTATCACGATCAGTGAGGGGTATCTAGCAACACATCACTGTCTCCTGATATAAAGGAAAGAGTCTTCCAAGACTACACCCAAACCACAGCACATGTGTGAATCTAGTTCACAAGGCATACATGCTTCCTTTGCCACTGGATGTTCTTTATTGGACAAGCGTGTCAAGCCTGTAACTCCAATATGATGAGTATGATTAGATCAGATGAACATAGTCATCTGGGTATGGCCATACACTTTCTCAATCATCTTATCCAGGGGGCCCCTTTAGAACATCACACTCCAAACTAGGAGATGGCAATCCTATGTCTATCACCAGCGCCCTAACATGACTCATGCTCACCATCCAAGATAGTCTATAACCATTATGTTTCAAATGATATCGAACTACCTCAAAACAATGCCAATCATCATTTAGAAACACAAGTGATCTCAAGTCAGAGGAAGTATGCCACTTATTCGCATACGAGGATTATTCACATTGTGACAAGCAATTGAACATCCTAGTAGGGTCTGTCCAGTACATCCAATGTACCCATGAGTCTACATCTTATTCCATGCTCGAAGCATCCTATAAGATTAGAACACATATTAGTCTCAATCATATCAAGGTTGTCTCATGTTCACCAAGATATCTCGACTAAGGACTATACTACATGTCAGCCTAGCTGAACATCATTGAGACATTATTCAGAAGTATACATATTGCAGCAGATAATGTAACAACCTGAATAACAACCATTGCCTTTATAAACATAGAGTTTATACATGATACTGATATAATCCCAAGGCCTCAAACATTAGCCTTAAGGGCATACCCTAACATAAGGATGCCTTGACCACCGCTCCTGTCTTGCGCCTCCCCGACTTTTCGAAAGTCCTCGAGGTCTCATGTGATGCCTCCGATTCTAGCATCGGTGGTTCTCTTAGTCAAGAGGGCCACCCTGTGGTTTTCTTTAGTGAGAAACTGAACGCGGTTCGGCAACGTTACTCCACGTACGACAAGGAGTTCTATGACATCGTTCAATCCCTTCGCCAATGGAGGCACTATCTCCTCCACCATGAGTTCGTTTTGTATAGCGACCACCAGGCCCTCTCCTTCCCTAACGCCCAAAAGAAGTTGGTTGCCCGCCATGCCAAATGGGTCGAGTACTTACAACAGTACTCTTTCATGATCAATGATAAGGCGGGCAAGGAGAATGTTGTCGCGGATGCCCTGAGTCGTGTCCGAACCCTCTTGTGTGTGATGCGCACTTGCGTCAACACCTTCGATCATGTTAAAGAGGAATATCCCTCTTGTCCCGACTTCGGGGCTGCCTATGCTGCCCTCTCCGAATCTTCTGACCCCGAGTCGCCGTTTCAGCTTTGCGAGGGTTACCTCTTCCTGGGAAACCGCCTGTGTATTCCCCGGTCTTCCCTCCGCGATCACTTAGTTCTCGAGCTTCACGCGGGTGGAGTCGCTGGCCACCATGGTTGCGACAAGACCCTTGAGATGGCGGAGGAACGCCTGTTTTGGCCTTCTCTCTGTAGAGATGTCGAGCAAATTGTGTGCCATTGCGGCACCTGTCAGTTGTCCAAACCCTGCCCTCCGAACGCGGGTCTCTATACCCCATTACTAGTGGCCACCGGCCCGTGGCGCGACCTGAGAATGAACTTTGTCCTTGGGTTGCCTCAGACCGCCTCCCGTTTCAATTCCATCTATGTGGTCGTAGACCGGTTTTCGAAGATGGCCCACTTTATCCCTTGTTCGCGCACTACGGATGCGTCCCACGTCGCCCATCTTTTTGTTCGGGAGATCGTGCGTCTCCATGGTCTTCCCAACACGGTCGTGTCCGATCGCGACATGCGTTTTGTAAGCCATTTCTGGCGTTCACTTTGGGCACTCCTCCACACCACCCTGAAATTCTCCATGGCCTATGACCCTCAAACCGATGGGCAAACCGAAGTTGTTAATCATAGTTTGGGCAATCTCCTCTATAGCCTCGTCGGTGACCATCCGAGGTCTTGGGATTCCATCCTACCCATGGCTGAATTTGCGTACAATAATGCTTCTAATAGGTCTACGGGTCTCAGTCCCTTCCAGATTGTCATGGGCCATCAGCCGCGTAAACCCATCGATCTGCATGACCTTCCCATCGAGTTCCATCTCTCCTCACATGCATACTCCTTCGCCCAGCATATCGCTAGTTTGCATGACGAGGTTCGGCGTCGTATCTTTTTGGGCAACACTCACAATGCAATGAAGGCCAACGGGCATCGTAGGCCACATCACTTTTCTGTAAGTGAGCTGGTAAGGGTGCGCATCCACCCCGAGCGTTTGTTCAACAAAGCACACTTTAAGCTTCAGCCGTGTTATATGGGACCCTACGCGGTGGTATGTAGGATTGGCCCCAATGCCTATGAATTGGACTTACCCGAGGACATGGGGATCCACCCCGTCTTCAACATGGCGGACCTGCTTCCATTCTACGGCCCTTTGGAGGCGCCCTTCGACCCCGACAACCCGCTGCCCCCAAGTTCTCCGGAGGAGAACCCATCAGATCACACAGTGGAAGCTGATGTAGGAGCAAACGCACCTATGAACATACCTGACGATGGCCCAAACCCCTTGGAAGGCACTTGGGAAGACTCCCCAGGACATGGGGAAGATACAACATGATTTTCAGCGCGATCGGAGTTTCCTAGACCCCGACACGGCTAGGCCGTGATGGCAGTCACGCCCGTGACGAGCACACAGCCTCTCTACACGCCCGTTCCCGCGACCGTGTTCGGCGCCACACCATACCAACCAGGACATGGCCAGGCCGTAATGGAGAGCATGGCCGTGAAGCATTCTGTGGATTTCGGGCCCAACATTACGACCCGTAAAGAAGACTACGGCCCCGATCGTCCGCCCCGATACGGCCAGGCCGTGATGACCAACACGGCTGTGACACGGTCCAATCGCGACGCGAACGCGAAAATGACCTGCGACACGCCCGTGCCCCCGACTGTGATCTCTGCAACGGAATCTGGAGCATCCGAACACGCCCGTGACCACTGATAGCCCGAAAGGGAACACAACAAATCTGGCACGCGTGTACCTTGGACTAATCCTTGGTAACGGCACCAAAAACTTGTTGTTAAACCGCAAGTGCACGGGTATACGAAGTAATAAAAAAGTATTGAATCCACAGGGACCTACGTTGTCGAATACTAAATAGTTGATTTCTTACTAACTAGGCAAAACGAGATCTTGAGAATAGCAATCAGTAACTAAAAGCGGGATTATCAGAGAGAAAAGCTGGGACTAGGGTTTTGTTCACTTAAACTTTTATGACTAGACATGAATAAGGATTTCGTTGATTCAATTCCCTCATGAAGAAGATATTATCAAAGGATGAACTCAAGGATCACTTACGTGCATTCGAGCTCTAGAATCTCTAGTGGAGTCTCAAGGATCACTTTCGTGCATCCGAGTCTTGCAACTAGTTTTGCTCAAGGACCTCCAACATTCTGATCTTTGCTTTCGCACAAGATCTCCATGTTTGACAAATAGACTCGATCTATGGATTCATGTTATAATCATGGCAATTATTTTACTAGAAAAGATCAAGATGGATCTAACCTAAGGTAGGGATCCTAACATGCAATTCTAGGGTTCCAAATTCTCAAGCAATTACCTTTCAGTCTCAAGCGAAAATTCTAAGAACATAATTAATAATATGAACTTAAAGAGAGTCTAAGCACAATTATCACATGAGCAAAATCATCATGCTAAAATCAAACTCAACGAAATATTGAAAAAGAAGTTATCTAATCATTAAAAGTCAAGTGAACTACTCCCCCATGTCCCAAGAGTAGTTTAAGCTAGCATGGCGAAGGAAATACAATATTCCATAATTATAGAAAATCGAAAATCAACAAAAGGAAGAGTTTTTAGAAAATACGGCACGGCTGTGAAGTATTTCACAGCCGTATTTTACAAAAAAAAGCGTGAACAGTGGTGGCGATCCTTCTTCCCTTGATTTCTCCTCCAAATTGTCTCTTTTTGATCTAAAACTTCCGGTACGTTGTTTCCTTCACCAGGCGATGCTTCGGTAGAAAAATTGCGGCCGGAGGTCGTCTGAATCGAGCGCGGCGGTGAAACCCTCCATGGCGGCGTGGATTGCAATTTCTCCTTCCATGGTCAATCAAAATTGGGGCCTTTTGTCTCTCTGTAATCCTCTCGTGAAAAGCTCCCTCTTTGCTTCTTACGACATCGAATATAAACTTCTGGATCGTCCGCAATCATCTCCGCAAAAATTGGGCATTGAAATTGACCTGGGAGTCGCGTTCAAAAACTGAAATATGACAGTGTAATATCTTACGACACTGCCGTAAAATCCATCGATCATTCTGTTCTGAAATTGCTGAAACATACGGCACCGTAATTTGGTTTACGGTAGTGCCGTAAAATCGGCTGAACTCTCTGGTCGAATTCGTTTGGAAAATACGGCCCGTGTAAATGTTTATGACAGTGTCATAATTTCAGGGCAACTTTCTGTTCTGAAGACATCTGGAAAATACGGCCCGTAAACTGGTTTACGGCAGTGCCGTAAAATCGGCTAAGGTTTTTGTTCCGAAAGCGCCCCAAAATACGGCCGTGTAAATTCTTACGGCGGTACCGTATTTTCGCGAAAACCTTCTGTTTGGAAAATCACCAAAATACGGCCGTGATCTCGATAATACAGTAGCCGTGAAAAATACGGTATCGTAAAATCCTTTATGACCCTGCCGTATTTTTGGTTCTTTGCCTCGATTTGCGTGAAATATCTTGGGTGCCTTCTTCTTGATGATGAGAACTCTTCCATGTATTTGATTTTGCTTGAAAACGCCTAAAATAGCGTCTTTTTGCCTGAAAAATATGAAAAACCAAAACAGAAATAGACTTTGCAATATTTGATGGGTTTAGCATGGAAACAAGAAAAAAATCCTCAATTTAGCTTGAAAAGGTATCTAAAATGATGCAAAATATACTACATATTTTGGTGTCATCAAACACATAAGGCTCAAACCTTGCTTGTCCTCAAGCAAAAATCAAATTTTGATTTCAAATTTAAAGAAGAACCTTTTCATGCTCAAATAAATTTCTAAAATACAACTTGTCAATGAAAAATTCTATTAATTGATTTACAAAATTTCAAGTAAACATATCATCCTCAGAACTCAATTTTCTAGATTCACAACTCAATCAAATAAAATTTTGCAACCGTATGATAAATAGAAATTTCAATCTCATGATTTCACCCAGTATCAATTTAAATCTATCATGGCTTTTGTTTACAGGAATTAGGTCTCCAAGATCTTTTTCCACACATAGTTTTTTTTTATGCATTTTGTTTGTTTTTGTAAAGATGGCATGTACCCACATAGACACATACTTTTTATTTTTGACTTCAACTCTTTCTTCGGTACCACTATCAATTTTACACAGTGCTAAGCAGAGGAGTCTTATTCTTTTTCTCTCTCATTATTTTTCATGTATAGACTTCAACCCATGTTCTTGGGTATCACTATCAATTTTACATAATGCCAAGTAGGGGAGTCTCTCACTATTTTTATGGATCTTGGATTCTTCTTTCCCAACAAATAGCAAAAATAGACTAAGCCTCAACTAGGTTGATCAATTGATCTAAATTCTCAAATCATACTAATATACTCATTTTATTCAAAAGAGAAGTTTCACCTTTAAATCTTACTCTTCAAATAATATATCTACCCAAAATTTTATGCATCAATCAATGTCATATCTCAATAGACAAATATGTATTGAAGAAATAAATTTAACATGACAGGGCTATATCTTCAATCATGCATCTTGGAAGATATTTATCAATGAAAATCTTTTTTTAAAAAAATAGGATCAGACCACAAGATGGTAGAAAGTGGATCGTATGCATCCAATTATTTTTCAAAAGATCGAGGAAAATAGAATGCAAAGTAGTATGGAAAGTGATGCTCACAAAATTCAATTTTTCGCCACCGTTGGATTCAACTTTCTTCATAACTCCCTCTTTATTCTATTCCCCTAAAAAAAAAGGAAATTTTAATTCTAAAAACAACTAAAATAGAAGTGATTAAACTAAGCAAGAGTGCTTGGGTTGCCTCCCAAGAAGCGCTAGTTTAAAAGGTCATTAGCTTGACCGTTCGACACTCAGATTTGATCATGGCTTATCAAGGTAAAAACTTTCGTTTTCCCCAATCTGCTCTTCCTGATAATAATGCTTCAATCTTTGACCATTAACTTTGAATTCTCCCGTTCCCTCGCTCCATACGTCTACAGCTCCGTAGGGATAGGCTTTCTTTGCCTGAAAAGGACCAGACCATCGAGACTTAAGCTTTCCTGGAAAGTCTCAATCTAGAATTGAATAATAGAACAAAGTCACCTGGTTGGAAGTCTTTTCTGAAAATCTATCGATCATGCCATCTCTTAGTCCTCTCTTTGTAGATTCTTGCATTCTCATATGCAGAGAGTCTGATCTCATCTAGCTCATTTAATTGCAACCTCCATTTTTCACCTGCATTTTTCAAGTCAAAATTCAGCTTCTTGATTGCCCAGAACGCCTTATGCTCGAGCTCTACGGGAAGGTGACATGATTTTCCATAAATCAATTGAAAGGGGGACATACCTATGGGTGTTTTGAAAGCAGTCCTGTAAGCCCACAATGCATCATCAAGTTTGAATGCCCAGTCTTTTCTAGTGCGCGACACTATTTTCTCCAGAATTCCTTGATCTCTCTGTTTGATATTTCAACTTATCCACTTGTTTGGGGGTGATAGGGTGTTGCAACTTTATGATTAACTCCGTACTTCTTGAGTAAGGCTGAAAACTTATGTTCTATGAAATGCGAGCCTCCATCACTGATCACTACTCTGGGTGTTCCATATCGTGGAAAGATAATCTTCTTGAACAGTTTAATAATAACTCTCGAATCATTGGTTGGTGAAGCAAGAGCTTCAACCCATTTTGAGACATAATCAACTGCTACAAGAATGTACTTGTTACCTCCAGAAGATGGGAAAGGTCCCATGAAGTCAATCCCCCAAACATCAGATATCTTAACTTCAAGAATATTGCACAGTGGCATTTCATGTCTTCTATTAATATTCCCAGTCTTTTGACATCTATCACAGGATGATACAAAGTTTCTAGCATCTTTGAAAATTGTGGGCCAATAAAAACCTGATTGTAGCACCTTAAAAGTAGTTTTTTCAGTACCGGCGTGACCACCATAGGAGGATCCATGGCATTGAAGCAAAATATCTGCAATTTCTTCTTCAGGTACACATCTTCTAAAAATTCCATCAGCACATCTTCTAAACACATAAGGCTCATCCCAAAAATAGTGTTTCACCTCAGCCAAAAATCTTTTCTTTTTTTGGTAGCTCAAATCAGGAGGAAGAATATTGGCTACAAGATAATTCACTATGTCAGTATACCAAGGTGCTTTGAGTTGTTCAATGGTTAAGAGCTGTTCTTCAGGGAAAGAATCATTGATTTCATCATTCTTTTTAGTGTCTGCCATTATTCTTGAGAGATGATCTGCAACAAGGTTTTCTGATCCCTTTTTGTCTTTAATCTCCAAATCAAATTCTTACAGAAGTAAAATCCATATGAGTAATCGTGGTTTGCTGTCTTTTTTCTGCATTAAGTATTTCACAGCTGCATGGTCAGTGTACACTACCACTTTGGAGTTAATCAAGTAAAACCTAAATTTATCAAAAGCAAATACTATGGCCAATAATTCCTTCTCAGTGGTGGTGTAATTTCTTTGTGCCTCATCCAAAGTTTTGCTGGCGTAGTGAATAACATGAGGTTTCTTATCTTTTCTTTGTCCCAAGACTGCTCCCACTGCATAATCACTGGTGTCACACATGAGTTCAAAGGGCAAGTCCCAATCTAGGGGCTGAATGATGGGTGCTGAAACCAAAGTTTTCTTTAACTCCTGAAAAGCAAACAGACATTTCTCATCAAAGCAGAATTTGGCGTCTTTACAAAGTAAATCAGTTAAAGGTTTAGCAAGTTTAGAGAAATCCTTGATAAATCTTCTGTAAAACCCTGCATGTCCCAAAAAGCTCCTGATCTCCTTGACAGTGGTGCGAGGTGCTAACTTCTCAATCACTTCTATCTTGGCCTTGTCCACTTCAATCCCTCTCTCTGAAACGAGATGGCCCAAAACTATCCCCTGTCTAACCATAAAGTGACATTTTTCCCAATTCAAGACAAGGTTAGTCTCTTCGCATCTCTGTAAAACTCTAGAAAGATTAGCTAAGCAGTCATCAAAAGAAAAACCATAGACAGAGAAATCATCCATAAAAACATCCATGAAGTCTTCAATAAATTCAGAAAAAATCACCATCATACATCTTTGAAAAGTGGCAAGTGCATTGCATAAACCAAAGGGCATTCTTCTATAAGCAAAAGTACCATAAGGACATGTAAAAGTGGTTTTATCCTGATCATCAGGATGAATAGGAATCTAAAAAAAATTCGGAATACCCATCAAGAAAACAAAAGTGAGAGTGCTTGGCAAGTCTTTTTTACGGCACTACCGTATTCATTATAGCGGTACCGTAATTTTCATCTATTTTGAACCTGAGAGTTTTCACGTTTTTACGGTAGTACCATAAATTTTTATACAGTACTGTATTTTCAATCGAATTTGTACCCGAATGTTTTCAGATTTTTACGGTGCCACCGTATTAGTTTTATGGCCCGTGTTTTTCAATTCCGCTAGATTACGACACTACCGTAATGATTTTTATGGTCGTAATTCTATTTTTAGACGTGATTCATGTGCCATTTTTTAGGGTTTTCTAGGCCGTGTTTTAGGGTTTCTCACTTGTTTTCGCTCGTTCTTGCGCCGACCTTCGACCTCCAACCGTTAGATCTCGCCGGCGACTCTTCCCGCCCGGTTCTAACAGCTGATTGGGTACTCTCTTCACCGATTTCTCCATTTTTATGAGTTTGCACGAATTTTCACCCCTTTCTTCGTTTTTCCTCGTTTCTTGGTCGATTTTAGAGATTTTTGTTTGAAAATGCTTCCTAAAGGATAGGCAACCTTTCCTAGTTCGTTTCTAGAGATTTTGAGCCGATTTGTAGAGTGTATTGAGCAAGATTGAGCTTGGACGCCTGATTTCCAACCTGTTTTCCGCCCAGTTTTCCACTCTTCTTATATTTGGGTTTTAAGCTATGATTTAATTGATATTACTCGTAAGACATTTTGTTAGAGAGAAATTTCTGAGATTGAAAGTGATAGATTACATTGAATTGCTATTTGCTATATTGTATTGCACTCTTAGCTTGCAGCTTGTGTGGAAAATTGAGATGGCCCCTAAGATTAAGCAAGTAGTATCAAAGAGAAGGGGCAAAGGACCAGCCACATCCTCCACAACACCAAATCCCTATGGCATTATCTTTAGAGATGAAATTCAAGAAGAAAGATACAATAAGTTGGTGGAGAGAAGGGTGGAAAATACAAAGTATGCTGATAGAACAACCTTGGAGGCAATTGGATTATATAAGGATGTGCTTTGGATATTTGAGCAAATCAGAGCTAAAAGATTTTTTGAGATGACACCATATACCTATTTGCCACTTGTTTTGGAATTTTTGAGTAGCTTGTATGTGGACCAATGAGAGTTTACCACCAGACTTACTAGAGGATGGTCTAGTGCCTTCGACCTAGGATTCCAGGCACTCTCCGCTGAGATATATCGTCAGGGATATCGTATGGAGAAGATGATGGATTCCATGGGGCGAATGCAGGACACCATGCACCATATCCACCAGGATGTGGAACAGCTGAGCAACTACATGGAAGATATGAGAAATTTCCTTTATGACCAGTTTGGTTATGAGCACAACCGGAGAGGAGGTGACTACGGTGGCCACTATGGTGGTGATCAAGGTGGACAACCTTATGCTCCCATGGATACCGCAGTAGAGGACACTGAGGAGATTAGATCAGATGATGACGAGTAGAGTTTTGTGAGTATCCCTTTCCCTTGCTTATTTGCATTTCATTTTCCTTATCTTATTAATGTTTGATGTTTTATAGGGAAGGATGATTCTTCCAAACTCATGGTGTCTGCCATTGCTACCTTGATCTGCTTTATTTGACTTTAAGATCATTCGATATGGGTGTATGATATTGTGATATTGATTTGACTATTCGATGTGGTTGTACCATATTTTGATGATGATATGGATTTCAACTGGGTTGTGATATTTTGATATTTTGAGCACCCTGTGGAGGTGCATGCTTGTTGACATGATAACATTGTGATACTTTTATGATTGATGAGTATGTACTATTCTTGTTGATGCGTTGACTTTGTGGCCTAGTCTATATTTTGAAGATATTATTGTTGATTATATGATTCTAGATGATGAATGAACTCATGCCTGTGATTAGGACTAGATCTATCATGTTGAATTTATTTCTCTGATATATATCTGCTTTTGAAATTTTTCATTGATTGATAAATGAGATTTTGGGTGGATATATTATTTGAAGAATTTGATTTAAAAGTGAAACTACTTGTTAAATAAAATTAGCATGTGAGTGTAATTTTTGAATTGATGTCAATGGATTAATCTAGTTGATGTTTAGTCTATTTTACTATTTGTTGGGAAGAAAGAATCCAAGATCCAAAAAGAAAATGACTCCTCTGCTTGGCACTGTGTAAAATTGACAGTGGTTGTTGTAGTCCGCAAGTGCACGGATACTTCGAAGTAATAAAAATATCGAACCACAGAGATCTTATTGTTAAGTACCAAATAATTGTATTCTTACTAGCTAAGTAAACCGAATATGATGCAAGTGAATGATATAAAGGGTGAAAAGATTAATCAGAGAGATAAACTGGGACTAGGGTTTCATCCACCTTGATTCTAATGACTAGACATAAATAAAAGATCGTCAACTAATTTTATCATGATAAAGACTTAATTTACTTCATAAAGGGATCAAAGTGGTGAACAGTGGCGGCGCTTCTTCTTCCTTTGATTTCTCCTCAAATTGATCTCCTTTCGTTCTGAAACTTCTGGCACGTAGTCTCCTTCTCCAGGCGAAGCTTCAGTATGAAAATCACAGCCAGAGGTGCTCTGGATTGGTCATGGCGGCGGAACCCTAAGCGGCGGCGTGTACCGTGATTTCTCCCTCGATAGTGGATGCAATTTGGGGCTTTTGGTGTCTACGTGATCCTGTTGTCGTAAGCTCTCCTGCTTCTTCTTACGACATCCAATTTAAAGCTCTGGATCACCCGCAATATTCTCCGCAAAAATCGGGCGTCGAAATTGACCTGGGAGTCGCGTTCAAAAATAGAAATACGGCAGTGTAATAGTTCACGGCACTGCCATAAAATCGCTCGAGTGTTCTATTCTGAAAGTGCTCCAAAATACGGCCGTGTAAAATCTTATGGGAGTGCCATATTTTTTGCACAATCTTCTGATCTAAAGTTTTCCCAAATTACGGCAGGTGCTCCGATATTACGGTATCGTATGGAAATACGGTACCATAATATAGATTACGGCACTACCATATTTTGGTGAGTTTCTCCGTTTTGCATGAAATTTATCATGTATCTTCTTCTTGATGATGAGAATTCTTCTATGTGTTTGATTTTGCTCGAAAACACCATAAAATGATGCCTTTTTGCCCGAAAATCATGAAAAACCAAAATAGAAATAGACTTTGTAATATTTGATGGATTCAGCATAAAAACAAGTAAAAGATCCTCAATTTAGCGTGAAAGGGTATCTAAAATGATACGAAATATACTATGTATTTTGGTGTCATCAAAATACATAAGGCTCAAACTTTGCTTGTCCTCAAGCAAAAATCAAAATTTGAAATCAAAATTTTGATTAAAAGAATAACCTTTTCATGCTCAATAAATTTCTAAAATACAACCTATCGATGAAAAATTCTATCAATTGATTTACAAAACTTTAAATAAACATATCATTCTTAGAACTCAATCCTCTAGATCTACAACTCAATCAAATAAAACTTCGCAACCGTATAATAAATAGAATTTTCAATCTCAAGACTTCACCTAATTTCAGTTCAAATCTGTTATGCTTTTGTTTACAGGAAGCAGGTTTCCAAGATCTTTTTCCATACATATTTTTTTTCTTTTTCATGTATTTTGTCATTTTTGCATAGATGGCATGTACCCGCATAGACACATACTTTTTATTTTTGACTTCAACTCTTTTCTTCGGTACCACTGTTAATTTTACACAGTGCCATGTAGAGGAGTCTTATTATTATTTTCTCTCATTATCTTTTTGTCATAGACTTCAACCCATGTCTTAGGTACCACTATCAATTTTACATAGTGCCAAGTAGGGGAGTATCTCACTATTTTTATGGATCTTAGATTCTCATTTCCCAACAAAGAGCAAAATAGACTAAACATCTACTAGGTTGATCAATTGATCTCAATTCACAAATCATACTAATATACTCATTTTATTCAAAAGAGAAGTTTCACCTTTAAATTTTATTCTTAAAATAATACATCTACCTAAAATCTTATGCATCAATCAACGTCATATTCCAATAGGCAAATATGTATTGAAGAAATAAATTTAACATGATAGGGTTATATCTTCAATCATGAATTTGAGTTCATTTATCATCAATCAAATCATCAAGAAAATACTTATCATCATCATCAATGAAAATGTTTCAAGATAGAAGTGTTGGGGTATGCCCTTAAGGCTAATGTTTGAGGCCTTGGGATTGTAAAAGTATCATGTAATAAACTCTTATGTTTATAAAAGGCATGGTTATTATTCAGGTTGTTACCTTGTCTGCTGTAATAAGTGTACTTCTGAATAATGTCTCAAAGCTGTTCAGCTAGGCTGACAGGCTATAAGTCCTTAGTCGAGATATCTTGGTGAACATGAGACAGCCTTGATATGGTTAAGACTAATATGTGTTCTAATCTTATAGGATGCTTCGAGCATGGAATAAGATGTAGACTCATGGGTACATTGGATGTACTGGACAGACCCTTTTAGGATATTCAATTGTTTGTCACAATGTGAATAATCCTTGATAGCAGCAAGTGGCACATTTTCCTTTGACTTGAGATCACTTGTGTTTCTAAATGATGATTGTCATTGTTTTGAGGTAGTTCAATATCATTTGAAACATAATGATTATAGACTATCTTGGATGATGAGCTTGAGTCAGGTTAGGGCACTAGTGATAGATAAAGGATTGCCGTCTCCTTGTTCAAGGAGTGTGATGTTCTAGAGGGCCCCCCCTGTATGAGATGATTGAGAAAGTGTATGGCCATACCCAGATGACAGTGATCATCTGATCTAATCATGCTCATCCTATTGGAGTTACAGGCTTGACATGCTTGTCCAATAAGAACATCCAGTGGCAAAGGAAACATGCATGCCTCGTGAGTTTGATTCACACTTGTGCTGTGGTTTGGGTGTAGTCTTGGAAGACTCTTTCCTTTATATCGGGAGACAGTGATGTGTTGCTAGATACCCCTCACTGATCGTGATAACGTAAGTTATCGTTACCGACATTTAAAGGAAACCCTCAGGGTCGCACAAATTGATGATATGGCTTTCTTGAGTCAGATCGTGTGGACTGAATTGTTTTGGTTCAGTTTAAAGGAGTTTAAACTCTGATTGTAAGTGAGATCTAGCCTGATCATGTTTGATTGATTAGGGCTTGAGATCGGTAAGCTTCGATCGAGAGTAGTGATGCTAGATCGGTGAGATCAAAGGCATCAACGGATGTACGGTTAGATCTCGAACCTTCATGGTTCAGATGAGATTTAGACCATTGCTTGGCTTGGTTCAATTTAGTCTTTAAACCGAATTCAATTGGACCGAATTCAATTGAACCGGTTCACATATGTGAACGCATGGTTCAATCGAATTGGCGTTTTGTTTTGGTTCATTAGACATGAACGTTTGAAGTGATGACTTACCATTTTGGGAATGGAGGTTTCGGAAATGGTTCTTCAACGCCTCACTTGGATGAAAAAAAAAACGCTTGTCTCTTCTCAACGATTGCTGCTTGCTTTCGGTGTGGTGAGTTTGGACGAGGACAAGGAAGAGTTCATCCACGCCAAGTTCATCCTTCATCTCCTTCACGCGACAAGTGCACTTGAAGTCCTTGCTAGCACAAGGAGCAACAAGAAGAAAGGCCACTTCTCATCTTGTGTGCGCATCTTGTGGAGGAGACCCCTATTCGATCTCTTCTTCCAAGCCGACCTCCAACTCTATGGCTATGGTATAGATCTAAACTCATTCAAGTTGATCATATGCTCATGCTAAGATCGTTGAAAACACATGCTTCCGCTTGCAATTTTATGCGCCACCCCTTAGTGTTTTCGCCCCCCTCTTGAAAGGGATTGCATCAGGTTTGCGCTCCCCCAAGAAGGGGACCCTACAATTGGTATCAAAGGATGTTGAAGCATGTTAATATGATTGCTTGATATTTCTGTGATCCATGTTTGCGCATCTTCATGTATGCTTAGATCTTGTTCACATGCGAAAATTGACATGCTATTTCTCCATGCGAAAGTAAGATGTTTACTTATCTAGGCGCATGTTGTTTGTTCATGATGTCGCATGTCTTGTGTTGGTGCTTAGTTTATGTTGTTTTATCAAACAAAACCCTAACTTGCGCGCCTATGACTAGATCTAAAGTGCCACCTACTATAAACCCTTAGATGGGTTGATGGGGCTGAAGTCACCTCTAGGTTAGATCCAATAGTCTGATCAGACCATCTGACAGCCTAGATGGATCGACCAGATGGCACCTGTGCGCAAGCACGAGGTGGCCATAGGTCGATTGCATCTTAGGCGTGTAGCGAGGTCTGGTTGAGACAACCAGTGAACACTCTTGAGTTAGGCCCGGGGTCACACCCGCTTGCCAGAACTCTTGATGGTTGTTCAGCTCTTAGCGCATGCATGGTTGACCATTAGGTCAACTCGGGTCAGTTAGGACTCGGTGCATGCAAGGGCAGAGGATCTAACTAGATGGATGAGTGGATCCCTATCAATGGACCATTGTAAGGTTGTAGGACACATAAGGAAGTTAAAATTGATGCCTATGGGGTTTTCAAAATTTAATTTCTTGATTGGATCACATGATGATTGAGACCATATGCTTGTTTATTTAATCTTATGTGGGTTGCCCAAATGTGTGCTGTGCTGGGGCCTGCGTGCCTGGTTAATTATAAGTTAATATTATTGTGATCTGCGAATCACATTGTTCATTAATCTATTGTATAATTGACCTGCGAGTCAAAGCTTGTCTAGATAGATCAAAATGTATTTTGATTAGACAAGAGCATAAAGGCACACATCCAAGAGGGGCATTCAGCTGGTGGCGCACCTGAGGTGCTCTTGGCGCTAGGGCCCTGGGTTGGACCAGATGAGATGCAAAGGAGCTCAAGTGAAGACTTAAGTAAAATTAAGGTCTTACTTAGGGTTCATGGGCTTTTACCACATAAGATCATGCTTTCTATTTATTGCTTATATAATTAGAATTGCATGTGTTTATCTTCTGCTATAGCCATAGGATTTGCCTGATAGTAAGAAGATAAAAGACCGTTAAAATCCAACGCTAACATATCAAGCTCGGAAAGCCTTCTGACGCGAAACCTCACCGTTCTGACTATCGTTGGAGCCGTGTTGTACCCACTCAGTGGGCACGTCCATCTATCTTCAGACGGTGCTGGATTTCACCTGCGTGTTACAGAGAAGGGATTTATCGCTTCTCGTTGCTCAGCATAGCACGTGGTGGTCCAGGGAGTAGGTCGGGTCAGCTTGACCATGTAGGCTACATATGTGGCGCATATGGTAGCACATGGAGGCAGCCATCTGCGGGGTCAGAGATTGTGTTGTACCAACTCAGTTGGCACAGTCTGCTGGATTGCCCAGATGAAGGGGAATCGCACGGGTTGGCGATTGGCTAGGACAGCCTACCAGAAATTAGTGCTTGTCATCTCTGTGCATCTTATCTCGCCTGAGCGGGACGCGGAGACCACGTATGAAATCTGGATCCCATCTCACTAAAAGAGTGTTACTCTTTCGGACTGTTTACTGGATTTTTCAGTCAGACAAAATAGTGAGAAAAGAATCTTTCTTAAGTCCTGGATTGATTCTGAACATTGATACTGACCTTGCTGTTCTTGCTTGTTGTAGATTCCTGCAGCAACGAACACCATGAGCTTCAATGTGCGATCCCTACTGGAAAGGGAGAAGTTTGCTGGGCCGAACTTCTCTGACTGGTTCGGACACCTTAAGATCGTTCTTAAGGCAGAGAGGAAACTGTATGTCCTCGAGACGGCGATACCGCCGCAGCCCGCTCCGAACGCCGCCAGGGCGGTTCGGGAAGCCTATGAAAAGCACGTCAATGATAGCATTGATGTCGCTTGCCTGATGCTAGCGTCTATGACGCCACCGCTGCAGCGTCAGCATGAGGATATGTCGGCTATAGAGATTATAGCGAACCTCAAGATGCTGTATGCTGCACAGGCGAGGACAGAACGCTATAATCTGACGAAGCTCTTCTTTCAGAGCAAACTGGCTGAAGGGAGCCCAGTGGGAGCTCACGTGCTCAAGATGATTGGGCACAAGGAGGCTCTGGAGAAACTGGGGCATACCATCAACCAGGAGCTTGCTGTAGATATTATTCTGCAGTCTCTCCCGCCCTCTTTCGATGCGTTCATCATTAACTTTAATATGAACAAAATCGATTGTACGCCGGCAGAGCTGCTGAATATGCTCTTGACTACTGAGGAAACTCTGAAGGGCAAGCCTTTAACCTCTGTCTTAATGGTTCCTTCTAGGAACAAGAAGAAGGGGAAGAAGGGCAAGGCCCCTGTCAAGAACTACAGTAAGGCACTGAAACAGAAGGTGAAGCGGTCGAAGGACAACAGGTGTTTCCACTGTGGCCAGCTGGGTCACTGGAAAAAGGACTATAAAGCGCTCCAAGGAGATAAGAGGGGAAGCATCGCTTCTGGCTCAGGTATTTACGTGACGGAAGTCATGGTTTCATCTTCTTCTATTTCATGGGTGTTGGACACTGCATGTGGAGTTCACATTTGTTCAAATGTACAGGAACTCAAGAGAAGAAGGCAGGTGGGACAGCATGAAGTAGACCTACACGTTGGAAACGGGGCACGGGTTGCTGCTGTTGCTGTAGGAGACTATTTCATTTCTTTACCATCTGGCATTGTATTGGAATTAAACAATTGTTATTTTGTACCGAGTATCACCAAGAATATTATCTCTATTCCTGCTCTTGTCAGGAAAGGATTTGCCTTTGAATGCAATATTTCAAAGTGTGTTTTATCTCTAGATAATATTGTGTATGCTACTGGTTCAATTAACAATGGGTTGTTCATGTTGGACATGGAACATTCGATACACAACATTGATAATAAGAAAGCCAAGTATGCTGATGACAGCACCTTGCTATGGCATAGTCGTTTGGGCCATATAAACGAGAAGCGCATTAAGCGGTTGCATGATCATGGACAGCTGGGATCATTCTCCTATAAGGAGATTGATACATGCAAAGCTTGTTTGATGGGTAAAATGACGAAGTCACCTTTTCCTAACAAAGGTCAAAGGGCTTCAGGTTTACTTGACCTTATACACAGTGATGTGTGTGGGCCATTTAGTAAACATGCCAGAGGTGGCTATCAGTACTTCATTACCTTTACTGATGATTTCAGTAGGTATGGTGTTGGGGTATGCCCTTAAGGCTAATGTTTGAGGCCTTGGGATTGTATAAGTATCATGTAATAAACTCTTAAGTTTATAAAGGCATGGTTATTATTCAGGTTGTTACCTTGTCTGCTGTAATAAGTGTACTTCTGAATAATGTCTCAAAGCTGTTCAGCTAGGCTGACAGGCTATATGTCCTTAGTCGAGATATCTTGGTGAACATGAGACAGCCTTGATATGATTGAGACTGATATGAGTGCTAATCTTATAGGATGCTTCGAGCATGGAATAAGATGTAGACTCATGGGTACATTGGATGTACTGGACAGACCCTACTCGGATATTCCATTGCTTGTCACAATGTGAATGATCCTTGTAAGCACTAAGTGGCACATGTCCTTTGACTTGAGATCACTTATGTTTCTAAATGATGATTGTCATTGTTTTGAGGTAGTTCAATATCATTTGAAACATAATGATTATAGACTATCTTGGATGGTGAGCTTGAGTCAGGTTAGGGCACTTGTGATAGATAAAGGATTGCCGTCTCCTTGTTTAAGGAGTGTGATGTTCTAAAGGGCCCCCCTATATGAGATGATTGAGGAAGTGTATGGCCATACCCAGATGACTATGTGCATCTGATCTAATCATGCTCATCGTATTGGAGTTACAGGCTTGACATGCTTGTCCAATAAGAACATCCAGTGGCAAAGGAATCATGCATGCCTAGTGAGTTGATTCACACTTATGCTGTGGTTGGGTGGAGTCTTGGAAGACTCTTTCCTTTATATCGGGAGACAGTGATGTGTTGCTAGATACCCCTCGCTGATCGTGATAACGTAAGTTATCGTTACCGACATTTAAAGGAAACCCTTAGGGTCGCACAATTTGATGATATGGCTACTTAAGTCAGATCGTGTGGACTGAATTGTTCGAGTTCAGTTTAAAGGAGATTAAACTCTGATTGTAAGTGAGATCCAGTCTGATCATGTTTGATTGATTAGGGCTTGAGATCGGTAAGCTTAGATCGAGAGTGTGGATGCTAGATCGAAGAGATCAAGAGCATTAAAAGGATGAACGGTCAGATTTTGAACCTTAGGGTTTAATTTGGTCTGAACCGATTATTGGGCTGATTTGGTTTGGTCATTGGACCAATTGAATTGAACCGGCTCACATGTGAGCGCTTGGTTCATTTGAGAGGAGAGCTATGCGTTTGGTTCACTTCATGTGAACGCATAACGCAAGCTTTGATGACTTGCCATTTATGGCATTTCGGTTTGACAATTGTGATGAATGTCTCCACATTCGATCACAAGTTTGGCTAACGCTCCTCTCCATCATCTTGCTCTCGACGACACACACTTTCTTGTGTGGTGAAAGTGACGAGAAGAAAGATCGGCCAAGAGTTCATCATCTCCTTCATGCGATAAGACCCCTTGGAGCTTTTGCTAGCACAAAGTTGAGAAGGGAGTAGTCTTTGTCTTCTTGTGTGCGCACCTTTTGGAGGAGATCAACCTTGTTTTCTTCTTCCAAGCCGCCTTCCATCCATGGCAATGGTAAGATCATATCATGATCTTAAGTTGGTTTAAGTTGATTATATAGTTCATATGCGATCTTTAGAAGCCCTTTTTCCGCATTGCATGCTAGATGCGCATGTATAGGGTTTCCCCCCCTTATTAGGGGTTCCTTCAACTGGTATCAGAGCTAGGCTCTCCATATGATCTATATGATTGCTAGAAGTGTTTGTGATCCATGCTTCTTGCGCTTACTTGATGCTTTGTTTTCATGATGCATGGTTACATGTACATGTAGATTGCGCTTGTATCATGTTAACATGTAGATTGCGCTTGTATCATGCTAACATGTAGATTGCGCTTGTATCATGGGCTATGTATGCGCTCCCCCTTGAAGGGGACCCCCTAAAGTTTGCGCTCCCCCTTGAAGGGGACCCCCTTAGATCTAAGGGTTATCAACTTTGTTTGTATGTTTGCGCATGCTCTAAGTGTTTTACAAAACTTACATCTTGCGCGGTTGATTAGATCTAAGGTGCCACTACATTAAATCCTTAAATGGGTTGATGGGGTTGAAGGCATCATCTAGTATAGATCAAGCTAGTCTGATCAGACCATCTGACAGCCTAGATGGGTCGACCAGATAGCACCTGTGCGCAAGCACGAGGTGGCTATAGGTTGACTGCATCAAAGGCGTGTAGCGAGGTCTGGTTGAGACAATTACTGAACATACTTGAGTTAGGCCCGGGGTCACACCCGCTTGCCAAAACTCATGAGGGTGGTTCAGCCCTTGACGCATGCATGGTTGACCATCAGGTCAACACGGGTCAGTTAGGACTCGGTGCATGCAAGGGCAAAAGATCTAACTAGATGGATGAGTGGATCCCCATCAATGGACCATTGTAAGGTTGTAGGGCTCATAAGGAAATTAAAATTGATGCCATGGGGTTTTTTCAAAATTTTAATTTCTTGATTGGATCACATGTTGATTGAACCATATGCTTGTTTATTTAGTCTTATGTGGGTTGCCCATTTGTGTGCTGTGCTGGGGCCTGCGTGCCTGGATTTAAAAAAATTGTAAATTAATTTGTGATCTGCGAATCACATTGTACTTAATTTATAATATGTTGTTGACCTGCGAGTCAACCTTGTCTAGATAGATCAAATGTACTTTGATTAGACAAGAGCACAAAAGCACACATCCAAGAGGGGCATTCACCTGGTGGTGCACCTGAGGTGCTCTTGGCGCTAGGGCCCTAGGTTGGACCAGATGAGATGCCAAGGAGCTCGAGTGAAGACTTAAGTAAAATTAAGGTCTTACTAGGGTTCATGGGCTTTTACCACATAAGATCATGCTTTCTACTTATTGCTAATAATTAGAATTGCATGTTTAAGTTTATCTTCTACTATAGCCATAGGATATGCCTGATAGTAAGAAGATAAAAGACCGTTAAAATCCAACGCTAACATATCAAGCTCGATAAGCCTTCTGACGCGAAACCTCACCTTTCTGATTATCGTTGGAGCCGTGTTGAACCCACTCAGTGGGCACGTCCATCTATCTTCAGACGGTGCTGGATTTCACCTGCGTGTTACAGAGTTGGGATTTATCCCCTCTCGTTGCTCAGCATAGCACGTGGTGGTCCAGGGAGTAGGTCAGGTCAGCTTGACCATGTAGGCTACATATGTGGCGCATATGGTAGCACATGGAGGCAGCCATCTCTGGGATCAGAGACTGTGTTGTACCAACTCAGTTGGCACAGTCTGCTGGATTGCCAAGATGAAGGGGAATCGCACGGGTTGGCGATTGGCTGGGACAGCCTACCAGAAATTAGTGCTTGTCATCTCTGTGCAACTTATCTCGCCTGAGCGGGACGCGGAGACCAAGTATGAAATCTGGATCCCATCTCACTAAAAGAGTATTACTCTTTCGGACTGTTTACTGGATTTTTCAGTCAGACAAAATAGTGAGAAAAGAATCTTTCTTAAGTCCTGGATTGATTCTGAACATTGATACTGACCTTGCTGTTCTTGCTTGTTGTAGATTCCTGCAGCAACGAACACCATGAGCTTCAATGTGCGATCCCTACTGGAAAGGGAGAAGTTTGCTGGGCCGAACTTCTCTGACTGGTTTGGACACCTTAAGATCGTTCTTAAGGCAGAGAGGAAACTGTATGTCCTCGAGACGGCGATACCGCCGCAGCCCGCTCCGAACGCCGCAAGGGCGGTTCGGGATGCCTACGAAAAGCACGTCAATGATAGCATTGATGTCGCTTGCCTGATGCTAGCGTCTATGACGCCACCGCTGCAGCGTCAGCATGAGGATATGTCGGCTATAGAAATTATAGCGAACCTCAAGATGCTGTATGCTGCACAGGCGAGGACAGAACGCTATAATCTGACGAAGCTCTTCTTTCAGAGCAAACTGGCTGAGGGGAGCCCAGTGGGAGCTCACGTGCTCAAGATGATTGGGCACAAGGAGGCTCTGGAGAAACTGGGGCATACCATCAACCAGGAGCTTGCTGTGGATATTATTCTGCAGTCTCTCCCGCCTTCTTTCGATGCGTTCATCATTAACTTTAATATGAACAAAATCGATTGTACGCCGGCAGAGCTGCTGAATATGCTCTTGACTACTGAGGAAACTCTGAAGGGTAAGCCTTCAACCTCTGTCTTGATGGTTCCTTCTAGGAACAAGAAGAAGGGGAAGAAGGGCAAGGCCCCTGTCAAGAACTACAGTAAGGCCCTGAAACAGAAGGTGAAGCGGTCGAAGGATAACAGGTGTTTCCACTGTGGCCAGCTGGGTCACTGGAAAAAGGACTGTAAAGCGCTCCAAGGAGATAAGAGGGGAAGCATCGCTTCTGGCTCAGGTATATATGTGACTGAGGTCATGTTATCTTCTTCTACTATATCATGGGTGTTGGACACTGCATGTGGAGTTCACATTTGTTCAAATGTGCAGGAACTCAAGAGAAGAAGGCAGGTGGGACAGCATGAGGTAGACCTACGAGTTGGAAACGGGGCACGGGTTGCTGCTGTTGCTGTAGGAGACTATTTCATTACTTTACCATCTGGCATTGTATTAGAATTAAACAATTGTTATTTTGTACCAAGTATCACAAAGAATATTATCTCTATTCCTGCTCTTGTCAGGAAAGGATTTGCCTTTGAATGCAATATTTCAAAGTGTGTTTTATCTCTAGATAATATTGTGTATGCAACTGGTTCAATTAACAATGGGTTATACATATTGGACATGGAAAATTCTATACAAAACATTGATAATAAGAAAGCCAAGTATGCTGATGACAGCACCTTGTTATGGCATAGTCGTTTAGGCCATATAAACGAGAAGCGCATTAAGCGGTTGCATGATCATGGACTGCTGGGATCTTTCTCCTATGAGGAGATTGATACATGCAAAGCTTGTTTGATGGGTAAAATGACGAAGTCACCTTTTCCTCACAAAGGTCAAAGGACTTCAGGTTTACTGGACCTTATACACAGTGATGTGTGTGGGCCATTTAGTAAACATGCCAGAGGTGGCTATCAGTACTTCATTACCTTTACTGATGATTTCAGTAGGTATGGATATGTCTATTTAATGAGACATAAAAGTGAATCTTTTGACAAGTTCAAAGAGTTCAAAAATGAAGTACAAAATCAGTTAGGCCGAAATATCAAGGCACTTCGTTCTGATCGAGGTGGAGAATACCTGAGTCATACGTTTACTGACTATCTGAAGGAGTGTGGGATTATCTCACAGCTCACTCCGCCAGGAACACCGCAGTGGAATGGTGTGTCCGAGAGGAGAAATAGAACGTTACTTGATATGGTTCGTTCTATGATGAGTCAGGCTACTCTTCCATATTCCTTTTGGGGTTTTGCACTGGAAACAGCTGCAAAGGTACTAAACCGAGTGCCATCCAAGGCAGTTTCAAAGACGCCATATGAGTTATGGTATGGGAAACAGCCTAGCTTGACATTTATCAGGATCTGGGGTTGCGAGGCTTATGTCAAAAAGCTCGCCTCTGGGAAACTAGAGAGCAGATCTGACAAATGCATCTTTGTCGGTTACCCTAAGGAAACGAAGGGTTATTATTTCTACGATCCCAAAGAGAACAAGGTGTTTGTTGCTCGGACGGCCATATTTCTTGAGAAGGAATTTCTTCTGCAAGAGGCCAGTGGGAGAGAAATAAAGCTGGATGAGAATCCAGAGGAAGGACAAAGTAGTCAAGCACAGTTGGATGAGCCTGAGCCGGTAGAACAGGTTACTGAACAACCTGAGGCTCAAATAACACGGGAACCGCGAAGATCGGGAAGGATCCGTCGACAGCCTGAGCGCTATGACGGAGTCTATATCATTGAAAATGATGAACCCCTAACTTATGCGGATGCGGTCAGTGGACCGGAGTCAGCTAGATGGCTTGATGCTATGCGAGCCGAGATGGACTCCATGTCAGATAACCAAGTCTGGGATTTGGTTGATCCGCCTCCGGGAGTAATCCCTATAGGCTGTAAATGGATCTTCAAGAAGAAGATTGACATGGATGGTAACGTGGTTACCTATAAGGGCAGGCTAGTTGCGAAAGGTTTCAAACAAATCTACGGGTTAGATTATGATGAAACTTTCTCACCTGTAGCCATGTTTAAGTCTATTCGGATTCTTTTCGCGATAGCAGCATATTACGATTATGAGATCTGGCAGATGGATGTGAAAACAGCTTTCCTCAATGGAAATCTGGACGAGGATGTGTATATGACACAACCGGAAGGTTTCACTAATCCATCAGATCGTCATAAAATATGCAAGTTAAAGAAGTCCATTTATGGGCTGAAACAAGCATCAAGAAGCTGGAACATTCGTTTTGATGAATCAATCTCTGAGTTTGGTTTCATCAAGAACGAGGATGACCCGTGTGTATATAAGAGGTTTAGTGGGAGCGTAATTACATTCCTAATCCTCTACGTCGATGATATCTTAATCATTGGAAACGATATTCCTGAACTGCATGCTGTTAAGGCATGGTTAGGAAAATGTTTTCAGATGAAAGATTTAGGAGAAGCAGCCTATGTACTAGGTGTGAAGATCTGCAGAGATAGATCTAAGAGGCTTCTCGGGCTGTGCCAGAGTACTTACATCGATAAGGTCCTGGAGAGATTCCATTTAGAGAATTCTAAACGTGGATATCTTCCAGTCAGACATGGTCTGAATCTTTCGAAGAGTCAGTGTCCACAAACACAGACTGAGAAAGATGAAATGGACAATACGCCTTATGCTTCGGCTATTGGGTCCATTATGTATGCGATGTTGTGTACTCGCCCAGACGTCGCTTACGGGTTAAGCGTGACCAGTCGATTCCAAAGTAATCCAGGATTGGCGCACTGGATTGCGGTCAAGAACATTTTAAAATATCTGCGGAGGACCAAAGATATGTTCTTGATATATGGTGGTCAGGAAGAACTCAGTATAGAGGGATATACTGACGCTTCGTTCCAGTCGGACCAGGATGATTTCCGATCGCAGTCAGGCTATATTTTTAGCTTGAATGGTGGAGCAGTGGTGTGGAAGAGTTTCAAACAGTCAACTGTTGCTGATTCCACAACAGAAGCCGAGTATGTTGCAGCCTCGGAAGCATCTAAGGAGGCAGTGTGGATTCGTAAGTTCGTGAGAGAACTTGGTGTCGTTCCTTCGAGTGCTGATCCTTTGGTTATCTTCTGTGATAACACTGGAGCAATTGCACAAGCAAAGGAACCGCGGTCGCACCAGAAGTCCAAGCACATACAGAGACGGTTTCACTTGATCCGGGAGATCATTGATCGTGGCGAGATCAAAATATGCAAGGTTCATACAGATGACAATCTGGCAGACCCACTTACCAAGCCTCTGGCGCAGCAGAAGCATGAGAAGCACTGTAATAATATGGGTTTGAGATTTCTCAACCATTAGATTAAGTGCAAGTGGGAGATTGTTGGGGTATGCCCTTAAGGCTAATGTTTGAGGCCTTGGGATTGTATAAGTATCATGTAATAAACTCTTAAGTTTATAAAGGCATGGTTATTATTCAGGTTGTTACCTTGTCTGCTGTAATAAGTGTACTTCTGAATAATGTCTCAAAGCTGTTCAGCTAGGCTGACAGGCTATATGTCCTTAGTCGAGATATCTTGGTGAACATGAGACAGCCTTGATATGATTGAGACTGATATGAGTGCTAATCTTATAGGATGCTTCGAGCATGGAATAAGATGTAGACTCATGGGTACATTGGATGTACTGGACAGACCCTACTCGGATATTCCATTGCTTGTCACAATGTGAATGATCCTTGTAAGCACTAAGTGGCACATGTCCTTTGACTTGAGATCACTTATGTTTCTAAATGATGATTGTCATTGTTTTGAGGTAGTTCAATATCATTTGAAACATAATGATTATAGACTATCTTGGATGGTGAGCTTGAGTCAGGTTAGGGCACTTGTGATAGATAAAGGATTGCCGTCTCCTTGTTTAAGGAGTGTGATGTTCTAAAGGGCCCCCCTATATGAGATGATTGAGGAAGTGTATGGCCATACCCAGATGACTATGTGCATCTGATCTAATCATGCTCATCGTATTGGAGTTACAGGCTTGACATGCTTGTCCAATAAGAACATCCAGTGGCAAAGGAATCATGCATGCCTAGTGAGTTGATTCACACTTATGCTGTGGTTGGGTGGAGTCTTGGAAGACTCTTTCCTTTATATCGGGAGACAGTGATGTGTTGCTAGATACCCCTCGCTGATCGTGATAACGTAAGTTATCGTTACCGACATTTAAAGGAAACCCTTAGGGTCGCACAATTTGATGATATGGCTACTTAAGTCAGATCGTGTGGACTGAATTGTTCGAGTTCAGTTTAAAGGAGATTAAACTCTGATTGTAAGTGAGATCCAGTCTGATCATGTTTGATTGATTAGGGCTTGAGATCGGTAAGCTTAGATCGAGAGTGTGGATGCTAGATTGAAGAGATCAAGAGCATTAAAAGGATGAACGGTCAGATTTTGAACCTTAGGGTTTAATTTGGTCTGAACCGATTATTGGGCTGATTTGGTTTGGTCATTGGACCAATTGAATTGAACCGGCTCACATGTGAGCGCTTGGTTCATTTGAGAGGAGAGCTATGCGTTTGGTTCACTTCATGTGAACGCATAACGCAAGCTTTGATGACTTGCCATTTATGGCATTTCGGTTTGACAATTGTGATGAATGTCTCCACATTCGATCACAAGTTTGGCTAACGCTCCTCTCCATCATCTTGCTCTCGACGACACACACTTTCTTGTGTGGTGAAAGTGACGAGAAGAAAGATCGGCCAAGAGTTCATCATCTCCTTCATGCGATAAGACCCCTTGGAGCTTTTGCTAGCACAAAGTTGAGAAGGGAGTAGTCTTTGTCTTCTTGTGTGCGCACCTTTTGGAGGAGATCAACCTTGTTTTCTTCTTCCAAGCCGCCTTCCATCCATGGCAATGGTAAGATCATATCATGATCTTAAGTTGGTTTAAGTTGATTATATAGTTCATATGCGATCTTTAGAAGCCCTTTTTCCGCATTGCATGCTAGATGCGCATGTATAGGGTTTCCCCCCCTTTATTAGGGGTTCCTTCATATGGATATGTCTATTTAATGAGACATAAGAGTGAATCTTTTGACAAGTTCAAAGAGTTCAAGAATGAAGTACAGAATCAGCTAGGCCGAAATATCAAGGCACTTCGTTCTGATCGAGGTGGAGAATACCTAAGTCGAGAATTTACTGACTATCTGAAAGAGTGTGGGATTATCTCACAGCTCACTCCGCCAGGAACACCGCAATGGAATGGTGTGTCCGAGAGGAGAAATAGAACGTTACTTGATATGGTTCGTTCTATGATGAGTCAGGCCACTCTTCCATACTCCTTTTGGGGTTTTGCACTGGAAACAGCTGCAAAGATACTAAATCGAGTGCCATCCAAGGCAGTTTCTAAGACGCCATATGAGTTATGGTATGGGAAACAGCCTGGCTTGACATTTATCAGGATCTGGGGTTGCGAGGCTTATGTCAAAAAGCTCGCCTCTGGGAAACTGGAGAGCAGATCTGAGAAATGTATCTTTGTCGGTTACCCTAAGGAAACTAAGGGTTATTATTTCTACGATCCCAAAGAGAACAAGGTATTTGTTGCTCGGACTGCCATATTTCTTGAGAAGGAATTTCTTCTGCAAGAGGCCAGTGGGAGAGAAATAAAACTGGATGAGAATCCAGATGAAGGACAAAGTAGTCAAGCACAGTTGGATGAGCCTGACCCGGTAGATCAGGTTATTGAACAACCTGAGGCTCAGATATCACGGGAACCGCGAAGATCGGGAAGGATCCGTCGACAGCCTGAGCGCTATGACGGAGTCTACATCATTGATAATGATGAACCCCTTACTTATGCGGATGCGGTCAGTGGACCGGAGTCAGCTAGATGGCTTGATGCTATGCGAGCCGAGATGGACTCCATGTCAGATAACCAAGTCTGGGATTTGGTTGATCCGCCTCCGGGAGTAATCCCAATAGGCTGTAAATGGATCTTCAAGAAGAAGATTGACATGGATGGTAACGTAGTTACCTATAAAGGCAGGCTAGTTGCGAAAGGTTTCAAACAAATCTACGGGATAGATTATGATGAAACTTTCTCTCCTGTAGCCATGTTTAAGTCTATTCGGATTCTTTTCGCAATAGCTGCATATTACGATTATGAGATCTGGCAGATGGATGTGAAAACAGCTTTCCTTAATGGAAATCTGGATGAGGATGTGTATATGACACAACCGGAAGGTTTCACTGATCCATCAGATCGTCATAAAATATGCAAGTTAAAGAAGTCCATTTATGGACTGAAACAAGCATCTAGAAGCTGGAACATTCGTTTTGATGAATCAATCTCTGAGTTTGGTTTCATCAAGAACGAAGATGACCCGTGTGTTTATAAGAGGTTTAGTGGGAGCGTAATTACATTCCTAATCCTCTACGTCGATGATATCTTAATCATTGGAAATGATATTCCTGAACTGCATGCTGTTAAAGCATGGTTAGGAAAATGTTTCCAGATGAAAGATTAAGGAGAAGCAGCCTATGTGTTAGGTGTGAAGATCTACCGGGATAGATCCAAGAGGCTTCTCGGGCTGTGCCAGAGTACTTACATCGATAAAGTCCTAGAGAGATTCCATTTAGAGAATTCTAAACGTGGATATCTTCCAGTCAGACATGGTCTGAATCTTTCGAAGAGTCAGTGTCCACAAACACGGACTGAGAAAGATGAAATGGACAATACGCCTTATGCTTCGGCTATTGGGTCCATTATGTATGCGATGTTGTGTACTCGCCCAGACGTCGCTTACGGGTTAAGAGTGACCAGTCGATTCCAAAGTAATCCAGGTTTGGCGCAGTGGATTGCAGTCAAGAACATTATAAAATATCTGCGGAGGACCAAAGATATGTTCTTGATATATGGTGGTCAGGAAGAACTCAGTATTGAAGGATATACTGACGCTTCGTTCCAGTCGGACCAGGATGATTTCCGATCGCAATCAGGCTATGTTTTTAGCTTGAATGGAGGTGCTGTGGTGTGGAAGAGTTTCAAACAGTCAACTGTTGCTGATTCCACAACAGAAGCCGAGTATGTTGCAGCCTCGGAAGCATCCAAGGAGGCAGTATGGATTCGCAAGTTCGTGAGAGAACTTGGTGTCGTTCCTTCGAGTGCAGATCCCTTGGTTATCTTCTGTGATAACACTGGAGCAATCGCACAAGCAAAGGAACCACGGTCGCACCAGAAGTCCAAGCACATACAGAGACGGTTTCACTTGATCCGGGAGATCATTGATCGAGGCGAGATCAAGATTTGCAAGGTTCATACAGATGACAATCTGGCAGACCCGCTTACCAAGCCTCTGGCGCAGCAGGAGCATGAGAAGCACTGTAATAATATGGGTTTGAGATTTCTCAACCATTAGATTAAGTGCAAGTGGGAGATTGTTGGGGTATGCCCTTAAGGCTAATGTTTGAGGCCTTGGGATTGTAAAAGTATCATGTAATAAACTCTTATGTTTATAAAAGGCATGGTTATTATTCAGGTTGTTACCTTGTCTGCTGTAATAAGTGTACTTCTGAATAATGTCTCAAAGCTGTTCAGCTAGGCTGACAGGCTATAAGTCCTTAGTCGAGATATCTTGGTGAACATGAGACAGCCTTGATATGGTTAAGACTAATATGTGTTCTAATCTTATAGGATGCTTCGAGCATGGAATAAGATGTAGACTCATGGGTACATTGGATGTACTGGACAGACCCTTTTAGGATATTCAATTGTTTGTCACAATGTGAATAATCCTTGATAGCAGCAAGTGGCACATTTTCCTTTGACTTGAGATCACTTGTGTTTCTAAATGATGATTGTCATTGTTTTGAGGTAGTTCAATATCATTTGAAACATAATGATTATAGACTATCTTGGATGATGAGCTTGAGTCAGGTTAGGGCACTAGTGATAGATAAAGGATTGCCGTCTCCTTGTTCAAGGAGTGTGATGTTCTAGAGGGCCCCCCCTGTATGAGATGATTGAGAAAGTGTATGGCCATACCCAGATGAGAGTGATCATCTGATCTAATCATGCTCATCCTATTGGAGTTACAGGCTTGACATGCTTGTCCAATAAGAACATCCAGTGGCAAAGGAAACATGCATGCCTCGTGAGTTTGATTCACACTTGTGCTGTGGTTTGGGTGTAGTCTTGGAAGACTCTTTCCTTTATATCGGGAGACAGTGATGTGTTGCTAGATACCCCTCACTGATCGTGATAACGTAAGTTATCGTTACCGACATTTAAAGGAAACCCTCAGGGTCACACAAATTGATGATATGGCTTTCTTGAGTCAGATCGTGTGGACTGAATTGTTTTGGTTCAGTTTAAAGGAGTTTAAACTCTGATTGTAAGTGAGATCTAGCCTGATCATGTTTGATTGATTAGGGCTTGAGATCGGTAAGCTTCGATCGAGAGTAGTGATGCTAGATCGGTGAGATCAAAGGCATCAAGGGATGTACGGTTAGATCTCGAACCTTCATGGTTCAGATGAGATTTAGACCATTGCTTGGCTTGGTTCAATTTAGTCTTTAAACCGAATTCAATTGGACCGAATTCAATTGAACCGGTTCACATATGTGAACGCATGGTTCAATCGAATTGGCGTTTTGTTTTGGTTCATTAGACATGAACGTTTGAAGTGATGACTTACCATTTTGGGAATGGAGGTTTCGGAAATGGTTCTTCAACGCCTCACTTGGATGAAAAAAAAAACGCTTGTCTCTTCTCAACGATTGCTGCTTGCTTTCGGTGTGGTGAGTTTGGACGAGGACAAGGAAGAGTTCATCCACGCCAAGTTCATCCTTCATCTCCTTCACGCGACAAGTGCACTTGAAGTCCTTGCTAGCACAAGGAGCAACAAGAAGAAAGGCCACTTCTCATCTTGTGTGCGCATCTTGTGGAGGAGACCCCTATTCGATCTCTTCTTCCAAGCCGACCTCCAACTCTATGGCTATGGTATAGATCTAAACTCATTCAAGTTGATCATATGCTCATGCTAAGATCGTTGAAAACACATGCTTCCGCTTGCAATTTTATGCGCCACCCCTTAGTGTTTTCGCCCCCCTCTTGAAAGGGATTGCATCAGGTTTGCGCTCCCCCAAGAAGGGGACCCTACAAGAAGCAGCAAGCAAAGTAAATCTCATGCATCCAACAATCTCAAGAAAAATAATATCATCATCGCATGGTACAACCATATCGAAAAGTAAATCATCAGTGTAATCATTATTATTGTACAACCACATCGAAAATATAAGAATGTCAAGAATAGCAGTGGTGGTGGTCGTAAAGCATCATCCTTCCCTTCATCATATGAAACAACAATAAGATATATAAAAATATAGCATAGCAAAGAAATAAAGGAAGATAATACTCACAAAGCATCTACTCATCGCCATCTGATCGTGTGGCCTCAGAGTCCCTTGCAGCAGTCTCCATGGGATCATAGTATGGCGTTCCTCCTTGATCACCTTGATATCCATAGTCTCTGTGATTTGCATAACCAAAACGGTTATAAAGGAAGTTGCCTATGTCTTCCATATGATTACACAATCTCTCGATATCCCTGTGGATGTATCCCAGAGTCTCTTCCATCCCATCCAGGCGGCGTTCTTGGTTGTACATCTATGCTGTGAGCGCCTGAAAACCTGGATCGTGATGGCTAGCAAAACCACCCCTCATCCCATGTGAGGAAGTTACCAGCGAGCTGTGAAGAATCATGAGGAGGTGACTCTATCCCATAGGGATCACTCCTTCCACCCCAGGTGGGTGGCGGTGGAACTGTATCAAACGGTGGAGTAAAAGCTGCCTCAGCTGCACTAGGGGATAATTTCCAATTGGCTCTTTCTTTGACCGTGGTCTTCTCAATGTGAGGTAAGGGTAGAGGAGGGATATTTTGTCCCAGGACCAAACAAAAAATGTCACCTTCTCTAATAATCATCTTCATTGCTATGCAAGACTCAATGTCTAGTCTTGCATTCCCTTTTGCCAACTCAATTCCATAAGGCTCTATCCCAAAATATCTATCTATAGGAGTAATCAAACCTCCTATTACCACAGATCCTCTGCTCGCTCTAGCATCCTTGTCCATGTGTTTGATCATGAAATAAACAACATCAATAGCAAATCCATTGAGCATCCCCCAAAGAAAATGGAGCTCATGTTGACGGATCATGCCGTCACTGTCTCCTCTCCCAAACACAGTGTGTGCTAGAACCCTGTGAGCATACTTAATACAAGGGTTCTTGATCTTGCTAGCTCTAGCAAAAACAACATAGAAATGACTCTCATCTGTAATTTGGTTCTAGAATATGCCTTCCATGAATCCAAGAGGCATTTCAGTATACCCTCCTGTGCTCAACTCAAAGATATCTCTAACTTCTTGCAATGTAAGCTTCCTCTCCTCATTGGCTAATCTGAAAGTGATTTCCCCCTCTGCAGGTCCATTCGAAAATTCCTTCAAGTCAATTATTAAGCTGCTCAAGAACTCCAGAACAAGTGGTAGATAAGTGTGCGGAGTCATCTGGAAGAACTGCTTAGCCTTTATCCTCTCAAACATCCAAAGCACGTCCTCTTAAAGCCCCAAGGCTTCCAATGTTCTTCGATCAGCATACTTGGTGTTGATGATTTTTCTTTCTAAAATTTTGTTGTATCTGGATTCCTGCATTTCATTTCTGAAGATGATCCCATGGGGGTTCTGTGGTTGAGATGATTCAGCACGGGCTTTCCCCTTTCTTCTTGGACAAATTGACTTTGTTCTCAGTGCCATGAGTATGAACTCAAGCTGCAAACTTATAATTCAATGCATAACAATATAACAGTTTAAATCTAGTCATTGGCATCCTATCAACATGTTCTACAAGTATTATTAGCTAAAAGCAGAGTGAAAAATAGAGTAAATGTCGATGAACAGTGATTTCGAATTCATTCAACATGTCTCGGCTCAAATTGGTGATGGAAATCGGTATGAATCCAGCAAAGGATCGATGGTGTGTCCTCTAACGAGTAAATGAAAACAAGAATCACTCAAAATGGTTGAGAAACGAGTGAAAGGGGTGAAACTTGATAAAAACTCATCAAATCAGTAAAATCGGTGAAATGAGTACCTAATCGACGACGAAAGCTGAATGGGATAGGTCGCCGGCGTCCTTAGGTGGTCGGAGATGATCAAAAATCCAAGAACGGCTCAAAAACGAGTGAGAATGAGGGTAAAAACCCTAAACACAGTTCAGTCAAAACCCTAAATACGGCACAGAGCTCGCATGTCAGAAAACAAA
This sequence comes from Costus lasius, assembly GCA_027563935.2. NCBI lineage: Eukaryota > Viridiplantae > Streptophyta > Magnoliopsida > Zingiberales > Costaceae > Costus > Costus lasius. Next base: position 87,048,438 of record CM050446.2, read on the forward strand.
ATACGGCAATGTAATGTCTTACGGCACTAGTGTAAAATTACGACTGCTCTCGGGTCAAAACTGGATCAGAAATATGGTACCGTAATATAACTTACGGTATTGCCGTAAAATCTCGGGACCCCTCTGTATTAAAATGACTAAAAAATACGGTACCGTGAAGCAGTTTACGGTACCGACATAAAAATCAAGCAGCGATATTTTTTTTTTTGATGAAAAAAAAAAAATTTCATGAAAATACGGCACCGTAAAATAACTTACGGTGGTGCCGTAAAAATGAAGAGACTCTCGGGTTGATTTTGGCAACAAATTACGGTACCGTGTAAGTAATAACGGTAGTGCTGTATTTTCGTCACAACTCTCCGGTGGAAAGTGAACCAAAAATACGGTACCGTAACAGACTTTACGGTAGTGCTGTAATTTGCATCAAATCACGATTTTCCTACAAAAATAAAAGAAAAATTAGTCCTAAGAAAAAGTTAAGTAAAATAAAACAAATAAAGGTTAGAAAGCTTGGGTTGCCTCCCAAGAAGCGCTAATTTAAAGGTCATTAGCTTGACCCTTTTGCACTCGGGTGTGATCGTGAATTCCTCGATTGCCCCTCTGATCTTTCTTTGGGTTGGGCATCACATTGAACCACATAAGGCTCGGACTTGAAACAATCTCCAAATTTGCTCCAAATTTTCTTTCCTTTGTCAAACAATCTAGATCTTCTTCTTCTTTTTCTCCTTCTTCTTGAAATTTTGTCTTTCTTTTCCTGTAACACTTTATCAACTTCCTCAGAAGATTTGTTAGTTTCACTATTTGAGGATTCATCAAATAAATTGCAAACATCATAAACAATATCATCAATCACCTCAACACTACAACATGATCTAGAGTAAGAAAGTTTATTCAAAGAGTCATTAAGATTAAATTCAATAATGTTTTCACATATATCAAAAGTGATCTTTCCTTCTTTCACATCTATGCTTGCTTTAGCAGTGGCTAACAGTGGTCTACCTAGAATTATAAGGTTTTTGCAATTTTCTTCCATGTCCAAAACTACAAAATCTGCAAGTATGAAAAACTCACCTATCTTGAGTGGAACATTCTCTAAGATACCTACAGGATACTTTACCGATGAATCCGTGAGCTGTAAAGATATCGATGTAGGTTTCAGCTCTCCAATATTCAGTTTCCTGTAGATAGAAAGAGGCATTAGACTTACACTTGCACCTAAATCACATAAGGCTCGGTCAAAAGCCATAGTGCCAATTGAACAAGGTATAGAAAAACTACCTAGATCCTTCAGTTTTGGTGGCAGTTTATTTTGAATGACCGCACTACAATCTTTAGTCAATGTTACAGTGCAAGTACCATAATCATCTAACTTTCTCTTACTAGACAATATTTCTTTCAAGAACTTTGCATATGAAGGCATTTGAGAAATAGCTTCAGTAAAAGGAATATTAATGTAAAGCTTTTTCAAGATTTCAAGGAATTTGGCAAATTGTTTATCTAGTTTGTTTTGAACTAGCCTTTGAGGAAAAGGTATTGGTGGTTTGTAGGGTGGAGGCAAATCAGACTTAGAATTATCTTCTTTACATGGCACATCCCCTTTTGGTTCATCACCCTTTTGAGGTGTTAAACTAGGTAGGGTTTGTTCATGTTTAGAGGATTTTTCTAATTCTAATTCCTCATCATGATTATAATAAGACTCTTTTTCCTTAAATTCAACCTTCCCTTTAGGCGCTCCTAGTTGTTTCCCACTTCTAGTCATGATGGCATTACAATGCTCCCTAGGGTTTATCTTAGGTTTAGCAGGCAATTTTCCAGGGGGTCTATAAGAAGTACTGGCTTGTTGTGCAATTTGGTTTTCTAAAATCTTATTGTGTGCCTCTACTCTTTCCAATCTGGAGTTGATTTGATTAAGACTTTCCTTAAATTCTTCAATTTGTCTACTTTGATTTGTCATGATTTGGCTTTGATTAGACATAAACTGATTTTGATTTGCCATAATTTTTTCAAACATGGATTCTACACTAGAATTCTAATTTATGTTTTGGTTTTGGTTTGGATTTGGCCTTTGGAATCCTCTATTCTCAGTTTGTCCTTTTTCATTGTTATTGTTTCTCCATGAAAGGTTGGGGTGATTTTGAAAGTCCCCTTCAAGGGGGAGCGCAAGGGGGTGAAACCCTAAAGGGGGCGGCGCATATATAAAATTTAGGGGTGTCACCCTCAAGACCGCATGTAGATCATATGATTAACTCATTGCATAAACGAAAAAGATCTCAAAGGGATCATACCAACGCCATTGGAATGGTTGTCGGCTTGGAAGCAAAGATCAAGAGAGATCTTCTCCAAAGATGTCACACACAAGGGATGAAGGCTTCCTCCTTGCGCAACTCTTGTGCTAGCAAAAATTGCCAAGTTGTCCTTTGTGTTTTGGAGATGAGATGAAAGCGTCTTGCTCTTCGAAAACCCTTGCACCTTGTGCAAACGATACCTCACCCAAGAGAGAGCATCGAAGCCTAGAGGCGTTGAGTCAACATAGGCGTTTTGGCGTTTCAAGACTTCCATAAAAGGAAAGTCATCAAGACATGCGTTCATGTCTTTTGAACCATTCCAAAACGCCAACTCAATTGAACCATGCGTTCACTTATGTGAACCGGTTCAATTGAATTTGGTCCAATTTCATTTGGTCCAAATGACAAATCGAACCAAGCCAAGCCATGGTCTAAATCTCATATGAACCATGAAGGTTCAAGATCTAACCGTACATCTCTAGATGCTCTTGATCTCACCGATCTAGCATCCACACTCTCGATCGAAGCTTACCGATCTCAAGCCCTAATCAATCAAACATGATCAGACCAGATCTCACTTACAATCAGAGTTTAAACTCCTTTAAACTGAACCAAAACAATTCAGTCCACACGATCTGACTTAAGTAAGCCATATCACCAAATTGTGCGACCCTGAGGGTTTCCTTTAAATGTCGGTAACGATAACTTACGTTATCACGATCAGTGAGAGGTATCTAGCCACACATCACTGTCTCCCGATATAAAGGAAAGAGTCTTCCAAGACTACACCCAAACCATAGCACAAGTGTGAATCCACTTCACGAGGCATACAAGTTTCCTTTGCCACTGGATGTTCTTATTGGACAAGCGTGTCAAGCCTGTAGCTCCAATATGATGAGCATGATTAGATCAGATGAACATAGTCATCAGGGTATGGCCATACACTATTCTCAATCATCTCATTCAGGGGGGCCCCTTTAGAACATCACACTCCTTAAACAAGGAGACGGCAATCCTGTATCTATCACTAGTGCCCTAACCTGACTCATGATCATTATCCAAGATAGTCTATAACCATTATATTTCAAATGATATTGAACTACCTCAAAACAATGACAATCATCATTTAGAAACACAAGTGATCTCAAGTCAGAGGAAGTATGCCACTTGTTGCACATAAGGATTATTCACATTGTGACAAGCAATTGAATATCCTAGTAGGGTCTGTCCAGTACATCCAATGTACCCATGAGTCTACATCTTATTCCATGCTCGAAGCATCCTATAAGATTAGAACACACATTAGTCTTAACCATATCAAGGCTGTCTCATGTTCACCAAGATATCTCGACTAAGGACATATAGCATGTCAGCCTAGCTGAACAGCATTGAGACATTATTCAGAAGTACACTTATTGCAACAGACAATGTAACATACTGAATAACAACCATGCCTTTATAAACATAAGCGTTTATTACATGATACTCATAGAATCCTAAGGCCTCAAACATTAGCCTTAAGGGCATACCCCAACAATCTCCCACTTGCACTTAATCTAATGGTTGAGAAATCTCAAACCCATATTATTACAGTGCTTCTCATGCTTCTGCTGCGCCAGAGGCTTGGTAAGCGGGTCAGCCAGATTGTCATCTGTATGAACCTTGCAGATTTTGATCTCGCCACGATCAATGATCTCCCGGATCAAGTGAAACTGTCTCTGTATGTGCTTGGACTTCTGGTGCGACCGTGGTTCCTTTGCTTGTGCGATTGCTCCAGTGTTATCACAGAAGATAACCAAAGGATCTGCACTCGAAGGAACAACACCAAGTTCCTGAATGAACTTACGAATCCACACTGCCTGCTTGGATGCTTCCGAGGCTGCAACATACTCGGCTTCTGTTGTGGAATCAGCAACAGTAGACTGTTTGAAACTCTTCCACACCACTGCTCCACCATTCAAGCTAAAAACATAGCCTGATTGCGATCGGAAATCATCCTGGTCCGACTGGAACGAAGCGTCAGTATATCCTTCAATACTGAGTTCTTCCTGACCACCATATATCAAGAACATATCTTTGGTCCTCCGAAGATATTTTAAAATGTTCTTGACTGCAATCCAGTGCGCCATACCTGGATTACTTTGGAACCGACTGGTCACGCTTAACCCGTAAGCGACGTCTGGGCGAGTACACAACATCGCATACATAATGGATCCAATAGCTGAAGCATAAGGCGTATTGTCCATTTCATCTTTCTCAGTCTGTGTTTGTGGACACTGACTCTTCGAAAGATTCAAACCATGTCTGACTGGAAGATATCCTCTTTTAGAATTCTCTAAATGAAATCTCTCCAGGACTTTATCGATGTAAGTACTCTGGCACAGCCCGAGAAGCCTCTTAGATCTATTCCTGTAGATCTTCACACCTAGTACATAGGCTGCTTCTCCTAGATCTTTCATCTGGAAACATTTTCCTAACCATGCTTTAACAGCATGCAGTTCAGGAATATCGTATCCAATGATTAAGATATCATCGACGTAGAGGACTAGGAAAGTAATCACGCTCCCACTAAACCTCTTATATACACACGGGTCATCTTCATTCTTGATGAAACCAAACCCAGAGATTGATTCATCAAAACGAATATTCTAGCTTCTAGATGCTTGTTTAAGTCCATAAATGGACTTCTTTAACTTGCATATTTTATGACGATCTGATGGATTAGTGAAACCTTCAGGTTGTGTCATATACACATCCTCATCCAGATTTCCATTAAGGAAAGCCGTCTTCACATCCATTTGCCAGATCTCATAATCATAATATGCAGCTATTGCGAAAAGAATCCGAATAGACTTGAACATGGCTACAGGAGAGAAAGTTTCATCATAATCTATCCCATAGATTTGTTTGAAACCTTTCGCTACTAGCCTGCCTTTATAGGTAACTACGTTACCATCCATGTCAATCTTCTTCTTGAAGATCCATTTACAGCCTATAGGGATCACTCCCGGAGGCGGATCAACCAAATCCCAGACTTGGTTATCTGACATGGAGTCCATCTCGGCTCGCATAGCTTCAAGCCATCTAGCTGACTCCGGTCCACTGACCGCATTCGCATAAGTTAGGGGTTCATCATTATCAATGATGTAGACTCCGTCATAACGCTCAGGTTGACGACGGATCCTTCCCGATCTTCGCGGTTCCCATGATATCTGAGCTTCAGGTTGTTCAATAACCTGCTCTACCGGCTCATGCACATCCAACTGTGCTTGACTACTTTGTCCTTCCTCTGGATTCTCATCCAGCTTTATTTCTCTCCCACTGGCTTCTTGCAGAAGAAACTCCTTCTCAAGAAATATTGCCGTCCGAGCAACAAATACCTTGTTCTCTTTGGGATCGTAGAAATAATAACCCTTAGTTTCCTTAGGGTAACCGACAAAGATGCATTTCTCAGATCTGCTCTCTAGTTTCCCAGAGGCGAGCTTTTTGACATAAGCCTCGCAACCCCAGATCTTTATAAATGTCAAGCTCGGCTGTTTCCCATACCACAACTCATATGGTGTCTTTGAAACTGCCTTGGATGGCACTCGGTTTAGTACCTTTGCAGCTGTTTCCAGTGCAAATCCCCAAAAGGAGTAAGGTAAAGTAGCCTGACTCATCATAGAACGAACCATATCAAGTAACGTTCTATTTCTCCTCTCGGACACACCATTCCATTGCGGTGTTCCTGGCGGAGTGAGCTGTGAGATAATCCCACACTCTTTTAGATAGTCAGTAAACGCATGACTCAAGTATTCTCCACCTCGATCAGAACGAAGTGCCTTGATATTTCGGCCTAGCTGATTCTGTACTTCATTCTTGAACTCTTTGAACTTGTCAAAAGATTCACTCTTATGTCTCATAAGATAGACATAACCATACCTACTGAAATCATCAGTAAAGGTTATGAAGTACGAATAGCCACCTCTGGCATGTTTACTAAACGGCCCACACACATCACTGTGTATAAGGTCAAGTAAACCTGAAGCCCTTTGACCTTTATTAGGAAAAGGAGACTTCATCATTTTACCCAATAAACAAGTTTTGCATGTATCAATCTCCTCATAGGAGAATGATCCCAGGAGTCCATGATCATGCAACCGCTTAATGCGCTTCTTGTTAATATGGCCTAAACGACTATGCCATAGCAAGGTGCTGTCATCAGCATACTTGGCTTTCTTATTATCAATATTTTGTATAGAATATTCCATGTCCAACATGAATAACCCATTGTTAATTGAACCAGTAGCATAAACAATATTATCAAGAGTAAGATAACACTTTGAAATCTTGTATTCAAAGGAAAACCCTTTCCTGACAAGAGCAGGAATAGAGATAATATTTTTGGTAATACTGGGTACAAAGTAACAATTGTTTAATTCTAATACAATGCCAGATGGTAATGAGATGTAATAATCCCCTACAGCAACAGCAGCAACCCGTGCCCCGTTTCCAACGCGTAGGTCCATCTCATGCTGTCCCACCTGTCTTCTTCTCTTGAGTTCCTGTACATTTGAACAAATGTGAACTCCACATGCAGTGTCCAACACCCATGAAATAGAAGAAGATGAAACCATGACTTCCGTCACGTATATACCTGAGCCAGAAGCGATGCTTCCCCTCTTATCTCCTTGGAGCGCTTTACAGTCCTTTTTCTAGTGACCCATCTGGCCACAGTGGAAACACCTGTTGTCCTTTGACCGCTTAACCTTCTGTTTCAGAGCCTTACTGTAGTTCTTGACAGGGGCTTTGCCCTTCTTCCCCTTCTTCTTGTTCCTAGAAGGAACCATTAAGACAGAGGTTGAAGGCTTTCCCTTCAGAGTCTCCTCAGTAGTCAAGAGCATATTCAGCAGCTCTGCCGGAGTACAATCGATTTTGTTCATATTAAAGTTAATAATGAACGCATCGAAAGAGGGCGGGAGAGACTGCAGAATAATGTCTACAGCAAGCTCCTGGTTGACGGTATGCCCCAGTTTCTCCAGAGCCTCCTTGTGCCCAATCATCTTGAGCACGTGAGCTCCCACTGGGCTCCCTTCAGCCAGTTTGCTCTGAAAGAAAAGCTTGGTCAGATTATAGCGTTCAGTCCTCGCCTGTGCAGCATACAGCATCTTGAGGTTCGCTATAATCTCTATAGCTGACATATCCTCATGCTGACGCTGCAGCGGTGGCGTCATAGACGCTAGCATCAGGCAAGCGACATCAATGCTATCATTGACATGCTTTTCATAGGCATCACGAACCGCCCTTGCGGCGTTCGCAGCGGGTTGAGGCGGCACAGCCGTCTCGAGGACATACAGTTTCCTCTCTGCCTTAAGAACGATCTTAAGGTGTCCGAACCAGTCTGAGAAGTTTGGCCCAGCAAACTTCTCCCTTTCCAGTAGGGATCGCACATTGAAGCTCATGGTGTTCGTTGCTGCAGGAATCTACAACAATGCAAGAACAGCAAGGTCAGTATCTATGTTAAGAATCAATCAGGACTTAAGAATGATTCTTTTTCTCACTATTTTTATCTGGCTGAAAAATCCAGCAAAACAGCCCGAAAGAGTAGAACTCTTTTAGTGAGATGGGATCCAGATTTCATACTTGGTCTCCGCGTCCCGCTCAGGCGAGATAAGATGCACAGAGAGTACGAGTACTAATTTCTGGTAGGCAGTCCCTGCCAATCGCCAACCCGTGCGATTCCCCTTCATCTGGGCAATCCAGCAGACTGTGCCAACTGAGTTGGTACAACATAGTCTCTGATCCCACAGATGGCTGCCTCCATGTGCTACCATATGCGCCACATATGTAGCCTACATGGTCAAGCTGACCCGACCTACTCCCTGGACCACCACGTGCTATGCTGAGCAACGAGAAGCGATAAATCCCTTCTCTGTAACACGCAGGTGAAATCCCGCACCGTCTGAAGATAGATGGACGTGCCCACTGAGTGGGTACAACACGGCTCCAACGATAGTCAGAACAGTGAGGTTTCGCGTCAGAAGGCATTACGTGCTTGATATTTTAGCGTTGGATTTTAACGGTCTTTTATCTTCTTACTATCAGGCAAATCCTATGGCTATAGCAGAAGATAAATAACTCATGCAATTCTAAGTATTTTAGAAAATAAAAGAAAGCATGGATCTTATGTGGTAAAAGCCCATAGAGCCTAAGTAAGACCTTAAATCAACTTAAGTCTTCACTTGCTCTTCTTGGGTCTTTTGCATCTCATCTGGTCCAACCTAGGGCCCTAGCGCTCAATGCAGCGCAGGTGCGCCCACCAGCTGAATGCACCTCTGCGATGTGTGCTTTTGTGCTCTTGTCTAATTAAAATACATTTTAATCTATCTAGACAAGTTTGACTCGCAGGTCAATTATACAATAAATTAATTAAAAATGTGATTCGCATATCACAAAAATAATAATTTACAATTTACCAGGCTCGCAGGCCCCAGCACTGCACACATTAAAGGGCAACCCACATAAGATTAAATAAACAAGCATCATGGCATCATTCAATCAACATGTGATCCATAGACAAAATAAAATTTTCGAAATCCCATTGGAATCAATTTTACTTGTCTTATGTGCCCTACTACCTTACAACGGTCCATTAATAGGGATCCACTCATCCATCTAGTTAGATCCACTGCCCTTGCATGCACCAAGTCCTAACTGACTTGAGTTGACCTAATGGTCAACCATGCATGCGCCAAGGGCTGAACAACCTCATGAGTTCTGGCAAGCGGGTGTGACCCCGGGCCTAACTCATGTGTGTTCAATGGTTGTCTCAACCAGACCTCGCTACACGCCTGTCTGCAGTCGACCTATAGCCACCTCGTGCTTGCGCACAGGTGCCATCTGGTCGACCCATCTAGGCTGTCAGATGGTCTGATCAGACTGGTTGGATTTTACTTATAGGATGACTTCAACCCTACTAACCCGTCTAAGGGTTTATAGCAGGCGCCATGTAGATCTAATGGTGATAAGCGCGCAAGATGTAAGTTTTGATAAAACATCTACAACAATGCGCAAACAAACAACATGCGGCACTTGAGAAAATATCTAGCATGTTGATAACTCTTAGATCTAGGCATAAGCGCAAACATCTTGAAACAATGATACAAGCGCAAACAAACAACATGTGCATAGCATCATGTAAACGCATGTAAACAAAGCATCAAGTAAGCGCAACATAGCATCATCTAATGATCACAAACACTTCAAAGCAATCATATGAATCTACAAGAACCATAGCTCTGATACCATTTGAAAGTCCCCTTCAAGGGGGAGCGCAAGGGGGTGAAACCCTAAAGGGGGCGGCGCATATATAAAATTTAGGGGTGTCACCCTCAAGACCGCATGTAGATCATATGATTAACTCATTGCATAAACGAAAAAGATCTCAAAGGGATCATACCAACGCCATTGGAATGGTTGTCGGCTTGGAAGCAAAGATCAAGAGAGATCTTCTCCAAAGATGTCACACACAAGGGATGAAGGCTTCCTCCTTGCGCAACTCTTGTGCTAGCAAAAATTGCCAAGTTGTCCTTTGTGTTTTGGAGATGAGATGAAAGCGTCTTGCTCTAGGGCCACCCCACCCGTAACAGGTCTAGGCCCAGCGGGCTAGGTCCCTCCGACCTCACGAATCCCGGTTTGGATCCCCGTTACCCCAAACAATTCACGTCTGCAGCGGGATTCGACCCCTGTCCATGACCCTCACGAGTCATGACCCTTTAACCATCTGAGCTGCATTGTGAATATCATATTGCCTATTTTAGATTACTTACTTATGCATATGTGAAATTCAAAATTTACCTGTGCCGGACGGATATTCCTTTGTGAGAAAAATTTATCCTGTATGGTTTAATCTCTTAAATTGTGATCTGTAGTTCTTCTAAAATTATTTGCTTGATGAGAAATTATAGAGAAAACAAAATTTGGGGATTTAACTAAGAACTTAGGAAATTTTCGAAAATCATGGTTCGGGCCAATTTTGGGGCTTTTGTCATTTTCCTTCACAAACGTGCAATTAAAATTATCTGTAGTGGGGGACTGAAATTATTTTCATGAAATTTGTATGTTCTACAAGGATTCTGAAAATTTCGCCCTTGCGGTGATTTCTTTTGACTCACGTTTTTTTAGGAATTTTGGGGAGAATGTAACGCCCTCGATTTTTCTGAATTATGATTTAAGGTTAGAAATTCTGTTTCTGTATTTTTATCTGTTAAAATTTTGGGATTTTTGCCTAAGTGTAGGAATTTTTCCTACAGGGCAAAAAATAATTATTTTGGTTGGGGATTCGAACCCTCAACCTTGATTCTTCGCTCCTGGAATTCTTTCCACCATGGTGGCGCATATTTCTGATATTATTGGAGTGGCGCAGGGTGGTTAAGCCCAGGTAAGCCCATAAAACCGATTTTTCACTTAAGTTAACTGGGTTATTGGATCTTGGATCCGTTTGGGGTGGGAGAAAAAGAGGAATTGCGTGAGGGCTCCTCTCCCTCACGACTTTTGTGTTTTCTTGCCCTAGCCGCCTTTGGTTGTCGCCCCTCACTGTGCTTGGCGCCTCCTGAAATTTCTGACGCTGGTGGTGGCAGACTGGTGGTGGACGAACTTCCTGGTGATCCTCTGTCTTGGCGTTTTTCTCTGTGGACGATTTTTCTGGTGAGTAATTCGATCCTAAGGAGTCTAATCCGCTAAATTGTAGATTATCATTCAATTAAAATTCGTTATTTGCAATGATTATCCGTATGGGGTCGAATTCAAATATTTATAGGGTTTTAAAATCCTGTTCTGCTGAAATCTGCATTCTCTAATCTGACCTTTGTGTACTATAACCCCAATATCTCATGGCCTATAGATCCAAATCGCACGAAATAAATTTTGTATGAAACTAGATACATTCGGCTTTAATTTGAATATGATATCGACCATATCCGAGCTGTATTCGTATTTCAATCTGTATTGCAATCTAGCTGTACAAAATCAGTTTTTTGGAAATCTGGGTTTCGACCTTTATGTGTTCGAACCATCATATCTCCCTAGGTATAGCTCGAAATCTCGTCAAATCAGTTTTATTAGAAAGTAGACTCGAAGGGATTCATTTTTATTACCATATCGCCTATTTTTTGTTAGTTATTGGATCTGAAATTTGTGTCGCAATTCTGATTTACGAATCTGTTTCTGGAATTCTGAAATCCCGACCTTTCTATGTTCGAACACCCATACCTCCTCTACCAGTATTGGAGGCCAGAGTGCCACGTCCTGACAAGACGGGGGCCACCCACTGATACCTCCTCTACCAGTATTGGAGGCCAGAGTGCCACGTCCTGACAAGACAGGGGCCACCCACTGATACCTCCTCTACCATTCTGTTTCTGATATGCATGCATGTCTCGTCCTCGGCAGAGGTGGGGTCAGACCTTCTGTGGTCATCAGACCTTCTGTGGTCTTCAGGCCTTCTGTGGCCTTTCTGTTTCCGATGTAGACTATCCGTTTGGATTCTGAAAATTCTGATTTTCTATCTGTCAGTTCTGATTTCTGTAGTTCTGTTTCAATCTGTCGTATAGAGGTGTTGGGCGGTGTGATTAGTTGGAATGGGTTGGTATACTTATACCCTACTTCATGCTTGATGCCTATTGTTATAACTGTCTGTATTTGATTATGTTTTGTTTCTAATATGAGTGTGCATGTTAAGTGTCTTATCTGCAAGCATGATATTTTTGATGTGTACTATGGATGGCTTTTAGTGTCTTTTACTCACTGAGCTTTTTAGCTCACCCCCGTTGTTTAAATATTTTCAGGTGAGACATCAAGACAGTGATTGCTACAGCTACTAAATTTGTTATGATGCTATGTTTTATATAATTTCTAAGAGTTGTCTTCTAAAGATCTATCAGGCCTGCGTGCCTAACTTAATTATATGACACGTTTTATCTCCTGAGGGCTTATGCCTATTTTCAGGATATTATATTATAGTTGTCTCGTTTTATTGTTGGATACGAGTTTCGGAGTCATGAGAATTGAAATTGTTTTTATCCTGAAATGTGTAACCGAGTTATTGTCGTATTTGGTATTTGAATAATCAGTTTCTGCAATATTTCTGAAGTTTGTGTTCTCCACATATGTGTAGTGTGGACATTTGTTTTGTTCCAGGATATGTGGGTCTGTGCAGCAGTAATTTACTATACTTGCTGCCGGATTTTTTTGGATTTCCGGATTTCTATTTCCTAGTAATCGATCCTACTCAGTTCTGTGCGGTTTTCAGTTCCGTAGTAATGTCCTTCGATGCCGCTTTCTTCTTGTGTTTTAATGGAAGAGTAAAAATTTTTGAAACCCCGTATTTTACTTGTATGCGTGTGGGGTGTGATTCTGAGGGATGTTACAGATGGTAACCTGGCTCTGATACCATTTGAAAGTCCCCTTCACGGGGGAGCGCAAGGGGGTGAAACCCTAAAGGGGGCGGCGCATATATAAAATTTAGGGGTGTCACCCTCAAGACCGCATGTAGATCATATGATTAACTCATTGCATAAACGAAAAAGATCTCAAAGGGATCATACCAACGCCATTGGAATGGTTGTCGGCTTGGAAGCAAAGATCAAGAGAGATCTTCTCCAAAGATGTCACACACAAGGGATGAAGGCTTCCTCCTTGCGCAACTCTTGTACTAGCAAAAATTGCCAAGTTGTCCTTTGTGTTTTGGAGATGTGATGAAAGCGTCTTGCTCTTCGAAAACCCTTGCACCTTGTGCAAATGATACCTCACCCAAGAGAGAGCATCGAAGCCTAGAGGCGTTGAGTCAACATAGGCGTTTTGGCGTTTCAAGACTTCCATAAAAGGAAAGTCATCAAGACATGCGTTCATGTCTTTTGAACCATTCCAAAATGCCAACTCAATTGAACCATGCATTCACTTATGTGAACCGGTTCAATTGAATTTGGTCCAATTTCATTTGGTCCAAATGACAAATCGAACCAAGCCAAGCCATGGTCTAAATCTCATATGAACCATGAAGGTTCAAGATCTAACCGTACATCTCTAGATGCTCTTGATCTCACCGATCTAGCATCCACACTCTCGATCGAAGCTTACCGATCTCAAGCCCTAATCAATCAAACATGATCAGACCAGATCTCACTTACAATCAGAGTTTAAACTCCTTTAAACTGAACCAAAACAATTCAGTCCACACGATCTGACTTAAGTAAGCCATATCACCAAATTGTGCGACCCTGAGGGTTTCCTTTAAATGTCGGTAATGATAACTTACGTTATCACGATCAGTGAGAGGTATCTAGCCACACATCACTGTCTCCCAATATAAAGGAAAGAGTCTTCCAAGACTACACCCAAACCATAGCACAAGTGTGAATCCACTTCACGAGGCATACAAGTTTCCTTTGCCACTGGATGTTCTTATTGGACAAGCGTGTCAAGCCTGTAGCTCCAATATGATGAGCATGATTAGATCAGATGAACATAGTCATCAGGGTATGGCCATACACTACTCTCAATCATCTCATTCAGGGGGGCCCCTTTAGAACATCACACTCCTTAAACAAGGAGACGGCAATCCTGTATCTATCACTAGTGCCCTAACCTGACTCATGATCATTATCCAAGATAGTCTATAACCATTATATTTCAAATGATATTGAACTACCTCAAAACAATGACAATCATCATTTAGAAACACAAGTGATCTCAAGTCAGAGGAAGTATGCCACTTGTTGCACACAAGGATTATTCACATTGTGACAAGCAATTGAATATCCTAGTAGGGTCTGTCCAGTACATCCAATGTACCCATGAGTCTACATCTTATTCCATGCTCGAAGCATCCTATAAGATTAGAACACACATTAGTCTTAACCATATCAAGGCTGTCTCATGTTCACCAAGATATCTCGACTAAGGACATATAGCATGTCAGCCTAGCTGAACAGCATTGAGACATTATTCAGAAGTACACTTATTGCAACAGACAATGTAACATACTGAATAACAACCATGCCTTTATAAACATAAGCGTTTATTACATGATACTCATAGAATCCTAAGGCCTCAAACATTAGCCTTACGGGCATACCCCAACAGATTTCCCCATCCAGGGTTATAAGTACTAGAGTAGAGATCATTGGTTTTACTTTGATTATAAGTCCCTAAAGCATTGACATGTTCATCCCCTTGATCTACAACAACTCTACAATTTTTAGATGAGTGACCAATGTTACCACAAATTTCGCAAGTGATAGAGGAAACAGCAGCAGCTTGCATTTTGAAAGAATCGAATCTACTACATAAAGAATCTACCTTTTCTGCTAAGGATTGCCATCCATCATTCTCACTCTTTCCTTGAGATGGTTTGTAGAATACTCCTCTCTCAGAAGTCCATTGATTGTGATTGAGAGCAGAGCCATCTCCTCCAGCAGTTTAAAGGCAGCATCCACAGTTTTGCTCATAAGAGCTCCTCCTGCAGCAGCATCTACAGTTAGTCTGGTGTTATGGAGTAATCCATTATAAAAAGTATGCAATAAAACCCAATCTTCAATGTCATGGTGAGGACACTTCCGTTGTAATTCATTAAATCTCTCCCATGTCTCACTGAAAGATTCTCCATCTTTTTGTTGGAAACTTGTTATCTGGTTTCTCAGCTGAATTGTCTTGCTTGGAGGGAAGTATTTCATCAGGAAAGAATTTGATAGCTGATCCCAAGTTGTGAAGGTTCCGGTTGGTTGAGCTTGAAGCCATGATCGCGGCCGGTCCCTAAGAGAAAAAGGAAATAATCTTAGTCTAAGTGCATCATTGGAAACTCCATTAATCTTGATGGTATCACATAGTTCTAAAAATAAAGCCAAGTGTTGATTTGGATCTTCCAGTGGAGATCCTCCAAACTGATTTTGTTGAATCATGTAAATAAAAGCAGGCTTAATCTCAAAGTTGTTAGCCTCTATCGCTGGTCTAGCAATGCTTGAGTGAATTTCTTGTGGATTAGGAGCTGCATAGTCCCTCAATGTTCTTTGATTGTTTGCCATCTCCACAATTTCTTCTTGTATCTCGTGTGATGTTTCTTGTAAATCTTCTTCTAGTCTTAACTTCTTGCGCACTCTAAGTGTTTTATTGATTTCAGGATCAAATGGAACAAGTGGTCCTGACCTAAGACTCCTGCGTTTGCAAAATAGATAGATCAAGTGATTTCAACAAAAAATAGTAAATAAAGAAAATAAAGCCTAGTCTAGTAATACTCTCAATATCTTCAATATTGACAAAACTAAGGTTTCCCCGGCAACGGTGCCAAGAACTTGATGTGATCCGAAAGGACACACTTTTAAATACAAGCAGGTAGACTGGTTTCAGGTGTCGCGGCCAAAGGTATTGGCGTACAGGGCTATTGTCATTCCCTGGCACGGCTCAAAAAATTTGTTGTCCCTAACTTGTAGTGTCCGCAAGTGCACGGATACTCGAAGTAATAAAGTAAATATCGATCCCCAGAGAGACCTATGCCGTCAAGTACCGAATAATTGATTTCTTCCTATCTAGGCAATCGAAAAAGAGAAAGGCAAGCAGAGAGCGAAAACTCGCAGGAGAATAATGTCAGAGAGAAATTGGGACTAGGGTTTCATTCTCTTGGATTTCCACGACTAGATATATAAAGATGTTCATCAATCGAATTATAACATGATAAAGACTCAATTTACTTCAAAAAGGGATTATCTCACTTTCGTGCAGATAACCATGCAGAGATAAATCTTCACTTTTGCGCAAGATTCATCCCAAGCTGAAGATAAGTAAATCATCAATCAAAGAACTCAAAGATCACTTTCGTGCATCCGAGTTCTAAGTTGATTGCCTCGAGTGGAATCTCGAGGATCACTTTCGTGCATCCGAGACTCAACACACGTTTTACCTATGGTTCTCCAATGTTCTGATCCTCACTTTCGTGCAAGATCTCCACGTTTGACACAATAACTCAATCCTAAGTTCATTAATATCATCATGGCAATTTAACTTACTAAAATAAAGAAATAAGAACTTAACCTAGTTTTCTACGGTGAGTTCCTATTAATCAATTTTAGGGTTCCAAGTTCTCAAGCAAATCACCTTTCGGTCCTTATTGCGAAAACTCTAAATCATGATGACAAAAAGCAAACTAAGGAGAATCTTAGAGCAATAATCGCATAGGTAAAATTATCAAAGTAGAATAATCATGATGAAAGTAAAAGATTATCTAGTCATTAAGAAAATCAAAGGGAATTACTCCCCCATGTCCCAAAATAAGTTTAAGCTAGCATGGTGAAGGAATTACAAAATACCATAATTTCAGAAGATAAAAAAATCAACAAGAAAGGAGTTTTAGGAAAATACAGCACGGCTGCAAAATATTTCATAGCCGTAATTTGCAATGAAAGTGGTGAAAAGTGGCGGCGCTTCTTCTTCCTTTGATTTCTCCTCAAATTGATCTCCTTTCATTCTGAAACTTCTGGCACGTAGTCTCCTTCTCCAGGCGAAGCTACAGTTTGAAAATCATGGTTGGAGGTGCTCTGGATTGGTCGCAGTGGCGGAACCCTAAGCGGTGGCATGTACCGTGATTTCTCCCTCGATAGTGGATGCAATTTAGGGCTTTTAGTGTCTACGTGATCCTCTCGTCGTAAGCTCTCCTCCTTTTTACGGCATTCAATTTAAAGCTCTGGATCGCCCGTAATATTCTCCACAAAAATCGGGCGTCAAAATTGACCTGGGAGTCGCGTTCAAAAACAGAAATACGACAGTGTAATAGTTCATGACATTGCCGTAAAATCACTCGAGTGTTCTGTTCTGAAAGTGCTCCAAAATACGGCCGTGTAAAATCTTATGGTAGTGTCATATTTTTCGCACAATCTTCTGATGTAAAGTTTTCCCAAATTACGGCAGGTGCTCCGATATTACGGTATCGTATGGAAATACGGTACCGTAATATAGATTACGGCACTACCGTATATTGGTGAGTTGCTCCGTTTTGCATAAAATTTGTCATGTATCTTCTTCTTGATGATGATAATTCTTCTATGTATTTGATTTTGCTCGAAAACACCCTAAAATGATGCCTTTTTGCCTGAAAATCATGAAAAACCAAAATAGAAGTAGACTTTGCAATATTTGATGGATTCAGCATAAAAACAAGTAAAAGATCCTCAATTTAGCCTGAAAAGGTATCTAAAATGATACAAAATATACTATATATTTTGGTGTCATCAATCAGAGAGATCATTCACGGAGGTGATGTCAAGATTAGCAGAGTTGACACAGAAAACAATCTAGCAAAACCACAGACCAAGGCTTTCACGCAGCATAAGCATGATGGTTATGCCAGGGATATGGGGTTGAGGTTCCTCAACCTCTAGGTCTAAGTGCAAGTGGGAGATTATTGGTGTGCATGCCTTGAGACCTAGTATCGGTCCATCTTTTGTACTACTTGACCAAGATATATATATCATTCTGGCATTGTCATTATCAACGTTTGTCTATATCTGCGATTATGTACTTACATGATAATGTCCCTAGAGACAGATTGGATTTGTGCTCAAATGGTTGTCCCCAGTCGATGTACCTGAGTGGATAAGGGACAGCTTTGGTACTTGTGAGACTGGTATATGGGCTGGTTAGGCATGAGGTGCTAACACAGACATATGGGTATATCAGTCGGGGATGTACTGGACCGACCCGCTATGAGGCTATGACTTGGTGTCATGAGTTATCCTCACAAGTGACAGGGGATGCATTGATCCCTTGACTTGAGGTCATTGACCGTTCTATATGGTTAGGGACATGCTTTGATACAACCTAACACCTCGCCGTAGTTGGGAGGCAATAACGGTTGTCATTAAGCATGTCACAACCCATATGAGAAGGTCAATGGACAGATGGAGGATTTGCCACTTTCTGAGGGAAGTTTGATATCCATGGAGCTCCTCTATGGTTCTATGACTGAAAGTGTATGGCCATACCCAGATGAGAACCTGATTTAGATATGACCATGTGATTGGATAAAAACAAGTGGTGACACACTTGTTCGATCGGATATCAGTTCGGCAAAGAGACTGTAATGCATCTGTACCTAGTTGCGATGATAGGGATGTCGATGTCGATATCCATTCCGATGACTTGGGGAGCAGCGATGCACTGCTAGGTGCCACTCACTGCTTGTGGTGACCTTAGGTCAGCACTGCTAATGTCAAAGGAACCTACATGGTCGCACACCTTGATACTTGAGTTCTCGTATTGATCGGGAAGCCTTATGATCGAGTTATTAGATAACTCGGATCTATTTGGGAGATTTCATCAGCACCAATGAGCATGATGAGATGGAAGAGAGTTATTGGAGCCTAACTTCATTTTTGGCAGGTTGACCCGAAATTGACCATGGTTGGTCACATTTGACTTTGGGTTGCATTGGATTGGATCCAACTGCTTAATCAACCTTGGTAATGAAGTTTGGGCTTTCTCATTACCCAATGAGGCCCAGTAACAAGTTATCATGAAGGGATAAGAACCCAAAAGGGTATAATGGGGAGAAAAGAAAAACTCATTGGCGCCAAGGGTATAATGGGGAGAGCTTGGCGCCTTTGCTTCATTAGGAAGTAAAAGGCACCTAGCCCTTTGTTCCTTGGAAGGAAAGTGTTGGGGTATGCCCTTAAGGCTAATGTTTGAGGCCTTGGGATTGTAACAGTATCATGTATAAACTCTTATGTTTATAAAGGCAATGGTTGTTATTCAGTTTGTTACATTGTCTGCTGCAATACATGTGCTTCTGAATAATGTCTCAAAGCTGTTCAGCTAGGCTGACATGTACTTTTGTCCTTAGTCGATATATCTTGGTGAACATGAGACAGCCTTGATATGATTGAGACTAATATGTGTTCTAATCTTATAGGATGCTTCGAGCATGGAATAAGATGTAGACTCATGGGTACATTGGATGTACTGGACAGACCCTACTAGGATATTCAATTGCTTGTCACAATGTGAATAATCCTTGTGTGCAACAAGTGGCATACTTCCTCTGACTTGAGATCACTTGTGTTTCTAAATGATGATTGTCATTGTTTTGAGGTAGTTCAATATCATTTGAAACATAATGGTTATAGACTATCTTGGATCGTGAACTTGAGTCATGTTAGGGCGCTAGTGATAGATATAGGATTGCCGTCTCCTTGTTTGGAGTGTGATGTTCTAAAGGGGCCCCCCTGGATGAGATGATTGAGAAAGTGTATGGCCATACCCAGGTGACTATGTTCATCTGATCTAATCATGCTCATCATATTGGAGCTACAGGCTTGACACGCTTGTCCAATAAGAACATTCAGTGGCAAAGGAATCATGTATGCCTGGTGAAGTGGATTCACACTTGTGCTGTGGTTTGGGTGTAGTCTTGGAAGACTCTTTCTTTTATATCGGGAGACAGTGATGTGTTGCTAGATACCCCTCACTGATCGTGATGACGTAAGTTATCGTTACCGACATTTAAAGGAAACCCTTAGGGTCGCACAATTTGATGATATGGCTTACTTAAGTCAGATCGTGTGGACTGAATTGTTTAGGTTCAGTTTAAAGGGATTTAATCTCTGATTGTGAGTGAGATCTGGTCTGATCATGTTTGATTGATTAGGGCTTGAGATCGGTAAGCTTCGATTGAGAGAATGGATGCAAGATCGGTGAGATCAGGAGCATCAAGAGATCAACGGTCAGATCAAGAACCTTAGGGTTTAATGTGATCTGGACTAATAGCTTGGGTTAATTGGTCTTTGAACCAAACAAAATTGAACCAGCTCATCATGTGAGCGCACGGTTCAAGTTAAGAGAAATATGCGATTGGGAAAAACCCTTGATCGCATGTTGAGGAGTGGCTTTCTATTTTTAGAAAGCATGATCACATACGTGACCACGCCTCACCTCTTCACTCCTATTGTTGTCGCCCCTCTCTTCTCGTGTAATTTTTGGGCATTCTCGTGGAAGAGGCTTTGACGACAAGGAAGAATCGCCAAGCAGTGGATCTCATCTTCTTCATCCCTTCTCACACGACAAGGTCACTTGGAGAACCTTGCTAGCACAAGGAGCGTCCAAGGAGCAAGCCATCGATCATCTTGTGTGTGGCGCTTTGGAGGAGAACCCCATCGTTCTCTCTTCTTCCTAGACACCATCCAAGCGATGGCCATGGTATGAGTCGCTACCATTCTATGCAATTGATTTTAAAGTTGATCATATATCATGCATTCGATCCCTAGAAACCCCTTCTGCTGCATGAAAACCTCCATATGCGCCTATTAGGGTTTCGCTCCCCGTTTCTTAGGGGACTTTCAGAAAGCATGTCTCTAAGGCAAGTCTTGGGGCTGATATGGCTAGAAGAACTTCTTAGGAAGGTCTTTGGTGCATATGGCTAATAAGAAAGGGTTTATGGAAAGCTCTTGGAGAGTTTCCAAAAGCCTAACCCTAATTGCTTCCCCTCTCATACCCTAGCCGCATGCCCTCTTCATGAGATGCGCCAAGCCCCTTGTGTTGTTGCCCCCTCTTGCTTCTATATATGATGGCACATGCGAGTGCTCGTTGCACAATTAAATTGGCATGAGCAAAGCTTCAAAGGGGTGAGAGCAAGGAGAGATTGACGCAAGTCTTCCATCAAGTGGCCACAAGTGATCTTCCCTTCTTCCTCTTGGTGTAAGAAGGAATTCTCCTTGGTGGCTTCTTCATCTCCTCTCCTTCTTCATTGGCGCTTCATCCTTGGAGTGCTGCAAGCTTTGAAGAAAGTGACCTAAGACTTGGATCTTCTTCCCAAGGCTAGCACTAGGCGTGGAAGAAGAGAGCTCGGGGCATCCATCTGTGTGAGATTGCAGAGGGCAAACGCTTAGGCGCCTGCCTCGTCATCGGCATCATCTCATCTTGCTCATAGGTACTTTCTCCTCTCATCATGTCAACTCCCTCGCAAGACGATCTTCACTGGGTTTTAGGGACCGGCCTGTTTCGGGGATATTCTTCTGCTGTGCAATTGTAATGTCTGATGAAAAATTTGTAAAATATCCCCAGGGTTTCCCAAAAGTGGTATTAGAGCGATTTGCGAGCCTCGAACGATGTTTCTATGCTTTTCTCTATGCTCACATGCCATATTTCAATTTTCGCAAATTGCATGTATATGGCACATGTTTTTCTAAGTAGAAAAAATGTAAGTCTTTGCTTCCTATCTTCTATTCAATTTCTTTTGGATTATTGAATGATTATTTTTCTTGATTGATTTAAGATCAAAGGCACACGTAGTTTTGTCAAGTAGGATGGGCATTGTGTCTTCGGACTGGCCGGGTCTCTTGATTTGACAAAGTTGCCAGCTGAAAGGGTCTATAAAATCATCATGAAATATAATCTCAAATAATCAAAAGATTTGTGATAAGATGATGAGCAAGAAAGACATGTTTCATGAAAAACTAAAATTTCAGGTTTTTCATGAGCATATAGAATTACATGAGTAAGCACCTTGTTTGTGCATGATGTTATGATCACTAGTCAAGCCCCAATGCATGCCTGCGATGTATTCTTATGAGGACTGCGTGCCGCCATTCTTTTTCTTTTATTTTCAAGATGAAGATTAGGGGGCGCATCCTATATGATCCATGGCTCATGCTTGCTTGGTTGTGCATCTTTCATGATGGCGCAACAAGCTTCAATAAAGGTGGTGCATCCTTGCATGGGGGCGCAAGTAAGGGTTTGACTGAGCCTTGTGCTTGTGTGCTATCCCTCTTGTGGCTTGCAAGGTGGCGCATCTTCCTTGGAGGAGGACCCATGGCATTGGCTGTACCATGGGGTGTGCTTCTAGGGTTTTGTTGTAGTCCGCAAGTGCACGGATACTCGAAGTAAAAACGAAAGATATCGAACCACAGAGACCTTATTGTTAAGTACCAAATAATTGTATTCTCACTAGCTAAGCAATCGATTATACTGGAAGTAAATGATAGAAAGAACATGAAATCAAAGAGATAAACTGGGACTAGGGTTTCATCCACCTTAACTTCAATGACTAGATATGAATAAATGGTCCTCAATCTAATTTTATCATGATAAAGATATAATTTACTTCATAAAGGGATTATCTCACTTTCGTGCAGACAATCATGCAGGGACCGATCCTCGCTTTCGCGCAAGATCTATCCCAATATAAAAATAAGTAAATCATCAATCAAAGAACTCAAGGATCACTTTCATGCATCCAAATTCTAAGTTAATTATCTCAAGTGGAATCTCAAGAATCACTTTTGTGCATCCGAGTCTCAACACAGGTTCTACTTATGGTTCTCCAATGCTCTGATCCTCACTTTCATGCAAGATCTTCACGTTTAACAAAATAACTCAATCCTAGACTCAAATTATCAAACATGACAATTATTCTTCTAAAATTAAGAAAAAGGAACTAACCTAATTTCTTACGGTGAGTTCCTAATATTCAATTCCAGGGTTCCAAGTTCTCAAGCAAATCACCTTTCAGTCCATATTGCGAAAACTCTAAAACATGCATGATAATAAGAAACTATGGAGAATTATAGGCAATCATCACATAAGTTGAATTATCATAATAAAATTATTCTGACAAAATAGAACTTATCTAGTCATAAAAATTCAAGGGGATTATATCCCATGTCCCAAAATATGTCTAAGCTAGCATAGTAAGAGAATTACAATAAACCATAGTTTCAAGGGATCAGAAATCAAAGGGAAAGGGAAAACAACTTTACAGCGGTAATTTGCTTGCGTGAATAGTGCCGACGCATGCAATTTTGTCGATTTCTCCTCTGATTGATCTTCTTTTGCTCTGAAACTTCTGGGGTATCGTCTCCTCCTCCTAGCAAAGCTTCCCCTCAAATTTCATGGTCGGAGATGCGTTGTACGCTTCCCGTCAGTGAAACCTAAGGTGGCGGCGTGTAACTAGATTTTTCCCTTGACAGTGGATCAATATTTGGGCTTTCGTCCTTGGCGTGTTCTCCTCATCAGAGGCTCCCCTTTTCCTTCTTACGGCATTGAATTTAAAAGCCTGGATCATCCACAATCGATTGCAGAAAAATTAGACGTGAATTTGACTATGGATGTCGCGAGCCAGGAATAGAATTACGGCCGTGATTGTCTTTAAGGCACTGCCGTATTTTCTTTAAGTTTTTTGATACAAGAGGCGATCAGAATTACGGTACCGTGGAAATCGTTACGGCAGTGCCGTAATTTCTGGAAATCTTTCGGCTCTAAAGTCGCTTCAAAATACAGCATCGTGATTTTCATTACGGCGGTGCCGTAATTTCTGGAAAACTTTCTATATGGAAATCACCCCAAAATACGGCAAGGCTCTGAAATTACGGTAGTGTTCCGAATTACGGTAATGTAATATAAATCATGGTGCCGTAATTTGTGGCTTCGATTTGCATGAAATTTGTGATGAGAATTCTTCTATGTATCTGATTTTGCTTGAAAACGCCTTAAAATCGTTCCTTTTTACCTGAAAATCATCAGAAGCAAAAATATCTGCAATATTTGATTAAAAAAGACATAAAAATAAGCAAATTGGTATAAATATGACACAAAATTATTAATGAAATAGCATAAAATATACTATAGATTTTGGTGTCAACAGGTTTCCCTATAACTACCTCTAGGGTTTGAGAGCTAAACCATGGTGTGGTGGACCTTGGAGCCAACTTTGAAGATCAACCTAGAGGTCAGCTAGGCTGGGTGTAATACCCCGAGTTTAGTCCCATATTGGAAGTGGGAGAAGAGATTATATGGTATATAAGGCTTAGTGGGCTTGCTATTGTTAACTTGGGCTTAAGCATTTTAATAAATTGGGCCACGTGGTAAATCGGCTCACCAAGTTAATAAATAGTTTGCTTACTAAGTGGGTTATAACAAATGGTATCAGAGCAAAACTTAGTCCTAAGCATGGTGAGAGGCCAATAGGAAAGGGCTACCGAGGATGGTGGAGCCACCTTTGGGCTGACCTCACATGCTGCCGACTAAGGGATGATTCTTGGGCATGTGTTAAGGTTTGGGCTTGACGAGGACGTCAAGTCTTAAGTGGGGGAGATTGTAATACCCCGAGTTTAGTCCCATATTGGAAGTGGGAGAAGAGATTATATGGTATATAAGGCTTAGTGGGCTTGCTATTGTTAACTTGGGCTTAAGCATTTTAATAAATTGGGCCACGTTGCAAATCGGCTCACCAAGTTAATGAATAGTTTGCTTACTAAGTGGGTTATAACACTGGGTCTAGTTTTAGGGGCTTGTGTCCTAGGTTAAGAGTTGAACCCCTTTTGGCATGGGTCAGTTAAATGTTTTGAATGAGCTATGATCACATCATCCCTTTACTGCTTTCATTATCTGCTACAGTGAGGTGTTAGGTTGTATCAAAGTATGTCCCTAACCATATAGAAGAATCAATGACCTCAAGTCAAGGGATCAATGCATCTCCTGTCACTTGTGAGCTTAACTCATAACACGAAGTTAGAGCCTCACAGTGGGTCGGTCCAGTATATCCACCACTGATATACCCATATGCTTGCATTAGCACCCCGTGCCTAACCAGGTCATATACCAGTCTCACATGTACCAGAGCTGTCCCTTATCCACTCAGGTACTCGACTGGGGACACATCGTTTGAGCACAGATACAATCTGTCTCCAAGGATATTATTATCCATGTACATAATCACAGATGTAAACATAGCATAATAACGACAATGCCAGAATGATATATTAAATATCAAGGTCAAGTAGTACAAGATGGACCAACAACAAGTCCAAGGGCATATATACCAACATAACAGTTAGGAATGGACTTGACTAGATTTCCACATGTGCTGGGCATATGGTGGAACTCTAGAGGCATCGTTGAGAGGTTAAGGTTTCATGCTGTATCTAGCCCTAACTAGCCATGAAATGCCTAGACTGTCTCAATAAGGGGAGTTGCCAAGTGCAATCGGCCGGCGAGCCCATCTTAAGAAGCATGGGTCATTTTTTGCATCTCATCCCACCCTCGTGGGACGTGAAGCCTCATGTGGAATAAGGATCCCATCTCACTAGGAAATGTCGGATTTCCCGATTGACTTTGTGGGTTGTCAATTCGATCAAAATAGTGGGAGCCATAATCATTTAAAGCAAGTCCAGTATAAATGATTTGAAGTAGAACTCATATGTTGTTTCTTGGTTGTTGTAGAACAATGGCTACGAACACTAGTGGATTAACACTGCGATCCCTTATTGAGAAGGACAATTTGGTTAGAACCACCTTCATGGACTGGCATCGGAACTTGAGGATCGCCCTCAAGCTCGAGAAGAAGTTGTATGTCCTTGAGCATCCTCTTCCTGTGACTCCTACGCCTAATGCCCGAGCGGCATAAAGGGATGGTTTTAGAATGCATCAAGATGACTCTTTAGAAGTGGCATGTCTCATGCTTGGCACTATGGAACTTGAACTTCAGGTGCAATATGAGGAGCAAGACGCTTCTCAAATGATAACGCATCTGAAACTGATGTTCGAAGGTCAGGCCAGGACAAAGAGATATGACACTGCTAAAGCAGTCTTGAGGTGCAAGTTATCTGAGGGTGCACTAGTGAGACACCATGTGCTCAAGTTGATTGGGATCGTGGATCATCTCAAAAGACTAGGACACACCATAGACAATGAGCTGGTTGTGGATCTTATTATGCAATCCCTGCCCCCTAGCTTCAGTCTATTTATTATTAATTTCAACATGAACCGGATTGACTACACTCAGGAGGAACTGTTGAATATGCTCCAAACAGCCGAGCATGAGATGGGTAAGCCCAAACCCAATTCTATTCTTCTAGTCCCTACGGCCAAGAAGATGAAGAAAAAGGGTAAGGCACATGCCAAGGGTCCTACCAAAGCACTAAAGAAAAAGGCAAAGAAGTCAAAGGAACAGAGGTGCTTCCATTGTGGCGAGCAGGGTCACTAGAGGAGGGACTGCAAGCAACTTCAGAATGAGGAGAAGAAAGGCTTGGCCTTAGCTTCTAGCTCAGGTATTTATGTTACTAAAGTCAACCTTTCTACTTCTATGTCATCGGTATTGGATACCACATGTGGAGCTCATATTTGTACAAATATGCAGGGGCTCAAGAAAAGTATATCAGTGCAGCTTGAAGAGATTGATCTACGGGTTGGAAATGGAGCACAGGTTGCTGCTATTGCTGTAGGAGTTTTGACTCTCTCCCTGCCTTCTGGACTACAATTAGATCTAGATAATTGCTATTATGTACCTTCGCTTATTAAAAACATTATATCCATTCCTTGCTTACCAAAGAAAGGATTTAGATTTGAAATAAAGGAGAACTCTTGTTCTTTTTCATTTGCAAAGGGTACATTGTGCAATGGTTTATATGTCCTGGACATGAATAGCTCTATTTGTAACATAAATAGTAAGAGGACCAAATTGAGTGGTTCAGTTGGTGCCTTCCTATGGCATTCTCAATTAGCCCATATAAACAAGAATTGCATTCAACAACTCCATGCAAATAGGTTGTTAGATTCAAGTTCCTTGGAGGAATTTGACACTTGTGAGCCTTGTTTATTAGGGAAAATGACAAAGGTGCCCTACACCAAGACTGGTGAGAGGGCAAGGGGTTTATTGGATCTCATACACTGTGATGTGTGTGGCCCATTCAGTAAACAAGCCAGAGGAGGGTACAACTACTTCATCACATTTACTGATGACTTCAGTAGATATGCTTATGTCTACTTGATGAGACATAAGACCGAATCCTTTGAGAAATTTAAGGAGTTCAGACATGAAGTAGAGAACCAGCTTGGCAGGTATATCAAAACTCTTCTATCAGATTGTGGTGGAGAGTATTTGAGCGGTGAGTTATTTGACTATCTTAGGGAGTGTGGGATCCTATCTGAACTCACTCCTCCTGGAACACCTCAATGGAATGGTGTGTCTGAGAGGAGAAATCGAACTTTGTTAGACATGGTTCGATCCATGATGAGTCATGCAACTGTACATCCCTCATTCTGCGGCCATGCACTTGAGATAGCTTTTCTTATAGTGATATCACCTATTGGGTAGGTGTGAGAGTTTTTCGATAGGTCCAAGAAACTCCAAGTCCTAAGTCAGATAACATACATCGATGATGGTATGTTATAGACCAGATGTGGTTTATGCCGAGAGCATAACCAATTGATACCAAGTGCATGGCACTGGAAAAGGAGAAAAGAACATCCTTAGGTTTTGCAAAGAACTATAGGAATGATTCTTGATTGGTAGATTGGAAAAGCTTGGTGTATTGGGTATTGGGCTACACTTGATAGTTTGTTCCAATCTGACCTTGATCGTAGCATCAGCTTTGTGTCTGGTAGTGAAATAAGCTGTAAGAGGCTTTGTGATGGACTACCATCCTCTCTGATTGAAGGCAGAGTATGTTGTGGCTTCTAGGAAGCTGTTTGGATATGGGAGTTCTTCATTAAACTTCAAGTAGTTGTCATGTGGTTATTGGGCTCTATTGTGAGTACATTGGAGCAATAACGCATGATCGAAAACCAAGGTTTCACCAAAAGATCCATGCACATACTCAGGCACTTCTACCTTGTCTTGGAGATAGAGGTGTTGTCGTGAGATTGTAGATATATTTACACAAAGACAGTCATGATAGGCCCACTGACCGATGCTTTTGGCATGGCAAGAGCATGGCAGGTCGGACTGAGGACATGTGGTTGAGGTGACTCCCTTTCATGGTCCTAGTGCAAGTAGGAGATTGTTGGTGTATATGTAATAGGACCTATGGCTGGTCCAATATGTGTCACATTCATTTGTGATATATATCCTAGCGTGGTCATTGTTATGCATTTGGTACATCTGCGTCATATGTACATTTGCATATACAATGTTCCTAGAGATAGATTTCATCTAGTCTCAAAGGATTGACCACGGTCAAGTATCATAGTAGAAAAGGGACTGCTATGATGCAGTTGAGACTGGCATATGCACTTGTTGAGCACGGGTTACTAAAACAGGCATATGTGTATATCAAGGTAGATATACTGGATTGACCCACCATGAGGATTTGACTTAGTGTCACAGGTCAAATCTCACAGTGACAGAGATTCACTCGTACTCGACTTAAGGGTATTAATATCTCTATATGTTAAGGGATGTACTTTGATACAACCTAACGCTCCGCCATAGCAGAGGAGTCATAATGGTTGTCATTGGGTCTATCTTGAGCCATATGAGAGATTCAATGAGCCAATAGAGGATTTGCCCCTTCCTTGCAGGGAAGCTTGATATCCATGGGCCCCTAATGTAGGATGAAATCCTAAGCCATAGATCCCTTAGGTATGGAGCTCGTGTAGAACAAATAAAATAGCGACAAGAGAGGGTAATCAAGCATTTAACCCTAAGTTTATGGGTTGGAAGGAGAACACCTGAGGGCCCCCTTAGGGAGGGGGCCAAACCCCTTCTTCCTTGCTCACAATGAGCGGCAGCTGGTTTGGGCACCTGAGTGATTTATCTCTGCTTCCAAGGATTCTTCAGCTTGTACCAGATGACCACCTTGCATGATCTTCAATCAATGGCAGCAATGGAATAGTGGCAAGAGGAAGGTGGAGGGATCCAGATGGTTGGCAGTGGAATGAAACAGGAACAATAGGAGAGAAGGCTGAGGATTTGATGAGAAGAGAAGAGATTAGAAGAGGAGGATAAGGAGAGGAGCAAGCTCAACTCTCGGACATAAGAAGAGCAAGCTCCATTCTTGGCATACACGGACAAAGCACGCTAATGCACAAGTTTTCATATTCAAAGATTTTCATTCTACCGTGCAAAAGTGTACAAGTGCAAGCTTTAAACCCCTCCTCTCAACGGTAATATTTTGGATTGACCTTGGCATTCATCAACTGAACTTTTCATAGGTTGTTGCTGCTGTTTTCTAAAGCTAGCATGATGATTTCTTGGCGCAGGTTGAAGTGATGTTTTGTAGCCGTTGGTTGAGTGATTTGCTAGTGGATGAAGCTAACGTGTATTGCTGATATTGGCAGGCTATTTACACATTCATGCAAGGGCTGCTCCATAGCTTGAGGCTGATCTTGTACTATGAGCTGGATGTTGTTGAGTTTGCTCAGTCCATACCAAGATTGAACTTGACTTGGAGTTGATTTTGAATTTGATGTTGGGCTGATGTTGACTGTCTTTGACTGTTTCATGCCAAGGCCCATTATCGTTGACGAAGCTAGGTGCTTGCAAGTGCCTTACATGTGCAAGATTCTTAGGCTAAACATCCTACTACAAGAACTACAATGTAAAAAACAAAGATTTGGAAAGTAAATCCTAGGCTAGATCCTAATCATAATAATAAGTGCAGAAACTAAGATATTGTTTTGCAAATACAAATGCCGAATTGACACATGTCCAAAATATCAAAATACAACTAGTTTTCCAAAATGACGTCAAATGCAACTAAGTCCCTGAAGATGCCCTGCATCAGCCCCACATATGGATGCATGACTAAAAGTCTATGACCATACCCAGGTGACAACCTGATTTATTCATATCTATTAAATTACGTTAAATAAGTGTGACACACTTGTCCAATTAGGATATCAGCCTGGCATAAGGACTTGAGCGTATGTGTACTTTGTGGTAGTTTTAGGGGATGTCGATGATGACTCCATTCCGAGGACTTGGGTAGCAGTTGTTGGGGTATGCCCTTAAGGCTAATGTTTGAGGCCTTGGGATTCTTTCAGTATCATGTATAAACTCTTATGTTTATAAAGGCAATGGTTGTTATTCAGTTTGTTACATTATCTGCTGCAATAAGTGTGCTTCTGAATAATGTCTCAAAGCTGTTCAGCTAGGCTGACATGCTATATGTCCTTAGTCGAGATATCTTGGTGAACATGAGACAGCCTTGATATGATTGAGACTAATATGTGTTCTAATCTTATAGGAAGCTTCGAGCATGGAATAAGATGTAGACTCATGGGTACATTGGATGTACTGGACAGACCCTACTAGGATATTCCATTGCTTGTCACAATGTGAATAATCCTTGTTTGCGACAAGTGGCACATATCCTCTGACTTGAGATCACTTGTGTTTCTAAATGATGATTGTCATTGTTTTGAGGTAGTTCAATATCATTTGAAACATAATGGTTATAGACTATCTTGGATAATGATCATGAGTCAGGTTAGGACACTAGTGATAGATATAGGATTGCCGTCTCCTTGTTTAAGGAGTGTGATGTTCTAAAGGGGCCCCCCTGGATGAGATGATTGAGAAAGTGTATGGCCATACCCAGGTGACTATGTTCATCTGATCTAATCATGCTCATCATATTGGAGCTACAGGCTTGACACGCTTGTCCAATAAGAACATCCAGTGGCAAAGGAATCATGTATGCCTCGTGAAGTGGATTCACACTTGTGATGTGGTTTGGGTGTAGTCTTGGAAGACTCTTTCCATTATATCGGGAGACAGTGATGTGTTGCTAGATACCCCTCACTGATCGTGATAACGTAAGTTATCGTTACCGACATTTAAAGGAAACCCTTAGGGTCGCACAATTTGATGATATGGCTTACTTAAGTCAGATCGTGTGTACTGAATTGTTTGGGTTCAGTTTAAAGGGATTTAAACTCTGATTGTAAGTGAGATCTGGTCTGATCATGTTTGATTGATTAGGGCTTGAGATCGGTAAGCTTCGATTGAGAGATTGGATGCTAGATCGGTGAGATCAGGAGCATCAAGAGATGAACGGTTAGATCTTGAACCTTAGGGTTTATTGTGATCTAGACCATATGGCTTGGGTTAATTGGTCTTTGAACCAACCCAAAAATGAACCAACTTATTATGTGAGCGCATGGTTCATTGAGGAGAGAAAAATGCGATTGGTTCGTGGGTACATGAACGCATGATCGCATAAGAGAATAAGGCTAGCTATTTTTAGTAGCCACGCCTCCACGTTTTGAGTGGAACGCATCTCTTGTCGCCCCTCTCCTATTCTCGTCGCTTGCTCTCGTGTGGAAGTGGTTGTTCACGCCTTGGAGAGAGTTTGCTCAAGCGAGAGATCATCTCAACTCCCCTTCCATTCGACAAGGACACTTGGAGATCCTTGCTAGCACAAGGAGCAACAAGAAGTAGCCGATCCATCATCTTGTGTGCGTCATCTCTGGAGGAGAACCATTTCGTTCTCTCATTTCCAAGTCGCCACCCAATCTAATGGCGTTGGTAAGATCACTTGTCGATCTTTGCAAGTTTTTATACAAGTTGATCATATGAACTATATGCGATCTTATGAAACCCTAAAATCATTGCTTCCGCTATCAATGTTTTTACATGCGCCTCCTATTAGGGTTTCGCCCCCCTCATGAAAGGGGTACTTTCAATTGGTATCAGAGCGTTGGTTCTTGTAGAATCATATGATTGCTTGATGATTTATGATCCTTGTTTGTGTTTGATAAGTAGATCTAGTAGGAAGCATCTTGCGCATCTACATGTTAAGTAGTGAAAATACATGATGTATGTTTTTACTCCTTTGCGCATGTATGATGTATGATTGCGCATGTTGATAGTTGTAGTTTTTCTTAAAATACTTAATCACTTGCGCGCCTCACTAGATCTAAGTGACGCCTGCTATAAACCCTTAGACGGGTTAGTAGGGTTGAAGTCATTGTTGGGGTATGCCCTTAAGGCTAATGTTTGAGGCCTTTGGGATTGTATAAGTATCATGTAATAAACTCTTAAGTTTATAAAAGGCATGGTTATTATTCAGGCTGCTACCTTGTCTGCTGTAATAAGTGTACTGCTGAATAATGTCTCAAAGCTGTTCAGCTAGGCTGACAGGTATAAGTCCTTAGTCGAGATATCTTGGTGAACATGAGACAGCCTTGATATGATTGAGACTAATATGAGTGCTAATCTTATAGGATGCTTCGAGCATGGAATAAGATGTAGACTCATGGGTACATTGGATGTACTGGACAGACCCTACTAGGATATTCCATTGCTTGTCAAAATGTGAATGATCCTTGTAAGCACTAAGTGGCACATGTCCTTTGACTTGAGATCACTTGTGTTTCTAAATGATGATTGTCATTGTCTTGAGGTAGTTCAATATCATTTGAAACATAATGATTATAGACTATCTTGGATGGTGAGCTTGAATCAGGTTAGGACACTAGTGATAGACATAGGATTGCCGTCTCCTTGTTTAAGGAGTGTGATGTTCTAAAGGGCCCCCCTATATGAGATGATTGAGGAAGTGTATGGCCATACCCAGATGACTATGTTCATCTGATCTGATCATGCTCATCGTATTGGAGTTACAGGCTTGACATGCTTGTCCAATAAGAACGTCCAGTGGCAAAGGATACATGTATGCCAAGTGAGTTGATTCACACTTATGCTATGGTTTGGGTGTAGTCTTGGAAGACTATTTCCTTTATATCGGGAGACAGTGATGTGTTGCTAGATACCCCTCACTGATCGTGATAACGTAAGTTATCGTTACCGACATTTAGAGGAAACCCTCAGGGTCGCACAATTTGATGATATGGCTTACTTAAGTCAGATCGTGTGGACTGGACTGTTTAGACTCAGTTTAAACGGGTTTAGACTCTGATTGTAAGTGAGATCTGGTCTGATCATGTTTGATTGATTAGGGCTTGAGATCGGTAAGCTTCGATCGAGAGTATGGATGCTAGATCATAGAGATCGAGAGCATCAAGAGATGAACGGTTAGATCTTGAACCATTTGGTTCAAGGAGATCTAGACCTTGGCTTGGGCTGGTTTAATGAACCGAATTGGGTGGAACCTAATTGACTTGAACCGGTTCACATGGGTGAACGTATGGTTCAAGGCTTAAAGGTTTTTGGGCGGTTTAGTCTTCATGTGAGCGCATGGCTTGAATACCTTCCATTTTTGGAAGGGTAACGCCATGTCTTGAATGAAAAGAACTAAACGCATTTTGAGCTTAATTCACTTGTCATCTTCGTTGGACGAAGAGAGGATTGGAGGACAAGGGAGCTCTCGGCCAAGCACATCTCATCATCAACACGACAAGGAACTTTGGGGATCTCTTGCTAGCACAAGGAAGATCCTAAAGGGTAGCCATCCCTCATCTTGTGTGTGAATTTGTGGAGGAGATCTATCTTGATCTCTCGCTTCCAAGTCGCCATCCTCAACATGGCTTCGGTATGATTTCTCATAGTTGTTAAGTTGATCATATAGCTTTCATATCCGATCTTTTGAAACCCTCTTTCCGCTTTACATGGCTAGATGTGCATGTTTAGGGTTTCACCCCCCCTTTAGATTAGGGGTTCCTTCATTTGGTATCAGAGCCGATTTTTCGATATGATCTATATGATTGTTTAGAAGTGCATGTGATCCACACTAGTTTGCGCTTACTTGATGCTTTATTTACATGATGCATGGTTAATTGTTATTGGCGCTTGTATCATGGTTGTATAAAGCTTGCGCTCCCCCTTGAAGGGGACCCCCTAAAGTTTGCGCTCCCCCTTGAAGGGGACCCCCCTTAGATCTAAGGGTTAACAACATGATATATCTTATGTTCTCAAGTGAAGTGATGCATGTTGTTTTGTTTGTTGGCGCATGTTTGTAGCCTTCATAGTTGCGCTTAAAGCATGTTATAGTTTTTCTTATAAAACTCAATGAACTTGCGCGCATACTTAGATCTAAGCCCTTCCTATAATCCCTTAGATGGGTTGATGGGGTTGAAGTCACCTCTGGGGTAGATCCATGAGTCTGATCAGACCATCTGACAGCCTAAATGGATCGACCAGATGGCACCTGTGCGCAAGCATATGGTGGCCATAGGTCGATTGCATCTTAGGTGTGTAGCGAGGTCTGGTTGAGACAACAAGTGAACACTCTTGAGTTAGGCCCGGGGTCACACCCGCTTGCCAGAACTCATGAGGGTTGTTCAGCCCTTGGCGCATGTATGGTTGACCATTAGGTCAACGCGGGTCAGTTAGGACTCGGTGCATGCAAGGGCAAAGGATCTGACCAGATGGTGAGTGGATCCCTATCAATGGACCATTGTAAGGTTGTAGGGCACATAAGGAAATTAAAATTGATGCCATGGGGTTTTCATAATTTTAATTTCATGATCGGATCACATGTTGCTTGATGCCATGATGCTTGTCTATTTATTCTTATGTGGGTTGCCCTTTTGTGTGCTATGCTGGGGCCTGCGAGCCTGGTAAATTATAAGTTAATTTTATTGTGATCTGCGAATCACATTGTTTTAATTTATGAATTGTATTGTTGACCTGCGAGTCAACCTTGTCTAGATAGATCAAATGTATTTTGATTAGACAAGAGCACAAAGGCACACATCCCAAAGGAGCATTCACCTGGTGGCCCACCTGAGGTGCTCTTGGCGCTAGGGCCCTAGGTTGGACCAGATGATATGCCAAGGAGCTCAAGTGAAGACTTAAGTAAAATTAAGGTCTTACTAGGGTTCATGGGCTTTTAACCACATAAGATCATGCTTTCTATTTATTGTTTAAATAATTAGAATTGCATGTTTAAGTTTATCTTCTGCTATCACCATAGGACTTGCATGATAGTCAAGAAGATAAAAGACCGATAAAATCCAAACGCTAATATATCAAGCTCGTAAGCCTTCTGACGCGAAACCTCACCGTTCTGACTATCGTTGGAGCCGTGTTGAACCCACTCAGTGGGCACGTCCATCTATCTTCAGACGGTGCTGGATTTCACCTGCGTGTTACAGAGTTGGGATTTATCCCCTCTCGTTGCTCAGCATTGCACGTGGTGGTCCAGGGAGTAGGTCGGGTCAGCTTGACCATGTAGGCTACATATGAGGCGCATATGGTAGCACATGGAGGCAGCCATCTCTGGGATCAGAGACTGTGTTGTACCAACTCAGTTGGCACAGTCTGCTGGATTGCCAAGATGAAGGGGAATCGCACGGGTTGGCGATTGGCTGGGACAGCCTACCAGAAATTAGTGCTTGTCATCTCTGTGCATCTTATCTCGCCTGAGCGGGACGCGGAGACCAAGTATGAAATCTGGATCCCATCTCACTAAAAGAGTGTTACTCTTTCGGACTGTTTACTGGATTTTTCAGTCAGACAAAATAGTGAGAAAAGAATCTTTCTTAAGTCCTGGATTGATTCTAAAACATTGATACTGACCTTGCTGTTCTTGCTTGTTGTAGATTCCTGCAGCAACGAACATCATGAGCTTCAATGTGCGATCCCTACTGGAAAGGGAGAAGTTTGCTGGGCCGAACTTCTCTGACTGGTTTGGACACCTTAAGATCGTTCTTAAGGCAGAGAGGAAACTGTATGTCCTCGAGACGGCGATACCGCCGCAGCCCGCTCCGAACGCCGCAAGGGCGGTTCGGGATGCCTACGAAAAGCACGTCAATGATAGCATTGATGTCGCTTGCCTGATGCTAGCGTCTATGACGCCACCGCTGCAGCGTCAGCATGAGGATATGTCGGCTATAGAGATTATAGCGAACCTCAAGATGCTGTATGCTGCACAGGCGAGGACTGAGCGCTATAATCTGACGAAGCTCTTCTTTCAGAGCAAACTGGCTGAGGGGAGCCCAGTGGGAGCTCACGTGCTCAAGATGATTGGGCACAAGGAGGCTCTAGAAAAACTGGGGCATACCGTCAACCAGGAGCTTGCTGTGGACATTATTCTACAGTCTCTTCCGCCTTCTTTCGATGCGTTCATCATTAATTTTAATATGAACAAAATCGATTGTACGCCGGCAGAGCTGCTGAATATGCTCTTGACAACTGAGGAAACTCTGAAGGGCAAGCCTTCAACCTCTGTCTTAATGGTTCCTTCAAGGAACAAGAAGAAAGGGAAGAAGGGCAAGGCCCCTGTCAAGAATTACAGCAAGGCTCTGAAACAGAAGGTGAAGCGGTCGAAGGACAACAGGTGTTTCCACTGTGGCCAGCTGGGTCACTGGAAAAAGGACTGTAAAGCGCTCCAAGGAGATAAGAGGGGAAGCATCGCTTCTGGCTCAGGTATATATGTGACTGAGGTCATGTTATCTTCTTCTACTATATCATGGGTGTTGGACACTGCATGTGGAGTTCACATTTGTTCAAATGTGCAGGAACTCAAGAGAAGAAGGCAGGTGGGACAGCATGAGGTAGACCTACGCGTTGGAAACGGGGCACGGGTTGCTGCTGTTGCTGTAGGGGACTATTTCATTTCTTTACCATCTGGAATTGTATTAGAATTAAACAATTGTTATTTTGTACCAAGTATTACCAAGAATATTATCTCTATTCCTGCTCTTGTCAGGAAAGGATTTGCCTTTGAATGCAAGATTTCAAAGTGTGTTTTATCTCGTGATAATATTGTGTATGCAACTGGTTCAATTAACAATGGGTTATACATGTTGGACATGGAATATTCTATACAAAACATTGATAATAAGAAAGCCAAGTATGCTGATGACAGCACCTTGCTATGGCATAGTCGTTTAGGCCATATAAACGAGAAGCGCATTAAGCGGTTGCATGATCATGGACTGCTGGGATCATTCTCCTATGAGGAGATTGATACATGCAAAGCTTGTTTAATGGGTAAAATGACGAAGTCTCCTTTTCCTCACAAAGGTCAAAGGACTTCAGGTTTACTTGACCTTATACACAGTGATGTGTGTGGGCCATTTAGTAAACATGCCAGAGGTGGCTATCAGTACTTCATTACCTTTACTGATGATTTCAGTAGGTATGGGTATGTCTATCTGATGAGACATAAAAGTGAATCTTTTGACAAGTTCAAAGAGTTCAAGAATGAAGTACAAAATCAGCTAGGCCGAAATATCAAGGCACTTCGTTCTGATCGAGGTGGAGAATACCTGAGTCATGCATTTACTGACTATCTAAAGGAGTGTGGGATTATCTCACAGCTCACTCCGCCAGGAACACCGCAATGGAATGGTGTGTCCGAGAGGAGAAATAGAACGCTACTTGATATGGTTCGTTCTATGATGAGTCAGGCTACTCTTCCATATTCCTTTTGGGGTTTTGCACTGGAAACAGCTGCAAAGGTACTAAACCGAGTGCCATCCAAGGCAGTTTCAAAGACGCCATATAAATTATGGTATGGGAAACAGCCTAGCTTGACATTTATCAGGATCTGGGGTTGCGAGGCTTATGTCAAAAAGCTCGCCTCTGGGAAACTAGAGAGCAGATCTGACAAATGCATCTTTGTCGGTTACCCTAAGGAAACTAAGGGTTATTATTTCTACGATCCCAAAGAGAACAAGGTATTTGTTGCTCGGACGGCCATATTTCTTGAGAAGGAGTTTCTTCTGCAAGAGGCCAGTGGGAGAGAAATAAAGCTGGATGAAAATCCAGAAGAAGGACAAAGTAGTCAAGCACAGTTGGATGAGCCTGAGCCGGTAGATCAGGTTATTGAACAACCTGAGGCTCAAATAACACGGGAACCGCGAAGATCGGGTAGGATCCGTCGACAGCCTGAGCGCTATGACGGAGTCTACATCATTGATAATGATGAACCCCTAACTTATGCGGATGCGGTCAGTGGACCGGAGTCAGCTAGATGGCTTGATGCTATGCGAGCCGAGATGGACTCCATGTCAGATAACCAAGTCTGGGATTTGGTTGATCCGCCTTCGGGAGTAATCCCTATAGGCTGTAAATGGATCTTCAAGAAGAAGATTGACATGGATGGTAACGTGGTTACCTATAAAGGCAGGCTAGTTGCGAAAGGTTTCAAACAAATCTACGGGATAGATTATGATGAGACTTTCTCACCTGTAGCCATGTTTAAGTCTATTCGGATTCTTTTCGCGATAGCAGCATATTACGATTATGAGATCTGGCAGATGGATGTGAAAACAGCTTTCCTTAATGGAAATCTGGATGAGGATGTGTATATGACACAACCGGAAGGTTTCACTAATCCAGCAGATCGTCATAAAATATGCAAGTTAAAGAAGTCCATTTATGGACTTAAACAAGCATCAAGAAGCTGGAACATTCGTTTTGATGAATCAATCTCTCAGTTTGGTTTCATCAAGAACGAGGATGACCCGTGTGTATATAAGAGGTTTAGTGGGAGCGTAATTACATTCCTAATCCTCTACGTCGATGATATCTTAATCATTGGAAATGATATTCCTGAACTTCATGCTGTTAAAGCATGGTTAGGAAAATGTTTCCAGATGAAAGATATAGGAGAAGCAGCCTATGTACTAGGTGTAAAGATCTACCGGGATAGATCTAAGAGGCTTCTCGGGCTGTGCCAGAGTACTTACATCGATAAAGTCCTGGAGAGATTCCATTTAGAGAATTCTAAACGTGGGTATCTTCCAGTCAGACATGGTCTGAATCTTTCAAAGAGTCAGTGTCCACAAACACAGACTGAGAAAGATGAAATGGACAATACGCCTTATGCTTCGGCTATTGGGTCCATAATGTATGCGATGTTGTGTACTCGCCCAGACGTCGCTTACGGGTTAAGCGTGACCAGTCGATTCCAAAGTAATCCAGGTTTGGCGCACTGGATTGCGGTCAAGAACATTTTAAAATATCTGCGGAGGACCAAAGATATGTTCTTGATATATGGTGGTCAGGAAGAACTCAGTATAGATGGATATACTGACGCTTCGTTCCAGTCGGACCAGGATGATTTCCGATCGCAATCAGGCTATGTTTTTAGCTTGAACGGTGGAGCAGTGGTGTGGAAAAGCTTCAAACAGTCTACTGTTGCTGATTCCACAACAGAAGCCGAGTATGTTGCAGCCTCAGAAGCATCCAAGGAGGCAGTGTGGATTCGTAAGTTCGTGAGAGAACTTGGTGTCGTTCCTTCGAGTGCAGATCCTTTGGTTATCTTCTGTGATAACACTGGAGCAATTGCACAAGCAAAGGAACCGCGGTCGCACCAGAAGTCCAAGCACATACAGAGACGGTTTCACTTGATCCGGGAGATCATTGATCGAGGCGAGATCAAAATATGCAAGGTTCATACAGATGACAATCTGGCAGACCCGCTTACCAAGCCTCTGGCGCAGCAGAAGCATGAGAAGCACTGTAATAATATGGGTTTGAGATTTCTCAACCATTAGATTAAGTGCAAGTGGGAGATTGTTGGGGTATGCCCTTAAGGCTAATGTTTGAGGCCTTTGGGATTGTATAAGTATCATGTAATAAACTCTTAAGTTTATAAAAGGCATGGTTATTATTCAGGCTGCTACCTTGTCTGCTGTAATAAGTGTACTGCTGAATAATGTCTCAAAGCTGTTCAGCTAGGCTGACAGGTATAAGTCCTTAGTCGAGATATCTTGGTGAACATGAGACAGCCTTGATATGATTGAGACTAATATGAGTGCTAATCTTATAGGATGCTTCGAGCATGGAATAAGATGTAGACTCATGGGTACATTGGATGTACTGGACAGACCCTACTAGGATATTCCATTGCTTGTCAAAATGTGAATGATCCTTGTAAGCACTAAGTGGCACATGTCCTTTGACTTGAGATCACTTGTGTTTCTAAATGATGATTGTCATTGTCTTGAGGTAGTTCAATATCATTTGAAACATAATGATTATAGACTATCTTGGATGGTGAGCTTGAATCAGGTTAGGACACTAGTGATAGACATAGGATTGCCGTCTCCTTGTTTAAGGAGTGTGATGTTCTAAAGGGCCCCCCTATATGAGATGATTGAGGAAGTGTATGGCCATACCCAGATGACTATGTTCATCTGATCTGATCATGCTCATCGTATTGGAGTTACAGGCTTGACATGCTTGTCCAATAAGAACGTCCAGTGGCAAAGGATACATGTATGCCAAGTGAGTTGATTCACACTTATGCTATGGTTTGGGTGTAGTCTTGGAAGACTATTTCCTTTATATCGGGAGACAGTGATGTGTTGCTAGATACCCCTCACTGATCGTGATAACGTAAGTTATCGTTACCGACATTTAGAGGAAACCCTCAGGGTCGCACAATTTGATGATATGGCTTACTTAAGTCAGATCGTGTGGACTGGACTGTTTAGACTCAGTTTAAACGGGTTTAGACTCTGATTGTAAGTGAGATCTGGTCTGATCATGTTTGATTGATTAGGGCTTGAGATCGGTAAGCTTCGATCGAGAGTATGGATGCTAGATCATAGAGATCGAGAGCATCAAGAGATGAACGGTTAGATCTTGAACCATTTGGTTCAAGGAGATCTAGACCTTGGCTTGGGCTGGTTTAATGAACCGAATTGGGTGGAACCTAATTGACTTGAACCGGTTCACATGGGTGAACGTATGGTTCAAGGCTTAAAGGTTTTTGGGCGGTTTAGTCTTCATGTGAGCGCATGGCTTGAATACCTTCCATTTTTGGAAGGGTAACGCCATGTCTTGAATGAAAAGAACTAAACGCATTTTGAGCTTAATTCACTTGTCATCTTCGTTGGACGAAGAGAGGATTGGAGGACAAGGGAGCTCTCGGCCAAGCACATCTCATCATCAACACGACAAGGAACTTTGGGGATCTCTTGCTAGCACAAGGAAGATCCTAAAGGGTAGCCATCCCTCATCTTGTGTGTGAATTTGTGGAGGAGATCTATCTTGATCTCTCGCTTCCAAGTCGCCATCCTCAACATGGCTTCGGTATGATTTCTCATAGTTGTTAAGTTGATCATATAGCTTTCATATCCGATCTTTTGAAACCCTCTTTCCGCTTTACATGGCTAGATGTGCATGTTTAGGGTTTCACCCCCCCTTTAGATTAGGGGTTCCTTCATTTGGTATCAGAGCCGATTTTTCGATATGATCTATATGATTGTTTAGAAGTGCATGTGATCCACACTAGTTTGCGCTTACTTGATGCTTTATTTACATGATGCATGGTTAATTGTTATTGGCGCTTGTATCATGGTTGTATAAAGCTTGCGCTCCCCCTTGAAGGGGACCCCCTAAAGTTTGCGCTCCCCCTTGAAGGGGACCCCCCTTAGATCTAAGGGTTAACAACATGATATATCTTATGTTCTCAAGTGAAGTGATGCATGTTGTTTTGTTTGTTGGCGCATGTTTGTAGCCTTCATAGTTGCGCTTAAAGCATGTTATAGTTTTTCTTATAAAACTCAATGAACTTGCGCGCATACTTAGATCTAAGCCCTTCCTATAATCCCTTAGATGGGTTGATGGGGTTGAAGTCACCTCTGGGGTAGATCCATGAGTCTGATCAGACCATCTGACAGCCTAAATGGATCGACCAGATGGCACCTGTGCGCAAGCATATGGTGGCCATAGGTCGATTGCATCTTAGGTGTGTAGCGAGGTCTGGTTGAGACAACAAGTGAACACTCTTGAGTTAGGCCCGGGGTCACACCCGCTTGCCAGAACTCATGAGGGTTGTTCAGCCCTTGGCGCATGTATGGTTGACCATTAGGTCAACGCGGGTCAGTTAGGACTCGGTGCATGCAAGGGCAAAGGATCTGACCAGATGGTGAGTGGATCCCTATCAATGGACCATTGTAAGGTTGTAGGGCACATAAGGAAATTAAAATTGATGCCATGGGGTTTTCATAATTTTAATTTCATGATCGGATCACATGTTGCTTGATGCCATGATGCTTGTCTATTTATTCTTATGTGGGTTGCCCTTTTGTGTGCTATGCTGGGGCCTGCGAGCCTGGTAAATTATAAGTTAATTTTATTGTGATCTGCGAATCACATTGTTTTAATTTATGAATTGTATTGTTGACCTGCGAGTCAACCTTGTCTAGATAGATCAAATGTATTTTGATTAGACAAGAGCACAAAGGCACACATCCCAAAGGAGCATTCACCTGGTGGCCCACCTGAGGTGCTCTTGGCGCTAGGGCCCTAGGTTGGACCAGATGATATGCCAAGGAGCTCAAGTGAAGACTTAAGTAAAATTAAGGTCTTACTAGGGTTCATGGGCTTTTAACCACATAAGATCATGCTTTCTATTTATTGTTTAAATAATTAGAATTGCATGTTTAAGTTTATCTTCTGCTATCACCATAGGACTTGCATGATAGTCAAGAAGATAAAAGACCGATAAAATCCAAACGCTAATATATCAAGCTCGTAAGCCTTCTGACGCGAAACCTCACCGTTCTGACTATCGTTGGAGCCGTGTTGAACCCACTCAGTGGGCACGTCCATCTATCTTCAGACGGTGCTGGATTTCACCTGCGTGTTACAGAGTTGGGATTTATCCCCTCTCGTTGCTCAGCATTGCACGTGGTGGTCCAGGGAGTAGGTCGGGTCAGCTTGACCATGTAGGCTACATATGAGGCGCATATGGTAGCACATGGAGGCAGCCATCTCTGGGATCAGAGACTGTGTTGTACCAACTCAGTTGGCACAGTCTGCTGGATTGCCAAGATGAAGGGGAATCGCACGGGTTGGCGATTGGCTGGGACAGCCTACCAGAAATTAGTGCTTGTCATCTCTGTGCATCTTATCTCGCCTGAGCGGGACGCGGAGACCAAGTATGAAATCTGGATCCCATCTCACTAAAAGAGTGTTACTCTTTCGGACTGTTTACTGGATTTTTCAGTCAGACAAAATAGTGAGAAAAGAATCTTTCTTAAGTCCTGGATTGATTCTAAAACATTGATACTGACCTTGCTGTTCTTGCTTGTTGTAGATTCCTGCAGCAACGAACATCATGAGCTTCAATGTGCGATCCCTACTGGAAAGGGAGAAGTTTGCTGGGCCGAACTTCTCTGACTGGTTTGGACACCTTAAGATCGTTCTTAAGGCAGAGAGGAAACTGTATGTCCTCGAGACGGCGATACCGCCGCAGCCCGCTCCGAACGCCGCAAGGGCGGTTCGGGATGCCTACGAAAAGCACGTCAATGATAGCATTGATGTCGCTTGCCTGATGCTAGCGTCTATGACGCCACCGCTGCAGCGTCAGCATGAGGATATGTCGGCTATAGAGATTATAGCGAACCTCAAGATGCTGTATGCTGCACAGGCGAGGACTGAGCGCTATAATCTGACGAAGCTCTTCTTTCAGAGCAAACTGGCTGAGGGGAGCCCAGTGGGAGCTCACGTGCTCAAGATGATTGGGCACAAGGAGGCTCTAGAAAAACTGGGGCATACCGTCAACCAGGAGCTTGCTGTGGACATTATTCTACAGTCTCTTCCGCCTTCTTTCGATGCGTTCATCATTAATTTTAATATGAACAAAATCGATTGTACGCCGGCAGAGCTGCTGAATATGCTCTTGACAACTGAGGAAACTCTGAAGGGCAAGCCTTCAACCTCTGTCTTAATGGTTCCTTCAAGGAACAAGAAGAAAGGGAAGAAGGGCAAGGCCCCTGTCAAGAATTACAGCAAGGCTCTGAAACAGAAGGTGAAGCGGTCGAAGGACAACAGGTGTTTCCACTGTGGCCAGCTGGGTCACTGGAAAAAGGACTGTAAAGCGCTCCAAGGAGATAAGAGGGGAAGCATCGCTTCTGGCTCAGGTATATATGTGACTGAGGTCATGTTATCTTCTTCTACTATATCATGGGTGTTGGACACTGCATGTGGAGTTCACATTTGTTCAAATGTGCAGGAACTCAAGAGAAGAAGGCAGGTGGGACAGCATGAGGTAGACCTACGCGTTGGAAACGGGGCACGGGTTGCTGCTGTTGCTGTAGGGGACTATTTCATTTCTTTACCATCTGGAATTGTATTAGAATTAAACAATTGTTATTTTGTACCAAGTATTACCAAGAATATTATCTCTATTCCTGCTCTTGTCAGGAAAGGATTTGCCTTTGAATGCAAGATTTCAAAGTGTGTTTTATCTCGTGATAATATTGTGTATGCAACTGGTTCAATTAACAATGGGTTATACATGTTGGACATGGAATATTCTATACAAAACATTGATAATAAGAAAGCCAAGTATGCTGATGACAGCACCTTGCTATGGCATAGTCGTTTAGGCCATATAAACGAGAAGCGCATTAAGCGGTTGCATGATCATGGACTGCTGGGATCATTCTCCTATGAGGAGATTGATACATGCAAAGCTTGTTTAATGGGTAAAATGACGAAGTCTCCTTTTCCTCACAAAGGTCAAAGGACTTCAGGTTTACTTGACCTTATACACAGTGATGTGTGTGGGCCATTTAGTAAACATGCCAGAGGTGGCTATCAGTACTTCATTACCTTTACTGATGATTTCAGTAGGTATGGGTATGTCTATCTGATGAGACATAAAAGTGAATCTTTTGACAAGTTCAAAGAGTTCAAGAATGAAGTACAAAATCAGCTAGGCCGAAATATCAAGGCACTTCGTTCTGATCGAGGTGGAGAATACCTGAGTCATGCATTTACTGACTATCTAAAGG
This sequence comes from Costus lasius, assembly GCA_027563935.2. Taxonomy (NCBI): domain Eukaryota; kingdom Viridiplantae; phylum Streptophyta; class Magnoliopsida; order Zingiberales; family Costaceae; genus Costus; species Costus lasius. The sequence continues at coordinate 87,093,125 of CM050446.2, forward strand.
AGTGTGGGATTATCTCACAGCTCACTCCGCCAGGAACACCGCAATGGAATGGTGTGTCCGAGAGGAGAAATAGAACGCTACTTGATATGGTTCGTTCTATGATGAGTCAGGCTACTCTTCCATATTCCTTTTGGGGTTTTGCACTGGAAACAGCTGCAAAGGTACTAAACCGAGTGCCATCCAAGGCAGTTTCAAAGACGCCATATAAATTATGGTATGGGAAACAGCCTAGCTTGACATTTATCAGGATCTGGGGTTGCGAGGCTTATGTCAAAAAGCTCGCCTCTGGGAAACTAGAGAGCAGATCTGACAAATGCATCTTTGTCGGTTACCCTAAGGAAACTAAGGGTTATTATTTCTACGATCCCAAAGAGAACAAGGTATTTGTTGCTCGGACGGCCATATTTCTTGAGAAGGAGTTTCTTCTGCAAGAGGCCAGTGGGAGAGAAATAAAGCTGGATGAAAATCCAGAAGAAGGACAAAGTAGTCAAGCACAGTTGGATGAGCCTGAGCCGGTAGATCAGGTTATTGAACAACCTGAGGCTCAAATAACACGGGAACCGCGAAGATCGGGTAGGATCCGTCGACAGCCTGAGCGCTATGACGGAGTCTACATCATTGATAATGATGAACCCCTAACTTATGCGGATGCGGTCAGTGGACCGGAGTCAGCTAGATGGCTTGATGCTATGCGAGCCGAGATGGACTCCATGTCAGATAACCAAGTCTGGGATTTGGTTGATCCGCCTTCGGGAGTAATCCCTATAGGCTGTAAATGGATCTTCAAGAAGAAGATTGACATGGATGGTAACGTGGTTACCTATAAAGGCAGGCTAGTTGCGAAAGGTTTCAAACAAATCTACGGGATAGATTATGATGAGACTTTCTCACCTGTAGCCATGTTTAAGTCTATTCGGATTCTTTTCGCGATAGCAGCATATTACGATTATGAGATCTGGCAGATGGATGTGAAAACAGCTTTCCTTAATGGAAATCTGGATGAGGATGTGTATATGACACAACCGGAAGGTTTCACTAATCCAGCAGATCGTCATAAAATATGCAAGTTAAAGAAGTCCATTTATGGACTTAAACAAGCATCAAGAAGCTGGAACATTCGTTTTGATGAATCAATCTCTCAGTTTGGTTTCATCAAGAACGAGGATGACCCGTGTGTATATAAGAGGTTTAGTGGGAGCGTAATTACATTCCTAATCCTCTACGTCGATGATATCTTAATCATTGGAAATGATATTCCTGAACTTCATGCTGTTAAAGCATGGTTAGGAAAATGTTTCCAGATGAAAGATATAGGAGAAGCAGCCTATGTACTAGGTGTAAAGATCTACCGGGATAGATCTAAGAGGCTTCTCGGGCTGTGCCAGAGTACTTACATCGATAAAGTCCTGGAGAGATTCCATTTAGAGAATTCTAAACGTGGGTATCTTCCAGTCAGACATGGTCTGAATCTTTCAAAGAGTCAGTGTCCACAAACACAGACTGAGAAAGATGAAATGGACAATACGCCTTATGCTTCGGCTATTGGGTCCATAATGTATGCGATGTTGTGTACTCGCCCAGACGTCGCTTACGGGTTAAGCGTGACCAGTCGATTCCAAAGTAATCCAGGTTTGGCGCACTGGATTGCGGTCAAGAACATTTTAAAATATCTGCGGAGGACCAAAGATATGTTCTTGATATATGGTGGTCAGGAAGAACTCAGTATAGATGGATATACTGACGCTTCGTTCCAGTCGGACCAGGATGATTTCCGATCGCAATCAGGCTATGTTTTTAGCTTGAACGGTGGAGCAGTGGTGTGGAAAAGCTTCAAACAGTCTACTGTTGCTGATTCCACAACAGAAGCCGAGTATGTTGCAGCCTCAGAAGCATCCAAGGAGGCAGTGTGGATTCGTAAGTTCGTGAGAGAACTTGGTGTCGTTCCTTCGAGTGCAGATCCTTTGGTTATCTTCTGTGATAACACTGGAGCAATTGCACAAGCAAAGGAACCGCGGTCGCACCAGAAGTCCAAGCACATACAGAGACGGTTTCACTTGATCCGGGAGATCATTGATCGAGGCGAGATCAAAATATGCAAGGTTCATACAGATGACAATCTGGCAGACCCGCTTACCAAGCCTCTGGCGCAGCAGAAGCATGAGAAGCACTGTAATAATATGGGTTTGAGATTTCTCAACCATTAGATTAAGTGCAAGTGGGAGATTGTTGGGGTATGCCCTTAAGGCTAATGTTTGAGGCCTTTGGGATTGTATAAGTATCATGTAATAAACTCTTAAGTTTATAAAAGGCATGGTTATTATTCAGGCTGCTACCTTGTCTGCTGTAATAAGTGTACTGCTGAATAATGTCTCAAAGCTGTTCAGCTAGGCTGACAGGTATAAGTCCTTAGTCGAGATATCTTGGTGAACATGAGACAGCCTTGATATGATTGAGACTAATATGAGTGCTAATCTTATAGGATGCTTCGAGCATGGAATAAGATGTAGACTCATGGGTACATTGGATGTACTGGACAGACCCTACTAGGATATTCCATTGCTTGTCAAAATGTGAATGATCCTTGTAAGCACTAAGTGGCACATGTCCTTTGACTTGAGATCACTTGTGTTTCTAAATGATGATTGTCATTGTCTTGAGGTAGTTCAATATCATTTGAAACATAATGATTATAGACTATCTTGGATGGTGAGCTTGAATCAGGTTAGGACACTAGTGATAGACATAGGATTGCCGTCTCCTTGTTTAAGGAGTGTGATGTTCTAAAGGGCCCCCCTATATGAGATGATTGAGGAAGTGTATGGCCATACCCAGATGACTATGTTCATCTGATCTGATCATGCTCATCGTATTGGAGTTACAGGCTTGACATGCTTGTCCAATAAGAACGTCCAGTGGCAAAGGATACATGTATGCCAAGTGAGTTGATTCACACTTATGCTATGGTTTGGGTGTAGTCTTGGAAGACTATTTCCTTTATATCGGGAGACAGTGATGTGTTGCTAGATACCCCTCACTGATCGTGATAACGTAAGTTATCGTTACCGACATTTAGAGGAAACCCTCAGGGTCGCACAATTTGATGATATGGCTTACTTAAGTCAGATCGTGTGGACTGGACTGTTTAGACTCAGTTTAAACGGGTTTAGACTCTGATTGTAAGTGAGATCTGGTCTGATCATGTTTGATTGATTAGGGCTTGAGATCGGTAAGCTTCGATCGAGAGTATGGATGCTAGATCATAGAGATCGAGAGCATCAAGAGATGAACGGTTAGATCTTGAACCATTTGGTTCAAGGAGATCTAGACCTTGGCTTGGGCTGGTTTAATGAACCGAATTGGGTGGAACCTAATTGACTTGAACCGGTTCACATGGGTGAACGTATGGTTCAAGGCTTAAAGGTTTTTGGGCGGTTTAGTCTTCATGTGAGCGCATGGCTTGAATACCTTCCATTTTTGGAAGGGTAACGCCATGTCTTGAATGAAAAGAACTAAACGCATTTTGAGCTTAATTCACTTGTCATCTTCGTTGGACGAAGAGAGGATTGGAGGACAAGGGAGCTCTCGGCCAAGCACATCTCATCATCAACACGACAAGGAACTTTGGGGATCTCTTGCTAGCACAAGGAAGATCCTAAAGGGTAGCCATCCCTCATCTTGTGTGTGAATTTGTGGAGGAGATCTATCTTGATCTCTCGCTTCCAAGTCGCCATCCTCAACATGGCTTCGGTATGATTTCTCATAGTTGTTAAGTTGATCATATAGCTTTCATATCCGATCTTTTGAAACCCTCTTTCCGCTTTACATGGCTAGATGTGCATGTTTAGGGTTTCACCCCCCCTTTAGATTAGGGGTTCCTTCAGTCATCCTCTAGGTAAGATCCAACCAGTCTGATCAGACCATCTGACAGCCTAGATGGGTTGACCAGATGGCACCTGTGCGCAAGCACGAGGTGGCTATAGGTCGACTGCAGACAGGCGTGTAGCGAGGTCTGGTTGAGACAACCAATGAACACTCTTGAGTTAGGCCTGGGGTCACACCCGCTTGCCAGAACTCATGAAGGTTGTTCAGCCCTTTGCGCATGCATGGTTGACCATTAGGTCGACTCAAGTCAGTTAGGACTTGGTGCATGCTGTAGGAACCCCAAATCATAAGGGGGCAAAACCCTAAGCATGGCGCTAATGTAAAATATGCAAGCGGAAGCAAGGGTTCAAGATCATTTGCATGCCATATGTTCAACTATAATCGATTGAATAGATTGAGATAAAAATCATACCAACGCCATATGCTTGGAAGTCGGCTTGGATAAAGAGAACAAAGTAGATCTCCTCCACAAGTTCACACACAAGGTGAAGATGCTTACTCCTTGCGGTCTCTTGTGCTAGCAAGACACCCAAGCCTTCAAGTGTCGAATGGAAGGGGATGATGAACCTCTTGGCCGAGAGCTCCTCTTGCTCAACCTCTCCTTCTCTTCGTCAATCACCACCCAACCAAAGTCGAATGCGTTGAAGAGAAGAGCGCAAACGCATATGCGTTTTTGGCATTGAAGTGAGTGAAACCGGCCCTTGATGACTTTCCATAAATGGAAGCTCATCAAGTCCATGCGCTCAACTCAACCCAAACGCATTTTAGGATTGAACCATGCGTTCACCATTGTGAACCGGTTCAAGCCAAAATGTCAAATCGGCTTTGGTTCAACAAACCAAACCGAAATAGCTCTAGCCACTTGGTCTAGACCAAATTGAACCCCCAAGGCTCATGATCTAACCATTCATCATCTGATGCCCTTGATCTCTCCGATCTAGCATCACCTCTCTCGATCGAAGCTTACCGATCTCAAGTCCTAATCAATCAAACATGATCAGACCAGATCTCACTTACAATCAGAGATTAAATCCCTTTAATCTGAACTCAAAGAATCCAGTCCATACGATCTGACTCAAGTAAGCCATATCACCAAATTGTGCGACCCTGAGGGTTTCCTCTAAATGTCGGTAACGATAACTTACGTTATCACGATCAGTGAGGGGTATCTAGCAACACATCACTGTCTCCCGATATAAAGGAAAGAGTCTTCCAAGACTACTCCCAAACCATAGCACAAGTGTGACTCAATTCACAAGGCATACATGTGTCCTTTGCCACTGGATGTTCTTATTGGACAAGCGGGTCAAGCTTGTAACTCCAATACGATGAGCATGATTAGATCAGATGCACATAGTCATCTGGGTATGGCCATACACTATCTCAATCATCTCATATAGGGGGGCCCTTAGAACACCACACTCCTTAAACAAGGAGACGGCAATCCTTTATCTATCACTAGTGCCCTAACCTGATTCAAGCTCACCATCCAAGATAGTCTATAATCATTATATTTCAAATGATATTGAACTACCTCAAAACAATGACAATCATCATTTAGAAACACAAGTGATCTCAAGTCAAAGGACATGTGCCACTTGCTGCTTACAGGGATCATTCACATTGTGACAAGCAATGCAATATCCCAGTAGGGTCTGTCCAGTACATCCAATGTACCCATGAGTCTACATCTTATTCCATGCTCGAAGCATCCTATAAGATTAGCACTCATATTAGTCTCCATCATATCAAGGCTGTCTCATGTTCACCAAGATATCTCGACTAAGGACATATAGCCTGTCAGCCTAGCTGAACAGCTTTGAGACATTATTCAGAAGTACACTTATTACAGCAGACAAGGTAACAACCTGAATAACAACCATGCCTTATTATAAACTTAAGAGTTTATTACATGATACTTATACAATCCCAAGGCCTCAAACATTAGCCTTAAGGGCATACCCCAACAATCTCCCACTTGCACTTAATCTAATGGTTGAGAAATCTCAAACCCATATTATTACAGTGCTTCTCATGCTTCTGCTGCGCCAGAGGCTTGGTAAGCGGGTCTGCCAGATTGTCATCTGTATGAACCTTGCATATTTTGATCTCGCCACGATCAATGATCTCCCGGATCAAGTGAAACCGTCTCTGTATGTGCTTGGACTTCTGGTGCGACCGTGGTTCCTTTGCTTGTGCGATAGCACCAGTGTTATCACAGAAGATAACCAAAGGATCTGCACTCGAAGGAACGACACCAAGTTCTCTCACGAACTTACGAATCCACACTGCCTCCTTGGATGCTTCCGAGGCTGCAACATACTCGGCTTCTGTTGTGGAATCAGCAACAGTAGACTGTTTGAAACTCTTCCACACCACTGCTCCACCATTCAAGCTAAAAACATAGCCTGATTGCAATCGGAAATCATCCTGGTCCGACTGGAATGAAGCGTCAGTATATCCCTCTATACTGAGTTCTTCCTGACCACCATATATCAAGAACATATCTTTGGTCCTCCGCAGATATTTCAAGATGTTCTTGACTGCAATCCAGTGCGCCAATCCTGGATTACTTTGGAATCGACTGGTCACGCTTAACCCGTAAGCGACGTCTGGGCGAGTACACAACATCGCATACATAATGGACCCAATAGCCGAAGCATAAGGCGTATTGTCCATTTCATCTTTCTCAGTCTGTGTTTGTGGACACTGACTCTTTGAAAGATTCAGACCATGTCTGACTGGAAGATATCCACGTTTAGAATTCTCTAAATGGAATCTCTCCAGGACTTTATCGATGTAAGTACTCTGGCACAGCCCGAGAAGCCTCTTAGATCTATCCCTGTAGATCTTCACACCTAGTACATAGGCTGCTTCTCCCAAATCTTTCATCTGGAAACATTTTCCTAACCATGCCTTAACAGCATGCAGTTCAGGAATATCATTTCCAATGATTAAGATATCATCGACGTAGAGGATTAGGAATGTAATCACGCTCCCACTAAACCTCTTATATACACACGGGTCATCCTCATTCTTGATGAAACCAAACTCAGAGATTGATTCATCAAAACGAATATTCCAGCTTCTTGATGCTTGTTTAAGTCCATAAATGGACTTCTTTAACTTGCATATTTTATGACGATCTGCTGGATTAGTGAAACCTTCCGGTTGTGTCATATACACATCCTCATCCAGATTTCCATTAAGGAAAGCTGTCTTCACATCCATTTGCCAGATCTCATAGTCGTAATATGCTGCTATCGCGAAAAGAATCCGAATAGACTTAAACATGGCTACAGGAGAGAAAGTTTCATCATAATCTATCCCGTAGATTTGTTTGAAACCTTTCGCAACTAGCCTGCCTTTATAGGTAACCACGTTACCGTCCATGTCAATCTTCTTCTTGAAGATCCATTTACAGCCTATAGGGATTACTCCCGGAGGCGGATCAACCAAATCCCAGACTTGGTTATCTGACATGGAGTCCATCTCGGCTCGCATAGCTTCAAGCCATCTAGCTGATTCCGGTCCACTGACCGCATCCGCATAAGTTAGGGGTTCATCATTATCAATGATGTAGACTCCGTCATAGCGCTCAGGCTGTCGACGGATCCTACCCGATCTTCGCGGTTCCCGTGATATCTGAGCCTCAGGTTGTTCAGTAACCTGATCTACCAGCTCAGGCACATCCAACTCTGCTTGACTACTTTGTCCTTCCTCTGAATTCTCATCCAGCTTTATTTCTCTCCCACTGGCCTCTTGCAGAAGAAACTCCTTCTCAAGAAATATGGCCGTCCGAGCAACAAAAACCTTGTTCTCTTTGGGATTGTAGAAATAATAACCCTTAGTTTCCTTAGGGTAACCGACAAAGATACATTTCTCAGATCTGCTCTCCAGTTTCCCAGAGGCGAGCTTTTTGACATAAGCCTCGCAACCCCAGATCCTGATAAATGTCAAGCTAGGCTGTTTTCCATACCATAACTCATATGGCGTCTTTAAAACTGCCTTGGATGGCACTCGGTTTAGTACCTTTGCAGCTGTTTCCAGTGCAAAACCCCAAAAGGAATATGGAAGAGTGGCCTGACTCATCATAGAACGAACCATGTCTAGTAACGTTCTATTTCTCCTCTCGGACACACCATTCCATTGCGGTGTTCCTGGCGGAGTGAGCTGTGAGATAATCCCACACTCCTTCAGATAGTCAGTAAATGCATGACTCAGGTATTCACCACCTCGATCAGAACGAAGTGCCTTGATATTTCGGCCTAGCTGATTTTGTACTTCATTTTTGAACTCTTTGAACTTGTCAAAAGATTCACTTTTATGTCTCATTAAATAGACATACCCATACCTACTGAAATCATCAGTAAAGGTAATGAAGTACTGATAGCCACCTCTGGCATGTTTACTAAAAGGCCCACACACATCACTGTGTATAAGGTCAAGTAAACCCGAAGCCCTTTGACCTTTGTGAGGAAAAGGAGACTTCGTCATTTTACCCATCAAACAAGCTTTGCATGTATCAATCTCCTCATAGGAGAATGATCCCAGCAGTCCATGTTCATGCAACCGCTTAATGCGCTTCTCGTTTATATGGCCTAAACGACTATGCCATAACAAGGTGCTGTCATCAGCATACTTGGCTTTCTTATTATCAATGTTTTGTATAGAATTTTCCATGTCCAACATGTATAACCCATTGTTAATTGAACCAGTTGCATACACAATATTATCATGAGATAAAACACACTTTGAAATATTGCATTCAAAGGCAAATCCTTTCCTGACAAGAGCAGGAATAGAGATAATATTCTTGGTAATACTCGGTACAAAATAACAATTGTTTAATTCTAATACAACGCCAGATGGTAAAGAAATGAAATAGTCTCCTACAGCAACAGCAGCAACCCGTGCCCCGTTTCCAACTCGTAGGTCTACCTCATGCTGTCCCACCTGCCTTCTTCTCTTGAGTTCCTGCACATTTGAACAAATGTGAACTCCACATGCAGTGTCCAACACCCATGATATAGAAGAAGATAACATGACCTCAGTCACATATATACCTGAGCCAGAAGCGATGCTTCCCCTCTTATCTCCTTGGAGCGCTTTACAGTCCTTTTTCCAGTGACCCAGCTGGCCACAGTGGAAACACCTGTTGTCCTTCGACCGCTTCACCTTCTGTTTCAGGGCCTTGCTGTAATTCTTGACAGGGGCCTTGCCCTTCTTCCCCTTCTTCTTGTTCCTAGAAGGAACCATCAAGACAGAGGTTGAAGGCTTACCCTTCAGAGTTTCCTCAGTGGTCAAGAGCATATTCAGCAGCTCTGCCGGCGTACAATCGATCTTGTTCATATTAAAGTTAATAATGAACGCATCGAAAGAGGGCGGAAGAGACTGCAGAATAATGTCCACAGCAAGCTCCTGGTTGACGGTATGCCCCAGTTTCTCTAGAGCCTCCTTGTGCCCAATCATCTTGAGCACGTGAGCTCCCACTGGGCTCCCCTCAGCCAGTTTGCTCTGAAAGAAGAGCTTCGTCAGATTATAGCGCTCAGTCCTCGCCTGTGCAGCATACAGCATCTTGAGGTTCGCTATAATTTCTATAGCCGACATATCCTCATGCTGACGCTGCAGCGGTGGCGTCATAGACGCTAGCATCAGGCAAGCGACATCAATGCTATCATTGACGTGCTTTTCGTAGGCTTCCCGAACCGCCCTTGCGGCGTTCGGAGCGGGCTGCGGCGGTATCGCCGTCTCGAGGACATACAGTTTCCTCTCTGCCTTAAGAACAATCTTAAGGTGTCCGAACCAGTCAGAGAAGTTCGGCCCAGCAAACTTCTCCCTTTCCAGTAGGGATCGCACATTGAAGCTCATGGTGTTCGTTGCTGCAGGAATCTACAACAAGCAAGAACAGCAAGGTCAGTATCAATGTTTCAGAATCAATCCAGGACTTAAGAAAGATTCTTTTCTCACTATTTTGTCTGACTGAAAAATCCAGTAAACAGTCCGAAAGAGTAAACACTCTTTTAGTGAGATGGGATCCAGATTTCATACTTGGTCTCCGCGTCCCGCTCAGGCGAGATAAGATACACAGAGATGACAAGCACTAGTTTCTGGTAGGCTGTCCCAGCCAATCGCCAACCCGTGCGATTCCCCTTCATCTTGGCAATCCAGCAGACTGTGCCAACTGAGTTGGTACAACACAGTCTCTGATCCCAGAGATGGCTGCCTCCATGTGCTACCATATGCGCCACATATGTAGTCTACATGGTCAAGCTGACCTGACCTACTCCCTGGACCACCACGTGCTATGCTGAGCAACGAGAGGGGATAAATCCCAACTCTGTAACACGCAGGTGAAATCCAGCACCGTCTGAAGATAGATGGACGTGCCCACTGAGTGGGTTCAACACGGCTCCAACGATAGTCAGAAAGGTGAGGTTTCGCGTCAGAAGGCTTACGAGCTTGATATGTTAGCGTTGGATTTTAACGGTCTTTTATCTTCTTACTATCAGGCATGTCCTATGGCTATAGCAGAAGATAAACATAAATATGCAATTCTAATTATTAGCAATAAGTAGAAAGCATGATCTTATGTGGTAAAAGCCCATGAACCCTAGTAAGACCTTAATATAACTTAAGTCTTCACTTGAGCTTCATTGCATCTCATCTGGTCCAACCCAGTGCCCTAGCGCCAAGAGCACCTCAGGTGCACCACCAGGTGAATGCCCCTCTTGGATGTGTGCCTTTGTTCTTGTCTAATCAAAGTACATTTGATCTATCTAGACAAGGTTGACTCGCAGGTCAACAACATATTATAAATTAAGTACAATGTGATTCGCAGATCACAAATTAATTTACAATTTTTAAGTCCAGGCACGCAGGCCCCAGCACAGCACACAATTGGGCAACCCACATAAGACTAAATAAACAAGCATATGGTTCAATCAACATGTGATCCAATCATCTTGAAATTAAAAGTTTTGAAAACCCCATGGCATCAATTTTAATTTCCTTATGAGCCCTACAACCTTACAATGGTCCATTGATGGGGATCCACTCATCCATCTAGTTAGATCCTTTGCCCTTGCATGCACCGAGTCCTAACTGACCCGAGTTGACCTAATGGTCAACCATGCATGCGCCAAGGGCTGAACTACCCCCATGAGTTTTGGCAAGCGGGTGTGACCCCGGGCCTAACTCAAGTGTGTTCAGTAGTGTCTCAACCAGACCTCGCTACACGCCCTAGATGCAGTCAACCTATAGCCACCTTGTGCTTGCGCATAGGTGCTATCAGGTTAACCCATCTGAGCTGTCAGATGGTCTGATCAGACTTGGATCTAACCTAGTGGTGACTTCAACCTCATCAACCCATCTAAGGGTTTAATGTAGTGGCACCTTAGATCTAATCAAGCGCGCAAGATGTAAGTTTTAGAAAAACCTTAGAACATGCGCAATCATACAAACAAACAACATGCTTGCATATAACCCTTAGATCTAAGGGGGTCCCCTTCAAGGGGGAGCGCAAACTTTAGGGGGTCCCCTTCAAGGGGGAGCGCATACTTCATATAAGCAAAGCATGATACAAGCGCAACTTCATGTAAGCAAAGCATGATACAAGCGCAACTTCATGTAAGCAAAGCATGCCTCAAGTAAAAGTAAGCGCAACATGAGGATCACATCAGCAAACATAATAGCATGCATAGAGCCTAGCTTTGATACCAATTGTAGGAACCCCAAATCATAAGGGGGCAAAACCCTAAGCATGGCGCTAATGTAAAATATGCAAGCGGAAGCAAGGGTTCAAGATCATTTGCATGCCATATGTTCAACTATAATCGATTGAATAGATTGAGATAAAAATCATACCAACGCCATATGCTTGGAAGTCGGCTTGGATAAAGAGAACAAAGTAGATCTCCTCCACAAGTTCACACACAAGGTGAAGATGCTTACTCCTTGCGGTCTCTTGTGCTAGCAAGACACCCAAGCCTTCAAGTGTCGAATGGAAGGGGATGATGAACCTCTTGGCCGAGAGCTCCTCTTGCTCAACCTCTCCTTCTCTTCGTCAATCACCACCCAACCAAAGTCGAATGCGTTGAAGAGAAGAGCGCAAACGCATATGCGTTTTTGGCATTGAAGTGAGTGAAACCGGCCCTTGATGACTTTCCATAAATGGAAGCTCATCAAGTCCATGCGCTCAACTCAACCCAAACGCATTTTAGGATTGAACCATGCGTTCACCATTGTGAACCGGTTCAAGCCAAAATGTCAAATCGGCTTTGGTTCAACAAACCAAACCGAAATAGCTCTAGCCACTTGGTCTAGACTAAATTGAACCCCCAAGGCTCATGATCTAACCATTCATCATCTGATGCCCTTGATCTCTCCGATCTAGCATCACCTCTCTCGATCGAAGCTTACCGATCTCAAGTCCTAATCAATCAAACATGATCAGACCAGATCTCACTTACAATCAGAGATTAAATCCCTTTAATCTGAACTCAAAGAATCCAGTCCATACGATCTGACTCAAGTAAGCCATATCACCAAATTGTGCGACCCTGAGGGTTTCCTCTAAATGTCGGTAACGATAACTTACGTTATCACGATCAGTGAGGGGTATCTAGCAACACATCACTGTCTCCCGATATAAAGGAAAGAGTCTTCCAAGACTACTCCCAAACCATAGCACAAGTGTGACTCAATTCACAAGGCATACATGTGTCCTTTGCCACTGGATGTTCTTATTGGACAAGCGGGTCAAGCTTGTAACTCCAATACGATGAGCATGATTAGATCAGATGCACATAGTCATCTGGGTATGGCCATACACTATCTCAATCATCTCATATAGGGGGGCCCTTAGAACACCACACTCCTTAAACAAGGAGACGGCAATCCTTTATCTATCACTAGTGCCCTAACCTGATTCAAGCTCACCATCCAAGATAGTCTATAATCATTATATTTCAAATGATATTGAACTACCTCAAAACAATGACAATCATCATTTAGAAACACAAGTGATCTCAAGTCAAAGGACATGTGCCACTTGCTGCTTACAGGGATCATTCACATTGTGACAAGCAATGCAATATCCCAGTAGGGTCTGTCCAGTACATCCAATGTACCCATGAGTCTACATCTTATTCCATGCTCGAAGCATCCTATAAGATTAGCACTCATATTAGTCTCCATCATATCAAGGCTGTCTCATGTTCACCAAGATATCTCGACTAAGGACATATAGCCTGTCAGCCTAGCTGAACAGCTTTGAGACATTATTCAGAAGTACACTTATTACAGCAGACAAGGTAACAACCTGAATAACAACCATGCCTTATTATAAACTTAAGAGTTTATTACATGATACTTATACAATCCCAAGGCCTCAAACATTAGCCTTAAGGGCATACCCCAACACATGCAAGGGCAGTGGATCTGACTAGGTCGGATGAGTGGATCCCTATTAATGGACCGTTGTAAGGTAGTAGGGCACATAAGGAAAATAAAAAAAATTGATGCCAATGGGTTTTCAAAACCAATTTTATTTTCTGGTTTGGATCACATGTTGATTGGATGCCATCTGCTTGTTTATTTAATCTTATGTGGGTTGCCCTTTTAATGTGTGCTGTGCTGGGGCCTGCGAGCCTGGATTAATTATAAATTATTATTTTTGTGATCTGCGCATCACATGTCATTTAATTTATAAAGTGTAATTGACCTGCGAGTCAAACTTGTCTAGATAGATTAAATTGTATTTTAATCAGACAAGAGCACAGAGCACACTTGGCAGAGGCGCATGCAGCTTGAGGCTTGACCAGGTGGGAGGTCCAGGGTTCGACTCTAGGTCAGGCGCATTTACCTGGTGGGCGCACCTGAGCTGCAATGGGCGCTTGGGTCCTGGGTTGGGCCAGATGAGATGCAAAAGACCCATGAAGAGCTCAAGTGAAGACTTAAGTTAAAATTAAGGTCTTACTTAGGGTTAATGGGCTTTTACCACATAAGATCAGCATGCTTTCTACTTATCGTTTTTATAATTAGAATTGCATGATTTATCTTCTGCTATCACCATAGGGTTTGCATGATAGTTAAGAAGATAAAAAGACCGTTAAAATCCAACGGTAAAATATCAAGCACGTAAGCCTTCTGACGTGAAACCTCACTGTTCTGACTATCGTTGGGGCCGTGTTGTACCCACTCAGTGGGCACGCCCATCTATCTTCAGACGGTGTGCGATTACACCTGCGTGTTACAGGGAAGGGATTTATCGCTTCTCGTTGCTCAGCATAGCACGTGGTGGTCCAGGGAGTAGGTCAGGTCAGCTTGACCATGTAGGCTACATATGGGGCATATGTTAACTATATGGAGGCAGCCATCTGTGGGATCAGAGACTGTGTTGTACCAACTCAGTTGGCACAGTCTGCTGGATTGCCCAGAAGAAGGGGAATCGCACGGGTTGGCGATTGGCAGGGACTGCCTACCAGAAATTAGTGCTTGTACTCTCTGTGCATCTTATCTCGCCTGAGCGGGACGCGGAGACCAAGTATGAAATCTGGATCCCATCTCACTAAAAGAGTCTTACTCTTTCGGACTGTTTTAATGGATTTTTCAGTCAGATAAAATAGTGAGAAAAGAATCTTTCTTAAGTCCTGGATTGATTCTAAACATTGATACTGACCTTGCTGTTCTTGCATTGTTGTAGATTCCTGCAGCAACGAACACCATGAGCTTCAATGTGCGATCCCTACTGGAAAGGGAGAAGTTTGCTGGGCCAAATTTCTCAGACTGGTACGGACACCTTAAGATTGTTCTTAAGGCTGAGAGGAAACTGTATGTCCTCGAGACGGCTATACCGCCTCAACCCGCTCCGAACGCCGCAAGGGCGGTTCGGGATGCCTATGAAAAGCATGTCAATGATAGCATTGATGTCGCTTGCCTGATGCTAGCGTCTATGACGCCACAGCTGCAGCGTCAGCATGAGGATATGTCTGCTATAGAAATGATAGCAAACCTCAAGATGCTGTATGCTGCACAGGCGAGGACTGAACGCTATAATTTGACCAAGCTTTTCTTTCAGAGCAAACTGGCTGAAGGGAGTCCAGTGGGAGCTCATGTGCTCAAGATGATTGGGCACAAAGAGGCTCTAGAGAAACTGGGGCATACCATCAATCAGGAGCTTGCTGTAGACATTATTCTGCAGTCCCTCCCGGCCTCTTTCGATCCGTTCATTATTAATTTTAATATGAACAAGATCGACTGTACACCGGCAGAGTTGTTGAATATGCTCTTGACTACAGAGGAAACTCTAAAGGGAAAGCCTTCAACCTCTGTCTTGATGTTTCCTTCAAGGAACAAGAAGAAGGGGAAGAAGGGCAAAGCCCCTGTCAAGAATTACAACAAGGCTCTGAAACAAAAGGTCAAGCGGTCAAAGGAATACAGATGTTTCCATTGTGGCCAGCTGGGTCACTGGAAAAAGGACTGTAAGGCGCTCCAAGGAGACAAGAAGGGAAGTTTCGCTTTTGGCTCAGGTATTTTTGTGACTGAGGTCATGTTTTCTTCTTCTATTTCATGGGTGTTGGACACTGCATGTGGAGTTCACATTTGTTCAAATGTACAGGAACTCAAGAGAAGAAGATAGGTGGGACAGCATGAGGTGGACCTACGAGTTGGAAACGGGGCACGGGTTGCTGCTGTTGCTGTAGGGGTTTATTACATCTCATTACCATCTGGACTTGTATTAGAACTGGACAATTGTTATTTTGTTCTGAATATTACAAAAAATATTATCTCTATTCCTGCTCTTGTCAGGAAAGGATTTTCCTTTGAATGCAATATTTCAAAGTGTGTTCTTTCTAATGATAATATTGTTTATGCTACTGGATCAATTAACAATGGATTATTCATGTTGGACATGGAATGTTCTATACAAAATATTGATAATAAGAAAGCCAAGTATGCTGATGACAGCACCTTGTTATGGCATAGTCGTTTAGGCCATATTAACAAGAAGCGCATTAAGCGGTTGCATGATCATGGACTGCTGGGATCATTCTCCTATGAGGAGATTGATACATGCAAAGCTTGTTTACTGGGTAAAATGACGAAGTCTCCTTTTCCTAACAAAGGTCAAAGGGCTTCAGGTTTACTTGACCTTATACACAGTGATGTGTGTGGGCCATTTAGTAAACATGCTAGAGGTGGCTATTCATACTTCATTACCTTTACTGATGATTTCAGTAGATATGGGTATGTCTATCTAATGAGACATAAGAGTGAATCTTTTGACAAGTTCAAAGAGTTCAAAAATGAAGTACAGAATCAGCTAGGCCGAAATATCAAGGCACTTCGCTCAGATCGAGGTGGAGAATACCTAAGTCGAGAATTTACTGACTATCTGAAGGAGTGTGGGATTATCTCACAGCTCACTCCACCAGGAACACCGCAGTGGAATGGTGTGTCCGAGAGGAGGAACAGAACCTTACTGGATATGGTTCATTCTATGATGAGTCAGGCTACTCTACCTTACTCCTTTTGGGGATTTGCACTGGAAACAGCTGCAAAGATACTAAACCGAGTGCCATCAAAGGCAGTTTCAAAGACTCCATATGAATTATGGTATGGGAAACAGCCGAGCTTGACATTTATTAAGATCTGGGGTTGCGAGGCTTATGTCAAAAAGCTCGCCTCTGGGAAACTAGAGAGCAGATCTGAGAAATGCATCTTTGTCGGTTACCCTAAGGAAACTAAGGGTTATTATTTCTACGATCCCAAGGAGAACAAGGTATTTGTTGCTCGGACGGCCATTTTTCTTGAGAAGGAGTTTCTTCTGCAAGAGGCCAGTGGGAGAGAAATAAAGCTGGATGAGAATCCAGAGGAAGGACAAAGTAGTCAAGCACAGTTGGATGTGCCTGAGCCGGTAGAACAGGTTAGTGAACAACCTGAGGCTCAGATATCACGGGAACCGCGAAGATCGGGAAGGATCCGTCGACAGCCTGAGCGCTATGACGGAGTCTACATCATTGATAATGATGAACCCCTTACTTATGCGGATGCGGTCAGTGGACCGGAATCAGCTAGATGGCTTGAAGCTATGCGAGCCGAGATGGACTCCATGTCAGATAACCAAGTCTGGGATTTGGTTGATCCGCCTCCGGGAGTAATCCCTATAGGCTGTAAATGGATCTTCAAGAAGAAGATTGACATGGATGGTAACGTGGTTACCTATAAGGGCAGGCTAGTTGCGAAAGGTTTCAAACAAATCTACGGGATAGATTATGATGAAACTTTCTCTCCTGTAGCTATGTTCAAGTCTATTCGGATTATTCTCGCGATAGCAGCATATTATGATTATGAGATCTGGCAGATGGATGTGAAGACCGCTTTCCTTAATGGAAAACTGGATGAGGATGTGTATATGACACAACCTGAAGGTTTCACTAATCCATCAGATCGTCATAAAATATGCAAGTTAAAGAAGTCCATTTATGGACTTAAACAAGCATCAAGAAGCTGGAATATTCGTTTTGATGAATCAATATGTGAATTTGGTTTCATCAAGAATGAAGATGACCCGTGTCTATATAAGAGGTTTAGTGGGAGCGTGATTACTTTCCTAGTCCTCTACGTCGATGATATCTTAATCATTGGAAACGATATTCCTGAACTGCATGCTGTTAAAGCATGGTTAAGAAAATGTTTCCAGATGAAAGATCTAGGAGAAGCAGCCTATGTGTTAGGTGTGAAGATCTACAGAGATAGATCTAAGAGGCTTCTCGGGCTGTGCCAGAGTACTTACATCGATAAGGTCCTAGAGAGATTTCATTTAGAGAATTCTAAAAGAGGATATCTTCCAGTCAGACATGGTCTGAATCTTTCAAAGAGCCAGTGTCCACAAACACAGACGGAGAAAGATGAAATGGACAATACGCCTTATGCTTCGGCTATTGGGTCCATTATGTATGCGATGTTGTGTACTCGCCCAGACGTCGCTTACGGGTTAAGCGTGACCAGTCGATTCCAAAGTAATCCAGGTCAGGCGCACTGGATTGTGGTCAAGAACATTTTAAAATATCTGCGGAGGACCAAAGATATGTTCTTGATATATGGTGGTCAGGAAGAACTCAGTATAGAAGGATATACTGACGCTTCGTTCCAATCGGACCAGGATGATTTCCGATCGCAATCAGGCTATGTTTTTAGCTTGAATGGAGGAGCAGTGGTGTGGAAAAGTTTCAAACAGTCTATTGTTGCTGATTCCACAACAGAAGCCGAGTATGTTGCAGCCTCAGAAGCATCTAAGGAGGCAGTGTGGATTCGTAAGTTCATTCAGGAACTTGGTGTTGTTCCTTCGAGTGCAGATCCTTTAGTTATCTTCTGTGATAACACTGGAGCAATCGCACAAGCAAAGGAACCACGGTCGCACCAGAAGTCCAAGCACATACAGAGACGGTTTCACTTGATCCGGGAGATCATTGATCGTGGTGAGATTAAAATCTGCAAGGTTCATACAGATGACAATCTGGCAGACCCGCTTACCAAGCCTCTGGCGCAGCAAAAGCATGAGAAGCACTGTAATAACATGGGTTTGAGATTTCTCAACCATTAGATTAAGTGCAAGTGGGAGATTATTGGGGTATGCCCTTAAGGCTAATGTTTGAGGCCTTGGGATTCTTTCAGTATCATGTATAAACTCTTATGTTTATAAAGGCAATGGTTGTTATTCAGTTTGTTACATTGTCTGCTGCAATAAGTGTGCTTCTGAATAATGTCTCAAAGCTGTTCAGCTAGGCTGACATGCTATATGTCCTTAGTCGAGATATCTTGGTGAACATGAGACAGCCTTGATATGATTGAGACTAATATGTGTTCTAATCTTATAGGATGCTTCGAGCATGGAATAAGATGTAGACTCATGGGTACATTGGATGTACTGGACAGACCCTACTAGGATATTCCATTGCTTATCACAATGTGAATAATCCTTGTTTGCGACAAGTGGCACATATCCTCTGACTTGAGATCACTTGTGTTTCTAAATGATGATTGTCATTGTTTTGAGGTAGTTCAATATCATTTGAAACATAATGGTTATAGACTATCTTGGATAATGATCATGAGTCAGGTTAGGACACTAGTGATAGATATAGGATTGTCGTCTCCTTGTTTAAGGAGTGTGATGTTCTAAAGGGGCCCCCCTGGATGAGATGATTGAGAAAGTGTATGGCCATACCCAGGTGACTATGTTCATCTGATCTAATCATGCTCATCATATTGGAGCTACAGGCTTGACACGCTTGTCCAATAAGAACATCCAGTGGCAAAGGAATCATGTATGCCTCGTGAAGTGGATTCACACTTGTGCTGTGGTTTGGGTGTAGTCTTGGAAGGCTCTTTCCTTTATATCGGGAGATAGTGATGTGTTGCTAGATACCCCTCACTGATGGTGATAACGTAAGTTATCGTTACCAACATTTAAAGGAAACCCTTAGGGTCGCACAATTTGATGATATGGCTTACTTAAGTCAGATCATGTGGACTGAATTGTTTGGGTTCAGTTTAAAGGGATTTAAACTCTGATTATAAGTGAGATCTGGTCTGATCATGTTTGATTGATTTGGGCTTGAGATCGGTAAGCTTCGATTGAGAGATTGGATGCTAGATCGGTGAGATCAGGAGCATCAAGAGATGAACGGTTAGATCTTGAACCTTAGGGTTTATTGTGATCTAGACCATATGGCTTGGGTTAATTGGTCTTTGAACCAACCCAAAAATGAACCAACTTATTATGTGAGCGCATGGTTCATTGAGGAGAGAAAAATGCGATTGGTTCGTGGGTACATGAACGCATGATCGCATAAGAGAATAAGGCTAGCTATTTTTAGTAGCCACGCCTCCACGTTTTGAGTGGAACGCATCTCTTGTCGCCCCTCTCCTATTCTCGTCGCTTGCTCTCGTGTGGAAGTGGTTGTTCACGCCTTGGAGAGAGTTTGCTCAAGCGAGAGATCATCTCAACTCCCCTTCCATTCGACAAGGACACTTGGAGATCCTTGCTAGCACAAGGAGCAACAAGAAGTAGCCGATCCATCGTCTTGTGTGCGTCATCTCTGGAGGAGAACCATTTCGTTCTCTCATTTCCAAGTCGCCACCCAATCTAATGGCGTTGGTAAGATCACTTGTCGATCTTTGCAAGTTTTTATACAAGTTGATCATATGAACTATATGCGATCTTATGAAACCCTAAAATCATTGCTTCCGCTATCAATGTTTTTACATGCGCCTCCTATTAGGGTTTCGCCCCCCTCATGAAAGGGGTACTTTCAGCAGTGATGTACTGCTAGGTGCCACTAATTACTTGTGATGACTTGAGGTTATCACTGCCAATATCTGAGGAACCTATAGGGTCGCACACCTATACACTCGAGATATCGTATTGATAGAGTTGCATATGATCGAGTCATTTGGTTGATTCAAGTCAATTTGGGAGTCTGATGCATCTTAGATGCGTCTGATGAATTGGAGATGACATTATAGAGCGTTGTTACGTTTTAATTTCAGTTAACCCTGTTTGACCTTCAGGTGACCATGTTTGACCTAGGTGTACTAGGTCCAGTCGATGGGTCAAACGTTGGGTTTAAGCTCCGAATTTATTTGGAGGCTTTTGCGATTGATTTAAACGTAATATGAGGGGCCTGTGACTTAAGCGCTAAAATGAATATTAATATTCGGTTTAATGCACAACTTAAGTCATAGGGGCCATCCACAACTTTAGTGAATATTTATATTCCATTTATTCGATTTATTCCTTGATTAAATTCATAATTAATAAAAGCCCTAGCCGAATATGCTCATCCTCTCCTCTCTAACCTAGCCACCCACCTCTCCTCCCTCTCCATGGTTCCTCCAAGACAAGAAGTTGTCGCCACTTCAAGGGACTATTGGTATATATGCCCTGAGACCTAGTATTGGTCTGTCTTTGTACTACTTGACTGTGATATTTATATATCATTCTGGCATTATCGTTATCATTGTTTGTTTACATCTGTGATTGTGTACTTTCATGATAATGTCCCTGCAGACAGATTGGATATATGCTCAAATGGTTGTCCCTAGTCAATCAACCTTAGTGGATATGGGACAGCTATGGTACGTGAGTGACTGGTATATGGGCTAGTTAGGCACGAGGTGCTAATGCAGACATATGGGTATATCAGTGATGGACATAGTGGACCGACCCGTTGTGAGGCAATGACTTGGTGACATGAGTTATCCTCACAAGTGACAGGAGATGCATTGATCCCTTGACTTGAGGTCATTGACTCTTCTATATGGTAAGGGTCATGCTTTGATACAACCTAACACCTCGCCGTAGTTGGGAGGTAATAACGGTTGTCATTGAGTATGTCACGACCCATATGAGAAGGTCATTGGGCAAATAGAGGATTTGCCCCTTCCTAAGGGAAGCTTGATATCCACAGGGCCCCCTAATGGTTCTATGACTAAAAGTGTATGGCCATACCCAGGTGAGAACCTGATTTAGTCATGATCATGTGATTGGGTGAAAACAAGTGGTGACACACTTGTCCAATCAGATATCAGTCTGGCAAAGAGACTATAAAGCATCTGTTCCTAGTTGCGATGATGGGGATGTCAATGTTGATATCCATTCCGATTACTTGGGTAGCAGCGATGCACTGCTAGGTGCCACTCACTACTTGTGGTGACCTTAGGTCAGCACTGCCAACGTTAGAGAAACCTACAGGGTCGCACACCTTGATACTCGAGTTCTCATATTGATCGAGAAGCCTTACGATCGAGTTACTTGATAGCTCGGATCTATTTGGGAGATTTCATCAGCGCCAATGGGCCTGATGAAATGGAAGAAAGTTATTAGAGCCAAACTTCATTTTTGGCAGGTTGACCCAAAATTGACCATAGTTGGTCACATTTGGATTAGGGTTGCATTGGATTGGATCCAATAGCTTAATCAACCCATGTAATGAAGTTTGGGCTGGCTCATTACCCAATGAAGTCCAATAACAAGTTGTTATGAAGAGATAATGGGCTAAAAGGGTATATGGGTAGAAGTCTCCTCCCATTGGCGCCTAAGGTCATAATAGGGAGGAGTGGGTGCATGTTGCTTCCTTTGGGAGGATTTGGAGCCTTGCCCTTTCATCCTTGGATGGAAACCTTGCCTGTATGGCAAGGCATGGGGCGACTAAGGCATAATGGACTTGTTTGGAAAGTCTTGGGCAATTAGAAGGTGTTTGTTGAAAGCTCTTGGAGAGTTTCCTTAACCCTAACCCAAATTGATCCCTCATTCAACACTACCCGCATCCTTCATAATGTTTAGGCCTCCACCCCTTGTGTTGCTGCCCTCTACTTGCATCTATATATTTGTGTGCATGCAAGAGCACTCGGGACTAATCAATTGGCATGAGCAAAGCTTCAAAGGGGCGAGAGCAAGGAGAGATTGGCGCAAGTTTTTCATCAAGTGGCCGCAAGTGATCTTCCCTTCTTCGTCTTGGCACAAGAAGGAATTCTCCTTGGCAGCTTCTTCATCTCCTCTTCTTCTTCATTGGCGCTTCATCCTTGGAGGTGGCTCAAGCTTTGAAGAAAGTGACCTAAGGCTTGGATCTTCTTCTCGAGGCTAGCACCGGGCGTGAAAGAAGAGGGCTTGAGGCATCTGATGACACCGAAATTTATAGTAAATTTTATGCCATTTC
This sequence comes from Costus lasius, assembly GCA_027563935.2. Lineage (NCBI taxonomy): Eukaryota > Viridiplantae > Streptophyta > Magnoliopsida > Zingiberales > Costaceae > Costus > Costus lasius. Next base: position 87,115,732 of record CM050446.2, read on the forward strand.
ATATATCTTTTTGTGTCAAATTTATGAACCTTTGCTTATTTTTATGCCTTTTTTCCCAAATACTGCGGAATCTACACTCTTTTTGGTTTTTGATGATTTTCAGGTAAAAAGGCATGATTTTTAGGTGTTTTCAAACAATTCTAGATGCATGGATGAATTCCCACCAGTAAGAGGAGATTACATGTCAAATTTCATGAAGATTGGAGCTTCAGACCAAATTACGGCAGGGTCATAATCATTATTACGGTACCATATTTTCACCAACTACCATAATATTATAGCACTGCCATAATTTGAGAATTTTTCATCTAGAAAGATTTTCGGAAATTACAGAACTACCGTAAAGATTTTCACGGGCCGTAGTTTAGAGCGCTTTCCGACTAGAAATTTTGGCTGAAATTATGGCATTGCCGTAACCTATTTTGCGATGCCGTAATTGCCAGATAGTTTCTAGGCCATAAATCAAAGATCCGTAAGAAGCAAAAGGAGAGCTTTTCGCAAGGAGAATACACAGACACAAAAAGCCTTAATTTTCATCCACTGTTGGGAGATAAATCGAGTTTCATGCCGCCGCCTTAGGTTTCACCGTCGGGAAGCGTACAACGCATCTCCGGCCGTGAAATTTGAGGGGAAGCTTCACTAGGAAGAGGAGACGACACCCCATAAGTTTCAGAGAGAAAGGATATCGATCGGAGGAGAAATCAACAAAAGCATGCCGCTAGCACTGTTCACGCGTGGAAATTACGGCTGTAATTTCCATTACAGCCGTGTGGTTATTTGTTTTTCCCCCCTTTCTTGATTTCCTACACTTTGATACTATGGATTATTGTAATGTTTCATCCATGTTAGCTTAAACCTTTTATGGGACATGGGGGAGTAATTCCCTTTGATTTCAATGAGTAGATAAATTTTCATTACTTCGTCACGTATAATTTTAGTATGATAATTCTACTTATGTGATAACTGCTCTTTAATTCTCCAGAGATTCATGTTATTAATCATGTTTTAGAGTTTTTGCAATAAGGACCGAAAGGTGACTTACTTGAGAACTTGGAACCCTATAATTGAATGTTAGGAACTTACTGTAAGAAATTAGGTTAGTTCTTGTTTCTTGATTTTAGAAGAATAATTGCCATGATAATAATATGAATCAAGGATTGAGTTAATTTATCAAACGTGGAGATCTTGTGCTAAAGTGAGGATCGGAACATTGGAGAACCATAAGTAGAACTTGTGTTGAGACTCGGATGCACAAGAGTGATCCTTGAGATTCCACTTGAGGTAATCAATTATAACCCCTATAGAACGATTGTAACCCCTCTGACCCAACGTCTATCTAAGGATGACTTTGAGTGGACTCCCATGACTCAATACGCCTTCGACGCCGTTAAGGATGCCATTATTATTGCTCCTATTCTCTGACTTCCTGACTTCTCGAAAGTCATTGAAGTCGCATGTGATGCCTCTAGTACTATGATGCCTCTAGTACATGCGTAGAAGCTTCACTTTAGTTGGTAGGAGTTTGTTTTCTCTTGTCTTGTAGTTGCAGCTTGACCACTTTTGGGGCTGCAAGGGTTGGTTGTTGGTAGGTGATAGGCGGTATACAGACTGCTACCGCACGTGCACGGTATATTGCGTAATACAATAAGTATCGATCCCACGAGGACTAGGGGTCAAGTACTAACTGATCAGTTAATCAATAGCTAGGTTAATAACAAATGGGAGAATGGCTAATATCTTAGTGCAAGTAATTAAGCTAAAACAAGTAAAAAGGCTAGCAGAATAGAGAGCATAGCAATCGGGGTTTGAAATCTATGAGAGAGATCGGGGTATCGGGGTTCACCACACTGAAGCATGAAGAAATATTAAGGTTTGATATTTTAATTATTGTTCTACCTATGTTCTCAAGGTAATCCTTCCTTAGGTACAGACGCGCTCCCTCTCAGGACACGGTCCGGTATCCGACTTAACTCAAGTCTCCTACTCACGTGGCTTACCGGGTTAAGTGGATCCAATGGGTTATGTGAAGGATTAGGGTTCCTCGAGTGATTTTGAGTGCTCTCGCCAAACTAAATCACCAGTCTAGTCTTAGGGGAACCGATGATTATGGTTCACGTCTCAGTCCTTCCGATGACATCTAAAATATGCATACATATGGCCAATACATAAACATGAATGAAAACTTCCTAGACATGAATAAGAATAAAGATAAATCAGAGAAATGTATTAATCAAGCATTCAAGATCTACATTCTTACAGTGGGCTACGCCCAAACCCTGAAAATAGAGTTAAGCTATCGTATACATCGTGAAATACATGAAATCTCTCATACAAATCAATTCAAACCGGAGGGAAGAGTAGATCGTTCATGGAAGAAGGTCCAGCACGATGATCCTCATCAGAATGGTAGAGAAATCGAGCTGGAACAGCGTTGTCACCCAGAAAATCACCCGAAACCCTAGGTTGTCGCCGTTTCACTTCATTCTACTCAACCGCTTGATCAAATCCAATGATTCTGGTCCCAAATTGTGCGTATCCAAGTTTGGAAGGTATCCACCAAGTTTCCCCAAATTCCCCCTCGAAAATAGGAAGAATCGGGTGAAAAATCGGTCACCTGTCGGGACAATACTGTTGGGGTATGCCCTTAAGGCTAATGTTTGAGGCCTTGGGTTATTATCAGTATCATGTATAAACTATGTTTTATAAAGGCAATTGTTGTTATTCAGGTTGTTACATTATCTGCTGCTGTTATGTATACTTCTGAATAATGTCTCAATGGTGTTCAGCTTGGCTGACATGCAGTATTGTCCTTAGTCGAGATATCTTGGTGAACATGAGACAGCCTTGATATAATTGAGACTAATATGTGTTCTGATCTTATAGGATGCTTCGAGCATGGAATAAGATTTAGACACATAGGTGCATTGGATGTACTGGACTGACCCTACTTAGGATGTTCAATTGTTTGTCACAATGTGAATAATCCTTGTATGCAAGCAAATGGCATATTTCCTCTGACTTGAGATCACTTCTGTTTCTAAATGATGATTGGCATTATCTTGAGGTAGTTCAATATCATTTGAAAAATTAATGGTTAAGGATTATCTTGGATAATGGGCATGAGTCATGTTAGGCACTAGTGATAGATAAAGGATTGCCTCTCCTTGTTGGAGTGTGATGTTCTATAGGGGCCCCCTGGATGAGATGGTTGAGAAAGTGTATGGCCATACCTAGATGACTATGTTCATCTGATCTAACCATTCTCATCATGTTGGAGTTACACGCTTGACACGCTTGTCCAACGAGAACATCCAGTAGCAAAGGAAACATGTATGCCAAGTGAATTGGATTCACACTTGTGCTGTGGTTTGGGTGTAGTCTTGGAAGACTCTTTCCTTCATATTGGGAGACAGTGATGTGTTGCTAGATACCCCTCTCTGATCGTGATAATGTAAGTTATCGTTACCGACGTTGAAGGAAACCCTTAGGGTCGTACAATTTGATGATATGGCTTACTTATATCAGATCGTGTGGATTGAATTGTTTTAGTCCAATTTAAAGGAATTTAAACTCTGATTTGAAGTGAGATCTGGTCTGATCATGTTTGATTGATTAGGGTTTGAGATCGGTAAGCTTCGATCGGGAGAATTGATGCTTGATCGATGAGATCAAGAAGATCAAGAGATGTGTGGTTAGATCTTGAGCCATTTGGTTCAAAGAGATCTAAACCATGGCTGGTTCGATTTGGTCTTTGAACCAAATAGAATTGAACCGGTTCACTTTGAGTGAATGCATGAGTATTAAGCACTTACTATATTTGGAAGTCGGTTTTCCATTTTGGAAAATGCCTCCACGATTGTAACGTGGCTCGCCCCCTCTTCTCCTCCCGTTTTCCTCTCGTGTGGTAGTGAGTCTTCACGCCAAGCAAGAGAGTTCGAACAACCGAGAGAGAAAAACATCTCCTTGTACACGATCAAGTTTTCCTTGGATCTTTGCTAGCACAAAGAGCACAAGGGAGTAAGCCTTCAACATCTTGTGTGTGACCTCTTTGGAGAAGAGCCGATCGCCCTTTCTTCTTCCAAGTCATCACTCGAGCAATGGCCATGGTAATGCTTCAATCATCCTCTTATGGTTGGTTATACTTACAAGCCATGCGATCTTCATGAAACCTAGTTTTTCCGCCTATGCAAAAATTTAGAAGCGCATCTGACTTAGGTTTCGACCCTTCAGAAACCCTAGTCCCAATCTCTCTCTCTGATATTTTCGTTAGCTTTCATTAGTTCACTTGCATAGTTTCGATTGCCTAGATAGTAAGAACTCAATTATTCAGTACTTGACAACGAGGTCTCTGTGGTTCGATATCTGTCTTTATTACTTCGAGTATCCATGCACTTGCGGACTACAACAAGTTTTTGGCGCCGTTGCTAGGGACTTTGGTTTTGTCAATATTGAAGATATTGAAAGTATTGCTAGACTAGGTTTTATTTTCTATTTATTTTCTGTTATTTTCTTTTCTCTTGAATTCATTTGATCTGTCTACTTTGCATGCGCAGGAATCTTAGATAAGGACCTCTTGTACCTTTTGATCCTGAGATAAATAAAACTCTTAGACTGTGCAGGAAGTTGAGATTTGAAGAAAGACAACAAGAAGAGGAAGAAGTGACCATGGCAGAACAAAGATCACTTAGGGACTTTGCAGCCCCTAATCCACGAGAGATTCACTCTAGCATTGCTAGACCGGTCATAGAGGCTAATAACTTTGAAATCAAGCCTGCTTTCTAATCTATGATTCAACATAACCAGTTTGGAGGATCTCCTCTTGAAGATCCTAACCAACACCTTTCTTTGTTTCTTGAACTTTGTGATACAATTAAAATAAATGGTGTTTCTAATGATGCATTAAAACTAAGATTGTTTCCTTTTTCTCTTAGGGACCGAACACGATCTTGGCTTCAAGCACAACCTACCGGTACCTTTACCACATGGGAACAATTGTCCAATGCCTTATTGATGAAATATTTTCCACCAAGCAAGACCATCCAAATGAGAAACTAGATTTCAAGCTTTGCACAGAGGGATGATGAATCTTTTAGTGAGGCATGGGAGCGATTCAATGATTTACAACGGAGTGTCCTCACCATGGCATTGAAAATTTGGTTTTAATTCAAACTTTTTACAATGGTTTGCTTTATAATACCAGACTAACTATTGATGCTGCTGCACGAGGAGCTCTGATGAGCAAAACCATTGATGATGCTTCCAAGTTGCTGGGAAAAATGGTTTTAAATCATAACCAGTGGACTTCAGAGAGAGGAATGCTTTATAAAAACCTTCCCAAGGTAAGAATGAAAGTGATGGTTGGCGCACCTTGGCAGAGAAGGTAGACTCTTTATGCAACAGATTTGATTCCTTTAAAATGCAAACTGTTGTTGTTTTTTCATCTCTTGTTTGTGATATATGTGGTAACAATGGTCATATCTCTGAAGATTGTAAGGTCATTGCTAGTCAGGATAGTGAACATGTTAATGCATTAGGGAATTATAATCAAGGTAGAAACAATGATCCCTATGCTAGTACCTACAACCCTGGATGGAAGAATTACCCCAACTTATCTTGGAAAAACAACAACAATATAGGGGGACAAACTGAAAATAGAGGGTTCCAATAAAAACCAAATCTAAGTCAAAACTCAAATTAGAATGCAAACATTGAGTCCATGCTAGAAAAGATTATGACTAATCAAAATCAGTTCATGCAAAATCAAAACAAAGAAATTGAAGATCTTAAGGGAATGGTTAGTCAATTAGCTTCTCAAGTAGGATCATTAGCAGCCCACAACAAAATCTTAGAAAATCAAATAGCACAACAAGCTAGTAGTTCTTACAAACCCCCTAGAAAATTACCTGCTAAACCTGAGTTGAACCCTAGGGAGCACTGTAATGCTATCATTACTAGAAGTGGGAGACAATTAGAAGAACCCAAAGGGAAAGTGGTGATCAATGAAAAAGAGCCTAATGATGATCATGATGATGAATTAGAGTTAGAAAAATCTTCTGCACATGAGCAAACCCAAGCAAGTTTGCCACCTCACAAGGGTGATGAACCAAAAAGTGATGAGCCATGTCTGAGTGATGATTCTAAACCTAATTTACCTCCACTTTATAGACCACCTATAAGGTTAGTGCAAGCAAAACTTGATAAACAATTTGGCAAATTTCTTGAAGTGTTGAAAAAGCTTTACATTAATAATCCTTTTACTGAAGCTATATCTCAAATGCTATCACATGCAAAATTCTTGAAAGAGATCTTGTCTAACAAAAAAAAATTAGAGGACTATGGTACTGTGGCTTTAACTGAGGACTGTAGTGCTATTTTTCAGAATAAATTGCCACCAAAATTGAAGGATCTAGGTAGTTTCTCTATACCTTGTTCTATTGGAAGCATGTCTCTTAACCGAGCCTTATGTGATTTAGGTGCCAGTGTAAGTCTAATGCCTTTATCTATTTGCAGGAAACTGGACATTGGAGAGCTTAAACCAATATACATATCTTTACAGCTCGCTGATTGCTCGGTAAAGTATTCTATATGTATTGTAGAGAATGTTCCAATCAAGGTAGGTGAATTTTTCATACCTGCAGATTTTGTAGTACTTGACATGGAAGAAAATCATAAAAATCCCATAATTCTTGGTAGACCCTTTTTGACCACTACTGGAGCACATATAGATGTTAACAAAGGAAAAATCACTTTTGATATTTGTGAAAAAGTAATTGAATTTGTACTTGCTGATTCTATGAACAAACTTTCATATTCTGGATCATGTTGTAGTATCGATATAGTTGATGATGTTGTTTATGATGTTCATAATTTATATGATGAATCCTCTAATTTTGAAACTAACAATTTTTTTGAGGATATTGATAAAGGATTACAGGAGAAAGGACATCAAATTTTTGAGAAGAAGAAGAAAAAGAGAAGAAGAAAAAGAGGCTCTAAGTTGATTGACAAAGGAAAGAAAATATTGAGTAAATTTGGACACTGTTTCAAGACTGAGCCTTATGTGATTCATAGTGATGCTCAAATCAAAGAAAAATCAGAGTGAAAATTGAAGAATTCAAGATCGAGTCTGAGTGCAGAAGGGTCAAGCTAAAGACCTTTAAATTAGCGCTTCTTGAGAGGCAAACGAAGCATTATAACTTTAGTTTTTTCACTTTATTTTTACTTTATTTTTAGAACTAATTTTTCTTTTATTTTTGTTGGTAAAACGAGTTTTGGCGCAAATTAAGGTACTACCGTTATGTATATTACAGTACCATAATTCCAGTCTGCTTCCGACCAGAAGGTTGTGTCGAGATTACAACACTGTCGTAAGCATTTTCACGGTACCGTATTTTGTGTCCAAAATCGACCCAAGAGTGTTTTTGCTTTTACGGCATTGCCATAATGATTATTACGGGCCATATTTTTTAGCTGATTTTTTAAAATTTCTGTGATTATTTTTACGGCACCACCGTAACCATTTTCGTGGTACCGTAATTTTCATCTATTTTCAACCCGAAAGTTTTCACGTTTTTATGGTACTACCGTAATCGTTTTCACGGTACCGTAATTATGGGTGTTTTTCGACCCGAGAGTTTGAGCCATATTACGGTACTACCGTTTTACAATTACGGCCCGTGTTTTTCAATTTTGCCAGATTACGGCACTGCCATAATGATTATTATGGCCGTAACTCTATTTTTAGACGCGATTCCTGTGCCATTTTTTAGGGTTTTCTAGGTCGTGTTTTAGGTCTTCTCACTCATTCTCGCACCGACCTTCGCCTCCAGACCTTCTCCGACCGTCAGAGCTCACCGGCGATCCTTCCTTTCTGGTTTTCACCGCCGATCTGGTGCTCGCTTCACCGATTTCTCTATTTTGGCGAGTTTTCACACAAGTTTCACCCCTTTGTTCGTTTCTCTTTGATACTTGGTCGTTTTCAGAGATTCTTGCTTCTATTTACTTCTTAGATGATAGGCGACTAGTTCTAGTTCATTTCCAAACGTTCTTGACTAGTTTTTATGAGAGATTTAAGCTTAAACAAGTTGGATTTGCTGAGATTCACTGTTCACTGTTTGTCCCTTTCATCTTTCACTGAATCTTTAGGTTTAAGCATGCATATTAGTTGATCTTTGCTTCTATAATGCTTCACGAGTATTGTTGTTCATAATTGGAAGTATTATATGAGTTCAAACTTGCTATACTTTGCTATATTGCATTGTCAATTTCAAGTTGCAGCTATAAGTTCACTCATGGCACCCAAGGTTAAGCAAGTAGTTTCAAAGAAAAGAGGAAAAGGACCAGCTACATCCTCTTCACCACCAAATCCCTATGGCATTGTGTTTAAAGATGAAATTCAAGAGTCAAGGTACAATCAATTGGTGGAAAGAAGAGTTGTCAATACAAAATATGCTGATAGAAGGACTTTAGAGGCACTTGAGCTCTACGAGGATGTATCTTAGATGTTTGAGCAGATCAGAGCTAGAAGATTTTTTGAGATGACACCATATACTTATTTGCCACTAGCTTTGGAATTTTTGAGTAGCTTGAATGTGGATCTAAGAGAGTTTTCCAATGGACCTGCTGAAGGAGAAATCACATTCAGGCTAGCGAATTTGGAGAGGAAGTTAAATTTGAGAGAAGTCAGATCTATCTTTCACTTGGGTTTTGGAGGGTATACCCAAATACCAATTGGGTTTATAGAGAATGTGTTTTGGAACCAAATTCCCCATGAGACTCATTTTTCTGCTGTTTTTGCTAGAGCTTCAAGGATCACGAATCCTTGTATAAAGTATGTTTATAGAGTTCTTGCTCACACAGTTTTTGACAGAGGAGACAGTGATGGAATGGTGCGACAAACTGAGCTTTACTTTCTTTGGGAGATGCTTACTGGAGTAGTAGTGGATGTTGCCTTCTTTCTGATGAGGCACATGGATAAAGTGACTAGGGCAAAGAAGGGCGCCATTGTAATAGCGGGCCTGATTACCCTTATTGCCCTACATCTGAATGTTGAACCATATGGGATAGAAGTGGCAAGGGGGAATGCAAGGCTTGATCTTGAATCTTGCATGGCAATGAAAATGATAGTTAGAGAGGGGGATGTCTTTTGTTTAGTTCTTGGACCAAATGCCCCTACTCTACCATTACCCCATGTAGAGAAGACCACTGTGAAAGAAAGAGCAAATTGTAAGCTTTCACCGAGCACCGCTAAGGCAGCCTTTACACCACCGTTGAGTGCAGTTCCACCACCACCCACTTGGGGTGGAAGAGATGATCCTTATGGTATGGGGTCGCCATCTCACCGGACTGCTGATCCTACACACCCAGCTGCTGATTCTTCTCACAGACCTACTGGAAGATGGTCTAGTGCCTTCGACCCAGGATTCCAATGTTGGGGTATGCCCTTAAGGCTAATGTTTGAGGCCTTGGGATTGTAAAAGTATCATGTAATAAACTCTTATGTTTATAAAAGGCATGGTTATTATTCAGGTTGTTACCTTGTCTGCTGTAATAAGTGTACTTCTGAATAATGTCTCAAAGCTGTTCAGCTAGGCTGACAGGCTATAAGTCCTTAGTCGAAATATCTTGGTGAACATGAGACAGCCTTGATATGGTTAAGACTAATATGTGTTCTAATCTTATAGGATGCTTCGAGCATGGAATAAGATGTAGACTCATGGGTACATTGGATGTACTGGACAGACCCTTTTAGGATATTCAATTGTTTGTCACAATGTGAATAATCCTTGATAGCAGCAAGTGGCACATTTCCTTTGACTTGAGATCACTTGTGTTTCTAAATGATGATTGTCATTGTTTTGAGGTAGTTCAATATCATTTGAAACATAATGATTATAGACTATCTTGGATGGTGAGCTTGAGTCAGGTTAGGGCACTAGTGATAGATAAAGGATTGCCGTCTCCTTGTTTAAGGAGTGTGATGTTCTAAAGGGGCCCCCCTTATATGAGATGATTGAGAAAGTGTATGGCCATACCCAGATGACTATGTTCATCTGATCTAATCATGCTCATCGTATTGGAGTTACAGGCTTGACATGCTTGTCCAATAAGAACATCCAGTGGCAAAGGAAACATGCATGCCTTGTGAGTTTGATTCACACTTGTGCCATGGTTTGGGTGTAGTCTTGGAAGACTATTTCCTTTATATCGGGAGACAGTGATGTGTTGCTAGATACCCCTCACTGATCGTGATAATGTAAGTTATCGTTACCGACATTTAAAGGAAACCCTCAGGGTCGCACAAAATGATGATATGGCTTTCTTGAGTCAGATCGTGTGGACTGAATTGTTTTGGTTCAGTTTAAAGGAGTTTAAACTCTGATTGTAAGTGAGATCTAGCCTGATCATGTTTGATTGATTAGGGCTTGAGATCGGTAAGCTTCGATCGAGAGTAGTGATGCTAGATCGGTGAGATCAAAGGCATCAAGGGATGTACGGTTAGATCTCGAACCTTCATGGTTCAGATGAGATTTAGACCATTGCTTGGCTTGGTTCAATTTAGTCTTTAAACCGAATTCAATTGGACCGAATTCAATTGAACCGGTTCACATATGTGAACGCATGGTTCAATCGAATTGGCGTTTTGTTTTGGTTCATTAGACATGAACGTTTGAAGTGATGACTTACCATTTTGGGAATGGAGGTTTCGGAAATGGTTCTTCAACGCCTCACTTGGATGAAAAAAAACGCTTGTCTCTTCTCAACGATTGCTGCTTGCTTTCGGTGTGGTGAGTTTGGACGAGGACAAGGAAGAGTTCATCCACGCCAAGTTCATCCTTCATCTCCTTCACGCGACAAGTGCACTTGAAGTCCTTGCTAGCACAAGGAGCAACAAGAAGAAAGGCCACTTCTCATCTTGTGTGCGCATCTTGTGGAGGAGACCCCTATTCGATCTCTTCTTCCAAGCCGACCTCCAACTCTATGGCTATGGTATAGATCTAAACTCATTCAAGTTGATCATATGCTCATGCTAAGATCGTTGAAAACACATGCTTCCGCTTGCAATTTTATGCGCCACCCCTTAGTGTTTTCGCCCCCCTCTTGAAAGGGATTGCATCAGGTTTGCGCTCCCCCTTGAAGGGGACCCTACATCCAGGCACTCTTCGCTAATATATATCGTCAGGGACATCATATGGAGAGGATGATGGACACCGTAGGGCAGATGAAGGACTCGATGCATTACCTTCATTACGATGTGGAACATCTCAGCAACTATATGGAAGAGATGGGGAATTTCTTATGTGATCATTTTGGATTCCAGGACTCGAGGAGAGGTGGAGACCATAGTGGGCACCAGAGAGAGCAGCCCTTTGATCCTATAGATGCAGCAGAGGAGGACACCGAGGAGATTGGATCAAATGATGAGCAGAGTTTTGTGAGTATCTTTTTCCCTTTAAACTTTTGCATTTCATTTTCCTTATCTTATTGATGTTTCATGTTTTATTGCAAAGGATGATTCCTCCATACTTGTTGTGTCTGCCATTGCTACTCTACTTTACATGCTTATATTCCTATTCGATATGGTTGGATGATGATGATATTGAATACTATTCATTTGATCGGGTTGTATTATGATATTTTTGATACTTTGAGCACCTTGTGGTGGTGCATAATTGAATGCTTCATGCTTGATAATATAACATTGTGTTACCTTCATAATTGATGAGTATATACCATTTTTGGGATATGTTGATTTGTGGCCAAGTCTATATTTTTGAAGAATTTATTGTTGATGCCTTGTATGATTCTATTGATGGCGAATGAACTCATGCTTGTGATTAGGACTAGATCTATCATGTCGAATTCATTTCTCTAATATATATCTACTTTTGAAATTTTTCATTGGTTGATGAGTGAGATTTTAGGGAGATATGTTATTTGAAGAATTTAATTTAAAAGTGAAGCTACTTTTTGAATAAAATCAGCATATGAGTATAATTTTTGAATTGATGTCAATTGATTAATCTAATTGATGTTTAGTCTATTTGCTATTTATTGGGAAGAAAGAATCCAAGATCCAAAAATAGTGAGTGACTCCCCTACTTGGCACTGTGCAAAATTGACAGTGGTATCGCAGATATGGGTTGAAGTCTAAAAAGAAAAAAAATAGAGAAAGAAAAAGAAAATGACTCCTCTACTTGGCACTGTGTAAAATTGACAGTGGTACCGAAGATAAGATTTGAAGTCCAAATAAAAAGTGTGTACCTATGTGGGTACATGCCATCCAAAAAGAAAAAGAAAAAAAAAGAAAATATGGAAAAGAAAAGAAAAAATTGAGTGGAAAAAGATTTTGGATATCCTATTCCTATAAACAAAAGTATGATATATTTGAACTGAAAATTGGATGAATTCATGAGATTAAAATTCTACTTTTTATACGAGTTGCGAAGTCATATTTGATTAAGTTGTGGATCTTGAGAATTGAATTCAAAGGATGATATGTCTATTTAAAATTTTATGAATCAATTGGTGGGATTTTTCATTAGTGATCGTATTTTAAAAATTTATTGTTCATGAGAAAATCTATGCCTATGATCAATTTTTTTATTTTTGCTTGAGGACAAGCAAAGTTTGAGCCTTATGAGTTTGATGACACCGAAATTTATTGTAAATTTTGTGCCTTTTGAAATATCTTTTTGTGTCAAATTCATGAACCTTTGCTTATTTTTATGCCTTCTTTACTAAATACTACGGAATCTACATTCTTTTTGGTTTTTGATGATTTTCAGGTAAAAAGGCATGATTTTTAGGTATGTTGAAGCAATTACAGATGCATGGATGAATTCCCACCATCAAGAGGAGATTACATGTCAAATTTCACGAAGATTGGAGCTTCAGACCAAATTACGGTAGAGCCGTAATCTATATTATGGTACCGTATTTCCACCGGCTACCGTAGTATCAGAGCTCTACCGTAATTTGAGAATTTTTCATCCAGAAAGATTTTCGGAAATTATGGCACTACCGTAAAGATTTTCATGGGCCGTAATTTGGAGCGCTTTCCGACCATAAATTTTGGCTGAAATTACGGCACTACCGTAACCTATTTTATGGTGCCATAATTGCTAGATAGTTTCGATCAAAGAACTCGACTGAAATTACAGTAGTGTCGTAACCATTTTCACGGCCGTAATTCTATTCCTGGCACGTGATTTTTCCGGACGTTTTGGAGCCCATTTTTTCGCGATCGATTGCGGACGATCCAGGCCATAAATCAAAGATCCGTAAGAAGGAAAAGGAGAGCTTTTCGCGAGGAGAATACATAGACACAAAAAGCCCTAATTTTCATCCACTGTTGGGAGAGAAATCGAGTTTCACGCCGCCACCTTAGGTTTCGCCACCGGGAAGTGTACAGCGCATCTCTGGCCGTGAAATTTGAGGGGAAGCTTCGCTTGGAAGAGGAGACGATACCCCAGAAGTTTTAGAGAGAATGGATCTCAATCGGAGGAGAAATCAAGAAAAGCACGCCGCCAGCACTGTTCACGCGCGTGTGGTTATTTGTTTTTCGCCCCTTTCTTGATTTCCTACACTTTGATACTATGGATTGTTGTAATCTTTCATCCATGCTAGCTTAAACCTTTTATGGGACATGGGGGAGTAATTCCCTTTGATGTCAATGACTAGATAACTTTTCATTACTTCGTCATGTATAATTTTAGCATGATAATTCTACTTATGTGATAACTGCTCTTTAATTCTCCATAGATTCATGTTATTAATCATGTTTTAGAGTTTTCGCAATAAGGACCGAAAGGTGACTTGCTTGAGAACTTGGAACTCTAGAATTGAATGTTAGGAACTTACTATAAGAAATTAGGTTAGTTATTCTTTCTTGATTTTAGAAGAATAATTGTCATGATAATAATATGAATCTATGATTGAGTTAATTTATCAAACGTGGAGATCTTGTGCAAAAGTGAGGATCGAAACGTTGGAGAACCATAAGTAGAACTTGCGTTGAGACTCGGATGCACGAAAGTGATCCTTGAGATTCCACTTGAGATAATCAACTTAGAATTCGGAAGCATGAAAGTGATTCTTAAGTTCTTTGATCGATGATTTACTTATTTTCAGCTTGGGATAGATCTTGCGCGAAAACGAATATCGGTCCCTGCATGATTGCCTATACGAAAGTGAAATGATCCTTTTATATAGTAAATTAAATCTTTATCATGATAAAATTAAACTAACAAATTACTATTCATATCAAGTCATATAAATTAAAGAGGATGAAACCCTAGTCCCAATCTCTCTCTTTGATATTTTCGTTAGGTTTCATTAGTTCACTTGTGTAGTTTTGATTGCCTAGATTGTATGAACTCAATTATTCAGTACTTGACAACGAGGCCTCTGTGGTTCAATATCTTTCTTTATTACTTTGAATATTCGTGCAGCATCCGTGTGTGTGAGACTGCAGAGGGCGCATGCTTGGGCGCCTACCTCAAAATCAATCTGCATGTTTGATCTAGGTACTTACTATCTCATCGTGTCGACCCCCTCGTAAGACGATCTTCATTGGGTTTTTGGGACCGGCCTGCTTTAGGGATATTATTCCGCTGTGCAATTGTAATTTCTGATGAAAAAATTATAAAATATCCCCGGGGTTTCCCAACAGGGACAACATGATTCTTCTCTCCTTGGCACGCATGAAGGTGAGTGATCCTCTTCCTTTCTTCTTAGTGCATCACTTAGAGGGATTGATGCTTGTGGAAATCTATTGTCACCATGGGTGCAACTTCCATGAAGTTGGCGCCACACATGAAGACGATAGGGTATGAGGTTTTTCTCTCTAGAGATGGATTTGTAGATTGATCTTGGCACAACTAAAAGTGCTGCCCACTCCTTGCAGTCAAGCCTTGATCTTCTTCTCCCTAGTGCAATCTTCATAAGATTGGCACAAGTTGAGAAGAAGAAGACTCCCCCTCTTGGTGCATCATATGGATGGCGCAAGTAAGAGGATCCTCCCTTAGGCGCATCTTGGAGATGGCACAATAAGTGACGACAGCAACATAGTGATGCAGCTACGATAGGAGGGTTGGTCCTTAGTTCCATACTCTACGGTGTTCACAAAATGCGCGAGAAATGTGAGAGGGTCTGGAGATGAGGTAAGTAAAAGTGCTCGGAAAAGGATAGTGAGAAACATGAAGAAATTAGTAGCGACTTCATTTCGGGGCAACACTAAGAGAAAACCACGGCACCCAAATCTATGAACTTCACTCACTAACCTCTTAGCAATTTAAGCATAGCATATTCCTTTGGGGAGAATAGCAAATGGACGGGGCTCAGCTCGCGCGCCTATGAACCTAAAAACACACCAAAAAATAGGGAATTCGCCCCATGCCTCCGACGTATGGATGCTCCGTGGGAGAGGGGTAAGGGAAGAAGATGAAAACACAACAGAAGTAGCATAAGTAATTTATGAAAACATGCGAACCTGACCCACCGAAGGCGGTGGGATTTACTTCTTATAATGGTGGAAAAACACACTTCCGAGTCAAGGCACCAACCAAGACTCTTACAAGCTTCGGAATCGAGGCACCAACCACAATTTCCCAAGCTAGAGTGCTCTGCTCACTAAGAGAACTCTACCACTACGAGAGAACTAAAGAAGACACTAGCCCAGCCCCCTCTTTTATAGAACAAGAGGAGGGGTGATGCATTGCATTTACATGATATTTTTGCCTGCATTTTATATGATATTTTGGGCTTATTTTATGATTTTACATTGATTTTTAGTGTTTTTGCTTCACTTGGTATGGAATCTTAACTTTTCTTAATTTTTATGAAAATACAGGTAATATCGCATAAAAATAATGGATTTTATGAGTTTTCAAGCCATAGCATGATTCCCGAGGAAATTATGAGGCCGCACATCAAATTTGTGGTGAAAACGGTGTCAGACGCAACATTCACGGCCTTGGTCGTGAGTTTTTCAGCCGGCCATGAGTCTTGCATCCAAGGGGTGAAATCGCGCCTACGTAAAAAAGTTCATAGAAACTTTCACGGGTGAGGCCGTGAATCCTTCATGGGCCGTGAATATTTCTATGCATAAAAGACTTTACTCATAGAAACTTTCACGGCCGCAACCGTGAACAGTTTACGAGCTGTGAATATTTTCACCCCTTCGCATATTTCACTCGATTTGACCCCGAATTGAGTCAGATTTGAACCAAACTCTCTAGAATTCTTCCTTGAAGGGTTTCAAACCTATTAAACTATAAAAGGATAAATTTTTGGAGGGCAAAGGAGACTTTTTCAGGCAAACACAATCAGAGGCGGCGCCTAGAGCAAAACACGGTTCCAGAGCAAAATTTCGGCGAGAATTCACGCAAAGGGGAGAATTAAACACTTCATCTTCAGATCCATATCGAGGGAAAGCATTTCTAATTACTTTGTTAGTGATTTCTTGCATTTTTGATAGAATTCAATGCAAGTTTCATCTATATTCATGCTGTACACGATGAATATGAGTGAGTAAACTAGATTTCGGGATTTCGGATGTTGCCCACAGACGTTTATGGATAAAAACTTGTATATTTATTCTTTGTTATGATTATTATAGCATTGATTTGATCAGAATTGAGTTTATTCCGTAATTTACTCTTGCCAAGTATATTTGTGATTTAGACATTGCGAGAAGGACCGAGAGGTGAATCGCAACATCGAAACTATTCTTTTCAAACCTACGAATCCAATCATGAGAGCAGTTCAGATTCGTGTGAAGGATTTCATGATTTTTCATAGAACTTAATGGGCTTAGTTGCGTTAATTGTCACGAGAGTAGGGAGTTAGCATAGCTAAGTCCCTGATTACACTTCGGGAGGTGGTAATCTGTACCTTAGGAGAAATCCCTTTCTTTACTATAATATTCTGTTCAAAGATTGATTTTTATCAAATTCATAATTGTCAGTGTGGTGAAACCCCAAGTCCCGACCTTCTAAAAACTGATTTATGTCCTTGACATTACCTCTACTACTTTTCATACTTAGAAGTTCACAAAAAAATCACAATTTGAATCGCTTAGATATAAACGAGTCGTGTAATCAGTACGTGACCGCGAGATCCTCGTTGGAAATGATAATATTTTTATTACTTCTATAAATCTGTGTACTTGTGGATGCATCAAGTTTTTGGCGCCGTTGTCAAGGATCATGCCAACCAATATCGATTTGATCAATAAGTTTATAGATTAGGCATTTTTGTTTTGATTTTAGCATTTACTTAGTTTTTCTTCTATTGCTATTTTCTATTATTTCAGTTTTGTTTTTATTGATTAACACGTTGTATGCCTAGCGCCTTAAAGATAGGCACTCTATTTCCTAAAGATCCAGAGATTGAATACACCTTCTGCCTTCGAAGAAAACTACAGTTTCAGACTAAGAAAGTTGCAGAAAAAGGCATGATGGCGTACAATCAGTCAATAAGGGATTTTGCAGTACGTAATATATAGGGTTTTAATTCTAGTATTATTTGACCTAATGTGGAAGCGAACAACTTCGAGCTTAAACCAACACTGATGACCATGGTTCAGCAGAACTAGATTGGGGGTTCCCCAACACAGGATCCAAAACTTCATCTTGTTGTCTTTTTAGAATATTATGACACCGTTAAGGTAAACGGTGTATCTTCTGTTGCAATAAGACTAAGACTGTTTCCATTTTCTCTTAGGGATCACGCACGAGCTTGGTTATATTCTCTTCCCGCTGGATCAATTACTATATGGGACAAGCTTTCACGTGCTTTTCTGACCAAATACTTTCCGCCAAGCAAGACAGTGCAGTTGAGGAATATGATAACTTGCTTTGGACAAAAAGAAGGAGAATCACTCTATGACGCTTGGGATCATTTCAAGGAGCTTCAACGCATGTGTCCTCATCATGGGCTTGAGAATTGGGTCATAATCCATATCTTCTACAATAGATTGGACTACAGCACAAAGCTCATGGTGGATGTTGCTACTGGGGGAGCTATCATGAGCAAAAATGTTGAAGATGCAATAACCTTACCGGAGGACATGGCAATAAATCATAATCATTGGTCCAATGAGTGGGGTATTACATCGACAGAAATTAGTAAGTATAGTAGTGATTCCTTGACATCTTTAGCTGCAAAGGTTGATTCTTTAGCTCAAAAATTGGATTCTTTTACTTTTCCTTTAGTTGCAGTTAATTCTATTTCTTATGTTGTATGTGGTGTTTCAGGTCATATTTCTACTGATTGTCAGCTTTTAGCCTCACCACAGGATGACACTTGTTAGGAGCATGTCAATGCTTTAGGCAATTACAACCAAAGGCAGGTAAATGACCCTTATTCAGCTACATATAATCTAGGCTAGAGGAACCACCCTAATTTGTCATACAAGAATAATCAATGGCAAGTTCCTCAGCAGTTTAATCAGCAGAATAATAGGCCGCCACCAGGTTTTCAGTCCAGGCAGCTCAGAAGTCCAACTTGGAGTCCCTTTTGGAAGGTTTTGTTGTTGCTAAAAAAAGCACAACGAAGATATCTCTAATGCTATTAAGCATCTAACATCTTGTGTGGACGCCTTGGCAACCCACAACAAAATGTTAGAGAATCAAATAGCTCAACAGGCAAGTACCTCCAATAGGCCTACAGATAAGCTTACAGGCCAACAAGAGATGAACCCCAGGGAGCATTGTAATGTCGTCACCATTGTAATGGTGAATATATTGACGAACCTGGGATGCCAACTAAAGAACTTACACCTAAAGTTTGGGAAAAGAACCCTGAAGAGACCTTGCCTGAAAAAGAGATGTCAATGGAGAAGGAGAGGGAGGAAGTCTATGTAGGTCTGCCTGCATATGTTCCACCCATTCCTTACCCTTAGAGGCTCGTAAAAGAAGAATTGGAGAAGCATGACATTGCAACTCTTGAGGTAAGAAGCAGCGAGGTAAATCAACCCAAAGTGATCAAGAAGGTAAAAGATCCTAGAAGTTTTTCAATTCCCTATCGGATTAGTAAGATGTCAATTGAACATGCTTCATGTGATTTGGGGGCAGGTGTAAGTTTGATGCTCTTATCTATTTCCAAGAAGATTGACAGTGGATACATGAAACCTATAAAACTTTTACTTCAATTTGCTAATGGTTCTGTTCAACAATTTGTTGGAATCTTAGAAGATGTTTCTATTAGAATTGGTGACTTCTCTATTTTAACTGATTTTATAATTGTCAATATGGAAGAAGACACTAAGTTACCAATTATCTTAGGTAGACCATTTTTGGCTAGCACAAGTGCTATCATAGATATGATGGATGAGAAGCTAACTTTGAATTTTGGAAAGAATAAATTAATGTTTGATTTTTTTCTGAAGTCTAAAACATTTTCTTTTGTAGAATCTCACCAGCACATTGAAGATGAGGAAAACAAAACTGATGGTAGTAATACCATAGATGTTGACAAGAATCCCTTAGAGGAATATTTGAAGCATGAAAAAGACAAAGGGAAAAGAGGTGAAATACGGGCACAATTACAGATGACCAATTTAAGCCCACAAATTGATTTAAGAAGACATGAAGATGAAAAGTTTCATATCATTCACTATGCCTCGGATCCACCAGAACATTCATAAACCATGTTATGGTCGAGCTAATGACTTTAAATAAGCACTTTTTGGGAGGCAACCCAAAATTTTTGAGTTTTATTAATTTTAGTATTTTTTAGTTTTAGTTTTTAATTTTCTTAGAATTTTTGGAGAATTTAAACAACATGATTTGATGAACTTTTATGCATGAAAAATCTTCTAGATATGTTGTTTTACGTGTAGGAAATTTTTGGAAATTTTTTGGAAATTTTTCATGAAGAATAGAGCTTTCAGCAAGATTTTCACAGTCGCGGCCGTGAGTCACTCATGGGCCATGAGTTTTATTTGTAAAGGGATAAGTCACAGAGATATTCATGGCTGAAGCTGTGAACGATTCACGGACCGTGAGTTCTTACGCTTTAAACTTAATGGGGGAAACTAGGGTTTACGCCCACACTCGTTGAACGCCGATTTTCGATGATTCCTTCCACCATTGGCGACAAATCTTCTCTTCCAACCTTCCTCCACTTCCGGTGAGAATTTTTTGATGATCTTTCACTGGATTCTGATCGAATTTCGTGAAGAAGCAGCGGACGTTCTCTAGAACACTCGTTTGACCGCCAATATTCGATTTTAGCCGGATTTCTTCCAGATTTATGAGCAAATCTTTCTCAAGTGATATATTTGGATTCTATACTTGATTTGCATACTTCTAGCATCGATTTAGAGATAGGATTTTTTGAGAGATTTTTGCAAACTTTGGACGGGCGAGTTTACAGTTACTGTACCTTGCATATTTTTTCACGGATTTTGCATAGAATTGGTATATTTGTGATTATACTGTGATATCATGGCACCGAGGAGATCAGTGAGGACTAGACCCTATGGGGCCGTAATGAAGAGTAGATACATCGGTCTAGCCCCACAGTTTATGTATAGGATTGTATATGAAGTGTTATCATATACTTTTGAGTGTATAGTTTATGATGATCTGGAGCCTGAGACTCAAATGCAGACATTAGAGGCTCCGTGTACATCTATAGCTCCTAGCATTACTACAGGACCCAACACATCATAGACAGCAGCTGAGCCGACTAGTTCTCCTGAGTTGGAGATTATTTCTGAGAGGCCTACTGATAGGCTACAGAGGCATGATCAAAGGATAGCTAGACGGTACGCTAGGAAGCATACCGTTCGCTCTACTTCGACCTTGGGGAGGAGAGTAGCCCAGCATTTACCTCCTGTACTTGAGACCACAAAGACACCAGTGGCACCCCAGAGCCAGCTCTAGTTACTATTGATATGGAGCATTGATGACACCAATATTCATAGTATATTTTGTGTCATATCATGTGTATTTTTGTGTTATAATTATGCTCTTTTGCTTGTTTTTAAGCCTTAATTGTCAAATATTGCAGAATCAACACCACTTCTTATTTTTGATCATTTTCAGGTTAAAAGTGCCATATTTTGATAGATTTTGCAAGAATTGAGCACACCAATGGATTCCAGACGACGAAACGAAGCTACCCCTCAAATTTCAAGTCAAAAGGAGCCAAATTGCAAAAATACGGCACTACCGTATTTTTGAGCCAAACTCTCACGGTACCGTATTTTGCAGGGGATGTTTCAGGTAAAATACGGCACTGCCGTATGAAACTATACGCCACCGTATTTTCCAGCGATTTCAACCAGAAAAGTTTGACAAGAATACGGCACTGCCGTATGAAATCGCATGGCATCGTATTTTGTGACAAAGCTGAACAGAAAGTTTTAGCAAGAATACGGCACTGCCGTATATTTGAGAGAAATTGTCATGGTACCGTATTTGCTACCCGGAACTTACAGAAGGAAAATACGGCACTGCCGTAATCAGAATACGGTACCGTATTTTTAACCAGATTCGTGACTTTTTCGGGCTGATTCTTGCGCGGGCCATAACTTTTGATCCAGAAGTCCAAATTGAGATCCGAAAGAAGTGGCGAACTCGTCTTTAAGAGGACAAGACGCACGAAGTGGAAGAGAGAACGTTTATTCTGTATTGAGAGAGAAATTGATAGAACGGCGGTTAGGGTTTGTCCTCATGCCGAGAGGCGTAGAGGACATCTCTGGCCAGATTTTCACTCAGAAGCTTCGCCTGGAAGAGAGGAGGATATCCCAGAAGTTTTAAATTGAAAGAAGATCGATCGGAAGAGAAATCGACGAAATCGGTGGTGACAGCACTGTTCATCGAGTTCTGCTACAATTACGGTGCTGTAATTTCGATTACAGCACCGTGTTCTGTAACTTCTTCCCTTCTTCTTTGATTTCTAACTTTTGAAACTATGATTTATTGTAATCTTTTCTCCATGCAAGCTTAATCTTTTTATGGGACATGGGTTGTAGTCCCCTTGGTTTGTTAATGACTAGAAAACATTAATTTTTGTCATGATAATTTTATTATGTTAATTTTACTTTTGTGATTGATTGTTCTTTAATTATCTTTAGGTTCATAAATATCAGCATGTTTTAGAGTTTTGCGAAATAGAACGAGAGGTTGATCGTTTGAAATTCGGAACCCAAGGAATCGTTGAGTTTGGAACTATCGTGAGAGATTAGGTAGTTCTTCGAATTCTGATTTTTAGTGATTTTATTACCATGTTGATTTTATAATTCTTTGGATTGAGTTAATGTGTAGACTTGATTTGATCTTGCACGAGAGTGAGGATCGAGTCGTCGGAAAACCATAAGTAAAACCCGTGTTGAGTTTCAGGATGCACGAGAGTGATCCTTGAGATTCCACTTGAGATGATTGACTTAGAATTCGGATTCACGAGAGTGATCCTTGAGTTCTTTTTTCAATGATTCACTTATCTTTAGCATTGAGAATAGATCTTAAACGAGAGTGAGGATCGGTTATCTGCATGATTGTCTGCACGAGAGTGAGACAATACCTTTATGAAGTGAATTAGGTCTTTATCATAATAGAATTAAACTGACGACCTTTATTTCCTTCTAGTCATTAGAATTAAGGTGGATGAAACCCTAGTCCCAGTTTCTCTCTGATTGTCTTTTTCGTGTGTTCTCCTGAAAGTAACCCTAGGTCACATACGCATATAAAATTTTCGCATGACTAGGTCCAAAATCGAATGACTTAAACATATGATCAACATATGAAGACTTGTATAGAACAAGTGAGGATGTTACCATGGCCATGAGAGGCGGCTTGAAAGAAAAAGGGCGAGCAGCTCTTCTCCAAAGGAATCACACACAAGATGGATTTTCGCTTCTTCATTGTAATCCTTGTGCTAGCAAAGATCCAAAGAGTCTATGATCGTGTGAGGAGATGTCCTCTTCTTGCTGGCCGCACTACTCCCTCTCTTGGCGTGAAGACGAACCAAAAACCCGAGAGGAGCAAGGGGCGAGAGGGGCGTTCATACGTTCGAAAACATGGGACGTTTCTCAAGAGAAAAATCGGCTTCCAAATATAGTAAGTGTTTAACTCCCCATGAAGCCATCGAAACTCCTCTCCCCTTTGAACCATGCGTTCACTTAAGTGAACCGGTTCAATTCCATTTGGTTCAAGGACCAAATCGAACTAGCCATGGTCTTGATCTCTTTGAACCTCATGGTTCAAGATCTAACCACACATCTCAATGAACCTCTTGATCTCTACGATCAAGCATCAATTTTCCCGATCGAAGCTTACTGATCATATGTCCTAATCAATCAAACATGATCAGACTAGATCTTACTTCCGATCAGAGTTTAAATTGCTTTAAACTGAACTAGAATAATTCTAGTCCACACGATCTGACATAAGTAAGCAATATCATCAAATTGTGCGACCCTGAGGGTTTCCTTCAATGTCGGTAACGACAACTTACGTTATCACGATCAGAGAGGGGTATCTAGCAACACATCACTGTCTCCCGATATGAAGGAAAGAGTCTTCCAAGACTACTCCCAAACCACAGCACAAGTGTGAATCCAATTCACTCAGTATACATGTTCCCTTTGCCACTGGATGTTCTCGTTGGACAAGCATGTCAAGCCTGTAATTCCAACACGATGAGAATGGTTAGATCAGATGAACATAGTCATCTGGGTATGTCCATACACTTTCTCAACCATCTCATCCAGGGGGCCCCTTTAGAACATCACACTCCAACTAGGAGAGGAAATCCTATATCTATCACTAGTGTCCTAACATGATTCATGCCCACTATCCAAGATAATCCTTAACCATTATCTTTCAAATGATATTGAACTACCTCAAGACAATGTCAATCATCACTTAGAAACACAAGTGATCTCAAGTCAAAGGGAATATACTACTTGCTTGCTTATAAGGATTTATTCACATTGTGACAAACAATTGAATATCCTAAGTAGGGTCAGTCCAGTACATCCAATGCACCTATGTGTCTAAATCTTATTCCATGCTCGAAGCATCCTATAAGATCAGAACACATATTAGTCTCAATCATATCAAGCCTGTCTCATGTTTACCAAGATATCTCGACTAAGGACAACTCTGAATGTCAGCAAAGCTGAACATCATTGAGACATTACTCAGAGGTATACATACAGCAGCAGATAATGCAACAATCTGAATAACAACAATTGCCTTTATAAACATGTACTCAGTTTATACAAGATACTGATAATAACCCAAGGCCTCAAACATTAGCCTTAAGGGCATACCCCAACAATCTCCCACTTGCACTTAAACTAATGGTTGAGAAATCTCAAACCCATATTATTACAGTGCTTCTCATGCTTCTGCTGCGCCAGAGGCTATGTAAGCGGGTCAGCTAGATTGTCATCTGTATGTACCTTGCAGATCTTGATCTCTCCTCGATCTATGATCTCACGGATCAAATGAAACCTTCTCTGTATGTGCTTGGACTTCTGGTGTGACCGTGGTTCCTTTGCTTGTGCAATCGCTCCAGTGTTATCACAGAAGATAACCAATGGATCTGCACTCGAAGGAACAACACCAAGTTCTTGAATGAACTTACGAATCCACACTGCCTCCTTTGATGCTTCTGAGGCTGCAACATACTCGGCTTCTGTTGTGGAATCAGCAACAATTGATTGTTTGAAACTCTTCCACACCACTGCTCCTCCATTCAAGCTAAAAACATAGCCTGACTGTGATCGGAAATCATCTTGGTTAGATTGGAACGAAGCGTCAGTATATCCTTCAATATTGAGTTCTTCCTGACCTCCATATATTAAGAACATATCTTTGGTTCTCCGAAGATATTTCAAAATGTTCTTGACCGCAATCCAGTGTGCCTTCCCTGGATTACTTTGGAACCGACTAGTCACGCTTAACCCGTAGGCGACGTCTGGGCGAGTACATAACATTGCATACATGATAGACCCAATAGCCGAAGAATAAGGCGTATTGTCCATCTCATCTTTCTCAGACTGTGTTTGAGGACACTGGCTCTTTGAAAGATTCAGACCATGTCTGACTGGAAGATATCCTCTTTTAGAATTTTCTAAATGGAATCTCTCCAGGACCTTATCGATGTAAGTACTCTAGCATAGCCCGAGAAGCCTATTAGATCTATCTCTATAGATCTTCACACCTAATACATAGGCTGCTTCTCCCAAATCTTTCATCTGGAAACATTTTCTTAACCATGCTTTGACTGCATGCAGTTCAGGAATATCGTTTCCAATGATTAAGATATCATCGACGTAGAGGACTAGGAAAGTAATCACGCTCCCACTAAACCTCTTATATACACACGGGTCATCTTCATTTTTGATGAAACCAAATTCACAAACTGATTCATCAAAATGAATATTCCAGCTCCTCGATGCTTGTTTTAGTCCATAAATGGACTTCTTTAATTTGCATATTTTATGATGTTCTGATGGATTGATGAAACCTTCAGGCTGTGTCATATACACATCCTCTTCTAGTTTTCCATTAAGGAAAGCGGTCTTCACATCCATTTGCCAGATCTTATAATCATAATATGCTGCTATCGCGAGAATAATCCGAATGGACTTGAACATGGCTACAGGAGAGAAAGTTTCATCATAATCTATCCCGTAGATTTGTTTAAAACCTTTCGCAACTAGCCTGCCCTTATAGGTAACCACGTTACCATCCATGTCTTTCTTCTTCTTGAAGATCCACTTACAGCGTATAGGGATTACTCCCGGAGGCGGATCAACCAAATCCCAGACTTGGTTATCTGACATGGAGTCCATCTCGGCTCGCATAGCTTCAAGCCATCTTGCTGATTCCGGTCCACTGATCGCATCCGCATAAGTGAGGGGTTCATCATTAATGATGTAGATTCCGTCATAGCGCTCAGGCTGACGACGAATCCTTCCCGATCTACACGGTTCCCGTGATATCTGAGCCTCAGGTTGAACATTAACCTGATCTATTGGCTCAGGCTCATCCAACTGTGCTTGACTACTTTGTCCTTCTTCTGGAATTTCATCCAGCATTATTTCTCTCCCACTGGCCTCTTGCAGAAGAAATTCCTTCTCAAGAAAAATAGCCGTTCGAGCAACAAATACTTTGTTCTCTTTGGGATAGTAGAAATAATAACCCTTAGTTTCTTTAGGGTAACCGACAAAGATACATTTATCTGATCTGCTCTCCAGTTTCCCAGAGGCGAGCTTTTTGACATAAGCCTCGCAACCCCAGATTTTGATAAATGTCAAGCTCGGCTGTTTCCCATACCATAACTCATATGGAGTCTTTGAAACTGCCTTGGATGGCACTCGGTTTAGCACCTTTGCAGCTGTTTCCAGTGCAAATCCCCAAAAGGAGTAAGGTAGAGTAGCCTGACTCATCATAGAACGAACCATATCCGATAAGGTTCTATTTCTCCTCTCGGACACACCATTCCATTGTGGTGTTCCTGGCGGAGTGAGCTATGAGATGATCCCACACTCCTTAAGATAGTCAGTAAACTCATGACTCAAGTATTCGCCACCTCGATCTGAACGAAGTGCCTTGATATTTCGGCCTAACTGATTTTGTACTTCATTTTTGAACTCTTTGAACTTGTCAAAAGATTCACTCTTATGTCTCATTAGATAGACATAACCATACCTACTGAAATCATCAGTAAAAGTAATGAAGTATGAATAGCCACCTCTGGCATGTTTACTAAAAGGCCCACACACATCACTGTGAATAAGGTCAAGTAAACCTGAAGCCCTTTCACCTTTATTAGAAAAAGGAGTCTTCGTCATTTTACCCATTAAACAAGCTTTGCATGTATCAAGCTCCTCATAGGAGAATGATCCCAGCAGTCCATGATCATGCAACCGCTTAATGTGCTTCTTGTTAATATGGCCTAAACGACTATGCCATAACAAGGTGCTGTCATCAGCATACTTGGCTTTCTTGTTATCAATTTGTTGTACAGAACATTCCATGTTCAACATGTATAACCCATTGTTAATCGACCCAGTTGCATAAACAATATTATCATATGAAATACAACACTGTGAAGTTTTTCATTCAAAAGAAAAACCTTTCCTAACAAGAGCAGGAATAGAGATAATATTCTTAGTTATGCTTGGTACGAAATAACAATTGTCAAGTTCTAATACAAAACCAGATGGTAAAGAGATGTTATATTCTCCTACAGCAACAGCGGCAACCCATGCCCCGTTTCCAACTCGTAGGTCCACCTCATGCTGTCCCACCTGTCTTCTTCTCTTGAGTTCCTGCACATTTGAACAAATGTGAACTCCACATGCAGTGTCCAACACCCATGAAATAGAAGAAGCTAGCATGACTTCAGTCACATAAATACCTGAGCCAGAAGTGAAAGGCTTGCTTCCCTTCTTCTCTCCTTGGAGCGCTCTACAGTCCTTCTTCCAATGACCCAGCTGGCCACAATGGAAGCATCTGTTGTCCTTTGACCGCTTCATCTTTTGTTTCAAAGCCTTGTTGTAGCTCTTGATAGGGGTTTTGCCCTTCTTCTTATTCCTAGAAGGAACCATTAAGACAGAGGATGAAGGCTTTCCCTTCTCAAGAGTCTGCTCTGTGGTGCAGAGCATGTTCAGTAACTCTGCCGGAGTACAGTCGATTTTGTTCATATTAAAATTAATAATGAACGAATCGAAAGAAGCCGGGAGAGACTGCAAGATAATATCAACAACAAGTTCTGAATTGATGGTATGTCCCAGTTTCTCTAGGGCCTCTTTGTACCCAATCATCTTGAGCACATGAGCTCCCACTAGACTCCCTTCAGTCAGTTTACTATGAAAGAAAAGTTTTGTCAAGTTATAGCGTTCTGTCCTTGCTTGTGCAGCATACAGCATTTTGAGATTTGCTATAATATCAATAGCAGACAAATCCTCATGCTGACGCTGGAGCTCGGGCGTCATTGACGCAAGCATAAGGCAAGCGACATCAGTACTATCACTGACGTGCTTCTCATAAGCATCCCGAACCGCCCTTGCGGCGTTCGCAGCGGGTTGAGCCGGTATTGCCGACTCAAGGACATACAGCTTCCTCTCAGCTTTAAGCACAATCTTAAGCTGTCTGTACCAGTCTGAGAAGTTTGGCCCAGCAAACTTCTCCTTTTCCAATATGGATCGCAAATTGAGCCCTGTGGTGTTCGTTGCTGCAGGAATCTACAACATGGCAAGAACAACAAGGTCAGTATCCATGTTAGAATCATTCCAGGACTTAAGAGTGATTCTTTTCTCACTATTTTGTCTGACTGAAAAATCCAATAAAACAGCCCGAAAGAGTGAAACTCTTTTAGTGAGATGGGATCCAGATTTCACACTTGATCTCCGCATCCCGCTCAGGCGAGATAAGATGCACAGAGAGTTCAAGCACTAGTCACTGGTAGGCTATCCATGCCAATCGCCAACCCGTGCGATTCCCCATCATCTAGGCAATCCAGAAGACCGTGCCAACTGAGTTGGTACAACACAGTTTCTGATTCCTTAGATGGCTGCCTCCATATAGCTATCATATGCTCAATATGTAGTCTATATGGTCAAGCTGACCTGACCTACTTCCTGGACCACCACGTGCTATGCTGAGGAACGAGAAGCGATAAATCCCTTCTCTGTAGCATGTAGGTGTAATCCTGCACCGTCTGAAGATAGCTGGGCGTGCCCACTGAGTGGGTACAACACGGCCCCAACGATAGTCAGAACAGTGAGGTTTCGCGTCAGAAGGCAATCAAGCTTGATATGATCGTTGGATTTTAACGGTCCTTTTATCTTCTTACTATCATGCAAAATCTATGGTGATAGCAGAAGAATAAATATGCTTGTGCTAATATTACTTAAAACAATAAGTAGAAAGCACAATTATCTTATGTGGCAAACGCCCATAAAAGCCTAAGTAAAACCCTAGTTTTACATAAGTCTTCACTTGAGCTCTTTATGGGACTCTTGTACTTCATCTGGCCCAACCCGGGTCCAAATGCCCTCCAAGCAGTATGCGCCTGCTCTAGAGTTGAACTCTAGACCTCCCACCTGGTGAAGCCACTGACTGCAAGCGCCTCTGCCATGTGTGCTCATGAGCTCATGTCTGATCAAATTACATTTTAATCTATCTAGACATGGTTTGACTCGCAGGTCAAATATACATTTTCATAAATTAAAGTGTGATTCGCAGATCACAGCAAAATTTAAATTAAATTCCAGGCACGCAGGCCCCAGCACAGCACACCAAAAATAAGGGCAGCCCACATAAGATTAAATAAACACCCAATGAACATGTCAAACATGTATACATGTGATCCAAACAGAAAATAAAATTTTTGAAATACCCATGGCATCAATTTTATTTCCTTATATGCCCTACTACCTTACAACGGTCCATTAACAGGCATCCACTCATCAGACCAAGTCAGACCCACTGCCCTTGCATGCACCCAGTCATAACTGACTTGCGTCGACCTGATGGTCAACTATGCATGCCTTAAGGGCTGAAGTCCCACATGATTTCTGGCAAGCGGGTGTGACCCCGGGCCTAAATCATGATCGTTCACAAGGCGCCTCAATCAGACATCGCTACACGCCCTTCTGCAGTCGACCTATAGCCACCTGTATAGCTTGCGCACAGGTGCTATCCGGCCGACCCATCTAGGCTGTCAGATGGTCTGATTAGGCTATTGGGTCCAGACTTGACTAATGACTTCAACCCTATTAACCCGTCTAAGTATTTGAAGTAGGCGCTTAGATAGATCTAGTGAGGGTCGCGCATGATAATAAGTTTTGATTGAAAACTTTTATTATAAGCGCAAACAAACATCACACATGCGCAAGCTTAGTTGAAAACAAAACACATGTAGATCTAACACATGAAATGAATTTGCGCATGATAACTAAAGCATGCGCATCTAGTAGATCTACCAAATCATAAAACAAACATGGATCACAAGAAAGCAATCATATGTATCAAGCCAAAACCACGCTCTGATACCAATTGAAAGTAACCCTAGGTCACATACGCATATAAAATTTTCGCATGACTAGGTCCAAAATCGAATGACTTAAACATATGATCAACATATGAAGACTTGTATAGAACAAGTGAGGATGTTACCATGGCCATGAGAGGCGGCTTGAAAGAAAAAGGGCGAGCGGCTCTTCTCCAAAGGAATCACACACAAGATGGATTTTCGCTTCTTCCTTGTAATCCTTGTGCTAGCAAAGATCCAAAGAGTCTATGATCGTGTGAGGAGATGTCCTCTTCATGCTGGCCGCACTACTCCCTCTCTTGGCGTGAAGACGAACCAAAAACCCGAGAGGAGCAAGGGGCGAGAGGGGCGTTCATACGTTCGAAAACGTGGGACGTTTCTCAAGAGAAAAATCGGCTTCCAAATATAGTAAGTGTTTAACTCCCCATGAAGCCATCGAAACTCCTCTCCCCTTTGAACCATGCGTTCACTTAAGTGAACCGGTTCAATTCCATTTGGTTCAAGGACCAAATCGAACTAGCCATGGTCTTGATCTCTTTGAACCTCATGGTTTAAGATCTAACCACACATCTCAATGAACCTCTTGATCTCTACGATCAAGCATCAATTTTCCCGATCGAAGCTTACTGATCATATGTCCTAATCAATCAAACATGATCAGACTAGATCTTACTTCCGATCAGAGTTTAAATTGCTTTAAACTGAACTAGAATAATTCCAGTCCACACGATCTGACATAAGTAAGCAATATCATCAAATTGTACGACCCTGAGGGTTTCCTTCAATGTCGGTAACGACAACTTACGTTATCACGATCAGAGAGGGGTATCTAGCAACACATCACTGTCTCCCGATATGAAGGAAAGAGTCTTCCAAGACTACTCCCAAACCACAGCACAAGTGTGAATCCAATTCACTCAGTATACATGTTCCCTTTGCCACTGGATGTTCTCGTTGGACAAGCATGTCAAGCCTGTAATTCCAACACGATGAGAATGGTTAGATCAGATGAACATAGTCATCTGGGTATGGCCATACACTTTCTCAACCATCTCATCCAGGGGGCCCCTTTAGAACATCACACTCCAACTAGGAGAGGCAATCCTATATCTATCACTAGTGTCCTAACATGATTCATGCCCACTATCCAAGATAATCCTTAACCATTATCTTTCAAATGATATTGAACTACCTCAAGACAATGTCAATCATCACTTAGAAACACAAGTGATCTCAAGTCAAAGGGAATATACCACTTGCTTGCTTATAAGGATTTATTCACATTGTGACAAACAATTGAATATCCTAAGTAGGGTCAGTCCAGTACATCCAATGCACCTGTGTCTAAATCTTATTCCATGCTCGAAGCATCCTATAAGATCAGAACATATATTAGTCTCAATCATATCAAGGCTGTCTCATGTTTACCAAGATATCTCGACTAAGGACAACTCTGAATGTCAGCAAAGCTGAACATCATTGAGACATTACTCAGAGGTATACATACAGCAGCAGATAATGCAACAATCTGAATAACAACAATTGCCTTTATAAACATGTACTCAGTTTATACATGATACTGATAATAACCCAAGGCCTCAAACATTAGCCTTAAGGGCATACCCCAACATCTCCATCATTGCTTTTCATCATATTCGGTTTACTTAGCTAGTGAGAATACAACTATTTGGTACTTAACAATAAGGTCTCTGTGGTTCGATATTTTTATTACTTCGAAGTATCCGTGCACTTGCGGACACAATAAGTTTTTGGCGCCATTGCTGGGGACCTTAGTTTTGTTAATATCAAAATAGTTGTTAGTATTGCTAGACTAAGTTTTATTTATTTTAGATTTAACTTTATTTTTTTTATTTTTGCAGGTTTTGGATTTTTCACAGTTGTGACAGAACTGTGAATTCTTAAATTTGTGAATTGCTTGTATTTTATTCTTTTTAATTTTTTTAGATATTCTAAAAAAATTAATAATTCATTTTGATTGATTGGGTTGGATTATCTTTCTATTCTTGATAGATTTGATAAATATGTCTTTTCATTACAATTCTAGGACATCTTATTCTTCGGTTAGATGTGATATTTGTGGATATTTTGATCATTGTTCCTCTGATTGCCCCTTTTTAAATCCCAATTTATCATGGAAAGAATCTTATCAATTGTATTCTACATGGGAAAATCAAACTTCTTTTTATGATGATGACTCAAATCATGTCTCTGAACTATACTTTGAGAAAACTGAAAAATCTAACCTAGAATCTATGTTTGCTCAGTTTATGGAAGCCTAGATGAAACAAAATGAAGATATGAATAAGACACTAAGGTGAATAAATTCTAGGCTAAATGACACATGTGCTCATAATGAAATCTTAGAAACCCAGTTAGCACAACAAGATTGTTTATTTGAGTTGGAAACTGAGGAAGTTGATTTAGAAAATTCCCCCTCTGATTATGATTGTTTTGAGATTGAGCCTTATGTTAACATTCATGAATCTCACTCTGATTTTGATGATTGTAAAATTGATTCCTTTGATAGTTTAGTTGAGGAAAAGTTTGAAGAAATTGAAATTGAAAAACCTTCTTTTGATGATAATTCTGATTTTGATGTAAATTTATATATGGTTAAATCTGATGAGCATGATGAAGGTTCAAAAATTATAAACATTAATGAACCCCACTGTGATTTTGGTGATATTTTTGAAATTAATGATAAATCTCTTGTGGTAAACCCTGATTCTATTAATTCTTTTTCATATGATTCTGATTTTGACTCTTCTGATGAATTATTTGTGGGGAAGCATGAGGAAATTGATTGTGAAGAGTCTCATCTTGATTTTGATAATGATTTTGATATTGATAAACTATTTGATTGTGAGCATGAGGAACCTGAAGATGATTTGAATGTTGCAAAAATTGATGTATCTCACCATGTTGATGCTTTGCCCATATCTATTGCTCAATCTTTTGATTTAATTGAAAATTTGTGCTTTATTGAGGAATCTAATGAAAGACATAACTGTTATTATGATGATCCAATGCTTGAATATTATGATAAAAGTCCTATTGTGATTGAAAAGATAAAGTTGAAGAAAGGACTGATGATTTTACTCTCTGATAAATTTAGGAAGATCATTGAATATCCTTCATGTGAAGATTTTCATTTTGATTTCTGCATATTTAAGAAAGCCACTTTAATTTTGATTTCTATGCAATTCTGGATTTGTGGATTTGTGGCTAAGCTTTATGGACAAAGAAAATGCAGAAAATTATTTGCAATCTATTTTGGTACTGATTCACCTGTTTCACCATGATATTGATTTTTGGTCAAGCTAATGACTTAAAATTAGCGCTTCTTGGGAGGCAACCCAAGTACTCTATCTTAGCATAGTTTCTTTTATCCTAGTTTTTTTTAGAATTAATTTTTCTGTTATTTTTGAAAAAAAAAAAACTTGCTTTCTTCTCTCTGCAGTTTGCTTATTGAGTAGGTGTTTTCTAATTGCTATTTTAAGAAACTGGGTTGAGAAAATTTTTCATCTTTGGCACAGCATTGAAATACTTATTGTTTTCTATCATCTGGATATTTTTTCTGAATTTTATAGTCCATAGATCAACTTTTCGATTATGATTAATTTATGCAGTAGTTTTTCTAACTAATCTGATTAGCACTTTTGCAGCTAGTTTTTAAGTTGCTTAAATAACTTGAAACCCGAATTTTTCACTGGGAATTTGAAGTTTGTGTGTCATTCTATCTTGTGGATAAATTATTTTCACAAAAATATTTTCTAATCATTCTAAGACACATAGCAACTTTTTGAATTTTATTAACTTTTGTGCAGTTTGTGCAGTTTTTATTCTGAGTAGCCTTTGAAGGAACCCCTTTCAAGAGGGGGGCGAAAACCCTATTAGGGTGGCGCATAAAATTTTGCAAGCGGAAGAAGGGCTTTCATAGATCTTTATATCGCATATGATCAACTTAGATAGATATGAGAAGGATCCATACCGTCGCCATCTCTTGGATGGTGTCTTGGAAGAAGAAAGCAAAAGAGATCTCCTCCAAAGGTTGTCGCACACAAGAGGAAGAAGGCCTACTTCTTTGGGGCGATTTGTGCTAGCAATGCTCCAAAGCTTCCTTGATCGTTTGAGGGATGATGAAATGAAAATTTGGCCGAATCCTCTTGTCGT
Organism: Costus lasius; assembly: GCA_027563935.2. Taxonomy (NCBI): domain Eukaryota; kingdom Viridiplantae; phylum Streptophyta; class Magnoliopsida; order Zingiberales; family Costaceae; genus Costus; species Costus lasius. The sequence goes on from CM050446.2 coordinate 87,149,953, forward strand.
CAACCTTCACGCCGCCAGCCGTGAGTCGTCCAATGCCAAGAGCGAATTAGCGAGAGGAATAGAGAGGAGGCGTTGCAAGTGAACGTGGAAACGTTCCCACTTTGAAAACCGAAAGTTCCCAAAATAGCAAGCCTTGATTACATGCGTTATGCGTTCACCAAGTGAACCATGCGCAACTCTCTTCTCCCACCTGAACCTTGCGCTCAACTCATGAGCCGGTTCAAGATGTTTGGTTCAATGACCAAACCAAATCAGCCCAAACATTAAGTCTAGATCGAATTAGACCCTAAGGTCCTAGATCTGACCATTCATCTCCAGATGCTTCTGATCTGATCGATCTAGCATCAACACTCTCGATCGAAGCTTACCGATCTCAAGCCCTAATCAATCAAACATGATCAGACCAGATCTCACTTACAATCAGAGTTTAAATCCCTTTAAACTGAACCGAAATAATTCAGTCCACACGATCTGACTTAAGTAAGCCATATCATCAAATTGTGCGACCCTGAGGGTTTCCTTTAAATGTCGGTAACGATAACTTACGTTATCACGATCAGTGAGGGGTATCTAGCAACACATCACTGTCTCCCGATATAAAGGAAAGAGTCTTCCAAGACTACACCCAAAACACAGCTCAAGTGTGAATCCTTTTCACTAGGCATACATATTTCCTTTGCCACTGGGTGTTCTTATTGGACAAGCGTGTCAAGCTTGTAGCTCCAATATGATGAGCATGATTAGATCAGATGAGCATAGTCACCTGGGTATGGCCATACACTTTCTCAATCATCTCAGCCGGGGGGGCCCCTTTAGAACACCACACTCCTTAAACAAGGAGACGGCAATCCTATGTCTATCACTAGTGCCCTAACCTGACTCATGATCATTATCCAAGATAGTCTATGACCATTATCTTGATGGAACCCTTTCAGGAGGGGAGCGCAAAACCTATTGTGAGAAGAACCCCTTTCATGAGGGGGGCGCAAGTCATATGTTTCTTTCTCATAGCAGCGGAATTAGGGTTTCCACATAAGATCGCATTCTATACTTTCATATAATCAACTTGAATAACAAGTGAGAGATTCATTACCATGGCCATGGGAAGGTGCGGCTTGGAAGAAGAAAGATCGAAGGGATCTTCTCCAAAGAAATCACACACAAGGGATGAAAGCTTCCTCCTTGCGCAACTCTTGTGCTAGCAAGATTGCCAAGCTTTTCCAACCGTGTGTAGGAGATTAGATGAAAAGGGCTTCCTTCTTTTCGAGAGCTCTTCTTCCTTGGCGCAAGAACGATGCCTTCCACATGAGCAAGCCGTTCCAAAAACCCGTCCAAGAAGCAAAACCGAAAAACATTAGAGAGACATCAAGCCATGAACGCATATGCGTTATGCTTTTGGAACTTTCCAAAATTGGCAACGATTAAGAGTTGGCGTTCACGTTTCCATGAACCAAACGCAACCTCTTCTCCCTCTTGAACCAAGCGCTCAACCCATGAGCCGGTTCAATATCCTTGGTTCAATAGCGAAACCAAATCAGCCCATAAATTAAGTCTAGATCAAATTAGACCCCAAGGTCCTAGATCTGACCATTCATCATCTGACGCTTCTGATCGCATCGATCTAGCATCATCTCTCTCGATCGAAGCTTACCGATCTAAAGCTCTAATCAATCAAACATGATCAGACCAGATCTCACTTACAATCAGAGATTAAATCTCTTTAAACTGAACCAAAACAATTCAGTCCACACGATCTGACTTAAGGAAGCCATATCACCAAATTGTGCGACCCTGAGGGTTTCCTTTAAATGTCGGTAATGATAACTTACGTTATCACGATCAGTGAGGGGTATCTAGCAACACATCACTGTCTCCCGATATAAAGGAAAGAGTCTTCCAAGACTACTCCCAAACCATAGCACAAGTGTGACTCAATTCACAAGGCATACATGTGTCCTTTGCCACTGGATGTTCTTATTGGACAAGCGGGTCAAGCTTGTAACTCCAATACGATGAGCATGATTAGATCAGATGCACATAGTCATCTGGGTATGGCCATACACTATCTCAATCATCTCATATAGGGGGGCCCTTAGAACACTACACTCCTTAAACAAGGAGACGGCAATCCTATGTCTATCACTAGTGCCCTAACCTGATTCAAGCTCACCATCCAAGATAGTCTATAATCATTATGTTTCAAATGATATTGAACTACCTCAAGACAATGACAATCATCATTCAGAAACACAAGTGATCTCAAGTCAGAGGACATGTGCCACTTGCTGCTTACAAGGATCATTCACATTGTGACAAGCAATGGAATATCCCAGTAGGGTCTGTCCAGTACATCCAATGTACCCATGAGTCTACGTCTTATTCCATGCTCGAAGCATCCTATAAGATTAGCACTCATATTAGTCTCAATCATATCAAGGCTGTCTCATGTTCACCAAGATATCTCGACTAAGGACATATAGCCTGTCAGCCTAGCTGAACAGCTTTGAGACAGTATTCAGAAGTACACTTATTACAGCAGACAAGGTAACAACCTGAATAATAACCATGCCTTTATAAACTTAAGAGTTTATTACATGATACTAATACAATCCCAAGGCCTCAAACATTAGCCTTAAGGGCATACCCCAACAATCTCCCACTTGCACTTAATCTAATGGTTGAGAAATCTCAAACCCATATTATTACAGTGCTTCACATGCTTCTGCTGCGCCAGAGGCTTGGTAAGTGGGTCTGCCAGATTGTCATCTGTATGAACCTTGCATATTTTGATCTCGCCTCGATCAATGATCTCCCGGATCAAGTGAAACCGTCTCTGTATGTGCTTGGACTTCTGGTGCGACCGCGGTTCCTTTGCTTGTGCGATGGCTCCAGTGTTATCACAGAAGATAACCAAAGGATCTGCACTCGAAGGAACGACACCAAGTTCTCTCACGAACTTACGAATCCACACTGCCTCCTTAGATGCTTCCGAGGCTGCAACATACTCGGCTTCTGTTGTGGAATCAGCAACAGTTGACTGTTTGAAACTCTTCCACACCACTGCTCCACCATTCAAGCTAAAAACATAGCCTGATTGCGATCGGAAATCATCCTGGTCCGACTGGAACGAAGCGTCAGTATATCCCTCTATACTGAGTTCTTCCTGACCACCATATATCAAGAACATATCTTTGGTCCTCCGCAGATATTTTAAAATGTTCTTGACCGCAATCCAGTGCGCCAAACCTGGATTACTTTGGAATCGACTGGTCACGCTTAACCCGTAAGCGACGTCTGGGCGAGTACACAACATCGCATACATAATGGACCCAATAGCCGAAGCATAAGGCGTATTGTCCATTTCATCTTTCTCAGTCTGTGTTTGTGGACACTGACTCTTCGAAAGATTCAGACCATGTCTGACTGGAAGATATCCACGTTTAGAATTCTCTAAATGGAATCTCTCCAGGACCTTATCGATGTAAGTACTCTGGCACAGCCCGAGAAGCCTTTTAGATCTATCCCTGTAGATCTTCACACCTAGTACATAGGCTGCTTCTCCTAAATCTTTCATCTGGAAACATTTTCCTAACCATGCCTTAACAGCATGCAATTCAGGAATATCATTTCCAATGATTAAGATATCATCGACGTAGAGGATTAGGAATGTAATTACGCTCCCACTAAACCTCTTATATACACACGGGTCATCTTCGTTCTTGATGAAACCAAACTCAGAGATTGATTCATCAAAACGAATATTCCAGCTTCTTGATGCTTGTTTAAGTCCATATATGGACTTCTTTAACTTGCATATTTTATGACGATCTGCTGGATTGTTGAAACCTTCCGGTTGTGTCATATACACATCCTCATCCAGATTTCCATTAAGGAAAGCTGTTTTCACATCCATCTGCCAGATCTCATAATCGTAATATGCAGCTATCGCGAAAAGAATCCGAATAGACTTAAACATGGCTACAGGAGAGAAAGTTTCATCATAATCTATCCCGTAGATTTGTTTGAAACCTTTCGCAACTAGCCTGCCTTTATAGGTAACCACGTTACCATCCATGTCAATCTTCTTCTTGAAGATCCATTTACAGCCTATAGGGATTACTCCCGGAGGCGGATCAACCAAATCCCAGACTTGGTTATCTGACATGGAGTCCATCTCGGCTCGCATAGCATCAAGCCATCTAGCTGACTCCGGTCCACTGACCGCATCCGCATAAGTTAGGGGTTCATCATTATCAATGATGTAGACTCCGTCATAGCGCTCAGGCTGTCGACGGATCCTACCCGATCTTCGCGGTTCCCGTGATATCTGAGCCTCAGGTTGTTCAGTAACCTGATCTACTGGCTCAGGCACATCCAACTCTGCCTGACTACTTTGTCCTTCCTCTGGAATCTCATCCAGCTTTATTTCTCTCCCACTGGCCTCTTGCAGAAGAAACTCCTTCTCAAGAAATATGGCCGTCCGAGCAACAAATATCTTGTTCTCTTTGGGATCGTAGAAATAATAACCCTTAGTTTCCTTAGGGTAACCGACAAAGATACATTTATCAGATCTGCACTCTAGTTTCCCAGAGGCGAGCTTTTTGACATAAGCCTCGCAACCCCAGATCCTGATAAACGTCAAGCTAGGCTGTTTCCCGTACCATAACTCATATGGCGTCTTTGAAACTGCCTTGGATGGCACTCGGTTTAGTACCTTTGCAGCTGTTTCCAGTGCAAAACCCCAAAAGGAGTATGGAAGAGTAGCCTGACTCATCATAGAACGAACCATATCAAGTAACGTTCTATTTCTCCTCTCGGACACACCATTCCATTGCGGTGTTCCTGGCGGAGTGAGCTGTGAGATAATCCCACACTCTTTCAGATAGTCAGTAAATGCATGACTTAGGTATTCACCACCTCGATCAGAACGAAGTGCCTTGATATTTCTGCCTAACTGATTTTGTACTTCATTTTTGAACTCTTTGAACTTGTCAAAAGATTCACTTTTATGTCTCATCAAATAGACATACCCATACCTACTGAAATCATCAGTAAAGGTAATGAAGTACTGATAGCCACCTCTGGCATGTTTACTAAATGGCCCACACACATCACTGTGTATAAGGTCAAGTAAACCTGAAGTCCTCTGACCTTTGTGAGGAAAAGGAGACTTCGTCATTTTACCCATCAAACAAGCTTTGCATGTATCAATCTCCTCATAGGAGAATGATCCCAGCAGTCCATGTTCATGCAACCGCTTAATGCGCTTCTCGTTTATATGGCCTAAACGACTATGCCATAGCAAGGTGCTGTCATCAGCATACTTGGCTTTCTTATTATCAATGTTTTGTATAGAATATTCCATGTCCAACATGAATAACCCATTGTTAATTGAACCAGTGGCATACACAATATTATCATAAGTCAAAATACACTTTGAAATCTTGCATTCAAAGGCAAATCCTTTCCTGACAAGAGCAGGAATAGAGATAATATTCTTGGTAATACTGGGTACAAAATAACAATTGTTTAATTCTAATACAATGCCAGATGGTAAAGTAATGAAATAGTCTCCTACAGCAACCGCAGCAACCCGTGCCCCGTTTCCAACGCGTAGGTCTACCTCATGCTGTCCCACCTGCCTTCTTCTCTTGAGTTCCTGCACATTTGAACAAATGTGAACTCCACATGCAGTGTCCAACACCCATGATATAGAAGAAGATGAAACCATGACTTCCGTCACGTATATACCTGAGCCAGAAGCGATGCTTCCCCTCTTATCTCCTTGGAGCGCTTTACAGTCCTTTTTCCAGTGACCCAGCTGGCCACAGTGGAAACACCTGTTGTCCTTCGACCGCTTCACCTTCTGTTTCAGGGCCTTGCTGTAATTCTTGACAGGGGCCTTGCCCTTCTTCCCCTTCTTCTTGTTCCTAAAAGGAACCATTAAGACAGAGGTTGAAGGCTTGCCCTTCAGAGTTTCCTCAGTAGTCAAGAGCATATTCAGCAGCTCTGCCGGCGTACAATCGATTTTGTTCATATTAAAGTTAATGATGAACGCATCGAAAGAAGGCGGAAGAGACTGCAGAATAATATCTACAGCAAGCTCCTGGTTGACGGTATGCCCCAGTTTCTCCAGAGCCTCCTTGTGCCCAATCATCTTGAGCACGTGAGCTCCCATTGGGCTCCCCTCAGCCAGTTTGCTCTGAAAGAAGAGCTTTATCAGATTATAGCGTTCTGTTCTCGCCTGTGCAGCATACAGCATCTTGAGGTTCGCTATAATTTCTATAGCCGACATATCCTCATGCTGACGCTGCAGCGGTGGCGTCATAGACGCTAGCATCAGGCAAGCGACATCAATGCTATCATTGACGTGCTTTTCATAGGCATCCCGAACCGCCCTTGCGGCGTTCGGAGCGGGCTGCGGCGGTATCGCCGTCTCGAGGACATACAGTTTCCTCTCTGCCTTAAGAACGATCTTAAGGTGTCCGAACCAGTCAGAGAAGTTCGGCCCAGCAAACTTCTCCCTTTCCAGTAGGGATCGCACATTGAAGCTCATGGTGTTCGTTGCTGCAGGAATCTACAACAAGCAAGAACAGCAAGGTTAGTATCAATGTTTCAGAATCAATCCAGGACTTAAGAAAGATTCTTTTCTCACTATTTTGTCTGACTGAAAAATCCAGTAAACAGTCCGAAAGAGTAACACTCTTTTAGTGAGATGGGATCCAGATTTCATACTTGGTCTCCGCGTCCCGCTCAGGCGAGATAAGATGCACAGAGATGACAAGCACTAGTTTCTGGTAGGCTCTCCCAGCCAATCGCCAACCCGTGCGATTCCCCTTCATCTTGGCAATCCAGCAGACTGTGCCAACTGAGTTGGTACAACACAGTCTCTGATCCCAGAGATGGCTGCCTCCATGTGCTACCATATGCGCCACATATGTAGTCTACATGGTCAAGCTGACCTGACCTACTCCCTGGACCACCACGTGCTATGCTGAGCAACGAGAGGGGATAAATCCCAACTCTGTAACACGCAGGTGAAATCCAGCACCGTCTGAAGATAGATGGACGTGCCCACTGAGTGGGTTCAACACGGCTCCAACGATAGTCAGAAAGGTGAGGTTTCGCGTCAGAAGGCTTACGAGCTTGATATGTTAGCGTTGGATTTTAACGGTCTTTTATCTTCTTACTATCAGGCATGTCCTATGGCTATAGCAGAAGATAAACATAAATATGCAATTCTAATTATTAGCAATAAGTAGAAAGCATGATCTTATGTGGTAAAAGCCCATGAACCCTAGTAAGACCTTAATATTACTTAAGTCTTCACTTGAGCTTCATTGCATCTCATCTGGTCCAACCCAGTGCCCTAGCGCCAAGAGCACCACAGGTGCACCACCAGGTGAATGCCCCTCTTGGATGTGTGCCTTTGTTCTTGTCTAATCAAAGTACATTTGATCTATCTAGACAAGATTGACTCGCAGGTCAACAACATATTATAAATTAAGTACAATGTGATTCGCAGATCACAAATTAATTTACAATTTTTTTTAAGTCCAGGCACGCAGGCCCCAGCACAGCACACAATTGGGCAACCCACATAAGACTAAATAGACAAGCATATGGTTCAATCAACATGTGATCCAATCATCTTGAAATTAAAAGTTTTGAAAACCCCATGGCATCAATTTTAATTTCCTTATGAGCCCTACAACCTTACAATGGTGCATTGATGGGGATCCACTCATCCATCTAGTTAGATCCTTTGCCCTTGCATGCACCGAGTCCTAACTGACCCGAGTTGACCTAATGGTCAACCATGCATGCGCCAAGGGCTGAACTACCCCCATGAGTTTTGGCAAGCGGGTGTGACCCCGGGCCTAACTCAAGTGTGTTCAGTAGTGTCTCAACCAGACCTCGCTACACGCCCTAGATGCAGTCAACCTATAGCCACCTTGTGCTTGCGCATAGGTGCTATCAGGTTAACCCATCTGAGCTGTCAGATGGTCTGATCAGACTAATGGATCTAACCTAGAGGTGACTTCAGCCCCATCAACCCATCTAAGGGTTTATAGTAGATGCATATAGATCTAAATGTTTGCGCGCAAGTAGGTATAAGATTTGATGAAATATCATTCAACCATTCAACATACTTATCATGCGCCAACACAACAACATGCGCAACTCATGAAGAAACATACATCTAAGTTCTAAACTAGCATGTAGGTTTCGGCATGTGAGCAATCACCTTTAGATCTATTCACCAACATATTCATGGATCAAACATGATGATCTACTCATTAGAACCGCAAGCAATCATATGAAAAAGTATAGATTGGCTATGATACCAATTGATGGAACCCTTTCAGGAGGGGAGCGCAAAACCTATTGTGAGAAGAACCCCTTTCATGAGGGGGGCGCAAGTCATATGTTTCTTTCTCATAGCAGCGGAATTAGGGTTTCCACATAAGATCGCATTCTATACTTTCATATAATCAACTTGAATAACAAGTGAGAGATTCATTACCATGGCCATGGGAAGGTGCGGCTTGGAAGAAGAAAGATCGAAGGGATCTTCTCCAAAGAAATCACACACAAGGGATGAAAGCTTCCTCCTTGCGCAACTCTTGTGCTAGCAAGATTGCCAAGCTTTTCCAACCGTGTGTAGGAGATTAGATGAAAAGGGCTTCCTTCTTTTCGAGAGCTCTTCTTCCTTGGCGCAAGAACGATGCCTTCCACACGAGCAAGCCGTTCCAAAAACCCGTCCAAGAAGCAAAACCGAAAAACATTAGAGAGACATCAAGCCATGAACGCATATGCGTTATGCTTTTGGAACTTTCCAAAATTGGCAACGATTAAGAGTTGGCGTTCACGTTTCCATGAACCAAACGCAACCTCTTCTCCCTCTTGAACCAAGCGCTCAACCCATGAGCCGGTTCAATATCCTTGGTTCAATAGCGAAACCAAATCAGCCCATAAATTAAGTCTAGATCAAATTAGACCCCAAGGTCCTAGATCTGACCATTCATCATCTGACGCTTCTGATCGCATCGATCTAGCATCATCTCTCTCGATCGAAGCTTACCGATCTAAAGCTCTAATCAATCAAACATGATCAGACCAGATCTCACTTACAATCAGAGATTAAATCTCTTTAAACTGAACCAAAACAATTCAGTCCACACGATCTGACTTAAGGAAGCCATATCACCAAATTGTGCGACCCTGAGGGTTTCCTTTAAATGTCGGTAACGATAACTTACGTTATCACGATCAGTGAGGGGTATCTAGCAACACATCACTGTCTCCCGATATAAAGGAAAGAGTCTTCCAAGACTACTCCCAAACCATAGCACAAGTGTGACTCAATTCACAAGGCATACATGTGTCCTTTGCCACTGGATGTTCTTATTGGACAAGCGGGTCAAGCTTGTAACTCCAATACGATGAGCATGATTAGATCAGATGCACATAGTCATCTGGGTATGGCCATACACTATCTCAATCATCTCATATAGGGGGGCCCTTAGAACACTACACTCCTTAAACAAGGAGACGGCAATCCTATGTCTATCACTAGTGCCCTAACCTGATTCAAGCTCACCATCCAAGATAGTCTATAATCATTATGTTTCAAATGATATTGAACTACCTCAAGACAATGACAATCATCATTCAGAAACACAAGTGATCTCAAGTCAGAGGACATGTGCCACTTGCTGCTTACAAGGATCATTCACATTGTGACAAGCAATGGAATATCCCAGTAGGGTCTGTCCAGTACATCCAATGTACCCATGAGTCTGAAAGATCCCCTAGAATAAGGGGAGGTAAAACCCTACAGGCGCATATGGAGATATAGATGCAGCGGAAAAAGGGTTTCAATGATCTTGGCATGCATTATGATTAGCTTATAAAATCAGCATGAATAAAACGATTCATACCATAGCCATTTCTAGATGGCGCCTTGGAAGAAAAATCGCAAATGCCACTTCTCCAAAGTCTCGCACACAAGAGGATGATGGCAAACTCTTTGTTGCTCCTTGTGCTAGCAAGGCTACAAAGTGTCCTTGATCGAATGGAAAGGATGAGAGATCTCCTTGGCGAAAACTTCCTTGTCGTCTTAGCTTCTCCTCCACGCGAGAATGCCTCAAGACCCTCTAGCCAAGCGCGGCGACAAGGTGTGAATGAAGCGAGAGAGATGTGACCACGCTTAGGAGTCGTGGTTTCTAAAAATAGAAAACCACTCCCACGTTCATGCTCTCATGCGACTTCGGTTTTACCCAAGCGCAAACTTCTCTTCACTTTGAACCATGCGCTCATTCATGAGCCGGTTCATCACGGTTTGGTCCAAGACCAATTATCCCAAGCAATATGGTCTAGATCTTAATTAAACCCTAAGGCTTCAGATCTAACCGTCGATCTCTTTGATGCTCTTGATCTGACCGATCTAGCATCCATTCTCTCGATCGAAGCTTACCGATCTCAAGCCCTAATCAATCAAACATGATCAGACCAGATCTCACTTACAATCAGAGATTAAATCCCTTTAAACTGAACCTGAACAATTCAGTCCACACGATCTGACTTAAGTAAGCCATATCATCAAATTGTGCGACCCTGAGGGTTTCCTCTAAATGTCGGTAACGATAATTCTCATTATCACGATCAGTGAGGGGTATCTAGCAACACATCACTGTCTCCCGATATAAAGGAAAGAGTCTTCCAAGACTACACCCAAACCACAGCACAAGTGTGAATCAACTCACAAGGCATGCATATTTCCTTTACCACTGGACGTTCTTATTGGACAAGCATGTCAAGCTTGTAACTCCAATATGATGAGCATGATTAGAACAGATGAACACTGTCACCTGGGTATGGCCATACTCTTTTCTCAATCATCTCATCCAGGGGGCCCCTTTAGAACATCACACTCCTTAAACAAGGAGACGGCAATCCTATGTCTATCACTAGTGCCCTAACCTGATTCAAGCTCACCATCCAAGATAGTCTATAATCATTATGTTTCAAATGATATTGAACTACCTCAAAACAATGACAATCATCATTTAGAAAACACAAGTGATCTCAAGTCAAAGGAAATGTGCCACTTGTCACATTCAAGGAATATTCACATTGTGACAAACAATTGAACATCCTAGTAGGGTCTGTCCAGTACATCCCATGTACCCATGAGTCTACATCTTATTCCATGCTCGAAGCATCCTATAAGATTAGAACACATATTAGTCTCAATCATATCAAGGCTGTCTCATGTTCACCAAGATATCTCGACTAAGGACTTAACTGCATGTCAGCCTAGCTGAACAGCTTTGAGACATTATTCAGAAGAACATCTATTGCAGCAGACAATGTAACTAACTGAATAACAACCATGCCTTTATAAACATAAGAGTTTATTACATGATACAGATACATTCCTATAGGCCTCAAACATTAGCCTTAAGGGCATACCCCAACAATCTCCCACTTGCACTTAATCTAATGGTTGAGAAATCTCAAACCCATATTATTACAGTGCTTCTCATGCTTCTGCTGCGCCAGAGGCTTAGTAAGCGCGTCTGCCAGATTGTCATCTGTATGTACCTTGCAAACTTTGATCTCGCCACGATCTATGATCTCCCTGATCAAATGAAACCGTCTCTGTATGTGCTTGGACTTCTGGTGCGACCGTGGTTCCTTTGCTTGTGCGATTGCTCCAGTGTTATCACAGAAGATAACCAAAGGATCTGCACTCGAAGGAACAACACCAAGTTCTCTCACGAACTTACGAATCCAAACTGCCTCCTTGGATGCTTCCGAGGCTGCAACATACTCGGCTTCTGTTGTGGAATCAGCAACAGTTGACTGTTTGAAACTCTTCCACACCACTGCACCTCCATTCAAGCTAAAAACATAGCCTGATTGCGATCGGAAATCATCCTGGTCCGACTGGAATGAAGCGTCAGTATATCCCTCTATACTGAGTTCTTCCTGACCACCATAAATCAAGAACATATCTTTGGTCCTCCGCAGATATTTTAAAATGTTCTTGACTGCAATCCAGTGCGCCATACCTGGATTACTCTGGTAACGACTGGTCACGCTTAACCCGTAAGCGACGTCTGGGCGAGTATACAACATCGCATACATAATGGATCCAATAGCCGAAGCATAAGGCGTATTGTCCATTTCATCTTTCTCAGTCTGTGTTTGTGGACACTGACTCTTCGAAAGATTCAGACCATGTCTGACTGGAAGATATCCTCGTTTAGAATTCTCTAAATGAAATCTCTCCAGGACCTTATCGATGTAAGTACTCTGGCACAGCCCGAGAAGCCTCTTAGATCTATCCCTGTAGATCTTCACACCTAATACATAGGCTGCTTCTCCTAAATCTTTCATCTGGAAACATTTCCTCAGCCATGCCTTCACAGCATGCATTTCAGGAATGTCATTTCCAATGATCAAGATGTCATCGACGTAGAGGACTAGGAAAGTAATCACGCTCCCACTAAACCTCTTATATACACACGGGTCATCCTCGTTCTTGATGAAACCAAATTCACTGATTGATTCATCAAAACGAATATTCCAGCTTCTAGATGCTTGCTTAAGTCCATAAATGGACTTCTTTAACTTGCATATCTTATGACGATCTGATGGATTAGTGAAACCTTCTGGTTGTGTCATGTACACATCCTCATCCAGATTTCCATTCAGGAAAGCTGTTTTCACATCCATCTGCCAGATCTCATAATCATAATATGCAGCTATCGCGAAAAGAATCCGAATAGACTTAAACATGGCTACAGGTGAGAAAGTTTCATCATAATCTATCCCGTAGATTTGTTTGAAACCTTTCGCAACTAGCCTGCCTTTATAGGTAACTACGTTACCATCCATGTCAATCTTCTTCTTGAAGATCCATTTACAGCCTATAGGGATAACTCCCGGAGGCGGATCAACCAAATCCCAAACTTGGTTATCTGACATGGAGTCCATCTCGGCGCGCATAGCTTCAAGCCATCTCGCTGACTCCGGTCCACTGACCGCTTCCGCATAAGTGAGGGGTTCATCATGATCAATGATGTAGACTCCGTCATAGCGCTCAGGCTGTCGACGGATCCTTCCCGATCTTCGCGGTTCCCGTGATATCTGAGCCTCAGGTTGTTCAATAACCTGTTCTACCGGCTCAGGCTCATCCAACTCTGCTTGGTCACTTTGTCCTACTTCTGGATTCTCATCCAGCTTTATTTCTCTCCCACTGGCCTCTTGCAGAAGAAACTCCTTCTCAAGAAATATGGCCGTCCGAGCAACAAAAACCTTGTTCTCCTTGGGATCGTAGAAATAATAACCCTTAGTTTCCTTAGGGTAACCGACAAAGATACATTTGTCAGATCTGCTCTCTAGTTTCCCAGAGGCGAGCTTTTTGACATAAGCCTCGCAGCCCCAGATCCTGATAAATGTCAAGCTTGGCTGTTTCCCATACCATAACTCATATGGCGTCTTAGAAACTGCCTTGGATGGCACTCGGTTTAGTACCTTTGCAGCTGTTTCCAGCGTAAAACCCCAAAAGGAGTATGGAAGAGTAGCCTGACTCATCATAGAACGAACCATATCTAGTAATGTTCTATTTCTCCTTTCGGACACACCATTCCATTGCGGTGTTCCTGGTGGAGTGAGCTGTGAGATAATCCCACACTCCTTTAGATAGTCAGTAAACGCATGACTTAGGTATTCACCACCTCGATCTGAGCGAAGTGTTTTGATATTACGGCCTAGCTGATTTTGTACTTCATTCTTGAACTCTTTGAACTTGTCAAAAGATTCACTCTTATGTCTCATCAGATAGACATAGCCATACCTACTGAAATCATCAGTAAAGGTAATGAAGTACTGATAGCCACCTCTGGCATGTTTACTGAATGGCCCACACACATCACTGTGTATAAGGTCAAGTAAACCTGAAGCCCTTTGACCTTTGTGAGGAAAAGGTGACTTCGTCATTTTACCCATTAAACAAGCCTTGCATGTATCAATTTCCTTGTAGGAGAATGATCCCAGCAGTCCATGATGATGCAACCGCTTAATGCGTTTCTCGTTAATATGGCCTAAACGACTATGCCATAGCAAGGTGCTGTCATCAGCATACTTGGCTTTCTTAATATCAATTTGCTGTATCGAACATTCCATGTCCAACATGTATAACCCATTGTTAATTGAACCAGTTGCATAAACAATATTATCTAAAGATAAAACACACTTTGAAATATTGCATTCAAAGGAAAATCCCTTCCTGACAAGAGCAGGAATGGAGATAATATTTTTAGTAATACTGGGAACAAAGTAACAATTGTCTAGTTCCAATACAATTCCAGATGGTAAAGAAATGAAGTAGTCTCCTACAGCAACAGCAGCAACCCGTGCCCCGTTTCCAACGCGTAGGTCCACCTCATGCTGTCCCACCTGCCTTCTTCTCTTGAGTTCCTGCACATTTGAACAAATGTGAACTCCACATGCAGTGTCCAACACCCATGATATAGAAGAAGAAAACATGACCTCAGTCACGAATATACCTGAGCCAGAAGCAAAGCTTCCCCTCTTGTCTCCTTGGAGCGCTTTACAGTCCTTTTTCCAGTGACCCAGCTGGCCACAGTGGAAACACCTGTATTCCTTGGACCGCTTCACCTTCTGCTTCAGAGCCTTGCTGTAATTCTTGACCGGGGCCTTGCCCTTCTTCCCCTTCTTCTTGTTCCTAGAAGGAACCATTAAGACAGAGGTCGAAGGCTTACCCTTCAGAGTCTCCTCAGTGGTCAAGAGCATATTCAGCAGCTCTGCCGGAGTACAATCGATTTTGTTCATATTAAAGTTAATAATGAACGCGTCGAATGATGGCGGGAGAGACTGCAGAATAATGTCCACAGCAAGCTCCTGGTTGATGGTGTGCCCCAGTTTCTCCAGAGCCTCCTTGTGCCCAATCATCTTGAGCACGTGAGCTCCCACTGGGCTCCCTTCAGCCAGTTTGCTCTGAAAGAAGAGCTTCGTCAAATTGTAGCGCTCAGTCCTTGCCTGTGCAGCATACAGCATCTTGAGGTTCGCTATAATCTCTATAGCCGACATGTCCTCATGCTGACGCTGCAGTGGTGGCGTCATAGACGCTAGCATCAGGCAAGCGACATCAATGCTATCATTGACGTGCTTTTCATAGGCTTCCCGAACCGCCCTTGCGGCGTTCGGAGCGGGCTGCGGCGGTATCGCCGTCTCGAGGACATACAGTTTCCTCTCTGCCTTAAGAACGATCTTAAGGTGTCCAAACCAGTCAGAGAAGTTCGGCCCAGCAAACTTCTCCCTTTCCAGTAGGGATCGCACATTGAAGTTCATGGTGTTCGTTGCTGCAGGTATCTACAACAATGCAAGAACAGCAAGGTCAGTATCAATGTATAAGAATCGATCAGGACTTAAGAAAGATTCTTTTTCTCACTATTTTATCAGGCGTGAAAAATCCAGCAAAACAGCCCGAAAGAGTAGAACTCTTTTAGTGAGATGGGATCCAGATTTCATACTTGGTCTCCGCGTCCCGCTCAGGCGAGATAAGATGCACAGAGAGTACAAGCACTAGTTTCTGGTAGGCGTCCCAGCCAATCGCCAACCCGTGCGATTCCCCTTCATCTGGGCAATCCAGCAGACTGTGCCAACTGAGTTGGTACAACACAGTCTCTGATCCCACAGATGGCTGCCTCCATGTGCTACCATATGCGCCACATATGTAGCCTACACGGTCAAGCTGACCCGACCTACTCCCTGGACCACCATGTGCTATGCTGAGCAACGAGAAGGGATAAATCCCTACTCTGTAACACACAGGTGTAATCCCACACCCTCTGAAGATAGATGGACGTGCCCACTGAGTGGGTACAACACGGCTCCAACGATAATCAGAACAGTGAGGTTTCGCGTCAGAAGGCTTACGAGCTTGATATTTTAGCGTTGGATTTTAACGGTCTTTTATCTTCTTGCCTATCATGCAATTCCTATGGTGATAGCAGAAGATAATTTGATCATGCAATTCCAATATTTAAGCAATAAAAGAAAGCATGTATCTTATGTGGTAAAAGCCCATAGCCCTAGAAGACCTTAACCTAACTTAAGTCTTCATTTGCTCTTCATGGGTCTTTTGCTGCTCATCTGGCCCAAACCAGGGCCCAAGCGCCATCTGCAGCTCTGGTGCGCCCACCAGGAATTTGCGCCTGGTCCCAGAGTCGAACCCTGGACCTCCCACCTGGTCAAGCCTCTGCTGCAAGCGCCTCTGCCAAGTGTGCTTTGTGCTCTTGCCTAATTAAATTACAAATTTAACTATCTAGGCAAGATTGACACGCAGGTCAATTACAATTTTATAAATTAAAGCAATGTGATGCGCAGATCACAATAATTAATTTACAATTTTAAATCCCAGGCACGCAGGCCCCAGCACAGCACACAATTAATATGAGCAGCCCACATAAGACTAAATAAACAAACATATGCATCCAATCAGCAATCATAAAAAACATGCTTCAACCAGCGCTCTGATACCAATTGAAAGATCCCCTAGAATAAGGGGAGGTAAAACCCTACAGGCGCATATGGAGATATAGATGCAGCGGAAAAAGGGTTTCAATGATCTTGGCATGCATTATGATTAGCTTATAAAATCAGCATGAATAAAACGATTCATACCATAGCCATTTCTAGATGGCGCCTTGGAAGAAAAATCGCAAATGCCACTTCTCCAAAGTCTCGCACACAAGAGGATGATGGCAAACTCTTTGTTGCTCCTTGTGCTAGCAAGGCTACAAAGTGTCCTTGATCGAATGGAAAGGATGAGAGATCTCCTTGGCGAAAACTTCCTTGTCGTCTTAGCTTCTCCTCCACGCGAGAATGCCTCAAGACCCTCTAGCCAAGCGCGGCGACAAGGTGTGAATGAAGCGAGAGAGATGTGACCACGCTTAGGAGTCGTGGTTTCTAAAAATAGAAAACCACTCCCACGTTCATGCTCTCATGCGACTTCGGTTTTACCCAAGCGCAAACTTCTCTTCACTTTGAACCATGCGCTCATTCATGAGCCGGTTCATCACGGTTTGGTCCAAGACCAATTATCCCAAGCAATATGGTCTAGATCTTAATTAAACCCTAAGGCTTCAGATCTAACCGTCGATCTCTTTGATGCTCTTGATCTGACCGATCTAGCATCCATTCTCTCGATCGAAGCTTACCGATCTCAAGCCCTAATCAATCAAACATGATCAGACCAGATCTCACTTACAATCAGAGATTAAATCCCTTTAAACTGAACCTGAACAATTCAGTCCACACGATCTGACTTAAGTAAGCCATATCATCAAATTGTGCGACCCTGAGGGTTTCCTCTAAATGTCGGTAACGATAATTCTCATTATCACGATCAGTGAGGGGTATCTAGCAACACATCACTGTCTCCCGATATAAAGGAAAGAGTCTTCCAAGACTACACCCAAACCACAGCACAAGTGTGAATCAACTCACAAGGCATGCATATTTCCTTTACCACTGGACGTTCTTATTGGACAAGCATGTCAAGCTTGTAACTCCAATATGATGAGCATGATTAGAACAGATGAACACTGTCACCTGGGTATGGCCATACTCTTTTCTCAATCATCTCATCCAGGGGGCCCCTTTAGAACATCACACTCCTTAAACAAGGAGACGGCAATCCTATGTCTATCACTAGTGCCCTAACCTGATTCAAGCTCACCATCCAAGATAGTCTATAATCATTATGTTTCAAATGATATTGAACTACCTCAAAACAATGACAATCATCATTTAGAAAACACAAGTGATCTCAAGTCAAAGGAAATGTGCCACTTGTCACATTCAAGGAATATTCACATTGTGACAAACAATTGAACATCCTAGTAGGGTCTGTCCAGTACATCCCATGTACCCATGAGTCTACATCTTATTCCATGCTCGAAGCATCCTATAAGATTAGAACACATATTAGTCTCAATCATATCAAGGCTGTCTCATGTTCACCAAGATATCTCGACTAAGGACTTAACTGCATGTCAGCCTAGCTGAACAGCTTTGAGACATTATTCAGAAGAACATCTATTGCAGCAGACAATGTAACTAACTGAATAACAACCATGCCTTTATAAACATAAGAGTTTATTACATGATACAGATACATTCCTATAGGCCTCAAACATTAGCCTTAAGGGCATACCCCAACAGAGTCTACGTCTTATTCCATGCTCGAAGCATCCTATAAGATTAGCACTCATATTAGTCTCAATCATATCAAGGCTGTCTCATGTTCACCAAGATATCTCGACTAAGGACATATAGCCTGTCAGCCTAGCTGAACAGCTTTGAGACAGTATTCAGAAGTACACTTATTACAGCAGACAAGGTAACAACCTGAATAATAACCATGCCTTTATAAACTTAAGAGTTTATTACATGATACTAATACAATCCCAAGGCCTCAAACATTAGCCTTAAGGGCATACCCCAACATATCTTTCAAATGATATTGAACTACCTCAAAACAATGACAATCATCATTTAGAAACACAAGTGATCTCAAGTCAGAGGAGATGTGCCACTTGTAGCAAACAAGGATTATTCACATTGTGACAAGCAATTGAATATCCTAGTAGGGTCTGTCCAGTACATCCAATGTACCCATGAGTCTACATCTTATTCCATGCTCGAAGCATCCTATAAGATTAGAACACATATTAGTCTCAAGCATATCAAGGCTGTCTCAAGTTCACCAAGATATCTCGACTAAGGACTTAACTGCATGTCAGCCTAGCTGAACAACTTTGAGACATTATTCAGAAGAACATATATTGCAGCAGACAATGTAGCTTAACTGAATAACAACCATGCCTTTATAAACATAACAGTTTATTACATGATACTGTTACAATCCCAAAGGCCTCAAACATTAGCCTTAAGGGCATATCCCAACAGCCTTCTTTCTGCTGATGCCCTAAATTTCTGATAGATTTTGATCCTTTGATTTTCTCACGTCTGAAAAGAATATCTCTTATTCTATTACGTGGTTCTATCCATTTTCTATTTGAATCATTAAATCTTATTTTTGGGTAGGGCTACTTTTCATAAAATTCAAAAACTGCACTGTTTGCTTGCAACTTGTTATTGCTTCTTTTGCCTCCAGATTCAGAAATCTTCAAGGGAAACTGTCTTCCACCTCTTGCGGAGCAAAACCAGCAGCTTCATGCTTCTTCTACTGCCTCTATTTCCAATGATTTGAATTATTTATGCAGTAGACTCTTCATTAGTGACTGATTTTTTTTTTATCTATGCAAGTGCTATCTCTCACACCACCGGCCGACGATCTCACCTACAGGACTGTATTCTCTAGCAGGCCACTAGAGATTACTCACTCTACTGTTGCCACCACCATCATCATTGCTAGCAGCTTTTCAGTTAGCCTCTGTTCCACCTCTGCTCGATTCTTTCTACCGGCATCCTCTTTTGGACCACCGATGATATATTTGATTCTTCTTTTAGAAAATTATTTTTATCATTATTATTTTTAGAGACTATTTTTAGACTGAGCCTTATGTACCTTAAATTTTGCAGGTAAAATTTTCAAAAGGCATATCTTTGGACCTTATGGCATTTGCCCTATCACTAATTTTGATCTGAGCCTTATGTATTTTTGGTCAGAGATTGCTATATAGTTTTGTGAGTACCTTTTGCACTCTCTTGTATTCATGATTATTTCATATGGTTGCATCTCTGATTGTATCACTCACTGAGATTTCTATTCGATGTGGTCTCTTGAATCTATCGTTTTACCCTCTTGACCATGATTGTTTGAGTTTGATGCTTCACACCTTTTGCATTGATTTTGACATATTTTGAGGTTTAAAAATTTTTATGACTTGAATCCATGAGATAAGAGATGTGTAGATTAAACATTGATTATGAAAGTTCATGCTAATGCCTGTAAATGAAGATATACCTATTATGTTGAATTTATTTCTTCAATATATATCTACTTATTGAAATTATTCATTGATTAATGCATATGTTTTGGGTAGGTATGTTGTTTGATGAATGCAATCTAAGAGTGAAGCATCTTTCTTGAATAAAATGAGCATATGAGTGTAATTTTTGAATTAATGTCAATTGATTAACCTAGTTGATGTTTGATTTATCTTACTATTTGTTGGGAAGAGGGAATCCAGGATCTACAAAAATAGTGAGAGACTCCCCTACTTGGCACTGTGTAAAATTGACAGTGGTACCTAAGACATGGGTTGAAGTCTATAAAAAAAAGAGAGAGAGAGAGAAAAAAAAGAAAAGACTCCTCCACTTGGCACTGTGTAAAATTGACAGTGGTACCGAAGATAAAAGTTGAAGTCTAAAATAAAAAGTGTATATCTATGTGGGTACATACTTTCTATTCAAAAATAATTAAAAAAAGAGAGATTTTGTGTGGAAAAAGATCTTGGAGACTTTATTCCTGTAAACAATGGTATGATAGATTTAAACTAAAACAAAGGTGATGTCATGAGATTGAGATTCTTTTTATTATACAAGTTGCGAAATTTTATTTGATCAAAGCTGTGAATCTTGAAGATTAAATTCATTGGAAGATGTATTTATCTAAAATTTTGTGCAAAAAGTTGATGGAATATTTCATGAGTGATTATATTTTAGAAATATATTTTTCATAAAAGAGCATATTTTCCATACTTAGCATCGTTATTTATTTTATTTGCATGAGGACAAGGAAAGTTTGAGCCTTATGTGTTTGATGACACCAAAATTCATAGTATATTTTGTGTCATATCATGTGTCTTTTTGTGTCATAATTATGCTCTTTTGCTTGTTTTTAAGCCTTAATTGTCAAATATTGCAGAATCTACACCACTTCTTGTTTTTGATCATTTTCAGGTTAAAAGTGCCATATTTTGATGGATTTTGGAAAAATTGAGCACACCAATGAATTCCAGACGACGAAACGAAGCTACCCCTTAAATTTCAAGTCAAAAGGAGCCAAATTGCAAAAATACGGCACTACCATATTTTTGAGCCAAACTCTCACGGTACCGTATTTCGCAGGGGATGTTTCAGGTGAAATATGACACTGCCGTATGAAACTACACGCCACCGTATTTTCCAGCGATTTCAACCAGAAAAGTTTGACAAGAATACGGCACTACCGTATGAAATCGCATGGCACCGTATTTTGTGACAAAGTAGAACAGAAAGTTTTAGCAAGAATATGGCACTGCCGTATATTTGAGAGAAATTGTCACGGTATCGTATTTGCTACCCGGAACATACAGAAGGAAAATACGGCACTGCCATAATCAGAATACGGTACCGTATTTTTACCAGATTCGCGACTTTTTTGGGCTGATTCTTGCGTGGGCCATAACTTTTGATCCTGAAGTCCAAATTGAGATCCGAAAGAAGTGGCGAACTCGTCTTTAAGAGGAAAAGACGCACAAAGTGGAAGAGAGAACTTTTATCCCGTATTGAGAGAGAAATTGATAGAACAGCAGTTAAGGTTTGTCCTCACGCCGAGAGGCGTAGAGGACATCTCAGGCCATGATTTTCACTCACAAGCTTCACCTGGAAGAGAGGAGGATATCCTAGAAGTTTCAGCTCGAAAGGAGATCGATCGGAAGAGAAATCGACAAAATCGTTGATGACAGCACTGTTCATCGAGTTATGCTACAATTACGGTGCTATAATTTCGATTACAGCACCGTGTTCTGTAACTTCTTCCCTTCTTCTTTGATTTCTAACTTTTGAAACTATGATTTATTGTAATCTTTTCTCCATGCAAGCTTAATCTTTTTATGGGACATGGGTTGTAGTTCCCTTGGTTTGTTAATGACTAGAAAACATTAATTTTTGTCATAATAATTTTATAATGATAATTTTACTTTTGTGATTGATTGTTCTTTAATTCTCTTTAGGTTTATAATTATCAGCATGTTTTAGATTTTTGCAAAATAGACCGAGAGGTTGATCGTTTGAAATTCGGAACCCTAGGAATCGTTGAGTTTGGAACTATCATGAGAGATTAGGTAGTTCTTCAAATTCTGATTTTTAGTGATTTTATTGCCATGTTGATTTTATAATTCTTTGGATTGAGTTAATGTGTAGACTGAAGGAACCCCTACAACAAAGGGGGGCGAAACCCTAATAGGCGCATTTTGGAGGATTTGAAGCAGCGGAGAGGGTTTCTAGATCTATTGCATGCTATATGATCAACATAAAAACATTCTATAGAAAGAATGAGATTCATACCGATGCCATTTCTAGATGGCGACTTGGAAGCAGAAAGCGATGTGGCTTTCCTCCAGAGGTGACGCACACAAGATGAGTCTTGGCTCCTCCTTGTCGCCCCTTGTGCTAGCAAGGATCGTCCAAATATCCTGATCGAATGAAAGGGATGAGATCTTCTTGGCGATTTCTTCCTTCTTCTTTTCGTTCACCTTCTTCACCACACGAGAGAGAACTTGTGTCGACTAGTGGAGAGGCGAGGCGAGAAGAGGCGTGAAGAGGAGAAACGTGAGGCGTGGTCACGTTTAGAGAAGTACTATCTAAAAATAGCATGCCACTTCTCAATATGCGATCATGGGTTTACCCCAATCGCAAACCTCTTATCTCATGAACCATCCGCTCACTTAATGAGCTGGTTCAATTCGGTTCGGTTCAAGAACCAATCAAGCCAAGCGATCCAGTCTATATCATGATTAAACCCTAAGGCTCTAGATCTAACCGTTGATCTCTTGATGCTTCTGATCTCACCGATCTAGCATCCATTCTCTCAATCAAAGCTTACCGATCTCAAGCCCTAATCAATCAAACATGATCAGACCAGATCTCACTTACAATCAGAGATTAAATCCCTTTAAACTGAACCCAAATAATTCAGTCCACACGATCTGACTTAAGTAAGCCATATCATCAAATTGTGCGACCCTGAGGGTTTCCTTTAAATGTCGGTAACGATAACTTACGTTATCACGATCAGTGAGGGGTATCTAGCAACACATCACTGTCTCCCGATATAAAGGAAAGAGTCTTCCAAGACTACACCCAAACCACAGCACAAGTGTGAATCCACTTCACCAGGCATGCAAATATCCTTTGCCACTGGACGTTCTTATTGGACAAGCGTGTCAAGCTTGTAGCTCCAATATGATGAGCATGATTAGATCAGATGAACATAGTCACCTGGGTATGGCCATACACTTTTCTCAATCATCTCATCCAGGGGGCCCCTTTAGAACATCACACTCCTTAAACAAGGAGACGGCAATCCTTTGTCTATCACTAGTGCCCTAACCTGACTCAAGCTCACCATCCAAGATAGTCTATAATCATTATGTTTCAAATGATATTGAACTACCTCAAAACAATGACAATCATCATTTAGAAACACAAGTGATCTCAAGTCAGAGGACATGTGCCACTTGTTGCAATCAAGGATTATTCACATTGTGACAAGCAATTGAATATCCTAGTAGGGTCTGTCCAGTACATCCAATGTACCCATGAGTCTACATCTTATTCCATGCTCGAAGCATCCTATAAGATTAGAACACATATTAGTCTCAATCATATCAAGGCTGTCTCATGTTCACCAAGATATCTCGACTAAGGACATTACAGCATGTCAGCCTAGCTGAACAGCTTTGAGACATTATTCAGAAGTACAATTATTGCAGCAGACAGTGTAACCAACTGAATAACAACCATTGCCTTTATAAACATAAGAGTTTATACATGATACTGATACAATCCCAAGGCCTCAAACATTAGCCTTAAGGGCATACCCCAACAATCTCCCACTTGCACTTAATCTAATGGTTGAGAAATCTCAAACCCATGTTATTACAGTGCTTCACATGCTTCTGCTGCGCCAGAGGCTTAGTAAGCGGGTCTGCCAGATTGTCATCTGTATGTACCTTGCAGACTTTGATCTCGCCACGATCAATGATCTCCCGGATCAAATGAAACCGTCTCTGTATGTGCTTGGACTTCTGGTGCGACCGTGGTTCCTTTGCTTGTGCGATTGCTCCAGTGTTATCACAGAAGATAACCAAAGGATCTGCACTCGAAGGAACAACACCAAGTTCCTGAACAAACTTACGAATCCACACTGCCTCCTTGGATGCTTCCGAGGCTGCAACATACTCGGCTTCTGTTGTGGAATCAGCAACAGTTGACTGTTTGAAACTTTTCCACACCACTGCTCCTCCATTCAAGCTAAAAAAATAGCCTGATTGCGATCGGAAATCATCCTGGTCTGACTAGAACGAAGCGTCAGTATATCCTTCTATACTGAGTTCTTCCTGACCACCATATATCAAGAACATATCTTTGGTCCTCCGCAGATATTTTAAAATGTTCTTGACTGCAATCTAGTGAGCCATACCTGGATTACTTTGGAATCAACTGGTCACGCTTAACCCGTAAGCGACGTCTGGGCGAGTACACAACATCGCATACATAATGGACCCAATAGCCGAAGCATAAGGCGTATTGTCCATTTCATCTTTCTCAGTCTGTGTTTGTGGACACTGACTCTTCGAAAGATTCAGACCATGTCTGACTGGAAGATACCCTCTTTTAGAATTCTCTAAATGGAATCTCTCCAGGACTTTATCGATGTAAGTACTCTGGCACAGCCCGAGAAGCCTCTTAGATCTATCTCTGTAGATCTTCACACCTAGTACATAGGCTGCTTCTCCTAGATCTTTCATCTGGAAACATTTCCTTAACCATGCCTTAACCGCATGCATTTCAGGAATGTCATTTCCAATGATCAAGATGTCATCGACGTAGAGGACTAGGAAAGTAATCACGCTCCCACTAAACCTCTTATATACACACGGGTCATCCTCGTTCTTGATGAAACCAAATTCACTGATTGATTCATCAAAACGAATATTCCAGCTTCTTGATGCTTGTTTAAGTCCATTAATAGACTTCTTTAACTTGCATATTTTATGACGATCTGATGGATTAGTGAAACCTTCTGGTTGTGTCATATACACATCCTCATCCAGATTTCCATTAAGGAAAGCCGTCTTCACATCCATTTGCCAGATCTCATAATCATAATATGCTGCTATCGCGAAAAGAATCCGAATAGACTTAAACATAGCTACAGGTGAGAAAGTTTCATCATAATCTATCCCGTAGATTTGTTTGAAACCTTTCGCAACTAGCCTGCCTTTATAGGTAACCACGTTACCATCCATGTCAATCTTCTTCTTGAAGATCCATTTACAGCCTATAGGGACAACTCCCGGAGGCGGATCAACCAAATCCCAGACTTGGTTATCTGACATGGAGTCCATCTCGGCGCACATAGCTTCAAGCCATCTCGCTGACTCCGGTCCACTGACCGCATCCGCATAAGTGAGGGGTTCATCATTATCAATGATGTAGACTCCGTCATAGCGCTCAGGCTGTCGACGGATCCTTCCCGATCTTCGCGGTTCCCGTGATATCTGAGCCTCAGGTTGTTCAATAACCTGTTCTACCGGCTCAGGCTCATCCAACTGCGCTTGACCACTTTGTCCTTCCTCTGGATTCTCATCCAGCATTATTTCTCTCCCACTGGCCTCTTGCAGAAGAAACTCCTTCTCAAGAAATATGGCCGTCCGAGCAACAAATACCTTATTCTCTTTGGGATCGCAGAAATAATAACCCTTAGTTTCCTTAGGGTAACCGATAAAGATACATTTTTCAGATCTGCTCTCTAGTTTCCCAGAGGCGAGCTTTTTGACATAAGCCTCGCAGCCCCAGATCCTGATAAATGTCAAGCTCGGCTGTTTCCCATACCATAACTCATATGGCGTCTTAGAAACTGCCTTGGATGGCACTCGGTTTAGTACCTTTGCAGCTGTTTCCAGTGCAAATCCCCAAAAGGAATATGGAAGAGTAGCCTGACTCATCATAGAACGAACCATATCAAGTAGGGTTCTATTTCTCCTCTCGGACACACCATTCCATTGCGGTGTTCCTGGCGGAGTGAGCTGTGAGATAATCCCACACTCCTTCAGATAGTCAGTAAACTCTCGACTTAGGTATTCTCCACCTCGATCAGAACGAAGTGCCTTGATATTTCGGCCTAGCTGATTTTGTACTTCATTCTTGAACTCTTTGAACTTGTCAAAAGATTCACTTTTATGTCTCATAAGATAGACATACCCATATCTACTGAAATCATCAGTAAAGGTAATGAAGTACTGATAGCCACCTCTGGCATGTTTACTAAATGGCCCACACACATCACTGTGTATAAGGTCAAGTAAACCTGAAGCCCTTTGACCTTTGTTAGGAAAAGGTGGCTTCGTCATTTTACCCATTAAACAAGCCTTGCATGTATCAATCTCCTCATAGGAGAATGATCCCAGCAGTCCATGATCATGCAACCGCTTAATGCGCTTCTTGTTAATATGGCCTAAACGACTATGCCATAACAAGGTGCTGTCATCAGCATGTTTGGCTTTCTTAATATCAATATTTTGTATAGAACATTCCATGTCTAACATGAATAACCCATTGTTAATTGAACCAGTTGCATAAACAATATTATCAAAAGATAAAACACACTTTGAAATATTGCATTCAAAGGAAAATCCCTTCCTGACAAGAGCAGGAATGGAGATAATATTTTTAGTAATGCTGGGAACAAAGTAACAATTGTCTAGTTCCAATACAAGTCCAGATGGCAAAGAGATGAAATAGTCTCCTACAGCAACAGCAGCAACCCGTGCCCCGTTTCCAACTCGTAGGTCCACCTCATGCTGTCCCACCTGTCTTCTTCTCTTGAGTTCCTGTACATTTGAACAAATGTGAACTCCACATGCAGTGTCCAACACCCATGATATAGAAGAAGATGAAACCATGACTTCCGTCACGTAAATACCTGAGCCAGAAGCGATGCTTCCCCTCTTGTCTCCTTGGAGCGCTTTACAGTCCTTTTTCTAGTGTCCCAGCTGGCCACAGTGGAAACATCTGTATTCCTTTGACCGCTTAACTTTTTGCTTCAGAGCCTTGCTGTAACTCTTGACAGGGGCCATGCCCTTCTTCCCCTTCTTCTTGTTCCTAGAAGGAACCATTAAGACAGAGGTTGAAGGCTTTCCCTTCAGAGTCTCCTCAGTAGTCAAGAGCATATTCAGCAGCTCTGCCGGAGTACAATCGATTTTGTTCATATTAAAGTTAATAATGAACGCATCGAAAGAGGGCGGGAGAGACTGC
Source organism: Costus lasius (assembly GCA_027563935.2). Taxonomy (NCBI): domain Eukaryota; kingdom Viridiplantae; phylum Streptophyta; class Magnoliopsida; order Zingiberales; family Costaceae; genus Costus; species Costus lasius. The sequence continues at coordinate 87,177,265 of CM050446.2, forward strand.
AGAATAATGTCTACAGCAAGCTCCTGGTTGATGGTATGCCCCAGTTTCTCTAGAGCCTCCTTGTGCCCAATCATCTTGAGCACGTGAGCTCCCACTGGGCTCCCTTCAGCTAGTTTGCTCTGGAAGAACAGCTTTGTCAGATTATAGCGTTCTGTCCTCGCCTGTGCAGCATACAGCATCTTGAGGTTCGCTATAATCTCTATAGCAGACATATCCTCATGCTGACGCTGCAGCGGTGGCGTCATAGACGCTAGCATCAGGCAAGCGACATCAATGCTATCATTGACGTGCTTTTCATAAGCATCCCGAACCGCCCTTGCGGCGTTCGGAGCGGGCTGAGGCGGTATAGCCGTCTCGAGGACATACAGTTTCCTCTCTGCCTTAAGAACAATCTTAAGGTGTCCAAACCAGTCTGAGAAGTTCGGCCCAGCAAACTTCTCCCTTTCCAGTAGGGATCGCACATTGAAGTTCATGGTGTTCGTTGCTGCAGGTATCTACAACAATGCAAGAACAGCAAGGTCAGTATCAATGTTAAGAATCGATCAGGACTTAAGAAAGATTCTTTTTCTCACTATTTTATCTGGCTGAAAAATCCAGCAAAACAGCCCGAAAGAGTAGAACTCTTTTAGTGAGATGGGATCCAGATTTCATACTTGGTCTCCGCGTCCCGCTCAGGCGAGATAAGATGCACAGAGAGTACAAGCACTAATCTCTGGTAGGCTGTCCCAGCCAATCGCCAACCCGTGCGATTCCCCTTCATCTGGGCAATCCAGCAGACTGTGCCAACTGAGTTGGTACAACACAATCTCTGACCCCTCAGATGGCTGCCTCCATGTGCTACCATATGCGCCACATATGTAGCCTACATGGTCAAGCTGACCCGACCTACTCCCTGGACCACCACGTGCTATGCTGAGCAACGAGAAGCGATAAATCCCTTCTCTGTAACACGCAGGTGTAATCCCACACCGTCTGAAGATAGATGGACGTGCCCACTGAGTGGGTACAACACGGCTCCAACGATAATCAGAACAGTGAGGTTTCGCGTCAGAAGGCTTACGAGCTTGATATTTTAGCGTTGGATTTTAACGGTCTTTAATCTTCTTCACTATCATGCAATTCCTATGGTGATAGCAGAAGATAAATAAATCATGCTGTTCTACTTATTTAAACAATAAAAGAAAGCATGGATCTTATGTGGTAAAAGCCCATAGCCTAAGTAAGACCTTAATTAACTTAAGTCTTCACTTGCTTTTCATCATGGGTCTTTTAGCTGCTCATTTGGCCCAAACCAGGGCCCAAGCGCCATTTGCAGCTGAGGTGCGCCCACCAGGGAAAATGCGCCTGGTCCCAGAGTCGAACCCTGGACCTCCCACCTGGTCAAGCCTCTGCTGCAAGCGCCTCTGCCAAGTGTGCTCTGTGCTCTTGTCTGATTAACTTACAAATTAATCTATCTAGACAAGATTGACACGCAGGTCAATTACACTTTATAAATTAAATGCAATGTGATGCGCAGATCACAATTAAAATTAATTTACAAAATAATTTCCAGGCACGCAGGCCCCAGCACAGTACACATTAAACACGGGCAGCCCACATAAGAATAAATAAACAAGCACATGGCATCAATCAACATGCGATCCAACCATAAAAATAAAATTTTGAAAACCCCATTGGCATCAATTTTATTTTCCTTATATGCCCTTACTACCTTACAACGGTCCATTGATAGGGATCCACTCATCATGTCTAGTCAGATCCACTGCCCTTGCATGCACCAAGTCCTAACTGACTTGAGTCGACCCAGTGGTCAACTATGCATGCGCCAAGGGCTGAACAACCATCATGAGTTCGGGCAAGCGGGTGTGAACCCGGGCCTAACTCATATGCGTTCATCAGTTGTCTCAACCAGACCTCGCTACACGCCTGTGATGCAGTCGACCTATAGCCACTACATGCTTACGCATGGGTGCCATCTGGTCGACCCATCTAGGCTGTCAGATGGTCTGATCAGACTATTGGATGTAACCTAGAGGATGACTTCAACCCCATCAACCCGTCTAAGGGTTTACAGTAGGCGCAACTTAGATCTAATGAGGCGCGCAAGTGATATTTGTTTTTGACGAAAACATTAACAAGCGCCATAATAACATGATACATGCGCAACTTAAATATAATCATACATCATGTATATTTCGCATGTTAACAAGAAGAAGATCTAAGCATACTTGCGCAAATATGGATCACAAATGGCTCAAGCAATCATAAAACATGCATGAAACCAGGCTCTGATACCAATTGAAGGAACCCCTACAACAAAGGGGGGCGAAACCCTAATAGGCGCATTTTGGAGGATTTGAAGCAGCGGAGAGGGTTTCTAGATCTATTGCATGCTATATGATCAACATAAAAACATTCTATAGAAAGAATGAGATTCATACCGATGCCATTTCTAGATGGCGACTTGGAAGCAGAAAGCGATGTGGCTTTCCTCCAGAGGTGACGCACACAAGATGAGTCTTGGCTCCTCCTTGTCGCCCCTTGTGCTAGCAAGGATCGTCCAAGTATCCTGATCGAATGAAAGGGATGAGATCTTCTTGGCGATTTCTTCCTTCTTCTTTTCGTTCACCTTCTTCACCACACGAGAGAGAACTTGTGTCGACTCGTGGAGAGGCGAGGCGAGAAGAGGCGTGAAGAGGAGAAACGTGAGGCGTGGTCACGTTTAGAGAAGTACTATCTAAAAATAGCATGCCACTTCTCAATATGCGATCATGGGTTTACCCCAATCGCAAACCTCTTATCTCATGAACCATCCGCTCACTTAATGAGCTGGTTCAATTCGGTTCGGTTCAAGAACCAATCAAGCCAAGCGATCCAGTATATATCATGATTAAACCCTAAGGCTCCAGATCTAACCGTTGATCTCTTGATGCTTCTGATCTCACCGATCTAGCATCCATTCTCTCAATCGAAGCTTACCGATCTCAAGCCCTAATCAATCAAACATGATCAGACCAGATCTCACTTACAATCAGAGATTAAATCCCTTTAAACTGAACCCAAATAATTCAGTCCACACGATCTGACTTAAGTAAGCCATATCATCAAATTGTGCGACCCTGAGGGTTTCCTTTAAATGTCGGTAACGATAACTTACGTTATCACGATCAGTGAGGGGTATCTAGCAACACATCACTGTCTCCCGATATAAAGGAAAGAGTCTTCCAAGACTACACCCAAACCACAGCACAAGTGTGAATCCACTTCACCAGGCATGCAAATATCCTTTGCCACTGGACGTTCTTATTGGACAAGCGTGTCAAGCTTGTAGCTCCAATATGATGAGCATGATTAGATCAGATGAACATAGTCACCTGGGTATGGCCATACACTTTTCTCAATCATCTCATCCAGGGGGCCCCTTTAGAATATCACACTCCTTAAACAAGGAGACGGCAATCCTTTGTCTATCACTAGTGCCCTAACCTGACTCAAGCTCACCATCCAAGATAGTCTATAATCATTATGTTTCAAATGATATTGAACTACCTCAAAACAATGACAATCATCATTTAGAAACACAAGTGATCTCAAGTCAGAGGACATGTGCCACTTGTTGCAATCAAGGATTATTCACATTGTGACAAGCAATTGAATATCCTAGTAGGGTCTGTCCAGTACATCCAATGTACCCATGAGTCTACATCTTATTCCATGCTCGAAGCATCCTATAAGATTAGAACACATATTAGTCTCAATCATATCAAGGCTGTCTCATGTTCACCAAGATATCTCGACTAAGGACATTACAGCATGTCAGCCTAGCTGAACAGCTTTGAGACATTATTCAGAAGTACAATTATTGCAGCAGACAGTGTAACCAACTGAATAACAACCATTTCCTTTATAAACATAAGAGTTTATACATGATACTGATACAATCCCAAGGCCTCAAACATTAGCCTTAAGGGCATACCCCAACATAGACTTGATTTGATCTTGCATGAGAGTGAGGATCGAGTCATCGGAAAACCATAAGTAAAACCCGTGTTGAGTTTCAGGATGCACGAGAGTGATTCTTGAGATTCCACTTGAGATGATTGACTTAGAATTCGGATGCACGAGAGTGATCCTTGAGTTCTTTGTTCAATGATTCACTTATCTTTAGCATTGAGAATAGATCTTGCACGAGAGTGAGGATCGGTTATCTGCATGATTGTCTGCACGAGAGTGAGACAATACCTTTATGAAGAGAATTAGGTCTTTATCATAATAGAATTAAACTGACAACCTTTATTTCCTTCTAGTCATTAGAATTAAGGTGGATGAAACGCTAGTCCCAGTTTCTCTCTGATTGTCTTTTTCGTGTGTTCTCCATCATTGCTTTTCATCATATTCGGTTTGCTTAGCTAGTGATAATACAACTATTTGGTACTTAACAATAAGGTCTCTGTGGTTCGATATTTTTATTACTTCGAAGTATCCGTGCACTTGCGGACACAACAAGCATGCTGACGACCAGCAAACCACTTCTTCTCCTATGGATGTGGAGAAGGCTACCGCATCTCAGCCTCCTTCTGACTTACTAGAGTCTACTTCTCACACAGACCTGGAGTCCATGGAGGTTGAGGACGCTGTAACTGATTCAGCCCAGACTCCAAAGATCCCCTCTCCGTCTTCAGCCAAGGGTAACTTAGCAGTCCCTGAGGATACTACACCAGAGCCACCTAACGATGTAGAGGGATCACTAGAGATTTTCACTAATTTACCAGAGATATCTGTGGATATTCCAAATCTGCCATCATCGCCATTAGCTGCACCAGAGCCATCTGAGGCTCTAGAGGTAGCACCTCCAGCACCTGAGGTGCCTGCCCTAGCTTTAGTATCACCAGCTACATCACCGGAGTCATCTCCTCTAGTACTAGAGCCTATTATTGTTGAGAGGAGATGAGCATGATCTACACCTCCTGTCCTATTTCCCTATTCAAGATAGATCAGATATAGGAGTAGGGATCATGAGAGGAGGTATAGAGCTATGTCAACTCGAGGGGTCCTTAGCACCCGATAATGGGATGAACAGACTCTCCCGACCTTAGGATTGTTCAATGACATCCAGTGGATGTTCTCGAACATAGGGTGGCAGGACTTCTATCAGCAGAGGCATCCCACATATGTACAACTTACCCTGGAGTTTTTTAGTTCTGTCTAGATTACACTGCATAATTACATTGATAGAGACCCAGGGCGTATAGCTTTCCAATTGGGGAACCGGGATCATGTTCTCACTTTGGACCAGATAGGACATATTTTTGGGTAACCTGTGAACGGTAATCGACATTGCTCCCATGAGTACAGCTCCCATGAGTACACCGATTGGACTTTCTGGGAGCAGATATCTGGATAGAAAGGATTTGATCCAAGCACCTCCAGAGCCACTCATCTATCTATCCCAGCACTCCGATATACACATCGGGTCCTCGTGCATACCATTTTTGGGCGAGCAGAGAGCGATCAGATGGTTAGAGCTTCAGAGCTATTCTTTCTATGGACCATGCTGACTGGATTCCATGCCAGCACCCCGTTCTACATTGTGAAACAGATTCATAAGGTGGCTATGCGCAGGGGAGTTATTGTGATGGGTGGTCTGATTACCACCATTGCCCTTGCCCTCAGTATCGACCCTTCGGGGTTAAATGAGGCTAAGGGCAACCCAAGATTGGATATGGATGCCTGCATAGCTATTAAGATGATCACGAGGATTGGGAGCTCGTATCATCTTATGTTCAGGCATATAGATATTACCATGAGGCTACCGAACATGAACCATACTACGGTTCGTGTCCAGTAGAACTGGATAATGGATCCCACACGAGGTGGGGGAGGTCCAAGAAAGGCAGGCTCACCTACATCGTCACCGCCAAGGATTTCTGAGTCTATTCGTCTAGCTGAGCCATCCGCCATTGTTGGACCATCTTCATTAGTCGATCCATCCGCATCAACACCATCAGACCCTTCCTTGTAGCAGATCCGAGCTGAGCAACGGAGGATGCGCGACGACATATCATGCTTGGTAGGGACAAACAAGGACACTCGAGTCTCTGCACGCGATAGAGGTGCTTTGGTGGCGACGCCCCCTTGGATCATTGACATAGCCTACTGAAGATGATGACGAGGAGGAGGACTCTAATGACAAGGAGACAGATTGATGAGCTTTGTGAGTATCTCTGCTATTCTATTTGTTTTTATGCTTAGGTTTTTATTGTTCATTATTCTCTAGAGATATCTTATATGCATTCTTCCTCTTGAGCAGGGTTTGATAGAGTTGGTGCTGATGTAGCGCACACACTATTCTTTTATGTTTTATTTGTGTGTGTGCATTGTATTCTGATATTCTATGATGTATTTCTAGATTCATACATGATATTCGATACTTGAGTTGGCTTTGTATATATACATAATGGTATTAGAACTTTCTGTACGGTACATGATTAGATTGCGATGGTATTGTATTTGATTGATGCTTACTTTGTATCTGTGATGGGCTGTGATGATTTGTTATGCTCTGATGATAGTTTTAATTGATTTTTAGTTAATTTTGGTATTGGATTTGATATTGAAATGAATAGTGCTTGTGCAAAGGTAAATGTGATTTAGTTGATGAAATGTGATGGTATTTGATGTTTGAAACTTGTTTACCATGTAAAATGTGAATATCTATGATGTAATACAGTTTATGGATTTCTCTGAGTCATGTTTATCTGTTTTGATATAATTGCACAGGGTTTCGCTCATATTTTAAGGGGAATTCTTGCAAAATTTTTCCATAAATCTATCATAACTTGATTTAATATTCATGTTTATGCAACAATTTAAGTCTAGGGTGTTCCCATGTATTTTGCTTCTCTTCAAGTTTTATAGGTATATAGTCTAAATGTTTATCATTATTAAGGATAATCAAATTTGTTTTATCTTTAATTCTGAACTTGGAAAACTTTTTGAGTATTTGATTTGATGACTTAGGGAATTTCTGAAATTTCATGTAGACTTAAATTGTTGAGTAAATTCAACTCTGGTATTGATAAAATACATATATGAATTGTTATATGTTAATGCGACACATGCATAGTATTTTCAAATTTGAAGTTTAATTTATCTATCTTTGCTTGATGGAAAATTTTTATGAATAGGAAATTGGTGATATTTCTTTAAATTGAGATTTGCTACAACTCCTCTAGTTGATTAATTTAAGGTCATGAGTTATATTGTACCATGAGTGGTATACTTTAAGTCTGTTGCGATCAAATAATAGAGGGAAATCTTAAAAATAAATATTTATCCCTCTTGTAGAAAGATTGATAACGATTTAAAAAAGAGAGAGAGAAAGTTGTAGGTTAAGTGGACAACTCTGCTGACCTTATGATTGAAACTATGAGTTAAATTATATTATTTTGCGGTATACTTTAAACAATGTTATAATGCTAATAGGAAAGGGCATATAACCATTTAAAGACCAAATTGCTCTACAAAAATCTCTTATCTTTAACATCACCGAGATTCTTGAAATAAATTTTTGTCTATGGAGTAATGTGCATTTATTAAGTTGAGAGTATTTGAAACTTAGTACATGAAGAATGAATGTTATGACACGAACTGTGAATTTTATCTTTCTTGAATTGTAAACTCTTGAGAATTTATCTCTATTATGATTTTTTTTGAAATTACTTGAGTTCTGAAAGATCAACTACTTGAATTGTGGACTAGGGTTGTTATTAAGGAGAGAACAAATAAGATAGTTCCTTATCTTTACATTCTCTATATATATCAGAATATTGCTTGAGGACAAACAAAACATTAAGTCTAGCGTATTTTGATGCGTTGCTTTGATATCTTATTATTGCCTGCATTTTATATGATATTTTGGGCTTATTTTAAAATTTTATACTGATTTTTAGTGTTTTTACTTCACTTGATATGGAATCTTCACTTTTCTTGATTTTTATGAAAATACAAATAATATGGCATAAAAATGATGGATTTTGTGAGTTTTGAAGCCATATCATGGTTCCCAAGGAAATTACGAGGTCGCACATGAAATTTGGGGCAAAAACGGTGTCAAACGTGACATTCACGACCTTGGCCGTGAGTTTTTCGGTCGGCTGTGAGTTTCGCGTCCAAGGGGTGAAATCGCGGCTAAGTAAAAAAGTTCACGGAAACTTTCACGGGTGAGGCCGTGAATATTTCTGTGCACAAAAGACTTTACTCACATAAACTTTCATAGCCACAGCCATGAACAGTTTACGGGTCGTGAATATTTTTGCCCTTTCGCATATTTCACTCGATTCGACCCTGAATCGAGTCAGATTTGAACCAAACTCTCTATAATTCTTCCTTGAAAGGTTTCGAACCGATTAAACTATAAAAGGAGGAATTTTTTGAGGGCAAAGGAGACTTTTTTCAGGCGAACACAATTAGAGACGGCGGCTAGGGTGAAACACCATTCCAGAGCAAAATTTCAGCAAGAATTCACGCAAAGGGAGAATTGAACACTTCATCTTCGTCTCCAGATCGAGGGGAAGCATTTCTAATTACTTTCTTAGTGATTTCTTATACTTTTGATAGAATTCAATGCAAGTTTCATCTATATTCATGCTGTACACAATGAATATGAGTGAGTAAACTAGATTTCGGGATTTGGGATGTGGCCTATTGACATTTATGGATTAAAACTTGTATTTTTATTCTTTGTCGTGATTATTATAGCATTGATTTGATTAGAATTGAGTTTATTCTATAATTTACTCTTGCCAAGTATATTTGCATTTTAGACATTGCAGGAAGGACTGGGAGGTGAATTGCAACATCAGAACTATTCTTTTCAAACCTACGAATCCGATCACGAGAGTAGTTCGAATTCGTTTGAAGGATTTCATGGTTTTTCATATAACTTAATGGGCTTAGTTTCGTTAATTGTCATGAGAGTAGGGAGTTAGCGTAGCTAAGTACCAGATTACGCTTTGGGAGGAGGTAATCTGTACCTTAGGACAAATCCCTTTCAATACTATAATATTCTATTCAAAGATTGATTTTTATCAGATTCATAATTATCAGTGTGCTGAAACCCTGAGTTCTGAACTTCTAAAAATTGATTTTTGTCCTTGACGTTACCTCTACTACTTTTCATACTTAGAAGTTCACAAAAAAATCATAATTTGAATGGCTTAGATATAAACGAGTCATGTAATATGTACTTGACCGCCAGATCCTCGTTGGGAACGATAATCTTTTTATTACTTCGATAAATCCATGCACTTGCGGACGCATAAAGGGAAAGGAAGGCAATAGGGGCAACATCTTTGTCTACCTACTCTAACCATCAAAAAGTAGTCAAGCTGCTACATAAGACAAAAGAGAATAAAAATCCTAACAACTACCAACTATATTGAAGCTTCTGCACATGTCCTTGATTCTTTGCCGGCGTACGGGTTTCGTGGGGGCTAGACAAGCTCAGAGCATGCCTCGACAAAGCCATACAATTTGGAGATGGTGGGCTGATTCATCACAATGGAGGCTTGCTCTTGGGCCGTGTTGTTCAGGTGGTTGTGGTACCCGTCTTGGGCCTGATCTTCAGTGGGTCGAATGGTGAGGCCTATAGGCTGAATGACCTCGATATGGGCTGATGACTCCCATATAGCAGTCCAGGGGTTGACTTGAGCATTGGGACCGCCGAAGTATCACTTTGTTGGGCTCCTTCGGGATGTCATGTGATGGGGAAATGTAGTATGGAGGACGATGTACGTCGAAATGGGGTCTCTGGGGAAATTCTATGTCTTCAGGAGCGTTCATGGCTTGGCCGTGATGGTGTTCACCATCGTGATCTGTTGCCTCAGAGGTCACTGCGACATTCATGGCTGGGCCGTGATCATGTTCACGCCCACACTTTGGTTCACATCTGGGATCCACGATTTTTTGATTTTCCACCTAGGTGTACACGGCCTAGTTGTGATGGTGTTCACGGTCGTGACCGCGTTCGCATATGGAATCATTGGTTTTTTCGTTTGTCGCCGAGGTGATCACGGCCTACTCGTAATCATGTTCATGCTCGTGCATCTGTCCGCCAAAGTTTGCCGAGATGATCATAGCTTGACCCTCCTGGCCGTGTGATGCAGGAGCATACAACATCAAAGAAGGGGAAAATCTAGCCCCGATGGTGCCCCAAAAATTTTCCACAGAAAGTTCCTCGGGGTAATTGATGTTTCCACAAAAAGTCACGTAGAATTGCCCCGATGACCCCGTATTGACTTTGCACGTTCGATTCTTATCGTTCACACGGTCCAACTTTGTTGCATCGCATATTTCCGCATTGGTTTCACGTTTTCAACATCCTGCACATAGTCATTTTCAGCCTTGATTGTGCATGGTGACCACAAGGTCACAACTCATGTCGTGCCAGTTTCCCGAAACTATCCCAGACACCCAAGAGTCGGTCCAACCCTCGGAAAGGACTAGTACCGCTTTAGATCCTGTCGCAATGCTTAATGCGCGAGTGGACACACTGACTACGCAGCTCGCTATGTACAAGCAGTCCACGGATGCCGCCGTGCAGCGAATCGAGCTGTCATCAGAGACCCGGTTCCAGCAGCTCATGGCTAGTTTTCAAGGCCTTACTGATGCCATTAATGCCTCCGGGCAACTATGCCCTAACTTGAGTCAACCCCCTCAGTCCGCTCGAACTGCCCCAACTAGGGAGTTGCCACCCGTAGTCGTGCCCATTTTGGATGACCCTGGCCACCATGGGACGTACGTGGCTCATGGAGGCCCAGGTTATGAGGATGAGCCTTTTGACGAAGATGATGTGTGGGCTGCACAAAGGCCTGCAACCCAACCCTGATTTGATCGACAGTGAACCAACATCGACGTCCATCGCTTTATTCGTGAGACACCCCAACACTTTGAGGGTGGTCTTGACCCCACTAAGTTCTTGGATTGGGTCGCATCGGTAGACACCTACTTTGACTTGGCTGGCACCCCTCAGTACATGTGAGTTCGAATCGTCCACACCTTGTTAGATGGTCCCGCACGCCTACATTGGCAAAATGTGGAGCGCCAAAATGAGCAGAATGCTCTCCCACCCATCACTCGATGGGACAAGATAAAGTACCGTCTTCGCGAGTGATACGTCCCAGCCACCTATAGGCATCGTCTCCTTGACCAATATAGCAACCTTCACCAAGGTTCTGGTACTGTTGCGGAGTACCGCTTGACTTTCGACACGTTGCAACTTGCAAGAGGATCCTGAATTGGTTTTGTCCAAGTTCAAGAATGGGCTCTGTTCGGATATCCGACGGACCTTACCTGCATATGGGTCCGAATCATTAGACGAAACCTATCATCGCGCATTAGACATTGAGCAGGACCTTCGCACAGTGACCCGTCGCAGCGAGTTCGCCCCTCCGCGGCATCCGCACCACGGCGGACCCCCGCATGTTCCCCATCGGGTTGAGCGCTCTGAGCCACGTTCGGACCTGCGTCCCACACATAGACCTTAGGGGTCCCCTCGGTGCCCAGCCCAGGCGGTTGCGCCTTCTCGTCCCACTTGGGAGGAAAAGGGCAAGGCCCCTGCTGTTGGGCCGACCGAGCGCGTCCATTGCTACAATTGTTTGCAGCCAGGCCACTATTCTAGGGACTGCCCAAAGAAGTCCACCACTGTGGAAAAGACTCGTGTAGCCACTATTACCCGCGAGCGCGAGGAGCGTGATGTAGAAGCTGAGTGTTACACGAGTGGAGAGGAGTCGGGTCATCCCACACTTGCGGTTGTGAGATGCACCCTTGTCCAAACCCCGCCCTCCGAGGACTGGAGGCGCACGAGCATCTTCACAACTTACATTAAGTGCAACGGGCACTCATGTAAGATTGCCATCAATGGGGGTAGTAGTTTGAACGTGGTCTCCCGGACTGCGATCACTCGCTTCGGCCTTCCCTTAGAGCCCCACCCCAAGCCCTACTCGATCGCGTGGGTTGACGCATTGAACCTCCCGGTTACCCATCGTTGCCATGTTCCCATCGCATTCGGGGACTATCGTGAGAAGGTGTGGTGTGATGTGGCAGCAATGGATGTTGCCCAACTATGTGTTTCATTATGGCTCTATGATCGCTATGTGGTTCATTATGGCCGGTCGAACACCTATGTGTTTGACCATGGTGACTAGAAGATCCGTTTGATCCCAGCTCCACCCAAGGAACTGCGTGCGTCCACCTCCAAAGGTGTAGTTGTCTCTCCTGCGGCTGCTTCGCCGGCACCCGCCCTCGTGTCCCTTATGCACACCTCAGCACTTATGCGCGAGGCCACAGAATCTAAGGTTGTTTATGCCTTGATGTTGCGCGAGTCCCCGGAGTCAACTCCCGCAGTAGATACGACACCACCCCCCAGAAGTCTCAACCCTTTTAATTGAGTTTGCTGACATTAGTCCGGAGGACTTGCCCCTTGGTCTCCCTCCAGCTAGGGAGATTCAGCACGCCATTGATCTTATCTCGGGAGCTCCCCTCCCAAATCTGCCCCATCTTCGTTTGAACCCAACTAAACACGCTAAACTACAACGTCAATTGGATGACCTCCTCACTAAGGGGTACATCCGTGAGAGCCTAAGTCCATGCGCAGTCCCTGCATTGCTCACAACCAAGAAGGACGGGTCGTGGCGGATGTGCATCGACAGTCGCGCCATCAACCGGATCACCATCAAGTATAGGTTCCCTATACCTTGACTTGATGATATGTTAGACTTAGTTTCGGGGGCATCATGGTTGTCTAAGCTAGACCTTCGCAGCGGATATCACCAAGTCCACATCCGCGAAGGTGATGAGTGGAAAACTGCATTTAAGACCAAGGACGGTCTTTATGAATGGCTTGTCATGCCATTCGGGTTGTCCAATGCACCGTCCACTTTTATGCGGCTCATGAGACAAGTTCTCAAGCCTTACATGGGCAAATTCTTGGTCGTCTATTTTGATGACATCTTGATTTTCAACCAGACCCCCGAAGAACACCTGGAGCATCTTCGATCCACGTTCGACCTCCTACGCAAGGAGCACCACTTCCTTAATACGAAGAAGTGCTCCTTCATGACCAACCGCATTCACTACCTATGCTACATTGTGTCCGACGAGGGTCTTTCTGTTGACCCAGTATTTCTGTTGACCCGGCCAAAGTCGAAGCCATTCGGCATTGGCCCGAACCCCGTACCGTGTCCGAGGTCCGCAGCTTTTTGGGCCTTGCGGGCTTTTACCGCCGCTTCATTCGCGGGTTCAGCACACTTGTGACCCCGCTGACCCAACAGCTGTCTAAGGATGACTTCGAGTGGACTACGACCACTGAACACGCCATTGAGTCCCTTAAGGATGCCATCACCACTGCCCCTGTCCTGCGCCTCCCTGACTTCTCCAAAGTCTTTGAGGTCGCGTGTGATGCCTCCGGTACTGGTATCGGGGGTTGCCTTAGTCAAGAAGATCACCCGGTCGCCTTCTTCAGTGAGAAACTGAATGCAGTCCGTCAGCGTTATTCCATGTACGACAAGGAATTTTATGCCATTGTCTAGTTGCTTCATCAGTGGAGGCACTATCTCCTCCACCGTGAGTTCGTCCTCTATAGCGACCACCAGGCCTTGTCACTCCTTAGTGCCCAAAAGAAATTGGGCGCCCGCCATGCGAAATGGGTTGAGTACCTCCAACAGTACTCATTTGTGATTAATCACAAGGCGGGGAAAGAAAACGTGGTAGAGGATGCCTTGAGTCGTGTCTGCACCCTCCTCTGCGTGATGCAAACACGCATTAACACCTTTGACCATGTTAGGGAGGAGTACGCCACTTGTCCTGATTTCAGCACCGTGTATGCCGCCTTGACCACGTCTGTTGATCTTGAGTCTCCCTACCAGCTCTGCGAGGGCTATCTCTTCTTGGGGAATCGCTTGTGCATTCCCCGCACTTCGCTTCCAGATCATCTATTGCTCGAGCTACATGCGGGTGGCATTGCTGGCCACCATGGCCAGGACAAAACCCTTGACATGGCAGAGGAGCGCTTTTTCTGGCCCTCCCTTCGTAAGGATATGGAGCGCAATGTGCGCCACTGTGGCACCTGCCAACTGGCCAAGCCACGTCCCCCGACACTAGTCACTACACACTGTTACCTGTCGCTGACAGCCCTTGGCAACACCTCAGTAGGGATTTTGTCTTAGGGTTGCCCCGCACCGCGTCCCAATTCGATTCCGTCTACGTGGTCGTAGATCAGTTTTCGAAGATGGCCCACTTCATACCCTACTCGCGAACCGCTGATGCGACCCATGTCGCTCACCTGTTCTTTCGGGAAATTGTCCGTCTCCATGGTCTCCCCCGTACCATTGTGTTCGACCGTGACACTCGCTTTGTGAGCCATTTTTGGCGCTCACTGTGGGCTCTCATGAGCACCACGCTGAAGTTTTCCACTGCCTACCATCCCTAAACTGATGGGCAAACTAAGGTTGTTAGTCGTAATTTGGGCAATTTGCTCTGGTGCCTTATTGGCGAGCATCCGAGGTCTTGGGATTCCATTCTCCCCATGGCGGAATTCGCGTACAATAGCGCCGCTAATAGGTCTAACGGTCTTAGTCCCTTCCAGATTGTTACGGGCCGTCAACCCCGCAAACCCATTGACCTACATGACCTACCAATGGAGTCCCATCTATCTGAAGATGCATATTCCTTTGCCCAGCATATAGCTAGCTTGCATGACGAAGTTCGGCATCGTATCTTTTTGGACAACACTCATAATGCGATGAAGGCCAACGAGCACCGTAGGCCACATCATTTCTCTATCGGTGAGTTGGTGAGGGTGCCCATCCACCCTGAGAGTGTGTCAAACAGGGCTCATTTTAAGCTCCAGCCACGTTACATGGGGCCCTATGCGGTGGTGCGGCAGATCAGCTCCAACGCCTATGTGCTGGACATACCCGCGCACATGGGAATCCACCTCGTTTTCAACGTGGTGGATCTGCTTCCATTCTACGGTCCTTTGGAGGAGCCATCGGACCCCGATGAACCTCAACCCCCAAGTTCTCTAGAGGAGAACTCCTTAGAGCACGCAGCGGAAGCTGATGCAGGAGTATACAACATGAAAGAAGGGGAAAATCTAGCCCCAATGGTGCCCCAAAACTTTTCCACATAAAGTTCCTCGGGGTACCGAGTGACGGAAGCCACATCCCGTGATTCCTGTGGGCAACTATCCGATCCGAGGACAGCTTCACATGCACAAGTCAGATTTCCCACAGAAAGTTCCTCGGGGCACCCAGCGACAAAGACCTCACCCCGAGAATCCTGCAGACAACTTGCCGAAGATTCACATGCACAAGTCGGGTTTCCTACAGAAAGTTCCTCGAGACACCCAGCGATGAAGACCTCGCCCCGAGAGTCCTGTAGACAACTACGAGAGGATTCACACGCACAAGTCAGGTTTTCCACAGAATGTTCCTCGGAGTATCCAGCGACAAAAACCTCGCCCCATGGAACCTGCAACGAACTATATGAAGAAAGTCACACAGAATTGCCCCGACGACCCCATTTTGACGTCCACAACCCTCCGTACCATGTCGAATCACCCATGGAGGACCCGAAGGAGCCCAATAAGATGGAGGTTCAGCGATCCCAATGCACTTCTCACCCACTAGACCGCTTCGTGGGTATTATTAGCCCGATCTCCATCCACACCGAAGTGACCCAGCCCAAGGACGCTACAAGCCAACCCCTGAAGAGCCCAAGTCCAGATGGGCCTCACAACCACATCAGCAACAAGGCCCAAGAGAAGGCCGCGATGATCGTTACACAGCCCAGTACTTCAAAATTCTACTGCTTTATCGCGGTATGCTCCGAGCGCGTCTGATCGCTTAACCGCCTCCGTACGAAGACCAGAGGACCATGCGACCAGCTTCAAGAATATTAGGTAGAAGTTTGTTTCTCTTTTGTCTTGTAGCTGCAGGTTTACTACTTTATGGGCTGCAAGAGTAGTTAGTTGTTAAAGTAGCTTGTCTTTTTCTACTTTGTCTTGTTCCCTCCCCTCTTGTTCTATAAAAGAGGAGGCTGAGGTGTTGTGTTCCTTAGTTCTCTTTGAGTGTGAGAGTACTCCTGGTGAGCTGAGAGCCTCCAGCTTTATAGAAGTCGAAGAGGAGCTTTTCCTTCAGAGTTTCCGGGTCAAGGTCGGTGCCTCAATTCGTCGTTGTTTTGTTTCTTGCTTTTCAAAGAAGTAAATCCCATCCCTCATGGTGGGTCAGGTTCACCGGTTTCTTCACTTCATTGCATTCTTATGTTTCCGTCTCGATTTCTCTTTCTCCACTGGTATCCATACGCCGGAGACGTGGACGTTTCGTGCTGTTCTTTGGAGTATCTCAGGCGCATAGGAGTGCGAGCTGTGCATTGCGAATCTGTTGGTTCCCATTGCAACGTGCTGAGCTTAAAAATCTGCTGCGTGAGCGTACTAAATTGCTACGAGGTTAGTGTGTTACATTCTATAGTTGAGGGCCGTTGTGTTCTTTTCGCATTTCTGTTGCCTCGATCGAACTCGACGCTGATTTCCTCGTGTTTCATCGTGTTTCCCTGCATTTCCGAAGCACTTTTCACTTCCCTCGTCTAAAGACCCTCTCCCGTTTTCGCGTGCATTGTGTAATCCCTTAGAGTACGTCTTTAAGGACCCTCCCACCTACGGTAGCTACATCACCGTGTGGGGACGCACGCCCGTGCTTGTGTTCGCCGAGATTTGCCATGGCGTTCATGGCTCAGCTGTGCATTGGCACACGACCCAGCCATGCATTGGCGCATGGCTGTGATCAGCCGTTCTGGAGTTCACCGAGACAGCCACACCCATGACTGGCTTCGAGGATGTCCATGACGTTGAAGACGAGATTGATCCCCATGCTCTTGGGCAAGTCGAGGACATAGGAGTTAGAGCTAATCCGTCGCATCACCACATAGGGCCCCATGAAATGTGGCTGAAGCTTAAAATGTGCCCGGTTGGTGACACGCTCAGGGTGGAGGCGCACTCTCATTAGCTCACCTACAGAAAAGTGGTGTGGCCTGCGGTGCTCGTTGGCCCTCACTGCATTGCGAGTGTTGCCCAAAAAGATACGATGTCGAACTTCCTCATGCAAGCAAGCTACATGCTAGAAAAAAGAGTACGCATGCTCGAAGAGATGAGACTCCATAGGAAGGTCATGCAAGTCAATAGGTTTACGCGGTTCCCAAGACAACTTGGAAGGGGCTATGACCCATAGACCCATTAGTTGCGCTATTGTACGCGAATTCCGCCATGGGGAGGATGGTATCCCAAGACCTCAGGTGTTCGCCAATGAGGCAATGAAGCAAATTACCCAAACTATGATTAACCACCTCGGTCTGCCCATCGGTTTGAGGGTGGTAGGCCGTGGAGAACTTAAGGGTAGTGCCCAAGAAGGCCCAAAGTGAGCGCCATAAGTGGCTCACAAATCATGTGTCACGATCGAACACGTTGGTCAAAGGGAGACCATGGAGACAGATAATCTCCTTGACAAAGACGTGTGCCACGTGCGAGGCATCTGCAGTTCATGAACAGGGTATGAAGTGGGCCATCGTTGAGAACCGATCTATGACCACGTAGACGGAGTCGAAGCTGGACGTGGTTCGGGCTAACCCAAGGACAAAGTCCATACTCATGTCACGCCAAGGACCTTCAGTAATCAGCAAAGGTGTGTAGAGACCGGTGCTTGGGGGCTGGTGTTTGACCAATTGGCATGTGCTATAGTGGCACACTATGCGCTCGACATCCTTGAGAAGGGAAGGCCAAAACAGGCATTCCTCCGTCATCTCAAGGGTCTTGTCCTCGCCGTGATGGGTAGCAACTCCACCAGCGTGTAACAAAGCAAAAGATGGTAATGAAGGGAGGATCGGGGAATGCATAGATGATTCCCCAAAATGAGGTACCCTTCACAAACTTGGAATGAGGACTCAGGGTTGGAAGACTCAGTGAGGGCAGCATAAGCGGCGCCAAAATTAGGACAAGAAGGGTATTCCTCCTTAACATGGTCAAATGTGTTAACATGTGTGCGCATCGTACAGAAGAGTGTTCGAACGTGACTCAATGCGTCCGCGATGACATTTTCCTTACCCGTCTTGTGATTAATCACAAACGAGTACTACTGCAAGTACTTGACCCATTTCACATGGCGGGCACCCAACTTCTTCAAGGCGTTGAGGAAGGACAAGGGTTGATGGTCGCTATACAGGACAAACATGCGGTGGAGGAGGTAGTGCCTCCACAAATGAAGCGACTAGAAAATGGGATAAAACTCCTTCTCATAAGTCGAGTAACGCTACTGGACAGCGTTCAACTTCTCACTGAACAAGGCGACGGGGTGGCCTTCTTGACTAGGGGAACCCCCGATACCGGTACCGGAGGCATCACACGCAACCTCAAAAACTTTCGAGAAGTCTAGAATTCACAAGACAGGGGCAATCGTAAGTGCATCCTTGAGGGCATCAAAAGCGCGTTGACAGGTGGGTGTCCACTCAAAGTCATCCTTAGACAATCATTGGGTCAGCGAGGTCGCAATCATGTTGAAACCCCGGATGAAATGGCGGTAAAATCCCACGAGACCTAAAAAACTATGGACCTCAAACATAGTGCGAGGCTCGGGCCAATGCGGGATGGCCTCCACTTTGGTAGGGTCAACAGAGAGACCCTGGTCGGACATGATGTACCCAAGGAAGTGTACTCAGGTGGTCATGAAGGTGCACTTCTTCATGTTAAGGAAGAGGCGTTCCTTGCGCAAGACTTGGGTGGTCGGGTGGTCATGAAGGCGAAGATGCTCCAAGTGGTCATCATGAGTCCGACTATAGATTAGAATGTCGTCAAAGTAGATGACCAGAAACTTGCCCATGTAGGGCTTGAGGACCTGACTTATCAGCCTCATGAACGTGGACGGGGCGTTGGACAACCCGAATGGCATGACAAGCCACTCGTATAGACCATCCTAGGTCTTGAATGCAGTTTTCCACTTATCGCCCTCGCGAATGCAGACTTGGTGATACCCACTATGAAGGTCGAGTTTGGAGAACCAAGACGCTCCAGAACCTAAGTCCAACATATCATCTGTTGGTGTATATGCCCTGAGACCTACTATTGGTCCATCTTCTGTACTACTTGATACTGATATTTCTTATATCACTCTAGCATTGTCGTTATCATTATTTGTCTACATCTGCGATTGTGTTCTTACATGATAATGTCCCTGGAGACAGGTTGGATCTGTGCTCAAATGATTGTCCCTAGTCAATGTACCTTAGTGGATATGGGGCAGTTATGGTACGTGAGAGACTGGTATATGGGCTGGTTAGGCACGATGTGCTAACACAGACGTATGGGTATATCAGTGGTGGATATATTGGACCGACCCGCTGTGAGGCAATGACTTGGTGTCATGAGTTATCCTCACAAGTGACAAGAGATACATTGATCCCTTGACTTGAGGTCATTGACCATTCTATATGGTTAGGGTCATGCTTTGATGCAACCTGACACCTCGCCATAGTTGGGAGGTAATATCGGTTGTCATTGAGCATGCAACGACTCATATGAGAAGTTCAATGTACAAATAGAGGATTTGCCCCTTCCTAAGGGAAGCTTGATATCCATGGAGCTCCTCTATGGTTCTATGACTGAAAGTGTATGGCCATACCCAAGTGAGAACCTGTTTTAGTCATAACCATGTGATTGGGTGAAAATAAGTGATGACACACTTTTTCAATCGGATATCAGTTTGGTAAAGAGACTATAATGTATCTGTACCTAGTTGCGATGATGGAGATGTCGATGTCGATATCCATTCCAATGACTTGGGTAGCAGCGATGCACTGATAGGTACCACTCACTGCTTGTGGTGACCTTAGGTCAGCACTGCCAACGTCAGAGGAACCTACAGGGTCACACACCTTGATACTCGAGTTTTCAAATTGATCGGGTAGCCTTTAAATCGAGTTATTGGATAACTCGGACCTAATTGGGAGATTTCATCAGCGCCAATGGGCCTGATGAGATGGAAGAGACTTATTGGGGCCAAACTTCCATTTTTGGGATATTGACCAAATTAATCATGATTAGCCTCATTTGACCTTGGGTTAAGCTGGGTTAGATCCAATGGCTTGGTTAACATGTATAATGGACTTTGGGCTAGCCCCATTAATTAGTTGGGCTTACTAATAAGTTATAATGAAGATATTTGAGGCTAAAATGGTATAATGGGGGAGAATATTATCAAGTTTGCCCATGAAGACTCGTAATTGGATTCGGAGTGGCGCATGCTTCTTATTTGGTATATTTAAGTGATTTATATGGATTATGATTTAATCTAATGACTTAAGATATTGATTGAGATTTAATAGGGCACAAGTGGGGCTAATTATTTACATAATTAGAGTCCTAATTGGATTAGGATTTGCGCCCATACCCCATAAGGAAACTTCTATCTTGCCTTGACTTGCTCTTGGCGCATAGATGAGGAGTTTGCTTCATTAGGTAAGTATTGGGCGCATGTATTATTGGCTGATTAAGGCAAGCGTTTGGCACATTATGAATTAAGGAATAAATCAAGAGATATGACTCCTTAATTGATGCAAAATCACCAACACTTACCATGAAACCCAAACTGCCTCTACTTATTATATAAGTGACCCTAGCCGCCCCCTCTTGATACACAAATCTTCTTGGAGGTGTGGTGAACTTGAGGGGCTTTGGCTAGGAGTCTTGGAGCTCTTCTTCTTCCATCTAAGGGCGCTACAAGCTTCTTCCTCCTTCCTCCTTCCTTTCATTGGCGCAAAGGAACAAGAAGGCTTGCGGCATTCCCTTCTCCTCTTCCTCCTTGGCGCCTGTTGTGTCCGCAAGTGCACGGATACTTTGAAGTAATAAAAAGATATTGAACCACAGACACATAGGTGTTAAGTATCGAATAGTTGTTTTCTCACTAGCTAAGCAAACCGAATACGATGTAAGCAAATTATCTAAAAGTATACGAAGAGTTAGAGAGAAAAGCTGGGACTAGGGTTTCATCCACCTTAATGTTGGGAAACCCCAGGGATATTTAACAATTTTCAGAGATAGAGATTACACAAATACATTGCACAGCAAAAACAATATCCCCGAAACGAGCCGGTCCCAAAAACCCAGTGAAGATCGCATGCGAGAAAGTCGACACGATGAGTTAGAAAAATACCATAAAGCAAGATGAGGCCGATGTCGCAGCGTACGCCCTCTGCAGAGTCACACACACGGATGCCTCGAGTCCTCTTCTTCCACGCCCGGTGCTAGCCTCGGGAAGAAGATCCAAACCTTTGTCACCTTCTTCAAGCCTTGCGTCACCTCCAAGGATGAAGCACCAAAGAAGAAGATGAGTAGAAGGAGAAGAATGCTGCCAAGAGGTTCCCTCACTTGCACCAAGGAGAGGAAAGGAAGAAGACTCTTGCGGCTAGGGTTTGATGGAAGAAGAAGCTTGCGCCACTAGCCCTTGTTCTCGCCTCTTGGTGTGTTCATGCCTCCAAGGAATTGTACACAAGAGAAGGGGCGGCTAGGGTCTCTTATATAGGGCAAGAGGCGGTTTGGACAAGGGCTAGGATCATGACAAGTGTATGGCTAGGATAAGGGGTCTTGAGTCAAGGAAAGTTTCCAAGACTTTACCATAAATCACATTCAACCTATCCATAATTGCCCAAGCACCATATCAGCCCAAGACATGCCTTAAAGGCATTCATACCATCAAAGGAGAAGGGGAGGAGCATATTGCTTCCTTAATGAAGCAATTTTGCCAACTTATCCCCATTATGCCCATAGGCGCTTATGGGAGAAGTTTTCTGCCCATTGTACCCTTTTAGCCCATTGTCTATTCATGACAACTCGTTATTGGGCCTCATTGGATAATGAGCTAGCCCAAACTTCATTACATGGGTTGATTAAGCACTTGGATCCAATCCAATGCAACACTAATACAAATGTGACCAACCATGGTCAATTTCGGGTCAACCTACCATAAATGGTGTTTGGCTCCAATAAGATTCTTCCATCTCATCAGGCCCATTGGCACTAATGAAATCTCCCAAATAGATCCGAGTTATCCAATAACTCGATCATAAGGCTTCCCGATCAATATGAGAACTCAAGTATCAAAGTGTGCGACCCTGTAGGTTACTCTGATGCTGGCAGTGCTGACCAAATGTCACCACAAGCAGTGAGTGGCACCTAGCAGTGCATCGCTGCTACCCAGGTCATTGAAATGGATATCGACATCGACATCCCCATCATCACAACTAGGTACAGATGGATTATAGTCTCTTTGCCGAACTGATATCCGATTGGACAAGTATGTCGCCACTTGTTTTCACCCAATCACATGGTCATGACTAAATCAGGTTCTCACCGGGGTATGGCCATACACTTTCAATCATAGAACCATAGAGGAGCTCCATGGATATCATGCTTCCCTTAGGAAGGGGCAAATCCTTTGTCTGTCCATTGACCTTCTAATATGGGTCGTGACATGCTCAATGATAGCCGTTATTACCTCCCAACTATGGCTAGGTGTTAGGTTGTATCAAAACATGTCATTAACCATATAGAATGGCCAATTGTTGTGATCCGAAAGGACACACTTATAAATACAAGTAAGTAGACTTATTTCAAGTGTTGCGGCCAAAACCTATGTGTTGGCGTACAGGGCTATTGTCACTCCCTGACACGGCTCCAAAAACTTGTTGTCCCTAAACTTGTAGTATCCACAAGTGCACGGATACTCGAAGTAATAAAGAAAAGTATCGATCCCATAGAGACCTTATTGTTAAGTACCAAATAGTTGTATTCTCACTAGCTAAGTAAACCGAATATGATGCAAGTAAGCAATAGAAAGAATATGAAAGATAATCAGAGAGATAAACTCGGACTAGGGTTTCATCCACCTTAATTTCAATGATTAGATATAAATAAAAGGTAGCCAGACTAATTTTATTATGATAAAGACTTAATTTACTTCATTAAAGGGATCATCTCAGTTTCATGTAGACAATCATGCAGGGATCGATCCTCACTTTCACGCAAGATCTATCCCAATGCTGAAGATAAGTAAATCATCAATTAAAGAATTCAAAGATCACTTTCGTGCATCCGAATTCTAAGTTGATTGTCTTTCCGACGACTCAATCCTCACTTTCGTGCAAGATCAAATCAAGTCTAAACCAATAACTCGACCCTAGATTCAAATTATCAACATGGCAATAATATCACTAAAATAAAAAAATAAGAACTAACCTAATTAAGTTCCTATCATGCAATTCTAGGGTTCCAAGTTCTCAAGCAAGTCACCTTTCGGTCCTTATTGTGAGAACTCTAAAACATGAATAATAATATTAATTTATGGAGAATCAAAGTACAACTATTCACATAAGTAAAATTATCATCATAAAACTATTTTGACGAAGGTAAAAAGTTATCTAATCATTAAAAATGAAGTGAATTACTCCCCCATGTCCCAAAGATGTTTAAGCTTGCATGGAAGGAAGATTACAATAATTCATGTTGAAGGAAATCAAAACAGAGAGAGAAAATAATTTACGGTATGGCCGTAAAAATGTTTACGGCCGTAATCTGCGACGAACAGTAGTGGCACACGGTTTTGTGTTGATTTCTCCTCCGTCTGGGCCCCTTTCTCCTTCAAACTTCTAGTGTGTCTTTCCCTCCTCCAGGCGAAGCTTCAGTGTAAAAATCACGGCGCGAGGCCAAACCCAGATCGCCTCTCTATAGATTTCTCCCTTGATTCTAGATAAAAATTAGTTCTTTCACTTCGTGTGTCTTCTCCACTTTAAGACGAGTCCGTAGCATCTTTCGTTTCTCAATTTGGACTCCTGGATCAAAAGATATGGTCTGCGAAAAAATCAGGCGCGAAAAAATTACGTTTGCAGGTCAGAATTACGACCGTAAAAACCATTACAGCAGTGCCGTAATTTTGAGTCTGTGAATTATGCCTCAAGATTATGGCCCGTGAAATTTATTACGGCCGTGCCGTATTTATTTCTGTAAATTTCTGGACCAAAATACGGCCTGTAATGATCAATACGGCAGTGCCGTATTTCTTCAAATCTCTCGGGTAGAAAATCATCTGTAAGAAAAGTATCGATCCCACAGAGACCTCATTGTTAAGTACCAAATAGTTGCATTCTCACTGGCTAAGTAAATCGAATATGATTCAAGTAAGCAATAGAAAGAATACGAAAGATAATCAGAGAGATAAACTGGGACTAGGGTTTCATCCACCTTAATTTCAATGATTAGATATAAATAAAAGGTTATCAGACTAATTTTATTATGAGAAAGACTTAATTTTCTTCATTAAAGGTATCATCTCACTTTCATGTAGACAATCATGCAGGGATTGATCATCGCTTTCGCGCAAGATTTATCCCAATGCTGAAGTTAAGTAAATCATCAATCAAAGAATTCAAAGATCACTTTCGTGCATCCGAATTCTAAGTTGATTGTCTCGAGTGGAATCTCAAGGATCACTTTCGTGCATCCGAGTCTCAACACAAGCTCTACTTATGGCTTTCCAATGACTCAATCCTCACTTTTCATGCAAGATGAAATCAAGTCCAAAACAATAACTCGACCCTAGATTCAAATTATCAACATGGCAATAATATCAATAAAATCAAATAATAAGAACTAACCTAAGTAAGTTCCTATCATGCAATTCTAGGGTTCCAAGTTCTCAAGCAAGTCACCTTTCGGTCCTTATTGCGAGAACTCTAAAACATGAATAATAATATTAATCTATGGAGAATCAAAGTACAATTATTCACATAAGTAAAATTATCATCATAAAACTATTCTGACGAAGGTAAAAAGTTATCTAATCATTAAAAATAAAGTGAATTACTCCCCCATGTCCCAAAGATGTTTAAGCTTGCATGGAAGGAAGATTACAATAATTCATGTTGAAGGAAATCAAAACAGAGAGAGAAAACAATTTACGGTACGGCTCTAAAAATGTTTACAGCCGTAATCTGCGACGAACAGCGGCGGCGCACGGTTTTGTGTTGATTTCTCCTCCGTCTGGTCTCCTTTATCCTTGAAACTTCTGGTGTGTCCTTCCCTCCTTCAGATGAAGCTTCAATGTAAAAATCACGGTGGGAGGTGCCCTCCATGCCTCTCGGTGTGAGTCCAAACCCTAATCGCCTCTCTGTTGATTGCTCCCTCGATTCTCAATAAAACTTGGTTCTTTCACTTCATGTGTCTTCTCCTCTTTAAGGCAAGTTTGCAGCATCTTTCGGATGTCAATTTGGACTCTGGATCAAAAGATATGGTTCGCACAAAAATCGACCCCGAAAAAATCGCGTTTGTAGGTTAGAATTACGGCCGTAAAAACCATTACGGCAGTGCCGTAATTTTGAGTCTGTGAATTCCGGCCCATGAAATTTATTACGGCAGGTGCCGTATTTTTTTCTATAAATTTCTGGACCAAAATACGGCCCGTAAAGATCATTACGGCAGTGCTGTATTTCTTCAAATATCTCGGGTAGGAAATCATCTATAATTATGGTACCGTGATCTTCTTTACGGCAGTGCCGTAATCACCATAAAAACTCTGGTCGGAAAAATCCCAAAATTTGGCACCTCACGGGAATTACGGCAATACCGTAATTTTGATCTGCGAGTGCAGCAAAATTACGGTACCGTAATATGCATAATGGGGGTGCCGTAATTTGCTCTGAAGCTCTGATTCTTCGGAAATTTGTCATGTGATCTCCTCTTGATGATGGAAATTTTTCTATGTATTTGATTTTGCTTGAAAACGCCTTAAAATCGTGCCTTTTAACTGAAAATCATGAAAAACCAAAATAGAAGTAGATTTTGTTATATTTGATAAAAAAGGCATAAAAATAAGCAAAGTAGTAATAATATGACACAAAAAGATATACAAAATGGCATGAAATTTACTATAAATTTCGGTGTCATCAAACACATAAGGCTCAAACTTTGCTTGTCCTCAAGCAAATAGATAGAATAAAGAACTCTACTATGGAAAATATGCCTTTTCATG
This sequence comes from Costus lasius, assembly GCA_027563935.2. Taxonomy (NCBI): domain Eukaryota; kingdom Viridiplantae; phylum Streptophyta; class Magnoliopsida; order Zingiberales; family Costaceae; genus Costus; species Costus lasius. Next base: position 87,203,388 of record CM050446.2, read on the forward strand.
AAAAAATAAATTTCTAAAATATAATCACTCATGAAATTTTCCACTAATTTTTTGCACATAATTTCAAATAAATACATCATCCTCTGAATTTAGTCTTTAAGATTCATAACTTTGATCAAATAAAACTTCGCAACTCGCATAATAAATAGAATCTCAGTCTCATGATTTCACCCAATTTTCAATTTAAATCTATCTTACTTTTGTTTACAGGAATAGGATATCTAAAATCTTTTTCCACACAAATTTTTTTTTCTTTTCTATTTCTCTTCCTCTTCTCTTTTTTTTATGGCATGTACCCACATAGATACATATATAATTTTTTATTTGGACTTCAACTCTTATCTTCGGTACCACTGTCAATTTTACACAGTGCCAAGTAGAGGAGTCATTTTATTTCTCACTCTCTCTCTTTTTTTTTTATAGACTTCAACCCATGTCTTAAGTACCACTGTCAATTTTACACAGTGCCAAGTAGGGGAGTCCTTCACTCTTCTTGGATTCTTTCTTCCCAACAAATAATAAAATATACTAAACATCAACTAGGTTAATCAATTGACATCAACTCAAAAATTACACTCATATGCTCATTTTATTCAAGTAAGATAGCTTCAACCTTAGATTGCATTCATCAAACAACATACCTACCCAAAAACCTTTTGCATCAATCAATAAAGAATTTCAACAAGTAGATATATATTGAAGAAATAAACTCAGCATAATAGGTATATCTCTATTCATAGGCATGCATGCATATTCATCATCATAGAAAAATCTACCCATCTCTCATCACATGGATTCAAGTGATAAAATTTTTAAACCTCAAAAATATCATCATCAATGTAAAAGATGTGAAGTATGAAACTCAAACAATCATAGTCAAAAGTGTGACATGATAGACTCAAGCAACTTCATAGAATAGAAATCTCAATGAGTGATATATCAAAAGCTAATCAAAGATGCAAACCATAATCGTGAATAAAAGAGAGTGCAAAAGATACTCACAAAACTATATAGCAAGCTTTGACCGAATATACATAAGGCTTGGACCAAAAAATAGTGACGGGGCATATGCTGCTAGGTCCAAAGATATGCCTTTTGAAATTTTACCTGCATAATTTTAAATACATAAGGCTCAATTTGAAAATAGCCTCAAAAAATAATAATGATAAAAATAATTCTCTCAAGGGAGAATCAGAGATGTCGCCGGAGGTCTGAAGAGGATGCCGGTGGAGAAAGCTGATGCAGCTGAGAAGCAGAGGTGGAACAGATGCTAGCTGAAGAGCTGCTAGCGATGATGGTGGTGCCGACAGTAGAGTGAGTAATCTCTAGTAGCCTGCTAGAGACTACAGTCATGGAGGTGAGATCGTTGGCCGGTGGGTGCCAAAAATAATGTTGGATAGATAAAAAAAATCAGTTACTAATAAAGAGTCTGCTGCATAAATAAATAAAATCAATAGAATGAGAGGCAGTAGAAGAAGTAAGAGTCTGCTGATGGTATAATCCAGTGTCGACGGCTAGAAACAATGATGTCAGAGGTAGATGTAGTGGTGGCTAGACGTGGAACATAGTTGCTCTTGAAGATTTCTGGATCTAGAGCCAAAAGAAGCTATAACATGTAGAAAGTAAGTAGAGTAGCAACTAAATTTTTTATGAAAAGTAGCCATACCCAAAAATAAGATTTAATGATCCAAAAAGAACATAGACAAAACCAAGTTGTAGAAAAAGATTTGTTCTTTTCAGACCTATGAAAATCAAAGGATCAAAATCTGTCATGAATTTAGGGTATCAACAGAAAGAAGGCTACTCAGATTACAAAACTGCAAAAACTGCACAAAAGTTAATCAGATTCTAAAAGTTTCCATGTGTCCTAGAATTATCGGAAAGTATTTTCATGATAATAATAAATCCACAAGATAGAATGAAACATGAATTTTATATTTCAAGTGAAAAATCAGGGTTTCAAGTCATTAAAGCACCTTAAAAACTTGCAGCAAAAATGCTAATCAGAATAGTCAAAAGAAAACTGCTACAGAAATTAATCAGAATCGAAAAGATGCTATATGTTTTAGAATGATCCAAGGACTTTAAAATTTAGCAAAAATATCCAGATGATAGACAAAGATGAGTATTTCGTGATGGTGCCAAAGATCAAAAGTTTTTCTAACCCAGTTTCTTAAAATCGTAGTGAGAAAACACCTAATCAGATAAACAGTTTGCAGTTTAGCAATTACGGGCGTAATATACTTTACGGCAGTGCCGTAATGTACACAAGAATTTCAGGTCAGAAAATGTCACGAATTATGGTAGCATAAAAACCAATACGGTACCGCCGTAATATGCTAAAAACTCTCGGATGAAATCAGATAAAGATGTTGGGGTATGCCCTTAAGGCTAATGTTTGAGGCCTTGGGATTCCATGAGTATCATGTATATAAACTCTTTTGTTTATAAAGGCAATGGTTGTTATTCAGGTTGTTACATTGTCTGCTGCAATATGTGTACTTCTGAATAATGTCTCAAAGCTGTTCAGCTAGGCTGACATGCAGTTAAGTCCTTAGTCGAGATATCTTGGTGAACATGAGACTGCCTTGATATGATTGAGACTAATGTGTGTTCTAATCTTATAGGATGCTTCGAGCATGGAATAAGATGTAGACTCATAGGTACATTGGATGTACTGGACAGACCCTATTAGGATATTCAATTGCTTGTCACAATGTGAATAATCCTTATGCTACAAGTGGCACATGTCCTCTGACTTGAGATCACTTGTGTTTCTAAATGATGATTGTCATTGTTTTGAGGTGGTTTAATATCATTTGAAATATAATGATTATAGACTATCTTGGATAATGATCTTGAGTCAGGTTAGGGCACTAGTGATAGATAAAGGATTGCCATCTCCTTAATTGGAGTGTGATGTTCTAAAGGGCCCCCCCTGAATGAGATGATTGAGAATGTGTATGGCCATACCCAGGTGACTATGTTCATCTGATCTAATCATGCTAATCATATTGGAGTTACAGGCTTGACACGCTTGTCCAATAAGAACATCCAGTGGCAAATGACACATGCATGCCTAGTGAAGTGGATTCACACTTGTGCTATGTTTTGGGTGTAGTCTTGGAAGACTCTTTTCTTTATATCGGGAGATAGTGATGTGTTGCTAGATACCTCTCACTGATCGTGATAACGTAAGTTATCATTACCGACATTTAAAGGAAACCCTCAGGGTCGCACAATTTGATGATATGGCTTACTTGAGTCAGATCGTGTGGACTGAATTGTTTTGGTTCAGTTTAAAGGAGTTTAAACTCTGATTGCAAGTAAGATCTGGCCTGATCATGTTTGATTGATTAGGGCTTGAGATCGGTAAGCTTCGATCGAGAGTAGTGATGCTAGATCGGTGAGATCAAAGGCATCAAGAGATGTACGGTTAGATCTCGAACCTTCATGGTTCAGATGAGATTTAGACCATGGCTTGGCTTGGTTCAATTTGGTCTTTGAACCGAATTCAATTAGACCGAATTCTATTGAACCGGTTCACATATGTGTGAACGCATGGTTAAATCGAATTGGCGTTTTGGTTTGGTTCATAAGACATGAACGCTTGTAGTGATGACTTACCATTTTTGGAAGTGGAGGTTTCGGAAATGGTTTCTCAACGCTTCACTTTGGATGAGAACGTTGGTCTCTCTCTCAACTCAACGCCTCTTTCTCGGTGTGGAGAGTTTTGACGAGAACAAGGAGGAGTTCATCCACGCCAAGATCATCTCCTTTTTCCTTCATTCGATCAAGGACATCTTGGAGATCCTTGCTAGCACAAGGAGCAACAAGAAGCAAGTCAATTCTCATCTTGTGTGCGCATCTTGTGGAGGAGACCCCTCTTCGATCTCTTCTTCCAAGGGACCATCCAAAAGATGGCTATGGTATGATCTACTCTTGATCTATTCAATCTATGATAGTTGATCATATGACATGCAAAAGATCATCAAACCCTTGCTACCGCTTGCAAAGTTTTATTTGCGCCATGCTTAGGGTTTGCGCCCCCCTCATGAAAGGGGTTTCTTCAATTGGTATCAGAGCTGCGGTTGTATGTATGGTTATATGATTGCTTTGTGATCCTTGTTTGCGCTCTAGTATAGATCTTTTTCACATGCGAATCTACATGCTAGGTTTTAGGTGTTGGCGCATGTGTTTTGTTCATGTTATTGCATGATCTTGTTGGCGCATGTTTAGTTTGTTGAATGGTATTTCATTAAAACTTGTTTACTTGCGCGCAAACAATTAGATCTATATGCGCTTACTATAAACCCTTAGACGGGTTGATGGGGTTGAAGTCACCCTCTAGGTTAGATCCAATAGTCTGATCAGACCATCTGACAGCCTAGATGGATCGACCAGATGGCACCTGTGCGCAAGCACAAGGTGGCTATAGGTCGATTGCATCACAGGCGTGTAGCGAGGTCTGGTTGAGACAACCAGTGAACACACATGAGTTAGGCCCGGGGTCACACCCGCTTGCCAGAACTCATGTTGGTTGTTCAACCCTTGGCGCATGCATGGTTGACCATTAGGTCAACTCGAGTCAGTTAGGACTTGGTGCATGCAAGGGCATGGATCTAACTAGATTGTTGAGTGGATCCCTATCAATGGACCGTTGTAAGGTTGTAGGGCACATAAGGAAATTAAAATTGATGCGTATGGGGTTTTCAAAATTTTATTTTCTTTGTAAGGGATCACATGATGATTGATTGATGCCATATGCTTGTTTATTTAATCTTATGTGTGATGCCCAATTTAATGTGTGCTGTGCTGGGGCCTGCGAGCCTGGAATTAAACTTGTAAATTAATTTGTTTTGTGATCTGCGAATCACATTTTTAATTAATTTATTGTATAATTGACCTGCGAGTCAAGCTTGTCTAGATAGATCAAAATGTATTTTGATTAGACAAGAGCTCAAAAGCACACATTGCAGAGGCGCATTCAGCTGGTGGGCGCACCTGAGCTGCATTGAGCGCTAGGGCCCTGGGTTGGACCAGATGAGATGCAAAAGACCCAAGAAGCAAGTGTAGACTTAAGATAACTTAAGGTCTTACTTAGGGTTCATGGGCTTTTACCACATAAGATCAGCATGCTTTCTATTTATTGCTTTTATAATTAGAATTGCATGAGTTTATCTTCTGCTATAGCCATAGGATTTGCCTGATAGTAAGAAGATAAAAGACCGTTAAAATTCAACGCATAAATATCAAGCTCGTAAGCCTTCTGACGCGAAACCTCACTGTTCTGACTATCGTTGGAGCCGTGTTGTACCCACTCAGTGGGCACGTCCATCTATCTTCAGACGGTGCGGGATTTCACCTGCGTGTTACAGAGAAGGGATTTATCGCTTCTCGTTGCTCAGCATAGCACGTGGTGGTCCAGGGAGTAGGTCGGGTCAGCTTGACCATGTAGGCTACATATGTGGCGCATATGGTAGCACATGGAGGCAGCCATCTGTGGGGTCAGAGATTGTGTTGTACCAACTCAGTTGGCACAGTCGGCTGGATTGCCCAGATGAAGGGGAATCGCACGGGTTGGCGATTGGCAGGGACTGCCTACCAGAAATTAGTGCTTGTATTCTCTGTGCATCTTATCTCGCCTGAGCGGGACGCGGAGACCAAGTATGAAATCTGGATCCCATCTCACTAAAAGAGTGTTACTCTTTCGGACTGTTTTAATGGATTTTTCAGTCAGATAAAATAGTGAGAAAAGAATCATTTCTTAAGTCCTGGATTGATTCTAAACATTGATACTGACCTTGCTGTTCTTGCATTGTTGTAGATTCCTGCAGCAACGAACACCATGAGCTTCAATGTGCGATCCCTACTGGAAAGGGAGAAGTTTGCTGGGCCAAACTTCTCAGACTGGTTCGGACACCTTAAGATCGTTCTTAAGGCAGAGAGGAAACTGTATGTCCTCGAGACGGCTATACCGCCTCAACCCGCTGCGAACGCCGCAAGGGCGGTTCGTGATGCCTATGAAAAGCACGTCAATGATAGCATTGATGTCGCTTGCCTGATGCTAGCGTCTATGACGCCACCGCTGCAGCGTCAGCATGAGGATATGTCGGCTATAGAGATTATAGCGAACCTCAAGATGCTGTATGCTGCACAGGCGAGGACAGAACGCTATAATCTGACAAAGCTTTTCTTTCAGAGCAAACTGGCTGACGGGAGCCCAGTGGGAGCTCACGTGCTCAAGATGATTGGGCACAAGGAGGCTCTGGAAAAACTGGGGCATACCATCAATCAGGAGCTTGCTGTAGACATTATTCTGCAGTCTCTCCCGCCTTCTTTCGATGCATTCATTATTAACTTTAATATGAACAAAATTGATTGTACTCCGGCAGAGCTGCTCAATATGCTCTTGACTACTGAGGAAACTCTGAAGGGAAAGCCTTCAACCTCTGTCTTAATGGTTCCTTCTAGGAACAAGAAGAAGGGGAAGAAGGGCAAAGCCCCTGTCAAGAGTTACAGCAAGGCTCTGAAACAGAAGGTTAAGCGGTCAAAGGACAACAGGTGTTTCCACTGTGGCCAGCTGGGTCACTGGAAAAAGGACTGTAAAGCGCTCCAAGGAGACAAGAGGGGAAGCATCGCTTCTGGCTCAGGTATATTTGTGACTGAGGTCATGATATCCTCTTCTTCTATTTCATGGGTGTTGGACACTGCATGTGGAGTTCACATTTGTTCAAATGTACAGGAACTCAAGAGAAGAAGACAGGTGGGACAGCATGAGGTGGACCTACGCGTTGGAAACGGGGCACGGGTTGCTGCTGTTGCTGTAGGGGATTATTACATCTCATTACCATCTGGCATTGTATTAGAATTAAACAATTGTTATTTTGTACCCAGTATTACTAAAAATATTATCTCTATTCCTGCTCTTATCAGGAAAGGGTTTTCCTTTGAATGCAAGATTTCAAAGTGTTATCTTACTCTTGATAATATTGTTTATGCTACTGGTTCAATTAACAATGGGTTATTCATGTTGGACATGGAATATTCTATACAAAATATTGATAATAAGAAAGCCAAGTATGCTGATGACAGCACCTTGTTATGGCATAGTCGTTTAGGCCATATTAACAAGAAGCGCATTAAGCGGTTGCATGATCATGGACTGCTGGGATCATTCTCCTATGAGGAGATTGATACATGCAAAGCTTGTTTAATGGGAAAAATGATGAAGGCTCCTTTTCCTAACAAAGGTCAAAGGGCTTCAGGTTTACTTGACCTTATACACAGTGATGTGTGTGGGCCATTTAGTAAACATGCCAGAGGTGGCTATCAGTACTTCATTACCTTTACTGATGATTTCAGTAGATATGGGTATGTCTATCTTATGAGACATAAGAGTGAATCTTTTGACAAGTTCAAAGAGTTCAAGAATGAAGTACAGAATCAGCTAGGCCGAAATATCAAGGCACTTCGTTCTGATCGAGGTGGAGAATACCTGAGTCATGCGTTTACTGACTATCTAAAGGAGTGTGGGATTATCTCACAGCTCACTCCGCCAGGAACACCGCAATGGAATGGTGTGTCCGAGAGGAGAAATAGAACGTTACTTGATATGGTTCGTTCTATGATGAGTCAGGTTACTCTTCCTTACTCCTTTTGGGGATTTGCACTGGAAACAGCTGCAAAGGTACTAAACCGAGTGCCATCCAAGGCCGTTTCAAAGACTCCATATGAATTATGGTATGGGAAACAGCCTAGCTTGACATTTATTAAGATCTGGGGTTGCGAGGCTTATGTCAAAAAGCTCGCCTCTGGGAAACTGGAGAGCAGATCTGAGAAATGCATCTTTGTCGGTTACCCTAAGGAAACTAAGGGTTATTATTTCTACGATCCCAAAGAGAACAAGGTATTTGTTGCTCGGACGGCCATTTTTCTTGAGAAGGAGTTTCTTCTGCAAGAGGCCAGTGGGAGAGAAATAAAGCTGGATGAGAATCCAGAGGAAGGACAAAGTAGTTAAGCACAGTTGGATGAGCCTGAGCCGGTAGATCAGGTTACTGAACAACCTGAGGCTCAGATATCACGGGAACCGCGAAGATCGGGAAGGATCCGTCGTCAGCCTGAGCGTTATGACGGAGTCTACATCATTGATAATGATGAACCCCTCACTTATGCGGATGCGGTCAGTGGATCGGAGTCAGCTAGATGGCTTGAAGCTATGCGAGCCGAGATGGACTCCATGTCAGATAACCAAGTCTGGGATTTGGTTGATCCGCCTCCGGGAGTAATCCCTATAGGCTGTAAATGGATCTTCAAGAAGAAGATTCACATGGATGGTAACGTGGTTACCTATAAAGGCAGGCTAGTAGCGAAAGGTTTCAAACAAATCTACGGGATAGATTATGATGAAACTTTCTCTCCTGTAGCCATGTTCAAGTCTATTCGGATTCTTTTCGCGATAGCAGCATATTACGATTATGAGATCTGGCAGATGGATGTGAAAACTGCTTTCCTTAATGGAAAACTGGATGAGGATGTGTACATGACACAACCTGAAGGTTTCACTAATCCAGCAGATCGTCATAAAATATGCAAGTTAAAGAAGTCCATTTATGGACTTAAACAAGCATCTATAAGCTGGAATATTCGTTTTGATGAATCAATCTCTGAGTTTGGCTTCATCAAGAACGAGGATGACCCGTGTGTATATAAGAGGTTTAGTGGGAGCGTGATTACTTTCTTAGTCCTCTACGTCGATGATATCTTAATCATTGGAAACGATATTCCTGAACTGCATGCTGTTAAAGCATGGTTAGGAAAATGTTTTCAGATGAAAGATTTAGGAGAAGCAGCCTATGTATTAGGTGTGAAGATCTACAGGGATAGATCTAAGAGGCTTCTCGGGCTGTGCCAGAGTACTTACATCGATAAAGTCCTGGAGAGATTCCATTTAGAGAATTCTAAAAGAGGGTATCTTCCAGTCAGACATGGTCTGAATCTTTCGAAGGGTCAGTGTCCACAAACACAGACTGAGAAAGATGAAATGGACAATACGCCTTATGCTTCGGCTATTGGGTCCATTATGTATGCGATGTTGTGCACTCGCCCAGACGTCGCTTATGGGTTAAGCGTGACCAGTCGATTCCAAAGTAATCCAGGTCAGGCACACTGGATTGCGGTCAAGAACATTTTAAAATATCTGCGGAGGACCAAAGATATGTTCTTGATATATGGTGGTCAGGAAGAACTCAGTATAGAAGGATATACTGACGCTTCGTTCCAGTCGGACCAGGATGATTTCCGATCGCAATCAGGCTATGTCTTTAGCTTGAATGGAGGAGCGGTGGTGTGGAAAAGTTTCAAACAGTCAACTGTTGCTGATTCCACAACAGAAGCCGAGTATGTTGCAGCCTCGGAAGCATCCAAGGAGGCAGTGTGGATTCGTAAGTTCATTAAGGAACTTGGTGTCGTTCCTTCGAGTGCTGATCCTTTGGTTATCTTCTGTGATAACACTGGAGCAATCGCACAAGCAAAGGAACCACGGTCGCACCAGAAGTCCAAGCACATACAGAGACGGTTTCACTTGATCCGGGAGATCATTGATCGTGGCGAGATCAAAATCTGCAAGGTTCATACAGATGACAATCTGGCTGACCCGCTTACCAAGCCTCTGGCGCAGCAGAAGCATGAGAAGCACTGTAATAATATGGGTTTGAGATTTCTCAACCATTAGATTAAGTGCAAGTGGGAGATTGTTGGGGTATGCCCTTAAGGCTAATGTTTGAGGCCTTGGGATTCCATGAGTATCATGTATATAAACTCTTTTGTTTATAAAGGCAATGGTTGTTATTCAGGTTGTTACATTGTCTGCTGCAATATGTGTACTTCTGAATAATGTCTCAAAGCTGTTCAGCTAGGCTGACATGCAGTTAAGTCCTTAGTCGAGATATCTTGGTGAACATGAGACTGCCTTGATATGATTGAGACTAATGTGTGTTCTAATCTTATAGGATGCTTCGAGCATGGAATAAGATGTAGACTCATAGGTACATTGGATGTACTGGATAGACCCTATTAGGATATTCAATTGCTTGTCACAATGTGAATAATCCTTATGCTACAAGTGGCACATGTCCTCTGACTTGAGATCACTTGTGTTTCTAAATGATGATTGTCATTGTTTTGAGGTGGTTTAATATCATTTGAAATATAATGATTATAGACTATCTTGGATAATGATCTTGAGTCAGGTTAGGGCACTAGTGATAGATAAAGGATTGCCATCTCCTTAATTGGAGTGTGATGTTCTAAAGGGCCCCCCCTGAATGAGATGATTGAGAATGTGTATGGCCATACCCAGGTGACTATGTTCATCTGATCTAATCATGCTAATCATATTGGAGTTACAGGCTTGACACGCTTGTCCAATAAGAACATCCAGTGGCAAAGGACACATGCATGCCTAGTGAAGTGGATTCACACTTGTGCTATGTTTTGGGTGTAGTCTTGGAAGACTCTTTTCTTTATATCGGGAGACAGTGATGTGTTGCTAGATACCTCTCACTGATCGTGATAACGTAAGTTATCGTTACCGACATTTAAAGGAAACCCTCAGGGTCGCACAATTTGATGATATGGCTTACTTGAGTCAGATCGTGTGGACTGAATTGTTTTGGTTCAGTTTAAAGGAGTTTAAACTCTGATTGCAAGTAAGATCTGGCCTGATCATGTTTGATTGATTAGGGCTTGAGATCGGTAAGCTTCGATCGAGAGTAGTGATGCTAGATCGGTGAGATCAAAGGCATCAAGAGATGTACGGTTAGATCTCGAACCTTCATGGTTCAGATGAGATTTAGACCATGGCTTGGCTTGGTTCAATTTGGTCTTTGAACCGAATTCAATTAGACCGAATTCTATTGAACCGGTTCACATATGTGTGAACGCATGGTTAAATCGAATTGGCGTTTTGGTTTGGTTCATAAGACATGAACGCTTGTAGTGATGACATACCATTTTTGGAAGTGGAGGTTTCGGAAATGGTTTCTCAACGCTTCACTTTGGATGAGAACGTTGGTCTCTCTCTCAACTCAACGCCTCTTTCTCGGTGTGGAGAGTTTTGACGAGAACAAGGAGGAGTTCATCCACGCCAAGATCATCTCCTTTTTCCTTCATTCGATCAAGGACATCTTGGAGATCCTTGCTAGCACAAGGAGCAACAAGAAGCAAGTCAATTCTCATCTTGTGTGCGCATCTTGTGGAGGAGACCCCTCTTCGATCTCTTCTTCCAAGGGACCATCCAAAAGATGGCTATGGTATGATCTACTCTTGATCTATTCAATCTATGATAGTTGATCATATGACATGCAAAAGATCATCAAACCCTTGCTACCGCTTGCAAAGTTTTATTTGCGCCATGCTTAGGGTTTGCGCCCCCCTCATGAAAGGGGTTTCTTCAAAAGATTACGACACCGTAAAGATGATTACGGCAGTGCCGTATTTTTGCGCAAAATTTTATTTTCCCTGCAAAAAGAAAAGAAAAATTAATTCTAAAAATAAACTAAAATAAAAGAAACTAAATTAAGTGATAATGCTTGGGTTGCCTCCCAAGAAGCGCTAATTTTTAGGTCATTAGCTTGACCAAAAATCAAAAATCATGGTGAAGCAGGTGAATGAGTACCAAAGTAAAGAGCAAATAATTTTCTGCATTTCCTTTGTCCAAAAATTTTAGCCACTAATCCAAAAATCCAGAATTTCATATAAATCACAATTGACGTGGCTTTATCAAATATGTAGATATCAAAATCAAAATTTTCAATGATCTTCCTAAGTTTGTCGGTAAGCAAAATCATAAGTCCTTTCTTCAAATTTTTATCTTCAATTGCCATAGGACTTTCATCAAAATATTCAAGTGTTGGATCATCAAAATAATTTTTATGTCCCAAATTAGGTTCCTCAATAAAACATAAATCTTCAAATACATCAAAAGAGTCAATGATAGATATGGGCAAAACATCAGAGTGAGATTCATCAATCTTTGTAACATTCAAATATTTTCCAAATTCTTCATGCCCTTCAACAAACAATTTATCAATATCAAAATCATCATCAAAATTAAAGTGAGACTTTCTAAAATCAATTTCCTCATGCCTTTCCAAAAATAATTAATCAATTTCAAGGTTATCAATAAAATCAGAGTAAGATTTTTCTAAATTAGACCCCTCATATCCTTCATCAGAGTTAACCACAAATAACATATCATCAAAAAAGGGTTTTTCTATTTTAATTTCCTCAAATTTTTCCACAAATAAATTATCAAAGGAATCAATTTCACAATTATCAAAATCATATTGAGATGCATTAATGTTCTCATAAGGCTCAGTTTCAAAACAATCATAATTAGAGGGGGAATTTTCTAAATCAAGTTCTTCAGTTTCAAACTCAAATAAACATGCTTTTTGTGATAACTAGGTTTCTAAAAAATTCAAAATTAGCAGTTAAAGATTCTACATAAGAAGCAAGCTGACCAATTATTCCCTTAAGATCTCCAATTTCCTTACTTTGATTTGTCATGAACAGATTTTGATTTGACATGAATTTTTCAAGCATGGATTCTAACATAGATGCTTCAGTATCCTCAAAGTATGGTTCAGAAACATGATTAGAACAAACATCATAAAAAGAAGTTTGATTTTCCTAACTAGAATAATAATGATCATCTTGATACCATGAAGAATTAGAATTTTGGGGCATTAAAAAAAGGCAATCAGAAGTACAATGATCAAAGCATCCACAAATATCACAACTAATGGAAGAATAAGATGTCTTAACAGGATGCATATTTAAAGTGTCTATTTGACGAGAGATAAAATATAACTTATCTTGAAGAGTGCATGATGAATCATCTTTATATGGCATGTATACTTCACCTCTTTCAGTTGCCCAAGAGTTATAAGACATATCTTCAAATCTATAAAGAACAGAAAGATAATCTAACTCCAATCAATCAAATAATTTTTTTTTTAAAATATATAAAAAAACACAAAACACAGGCAAATTCAAAATTTTCAGATATCACAATTCTGTCACAACTGTGAAAATCCAAAACCTGCAAAAATAGAAAATAAAGTTAAATCTAAAACAAATAAAACTTAGTCTAGCAATACTAACAACTATTTTGATATTAACAAAACTAAGGTCCCCGACAACGACGCCAAAAACTTGTTGTGATCCGAAAGGACACACTTATAAATACAAGTAGGTAGACTTATTTCAGGTGTCGCGACCAAAATCTATGTGTTGGCATACAGGGCTATTGTCACTCCCTGACACGGCTCCAAAAACTTGTTGTCCCTAAACTTGTAGTGTTTGCAAGTGCACGGATACTCGAAGTAATAAAGAAAAGTATCGATCCCACAGAGACCTCATTGTTAAGTACCAAATAGTTGTATTCTCACTAGCTAAGTAAACCGAATATGATGCAAGTAAGCAATAGAAAGAATACGAAAGATAATCAGAGAGATAAACTGGGACTAGGGTTTCATCCACCTTAATTTCAATGATTAGATATAAATAAAAGGTCATCAGACTAATTTTATTATGATAAAGACTTAATTTACTTAATTAAAGGTATCATCTCACTTTCATGTAGACAATCATGCAGGGATCGATCATCGCTTTCGCGCAAGATTTATCCCAATGCTGAAGATAAGTAAATCATCAATCAAAGAATTCAAAGATCACTTTCGTGCATCCGAATTCTAAGTTGATTGTCTCGAGTGGAATCTCAAGGATCACTTTCATGCATCCGAGTCTCAACACAAGTTCTACTTATGGCTTTCCAACGACTCAATCCTCACTTTCGTGCAAGATCAAATCAAGTCCAAAACAATAACTCGACCCTAGATTCAAATTATCAACATGTCAATAATATCACTAAAATCAAATAATAAGAACTAACCTAAGTAAGTTCCTATCATGCAATTCTAGGGTTCCAAGTTCTCAAGCAAGTCACCTTTTGGTCCTTATTGCGAGAACTCTAAAACATGAATAATAATATTAATCTATGGAGAATCAAAGTACAATTATTCACATAAGTAAAATTATCATCATAAATGAAGTGAACTACTCCCCCATGTCCCAAAGATGTTTAAGCTTGCATGGAAGGAAGATTACAATAATTCATGTTGAAGGAAATCAAAATAGAGAGAGGAAACAATTTACGGTACGGCCGCAAAAATGTTTACGGCCGTAATATGCGACGAACAGCAGCGGCGCACGGTTTTGTGTTGATTTCTCCTCCGTCTGGGCTCCTTTCTCCTTCAAACTTCTGGTGTGTCTTTCCCTCCTCCAGGTGAAGCTTCAGTGTAAAAATCACGGCGCAAGGCCTAACCCTAATTGCCTCTCTATTGATTTCTCCCTCGATTCTAGAAAAAAATTAGTTCTTTCACTTCATGTGTCTTCTCCTCTTTAAGATGAGTCCGTAGCATCTTTCGTATCTCAATTTGGACTCCTGGATCAAAAGATATGGTCCGCAAAAATATCGGGCCCGAAAAAATTGCTTTTGCAGGTTAGAATTACGACCGTAAAAACCATTACGGCAGTGCCATAATTTTGAGTCTGTGAATTCTGCCTCAAGATTACGGCCCGTGAAATTTATTACGGCCATGCCGTATTTATTTCTGTAAATTTCTGGCCTGTAAAGATCATTACGGCAGTACCGTATTTCTTCAAATCTCTCGGGTAGAAAATCATCTGTAATTATGGTACCGTGATCTTCTTTACGGCAGTGCCGTAATCGCCATGAAAACTTTGGTCAGAAAAATCCGAAAATACGGCACCTCACGGGAATTACGGCAGTACCGCAATTTTGATATGCTAGTGCAGGGAAATTACGGTACCGTATATCCATAATGGGGGTGCCGTAATTTGCTCTGAAGTTCTGATTCCTCTAAAATTTGTCGTGTGATCTCCTCTTGATGATGGGAATTTTTCTATATATTTGATTTTGCTTGAAAACACCTTAAAATCGTGCCTTTTTACTTGAAAATCATGAAAAACCCAAATAGAAGTAGATTTTGCAATATTTGATAAAAAGACATAAAAATAAGCAAAGTAGTAATAATATGACACAAAAAGATATACAAAATGGCATGAAATTTACTATATATTTCAGTGTCATCACCAATGACCTCAAGTCAAGGGATCAATGCATCTCCGATCACTTGTGAGGATAACTCATGACACCAACTCATTGCCTCACATCGGGTCTATCCAGTATATCCACCACTGATATACCCATATGTCTGCGTTAGCACCTCGTGCCTAACCAGCCCATATACCAATCTCACAAGTACCAGAGCTGTCCTATATCACTCAGGTACATTGACTAGGGACAATCATTTGAGCACAGATCCAATCTGTCTCCAGGGACATTATCATATAAGTACATGATCGCAGATGTAAGCAAATAATGATAACGACAATGCCAGAATGATATATAATTATCAAAGTCAAGTAGTACAATAATGGACCAATATTAGGTCTTAGGGCATATACACCAACAATCTCCCAGTTGCACTAAGACCTAGAGGTTGAGGAATCTCAATCCCATATCTCTAGAGTGACCATCATGCTTCTGCTGCGCCAAAGCCATGGTTAGTGGGTCTACCAAATTGTTCTCTGTGTCAAATCTGCTAATCTTGACATCACATCTGTCAATGATGTATCTGATCAGGTGAAATCTCCTGAGTATGTTTTTGGGCCTTTGATGAGACCGTGGTTCCTTGGGGACGCAGCGGAGGAATGGGGCCTTAATTCCATACTCTAAGGGTAACTAGACGATGATGCGGAAAACGAGAGAGGGTCTTGAGGTGAGGGAAGTGAAATGCATGCGACGTGAAATCCATGAAGAAAACCGATGAGAATGCCGAAAAGATGTTCCTTGAGCAATACCCAAACGCGCCGAGAAATGAACAGATCAGATAATAATGAAAATACTCACCTCACTCGTAGAGCCAAATTTTTCGTTGCAAGCACGTGTAGCCGGAACCTTTACAATACTACGAGGGCGGCGTTCCGCAAGCTCTATACCCATTGCCGGAAGTGTAGAAAAGACTGCGAAGTTGTTTGAAAAGGACCAGGAGCCCAAGGAGGGTTCTCCGGGTGTTTTGATTGAAAGCTTGTAAATGAGCAGAATACAATACGAGGAAGCTCTAGGCAAGTTCCTCGGAGATGGTGGACCTTGGCCTTGCGCGGGGAAGGCGACTTCTACAACTGAACTAAAAACAACAAACAACCTCAGCCCTCTTTTATAGATCAAGAGGGGGAGGGGACTCTCATGACTTGCACAAGGGATTAGGAGAATAAGACAACTAAGCTTAACTACCTAAAAGAAGGTCAAGATACCTTCTAACAACCTGAAAAGTAAGGAAACTAACTAAAGCAAGCTACCAACTACTGCAAGGAAAGATGCCAAGTGCTGGAGCGTGTGATCTGGGGCATTGGGCCGCTAAACGGCCCGACGTTGGTGTGCAACACCATCTCCGAACAGGCCACGACAAAGCAATAGAAGCGGCTGATCGTGGGCTAATTTTGAACATTCGTGGCAGTCTCTTGGGCTGAGTTGAGGACCCGGTTGTTATTGCGATCCAATGTTGGGTCTTGGGGCGGCCCTCTTGTGATGTTGATGGGGTGAAGGGGCTCCGATGATGCTGTGGAGGCCACGTGGATGGAGCGGACGGGGGCATGTTGTGGCAGTAGAGGGGCTCACCGTGCCCACAAAACGGTCTGGAGGGTGTGAGGATCGTTGCGAGCGTCGAACGGGGTGGAGGACGGTGCCCTTGCATTTTCTAGGGCTGAACACGGCCTGTTTGTGTTGGAGATCATGGTCGTGTTCAGTTTCTGCTTTCTGGGCCGAGGTGCACACGGGCGGTGGCACGGGCATGACAGAGGCCGTGGTGAGCTCGGCGTCCAGGGGCGATGCGAACACGACTTTGCCGTGATGGGCTGCGGCATTTTTTCCTGAGACTTTCACGGGTGGAGGCACGGGCGAAGCTGGGGCCGTGAAGTTCTCAGTCTCGTTGGACACGGCATGGCCGTGTCGAGGAGCACGGATGTGATGGGCCGCTAAAATCTCGGCCGAAGCGGGCATGGGCTGTGGCACGGCCGTGGCGAGGACCGTGTCGGCGTTCGCGTTTGCGGGCGACCATGTCACTGCCGTGTCGGGGAACATGGCCTAGGCGTGTAGGCTCCGCTTGTGCCAAAATTTGCGAGGATTCTTCCTCGAGTTCTGGGGAGTCTTTCTAAGTGTCTTCTGTAGGGAACGGGCCCTGCTCATAGGCATTTATGACTCCGTCAAGTATCCCGGGGGGGGGGGGGGGGGGGGGGGAAGGGGTTGATCTCAGTGGAGGGAGCGCTGGTGGGAAGGGGCGCATGCTAGGGTAAGAGGTCAGCGACATTGAAGATGGGGCTGATAAGGGAGTCCTCCGGAAGGTCGAGGACGTATGCGTTGATGCCAACCCGCCGTAGAATCGTATAGGGACCGTCGCAGCGTGCATGGAACTTCCAATTGGCTCTCTGTCTCATCCGCTCAGGGTGGAGTCGCACCATGACAAGCTCACCAACCTCAAAGTGATGTGGCCTACGAATCTCGTTGGCCTCTGACACATAGCAGGTGTTGCTCAAGAAAATCCGGTGACGAATCTCTTCGTGCAGACCCATGATATGAGATGCAAATGTGTATGCGGACTCATGGAAGGACGGGGGAGGAGGGACGTTATGCATGTCAATGGGTTTCCTAGGTTGATGCCCGAGAACTACCTGGAAAGGACTTAGCCCCGTTGAGCGGTGGAATGCACTATTATACGCGAACTCGGCAATGGATAGATGATCAGCCCAATGGCGTGGAAAGTCACCAACTAAACAACACAAAAGGTTACCCAGGCTACGGTTCACAACCTCAGTTTGACCGTCCGTCTGCAGATGGTACGCAGAGGAAAACTTGAGAGTGATCCTGAGGAGGGCCCACAAGGACTTCCAGAAATGGCCCACGAATCGGGTGTCGCGGTCGAATACAATGGTGAGGGGAAGGCCATGTAGGCGGACAAAGTGTGCCATCTTGGAGCATGAGAGGCATCGGATGTCTTAGAGCAAGGCACAAAGTGTGCCATCTTGGAGAAGCGGTCCATGACAACAAAGATGGAGTCGTGGCGCGAAGCCGTGCGGGGTAGACCGAGTACAAAGTCCATACTAATGTCCAGCCAGGGACCTTTAGGAACAGGGAGTGGGGTATAGAGGCCGGTATTAGCAGGACGGGGTTTGGCACGTTGGCACGTGCCACAGTGGCGGATGACCCGATTGACATCTTTTCGAAGAGTGGGCCAGAAGAATCGATCTTCGGCCAATGCAAGGGTCTTGTCGCGACCGTGGTGCCCGGTGGCACCGCCGGCATGCAACTCGAGCAGGAGGTGCTCACGAAGGGAGGACCGGGGAACACACAAGTGATTGCCGAACACAAGGTAACCATCATGGAGACAGTAAGGCAAGTCCGGAGGCGAAAGTAGGTCCAGAGTCGGGGCAGTCCAAGTACTCATCGCGGATGTGGTCAAGCGTGGGGATCGCCGTGGACAAGACACACAGCAGGGAGCGGACGCGACTGAGGGCATCGGCGATGACATTTTCCTTGCCGACCTTGTGAGTGATCACGAAGGTGTATTGTTAAAGAAACTTGACCCACTTCGCGTGGCGTGGAACAAGTTTCTTCTGCGTGGAGAGGAAGGAAAGGGCCTGGCGGTCGCTAAACAAAATGATCTCCTTATGTAGGAGGTAGTGACGCCACTGTCGAAGGGACTGGACGATGGCGTATAACTCCTTGTCGTAAGTGGAGTAGCATTGCCATATTTGTTGAGCCACCAAATCACCTTTTCGACTCCTCCAGAAAGTCAGTGTGCTTGAGAATAATTACTTCGTGAAGAAACAACAACCTTCAAGAAGGATTGCCAGGTCATTTGATGATATTTTCCCCTCAGGAAAGCAAACTGTGCTTCCTATGGATAAAAGAGATTCAAACTCGAGAGCTTCAATTCAAATCAGATGTGGGAAATCAGAATATCAAGCAACGCCTGTTGACCAAGAAAAAATCACTAAGGCATCATGTTCCAGATAATGCCCACATGAAACGTGCAGTTGGACTTGGAAAGTCTCGGTTGAAATTGGCATATAGGGATAAAAAAAGAAAATCAGGCTCAGGTTGTGATCTCTTCGTGTCCTAAGGGACATAAACCGAATGTCATAACTCATGCAGTGAAGGCTGAAGCATCACAGCACAGACAGCAAAATATTCACAGCGGATTGCATTGTGATAATCCGACATATTCCGCTTCTGTTTATCCTAGTTTTCTGATATATTAAAAAAAGCAAGAGGTCTTGAGCACACTGCTAATCACTTAAATGTGCATTAGAATCACCTTTTCGACTCCACAAGGAGACCAAGGACTATCAACCGGATTAATAAAAGAAGAGAAGGATGAAAAAATTTATTTCGACTATAAATAGACATACATCAACAGGAAGCAAAAAACTGAAACGAGCGTGAAGACAGGAGAAAACGTGCGCCGATGGCTAAAAAAAAAAGAAAAGAAAAAAGGAAAGAAGAGAGAAAAGACAAGCAAGCAATCAGCAAAAGGAAGATCTGGCATACGCCATCAGGGATGCAAAAATACTACCCAGTCCTACTTAATAATCTCCAGATAAGACAAAAAAAAAATCAAAAGAAGAAAGGGCAACATGCAGAGAAGCTGTCAACAAGAAAAGAAGACCAGCTCCCAATCGATAAAGGGACGGTTGGGGCTGACGAACGAGAGGGATGGAAAACCCTCATAACAGTTAATAAAAAAATCAATTGATCGAAGAAGCAAAAAGGGAGGGAAAGCCAGCTGTTAACAAATGGTCACTCCATGGGGTTGAGAAGTTTATAAAAGGGGGGCAGGAGGCATCATCGAAGAAGGTAAGAAGAAGGAAGGGAGGCATCATCGAAGACGGTAAGAAAGAAGAAGGAAGGGAGGCATCATCGAAGACGGTAAGAAAGAAAAGGGAAGAAGCATCATCGAAGGCGGCAAGAAGGAGTAGGGAGAAGGTAAACGAAGGGGAGTTTTTTTTTTTTTTCTCTACTCGTTTTTTTAGGCTTCATGGACGCATTAAGCGTCCTGGCATCACAGTGAAACACACACCACTCTCTTCCAATCCTCTTCGACTTGCATTACGCAATCCAGCATGGTGTAAATAATCGTTTATTTGGAGGACATATAAAAGAGGGGGGAATGATGTGCCATGAAAACAAAGGGAGAAGATTTTCGAGGGCATCCAGCTCAAAATCACAAAAAGGGAGAGAGTCCAAAAGAAATAAAAGGAGAAAGAGGATTCGTACGCTCGAAAGGATATGTAAAAAAAAAAAAAAAAGAAAAAAAGAGAGAGAGAGAGAAGGAAGGGAGGGAGGCTAACCTGATACGGGCTGTTTACTGCTACTCCCATTCGCTGTATTCACCCATTACAAGTGCTGTTGGGGGAGTATAGAGAAATTAGATCCTAACTTGACCAAAAACTGAAGAAGTCAATGAACATTTAAAAAAAAAAAAAAAAGGAGTCAGCAAATATTACCTGTGGAAGTGGGGTTGTTTTGATCCCTCACTTGGTTCTTCCTCCTGAACGAATCATTTTGACGAGAACAAGAAATCACCGAAGCAAACTGAGGACGAGGGGCATCCTTCGTCAGAACGCTGCAAGGCATACAACCATGAATAAAATGGATCAAAAGATGAGGTAAACTCCGAGACAGACAACCATAGATAAAAGGGGGAATCATTCCAGACATTATGATAAATGACGAAAAGAACAAACGGCGAAAACTTTAGAAAAATCTTGCCACACAGCGAGAGGAGAAACAATGAAATAATCACGCGAGAGCCGGACTAGAGACAAAATGGCTCAGGCGGAAGCTGCTACATCGCCAGGGAGACGATAAAAAAGGGAAAGGTGAAAACGAAAGCACTTGAACAAAACCCTATCTTCTTGCTTGCCTGAAGAAAGGGCCACTGTCCGTCTCTCGTGCTTCCAGCCACCAGACTCGCCTTCTGCCCTAGCGGCACTGCATCGCTTGGAAAACGTCACGCCTCAAAAATGGCGGAAGTGACGCTACGATCGCCGGAAACTTAACAGCTCAAGGTCCAATGTGGCCAGAGATGTTGTGACGCTGCTAACCCTCCTCTGCAATCTCATCAGATCTCGCCATTAATTTCTCCTTTCCGTCTGGGATGAGTGCCTCTAGTCGCCTTCGCCGCGAGGGGTTGCTGGAGTTCTGTCCGCCGACCCGTTAAGGGGGAGAGAACTTTACTCTTTGACCAGGGCTTATACGGTCAGGGGGGAGCAGCTTTCCCCTTTTGCCGAGGGTAACAAAACCGGAAATAATAATTTGATTTGCCTGGCGTAATAGGAGATGATAAGCCGACTGGTCTGGTGTAGTAAACCTCGGCATAACCATGCCTCGCCTGGACTCAATCTAAGTTGACTAAGCTTTGGGCCCATATCTAATTCAAAATAAAGAGACTTGAACATAGCTACAGGAGAGAAAGTTTTATCATAATCTATCCCGTAGATTTGTTTGAAACCTTTCGCAACTAGCCTGCCTTTATAGGTAACCACCTTACCATCCATGTCAATCTTCTTCTTGAAGATCCACTTACAGCCTATAGGGATTACTCCCGGAGGCGGATCAACCAAATCCCAAACTTGGTTATCTGACATGGAGTCCATCTCGGCGCGCATAGCTTCAAGCCATCTCGCTGATTCCGGTCCACTGACCGCATCCGCATAAGTGAGGGGTTCATCATGATCAATGATGTAGACTCCGTCATAGCGCTCAAGCTGTCGACGGATCCTTCCCGATCTACGCGGTTCCCGTGATATCTGAGCCTCAAGTTGTTCAGTAACCTGTTTCACTGGCTCAGGCTCATCCAACTGTGCTTGACTACTTTGTCCTTCTTCTGGATTCTCATCCAGCTTTATTTCTCTCCCACTGGCCTCTTGCAGAAGAAATTCCTTTTCAAGAAAAATAGCCGTTCGAGCAACAAACACTTTGTTCTCTTTGGGATCGTAGAAATAATAACCCTTAGTTTCTTTAGGGTAACCGACAAAGATACATTTCTCAGATCTGCTTTCCAGTTTCCCAGAGGCGAGCTTTTTGACATAAGCCTCGCAACCCCAGATCTTAATAAATGTCAAGCTCGGCTGTTTCCCATACCATAACTCATATGGAGTCTTTGAAACTGCCTTGGATGGCACTCGGTTTAGTACCTTTGCAGCTGTTTCCAGTGCAAATCCCCAGAAGGAGTAAGGTAAAGTAGCCTGACTCATCATAGAACGTACCATATCCAGTAAGGTTCTATTTCTCCTTTTGGACACACCATTCCATTGCGGTGTTCCTGGCGGAGTGAGCTGTGAGACAATCCCACACTCCTTCAGATAGTCATTAAACTCATGACTCAAGTATTCTCCACCTCGATCTGAGCGAAGTGCCTTGATATTTCGGCCTAACTGATTCTGTACTTCATTCTTGAACTCTTTGAACTTGTCAAAAGATTCACTTTTATGTCTCATTAAATAGACATACCTCTATCTACTGAAATCATCAGTAAAGGTAATGAAGTATAGATAGCCACCTCTGGCATGTTTACTAAATGGCCCACACACATCACTGTGTATAAGGTCAAGTAAATCTGAAGCCCTTTGACCTTTATTAGAAAAAGGAGCTTTGTCATTTTGCCCATTAAACAAGCTTTGCATGTATCAATCTCCTCACAGGAGAATGATCCCAGCAGTCCATGATCATGCAACCGCTTAATGAGTTTCTTGTTTATATGGCCTAAACGACTATGCCATAACAAGGTGTTGTCATCAGCATACTTGGCTTTCTTATTATCAATTTGCTGTATAGAACATTCCATGTCCAACATGAATAACCCATTGTTAATTGATCCAGTAGCATAAACAATATTATCAAAAGAAACAACACACTTTGAAATATTGCATTCAAAGGAAAATCCTTTCCTGACAAGAGCAGGAATAGAGATAATATTTTTCGTAATACTCGGAACAAAATAACAATTGTCCAGTTCTAATACAAGTCCAGATGGTAAAGAGATGTAATAAACTCCTACAGCAATAGTAGCAACCCGTGCCCCGTTTCCAACTCGTAGGTCCACCTCATGCTGTCCCACCTGTCTTCTTCTCTTGAGTTCCTGTACATTTGAACAAATGTGAACTCCACATGCAGTGTCCAACACCCATGATATAGAAGAAGAAAACATGACCTCAGTCACAAAAATACCTGAGCCAGAAGCGGAAGAATTGCTTCCCTTCTTATCTCCTTGGAGCGCTTTACAGTCCTTTTTCCAGTGACCCAGCTGGCCACAGTGGAAACATCTGTATTCCTTCGACCGCTTAACCTTTTGCTTCAGAGCCTTGTTGTAGTTCTTGACAGGGGCTTTGCCCTTCTTCCCCTTCCTTTTGTTCCTTGCAGGAATCATCAAGACAGAGGATGAAGGCTTTCCCTTTAGAGTCTCCTCTGTAGTCAAGAGCATATTCAGCAACTCTGCCGGCGTACAGTCGATCTTGTTCATATTAAAATTAATGATGAACGGATCGAAAGAAGCCGGGAGAGACTGCAAAATAATATCTACTGCAAGCTCCTGATTGATGGTGTGTCCCAGTTTCTCTAGAGCATCTTTGTGCCCAATCATCTTGAGCACATGAGCTCCCACTGGACTCCCTTCAGCCAGTTTGCTCTGAAAGAAAAGTTTAGTCAAATTGTAGCGTTCAGTCCTCGCCTGTGCAGCATACAGCAACTTGAGGTTTGCTATAATTTCTATAGCAGAGAGATCCTCATGCTGACGCTGCAGCTGTGGCGTCATAGACGCAAGCATCAGGCAAGCAACATCAATGCTATCATTGACATGCTTCTCATAAGCTTCGCGAACCGCCCTTGCGGCGTTCAGAGCGGGTTGAGGTGGTATAGCCGTCTCGAGGACATACAGTTTCCTCTCAGCCTTAAGAACAATCTTAAGGTGTCCGTACCAGTCTGAGAAGTTTGGCCCAGCAAACTTCTCCCTTTCCAGTAGGGATCACACATTGAAATTCGTGGTGTTCGTTGCTGCAGGTATCTACAACAATGCAAGAACAGCAAGGTCAGTATCAATGTTAGAATCAATCCAGGACTTAAGGAAGATTCTTTTCTCACTATTTTATCTGGCTGAAAAATCCAGCAAAACAGCCCGAAAGAGTAAATCTCTTTTAGTGAGATGGGATCCAGATTTCATACTTGGTCTCCGCGTCCCGCTCAGGCGAGATAAGTTGCACAGAGAGTACAAGCACTAATTTCTGGTAGGCAATCCCAGCCAATCGTCAACCCGTGCGATTCCCCTTCATCTGGGCGATCCAGCCGACTGTGCCAACTGAGTTGGTACAACACAATCTCTGACCCCACAGATGGCTGCCTCCATATAGCTACCATATGCGCCACATATGTAGCCTACATGGTCAAGCTGACCCAACCTACTCCCTGGACCACCACGTGCTATGCTGAGCAATGAGAAGCGATAAATCCCTTCCCTGTAACACGCAGGTGTAATCCTGCACCGTCTGAAGATAGATGGGCGTGCCCACTGAGTGGGTACAACACGGCCCCAACGATAGTCAGAACAGTGAGGTTTCGCGTCAGAAGGCTTACGAGCATTAAATCATGCAGTTCTAATTATTTAAACAATAAATAGAAAGCATGCTGATCTTATGTGGTAAAAGCCCAACAAGCCTAGGTAAGACCTTAATTTAACTTAAGTCTTCACATGAGCTGTTCATGGGTCTTTTGCATTCTTCCGGCCCAAATCAGGGCCCAAGCGCTCACTGCAGCTCAGGTGCGCCCACCAGGTAAATGCGCCTGTCCTAGAGTCGAACCCTAGACCTCCCACCTGGTCAAGCCTCTGCTGCATGCGCCTCTGCCAAGTGTGCTCTGTGCTCATGTCTAATTAAAATTACACTTTAATCTATCTAGACATGATTGACACGCAGGTCAATTACACTTTATAAATTAAATAAAATGTGATGCGCAGATCACAGTAAATAATTTACATTTATTAACCAGGCACGCAGGCCCCAGCATAGCACACATTAAAACGGGCAGCCCACATAAGATTAAATAAACATTCATCATGTATACAATCAACATGTGATCCAAACATGAAAATAAAATTTTTGAAAACCCCATTGGCAACAATTTTATTTTCCTTATGTGCCCTACTACCTTACAACGGTCCATTACTAGGGATCCACTCATCAGTCCTAGTCAGATCCACTGCCCTTACATGCACCAAGTCCTAATTGACTTGAGTCGACCAAATGGTCAACCATGCATGGGCCAAGGGCTGAACGACCTCATGAGTTCTGGCAAGCGGGTGTGACCCCGGGCCTAACTCATGCGCGTTCACAGGTTGTCTCAACCAGACATCGCTACACGCCTGTCTGCAGTCGACCTATAGCCACCTCGTGCTTGCGCACAAGTGCCATCTGGTCGACCCATCTAGGCTGTCAGATAGTCTGATCAGACTGTTTGGATCTTAACTAGATGATGACTTCAACCCTAATAACCCGTCTAAGGTTTTATAGCAGGTGCCGCTTAGATCTAATGGTAAGCGCGCAGATGATTTTGTTTTAAAGAAAAACAGTTAACCACAATATGAAACATGCGCCACCTTCATACATGCGCCAACATGAATATACAACATGTAATTTTTCGCATGTAACATATAGATCTATCTATGTTGCGCAAACATGGATCACATAAGCATCAAGCAATCATAAAAACATGCATAAAACAAGCTCTGATACCAATTGAAAGTCCCCTAACATGGGGGGCGAAACCCTAATAGGCGCATGTAGAGGATTTAACGCAGCGGAATAGGTTTCTAGATCGATGCATGCAGTATGATCAACTTTAAATTTTCATATACATGAGGACCGATTCTTACCAATGCCATTTCTTGGATGGCGTCTAGGAAGAAGAGAGTCGAATGCTTCTCCTCCAAATGGTGCGCACACAAGGTGATGTCGCCTACTCCTTGTTGATCCTTGTGCTAGCAAGGTTCTCCAAAGGGTCCTTGTCGTATGGAAGGGAAGAGAAGACAACTTTGCTTGGCGAAACTTCTCCCTTGTCGTCTCAACTTCTCCTCTCGAGAATGTGTGTAGAGACCAAGCCAAAGAGGCGACAAGAGGCGTGAAAGAGAGAACGTGAGGCGTGCCCACGTTTAGAGACATGTTTTCTAAAAATAGAAAAATATCAACTTGTGATGCGACCATGGGTTTACCCCAATCGCAAATACCTCTCCTCTTGAACCATGCGCTCACTTGATGAGCCGGTTCAATTTGGTCTGGTTCAAAGACCAATTAACCCAAGCAATTTGGTCTAGATCACAATAAACCCTAAGGCTCCAGATCTAACCGTTCATCTCTTGATGCTCCTGATCTCACTGATCTAGCATCCATTCTCTCGATCAAAGCTTACCGATCTCAAGCCCTAATCAATCAAACATGATCAGACCAGATCTCACTTACAATCAGAGTTTAAATCCCTTTAAACTGAACCCAAACAATTCAGTCCACACGATCTGACTTAAGTAAACCATATCATCAAATTGTGCGACCCTAAGGGTTTCCTTTAAATGTCGGTAATGACAACTTACGTTGTCACGATCAGTGAGGGGTATCTAGCAACACATCACTGTCTCCCGATATAAAGGAAAGAGTCTTCCAAGACTACACCCAAACCACAGCACAAGTGTGAATCCACTTCACTAGGCATACATGTTTCCTTTGCCACTGGATGTTCTTATTGGACAAGCGAGTCAAGCCTGTAGCTCCAATATGATGAGAATGATTAGATCAGATGAACATAGTCACCTGGGTATGGCCATACACTTTCTCAATCATCTCATCCAGGGGGCCCCTATAGAACATCACACTCCAAACTAGGAGACGGCAATCCTATATCTATCACTAGCACCCTAACATGACTCATGCTCATCATCCAAGATAGTCTATAACCATTATGTTTCAAATGATATTGAACTACCTCAAAACAATGCCAATCATCATTTAGAAACACAAGTGATCTCAAGTCAGAGGAAGTATGCCACTTGTTTGCATACAAGGATTATTCACATTGTGACAAGCAATTGAATATCCTAGTAGGGTCTGTCCAGTACATCCAATGTACCCATGAGTCTATATCTTATTCCATGCTCGAAGCATCCTATAAGATTAGAACACATATTAGTCTCAATCATATCAAGGCTGTCTCATGTTCACCAAGATATCTCGACTAAGGACAAAAGTGCATGTCAGCCAAGCTGAACAGCATTGAGACATTATTCAGAAGTATATGTATTGCAGCAGATAATATAACAACCTGAATAACAACCATTGCCTTTATAAACATAGAGTTTATACATGATACTGATATAATCCCAAGGCCTCAAACATTAGCCTTAAGGTCATACCCCAACAGGAGTTCTGTCCGCCGACCCGTTAAGGGGGAGAGAACTTTACTCCTTGACCAGGGCTTATACGGTCAGGGGGGAGCAGCTTTCCCCTTTTGCCGAGGGTAACAAAATCGGAAATAATAATTTGATTTGCCTGGCGTAATAGGAGATGATAAGCCGACTGGTCTGGTGTAGTAAACCTCGGCATAACCATGCCTCGCCTGGACTCAATCTAAGTTGACTAAGCTTTGGGCCCATATCTAATTCAAAATAAAGAGGTTGGGCTAACGTTAAAACTGCATCTATGCTCGTTTAAGTTCAGCGTATGTGGTATTTGGTACTTAAGCCACAAATGCGCGTCCAACATTTAAATTCAAGACTAACGAGTTATAACGACAAACCAGCACCTGAAATAATTATAAACACGTCAGTATCGGTGTTACCTTGCCATCGCTCGGATTCGACAAGTCGCCTAACTAAGTGTTAATTCTGAAAGAAAAATTCTCATAATACTAAGATTTTGGCACATTACGATGGAATATTGTTTGGGAGGTGCGTACGTCGACGTTCATCGTCGGGGCGCAGCTCCTCAATATGATGTTGCATTCGTGTATAAATTCCAAATCAAATTATCCATCACGCCGTGAGGCCGGATGAATTCCAAAATCAAATTATCCATCACGCCGTGAGGCCGGATGAATTCCAAAATCAAATTATCCATCACGCCGCGAGGCCGGATAAATTCCAAATCAAATTATCCATCACGCCGCGAGGCCGGATAAATTCCAAGTCAAATTATCCATCACGCCGCGAGGCCGGATAAATTCCAAGTCAAATTATCCATCACGCCGCGAGGCCGGATAAATTCCAAATCAAATTATCCATCACGCCACGAGGCCGGATAAATTCCAAGTCAAATTATCCATCACGCCGCGAGGCCGGATAAATTACAAGTCAAATTATCCATCACGCCGTGAGGCCGGATAAATCCCAAATCAAAGTATCCATCACGCCGCAAGGCCGGATAAATTTCAAATCAAATTATCCATCACGCCGCGAGGCCGGATAAATCCCAAATCAAATTATCCATCACGCCACGAAGCCGGATAAATTCCAAATCGAATTATCCATCACACCGCAAGGCCGGACAAATTTCCAGATCAAACTATTCAATACGTCGCAAGGCTGGATGATCCTCCAAACCAAACACCCGATACGTCTAAACGCAATTACGATGGAATATTGTTTGGGAGGTGCGCACGTCGATGTTTACCATCGGGGCGTAGCTCCTCAATACAACATCGGGCTGCCTAGACCAGATACCACTCAACAAAGTGCTTCAAAGCCGAATGTCTGATGAGCACATGACATTCGAATTGACGGAAGAAGCTCGTTCTCTCACTGTTTAAATACTATATCCAATTTTGTATTTCGTTACGTTTATAAATGATATTATCCAATTTCTTTCTCTTATCTCGTTGCGTAATGTAGATCTCTTAATCAAAGGTTCCCTACTCAAAGGGGTAATTAACAATGAACGCTTGCGCTCATTGGAAGTCAGAACCCATTAAACAAAAAGCCTTATTGATTTAAGGTGGATTTGAAACGGTCATAACACATTCTCAATGTAACGGAAATGACCCCACAAATTCTGGCACGCCCGGTGGGACTGGCTTCTCCTTTCATCTTCGATATCTATATTACGCAACACGAAATCTCACGCCCTTATCCTTACACTTCTCTTGTTCTACGCAGCAATGGCGAAGAAGCTGAACATCTTTGTTGAGGATGTATCAATCATCATGCATGGAGTTCAATTTGGCTCTATTTCGAAAGAGGACATCGAGTTCATTTATCTACCCTTCACAGACTCTGAGAACATCAAGGGTGAGGGGAATGTCACTCCAGTCGTCAAGATTAAGACGTCCCTGAAGGAAGAGAGGACTGCCACGAAGAGAGAAGAACTGCTGGTGGCTGCTGATGACGATACCTTCGACAAAGAAGAGAAAGAATTATCCTTCACTGTTAACGGGGGCAAGATTCACCAAGCTGTGTTCTCAAGCCCTAAAAAGACAAAAAAGCGGGAACAACAAGCCTTAAGGAAGAAGAAAGCTAGGCTCTCCAGACAAGGTCGCCTAATCCCTGTAAGGCGTAACCATTCTGCTGCTGAAATAGAAACCGCCGTAACAAACAAATTTGCACCACTTCTGTCGGTTATGAGAAACTCTAACTTGATAGAGGGACTGCGGCTGCAAACCCACATACAGAACAGGCCTCACCCAAAACCTAAGAATATCACTGCTCAAAAGACGATATCTCAAAGGGTTTATGAGGCCTACAAAAAGGCTCAAAAGAATATGAAAAGAAAGGAAAGGTGTTTCAAGACTAGCCATAAGGAGATAAAGGGTTATACAATCCATACGGTACGGATGGTGGAACATGCACGGGAGGCCGGCTCTAATTCTGAGGAGGATACCATGGCAAGGAAAGCCAAGGGTAAAAAGTTGGCCTCTATTGTAATCCAGGAGCCTGTTCAACGATATGAACCAGGAGCACCCCCTTTACACCAAGAAATTTTCGAAGAGGAAGAGGAAGAGGAAGAACCTGTCATGACCACTAATCATGATCATAGGGATGAAGCTATCGCCGACCTCAAGAGGCAACTCAAGAAGAGGGATAACGATATGAGCATCCTCATGGCGAAGTTTGAGGAGGTGACTAGTGCGCTTGCAAAGACGCAAGAGATGATGTTACGCCAAGAACAATCATCGCGGGAGCAAAATAACGCTTCGGCAACATCCTCTTTACCAGCTCAGTCAAATGACGAGGCCATCACCTTGACTAGAAGGGAAATACAAAAACTGGTGGTGGACCAGCTGAAGCAAATGGAGGGAACCAAAATTGCTCCGCGAAGGAGGCGAGGGAGACCTTACCCAGCTGTATACGATGATATCCCTTACCCCAAAGGGTACATCGTACCGCACTTTAAGATGTTTAATGGAATAGGAAACCCTGACCAGCACTTGGCCCATTTCGTCGCGACTTGTGGGAACACTGGCAGCAACGACGCCTTATTGCTCCGACAGTTTCCACAAAGTCTCTCAGGGGTAGCCTTTGAGTGGTATTATTCTCTGGAGAATGAAGTTATCGGAACTTGGGCTGAAATGGAGGAAACCTTCAAGATGAAGTTTGCTTCGGTAAGCGACAAGATTACGATCGCGGATCTGGCAGATACAAAGAGGAAAAAGGATGAGACCGTCCTTAGTTACATTATAAGATGGAGAAATTTGAGTATTAAATGCGAAAAGCCACTAGAGCAAACCGAAGCCGTAGAATTGTTGGTCCGCAATATCGACAGCTGGATGGCCCCCTTCCTTTGCGGTAATAACATTTCTACATTTCAAGAATTGATCACCCAAGTGGCAAAGCTGGAATGAACAAATCATCAGCCCTATATAAATACGCAGAACCCGAGATTCAAAAGAGAAGAACCAAGAAGGAATGAGCCCAAGGTTGCCTATACAAACGCTGTCAGTAGAGGCAAAAGGGTGGAGGTTCATAATACAAACATACCGCGAATCGAGAAAGCGCCAACGCTTGGCAAAAATAGCCGGGGCAAGCCATTGACCCTTGAAGAGAGAAAGAATAAAGTCTATTCTTTCAAAAGAGAAAAGACGATGATAATTTTTAGGGACGCTCTGAAGAATGGCTTACAACTACCAGAGCCGAAACTCCCTGAAGAAAGCAATAAGACTGACGATCCCAACTTTTGCCCTTACCATCGCGTACTGGGGCACACGATAGAAGACAGCTATATTTTCAAGGATTGGGTGGAGAAACAATATAAGACAGGGAAGATAACTCTATCGAAACAGGTATTGAATGAAATCCAAACCGAGGAGGTTGATGTTATTCAAACAAGAATAGATCCGGCGCCTATAGAAGACCAGGAGTGGAATACCGTGGTGTCAAAAAGGACGTTGCGACTCCTCCAAAAATTACAACAGATACCAGGCATAGTGTGGAAAGACTCTTTGTCCCCACGATACGTATCGCCAAGACCTCGTCCACCAACAAGGGAAAGTCAAAGGAAAAAGAAAAAGAGCCTTCAATTGAAGAACAAAAATAAGAAAGTAGCCTTTTCAACTAAGGCGCAAGAAAAGAGTGATCTCAAAAGATACATCGACTCACTTGAAGAGTATGTGCAAGAAATGCCTGAGCCTGTAAAACTTCATCACTACATCACTGAAGAGGTGTGGGAAGGACTCCTGGAAGATGACTCGGAAGATGAAGAGTATGAGGTGGAGTCCTGCAGGATGATATCGGTGATCCCGGAACCCTCAAAGGAAAATAAAACTGACAATGTTAAAACCGTCACTACCGCAAGGATGGATATCTGTAACACGATTAACCTGGGGAGTGACTCTGAAGATGAGATCTTACCTGCCTATTTATATGAGGAAGCACCTGCCGTTAAAAGCAGTAAACAAACAAACGAATCCTGCCAAATGAATCTTAGGAGCGGCAAGGTCATAATAGGACGTACGATAGACAAAGAAAAGGAAAAACTCAAAGAAAAGCAAATCGAAACATAGGAAGTGGGCGACGATGCAGTACTCCCACTGAAGCTGTCCTCCTC
The DNA here is from genome assembly GCA_027563935.2 of Costus lasius. Classification (NCBI taxonomy): domain Eukaryota; kingdom Viridiplantae; phylum Streptophyta; class Magnoliopsida; order Zingiberales; family Costaceae; genus Costus; species Costus lasius. The sequence continues at coordinate 87,235,605 of CM050446.2, forward strand.
TGAATATAATATACTGTCACATTTGAGGAAGGTCCCCGCCCTCCTCAGCATATATGATGCCTTGATGATGTCACAAGAACTGAGGGATGTTCTTATTTACGCCCTGCAAAATCCTCAAAAATTCCAAGCATTCTTCGTGGAGGCCGATATAAAAGAAGCGTTGAGTACGTATGCTACATCGTCCATTACTTTCAACGACGACGACATGCTATTAGGAACGTCGCAGCATAATCGACCGCTGTATGTGACTGGGGACGTGGAAGGAATGAAGATAAGCAGAATCTTAGTTGATCCAGGGTCATCAGTTAACCTCATAACTTTGCGGACCTTAAAAAGCCTTTCTTTAGGCGTCCATAATTTAACGGCCGAAAAAGTTGTTATCCAAGGATTCAATAAGAACAGCCAGAAGGCTTTAGGCTCTATATGTTTACCGTTGCAGCTCGATGACTTGAAGACCAAAGTTAAATTCCATGTTATCGACACTGATACATCATACAAGGCGTTGCTCGGGAGGCCTTGGCTACATGAGAATCACATAGTCCCCTCTACCTTACATCAATGCTTGAAATACCTAAGAGAAGGTAGGGAGGAGCGTATCGATGGGGATATCCAACCCTTCTCAGTGCATGAAGTTAAATACGAAGACGCACACTATTTCATTGGATCGGCAGCACAGCCTGCGAAATCAACGCTACAGAACTCGATCATCTCTAAACTAAAGAAGACAACTCTGTCCGCATGTCCCCATTTCAGAAGCGACTCCGAGTCAGAAGCGAGTGACTGCTCAGCCTCTACATGCGACGTGGTTGAAACTCATGAGAAAGAAGGCTGGTCACAAAGACTGACGATGCGATAAAACATAGCGAAATACGAGGTAGGAATATTAAGAGTTCCTCAAGGCTATCTTAAGGGTTTCACTCCCCTGAATGCATCGCAAGTCGTAGAGATGAAGACTTTTATTGTCCCTAGCAAGAGGGAATGCACAAGAGGAAGGCTCTTTGTCCATAAACCAATACACTTCTATCAGTCAGACGAAATTCATCACGTCATGACAAACAAAGAGAACGACCCAGAGTCAACGCAACTCATCGAAGTCCCCCCATTTGCTTATTACCCTCCGAGCCTAAGAAATCTCGTGGAAAAGTACGGTTGCTTGATCCCTCGCTTAAAGAGTGAGTTACGCCAATTTGAGAAGTTGTGGAATCCAGGTACACGAAATATCACATTACCAATTGTTTGTCACAATGTGAATAAATCCTTATAAGCAAGCAAGTGGTATATTCCCTCTAACTTGAGATCACTTGTGTTTCTAAATGATGATTGGCATTGTCTTGAGGTAGTTCAATATCATTTGAAAAATAATGGTTAAGGATTATCTTGGATAGTGACCATGAGTCATGTTAGGACACTAGTGATAGATATAGGATTGCCTCTCCTAATTGGAGTGTGATGTTCTAAAGGGGACCCCTGGATGAGATGGTTGTGAAAGTGTATGGCCATACCCAGATGACTATGATCATCTGATCTAACCATTCTCATCATGTTGGAATTACAGGCTTGACACGCTTATCCAACGAGAACATCCAGTGGCAAAGGGAACATGTATACTGAGTGAGTTGGATTCACACTTGTGCTGTGATTTGGGAGTAGTCTTGGAAGACTCTTTCCTTCATATCGGGAGACAGTGATGTGTTGCTAGATACCCCTCTCTGATCGTGATAACGTAAGTTATCGTTACCGACAATGAAGGAAACCCTCAGGGTCGCACAATTTGATGATATGGCTTACTTATGTCAGATCGTGTGGACTGGAATTATTCTAGTTCAGTTTAAAGCAATTTAAACTCTGATTGGAAGTGAGATCTAGTTTGATCATGTTTGATTGATTAGGACATATGATCGATAAGCTTCGATCGGGAGAATTGATTCTTGATCATAAAGATCAAGAGGTTCAATAAGATGTGTGGTTGGATCTTGAACCATTTGGTTCAATTAGATCAAAACCAGGGCTTGTTTGATTTGGTCCTTGAACCAAATGACATTGAACCGGTTCACTTAGTGTGAACGCATGGTTCAATTTAAGAGGGAGGTTTCGGTTGGTTCACTTAAGGTGAACGCATGTGAGTAATGAAGGGAGTTTCAATTTTGATACTTACCATATTTGGAAGCCGCAACTTTCCTATGGTGAAAATCGGTTTTGAAACCTCTTCTACTCTCATCCTCCTCTCGCATCTCTTCTTGATCTTCACGCAAGGAAGAAAAACAAGCCAAGGGGGTGCACATCTTGTCTCCAAGTTTCGATCAAGGACTCCTTAGTGCCTTGCTAGCACAAAAGCACAAGGAAGAAGCCATCAACATCTTATGTGTGATTCCTTTGGAGAAGAGGCGCCTTTCCCCTTTCTTCTTCCAAGCCGCTACTCAAATCTATGGCCATGGTAATGCTTCAACTTATCCTTGTATGGTTGATTATATCTCAAGTCAAACGATCCATGAAACCTAGATTATCCGCCCATGCAAAATTTTAGAAATGCATGTGACCTAGGTTTATTCTTACAATAACTGAAGAGTGCCTTCAAATGCATGGAGTGCCACCTCAAGTAGTCATAACTGCATCTAGGAACTCGGCCATGAGCCGGGATAGCATACAACGAGTGGGTCCCATGTCGAAGCAGTAGATACCAACAGGAAGCCACTGTCACAAGGTCACCTGACAATCTTCCGTAATCAAGGAGGTTCTGAGGAATAGCCTGGTCAAAACCGAATTGGCGAGCGCATCTGTGAGGGTTGTATACCACCAAGGACGCAAGATTCCCACTCCTAAAGGGTAGCCAGCCGACGCGAATACTCACAAGGAACTCAGTGGCAAGCCATCCGTCCTCTGTCAATACATCAACGGGGTCATCTTGAATATCAACCTGCTCGCTTAGGCATCCTGCTTTGTTGGGGAATATGTGTTGGGGTATGCCCTTAAGGCTAATGTTTGAGGCCTTGGGATTATATCAGTATCATGTATAAACTCTTAGTTTATAAAGGCAATGGTTATTATTCAGGTTGTTACATCATCTGTTGCAATATGTATACTTCTGAATAATGTCTCAATGCTGTTCAGCTAGGCTGACATGCGGTTAAGTCCTTAGTCGAGATATCTTGGTGAACTTGAGACAGCCTTGATATGATTGAGACTAATATGTGTTCTAATCTTATAGGATGCTTCGAGCATGGAATAAGATGTAGACTCATGGGTACATTGGATGTACTGGACAGACCCTACTAGGATATTCAATTGTTTGTCACAATGTGAATAATCCTTGTATGCAAACAAGTGGCATATGTCCTCTGACTTGAGATCACTTGTGTTTCTAAATGATGATTGTCATTGTTTTGAGGTAGTTCAATATCATTTGAAACATAATGGTTATAGACTATCTTGGATAATGATCATGAGTCAGGTTAGGACACTAGTGATAGATATAGGATTGCCGTCTCCTTGATAGGAGTGTGATGTTCTAAAGGGGCCCCCCTGGATGAGATGATTGAGAAAGTGTATGGCCATACCCAGATGACTATGTTCATCTGATCTAATCATTCTCATCATATTGGAGTTACAGGCTTGACACGCTTGTCCAATAAGAACATCCAGTGGCAAAGGAATCAAGTATGCCTAGTGAAGTGGATTCACACTTGTGCTGTGGTTTGGGTGTAGTCTTGGAAGACTCTTTCCTTTATATTGGGAGACAGTGATGTGTTGCTAGATACCCCTCGCTAATCGTGATAACGTAAGTTATCGTTACCGACATTTAAAGGAAACCCTTAGGGTCGCACAATTTGATGATATGGTTTACTTAAGTCAGATCGTGTGGACTGAATTGTTTTGGTTCAGTTTAAAGGAGTTTAAACTCTGATTGTAAGTGAGATTTGGTCTGATCATGTTTGATTGATTAGGGCTTGAGATCGGTAAGCTTCGATCGAGAGTATTGATGCTAGATCGGTGAGATCAAGAGCATCAAGAGATGAACGGTTAGAACTTGAACCATTTGGTTCAAAGAGATCTAGACCGTGGCTTCGGCTGATTTGGTTCGATCTTTGAACCAAATGCATTGGACCGAATTGGATTGAACCGGTTCACACATGTGTGATCGCATGGTTCAATATGAAAGCGTTTTGGGCGGTTTGCATTGAGTGGGCGCATGGCTTCATGACTTTCCATATTTGGAAATCATGTAATGCCACATCTCTACACAACGCCTCAACGCATCTTCGGTTCTGGTCTTGTCGCCTATCCACTCTTGCATTGTCTTGTCTTCACGAAGAGGAGGAAAAAGAGCTTCATCGCCCTAGCCGCAAGAGATCTCATCTCCTCCACACAAAGGACTCCTTGAAGCTTTGCTAGCACAAAGACGCCAAGGGAGTAGCCATCTCTCATCTTGTGTGCGCGACTTTGGAGGAGAGCCAATTCGCCCTCTTGCTTCCAAGGCACCATCCAAGCGATGGCTATGGTATGATCCATTGTTGTTCTACACAAGTCCATGAAAGTTAATCATATGACATGCATTCGATCTTAGAAACCCGAATATCCGCTTGCAAATTCATGATATGCGCCCCCTTAGGGTTTTGCCCCCCTAGATTTAGGGGATTTTCAATTGGTATCAGAGCTTGGTTGTTTATGTATGTTCATATGCTTGCTTTGTGATCCTTTGTTGCGCTTGTTTGCATAGATCTAAATTACATGCGAGTTTCCATGATAGTTTTTCATGCCGAAAACAACATGTTGAATGTTTTTATGTTGGCGCATGTATGTTGGCGCATGCATGTTAAAGCATGTTGAATGTTTTGATCAAAACTTACATCTTGCGCGCTCCATTAGATCTAAGCAGCGCCTACTATAAGTCCTTAGACGGGTTGATAGGGTTGATATCATCATCTAGTTAAGATCCAAATAGTCTGATCAGACCATCTGACAGCCTAGATGGGTCGACCAGATGGCACTTGTGCGCAAGCACGAGGTGGCTATAGGTCGACTGCAGACAGGCGTGTAGCGATGTCTGGTTGAGACAACCAGTGAACGCGCATGAGTTAGGCCCGGGGTCACACCCGCTTGCCAGAACTCATGAAGGTTGTTCAGCCCTTAACGCATGCATGGTTGACCGTTAGGACGACTCAAGTCAGTTAGGACTTGGTGCATGTAAGGGCAGTGGATCTGACTAGACATGATGAGTGGATCCCTATTAATGGACCGTTGTAAGGTTGTAGGGCACATAAGAAAATAAAATTGATGCCAATGGGTTTTCGAAAATTTTATTTCTTGTTATTGTTGGGGTATGCCCTTAAGGCTAATGTTTGAGGCCTTGGGATTGTATCAGTATCATGTAATAAACTCTTATGTTTATAAAGGCATGGTTGTTATTCAGTTTGTTACATTGTCTGCTGCAATAAGTGTACTTCTGAATAATGTCTCAAAGCTGTTCAGCTAGGCTGACATGCAGTTATGTCCTTAGTCAAGATATCTTGGTGAACATGAGACAGCCTTGATATGATTGAGACTAATATGTGTTCTAATCTTATAGGATGCTTCGAGCATGGAATAAGATGTAGACTCATGGGTACATTGGATGTACTGGACAGACCCTACTAGGATATTCAATTGCTTGTCACAATGTGAATAATCCTTGATTGCAACAAGTGGCACATTTCCTCTGACTTGAGATCACTTGTGTTTCTAAATGATGATTGTCATTGTTTTGAGGTAGTTCAATATCATTTGAAACATAATGATTATAGACTATCTTGGATGGTGAGCGTGAGTCAGGTTAGGGCACTAGTGATAGATAAAGGATTGCCGTCTCCTTAATTGTAGTATGATGTTCTAAAGGGGCCCCCCTCTGTATGAGATGATTGAGAAAGTGTATGGCCATACCCAGATGACAGTGTTCATCTGATCTAATCATGCTCATCATATTGGAGCTACAGGCTTGACACGCTTGTCCAATAAGAACATCCAGTGGCAAAGGAAATTTGCATGCCTTGTGAATTGGATTCATACTTGTGCTGTGGTTTGGGTGTAGTCTTGGAAGATTCTTTCCTTTATATCGGGAGACAGTGATGTGTTGCTAGATACCCCTCACTGATCGTGATAACGTAAGTTATCGTTACCGACATTTAAAGGAAACCCTTAGGGTCGCACAATTTGATGATATGGCTTACTTAAGTCAGATCGTGTGGACTGAATTGTTTGGGTTCAGTTTAAAGGGATTTAATCTCTGATTGTAAGTGAGATCCAGTCTGATCATGTTTGATTGATAAGGGCTTGAGATCGGTAAGCTTCGATTGAGAGAATGGATGCTAGATCGGTGAGATCAGGAGCATCAAGAGATGAACGGTCAGATCTTAAGCCTTAGGGGTTTTTGTTATGATCTGGACTAGTTGCTTGGTTTATTTGGTTATTGAACCAAATCGATTTGAACCAGCTCATTGGGTGAGCGCATGGTTCAAGTAAAGAGGCATTGGCGATTGGGGTAATGCATGGTCGCATGAACGTTGAGACATTGCTATTTTTAGATAGCATGTTCTCTAACGTGACCACATCTCACGTTCACGCCAAGAGAACTTCTCTCTCGCCTTTCCCCACTTACTCTCGAGAGGGCATTCGTGTGTGACGAGTCTTGGACGCCTTGGAGAGTCATTTGGCAAAGCGAGCAAAGCTTCATCCATCCCTTCCATTCGATCAAAGACACCTCTTGGAACCTTGCTAGCACAAGGAGCACCAAGGAAGTGAGCGCATCCTCATTCTTGTGTGCGCATCATTTGGAGGAGATCTCTTTTGCTCTCTCTTTCCAAGACGCCATCCAACACATGGCTTCGGTATGAATTCTTTTCATGTTGTTAAGTTGATCATATTGCATGCGATGATACTAAGAAACCCACTCCGCTGCTTTAGAAGAAATTTTTCATGCGCCTATCTAGGGTTTCGCCACCTTGCAAGGACTTGCAATTGGTATCAGAGCCTTGGTTGATGCATGTTTTATGATTGCTATACCATGTTTTGTGATCCATGTTTGCGCAACATGCTTAGATCTATAGGTTAGGTTACATGCGAAAATGATTACATATGTTTTTCATGTTTGAGCATGTATGAAAGTCGGCGCATCTTTATTGTTGATGTTTTATCAAACGTATATTACTTGCGCGACCTCACTAGATCTAAGGTCTTACTATAAATCCTTAGACGGGTTAGTAGGGTTGATGTCATCCTCTAGGTTAGATCCAACCAGTCTGATCAGATCATCTGACAGCCTAGATGGGTCGACCAGATAGCACCTTTGCGCAAGCAAGAGGTGGCTGTAGGTCGACTGCATCACAGGCGTGTACCGATGTCTGGTTGAGACAACCCATGAACGCACATGAGTTAGGCCCGGGGTCACACCCGCTTGCCAGAACTCATGGGGTGGTTCAGCCCTTGGCGCATGCATAGTTGACCACTGGGTCGACTCAAGTCAGTTAGGACTTGGTGCATGCAAGGGCACTGGATCTGATTAGATTGGATGAGTGGATCCCTATTAATGGACCGTTGTAAGGTTGTAGGGCATATAAGAATATTAAAATTGATGCCAAAGGGGTTTTCAAAACTTTAATTTCTTAATTGGATCACATGCTGTTTGGATGCCATATGTGTGTTTATTTTATCTTATGTGGGCTGCCCGTTTAATGTGTGCTGTGCTGGGGCCTGCGTGCCTGGAAATTAAATGTAAATTATTTTTATTGTGATCTGCGCATCACATTTCCATTAATTTATAAAGTGTTATTGACCTGCGTGTCAATCTTGTCTAGATAGTTAAATTGTAATTTAATTAGACAAGAGCACAGAGCACACTTGGCAGAGGCGCATGCAGCAGTGGCTTGACCAGGTGGGAGGTCCAGGGTTCGACTCTGGGACCAGGCGCACTTTCCCTGGTAGGCGCACCTGAGCTGCAGTAGGCGCTTGGGCCCTGGTTTGGGCCAGATGAGCAGCAAAAGACCCATGAAGAAAAGCAAGTGAAGACTTAAGTGAAATTAAGGTCTTACTTAGGCTTATGGGCTTTTACCACATAAGATCAGCTTGCTTTCTTTTATTGTTTAATTACAATTAGAATAGCATGATTTAAATCTTCTGCTATCACCATAGGAATTGCATGATAGATAAGAAGATAAAAGACCGTTAAAATCCAACGCTAAAATATCAAGCTCGTAAGCCTTCTGACGCGAAACCTCACTGTTCTGATTATCGTTGGAGTCGTGTTGTACCCACTCAGTGGGCACGTCCATCTATCTTCAGACGGTGCGGGATTACACCTGCGTGTTACAGGGAAGGGATTTATCGCTTCTCGTTGCTCAGCATAGCATGTGGTGGTCCAGGGAGTAGGTCGGGTCAGCTTGACCATGTAGGCTACATATGTGGCGCATATGGTAGCACATGGAGGCAGCCATCTGTGGGGTCAGAGACTGTGTTGTACCAACTCAGTTGGCACAGTCTGCTGGATTGCCCAGATGAAGGGGAATCGCACGGGTTGGCGATTGGCTGGTACAGCCTACCAGAGATTAGTACTTGTACCCTCTATGCATCTTATCTCGCCTGAGCGGGACGCGGAGACCAAGTATGAAATCTGGATCCCATCTCACTAAAAGAGTTCTACTCTTTCGGGCTATTTTTGCTGGATTTTTCAGCCAGATAAAATAGTGAGAAAAGGAATCTTTCTTAAGTCCTGATCGATTCTTAACATTGATACTGACCTTGCTGTTCTTGCATTGTTGTAGATACCTACAGCAACGAACACCATGAACTTCAATGTGCGATCCCTACTGGAAAGGGAGAAGTTTGCTGGGCCGAACTTCTCAGACTGGTACGGACACCTTAAGATTGTTCTTAAGGCAGAGAGGAAATTGTATGTCCTCGAGACGGCTATACCGCCTCAGCCCGCTCCGAACGCCGCAAGGGCGGTTCGGGAAGCTTATGAAAAGCACGTCAATGATAGCATTGATGTCGCTTGCCTAATGCTAGCGTCTATGACGCCACCGCTGCAGCGTCAGCATGAGGATATGTCGGCTATAGAGATTATAGCGAACCTCAAAATGCTGTATGCTGCACAGGCGAGGACAGAACGCTATAATCTGACTAAGCTTTTCTTTCAGAGCAAACTGGCTGAAGGGAGTCCAGTGGGAGCTCACGTGCTCAAGATGATTGGGCACAAGGAGGCTCTAGAGAAACTGGGGCATACCATCAATCAGGAGCTTGCTGTAGACATTATTCTGCAGTCTCTCCCGCCCTCTTTCGATGCGTTCATTATTAACTTTAATATGAACAAAATCGATTGTACTCCGGCAGAGTTGCTCAATATGCTCTTGACTACTGAGGAGACTCTGAAGGGAAAGCCTTCAACCTCTGTCTTGATGTTTCCTTCAAGGAACAAGAAGAAGGGGAAGAAGGGCAAGACCCCTGTCAAGAGCTACAGCAAGGCTCTGAAGCAAAAGGTCAAGCGGTCGAAGGAATACAGATGTTTCCACTGTGGCCAGTTGGGTCACTAGAAAAAGGACTGTAAAGCGCTCCAGGGAGACAAGAGGGGAAGCATCGCTTCTGGCTCAGGTATTTATGTGACGGAAGTCATGATATCTTCTTCTTCTATTTCATGGGTGTTGGACACTGCATGTGGAGTTCACATTTGTTCAAATGTACAGGAACTCAAGAGAAGAAGACAGGTGGGACAGCATGAGGTGGACCTACGAGTTGGAAACGGGGCACGGGTTGCTGCTGTTGCTGTAGGAGACTATTTCATCTCTTTACCATCTGGACTTGTGTTAGAATTAAACAGTTGTTACTTTGTTCCAAACATTACTAAAAATATTATCTCAATTCCTGCTCTTGTCAGGAAAGGGTTTTCCTTTGAATGCAATATTTCAAAGTGTGTTCTTTCTTTAGATAATATTGTTTATGCTACTGGTTCAATTAACAATGGGTTATTCATGTTGGACATGGAATGTTCTATACACAATATTGATAATAAGAAAGCCAAATATGCTGATGACAGCACCTTGCTATGGCATAGTCGTTTAGGCCATATTAACAAGAAACGCATTAAGCGGTTGCATGATCATGGACTGCTGGGATCATTCTCCTATGAGGAGATTGATACATGCAAAGCTTGTTTGATGGGCAAAATGACGAAGTCACCTTTTCCTCATAAAGGTCAAAGGACTTCAGGTTTACTTGACCTTATACACAGTGATGTGTGTGGGCCTTTTAGTAAACATGCCAGAGGTGGCTATCAGTACTTCATTACCTTCACTGATGATTTCAGTAGATATGGGTATGTCTATCTTATGAGACATAAAAGTGAATCTTTTGACAAGTTCAAAGAGTTCAAGAATGAAGTACAGAATCAGTTAGGCCGAAATATCAAGGCACTTCGTTCTGATCGAGGTGGAGAATACCTAAGTCGAGAGTTTACTGACTATCTGAAGGAGTGTGGGATTATCTCACAGCTCACTCCGCCAGGAACACCGCAATGGAATGGTGTGTCCGAGAGGAGAAATAGAACGTTACTTGATATGGTTCGTTCTATGATGTGTCAGGTTACTCTACCTTACTCCTTTTGGGGATTTGCACTGGAAACAGCTGCAAAGGTACTAAACCGAGTGCCATCCAAGGCAGTTTCAAAGACTCCATATGAGTTATGGTATGGGAAACAGCCGAGCTTGACATTTATCAGGATCTGGGGCTGCGAGGCTTATGTCAAAAGCTCACCTCTGGGAAACTAGAGAGCAGATCTGAGAAATGTATCTTTGTCGGTTACCCTAAGGAAACTAAGGGTTATTATTTCTACGATCCCAAAGAGAACAAGGTGTTTGTTGCTCGGACGGCCATATTTCTTGAGAAGGAGTTTCTTCTGCAAGAGGCCATTGGGAGAGAAATAAAGCTGGATGAGAATCCAGAGGAAGGACAAAGTGCTCAAGTACAGTTGGATGAGCCTGAGCCGGTAGAACAGGTTACTGAACAACCTGAGGCTCAGATATCACGGGAACCGCGAAGATCGGGAAGGATCCGTCGACAGCCTGAGCGCTATGACGGAGTCTACATCATTGATAATGATGAACCCCTAACTTATGCGGATGCGGTCAGTGGACCGGACTCAGCGAGATGGCTTGAAGCTATGCGCGCCGAGATGGACTCCATGTCAGATAACCAAGTCTGGGATTTGGTTGATCCGCCTCCGGGAGTTATCCCTATAGGCTGTAAATGGATCTTTAAGAAGAAGATTGACATGGATGGTAACGTGGTTACCTATAAAGGCAGGCTAGTTGCGAAAGGTTTCAAACAAATCTACGGGATAGATTATGATGAAACTTTCTCACCTGTAGCTATGTTTAAGTCTATTCGGATTCTTTTCGCGATAGCTGCATATTATGATTATGAGATATGGCAGATGGATGTGAAGACCACTTTCCTTAATGGAAATCTGAACGAGGATGTCTATATGACACAACCTGAAGGTTTCACTAATCCATCAGATCGTCATAAAATATGCAAGTTAAAGAAGTCTATTTATGGACTTAAACAAGCATCGAGAAGCTGGAATATTCGTTTTGATGAATCAATCTCTGAATTTGGTTTCATCAAGAACGAGGATGACCCGTGTGTATATAAGAGGTTTAGTGGGAGCGTGATTACTTTCCTAGTCCTCTACGTCGATGATATCTTAATCATTGGAAATGATATTCCTGAAATGTATGCGGTTAAAGCATGGTTAAGGAAATGTTTTCAGATGAAAGATTTAGGAGAAGCAGCCTATGTATTAGGTGTGAAGATCTACAGGGATAGATCTAAGAGGCTTCTCGGGCTGTGCCAGAGTACTTACATCGATAAAGTCCTGGAGAGATTTCATTTAGAGAATTCTAAAAGAGGATATCTTCCAGTCAGACATGGTCTGAATCTTTCGAAGAGTCAGTGTCCACAAACACAGACTGAGAAAGATGAGATGGACAATACGCCTTATGCTTCGGCTATTGGGTCCATTATGTATGCGATGTTGTGTACTCGCCCAGACGTCGCTTACGGATTAAGCGTGACTAGTCGGTTCCAAAGTAATCCAGGTCAAGCACACTGGATTGCAGTCAAGAATATCTTAAAATATCTGCGGAGGACCAAAGATATGTTCCTGATATATGGTGGTCAGGAAGAACTCAGTATTGAAGGATATACTGACGCTTCATTCCAGTCTGACCAGGATGATTTTCGATCGCAATCAGGCTATGTTTTTAGCTTGAATGGAGGAGCGGTGGTGAGGAAGAGTTTCAAACAGTCTATTGTTGCTGATTCCACAACAGAAGCCGAGTATGTTGCAGCCTCGGAAGCATCCAAGGAGGCAGTGTGGATTTGTACGTTCGTTCAGGAACTTGGTGTTGTTCCTTCCAGTGCTGATCCTTCAGTTATCTTTTGTGATAACACTGGAGCAATTGCACAAGCAAAGGAACCACGGTCGCACCAGAAGTCCAAGCACATACAGAGACGGTTTCATTTGATCCGGGAGATCATTGATCGTGGCGAGATCAAAGTCTGCAAGGTTCATACAGATGACAATCTGGCTGACCCGCTTACCAAGCCTCTGGCGCAGCAGAAGCATGAGAAGCACTGTAATAATATGGGTTTGAAATTTCTCAACCATTAGATTAAGTGCAAGTGGGAGATTGTTGGGGTATGCCCTTAAGGCTAATGTTTGAGGCCTTGGGATTGTATCAGTATCATGTAATAAACTCTTATGTTTATAAAGGCATGGTTGTTATTCAGTTTGTTACATTGTCTGCTGCAATAAGTGTACTTCTGAATAATGTCTCAAAGCTGTTCAGCTAGGCTGACATGCAGTTATGTCCTTAGTCAAGATATCTTGGTGAACATGAGACAGCCTTGATATGATTGAGACTAATATGTGTTCTAATCTTATAGGATGCTTCGAGCATGGAATAAGATGTAGACTCATGGGTACATTGGATGTACTGGACAGACCCTACTAGGATATTCAATTGCTTGTCACAATGTGAATAATCCTTGATTGCAACAAGTGGCACATTTCCTCTGACTTGAGATCACTTGTGTTTCTAAATGATGATTGTCATTGTTTTGAGGTAGTTCAATATCATTTGAAACATAATGATTATAGACTATCTTGGATGGTGAGCTTGAGTCAGGTTAGGGCACTAGTGATAGATAAAGGATTGTCATCTCCTTAATTGTAGTATGATGTTCTAAAGGGGCCCCCCTCTGTATGAGATGATTGAGAAAGTGTATGGCCATACCCAGATGACAGTGTTCATCTGATCTAATCATGCTCATCATATTGGAGCTATAGGCTTGACACGCTTGTCCAATAAGAACATCCAGTGGCAAAGGAAATTTGCATGCCTTGTGAATTGGATTCACACTTGTGCTGTGGTTTGGGTGTAGTCTTGGAAGATTCTTTCCTTTATATCGGGAGACAGTGATGTGTTGCTAGATACCCCTCACTGATCGTGATAACGTAAGTTATCGTTACCGACATTTAAAGGAAACCCTTAGGGTCGCACAATTTGATGATATGGCTTACTTAAGTCAGATCGTGTGGACTGAATTGTTTGGGTTCAGTTTAAAGGGATTTAATCTCTGATTGTAAGTGAGATCCAGTCTGATCATGTTTGATTGATAAGGGCTTGAGATCGGTAAGCTTCGATTGAGAGAATGGATGCTAGATCGGTGAGATCAGGAGCATCAAGAGATGAACGGTCAGATCTTAAGCCTTAGGGGTTTTTGTTATGATCTGGACTAGTTGCTTGGTTTATTTGGTTATTGAACCAAATCGATTTGAACCAGCTCATTGGGTGAGCGCATGGTTCAAGTAAAGAGGCATTGGCGATTGGGGTAATGCATGGTCGCATGAACGTTGAGACATTGCTATTTTTAGATAGCATGTTCTCTAACGTGACCACATCTCACGTTCACGCCAAGAGAACTTCTCTCTCGCCTTTCCCCACTTACTCTCGAGAGGGCATTCGTGTGTGACGAGTCTTGGACGCCTTGGAGAGTCATTTGGCAAAGCGAGCAAAGCTTCATCCATCCCTTCCATTCGATCAAAGACACCTCTTGGAACCTTGCTAGCACAAGGAGCACCAAGGAAGTGAGCGCATCCTCATTCTTGTGTGCGCATCATTTGGAGGAGATCTCTTTTGCTCTCTCTTTCCAAGACGCCATCCAACACATGGCTTCGGTATTAATTCTTTTCATGTTGTTAAGTTGATCATATTGCATGCGATGATACTAAGAAACCCACTCCGCTGCTTTAGAAGAAATTTTTCATGCGCCTATCTAGGGTTTCGCCACCTTGCAAGGACTTACAGTTATTGGATCACATGTTGGTTGAATACCATGATGCTTGTTTATTTCATCTTATGTGGGTTGCCCTTTTAAATGTGTGCTGTGCTGGGGCCTACGAGCCTGTATTAAAATTGTAAATTAATTTTTATTGTGATCTGCGCATCACATGTTATTTAATTTATAAAGTGTAATTGACCTGCGAGTCAATCTTGTCTAGATAGATTAAATTGTAATTTAATCAGACAATAGCACAGAGCACACATGGCAGAGGCGCATGCAGCTTGAGGCTTAACCAGGTGGGAGGTCCAGGGTTCGACTCTGGGACAGGTGTATTTACCTGGTGGGCGCACCTGAGCTGCAGTGGGCGCTTGGGCCCTGGGTTGGGCCAGATGAGAAGGCAAAAGACTCTTGAAGAGCTCAAGTGAAGACTTAAGTTAAATTAAGGTCTTACTTAGGTTTAATGGGCTTTTACCACATAAGATCAGCATGCTTTCTACTTATTGTTTATATAATTAGAACTGCATGATTTAATCTTCTGCTATCGCCATAGGTTATGCATGATAGTTAAGAAGATAAAAGACCTTTAAAATCCAACGTTAAAATATCAAGCACGTAAGCCTTCTGACGCGAAACCTCACTGTTCTGACTATCGTTGGGGCCGTGTTGTACCCACTCAGTGGGCACGCCCATCTATCTTCAGACGGTGTGTGATTACACCTGCATGTTACAGAGAAGGAATTTATCGCTTCTCGTTGCTCAGCATAGCACGTGGTGGTCCAGGGAGTAGGTCAGGTCAGCTTGACCATGTAGGCTACATACTGAGCATATGTGAGCTATATGGAGGCAGCCATCTGTGGGATCAGAGACTGTGTTGTACCAACTCAGTTGGCACAGTCTGCTGGATTGCCCAGATGAAGGGGAATCGCACGGGTTGGCGATTGGCAGGCATTGCCTACCAGAAATTAGTGCTTGTACTCTCTGTGCATCTTATCTCGCCTGAGCGGGACGCGGAGACCAAGTATGAAATCTGGATCCCATCTCACTAAAAGAGTGTTACTCTTTCGGACTGTTTAATGGATTTTTCAGTCAGATAAAATAGTGAGAAAAGAATCTTTCTTAAGTCCTGGATTGATTCTAAACATTGATACTGACCTTGCTGTTCTTGCATTGTTGTAGATTACTGCAGCAACGAACACCACGAATTTCAATGTGCGATCCCTACTAGAAAGGGAGAAGTTTGCTCGGCCAAACTTCTCAGACTGGTACGGACACCTTAAGATTGTTCTTAAGGCAGAGAAGAAACTGTATGTCCTCGAGACGGCTATACCGCCTCAACCCGCTGCGAACGCCGCAAGGGCGGTTCGAGATGCCTATGAAAAGCATGTCAATGATAGCATTGACGTCGCTTGCCTAATGCTTGCGTCTATGACGCCAGAGCTGCAACGTCAGCATGAGGATCTGTCTGCTATACAGATTATAGCAAACCTCAAGATGCTGTATGCTGCACAGGCTAGGACTGAACGCTACAATTTGACTAAGCTTTTCTTTTAGAGCAAACTGGCTGAAGGGAGTCCAGTGGGAGCTCACGTACTCAAGATGATTGGGTACAAGGAGGCTCTAGAGAAACTGGGACATACCATCAATCAGGAGCTTGCTGTAGACATCATTCTTCAGTCTCTCCCGGCCTCTTTCGATCCGTTCATTATTAATTTTAATATGAACAAGATCGACTATACCCCGGCAGAGTTACTGAACATGCTCTTGACTACAGAGTTGACTCTAAAGGGAAAGCCTTCAACCTCTGTCTTGATGGTTCCTTCCAGGAAGAAGAAGAAGGGGAAGAAGGGCAAAGCCCCTGTCAAGAGTTACAACAAGGCTCTGAAACAAAAGGTTAAGCGGTCGAAGGAATACAGATGTTTCCATTGTGGCCAGCTGGGTCACTGGAAAAAGGACTGTAAAGCGCTCCAAGGAGACAAGAAGGGAAGCATCGCTTCTGGCTCAGGTATTTTTGTGACTGAGGTCATGTTTTCTTCTTCTATTTCATGGGTGTTGGACACTGCATGTGGAGTTCACATTTGTTCAAATGTACAGGAACTCAAGAGAAGAAGACAGGTGGGACAGCATGAGGTGGACCTACGAGTTGGAAACGGGGCACGGGTTGCTGCTGTTGCTGTAGGAGAATATCACATCTCATTACCATCTGGACTTGTATTAGAATTGGACAGTTGTTATTTTGTACCTAGCATAACGAAAAATATTATCTCTATTCCTGCTCTTGTCAGGAAAGGGTTTTCCTTTGAATGCAATATTTCAAAGTGTGTTATTTCTTATGATAATATTGTTTATGCTACTGGATCAATTAACAATGGGTTATTCATGTTGGACATGGAATATTCTATACAAAATATTGATAATAAGAAAGCCAAGTATGCTGATGAAAGCACCTTGCTATGGCATAGTCGTTTAGGCCATATTAACAAGAAACGCATTAAGCGGTTGCATGATCATGGACTGCTGGGATCATTCTCCTATGAGGAGCTTGATACATGCAAAGCTTGTTTAATGGGTAAAATGACGAAGGCTCCTTTTCCTAACAAAGGTCAAAGGGCTTCAGGTTTACTTGACCTTATACACAGTGATGTGTGTGGGCCATTTAGTAAACATGCCAGAGGTGGCTATTCATACTTCATTACCTTTACTGATGATTTCAGTAGATACGGGTATGTCTATCTAATGAGACATAAGAGTGAATCTTTTGACAAGTTCAAAGAGTTCAAAAATGAAGTGCAAAATAAGCTAGGCCGAAATATCAAGGCACTTCGCTCAGATCGAGGTGGAGAATACCTAAGTCGAGAGTTTACTGACTATCTGAAGCAGTGTGGGATTATCTCACAGCTTACTCCGCCAGGAACACCGCAATGGAATGGTGTGTCCGAGAGGAGGAACAGAACCTTATTGGATATGGTTCGTTCAATGATGAGTCAGGCTACTCTACCTTACTCCTTTTGGGGATTTGCACTGGAAACAGCTGCAAAGGTACTAAACCGAGTGCCATCCAAGGCAGTTTCAAAGACTCCATATGAGTTATGGTATGGGAAACAGCCAAGCTTGACATTTATTAAGATCTGGGGTTGCGAGGCTTATGTCAAAAAGCTCGCCTCTAGGAAACTAGAGAGCAGATCTGAGAAATGCATCTTTGTCGGTTACCCTAAAGAAACTAAGGGTTATTATTTCTACGATCCCAAAGAGAACAAGGTATTTGTTGCTCGGACGGCCATTTTTCTTGAGAAGGAATTTCTTCTGCAAGAGGCCAGTAGGAGAGAAATAAAGCTGGATGAGAATCCAAAGGAAGGACAAAGTAGTCAAGCACAGTTGGATGAGCATGAGCCAGTTGATCAGATTATTGAACAACCTGAGGCTCAGATATCACGGGAACCGCGAAGATCGGGAAGGATCCGTTGACAGCCTGAGCGCTATGACGGAGTCTACATCATTGATCATGATGAACCCCTCACTTATGCGGATGCGGTCAGTGGACCGGAATCAGCGAGATGGCTTGAAGCTATGCGAGCCGAGATGGACTCCATGTCAGATAACCAAGTTTGGGATTTGGTTGATCCGCCTCCGGGAATAATCCCTATAGGGTGTAAATGGATCTTCAAGAAGAAGATTGACATGGATGGTAACGTGGTTACCTATAAAGGCAGGCTAGTTGCGAAAGGTTTCAAACAAATCTACGGGATAGATTATGATGAAACTTTCTCCCCTGTAGCCATGTTCAAGTCTATTCGGATCATTCTCGCAATAGCAGCATATTATGATTATGAGATCTGGCAGATGGATGTGAAGACCGCTTTCCTTAATGGAAATCTGGATCAGGATGTGTATATGACACAACCTGAAGGTTTCACTAATCCATCAGATCATCATAAAATATGCAAGTTAAAGAAGTCCATTTATGGACTTAAGCAAGCATCAAGAAGCTGGAATATTCGTTTTGATGAATCAATCTGTGAATTTGGTTTCATCAAGAATGAAGATGACCCGTGTGTATATAAGAGGTTTAGTGGGAGCGTAATTACATTCCTAGTCCTCTACGTCGATGATATCTTAATCATTGGAAACGATATTCCTGAACTACATGCGGTTAAGGCATGGTTAAGAAAATGTTTCCAGATGAAAGATCTAGGAGAAGCAGCCTATGTATTAGGTGTGAAGATCTACAGAGATAGATCTAAGAGGCTTCTCGGGCTGTGCCAGAGTACTTACATCGATAAAGTCCTGGAGTGATTCCATTTAGAGAATTCTAAAAGAGGATATCTTCCAGTCAGACATGGTCTGAATCTTTCGAAGAGTCAGTGTCCACAAACACAGATTGAGAAAGATGAAATGGACAATACGCCTTATGCTTCGGCTATTGGGTCCATTATGTATGCGATGTTGTGTACTCGCCCAGACGTCGCTTACGGGTTAAGCGTGACCAGTCGATTCCAAAGTAATCCAGGTCAGGCGCACTGGATTGCAGTCAAGAACATTTTAAAATATCTGCGGAGGACCAAAGATATGTTCTTGGTGTATGGTGGTCAGGAAGAACTCAGTATTGAAGGATATACTGACGCTTCATTCCAATCTGACCAGGATGATTTCCGATCGCAATCAGGCTATGTTTTTAGCTTGAATGGAGGTGTGGTGGTGTGGAAAAGTTTCAAACAATCTATTGTTGCTGATTCTACAACAGAAGCCGAGTATGTTGCAGCCTCAGAAGCATCTAAGGAGGCAGTGTGGATTCGTAAGTTCGTTCAGGAACTTGGTGTTATTCCTTCGAGTGCAGATCCTTTGGTTATCTTCGGTGATAACACTGGAGCAATCACACAAGCAAAGGAACCACGGTCGCACCAGAAGTCCAAGCACATACAGAGACGCTTTCACTTGATCCGGGAGATCATTGATCGAGGCGAGATCAAAATCTGCAAGGTTCATACAGATGACAATCTGGCAGACCCGCTTACAATGCCTCTGGCGCAGCAGAAGCATGAAAAGCACTGTAATAATATGGGTTTGAGATTTCTCAACCATTAGATTAAGTGCAAGTGGGAGATTGTTGGGGTATGCCCTTAAGGCTAATGTTTGAGGCCTTGGGATTATATCAGTATCATGTATAAACTCTTAGTTTATAAAGGCAATGGTTATTATTCAGGTTGTTACATCATCTGCTGCAATATGTATACTTCTGAATAATGTCTCAATGCTGTTCAGCTAGGCTGACATGCGGTTAAGTCCTTAGTCGAGATATCTTGGTGAACTTGAGACAGCCTTGATATGATTGAGACTAATATGTGTTCTAATCTTATAGGATGCTTCGAGCATGGAATAAGATGTAGACTCATGGGTACATTGGATGTACTGGACAGACCCTACTAGGATATTCAATTGTTTGTCACAATGTGAATAATCCTTGTATGCAAACAAGTGGCATATGTCCTCTGACTTGAGATCACTTGTGTTTCTAAATGATGATTGTCATTGTTTTGAGGTAGTTCAATATCATTTGAAACATAATGGTTATAGACTATCTTGGATAATGATCATGAGTCAGGTTAGGACACTAGTGATAGATATAGGATTGCCGTCTCCTTGATAGGAGTGTGATGTTCTAAAGGGGCCCCCTTGGATGAGATGATTGAGAAAGTGTATGGCCATACCCAGATGACTATGTTCATCTGATCTAATCATTTTCATCATATTGGAGTTACAGGCTTGACACGCTTGTCCAATAAGAACATCCAGTGGCAAAGGAATCAAGTATGCCTAGTGAAGTGGATTCACACTTGTGCTGTGGTTTGGGTGTAGTCTTGGAAGACTCTTTCCTTTATATTGGGAGATAGTGATGTGTTGCTAGATACCCCTCGCTGATCGTGATAACGTAAGTTATCGTTACCGACATTTAAAGGAAACCCTTAGGGTCGCACAATTTGATGATATGGTTTACTTAAGTCAGATCGTGTGGACTGAATTGTTTTGGTTCAGTTTAAAGGAGTTTAAACTCTGATTGTAAGTGAGATCTGGTCTGATCATGTTTGATTGATTAGGGCTTGAGATCGGTAAGCTTCGATCGAGAGTATTGATGCTAGATCGGTGAGATCAAGAGGATCAAGAGATGAACGGTTAGAACTTGAACCATTTGGTTCAAAGAGATCTAGACCGTGGCTTAGGCTGATTTGGTTCGATCTTTGGACCAAATGCATTGGACCGAATTGGATTGAACCGGTTCACACATGTGTGATCGCATGGTTCAATATGAAAGCGTTTTGGGCAGTTTGCATTGAGTGGGCGCATGGCTTCATGACTTTCCATATTTGGAAATCATGTAACGCCACATCTCTACACAACGCCTCAACGCATCTTCGGTTCTGGTCTTGTCGCCTATCCACTCTTGCGTTGTCTTGTCTTCACGAAGAGGAGGAAAAAGAGCTTCATCGCCCTAGCCGCAAGAGATCTCATCTCCTCCACACAAAGGACTCCTTGAAGCTTTGCTAGCACAAAGACGCCAAGGGAGTAGCCATCTCTCATCTTGTGTGCGCGACTTTGGAGGAGAGCCAATTCGCCCTCTTGCTTCCAAGGCACCATCCAAGCGATGGCTATGGTATGATCCATTGTTGTTCTACACAAGTCCATGAAAGTTAATCATATGACATGCATTCGATCTTAGAAACCCGAATATCCGCTTGCAAATTCATGATATGCGCCCCCTTAGGGTTTCGCCCCCCTAGATTTAGGGGATTTTCAATATGACCCGATGATGCCCGAAGAGCTTATCCTTACGGAAGAGCAAACGTGCCTCAAGGTCTTTAAAGTGAACTGGATGGGCCCCTACAATGCACACCATGAGGGGTAACTTGCGCTTCATAGCCTCAGAAGCGACAGCGTTATATAGCCCTTGAAACTGCAAATTGAACCATCCAAACAAGTAGTGAAGTGGAATCAGCGTGTCCTTTGAGCCCGGGAAGTCAGCGGTACACGCCTCTCTCAAAGACCGAAATAAATTCGACAATGCCGCCGGGGCCAAGGAGAGACGAACTCCCGCGCCAGTCTATCGGCCATAATAAAAACTTCCGGCCTAATGCGATTCGGGTACTTGTAGGGGATGGCAAAGTAGCATAGCCAACACGCTAAAAATGCCGTGAGAAATGTAACTCGATCCATTTCCTTTGCCGCGATAGGAGGCCGAAGGGGTGCATCATAGTCCTACACTAGAATGTTTTCGGAACCGACGCCAAAAGGATCACGCAGCGAGGGGAAGCCAGTCTCATCTGCGGTGCCTAAGTCGACAAAATGTAAGATCCACTGAGTAATAGAGACAGCCCCAGAATACCGATGAAGTAGCTCATAGAAATGGTGGAACACAGCCTTGAGAGAGGGAGAACATCGAAACTCACCGTATGCAGTCTCACCAAAAAGTGTCTTTTCATCCGGCACATGCTCATCATATCGGGCACCTAATATAGGAAGCCCGCAAACATATCGCATGTCCCAGAGACTCGGGACAATCTCCTCTTCAGAAAGATAACACGTATTGGTGGCCGGACTCCAATGTTCTAAGATGCTTTTTAGTAAAGTGACATCATACTCATAATTAAATATTGACAACATGATGGCCTCATGAATCCCGGCCTTCTTAAGGATCTTCCTCTCACTACGCAAGACGTATCGTGCCCACTCCGTATAGCCGGGATGGTGCGCGACGCTACCACAAATGTTAAATCGCGAGGCCCACCTCGGTACGCGCTTAGAAGCCATCTCCAAGCCTAAAAGGAAATTTGACTCTTGGTCGGATATTCTGGTGTGGGGCTCAAGGCATAAACATAAGTCAGGGCCTTGATCGAAGATACGAGATTTGTTCATTATCCCGGTCACACTACGCTCTAGAGGCATCCAATTTCTACTCTCAAAGGGGGGGGTGAGGTTTGTGCTCCGTTGGCAATACAGGCACGGACAAGTGACGGGGTATCTTGTTATGGAATGCGTCCCTACCCTCCAACATCACATCGCGCCACTCCTGCCATATTCCCCGGAAGTAGCCGAGAGAATCATACTTCTTAATATATTCCATAATCGCTTCATCGTTGGGTTCATCCAATGGCATAGAATCGCGGCGAGACCACAGGAAACCCATGAACGATATAAGAATGGAAACAGGAGAGCCGGAATGCAGAGTCAGCACCTAAGACAAAATGAGGATAGTAAGAAAACACATCAATATTCTGTTTTCCCAACGGTTTTGTATACGCCTCTTACTTATACAAATCCGTTGGGGGGGCAATTTGTTGAGCCACCAAATCACCTTTTCGACTCCTCCAGAAAGTCAGTGTGCTTGAGAATAATTACTTCGTGAAGAAACAACAACCTTCAAGAAGGATTGCCAGGTCATTTGATGATATTTTCCCCTCAGGAAAGCAAACTGTGCTTCCTATGGATAAAAGAGATTCAAACTCGAGAGCTTCAATTCAAATCAGATGTGGGAAATCAGAATATCAAGCAACGCCTGTTGACCAAGAAAAAATCACTAAGGCATCATGTTCCAGATAATGCCCACATGAAACGTGCAGTTGGACTTGGAAAGTCTCGGTTGAAATTGGCATATAGGGATAAAAAAAGAAAATCAGGCTCAGGTTGTGATCTCTTCGTGTCCTAAGGGACATAAACCGAATGTCATAACTCATGCAGTGAAGGCTGAAGCATCACAGCACAGACAGCAAAATATTCACAGCGGATTGCATTGTGATAATCCGACATATTCCGCTTCTATTTATCCTAGTTTTCTGATATATTAAAAAAAGCAAGAGGTCTTGAGCACACTGCTAATCACTTAAATGTGCATTAGAATCACCTTTTTGACTCCACAAGGAGACCAAGGACTATCAACCGGATTAATAAAAGAAGAGAAGGATGACAAAATTTATTTCGACTATAAATAGACATACATCAACAGGAAGCAAAAAACTGAAACGAGCGTGAAGACAGGAGAAAACGTGCGCCGATGGCTAAAAAAAAAAAAGAAAAGAAAAAAGGAAAGAAGAGAGAAAAGACAAGCAAGCAATCAGCAAAAGGAAGATCTGGCATACGCCATCAGGGATGCAAAAATACTACCCAGTCCTACTTAATAATCTCCAGATAAGGCAAAAAAAAAATCAAAAGAAGAAAGGGCAACATGCAGAGAAGCTGTCAACAAGAAAAGAAGACCAGCTCCCAACCGATAAAGGGACGGTTGGGGCTGACGAACGAGAGGGATGGAAAACCCTCATAACAGCTAATAAAAAAATCAATTGATTGAAGAAGCAAAAAGGGAGGGAAAGCCAGCTGTTAACAAATGGTCACTCCATGGGGTTGAGAAGTTTATAAAAGGGGGGCAGGAGGCATCATCGAAGAAGGTAAGAAGAAGGAAGGGAGGCATCATCGAAGACGGTAAGAAAGAAGAAGGAAGGGAGGCATCATCGAAGACGGTAAGAAAGAAAAGGGAAGAAGCATCATCGAAGGCGGCAAGAAGGAGTAGGGAGAAGGTAAACGAAGGGGAGTTTTTTTTTTTTTTTCTCTACTCGTTTTTTTAGGCTTCATGGACGCATTAAGCGTCCTGGCATCACAGTGAAACACACACCACTCTCTTCCAATCCTCTTCGACTTGCATTACGCAATCCAGCATGGTGTAAATAATCGTTTATTTGGAGGACATATAAAAGAGGGGGGAATGATGTGCCATGAAAACAAAGGGAGAAGATTTTCGAGGGCATCCGGCTCAAAATCACAAAAAGGGAGAGAGTCCAAAAGAAATAAAAGGAGAAAGAGGATTCGTACGCTCGAAAGGATACGTAAAAAAAAAAAAAAAAAGAAAAAAAGAGAGAGAGAGAGAAGGAAGGGAGGGAGGCTAACCTGATACGGGCTGTTTACTGCTACTCCCCGTTCGCTGTATTCACCCATTACAAGTGCTGTTGGGGGAGTATAGAGAAATTAGATCCTAACTTGACCAAAAACGGAAGAAGTCAATGAACATTTAAAAAAAAAAAAAAAAAGGAGTCAGCAAATATTACCTGTGGAAGTGGGGTTGTTTTGATCCCTCACTTGGTTCTTCCTCCTGAACGAATCATTTTGACGAGAACAAGAAATCACCGAAGCAAACTGAGGACGAGGGGCATCCTTCGTCAGAACGCTGCAAGGCATACAACCATGAATAAAATGGATCAAAAGATGAGGTAAACTCCGAGACAGACAACCATAGATAAAAGGGGGAATCATTCCAGACATTATGATAAATGACGAAAAGAACAAACGGCGAAAACTTTAGAAAAATCTTGCCACACAGCGAGAGGAGAAACAATGAAATAATCACGCGAGAGCCGGACTAGAGACAAAATGGCTCAGGCGGAAGCTGCTACATCGCCAGGGAGACGATAAAAAAGGGAAAGGTGAAAACGAAAGCACTTGAACAAAACCCTATCTTCTTGCTTGCCTGAAGAAAGGGCCACTGTCCGTCTCTCGTGCTTCCAGCCACCAGACTCGCCTTCTGCCCTAGCGGCACTGCATCGCTTGGAAAACGTCACGCCTCAAAAATGGCGGAAGTGACGCTACGATCGCCGGCAGCTTAACAGCTCAAGGTCCAATGTGGCCAGAGATGTTGTGACGCTGCTAACCCTCCTCTGCAATCTCATCAGATCTCGCCATTAATTTCTCCTTTCCGTCTGGGATGAGTGCCTCTAGTCGCCTTCGCCGCGAGGGGTTGCTGGAGTTGAAAGTCCCCTAACATGGGGGGCGAAACCCTAATAGGCGCATGTAGAGGATTTAACGCAGCGGAATAGGTTTCTAGATCGATGCATGCAGTATGATCAACTTTAAATTTTCATATACATGAGGACCCATTCTTACCAATGCCATTTCTTGGATGGCGTCTAGGAAGAAGAGAGTCGAATGCTTCTCCTCCAAATGGTGCGCACACAAGGTGATGTCGCCTACTCCTTGTTGATCCTTGTGCTAGCAAGGTTCTCCAAAGGGTCCTTGTCGTATGGAAGGGAAGAGAAGACAACTTTGCTTGGTGAAACCTCTCCCTTGTCGTCTCAACTTCTCCTCTCGAGAATGTGTGTAGAGACCAAGCCAAAGAGGCGACAAGAGGCGTGAAAGAGAGAACGTGAGGCGTGCCCACGTTTAGAGACATGTTTTCTAAAAATAGAAAAATCTCAACTTGTGATGCGACCATGGGTTTACCCCAATCGCAAATACCTCTCCTCTTGAACCATGCGCTCACTTGATGAGCCGGTTCAATTTGGTCTGGTTCAAAGACCAATTAACCCAAGCAATTTGGTCTAGATCACAATAAACCCTAAGGCTCCAGATCTAACCGTTCATCTCTTGATGCTCCTGATCTCACTGATCTAGCATCCATTCTCTCGATCAAAGCTTACCGATCTCAAGCCCTAATCAATCAAACATGATCAGACCAGATCTCACTTACAATCAGAGTTTAAATCCCTTTAAACTGAACCCAAACAATTCAGTCCACACGATCTGACTTAAGTAAGCCATATCATCAAATTGTGCGACCCTAAGGGTTTCCTTTAAATGTCGGTAACGACAACTTACGTTATCACGATCAGTGAGGGGTATCTAGCAACACATCACTGTCTCCCGATATAAAGGAAAGAGTCTTCCAAGACTACACCCAAACCACAGCACAAGTGTGAATCCACTTCACTAGGCATACATGTTTCCTTTGCCACTGGATGTTCTTATTGGACAAGCGAGTCAAGCCTGTAGCTCCAATATGATGAGAATGATTAGATCAGATGAACATAGTCACCTGGGTATGGCCATACACTTTCTCAATCATCTCATCCAGGGGGCCCCTATAGAACATCACACTCCAAACTAGGAGACGGCAATCCTATATCTATCACTAGCACCCTAACATGACCCATGCTCATCATCCAAGATAGTCTATAACCATTATGTTTCAAATGATATAGAACTACCTCAAAACAATGCCAATCATCATTTAGAAACACAAGTGATCTCAAGTCAGAGGAAGTATGCCACTTGTTTGCATACAAGGATTATTCACATTGTGACAAGCAATTGAATATCCTAGTAGGGTCTGTCCAGTACATCCAATGTACCCATGAGTCTACATCTTATTCCATGCTCGAAGCATCCTATAAGATTAGAACACATATTAGTCTCAATCATATCAAGGCTGTCTCATGTTCACCAAGATATCTCGACTAAGGACAAAAGTGCATGTCAGCCAAGCTGAACAGCATTGAGACATTATTCAGAAGTATATGTATTGCAGCAGATAATATAACAACCTGAATAACAACCATTGCCTTTATAAACATAGAGTTTATACATGATACTGATATAATCCCAAGGCCTCAAACATTAGCCTTAAGGGCATACCCCAACAATCTCCCACTTGCACTTAATCTAATGGTTGAGAAATCTCAAACCCATATTATTACAGTGCTTCTCATGCTTCTGCTGCGCCAGAGGCTTTGTAAGCGGGTCAGCCAGATTGTCGTCTGTATGAACCTTGCAGACTTTGATCTCGCCACGATCAATGATCTCCCGGATCAAATGAAACCGTCTCTGTATGTGCTTGGACTTCTGGTGCGACCGTGGTTCCTTTGCTTGTGCGATTGCTCCAGTGTTATCACAGAAGATAACCAATGGATCAGCACTCGAAGGAATAACACCAAGTTCCTGAACGAACTTACGAATCCACACTGCCTCCTTGGATGCTTCTGAGGCTGCAACATACTCGGCTTCTGTTGTGGAATCAGCAACAATAGACTGTTTGAAACTTTTCCACACCACTGCTCCTCCATTCAAGCTAAAAACATAGCCTGATTGCGATCGAAAATCATCCTGGTCAGATTGGAACGAAGCGTCAGTATATCCTTCAATACTGAGTTCTTCCTGACCACCATACACTAAGAACATATCTTTGGTCCTCCGCAGATATTTTAAAATGTTCTTGACTGCAATCTAGTGTGCCTTACCTGGACTACTTTGGAATCGACTGGTCACGCTTAACCCGTAAGCAACGTCTGGGCGAGTACACAACATCGCATACATAATGGACCCAATAGCCGAAGCATAAGGCGTATTGTCCATTTCATCTTTCTCAGTCTGTGTTTGTTGACACTGACTCTTTGAAAGATTCAGACCATGTCTGACTGGAAGATATCCTCTTTTAGAATTCTCTAAATGGAATCTCTCCAGGACTTTATCAATGTAAGTACTCTGGCACAGCCCGAGAAGCCTCTTAGATCTATCCCTGTAGATCTTCACACCTAATACATAGGCTGCTTCTCCTAAATCTTTCATCTGGAAACATTTTCTTAACCATGCCTTGACAGCATGCAGTTCAGGAATGTCGTTTCCAATGATCAAGATGTCATCGACGTAGAGGACTAGGAAAGTAATTACGCTCCCACTAAACCTCTTATATACACACGGGTCATCTTCATTCTTGATGAAACCAAATTCACTGATTGATTCATCAAAACGAATATTCCAGCTTCTTGATGCTTGTTTAAGTCCATAAATGGACTTCTTTAATTTGCATATTTTATGACGATCTGATGGATTTGTGAAACCTTCAGGTTGTGTCATATACACATCCTCATCCAGTTTTCCATTAAGGAAAGCGGTCTTCACATCCATCTGCCAGATCTCATAATCATAATATGCTGCTATCGCAAGAATAATCCGAATAGACTTGAACATAGCTACAGGAGAGAAAGTTTTATCATAATCTATCCCGTAGATTTGTTTGAAACCTTTCGCAACTAGCCTGCCTTTATAGGTAACCACCTTACCATCCATGTCAATCTTCTTCTTGAAGATCCACTTACAGCCTATAGGGATTACTCCCGGAGGCGGATCAACCAAATCCCAAACTTGGTTATCTGACATGGAGTCCATCTCGGCGCGCATAGCTTCAAGCCATCTCGCTGATTCCGGTCCACTGACCGCATCCGCATAAGTGAGGGGTTCATCATGATCAATGATGTAGACTCCGTCATAGCGCTCAGGCTGTCGACGGATCCTTCCCGATCTACGCGGTTCCCGTGATATCTGAGCCTCAAGTTGTTCAGTAACCTGTTTCACTGGCTCAGGCTCATCCAACTGTGCTTGACTACTTTGTCCTTCTTCTGGATTCTCATCCAGCTTTATTTCTCTCCCACTGGCCTCTTGCAGAAGAAATTCCTTTTCAAGAAAAATAGCCGTTCGAGCAACAAACACTTTGTTCTCTTTGGGATCATAGAAATAATAACCCTTAGTTTCTTTAGGGTAACCGACAAAGATACATTTCTCAGATCTGCTTTCCAGTTTCCCAGAGGCGAGCTTTTTGACATAAGCCTCGCAACCCCAGATCTTAATAAATGTCAAGCTCGGCTGTTTCCCATACCATAACTCATATGGAGTCTTTGAAACTGCCTTGGATGGCACTCGGTTTAGTACCTTTGCAGCTGTTTCCAGTGCAAATCCCCAGAAGGAGTAAGGTAAAGTAGCCTGACTCATCATAGAACGTACCATATCCAGTAAGGTTCTATTTCTCCTTTTGGACACACCATTCCATTGCGGTGTTCCTGGCGGAGTGAGCTGTGAGACAATCCCACACTCCTTCAGATAGTCATTAAACTCATGACTCAAGTATTCTCCACCTCGATCTGAGCGAAGTGCCTTGATATTTCGGCCTAACTGATTCTGTACTTCATTCTTGAACTCTTTGAACTTGTCAAAAGATTCACTTTTATGTCTCATTAAATAGACATACCTCTATCTACTGAAATCATCAGTAAAGGTAATGAAGTATAGATAGCCACCTCTGGCATGTTTACTAAATGGCCCACACACATCACTGTGTATAAGGTCAAGTAAATCTGAAGCCCTTTGACCTTTATTAGAAAAAGGAGCTTTTGTCATTTTGCCCATTAAACAAGCTTTGCATGTATCAATCTCCTCACAGGAGAATGATCCCAGCAGTCCATGATCATGCAACCGCTTAATGAGTTTCTTGTTTATATGGCCTAAACGACTATGCCATAACAAGGTGTTGTCATCAGCATACTTGGCTTTCTTATTATCAATTTGCTGTATAGAACATTCCATGTCCAACATGAATAACCCATTGTTAATTGATCCAGTAGCATAAACAATATTATCAAAAGAAACAACACACTTTGAAATATTGCATTCAAAGGAAAATCCTTTCCTGACAAGAGCAGGAATAGAGATAATATTTTTCGTAATACTCGGAACAAAATAACAATTGTCCAGTTCTAATACAAGTCCAGATGGTAAAGAGATGTAATAAACTCCTACAGCAATAGTAGCAACCCGTGCCCCGTTTCCAACTCGTAGGTCCACCTCATGCTGTCCCACCTGTCTTCTTCTCTTGAGTTCCTGTACATTTGAACAAATGTGAACTCCACATGCAGTGTCCAACACCCATGATATAGAAGAAGAAAACATGACCTCAGTCACAAAAATACCTGAGCCAGAAGCGGAAGAATTGCTTCCCTTCTTATCTCCTTGGAGCGCTTTACAGTCCTTTTTCCAGTGACCCAGCTGGCCACAGTGGAAACATCTGTATTCCTTCGACCGCTTAACCTTTTGCTTCAGAGCCTTGTTGTAGTTCTTGACAGGGGCTTTGCCCTTCTTCCCCTTCCTTTTGTTCCTTGCAGGAATCATCAAGACAGAGGATGAAGGCTTTCCCTTTAGAGTCTCCTCTGTAGTCAAGAGCATATTCAGCAACTCTGCCGGCGTACAGTCGATCTTGTTCATATTAAAATTAATGATGAACGGATCGAAAGAAGCCGGGAGAGACTGCAAAATAATATCTACTGCAAGCTCCTGATTGATGGTGTGTCCCAGTTTCTCTAGAGCCTCTTTGTGCCCAATCATCTTGAGCACATGAGCTCCCACTGGACTCCCTTCAGCCAGTTTGCTCTGAAAGAAAAGTTTAGTCAAATTGTAGCGTTCAGTCCTCGCCTGTGCAGCATACAGCAACTTGAGGTTTGCTATAATTTCTATAGCAGAGAGATCCTCATGCTGACGCTGCAGCTGTGGCGTCATAGACGCAAGCATCAGGCAAGCAACATCAATGCTATCATTGACATGCTTCTCATAAGCTTCGCGAACCGCCCTTGCGGCGTTCAGAGCGGGTTGAGGTGGTATAGCCGTCTCGAGGACATACAGTTTCCTCTCAGCCTTAAGAACAATCTTAAGGTGTCCGTACCAGTCTGAGAAGTTTGGCCCAGCAAACTTCTCCCTTTCCAGTAGGGATCACACATTGAAATTCGTGGTGTTCGTTGCTGCAGGTATCTACAACAATGCAAGAACAGCAAGGTCAGTATCAATGTTAGAATCAATCCAGGACTTAAGGAAGATTCTTTTCTCACTATTTTATCTGGCTGAAAAATCCAGCAAAACAGCCCGAAAGAGTAAATCTCTTTTAGTGAGATGGGATCCAGATTTCATACTTGGTCTCCGCGTCCCGCTCAGGCGAGATAAGTTGCACAGAGAGTACAAGCACTAATTTCTGGTAGGCAATCCCAGCCAATCGTCAACCCGTGCGATTCCCCTTCATCTGGGCGATCCAGCCGACTGTGCCAACTGAGTTGGTACAACACAATCTCTGACCCCACAGATGGCTGCCTCCATATAGCTACCATATGCGCCACATATGTAGCCTACATGGTCAAGCTGACCCAACCAACTCCCTGGACCACCACGTGCTATGCTGAGCAATGAGAAGCGATAAATCCCTTCCCTGTAACACGCAGGTGTAATCCTGCACCGTCTGAAGATAGATGGGCGTGCCCACTGAGTGGGTACAACACGGCCCCAACGATAGTCAGAACAGTGAGGTTTCGCGTCAGAAGGCTTACGAGCTTGATATTTTAGCGTTGGATTTTAACGGTCCTTTTATCTTCTCAACTATCATACAAATCCTATGGTGATAGCAGAAGATTAAATCATGCAGTTCTAATTATTTAAACAATAAATAGAAAGCATGCTGATCTTATGTGGTAAAAGCCCAACAAGCCTAGGTAAGACCTTAATTTAACTTAAGTCTTCACATGAGCTGTTCATGGGTCTTTTGCATTCTTCCGGCCCAAATCAGGGCCCAAGCGCTCACTGCAGCTCAGGTGCGCCCACCAGGTAAATGCGCCTGTCCTAGAGTCGAACCCTAGACCTCCCACCTGGTCAAGCCTCTGCTGCATGCGCCTCTGCCAAGTGTGCTCTGTGCTCATGTCTAATTAAAATTACACTTTAATCTATCTAGACATGATTGACACGCAGGTCAATTACACTTTATAAATTAAATAAAATGTGATGCGCAGATCACAGTAAATAATTTACATTTATTAACCAGGCACGCAGGCCCCAGCATAGCACACATTAAAACGGGCAGCCCACATAAGATTAAATAAACATTCATCATGTATACAATCAACATGTGATCCAAACATGAAAATAAAATTTTTGAAAACCCCATTGGCAACAATTTTATTTTCCTTATGTGCCCTACTACCTTACAACGGTCCATTACTAGGGATCCACTCATCAGTCCTAGTCAGATCCACTGCCCTTACATGCACCAAGTCCTAATTGACTTGAGTCGACCAAATGGTCAACCATGCATGGGCCAAGGGCTGAACGACCTCATGAGTTCTGGCAAGCGGGTGTGACCCCGGGCCTAACTCATGCGCGTTCACAGGTTGTCTCAACCAGACATCGCTACACGCCTGTCTGCAGTCGACCTATAGCCACCTCGTGCTTGCGCACAAGTGCCATCTGGTCGACCCATCTAGGCTGTCAGATAGTCTGATCAGACTGTTTGGATCTTAACTAGATGATGACTTCAACCCTAATAACCCGTCTAAGGTTTTATAGCAGGTGCCGCTTAGATCTAATGGTAAGCGCGCAGATGATTTTGTTTTAAAGAAAAACAGTTAACCACAATATGAAACATGCGCCACCTTCATACATGCGCCAACATGAATATACAACATGTAATTTTTCGCATGTAACATATAGATCTATCTATGTTGCGCAAACATGGATCACATAAGCATCAAGCAATCATAAAAACATGCATAAAACAAGCTCTGATACCAATTGAAAGTCCCCTAACATGGGGGGCGAAACCCTAATAGGCGCATGTAGAGGATTTAACGCAGCGGAATAGGTTTCTAGATCGATGCATGCAGTATGATCAACTTTAAATTTTCATATACATGAGGACCGATTCTTACCAATGCCATTTCTTGGATGGCGTCTAGGAAGAAGAGAGTCGAATGCTTCTCCTCCAAATGGTGCGCACACAAGGTGATGTCGCCTACTCCTTGTTGATCCTTGTGCTAGCAAGGTTCTCCAAAGGGTCCTTGTCGTATGGAAGGGAAGAGAAGACAACTTTGCTTGGCGAAACTTCTCCCTTGTCGTCTCAACTTCTCCTCTCGAGAATGTGTGTAGAGACCAAGCCAAAGAGGCGACAAGAGGCGTGAAAGAGAGAACGTGAGGCGTGCCCACGTTTAGAGACATGTTTTCTAAAAATAGAAAAATATCAACTTGTGATGCGACCATGGGTTTACCCCAATCGCAAATACCTCTCCTCTTGAACCATGCGCTCACTTGATGAGCCGGTTCAATTTGGTCTGGTTCAAAGACCAATTAACCCAAGCAATTTGGTCTAGATCACAATAAACCCTAAGGCTCCAGATCTAACCGTTCATCTCTTGATGCTCCTGATCTCACTGATCTAGCATCCATTCTCTCGATCAAAGCTTACCGATCTCAAGCCCTAATCAATCAAACATGATCAGACCAGATCTCACTTACAATCAGAGTTTAAATCCCTTTAAACTGAACCCAAACAATTCAGTCCACACGATCTGACTTAAGTAAGCCATATCATCAAATTGTGCGACCCTAAGGGTTTCCTTTAAATGTCGGTAATGACAACTTACGTTGTCACGATCAGTGAGGGGTATCTAGCAACACATCACTGTCTCCCGATATAAAGGAAAGAGTCTTCCAAGACTACACCCAAACCACAGCACAAGTGTGAATCCACTTCACTAGGCATACATGTTTCCTTTGCCACTGGATGTTCTTATTGGACAAGCGAGTCAAGCCTGTAGCTCCAATATGATGAGAATGATTAGATCAGATGAACATAGTCACCTGGGTATGGCCATACACTTTCTCAATCATCTCATCCAGGGGGCCCCTATAGAACATCACACTCCAAACTAGGAGACGGCAATCCTATATCTATCACTAGCACCCTAACATGACTCATGCTCATCATCCAAGATAGTCTATAACCATTATGTTTCAAATGATATTGAACTACCTCAAAACAATGCCAATCATCATTTAGAAACACAAGTGATCTCAAGTCAGAGGAAGTATGCCACTTGTTTGCATACAAGGATTATTCACATTGTGACAAGCAATTGAATATCCTAGTAGGGTCTGTCCAGTACATCCAATGTACCCATGAGTCTATATCTTATTCCATGCTCGAAGCATCCTATAAGATTAGAACACATATTAGTCTCAATCATATCAAGGCTGTCTCATGTTCACCAAGATATCTCGACTAAGGACAAAAGTGCATGTCAGCCAAGCTGAACAGCATTGAGACATTATTCAGAAGTATATGTATTGCAGCAGATAATATAACAACCTGAATAACAACCATTGCCTTTATAAACATAGAGTTTATACATGATACTGATATAATCCCAAGGCCTCAAACATTAGCCTTAAGGTCATACCCCAACAGGAGTTCTGTCCGCCGACCCGTTAAGGGGGAGAGAACTTTACTCCTTGACCAGGGCTTATACGGTCAGGGGGGAGCAGCTTTCCCCTTTTGCCGAGGGTAACAAAACCGGAAATAATAATTTGATTTGCCTGGCGTAATAGGAGATGATAAGCCGACTGGTCTGGTGTAGTAAACCTCGGCATAACCATGCCTCGCCTGGACTCAATCTAAGTTGACTAAGCTTTGGGCCCATATCTAATTCAAAATAAAGAGGTTGGGCTAACGTTAAAACTGCATCTATGCTCGTTTTAGTTCAGCGTATGTGGTATTTGGTACTTAAGCCACAAATGCGCGTCCAACGTTTAAATTCAAGACTAACGAGTTATAACGACAAACCAGCACCTGAAATAATTATAAACACGTCAGTATCGGTGTTACCTTGCCATCGCTCGGATTCGACAAGTCGCCTGACTAAGTGTTAATTCTGAAAGAAAAATTCTCATAATACTAAGATTTTGGCACATTACGATGGAATATTGTTTGGGAGGTGCGTACGTCGACGTTCATCGTCGGGGCGCAGCTCCTCAATATGATGTTGCATTCGTGTATAAATTCCAAATCAAATTATCCATCACGCCGTGAGGCCGGATGAATTCCAAAATCAAATTATCCATCACGCCGTGAGGCCGGATGAATTCCAAAATCAAATTATCCATCACGCCGCGAGGCCGGATAAATTCCAAATCAAATTATCCATCACGCCGCGAGGCCGGATAAATTCCAAGTCAAATTATCCATCACGCCGCGAGGCCGGATAAATTCCAAGTCAAATTATCCATCACGCCGCGAGGCCGGATAAATTCCAAATCAAATTATCCATCACGCCAAGAGGCCGGATAAATTCCAAGTCAAATTATCCATCACGCCGCGAGGCCGGATAAATTACAAGTCAAATTATCCATCACGCCGTGAGGCCGGATAAATCCCAAATCAAAGTATCCATCACGCCGCAAGGCCGGATAAATTTCAAATCAAATTATCCATCACGCCGCGAAGCCGGATAAATCCCAAATCAAATTATCCATCACGCCACGAAGCCGGATAAATTCCAAATCGAATTATCCATCACACCGCAATGCCGGACAAATTTCCAGATCAAACTATTCAATACGTCGCAAGGCTGGATGATCCTCCAAACCAAACACCCGATACGTCTAAACGCAATTACGATGGAATATTGTTTGGGAGGTGCGCACGTCGATGTTTACCATCGGGGCGTAGCTCCTCAATACAACATCGGGCTGCCTAGACCGGATACCACTCAACAAAGTGCTTCAAAGCCGAATGTCTGATGAGCACATGACATTCGAATTGACGGAAGAAGCTCGTTCTCTCACCGTTTAAATACTATATCCAATTTTGTATTTCGTTACGTTTATAAATGATATTATCCAATTTCTTTCACTTATCTCGTTGCGTAATGTAGATCTCTTAATCAAAGGTTCCCTACTCAAAGGGGTAATTAACAATGAACGCTTGCGCTCATTGGAAGTCAGAACCCATTAAACAAAAAGCCTTATTGATTTAAGGTGGATTTGAAACGGTCATAACACATTCTCAATGTAACGGAAATGACCCCACAATATTTCATTCATCTTTTCGCTGAAGAAGGCGACGGGATGGCCCTCCTGACTAAGGGTACCGCCGATGCTGGTGCCGGAGGCATCGCACGCGACCTCGAAAACCTTTGAGAAGTCAGGGAGAAGGAGGACCGGGGCCGAGGTCATGATGTCCTTGAGGGCGAGGAAAGCGCGACTAGCCATGGGGGTCCTTGTGAAGGCCTCGTGTATGGTGCTATCCGTCATAGGGGAAGCGATGGTGCTAAACTCCTTGATGAAACGACGGTAGAAGGCTGCAAGGCCGAGAAAACTGTGGAACTCGGTGACAGACTCGTGCTCGGGCCATTGACGAATGGCCTCGATTTTGGTGGGGTCAACCATGAGACCCTGGTCGGACACGATGAAGCCAAGAAACTGAACCTAGGACTCAAGGAAAGAGCATTTCTTGGCGTTGAGGAACAAGCGTTCCTAGCACAGAATGTCGAAGATCGACCAAAGGTGCTCAAGATGGTCCTCGCGAGTGCGGCTATAGTTAAGAGTGTCATCGAAGTAGACGACCTAGAATTTCCCTATGTAGGAGTGGAGGGTCTGGCTCATAAGACGCATGAACGTCGAAGGCGCGTTAGTGAGCCCGAAGGGCATCACAAGCCACTTATAGAGGCCGTCCTTCGTCTTGAAGGCCGTCTTCCACTCGTCGTCCTTGCGGATGCGGACCTGGTGGTAGCCACTCCGGAGGTCAAGCTTGCTGAACCAACATGCGCCGGAGATGAGGTCAAGCATGTCGTCCAAGCGCGGGATGGGAAACCAGTATTTGATCATGATGGGATTGATTGTGCGGCAATCAATGCACATCCGCCAGGATCCGTCCTTCTTAGGTGTAAGAAGGGCCGGGACGGCGTACGGGCTAAGGCTCTCACGGATGAAACCTTTGACAAGAAGGTCATCCACCTGACGTTTGAGCTCCGTGTGCTCGGTGGAGTTGAGACGGTGATGGGGAAGGTTGGGCAAAGACGCCCCAGGGACGAGATTGATGTCATGCTATATGTCACACGCCGGTGGTAGACCAATGGGTAGGTCAACTGGGGAAATGTCCGAGAACTCGTCTAGAAGGGCAGCGACCTCCGTCGGCAAAGGGGCCGAAGGAGGTTGAGGTGCAGGGGAGACCTCGCGGACCACGAGGGCATAGACCACCATGGTCTCATGGGCCTCTTTGACAAGGGAGCACGGGCGGACCAAGGCGACGGCCTTGGGTGCAGGCGGGGCCAGAGGCAAGGGTGTAATGACACCCTTGGAAATGGAGACCCGCAACCCCTTGGGCGGAGCTGTTTTCAAACAGATCTTACGCCCCCCGTGGTGGAAGATGTAAGTGTTGGAACGAGTGTAGTGGATCATGTCACGGACGTAGAGCCAAGTGCGGCCGAGAAGGACATGGGAGTCATCCATGGAGGCAACGTCGCACCACACCTTCTCCGAGTAATCACCGAAGTAAATGGGGACCTGACATCGGTGGGTGATGGGAAGGCTAGATTTATCGACCCAAGCGATCGAATACGGCCGAGGGTGAGGCTCGAGTGTGAGACCGAAACTGGTGACCGCCGTCCGTGAGACGACGTCGAGGCAGGAGTGAGAGGGGCAGCGGACTGTGGGTATGGGTCACGCGGAGCGGCCACGATATGTTGGGAGTGACACGGGCAGTCCCGGTTGAAGTGACCGGTTTGCCCACAATGGCGACAAGGACCAAGGGGAATGGCGGAAGTGGGCGACTTTCCCTTCTCCTCCCACGTCAAAAGAGGGGGTGGCTCATCACGGGGAGCATCACGCAGGGTTCGACGAGGACCAGTGTGGTTCGGACGAGGGGCCGCCTCGATGCGAGGAGGTGGGGCAGACGCCGGAGGTGCGTATGCGGACCGACGCAGGGGACCCGACTCCACGGGAGGGCGCGCGGAATGCAAATCCTGCTCGATGTCGTGAGCATGATGAAGGGTCAAGATGATCAAGTCAAGGCCATGGGATGGCAGCATGCGACAGATCTCGTCGCGTAGTCCGTGCTTGAAGCAGGACAAGGTGAAGGCCGGATCTTCCTTAAGGTTGCACTGAATGCCGAGCTCATCGAAACGAGTATGGTACTCGTCGACAGAGTCAGAGCCCTGGGTGATGGCAGAATAGGAATCTAGGAGCTGCTGTCGGTAGGTAGGGGGCACGTATTTCTCCTTCAGTCGGTAACACATCTCCTTCCATCGCGTGATGGGGGGCAGACGCTGATCGACAAGTTGACGCTCTACTTTGGTCCAATACAACCTAGCGGGGCCAGTGAGTAGAAGACGCATGTAGCTGACCTTCAGGTGGTCCGACATGGCACTGAACTCGAAGTAATTGTCTACAGCAACCGCCCAATCGTTGAAGGTACGGAGGTCAAGACTACCATTAAAGATCGGCGAGTCAATGCGCGTGAGCCGGCGGACCTCGTCGTCCTCGTGGTTGTGCGGGGGTGGGCGATGTGGAAGAGGAGCCTCCTTAGCCCACGCGGACTCATCAGCAAATGGGTCGAATCGGGTCGACTCGATGGCCTACGTGCACAGGGGGGCCAATGGGGGTGGAGCACTAAGCGAGGGATGACCCTCAGCGGGTTTAGACCGGATTTCCGCTACTTGGACCATAAGATGCTGGACCGACGACATTAAACGCTAAAACATGGTCTCCATCGCTTCCAAGCGTGTGGACAGCGATTCAACCGACTCTAGCCTAGGGAGAGGACTCTCTTCAGTCAGAACGGGCACTTGGGAAGAAGGATTCTGATAAGAGGTACCTAACCTACTTGTCATGATGAGGATGATGCGTATGTATGCGGAAAACAAAGCCGGAGAAGCCGAATGAAATGCAATGAAGAGAACGGCAGAGCTGGACAAGAGTTAGCTCCAACCTCACTCTGATACCAAAATTTGACGCAGCGGAGGAATGGGGCCATAATTCCGTACTCTAAGGGGAACTAGACAATGATGCGGAAAACGAGAGAGGGTCTTGAGGTGAGTGAAGTGAAACGCGTGCGACGTGAAATCCACGAAGAAAACTGGTGAGAACGCTGAAAAGATGTTCCTTGAGCAATACCCAAATGCGCCAAGAAATCAACGGATCGGATACTAATGAAAATACTCACCTCACTCGTAGAGCGAAATTTTTTGTTGCAAGCGTGTGCAGCTGGAACCTTTACGATGCTACGATGGCGGCATTCCGCAACCTCAAGACCCATTGCCGGAGGTGTAGAAAAGACTGTGAAGTTGTTTGAAAAGAACCTAGAGCCCAAGGAGGGTTCTCCAGGTGTTTTGATTGAAAGCGTTTGAAAAGGACCTGGAGCCCAAGGAGGGTTGTCCGGGTGTTTTGATTGAAAGCTTGTAAATGAGCAGAATACAAGATGAGGAAGCTGTAGGCGAGTTCCTCGGAGCTGGTGGACCTAGGCCTTGCGTGGGGAAGGAAACTACTACAGCTGAACTAAAAACAACAAACAACCTCAGCCCTCTTTTATAGTTCAAGAGGGGGAGGGGACTCACATGACTTGCACAAGGGATTAGGGGAATAAGACAACTAAGCTTAACTACCTAAAAGAAGGTCAAGATACCTTCTAACAACCTGAAATGTAAGGAAACTAACTAAAGCAAGCTACCAACTACTGCTGGGAAAGAGGCCAAGTGCTGGAGCGTGTGATTTGGGGCGTTGGGCCGCTGAACGGGCCGATGTTGGTGGGCTACACCATCCCCGAACATGCCATGACAAAGCAATAGAAGTGGCTGATCGTGGGCTGATTTTGAACATTGGTGGTAGTCTCTTGGGCTGAGTTGAGGACCCAGTTGTTATAGCGATCCAATGTTGTGTCTTGGGGCGGCCCTCTTGTGATGTTCATGGGGTGAAGGGGCTTCGATGATGCTGGGGGGGGGGCACGTGGATGGAGCGGACGAGGCATGTTGTGGCAGTAGAGGGGCTCACCGCTCCCACAAAACGGTATGGAGGGTATGAGGATCGTTGCGAGCGTCGAACGGGGTGGAGGATGATGCCCTTGCATTTTCTGGGGCTGAACAGGGCCTGGCCGTGTTGGAGATCACAGTCGTGTTCGGTTTATGCTTTTTGGGCCGAGGTGGACACGGGCGGTGGAACGGGCATGACAGAGGCCGTGGCGAGCTCGGCATCCTGGGGCGATGCGAACACGGCATGGCCGTGTTGGGCGGCACAACCGTGATGGGCTGTGGCAGATTCTCCCGATACTTTCACGGGTGGAGGCACGGGCGAAGCTGGGGCAATGAAGTTCTCGGTCTCGATGGACACAGCTTGGCCATGTTGGACGGCATGGCCGTGATGGGCTGCGGCAGATTTTCCTGAGACTTTCATGGGTGGGGGCACAGGCGAAGCTGGGGCCGTGAAGTTCTCGGTCTCGGTGGACACGACATGGCCGTGTCGGGGAGGACGGCCAAGATGGGCGACCGTGTCACGACCGTGTCGGGGAGGTCCGTGTCATCGTTCGCGTCTGCCGGCGACCGTGTCACGACCGTGTCGGGGAACACGGCCTAGCCGTGTCGGGGTCTGTAGGGCTCCGCTTGTGCCGAAACTCACGGGGTTTCTTCCTCGAGTTCTGTGGAGTCTTTCCAAGTGTCTTCTGGAGGGAACGGGCCCTCCTCATAGGCGTCTATGACTCCGTCACTTGGCATGTGCAATTGCTCCATTGTTGTCATAGTAGAGCTCAATGGGATCCATTGCACTTGGAACCACCTGAAGTTCAGAAATGAACTTCCTGATCCAAATGGCTTCTTTGGCTGCCTCCGAAGTGGCCACATACTCAGCCTCGGTTGCAGAATCAGCTATGGTGGATTGCTTGAAGCTCTTCCAGCATACAGTGCCTCCATTCAACTTGAACACATAGCCAGCCTGCGATCTGAAGTCATCAGGGTCAGACTGGAACGACGCATCAGTATAGCCCTGTATACTGAGCTCTCCCTGTCCCCCATAGACTAAGAACAGATCCTTAGTTCTTCTTAGATACATAAGGATGTTCTTTACAGCCAACCAGTGCTGTAAACCTGGATTGGATTGGTATCGGCTGGTTATGCTCATAGCATAAGCCACATCTGGTCTAGTACACAACATTGCATACATGATCGATCCCACTGCCGAAGCATAGGGCACTCGACTCATGTCATCCCTCTCAGCCTGTGTGGTAGGACATTGACTCTTTGAGAGAGTAAGGCCCTGTCTCACTGGAAGGTATCCTTTCTTGGATTGCTCCAAGTTGAACCTTTTCCAAGACCTTATCAATGTATGTACTCTGACTAAGGGCAAGGAGCCTCTTGGATCTATCTCGGTAGATCCTCACGCCTATGATATAGGCGGCCTCTCCTATGTCCTTCATCTCAAAACAATTCCCTAACCATGTCTTCAATGACTCAAGACTAGGGATGTCGTTTCCGATGAGTAGTATGTCATTAACAAACAAGACCAGAAAAGTCACCAATCTCCCACTGAATTTTCTATATACACAGGCATCATCTTCGCTTTTGATAAAGCCATAATATCTCACAGCTTCATCAAACCGAAGATTCCAACTTCGAGATGCTTGCTTTAATCCATAAATGGATTTCTTTAGCCTGCAGACCTTACTGGTATATGCAGGATGGATGAAGCCATCAGGTTGTGTCATATACACATCCTCTGTCAGCTTCCCGTTAAGGAATGCTGTCTTCACATCCATCTGTCATATCTCATAATCATGATATGCAACTATAGCAAGCAGAATCCGAATGGATTTGATCATGGCAACTGGTGAGAAGGTTTCATCATAGTCCACCCCGTGGACTTGTTTGAATCCTTTAGCCATTAGTCTACCTTTATAGGTAACTATGTTGCCATTCATGTCTGTCTTCTTCTTGAAGACCCATTTACACCCTATGGGTTTTACCCCATCAGGTAGCTCAACCAAATCCCAGACTTGATTAGCTGACATGGAATCCATCTCAGATCGCATGGCCTCAAGCCATCTCTCGGAGTCCGATCCACTAACCGCCTCATCATAAGTCCTGGGCTCATCCTCAATGATGAAGATCCTGTCATGTTGGGTCGACAGCGACCCATACCTCTCAGGTGCACGACGAATCCTCCGAGACCTACGTGGGGCCTATGTCTGAGCCTCAGGTTGCCAAGCAACCGGTGCAGGTGGCTCAGGTTCCATCTCTTTGTCTTGTGGTTGCACTTGGATCTTGTCCAAGTCAAACTTTCTCCCACTAACTTCTTTCATGAGAAATTCTTTCTCTAGAAAGACAGCACCCCGAGCGACAAAAACTTTGTTCTCAGTGGGAACATAGAAGTAGTAACCCTTAGTTTCCTTAGGGTACCCCACAAACAAGCACTTATCAGATCTAGGTTCTAGCTTGCTAGAATCCTGACGTTTGACATAAGCCTCACATCCCCAGATCCTGATAAAAGAGAGATTAGGGTGTCTCCCACTCCATACCTCATATGGAATCATTGAGACACTCTTAGATGGAACGTTATTCAGTATCATAGAAGCTGTTTCAAGTGCATGCCCCCATAATGAGGGTGGTATAGGTACATGACTCATCATAGACCGAACCATGTCCAACAAGGTTCAATTTCTACTTTCTGATACACCATTCCATTGATGTGTACCAGGAGGAGTGAGTTGGTATAAGATCCCACACTCTCTCAGATAGTCAAAGAACTCACCGCTCAGGTACTTTCCACCACGATCTGATCGAAGAGCCTTAATGGATCTACCAACCTGGTTCTCTCCTTCATATCTAAACTCCTTAAATTTTTCAAATGATTCAAATTTTTGACTCATCAAGTAGACATAACCATATCTACTGAAGTCATCAGTAAATGTGATGAAGTAGTTGTACCCTCCTCTGGCTTGCTTATTGAATGGCCCACACACATCAGTATGTATGAGA
The DNA here is from genome assembly GCA_027563935.2 of Costus lasius. Classification (NCBI taxonomy): domain Eukaryota; kingdom Viridiplantae; phylum Streptophyta; class Magnoliopsida; order Zingiberales; family Costaceae; genus Costus; species Costus lasius. The sequence goes on from CM050446.2 coordinate 87,278,369, forward strand.
TCCAATAAACATCTTGCCCTCTCACTAGTCTTGGTGAAGGGTGCTTTTGTCATTTTCCCTAATAAACAAGGGTCACAAGTATCAAATTCCTTCAAGGAACTTGAATCTAACAACCCATTTGCATGGAGTTGTTTGATGCGATTCTTGTTTATATGGGCTAATCGACAATGCCATAGGAAAGCACCAACTGAACCACTCAGTTTGGTCCTTTTATTATTTATGTTACAAATAGAACTATTCATGTCCAAGACATATAACCCATTGCATAAAGTACTCTTCCCATAAAACATGTTTGCAAATGAGAAAGTAAAAGAGTTCTCCTTTATTTCAAACTTAAATCCTTTCTTTGCCAAGCAAGAAATGGATACAATGTTTTTAGTAAGTGAAGATACATAGTAGCAATGATCTAGTTCTAATTGAAGTCTAGAAGGCAAGGAGAGAGTTAAAACTCCTACAGCAACAGCAGCAACCTGTGCCCCATTTCCAACCCGTAAGTCTATCTCTCTAGGCCGCACCATTCTACTTTCTTGAGCCCCTGTATATTTGTGCAAATATGAGCGCCACATGTGGTATCCAATACCCATGACATAGAAGTAGAAAGGTTGACTTCAGTAGCATAAATACCCGAGCTTGCAAACGAAGCCTTGCCTCTCTTCCTCTAATTCTGAAGCCGCACCAAGTCCTTTATCTTGTGAGGTGGTCCTCCACATGAATAGCACTGATTATTCCTGATTCTTTCCATCTTCATCTTCAATGTCTTTGTTAAGCCTTTGGGCTCAACACATTGAATGTCTACTTTAGGAGGGTTGAGCTCAACCAATTCATCAAAGAGCTGCTTTAGATTAGAAATAATCCCAGAGGCACTCTTAGATTCATATTGCCCTCTTAATTTGGGTGACATGTTGGTTAGCATTAAATTAGCAACCTCCAAAGTATCAACCTGATGCTTATCATAAGCATCCTTCTCAGCCGCTGAGGCCGAGCATGGAAGTGGCTTAGGAATTGGCTGCTCAAGGACATAGAGCTTCCTCTCGAGCTTGAGCACATTTCTCAAGTTCATATATCAATCTAGTAAGTTGGATCCAACCAACTTATCCCTTTCCAGGGTAGATCGCAGTGACCATCTGCCATTTTTCACAGCCATTGTTCTACAACAACCAAGAATCAGCATATTAGTACTACTTTGAATCATTTAATCTGGACTTGTTTTAAATGATCATCGCTCCCACTATTTTAATCGGATTGACAACCCACAAAGTCAACCGGGAAATTTAAGATTTCCTAGTGAGATGGGATCCTTATTCCACATGAGTCTTCGCATCCCACGAGGGTGGGATGAGATGCACAAAGTGACCCATGCTTCTTAAGGTGGGCACACCGGCCAGTTGCTCCAAGCAACTCCCCTTGTTGAGATAGTCTAGGCATTTCATGTCCAGCGAGGGCTGGATATAGCATGAAACCCTAACCTCTCAACGATGCCTCTAGAGTTTCATCATGTGCCCAGCACATATGAAAATCTAGTCAAGTCCATTCCTAACCGTTATGCCCAAGGCCAACGGGTTTCCTTGCGAAGGCACGCCTAGGTTAAAACTGGACTAGGGAAACCATTGCCACCACACACTTTCTAAAGATAAGTGGGTGTGTCCCACGAGGGTGGAAAACATTTCACAACTCCACTGATCGATAGCATAGTGAGAGCTACGCGTTAGAAGGCTACTAGACTTGATATTTTGAACGAGGATTTTTAATGTCTCATCAGTTTTATCTTACGTCTAACAAAACAGGCATGCAATCCTATAGTGATAACATAACGATAAAACATCACAGGCATGCTTTTGCAGATAATGAAAGTAGTAAAAGAATGATGTGATCATAGCCTATTCAAGACATTGAACCAACCCATGCCAAAAGGAGGTTCAACTCTTGACCTATGACTCAAGCCCCAAAATTAGACCTATCCTAGCCGACCTCTAGCTTGGTCTTCAAGGTTGGCTCCAAGGTCCTACTCACCATGGTTTAGCTCACAAACCCTAGAGGTGGTTCTAAGGAAACCCTAGAAGCACCCCCATAGGTTTGGCCAATGCCATGGGCTTCCTTTAAGAGTGATGCGCCACCATGTTTGGGCCAAGACACCTAGCACACAAGCCCTAAGGCTCAGCCAAGTTATCTTGCGCCACTACACCTTGTGCCATCAAAGAAGAGTGCTTCTTGTACCACCAAGCAAGGTGCGCAAGCAAGCAAGCATGCACCAATCTCCAAGTACATGCACCACCCTAATCTTCTTCGTAGTTAAAAGTAAAGAAAAGCAGCACACGGGCCTCACAAGGATACATCACAGGCTTGCAAAGGGGCTTGACTCATGATCACAACATTATACACAACCAAGGTATTTACTCATCCAATTCTACATGCGCATAAAAAACATAAAATCTGAAATTTTACTTTTTCATAAAACAAGTCTCTTTTCCTCATCTTCTTATCACAAATCCTTTGGTTATTTGCGATTAAACTTTCATGATGATTTCAAAGATCCTTTCGGCTGGCAATTTTGTCAGATCAAGAGACCCAACAAGTCCAAAGACACAATGCCCGTCCTACATGACAAAACTACGTGCGCCTTTGTTATTTAAATCAAGCAAGAAAAATAACCCAAAAATCCAAAAGAGATTGACAAGATGATAGGAACAAGATCAGAATTTACGATCAAGATCAGAATTTTCATCAAAAGAGTCAATTTCATCAAAAGGGGATTTATCAATTTCAATTTCCTCAAATCTTTCCTCAATTAATTCATCATCAGAAGAGTCACAAGAATCAATCTCAGAATTACAAGAATCAGATTTAACCATAAATAATATGTCATCAAAATAATTAATTTCATGACTTCACTAAAATCCAAAGGAGATTTTTCAATTTCTTCAAACTTGTCCATAGATAAACTATCAGATGAATCAATTTTACAATCATCAAAATTAAAGTGAGATTCATTAATGTTCACATAAGGCTCAATCTCAAAACAATCATAATCAAAGGGGGAATTTTCTAAATTAACTTCTTCAGTTTCCAAATCAAACTCAAATAAACAAGCTTGTTGTGCTAATTGGGTTTCTAAAATTTCATTGTGTGCAACCATGTCATCCAACCTAGAATTGATTTGTTTGAGGGTCTCACTCACATCATCATTTTGTTTCATGAACTTTTCAAACATAATCTCTAAGCTAGATTTTTCAGTATACTCAAAGCATGGTTCAGAAGTAAAGTTTGAGCAATCATCATAAAAAGATCAAGAATCATATTGATCATCTTGATACCATGATGAATTGGAATTTAAAAATTGGCAATTAGAAGTGTAATGACCAATAGATCCACAAATATCACATCTAGTAGAATAAAAAGAGTGCATAAAAGAGTTAAATGTATCTTCAAGTGTGCTCAATGAATTATTTTCATACTTACCTTGTGGCATGTATACCTCACCTCTTTGAGTTGCCCATGAGTTGTGATTAAAAGACATATCTTCAAATCTATCAAGAACAGAAAGATTATCCAACACAAATCAATTAGAAAAATTGTTTTTTTTTAAATCTATAAAAAATAGAAAATCTAAAACACAAGCAAATTCATAAATTTTTAGATATCACAGCTCTGTCACAACTGTGAAAATCCAAAACCTGCAAAAATAGAAAACAAAGTTAAAACTAAAAATAAATAAAACTTAGTCTAGCAATACTAATAACTATTTTGATATTAACAAAACTAAGGTCCCCGGTAACGGCGCCAAAAACTTATTGTGTTCGCAAGTGCACGGATACTTCGAAGTAATAAAAATATCGAACCACAGAGACCTTATTGTTAAGTACCAAATAATTGTATTCTCATTAGCTAAGCAAATCGAATATGATGCAAGTAAAAGATGCAGAAAAGTATGCTAAAAGATGATCAGAGAGATAAACATGGAACTAGAGTTTCATCCACCTTAATTTCAATGACTAGATAAGAATAAAAGGTCATCAGTCAAATCTTATTATGATAAAGACCTAATTTACTTCATAAAAGGATCATCTCGCTCTCGCGCAGACAATCATACAAAGGACCAATCCTCACTTTCGTGCAAGATCTATCCAATGCTGAAAATAAGTAAATCATTGAAAAAAGAACTCAAGGATCACTCTCGTGCATCCGAGTTTTAAGTCAATCATCTCAAGTGGAATCTCAAGGATCACTCTCGTGCATCCTGAAACTCAACACAGGTTTTACTTATGGTTTTCCACCGACTAGACCCTCACTCTCGTGCAAGATCAAATCAAGTCTAACACAATAATTCAACCCTAGATTCAAATTATCAACATGACAATAAATTCACTAAAAATCAGAATTCGAAGAACAAACCTAATCTCTTACGATAAGTTCCAATGACTAGAATGTTACCCAATTATACGGCAGTGCCGTATTCGTGTCAAACTTTTTGGTGGAAAATGCTGAATAATACGGTACCGTGTAGTTCCATACGGTAGTGCTGTATTTCACCCAAGTCTTCTGCTCAGAAATACGGTACCATGAGAATTTGTCCAGAAAATACGGTAGTGCCATATTTTTGCAATTTAGCTTCGAATTTCATGAAAATTGAGGGGTAGCTTCATTTCGACGTCTGGAATCCATTGGTGTGCTCAAATCTTCCAAAATCCATCAAAATATGGCACTTTTTAACCTGAAAATGATCAAAAACAAGAAGTGTAGATTCTGCAATATTTGACAATTAAGGCTTAAAAACAAGCAAAAGAGCATAATTATGACACAAAAAGACACATGATATGACACAAAATATACTATGAATTTTGGTGTCATCAAACACATAAGGCTCAAACATTGCTTGTCCTCAAGCAAATAAATAAGAACAATGCTATGTATGGAAAATATTCTCTTTTATGAAAAATAAATTTCTAAAATATAATCACTCATGAAATATTCCACCAACTTTTTGTACAAAATTGCAGATAAATTCATCATCCTCTGAATTTAATCTTTAAGATCTACAACTTTGATCAAATAAAACTTCGCAACTCGCATAATGAAAAGAATGTCAGTCTCATGATTTCACCTTTGTTTCAGTTTAAATCTATCATACCTTTGTTTACAGGAGTAAATTCTCCAAGATCTTTTTCCACACAGAACCTCTCTTTTCTTGCCCTCTCTTTTTTTATTATTATTTTTTTAGTTTTTTATTTTTTTTTATTTCTGCATATACCCACATAGATACATACTTTTTATTTTGGACTTCAACTCTTGTCTTAGGTACCACTGTCAATTTTACACAGGGCCAAGTAGAGGAGTCATTGTTATTATTTTTCTTCTCTCCTTTTTGTTTTTTTTATATAGACTTCAACCCATCTCTTAGGTACCACTGTCAATTTTACACAGTGCCAAGTAGGGGAGTCTCTCACTATTTTTGTGGATCCTGGATTCCCTCTTCCCAACAAATAATAAGATAAATCAAACATCAACTAGGTTAATCAATTGACATCAATTCAAAAATTACACTTATATGCTCATTTTATTCAAGAAAGATGCTTCACTCTTATATCGCATTAATTAAACAACATACCTACCCAAAACCTTATGCATCAATCAATGAATAGTTTCAACAAGTAGATATATATTGAAGAAATAAATTCAGCATAATAGGTATATCTCCATTCATAGACATGCATGCATGAACATTCATCATCATAGAAAAATCTACCCATCTCACATCACATGGATTCAAGTCATAAAATTTTTTAAACCTCAAAATATGTCAAAATCAATGCAAAAGGTGTGAAGCATCAAACTCAAACAATCATGGTCAAGGGTGTAAAACGATAGATTCAAGAGACCACATCGAATAGAAATCTCAGTGAGTGATACATCTAAAGTAAATCAGAGATGCAAACCATATGAAATAATCATAAATACAAGAGAGTGCAAAAGATACTCACAAAACTATATAGCAAGCTCTGACCGAAAATACATAAGGCTCAGACCAAAAATAGTGTCGGGGCAAATGCTGCAAGGTCCAAAGGTGTGCCTTTTGAAAAATTTACCTACACAAATTAAGATACATAAGGCTCAGTTTTAAAAATAGTCTATAAAATAATAATGATAGAAATAATTTTCTCAAAGAATAATCAGAGATATCATCGATGGTCCAGAAGAGTGCTGGTGAAAAGAGCTGATGCAGCTGAGAAGCAGATGGTGAACAGAGGCTAGCTGAAAAGCTGCTAGCAATGATGATGGTGCCGACAATGGAGTGAGTAATCTCTAGTGGCCTGCTAGAGAATACAGTCTTGGAGGTGAGATCGTTGGCCTGTGGGCGGTGAGAAATAATGCTGCATAGATAAAAAAAAATTAGAGTCACTAATGAAGAGTCTACTGCATAAATAAATAAAATAAATATAATCAATGGCAATAGAGGCAGAAGAAGAAGCAAGAAGCCGCAGGTGATGCTCCGCAAGAGGTGGAGGACAATTGCTCTTGAAGATTTCTGAATCTGGAGTCAAAAGAAACAATAACAAGTAGAAAGCAAACCAAGCAGTTTTTGAATTTTTTTATGAAAAGTAGCCATACCCTAGAATAAAATTTAATGATCCAAATAGAAAATGGACAGAACCAAGTTGTAGAATAAGATATGTTCTTTTCAGACGCATGAGAATTAAAGGATCAAAATCTGTTATGAATTTAGGGTATCAACAGAAAGAAGGCTACTCAGATTACAAAACTGCAAAAACTGACAAAAAGTTAATCAAATTCAAAAAGTTGTCATGTGTCCTAAAATGATCAGAAAATAAAATCATGAAAATAAATAATCCACAAGATAGAATGACACATGTTCTTAATATTCCATGCGAAAAATCTGGGTTTTAAGTTATTTAAGCATCTTAAAAACTTGCAGCAAAAGTGCTAATCAAATTAGTCAAAAGAAAACTCCTGCAAAAATTAATCATTTACCAAAAGATGCTATGTGTTTTAAGATGATCCATGGACTTTAAAATTCGGCAAAAATATCCAAACAATAGACAAAGATGAGTACTTCGTGATGGTGCCAAAGATCAAAATTTTTCGCAACCCAGATTCTTAAAATCACAGCGAGAAAACACCTACTCAAATAAGCAATTTGCAGATTTCAAATATGGTACCGTGAAATTTTTTACGGCAGTGCCGTAATATGCATAAAACTCTCGGGTCAGATATCAACTGAAATACGGTACCGTGAAGATGATTACGGCACTGCCGTATTTTTCAAGAAATTTTTCAAAATTTTTGGATCACAAATACAGTACCGTGAAAAAGCATACGGTACTGCCGTAAAAGCTATAAAACCTTCTGTACAAAAGTTGTCAAAAATACGGCACCGTGAAAGTTTAGCACAAAATTACGGTAGTGCCGTAAAAGACTTCAAAGCTCTCGGGACCCAAATTACGGCACCATGGAAGAGATTACGGCAGTGCCGTATTTTGCGCATAGTTTTGTTTTTCCCTGCAAAAATAAAAGAAAAATTAATTTTAAAAATAAACTAAAATAAAAGAAACTAAACTAAGTAAGAGGGCTTGGGTTGCCTCCCAAGAAGCGCTAATTTTAGGTCCATAGCTTGACCTAAACTCAAAAATCAAGGTGAAGCAGGTGAATCAGTTCCAAAGTAAATCGCATACAATTTTCTGCATTTCCTTTGTCCCAAAAGTTTAGCCACTAATCCAAATATCCAAAATTTCTCATAAATCATGATTGACGTGGCTTTCTTAAATATGCAGAATTTAAAATCGAAAATTTCAAATCCAGTCAAAGTAATCTTTATGATCTTCCTATGTTTGTCAGAGAGCAAAATCAAAAGTCCTTTCTTTATATTTATATTTTCAATGGCCATAGGACTTTGATCAAAAGATATAAGCATTGGATCATCAAAATAAGTTTTATGTCTTTCATTAGATTCCTCAATAAAACACACTTTCTCAAATAAATCAAAAGAGTGAACATTAGATATGGGCAAAACATCATCATGGTGAGATTCATCTATGTTTGTAATATTCAAATCCTTTTCAAATTCCTCATGCTCACAATCTAATAATTTGTCAATTTCAAAATTATAATCAATAAAATCAGGGTGTGGCTCTTCAAAATATATTTTCTCATGTTTTTCAACAATTTCAGAATCATCAACATCAGAGTCAAAATCTTCAAATTCAGCAATTTTCAATCCTTTTTCAAGTTCGTTAGATTTAGCTACACACAATTTACCATCAAGATCAGAATTTTCATCAAAAGAGTCAATTTCATCAAAAGGGGATTTATCAATTTCAATTTCCTCAAATCTTTCCTCAATTAATTCATCATCAGAAGAGTCACAAGAATCAATCTCAGAATTACAAGAATCATATTTAACCATAAATAATATGTCATCAAAATAATTAATTTCATGACTTCACTAAAATCAAAAGGAGATTTTTCAATTTCTTCAAACTTGTCCATAGATAAACTATCAGATGAATCAATTTTACAATCATCAAAATTAAAGTGAGATTCATTAATGTTCACATAAGGCTCAATCTCAAAACAATCATAATCAGAGGGGGAATTTTCTAAATTAACTTCTTCAGTTTCAAAATCAAACTCAAATAAACAAGCTTGTTGTGCTAATTGGGTTTCTAAAATTTCATTGTGTGCAACCATGTCATCCAACCTAGAATTGATTTGTTTGAGGGTCTCACTCACATCATCATTTTCTTTCATGAACTTTTCAAACATAATCTCTAAGCTAGATTTTTCAGTATCCTCAAAGCATGGTTCAGAAGTAAAATTTGAGCAATCATCATAAAAAGATCTAGAATCATATTGATCATCTTGATACCATGATGAATTGGAATTTAAAAATTGGCAATTTGAAGTGTAATGACCAATAGGTCCACAAATATCACATCTAGTAGAATAAAAAGAGTGCATAAAAGAGTTAAACGTATCTTCAAGTGTGCTCAATGAATTATTTTCATACTTACCTTGTGGCATGTATACCTCACCTCTTTGAGTTGCCCATGAGTTGTGATTAAAAGACATATCTTCAAATCTATCAAGAACAGAAAGATTATCCAACACAAATCAATTAGAAAAATTGTTTTTTTTTCAGAATATATAAAAAATAGAAAATCTAAAACACAAGCAAATTCATAAATTTTTAGATATCACAGCTCTGTCACAACTGTGAAAATCCAAAACCTGCAAAAATAGAAAACAAAGTTAAAACCAAAAATAAATAAAACTTAGTCTAGCAATACTAACAACTATTTTGATATTAACAAAACTAAGGTCCCCGGCAACGGCGCCAAAAACTTCTTGTGTCCGCAAGTGCACAACTACTTCGAAGTAATAAAAATATCGAACCACAGAGACCTTATTGTTAAGTACCAAATAATTGTATTCTCACTAGCTAAGCAAATCGAATATGATGCAAATAAAAGATGTAGAAAAGTATGCTAAAAGATGATCAGAGAGATAAACATGGGACTAGGGTTTCATCCACCTTAATTTCAATGACTAGATAAGAATAAAAGGTCATCAGTCAAATCTTATTATGATAAAGACCTAATTTTCTTCATAAAAGGATCATCTCGCTCTTGCGCAGACAATCATACAAAGGACCAATCCTCACTCTCGTGCAAGATCTATCCAATGCTGAAAATAAGTAAATCATTGAACAAAGAACTCAAGGATCACTCTCGTGCATCTGAGTTCTAAGTCAATCATCTCAAGTGGAATCTCAAGGATCACACTCGTGCATCCTGAAACTCAACACAGGTTTTACTTATGGTTTTCCGACAACTCGATCCTCACTCTCATGCAAGATCAAATCAAGTCTAACACAATAACTCAACCCTAGATTCAAATTATCAACATGACAATAAATTCACTAAAAATCAGAATTCGAATAACAAACCTAATCTCTTACGATAAGTTCCAAACTCAATGATTTTTAAGGTTCTGAATTTCACAATCAACCTCTCAGTCTATTTCGCAAAATTCTAAAATATGCGGATGATATGAAACTGAAGAGAATTAAAGACAAGTCATCACATAAGTAAAATTATCATACTAAAATTAAACTTGACAAAAATCGATGTTCTCTAGTCATTAACAAACCAAGGGGATTACACTCCATGTCCCATAAAAAGATCTAAGCTAGCATGGAGGAAAGATTACAATAAAGCATAGTTTTAAAAGTCAGAAATCGAAGAAGAAGGGAAGAAGGTATAGAACACGGTGCTGTAATCAAAATTACAGCATCGTAATTGCAGCAGAACTCGATGAACAGTGCTGTCACCACCGATTTTGTCGATTTGTCTTCCGATTGATCTCATTTAGATCTAAAACTGCTGAGGTATCCTCCTCTCCTCCAGGCGAAGCTTCTGAGTGAAAATCACAGGTTGAGATGTCCTCTAAGCCTCTCGGCGCGAGAACAAACCCTAACCGCCTCTCTGACAATTGCTCTCTGAATTGGTGATAAAAATTCCCCCTTTAAATTCGTGCGTCTTCTCCTCTTAAAGACGAGTTCGCCGTAACTTTCAGATTTGGACTTCTGGATCAAAAGATATGGTCTTTTTAATTTTGCGGCGGAAAACTCAGAATTCTAGGTTTCAAAATACGGTACCGTATTCAGATTACGGCAACGCCGTATTTTCCTTTTGTAAGTTCCGGGTAGCAAGTACGGTACCGTGACAATGTTGCCCAATTATACGGCAGTGCCGTATTTTGCTAAAACCTTCTTGTCAAAATAGCTACAAAATACGGTACCGTGTAGTTTCATACGGCAGTGCCGTATTCGTGTCAAACTTTTCCGGTCTAAAATGCTGAATAATACAGTACCGTATAGTTCCATATGGTAGTTCCGTATTTCACCCAAGTCTTTGTTAGGGTATGCCCTTAAGCCTAATGTTTGAGGCCTTGGGATTGTATCAGTATCATGTAATAAACTCTTGTGTTTAACTCTTGTGTTTATAAAAGGCAATGGTTGTTATTCAGGTTGTTACCTTGTCTGCTGTAATAAGTGTACTACTGAATAATGTCTCAAAGCTGTTCAGCTCGGCTGACATGCTATAAAGTCCTTAGTCGAGATATCTTGGTGAACATGAGACAGCCTTGATATGATTGAGACTAATATGTGTTCTAATCTTATAGGATGCTTCGAGCATGGAATAAGATGTAGACTCATGAGTACATTGGATGTACTGGACAGACCCTACTAGGATATTCAATTGCATGTCACAATGTGAATAATCCTTGTATGCTACAAGTGGCACATGTCCTTTGACTTGAGATCACTTGTGTTTCCTAAATGATGATTGTCATTGTTTTGAGGTAGTTCAATATCATTTGCAACATAATGATTATAGACTATCTTGGATGGTGAGCTTGAGTCAGGTTAGGGCACTAGTGATAGATAAAGGATTGCCGTCTCCTTGTTGAAGGAGTGTGGTGTTCTAAAGGGGCCCCCCCGTATGAGATGATGGAGATAGTGTATGGCCATACCCAGGTGACTATGTTCATCTGATCTAATCATGCTCATCATATTGGAGCTACAGGCTTGACACGCTTGTCCAATAAGAACATCCAGTGGCAAAGGAAACATGTATGCCTAGTGAGTTGATTCACACTTATGCTGTGATTTGGGTGTAGTCTTGGAAGACTCTTTCCTTTATATCGGGAGACAGTGATGTGTTGCTAGATACCCCTCACTGGTCGTGATAAGTTATCGTTACCGACATTTAAAGGAAACCCTCAGGGTCGCACAATTTGGTGATATGGCTTACTTAAGTCAGATCGTGTGGACTGAATTGTTTGGGTTCAGTTTAAAGGGATAGAGACTCTGATTGTAAGTGAGATCTGGTCTGATCATGTTTGATTGATTGGGGCTTGAGATCGGTAAGCTTCGATCGAGAGAGTTGATGCTAGATCGGTGAGATCAAGAGCATCAAGAGATGAACGGTTAGATCTTGAACCTTTTGGTTCAGAGTGAGATCTAGACCATGGCTTGGGCTGATTTAATTTGGTTCTTGAACCAAATTGAAGTGGATTAAAGTGGCTTGAACCGGTTCACAAAGGGTGAACGCTTGGTTCAAGGCGTTAGGCGTTTTTGGTTTGGTTATGGCGCATGGCTTTATATCTTCCATTTATGGAATGTAATGAAGGCCACTTCACCTTAACGCCAAAGCGTTTTGAACGCTCGACTTCACTCTTCTCTTCTCAACGTTCCTCTTTGGGGGCGATTGGATTCGGACGAGAAGGAGGAGAAGAAGAAGGTTACTCTCGCCAAGCTTCATCTCTCAACACCCTCACGCGATAAGGATTCTTTGAAGTGCTTTTGCTAACACAAAGGGCTCAAAGAGCAAGCTATCTTCATCGGTTGTGTGCGTCACCTTTGGAGAAGGAGCACTTGAACCTTTGCTTCCAAGGCATCATCAAATCGATGGCATTGGTATGATCTTTTAGATCTATTCCTCTTATACAAGTTGATCATATGCTTTTATGATTGCGATCCCATGAAGCCCTATCTTCCGCTTGCAAAACTCTATATGTGCGCCACAATCAGGGTTTCGGCTCCCCTCTTGAAAGGGGTTTTCTACAAGTTTCGGCCCCCCTCTTGAAAGGGGTTTCTTCAGTCTTCTGCTGAGAAATACGGTACCGTGAGAGTTTGTCCAGAAAATACGGTAGTGCCGTATTTTTGCAATTTACCGCTGAATTTCATCAAAATTGATGGGTAGCTTCGTTTCGACGTCTGAAATCCATTGATGTGCTCAAATCTTACAAAATCCATCAAAATATGACACGTTTAACCTGAAAATGATCAAAAACAAGAAGTGGTGTAGATTATGTAATATTTGACAATTAAGGCTTAAAAACAAGCAAAAGAGCATAATTATGTCAAAAAAAGACACATGATATGACACAAAATATACTATGAATTTTGGTGTCATCAATTAAGCACTTGGATCCAATCCAATGCAACCCTAATCCAAATGTGACCAACCATGGTCAATTTCGGGTCAACCTGCCATAAATGGAGTTTGACTCCAATAATATTCTTCCATCTTATCAGGCCCATTGGCGCAGATAAAATCTCCCAAATAGATCTGAGTTATCCAATAACTCGAACATAAGGCTTCCCGATTAATACGAGAACTCAAGTATCAAGTTGTGCGACCCTGTAGGTTCCTCTGATGCTGGCAGTGCTGACCAAACTTGACCACAAGCAGTGAGTGGCACCTAGCAGTGCATCGCTGCTGCCTAGGTCATTGGAATGGATATCGACATCGACATCCCCATCATCGCAACTAGGTACAGATGCTTTATAGTCTCTTTGTCGAACTGATATCTGATTGGACAAGTGTGTCACCACTTGTTTTCACCCAATCACATGGTCATGACTAAATCAGGTTCTCACCTGGGTATGGCCATACACTTTCAGTCATAAAAGCATAGAGGAGCTCCATGGATATCATGCTTCCCTTAGGAAGGGGCAAATCCTTTGTCTGTCCATTGACCTTCTCATATGGGTCGTGACATACTCAATGACAACCGTTATTACCTCCCAACTACGGCGAGGTGTTAGGTTGTATCAAAGCATGTCCTTAACCATATAGAATGACCAATGACCTAGGCGTTATTACCGTTAGGGATCAATGCATCTCCTATCACTTGTGAGGATAACTCATGACACCAAGTCATTGCGTCACAGTGGGTCTATCCAGTATATCCACCACTGATATATACCCATATGTTTGTGTTAGCACTTCATGCCTAACCAGCCCATATACCAATCTCACAAGTACTAGAGCTGTCCCATATCCACTCAGGTACATTGACTGGGGACAATCATTTGAGCACAGATCCAATCTATCTCCAGGGACATTATCAAATATGTACATGATCGCAGATGTAAGCAAATAATGATAACGACAATGCCAGAATGATATATATACAATGCCTTATGTGTTTGATGACTCTAAATTTCATAGTATTTTTCATACTCATTTGCTTGCCTTTTGAGTCATAATCTTGCTCCTTTGCTTTATTTTTATCCATTATTTGCCAAATACTTTGGAATCTACAACTTTATTTGTTTCTGATCAATTTCAGGCAGAAAGGTATCATTATGACTTGTTTTCAAGCAATTTCAATGCATGAACGAGTTCTAATCATCAAGAGGAGTTTACACATCAAATTTCAAGTCAAAATGAGCTTCCCAGATAGTCAAATTCATTACGGTACTGTAATTTTAGCGAATCCGACCAAAGGCGTCAGGCAAAATACGGCACTACCATAAAAATTTTCACGGTGCTGTAATTCCAGATGATTTCACACAGTAACTCTCAGAGTCATCCAAGTGAAATACGGCACTACCATAATTTTAGGCCAAATCATCATGTGCACCAATTGAAGATCCAAAAAAAGGGAAGACTCACGATAAGTAGGCGAAGATTTGCGAAGAAAAAGCAATAATTTTTTATCACGTATTCACGGAGAATTTGAGGGAATCGCCGCGACGCTAGGGTTCATCGCCGCTAGTCGCACAGACCATCTCCGGCCATGATTTTTGAAAGGAAGCTGAACACACCACAGAAGTTTCAGAGTGATAGGAGATCGATCGAGGGAGAAATCATCAAAAACGCAGCCGCAGCACTGTTCATCGTGACTTCAAGGCAAATTACGGGGTGTAATTTAGATTACAGCCCTGTTTTGTAAGTTTTACTCCTTCCTTACGATTTCTAATCTTTCAAAAACCATGTTTTGCTGTAATTCTTCCACCATGCTAGCTTAAACCTTCCTTTGGGACATGGGGGTTTAATCCCATTGATATTTCAATGACTAGATGATTTTTTTTCTTACATCAATATATTTTTGGTATGGTAATTTTACTTAAGTGATTTATGCCTTTAATCGTTTCTAGTATCATTGCATTAACATGTTTTAGAGTTTTGTGTTATGGACTGAGAAGATGATATCACGAAACTGTTGGTGTATATGCCCTTGGACCCGTTGTTGGTCCATCTTGTACTACTTGACATTGATATTTAATATATCATTCTGGCATTGTCATTTTTATGCTTTGTTTACATCTGTGATTATGTACATGGATAATAATGTCCCTGGAGACAGATTGTATCTGTGCTCAAACGGTGTGTCCCCAGTCGAGTACCTGAGTGGATAAGGGACAGCTCTGGTACATGTGAGACTAGTATATGGGCTGATTACGCACGGGGTGCTAACGCAGGCATATGGGTATATCAGTGGTGGATATACTGGACCGACCCACTGTGAGGCTTTAACTTGGTGTCATGAGTTAATCTCACATATGACAGGAGATGCATTGATCCCTTGACTTGAGGTCATTGACTCTTCTATATGGTTAGGGGCATACTTTGATACAACCTAACGCCTCGCCGTAGCAGGGAGGTCATAACGGTTGTCATTGGGTATGTCACGACCCATATGAGAAGATCAATGGACAGACATAGGATTTGCCCCTTCCTACGGGAAGCTTGATATCCACGGGGCCCCCCTATGGTTGCATGACTGAAAGTGTATGGCCATACCCAGGTGAAAGCTTGATTTAGTCATGACCATGAGATTGGGTGAAAATAAAGTGGTGACACACTTTGTCCAATCGGATATCAGTTCGACAAAGAGACTGTAATGCATCGGTACCTTGTTGCGATGATGGGGATGTCGATGTTGATATCCATTCCGATGACTTGGATAGCAGTGATGCACTGCTAGGTGCCAATCACTGCTTGTGATGACTCGGTTCATCACTGCCAATGTCTGAGGAACCTACAGGATCGCACAACTTGAAACTCGGGTTCTCGTATTGATCGGGTAGCCTATTGATTGAGTTATTGGATAACTCAGATCTGTTTGGGATAATCCATCAGCACCACTGTGCTAGATGAGATGATAGGAATCATTTGGAGCTAACTTGTTTTTGGGCCTAGTAGGCCAAATGGGCCATTTGGGCCAAATGGGCCCAATAGACCAAGTTGGGCTAACAGGCCAAATGGGCTCAATAAGCCATTTGGGCCAATGGGCCAAATGGAATGGCGCAAGCTACTTGGAGTGAGCTTGGCGCATTTCCTTGAGGTGGACAAATCCAAGTTGGACATCTTCTTAAGGTGAGAAGCTTGGAGCTTCTCACTTGGAGTGGGTGAATGTACTTGGGCGCATGGCACTTGGAGTGGGAGAAATGGGTTTTACCTCTTGAAGAGGTGTGTCTCTTCATGAGGAGGTGTGCTTCTTCACTAGTGAAGAGGTGCACCTATTCATGGGTATATAAACCCCCTTCCTCCCTCCTCGTTGCAACTCTTGAACTCTGGCACCCTTTGTCCCCTTGTCGCCACTCCTAGAAAAAGAGAGAGGGATGTTCGCCCATTGCCTCTCCTCTTCCCTTTAGTGAGTTCAGAACTTTGGAAGTTCCTTGGCGTCCTCCTCTCCAAAGTTGGACTTTGGCTTCGGTTGATTCGGTTCGGATCTTGGTGGAGTGCTTCAAGAGTTGGACTCCAACGAAGCTCCACCTCCTCTCCTTGGCATCTCCTCTGGAGTTGGCGCAAGTGATTGAGGAAGTCTCCCAAAGGCGTGGATCTTCTTCCCGAGGCTAGCACCGGGCGTGGAAGAAGAGGATTCGAGGTTCGGCTGTGTGCGAGACTGCAGAGGGCACACATTTGGGCGCCTGCATCGCATCACTTAATTTGCATCAAGGTATCATCTCCTACTCACCGTGTCGATCTCCTCACAAGACTCGATCTTCTGGGTTTTTGGGACTGGCCTGTTTCGGGGATTGCTTCCACTGTGCTTGTCTGTAATAATTTTAAAATCCTCGGGGTTTCCCAACAGTGGTATCAGAGCCATCTTGCGAACTCGAACGGTGTTTTATGCTTTTATTGTATGCTCACATGTCATCTGAATTTTTTGAAAAATTGCATATGCGCATGAATTTTTCTAAGTAAGAAAAATTGTAAATTTTTCGTTCCTAACATCTATTCGATCTCTTTGGTTTTTCGCTTTCTTCACATGGTGGGTTAGACCCATATGTGAGAGGATTAATTTCTCCCCACGCATGTAGGATAGTCCTATTGTGTGGGACATGTCAAAGATTATGGGCATATGGTTGTCCTAATCTTGGCAGGTTAAGGATTGCAAGGGTAGACGACAAGCGTGCTTGGAGCATGCATGCGTCACTTGTGGACTCCTGAGAGAAACGAAAAGTCCTAGATTTGCGAACGGACGTTGAGGTTGAAAGACATGTTTTCTAAGAAACTAAAACAGAAGTTTTATGTTTTCATGAGCATATAGAAAAGCATGATATGATTGTGCATCGTGTTGTGGTCATAGTCAAGCCCCTTGTATGCCTGTGATGTATTTATGTGAGGCCTGCATGCCGCTTTTTTTCTTTTTGTTTTGTGAATGCACAAAGAAGATTAGGGGCGCATCCCTCTTGAAGCTTACATCTTGGCGCATCAACCATGATGGCGCATCTTGCTTGGTGGCGCAAGTAAGTGTTGGGAAACCCCGGGGACATTTTACAATTTTCAGAGCCATGGGCATACATTTTACGCAGCGGAAGAATGTCCCCGAAACAGGCTAGTCCCAAAAACCCAGTGAAGATCTCTTGCGAGGGGGTCGACACGATGTGATAGTAAGTACCTTTAAGCAATTAGAAGCCGATGTCGATGAAGGCGCCCAAGTGTTCGCCCTCCGCAGTCTCGCACACACGGATTCCTCAAGTTTTCTTCTTCCTCGCCCGGTGCTAGCCTCGGGAAGAAGATCCATGCCTTAGGAGAATCCTCCAAGCAACTTGCGCCACCACCAAGATGTGATGCGCCAAGGAGATGGAAGGAGAAGACAACGCCGCAAGCCTTCTTGTTCCTTTGCGCCAAGGAAAGGAAGAGAAGAAGCATGCTTGCGCCCTTGATGGAAGAAGAAAAGCTCTAAGCTCTCCAAGCCGTCGCCCTCTAATGCTTCACGCCTCCAAGGAATTAGCATCATCACTAGAGGGGGCGGCAAGGGCTTATTTATAGGAGCAAGAGGCGGTTAGGGGAGAATGGCAAGTGTTGACAATTAGGGCATGATTCAAGGAGATTATCCAATCAAATATATTGATTAAATCTCCACTCCCATATGCGCCTAAGACTTGCCAAAGCAAGCATCAGCCATATGCGCCCATATCATGCCATATGAGGCATTAATCCCATCCATGCGCCTAGACCTAGTCAAGGCAATATGATGGATTGCCTAATGTGGCTTGGGCGCAAGTCCTAATCCAATTAGGACTCTAATTATGTTAATAATCAGCCCACAATTGTGAAACATAATCCAATCAATTATCTTGTGTGATTTAATCACCTAGGAGATACCAAACAAGGCATAGGCGCAAATTCTAGTCCAACTAGAATTCCATATGCGCCTATCCCATTAATTCATCCCCATTATACCCTTCAAGCCTCTTAGCCCTTCAATACAACTTATTAGCAAGCCCAACTAAGCAATGGGCCAAGCCCAAAGTCCATTATGCATGTTAACCAAGCTATTGGATCCAATCCAATTTAACCCATGGTTAAATGAGGCTAACCATGGTTAATTTGATCGATATGCCAAAAATGGAAGTTGGCCCCAATAAGTTTCTTCCATCTCATCAGGCCCATTGGCGCTGATGAAATCTCCCAAATAGATCAGAGTTATCCAATAACTCGATCTAAAGGCTACCCGATCAATATGAAAACTCGAGTATCAAGGTGTGCGACCCTGTAGGTTCCTCTAACGCTGGCAGTGCTGACCAAAGGTCATCACAAGCAGTGAGTGGCACCTAGCAGTGCATCGCTGCTACCCAGGTTATTGGAATGGATATCGACATCGACATCCCCATCATCGCAACTAGGTACAGATGCATTACAGTCTCTTTGCCGTACTGATATCCGATTGGACAAGTGTGTCACCACTTGTTTTCATCCAATCACATGGCTATGACTAAAACAAGTTCTCACCTGGGTATGGCCATACACTCTCAGTCATAGAACCATAAGGGAGCTCCATGGATATCACACTTCCCTAAGGAAGGGGCAAATCCTATGTCTGTCCATTGACCTTTTCATATGGGTCGTGACATGCTCAATGACAACCGTTATGACCTCCCAACTACGGCAAGGTGTTAGGTTGCATCAAAGCAAGTCCCTAACCATATAGAATGGTCAATGACCTCAAGTCAAGGGATCAATGCATCTCCTGTCACTTGTGAGGATAACTTATGACACCAAGTCATAGCCTCACAGCGGGTCTATCCAGTATATCCTCCAATGATATACCCATGTGTCTGCGTTAGCACCACGTGCCTAACCAGCCCACATACCAGTCTCACAAGTACCAGAGTTGTCCCATATCCACTCAGGTACATCGACTGGGGACTATAGTTCGAGCACAGATCCAATCTGTCTCCAAGGACATTATCATGTAAGTACACAATCGCAGGTGTAGACAAACAATGATAACGACAATGCCAGAAAGATATATATTAATATCAGAGTCAAGTAGTACAAAGATGGACCAAAACTAGGTCCTAGGGCATATACACCAACAATCTCCCACTTGCAGTAAGACTTAGAGGTTGAGCAACCTCAACCCCATATCTCTAGTACGACCATCATGCTTCTGCTGCGCCAAAGCCTTGGTCAGTGGGTCTGCTAGATTGCTCTCTGTGTCAACTCTGCTAATCTTGACATCACCTCGATCAATGATCTTTGATCAGGCAAAATCTCTTGAGTATGTGTTTGGACCTTTGATGAGACCGTGGTTCCTTAGTATGTGCAGTTCCCATTGTTGTCATAGTAGAGCTCAATGGGATTCATTGCACTTGGAACCACCTTAAGTTCAGAAAAGAACTTCCTGATCCAAACGGCTTCATTTGCTGCCTCAGAAGCAACCACATACTCAGCTTCGGTTGTAGAATTAGCTATGGTGGATTGCTTGAAGCTCTTCCTGCATACAGCACTTCCAACCATCTTAAACTAATAGCTGGTCTACGATCTTAAGTCGTCAGGATCAGACTGGAATGACTCATCAGTGAAGCCCTGCACACTGAGTTCTTCCTGTCCCCGTAGACTTTATAGAATAAATCCTTAGTCCCTTTCAGGATACTCAAGGATATTCTTTACAGCCACCCAGTGCTGTAAACTAGGATTGGATTGGTATCGGCTGGTTATGCTCACAGCATAAGCCACAACTGGTCTAGTACACAACATTGCATACATGATCGATCCCACCGCCGAAGCATAGGGCACTCGACTCATGTCATCTCTCTCAGCCTCTGTGTTAGTACACTGGTTCTTTGAGAGAGTAAGGCCATCTTTCACTGGAAGGTATCCTTTCTTGGATTGCTCCAAGTTGAACCTCTCCAGGACCTTATCAATGTGGGTACTCTGACTAAGGGCCAAGAGCCTCTTGGATCTATCCCGGTAGATCCTCACGCCTAGAATATAGGCGGCCTCCCCTAAGTCCTTCATCTCGAAACACTTCCCTAACCATGTCTTCACAGCTTGAAGACTAGGGATGTCGTTTCGGATGAGCAGTATGTCATCGACATACATGACCAGAAAAGTCACCAAGCTCCCACTGAATTTTCTGTATACACAGGCGTCATCTTCACTAAAGCTATAATCTCTCACAGCTTCATCAAACTGAAGATTCTAACTTCGAGATGCTTGCCTTAATCCATAAATGGATTTCTTTAGCCTGCAGACTTTACTAGTATCTGCAGGATGGATGAAGTCATTAGGTTGTGTCATATACACATCCTTAGTTAGCTTCCCGTTAAGGAATGCTGTCTTCACATCCATCTGCCATATCTCATAGTCATGATATGCAGCTATAGCAAGCAGAATCCGAATGGATTTGATCATGGCAACTAGCGAGAAGTTTTCATCATAGTCCACCCCGTGGACTTGTTTAAAACCTTTAGCCACTAGTCTACCCTTATAGGTAACTATTTTGCCATCCATGTCTGTCTTCCTCTTGAAGACCTATTTACACCCTATGGGTTTTACCCCATCGGGCAGCTCAACCAAATCCCAGACTTGGTTAGCCGACATGGAATCCATCTCGGATCGCATGGCCTCAAGCCATCTCTCGGAGTCCGGTCCACTGACCGCCTCATCATAAGTCCTGGGTTCATCCTCCATGATGAAGATCCCGTCGTGTTGGGTCGGCAGCGATCCATACCTCTCAGGTGCACGACGAAACCTCCCAGACCTACATGGGGCCTGTGTCTGAGCCTCAGGCTGCCTAGCAACCGGTGCAGGTGGCTCAGGTTCCCATCTCTATGTCTTGTGGTTGCACTTGGACCTCGTCCAAGTCAAACTTCCTCCCACTAACTTCTTTCATGAGAAATTCTTTCTCTAGAAAGACCGTACCCCGAGCAACAAAAAAACTTTGTTCTCGGTGGGAATATAGAAGTAGTAACCCTTAGTCTCCTTAGGGTACCCCACAAACATACACTTATCAGATCTAGGTTCTAGCTTGCTAGAATCCTGACGTTTGACATAAGCCTCACATCCCTAGATCCTGATAAAAGTGAGATTAGGGCATCTCCCATTCCATACCTCGTATGGAATCTTTGAGACACTCTTAGATGGAACATCATTCAGTATTAGAGAAGCCTTTTTAAGTGCATGTCCCCAGAATGAGGGAGGTAGAGTTGCATGACTCATCATAGACCGAACTATGTCCAACAAGGTTCGATTTCTCCTTTCAGATACACCATTCTACCTAGGTGCTCTAGGAGGAGTGAGTTGGGATAGGATCCCACACTTACTCAGATAGTCAAAGAATACACTGCTCAAGTGCTCTCCATCACAATCTGATCGAAGATCCTTAAAGGATTTACCAAGCTGGTTCTCTAGTTCATGTCTGAACTCCTTAAATTTCTCAAAGGATTCAGACTCATGTCTCATCATGTAGACATAACCATATCTACTGAAGTCATCAGTAAATGTGATGAAGTAGTTATACCCTCCTTTGGCTTGTTTATTGAATAGCCCACACACATCACTATGTATGAGATCCAACAAACCTCCTGCCCTCTCACCAGTCTTGGTGAAGGGCGTCTTTATCATTTTCCCTAATAAACAAGTCTCACATGTATCAAGTTCCTCCAAGGAACTCGAATCTAGCAACCCATTTGCATGGAGTTGTCGAATGCGATTCTTGTTTATATGGGCTAATCGACAATGCCGTAGGAAAGCACCAACTGAACCACTCAGTTTGGTCCATTTATGTTACAAATAGAGCTAACCATGTCCAAGACATGCAGACCATTGCACAAAGTACCCTTCCCATAAAACATGTTTGCAAAAGAACATAAGTTCTCTTTTATTTCAAACCTAAATCTCTTCTTTGCCAAGCAAGGAGTGGATACAATGTTTTGGTAAGGGAAGGTACATAATAGCAATTGTCTAGCTTTAACTGAAGTCCAGAAGGCAGGGAGAAAAACTCCTACAGCAACAGCAGCAACTTGTGCCCTGTTACCTATCCGTAGGTCAATCTCTCTAGGCCTTACCGATCTATCCTTTCTGAGCCTTTGCATATTTGTACTCCACATGCGGTATCCAATACCCATGTCATAGGAGTAGAAAGGTTGACTTCGGTAACATAAATACCTGAGCATGAAGACAAGGCCTTGCCTTTCTTCTCCTCATTCTGAAGTTGCAACATGTCCTTCAACATGTGAGGTGGCCCTCCACATGAATAGCACCTATTATTCCTGATCATATCCATCTTTAATTTCAGTTCCTTGGTCAAGCCTTTTGGCTCAACACACTGAATATCAACTTTAGCAGGATTGAGCTCAACCAATTCATCAAAGAGCTGCCTTAGATTAAAATAATTTCAGAGGCACTCTTCGATTCATATCACCCTTTAAATTCAAGTGACATGTTGGTTAGCAACCTCCAAAGTATCAACCTGATGCTTATCATAAGCATCACTCTCAGCCGCTGAGGCCGAGCATGGAAGTGGCTCAGGAATAAGACGCTCAAGAACATAAAGCTTCCTCTCGAGCTTGAGCACGATTCTCAAGTTCATATACCAATCCAGTAAGTTGGATCCAACCAACTTATCCAGGGAAGATCGTAGTGACCAACGGCTATTGTTCATAGCCATTGTTCTACAACAACCAAGAAACAGCAGATTAGTACTACTTCGAGTCATTTAAACTGGACTTGCCTTTTAAATGACCATGGCTCCCACTATTTTTAATCGAATTGACAACCCACAAAGTCAATCGAGAAATCCAGGATTTCCTAGTGAGATGAGATCCTCATTCCACACAGGGCTTCGCGTCCCACGAGGGTGGGATGAGATGCACAAAGTGACCCATGTTTCCTAAGGTGGGCGCGCCGGCCGATTGCTCCAAGCAATTCCCCTTATTGAGACAGTCCAGGCATTTCATGTCCAGCGAGGGCTGGATACAACATGAAACCCTTACCTCTCAACGATGCCTCTAGACTTTCACCATGTGCCCAGCACATGTGAACTTCTAGTCAAGTCCATCCCTAACCGTTATGCCCAGGGCCAACGAGTTTCCTTGCGAAGGCACGCCCAGGTTAAAACTGGACTGGGGAAACCATTGCCACCACGCACTTTCTAAAGATAAGTGGGTGTGTCCCACGAGGGTGGGAAACAGTTCACAACTCCACTGATCGATAGCTTAGTGAGGGCTACGCATTAGAAGGCTACTAGACTTGATATTTTAATTGAGGGTTTTTGTTTAAGGTCCCATCATTTCAGTTTTATCTTATGTCTATCATTACAGGCATGCAATCCTATGGTGATAACATAATGATAAAACATCACAGGCATGCTTTAGCTTTTGTAAAGAAAGCAATAAAAGGATGATGTGATCATAGCCCATTCAAGACATTGAACCAATCCATGCCAAAAAGGGGTTCAACTCTTGACCTAGGATTCAAGCCCCAAGACCAGACCTACCCTAGCCGACCTTTAGCTCTATCTTCAAGGTTGGCTCCAAGGTCCTTCTCTCATGGTTTAGCTCTCAAACCCTAGGGGTACACCCACAAGGTTGGGCCAATGCCATGGTCTTCCTCCAAGGAAGGTGCGCCATTTAGCAAGCCACAAGAGGGATAGCACACAAGCACAAGGCTCGGCCAAACCCTAACTTGCGCTCCTATGCAAGGATGTGCCACCTTTGAAGCTTGTTGCGCCATCATGCAAGGATGCGCAACCAAGCAAGCATGCACCTTGCTCCAAGTAGATGCGCCATCCTAATCTTCTTCTTAGTTAAAAGCAAAAAGAAAAGCGGCACGTAGGCCTCACAAGGATACATCACAGGCATGTTAAGGGGCTTGATATATGACCACAACATCATGCATAATCAAGTACTTACTCATGCAATTCTATATGCTCATGAAAAACATAAAATCTGAAATTTTACTTTTTCATAAAACATGTCTCTCTTCCTTCCCTTCATATCACAAATCTTTGATTCTAAGTTTCTCTCAGGAGTCTACAAGAGGCATACCGGTTGCCCTCCTTGCAATCCCTAACTTGCTAGGATAAGGGAAATCACCCAGTCCATGCCCTATTCCAACAAGTCTCTCAAGATAGGTCTATCCTATTATGAGAGGAGAAATTTTCTCTTCCACGTATGGGTCTATCCCATCACATGAAGAGAGCAAAGAACCACAAGAAGTTAATTAGAAGTAAGAAACAAGAGACCTACAATTTTTCTACTTAAAGAAAAATCATGCGCCAATATCTATGCAATATGCGAAAATGTAGATATGGCATGTGAGCATGAAAAGCATGAAAGAACATCGTTCGAGGCTCGCAAGTAGCTATGATACCACTGTTGGGAAACCCCGGGGACATTTTACAATTTTCAGAGCCATGGGCATACATTTTACGCAGCGGAGGAATGTCCCCGAAACAGGCTAGTCCCAAAAACCCAGTGAAGATCTCTTGCGAGGGGGTCGACACGATGTGATAGTAAGTACCTTTAAGCAATTAGAAGCCGATGTCGATGAAGGCGCCCAAGTGTTCGCCCTCCGCAGTCTCGCACACACGGATTCCTCAAGTTTTCTTCTTCCTCGCCCGGTGCTAGCCTCGGGAAGAAGATCCATGCCTTAGGAGAATCCTCCAAGCAACTTGCGCCACCACCAAGATGTGATGCGCCAAGGAGATGGAAGGAGAAGACAATGCCGCAAGCCTTCTTGTTCCTTTGCGCCAAGGAAAGGAAGAGAAGAAGCATGCTTGCGCCCTTGATGGAAGAAGAAAAGCTCTAAGCTCTCCAAGCCGTCGCCCTCTAATGCTTCACGCCTCCAAGGAATTAGCATCATCACTAGAGGGGGCGGCAAGGGCTTATTTATAGGAGCAAGAGGCGGTTAGGGGAGAATGGCAAGTGTTGACAATTAGGGCATGATTCAAGGAGATTATCCAATCAAATATATTGATTAAATCTCCACTCCCATATGCGCCTAAGACTTGCCAAAGCAAGCATCAGCCATATGCGCCCATATCATGCCATATGAGGCATTAATCCCATCCATGCGCCTAGACCTAGTCAAGGCAATATGATGGATTGCCTAATGTGGCTTGGGCGCAAGTCCTAATCCAATTAGGACTCTAATTATGTTAATAATCAGCCCACAATTGTGAAACATAATCCAATCAATTATCTTGTGTGATTTAATCACCTAGGAGATACCAAACAAGGCATAGGCGCAAATTCTAGTCCAACTAGAATTCCATATGCGCCTATCCCATTAATTCATCCCCATTATACCCTTCAAGCCTCTTAGCCCTTCAATACAACTTATTAGCAAGCCCAACTAAGCAATGGGCCAAGCCCAAAGTCCATTATGCATGTTAACCAAGCTATTGGATCCAATCCAATTTAACCCATGGTTAAATGAGGCTAACCATGGATAATTTGATCGATATGCCAAAAACGGAAGTTGGCCCCAATAAGTTTCTTCCATCTCATCAGGCCCATTGGCGCTGATGAAATCTCCCAAATAGATCAGAGTTATCCAATAACTCTATCTAAAGGCTACCCGATCAATATGAAAACTCGAGTATCAAGGTGTGCGACCCTGTAGGTTCCTCTAACGCTGGCAGTGCTGACCAAAGGTCATCATAAGCAGTGAGTGGCACCTAGCAGTGCATCGCTGCTACCCAGGTTATTGGAATGGATATCGACATCGACATCCCCATCATCGCAACTAGGTACAGATGCATTACAGTCTCTTTGCCGTACTGATATCCGATTGGACAAGTGTGTCACCACTTGTTTTCATCCAATCACATGGCTATGACTAAAATAGGTTCTCACCTGGGTATGGCCATACACTCTCAGTCATAGAACCATAAGGGAGCTCCATGGATATCACACTTCCCTAAGGAAGGGGCAAATCCTATGTCTGTCCATTGACCTTCTCATATGGGTTGTGACATGCTCAATGACAACCGTTATGACCTCCCAACTACGGCAAGGTGTTAGGTTGCATCAAAGCAAGTCCCTAACCATATAGAATGGTCAATGACCTCAAGTCAAGGGATCAATGCATCTCCTGTCACTTGTGAGAATAACTTATGACACCAAGTCATAGCCTCACTGCGGGTCTATCCAGTATATCCTCCAATGATATACCCATGTGTCTGCGTTAGCACCACGTGCCTAACCAGCCCACATACCAGTCTCACAAGTACCAGAGTTGTCCCATATCCACTCAGGTACATCGACTGGGGACTATAGTTCGAGCACAGATCCAATCTGTCTCCAGGGACATTATCATGTAAGTACACAATCGCAGGTGTAGACAAACAATGATAATGACAATGCCAGAAAGATATATATTAATATCAGAGTCAAGTAGTACAAAGATGGACCAAAACTAGGTCCTAGGGCATATACACCAACAGTAAGGGCTTGGCCGAACCGTAGGGTTCGTGAGCTATCCCTCTTGGCACAAGCATGATGGCGCATCATGCATGGAGGAGCCATCAATGTCTTGGCCGAACCCTTGGGTTTGCGTGCTATGCCTTGATGTGGAGGACCTTGAAGCCGCACTTGAAGATAAAGCTTGGTGGCGGCTAGGTTAGGTCTTGTTGGGGCTTGTCAGCTAGGTCAAGCATTGAACATCCTTTGGCATGTGATGGTTCAATGTGTTAATTAGGCTATGACCACATCGCTTGTTTACTGCTTTTGATATCTGTTAAAGCATGCTTGGATGTGTTTTATCATTTTGTTATCACTATAGGATTGCATGCCTGTAATGTTAGACAAAAGATAAAACTGAGAGGATGAGACCTCAAAAACCCTCAAAATAATATCGAGTCTGTAGCCTTCTGACGCGTAGCCCTCGTCAAGCTATCGATCAGTGGTGTTGTGCACTGTTTCCCACCCTAGTGGGACACACCCACTTATCTTTAGAAGGCATGTGGTGGCAATGGTTTCCTGAGTCCAATTAAAATCCTGGACGTGCCCTAGCAAGGAAGCTCGTTGGCCCTGGGCATAACGGTCAGGACAGACTTGACTAGATTTCATATGTGGTGGCCACATGATGGAATTCTAGAGGCACCCTCGAGAGGTTAGGGTTTTGTGTTGTTCCAGCCCTAGCTGGGCACGAAATGCTTGAACTGTCTTGAGAAGGGGAATTGCCCTGGGGGCAAACGGCCGGCGTGCCTACCTTACGAAGCATGAGTCACTTTGTGCATCTCATCCCACCCTAGTGGGACGCGAAGCCTCGTGTGGAATAGGGATCCCATCCCACTAAGAAATCTCGGATTTCCCAATTGACTTTGTGGGTTGTCAATTCGATTAAAATAGTGGGAGCCATAATCATTTAATGCAAATCCAGATTAAATGATTCGATGTAGTACTAATCTGCTTTCTTGGTTGTTGTAGATCAATGGTTACGAACAATAGCAGATGGTCACTGCTATCTATCCTGAAAAAGGACAAGTTGGTTGGATCCAACTTGATGGACTGGTATCGGAACTTGAGGATTGTCCTTAAGCTCGAGAGGAAGCTCTATGTCCTTGAGCAGCCTATTCCAGAGCCACTTCCATGCTCGGCCTCAGTGGCTGAGAAGGATGCTTTTGATAAGCATCAGGCTGATACATTGGAGGTTGCTAATTTGATGCTAACCAACATGTCACCTGAATTTAGAGGGCAATATGAATCTAAGAGTGCTTTTGAGAGTATTTATAATCTAAGGCAGCTCTTCAATGAATTGGTTGAGCTCAACCCTCCCAAAGTAGTCATTCAGTGTGGTGAAGCGAAAGGTTTAACCAAGGAACTGAAACTAAAGATGGAAAGGATCAAGAATAATAGGTGCTATTCATGTGGAGGGCCACCTCACATGTTGAAGGACATGGTGCGACTTCAGAAGGAGGAGAAGAGAAGCAGGGCTTCGTCTTCTGGCTCAGGTATTTATGTTACCGAAGTCAACCTTTGTACTTCTATGTCATGGGTATTGGATACTGTATGCGGAGCTCATATTTGTACAAATATGCAGGGGCTCAAGAAAAGTAGAGTGGTGCGGCCTGGAGAGATTGACCTACGTGTTGGAAACGGAGCACAGGTTGCTGCTGTTGCCGTAGGACTTTTGACGCTCTCCCTGCCTTCTGGACTTCAACTAGAGTTAATTAATTGCTATTATGTACCTTCTCTTACTAAAAACATTGTATCTATTCCTTGCTTGGCAAGGAAAGGATTTAAATTTGAAATAAAAGAGGACTCTTGTTCTTTTTCATTTGCAAATGTGTTTTATGGGAAGGGTACCTTATGCAATGGATTATATGTCTCGGACATGGATAACTCTATATGTAACATAAATCATAAAAGGATCAAACTAAATAGTTCAGTTGGTACATACCTTTGGCATTGTCGATTAGCCCATATAAACAAGAATCGCATTCAATAACTCCATGCAAATGGATTGTTAGATTCAACCTCCTTGGAGGAGTTTGATACTTGCGAGCCATGTTTATTAGGGAAGATGACAAAAGCGCCCTTCACCAAGATCGGTGAGAGGGCAGGTGGTTTGTTGGATCTCATACATAGCGATGTGTGTGGGCCATTCAGTAAGCAAGCCAAAGGAGGGTACAACTACTTCATCACATTTACTGATGACTTCAGTAGATACGGTTATGTCTATTTGATGAGACATAAGTCAGAATCCTTTGAGAAATTTAAGGAGTTCAGACATGAAGTAGAGAACCAGCTTGGTAGATCTATTAAGGCTCTTCGATCAGATCGTGGTGGAGAGTACCTGAGCGGTGAGTTCTTTGACTATCTTAGAGAGTGTGGGATTCTATCCCAACTCACTCCTCCTGGAACACCTCAATGTAATGGTGTGTCTGAAAGGAGAAATCGAACTTTGTTGGACATGGTTCGATCTATGATGAGTCATGCAACTCTACCTCCATCGTTTTGGGGCTATGCACTTGAGACAGCTTCTCTCATACTGAATAATGTTCCATCTAAAAGTGTCTCCAAGATTCTATACGAGGTATGGAGTGGGAGACGACTGAATCTCTCTTCTATCAGAGTCTGGGGATGTGAGGCTTATGTCAAACGTCAGGATTCTAGCAACCTAGAACCCAGATCTGATAAATGCGTGTTTGTGGGATATCCTAAGTAAACTAAAGTATATCACTTCTATGTTCCCAGGGAGAACAAAGTTTTTGTTGCTCGAGATGCTGTCTTTCTAGAGAAAGAATTTCTCATGAAAGAAGTCAGTGGGAGTA
Organism: Costus lasius; assembly: GCA_027563935.2. NCBI lineage: Eukaryota > Viridiplantae > Streptophyta > Magnoliopsida > Zingiberales > Costaceae > Costus > Costus lasius. The sequence goes on from CM050446.2 coordinate 87,308,198, forward strand.
AGTTTGACTTAGACGAGGTCCAAGTGCAACCACAAGACACTGAGGTAGAACCTGAGCCACTTGCACCGGTTGCTGGGCAACCAGAGGCTCAGACACAGGCCCTGCGTAGGTCTGGGAGGATTCGTTGTGCACCTGAGAGGTACGGGTCGCTGCCGACCCAGCACGACGTGATCTTCATCATTGAGGATGAACCCAGGACCTATGATGAGGCTGTCGCTGGACCGGACTCCGAGAAATGGCTTGAGGCCATGAGATCTGAGATGGATTCCATGTCAGCTAACCAAGTCTAGGATTTGGTTGAGCTACCTGATGGGGTAAAACCTATCGGGTGCAAATGGGTCTTCAAGAGGAAGACTGACATGGATGGTAACATAGTTACCTATAAAGGTAGACTTGTGGCTAAAGGATTCAGACAAGTCCACGGGGTGGACTATGACGAAACCTTCTCGCCAGTTGCCATGTTCAAATCCATTCGAATCCTGCATGCTATAGCTGCGTATCACGATTATGAGATATGACAGATGGATGTGAAGACAGCATTCCTTAACGGAAAGCTGACTGAGGATGTGTTTATGACACAGCCTAATGGCTTCATCCATCCTGTAGAGGCCAATAAGGTCTGCATGCTTAAGAGATCCATTTATGGATTAAAGCAAGCTTCTCGAAGTTGGAATCTTCGATTTGATGAGGCAGTAAGAGATTACGGCTTTGTCAAGAGCGAAGATGACGCCTGTGTATACAGAAAATTCAGTGGGAGCTTAGTGACATTTCTGGTCCTGTATGTCGACGACATACTACTCATCGGAAACGACATCCCTAATCTTCAAGCTATGAAGACAAGGTTGGGGAAGTGTTTCGAGACGAAAGACATAGGGGAGGCCGCCTATATCCTAGACGTGAGGATCTACCGGGATAGATCCAAGAAGCTCCTGGCCCTTGATGACACCAAAATATATTATATATTTTGTATCATTTTCGATATCTTTTCATGCTAAATTGAAGATCTTTTACTTGTTTTTATGATAAATTCATTGAATATTGCAAAGTCTACTTCTAATTTTGTTTTTCATGGTTTTCAGGTAAAAAGACACTATTTTTAGGCGTTTTCAAGCAAAATCGAATACATAGAAGAATTCTCATCATCAAGAAGAAGTCACCCAAGAAATTTCATGCAAATCGAGGCAAGGAACCCAAAATACGGCAGTGCCGTAAAGGATTATACGGTACTGTATTTTCCACGGCTAACGTATTATCGAGATCACGGCCGTATTTTGGTGATTTTCCAAATATAAGGTTTTCGCAAAAATACGGCACCGCCGTAAGGATTTACACGGCCGTATTTTGGGGCACCTTCTGAACAAAGACTTTTGTCGAAATTATGGCACTGCCGTAACCCAGTTTACGGGCCATATTTTGAAGCATCTTCAGAATAGAAAGTTGCCCTGAAATTACGGTACTGCCATAAAGAATTACACGGGCCGTTTTACTCCGACGAATCCGACCAGGGAGTTCAGCCGATTTTACGGCACTGCCGTAAACAAAATTAAGGTGCCGTAGTTTCCAGCAATTTCAGAACAGAAGGATTGATGGATTTTACGGCAGTGCCGTAAGATATTACACTGCCGTTTTTTAGTGTTTGAACGCGATTCCCAGGTCAATCTTCACGCCCGATCTTTGCCGAGATTCTTGTGGGCAATCCAAGGCTTTATATTCAAATCCGTAAGAAGTAAAAAGAGAGTTTTTGACGAGAGGATTACAGAGAGACCAAAAGCCCTAAATTTGATCCACAATCGAGGGAGAAATTGGGATCGATGCCGCCGCCAATGGTTTCGCCGCCGTGATCGATCCAGACAATCTCAAGCCATGATTTTCATACAGAAGCTTCGTCGGAGGGAGAAGACAACACACCAGAAGTTTCAGACTGAAAGGAGATCAATTGAAAGAGAAATCAAAGAAAAACCAGCCGCCGACACTGTTCACCAGAGTTCCTTGCAAATTACGGCTGTGAAATACTTCACAGCCGTGTTGTATTTTTTAAAGTTCTCTTTTACTTCGATTTTTGATCCTCTGAAGACATGATTTGTTGTAATTCCCTTATGATGATAGCTTAAACTATTTTTGGGACATGGGGCAGTAATTTACTTAACTTCCAATGACTAGATAACTCTTTTTTCAATATTTCGTTGAGTTTAATCTTAGCATGATGATTTTACTCATGTGATAATTGTGCTTAGACTCTCTATAAGTTCATGTTACTAATTATGTTCTTGGAATTTTCGCTTGAGACTGAAAGGTAATTGCTTGAGAATTTGGAACCCTAGAATTGCAAGTTAGGATCCCTTCCTTAGGTTAGATCCATCTTCATCTTTTCTAGTAGAATAATTTCCATGATTATAATATGAATCTATAGATTGAGTCTATTTGTCAAACGTGGAGATCTTGTGCAAAAGCAAGGATCGGAATGTTGGAGATCCTTGAGCGAAACTAGTTGCGAGACTCGGATGCACGAAAGTGATCCTTGAGTCCATTGTATGATAATATCTTCATCATGATAAAATTTAATCAATGAAATCCTTATTCATATCTAGCCATAAAAGTTTAAGTGAACGAAACCCTAGTCCCAGCTTTTCTCTCTGATAATCCTATTTTTTTTAGTTTCCGATTGCTATTCTCGCGATTTTTGATTTGCCTAGATAGTAAGAAATCAACTATTTAGTATTCGACAACGTAGGTCCTTGTGGATTCGATACTTTCTTTATTACTTTGTGTATCCGTGCACTTGCGGATTACAACAAGTTTTTGGCGCCGTTGCCGGGGACCTTAGTTTTGTTAATATCAAAATAGTTGTTAGTATTGCTAGACTAAGTATTTTTTGTTTTAGATTTAACTTTGTTTTTTCTTTTTGCAGGTTTTCGATTTTCACAGTTGTGACAGAACTGTGATATCTGAAGATTTGTGAATTTACTTGTGTTTTAGATTTTCTATTTTTTTTTCTATATTCTGAAAAAAAAAAATTGATTGATTGGTGTTTGATTATCTTTCTGTTCTTGATAGATTTGAAAACATGTCATTTAATCACAACTCCTAGGCAACTGAAAGAGGTGAGGTATACATGCCAAAAGGTAATTCTCTTGTAGATCAATTTAACTCTTATATGCAATCTTGTTCTTCTGAATATTGCGTTATTTGTGGATATCCTGATCATTGTTCCTCTGATTGCCCATTTTTAAAACCAAATTTATCATGGCAAGAACAAGATAAATTGTATTCTAGATGGGAAAACCGAACTTCTTTATACGATGATTGCTATGATCATGTTTATGAACCACAATTTGAATTTGATACTGAGGAACTTGAACTAGAAAAATCCCCCTGTGATTATGATTATTTTGAGATTGAGCCTTCTGTGAATATTATTGAATCTCACTCTAATTTTGATGATTGTAGAACTGATTCATCTGCTAATTTATTTGAGGAAAAGATTGAGAAAATTGAAATTGAAGAACCTTCTTTTGATGATAATTCTGATTTTGATAATATCTTGTTTATGGTTAAATCTGATGAGCATGATGAAGGTTCAAAAATTATAGACATTGATGAGCCCCACTTTGATTTTGGTGATATTTTTGAAATTAATGATAAATCTCTTGTGGTCAACTCTAATTCTATTAATTCTTTTTTATATGATTCTGATTTTGACTCTTCTAATAATGAATTATTTGTGGGGAAGCATGAGAAAATCGATTTTGTAGAGTCTCATCTTGATTTTGTTGATAATTTTGATATTGATAGATTATTTGATGACAAACATGAGGGACTTGAAAAGGATTTGAATGAATCTCACCTTGATGTTTTGCCCAATGCTATTGTTAAAAATTTTGATCTATTTGAAAATTTGTGCTTTATCGAGGAATCTAATGAAAGACATAGACATTATTTTGATGATCCAATACTTGAATCTTTTAATCTAGGTCCTTTTGTTATTGCCTTTGAAAATATTAATTTGAAGAAAGGACTTATGATTTTACTTTTTGATAAGCTTAGGAAGATCATAAAGATTACTTTGAGTGGATCTGAGAATTTTAATTTCTGCAAATTTGAGAAAGCCACATTAATCATGATTTATGTGAAATTCTGGATATCTGGATTTGTGGCTAAACTGTTTGGAAAAAGGAAATGCAGAAAATTATATGCTTTATATTTTGGAACCGATTCACCTGCTTCACCATGATATTGATTTTTGGTCAAGCTATGGACCTAAAAATTAGCACTTCTTGGGAGGCAACCCAAGCACTTTTGTCTTAGTTTAGTTTCTTTTATTTTAGTTTATTTTTAGAATTAATTTTGCTTTTATTTTTGCAGGAAAATCAAATTTTGCGCAAAATACGGCACTGCCGTAATCTATTTTACGCTCGTAATCTGTGTTGATTTCTTCTCCCGAGAGTTTTCTGTATTTTACGGCGGTACCGTATTCCTTTTACGGTACCGTATTTCCTGACCGTTTTTTACTTCACGTGCCATAATTTCGACTACTTTTGATCCAAAAATTTTTGATTTTTATGGCAGTACAATAAACAATTCCACGGTACCGTATTTCCTGATTATTTCTTACCCGAGAGTTCTTTGCAAAATACGGCGCTGCCGTAAAGAATATTACGATACCGTATTTCAAAACTGCTTTCTACTTATTGAGTAGGTGTTTTCTCGCTGTGATTTTAAGAAACTGGGTTGAGAAAAATTTTAATCTTTAGCACGACATGGAAGTACTCATCTTTGTCTATTATTAGGATATTTTTGCTGAATTTTAAAGTCCATGGATTGTCCTAGAACACATAGCAACTTTTTGATTCTGATTAGATTTTGTGCAGTTTTTCATTTTGTAATCTAAGTAACCTTCTTTCTGCTGATACCCTAAATTCCTGAAAGATTTTGATCCTTTATTTTTCACATACCTGGAAAGATCAAGTTTTATTTTACTTCATGGTTTTGTCTGTTTTCTGTTTGGATCATTAAATCTTATTTTTGGGTATGGCTACTTTTTATAAAAAATTCAAAAACTGCTTGATTTGCTTTCTACCTGTCATAGCTTCTTCTCCAGATTTGCAGCACCTCTAGCTACCACTGCATCTGCCTCTGACATCACTGTTTCCAGCCGTCGACACTGGATCATACCACCAGCAGATTCTTATTTCTTTTACTGCCTCTTATTCCATGATATGATTTTATTTTTTGCAGCAGAATCTTTATTATTGACTCTGATATTTTTCATCTATGCAGGATTATCTTCCATAGCCTGACGATCTCACCTCCAGGACTGTATTCACTAGCAGGCCACTAGAGATTACTCACCCTTATGTCGACACCATCACCATCATTGCTAGCAGCTTTTCAACTAGCATCTTTTTCCACCAGCTCTCTTCAGACCTCTGGCTACATCTCTGATTCTCCCTTGAGAGAATTATTTTTATCATTATTATTTTTTAGACTGTTTTTGATCTGAGTCTTATGTGAGCCTTATGTACCTTAAATTTTTGCAGAAAATTTTCAAAAGGCATATCTTTGGACCCAGCTGCATTGGCCTGACAATGATTGAGCATGATCTATATAGTTTTTGAGTATCACTTGCACTCTCTTATTAATGACTATTTCATATAGTGCATCTTTGACTTTATCATATTTATACTACTTATTGGTTTTCTCTTGAAAAATGATTTTATGGATATATGGAACTCATTGTTTTGATGATGATATTATTCAAATGTGTTGTTAAAATTGCTGAAAGCATATGATCCACTTTCTACTATATTATGGCATGATTTATTGATAAAATGTCTTCCCTGATGATGTGAGTATTTATACTTGTGATTAGAGAAAAACCCTATCATGTTAGATTTATTTCTTCAATGCATATCTATTTTTGAAATTTGATATTGGTTGATGCATGAAATTTTGGGTAGATGTGTTATTTGAAGAATAAGATCTAAAGGTGAAACTACTCCTTTAAATAAAATGAGCATATGAGTATGATTTGTGAATTGATATCAATTGATCAACCTAGTAGATGTTTAGTCTATTTTGCTATTTTTTGGGAAGGAAGAATCCAAGATCCATAAAAATAGTGAGAGACTCCCCTACTTGGCACTATGTAAAATTGATGGTGGTACCTAAGACATGAGTTGAAGTCTATGCATGAAAAATAATGAGAGTGAAAAATAATAAGACTCCTCTACTTGGCACTGTGTAAAATTGACAGTGGTACCGAAGACAAGAGTTGAAGTCAAAAATAAAAAGTGTGTATCTAAGTGGGTACATGCCATCTTCACAAAAACAAACAAAATAAAAAAAATCATATGTGGAAAAAGATCTTGGAAACCTAATTCCTGTAAACAAAAGCATGATAGATTTGAACTGAAAACTAGGTGAAATCATGAGATTGAAAATTCTATTTATTATACAAGTTGCAAAGTTTTATTTGATAGAATTGTAGATCTAATGGGTTAAGTTCTAAGGATGATATGTTTACTTGAAGTTTTGTGAAACAATTGATGAAATTTTTCATTGATGATTGTATTTTAGAAATTTATTGAGCATGAAAAGGTTATTCTTGTGATCGAATTTTGACTTCAAAATTTGATTTTTGCTTGAGGACAAGCAAAGTTTGAGCCTTATGTGTTTGATGACACCAAAATATGTATATTTTGTATCATTTTAGATATTTTTTCATGCTAAATTGAAAATCTTTTGCTTGTTTTCATGCTAAATTCATCGAATATTGCAAAGTTTACTCCTATTTTGGTTTTTCATGATTTCTAGGCAAAAAGGCACTATTTTGGGCGTTTTCAAGCAAAATCAAACACATGGAAGAATTACCATCATCAAGAGGAAGATACACAAGAAATTTCACGCAAATCGAAGCTAGGAACCAAAATACGGCAGTGCCGTAAGGGATTTTACGGTACCGTTTTTTTCATGGCTACCGTATTATCGAGATCACGGCCGTATTTTGGTGATTTTCCAAACATATGGTTTTTGCAAAAATATGGCACCGCCGTAAGGATTTACACGGCCGTATGTTGGGGCACTTTATGAACAGAGACTTTTGCCGAAATTACGGCACTGCCGTAAAGAATTACACAGCCGTATTTCCCCGACGAATCAAACCAAAGAGTTCAGCCGATTTTACGGCACTGCCATAAACCAAATTATGGTGCCATATTTTCCAACGTTTCCAGAACAGAACACTCAGCCGATTTTACGGCACGGCCGTGAGATATTACACTGCCGTAATACCCAGTAAAAAACACAATTTTTACGAGTCCGAATCTTGTGTGGGCCATAACGTTTGATCCAGAGCTCCAAATAGAAATCCGAAAGATGTTCTGAACTCATCTTTAAGAGGAGAAGGCGTACGAAGTGGAAACAAGAACTTTTATCAAGTATCCAGAGGGCAATTGCCAGAGAGGCGGCTAGAGTTTGGCCTCACACCGAGAGGCGTAGAGGGCATCTTAGGCCGTGATTTTCACTCAGAAGCTTCGCTTGGATAGGAGAGCACGTCCCAGAAGTTTCAGAGCATTTGGAGTTCGATCGAGGGAGAAATCATCAAAACACGGGTTGTATTTCAATTACAACCCTATTTTGTAACTTTTCTTCCCCTTTTTCGCTTTCTAATACTCTACAATTATGGTTTGTTGTAATCCCTTCTCCATGCAAGCTTAATCTTTATTTGGGACATGGGGTGTAATCCCTTTGATTTTTAATGATTAGATACTTTTTATTTCGTCAAGATAATTTTGCCATGATAATTCTACTTTTGTGATGAATTGTCTTTAATTTTCCATAGATCTATGTTATTATCCATGTTTTAGAGTTTTCGCAATGAGACTGAAAGGTGATTTGCTTGAGAGCTTGGACCCCTAGAATTGCATGTTAGGATCCCTTCCTTAGGTTAGATCCAACTTGATCTGTTCTAGTAGATAAATTGTCTTGTTTCATAATATTGATCTAGGATTTAATTAATGTTATAAACGTTGATAGATCTTTCATGAAAGTGAAGGTCGGTCTGTTGCAAAACCCTAGGTAGAACCAGTGTTGAGTCTCGGATGCACGAAAGTGATCCTTGAGATTCCACTTGAGACTATCAATCAAATTAGAATTCAGATGCACGAAAGTGATCCTTGAGTTCTTTGATTGATGATTTACTTATCTACAGCATTGAAAATAGATCTTTCACAAAAGTGAGGATCGGTTATCTGCATGATTGTCTGCATGAAAGTGAGACAATACCCTTATCAAGTAAATTAGGTCTTTATCGTAGCAAGATTTGATTGACGAACCTTTATTTATATCTTATCATTAAAATTAAGGTGGATGAAACCCTAGTCCCATGTGTACCTCTCTGATTATCTTTAGCATTATTTCTATTACTTACTTTCATCATATTTGGCTTGCTTAGCTAGCGAGAAAATAATTATTTGGTAATTAACAATAAGGTCACTGTGGATCGATATTTTTATTACTTCGATAATTCCGTGCACTTGTGGAATCCTATCAAGTTTTTGAAAAACTTATTGTAATCCGCAAGTGCACGGATACACGAAGTAATAAAGAAAGTATCGAATCCACAGGGACCTACGTTGTCGAATACTAAATAGTTGATTTCTTACTATCTAGGCAAATCAAAATCGCGAGAATAGCAATCGAAAACGAAAAAAAATAGGATTATCAGAGAGAAAAGCTGAGACTATGGTTTCGTTCACTTAAACTTTTATGGCTAGATATGAATAAGGATTTCGTTGATTCAATTTTATCATGATGAAGATATTATCAAACAATGGACTCAAGGATCACTTTCGTGCATCCGAGTTCTAGGAATCTCTAGTGGAGTCTCAAGGATCACTTTCGTGCATCCGAGTCTCGCAACTAGTTTCGCTCAAGGATCTCTAACGTTCCGATGCTTGCCTTCGCACAAGATCTCCACGTTTGACAAATAGACTCAATCTATAGATTCATATTAGAATCATGGCAATTATTCTACTAGAAAAGATCAAGATGGATCTAACCTAAGGAAGGGATCCTAACATGCAATTCTAGGGTTCCAAATTCTCAAGCAATTACCTTTCAGTCTCAAGCGAAAATTCCAAGAACATAATTAGTAACATGAACTTATAGAGAGTCTAAGCACAATTATCACATGAGTAAAATCATCATGCTAAGATTAAACTCAACGAAATATTGAAAAAAGAGTTATCTAGTCATTGGAAGTTAAGTAAATTACTCCCCCATGTCCCAAAAATAGTTTAAGCTATTAGCATAAGGGAATTACAACAAATCATGGCTTCAGAGGATCGAAAATTGAAGTAAAAGAGAAGTTTAGAAAATACAGCACTGTTGTGAAGTATTTCACAGCCGTAATTTGCAAGGAACTCCGGTGAACAGTGACGGAGGCTGGTTTTTCTTCGATTTCTATTTCAATTGATCTCCTTTCGGTCTGAAACTTTTGGTGTGTTGTCTTCTCCCTCCGACGAAGCTTCTTTATGAAAATCACGGCTTGAGATTGTCTGGATCGATCACGGCCGCGAAACCCTTGGCGGCGGCATTGATCCCGATTTCTCCCTCGATAGTGGATCAAATTTAGGGCTTTTGGTCTCTCTGTAATCCTCTCGTCAAAAACTCTCTTTTTGCTTCTTACGGCTTTGAATATAAAGCCCTGGATCGCCCGCAAGAATCTCTAGAAAGATCGGGCGTGAAGATTGACCTGGGAATCGCGTTCAAACACCGAAATACGGCAGTGTAATATCTTACGGCACTGCCGTAAAATCCATCGATCGTTCTGTTCTGAATTTGCTGGAAACTACGGCACCTTAATTTTGTTTATGACAATGCCGTAAAATCGGCTGAACTCTCTGGTCAAATTCGTTGGGGAAATACGGCCCATGTAATTCTTTACGGCAGTACCGTAATTTCAGGGCAACTTTTTGTTCTGAAGATACTTCAAAATACGGCCCGTAAACTAGGTTACAGTAGTGCCATAATTTTGGCAAAAGTCTCTGTTCAGAAAGTACCCCAAAATACGGCCGTGTAAATCCTTACGGCGGTGCCGTATTTTTGCGAAAAGCTTCTATTTGGAAAATCACCAAAATACAGCCGTGATCTCGATAATACGGTAGCCATGAAAAATACGATACCGTAAAATCCTTTACGGCACTGCCGTATTTCGGGTTCCTTGCCTCAATTTGCGTGAAATTTCTTCGGTGACTTCTTCTTGATGATGAGAATCCTTCTATGTATTCGATTTTGCTTGAAAACGCATAAAAATAGTGCCTTTTTACCTGAAAACCATGAAAAACCAAAATAGAAGTAGACTTTGCAATATTCAATGAATTTATCATAAAAACAAGTAAAAGATCTTCAATTTAGCATGAAAAGATATCGAAAATGATACAAAATATACTATATATTGTGGTGTCATCAAAATACATAAGGCTCAAACTTTGCTTGTCCTCAAGCAAAAATCAAAATTTGAAATCAAAGTTTGATCAAAAGAATAACTTTTTCATGCTCAATAAATTTCTAAAATACAACTCGTCAATGAAAAATTCTATCAATTGATTTACATAACTTCAAATAGACATATCATTCTTAGAACTCAACCTTCTAGATCCATAATTCAATCAAATAAAACTTCGCAACATGTACAATAAATAGAATTTTCAATCTCATGATTTCTCCCAATCTTCAGTTCAAATCTATCATGCTTTTGTTTACAGGAATTAGGTTTCCAAGATCTTTTTCCACTCTCTTCTCCTTTTTTTTTTTTTGGTATCATTCACATTCTCTAACTCGATTACCACCTTTTTTTTTCTGGTGACGAGATTAGAGTGCACAGATCACATAATCAATGCAATGGAACTCATATCCTCTAATTTGGAAAGAATTTATTAAGGACAGCGGAGTTTATGTGAAATAATTTTTCTCATGGCATGTACCCACATAGATAGATACTTTTTCTATTTATTACTTCAACCCATAACCTTCGGCACCACTGCGTTTTCCCACAGTGCCATGTAGGGGAGTCCTCACCTTTATTTTGGGTATCTTGGATCCTTATTTCCCAACAAATAACAAGAATAGACTAAATATCTACTAGGTTGATCAATTGATCTCAATTCATAAATCATACTCATATACTCATTTTATTCGAAAGAAAATTTTCACCTTTAAATTTTATTCCTCAAATAATATATCTACCCAAAATTTTATGCATCAATCAATGTCATATTTCAATAGACAAATATGTATTGAATAAATAAATTTGACATGATAGGGCTATATCTTCAATCATGAATTTGAGATCATCAATCATTCAAGTTATCAACAGTATAAATCAAGAGTGAACTCATCATCATCATTACAATATCAAATCACCAAAAATATATCACCATTTATATCATATCAAACATCAGAATATCAAAATATCATACAACTCCATCGAAACAGTAAAAAATCAATATCATCATCATAATACAACCATATCGAATATCTATCATCAGAATATCATCATACAACCATATCGAATGAGAATAACAATATGTAGTGGTGGCAGTCATGGAAGCATCATCCTTCCCTTCATCATATGAAACAACAGTGAGATAAAGAAAATCATAGTACAACAAAAAGGTAAGGGAAGATAATACTCACAAAGCCTCTACTCATCATCATCAGATCGCGTAGCCTCCGAGTCTCACGCAGCAGTCTCCTCAGTATCAAAGTATGGGGTTCCTCCCTGATCACCATGATAGCCATAGTCCCTGTGATCAGCATAACCAAAACGATCATAGAGGAAGTTACCCATGTCTTCCATATGGTTGCATAGCCTCTCCATATCTCTGTGGATGTACCCCAGAGTCTCATCCATCCTATCCAGGTGGTGCTCCTGACTGAACATCTGTGCTGTGAGTGCCTGGAAGCCTGGATCGTGGTGGCTAGCATATCTGCCCATAGTTGTGTGTGAGGAGGTACCAGCTGGCTGTGAAGAGTCATGAGGGGGTGACTCCATCCCATAAGGATCGCTCCTACTACCCCCGGTGGGTGGTGGTACTGTATGAGGTGATGGAATAAAAGCTCCCTCAGCTTCATTAAGACATAGCTTCCAATTGGCCCTTTCTCTAACTGTAGTCTTCTCAATGTAGGGTAAGGGTAGAGGAGAGATGTTTGGTCCAAGGACCAAACAGAAAGTGTCTCCCTCTCTAACTATCATCTTCATCGCTATGCAAGACTCAATATCGAGCCTTGCATTCCCTCTTGCCGTGTCAGCTCCACAGGGCTCTATCCCATAGTATCTAGCAATAGGAGTAACCAATCCTCCTATCACCACTAATCCTCTGCTAGCTCTGGCCACTTTATCCATGTGCTTGATCATAAAATAGGCGACATCCACTGCGAATCCATTGAGCATCCCCCAAAGAAAATACAGCTCATGTTGACGGACCATGCCATCACTATCTCCTCTCCCAAATACTGTGTGTGCTAGAACCCTATGTGCATATCTGATACAAGGGTTCACTATTTTTGAGGCTCTGGCAGACACAACATAGAAATGGCTCTCATGAGTGATTTGGTTCCAGAACACGTTCTCCATAAATCCAAGGGGTATGTCAGTGTAACCCCCAGTGCTCAATCCAAAGATGTCCCTAATTTCTTGCAAAGTAAGCTTTCTCTCTTCATTGGCCATTCTGAATGTGATTTCCCCTTCTACAGGGCCATGAGAGTACTCTTTCAACTCAATTATCAGACTGCTCAAAAACTCCAAGACAAGAGGTAAGTATGTGTGAGGAGTCATCTGGAAGAACTCCTTAGCTTTAATTCTGTCAAACATCCATAGCAAATCCTCATAAATCCCTAAGGCTTCCAAGATTCTTCTATCAGCATATTTTGAGTTGATGATCTTCCTCTCCATAATTTTATTGTACCTAGCCTCTTGCAATTCATTTATGAAAAGAATTCCATGTGGGTTCGGTGGTTATGAGGATTCAGCAGGGGCTTTCCCCTTTCTTCTTGGTGCAAGTGCTTTTGTCCTTGGTGCCATGGACTCAAGCTGCAAACTTATCATTCAAAGCATACAAATAATGATATAGCAGTTTAAATCAGGTCAGTGCATTCAATCAGCTTATTCCACTAGCATATAGAACAGAGTGAAAAAAAATAGGGTAGAATCATGCATGTAATCTTAATCTCAATACAGTATGATAAGCATGGACTATTCTTTCAACATCATCAGTAATGTTAATCAAGTATTTTAGAAGCAAAAATCTGTTTTAAATCTCATGCTAGAACTCAAAATGTCAATGAACAGTAATTCCGAATCGTGCACGTTGCGTTTCAGCTCAAATCGGTTACAGAAATTGGTTCAAATTCTTTTCAAATAGCATAGGTTCGAAAACTCATTCCTTAACAAGTAAATAGGAACATAAATCGCTCAAAATAGTTGTGAATCGATCGAGAACGAGTGGAAGGGGCAAAACTTTGTGAAAACTCATCAAAGCAGTAAAATCGGAGAATCGGTTACCTAATCGACGATGAAGATTGAAAGGAAAGGGTCGCTGGTGTCCTCATGTGTCCGGAGAAGGTCGGAGATCCGAAAACGGCGCAAGAACGAGCGAGATCGAGGGTAAAACGGCCCGGTAGAAACCCTAAATATTGTACAGGATTCGTGTACAGATAGCACAATACGACAGTGTAATACCTTACGACACTACCGTAAAATCGTTAAAACACTCTGTTTGAAAACGAAGCAAAATACGGTACCATAAAATTCAAGCAGTAAAGATTTTTTTTTTATTTTAGAAAAATGAAAAACAAAATTTCAGAAAATATGGCATGTAAAATACCTCACGGTAGTGCCGTAAAAATGAAAGAACACACGGGTTGATTTTGGATCAGAAATATGGTACCGTGCAATCCTTTACGGCCATACCGTAATTTCGTCGCAGCTTTCTGTTCATAAGCAGACTGAAATACGGTATCGTAAAATCCTTTACGGTACTGTCGTATTTTGCTCCAAATCATGAAAAACCTACAAAAATAAAATAAAAATTAGTCCTAAGGAAAAATCAAGGTAAATAAAACTAAAATAAGGGTTAGAAAGCTTGGGTTGCCTCCCAAGAAGCGCTAATTTAAAGGTCATTAGCTTGACCCTTTAACACTCAGGTTTGATCGTGAATTCCTGGATCTCAACTCTGATTTTACAACATAAGGCTTGATCTTGAAACAGTATCCAAATCTGCTCAGAATTCTTTCTATTTTCTCAATCAATCTAGAGCCTTCTCTTCTTCTCTTCCTCTTTGGCTTTTTCTTCTTCTGCAATTTCTCATCAATACTCTCAAAAAGATTGTTAGATGCATTATTTGAGGTTTCCTCAAACAAACTTGAAACATCATAAATTTCATCATTAAATATTTCGACACTACAACAAGATCCTGAGTATGAAAGTTTGTTCGTTGAATCATTAAGACTAAATTCAATCTTGTTGTCACATATATCAAAAGTAATCTTTCCCTGGTTCACATCAATATTTGCTTTAGCTGTGGCCAATAATGGTCTACGAAGAATGATAGGATTTCTAGAATTTACCTCCAGTTTAACACTACAAAATCTGCAGGAATGGAAAACTTACCAATTTGTACAGGGACATTCTCTAATATGCCTACAGGATACTTTACCGATGAATCCGCGAGCTGTAAGGATATGGATGTATGCTTTAGCTCTCCATGATTTACTTTCCTGTAAGTAGAAAGGGGCATTAGACTCACACTTGCACCGAGGTCACATAAGGCTCGGTCAAAAGATAGGGTGCCAATCGAACAAGGTACAGAAAAAACTACCTAGATCTTTTAGTTTAGGTGGCAGTTTGTTCTGTATGATAGCACTACAATCTTCAGTTAAAGTAACAGTGCATGTGCCATAATCATCAAATTTTCTTTTACTAGACAAAATCTCTTTTAAAAACTTGGCATAAGATGGCATCTCAGTAATAGCTTCAGTAAAAGGAATGTTAACATAAAACTTTTTCAGGATTTCAAGAAATTTGACAAACTTTTTGTCTAGTTTTTGTTGATCCAACCTTTGAGGGAAAGGTATAGGTGGCTGGTAAGGAGCAGGCAAATTAGGGTTAGGATTGTCTTTCTCACATGATTCCTCCCCTTTTGGTTCATCACCCTTTTGAGGTGATAAACAAGTTTGGGGTTTCTCATGTGAAGAAGATTCTCCAAACTCTAATTCCTCTTCATTATCAACAAGCCTTTTTTTCAGTGTTTTCAAACCTCCCTCTAGGTTCTCTTAGTTGTTTCCCACTTCTAGTCATGATGGCATTACAGTGCTCCCTAGGGTTTATCTCAGGTTTTGCAAGCAATTTCCCAGGGCGTCTGTAAGGTACACTAGCATGTTGTGCAATTTGATTTTCAAGAATTTTGTTGTGGGCTTCTACTCTATCCAGTCTAGAGTTGATTTGATGAAAATTGTCTTTAAATTCCTCATTTTGTTTTTCTTGCCTTGCCCTGTATTCCCTTGTATCAGACATAAAATCATCAATTTTTCTATTTTGCTGATTTTGACTGGCCATAAGTTTTTCAAACATGGATTCTATATTTGAATTCTGATTTTGGTTTTGATTTTGATTAAAGTTCTGATTTGGTCATTGGTATCCTTTGTTTTCAGTGTTCCCCCCTACATTGTTATTATTTTTCCATGAAAGGTTGGGGTGATTTCTCCATCCAGGGTTATATGTATTAGAATAGGGATCATTAGGTCTACCTTGATTATAATTCCCTATGGCATTCACATGCTCATTACCCTGATCAACAATTCCACAATATTCAGCAGTATGACCATCATTACGATAATTTTCACAAGTAATAACAGAAACAGAAGCAGTTTGCACGGAATTTAACTTACTACACAAAAAATTTATCTTCTCTGCTAAGGAGCGTATTTCATCACTTTCACCCTTACCTTGAGAAGGCTTGTAAATTACTCCTCTCTCAGTAGTCCATTGATTATGGTTTTCTGCCATTTCCTCTAGCAGTCTGAAGGCTTCATCTGGTGTTTTGCTCATAAGAGCTCCTCCTACAGCGGCATCCACAATCATTTTAGTCTGATCAGATAATGTAATATAAAAAGTTTGCATTAAAGTTTGAAGTTCTATTCCATGGTGAGGACACTTCCGCTGCAGCTCATTGAATCTTTTCCAGGCCTCACTGAGCGACTCCCCACTTCTTTGTTGAAAGTTTGTAATTTGGTTCCTCAATTCAAGTGTCTTCCTTGGGGGAAAGTATTTGTTCAAGAAGGAATTTGACAGTTGGTTCCAAGTGGTGAAGGTACCGGCTGGGTGCGAATTAAGCCATGTCTTTACCCAGTCCCTGAGAGAAAAAGGAAAAAGTCTTAGTCTAAATGCGTCGTTAGAAACACCATTCATCTTAACAGTATCGCATAGGTCAAGAAATAAGGCTAAGTGTTGGTTGGGATCCTCCAGTGGAGATCCTCCAAATTGCTCTTGTTGAAACATTACAATGAGTCCAGGCTTAATCTCGAAATTGTTGGTCTCAATTGCTGGCCTAGCAATACTAGAACGAATTTCATGATGATTAGGGGCTGCATAGTCCCTAAGTGTTCTCTTATGGTTCTGATTGTCTCCCATCTCGAATTTTCTTCTTGTATCTCTGGTTGGGATTGTTCTTGCAGTTCTTCTTGTGATGATTCTTCTAACCTCAACTTTCTGCGCACTCTCAGTGTTTTATTGATTTCAGGATCCAATGGTACAACTGGTCCTGACCTAAGGCTTCTGTGCATGCAAAGTAAACAGATCAAGTGATTTCAAGAAACAGAAAAAAACAGTAAATAAAAATAATAAAAACCTAATCTAGCAATAATTTCAACGTCTCTAATATCGACAAAAACTAAGGTCCCCGGCAACGGCGCCAAAAACTTGATAGGATTCCACAAGTGCACAGAATTATCGAAGTAATAAAAATATCGATCCACATAGACCTTATTGTTAATTACCAAATAATTGTTTTCTCGCTAGCTAAGCAAGCCAAATATGATGAAAGTAAGTAATAGAAATAACGCTAAAGATAATCAGAGAGGTAAACATGGGACTAGGGTTTCATCCACCTTAATTTCAATGATAAGATAAAAATAAAGGTTCGTCAATCAAATTTTGCTACGATAAAGACCTAATTTACTTGATAAGGGTATTGTCTCACTTTCGTGCAGACAATCATGCAGATAACCGATCCTCACTTTCGTGCAAGATCTATTTTCAATGCTGTAGATAAGTAAATCATCAATCAAAGAACTCAAGGGTCACTTTCGTGCATCCGAATTCTAATTTGATTGATACTCTCAAGTGGAATCTCAAGGATCACTTTCGTGCATCCGAGACTCAACACTGGTTCTACCTAGGGTTTTCCAATGGACCGATCTTCACTTTTGTGCAAGATCTATCAACATTTATAACATTAATTAAATCCTAGATCAATATTATCAAACATGACAATTTATCTACTAAAACAGATCAAGTAGGATTTAACCTAAGGAAGGGATCCTAACATGCAATTCTAGGGGTCCAAGCTCTCAAGCAAATCACCTTTCAGTCTTATTGCGAAAACTCTAAAACATGGATAATAACATAGATCTATGGAAAATTAAAGACAATTCATCACAAAAGTAGAATTATCATGGCAAAATTATCTTGACGAAATAAAAAGTATCTAATCATTAAAAATCAAAGGGATTACACCCCATGTCCCAAATAAAGATTAAGCTTGCATGGAGAAGGGGTTACAACAAACCATAATTCTAGAGTATTAGAAAGCGAAAAAGGGGAAGATAAGTTACAAAACAGGGTTGTAATTGAAATACAACTCGTAATTTCGCGTATGAACAGTGCTGTCACCACTGTTTTGATGATTTCTCCCTCGATCAAACTCCAAACGCTCTGAAACTGCTGCGGCATGCTCTCCTACTCCAAGCGAAGCTTTTGAGTGAAAAGCGTGGCCTAAGGTGCCCTCTACACCTCTCGGCATGAGGCCAAACCCTAGCTGCCTCTCTGGCGATTTCTCTCTGGATACTTGATAAAAGTTCTTGTTTTCACTTCGCACACCTTCTCCACATAAAGACGAGTTCAGAACATCTTTCGGATTTCGATTTGGAGCTTTGGACTCGTAAGATTCAGACTCATAAAAATCACGTTTTTGACTGGGTATTACGGCAGTGTAATATCTCACGGCCGTGCCGTAAAATCGGCTGAGTGTTCTATTTTGGAAACGCTAGAAAATACGGCATCGTAATTTGGTTTACGGCAGTGTCGTAAAATCTGCTGAACTCTCTGGTCGGATTCGTCAGGGAAATACGGCCCGTGTAATTCTTTACGGCAGTGCCGTAATTTCAGCAAAAGTCTCTGTTCAGAAAGTGCCCCAAAATACGGCGGTGCCGTATTTTTGAAAAAACCTTCTATTTGGAAAATCACCAAAATACGACTGTGATCTCGATAATACGATAGCCGTGAGAAAAATGGTACCGTAAAATCCCTTACGACACTGCCGTATTTTGGTTCCTGGCTTCGATTTGCATGAAATTTCTTGTGTATCTTCCTCTTGATGATGGAAATTCTTCCATGTGTTTGATTTTACTTGAAAATGCCCAAAATAGTGCCTCTGTGCCTAAAAATCATGGAAAACCAAAATAGGAGTAGACTTTGCAATATTCGATGAATTTAGCATGAAAACAAGCAAAAGATCTTCAATTTAGCATGAAAAGATATCTAAAATGATACAAAATATACTACATATTTTGGTGTCATCAGCCCTTAGTCAGAGTACTTACATTGATAAGGTCCTGGAGAGGTTTAGCTTAGAGCAATCTAAGAAAGGATACCTTCCAGTGAGACATGACCTTATTCTCTCCAAGAGCCAGTGTCCCGTCACACAGGCTGAGAGGGACGATGTGAGTCGAGTGCCCTATGCTTCGGCAGTAGGTTCGATCATGTACGCGATGTTGTGAACTAGACCAGACGTGGCTATGCTGTGAGTATAACCAGCCGATACCAATCCAATCCAGGTCTGCAGCACTGGGTGGCTATAAAGAACATTCTATGTTTCTGAGAAGAACTAAAGAATGGTTCTTGGTCTATGGGGGACAGGAAGAGCTCAGTGTTCAGGGCTACATTGAGGCATCATTCGAGTCTGACCCTGATGACTTCAGATCGTAGACAGGCTATGTGTTCAGATTGAGTGGAGGTGCTATGAGCTGAGAGAGCTCTAAGCAATCCATTGTAACTGATTCTACGACCGAGGCTGAGTATGTCATTGCTTCTGAGGCAGCCAAGGAAGCCGTTTGGATTCGGAAGTTCATTTCTGAACTTCAGGTGGTTCCTACTGTTGTGGATCCGATTGAGCTCTATTGTGACAACAATAAAGCGATGGCACAGGCAAAGGAACCACGGTCTCATCAAAAATCCAAACACATTCTCAGTAGATTTCACCTGATATGGGAGATCATTGATAGAGGTGATGTCAAGATAAGCAGATTTGACACAGACAATAATCTAGTAGACCCACTGACCAAGGCTTTGGCGCAGCAGAAGCGTGATGGTCATGCGAGGGACATAGGGTTGAGATTTCTCAACAACTAAGTCTAAGTGCAAGTGGGAGATTGTTGGTGTATATGCCCTTGGGCCCGTTGTTGGTCCATCTTGTACTACTTGACATTGATATTTAATATATCATTATAGCATTGTCGTTATTATGCTATGTTTACATCTGTGATTATGTACATGGATAATAATGTCCCTGGAGACAGATTGTATCTGTGCTCAAACGGTGTGTCCCCAGTCAAGTACTTGAGTGGATAAGGGACAGCTCTGGTATATGTGAGACTGGTATATGGGCTGGTTACGCACGGGGTGCTAACACAGGCATATGGGTATATCAGTGGTGGATATACTGGACCAACCCGCTGTGAGGCTTTAACTTGGTGTCATGAGTTAAGTTCACATGTGACAGGAGATGCATTGATCCCTTGACTTGAGGTCATTGACTCTTCTATATGGTTAGGGGCATACTTTGATACAACCTAACGCCTCACCGTAGTAGGGAGGTCATAACAGTTGTCATTGGGTATGTCACAACCCATATGAGAAGATCAATGGACAGACATAGGATTTGCCCCTTCCTACGGGAAGCTTGATATCCACGGGGCGCCCCTATGGTTGCATGACAGAAAGTGTATGGCCATACCCAGGTGAAAGCCTGATTTAGTCATGACCATGAGATTGGGTGAAAATAAAGTGGTGACACACTTTGTTCAATCGGATATCAGTTCGGCAAAGAGACTGTAATGCATCGGTACCTTGTTGCGATGATGGGGATGTCGATGTTGATATCCATTCTGATGACTTGGGTAGCCGCGATGCACTGCTAGGTGCCCATCACTGCTTGTGATGACTCGGTTCATCACTGCCAACGTCTGAGGAACCTACAGGGTCGCACAACTTGAAACTCGGGTTCTCGTATTGATCGGTTAGCCTATTGATTGAGTTATTTGATAACTCATATCTGTTTGTGAGAATCCATCAGCACCACTGTGTTAGATGAGATGAAAGGAATCATTTGGAGCTAACTTGTTTTTGGGCCTAGTAGACCAAATGGGCCCAATGGGCCATTTGGGCCAAATGGGCCCAATAGACCAAGTTGGGCTAATAGGCCAAATGGGCTCAATAAGCCAATTGGGCCAATGGGCCAAATGGAATGGCGCAAGGTACTTGGAGTGAGCTTGGCGCATTTCCTTGAGGTGGACAAATCCAAGTTGGACATCTTCTTAAGGTGAGAAGCTTGGAGCTTCTCACTTGGAGTGGGTGAATGTACTTGGGCGCATGGCACTTGGAGTGGGCGAAAAGGGTTTTACCTCTTGAAGAGGTGCGTCTCTTCATGAAGAGGTGTGCCTCTTCATTAGTGAAGAGGTGCACCTATTCATGTGTATATAAACCCCCTTCCTCCCTCCTCGTTGCAACTCTTGAACTCTTGCACCCTTTGTCCCCTTGTCGCCACTCCTAGAAAAAGAGAGAGGGATGTTCGCCCATTGCCTCTCCTCTTCCCTTTAGTGAGTTCGGAAGTTTGGAAGTTCCTTGGCACCCTCCTCTCCAAAGTTGGACTTTGGCTTCGGTTGATTTCGGTTCGGATCTTGGTGGAGTGCTTCAAGAGTTGGACTCCGACGAAGCTCCACCTCCTCTCCTTGGCATCCCCTCTGGAGTTGGCGCAAGTGATTGAGGAAGTCTCCCAAAGGCCTGGATCTTCTTCCCAAGGCTAGCACTGGGTGTGGAAGAAGAGGATTCGAGGTTCAGCTGTGTGCGAGACTGCAGAGGGCACACATTTGGGCGCCTGCATCGCATCACTTAATTTGCATCAAGGTATCATCTCCTACTCACCGTGTCGATCTCCTCGCAAGACTCGATCTTCTGGGTTTTTGGGACTGGCCTGTTTCGGGGATTGCTTCTGCTATGCTTGTCTGTAATAATTTTAAAATCCCCGGGGTTTCCCAACAGAAACTTGGAACCCTTAAATTTATAATAGGAACTCATCGTAAGAGATTAGTTGTGTTCTTATTTTTAGATTTTAGAAGTTTAACTCTTGTTGATCTCTTGACATAGAGATTATTATTGTTTTAGACTTGAAAACATGCTAGAGATAGATGTTTAATTGTTAGAACCCCTTAAGTAAAACCTGTGAAACTAAGGTAAGAGAGAGCATAGTTTTGCTTGGGATCTTGATATTGAGATGGAATGCACGAGAGTGATTCTTAATCTCTTTGATCAAAGTTTACTTTTATTAAACATTGAATGGATCTTGCACGAGAGTGAGTTAATTTCTTTCTTAAGTTAGCTATATCTTTACCATAACGAAAATAGATTGATGAATCTTTAATTATATCTAGTCATAAGTATTAAGGTGGATAAACCCCTAGTCCCAATTCTCTCACTCTGATTTTCCGTTTACCGTTCGATCGTTACTTTCATAATTCTCGATTCGTTTAGCTAGTGAAAACTCAATTCGTCAATACTTAACAACGAGGTCTATGTGGTTTGATATCTTAAATATTACTTTGAGTATCCGTGCACTTGCAGAATACAACAAGTTTTTGGTGCCGTTGACGGGGACCTTGGTTTTGTTAATATTGATATAATTGATAGTATTGCTAGACTAAACCTTTTGCTTTTGTTTTTAGTATTTTCTATAATAGATTCTAGTTTTCTTTTATTTTCTGAAAAATCTAAACTTTTTTAACTTTCTACTTGTTTATGCGCAGGAATCTTAGGTCAGGACCATTAGTTCCTTTTGATCCTGAAATTAATAAAACTCTTAGATTGAGCAGGAAATTGAGGTTCGCAGAAGGGAGAGAAGAACACTTAGAGACTATGCAGCCCCAATTACACAAGGAATTCGTTCCAACATTACTAGGCCCGTAATTAATGCAAACAACTTTGAGATTAAACTAGCGTTCTTGTCACTGATCCAACAGAACCTACTTGGAGGATCTCCTCTTGAAGATCTTAATCAACACTTATCTCTTTTTCTTGAATTTTGTGATACCATAAAAATTAATGGTGTATCTGATGATGCTCTTAGACTGAGATTGTTTCCTTTTTCTCTCAGGGACAGAGCAAAAGCTTGGCTACATTCACATCCAACTGGGACATTCACTACTTGGGAGCAGTTGTCAAATGCCTTCTTGCTTAAGTACTTTCCTCCCAGTAAGATGATCCAGTTGAGGAACCAAATCACGGGCTTTGCACAAAGGGATGGTGAATCACTTAGTGAAGCATGGGAGCGCTTCAATGAGTTACAACGGAAGTGCCCTCACCATGGATTAGAAGATTGGGTTTTAATTCAAACTTTCTATAATGGTTTGCTTTACAACACTTGCTTAACTGTTGATGCTGCCGTAGGGGGAGCACTGATGAAGAAGACTGTTGAAGATGCCTATGCTTTGATTGAAGAGATGACACTAAACCACAACCAATGGACTACTGAGAGAGGAGTGCTGTATCGTCCTCCTCATGGTAAGAATGATGGTGATGGTTGGCATTCTCTAGCAGAAAAGGTAGATTCTTTCTGTAATCATTTTGATTCTTTTCAGATGCAAACTGTTGCTGTTTCTTCTATTGTTTGTGATGTATGTGGGAACCATGGGCACTATGCTGAAGAGTGTAAAGTTATTGTTGATCAGGGTAGTGAGAAAATTAATACAGTAGGGGGTTACAATCAAGGTAGAAGTAATGACCCTTACTCTAATACCTATAACCCTGGTTGGAGGAACCATCCTAAACTGTCATGGAAAAGTAATAATCATGCTAGTGGACAAAATGAGAATAGGGGGTATAATCAGAGACATCCAAATCAGAGTCAACCCCAAAAATCTAGTTTAGAGGATATGTTTGAGAGATTCATGGGGGCCTAGATGAAACAAAATGAGGAAGTCACAGAGAGCCTTAAATAAATTAACTCTAGGTTGGATGGTGTTGTTGCTCACAATAAAATTTTTGAGACTTAGATAGCACAACAGGCTAGTACACCTTATAAACCCCCAGGGAAATTACCTGCCAAACCTGAACCTAACCCTAGGGAACATTGTAATGCCATCACAACTAGGAGTGGAAAACAGTTAGAAGATCCAAGGGGAACATTGGATGATGATGAGGAAGAGCTTAATGTTAGACCTAGCAGTGAATCAATTTTGGAATCACAACCTTCACATACGCAGTCCCATCCTAGCTCTCCGCCTTCCAAGGAGAAGGAACCTTCACATAATGGTGACTTGCCTTGTGAAGTTGAGATTCCTTGACCTAGTTCATCACCACCATATAAGCCACCTCTTCCTTTTCCCCAGAGGATTTTGCAAGCTAAGTTAGATAGGCAGTTTGGGAAATTTCTGGAAGTGTTGAAAAAGTTGTACATTAATATTCCATTTACTGATGCATTATCTCAGATGCCTTCGTATGCAAAATTTTTAAAGAAAATTTTATCCAATAAAAGAAAAATAGAGGACTATGGTACTGTGGCACTAACTGAGGAATGTAGTGCTCTTATTCAAAACAAGTTGCCACTGAGATTAAAGGATCTAGGTAGTTTCTCTATCCCTTGTTTGATTGGGAGTGTTGCCTTCGATTGAGCCTTATGTGACTTGGGAGCCAGTGTGAGTCTAATACCTTTATCTGTGTGCAGGAAACTAGATATGGGAGCTCCTAAGCTAACTTCAATATCTTTGCAGCTCGCCGATCGCTCAATGAAATATCTAGTGGGTATTCATGAGGATGTTCCTATCCAAGTTTGAAAGTATTTTGTACCTACTGATTTTGTGGTTCTTGAGATGGAGGAAGATGCAAAAATTCCTATTATTCTTGGTAGACCGTTCTTAGCCACTGCTAGAGCACTAATTGATGTAAAGAATAGTAAACTCACTCTGAATATTGGTGATAAAAAAATTGAGTTTGATTTCAATAATTCATTGAAAAAACCCGCATATGCTAGTTCTTGCTGTAGTGTTCATGTTGTTGATGATGTGGTTTATGATCTTGGTTTTTTGTTTGATTCTTGTTCTAGTTCTACTTCTGATTCTTGTTTTGATTCTTGTGAAAATTCATATGCTGAAATTGATGACTGCTTGGCTAATTTATCTCGAGTTTTGCAGAGGTGTGAAGAAACTAACCTTGTCCTTAACTAGGAGAAGTGTCACTTTATAGTTAGACAGGGAATAGTTTTAGGTCACCTTATTTCAGAGAGAGGGATTGAAGTTGACAAGGCCAAAGTTGAAGAGATTGAAAAGCTAACACCACCAACCACGGTTAAGGAGATTAGAAGTTTTTTGGGACATGCAGGATTTTACAGGCATTTTATCAGGGACTTCTCTAAACTTGCTAAACCACTAACTGATTTACTTTGTAAAGATGCTAAATTTTTCTTTGATGAGAAGTGTTTGTTTGCTTTTTAGGAACTAAAGAAGGCCCTAATATCAGCACCTATCATACAGCCACCTGACTGGGAGTTACCTTTTAAGCTCATCTGTGATGCTAGTGACTTTGCTGTAGCAGCAGTTCTAGGACAAAGAAAGGAAAAGAAGCCTTATGTGATCTACTATGCTAGTAAAGCTTTGGATGAGACACAAAGGAACTACACCACCACTGAGAAGGAACTATTAGCTATAGTTTTTGCATTTGATAAATTCAGATCTTATTTGATAAATTCATAAGTTGTGGTGTACACTGATCATGCAGCGGTTAAGTATTTGATGCAAAAAAAAAGACAGTAAACCATGCCTGCTTAGATGGATTTTGCTTCTACAAGAATTTGACCTGGAGATCAAGGATAAGAAAGGAACTAAAAATATTGTTGCAGATCATCTTTCAAGGATAATTGTAGAAAATGATAAAGGTGATATCAAAGATTCCTTTCCTGAGGAACAACTTCTAAGGATTGATCAAGTTAAGGCCCCTTGGTATGCAGACATAGTGAACTATCTTATTGCTAACATCTTTCCTATTGATTTGAGCTATCAAGGCAAGAAAAGATTTTTAGCTGATGTCAAGCACTATTTTTGGGATGAGCCTTATGTGTTTAGGAGATCTGCAGATGGCATATTTAGGAGATGTATCCCTGAACAGGAAATCAGAGATATACTATTAGTGATGGAGGCTCTCACTTTATTGAACATAGATTTTCAGCTTTGCTTAGAAAATATGGGGTGAATCACAGAGTTGCAACACCTTATCATCCCCAAACAAGTGGACGAGTGGAGATATCAAACAGAGAAATTAAAGGGATATTGGAAAAAACATTGTCAAGAACAAGGAAGGATTGGGCTTTCAAGCTTGATGATGCACTTTGGGCATGCCAGACTACTTTCAAAACAATGATAGGTATGTCTCCTTTTCAATTGATTTATGGTAAATCATGTCACCTTCCTGTAGAGCTCGAGCACAAGGCGTTCTGGGCGATCAAGGCATTGAATTTTGACTTGAAAAGCATGAGGGAAAAACGAAAGTTGCAATTGAACGAGCTTGATGAGATTAGACTCTCTGCTTATAAAAATGCAAAGATCTATAAGGAGAGGGCTAAAAGATGGCATGATCGACACATACTCAGAAAGGAATTCAAACCAGATGACTTCGTTCTCTTATTTAATTCTAGACTGAGACTTTTTCCTGGTAAGCTTAAATCTCGATGGTTTGGACCTTTTTAGGTCAAGAAGACCTATCCAAATTGAGCAATTGATATTTGGAGTGATGAGAAAGGAGCTTTCAAAGTTAATGGACAAATATTAAAACACTACTACCATGAGGAGCAGATTGAAGAAGGAGAGAATTTTCTACTTGATGAACCACGAGTAAATCTGAGTGCAGAATGGTCAAGCTAATGACCCTTAAATTAGCGCCTCTTGGGAGGCAACCCAAGCACTTTTTCCTTTGTTTTTGGTTTGTTTTTGTCTCAATTTGTTTTGTTTAGTGTTAATTTTTCTTTTTTCTATTTTTAAATATGTTTTTCAGTTATTTTCATGAATTTTTATAAATTACGGCACTACCGTAATTGTTATTACGGTGTCGTAATTCATGTTGATTCTTTACAGAAAAATTACCTGGATTACGGCACTACCGTGGAAAATTACATGGTACCGTAATTTCTGTCAGTTTTCATACAGAAAGTTTTTGAGTTTTTTATCATTTTATGGCAGTATCGTGGCGATTTTCACGGTACCGTATTTTTGGGCGATTTCAACCAGAGAATTTTTGAAGATTGCGGCAGTGCCGTGGCGTTTTTCACGGTATCGTAAAAATGGGTCATTTTCTTGCCAAAACTTTTGAGATTTTTGAACGAAATACGGCACTACCGTAAACCCTTCACGGTACCGTAATTTGCAAATTTTTCCTACTGAGAGGCTGGTACCATTCCTAGTGATTTTTCCGACCTCTCGTGTTTTTCTCAATTCCTTGCTTCCCTAACCCTCTTGTGACCTTTCCTAGTGATTTCCAACCGATTTCTACCAATGATTTGAGAAATTTCGAGCTCGATCGAGCTCGCCTGCTGCTTTTCCGCCACTGTTTTCACCCCTTTTGTTTTCTCTTGTCCGAGCGTCGATCAAACCGCTTCCAGCTCCAAAGGGCTTCAAAGGAGTTTTCTTCTGTCATTTTTGATGCTTTTGCTTCCATTGCCAAGTCACCGGTCAAGAGGATGGTCTCGAAGAGAAAGGGGAAAGCCCCAGCTAAAACCCTAGTGCCTCCACCAAACCCTTTCTGGATTCTTTTCCGAGATGAGGCTCAAGAACAGCGATACAACCTACTACTTACCCGACGCATTGTGAAGACAAAATACACTGACACAAGAGCTTTGGAGCTCCTAGGATTGAAGGATGATGTGTTATGGATGTTTGACAAGATGGCTTTGAGACAATTTTTTGACATGACACCTCAAACCTATCTACCTATTGTTTTGGAGTTTCTTAGAAGTTTAGAGGTAGATTGGGATGAGTATGTGGATCATTCAGCTGAGGGAGAAATCAGATTCAGAATGGCAAATGAAGATAGGAAGCTCTCATTCAAAGAAATTCGACGCATATTCCATCTTCCATAGAGAGGGCGCACCGAGCCACCAATTGGATTTATTGAGAATATTTTTTGGAGTCAAATCACATCAAAGACTAGATTTTCACCATCGGCAGCGAGAGCCTCAAGCATATCAAATCCATGCATCAGATATGCCCACCGCATTCTTGCACACACCATATTCAGGCGAGAAGATAACGACGGTATGGTCCGTCATGCTGAGTTATTCTTTCTTTGGGGTATGCTTCATGGTTATATGGTAGATGTGGCTTTCTTCTTCTTGAAACATCTTGATAAAGTGGCTAGGGCCAAGAGAGGATCGATAGTGATAGGAGGGTTTCTTACTCCTATAGCATTATTTTTAGGAATTGAACCCTACGGGATCGAGGTTGCCTGGGGCAACGCAAGGATAGACATCGAGTCTTGCGTTGCCATGAAGATGATTGTACGAGATGGTGACACAAATTGGTTGATCTTACAGCCTGGGCTTCCCACATTGCCATTACCTAACCCTGGACGGACCTCAGTGCAAAATCTTGAGAATTGGAGGTTGTCGTCGAGTTGCGTATCTTATGCCACACCTGCACCAGAGACATCAGTACCACCACCACCTCCTACTTGGGGTGATGACCCATTTGGTATAGGCATCGATTCCTCACCACCTAGAGCCACCGATCCGCCACCGCATCGAGCCACCAGATCATCCTCACATCACGCAGCTCCAGATCAGAGTGATTGGCAGAGTTACCGAGACCCAGGTTTCAAGCTCTCTCTACACAGGTGTATAGATAGGAGCAACGCATGGAGAGGATGATGGGTGCCATGGGGAGGATGTCCGATCAGATGAGTCACATCCACCTGGATGTCGAAGCATTGGGGAACTACATGGAAGACATGGGGAATTTTCTCTATGATCATTTCGGCTTCGAAGACTCCAGGAGGGGTGGCATCTACGGCAATGCAGGTGAGGGAGTTCCTCATGATCCCATGGACACTACTCAGGTTGAGAGGGACGACGAAGAGATGCATTCAGATGAGTAGGATCTTGTGAGTATCTTATTCTTATTCCCATGCTTTGCTTGTGTTTACTGATTGATATCGATCTTATACTTGTGTAGGGTAGGATGACTTTGTCTTGCTTCTTGTGTCCTACTGCTATGGATCCTCGCCTCTTAGTTCTTATTGCTATATACTTTCGATATGGTTGTATTGGGATGATATTGACACTTGTTGGATGATGATTCGTTATGGTTGTACATGATATGTTGATATTTTGGATTAATATTCTGTGTGTTATGAATTGATGATGATTACTGTTATTATGCCTATATGGTTTGTTTATTCATGAAAATGCTGCCGCTATCATGCCAAAATTTTTCTTGATAATATATATATTCAGAATTGTGATTAGGATTAGACCTATTATGTTGAATTTATTTCTCTAATACATATCTACCTATTGAGATTTTTCATTGATTGATAAACGATATTTTGGGTGAACATATTATTTGATGAGTTTGATTTTAAAGTGAAGCTATTTCTTTAAATAAAATCAGCATATGAGTGTAATTCTTGAATTGATATTAATAGATTAATTTAGTTGATATTCATGCTATTTGCTATTTGTTGGGAAGAAAGGTTCCTTGATCCAAATAAAGTGAGGACTCCCCTACTTGGCACTGTGTAAAATCGACAGTGGTACCGAAGAACATGGGTTGAAGTAATAAAGAGAAAAAGCATGTATCTATGCGGATGCAAGCCATGGAGGGGAATCGATCCACATTAACTCCGCTATCTTTGGAATATTCTTTCCACTAAAAAGATATGAGTTCTATTGCATTGATTATGTGATCAATGTACTCTAACTTCATCACCAGAAAAAAGGTGATAGTCGAATTACAGAATGTGGACGAAAAAAAAATGAAATGATTATGAGAGGAAAAAGATCTTGGAAACCATAATCCTGTAAACAAAAGTTGATAGTTATGAATTGAAACTGGATGAAGTCTTGAGATTGATATTCTACCTATTATACAAGTTGTGAAGTTTTATTTGACTAAACAGTGGATCTTGAGGATCAAACCCAAAGGATGATATGTCTATTTTAAATTTCATGAAGCAATTGGTGAAAGTTTTCGTTGGTGATTGTATTTTAGAAATTTATTCATCATGAAAAAGTCATTTCTTTTGATTCAATTTCTTGATTTTTGCCTGAGGATAAGCAAAGTTTGAGCCTTATGTGTTTGATGACTCTAAATTTCATAGTATTTTTCATACTCATTTGCTAGTCTTTTGAGTCATAATCATGCTCCTTTGCTTTATTTTTATACCTTATTTGCCAAATACTTCGGAATCTACACCTTTTTTTTGTTTTTGATCAATTTCAGGTAGAAAGGTATCATTATCACCGGTTTTCAAGCAATTTCAATGCATGAACCAGTTCTAATCATTAAGAGGAGTTTATACATCAAATTTCAAGTCAAAATGAGCTTCCTAGACAAATTATGGCACTGCCATAATTTTGGTCAAATTCATTATGGTACCGTAATTTCAGTGAATCCGACTAGAGGCTTCAGGCAAAATACGGCACTACCATAAATATTTTCACGGTGCTGTAATTCCAGACGATTTCACATAGAAACTCTCAGAGTCAACCAAGAGAAATACGGCACTACAGTAATTTTGGGCCAAATCATCACGGGCACCAATTGAAGATCCCGAAAAAAAAGGGGAAGACTCAGGATAAGTAGGCGAAGATTTGCAAAGAAAAGGGAACAATTTTTTATCACGTATTCACGAAGAATTTAAAGGAATCGCCGCCGCGCTAGGGTTCATCGCCGCTCATCGCACAGACCATCTCCAGCCACGATTTTTGAAAGGAAGTTTCGCCTAAGGAAGGAGAACACACCACAGAAGTTTCAGAGCGATAGGAGATCTATCGAGGGAGAAATCATCAAAAACGCAGCCGCGGCACTGTTCATCGCGACTTCAAGGTGAATTACGGGGTGTAATTTAGATTACAGCCTATTTTGTAACTTTTACTCCTTCCTTACGATTTCTAATCATTCAAAAACCAAGTTTTGCTGTAATTCTTCCATCATGCTAGCTTAAACCTTCCTTTGCGACATGGGGGTTTAATCCCCTTGATATTTCAATGACTAGATGATTTTTTTTCTTACATCAATATATTTTTGGTATGGTAATTTTATTTAAGTGATTTATGCCTTTAATCGTTTCTAGTGTCATTGCATTAACATGTTTTAGAGTATTGTGTTATGGGCTGAGAAGATGATATCACGAAACTTGGAACCCTAAAATTTATAATAGGAACTCATCGTAAGAGAGTAGTTGTGTTCTTATTTTTAGATTTTAGAAGTTTAACTCTTGTAGATGTCTTAGCCTAGACATTATTACTGCTTTTGACTTGAAAATATGCTAGAGATAGATGTTGAATTGTTAGAACCCCTTAAGTAAAACCTGTGAAACTAAGGTACGAGAGTGCTTAGTTTTGCTTGAGATCTTGATATTGAGATGAAATGCATGAGAGTGATTCTTAATCTCTTTGATCAAAGTTTACTTTTATTAAACATTGAATGGATCTTGCACGAGAGTGAAGATCATTCTTTGTAGATTAACTGCGCGAGAGCGAGTTAATTTCTTTATTAAGTAAGCAATATCTTTACCATAACAAAAATAGATTGATGGTTCTTTAATTATATCTAGTCATAAGTATTAAGGTGGATAAACCACTAGACCCAATTCTCTCACTCTGATTTTTCGTATACCGTTCTATCGTTATTTTCATAATTCTCGATTCGCTTAGCTAGTGAAAACTCAATTCGTTAGTACTTAACAACGAGGTCTCTATGGTTCGATATCTTAAATATTACTTCGAGTATCCGTGCACTTGCGGAATACAACAAGTTTTTGGCACCATTGCTAGGGACATTGGTTTTGCTAATATTGATATAATTCATAGTATTGCCAGACTAAGCCTTTTGCTTTTGCTTTTAGTATTTTCTATGATAGATTTTAGTTTTCTTTTATTTTCTGAAAAATCTGAACTTTTCTAACTTTCTACTTGTTTATGTGCAGGAATCTTAGGTCAGGACCATTAGTTCCTTTTGATCCTGAAATTAATAAAACCCTTAGATTGCATAGGCACTTGCGGTTTGCAGAAGGGAGAGAAGAAGAATCCATCATGGCGGAGAGAAGAACACTTAAAGACTATACAGCCCCATAATTTGCCTTGTCCCAAGAAACTTACGCTACCATGGTGTTCAAGATACAATAAAAATTCATACAAATATAGAAAAAGAGAGAACAAGGGTTTACTGTAATCACCGGGGTGTGAAAAATTTCACCACTCGTGATTTTGGAAATTTTCGGGTTGCTACAGTAACTACTATAGTGCCCGTAAACAGTGCTCTACTACAGTAAAATTACGATTTACTATTGTCCCCGAAACTTCTTTCTTTCATTTCTCCTTTCGATCTTAAATTTTCAGTGTATCCTCTTCTCCTATGGATGAAGCTTTCCTATAAATTTTGCAGCCTAAGGTGGCCTCTACGCCTCTCGGCAAGAGGCTGAGCCCTAGGGACACCCTTCTCGATTTCTCCCTCGATTGGTGATTAAATTTGATTCTCTTTGTCCTCAAATATTCTCCTCGATTTATAGAACACTCCCCATTCTATGGTTTTTTAATTGGTGCCCTAGATCTCTCGAAATCGGCTTCAAAAATTTCAGAAATAGGAGGTGGCGGAAGACTTGTTCAAATTTATAATTACGACCCATAATTTTGATTACGGCACTACCTTAATTCGTTCTGTGGAAAATTTCATAAAATTATAGCCCGTAAAAAATATTACGGCAGTACCATAATTTCTTATGTGGATTTTTAGGCAGAAATTACGGCCAGTAAAAATCATTACGGTAGTGTCGTAATTTCTTCTATGGATTTTTGGGCAAAAATAGCGGCCTGTAAAATTATTACA
Source organism: Costus lasius (assembly GCA_027563935.2). Taxonomy (NCBI): domain Eukaryota; kingdom Viridiplantae; phylum Streptophyta; class Magnoliopsida; order Zingiberales; family Costaceae; genus Costus; species Costus lasius. The sequence continues at coordinate 87,340,835 of CM050446.2, forward strand.
GCAGTGGTGTAATCTGGGCAGAAAATTACACCCGTAATTTTAATTATGGCAGGGTTGTAATTTTCTAACTATCTCCGATTTGCATGAAAATTGATGGGCGGCTTCGTCTCGACATTTGGAATCCATTCGTGCGCTCAGATCTTTCAAAATCCATCAAAATATGGCACTCTTTACCTAAAAATGATGAAAAATAAGAAATGGTGTAGATTCCGCAATATTTGACAAATAAGTTTTAAAAACAAGCAAAAGAGGATGAATATAACACAAAAGACCAATCAAATGACACAAAATATACTACGAATTTTTGTGTCATCAGCGCCTCCCTCCTTGTTGGTGGCGGAAGTTGATTGGAGAACTCTCCTAAGGCATGGATCTTCTTTCCGAGGCTAGCACCGGGCGTGGAATAAGAGAGTTCAAGGAATCCGTTTGTGTTAGACTGCAGAAGGCAAATGCTTGGGCGCCTACCTCGACATCGGCCTCCACTTGCTCCAGGTGCTTTCTTCTCTCATCGTGTCGACTCCCTCGCATGACGATCTTCATTGGGTTTTTGGGACCAGCCTATTTCGGGGATATTCTTGTTGGGGTATGCCCTTAAGGCTAATGTTTGAGGCCTTGGGATTGTATAAGTATCATGTAATAAACTCTTATGTTTATAAAGGCATGGTTATTATTCAGGTTGTTACCTTGTCTGCTGTAATAAGTATACTTCTGAATAATGTCTCAAAGCTGTTCAGCTAGGCTGACAGGCTATATGTCCTTAGTCGAGATATCTTGGTGAACATGAGACAGCCTTGATATGATTGAGACTAATATGTGTGCTAATCTTATAGGATGCTTCGAGCATGGAATAAGATGTAGACTCATGGGTACATTGGATGTACTGGACAGACCCTTCTAGGATATTCAATTGTTTGTCACAATGTGAATAATCCTTGATAGCAGCAAGTGGCACATTTTCCTTTGACTTGAGATCACTTGTGTTTCTAAATGATGATTGTCATTGTTTTGAGGTAGTTCAATATCATTTGAAACATAATGATTATAGACTATCTTGGATGGTGAGCTTGAGTCAGGTTAGGGCACTAGTGATAGATAAAGGATTGCCGTCTCCTTGTTCAAGGAGTGTGATGTTCTAAAGGGCCCCCCTGTATGAGATGATTGAGATAGTGTATGGCCATACCCAGATGACTATGTTCATCTGAGCTAATCATGCTCATAGTATTGGAGTTACAGGCTTGACATGCTTGTCCAATAAGAACATCCAGTGGCAAAGGAAACATGCATGCCTCGTGAGTTTGATTCACACTTGTGCCATGTTTTGGGTGAAGTCTTGGAAGACTATTTCCTTTATATCGGGAGACAGTGATGTGTTGCTAGATACCCCTCACTGATCGTGATAACGTAAGTTATCGTTACCGACATTTAAAGGAAACCCTCAGGGTCGCACAATTTGATGATATGGCTTACTTGAGTCAGATCGTGTGGACTGAATCGTTTGGGTTCAGTTTAAAGGGTTTTAATCTCTGATTGTAAGTGAGATCTGGTCTGATCATGTTTGATTGATTAGGGCTTGAGATCGGTAAGCTTCGATCGAGAGAGATGATGCTAGATCGGTGAGATCAAGAGCATCATGAGATGAGCGGTTAGATTGGAAACCTTAGGGTTTGGTTGATCTAGACCGATTGGCTTGGTTTGGTCTTTAAACCAAATTGGTTTGGACCAATTTGGATTGAACCGGTTCACATGGGTGAACGCATGGTTCGATCCATAAGGCGTTTTGGGCGGTTTGATTGGAGTGGGAACGCTTGGCTTAATGGTGTTTCCTATTTTGGAAAGGCATTTAGCGCATGTTCCCTAAAAACGCCTAAATGTCTTGAACGCTTGACATTGAACTCTCGGCTCCTTGCTCTTGCTGGACGAGACTTGGGAGAGTTCTTGTTGACGAGGAGAGGAGGATCGGCCAAGGCAAAAAGAAGTCTTCATCTCTTCCCTTTACTCGATCAAGGACAACTCTTGGAACCTTGCTAGCACAAGGAGCACCAAGGAAGTGGGCGCATCCTCATCTTGTGTGCGCGTCCTTTGGAGGAGATCTTTCTTGCTCTCTCTTCCAAGATTCCATCTAACCGTGATGGCTATGGTATGGATCTCAACTTCATCAAAGTTGATCATGTGTTCATGCTAAGATCTTGAAAACCCTTGCTTCCGCTTGCGATTTTTCATGCGCCACCCCCTTAGGGTTTTCGCCCCCCTCTTGAAAGGGGTTTTATCTGCTTGCGCTCCCCCTTGAAGGGGACCCTACAATTGGTATCAGAGCAGGTTGAAGCATGTTAATATGATTGCTTAATATATGATGTGATCCATGTTTGCGCATCTATATGTTTGCTTATGCTTAGATCTTGTTCACATGCGAAAATTGACATGTTATTTCTTCATGCGAAAGTAAGATGTTTACTTCTCTTAGCGCATGTAGTTTGTTCATGATGTCGCATGTCTTCTATTGGCGCTTTGTTTATGTTGTTTTTCGAAACAAAACCTAACTTGTGCGCCTATAACTAGATCTAAAGTGGCGCCTACTATAAACCCTTAGATGGGTTGATGGGGCTGAAGTCACCTCTAGGTTAGATCCATTAGTCTGATCAGACCATCTGACAGCCTAGATGGATCGACCAGATGGCACCTGTGCGCAAGCACGAGGTGGCCATAGGTCGATTGCATCTTAGGCGTGTAGCGAGGTCTGGTTGAGACAACCAGTGAACACTCTTGAGTTAGGCCCGGGGTCACACCCGCTTGCCAGAACTCTTGAAAGCTGTTCAGCCCTTAGCGCATGCATGGTTGACCATTAGGTCAACTCGGGTCAGTTAGGACTCGGTGCATGCAAGGGCAGGGGATCTAACTAGATGGATGAGTGGATCCCTATCAATGGACCATTGTAAGGTTGTAGGACACATAAGGAAGTTAAAATTGATGCCTATGGGGTTTTCAAAATTTAATTTCTTGATTGGATCACATGATGATTGAGACCATATGCTTGTTTATTTAATCTTATGTGGGTTGCCCTAATGTGTGCTGTGCTGGGGCCTGCGTGCCTGGTTAATTATAAGTTAATATTATTGTGATCTGCGAATCACTTTTTCCATTAATCTATTGTATAATTGACCTGCGAGTCAAAGCTTGTCTAGATAGATCAAAATGTATTTTGATTAGACAAGAGCACAAAGGCACACATCCAAGAGGGGCATTCAGCTGGTGGCGCACCTGAGGTGCTCTTGGCGCTAGGGCCCTGGGTTGGACCAGATGAGATGCGAAAAGAGCTCAAGTGAAGACTTAAGTAAAATTAAGGTCTTACTTAGGGTTCATGGGCATTTACCACATAAGATCAGCATGCTTTCTCTTTATTGTTTTATAATTAGAAATGCATGAGTTTATCTTCTGCTATCACCATAGGAACATGTATGATAGTTAAGAAGATAAAAGACCGGTAAAATCCAACGCTAACATATCAAGCTCGGAAAGCCTTCTGACGCGAAACCTCACCGTTCTGACTATCGTTGGAGCCGTGTTGTACCCACTCAGTGGGCACGTCCATCTATCTTCAGACGGTGCTGGATTTCACCTGCGTGTTACAGAGAAGGGATTTATCGCTTCTCGTTGCTCAGCATAGCACGTGGTGGTCCAGGGAGTAGGTCGGGTCAGCTTGACCATGTAGGCTACATATGTGGCGCATATGGTAGCACATGGAGGCAGCCATCTGAGGGATCAGAGACTGTGTTGTACCAACTCAGTTGGCACAATCTGCTGGATTGCCCAGGTGAAGGGGAATCGCACGGGTTGGCGATTGGCTGGGACAGCCTACCAGAAATTAGTGCTTGTCTTCTCTGTGCATCTTATCTCGCCTGAGCGGGACGCGGAGACCAAGTATGAAATCTGGATCCCATCTCACTAAAAGAGTGTTACTCTTTCGGACTGTTTACTGGATTTTTCAGTCAGACAAAATAGTGAGAAAAGAATCTTTCTTAAGTCCTGGATTGATTCTGAACATTGATACTGACCTTGCTGTTCTTGCTTGTTGTAGATTCCTGCAGCAACGAACACCATGAGCTTCAATGTGCGATCCCTACTGGAAAGGGAGAAGTTTGCTGGGCCGAACTTCTCTGACTGGTTCGGACACCTTAAGATTGTTCTTAAGGCAGAGAGGAAACTGTATGTCCTCGAGACGGCGATACCGCCGCAGCCCGCTCCGAACGCCGCAAGGGCGGTTCGGGATGCCTATGAAAAGCACGTCAATGATAGCATTGATGTCGCTTGCCTGATGCTATCGTCTATGACGCCACCGCTGCAGCGTCAGCATGAGGATATGTCGGCTATAGAGATTATAGCGAACCTCAAGATGCTGTATGCTGCACAGGCGAGGACAGAACGCTATAATCTGACGAAGCTCTTCTTTCAGAGCAAACTGGCTGAGGGGAGCCCAGTGGGAGCTCACGTGCTCAAGATGATTGGGCACAAGGAGGCTCTGGAGAAACTGGGGCATACCATCAACCAGGAGCTTGCTGTAGATATTATTCTGCAGTCTCTTCCGCCTTCTTTCGATGCGTTCATCATTAACTTTAATATGAACAAAATCGATTGTACGCCGGCAGAGCTGCTGAATATGCTCTTGACTACTGAGGAAACTCTGAAGGGCAAGCCTTCAACCTCTGTCTTAATGGTTCCTTCTAGGAACAAGAAGAAGGGGAAGAAGGGCAAGGCCCCTGTCAAGAACTACAGTAAGGCGCTGAAACAGAAGGTGAAGCGGTCGAAGGACAACAGGTGTTTCCACTGTGGCCAGCTGGGTCACTGGAAAAAGGACTGTAAAGCGCTCCAAGGAGATAAGAGGGGAAGCATCGCTTCTGGCTCAGGTATATACGTGACGGAAGTCATGGTTTCATCTTCTTCTATATCATGGGTGTTGGACACTGCATGTGGAGTTCACATTTGTTCAAATGTACAGGAACTCAAGAGAAGAAGGCAGGTGGCACAGCATGAGGTAGACCTACGCGTTGGAAACGGGGCACGGGTTGCTGCTGTTGCTGTAGGAGACTATTTCATTTCTTTACCATCTGGCATTGTATTAGAATTAAACAATTGTTATTTTGTACCGAGTATCACCAAGAATATTATCTCTATTCCTGCTCTTGTCAGGAAAGGATTTGCCTTTGAATGCAAGATTTCAAAGTGTGTTTTATCTCTAGATAATATTGTGTATGCAACTGGTTCAATTAACAATGGGTTATTCATGTTGGACATGGAAAATTCTATACAAAACATTGATAATAAGAAAGCCAAGTATGCTGATGACAGCACCTTGCTATGGCATAGTCGTTTAGGCCATATTAACAAGAAGCGCATTAAGCGGTTGCATGATCATGGACTGCTGGGATCATTCTCCTACAAGGAGATTGATACATGCAAAGCTTGTTTGATGGGTAAAATGACGAAGTCACCTTTTCCTAACAAAGGTCAAAGGGCTTCACGTTTACTTGACCTCATACACAGTGATGTGTGTGGGCCATTTAGTAAACATGCTAGAGGTGGCTATCAGTACTTCATTACCTTTACTGATGATTTCAGTAGGTATGGTTATGTCTATCTTATGAGACATAAGAGTGAATCTTTTGACAAGTTCAAAGAGTTCAAGAATGAAGTACAAAATCAGCTAGGCCGAAATATCAAGGCACTTCGTTCTGATCGAGGTGGTGAATACCTAAGTCGAGAATTTACTGACTATCTAAAGGAGTGTGGGATTATCTCACAGCTCACTCCGCCAGGAACACCGCAATGGAATGGTGTGTCCGAGAGGAGAAATAGAACGTTACTTGATATGGTTCGTTCTATGATGAGTCAGGCTACTCTTCCATACTCCTTTTGGGGTTTTGCACTGGAGACAGCTGCAAAGGTACTAAACCGAGTGCCATCCAAGGCAGTTTCAAAGACGCCATATGAGTTATGGTATGGGAAACAGCCTAGCTTGACATTTATCAGGATCTGGGGTTGCGAGGCTTATGTCAAAAAGCTCGCCTCTGGGAAACTGGAGAGCAGATCTGAGAAATGTATATTTGTCGGTTACCCTAAGGAAACTAAGGGTTATTATTTCTACGATCCCAAAGAGAACAAGGTTTTTGTTGCTCGAACGGCCATATTTCTTGAGAAGGAATTTCTTCTGCAAGAGGCCAGTGGGAGAGAAATAAAGCTGGATGAGATTCCAGAAGAAGGACAAAGTAGTCAAGCACAGTTGGATGAGCCTGAGCCGGTGGATCAGGTTATTGAACAACCTGAGGCTCAGATAACACGGGAACCGCGAAGATCGGGAAGGATCCGTCGACAGCCTGAGCGCTATGACGGAGTCTACATCATTGATAATGATGAACCCCTAACTTATGCGGATGCGGTCAGTGGACCAGAGTCAGCGAGATGGCTTGAAGCTATGCGAGCCGAGATGGACTCCATGTCAGATAACCAGGTCTGGGATTTGGTTGATCCGCCTCCGGGAGTAATCCCAATAGGCTGTAAATGGATCTTCAAGAAGAAGATTGACATGGATGGTAACGTAGTTACCTATAAAGGCAGGCTAGTTGCGAAAGGTTTCAAACAAATCTACGGGATAGATTATGATGAAACTTTCTCTCCTGTAGCCATGTTTAAGTCTATTCGGATTCTTTTCGCGATAGCTGCATATTACGATTATGAGATCTGGCAGATGGATGTGAAAACAGCTTTCCTTAATGGAAATCTGGATGAGGATGTGTATATGACACAACCGGAAGGTTTCACTGATCCATCAGATCGTCATAAAATATGCAAGTTAAAGAAGTCCATTTATGGACTTAAGAAAGCATCTAGAAGCTGGAACATTCGTTTTGATGATTCAATCTCTGAGTTTGGTTTCATCAAGAACGAAGATGACCCGTGTGTATATAAGAGGTTTAGTGGGAGCATAATTACATTCCTAATCCTCTACGTCGATGATATCTTAATCATTGGAAATGATATTCCTGAACTGCATGCTGTTAAAGCATGGTTAGGAAAATGTTTCCAGATGAAAGATCTAGGAGAAGCAGCCTATGTGTTAGGTGTGAAGATCTACCGGGATAGATCTAAGAGGCTTCTCGGGCTGTGCCAGAGTACTTACATCGATAAAGTCCTGGAGAGATTCCATTTAGAGAATTCTAAACGTGGATATCTTCCAGTCAGACATGGTCTGAATCTTTCGAAGAGTCAGTGTCCACAAACACAGACTGAGAAAGATGAAATGGACAATACGCCTTATGCTTCGGCTATTGGGTCCATAATGTATGCGATGTTGTGTACCCACCCAGACGTTGCTTACGGGTTAAGCGTGACCAGTCGGTTCCAAAGTAATCCAGGTTTGGCGCACTGGATTGCAGTCAAGAACATTATAAAATATCTGCGGAGGACCAAAGATATGTTCTTGATATATGGTGGTCAGGAAGAACTCAGTATAGAAGGATATACTGACGCTTCGTTCCAGTCGGACCAGGATGATTTCCGATCGCAATCAGGCTATGTTTTTAGCTTGAATGGTGGAGCAGTGGTGTGGAAGAGTTTCAAACAGTCAACTGTTGCTGATTCCACAACAGAAGCCGAGTATGTTGCAGCCTCGGAAGCATCCAAGGAGGCAGTTTGGATTCGCAAGTTCGTGAGAGAACTTGGTGTTGTTCCTTCGAGTGCAGATCCTTTGGTTATCTTCTGTGATAACACTGGAGCAATCGCACAAGCAAAGGAACCACGGTCGCACCAGAAGTCCAAGCACATACAGAGACGGTTTCACTTGATCCGGGAGATCATTGATCGAGGCGAGATCAAGATTTGCAAGGTTCATACAGATGACAATCTGGCAGACCCGCTTACCAAGCCTCTGGCGCAGCAGAAGCATGAGAAGCACTGTAATAATATGGGTTTGAGATTTCTCAACCATTAGATTAAGTGCAAGTGGGAGATTGTTGGGGTATGCCCTTAAGGCTAATGTTTGAGGCCTTGGGATTGTATAAGTATCATGTAATAAACTCTTATATTTATAAAGGCATGGTTATTATTCAGGTTGTTACCTTGTCTGCTGTAATAAGTATACTTCTGAATAATGTCTCAAAGCTGTTCAGCTAGGCTGACAGGCTATATGTCCTTAGTCGAGATATCTTGGTGAACATGAGACAGCCTTGATATGATTGAGACTAATATGTGTGCTAATCTTATAGGATGCTTCGAGCATGGAATAAGATGTAGACTCATGGGTACATTGGATGTACTGGACAGACCCTTCTAGGATATTCAATTGTTTGTCACAATGTGAATAATCCTTGATAGCAGCAAGTGGCACATTTTCCTTTGACTTGAGATCACTTGTGTTTCTAAATGATGATTGTCATTGTTTTGAGGTAGTTCAATATCATTTGAAACATAATGATTATAGACTATCTTGGATGGTGAGCTTGAGTCAGGTTAGGGCACTAGTGATAGATAAAGGATTGCCGTCTCCTTGTTCAAGGAGTGTGATGTTCTAAAGGGCCCCCCTGTATGAGATGATTGAGATAGTGTATGGCCATACCCAGATGACTATGTTCATCTGAGCTAATCATGCTCATAGTATTGGAGTTACAGGCTTGACATGCTTGTCCAATAAGAACATCCAGTGGCAAAGGAAACATGCATGCCTCGTGAGTTTGATTCACACTTGTGCCATGTTTTGGGTGAAGTTTTGGAAGACTATTTCCTTTATATCAGGAGACAGTGATGTGTTGCTAGATACCCCTCACTGATCGTGATAACGTAAGTTATCGTTACCGACATTTAAAGGAAACCCTCAGGGTCGCACAATTTGATGATATGGCTTACTTGAGTCAGATCGTGTGGACTGAATCGTTTGGGTTCAGTTTAAAGGGTTTTACTCTCTGATTTTAAGTGAGATCTGGTCTGATCATGTTTGATTGATTAGGGCTTGAGATCGGTAAGCTTCGATCGAGAGAGATGATGCTAGATCGGTGAGATCAAGAGCATCATGAGATGAACGGTTAGATTGGAAACCTTAGGGTTTGGTTGATCTAGACCGATTGGCTTGGTTTGGTCTTTAAACCAAATTGGTTTGGACCAATTTGGATTGAACCGGTTCACATGGGTGAACGCATGGTTCGATCCATAAGGCGTTTTGGGCGGTTTGATTGGAGTGGGAACGCTTGGCTTAATGGTGTTTCCTATTTTGGAAAGGCATTTAGCGCATGTTCCCTAAAAACGCCAAAATGTCTTGAACGCTTGACATTGAACTCTCGGCTCCTTGCTCTTGCTGGACGAGACTTGGGAGAGTTCTTGTTGACGAGGAGAGGAGGATCGGCCAAGGCAAAAAGAAGTCTTCATCTCTTCCCTTTACTCGATCAAGGACAACTCTTGGAACCTTGCTAGCACAAGGAGCACCAAGGAAGTGGGCGCATCCTCATCTTGTGTGCGCGTCCTTTGGAGGAGATCTTTCTTGCTCTCTCTTCCAAGATTCCATCTAACCGTGATGGCTATGGTATGGATCTCAACTTCATCAAAGTTGATCATGTGTTCATGCTAAGATCTTGAAAACCCTTGCTTCCGCTTGCGATTTTTCATGCGCCACCCCCTTAGGGTTTTCGCCCCCCTCTTGAAAGGGGTTTTATCTGCTTGCGCTCCCCCTTGAAGGGGACCCTACAATTCTTCCACTGCATTTTATAATCTGTAATGCCAAAAATTTTGTAAAATATCCCCGGGATTTCCCAACAGTGGTATCAGAAGCAAGTTGCGAGCCTTGAACGACGTACTTTCAAGCTTTTCCATGATCACATGCCAGGTTTCAATTTTCGCAAATTTCTGGTTTCTTGTTCCTATCCTCTTTTCAATTTCTTTTGGATTTTTGGATTATTTTTGTGATTGACTTAAGACCAATGGCGCACGAAGTTTTGTCAAGTAGGATGGGCATTGTGTCTTCGGACTGGCCGGGTCTCTTGATCTGACAAAATTGCCAGCTGATAGGGTCTATGAAATCGTCATGAAACTTAATCGCAAATAACCAAAAGATTTGTGATCAGAAGATGAGGAAAAGAAGCTTGTTTTATGAAAAAGTAAAATTTCAGATTTTATGTTTTTCATGAGCATGTAGAATTGCATGAGTAAGTACCTTGTTTGTGCATGATGTTGTGATCATTAGTTAAGCTCCTTTGCATGCCTGTGATGTACTCTTGTGAGGCCTGCGTGCCACTTTTCTTTTTCTTTGTAAAATTCAAGATTGAGATTAGGGGTGCATCCTACAAGATATCTTGGCTCATGCTTGCTTGGTTGTGCATCTCACATGATGGCGCAACAAGCATCAACATTGGTGGCGCACCTTCCTCAGAGAAAGACCACGGCATTGGCCGAACCATGAGGCAAGCTTCTAGGGTTTCCCTAGAACTACCTCTAAGGTTTGAGAGCTAAACCATGGTGTGGTGGACCTTGAAGCCAACGTTGAAGATCAAGTTGGAGGTCGGCTAGGCAAGGTCTGAAAGTGGGGAGTGAAACCCTAAACGCATGCACTTCTAAAATTTTGCATGGGCGGAAACTTTAGGTTTCATGTGGATCGCATGTGGCATGAATATATGATCAACTTAAAACTTGCAAAGATCAATTTGTGATCTTACCGTTGCCATTGTTTGGATGGCGACTTGGAAGCAAGAGGGAGATGCGGCTCTCCTCCAAAGTGGACGCACACAAGATGGCGATGGCTTCCTCCTTGGCGTTAACCTTGTGCTAGCAAAGCTCCCCAAGGTGTCCTAGCCGTATGAAGGAGATCAGATGTTTTCTTGTCTGGCCGAATACCTTATTTCACCCTCGTGGAGACGAGACACACACGAGAGAGCTTAAGGCGAGAGAGGCATTGAGGCGTTTTCAATTCGTGGGGAAGTGTCATGGCTTCCAAAAATAGTAAGTCATGACTTCATACGTTCACGCTTAGTGAACCAATCAAAACGCCCCCTTTAATTGAACCATGCGTTCACATAAGTGAACCGGTTCAATTGACTTTGGTTCAAAGACCAAATCAAACCAAGACATGGTCTAGATCTCATTAAACCAAAAAGGCTCAAGATCTAACCACACATCTCTTGATGCTCTTGATCTCATCGATCAAGCATCAATTCTCTCGATCGAAGCTTACCGATCTCAAGCCCTAATCAATCAAACATGATCAGACCAGATCTCACTTACAATCAGAGTTTAAACTCCTTTAAACTGAACCAAAACAATTCAGTCCACACGATCTGACATAAGTAAGCCATATCATCAAATTGTGCGACCCTAAGGGTTTCCTTTAAATGTCGGTAACGATAACTTACGTTATCACGATCAGAGAGGGGTATCTAGCAATACATCACTATCTCCCGATATAAAGGAAAGAGTCTTCCAAGACTACTCCCAAACCATAGCACAAGTGTGAACCCAAGTCACTTGACATATGTGTTTCCTTTGCCACTGGATGTTCTCGTTGGACAAGCGTGTCAAGCCTGTAACTCCAACATGATGAGAGTGGTTAGATCAGATGAACATAGTCATCTGGGTATGGCCATACACTTTCTCAACCATCTCATACAGGGGGCCCCTTTAGAACATCACACTCCAAACAAGGAGAAGGCAATCCTATATCTATCACTAGTGCCCTAACATGACTCATGCCCATTATCCAAGATAGTCTATAACCATTATATTTCAAATGATATTGAACTACCTCAAGACAATGCCAATCATCATTTAGAAACACAAGTGATCTCAAGTCAGAGGAAATATGCCACTTGTTTGCATATAAGGATTATTCACATTGTGACAAGCAATTGAATATCCTAAGTAGGGTCAATCCAGTACATCCAATGCACCTATGAGTCTACATCTTATTCCATGCTCGAAGCATCCTATAAGATTAGAACACATATTAGTCTCAATCATATCAAGGCTGTCTCATGTTCACCAAGATATCTCGACTAAGGACTATACTGCATGTCAGCCAAGCTGAACACCATTGAGACATTATTCAGAAGTATACATATAGCAGCAGATAATGCAACAACCTGAATAACAACCATTGCCTTTATAAACATAGTTTATACATGATACTGATAATAACCCAAGGCCTCAAACATTAGCCTTAAGGGCATACCCCAACAATCTCCCACTTGCACTTAATCTAATGGTTGAGAAATCTCAAACCCATATTATTACAGTGCTTCTCATGCTTCTGCTGCGCCAGAGGCTTTGTAAGCGGGTCAGCTAGATTGTCATCTATATGAACCTTGCAGATCTTGATCTCTCCACGATCTATGATCTCACGGATCAAATGAAACCTTCTCTGTATGTGCTTGGACTTCTGGTGTGACCGTGGTTCCTTTGCTTGTGCTATTGCTCCAGTGTTATCACAGAAGATAACCAATGGATCTGCACTCGAAGGAACAACACCAAGTTCTTGAACGAACTTACGAATCCACACTGCCTCCTTTGATGCTTCTGAGGCTGCAACATACTCGGCTTCTGCTGTGGAATCAGCAACAATTGATTGTTTGAAACTTTTCCACACCACTGCTCCTCCATTCAAGCTAAAAACATAGCCTGATTGCGATCGGAAATCATCCTGGTCAGATTGGAACGAAGCGTCAGTATATCCTTCAATACTGAGTTCTTCCTGACCTCCATAAATCAAGAACATATCTTTGGTCCTCCGAAGATATTTTAAAATGTTCTTGACCGCAATCCAGTGTGCCATACCTGGATTACTTTGGAATCGACTGGTCACGCTTAACCCGTAAGCGACGTCTGGGCGAGTACACAACATCGCATACATGATGGATCCAATAGCCGAAGCATAAGGCGTATTGTCCATTTCATCTTTCTCAGACTGTGTTTGAGGACACTGGCTCTTAGAAAGATTCAGACCATGTCTGACTCGAAGATATCTCTTTTAGAATTTTCTAAATGGAATCTCTCTAGGACTTTATCGATGTAAGTACTCTGGCACAACCCGAGAAGCCTCTTAGATCTATCTCTGTAGATCTTCACACCTAATACATAGGCTGCTTCTCCTAAATCTTTCATCTGGAAACATTTTCTTAACCATGCTTTGACCGCATGCAGTTCAGGAATATCATTTCCAATGATCAAGATATCATCGACGTAGAGGACTAGGAAAGTAATCACGCTCCCACTAAACCTCTTATATACACACGGGTCATCTTCATTTTTGATGAAACCAAATTCACAAACTGATTCATCAAAACGAATATTCCAGCTTCTAGATGCTTGTTTTAGTCCATAAATGGACTTCTTTAATTTGCATATTTTATGACGATCTGATGGATTGATGAAACCTTCAGGTTGTGTCATATACGCATCCTCTTCTAGTTTTCTATTAAGGAAAGCGGTCTTCACATCCATTTGCCAGATCTCATAATCATAATATGCTGCTATCGCGAGAATAATCCGAATAGACTTGAACATGGCTACAGGAGAGAAAGTTTCATCATAATCTATTCCGTAGATTTGTTTGAAACCTTTCGCAACTAGCCTGCCTTTATAGGTAACTACGTTACCATCCATGTCAATCTTCTTCTTGAAGATCCACTTACAGCCTATAGGGATTACTCCCGGAGGCGGATCAACCAAATCCCAGACTTGGTTATCTGACATGGAGTCCATCTCGGCTCGCATAGCTTCAAGCCATCTTGCTGATTCCGGTCCACTGACCGCATCCGCATAAGTAAGGGGTTCATCATCAATGATGTAGACTCCGTCATAGCACTCAGGCTGTCGACGGATCCTTCCCGATCTTCGCGGTTCCCGTGATATCTGAGCCTCAGGTTGAACATCAACCTGTTCTATTTGCTCAGGCTCATCCAACTGAGCTTGACTACTTTGTCCCTCTTCTGCATTCTCATCCAGCTTTATTTCTCTCCCACTGGCTTCTTGCAGAAGAAATTCCTTCTCAAGAAAAATAGCCATACGAGCAACAAATACTTTGTTCTCTTTGGGATCGTAGAAATAATAACCCTTAGTTTCTTTAGGGTAACCGACAAAGAAACATTTATAAGATCTGCTCTCCAGTTTCCCAGAGGCGAGCTTTTTGACATAAGCCTCGCAACCCCAGATTTTAATAAATGTCAAGCTCGGCTGTTTCCCATACCATAACTCATATGGAGTCTTTGAAACGGCCTTGGATGGCACTCGGTTTAGTACCTTTGCAGCTGTTTCCAGTGCAAATCCCCAAAAGGAGTAAGGTAGAGTAGCCTGACTCATCATTGAACGAACCATATCCAATAAGGTTCTATTTCTCCTCTCGGACACAACATTCCATTGCGGTGTTCCTGGCGGAGTGAGCTATGAGATAATCCCACACTCCTTCAGATAGTCAGTAAACTCTCGACTCAAGTATTCTCCACCTCGATCTGATCAAAGTGCCTTGATATTCCGGCCTAACTGATTCTGTACTTCATTTTTGAACTCTTTGAACTTGTCAAAAGATTCACTCTTATGTCTCATTAGATAGACATAACCGTATCTACTGAAATCATCAGTAAAGGTAATGAAGTATGAATAGCCACCTCTGGCATGTTTACTAAATGGCCCACACACATCACTGTGAATGAGGTCAAGTAAACCTGAAGCCCTTTGACCTTTGTTAGAAAAAGGAGTCTTCGTCATTTTGCCCATTAAACAAGCTTTGCATGTATCAAGCTCCTCATAGGAGAATGATCCCAGTAGTCCATGGTCATGCAACCGCTTAATGCGCTTCTTGTTAATATGGCCTAAACGACTATGCCATAGCAAGGTGCTGTCATCAGCATACTTGGCTTTCTTATTATCAATTTGTTGTACAGAACATTCCATGTCCAACATGAATAACCCATTGTTAATCGACCCAGTAGCATAAACAATATTATCAAATGAAATACAACACTTTAAAGTTTTGCATTCAAAGGAAAACCCTTTCCTGACAAGAGCAGGAATAGAGATAATATTCTTAGTTATGCTCGGCACAAAATAACAATTGTCAAGTTCTAATACAAGACCAGATGGTAAAGAGATGTTATATTGTCCTACAGCAACAGCAGCAACCCGTGCCCCGTTTCCAACTCGTAGGTCCACCTCATGCTGTCCCACCTGTCTTCTTCTCTTGAGTTCCTGTACATTTGAACAAATGTGAACTCCACATGCAGTTTCCAACACCCATGAAATAGAAGAAGATACCATGACTTCAGTCACGAAAATACCTGAGCCAGAAGCGAAAGCCTTGCTTCCCTTCTTATCTCCTTGGAGCGCTTTACAGTCCTTTTTCCAGTGACCCAACTGGCCACAATGGAAACATCTGTATTCCTTTGACCGCTTCATCTTTTGTTTCAGAGCCTTGTTATAGCTCTTGATAGGGGCTTTGCCCTTCTTCCCCTTCTTCTTGTTCCTTGAAGGAACCATCAAGACAGAAGATGAAGGCTTTCCCTTCTCAAGAGTCTGCTCTGTAGTACAGAGCATGTTCAGTAACTCTGCCGGTGTACAGTCGATCTTGTTCATATAAAAATTAATGATGAACGGATCGAAAGAGACTGGGAGAGACTGCAAGATAATGTCTACAACAAGTTCCTGATTGATGGTGTGTCCTAGTTTCTCTAGAGCCTCTTTGTACCCAATCATCTTGAGTACGTGAGCTCCCACTGGACTTCCTTCAGTCAGTTTGCTCTGAAAGAAAAGTTTTGTCAAGTTATAGCGTTCTGTCCTTGCCTGTGCAGCATACAGCATCTTGAGATTTGCTATAATTTCAATAGCAGATAAATCCTCATGCTGACGCTGTAGCTCTGGCGTCATAGACGCAAGCATAAGGCAAGCGACATCAATGCTATCATTGACATGCTTCTCATAAGCATCCCGAACCGCCCTTGCGGCGTTCGCAGCGGGTTGAGGCGGTATTGCCGTCTCAAGGGCATATAGCTTCCTCTCAGCCTTAAGAACAATCTTAAGGTGTCCGTACCAGTCTGAGAAGTTTGGCCCAGCAAACTTCTCCCTTTCCAGTAAGGATCGCACATTGAACCCTGTGGTGTTCGTTGCTGCAGGAATCTACAACAAAGCAAGAACAACAAGGTCAGTATCGATGTTAGAATCAATCCAGGACTTAAGAATGATTCTTTTCTCACTATTTTATCTGACTGAAAAATCCAATAAAACAGTCCGAAAGAGTAAAACTCTTTTAGTGAGATGGGATCCAGATTTCATACTTGGTCTCCGCGTCCCGCTCAGGCGAGATAAGATGCACAGAGAGTTCAAGCACTAATCACTGGTAGGCTATCCATGCCAATCGCCAACCCGTGCGATTCCCCTTCATCTAGGCAATCCAGAAGACTGTGCCAACTGAGTTGGTACAACACAATTTCTGATTCCACAGATGGCTGCCTCCATATAGCTAACATATGCTCAATATGTAGCCTACATGGTCAAGCTAACCTGACCTACTCCCTGGACCACCACATGCTATGCTGAGCAACGAGAAGCGATAAATCCCTTCTCTGTAACACGTAGGTGTAATCACACACCGTCTGAAGATAGCTGGGCGTGCCCACTGAGTGGGTACAACACGGCCCCAACGATAGTCAGAACAGTGAGGTTTCGCGTCAGAAGGCTTACGTGCTTGATATTTAACGTTGGATTTTAACGGTCCTTTTATCTTCTTACTACCATGCATATCCTATGGTGATAGTAGAATGATAAATCATGCAGGTGCTAATATTACTTAAACAGTAAATAGAAAGCACAATGATCTTATGTGGTAAACGCCCATTAAGCCTAAGTAAAACCCTAGTTTTACACAAGTCTTCACTTGAGCTCTTCATGGGTCTTTTGCATTTCATCTGGCCCAGCCCGGGCCCAAGCGCCCTCTGCAGCTCAGATGCGCCCACCAGGTAGCATGCGCCTGTACTAGAGTCGAACTCTAGGCCTCCCACTGGTGAAGCCACTTGCTGCAAGCGCTTCTGCCATGTGTGCTCAGTGCTCATGTCTGATTAATTTACATTTTAATCTATCTAGACATGATTTGACTCGCAGGTCAATTACACATTAACATAAATTAAAATGTGATTCGCAGATCACAAAAATAATTTACAATTAATTAATCCAGGCACGCAGGCCCCAGCACAGCACACAAATAGGGCAGCCCACATAAGATGAAATAGACATCCAATCAGGTTAAACAAGCAACATGTGATCCAAACAGGAAAATAAAATTTTGAAAAACCCCATGGTATCAATTTTATTTCCTTATGTGCCCTACTACCTTACAACGGTCAATTAATAGGGATCCACTCATCAGACCAAGTCAGACCCACTGCCCTTGCATGCACCAAGTCATAACTGACTTGCGTCGACCTCATGGTCAACAATGCATGCCTTAAGGGCTGAACGTCCCACATGATTTCTGGCAAGCGGGTGTGACCCCGGGCCTTAATCATGATCGTTCACTGGTTGCCTCAATCAGACATCGCTATACGCCTTTCTGCAGTCGACCTATAGCCACCTAATGCTTGCGCATAGGTGCTATCAGGTCGACCCATCTAGGCTGTCAGATGGTCTGATCAGATTGTTGGGTCTAGACTAGACTGATGACTTCAACCCTAGTAACCCGTCTAAGTATTTCAAGTAGGCGCTTTTAGATCTAAGTGGAGTCGCGCATGAAGTTAAGTTTTGACAAAAATCTTCAACATGCGCCAACAAGAATAACATACATGCGCCACAAACAAAAACATACATCTAAAGACTAGCATGTATTTTTCGCATGATGTTTAGGTTTAGATCTATTCAACGCATACATGGATCACACAAAAAGCAATCATATAGATCATACCGAAACTATCCTCTGATACCAATTGAAAGTGGGGGGTGAAACCCTAAACGCATGCACTTCTAAAATTTTGCATGGGCGGAAACTTTAGGTTTCATGTGGATCGCATGTGGCATGAATATATGATCAACTTAAAACTTGCAAAGATCAATTTGTGATCTTACTGTTGCCATTGTTTGGATGGCGACTTGGAAGCAAGAGGGCGATGCGGCTCTCCTCCAAAGTGGACGCACACAAGATGGCGATGGCTTCCTCCTAGGCGTTAACCTTGTGCTAGCAAAGCTCCCCAAGGTGTCCTAGCCGTATGAAGGAGATCAGATGTTTTCTTGGCTGGCCGAATACCTTCTTTCACCCTCGTGGAGACGAGACACACACGAGAGAGCTTAAGGCGAGAGAGGCATTGAGGCGTTTTCAATTCGTGGGGAAGTGTCATGGCTTCCAAAAATAGTAAGTCATGACTTCATACGTTCACGCTTAGTGAACCAATCAAAACGCCCCCTTTAATTGAACCATGCGTTCACATAATCTACGGGATAGATTATGATGAAACTTTCTCTCTTGTAGCCATGTTCAAGTCTATTCGGATTATACTTGCGATAGCGGCATATTATGATTATGAGATCTGGCAGATGGATGTGAAGACCGCTTTCCTTAATGGAAAACTGGATGAGGATGTGTATATGACACAACCTGAAGGTTTCACTAATCCATCAGATCGTCATAGAATATGCAAGTTAAAGAAGTCTATTTATGGACTTAAGCAAGCATCTAGAAGCTGGAATATTCGTTTTGATGAATCAATCTGTGAGTTTGGTTTCATCAAGAACGAAGATGACCCGTGTGTATATAAGAGGTTTAGTGGGAGCGTGATTACTTTCCTAGTCCTCTATGTCGATGATATCTTAATCATTGGAAACGATATTCCTGAACTGCATGCTGTTAAAGCATGGTTAAGAAAATGTTTCCAGATGAAAGATTTAGGAGAAGCAGCCTATGTGTTAGGTGTGAAGATCTACAGAGATAGATCTAAGAGGCTTCTCCGGCTGTGCCAGAGTACTTACATCGATAAAGTCCTGGAGAGATTCCATTTAGAGAATTCTAAAAGAGGATATCTTCCAGTCAGACATGGTCTGAATCTTTCAAAGAGTCAGTGTACACAAACACAGACTGAGAAAGATGAAATGGACAATACGCCTTATGCTTCGGCTATTGGGTCCATGATGTATGCGATGTTGTGTACTCGCCCAGACGTCGCTTACGGGTTAAGCGTGACCAGTCGATTCCAAAGTAATCCAGGTCAGGCGCACTGGATTGCAGTCAAGAACATTTTAAAATATCTGCGGAGGACCAAAGATATGTTCTTGATATATGGTGGTCAGGAAGAACTCAGTATTGAAGGATATACTGACGCTTCGTTCCAATCGGACCAGGATGATTTCCGATCGCAATCAGGCTATGTTTTTAGCTTGAATGGAGGAGCAGTGGTGTGGAAAAGTTTCAAACAGTCTATTGTTGCTGATTCCACAACAGAAGCCGAGTATGTTGCAGCCTCAGAAGCATCTAAGGAGGCAGTATGGATTCGTAAGTTCGTTCAGGAACTTGGTGTTGTTCCTTCGAGTGCAGATCCTTTGGTTATCTTCTGTGATAACACTGGAGCAATCGCACAAGCAAAGGAACCACGGTCGCACCAGAAGTCCAAGCACATACAGAGACGGTTTCACTTGATCCGGGAGATCATTGATCGTGGCGAGATCAAAATCTGCAAGGTTCATACAGATGACAATCTGGCTGACCCGCTTACCAAGCCTCTGGCGCAGCAGAAGCATGAGAAGCACTGTAATAATATGGGTTTGAGATTTCTCAACCATTAGATTAAGTGCAAGTGGGAGATTGTTGGGGTATGCCCTTAAGGCTAATGTTTGAGGCCTTGGGATTCTTTCAGTATCATGTATAAACTCTTATGTTTATAAAGGCAATGGTTATTATTCAGTTTGTTACATTGTCTGCAGCAATAAGTGTACTTTTGAATAATGTCTCAATGCTGTTCAGCTATGCTGACATGCTATGTGTCCTTAGTCGATATATCTTGGTGAACATGAGACAGCCTTGATATGATGGAGACTAATATGTGTTCTAATCTTATAGGATGCTTTGAGCATGGAATAAGATGTAGACTCATGGGTACATTGGATGTACTGGACAGACCCTACTAGGATATTCAATTGCTTGTCACAATGTGAATAATCCTTATTTGCAACAAGTGGCACATGTCCTCTGACTTGAGATCACTTGTGTTTCTAAATGATGATTGTCATTGTTTTGAGGTAGTTCAATATCATTTGAAACATAATGGTTATAGACTATCTTGGATAATGATCATGAGTCAGGTTAGGGCACTAGTGATAGATATAGGATTGCCGTCTCCTTGATTGGAGTGTGATGTTCTAAAGGGGCCCCCCTGGATGAGATGATTGAGAAAGTGTATGGCCATACCCAGGTGACTATGTTCATCTGATCTAATCATGCTCATCATATTGGAGCTACAGGCTTGACACGCTTGTCCAATAAGAACATCCAGTGGCAAAGGAAACATGTATGCTTGGTGAAGTGGATTCATACTTGTGCTGAGGTTTGGGTGTAGTCTTGGAAGACTCTTTCCTTTATATCGGGAGACAGTGATGTGTTGCTAGATACCCCTCACTGATCGTGATAACGTAAGTTATCGTTACCGACATTTAAAGGAAACCCTCAGGGTCGCACAATTTGATGATATGGCTTACTTAAGTCAGATCGTGTGGACTGAATTGTTTTGGTTCAGTTTAAAGGAGTTTAAACTCTGATTGTAAGTGAGATCTGGTCTGATCATGTTTGATTGATTAGGGTTTGAGATCGGTAAGCTTCGATCGAGAGATTAGATGCTAGATCGGTGAGATCAAGAGCATCAGGAGATGTACGGTTAGATCTTGAGCCATTTGGTTCATAGAAGGTCTAGACCAACGCTTGGCCTAATTTGGTTTTTGAACCAAATCTATTTGAACCGGCTCATCAAATGAGCGCATGGTTCAAGGGTGAAGAGGTGAGGATCGGTTCACTTGGAGTGAACGCATGAAGAGTTAAGCGGTTACTATATTTGGAAGTTGGTTTTTCCAAATTTGAGAGTAACGCCTCCACGTTGAGGTAACGCCTTGACGTTGAAAACATCTCACGCTCTCGCCTCTTCCGAGGGACCTCTCTTTTCGTGTTGTGTTCTTCACGACAAGGAGTGCACTTGACGAGGCCAAGAGACCATCTCATCTCCTTCATGCGATTAGGAGACCTTGAAGATCATTGCTAGCACAAAGATCACCAAGGAAGAGCCATCTATCTTCTTGTGTGCGCATCCTTTGGAGGAGATCCCATTCGCTCTCTTCTTCCAAGCCGCCATCCAATCTAATGGCGTTGGTATGATCCCTATCAGATCTATTCCATTTATACAAGTTAATCATATGAACTACATGCGATCTTGTTATTGAAACCCCTAGAATCTACTTGCGCCACTTTAGGGTTTCGCTCCCCCTTGAAGGGGACTCTACAATTGGTATCAGAGCTTTGGTTCTTGTAGAATCATATGATTGCTTGATGATTTGTGATCCTTGTTTGTTGTTTGATAAGTAGATCTAGTAGGATGCATCATGCGCATCTACATGTTAAGTAGTGAAAATACATGATGTATGTTTTTACTCCTTTGTGCATGTATTGTTGGGGTATGCCCTTAAGGCTAATGTTTGAGGCCTTGGGATTGTATCAGTATTATGTATAAACTTTTATGTTTATAAAGGCATGGTTGTTATTCAGGTTGTTACATTGTCTGCTGCAATAAGTGTACTTCTGAATAATGTCTCAGTACTGTTCAGCTAGGCTGACATGCAGTAAAGTCCTTAGTCGATATATCTTGGTGAACATGAGACAGCCTTGATATGGTTAAGACTAATATGTGTTCTAATCTTATAGGATGCTTCGAGCATGGAATAAGATGTAGACTCATGGGTACATTGGATGTACTGGACAGACCCTACTAGGTTATTCAATTGCTTGTCACAATGTGAATAATCCTTGAATGCGACAAGTGGCACATTTCCTCTGACTTGAGATCACTTGTGTTTTCTAAATGATGATTGTCATTGTTTTGAGGTAGTTCAATATCATTTGAAACATAATGATTATAGACTATCTTGGATGGTGAGCTTGAGTCAGGTTAGGGCACTAATGATAGACATAGGATTGCCGTCTCCTTGTTTAAGGAGTGTGATGTTCTAAAGGGGCCCCCTGGATGAGATGATTGAGAAAAGAGTATGGCCATACCCAGGTGACTATGTTCATCTGATCTAATCATGCTCATCATATTGGAGATACAAGCTTGACACGCTTGTCCAATAAGAACATCCAGTGGCAAAGGAAAGATGCATGCCTTGTGAATTGGATTCACACTTGTGCTGTGGTTTGGGTGTAGTCTTGGAAGACTCTTTCCTTTATATCGGGAGACAGTGATGTGTTGCTAGATACCCCTCACTGATCGTGATAACGTGAGTTATCGTTACCGACATTTAAAGGAAACCCTCAGGGTCGCACAATTTGATGATATGGCTTACTTAAATCAGATCGTGTGGACTGAATTATTCAGGTTCAGTTTAAAGGGATTTAATCTCTGATTGTAAGTGAGATCTGGTCTGATCATGTTTGATTGATTAGGGCTTGAGATCGGTAAGCTTCGATTGAGAGAATGGATGCTGGATCGGTGAGATCAGGAGCATCAAGAGATCGACGGTCAGATCAAGAGCCTTAGGGTTTATTGTGGTCTGGACTGATTGCTTGGTTTGTTTGGTTATTGAACCAAATCGATTTGAACCAGCTCATTGGTTGAGCGCATGGTTCAATCTAAGAGGAGTTTGCGATTGGGTAAACCCATGATCGCATTTGGAGGTGAGGCTTTCTATTTTTAGAAAGCATGATCACTTACGTGACCACGCCTCATGAAACTTGCCTCTTCATGCCTTTGTCGCCAACTTGAGTATTCGGCGCTTGCATTCTCGTGTGGAGAAGTGTAGACGACAAGAGGAAATATTCGGCCAAGCAAGGTGATCTCTCCCCTTTCCATTCGGCAAGACAATCTTGGAGCCTTGCTAGCACAAGGAGCACCAAGGAAGAGTAGGCGACATCAATTGTGTGCGTCACCTTAGGAGAAGGAGCATTTGCGCCTTTCCTTCCAAGACACCATCTAAGCGATGGCAATGGTAAGAATCGCTTCTCATTGAAAGTTGAATATATTACATGCTATGCGATCCTTTTAGAAACCCTAGATTCCGCTAGAGTTTTTGTTGCGCCTCCTATTAGGGTTTCGCCCCCCCTTGTGGGGAACCCCTTTCATGTATGATGTTTGATGGCGCATGTTGAAAGTGGTAGTTTTTCTTAAAATACTTAATCACTTGCGCGCCTCACTAGATCTAAGCGGCGCCTACTATAAACCCTTAGACGGGTTAGTAGGGTTGAAGTCATCTTCTAGGAACGATCCAAATAGTCTGATCAGACCATCTGACAGCCTAGATGGGTCGACCAGATGGCACCTATGCGCATGCATAAGGTGGCTATAGGTCGACTGCATCAAGGGCGTGTAGTGAGGTCTGGTTGAGACAACCCTTGAATGCGCATGAGTTAGGCCCGGGGTCACACCCGCTTGCCAGAACTCATGAAGGCTGTTCAGCCCTTGGCGCATGCATGGTTGACCATTAGGTCAACTCAAGTCAGTTAGGACTTGGTGCATGGAAGGGCAGTGGATCTGACTAGATATGATGAGTGGATCCCTATTAATGGACCGTTGTAAGGTAGTAGGGCTCATAAGACAAATAAAATTGATTCCAAAGGGATTTTGAAAAATTTTATTTTGTTAGTGGATCACATGTTGATTGGATGCCATGATGTTTGTCTATTTAATCTTATGTGGGTTGCCCTTTTAATGTGTGCTGTGCTGGGGCCTGCGAGCCAGGATTAATTATAAATTATTATTTTTGTGATCTGCGCATCACATTTCATTTAATTTATAAAATGTAATTGACCTGCGAGTCAATCTTGTCTAGATAGATTAAATTGTAATTTAATCAGACAAGAGCACAGAGCACACTTGGCAGAGGCACATGCAGCAGAGGCTTGACCAGGTGGGAGGTCTAGGGTTCGACCCTAGGACAGGCGCAATTACCTGGTGGGCGCACCTGAGCTGCAGTGGGCGCTTGGGCCCTGGTCTGGGCCAGATGAGATGCAAAAGACCCAAGAAGAGCTCAAGTGAAGACTTAAGTTAAATTAAGGTCTTACCTAGGCTCAATGGGCGTTTACCACATAAGATCATCATGCTTTCTTTTATTGTTTAAATAAGTAGACTTGCATGACTTATTTATCTTCTGCTATCACCGTAGGGTTTGCATGATAGTTAAGAAGATAAAAGACCGTTAAAATCCAACGCTAAAATATCAAGCTCGTAAGCCTTCTGACGCGAAACCTCACTGTTCTGACTATCGTTGGAGCCGTGTTGTACCCACTCAGTGGGCACGTCCATCTATCTTCAGACGGTGTGTGATTTCACCTGCGTGTTACAGAGAAGGGATTTATCGCTTCTCATTGCTCAGCATAGCACGTGGTGGTCCAGGGAGTAGGTCGGGTCAGCTTGACCATGTAGGCTACATATGTGGCGCATATGGTAGCTATATGGAGGCAGCCATCTGTGGGATCAGAGACTGTGTTGTACCAACTCAGTTGGCACAGTCTGCTGGATTGCCCAGATGAAGGGGAATCGCACGGGTTGGCGATTGGCAGGGATTGCCTACCAGAAATTAGTGCTTGTACTCTCTGTGCATCTTATCTCGCCTGAGCGGGACGCGGAGACCAAGTATGAAATCTGGATCCCATCTCACTAAAAGAGTGATTACTCTTTCGGACTGTTTTAATGGATTTTTCAGTCAGATAAAATAGTGAGAAAAGAATCTTTCTTAAGTCCTGGATTGATTCTAAACATTGATACTGACCTTGCTGTTCTTGCATTGTTGTAGATTCCTGCAGCAACGAACACCATGAGCTTCAATGTGTGATCCCTACTGGAAAGGGAGAAGTTTGCTGGGCCAAACTTCTCAGACTAGTACGGACACCTTAAGATTGTTCTTAAGGCAGAGAGGAAACTGTATGTCCTCGAGACGGCTACACCGCCTCAACCCGCTCCGAACGCCGCAAGGGCGGTTCGGGAAGCCTATGAAAAGCATGTCAATGATAGCATTGATGTCGCTTGCCTGATGCTAGCGTCTATGACGCCACAGCTGCAGCGTCAGCATGAGGATATGTCTGCTATAGAAATGATAGCAAACCTCAAGATGCTATATGCTGCACAGGCGAGGACTGAGCGCTATAATTTGACTAAGCTTTTCTTTCAGAGCAAACTGGCTGAAGGGAGTCCAGTGGGAGATCATGTGCTCAAGATGATTGGGCACAAAGAGGCTCTAGAGAAACTGGGGCATACCATCAATCAGGAGCTTGCTGTAGACATTATTCTGCAGTCCCTCCCGGCCTCTTTCGATCCGTTCATTATTAATTTTAATATGAACAAGATCGACTGTACTCCGGCAGAGTTGCTGAATATGCTCTTGACTACAGAGGAAACTCTAAAGGGAAAGCCTTCAACCTCTATCTTGATGTTTCCTTCTAGGAACAAGAAGAAGGGGAAGAAGGGCAAAGCCCCTGTCAAGAACTACAACAAGGCTCTGAAACAGAAGGTTAAGCGGTCAAAGGAATACAGATGTTTCCACTGTGGCCAGCTGGGTCACTGGAAAAAGGACTGTAAAGCGCTCCATGGAGACAAGAAGGGAAGCATTGCTTCTGGCTCAGGTATTTTCGTGACTGAAGTCATGATATCCTCTTCTTCTATTTCATGGGTGTTGGACACTGCATGTGGAGTTCACATTTGTTCAAATGTACAGGAACTCAAGAGAAGAAGACAGGTGGGACAGCATGAGGTGGACCTACGAGTTGGAAACGGGGCACGGGTTGCTGCTGTTGCTGTAGGAGAATATTACATCTCATTACCATCTGGACTTGTATTAGAACTAAACAATTGTTACTTTGTACCTAGCATTACTAAAAATATTATCTCCATTCCTGCTCTTGTCAGGAAAGGATTTTCCTTTGAATGCAATATTTCAAAGTGTGTTCTTACTTATGATAATATTGTTTATGCTACTGGATCAATTAACAATGGGTTATTCATGTTGGACATGGAATGTTCTATACAAAATATTGATAATAAGAAAGCCAAGTATGCTGATGACAGCACCTTGCTATGGCATAGTCGTTTAGGCCATATTAACAAGAAGCGCATTAAGCGGTTGCATGACCATGGACTGCTGGGATCATTCTCCTATCAGGAGATTGATACATGCAAAGCTTGTTTATTGGGCAAAATGACGAAGTCTCCTTTTCCTAACAAAGGTCAAAGGGCTTCAGGTTTACTTGACCTTATACACAGTGATGTGTGTGGGCCATTTAGTAAACATGCCAGAGGTTGCTATTCATACTTCATTACCTTTACTGATGATTTCAGTAGATATGGGTATGTCTATCTAATGAGACATAAAAGTGAATCTTTTGACAAGTTCAAAGAGTTCAAGAATGAAGTACAGAATCAGCTAGGCCGAAATATCAAGGCACTTCATTCTGATCGAGGTGGAGAATACCTAAGTCGAGAGTTTACTGACTATCTGAAGGAGTGTGGGATTATCTCACATCTCACTCCGCCAGGAACACCGCAATGGAATGGTGTGTCCGAGAGGAGAAATAGAACATTACTTGATATGGTTCGTTCTATGATGAGTTAGGCTACTCTACCTTACTCCTTTTGGGGATTTGCACTGGAAACAGCTGCAAAGGTACTAAACCGAGTGCCATCCAAGGCAGTTTCTAAGACTCCATATGAGTTATGGTATGGGAAACAGCCTAGCTTGACATTTATCAAGATCTGGGGTTGCGAGGCTTATCTCAAAAAGCTCGCCTCTGGGAAACTAGAGAGCAGATCTGAGAAATGCATCTTTGTCGGTTACCCTAAGGAAACTAAGGGTTATTATTTCTACGATCCCAAAGAGAACAAGGTATTTGTTGCTCAGACGGCCATTTTTCTTGAGAAGGAGTTTCTTCTGCAAGAGGCCAGTGGGAGAGAAATAAAGCTGGATGTGAATCCAGAGGAAGGACAAAGTAGTCAAGCACAGTTGGACGAGCCTGAGCCAGTTGAGCAGGTTACTGAACAACCTGAGGCTCAGATATCACGGGAACCGCAAAGATCGGGAAGGATCCGTCGACAGCCTGAGCGCTATGATGGAGTCTACATCATTAATCATGATGAACCCCTCACTTATGCGGATGCGGTCAGTGGACCGGAGTCAGCTAGATGGCTTGAAGCTATGCGAGCCGAGATGGACTCCATGTCAGATAACCAAGTCTGGGATTTGGTTGATCCGCCTCCGGGAGTAATCCCTATAGGCTGTAAATGGATCTTCAAGAAGAAGATTGACATGGATGGTAACGTGGTTACCTATAAGGGCAGGCTAGTTGCGAAAGGTTTCAAACAAATCTACGGGATAGATTATGATGAAACTTTCTCTCCTGTAGCCATGTTCAAGTCTATTCGGATTATACTTGCGATAGCGGCATATTATGATTATGAGATCTGGCAGATGGATGTGAAGACCGCTTTCCTTAATGGAAAACTAGATGAGGATGTGTATATGACACAACCTGAAGGTTTCACTAATCCATCAGATCGTCATAGAATATGCAAGTTAAAGAAGTCTATTTATGGACTTAAGCAAGCATCTAGAAGCTGGAATATTCATTTTGATGAATCAATCTGTGAGTTTGGTTTCATCAAGAACGAAGATGACCCGTGTGTATATAAGAGGTTTAGTGGGAGCGTGATTACTTTCCTAGTCCTCTACGTCGATGATATCTTAATCATTGGAAACGATATTCCTGAACTGCATGCTGTTAAAGCATGGTTAAGAAAATGTTTCCAGATGAAAGATTTAGGAGAAGCAGCCTATGTGTTAGGTGTGAAGATCTACAGAGATAGATCTAAGAGGCTTCTCGGGCTGTGCCAGAGTACTTACATCGATAAAGTCCTGGAGAGATTCCATTTAGAGAATTCTAAAAGAGGATATCTTCCAGTCAGACATGGTCTGAATCTTTCAAAGAGTCAGTGTCCACAAACACAGACTGAGAAAGATGAAATGGACAATACGCCTTATGCTTCAGCTATTGGGTCCATGATGTATGCGATGTTGTGTACTCGCCCAGACGTCGCTTACGGGTTAAGCGTGACCAGTCGATTCCAAAGTAATCTAGGTCAGGCGCACTGGATTGCAGTCAAGAACATTTTAAAATATCTGCGGAGGACCAAAGATATGTTCTTGATATATGGTGGTCAGGAAGAACTCAGTATTGAAGGATATACTGACGCTTCGTTCCAATCGGACCAGGATGATTTCCGATCGCAATCAGGCTATGTTTTTAGCTTGAATGGAGGAGCAGTGGTGTGGAAAAGTTTCAAACAGTCTATTGTTGCTGATTCCACAACAGAAGCTGAGTATGTTGCAGCCTCAGAAGCATCTAAGGAGGCAGTATGGATTCGTAAGTTCGTTCAGGAACTTGGTGTTGTTCCTTCGAGTGCAGATCCTTTGGTTATCTTCTGTGATAACACTGGAGCAATCGCACAAGCAAAGGAACCACGGTCGCACCAGAAGTCCAAGCACATACAGAGACGGTTTCACTTGATCCGGGAGATCATTGATCGTGGCGAGATCAAAATCTGCAAGGTTCATACAGATGACAATCTGGCTGACCCGCTTACCAAGCCTCTGGCGCAGCAGAAGCATGAGAAGCACTGTAATAATATGGGTTTGAGATTTCTCAACCATTAGATTAAGTGCAAGTGGGAGATTGTTGGGGTATGCCCTTAAGGCTAATCTTTGAGGCCTTGGGATTCTTTCAGTATCATGTATAAACTCTTATGTTTATAAAGGCAATGGTTGTTATTCAGTTTGTTACATTGTCTGCAGCAATAAGTGTACTTCTGAATAATGTCTCAATGCTGTTCAGCTAGGCTGACAAGCTATGTGTCCTTAGTCGATATATCTTGGTGAACATGAGACAGCCTTGATATGATGGAGACTAATATGTGTTCTAATCTTATAGGATGCTTCGAGCATGGAATAAGATGTAGACTCATGGGTACATTGGATGTACTGGACAGACCCTACTAGGATATTCAATTGCTTGTCACAATGTGAATAATCCTTATTTGCAACAAGTGGCACATGTCCTCTGACTTGAGATCACTTGTGTTTCTAAATGATGATTGTCATTGTTTTGAGGTAGTTCAATATCATTTGAAACATAATGGTTATAGACTATCTTGGATAATGATCATGAGTCAGGTTAGGGCACTAGTGATAGATATAGGATTGCCGTCTCCTTGATTGGAGTGTGATGTTCTAAAGGGGCCCCCCTGGATGAGATGATTGAGAAAGTGTATGGCCATACCCAGGTGACTATGTTCATCTGATCTAATCATGCTCATCATATTGGAGCTACAGGCTTGACACGCTTGTCCAATAAGAACATCCAGTGGCAAAGGAAACATGTATGCCTGGTGAAGTGGATTCACACTTGTGCTGTGGTTTGGGTGTAGTCTTGGAAGACTCTTTCCTTTATATCGGGAGACAGTGATGTGTTGCTAGATACCCCTCACTGATCGTGATAACGTAAGTTATCGTTACCGACATTTAAAGGAAACCCTCAGGGTCGCACAATTTGATGATATGGCTTACTTAAGTCAGATCGTGTGGACTGAATTGTTTTGGTTCAGTTTAAAGGAGTTTAAACTCTGATTGTAAGTGAGATCTGGTCTGATCATGTTTGATTGATTAGGGTTTGAGATCGGTAAGCTTCGATCGAGAGATTAGATGCTAGATCGGTGAGATCAAGAGCATCAGGAGATGTACGGTTAGATCTTGAGCCATTTGGTTCATAGAAGGTCTAGACCAACGCTTGGCCTAATTTGGTTTTTGAACCAAATCTATTTGAACCGGCTCATCAAATGAGCGCATGGTTCAAGGGTGAAGAGGTGAGGATCGGTTCACTTGGAGTGAACGCATGAAGAGTTAAGCGGTTACTATATTTGGAAGTTGGTTTTTCCAAATTTGAGAGTAACGCCTCCACGTTGAGGTAACGCCTTGACGTTGAAAACATCTCACGCTCTCGCCTCTTCCGAGGGACCTCTCTTTTTGTGTTGTGTTCTTCACGACAAGGAGTGCACTTGACGAGGCCAAGAGACCATCTCATCTCCTTCATGCGATTAGGAGACCTTGAAGATCATTGCTAGCACAAAGATCACCAAGGAGGAGCCATCTATCTTCTTGTGTGCGCATCCTTTGGAGGAGATCCCATTCGTTCTCTTCTTCCAAGCCGCCATCCAATCTAATGGCGTTGGTATGATCCCTATCAGATCTATTCCATTTATACAAGTTAATCATATGAACTACATGCGATCTTGTTATTGAAACCCCTAGAATCTACTTGCGCCACTTTAGGGTTTCGCTCGCCCTTGAAGGGGACTCTTCAATTATGCAGACTTCTCTACCTGCGTTGATGTATTGAGTTGCATAAATAATGTCCCAGGAGTTTGGATTGGATCCATTCTCATAAGCTATCCCCAGACAAGGTACCTTAGCAGATATGGGACAGCTTTGGTACATGTGAGACTGGTGTATAGGCTGGTTAGGTGCGGGGCACAGTAACGCAGACATACAGGTGCATTGGATGCACTGGAGTGATCCACCGCGAACTTGTCTAGTCAACAAGTCAATCTCACATGCAAGAGGTTTGCATTGATCCTTAGACTTGAGATATTCATGTCTAGACTTGATGAAGTGTATGCTTTAATACAGTCTTACGTCTCTCCGTAATTGGGAGATCAAAAAGACTGTCATTGGGCATGTCATAAGTCACGTAGAGACATGGATGACCAATAGTAGGATTTGCCCCTTCCTTCCGAGGAAGCATGATATCCACCTCGGGGCGCCCCACATTATTGGTGCATGACAGGAAAGTGTGGCCATACTTGTTGAGTCATGACCAATGCATTGGATAATAAACTTGAGACTAATCCAATGGCAGGATATCAGCTTAGGCAAAGGGATCTGTAATGCAATGGGAATCCTCGTTGCTTGTTAGGAGTTGTTTCCATAATGACTTAAGTCCTATGACATGGGTAGTAGTGATGTGTTGCTAGATACCCCTCACTACTTATGATGTTTACATCATTGCCATCGTCATATGGATCCTACGGGGTCACACGCAATAGACTCTTGACGTTGCTTTAATCAGAAGCCTTAGGATCAAGTTATTGAATAACTTGGATCCATTTGGAAGATTTCATCAGCGCCAATGGGCCTGATGAGTTGGAAGAAAGTTATTGGAGCCAAACTTCATTTTTGGCAGGTTGACCCAAAATTGACCTAGATTGGTCACATTTGGATTAGGGTTGCATTGGATTAGATCCAATGGCTTAATCAACCCATGACATGAAGTTTGGGCTAGCTCATTATCCAATGAGGCCCAATAATTAGTTGTCATGAAGAGGAATTAGCTTAAAAGGGTATAATGGGGAGAAATCTCACCCCATTGGCGCCTAGGGGCATAATGGGGTGAGGGAGGCGCCTTTGCTTCATTATGGAAGTAAAGAGCGCCTAGCCCTTCTTCCTTGGAAGGAATACTTGCCTCTAAGGTAAGTCTTGGGGCTGATATGGCTTGATGGCTCTTTTGGAAAGAGCTTGGGCGCATATGGATGAAAGTACCCCTTAAACTAAAGGGGGGTCCCCTTCTAGGGGGAGCGAAAACCCTAGGCAGTGGCGCATAAATGTTTTGGGCAGCGGATTAGGGTTTCAAGAATCGGTTCATGTGATATGATCAACCAAATGGAAACGATTGCATGTAAGAGATAAAACTCATACCATAGCCATTTCGAATGGCGCCTAGGAAGCAAAGATCAAAGCAGATCTTCTCCAGAGGTGACGCACACAGTTGATGTCGCCTACTCCTCTTTGCGATCCTTGTGCTAGCAAGATCCAAAGAAGTCTTTGATCGAAAATGAGAAAGGGATGAAGAGATCTTTTCTTTGCCGATTTCTCCTCCAAATCCAAGGCGTCGTCACCCACGGAAAAACACAAGAGGAATGCGTTCAAGTGGCGAGAATAGAGAGAGCACTCTCTTTCGAACGTGAGTCTCTCCAAGTGGAGATCATGGTTGCTAAAAATAGCACCACTAACCGCCCAACATGTTCACGCCAAGTGAACTTGTCGCCAATGCTTGAACCATTTTGGTTTAATTTAATTTTGGTTCAATTACCAAATAAACCAAACGACATGGCCTAGATCATATTAAAACCCTAAGGTTCCAGATCTAGCCGTTGATCTCTATGATGCTCCTGATCTGACCGATCTAGCATCTCTTCTCTCGATCGAAGCTTACCGATCTCAAGCCCTAATCAATCAAACATGATCAGACCAGATCTCACTCACAATCAGAGATTAAATCCCTTTAAACTGAACCCGAAACAATTCAGTCCACACGATCTGACTTAAGTAAGCCATATCATCAATTGTGCGACCCTGAGGGTTTCCTTAAAACATCGGTAACGATAATTTACATTATCACAACCAGTGAGGGGTATCTAGCAACACATCACTGTCTCCCGATATCAAGGAAAGAGTCTTCCAAGACTTCACCCAAAAACAGCACAAGTGTGAATCAATTCACAAAGCATACATATTTCCTTTGCCACTGGATGTTCTTATTGGACAAGCCTGTCAAGCTCGTAACTCCAATATGATGAGCATGATTAGAACAGATGAGCACTGTCACCTGGGTATGGCCATACACTCTCTCAATCATCTCATCCAGGGGGCCCCTTTAGAACATCACACTCCTTAAACAAGGAGACGGCAATCCTATGTCTATCACTAGTGCTCTAACCTGATTCAAGCTCACCATCCAAGATAGTCTATAATCATTATGTTTCAAATGATATTGAACTACCTCAAAACAATGACAATCATCATTTAGAAAACACAAGTGATCTCAAGTCAGAGGAAATGTGCCACTTGTCTTAATCAAGGAATATTCACATTGTGACAAACAATTGAACATCCTAGTAGGGTCTGTCCAGTACATCCCATGTACCCATGAGTCTACATCTTATTCCATGCTCGAAGCATCCTATAAGATTAGAACACATATTAGTCTTAACCATATCGAGGCTGTCTCATGTTTACCAAGATATATCGACTAAGGACATAATAGCATGTCAGCCCAGCTGAACAGCTTTGAGACATTATTCAGAAGAACATATATTGCAGCAGACAATGTAGCTAACTGAATAACAACCATGCCTTTATAAACACATAGAGTTTATTACATGATACTTGTTACATTCCCATAGGCCTCAAACATTAGCCTTAAGGGCATACCCCAACAATCTCCCACTTGCACTTAATCTAATGGTTGAGATATCTCAAACCCATATTATTACAGTGCTTCTCATGCTTCTGCTGCGCCAGAGGCTTGGTAAGCGGGTCTGCCAGATTGTCATCTGTATGAACCTTGCATACTTTGATCTCGCCACGATCTATGATCTCCCTGATCAAATGAAACCGTCTCTGTATGTGCTTGGACTTCTGGTGCGACCGTGGTTCCTTTGCCTGTGCGATTGCTCCAGTGTTATCACAGAAGATAACCAAAGGATCTGCACACGAAGGAACGACACCAAGTTCTCTCACGAACTTACGAATCCACACTGCCTCCTTGGATGCTTCCGAGGCTGCAACATACTCGGCTTCTGTTGTGGAATCAGCAACAGTTGACTGTTTGAAACTTTTCCACACCACTGCACCTCCATTCAAGCTAAAAACATAGCCTGATTGCGATCGGAAATCATCCTGGTCAGACTGGAACGAAGCGTCAGTATATCCTTCAATACTGAGTTCTTCCTGACCACCATATATCAAGAACATATCTTTGGTCCTCCGCAGATATTTTAAAATGTTCTTGACTGCAATCCAGTGCGCCATACCTGGATTACTCTGATAACGACTGGTTACGCTTAACCCGTAAGCAACGTCTGGGCGAGTACACAACATCGCATACATTATAGAACCAATAGCCGAAGCATAAGGCGTATTGTTCATTTCATCTTTCTCAGTCTGTGTTTGTGGACACTGACTCTTAGAAAGATTCAGACCATGTCTGACTGGAAGATATCCTCGCTTAGAATTCTCTAAGTGAAATCTCTCCAGGACCTTATCGATGTAAGTACTCTGGCACAGCCCGAGAAGCCTCTTAGATCTATCCCTGTAGATCTTCACACCTAACACATAGGCTGCTTCTCCTAGATCTTTCATCTGGAAATATTTCCTCAGCCATGCCTTAACAGCATGCATTTCAGGAATGTCGTTTCCAATGATCAAGATATCATCGACGTAGAGGACTAGGAAAGTAATCACGCTCCCACTAAACGTCTTATATACACACGGGTCATCCTCGTTCTTGATGAAACCAAATTCAGTAACTGATTCATCAAAACGAATATTCCAGCTTCTTGATGCTTGTTTAAGTCCATAAATGGACTTCTTTAACTTGCATATTTTATGACGATCTGCTGGATTAGTGAAACCTTCTGGTTGTGTCATATACACATCCTCATCCAGATTTCCATTAAGGAAAGCTGTTTTCACATCCATCTGCCAAATCTCATAATCATAATATGCAGCTATCGCGAAAAGAATCCGAATAGACTTAAACATGGCTACAGGTGAGAAAGTTTCATCATAATCTATCCCGTAGATTTGTTTGAAACCTTTCGCAACTAGCCTGCCTTTATAGGTAACTACGTTACCATCCATGTCAATCTTCTTCTTGAAGATCCATTTACAGCCTATAGGGATAACTCCCGGAGGCGGATCAACCAAATCCCAGACTTGGTTATCTGACATGGAGTCCATCTCGGCGCGCATAGCCTCAAGCCATCTCGCTGACTCTGGTCCACTGACCGCATCCACATAAGTAAGGGGTTCATCATTGTCAATGATGTAGACTCCGTCATAGCGCTCAGGCTGTCGACGAATCCTACCCGATCTTCGCGGTTCCCGTGATGTCTGAGCCTCAGGTTGTTCAATAACCTGTTCTACCGGCTCAGGCTCATCCAACTGTGCTTGATCACTTTGTCCTTCTTCTGGATTCTCATCCAGCTTTATTTCTCTCCCACTGGCCTCTTGCAGAAGAAACTCCTTCTCAAGAAATATGGCCGTCCGAGCAACAAAAACCTTGTTCTCATTGGGATCGAAGAAATAATAACCCTTAGTTTCCTTAGGGTAACCGACAAAGATACATTTGTCAGATCTGCTCTCTAGTTTCCCAGAGGCGAGCTTTTTAACATAAGCCTCGCAACCCCAGATCCTGATAAATGTCAAGCTCGGCTGTTTCCCATACCATAACTCATATGGCGTCTTTGAAACTGCCTTGGATGGCACTCGGTTTAGTACCTTTGCAGCTGTTTCCAGCGCAAAACCCCAAAAGGAGTATGGAAGAGTAGCCTGACTCATCATAGAACGAACCATATCAAGTAACGTTCTATTTCTCCTCTCGGACACACCATTCCATTGCGGTGTTCCTGGTGGAGTGAGCTGTGAGATAATCCCACACTCCTTTAGATAGTCAGTAAATGCATGACTTAGGTATTCACCACCTCGATCTGAGCGAAGTGCCTTGATATTACGGCCTAGCTGATTTTGTACTTCATTCTTGAACTCTTTGAACTTGTCAAAAGATTCACTCTTATGTCTCATCAGATAGACATACCCATATCTACTGAAATCATCAGTAAATGTAATGAAGTACTGATAGCCACCTCTGGCATGTTTACTAAATGGCCCACACACATCACTGTGTATGAGGTCAAGTAAACCTGAAGCCCTTTGACCTTTATTAGGAAAAGGTGACTTCGTCATTTTACCCATCAAACAAGCTTTGCATGTATCAATCTCCTTATAGGAGAATGATCCCAGCAGTCCATGATCATGCAACCGCTTAATGCGTTTCTCGTTAATATGGCCTAAACGACTATGCCATAGCAAGGTGCTGTCATCAGCATACTTGGCTTTCTTAATATCAACATTCTGTATAGAACTTTCCATGTCCAACATGAATAACCCATTATTAATTGAACCAGTTGCATAAACAATATTATCATATGACAAAACACACTTTGAAATATTGCATTCAAAGGAAAACCCCTTCCTGACAAGAGCAGGAATGGAGATAATATTTTTAGTTATACTGGGAACAAAATAACAACTGTTTAGTTCCAATACAATTCCAGATGGTAAAGTAATGAAGTAGTCTCCTACAGCAACAGCAGCAACCCGTGCCCCCGTTTCCAACGCGTAGGTCCACCTCATGCTGTCCCACCTGCCTTCTTCTCTTGAGTTCCTGCACATTTGAACAAATGTGAACTCCACATGCAGTGTCCAACACCCATGATACAGAAGAAGAATACATGACCTCAGTCACGAATATACCTGAGCCAGAAGCAAAGCTTCCCCTCTTATCTCCTTGGAGCGCTTTACAGTCCTTTTTCCAGTGACCCAGCTGGCCACAGTGGAAACACCTGTATTCCTTAGACCGCTTCACCTTCTGCTTCAGAGCCTTGCTGTAATTCTTGACCGGGGCCTTGCCCTTCTTCCCCTTCTTCTTGTTCCTGGAAGGAAACATCAAGACAGAGGTTGAAGGCTTACCCTTCAGAGTTTCCTCAGTGGTCAAGAGCATATTCAGCAGCTCTGCCGGAGTACAATCGATTTTGTTCATATTAAAATTAATAATGAACGCGTCGAATGATGGCGGGAGAGACTGCAGAATAATGTCCACAGCAAGCTCCTGGTTGATGGTATGCCCCAGTTTCTCTAGAGCCTCCTTGTGCCCAATCATCTTGAGCACGTGAGCTCCCACTGGGCTCCCTTCAGCCAGTTTGCTCTGAAAGAAGAGCTTCGTCAAATTATAGCGTTCAGTCCTCGCCTGTGCAGCATACAACATCTTGAGGTTTGTAATCATGTCTCTAGCCGACATGTCCTCATGCTGACGCTGCAGCGGTGGCGTCATAGACGCTAACATCAGGCAAGCGACATCAATGCTATCATTGACGTGCTTTTCATAGGCTTCCCGAACCGCCCTTGCGGCGTTCGGAGCGGGCTGCGGCGGTATCGCCGTCTCGAGGACATACAGTTTCCTCTCTGCCTTAAGAACGATCTTAAGGTGTCCAAACCAGTCAGAGAAGTTCGGCCCAGCAAACTTCTCTCTTTCCAGTAGGGATCGCACATTGAAGTTCATGGTGTTCGTTGCTGCAGGTATCTACAACAATGCAAGAACAGCAAGGTCAGTATCAATGTATAAGAATCAATCAGGACTTACGAAAGATTCTTTTTCTCACTATTTTATCAGGCGTGAAAAATCCAGCAAAACAGCCCGAAAGAGTAGAACTCTTTTAGTGAGATGGGATCCAGATTTCATACTTGGTCTCCGCGTCCCGCTCAGGCGAGATAAGATGCACAGAGAGTACAAGCACTAGTTTCTGGTAGGCAGTCCCTGCCGATCGCCAACCCGTGCGATTCCCCTTCATCTGGGCAGTCCAGCAGACTGTGCCAACTGAGTTGGTACAACACAATCTCTGACCCCACAGATGGCTGCCTCCATGTGCTACCATATGCGCCACATATGTAGCCTACACGGTCAAGCTGACCCGACCTACTCCCTGGACCACCATGTGCTATGCTGAGCAACGAGAAGGGATAAATCCCTGCTCTGTAACACACAGGTGTAATCCCGCACCGTCTGAAGATAGATGGACGTGCCCACTGAGTGGGTACAACACGGCTCCAACGATAATCAGAACAGTGAGGTTTCGCGTCAGAAGGCTTACGAGCTTGATATTTAATCGTTGGATTTTAACGGTCTTTTATCTTCTTGCCTATCATGCAATTCCTATGGTGATAGCAGAAGATAAATTTACTCATGCAATTCTAATATAAAGCAATAAAAGAAAGCATGTGTCTTTTGTGGTAAAAGCCCATAGCCCTAGTGAGACCTTAACCTAACTTAAGTCTACACTTGCTCTTTATGGGTCTTTAGCTGCTCATCTGGCCCAAACCTGGGCCCAAGCGCCAACTGCAGCTCTGGTGCGCCCACCAGGAATTTGCGCCTGGTCCTAGGGTCGAACCCTAGACCTCCCACCTGGTCCAGCCACTGCTGCATGCGCTTCTGCCAAGTGTGCATAGTGCTCTTGTCTAATTAAATTACAAATTTAACTATCTAGACAAGAGTGACACGCAGGTCACTTTCACATTATAAATTAATTAAAATTGTGATACGCAGATCACATAAAGAAAATTAATTTACAACATATAATCCAGGCACGCAGGCCCCAGCACAGCACACATTAAAAACGGGCAGCCCACATAAGACTAAATAAACAAGCAGATGCAACAACCATCATGTGATCCAGTCAGGAAAAATAAATTTTTAAAAAACCCCTTGGGATCGATTTTTTTTTTTTTATTAATTTTTCCTTATTTGCCCCACAACCTTACAATGGTCCATTACTAGGGATCCACTCATCCAACCTAGTCAGATCCACTGCCCTAGCATGCACCAAGTCCTAACTGACTTGAGTCGACCAAAAGGTCAACCATGCATGCACCAAGGCTGAACGACCACACTGAGGTCTGGCAAGCGGGCGTGACCCCGGGCCTAACTCAGGTGCGTTCATCAGTTGTCTCAATCAGACATCGCTACACACCTGTCTGCAGTCGACCTATAGCCACCACAGGCATGCGCCAAGGTGCTAACTGGTCGACCCATTCAGGCTGTCAGATAGTCTGATCAGACATGTTTGGATCTAACCTAGGGGGTGACTTCAACCCTAATAACCCATCTAAGGGTTTAATGTAGGAGCATTAGATCTAAGGTGAAACGCGCATGTGATCAAGGTTTTAGAAAAACTTACAAAAACATGCGCCAACAACAACATGCGCAATGGAGAAAATAACATCTATACAAATCATGAATTTTCGCCAACTTAGATAATCGCATGTAACCTATAGATCTATTATAATGCGCATACATGGATCATATGACATATCATGGCAATCATAAACAAGCATGAAACATCAGGCTCTGATACCAATTGAAAGTACCCCTTAAACTAAAGGGGGGTCCCCTTCTAGGGGGAGCGAAAACCCTAGGCAGTGGCGCATAAATGTTTTGGGCAGCGGATTAGGGTTTCAAGAATCGGTTCATGTGATATGATCAACCAAATGGAAACGATTGCATGTAAGAGATAAAACTCATACCATAGCCATTTCGAATGGCGCCTAGGAAGCAAAGATCAAAGCAGATCTTCTCCAGAGGTGACGCACACAGTTGATGTCGCCTACTCCTCTTTGCGATCCTTGTGCTAGCAAGATCCAAAGAAGTCTTTGATCGAAAATGAGAAAGGGATGAAGAGATCTTTTCTTTGCCGATTTCTCCTCCAAATCCAAGGCGTCGTCACCCACGGAAAAACACAAGAGGAATGCGTTCAAGTGGCGAGAATAGAGAGAGCACTCTCTTTCGAACGTGAGTCTCTCCAAGTGGAGATCATGGTTGCTAAAAATAGCACCACTAACCGCCCAACATGTTCACGCCAAGTGAACTTGTCGCCAATGCTTGAACCATTTTGGTTTAATTTAATTTTGGTTCAATTACCAAATAAACCAAACGACATGGCCTAGATCATATTAAAACCCTAAGGTTCCAGATCTAGCCGTTGATCTCTATGATGCTCCTGATCTGACCGATCTAGCATCTCTTCTCTCGATCGAAGCTTACCGATCTCAAGCCCTAATCAATCAAACATGATCAGACCAGATCTCACTCACAATCAGAGATTAAATCCCTTTAAACTGAACCCGAAACAATTCAGTCCACACGATCTGACTTAAGTAAGCCATATCATCAATTGTGCGACCCTGAGGGTTTCCTTAAAACATCGGTAACGATAATTTACATTATCACAACCAGTGAGGGGTATCTAGCAACACATCACTGTCTCCCGATATCAAGGAAAGAGTCTTCCAAGACTTCACCCAAAAACAGCACAAGTGTGAATCAATTCACAAAGCATACATATTTCCTTTGCCACTGGATGTTCTTATTGGACAAGCCTGTCAAGCTCGTAACTCCAATATGATGAGCATGATTAGAACAGATGAGCACTGTCACCTGGGTATGGCCATACACTCTCTCAATCATCTCATCCAGGGGGCCCCTTTAGAACATCACACTCCTTAAACAAGGAGACGGCAATCCTATGTCTATCACTAGTGCTCTAACCTGATTCAAGCTCACCATCCAAGATAGTCTATAATCATTATGTTTCAAATGATATTGAACTACCTCAAAACAATGACAATCATCATTTAGAAAACACAAGTGATCTCAAGTCAGAGGAAATGTGCCACTTGTCTTAATCAAGGAATATTCACATTGTGACAAACAATTGAACATCCTAGTAGGGTCTGTCCAGTACATCCCATGTACCCATGAGTCTACATCTTATTCCATGCTCGAAGCATCCTATAAGATTAGAACACATATTAGTCTTAACCATATCGAGGCTGTCTCATGTTTACCAAGATATATCGACTAAGGACATAATAGCATGTCAGCCCAGCTGAACAGCTTTGAGACATTATTCAGAAGAACATATATTGCAGCAGACAATGTAGCTAACTGAATAACAACCATGCCTTTATAAACACATAGAGTTTATTACATGATACTTGTTACATTCCCATAGGCCTCAAACATTAGCCTTAAGGGCATACCCCAACAATGGATAGTAGGGTAAGGTATATGGTAATGTCTTGGAGACTTACCTTACCTAAAACCCTAGTTTCTCCCAAAATTCTTACCCTAGCCGAAACTCCTCATGCTTGTTGCGCCTTGCCCTTCCCTTGGATGGAATGCATGCATCTAAGGCATGTCTTGGGCTGATATGGCCATTGGGAAAATTAGGATAGGTTGAATGAGGTTTATGGTAAAGTCTTGGAGACTTTCCTTACCTCAAGACCCCTTTATCCTAGCCGCCCACTTGGCATGATCTTAGCCATTGCCTTACCGCCTCTTGTCCTATTTATAGGACCCCTTACCGCCCCTTCCATGGTTGGACTTTAAGGAGGCGAGAACACACATAGAAGGGAGAGAGAGCAAAGCAAAGGGCGACAACAAGGTGGTGCAAACTTCTTCCTTGGAGCCGCAAGTTCTTCCTCTTCCTCTCTTCTTGGCGCAAGGATTCTTTGTGCTTGGTGGCATCTTCTTGTCACAAGCCCTCATCATCCCTTGGCCATAGGCGCACCTTGGAGGTGGCGCAAGCAAAGAAGAAGAGGGAAGTCCTTGGCGGCAACATCTTCCCTATCCCCTCCTTGGCGCAACTTCTCTTGAAGGTGGCGCAAGTGGAAGTGAAGGCTTGATTCTCCTCCCGAGGCTAGCACCGAGCGTGGAAGGGAGCAACGATCAAGGAGTCGACACGTGGATACTTGTAGAGGGCGAACACTTGGGCGCCTTCAACATGGCTTCGACATCTAAACAAGCAATAAAGGTACTAACCCTAACACATCCTTGTGTTCTCTCACTCGCAAGGATCCTTGGGAAAGGAATGTGTTTCGGGTGTAATACTTCTTCCGCTGCATCCTGGGATTGCAAAATTTTAAAATTACACCCGGCATTCCCCAACAGTGGTATCAGAGGTACTTGCGAGAAACACAAGGTGTACGTTTGCTTGTGTGAAAAATTTTTGGAAAATTTTTCTTCTATCCATGCGCGTTTCACTTAGAAAGCATTTTTCATCCAATCTTCTCTTCTCAACTTTATGACCGAAACTTGAATCTTGTTTATGCTTGATTTAAGACCAAAGGCGCACGTAGGTTTTGTCAAGTAGGACGGGCATTGTGTCTTCGGACTGGCCGGGTCTCTTGATCTGACAAAACTGCCAGCCGATAGGGTCTATGAAATCATCATGGAACTTGATCTAAATTTTGGCATAAGATTGGTTAAGAGAGTGCTTTGGATGATGTTGGCGCATAAGGTGCTAAAATTTGACTTTTCCGGATTTTCAAATTTTACATGCGCCACTTGATTGGGTTGATATGGTCATAGTGAGTGCCCTCCTGTGTTGTGATGTGGAAGCATGTTTCCACTTGTGATGAATGCTTGTAAAAATCTTTTTCCACCTGCGTGTGGTTCTCTCCCTATCTTGTTGTAAAAGAATTCTTCATCTTGTAGAGTTATATGATAGGTTAAGGCTTCATCTTGACAACAAGGAGTCTTCTTCAATCGGAGTCAGAAGTGGCGCCAGCTTTGGAAGCATGGTGATGGACTTGCGGCTGAAGGAAGGACACATGCTTTCGGCTTCTGGCATGGGCCGATCTGCTTTAGGGACTCGCAACCCTTGGATGCACAATAACATGTCACATGGCTCGTGACAAGTTATGTGTATGAAAAGGGCTATGACCATATCGACCAAAAATAGCATGCCTGTGATGGTTTATTATTTTGTCCATAGCATGCCTGTGATGTTTTTCCTTGCTGCCATAACCATAGGAAAGATGCATGCTAGAAAAGAATAAAACGAACATGCAAAACTCTCATTAAAATATCAAGTCAATAGCCTTCTAACGCATAGCCCTCATCAAACTATCGATCGGTGATGTTGTGAACTGTTTCCCACCCTCGTGGGACACACTCACTTAT
This sequence comes from Costus lasius, assembly GCA_027563935.2. Lineage (NCBI taxonomy): Eukaryota > Viridiplantae > Streptophyta > Magnoliopsida > Zingiberales > Costaceae > Costus > Costus lasius. Next base: position 87,383,691 of record CM050446.2, read on the forward strand.
CTTTAGGAGGTGTGTGGTGACAATGATTTCCCCAGTCCAGTTTTAACCTGGGCGTGCCTTCGCAAGGAAATTCGTTGGCCCTGGGCATAACGGTTAGGACCAGACTTGACTAGTTTTTCATATGTCACTGACATGATGAATCACTAGAGGCAGCTGTTGAGAGGATAGGGTTCTGTGTTGTATCCAGCCCTCGCTGGACACAGGGCGCCTAGTCTGTCTTAACTAAGAGGAATTGTGCGTGGCACAATTGGTTCGCATGCCTACCTAAGGAAGCATGGGACTCTCTGTGCATCTCAACTCACCCTCGTGAGTCGCGGAGACCTCATGTGAAATTAGGATCCTACTCACTCATTTCTATGTTGAGTTTGAGAGTCCTCAACTTGTTTTGGAAATAGTGGGAGCATAGCATTTAATTTAAAGTCCTTGTTAAATGCTTTATCATAGTACTTATTTTACTTATTTGCTTATTGTAGAAGGCATCTCCTGATCTAAGATTGAAACTTTATAAACATAAACTGGATGGGACAAATTGGACAAAATGGTTCAAGACTTTGTCCAAGATACTGGAACAAGAACATAAGGTGCATCTTCTTGAAAGACCTCCATCCCAGCCCAGTGTGTATTTCACTAATGACTGGGAGTGGAATGTCTATCTTGAACATTGTGAAGATAACGAACAGTACACTGCTCTTGTCTTAGAGTGCATGACCCCGGAGGTCAAGGTTGAATGTGATGAGATGGGGATCTATGATCTAATCATACATCTCAAAGGTCTCTTCACACCATGCTCTATAGACAATGATCAGGAGAGTTCTGTTGGATCTTCAGAATGTGTGCCTGAATCTGAGAAAGACCATGGTTCTGTATCTTCGAAGCTAATACTTCGGAAGACTGGGAATGCATGGGTATTTTGAAGAGGATTGATGGCCAAGAAGAGCATGGCAAAGAAGAAGGGATGTAATCCATCCGCTTCAGGTATTGTGTTACCGAGGTCTTTTGTCTACTTCTTATTCATGGGTACTGGGTACCATATGTGAGGCTCACATATGTTTTACATGTGCAGGAGCTCAAAAGAAGTAGGACGAAGAGGCTTGATGGGATCGACTCTCAGGTCAGGGACGGAGCATTGGATGCTGCTGTTGATATCATCTCATTGCCTTGAAGACTTTATATAGAACTTTGCTATTATTGTATCAGCTTATGTATTAGAACATCATTCCTTTTGGAAAGGACTTCAGTTTGAAATAATAAAAAATATTTTTCTTTAATCTGAGATGTTCTATTGAAGTGATACAATTGATAATAGTTTGTGGTTCTATATGTGACACAAGATCAGATCTAATGATTCAATAAACTTCCTCTTATAGCATTGTCTCTTGAACCATAGAACAATGGTCACATCCGAAAGTCCATGGACTATTGGGATCATTGTCCTTTCAGGATTATGATACATGTGAGCCTAGTTCAAAGGAACAATATGACAGATGCTGCTTTCACCAAAAGGGTGGAAGGGAGTAGTGACTTGTTGAATCTATTACACAGTGATGTAAGTGGACCCATGCAAGCAAACACTAAGAGGAGTTATATATACTTCATTGAGTGTGGGTATGCCTTACGCAACCCAAGAACTTTGGAAAATTCCAAGATGTTCACAAATGAAGTATTGAGTCAAATTGAAGGATCTATTAAAGCACCTTGATTGGATCAAGATGATTAGTGGAGAATTTGATGACCTTCCTAAGAAGTGTGGAGTGATCTCACAGCTTTCTTAGTACACCACTGTGTGGTAAATTTCAAAGAAAGAAAAGGAACACATTGGATGTGGTTCCAACTTTGAGTAAGTCATGCAAATATACTACTATGTTGCCATGCAAACAGATGTACTGCTACTCCATAAGAAAATGTCTAAGTTAGCTTTTGAGTTAAGAACTGCAAATATCCCATTTCTTCAATGGAATTGGAAATGTAATGTGCAGTGATTCAAAAAGTATGTGTTTGTGGTGCACTATAGAGTGCTAATTCTATCCCAAGGAGAACAAAATATTTGTTGCTCAAACTGCTGTCTCTCTTGAGAAAGTATTTCTCTTGAAAGAAGCCAGTGGGAGTAGATCTGATTTGGACAAGGTCTAGAATCAACCACAATATGATTAGACATAGATGGAGAGCAAAATCTCACATACAGGTTGAAAGTCAACCTGAGGTTCAAGTAACACAGGAATAACATAAGTCTGGATCGATTCGATATGCTGGGCATGACGAATTTCTCATCAAGCATGAACCTAAGACTTATGAGGAAATGGAAGCGGTCGGTGGACCAGATTCCAAGAAATGGCTAAGGGCCATGAGAACCATAATGGACTCCATGTCTGCTAATCAAGTCTGGGACTTGGATAAGCTGCCATAAGGGGTAATTCCCACAGGCTATAATAAATCTTCTAGGAAGATAGACATGGAAGGTAACATTGTTACCTTAAAAGACAAGCTAGTGAACAATAATTTCAGGCAAATCCACTGGATGGATAATAATGAAATTTTCACCAATAGCTGAGCTTTAAGTCCATTAGGGATCTGCTTGTTGTAATTGCATGATCAATTATGGCATCATGTTATGATAACTGCTTTTCTTGCAAGGACATCTGAAAAGATATCTATAAGGAAATAGCCAGAAGGTTTTCGTATCAAGGCCATATAGATATGCATGATGTTATGCAAGCATGGTTGAAAAAGCCTGTGTTTACAAGAAGATCAGTGGGAGCACCTTATTAATAATATTTCTTGTCTAGATGATTGATGATATTCTCCTCACGAGGAATAACATCTCAGCTCTTCACATGGTGAAGAAAAGGTTTGATATGTATTTCGAGAAGAATGATCTAGGGAATGATGCCTACATCTTAGGCATGAGGATCTATAGAGATCCAAGAAAGTCATTGCCCTTTAGTCAATCTATGTTCATCCAAGAGTTTCTGGAGAGGATTATATTGGATGATTCCAAATACTGATACCTTCCAGGAAGATATGGTCTAAGTCTCTCAAAGATGTTGTAGCCTATGGCACAGCTGGAGAGTATTAACATGGGTCCAAAGTCCCGATACATTGTATGTAGGATGGATCATGTTTTGAAGACCATTTCTGGCAAATGCTTGGAGCATAGCCAGCAAATTTCAATCATATCTTAGTGTTTAACACTAGATAGCTGTGAAAGCAATCCTTATACATATACTTGGGAAGTATAAAGGATTGGAGTCTAGTCTATAATAGACAGCAAAGAATTTTGTGTACAGGGGTACACTGACACTTCGTTCCAGTCTAGTGACTATTGATCACAGCCAGGAGTTGCGCTTTGCCTTGTTATGGTGTTGTGTGCTGAAAGAGCATTATGCAAACCATAGTGGCAAAATTCTACAAATAAGGCTGAGTACATTGCAGCTCCTTGTGGCAGCCAAGGAGGCAGCTTCATTCATTTGAACTTGATCTAGTTCATAGTGCTTGATGGTCCAGTATAGTTCTTACTGGGACCATAGCATGAGAGAAGGAACTTAATGCTCAAGTATGTACTGCAGCATATCATCTGATCTTAGAGATCATGGATAAGGATGATGATCAAATTTGTTAAAATAAACACAGAAAGCAATCTGGAAAAACCCACTGACATAGCCTCTGGCGTAGCGGAAGCTAAATGGGTCATACTAGAGACATTGGAACTGATCAAACATCAGTTGCCCTTGGTCTTAGTGCAAGTGGGAGATTGTTGGTGTATATGCCCTAAAGACCAATGTGTGGACATGGTAAGGCATTGGTTGAATGTACTTTGATAGAACTATTACTCTTTATATAGGCATGGTCGTTATTATGCAGACTTCTCTACCTGCGTTGATGTATTGAGTTGCATAAATAATGTCCCAGGAGTTTGGATTGGATCCATTCTCATAAGCTATCCCCAGACAAGGTACCTTAGCAGATATGGGACAGCTTTGGTACATGTGAGACTGGTGTATAGGCTGGTTAGGTGCGGGGCACAGTAACGCAGACATACAGGTGCATTGGATGCACTGGAGTGATCCACCGCGAGGATTGACTTGTCTAGTCAATAAGTCAATCTCACATGCAAGAGGTTTGCATTGATCCTTAGACTTGAGGTATTCATGTCTAGACTTGATGAAGTGTATGCTTTAATACAGTCTTACGTCTCTCCGTAATTGGGAGATCAAAAAGACTGTCATTGGGCATGTCATAAGTCACGTAGAGACATGGATGACCAATAGTAGGATTTGCCCCTTCCTTCCGAGGAAGCATGATATCCACCTCGGGGCGCCCCACATTATTGGTGCATGACAGGAAAGTGTGGCCATACTTGTTGAGTCATGACCAATGCATTGGATAATAAACTTGAGACTAATCCAATGGCAGGATATCAGCTTAGGCAAAGGGATCTGTAATGCAATGGGAATCCTCGTTGCTTGTTAGGAGTTGTTGCCATAATGACTTAAGTCCTATGACATGGGTAGTAGTGATGTGTTGCTAGATACCCCTCACTACTTATGATGTTTACATCATTGCCATCGTCATATGGATCCTACGGGGTCACACTCAATAGACTCTTGACGTTGCTTTAATCAGAAGCCTTAGGATCAAGTTATTGAATAACTTGGATCCATTTGGAAGATTTCATCAGCGCCAATGGGCCTGATGAGTTGGAAGAAAGTTATTGGAGCCAAACTTCATTTTTGGCAGGTTGACCCAAAATTGACCTAGATTGGTCACATTTGGATTAGGGTTGCATTGGATTAGATCCAATGGCTTAATCAACCCATGCCATGAAGTTTGGGCTAGCTCATTATCCAATGAGGCCCAATAATTAGTTGTCATGAAGAGGAATTAGCTTAAAAGGGTATAATGGGGAGAAATCTCACCCCATTGGCGCCTAGGGGCATAATGGGGTGAGGGAGGCGCCTTTGCTTCATTATGGAAGTAAAGGGTGCCTAGCCCTTCTTCCTTGGAAGGAATACTTGCCTCTAAGGTAAGTCTTGGGGCTGATATGGCTTGATGGCTCTTTTGGAAAGAGCTTGGGCGCATATGGATAGTAGGGTAAGGTATATGGTAATGTCTTGGAGACTTACCTTACCTAAAACCCTAGTTTCTCCCAAAATTCTTACCCTAGCCGAAACTCCTCATGCTTGTTGCGCCTTGCCCTTCCCTTGGATGGAATGCATGCATCTAAGGCATGTCTTGGGCTGATATGGCCATTGGGAAAATTAGGATAGGTTGAATGAGGTTTATGGTAAAGTCTTGGAGACTTTCCTTACCTCAAGACCCCTTTATCCTAGCCGCCCACTTGGCATGATCTTAGCCATTGCCTTACCGCCTCTTGTCCTATTTATAGGACCCCTTACCGCCCCTTCCATGGTTGGACTTTAAGGAGGCGAGAACACACATAGAAGGGAGAGAGAGCAAAGCAAAGGGCGACAACAAGGTGGTGCAAACTTCTTCCTTGGAGCCGCAAGTTCTTCCTCTTCCTCTCTTCTTGGCGCAAGGATTCTTTGTGCTTGGTGGCATCTTCTTGTCACAAGCCCTCATCGTCCCTTGGCCATAGGCGCACCTTGGAGGTGGCGCAAGCAAAGAAGAAGAGGGAAGTCCTTGGCGGCATCATCTTCCCTATCCCCTCCTTGGCGCAACTTCTCTTGAAGGTGGCGCAAGTGGAAGTGAAGGCTTGATTCTCCTCCCGAGGCTAGCACCGAGCGTGGAAGGGAGCAACGATCAAGGAGTCAACGCGTGGATACTTGTAGAGGGCGAACACTTGGGCGCCTTCAACATGGCTTCGACATCTAAACAAGCAATAAAGGTACAAACCCTAACACATCCTTGTGTTCTCTCACTCGCAAGGATCCTTGGGAAAGGAATGTGTTTCGGGTGTAATACTTCTTCCGCTGCGTCCTGGGACTGCAAAATTTTAAAATTACACCCGGCATTCCCCAACAGTATTTTCTAAAAACTCTTCCTTTTGTTGATTTTTGATTTTCTGAAATTATGGAATATTGTATTTCCTTCGCCATGCTAGCTTAAACTACTCTTGGGACATGGGGGAGTAGTTCACTTGACTTTTAATGATTTGATAACTTCTTTTTCAATATTTCGTTGAGTTTGATTTTAGCATGATGATTTTGCTCATGTGATAATTGTGCTTAGACTCTCTTTAAGTTCATATTATTAATTATGTTCTTAGAATTTTCGCTTGAGACTGAAAGGTAATTGCTTGAGAATTTGGAACCCTAGAATTGCATGTTAGGATCCCTTCCTTAGGTTAGATACATCTTGATCTTTTCTAGTAAAATAATTTCCATGATTATAACATGAATCCATAGATCGAGTCTATTTGTCAAACGTGGAGATCTTGTGCGAAAGCAAAGATCGGAACGTTGGAGGTCCTTGAGCAAAACTAGTTGCGAGACTCGGATGCACTAAAGTGATCCTTGAGACTCCACTAGAGATTCTAGAGCTCGGATGCACGAAAGTGATCCTTGAGTTCATCCTTTGATAATATCTTCTTCATGATGATATTGAATCAACGAAATCCTTTTTCATGTCTAGTCATAAAAGTTTAAGTGAACGAAACCCTAGTCCCAGCTTTTCTCTCTAATAATCCCGCTTTTAGTTACCGATTGCTATTCTCACAATCTCGACTTGCCTAGATAGTAAGAAATCAACTATTTAGTATTCGACAAAGTAGGTCCCTGTGGATTCAATACTTTTTTTTATTACTTTGTATACCCGTGCACTTGCGGTTTAACAATAAGTTTTTGGTGCCGTTACCAAGGATTTGTCCAAGGTACACGCGTGCCAGATTTGTTGTGTTCCCTTTCGGGGACATTAGTTTTGTCGATATTAGAGACGTTGAGATTATTGCTAGATTAGGTTTTTATTTACTGTTTTTTTTATTTACTACTTATTTTCTGTTTCTTGAAATCACTTGATCTGTTTACTTTGCATGCGCAGGTGAAGGGTCCCCTTCAAGGGGGAGCGAAAACCCTAAAGGGCGCATTCATAATTTTGCAGCGGAAATGAGGGTTTCTTGGGATCAATTGCATGATATATGATCAACTATAAAAACCCGATTGCAATTAACAATGGAGGATCATACCATCGCCATTCTTTGGATGGTGTCTTGGAAGCAAAGATCGAAAGGGATCTTCTCCAAAGTGACGCACACAAGGTGATGTCGCCTACTCCTTGTGATCCTTGTGCTAGCAAGATTCTTCAAGGGTCCTTGCCGTATGGAAGGGAAGAGAACTTCTTGCTTGGCGAGACCTCCTTCTCTTGTTTGCGTGAATTGATCACCACCGAAAGAGAGAAGCCTTCACAAGAGATGATCGGCGAGAGTGTAACCCTCCACTCTAATGTGGAGGCGTTACTTACATTCAATTTGGAAACCGACTTCCCAAAATGGTAAGTACTCAAAGCCTCATGCGTTCACTCCAAGTGAACCATCGAATCTTCTCTTTGAACCAAGCGTTCACATAGTGAACCGGTTCATTGATTTGGTTCAATTGTATTTGGTTCAAAGACCAAATCAAACCAAGCCAAGCCATGGTCTAGACCTTCTATGAACCAAATGGCTCATGATCTAACCGTTCATCTCCTGATGCTCTTGATCTCACCGATCTAGCATCCAATCTCTCGATCGAAGCTTACCGATCTCAAGCCCTAATCAATCAAACATGATCAGACCAGATCTCACTTACAATCAGAGTTTAAATCCCTTTAAACTGAACCCAAACAATTCAGTCCACACGATCTGACTTAAGTAAGCCATATCATCAAATTGTGCGACCCTAAGGGTTTCCTTTAGATGTCGGTAATGATAACTTACATTATCACGATCAGTGAGGGGTATCTAGCAACACATCACTGTCTCCCGATATAAAGGAAAGAGTCTTCCAAGACTACACCCAAACCACAGCACAAGTGTGAATCCACTTCACTAGGCATACATGTTTCCTTTGCCACTGGATGTTCTTATTGGATAAGCGTGTCAAGCCTGTAGCTCCAATATGATGAGCATGATTAGATCAGATGAACATAGTCACCTGGGTATGGCCATACACTTTCTCAATCATCTCATTCAGAGGGGGGCCCCTTTAGAACATCACACTCCAATCAAGGAGACGGCAATCCTATATCTATCACTAGTGTCCTAACCTGACTCATGATCATTATCCAAGATAGTCTATAACCATTATTTCTCAAATGATATCGAACTACCTCAAAACAAGGACAATCATCATTTAGAAACACAAGTGATCTCAAGTCAGAGGACATGTGCCACTTGTTGCAAATAAGGATTATTCACATTGTGACAAGCAATTGAATATCCTAGTAGGGTCTGTCCAGTACATCCAATGTACTCATGAGTCTACATCTTATTCCATGCTCGAAGCATCCTATAAGATCAGAACACATATTAGTCACAATCATATCAAGGCTGTCTCATGTTCACCAAGATATATCGACTAAGGACTTTATAGCACGTCAGCCTAGCTGAACAGCATTGAGACATTATTCAGAAGTACACTTATTGCAGCAGACAATGTAACAACCTGAATAACAACCATTGCCTTTATAAACATAAGAGTTTATACATGATATTGAAAGAATCCCAAGGCCTCAAACATTAGCCTTAAGGGCATACCCCAACAATCTCCCACTTGCACTTAATCTAATGGTTGAGAAATCTCAAACCCATATTATTACAGTGCTTCTCATGCTTCTGCTACGCCAGAGGCTTGGTAAGCGGGTCAGCCAGATTGTCATCTGTATGAACCTTGCAGATCTTGATCTCGCCACGATCAATGATCTCCCGGATCAAGTGAAACCGTCTCTATATGTGCTTGGACTTCTGGTGTGACCGTGGTTCCTTTGCTTGTGCGATTGCTCCAGTGTTATCACAGAAGATAACCAAAGGATCTGCACTCGAAGGAATAACACCAAGTTCCTGAATGAACTTACGAATCCACACTGCCTCCTTCATTCAAGCTAAAAACATAGCCTGATTGCGATCGGAAATCATCCTGGTCCGATTGGAACGAAGCGTCAGTATATCCTTCAATACTGAGTTCTTCCTGACCTCCATATATCAAGAACATATCTTTGGTCCTCCGCAGATATTTTAAAATGTTCTTGACCGCAATCCAGTGCGCCTGACCTGAATTACTTTGGAATCGACTGGTCACGCTTAACCCGTAAGCGACGTCTGGGCGAGTACACAACATCGCATACATAATGGACCCAATAGCCGAAGCATAAGGTGTATTGTCCATTTTATCTTTCTCAGTCTGTGTTTGTGGACACTGACTCTTTGAAAGATTCAGACCATGTCTGACTGGAAGATATCCTCTTTTAGAATTCTCTAAATGAAATCTCTCCAGGACTTTATCGATGTAAGTACTCTGGCACAGCCCGAGAAGCCTCTTAGATCTATCCCTGTAGATCTTCACACCTAATACATAGGCTACTTCTCCTAGATCTTTCATCTGGAAACATTTTCTTAACCATGCTTTGACAGCATGCAGTTCAGGAATATCGTTTCCAATGATTAAGATATCATCGACGTAGAGGACTAGGAAAGTAATCACGCTCCCACTAAACCTCTTATATACACACGGGTCATCTTCATTCTTGATGAAACCAAATTCACAGATTGATTCATCAAAACGAATATTCCAGCTTCTCGATGCTTGTTTAAGTCCATAAATGGACTTCTTTAACTTGCATATTTTATGACGATCTGATGGATTAGTGAAACCTTCAGGTTGTGTCATATACACATCCTCATCCAGTTTTCCATTAAGGAAAGCGGTCTTCACATCCATCTGCCAGATCTCATAATCGTAATATGCTGCTATCGCGAAAAGAATCCGAATAGACTTGAACATGGCTACAGGAGAGAAAGTTTCATCATAATCTATCACGTAGATTTGTTTGAAACCTTTCGCAACTAGCCTGCCTTTATAGGTAATCACGTTACCTTCCATGTCAATCTTCTTCTTGAAGATCCATTTACAGCCTATAGGGATTACTCCCTAAGGCGGATCAACCAAATCCCAGACTTGGTTATCTGACATGGAGTCCATCTCGGCTCGCATAGCTTCAAGCCATCTAGCTGACTCCGGTCCACTGACCGCATCCGCATAAGTAAGGGGTTCATCATTATCAATGATATAGACTCCGTCATAGCGCTCAGGCTATCGACGGATCCTTCCCGATCTTCGCAGTTCCCGTGATATCTGAGCCTCAGGTTGTTCAATAACCTGTTCTACTGGCTCATGCACATCCAACTGTGCTTGACTACTTTGTCCTTCTTCTGGATTCTCATCCAGCTTTATTTCTCTCCCACTGGCCTCTTGCAGAAGAAACTCCTTCTCAAGAAAAATGGCCGTCCGAGCAACAAATACCTTGTTCTCTTTGGGATCGTAGAAATAATAACCCTTAGTTTCCTTAGGGTAACCGACAAAGATGCATTTCTCAGATCTGCTCTCTAGTTTCCCAGAGGCGAGCTTTTTGACATAAGCCTCGCAACCCCAGATCTTGATAAATGTCAAGCTAGGCTGTTTCCCATACCATAACTCATATGGAGTCTTTGAAACTGCCTTGGATGGCACTCGGTTTAGTACCTTTGCAGCTGTTTCCAGTGCAAATCCCCAAAAGGAGTAAGGTAGAGCAACCTGACTCATCATATAACGAACCATATCAAGTAATGTTCTATTTCTCCTCTCGGACACACCATTCCATTGCGGTGTTCCTGGCGGAGTGAGCTGTGAGATAATCCCACACTCCTTCAGATAGTCAGTAAATTCTCGACTTAGGTATTCACCACCTCGATCAGAACGAAGTGCCTTGATATTTCGGCCTAGCTGATTTTGTACTTCATTTTTGAACTCTTTGAACTTGTCAAAAGATTCACTTTTATGTCTCATTAAATAGACATATCCATACCTACTGAAATCATCAGTAAAGGTAATGAAGTATGAATAGCCACCTCTGGCATGTTTACTAAATGGCCCACACACATCACTGTGTATAAGGTCAAGTAAACCTGAAGCCCTTTGACCTTTGTTAGGAAAAGGAGACTTCGTCATTTTACCCAATAAACAAGCTTTGCATGTATCAATCTCCTCATAGGAGAATGATCCCAGCAGTCCATGATCATGCAAGCGCTTAATGCCTTTCTTGTTAATATGGCCTAAACGACTATGCCATAACAAGGTGCTGTCATCAGCATACTTGGCTTTCTTATTATCAATGTTTTGTATAGAATATTCCATGTCCAACATGAATAACCCATTGTTAATTGATCTAGTAGCATAAACAATATTATCTAAAGAAATAACACACTTTGAAATATTGCATTCAAAGGAAAATCCTTTCCTGACAAGAGCAGGAATAGAGATAATATTTTTGGTAATGCTAGGTACAAAATAACAATTGTTTAATTCCAATACAAGTCCAGATGGTAATGAGATGTAATAGTCTCCTACAGCAACAGCAGCAACCCGTGCCCCGTTTCCAACTCGTAGGTCCACCTCATGCTGTCCCACCTGTCTTCTTCTCTTGAGTTCCTGTACATTTGAACAAATGTGAACTCCACATGCAGTGTCCAACACCCATGAAATAGAAGAAGAGGATATCATGACTTCAGTCACAAATATACCTGAGCCAGAAGCGATGCTTCCCTTCTTTTCTCCTTGGACCGCTTTACAGTCCTTTTTCCAGTGACCCAGCTGGCCATAGTGGAAACATCTGTTGTCCTTCGACCGCTTGACCTTTTGTTTCAGAGCCTTGCTGTAACTCTTGACAGGGGCTTAGCGCTTCTTCCCCTTCTTCTTGTTCCTGGAAGGGAACATCAAGACAGAGGTTGAAGGCTTTCCCTTCAGAGTTTCCTCTGTAGTCAAGAGCATATTCAGCAACTCTGCCGGTGTACAGTCGATCTTGTTCATATTAAAATTAATAATGAACGGATCAAAAGAGGCCGGGAGAGACTGCAGAATAATGTCTACAGCAAGCTCCTGATTGATGGTATGCCCCAGTTTCTCTAGAGCCTCTTTGTGCCCAATCATCTTGAGCACATGAGCTCCCACTGGACTCCCTTCAGTCAGTTTGCTCTGAAAGAAAAGCTTAGTCAAATTATAGCGCTCAGTCCTCGCCTGTGCAGCATATAGCATCTTGAGGTTTGCTATGATTTCCATAGCAGACATATCCTCATGCTGACGCTACAGCGGTGGCGTCATAGACGCTAGCATCAGGCAAGCGACATCAATGCTATCATTGACACGCTTTTCATAGGCATCGCGAACCGCCCTTGCGGCGTTCGGAGCGGTTTGAGGCGGTATAGCCGTCTCGAGGACATACAGTTTCCTCTCAGCCTTAAGAACAATCTTAAGGTGTCCGTACCAGTCTGAGAAGTTTGGCCCAGCAAACTTCTCCCTTTCCAGTAGGGATCGCACATTGAAGCTCATGGTGTTCGTTGCTGCAGGAATCTACAACAATGCAAGAACAGCAAGGTCAGTATCAATGTTTAGAATCAATCCAGGACTTAAGAATGATTCTTTTCTCACTATTTTATCTGACTGAAAAATCCAGTAAAACATTCCGAAAGAGTAACACTCTTTTAGTGAGATGGGATCCAGATTTCATACTTGGTCTCCGCGTCCCGCTCAGGCGAGATAAGATGCACAGAGAGTACAAGCACTAATTTCTGGTAGGCAGTCCCTGCCAATCGCCAACCCGTGCGATTCCCCTTCATCTGGGCGATCCAGCCGACTATGCCAACTGAGTTGGTACAACACAGTCTCTGATCCCACAGATGGCTGCCTCCATATAGCTACCATATGCGCCACATATGTAGCCTACATGGTCAAGCTGACCTGACCTACTCCCTGGACCACCACGTGCTATGCTGAGCAACGAGAAGCGATAAATCCCTTCCCTGTAACACGCAGGTGAAATCACACACCGTCTGAAGATAGATGGACGTGCCCACTGAGTGGGTACAACACGGCTCCAACGATAGTCAGAACAGTGAGGTTTCGCGTCAGAAGGCAATCGAGCTTGATATTTTAGCGTTGGATTTTAACGGTCTTTTATCTTCTTAACTATCATGCAAACCCTATGGTGATAGCAGAAGATAAATAAATCATGCAATTCTATTTAAACAATAAAAGAAAGCATGATGATCTTATGTGGTAAAAGCCCATTAACCCTAAGTAAGACCTTAATTTTTACTTAAGTCTTCACTTGAGCTCTCCATGGGTCTTTTGCATCTCATCTGGCCCAGACCAGGGCCCAAGCGCCCTCTGCAGCTCAGGTGCGCCCACCAGGTAGATGCGCCTGTCATAGGGTCGAACCCTAGACCTCCCACTGGTGAAGCCACTTGCTGCAAGCGCGTCTGCCGAATGTGCTCTGTGCTCTTGTCTGATTAAAAGTACATTTTAATCTATCTAGACAAGATTGACACGCAGGTCAATTACACAATAAACTAATAAAAATGTGATGCGCAGATCACAAAAATAATAATTTTCATTTTTAATACAGGCACGCAGGCCCCAACACAGCACACATTAACACGGGCAGCCCACATAAGATTAAATAAACAAGCATATGCTTACAATCAACATGTGATCCAATAAGAAAATAAAATTTTGAAAAACCCCATTGGCTTCAATTTTATTTTTCCTTATATGCCCTACTACCTTACAACGGTCCATTATTAGGGATCCACTCATCAGACCTAGTCAGATCCACTGCCCTTGAATGCACCAAGTCCTAACTAACTTGAGTCAACCAAATGGTCAACCATGCATGTGCCAAGGGCTGAACGACCTCATGAGTTCTGGCAAGCGGGTGTGACCCCGGGCCTAACTCATGTGCGTTCACAGGTTGTCTCAACCAGACATCGCTATACGCCTGTCTGCAGTCGACCTATAGCCACCTCGTGCTTGCGCACAGGTGCCATCTGGTCGACCCATCTAGGCTGTCAGATAGTCTGATCAGACTGGTTGGATCTCAACTAGACTGTGACTTCAACCCTAATAACCCGTCTAAGGGTTTAAAGTAGGCGCTACTTAGATCTAATGGTAAGCGCGCAAGTCATTAAGTTTTGATAAAAACATCAACAACAACATGATAGATGCGCTACCTTCATACATGCGCCAACATGAAAATACAACATGTAAGTCAACATGATAGATGCGCTACCATCATACATGCGCCAACATGAAAATACAACATGTAAGTTTTCGTATGTAACCTATAGATCTATCAATTAGGCGCAAACTTGGATCACAAACATAGCAATCATATTAACATGCATAAGAACCGCCTCTGATACCAGTTGAAGGGTCCCCTTCAAGGGGGAGCGAAAACCCTAAAGGGCGCATTCATAATTTTGCAGCGGAAATGAGGGTTTCTTGGGATCAATTGCATGATATATGATCAACTATAAAAACCCGATTGCAATTAACAATGGAGGATCATACCATCGCCATTCTTTGGATGGTGTCTTGGAAGCAAAGATCGAAAGGGATCTTCTCCAAAGTGACGCACACAAGGTGATGTCGCCTACTCCTTGTGATCCTTGTGCTAGCAAGATTCTTCAAGGGTCCTTGCCATATGGAAGGGAAGAGAACTTCTTGCTTGGCGAGACCTCCTTCTCTTGTTTGCGTGAATTGATCACCACCGAAAGAGAGAAGCCTTCACAAGAGATGATCGGCGAGAGTGTAACCCTCCACTCTAATGTGGAGGCGTTACTTACATTCAATTTGGAAACTGACTTCCCAAAATGGTAAGTACTCAAAGCCTCATGCGTTCACTCCAAGTGAACCATCGAATCTTCTCTTTGAACCAAGCGTTCACATAGTGAACCGGTTCATTGATTTGGTTCAATTGTATTTGGTTCAAAGACCAAATCAAACCAAGCCAAGCCATGGTCTAGACCTTCTATGAACCAAATGGCTCATGATCTAACCGTTCATCTCCTGATGCTCTTGATCTCACCGATCTAGCATCCAATCTCTCGATCGAAGCTTACCGATCTCAAGCCCTAATCAATCAAACATGATCAGACCAGATCTCACTTACAATCAGAGTTTAAATCCCTTTAAACTGAACCCAAACAATTCAGTCCACACGATCTGACTTAAGTAAGCCATATCATCAAATTGTGCGACCCTAAGGGTTTCCTTTAGATGTCGGTAATGATAACTTACGTTATCACGATCAGTGAGGGGTATCTAGCAACACATCACTGTCTCCCGATATAAAGGAAAGAGTCTTCCAAGACTACACCCAAACCATAGCACAAGTGTGAATCCACTTCACTAGGCATACATGTTTCCTTTGCCACTGGATGTTCTTATTGGACAAGCGTGTCAAGCCTGTAGCTCCAATATGATGAGCATGATTAGATCAGATGAACATAGTCACCTGGGTATGGCCATACACTTTCTCAATCATCTCATTCAGAGGGGGCCCCTTTAGAACATCACACTCCAATCAAGGAGACGGCAATCCTATATCTATCACTAGTGTCCTAACCTGACTCATGATCATTATCCAAGATAGTCTATAACCATTATTTCTCAAATGATATTGAACTACCTCAAAACAATGACAATCATCATTTAGAAACACAAGTGATCTCAAGTCAGAGGACATGTGCCACTTGTTGCAAACAAGGATTATTCACATTGTGACAAGCAATTGAATATCCTAGTAGGGTCTGTCCAGTACATCCAATGTACTCATGAGTCTACATCTTATTCCATGCTCGAAGCATCCTATAAGATTAGAACACATATTAGTCTCAATCATATCAAGGCTGTCTCATGTTCACCAAGATATATTGACTAAGGACTTTATAGCACGTCAGCCTAGCTGAACAGCATTGAGACATTATTCAGAAGTACACTTATTGCAGCAGACAATGTAACAACCTGAATAACAACCATTGCCTTTATAAACATAAGAGTTTATACATGATATTGAAAGAATCCCAAGGCCTCAAACATTAGCCTTAAGGGCATACCCCAACAGCAGGAGCCTTAGGTCAGGACCACTTGTACCATTGGATCCTGAAATCAATAAGACATTAAGAGTGCGCAGAAAGTTGAGGTTCGAAGAATCATCACAAGAAGAACTACAAGAACAATCCCAACCATAGTTACAAGAAGAGATTTTAGAGATGGGAGACAATCAGAACCATCAGAGAACACTTAGGGACTATGCAGCCCCTAATCATCATGAAATTCGTTCTAGTATTGCTAGGCCAGCAATTGAGGCCAACAATTTCGAGATTAAACCTCAACTCATTGCAATGTTTCAACAAGATCAGTTTGGAGGATCTCCACTGGAGGATCCCAACCAACACTTGGCCTTATTTCTTGACTTATGCGATACTATTAAGATGAATGGTGTTTCTAACGATGCATTTAGACTAAGACTTTTTCCTTTTTCTCTTAGGGACCGGGCAAAGATATGACTTAATTCACACCCAGCCGGTACCTTCACCACTTGGAATCAACTGTCAAATTCCTTCTTGAACAAATACTTTCCACCATGGAAGACACTAGAGCTGAGAAACCAAATTACAAACTTTCAACAAAAAATTGGGGAGACACTCAGTGAAGCCTGGGAGAGATTCAATGAACTGCAGCGGAAGTGTCCTCACTATGGGATAGAACTTCAGACTTTAATGCAAACTTTTTATATTACATTATCTGATCAGACTAAAATGATTGTGGATGCCGCTGCAGGAGGAGCTCTTATGAGCAAAACACCAGATGAAGCCTTCAGACTGCTAGAGGAGATGGCAGAAAACCATAATCAATGGACTACCGAAAGGGGAGTACTATACAAACCTTCTCAAGGTAAGAATGGAAGTGATAAAATACGCTCCTTAGAAGAGAAGGTAAAATTTTTGTGTAGTCAGTTAAATTCCATGCAAACTGCTTCTGTTTCTGCTATCACTTGTGAAAACTGTGGTAATGATGGTCATACTGCTGAATATTGTAGAATTGTCGATCAGGGTAATGAACATGTGAACGCCATAGGGAATTACAACCAAAGTAGACCTAATGATCCTTATTCTAATACATACAACCCTGGATGAAGAAATCACCCCAACCTTTCATGGAAAAACAATAACAATATATGGGGGAACAATGAAAACAAAGGATTCCAAAAGCAAAATCTGAACCAAAACATAAATCAAAATTCTAATGAGGGATCCATACTTGAAAAACTTTTGGCCAACCAAAATCAGTTCATGTCTGATATAAAAGAATACATGTCAAATCAAAACAAGCAAAATGAGGAATTTAAGGAAAATTTTCATCAAATCAACTCTAGACTGGATAGAGTAGAAGCCCACAACAAAATTCTTGAAAACCAAATTGCACAGCATGCTAGTGTTCCTTACAGACCCCCTGAGAAATTGCCTGCAAAACCTGAGATAAACCCTAGGGAGCACTGTAATGCCATCATGACTAGAAGTGGGAAACAACTGGGAGAACCTAGAGGGAGGTTTGAAAACACTGAAGAAAAGCTTAATGATAATAAAAGGGAATTGGAGATAGGAGAATCTTCTTCACATGAGAAACCCCAAATTTGTTTATCACCTCAAAAGGGTGATGAACCAAAAGGGGAGGAATCATGTGAGAAAGATAATCCTAAATCTAATTTACCTAATCCTTACCAAACACCTATACCTTTTCCTCAAAGGTTAGTTCAACATAAACTAGACAAAAAGTTTGGCAAGTTTCTTGAAGTTTTTAAAAAGCTTTATATTAATGTTCCAATTCTTGAAGCTATTATTGAAATGCCATCTTATGCCAAGTTTTTAAAAGAGATATTGTCTAGTAAAAGAAAATTGGATGATTATGGTACTTGCATGGTTACACTAACAGAAGATTGAAGTGCAGTCATACAGAATAAATTGCCACCTAAATTGAAGGATCCAGGTAGATTTTCTATACCCTGTTCAATTGGCACCCTATCTTTTGACCGAGCCTTATGTGACTTAGGTGCGAGTGTAAGTTTAATGCCTCTTTCTACATACAGGAAACTGAATTTGGGAGAGCTAAAGCTTACATCAATATCTTTGCAGCTCGCAGACTCATCAATGAAGTATCCTGTAGGTATGTTAGAGAATATTCCAATAAAGATAGGTGAGTTTCTCATACCTGCAGATTTTGTAATATTGGACATGGAGGAAAATTGTAGAAATCCTATCATTCTGGGTAGACCACTATTGGCCACAGCTAAAGCAAAAATTGATGTGGAATCAGGAAAAATTACCTTTGATATATGTGATAACAAGATCGAATTTAGTCTTAATGATTCAACAAACAAACTTTCATACTCAGGATCTTGTTGTAGTATTGAAATATTTAATGATGAAATTTATGATGTTTCAAGTTTGTTTGATGAAACCCCAAATAATGAATCTAACAATCTTTTTGAGGGTATTGATGAGAAATTGCAGAAGAAGAAAAAGCCAAAGAGGAAGAGAAGAACAGAAGGCTCTAGGATGATTGAGAAAATAAAAAGAATTCTGAGCAAATTTGGATACTGTTTGAAGATCGAGCCTTATGTTGTAAAATCAGAGTTGAGATCTAGAAATTCACGATCAAACCCGAGTGTTAAAGGGTCAAGCTAATGACCTTTAAATTTGCGCTTCTTGGGAGGCAACCCAAGCTTTCTAACCCTTATTTTAGTTTTATTTACCATGATTTTTTCTTAGGACTAATTTTTATTTTATTATTTGTAGCTTTTTCGTGATTTGGAGCAAAATACAGTAGTACCGTAAAGGAGTTTATTGTACTGTATTTCAGTCTACTTCTGACCAGAAAGCTGTGACGAAATTACGAGATATGGAGAGGCTATGCAACCATATGGAAGACATGAGTAACTTCCTCTATGACCGTTTTGGTTATGCTGATTACAGAGACTATGGCTATCATGGTGATTAGGGAGGAACCCCATACTTTGATCCTAAGGAGACTGCTGCGAGAGACTCGGAGGCTACGCGATCTGACGATGATGAGTAGAGGCTTTGTGTGTATTATCTTCCCTTACCTTTTTGCTGTACTATGATTTTCTTTATCTCACTGTTGTTTTATATGATGAAGGGAAGGATGGTGCTTCCATGACTGCCGCCACTGCATTATGTTTAACATGCCTATTATTCTTATTTTGATATGGTTGTATGATGATGATGATATTGATCTTTACTGATTCGATGGGGTTGTATGATATTTTGATATTCTGATGTTTGATATGATATACATGATGATATATTTTTGTTGATATGATATTGTGATAATTGATGGTGATGATGAGTTCACTCTTAATTTATACTGTTGATGACTTGAATGATTGATGATCTCAAATTCATGATTGAAAACATAACTCCATCATGTCAAATTTATTTCTTCAATACATATTTGTCTATTGAGATATGACATTGATTGATGCATAAAATTTTGGGGAGATATATTATTTGAAGAATGAAATTTAAAAGTGAAACTTCTCTTTTGAATAAAATGAGTATATTAGTATGATTTGTGAATTTAAATCAATTGATCAACCTAGTTGAGGTTTAGTCTATTTTTGCTATTTGTTGGGAAATAAGAATCCAAGATCCATAAAAAAATAGTGAGAGACTCCCCTACTTGGCACTATGTAAAATTGATAGAGGTACCTAAGACATGGGTTGAAGTCTATGCATGAAAAATAATGAGTGGTGAAAAGAATAAGACTCCTCTACTTGGCACTGTGTAAAATTGACAGTGGTACCGAAGAAAGAGTTGAAGTCAAAAATAAAAAGTATGTGTCTATGTGGATACATGCCTTCTATGTAAAGACAATGAAAAAAGAAACAAAAAGAAAAAAAAAATATGTGTGGAAAAAGATCTTGGAGACCTAATTCCTGTAAACAAAAGCATGATAGATTTAAATTGATACTGGGTGAAATCATGAGATTAAAAATTCTATCTATTGTACAAGTTGCGAAGTTTTATTTGATTGAGTTGTGAATCTAGAAAATTGAGTTCTGAGGATGATATGTTTACTTGAAATTTTGTAAATCAATTAATAGAATTTTTCATTGACAAGTTGTATTTTAGAAATTTATTGAGCATGAAAAGGTTATTCTTTTAATCAAATTTTGATTTCAAATTTTGATTTTTGCTTGAGGACAAGCAAGGTTTGAGCCTTATGTGTTTGATGACACCAAAATATGTAGTATTTTTTGTATCATTTTAGATACCTTTTCATGCTAAATTGAGGATCTTTTTACTTGTTTTTATGCTGAATCCATTAAATATTGCAAAGTCTACTTCTATTTTGGTTTTTCATGTTTTTCAGGCAAAAAGGCACCATTTTAGGCATTTTCAAGCAAAAATCAAATACATGGAAGAGTTCTCATCATCAAGAAGAAGTCACCTAAGAATTTTCATGCAAATCAAGGCAAAGAACCCAAAATACGGTAGTGCCGTAAAGGATTTTACGGTACCGTATTTTACATGGCTACCATATTATCGAGATCACGGCCGTATTTTGGTGATTTACCGAACAAAAGGCTTTCACGAAATTACGGCACCACCGTAAGAATTTACACGGCCGTATTTTGGGGCGCTTTCGAAACAGAGACCTTCGCTGAAATAACGGCACTGCCGTAAACCAGTTTATGGGCCGTATTTTCCAAACGTCTTCAGAACAGAAAGTTGCCCTGAAATTACGGCACTGCCGTAAACCAATTTACGGGCCGTATTTTCCAGACGAATTCGACCAGAGAGTTCAGCCGATTTTACGGCACTGCCATAAACCAAATTACGCTGCCGTATTGTTCCACCAATTTCAGAACAGAATAATCGATGGATTTTACGGCAGTGTCATAAGATATTACATATTTCGGTGTTTGAATGCGATTCTCAGGTCAATGTCCGCGCCCGATCCTTGCGGAGATGATTGCGGACGATCCAGAAGTTTATATTCGATGCCGTAAGAAGCAAAAGGGAGCTTTTCACGAGAGGATTACAGAGAGACAAAAGGCCCTAATTTTGATTGATGGTGGAGGGAGAAATCGCGATCCACGCCGCCATGGAGGGTTTCGCCGCCGCGCTCGATTCAGACGAACTCCAGCAGCGATTTTTTTACGAAGCATCGCCTGGTGAAGGAGACAACGTACCAGAAGTTTCAGATCGAAAAGAGACAAATTGGAGGAGAAATCAAGGGAAGAAGGATCGCCACCACTGTTCACGCCTTCTTTTGTAAAATACGGCTGTGAAATACTTCACAGCCGTGCCGTATTTTCTAAAAACTCTTCCTTTTGTTGATTTCTGATTTTCTGAAATTATGGAATATTGTATTTCCTTCGCCATGCTAGCTTAAACTACTCTTGGGACATGGGGGAGTAGTTCACTTGACTTTTAATGATTAGATAACTTCTTTTTCAATATTTCATTGAGTTTGATTTTAGCATGATGATTTTGCTCATGTGATAATTGTGCTCAGACTCTCTTTAAGTTCATATTATTAATTATGTTCTTAGGTAGCCAAATAAACTGTTTGGACAAGGAAGTTCATTTCTGAACTTCAAATGGTTCCTAGTGCAGTGGATCCCATTGAGCTCTATTGTGACAACAATGGAGCAATTGCACAAGCAACAGAACCACGGTGTCATCAAAGATCCAAACACATACTCTGGAGATTTCACCTGATCAGAGAGATCATTGACCGAGGTGATGTCAAGATTAGTAGAGTCGACACAAACAACAATCTAGCAGATGCACTGACCAAGGCTTTGGTGCAGCAGAAGCATGATGGTCATGCCAGGGATATGGGATTGAGATTCCTCAACCTCTAGGTCTTAGTGCAAGTAGGAGATTGTTGGTGTTTATGCCCTGAGACCTAGTATTGGTCCATCTTCTGTACTACTTGATACTGATATTTCTTATATCATTATTATTGTCATTATTATTGTTTGTCTACATCTGCAATTGTATACTTACATGATAATGTCCCTGGAGACATATTGGATCTGTGCTCAAATGATTGTCCCCAGTCAATGTACCTTAGTGGATATGGGGCAGCTATGGTACGTGAGAGACTGGTATATGGGCTGGTTAGGCACGAGGTGCTAACACAGACATATGGGTATATTAGTGGTGGATATACTGGACCAACGCACTGTGAGGCAATGACTTGGTGCCATGAGTTATCCTCACAAGTGATAGGAGATGCATTGTTCCCTTGACTTGAGGTCATTAACCATTATATATGGTTAGGGACATGCTTTGATGCAACCTAACACCTTGCCGTAGTTGGGAGGTGATAGGATTCTGCAAGTGCACAGAATTATCGAAGTAATAAAAATATCGATCCACAGAGACCTTATTGTTAATTACCAAATAATTATTTTCTCGCTAGCTAAGCAAGCCAAATATGATGAAAGTAAACTATGCAGAGAATATGCTAAGGAGATAATCAGAGAGATAAACATGGGACTAGGGTTTCATCGACCTTAATTTCAATGATAAGATATAAATAAAGGTTCATCAATCAAATCTTGCTACGATAAAGACCAAATTTACTTCATAAAGGGATTATCTCACTTTCGTGCAGACAATCATATAGGGACCAATCCTCGCTTTCACGCAAGATCTGTCCCAATGCTAAAGATAAGTAAATCATCAATCAAAGAACTCAAGATCACTTTCGTGCATCCAAATTCTAGGTTGATAATCTCTAGTGGAATCTCAAGGATCACTTTCGTGCATCCGAGCTTCAACACTAGTTTTACTCATGGATCTCCAACGTTATGATCCTCACTTTCGTGCAAGATCTCCACGTTTGATAAATAGACTTGATCCATAGATTCATATTACTATCATGGCAATTAATCTACTAGAACAGATCAAATTAGATATAAACTAATGAAGAGATCCTAACATGCAATTCTAGGGTTCCAAGTTCTCAAGCAATTACCTTTCAGTCAATAGCGAAAACTCTAAAAACATGATTAGTAACATGGATCTATAGAGAGTCTAAGCACTAATATTTCATGAGCAAAATTATCATGGCAAATTATCATGACGATAAAGAAGATTTATCTAATCATTAAAAATCAAAGGGATTACACCCCATGTCCCAAAAGAGTGTTAAGCTTGCATAGAGAAAAAAATACAATAAATCATAGCTTAGAACAATTAGAAATCAGAGAAGAAGAAAAAAAACAACGTTACAACACGGGTGTAATGTAAATTACACCCGTAATTTTGTGATGAACAGCGCTGTCACCGCTGTTTTGTTGATTCCTCCTCCGATCGGACTCTAAATACTCTAAAACTTCTGTGGCGTCTTTCTCTCCTCTGGGTGAAGCTTCTGAGTGAAAATCACGGCCTGAGGTGACCTCAACGCCTCTCGGCATGAGGCCAAACCCTAGCCGCCTCTCTGTTGATTGCTCTCTCGATACTGCATAAAAGTTCTTCCCTCTACTTTGTACTCCTTCCACTCTTAAAGATGAGTCCACAGCAACTTTCGGATCCTAATTTGGAGCTCTGGATCAAAAGTTATGGCCCAAACAAGTTTCAGCCGTGAAAAACTTGTGATTGACTGGAAATTACGGCCGTGTAATAATTTACGGCAGTGCCGTAAAATCATTCTGTGAACACTGAGTCAAAATTACGGCCCGTAAAATATTTCTCGATGGTGCCATAAAATCAGACGAGTTCTCTGGTCTGAATCAGCTAGGAATTATGGCCCGTAAAATGGGTTACGGTAGTGCCGTAAAATCTGCAAAGTTCTCTGTTCTGAAAGCGCTGAAAAATACGGCAGTGCCGTAAAATCAGGAAAACTTTCTATTTGAGAAATCACCAAAATACGGCAGTGCTCTGATTTTACGGTAGCCGCAAAAAATACAGTACCATAAAATAGGTTACGGCACTGCTGTATTTTGCAAGGTTGCTCCGTTTTGCATGAAATTTCTTGGGTGATCTCCGCTTGATGATGGTAACTCTTCTATGTGTTTGATTTTGCTTGAAAACTCCTTGAAATAGTGCCTTTTTACCTGAAAATCATGAAAAACTAAAACAGAAGTAGACTTTTCAATATTCGATGAATTTGACATGAAAACAAGTACAATATCTTCTATCTAGCATGAAAAGATATCCAAAATGATACAAAATATACTATATATTTTGGTGTCATCAAAATACATAAGGCTCAAACTTTGCTTGTGTAACATCCAGTTATCTTAACCCCAAACAAGCAACACAAATCACAAAAGAAACAGGATGTGTCATACAAGATCGATTCACATGCTAGGTAAAACCGAGTTCAAGAAACACAATCTGAAAATTTTCAAAATTCATACATACAATCTCCAAGAAACACAAATTTCATAAATGTACCTGTCACCACGCAATCCTTGCACTAGACATATGCAAGGCAACAGTTATATCAAATCCGATGGCATAAATACAATTCGATTCGAAATTCAAAGCAAAGCCACAAAAATCGATTTTTATAAACTCATACCAAACACCGAAACCAGGCCAAAGCCAGCGGTGACACAAAAATCAAACTCTTAAAACTGCCACAACCGGCAACATAATATCACATAGTTTAGCCACACTGGCAACACAAATTCTCATAATTCACATAGTTCACATAGTTCATATAGTTCATATAATTCATATGGTTCGGCCACAACCGGCCCCAGATAATTAAGCACAAAAATTCTTAAACAGCAAACTAGCATAATATCCACGCCAATGCTAACTCAAGAATTGCGCCCCTGCTCTATGCCTGAAAATAGTGAGGGGTGAGCTACACAGCCCAGTGAGTGGATAGTCTAAATCGACCATCCATAACATATACTCAAAAATATATGCAGGTTATTTTAAAAACATGTAACAGCATATCATGTCAACATATAACAATAATTAAAGCACTGAACTCATATAAAACAGTCAGATGTACACTGCTAAGACATCACACCAGTGTCACCACAGAGTAACCAAGGTTCTAGAGCTATACTCTAAACCAACTAAACATACTAACCGCTTAGTTAACCTAGTTGTCCAGCATATTCAGTAGTGACCATTATGGTCTAACCCGGCTTTGGCCTAAGCACTGGGAGAAGCCTGCAAATCACATGCAACATATAGATGGACGGTGTGTAGATTCAAGAGGTGGCCCCCGCCAGGTCACGACGTGGCACTTTGCTCTACGATCACCCCATAACACAAAAATCTAAGCGTCTAAGAGTGATGACATCAAGAGGTGGCCCCTGTCTGACCAAGACATGGCACTTTGCGTCTTATATCACCCGTTCTCCCAAAGGGTTCCTACTGGACAACACAGACACATCTTATATCTTATTTCACAACGGTGGACTCCTAAGTGTCAACTAGACTCTAGGATAGTCATCACAATAATCATAACAGGCAGGCTGAACAACAACCCCCTCACATATCACAATAATCACATTAGGCAGGCTGAACAACAACCCCCTCACATATCACAATACAGGGCTGAAATTCAAACCCTTAACATATCACATATAAACTATCCCCTTGAGTTTAAGGTAACACTTAGCCTTAACCCTATCCATTCCATGACCATAACACATAATATTCGAAAATCCCATAACCACATGATATTCATAAATCACATAATATTCAAAAATCACATAATATTCAAAAATCACAGAATATTCAAAATCACATAATATTCAAAAATCACAGAGAAGTGTAGTCCTTAGGTTTCATGCTGATTAGTTCAGTCTAACCTTGCTATGTTATCACCCAAATTTCTCAAACAAAATACATGACCATAAAATTATTAGCATTACTGGCAATTATCAGGGCATTCAAAAATTTAACATAGGATTAAAATACAACACATATATAAATCTAAACCCTAGTTAACCATTTAAGAATACATTACATAGGATTAAAATTACAACACATATAGCCCACGATTTCAAGCATATTATCTATTTCAAAAGTGAAACCCTAGTTAGCATTCATGATATATACATCCTTGCAATTTTCGGTTTTTCACATGAAGAAACATCTAATACCTTAAATTCGGTTTTCATCATATAATCCCCTTTACAAAATTCGGTTTTCATGATATAATCACCTTTACAAAATTCGGTTTTCATCATGGTGAAGTCTTGAATTTCGGTTTTAGCATGGTAAGGTTTCCAACAAGCAAATGTATTATCTAACACATCTTTTAACACAAACAAATAGATAGAAATCGATTAGACACCCCACTCACCTCTTAACCGTGAATACCAAGGTGAAAACTTCCACAAGAATTCGTCTAAGGCTTTGAAATACTCCTAGGAAGACGCCAACAATGGACAAGGAACGCCTCCAAACACCAAGACGCCGGCCAAAGGGAGAAAAGGAAGAGGAAGAAGAATTTTCGCCTCCAAGCCTCCAAGCCGTCGCCAATCTCTTCAAGCCGCCCCTTTAATTTTTTTCCAAGCCAAAAAAACGCCAAAACGCCTAATTTCTTACCCTAAACACTAATATAATTTTCGGTTAATTAATTATTAAAACCCGTTAACTAGTTGATTCCAATAAGGTTTATAATCCACTAATTCAAATTTTAAACCCAATATCATTTAATTTCATTGCAAACCCAATAACCCATAATTTTAGCCATTAACTAACCATTCACTTAACCGAAATCCAATAAGAATTTAAGTCTAATTAATTAACCAATAAGCTCTAATTAATTTGACAACCAATAAACTCTAATTAATTAATAATTAACTAACTCAAATTAACAAGCAATAAACTCTAATTAATTAACTGAAAATTAACATCCAATAAGCTAGTTAATTAGTTAACATTAACATCCACAGTCAATGATTTTATTTAAATCAAAAAAATAATACTTACCAAGACTTAAGATCCTTGGATCTTACATCCCTCCCTCCTTATAAAGCTTTAGTCCTCTAAAGCTCAGCATTCATATCATCAAAAAAGATAATCATAAAACTTCCTCATATCAGCTTCAGTCTCCCATGTCCCCTCCTCAACCGACTGATTTCCCCAAATAACCTTTACCAAAGGTATAGTCTTGTTCCTCAAAACTTTATCCTTTCTATCTACAATCCAGAGAGGTCTTTCCTCAAAGGTCAAATCACTCTGAATCTGAAGAGGTTCCAACTCCAATACATGAGATGGATCAGGATGATATTTCCTCAAAGTAGAAACATGGAATACATTATGCACATGATCCATAGCAGGAGGTAAAGCTAACCTGTAAGCCACTGGACCAACTCTCTCAATAATGTCAAAAGGGCCTACAAACCTAGGGCTCAACTTGCCCTTTTTGCCAAACCTCATAACACCCTTAGTAGGTGACACCTTTAAGAAAACATGATCCCCTACCATAAACTCCAAGGAACGACGACGATCATCAGCATAACTCTTCTGTCTGTCCCGAGAAATCTTCAGTTTATTCTGTATCTCTCTGACCTTATCAGTAGTCTCCTGTACTGCATCAGATCTCAAAATCATTCTGTCACCAGTTTCCTCCCAACACAAGGGAGTCCTACACCTTCTTCCATACAAAGCCTCATAAGGAGCCATCTGAATACTGGAGTGGAAACTATTATTATAAGTGAACTCTATCAAAGATAGATCCCGGTTCCACTCAGAACTCCAATCAACCACATAAGCTCTCAACAGGTCTTCTAGAGTCTGTATAGTACGCTCCGTCTGGCCATCAGACTGAGGATGGTATGCCGTACTAAAACTCAACTTAGTACCCAAACTCTCCTGTAAGCTCTTCCAAAACCTGGACAGAAATCGAGAGTCCCTATCAGACACAATATCAACAGGCACTCCATGCAGTCTGACTATCTCATCAATATACAATCTAGCCAGTCTCTCTAAAGGATAAGTCATCTTAATCGGAAGAAAATGGGCTGATTTAGTGAGTCTATCCACAATCACCCAAATAGCATCATGACCCAATCTGGTTCTGGGCAAACCACACACAAAATCCATACTGATGCATTCCCACTTCCACTCAGGAATAGGAAGAGGCTGCAACAAACCACCAGGTTTCTGATGTTCAGCCTTTACAGTCTGACAGGTTAAACACCTAGAGACAAAATCAAGCACTTCTTTCTTCATACCCGGCCACCAAAAGCTCTTCTTGAGATCCTGATACATCTTAGTCACGCCAGGATGTAGAGAATATTTGGAGTTATGGCTGTCCTCCAATATTTCTTTCCTCAAGCTCGGTTCCTTAGGGACACACACCCTTCCACGAAACCGAAGAATACCATCATCAGACAAGCTAAAATCCTGAACTGTACCCGCAACCAAACTATCCCTGATCTGAACTAATCTCGGATCCACAGACTGCTGATCTCTGATCTTCTGCAACAAAGCAGACTGTACTCTGAGGAAAGCCACATATCCAGACTGAACTCTAGGAGTAACACTGATCCTGAGATCTCTGAACTCCTGCAGTAACTGCCACTCACTGACCCGTAAAGCAGCTACTGAAGTAACTGGATGTCTGCTCAGTGCATCCGCCACTACATTGGCCTTTCCAGCCTGATACTGAATAGAGAAGTCATAATCTTTGATCAACTCCATCCATCTTCTCTGTCTCATGTTCAACTCCTTCTGAGTGAAGATGTACTTGAGACTCTGGTGGTCAGTGAACAGATCAAACTCTTGACCCAACAAATAGTGACGCCATATCTTCAGACAAAAGACTACGGCCGCCAACTCTAAGTCATGAGTAGGGTAGTTCAACTCATACTCCTTCAGTTGTCTCGAAGCATAGGCTACCACAGAACCCTTCTGCATCAAGACACAACCCAACCCTTTGCCTGAAGCATCCGTATAAATAGTAAACCTTTCCCCATCACTAGGAATAATGAGGATCGGTGTACTAGTCAACCTTCTCTTCAGCTCTTGAAAGCTTTCTTCACACTTGTCATCCCAAATAAATTTGGCCTCCTTTCTGGTCAATTTAATTAAAGGACCCGCCAGCTTGGAGAATCCCTCAACAAATCTCTAGTAGTAACCTGCTAATCCCAGGAAACTTCTAATCTCAGTAGCACTAGTCGGTCTTCCCCAATCAAGGATGGCTTGCACTTTAACTGGATCCACAGACACCCCCTGACCAGAAATCACATGCCCAAGGAAACTGATCTTTTCTAGCCAGAACTCACACTTACTAGCCTTGGCATATAATCGGTTTTTCCTCAGAATCTCTAGCACTCTGCGCAAGTCACTGACATGATCTGAAGTAGTCCGAGAGTACACCAAGATATCATCTATAAAGACTACCACACAAGAGTCAAGTAATTTGTGAAACACCCTGTTCATCAAATCCATGAAGATAGCAGGTTCATTCGTCAGTCCAAAAGGCATAACTAGGAATTCAAAATGCCCATACCTGGTCCTGAAAGCAGTCTTAAATATATCCTCATCCTTGACCCTAAGCTGGTAATACCCTGATCTCAGATCAATCTTAGAGAACACTGTCGCTCCCTGTAATTGATCAAATAGATCATCAATTCTGGGAAGAGGATACTTATTCTTGATAGTCACTTGGTTCAGTTGCCTGTAATCTATACACATCCTCAGGGTTCCATCTTTCTTCTTTACGAACAGCACTGGCGCTCCCCAGGGAGAAGCACTAGGCCGGATATACCCTTTCTCTAGCAATTCCTCCAGTTGTTTCTTAAGCTCGGCCAACTCTGAAGTAGCCATACGGTACGGAGCTCTGGAGATAGGTGCCGTTCCTGGCGCCAACTCAATGCCAAACTCTACTTCTCGAGTTGGTGGCAAGCCCGAAAATTCCTCAGAGAACACATCAGGAAACTCTTTCACCACCGCCATCTGAGTCAAATCAGAAGTAGAATCATCCTGCACCTTAACATGCGCAAGATAACCCTTGCACCCACTAGCAAGTAACTTCCTGGCCTGCAGGAAAGATATCATATGCGGTCCTTGGTCTGACACTAGACCTCTCACAAAAATCCGATTCCCATCTAGCAGATTCAAGGTGATTACTTTCTCAAAGCAATCCACAGAGGCATGGTGTGAGGATAACCAATCCATACCTAGGATGACATCATAGTCTTGCATGTCTAAAAGGATTAGGTCCACAAGAAATTCATAACCCTCTACATGCACTACACAATCAGCACAAACAGTATCTGTAGATAATGATTTTCCTAAGGGAGTACTCACAGACACAACATAATCCATCACCTTAGGCAATACAGGTAAACATGCAGCAAATCTAACAGATACAAAAGATAAATTTGCACCAGGGTCAAGTAAAATGCGAGCTAACTGATCGAATACAAATAAGGTACCTTCCACGACGGATCGGGAAGCTCGTGTATCCTTCTCAGCCACAGCATAAACTCGGGTCTGGACTGTAGGCTTATCTGCGCCTCTATGCTGCATCTCAGGCTCTTTGCAGTCCTTGACCATGTGCCCAGGTTTCTTACACCTGAAGCAAACACCATTCTTCTTATAACAGTCCTTCATTAGATGTCCCTTGATCCCACAATAATGACAAGTCCAGTTCTCAGTGTTGCTGTTCTTTACATCCCTGGCATCCCTGAACTACTGCGGTACATCCCTGGACTGCTGCGGTGCCTTGTAAGAGTAAGGCTTATACCTGCTCTTCTTGTAGTCCTTATGCCTAGGGTACTTCTTACCCTTGCCGCCATTACCATACTGAGGAACTGTCGCCTCAATTGCAGGAATCACAGTCGCGGCAGCATTAGAACTCCTCTCAGATATGTATCTCTCTATGGTGCGTGCTCGCCCAACAGTCTCAACATAAGTCTCCAAGTGCTGAGCGCCAACCTGCTCTCGAATGTCCCATCTGAGACCTCTGAGAAACTTAGTAGCCCTCCTCTTTTCAGTGTTTATCAGGTGAGGGGCATACTTTCCCAACTTAGTGAACCGTAACTCATACTGGTCCACAGTCATATCACCCTGCTCCAGATGAATAAATTCCACCTCTCGGTCCTCAACCAAGCTATCGGGGAAGTACTTCTCATTAAATTGAGACAAGAAATAGGGCCAATCTACTGTTTCATGTCTTTCTTCAGCAAGCCTCACCACGCCCTTCCACCACTCATCTGCGTCACCACGCATCATATAGGTGGTCAGACACAGCTTGTCCTCATCTGTGCAACGCATGACTTGAAAAATCTTGTCCAAAACCAACTGCTAGTTCTCTGCAGTACTTGATTCTGAGCCCCCATAAAAAGAGCTAGGACCCAGTTTTTGGAATTCACTCACAAGTGAGGCATAGCGCCTGTGAGTGTCCTCCTGAGAGTCAGTCCCCACTCCTCGAGTAGTAGTCTGGGATCTCTCCTGAGTCAACTGCTGCAAGAGCTGCTGTTGCGCTTCTTGATGCTGAGTCTGTTGCTGCTGCAGCATCTGAGCTTGCCTCTCTATCATGGCACCTTGTTGCTGTACCATGCCTGTCAGAGCCTCAATAGCGCTCGAGAAATTCGAGGGCTGCTCATCCTCGCCGCTAGCATTTCCTCTAGTTCGCACCATTTTAAATCCCTACACACACACACTAAAGTCAGGAAAGCAAACATAAACCTATCTGGTGTCTAGCAATACACAAACATGTTTTCCCCAGAACTATGTTTTAGCTAGCCAACTCCTCTGATACCATTCTATAACATCCAGTTATCTTAACCCCAAACAAGCAACACAAATCACAAAAGAAACTGGATGTGTCATACAAGATCGATTCACATGCTAGGTAAAACCGAGTTCAAGAAACACAATCTGAAAATTTTCAAAATTCATACATACAATCTCCAAGAAACACAAATTTCATAAATGTACCTGCCACCACGCAATCCTTGCACTAGACATATGCAAGGCAACAGTTATATCAAATCCGATGGCATAAATACAATTCGATTCGAAATTCAAAGCAAAGCCACAAAAATCGATTTTTATAAACTCATACCAAACATCGAAACCAGGCCAAAGCCAGCGGTGACACAAAAATCAAACTCTTAAAACTGCCACAACCGGCAACATAATATCACATAGTTTAGCCACACTGGCAACACAAATTCTCATAATTCACATAGTTCACATAGTTCATATAGTTCATATAATTCATATGGTTCGGCCACAACCGGCCCCAGATAATTAAGCACAAAAATTCTTAAACAGCAAACTAGCATAATATCCACGCCAATGCTAACTCAAGAATTGCGCCCCTGCTCTATGCCTGAAAATAGTGAGGGGTGAGCTACACAGCCCAGTGAGTGGATAGTCTAAATCGACCATCCATAACATATACTCAAAAATATATGCAGGTTATTTTAAAAACATGTAACAGCATATCATGTCAACATATAACAATAATTAAAGCACTGAACTCATATAAAACAGTCAGATGTACACTGCTAAGACATCACACCAGTGTCACCACAGAGTAACCAAGGTTCTAGAGCTATACTCTAAACCAACTAAACATACTAACCGCTTAGTTAACCTAGTTGTCCAGCATATTCAGTAGTGACCATTATGGTCTAACCCGGCTTTGGCCTAAGCACTGGGAGAAGCCTGCAAATCACATGCAACATATAGATGGACGGTGTGTAGATTCAAGAGGTGGCCCCCGCCAGGTCACGACGTGGCACTTTGCTCTACGATCACCCCATAACACAAAAATCTAAGCGTCTAAGAGTGATGACATCAAGAGGTGGCCCCTGTCTGACCAAGACATGGCACTTTGCGTCTTATATCACCCGTTCTCCCAAAGGGTTCCTACTGGACAACACAGACACATCTTATATCTTATTTCACAACGGTGGACTCCTAAGTGTCAACTAGACTCTAGGATAGTCATCACAATAATCATAACAGGCAGGCTGAACAACAACCCCCTCACATATCACAATAATCACATTAGGCAGGCTGAACAACAACCCCCTCACATATCACAATACAGGGCTGAAATTCAAACCCTTAACATATCACATATAAACTATCCCCTTGAGTTTAAGGTAACACTTAGCCTTAACCCTATCCATTCCATGACCATAACACATAATATTCGAAAATCCCATAACCACATGATATTCATAAATCACATAATATTCAAAAATCACATAATATTCAAAAATCACAGAATATTCAAAATCACATAATATTCAAAAATCACAGAGAAGTGTAGTCCTTAGGTTTCATGCTGATTAGTTCAGTCTAACCTTGCTATGTTATCACCCAAATTTCTCAAACAAAATACATGACCATAAAATTATTAGCATTACTGGCA
Source organism: Costus lasius (assembly GCA_027563935.2). Classification (NCBI taxonomy): domain Eukaryota; kingdom Viridiplantae; phylum Streptophyta; class Magnoliopsida; order Zingiberales; family Costaceae; genus Costus; species Costus lasius. Next base: position 87,417,075 of record CM050446.2, read on the forward strand.
ATTATCAGGGCATTCAAAAATTTAACATAGGATTAAAATACAACACATATATAAATCTAAACCCTAGTTAACCATTTAAGAATACATTACATAGGATTAAAATTACAACACATATAGCCCACGATTTCAAGCATATTATCTATTTCAAAAGTGAAACCCTAGTTAGCATTCATGATATATACATCCTTGCAATTTTCGGTTTTTCACATGAAGAAACATCTAATACCTTAAATTCGGTTTTCATCATATAATCCCCTTTACAAAATTCGGTTTTCATGATATAATCACCTTTACAAAATTCGGTTTTCATCATGGTGAAGTCTTGAATTTCGGTTTTAGCATGGTAAGGTTTCCAACAAGCAAATGTATCATCTAACACATCTTTTAACACAAACAAATAGATAGAAATCGATTAGACACCCCACTCACCTCTTAACCGTGAATACCAAGGTGAAAACTTCCACAAGAATTCGTCTAAGGCTTTGAAATACTCCTAGGAAGACGCCAACAATGGACAAGGAACGCCTCCAAACACCAAGACGCCGGCCAAAGGGAGAAAAGGAAGAGGAAGAAGAATTTTCGCCTCCAAGCCTCCAAGCCGTCGCCAATCTCTTCAAGCCGCCCCATTAATTTTTTTCCAAGCCAAAAAAATGCCAAAACGCCTAATTTCTTACCCTAAACACTAATATAATTTTCGGTTAATTAATTATTAAAACCCGTTAACTAGTTGATTCCAATAAGGTTTATAATCCACTAATTCAAATTTTAAACCCAATATCATTTAATTTCATTGCAAACCCAATAACCCATAATTTTAGCCATTAACTAACCATTCACTTAACCGAAATCCAATAAGAATTTAAGTCTAATTAATTAACCAATAAGCTCTAATTAATTTGACAACCAATAAACTCTAATTAATTAACAATTAACTAACTCAAATTAACAAGCAATAAACTCTAATTAATTAACTGAAAATTAACATCCAATAAGCTAGTTAATTAGTTAACATTAACATCCACAGTCAATGATTTTATTTAAATCAAAAAAATAATACTTACCAAGACTTAAGATCCTTGGATCTTACAGCTTGTCCTCGAGCAAAAATCAAAACTTGATTAAAAGAATAACATTTTCATGCTCAATAAATTTCTAAAATACAACCCATCAATGAAAAAAATTCTGTCAATTGATTTACAAAACTTAAAGTAAACATATCATCCGTAGAACTCAACCCTCTAGATCCACAACTCAATCAAATAAAACTTTGCATCTTGTGTAATAAATAGAATTTTCAATCTCATGATTTCACCCAGTTTTCAGTTCAAATCTATCATACTTCTGTTTACAGGAAGTAGGTTTCCAAGATCTTTTTCCACGCATGACTTTTTTTTTTTATTTTGTGTATTTTTTTTGTTTTTGTAACGATGGCATGTACCCACTTAGATACACACTTTTTATTTTTGACTTCAACTCTTGTCTTCGGTACCACTGTCAGTTTTACACAGTGCCAAGTAGAGGAGTTTTATTATTTTTCACTCTCATTATTTTTCATGCATAGACTTCAACCCATGTCTTAGGTACCACTATCAATTTTACATAGTGCCAAGTAGGGGAGTCTCTCACTATTTTTATGGATCTTGGATTCTTCCTTCCCAACAAATAGCAAAATAGACTAAACATCTACTAGGTTGATCAATTGATATCAATTCACAAATCATACTCATATGCTCATTTTATTTAAAAGAGTAGTTTCACCTTTAGATCTTATTCATCAAATAACACATCTACCTGAAATTTCATGCATCAACCAATGTCAAATTTCAAAAATAGATATGCATTGAAGAAATAAATCTAACATGATAGGGTTTTTCTCTAATCACAAGTATAAATACTCACATCATCAAGGAAGACATTTTATCAATAAATCATGCCATCATATAGTAGAAAGTGGATCATATGCTTTCATCAATTTTAACAACACATTTGAATAATATCATCATCAAAACAATGAGTTCCGTATATCCATAAAATCATTTTTCAAGAGAAAACCAATAAGTAGTATAAATATGATAAAGTCAAAGATGCAAATATGAAATAGTCATTAATAAGAGAGTGCAAGTGATACTCACAAAACTATATAGATCATGCTCAATCATTGTCAGGCCAATGCAGCTGGGTCCAAATATATGCCTTTTGAAAATTTTCTGCAAAATTTAAGGTACATTAGGCTCACATAAGGCTCAGATCAAAAATAGTCTTAAAATAATAATGATAAAAATAAATTTCTCATGGAAGAGTCGAGATGTCGCCGGAGGTCTAAAAGATGCTGATGCAGGCGGGTAGAGGTGGAATAGATGCTAGCTGAAAAGCTACTAGCAATGATGGTGCCGACAATGGAGTGAGTAATCTCTAGTGGCCTGCTAGAGAATACAGTCCTGTAGGTGAGATCGTCGGCCGGTCGTGCGAGAGATAGCACTGCATAGAAAAAAAAATTCAGTCACTAATGAAGAGTCTACTGCATAAATAATTCAAATCAATGGAAATAGAGGCAGTAGAAGAAGCATGAAGCTACTGGTGATGCTCCGCAAGAGATGGAAGACAGTTTCCCTTGAAAATTTCTGAATCTGGAGGCAAAAAAAGCAATAACAAGTTGCAAGCAAACAGTGCAGTTTTTGAATTTTTTATGAAAAGTAGCCCTACCCAAAAAATAAGATTTAATGATCCAAATAGAAAATGAACAGAACCACGTCATAGAATAAGAGATATTCTTTTCAGACGTGTGAAAATCAAAGGATCAAAATCTATCAGAAATTTAGGGCATCAGCAGAAAGAAGGCTACTCAGATTAAAAACTGCACAAACTGCACAAAAGTTAATAAAATTCAAAATGTTGCTATGTGTCCTAGAATGATCAGAAAATATTTTCAGGAAAATAATTTATCCACAAGAGAGAATGACACACATTCTTTCAATTCCAAGTGGAAAATCTGGGTTTCAAGTCACAGAAACATCTCAAAAAGTGGCAGCAAAAGTGCTAGTCTGAACAGTCAGAAAAAACTACTGCAGAAATTAATCATAATCAAAAAGTTGCTATGTGTTTTAGAATGATCCATGAACTTTAAAATTCAGAAAAAAATATCCAGATGATAGATAAAGATGAGTACTTCGATGTTGTGCCAAAGCTCAAAATTATTCTTAACCCAATTTCTTAAAATCGCAGCGAGAAAACACCCACTCAATAAGCAAATTGCAGAGAGGAGTGCAGAATTTTTTTTTCAAAAATAACAAAAAAATTAATTCTAAAAAAAACTAGGATAAAAGAAATTAAGCTAAGATAGAGTACTTGGGTTGCCTCCTAAGAAGCGCTAATTTTAAGTCATTAGCTTGACCAAAAATCAATATCATGGTGAAGTAGGTGAATTAGTACCAAAATAGATTGCAAACAATTTTCTACATTTTCTTTGTCCATAAAGCTTAGCCACAAATCCAAAAATCCAGAATTGCATATAAATCACAATTAAAGTGGCTTTCTTAAATATGCAGAAATCAAAATCAAAATCTTCACATGAAGGATATTCAATGATCTTCCTAAATTTATCAGAGAGTAAAATCATCAGTCCTTTCTTCAACTTTATCTTTTCAATCACAATAGGACTTTTATCAAAAAATTCAAGCATTGGATCATCATAATAATAGTTATGTCTTTCATTAGATTCCTCAATAAAGCACAAATTTTCAATTAAATCAAAATGTTGAGCAATAGATATGGGCAAAGCATCAACATGGTGAGATACATCAATTTTTGCAACATTCAAATCATCTACAGGTTCCTCATGTTCATCATCAAACAATTTATCAATATCAAAATTATCAGCAAAGTCAAGATGAGACTCTTCAAAATTAATTTCCTCATGCTTCCCCCCAAATAATTCATCATCAGAAGAGTCAAAACCAGAATCATATGAAAAATAAGATTTATCAATATTTACAATAGGATCAGAGTTAACCTCAAAAGACTTATCATTAATTTCAACAATATCACCAAAATCACAGTGGGGTTCATCAATGTCTATAATTTTCAAACCTTCATCATGCTCATCAGATTCAACCATATATAAATTTACATCAAAATCAGAATTATCATCAAAAGAAGGGTTTTCAATTTCAATTTTCTCAACCTTTTCCTCAAATAAATTATCAGGTAAATCAATATAAAAATTATCAAGATCAGAATGAGATTTATTAATATTCACATAAGGCTCAATCTCAAAACAATCATGATCACAGGGGGAGTTTTTTAAATCAAGTTTTTCAGTATCAAGCTCAAATAAACAATGATGCTGTGCAATCTGGGTGTCTAGCAATTCAGTATTAACAGTCAAAGATTGATGATTTTCCCATCTAGAATACAATTCATAAGATTCTTTAATTGATAAATTGGGATTTAAAAATGGACAATCAGAGGTATAATGATCAAAATATCCACACATATCACATCCCGAGTGCACATAAGAATTTAGCTCTTGAGTATTAGCAGTCAAAGATTCTTCTTGATAAGAAATTTGATTAACTGAACCCCTAAAATCCTCAATTTGCTTACTTTGATTGCTCAGCATTTGGTTTTGTTTAGCGATAATTTTTTCAAACATGGATTTTAGCTCAGACATTTCAGTATCCTCAAAGCATGGCACAGAAACATGATCAGAGCAATCATCATAAGAAGAAGTTTGATTTTCCCAACTAGAATAATAATGGTCATTTTGAAAACTTGGTGAATCATAATTTGGAGAATCTAAAATATGGCAATCAGGAGTACAATGATCAAAACTTCCACAAATATCGCATTTATCTGAAGAAATCTTAATAGGATACAAATTTAAGGTGCTTACATGGCGAGAGAGATAATCTTGAAGAGTGTATGATGGATCATCTTCAGGCTTTCTACAAGAATGTAAAAACTAATTTACCTTATCTTGAATAGTGTATGAAGAATCATCATCGCATACCTTATCTTTTTGAGTTGCCCAAGAATTATGATAAAAAGACATATTTTCAAAATCTATCAAGAACAGATAATCCAACACCACTCAAATAAACCCCCCCTTTTTTTTCAGAATATATATAAAAAAAAACAAAAAATATAAAACACAAGCGAACTCAAAATTTCTAGATATCACAGTTCTGCCACAACTATGAAAATATACAAAACCTGCAAAAACAAAGAAACACAAAGTTAAATCTAAAAACAAATAAAACTTAGTCTAGCAATACTAACAACTATTTTGATATTAACAAAACTAAGGTCCCTGACAACGGCGCCAAAAACTTGTTGTACCATAAGGTAACACTACAAGTATGACACGCGTGAACCTCGGACTAAGGTCCCCGGTAGCGGCGCCAAAAACTTGATAGGATTCTGCAAGTGCACGGAATTATCGAAGTAATAAAAATATCGATCCACAGAGACCTTATTGTTAATTACCAAATAATTGTTTTCTCGCTAGCTAAGCAAGCCAAATATGATGAAAGTAAACATGGGACTAGGGTTTCATCCACCTTAATTTCAATGATAAGATATAAATAAAGGTTCGTCAATCAAATGTTGCTACGATAAAGACCTAATTTACTTCATAAAGGGATTATCTCACTTTCGTGCAGACAATCATGCAGGGACCAATCCTCGCTTTCGCGCAAGATCTGTCCCAACGCTAAAGATAAGTAAATCATCAATCAAAGGACTCAAGATCACTTTCGTGCATTTGAATTCTAGTTTGATAATCTCTAGTGGAATCTCAAGGATCACTTTCGTGCATCCGAGCCTCAACACTAGTTTTACTCATGGATCTCTAACGTTCCGATCCTCACTTTCGTGCAAGATCTCCACGTTTGATAAATAGACTCGATCCATAAATTCATATTACTATCATGGCAATTAATCTACTAGAACAGATCAAATTATATCTAACCTAATGAAGGGATCCTAACATGCAATTCTAGGGTTCCAAGTTCTCAAGCAATTACCTTTTAGTCAATAGCGAAAACTCTAAAAACATGATTAGTAATGTGGATCTATAGCTAGTCTAAGCACAAATATCACATGAGCAAAATTATCATGTCAAAATTATCATGACGAGAAAGAAGATTTATCTAATCATTAAAAATCAAGGGGATTACACCCCATGTCCCAAAAGAGTGTTAAGCTTGCATGGTGAAAAAAATACAATGAATCATAGTTTAGAACAATTAGAAATTAGAGAAGGAGAAAAAAAACAATGTTACAACACGGGTGTAATGTAAATTACACCTGTAATTTTGTGATGAACAGCGCTGTCACCGCTGTTTTGTTGATTCCTCCTCCGATCGGACTCTAAATGCTCTGAAACTTCTGTGGTGTCTTTCTCTCCTCCAGGTGAAGCTTCTGAGTGAAACTTTTGTGATGAACAGCCTGAGGTGCCCTCTACGCCTCTCGGCGCGAGGCCAAACCCTAGCCGCCTCTCTGTTGATTGCTCTCTTGATACTGGATAAAAGTTCTCCCCTCCACTTCGTACTCCTTCCCCTCTTAAAGATGAGTCCGCAGCAACTTTTGGATCCTAATTTGGAGCTCTGGATCAAAAGTTATGGCCCAAACAAGTTTCAACCGCGGTCGTGATTTTGACTGGAAATTACGACCGTGTAATAATTTACGGCAGTGCCGTAAAATCATTATGTGAACGCTGAGTCAGAATTATGGCCTGTAAAATATTTCTCGATGGTGCCGTAAAATCGGACGAGTTCTCTGGTCTGAATCAGCTGGGAATTACGGCCCGTAAAATGGGTTACGGCAGTGCCGTAAAATCTGCAAAGTTCTCTGTTCTGAACGCGCTGAAAAATACGGCAGTGTAATTCTTTACGGAAGTGCCATAAAATTAGGAAAACTTTCTGTTCGAGAAATCACCAAAATACGGCAGTCCTCTAATTTTACGATAGCCGCGAAAAATACGGTACCGTAAAATACGTTACGGCACTGCCGTATTTTGCAAGGTTGCTCCGTTTTGCGTAAAATTTCTTGGGTGATCTCCTCTTGATGATGGTAACTTTTCTATGTGTTTGATTTTGCTTGAAAACTCCTTGAAATAGTGCCTTTTTACCTGAAAATCATGAAAAACCAAAACAGAAGTAAACTTTGCAATATTCTATGAATTTGAAATGAAAACAAGTAAAATATCTTCAATCTGGCATGAAAATATATCCAAAATGATACAAAATATGCTATATATTATTTTGGTGTCATCAGGAGGTAATAACGGTTGTCATTGAGCATGCAACGACCCATATGAGAAGGTCAATGTACAAATAAAGGATTTGCCCCTTCCTAAGGAAAGCTTGATATCCATGGAACTCCTCTATGGTTTTATGACTGAAACTGTATGGCCATACCCAGGCGAGAACCTGTTTTAGTCATATCCATATGATTTGGTGAGAACAAGTTATGACACACTTATCCTATTGGATATTAGTTTGGCAAAAAGACTATAATGTATCTGTACCTAGTTGTGATGATGGGGATGTCGATATCGATATCCATTCCAATGACTTGGGTAACAGCGATGCACTGCTAGGTGCCACTCACTGCTTGTGGTGACCTTAGGTCATCACTGCCAACGTCAAAGGAACCTACAGGGTTAAACACCTTGATACTCGATTTTTCATATTGATCGGGTAGCCTTTAGATCGAGTTATTGGATAACTCAGATCTAATTAGGAGTTTCATCAGCGCCAATGGGCCTGATGAGATGGAAGAAACTTATTGGGGCCAACTTCCATTTTTAGCACATTGACTAAATTAACCATGGTTAGCCTCATTTCACCTTGGGTTAAGCTGGGTTGGTTCCAATGGCTTGGTTAACATGAATAATGGACTTTAGGCTAGGCCCATTAATTAGTTGGGCTTACAAATAAGTTGTAATGAAGAGATTAGAGGCTAAAAGGGTATAATGGGAAGAATATTATAAAGTTGGCGCATGAAGACTCCTAATTGGATTAGGAGTGGCGCAAGCTTCTTTTTTGGTATCTTTAAGTGATTGATTTGGATTAGGATTTAATCTAATCAATTAAGATATTGATTGAGATTTAATAGGGCGCAAGTGAGGCTGATTATTTACATAATTAGAGTCCTAATTGGATTAGGACTTGCGCCCATACCCCATAAGGAAACTTCTATCTTGCCTTGACATGCTCTTGGCTCATAGAAGAGGAGTTTGCTTCATTAGGTAAGTGTTGGGCGCATGTATTATTGGCTGATTAAGGCAAGCCTTTGGCGCATTATGAATTAAGGAATCAATCAAGAGATTTGACTCCTTAATTGATGCAAAATCGCCAACACTTACCATGAAACCCAAACCGCCTCTACTTATTATAAAAGTGACCCTAGCCGCCCCCTCTTGATACACAAATCTTCTTGGAGGCATGGTGAACTTGAGGGGCGATGGCTAGGAGTCTTGGAGCTCTTCTTCTTCCATCTAAGGGCGCTACATGCTTCTTCCTCCTTCCTCCTTCCTTTCATTGGCGCAAAGGAACAAGAAGGCTTGCGGCATTCCCTTCTCCTCTTCCTCCTTGGCGCCTCCCTCCTTGTTGGTGGCGCAAGTTGATTGGAGAACTCTCCTAAGGCTTGGATCTTCTTCCCGAGGCTAGCATCGGGCGTGGAAGAAGAGAGCTCGAGGAATCCGTCTGTGAGACTGCAGAGGGAGAATGCTTGGGCGCCTACCTCGACATCAGCCTCTACTTGCTCTAGGTACTTTCTTCTCTCATCGTGTCGACTCCCTCACATGACAATCTTCACTAGGTTTTTGGGACCAGCCTGTTTCAGGGATATTCTTCCGCTGCATTTTGTAATCTGTAATGCAAAAAATTTTGTAAAATATCCCTGGGGTTTCCCAACATCATCAAGCCTAGGGATGGGAAATCGATACTTGATGGTGATTTGGTTAATGGAGTGGCTGTCAATGCACATGTGCCACAACCTATCCTTCTTGGGTGTGAGCAGTGCGGGGATAGTGCAGAAACTTATACTCTCACGGATGTACCCCTTGGTGAGGAGTTCATCCACTTGACACTGCAAGTCAGCGTATTTGATGGAGGCAGGGACCACAGGCCAAGAAGCTACAAATGGAGTCTACAAGTACCCTAGTCAAAGGCCTGGAGGTCGCGAATAAGCTAGCATGAACAATGACAAAAATTAGCAGAATAATAGAAGAACTATTTCAACGACTCCAAAAGAGGCCCAAGGCATTCAAGCCCATGTATCAGGAATAAATCAGCACACAAACAAATAAGCTGCATCAACGCCAAGCAGCACAAAGAAGGAAGGCCAGCCCACGTTCCTCGCTAACCAATGTTCATCTTCAACAAAGGAAGCTTCAACGTCTACATGCACCTCTTAAGGAATCTCCAACGGATCCTCTTCATCGATCAAAATGGAAGGAGCAACGTCTCTTGCCAGCAACGCCTCTCGTCAGCAGTGTCTCACCTACAAGCTTTAGCTATATATGTACCTCTTATCACTGCATTGTAAGATAGACTAAAGTTTTTGAAATTGAATCATATCAAGTAGTTTTCTAGTATCTTCCTCTTCTATCGGATGTGCTCCTCCTTCTCCTTCTAGGGCCGAGCCCCTTCCTCCTCTCTTCCCCTCTCCTCCATTCTCTTCTTCCTCACAAGTTCAATCTTCCAGCCGCAACAGTTCCAGATTTTCAGAATTTTCTGAGTTCGCCACCGACGATCCACCGGCCAGATCTCCACGAGACTTCGGCCACCACTCTCCCTCCCCAAGACGAAGCCACAGCGACCGGCATCCATCTATCCGACTCTCTGATCATCGGAATCGAACTTCCATTCGAATCCTCTGTTCTCACCAGCCTTCCGTCCCACTTCCGCCTTTCATCGTCGTCCGCCTCCGACCGGCCACCGCACGACCCAAAACTCCGGTCACCTGTTTGCCATCACCACATCAACTCCCAACTGTAACAGGTTCGGCGTCCGTGCATCACTGGCCGTCCGGCGAGGAGCCCTGCAACTCGCGCACCAACCCCTGTTTCCGCCCGGTTTCCGCCCTAGTCCCGCCTTTCACCATCTTCCTCCTCCGACCGGCCACCATCCACCCCGAAACTCCGGCCATGCCCGATCATCAATCATATCAACCTCCAGACGTAGCAGTTCCGGCGATTGTGCACCACAGGACGAACGCCGACGATCCCTGCTCCGATCCCGCACTTCCCCTGTTCGGTTGAACATCCGCTTCTCCGCTTCCGCCTGTACTCAGACGCCGTCCTCGCCTCCTCCACCACCTCTCATTGGTGCTCCGACGTCTTCAACATCATTCCATCTCGACTCTAAGCCGCCGACAGACGATCCAAGTCCCAGCGCCGTTGATCGGCGCTTGCCTCCATCCCTATGTTTTCCGGACTCCCTTATCTCCTGTTTATCTACTCTGCTTTAAAACTTAACTAATTAAGCTTCTTCTTGTAGGTATTCAACGTGCTTGGACATGACAGAACCCCTGATCTCTGATACGATCATGAACAATAGGTTTCACTCTGCAGATTAGATAACTTGGCTCCATTAAAGAACCACCAGATCAACCCCGGAGGCATAGGAACTTTTGATAATCGATTAATTCCTGCACTTGTTTTTTTTTCAAATCTAATCTGATTAGTATTGTTTGTGCAGGAACTTTAAGAATCTGATGCACTATAAATCTTTAACTTTGGCATGATTAGGAAGCTCTCATATTGTTCTTTCATTTGGACCAGATGATGTGAGCCCAAATTCAACAGATCAACTTAGGAAGCCTAGCAAACATTGATGTCTAATACAATCCCTACACTGATTTATTGTCTGATCTGATTAACTATTTTTGTTGCAGATATCTTACTCGCATGAAAGATCCGGAATCCCAAATTTTGATTGATTCATAAGAACTAATTTAGTTCTACAATGTGGTTCATTTAGTTTGAATATTGGATAATTGGAACCCATTATTTGATAGGACTACTTTTCTTAACTTATTATTTCTATAGTCCTGGAATTCTGGTTGCTTTATGAAGTTTTGATGAATAATTTAATTGATTTTTTAATTAGTAGTATTTTAATTAGTAAAATTTCATGTTCTTAATTAGTAGCATTGTCACACGCTTCCGTCCTACATCAGTTTGGTATCAGAGGAGATTTGTGGGCAACTCTTGTCTGCCCACACGATCCTTTGCTTTGTTCATTACATAAAAAAAAAGTACATGCTTTCATGATTCTTTGTATTTAGTTTGCATGTTAGTTAAGTAATTTGCTGTTTATTTGCTAAAAAAAAAATCATTCTCAACTTGTACTTTCATGCTTAGTTGTTCTTAATAGTTTGTTTGCATAAAAACAAAAAAATTACATGCTTTCAGATTTAGTTGTTACTTGATATTTTGTTTGCATATTTTAAGTTATTTGCTTGTTGAAGTTTTTGCATAAAAAAAAAAACTATATGCTCTAACGTTTAGTTGCTTTTGCATGTTTGTTAATTTATTTGCTAGAAAAAAAAAAACTTCTAAGTGCTTTTATGTTTAGTTGATTATTGTTCTGCATGCTAGTTTGTTTATTCTCAGATATATCTTTTCATACTAGCTGAAATCATTTTCTATCATTTTAGGGAGCTCTATTTTCAAAATATTTTCAAATCATCCCATGGCCACTAGTATCAATCAAGAACGAATGCTCAAATTTTATGACAACTTCAAGTCCATGGAGAACCATCTCAAAACCTGTCACAACTATATAGAAGACATGAGACAAACTCTACACAAGCAATATCTAGAGAAACTTCCAACTTATAGTGTCACCCTTAGGAATGATTTTTTCCATACCTACATCAAAATGAAAGATAAGATGTGTAAGGTAGCCATAGATGAGTCCATAGGCTTCAACTTCATAACCCCTAGTGCCATTGATAGATTTGGCCTTACCAGTGAGCCTATCCCAGACCCTTACACCATTAGTAGGAATGATGGAACCAAAACCTTAGTGAACCATATGTGCTTAGTTCCTATTTTGTTAGGTACCCTTCTACTAGAAGTTTGGTGTTATGTCTTATCCTTACAAGGTACATACTATGTCCACCTAGGAGCACTTTGGTTATATGATGTCAATGGGTATTACCAAAGGCAAGATGATTCATATGTCTTAAGATGCCAAAACCTAAAGATTAAGATCAAGAGATCCAAACCTAAAACCTCTAAGGTACCTACTCCCTCAAACTCTCAAGAGAATATACCAACCTTAGAGTCTACCATGGGAACAAAAACAAGCTCAGGTAACACATGTGAAACTCAACAGGCAAACTATGAGGTAGAACCCATACCTCAACCTTTAATTTTAGGGCCCATACCCACAGGTCCTCAAGATGAGTCTAGCATTCCAGCTAAGGAACTCATAGGTGACTTGTTTGAGAGTCAAACTACCCCTAAGTTTCCCATAGAGACTGTTGTAGACTTGTCTCAAGTTAAAAGTGAAGTAGAACCTTCTCAATTACCTTCAATTTTAGGGCCCATACCTACAGGTTCCCAAACCCAAATTTGCACTACTATTAGAGAACCTAAAACTGAACCCAAACCCATAAGTCCTCTTGAACCATATTTTGAACCTAAGTTAGAGCCTTTTGAGCTTGACTTGAACCCTAAATATCAACCCTTAGGAACACCCATAAGCTTAGAAAATTTCTCTCAGGACCCTATGATCCTTGAATCTTGTCTCTTAGGTCCATCTACCCACACCCTTAAGCCACCATTAGGAGAAACAACACATAATAAACTCAAACATGCCTTGCTCTTTACACTTATTGAAGTTGAGTATATTGATTTCATCATTCCCTTCCCTTTCTTAATTCCAAGGATTTCCTATCACAAACTTACTAATGTGCATGGCCGAGAAAGGGAATTTTCTACAGGTGTCCCTGATTTGCAGCCTGGACTATGGATATTGACTATTGAACTCCTCCACCTACACAAGGACAATTCTTTGGGGAAGAATTTTTTTCACCCGGGGAGAACTGATGGAGGCAGGGACTGAAAGGGAACCTAGGTAACATGCATTTCGAAAATTTTGCATAGGCGGAAAAACTAGGTTTCATGGATCGCTTGACTTGAAATATAATCAACCATGAAAGGATAAGTTGAAGCATTACCATGGCCATAGTTTGTGTGGCGGCTTGGAAGAAGAAAGGGAAAGGCTCCTCTTCTCCAAAGGAATCACACACAAGATGCTGATGGCTTCTTCCTTGTGCTCTTTGTGCTAGCAAGGCACTAAGGAGTCCTTGATCGAAACTTGGAGAGGAGATGTGCTTTTTCTTTGTTGGCCGAACTCCTTTCCTTTTTGTGTTGTTTGAAGATGATCAAGCAACCACACAAAAGAGGAGGCGAGAGAGCAAGCTTCGAAAACGTGAGAGACCAAGATGGAAAGATTCGGTTACCACTTATGGTAAGAACCAAAAATTGTAACTCCCTCTCTTGATTCCCCTCTTAACTCCCATGCGTTCACCCTAAGTGAACCAACCGAAACTTCCCTCTTTAATTGAACCATGCGCTCACACTAAGTGAACCGGTTCAATTTTATTTGGTTCAAGGACCAAATAAAACCAACCCTGGATTTGATCTTATTGAACCAAGTGGCTCAAGATCCAACCACACATCTCTTGATGCTCTTGATCTCTTCGATCAAGCATCAATTCTCCCGATCGAAGCTTACCGATCATATGTCCTAATCAATCAAACATGATCAGACCAGATCTCACTTCCAATCAGAGTTTAAATTGCTTTAAACTGAACTAGAATAATTCCAGTCCACACGATCTGACATAAGTAAGCCATATCATCAAATTGTGCGACCCTGAGGGTTTCCTTCAATGTCGGTAACGATAACTTACGTTATCACGATCAGAGAGGGGTATCTAGCAACACATCACTATCTCCCGATATGAAGGAAAGAGTCTTCCAAGACCACTCCCAAACTGTAACATCCCTCAGAATCACACCCCACACGCATACAAGTAAAATACGGGGTTTCAAAAATTTTTTACTATTCCATTAAAACACAAGAAGAAAGCGGCATCGAAGGACATTACTACAGAACTGAAAACCGCACAGAACTGAATAGGATCAATTTACTAGGAAATAGAAATCCGGAAATCCAGAAAATCCGACAGCAAGTATAATAATTTACTGCTGCACAGACACGCATATCCTGGAATAAAACAGATGTCCACACTACACATATGTGGAAAACACAAATTCAGATATATTGCGGAATAAGAACAATAACTCTCAAATTGGACATTTCAGAATAAGAATAATTTCAAATCTCACGAATCCAAAACTCGTATCTAACAATTAAAACGAGACAACTATAATATAATATCCTGAAAACAGGCATAAGCCCTCAGGAGATAAAACGTATCGTATAATTAAGTTAGGCACGCAGGCCTGACAGATTTTTAGAAGACAACTCTTAGAAATTAAATAAAACATTAGCATCATAGTAAATTCGTTAATTAGCTGTAGCGATCACTGTCCCAATGTCTCACCTGAAAATATTTAAACAACGGGGGTGAGCTAAAAAGCTCAGTGAGTAAAAGACACTAAAAGCCATCCATAGTACACATCAAAAATATCATGCATAAGTTGAATTACATTTTTGTAACAGATAAGATAAATCAACTTAACATGCACACTCATATCAGAAACAAAACATAATCAAATACAGATACTTATAACATTAGGCATCAAGCATGAAGTAGGATATAAGTATACCAACCCCTCCCTACTAAACACACTGCCTAACACATCTATAATACAGATCGAAAATCAGAACTGACAGACAGAAAATCAGAATTTTCAGAATCCAAACGGATAGTCTACATCGGAAACAGAAAGGCCACAGAAGGCCTGATGACCACAGAAGGTCTGACCCCACCTCTGCCGAGGACGAGACATGCATGCATATCAGAAACAGAATGGTAGAGGAGGTATCAGTGGGTGGCCCCCGTCTTGTCAGGACGTGGCACTCTGGCCTCCAAAACCCAGAACAGAATGGTAGAGGAGGTATCAGTGGGTGGCCCCCGTCTTGTCAGGACGTGGCACTCTGGTCTCCAATACCCAGAACAGAATGGTAGAGGAGGTATCAGTGGGTGGCCCCCGTCTTGTCAGGACGTGGCACTCTGGTCTCCAATACCCAGAACAGAATGGTAGAGGAGGTATCAGTGGGTGGCCTCCGTCTTGTCAGGACGTGGCACTCTGGCCTCCAATACCTATAACGGAACAGAAATAGTGTCTCAAGGGTCGTAGTAGACTATCAGCACCATTACAGCGCCACAGAAGGAGGGTAAGAACACAGAAGAGTGCTACACTAGGGCATAATTTTACAGAACAGATTATACTGAAACGGAGGAGTAGGACCAACCACTACTTAATTCTTACATCATGCCCAAAGTCTGACAAACCAGAAAATGACACACCCCAATATCCAGTCCTTAACAAATTACAATTTGCAGAAAATCAAAGCTGAACACACTTCATAATTTTTACCATCAACCAGAAGTAATATATGAGTGAATTCCTTAGATTTCATGCAACTATCCTTAATTCATGTCAGACCAGTCTATGTTCTCACAAAGGTTATAACACATTCAAAGTTTTCAGAAAATTCACAACATATAAACAGAACAGAAAATATTCACATAACAAACAATTAAACATAGAACAGAAACTATTCATGAAATAATTTCCTCAAAATTCCTAAAACCGTGAGCTATAAAATTACTGTAAGGGGCGCCAGTTTCAGAACCTTAACAGAACGTACAAATTTCATGTAAATAATTTCAGTCCCCCACTACAGATAATTTTAATTACACGTTCGTGAAGAAAATTGACAAAAGCCCCAAAATTGGCTCGAACTATGATTTTCGAAAATTCCTAAGTTCTTAGTTAAATCCCCAATTTTGTTTTCTCTAAAATTTCTCATCAAGCAATTAAATTTTAGAAGAACTACAGACCACAATTTAAGAGATTAAACCATACAGGCTAAATTTTTCTCACAATGGAATATTCGTCTAACCAAAACATAGCAGATTTATATTGTCAGATTGCAACATATATTTTTGGTCCAATTTCGAACCAAAGCTAGTCAATATTATATTCAAAATGAAGCTCTCTGAACCTAGTTTCCAACAAAACTAGTTTCGAAAAATTTCGAATTGTAGGCAGGAAGATATAAGGGTTCGAACATAGGTGGGTCAGAATTTCAGATTTCAAGAAAACAGATTCATATATCAGAATTATGACATATATTTCAGATCCAATAACTAATCGAAAATAGGCGTTATGGGAGTCAAAATGAAGCTCTTCAAGCCTACGGTCTAATAAAACTGGTTTCACAGGATTTCGAGCTATACCTAGGGAGATACGAGAGTTCGAACACAAAAGGGTCAAGATTCTAGATTTTCAGAAAACAGATTTCGTAAGTTATATAACAATGCCGATTGCAACACGAATATAGTTCAGATGTGGTCGATATTACATAAGAATCAAAGCTGAGCGAATCTAGTTTCATACAAAATTTGTTTCGTGTGATTTGGATCTATAGATCATGAGATATTGAGGTTAAAGCACAGTAAGGTCAGATTGGCGACTACAATTTTCAGCAAGACAAAATTTCTGAATCATCATGCATATTCAGATCCGACCTATAGAATAGAAAAACACAGGATCTACTTGCAGATTTTTGGTTCATACAGATAATTATTGCAAATAGGATTAGACTCCTTAGGATGGAATTACTCACCGAAAATCGCCCACAGAAAAAAAAAATGCCACAACAGAGGGTCAAGGATCTCCAGGAACTTCGTCCACCACCAGTCTGCCACCACCAGCGTCAGAAATTTGCAGGAGGCGCCAAACACAGTAAGTGTAAGATCCAAGGATCTTAAGTTCTGGTAAGCATTATTTTCTATGATAAATTATGATAAATTATTTGGATTTAAATAAAATCATTAGCTGTGATATTGTATTATGATTTAAATAAAATTGTTGGGTGCTAATTAATTGGCTTATTGATTGTTAATTTGTAATTAATTGATTTGAGGTTATTTGGTTGTTAATTTATTGTAAATTAATTAGAGAGTATTTATTTGTTTGTTGGCTGATATTTTATGATAAATTATTATTGGTTGTTCATGTTAAATTAATTAGGATTTATGGTTGTAAATTGTGAGTTAATTAATTAGAACTTATTGGTTAATTAATTAGACCTTATTGGTTAATTAATTTAATCCTTATTGGATGTTAACTTAAATCCTTATTGGATTTTCGGTTAAGTAATTGGTTATTGGATAAGTTAATTAAATTAATTGGTTAACTATGGGATATTGGAATAAAAATTCGAATTAGCTAATTGGGTTTGAAAATTCGAAATTATTAGTTAAGTGGGTTAAACCTATTGGAATTAATGGGTTGAAGGGTTTAAAATTTAGAAACCCAAAGTTTAAGTGGTAAATTCGACTAGGGTGAGATTATTGGCGATTTTGGAGTCTTGAGAAAATTAAGGTGGCGGCTTGGAAGAAATTGGCGACTCTTGGAAAGCTTGGAGACGATTTTTTTTGGTGTTCTTCCTTCATCTTCTTCCCTTGGCCGAAATTCTTGAGTGGGTGGTGGAGTTTCTTTGGCGTCTTCCTAGAAGAATTTCAAAGGCTTTGAACGATTTTGTTGAGGGGATTTTAACCTAAGTTTCAAGGTGAGTGGTGTGTCTTTTTGATTCCTATCAATTGGGTTGTGTTATTTGATGCTTTAGATGGATTAGAAATTGTAATGTAAAAACCGAAAATTCAAGTCTTATTTTTGTTATAAACCGAAAGTTACAATGGTATGTTTGTTATGGAAAATCGAATTTAAGGATATGTCTTCATGAGATTTTTGTTAACTAGGGGTTTAATTTAAGTTGGAAAGTTTTATCATGCTAAGAAGCGAATTTGTGCTATTTATTTCTGAAAAACCGAAACTTGATTTTAATTTTGATATTGTGGTTAACATGTTTACATGTGAATTGAATCTTGATAATTCTCCATGAAAACATAGTTTAGGGGATTTTCCATGAAAACCGAATTTAGGGTACTTATTGTATGTGATTTTGGTAATATTAAATCAGTGATTTTGGTATGATTTTGGTAATATTAAATCAGTGCTTTATTAGTATGAAATTTATGTTAATTGTTTGTGAAAACTGAATTTTGATGTTTGTAGTTACATGGAATAATGTGTAAAATTATATGGACATATGGTTTAGTTTTATGTAATTTTATGAATGCTTGAGGACATTGGGTGATGATTTAATTTTATGAATGCAATGTTATGTTATAAAACTCATGTTTATTTAATTAAGACCATGTATTCATGTTTGAGAACATTGGGTGATAATTTAGCAAAACTACACTGAACTGACCAGCCTGAAATTTAAGGACTACACTATGTTATGTGATTTTCTATGTTATGTGATGGGTTTTGTGAATTTGGAAAATTATGGATTATGTGAATTTGGAAAATTAGGTGGTTATGTGATGGTTAGGACTAAGGCTAGGTGTAACTATGAACTCAAGGGGATAGTCCTTATGTGATATGTTAAGGGTTTGAATTTCAACCCTGTATTATGATTATTGTGATGGGGGTTGATGTTCAGCCTGCCCGATATGATTTGTGTGATGACTATCCTAGAGTCTAGTTTACACTTAGGAGTCCACCTTTGTGAAATATGTCCACCTTTGTGAAATATGAAATAAGATATGTCTGTTGTCCAGTAGTAACCTTTTGGGAGAACGGGTTTTGACCCAAAGTGCCATGTCTTGGTCAGACAGGGGCCACCTCTTGATGTCATTACTCTTTTATGTGTTGGGAATGATATAAGACCCAAAGTGCCATGTCTTGATCAGACAGGGGCCACCTCTTGATGTCATCATTCTAGTTTTATGTGTTGGGAATGATATAAGACCCAAAGTGCCATGTCCTGATCAGACAGGGGCCACCTCTTGATGTCTTCATTCTCGTTTTATGTTATGGCGTGATAGACCAACGTGCCACGTCTTGACCAGGCGGGGGCCACCTCTTGATTCTATTCACTGTCCATGTTTGTGTTGCATGTGATTGCAGCTCCCAGTGCTTTGGCCAAGCCGGGTTAGACCATATTGGTCACTTTGTGAATATGCTGGACAACTAGGTTAAAAATGTGTTGGTATGTTTAGTTGGTTTAGAATATGTGTGTTCGGTTGGTTTAGAGTATAATTCCAGAACTTGAGGTTATTATATGTTGGTGTGTATATTTGACTGCTTATATGACTTTTGCATTGAATTTGTTATTATGTGTTGACATGATATCCTGTTAAAGATTTTTAAAATAATCTGCATATGTTTTTGAGAGTATGTTATGGATGGTCAATTAGACTATCCACTCACTGGGCTGTGTAGCTCACCCCTCACTATTTTCAGGTGTAGAGCAGGGGCGCAGTTAGCATTATATGGATGCTGTGAATTATGCTTATTGAATTTATGATGCCGGTTGTGGCCTTAATGTGTTTATGCTTATGATGCCGGTTGTGGCTAAACCCTACGAGTTATATGAACTTTGTGAACCATGTGAACTATGTGAAGTATGTTGCCAGTTATGGCAGTCTTATGAATTTGATTTTTGTGGCACCGCGGGCATCAGCCTGGTTTCGGTGTTTGGAGTCAGTTTATAAAATCGATTTTTGTGGATTTGTTTTGAGATTGAAGTTGATGTGTATTTTTGCAATCGGTTTTGATACAACTGTAACTTGCATATGTCTAGTGCAAGTATTGCCTGGTGGCAGGTACCTTTATGGATTTTATGAATTGTAATCGGTTTTGATATAACTGTAACTTGCATATGTCTAGTGCAAGTATTGCGTGGTGGCAGGTACCCTTACGAGATTTATGAGATTTGAGTTTTGTGAATTTGTGTGTATGGATTTATGAAATTTTTCAGATCGTGTTTTCTTGAACTCGGTTTTACCTAGCATATGATCGATCTTATATGAAACATCCTGTATCAATTGTGAATTGTGCCATTTGTTTGGGGTTAAGAATGTGGGATGTTACAGAATGGTATCAGAGGAGTTGGCTAGCTAAAACTTAGTTTGGGGGAAAACATGTTTGTGTATTGCTAGACACCTAATAGGTTTATGATTGTTTTCCTGACTATGATATGTGTGTGACTATGATATGCGTGTGTAGGCATTTAAGATGGTGCGAACCAGAGGAAATGCTAGTGATGAGGGCTAGCAGACCCCGAACCTCACGAGAACTATTGAGGCTCTGACTGGCATGGTTCAGCAACAAGGTGCTATGATAGAAAGGCAAGCTCAGATGCTGCAGCAGCAGCAGACTCAGCACCAAGAAGCACAACAGCAGCTTTTGCAGCAGCTGACTCGAGAGAGACCCCAGACTACTACTCGGGCAGTGGGGGATGACTCTCAGGAGGGCGCTCACAGGCGCTATGCTTCACTTGTGAATGAATTCCAGAAACTGGGTCCGAGCTCTTTTTATGGGGGCTCAGAATCCAGTAATGCAGAGAACTGGCAGTTGTGCTTGGAAAAGATTTTTCAAGTCATGCGCTGCTCAGATGAGGATAAGTTATGTCTGGCCACCTACATGATGCGTGCTGACGCAGATGAGTGGTGGAAAGGTGTGGTGAGACTGGCTGAAGAAAGACATGAGACTGTAGATTGGCCTTACTTCTTGTCTCGATTCAACGAGAAGTACTTCCCAGATAGCTTGGTTGAGGACCGAGAGGTGGAATTTATTCACCTGGAGCAGGGTGATATGACAGTGGACCAGTATGAGCTACAGTTCACGAAATTGGGAAAGTATGCTCCTCATCTGATAAACACTGAAAAGAGGAGAGCTACCAAGTTTCTCAGAGGTCTCAGATGGGACATTAGAGAGCAGGTTGGTGCTCAACACTTGGAGACCTATGTTGAAACTGTTGGGCGAGCGCGCACCATTGAGAGGTATATATCTGAGAGGAGATCTCATGTTGCCGTGGCAGTAGTTCCTGCAGCTGAGGCGGCGGTTCCTCAGCATGGCAATGGCGGCAAGGGTAAGAAATACCCTAGGCATAAAGATTATAAGAAGAGCAGGTATAAGCCTTACTCCTACAAGGCACCGCAGCAGTCCAGTGATGCACCGCAGCAGTTCAGGGATGCCAGGGATGCAAGAAGCGGTATCACTTGTAGTTATTGTGGGCTCAGGGGACATCTAGTGAAAGACTGCCATAGGAAGAATGGTATATGCTTCAGGTGTAAGAAACCAGGGCACATGGCTAAGGATTGCAAAGAACCTGAGATGCAACCTAGAGGCGCAGATAAGCCTACGGTCCAGACTAGAGTGTATGCTGTGGCTGAGAAGGATACATGAGCTTCCCGATCCGTTGTGGAAGGTACATTATTTGTATTTGATCAGTTAGCTCGTATTTTATTTGACCCTGGTGCAAATTTATCTTTTGTATCTGTTAAGTTTGCTGCATGTTTACCTGTGTCCCCTAAGATGCTAGAGTATGTTGTGTCTGTGAGTACTCCCTTAGGAAAATCGTTATCTACAGATACTGTTTGTGCTGACTGTGTAGTACATGTAGAGGGTTATGAGTTTTTGGTAGATCTAATCCTCTTAGACATGCAAGATTATGATATCATCTTAGGAATGGATTGGTTGTCTTCCCATCATGCCTCTGTGGATTGCTTTGAGAAAGTAATCACTTTGAATTTGTTAGATGGGAATCGACTTTTTGTGAGAGGTCTAGTGTCAGACCAAGGACCGCATGTGATATCTTTCCTGCAGGCCAGGAAATTACTGGCTAGTGGATGCAAGGGTTATCTTGCGCATGTTAAGGTGCAGGATGATTCTACTTCTGATTTGACTCAGATGGCGGTGGTGAAAGAATTTCCTGATGTGTTCTCCGAAGAATTTTCAGGCTTGCCACCGATTCGAGAGGTAGAATTTGGCATTGAGTTGGCGCCAGGTACGGCACCTATCTCCAGAGCTCCTTATCGTATGGCTACTTCAGAGTTGGCCGAGCTTAAGAAACAACTGGAGGAATTGTTAGAGAAAGGGTATATTCGGCCTAGTGCTTCACCTTGGGGAGCGCCAGTGCTATTTGTGAAGAAGAAAGATGGAAGCCTGAGGATGTGTATAGACTACAGGCAGCTTAACCAAGTGACTATCAAGAATAAGTATCCTCTTCCCAGAATTGATGATCTGTTTGATCAATTACAGGGAGCTACAGTGTTCTCTAAGATTGATCTGAGATCAGGGTATTATCAGCTTAGAGTCAAGGATGAGGATATATTTAAGACTGCTTTCAGGACCAGGTATGGGCATTTCGAATTTTTAGTTATGCCTTTTGGACTGACAAATGCACCTGCTGTCTTCATGGATTTGATGAACAGGGTATTCCATGAGTTGCTTGACTCTTGTGTGGTGGTCTTTATAGACGATATTTTGGTATACTCACGGACTACTTCAGATCATGTCAGTGACTTGCGCAGAGTGCTGGAGGTCTTGAGGAAGAACCGGTTATATGCCAAAGCTAGTAAGTGTGAATTTTGGCTAGAGAAGATCAGTTTTCTTGGACATGTGATTTCTGGTCAGGGGGTGTCTGTGGATCCAGTTAAAGTGCAAGCCATTCTTGATTGGGGAAGACCGACTAGTGCTACTGAGATCAGGAGTTTTCTGGGTTTAGCAGGTTATTACCGGAGATTTGTTGAGGGATTCTCCAAGCTGGCGGGTCCTTTAACTAAATTAACCCGAAAGGAAGCTAAGTTTATTTGGGATGACAAGTGTGAAGAGAGCTTCCAAGAGCTGAAGAGGAGATTGACTAGTACACCGATCCTCATTATTCCTAGTGATGGGGAAAGGTTTACTGTTTATACAGATGCTTCTGGCAAAGGGTTGGGTTGTGTCTTGATGCAGAAGGGTTCTGTAGTAGCCTATGCTTCGAGACAACTGAAGGAGTATGAATTGAACTACCCTACTCATGATTTAGAGTTGGCGGCCGTAGTCTTTGCTTTGAAGATATGGCGTCACTATTTGTTGGGTCAGGAGTTTGATCTGTTCACTGATCACCAGAGTCTTAAGTATATCTTCACTCAGAAGGAGTTGAACATGAGACAGAGGAGATGGATGGAGTTGATCAAAGATTATAACTTCTCTATTCAGTATCAGGCTGGAAAGGCCAATGTAGTAGCAGATGCACTGAGCAGACATCCAGTTACTTCAGTAGCTGCACTGCGGGTCAGTGAGTGGCAGTTACTGCAGGAGTTCAGAGATCTCAGGATCAGCATTTCTCCTAGAGTTCAGACTGGTTATGTGGCTTTTCTCAGAGTACAGTCTGCTTTGTTGCAGAAGATCAGAGATCAGCAGTCTGTGGATCCGAGATTAGTTCAGATCAGGGATAGTCTGGTTGATGGCGCGGTTCAGGATTTTAGCCTGTCTGATGATGGTATTCTTCGGTTTCGTGGAAGGGTATGTGTCCCTGAGGAACCGAGCTTGAGGAAAGAAATATTGGAGGACAGCCATAACTCCAAATATTCTCTACATCCTGGCGTGACTAAGATGTATCAGGACCTCAAGAAAAGTTTTTGGTGGCCGGGTATGAAGAAAGAAGTGCTTGATTTTGTCTCTAGGTGTTTGACCTGTCAGACTATAAAGGCTGAACATCAAAAGCCTGGTGGTTTGTTGCAGCCCCTTCCTATTCCTGAGTGGAAGTGGGAATGCATCAGTATGGATTTTGTGTGTGGTTTGCCTAGAACCAGATTGGGTCATGATGCTATTTGGGTGATTGTTGATAGACTCACTAAATCAGCCCATTTTCTTCCAATCAAGATGACTTATTCTTTAGAGAGACTGGCTAGATTGTATATTGATGAGGTAGTCAGACTGCATGGAGTTCCGGTTGATATTGTGTCTGATAGGGACTCTCGATTTTTGTCCAGATTTTGGAAGAGTTTACAGGAGGGTTTGGGTACTAAGTTGAGTTTTAGTACAGCATACCATCCTCAGTCTGATGGCCAGACGGAGCGTACTATACAGACTCTAGAAGATTTGTTGAGAGCCTATGTGGTTGATTGGAGTTCTGAGTGGAACCGGGATCTATCTTTGATAGAGTTCACTTATAATAATAGTTTCCACTCCAGTATTCAGATGGCTCCTTATGAGGCCTTGTATGGGAGAAGGTGTAGGACTCCCTTGTGTTGGGAGGAAACTGGTGACAGGATGATTTTGAGATCTGATGCAGTTCAGGAGACTACTGATAAGGTCAGAGAAATCCAGGATAAGCTGAAGATTGCTTGGGACAGACAGAAGAGTTATGCTGATGACCGTCGTCGTCCTTTGGAGTTTATGGTAGGAGACCATGTGTTCTTGAAGGTGTCGCCTACTAAGGGTGTTATGAGATTTGGCAAAAAGGGAAAGTTGAACCCTAGGTTTGTAGGCCCTTTTGATATTATTGAGAGAGTTGGTCCAGTAGCTTACCGTTTAGCTTTACCTCCTGCTATGGATCATGTGCATAATGTATTCCATGTCTCTGCTTTGAGGAAATATCATCCTGATCCATCTCATGTGTTGGAGTTGGAACCTCTTCAGATTCAGAGTGACTTGACTTTTGAGGAAAGACCTCTCCGGATTGTTGATAGAAAGGATAAAGTTCTGAGGAACAAGACTATACCTTTGGTAAAGGTTATCTGGGGAAATCAATCAGTTGAAGAAGCGACTTGGGAGACTGAAGCTGATATGAGGAAAAAATTATGCTTACCTTTTTGATGATATGGATGCTGAGCTTTAGAGGACTAAAGCTTTATAAGGAGGGAGGAATGTAAGATCCAAGGATCTTAAGTTCTGGTAAGCATTATTTTCTATGATAAATTATGATAAATTATTTGGATTTAAATAAAATCATTAGCTGTGATATTGTATTATGATTTAAATAAAATTGTTGGGTGCTAATTAATTGGCTTATTGATTGTTAATTTGTAATTAATTGATTTGAGGTTATTTGGTTGTTAATTTATTGTAAATTAATTAGAGAGTATTTATTTGTTTGTTGGCTGATATTTTATGATAAATTATTATTGGTTGTTCATGTTAAATTAATTAGGATTTATGGTTGTAAATTGTGAGTTAATTAATTAGAACTTATTGGTTAATTAATTAGACCTTATTGGTTAATTAATTTAATCCTTATTGGATGTTAACTTAAATCCTTATTGGATTTTCGGTTAAGTAATTGGTTATTGGATAAGTTAATTAAATTAATTGGTTAACTATGGGATATTGGAATAAAAATTCGAATTAGCTAATTGGGTTTGAAAATTCGAAATTATTAGTTAAGTGGGTTAAACCTATTGGAATTAATGGGTTGAAGGGTTTAAAATTTAGAAACCCAAAGTTTAAGTGGTAAATTCGACTAGGGTGAGATTATTGGCGATTTTGGAGTCTTGAGAAAATTAAGGTGGCGGCTTGGAAGAAATTGGCGACTCTTGGAAAGCTTGGAGACGATTTTTTTGGTGTTCTTCCTTCATCTTCTTCCCTTGGCCGAAATTCTTGAGTGGGTGGTGGAGTTTCTTTGGCGTCTTCCTAGAAGAATTTCAAAGGCTTTGAACGATTTTGTTGAGGGGATTTTAACCTAAGTTTCAAGGTGAGTGGTGTGTCTTTTTGATTCCTATCAATTGGGTTGTGTTATTTGATGCTTTAGATGGATTAGAAATTGTAATGTAAAAACCGAAAATTCAAGTCTTATTTTTGTTATAAACCGAAAGTTACAATGGTATGTTTGTTATGGAAAATCGAATTTAAGGATATGTCTTCATGAGATTTTTGTTAACTAGGGGTTTAATTTAAGTTGGAAAGTTTTATCATGCTAAGAAGCGAATTTGTGCTATTTATTTCTGAAAAACCGAAACTTGATTTTAATTTTGATATTGTGGTTAACATGTTTACATGTGAATTGAATCTTGATAATTCTCCATGAAAACATAGTTTAGGGGATTTTCCATGAAAACCGAATTTAGGGTACTTATTGTATGTGATTTTGGTAATATTAAATCAGTGATTTTGGTATGATTTTGGTAATATTAAATCAGTGCTTTATTAGTATGAAATTTATGTTAATTGTTTGTGAAAACTGAATTTTGATGTTTGTAGTTACATGGAATAATGTGTAAAATTATATGGACATATGGTTTAGTTTTATGTAATTTTATGAATGCTTGAGGACATTGGGTGATGATTTAATTTTATGAATGCAATGTTATGTTATAAAACTCATGTTTATTTAATTAAGACCATGTATTCATGTTTGAGAACATTGGGTGATAATTTAGCAAAACTACACTGAACTGACCAGCCTGAAATTTAAGGACTACACTATGTTATGTGATTTTCTATGTTATGTGATGGGTTTTGTGAATTTGGAAAATTATGGATTATGTGAATTTGGAAAATTAGGTGGTTATGTGATGGTTAGGACTAAGGCTAGGTGTAACTATGAACTCAAGGGGATAGTCCTTATGTGATATGTTAAGGGTTTGAATTTCAACCCTGTATTATGATTATTGTGATGGGGGTTGATGTTCAGCCTGCCCGATATGATTTGTGTGATGACTATCCTAGAGTCTAGTTTACACTTAGGAGTCCACCTTTGTGAAATATGTCCACCTTTGTGAAATATGAAATAAGATATGTCTGTTGTCCAGTAGTAACCTTTTGGGAGAACGGGTTTTGACCCAAAGTGCCATGTCTTGGTCAGACAGGGGCCACCTCTTGATGTCATTACTCTTTTATGTGTTGGGAATGATATAAGACCCAAAGTGCCATGTCTTGATCAGACAGGGGCCACCTCTTGATGTCATCATTCTCGTTTTATGTGTTGGGAATGATATAAGACCCAAAGTGCCATGTCCTGATCAGACAGGGGCCACCTCTTGATGTCTTCATTCTCGTTTTATGTTATGGCGTGATAGACCAACGTGCCACGTCTTGACCAGGCGGGGGCCACCTCTTGATTCTATTCACTGTCCATGTTTGTGTTGCATGTGATTGCAGCTCCCAGTGCTTTGGCCAAGCCGGGTTAGACCATATTGGTCACTTTGTGAATATGCTGGACAACTAGGTTAAAAATGTGTTGGTATGTTTAGTTGGTTTAGAATATGTGTGTTCGGTTGGTTTAGAGTATAATTCCAGAACTTGAGGTTATTATATGTTGGTGTGTATATTTGACTGCTTATATGACTTTTGCATTGAATTTGTTATTATGTGTTGACATGATATCCTGTTAAAGATTTTTAAAATAATCTGCATATGTTTTTGAGAGTATGTTATGGATGGTCAATTAGACTATCCACTCACTGGGCTGTGTAGCTCACCCCTCACTATTTTCAGGTGTAGAGCAGGGGCGCAGTTAGCATTATATGGATGCTGTGAATTATGCTTATTGAATTTATGATGCCGGTTGTGGCCTTAATGTGTTTATGCTTATGATGCCGGTTGTGGCTAAACCCTACGAGTTATATGAACTTTGTGAACCATGTGAACTATGTGAAGTATGTTGCCAGTTATGGCAGTCTTATGAATTTGATTTTTGTGGCACCGCGGGCATCAGCCTGGTTTCGGTGTTTGGAGTCAGTTTATAAAATCGATTTTTGTGGATTTGTTTTGAGATTGAAGTTGATGTGTATTTTTGCAATCGGTTTTGATACAACTGTAACTTGCATATGTCTAGTGCAAGTATTGCCTGGTGGCAGGTACCTTTATGGATTTTATGAATTGTAATCGGTTTTGATATAACTGTAACTTGCATATGTCTAGTGCAAGTATTGCGTGGTGGCAGGTACCCTTACGAGATTTATGAGATTTGAGTTTTGTGAATTTGTGTGTATGGATTTATGAAATTTTTCAGATCGTGTTTTCTTGAACTCGGTTTTACCTAGCATATGATCGATCTTATATGAAACATCCTGTATCAATTGTGAATTGTGCCATTTGTTTGGGGTTAAGAATGTGGGATGTTACAGTAAGGGGCGACAACCACAGGCGGCTAGGGCAAGAAAACAACAAAAATCGTGAGGGAGAGGAGCTCTCACGATATTTCTCTTTTTCTCCCACTCCAAACGGATCCAAGATCCAATAACCCAGTTAACTTAAGTGAAAATCGGTTTCAAGGGCTCACCTGGGCTTAACCACCATGCGCCACTCCAATAACACAGAAATATGCACCACCATGGTGGAAGAATTCCAGGAGCAAAAAGTCAAGGTTGAGGGTTCGAAGCCCCAACCAAAATAATTATTTTTGCCCTGTAGGAAAAAGTCCTACAATTAGGCAAAAATCCCAAAATTTTAATCGATAAAAATACAGAAACAGAATTTCTAACCTTAAATCGTAATTCAGAAACTCGAGGGCGTTACATCCTCCCCCCCTTATAGAGCTTTAGTCCTCTAAAGCTGACCAAGCCCGTCACTGAACAGGTGAGGATGCTCCTTTCTCATATCTGCTTCAACCTCCCAAGAGGCTTCTTCAACAGACTGATTTCCCCATATGACTTTCACAAGTGGAATAACCTTATTTCTCAGCACTTTCTCTTTTCTATCTTCAATTCTGAGAGGTTTCACCACAAAAGTCATGTTCTCTTCAAGCTGAAGAGGTTCCAACTCTAGAACATGAGAAGGATCAGAACAATATTTTCTGAGTGCAGAAACATGGAACACATTATGGAGGTGTTCCAGTGATGGGGGCAGAGCAAGTCGGTATGCCACAGGTCCAACCCTCTCAATGATATCAAAGGGACCAATGTACCTGGGACTCAATTTTCCCCTCTTCCCAAATCTCATCACCCCTTTCATAGGTGAGACCTTTAGGAAAACATGCTCTCCCACCAAAAACTCAAGAGGACGCCGCCTCACATCAGCATAACTCTTCTGTCTATCCTGAGCAATCTTCATCTTTCTCTGAATTTCTCTAATCTTCTCAGTGGCTTCCTGAACAGCATCAGACCTTAGCACTGTTCTGTCCAAATAGATAGTGCCTCCAGATCTTCAAGGCAAAAACTACAACTGCCAACTCCAGATCATGAGTGGGGTAGTTTACCTCATAGTCTTTGAGTTGCCTTGAAGCATAAGCAACTACCTTTCCTTGCTGCATCAGTACAGCACCCAGACCCTTACCAGAGGCATCAGTGTACACAGTGAACTTCTCTCCATCACAGGGAATGATGAGGATAGGAGCACTGGTCAGTCTCCTTTTCAGTTCCTGAAAGCTAGATTCACAATTATCAGACCACTCAAACTTCAAATTCTTTCTAGTTAGCTTAGTCAGAGGACCAGCCAGCTTGGAAAAACCCTCCACAAAACGGCGGTAGTATCCAGCTAAGCCCAGAAAACTTCTGACCTCAGTCGCTGTAGTTGGTCTTCCCCAGTGAAGAATGGCCTCCATCTTCACTGGATCCACAGACACACCCTGGTCAGAAATAATGTGTCCCAGAAAGCCAATCTGATGTAACCAGAACTCACATTTGCTGGCCTTAGCATACAGCTGCTTCAGCCGCAGAATCTCCAGCACCTTGCGCAAATCCTGAGTGTGATCTTGCGCATTCTTGGAGTAGATCAGAATATCATCTATGAAGACGACCACACATTTGTCCAGAAGTTCATGAAATACTCTGTTCATCAGATCCATAAACACTGCAGAGGCATTTGTCAGTCCAAAAGGCATAACAAGAAACTCATAGTGCCCATACCTGGTCCTGAATGCAGTTTTAGGTATATCCTCCTCCTGAACTCTCAACTGATGATAGCCAGACCTCAGGTCAATTTTAGAGAATATAGTAGCACCCTGCAACTGATCAAAGAGATCATCAATACGGGGTAATGGGTACTTATTCCTAACAGTCACTTGATTGAGTTGACGGTAATCGATGCACATGCGCAAAGTACCATCCTTCTTCTTCACAAATAACACAGGTGCTCCCCATGGAGAAACACTGGGTCGAATATACCCCTTCTCTAATAATTCTTCCAGTTGCTTTTTCAGCTCTGTCAGTTCTGAAGTTGCCATCCTGTAAGGAGCTTTAGATATCGGTGCCATGCCTGGCAACAACTCGATACCAAACTCAACTTCTCTGCTGGGTGGTAACCCAGATAAATCATCAGAGAAGACGTCAGTAAACTCTCTTACCACAGGAATTTTAGCCAGATCCAAATCAGGCTCAGTCTGCACCTTGACATGCGCCAGATACCCCTTGCAGCCCTAGGCTAAAAGCTTCCTGGCCTGCAGATGAGATATCACCAAAGGCTCCTGTTCTGAAATCCGGCCTTGGATAACCAATTGCTGTCCATCACTTAGATGCAGAGTAATTAACTTTTCAAAACAATCTAAAGTAGCATGATAGGCAGACAGCCAATCCATGCCCAGAATGATGTCATAGTCTTTCATAGGAAGACTAATCAAATCAATAGGTAAATCATATCCTTCAACCTTAATCAAACAGTCAGGATATGCTATATCTGTAGATACAGCCTCACCCATAGGTGTATGAACAGAAATACAGAAATCAAGTATCCTAGGCAACACAGGCAGACATGGTGCAAAACATGCAGACACAAAAGATAAATTGGCACCAGGATCAAAAAGAATGCGTGCCAAATAACTAAACACATAAAGTGTACCTTCCACCACGGACTTCGAAGCCGAAGCATCCCTCTCCGCGATGGCATACACGCGAGTCTGCACAGTAGGCTTCTCACCCTGTCCTTTAGCATCCGGCATAGGACAGTCCTTAATCATATGTCCCACCTTACCACATCTGAAGCAAGCGCCAGTCTTCCTGTAGCACTCATTATCCTGATGTTTAGTGCTCCCGCAGTGGAGACACTTCCTGCCATTCTGAGAAACTGTGCTGACTGGCTTCTGATAAGGTTGGTATCTGCCCTTATGGTCTTTCTTCTTATTCTTGAAATTCTTCTTATCCTTACCACCCAGAGTGGGTGCGTAAGTCACAGAAGTAGGGGCGGATGCAGTGACTGGAATAGTATCTGCAGCCATCTCAGTAATGCACCTCTCAGCAGTGCGAGCCCTGTCTACCACTTCAGCATAAGTCTACAAGTGTAGCATAGCTACCCTTGTCCTGATGTCTTTCCTCAAACCCCGCTGAAACTTCTTGGCTCTTCTTTCCTCGGTGTTAACTAAGTGAGGAGCATACCCCGACAACCGAGCGAATGTGGCCTCATACTGATCCACCGTCAGGTCGCCCTGCTAAAGACGAATAAACTCCACCTCGCGCTCCTCAGATAAGCTAGAGGGGAAAAACTTGGCATTGAACTTCATCATGAAATACTGCCAATCAACAACTCTGGATTCAGTTGCCGCCAGTCTGACGACTCCCTTCCACCAGTCTTCGGCATCTCCACGCAACATGAAGACAGATAAACATAGCTTGTCTGCATCATCACAGCGCAAAACCTGAAAAATCTTTTCCAGTGCCAAAAGCCAATCCTCAGCTGCTCTGGGCCCCGGACTACCATAAAATGTAGTTGGGTTCAGGTGCTGAAACTCTCGAACCAACCGAGCATATCGTTGATGCGCGCCATCACCCAGAGGAGAACCAGCGCCACCCACACCGTGTCCAGTAGGTTGTGACTGTGTCTGAGATTGTGTCTGCGTCAGCCGCTGCAATAACTGTTGCTGAACCTCCATGTGTTGCGCCTGCTGCTGCTGCATCATCTGAGTTTGCTGCTGGATGAAGGCGTTCTGTTGTTGTATCATAGCAGTCATAGCCTCCATGGCCTGCCTCAGATCAGACTGTTGATCACCGTTGCTACTGCTAGATCTTGGTCGCACCATTTTTACCTGCATCACATAACACAGTAGAATAACAACCAATATTCAATCACAAATCAGATCCTAACTTGGTTTCTAGCAATACACAAACAAAGTTTTCCTTCCCCGGAGTTTCTAATTGCTAGTAATATTCCTCTGATACCATCTGTAACATCCCTCAGAATCACACCCCACACGCATACAAGTAAAATACGGGGTTTCAAAAATTTTTTACTCTTCCATTAAAACACAAGAAGAAAGCGGCATCGAAGGACATTACTACAGAACTGAAAATCGCACAGAACTGAATAGGATCGATTTACTAGGAAATAGAAATCCGGAAATCCAGAAAATCCGACAGCAAGTATAATAATTTACTGCTGCACAGACACGCATATCCTGGAATAAAACAGATGTCCACACTACACATATGTGGAAAACACAAATTCAGATATATTGCGGAATAAGAACAATAACTCTCAAATCGGACATTTCAGAATAAGAATAATTTCAAATCTCACGAATCCAAAACTCGTATCTAACAATTAAAACGAGACAACTATAATATAATATCCTGAAAACAGGCATAAGCCCTCAGGAGATAAAACGTATCGTATAATTAAGTTAGGCACGCAGGCCTGACAGATTTTTAGAAGACAACTCTTAGAAATTAAATAAAACATTAGCATCATAGTAAATTCGTTAATTAGCTGTAGCGATCACTGTCCCAATGTCTCACCTGAAAATATTTAAACAACGGGGGTGAGCTAAAAAGCTCAGTGAGTAAAAGACACTAAAAGCCATCCATAGTACACATCAAAAATATCATGCATAAGTTGAATTACATTTTTGTAACAGATAAGATAAATCAACTTAACATGCACACTCATATCAGAAACAAAACATAATCAAATACAGATACTTATAACATTAGGCATCAAGCATGAAGTAGGATATAAGTATACCAACCCCTCCCTACTAAACACACTGCCTAACACATCTATAATACAGATCGAAACAGAACTACAGAAATCAGAACTGACAGACAGAAAATCAGAATTTTCAGAATCCAAACGGATAGTCTACATCGGAAACAGAAAGGCCACAGAAGGCCTGATGACCACAGAAGGTCTGACCCCACCTCTGCCGAGGACGAGACTTGCATGCATATCAGAAACAGAATGGTAGAGGAGGTATCAGTGGGTGGCCCCCGTCTTGTCAGGACGTGGCACTCTGGCCTCCAAAACCCAGAACAGAATGGTAGAGGAGGTATCAGTGGGTGGCCCCCGTCTTGTCAGGACGTGGCACTCTGGTCTCCAATACCCAGAACAGAATGGTAGAGGAGGTATCAGTGGGTGGCCCCCGTCTTGTCAGGACGTGGCACTCTGGTCTCCAATACCCAGAACAGAATGGTAGAGGAGGTATCAGTGGGTGGCCCCCGTCTTGTCAGGACGTGGCACTCTGGTCTCCAATACCCAGAACAGAATGGTAGAGGAGGTATCAGTGGGTGGCCCCCGTCTTGTCAGGACGTGGCACTCTGGCCTCCAATACCTATAACGGAACAGAAATAGTGTCTCAAGGGTCGTAGTAGACTATCAGCACCATTACAGCGCCACAGAAGGAGGGTAAGAACACAGAAGAGTGCTACACTAGGGCATAATTTTACAGAACAGATTATACTGAAACGGAGGAGTAGGACCAACCACTACTTAATTCTTACATCATGCCCAAAGTCTGACAAACCAGAAAATGACACACCCCAATATCCAGTCCTTAACAAATTACAATTTGCAGAAAATCAAAGCTGAACACACTTCATAATTTTTACCATCAACCAGAAGTAATATATGAGTGAATTCCTTAGATTTCATGCAACTATCCTTAATTCATGTCAGACCAGTCTATGTTCTCACAAAGGTTATAACACATTCAAAGTTTTCAGAAAATTCACAACATATAAACAGAACAGAAAATATTCACATAACAAACAATTAAACATAGAACAGAAACTATTCATGAAATAATTTCCTCAAAATTCCTAAAACCGTGAGCTATAAAATTACTGTAAGGGGCGCCAGTTTCAGAACCTTAACAGAACGTACAAATTTCATGTAAATAATTTCAGTCCCCCACTACAGATAATTTTAATTACACGTTCGTGAAGAAAATTGACAAAAGCCCCAAAATTGGCTCGAACCATGATTTTCGAAAATTCCTAAGTTCTTAGTTAAATCCCCAATTTTGTTTTCTCTAAAATTTCTCATCAAGCAATTAAATTTTAGAAGAACTACAGACCACAATTTAAGAGATTAAACCATACAGGCTAAATTTTTCTCACAATGGAATATTCGTCTAACCAAAACATAGCAGATTTATATTGTCAGATTGAAACATATATTTTTGGTCCAATTTCGAACCAAAGCTAGTCAATATTATATTCAAAATGAAGCTCTCTGAACCTAGTTTCCAACAAAACTGGTTTCGCAAAATTTCGAATTGTAGGCAGGAAGATATAAGGGTCGAACATAGGTGGGTCAGAATTTCAGATTTCAAGAAAACAGATTCATATATCAGAATTACGACATATATTTCAGATCCAATAACTAATCGAAAATAGGCGTTATGGGAGTCAAAATGAAGCTCTTCAAGCCTACGGTCTAATAAAACTGGTTTCACAGGATTTCGAGCTATACCTAGGGAGATACGAGAGTTCGAACACAAAAGGGTCAAGATTCTAGATTTTCAGAAAACAGATTTCGTAAGTTATATAACAATGCCGATTGCAACACGAATATAGTTCAGATGTGGTCGATATTACATAAGAATCAAAGCTGAGCGAATCTAGTTTCATACAAAATTTGTTTCGTGTGATTTGGATCTAT
Organism: Costus lasius; assembly: GCA_027563935.2. Classification (NCBI taxonomy): domain Eukaryota; kingdom Viridiplantae; phylum Streptophyta; class Magnoliopsida; order Zingiberales; family Costaceae; genus Costus; species Costus lasius. Next base: position 87,451,885 of record CM050446.2, read on the forward strand.
AGATCATGAGATATTGAGGTTAAAGCACAGTAAGGTCAGATTGGCGACTACAATTTTCAGCAAGACAAATTTCTGAATCATCATGCATATTCAGATCCGACCTATAGAATAGAAAAACACAGGATCTACTTGCAGATTTTTGGTTCATACAGATAATTATTGCAAATAGGATTAGACTCCTTAGGATCGAATTACTCACCAAAAATCGCCCACAGAAAAAAAAAACGCCACAACAGAGGGTCAGGGATCTCCAGGAACTTCGTCCACCACCAGTCTGCCACCACCAGCGTCAGAAATTTGCAGGAGGCGCCAAACACAGTAAGGGGCGACAACCACAGGCGGCTAGGGCAAGAAAACAACAAAAATCGTGAGGGAGTGGAGCTCTCACGATATTTCTCTTTTTCTCCCACTCCAAACGGATCCAAGATCCAATAACCCAGTTAACTTAAGTGAAAATCGGTTTCAAGGGCTCACCTGGGCTTAACCACCATGCGCCACTCCAATAACACAGAAATATGCGCCACCATGGTGGAAGAATTCCAGGAGCAAAAAGTCAAGGTTGAGGGTTCGAAGCCCCAACCAAAATAATTATTTTTGCCCTGTAGGAAAAAGTCCTACAATTAGGCAAAAATCCCAAAATTTTAATCGATAAAAATACAGAAACAGAATTTCTAACCTTAAATCGTAATTCAGAAACTCGAGGGTGTTACACAAACCATAGCACAAGTGTGAATCCAATTCACTCAGTATACTTGTTCCCTTTGCCACTGGATGTTCTCGTTGGACAAGCGTGTCAAGCCTGTAATTCCAACACGATGAGAATGGTTAGATCAGATGAACATAGTCATCTGGGTATGGCCATACACTTTCTCAACCATCTCATCCAGGGGGCCCCTTTAGAACATCACACTCCAACTAGGAGAGGCAATCCTATATCTATCACTAGTGTCCTAACATGACTCATGCCCACTATCCAAGATAATCCTTAACCATTATCTTTCAAATGATATTTAAGTACCTCAAGACAATGCCAATCATCACTTAGTAACACAAGTGATCTCAAGTCAGAGGGAATATACCACTTGCTTGCTTATAAGGATTTATTCACATTGTGACAAACAATTGAATATCCCAAGTAGGGTCAGTCCAGTACATCCAATGCACCTATGTGTCTAAATCTTATTCCATGCTCGTAGCATCCTATAAGACCAGAACACATATTAGTCTCAATCATATCAAGGCTGTCTCATGTTCACCAAGATATCTCGACTAAGGACAACTCTGAATGTCAGCTAAGCTGAACATCATTGAGACATTACTCAGAGGTATACATACAGCAGCAGACAATGCAACAATCTGAATAACAACAATTTCCTTTATAAACATATACTTAGTTTATACATGATACTGATAATAACCCAAGGCCTCAAACATTAGCCTTAAGGGCATACCCCAACAATCTCCCACTTGCACTTAAACTAATGGTTGAGAAATCTCAAACCCATATTATTACAGTGCTTCTCATGCTTCTGCTACGCCAGAGGCTTTGTAAGTGGGTCAGCTAGATTGTCATCTGTATGTACCTTGCAGATCTTGATCTCTCCTCGATCTATGATCTCACGGATCAAATGAAACCTTCTTTGTATGTGCTTGGACTTCTGGTGTGACCGTGGTTCCTTTGCTTGTGCAATTGCTCCAGTGTTATCACAGAAGATAACCAATGGATCTGCACTCGAACAAACAACACCAAGTTCCTGAACGAACTTACGAATCCATACTGCCTCCTTTGATGCTTCTGAGGCTGCAACATACTCAGCTTCTGTTGTGGAATCAGCAACAATTGACTGTTTGAAACTCTTCCACACCACTGCTCCTCCATTCAAGCTAAAAACATAGCCTGATTGCGATCGGAAATCGTCTTGGTCAGATTGGAACGAAGCGTCAGTATATCCTTCAATACTGAGTTCTTCCTGACCTCCATAAATCAAGAACATATCTTTGGTTCTCCGAAGATGTTTCAAAATATTCTTGACTGCAATCCAGTGTGCCTTTCCTGGATTACTTTGGAACCGACTGGTCACGCTTAACCCGTAAGCGACGTCTGGGCGAGTACATAACATCGCATACATGATGGACCCAATAGCCGAAGCATAAGGCGTATTGTCCATCTCATCTTTCTCAGATTGTGTTTGAGGACACTGGCTCTTTGAAAGATTCAGACCATGTCTGACTGGAAGATATCCTCTTTTAGAATTTTCTAAATGGAATCTCTCCAGGACCTTATCGATGTAAGTACTCTGGCACAGCCCGAGAAGCCTATTAGATCTATCTCTGTAGATCTCCACACCTAATACATAGGCTGCTTCTCCCAAATCTTTCATCTGGAAACATTTTCTTAACCATGCCTTGACTGCATGTAGTTCAGGAATATCGTTTCCAATGATTAAAATATCATCGACGTAGAGGACTAGGAAAGTAATGACGCTCCCACTAAACCTCTTATATACACACGGGTCATCTTCATTTTTGATGAAACCAAATTCACAGACTGATTCATCAAAACGAATATTCCAGCTTCTCGATGCTTGTTTTAGTCCATAAATGGACTTCTTTAATTTGCATATCTTATGACGTTCTGATGGATTGATGAAACCTTCAGGCTGTGTCATATACACATCCTCTTCCAGTTTTCCATTAAGGAAAGCGGTCTTCACATCCATTTGCCAGATCTCATAATCATAATATGCTGCTATCGCGAGAATAATTCGAATGGACTTGAACATGGCAACTAGCCTGCCCTTATAGGTAATCACGTTACCATCCATGTCTTTCTTCTTCTTGAAGATCCACTTACAGCCTATAGGGATTACTCCCGGAGGCGGATCAACCAAATCCCAGACTTGGTTGTCTGACATGGAGTCCATCTCGGCTCGCATAGCTTCAAGCCATCTTGCTGATTCCGGTCCACTGACCGCGTCCGCATAAGTGAGGGGTTCATCATTAATGATGTAGACTCCGTCATAGCGCTCAGGCTGACGACGGATCCTTCCCGATCTACGCGGTTCCCGTGATATCTGAGCCTCAAGTTGAACATTAACCTGATCTATTGGCTCAGGCTCATCCAACTGAGCTTGACTACTTTGTCCCTCTTCTGGAATTTCATCCAGCTTTATTTCTCTCCCACTGGCCTCTTGCAGAAGAAATTCCTTCTCAAGAAAAATAGCCGTTCGAGCAACAAATACTTTGTTCTCTTTGGGATCGTAGAAATAATAACCCTTAGTTTCTTTAGGGTAACCGACAAAGATACATTTATCTGATCTGCTCTCCAGTTTCCCAGAGGCGAGCTTTTTGACATAAGCCTCGCAACCCCAGATTTTGATAAATGTCAAGCTCGGCTGTTTTCCATACCACAACTCATATGGTGTCTTTGAAACAGCCTTGGATGGCACTCGGTTTAGCACCTTTGCAGCTGTTTCCAGTGCAAATCCCCAAAAGGAATAAGGTAGAGTAGCCTGACTCATCATAGATCGAACCATATCCAATAAGGTTCTATTTCTCCTCTCGGACACACCATTCCATTGTGGTGTTCCTGGCGGAGTGAGCTGTGAGATAATCCCACACTCCTTCAGATAGTCAGTAAACTCACGACTCAAGTATTCTCCACCTCGATCTGAACGAAGTGCCTTGATATTTCGGCCTAACTGATTCTGTACTTCATTTTTGAATTCTTTGAACTTGTCAAAAGATTCACTCTTATGTCTCATTAGATAGACATAACCATACCTACTGAAATCATCAGTAAAAGTAATGAAGTATGAATAGCCACCTCTGGCATGTTTACTAAACGGCCCACACACATCACTATGAATAAGGTCAAGTAAACCTGAAGCCCTTTCACCTTTATTAGTAAAAGGATTCTTCGTCATTTTACCCATTAAACAAGCTTTGCATGTATCAAGCTCCTCATAGGAGAATGATCCCAGCAGTCCATGATCATGCAACCGCTTAATGCGCTTCTTGTTAATATGGCCTAAACGACTATGCCATAGCAAGGTGCTGTCATCAGCATACTTGGCCCTTTTGTTATCAATTTGTTGTACAGAACATTCCATGTCCAACATGTATAACCCATTGTTAATCGACCCAGTTGCATAAACAATATTATCATATGAAATGCAACACTGTGAAGTTTTGCATTCAAAAGAAAAACCTTTCCTGACAAGAGCAGGAATAGAGATAATATTCTTCGTTATGCTTGGTACAAAATAACAATTGTCAAGTTCTAATACAAAACCAGATGGTAAAGAGATGTTATATTCTCCTACAGCAACAACTGCAACCCGTGCCCCGTTTCCAACTCGTAGGTCCACCTCATGCTATCCCACCTGTCTTCTTCTCTTGAGTTCCTGCACATTTGAACAAATGTGAACTCCACATGCAGTGTCCAACACCCATGATATAGAAGAAGCAACCATGACTTCAGTCACGTAAATACCTGAGCCAGAAGTGAAAGGCTTGCTTCCCTTCTTCTCTCCTTGGAGCACTCTATAGTCCTTCTTCCAGTGACCCAGCTGGCCACAATGGAAACATCTGTTGTCCTTTGACCGCTTCACCTTTTGTTTCAAAGCCTTGTTATAGCTCTTGATAGGGGTTTTGCCCTTCTTCCCCTTCTTCTTATTCCTTGAAGGAACCATTAAGACAGAGGATGAAGGCTTTCCTTTCTCAAGAGTCTGCTCTGTGGTGCAGAGCATGTTCAGTAACTCTGCCGGAGTACAGTCGATTTTGTTCATATTAAAATTAATGATGAACGGATCGAAAGAAGCCGGGAGAGACTGCAAAATAATGTCTACAACAAGTTCTTGATTGATGGTATGTCCCAGTCTCTCTAGAGCCTCCTTGTACCCAATCATCTTGAGTACGTGAGCTCCCACTGGACTCCCTTCAGTCAGTTTGCTATGAAAGAAAAATTTTGTCAAGTTATAGCGTTCTGTCCTTGCCTGTGCAGCATACAGCATTTTGAGATTTGCTATAATATCAATAGCTGACAAATCCTCCTGCTGACGCTGGAGCTCAGGCGTCATTGACGCAAGCATAAGGCAAGCGACATCAGTACTATCACTGACGTGCTTTTCATAAGCATCTCGAACCGCCCTTGCGGCGTTCGCAGCGGGTTGAGCCGGTATTGCCGACTCAAGGACATACAGCTTCCTCTCAGCTTTGAGAACAATCTTAAGCTGTCTGTACCAGTCTGAGAAGTTTGGCCCAGCAAACTTCTCCTTTTCCAATATGGATCGCAAATTGAGCCCTGTGGTGTTCGTTGCTGCAGGAATCTACAACATAGCAAGAACAACAAGGTCAGTATGCATGTTAGAATCAATCCAGGACTTAAGAATGATTCTTTTCTCACTATTTTATCTGACTGAAAAATCCAATAAAACAGCCCGAAAGAGTGAAACTCTTTTAGTGAGATGGGATCCAGATTTCATACTTGATCTCCGCGTCCTGCTCAGGCGAGATAAGATACACAGAGAGTTCAAGCACTAGTCACTGGTAGGCTATCCATGCCAATCGCCATCCCGTGCGATTCCCCTTCATCTAGGCAATCCAGAAGACTGTGCCAACTGAGTTGGTACAATACGGTCTTTGATTCCTCAGATGGCTGCCTCCATCTAGCTATCATATGCTCAATATGTAGCCTATATGGTCAAGCTGACCTGACCTACTTCCTGGACCACCACGTGCTATGCTGAGCAACGAGAAGCGATAAATCCCTTCTCTGTAGCATGTAGGTGTAATCACGCACCGTATGAAGATAGCTGGGCGTGCCCACTGAGTGGGTACAACACTGTTAGGGTATGCCCTTAAGGCTAATGTTTGAGGCCTTGGGATTGTAATAGTATCATGTATAAACTCTTATGTTTATAAAGGCAATGGTTGTTATTCAGGTTGTTACATTGTCTGCTGCAATGAGCGTACTTCTGAATAATGTCTCTATGATGTTCAGCTAGGCTGACATGCAGTAAAGTCCTTAGTCGAGATATCTTGGTGAACATGAGACAGCCCTGATATGATTGAGACTAATATGTATTCTAATCTTATAGGATGCTTCGAGCATGGAATAAGATGTAGACTCATGGGTACATTGGATGTACTGGACAGACCCTACTAGGTTATTCAATTGCTTGTCACAATGTGAATAATCCTTGATTGCAACAAGTGGCACATGTCCTCTGACTTGAGATCACTTGTGTTTCTAAATGATGATTGTCATTGTTTTGAGGTAGTTCAATATCATTTGAAACATAATGGTTATAGACTATCTTGGATGGTGAGCTTGAGTCATGTTAGGTCACTAGTGATAGATATAGGATTGCCGTCTCCTTCATTGGAGTGTGATGTTCTAAAGGGGCCCCCTGGATGAGATGATTGAGAAAGTGTATGGCCATACCCAGATGACTATGTTCATCTGATCTAATCATGCTCATCATATTGGAGTTACAAGCTTGGCAGGCTTGTCCAATAAAGAACATCTAGTGGCAAAGGAATCATGTATGCCTAGTGAGTTGATTCACACTTGTGCTGTTGTTTGGGTGTAGTCTTGGAAGACTCTTTCCTTTATATCGGGAGACAGTGATGTGTTGCTAGATACCCCTCTCTGATCGTGATAACGTAAGTTATCGTTACCAACATTTAAAGGAAACCCTCAGGGTCGCACAATTTGATGACATGGCTTACTTAACTCAGATCGTGTGGACTAAATTGTTTTGGGTTCAGTTTAAAGGGAATTAATCTCTGATTGTGAGTTGAAGGTCCCCTACACAAGGGGGGCGAAAACCCTAATAGGAGGCGCAATAACATTCTAGCGGAATCTAGGGCTTTCAAAATCGCATACCATGTATTATGATCAACTTTAAAGCATGAAATGAACTCATACCGAAGCCATATAATGGAAGGCGCCTTGGAAGCAAGAGAACAAGAGAGCTCTCCTCCAAATTGTCACACACAAGATGATGTTGCTTCCTCCCTTGGTGCTCCTTGTGCTAGCAAGGTTCCAAGAGGTCCTTGTCGAGTGAAAGGGAAAGATGAGATGTCCTTCTCTTGGCCGAATCCTCCTCTACCTTCAAGGTGTCGCCACACACGAAAGCGTCAAGAGGAATATGGGCGAGAGGCGAGAATAGAGAGCACTCTATTCGGTCGTGAACAACATCTCCAAGTGGAGATCGTGGTTACTAAAAATAGCCACCACACTTCGCTCCAACGTTCACGCCAAGTGAACATGTCGCCAACTCCTCTCCCCTTGAACCATGCGCTCATTAAACGAGCCGGTTCAAATTGGTTTGGTCCAGAGACCAATTAAGCCAAGCAATCAAGTCCAGATCTCAAATAAACCCTAAGGCTCAGATCTGACCGTTGATCTCCTGATGCTCCTGATCTCATCGATCTAGCATCCAATCTCTCAATCGAAGCTTACCGATCTCAAGCCCTAATCAATCAAACATGATCAGACCAGATCTCACTCACAATCAGAGATTAAATCCCTTTAAACTGAACCCGAATAATTCAGTCCACTCGATCTGACTTAAGTAAGCCATATCATCAAATTGTGCGACCCTGAGGGTTTCCTTTAAATGTCAGTAACGATAACTCACGTTATCACGATCAGTGAGGGGTATCTAGCAACACATCACTGTCTCCCGATATAAAGGAAAGAGTCTTCCAAGACTACACCCATAAACACAGCACAAGTGTGAATCCACATCACTAGGCATACATGTTTCCTTTGCCACTGGATGTTCTTATTGGACAAGCGTGTCAAGCTTGTAGCTCCAATATGATGAGCATGATTAGATCAGATGAACACAGTCACCTGGGTATGGCCATACACTTTTCTCAATCATCTCATCCAGGGGGCCCCTTTAGAACATCACACTCCTTAAACAAGGAGACGGCAATCCTATGTCTATCACTAGTGCCCTAACATGACTCAAGCTCATTATCCAAGATAGTCTATAACCATTGTGTTTCAAATGATATTGAACTACCTCAAAACAATGACAATCATCATTTAGAAAACACAAGTGATCTCAAGTCAGAGGAAATGTGCCACTTGTCATATTCAAAGATTATTCACATTGCGACAAACAATTGAACATCCTAGTAGGGTCTGTCCAGTACATCCAATGTACCCATGAGTCTACATCTTATTCCATGCTCGAAGCATCCTATAAGACTAGAACACATATTAGTCTTAACCATATCAAGGCTGTCTCATGTTCACCAAGATACATCGACTAAGGACATTATAGCCTGTCAGCCTAGCTGAACAGCTTTGAGACATTATTCAGAAGAACATATATATTGCAGCAGACAATGTAGCTAACTGAATAATAACCATGCCTTTATAAACATAACAGTTTATTACATGATACTGATACATTCCCAAGGCCTCAAACATTAGGCTTAAGGGCATACCCCAACAATCTCCCACTTGCACTTAATCTAATGGTTGAGAAATCTCAAACCCATATTATTACAGTGCTTCTCATGCTTCTGCTGCGCCAGAGGCTTGGTAAGCGGGTCTGCTAGATTGTCATCTGTATGAACCTTGCAGATTTTGATCTCGCCACGATCTATGATCTCCCTGATCAAATGAAACCGTCTCTGTATGTGCTTGGACTTCTGGTGCGACCGTGGTTCCTTTGCTTGTGCGATTGCTCCAGTGTTATCACAGAAGATAACCAAAGGATCTGCACTCGAAGGAACAACACCAAGTTCTCTCACGAACTTACGAATCCACACTGCCTCCTTGGATGCTTCCGAGGCTGCAACATACTCGGCTTCTGTTGTGGAATCAGCAACAGTTGACTGTTTGAAACTCTTCCACACCACTGCTCCTCCATTCAAGCTAAAAACATAGCCTGATTGCGATCGGAAATCATCCTGGTCAGACTGGAACGAAGCGTCAGTATATCCTTCAATACTGAGTTCTTCCTGACCACCATATATCAAGAACATATCTTTGGTCCTCCGCAGATATTTTAAAATGTTCTTGACTGCAATCCAGTGTGCCTGACCTGGATTACTTTGGAAACGACTGGTCACGCTTAACCCGTAAGCAACGTCTGGGCGAGTACACAACATCGCATACATAATGGATCCAATAGCCGAAGCATAAGGCGTATTGTCCATTTCATCTTTCTCAGTCTGTGTTTGTGGACACTGACTCTTCGAAAGACTCAGACCATGTCTGACTGGAAGATATCCTCGTTTAGAATTCTCTAAATGAAATCTTTCCAGGACTTTATCGATGTAAGTACTCTGGCATAGCCCGAGAAGCCTCTTAGATCTATCTCTGTAGATCTTCACACCTAATACATAGGCTGCTTCTCCTAAATCTTTCATCTGGAAACATTTCCTTAACCATGCCTTCACAGCATGCATTTCAGGAATGTCATTTCCAATGATCAAGATATCATCGACGTAGAGGACTAGGAAAGTAATTACGCTCCCACTAAACCTCTTATATACACACGGGTCATCCTCGTTCTTGATGAAACCAAATTCCGTGACTGATTCATCAAAACGAATATTCCAGCTTCTTGATGCTTGCTTAAGTCCATAAATGGACTTATTTAACTTGCATATCTTATGACGATCTGATGGATTAGTGAAACCCTCAGGTTGTGTCATATACACATCCTCATCTAGATTTCCATTAAGGAAAGCTGTTTTCACATCCATCTGCCAGATCTCATAATCATAATATGCAGCTATCGCGAAAAGAATCCGAATAGACTTAAACATGGCTACAGGTGAGAAAGTTTCATCATAATCTATCCCGTAGATTTGTTTGAAACCTTTCGCAACTAGCCTGCCTTTATAGGTAACCACGTTACCATCCATGTCAATCTTCTTCTTGAAGATCCATTTACAGCCTATAGGGATAACCCCCGGAGGCGGATCAACCAAATCCCAAACTTGGTTATCTGACATGGAGTCCATCTCGGCGCACATAGCTTCAAGCCATCTCGCTGATTCCGGTCCACTGACCGCATCCGCATAAGTGAGGGGTTCATCATTATCAATGATGTAGACTCCGTCATAGCGCTCAGGCTGTCGACGAATCCTTCCCGATCTTCGCGGTTCCCGTGATATCTGAGCCTCAGGTTGTTCAATAACCTGTTCCACCGGCTCAGGCTCATCCAACTTTGCTTGATCACTTTGTCCTTCCTCTGGATTCTCATCCTGCTTTATTTCTCTCCCACTGGCCTCTTGCAGAAGAAACTCCTTCTCAAGAAATATGGCCGTCCGAGCAACAAATACCTTGTTCTCCTTGGGATCGTAGAAATAATAACCCTTAGTTTCCTTAGGGTAACCGACAAAGATGCATTTGTCAGATCTGCTCTCTAGTTTCCCAGAGGCGAGCTTTTTGACATAAGCCTCGCAGCCCCAGATCCTGATAAATGTCAAGCTTGGCTGTTTCCCATACCATAATTCATATGGCGTCTTAGAAACGGCCTTAGATGGCACTCGGTTTAGTACCTTTGCAGCTGTTTCCAGTGCAAAACCCCAAAAGGAGTATGGAAGAGTAGCCTGACTCATCATAGAACGAACCATATCAAGTAACGTTCTATTTCTCCTCTCGGACACACCATTCCATTGCGGTGTTCCTGGCGGAGTGAGCTGTGAGATAATCCCACACTCCTTCAGATAGTCAGTAAACGTATGACTTAGGTATTCTCCACCTCGATCTGAGCGAAGTGCCTTGATATTTCGGCCTAGCTGATTTTGTACTTCATTCTTGAACTCTTTGAACTTGTCAAAAGATTCACTTTTATGTCTCATTAAATAGACATACCCATATCTATTGAAATCATCAGTAAAGGTAATGAAGTACTGATAGCCACCTCTGGCATGTTTACTAAATGGCCCACACACATCACTGTGTATAAGGTCAAGTAAACCTGAAGCCCTTTGACCTTTGTGAAGAAAAGGTGACTTCGTCATTTTGCCCATTAAACAAGCTTTGCATGTATCAATCTCCTTGTAGGAGAATGATCCCAGCAGTCCATGATCATGCAACCGCTTAATCCGTTTCTCGTTAATATGGCCTAAACGACTATGCCATAGCAAGGTGCTGTCATCAGCATTCTTGGCTTTCTTAATATCAATTTTCTGTATAGAACATTCCATGTCCAACATGTATAACCCATTGTTAATTGAACCAGTTGCATAAACAATATTATCATAAGATAAGACACACTTTGAAATATTGCATTCAAAGGAAAAACCCTTCCTGACTAGAGCAGGAATGGAGATAATATTTTTAGTAATACTGGGAACAAAATAACAATTGTCTAGTTCCAATACAACTCCAGATGGTAAAGAAATGAAATAGTCTCCTACAGCAACAGCAGCAACCCGTGCCCCGTTTCCAACGCGTAGGTCCACCTCATGCTGTCCCACCTGTCTTCTTCTCTTGAGTTCTTGCACATTTGAACAAATGTGAACTCCACATGCAGTGTCCAACACCCATGATATAGAAGAAGAAAACATGACCTCAGTCACGAATATACCTGAGCCAGAAGCGATGCTTCCCCTCTTATCTCCTTGGAGCGCTTTACAGTCCTTTTTCCAGTGACCCAGCTGGCCACAGTGGAAACACCTGTATTCCTTAGACCGCTTCACCTTCTGCTTCAGAGCCTTGCTGTAGCTCTTGACAGGGGTCTTGCCCTTCTTCCCCTTCTTCTTGTTCCTGGAAGGAACCATTAAGACAGAGGTCGAAGGCTTTCCCTTCAGAGTCTCCTCAGTAGTCAAGAGCATATTCAGCAGCTCTGCCGGAGTACAATCGATTTTGTTCATATTAAAGTTAATAATGAACGCGTCGAATGAAGGCGGGAGAGACTGCAGAATAAAATCCACAGCAAGCTCCTGGTTGATGGTATGCCCCAGTTTCTCTAGAGCCTCCTTGTGCCCAATCATCTTGAGCACGTGAGCTCCCACTGGGCTCCCTTCAGCCAGTTTGCTCTGAAAGAAAAGCTTTGTCAGATTATAGCGCTCTGTCCTCGCCTGTGCAGCATACAGCATCTTGAGGTTCGCTATCATGTCTATAGCAGACATATCCTCATGCTGACGCTGCAGCGGTGGCGTCATAGACGCTAGCATCAGGCAAGCGACATCAATGCTATCATTGACGTGCTTTTCATAGGCTTCCCGAACCGCCCTTGCGGCGTTCGGAGCGGGCTGAGGCGGTATCGCCGTCTCGAGGACATACAGTTTCCTCTCTGCCTTAAGAACAATCTTAAGGTGTCCGAACCAGTCAGAGAAGTTCGGCCCAGCAAACTTCTCCCTTTCCAGTAGGGATCGCACATTGAAGTTCATGGTGTTCGTTGCTGTAGGTATCTACAACAATGCAAGAACAGCAAGGTCAGTATCAATGTTAAGAATCAATCAGGACTTAAGAAAGATTCTTTTTCTCACTATTTTATCTGACTGAAAAATCCATTAAACAGTCCGAAAGAGTAGACACTCTTTTAGTGAGATGGGATCCGGATTTCATACTTGGTCTCCGCGTCCCGCTCAGGCGAGATAAGATGCACAGAGAGTACAAGCACTAATCTCCGGTAGGCAGTCCCTGCCGATCGCCAACCCGTGCGATTCCCCTTCATCTGGGCAATCCAGCAGACTGTGCCAACTGAGTTGGTACAACACAGTCTCTGATCCCACAGATGGCTGCCTCCATGTGCTACCATATGCGCCACATATGTAGCCTACATGGTCAAGCTGACCCGACCTACTCCCTGGACCACCATGTGCTATGCTGAGCAACGAGAAGGGATAAATCCCTACTCTGTAACACACAGGTGTAATCCCACATCGTCTGAAGATAGATGGACGTGCCCACTGAGTGGGTACAACACGGCTCCAACGATAATCAGAATAGTGAGGTTTCGCGTCAGAAGGCTTACGAGCTTGATATTTTAGCATTGGATTTTAACGGTCTTTTTATCTTCTTCACTATCATGCAATTCCTATGGTGATAGCAGAAGATAAACTAATCATGCAATTCTAATATTTAAACAATAATAAAAGAGAGCATGAATCTTATGTGGTAAAAGCCCATAGCCCTAGTAAGACCTTAATTTAACTTAAGTCTTGACTTGCTTTTCTTCATAGGGCTTTTGCTGCTCATCTGGCCTAAACCTGGGCCCAAGCGCCATCTGCAGCTCTGGTGCGCCCACCAGGAATTTGCGCCAGGTCCTAGGGTCGAACCCTAGACCTCCCACCTGGTCCAGCCACTGCTGCAAGCGGCTCTACCAAGTGTGCTCTGTGCTCTTGTCTAATTAAATTACAAATTTAACTATCTAGACAAGATTGACACGCAGGTCAATTACACATTATTAATTAATTAAACTGTGATTCGCAGATCACAAAAATAAAAAAAAATTAATTTACAATTAATACAGGCACGCAGGCCCCAGCACAGCACACATTAAAAACGGGCAGCCCACATAAGAGTAAATAGACAAACATATGGCATCAATTAACATGTGATCCACTCAAGAAAATTTAAATTTCGAAAACCCATAGGCATCAATTTTAATTTCCTTATTTGCCCTACAACCTTACAACGGTCCATTACTAGGGATCCACTCATCCATCCTAGTCAGATCCACTGCCCTTGCATGCACCAAGTCCTAACTGACTTGAGTCGACCATAAGGTCAACAATGCATGCGCTAGGGCTGAACAACCACAATGAGGTCTGGCAAGCGGGTGTGACCCCGGGCCTAACTCATGTGTGTTCACTAGTTGTCTCAATCAGACATCGCTACACGCCTGTCTGCAGTCGACCTGTAGCCACCACGTGCTTGCACACAGGTGCTACCTGGTCAACCCGTCAAGGCTGTCAGATGGTCTGATCAGACTTTTGGATCTAACCTAGGGGGTGACTTCAACCCTAATAACCCGTCTAAGGATTTAATGTAAGGCCTTAGATCTAATGAGGTCGCGCAAGTAATATAGATTTTGAAAACCTAAGATGCGCCAACACATCAAACATGCGCAAACATGGATCAAACATGGAGACCAAGCATTAAGCAATCATAATAACATGCGTTAACCTGCTCTGATACCAATTGAAAGGAACCCTTACACAAGGGGGGCGAAAACCCTAATAGGAGGCGCAATAACATTCTAGCGGAATCTAGGGCTTTCAAAATCGCATACCATGTATTATGATCAACTTTAAAGCATGAAATGAACTCATACCGAAGCCATATAATGGAAGGCGCCTTGGAAGCAAGAGAACAAGAGAGCTCTCCTCCAAATTGTCACACACAAGATGATGTTGCTTCCTCCCTTGGTGCTCCTTGTGCTAGCAAGGTTCCAAGAGGTCCTTGTCGAGTGAAAGGGAAAGATGAGATGTCCTTCTCTTGGCCGAATCCTCCTCTACCTTCAAGGTGTCGCCACACACGAAAGCGTCAAGAGGAATATGGGCGAGAGGCGAGAATAGAGAGCACTCTATTCGGTCGTGAACAACATCTCCAAGTGGAGATCGTGGTTACTAAAAATAGCCACCACACTTCGCTCCAACGTTCACGCCAAGTGAACATGTCGCCAACTCCTCTCCCCTTGAACCATGCGCTCATTAAATGAGCCGGTTCAAATTGGTTTGGTCCAGAGACCAATTAAGCCAAGCAATCAAGTCCAGATCTCAAATAAACCCTAAGGCTCAGATCTGACCGTTGATCTCCTGATGCTCCTGATCTCATCGATCTAGCATCCAATCTCTCAATCGAAGCTTACCGATCTCAAGCCCTAATCAATCAAACATGATCAGACCAGATCTCACTCACAATCAGAGATTAAATCCCTTTAAACTGAACCCGAACAATTCAGTCCACTCGATCTGACTTAAGTAAGCCATATCATCAAATTGTGCGACCCTGAGGGTTTCCTTTAAATGTCGGTAACGATAACTCACGTTATCACGATCAGTGAGGGGTATCTAGCAACACATCACTGTCTCCCAATATAAAGGAAAGAGTCTTCCAAGACTACACCCATAAACACAGCACAAGTGTGAATCCACATCACTAGGCATACATGTTTCCTTTGCCACTGGATGTTCTTATTGGACAAGCGTGTCAAGCTTGTAGCTCCAATATGATGAGCATGATTAGATCAGATGAACACAGTCACCTAGGTATGGCCATACACTTTTCTCAATCATCTCATCCAGGGGGCCCCTTTAGAACATCACACTCCTTAAACAAGGAGACGGCAATCCTATGTCTATCACTAGTGCCCTAACATGACTCAAGCTCATTATCCAAGATAGTCTATAACCATTGTGTTTCAAATGATATTGAACTACCTCAAAACAATGACAATCATCATTTAGAAAACACAAGTGATCTCAAGTCAGAGGAAATGTGCCACTTGTCATATTCAAAGATTATTCACATTGCGACAAACAATTGAACATCCTAGTAGGGTCTGTCCAGTACATCCAATGTACCCATGAGTCTACATCTTATTCCATGCTCGAAGCATCCTATAAGACTAGAACACATATTAGTCTTAACCATATCAAGGCTGTCTCATGTTCACCAAGATACATCGACTAAGGACATTATAGCCTGTCAGCCTAGCTGAACAGCTTTGAGACATTATTCAGAAGAACATATATATTGCAGCAGACAATGTAGCTAACTGAATAATAACCATGCCTTTATAAACATAACAGTTTATTACATGATACTGATACATTCCCAAGGCCTCAAACATTAGGCTTAAGGGCATACCCCAACATGAGTGAGATCTGGTCTGATCATGTTTGATTGATTAGAGCTTGAGATCGGTAAGCTTCGATCGAGAGATTGGATGCTAGATCAGTGAGATCAGAAGCATCAAGAGATCAACGGTTAGATCTGGAGCCTTAGGGTTTAATTGAGATCTAGACTGGATTGCTTGGGTTAATTGGTCTTGGACCAAACCGAAATGAACCAGCTCATCAAGTGAGCGTGTGGTTCAAATGGAGAGGAGTTTGCGATTGGGGTAAACCCATGATCGCATGTGAGGGAGTGGATTTCTATTTTTAGAAAGCATGATCACTTACGTGACCACGCCTCATGTTGCTCGCCTCTTCACGCCTTTGTCGCCTCTTGTGATTTCGAGAGTTTTTGCATTCTCGTGTAAAAAAGAGTGGACGACAAGAGGAGAAAGTTTTTCGCCAAGCAAGGAGATCATCTTCCTTTTTCATACGACAAGAACCTCTTGGAACCTTGCTAGCACAAGGAGCACCAAGGGAGTAGGCGGCTTCTTCATCTTGTGTGCGCATCCTCTGGAGGAGACCCCTGTCGATCTCTTCTTCCTCGACATCATACAAACAATGGCCATGGTATGATCATTGTTGTTCTAAGTTGATCATATAATACATGCTATGCGATCCTAGGAAACCCTAGATTCCGCCCATGCAAATTCATATCTGTGCATGTCTTAGGGTTTCGCCCCCCCCTTTGTGGGGACTTCAATTGGTATCAGAGCGAGGTTGATGCATGATTTTATGATTGCTTTAGCTTTTTTTGTGATCCGTGTATGCTTAGATCTATACATGCGAACTTTCATCTTTAGTTGTTGCATATGCGAAACTTGAATATGTTTTGATGGCGCATGTTTGTGTGGCGCATAGTTTGTTTTTCTCAAAACTATATCACTTGCGCGACCTTCACTAGATCTAAGAGGCGCCTGCTATAAACCCTTAGACGGGTTGATGGGGCTGAAGTCATCCTCTAGGTTAGATCCAATAGTCTGATCAGACCATCTGACAGCCTAGATGGGTCGACCAGATGGCACCCATGCGCGAGCACGTGGTGGCTATAGGTCGACTGCATCACAGGCGTGTAGCGATGTCTGATTGTGAGACAACTAATGAACGCACATGAGTTAGGCCTGGGGTCACGCCCGCTTGCCAGACCTCATTGTGGCTGTTCAGCCCTTGGCGCATGCATGGTTGACCTTTTGGTCGACTCAAGTCAGTTAGGACTTGGTGCATGCAAGGGCAGTGGATCTGACTAGACATGATGAGTGGATCCCTATCAATGGACTGTTGTAAGGTAGTAGGGCACATAAGGAAAATTAAAATTGATGCCAATGGGGTTTTCGAAATTTTAATTTCTTATGTTGGATCACATGATTTTTGGATGATGCCATGTGCTTGTTTATTTTATCTTATGTGGGTTGCCCTTAATGTGTGCTGTGCTGGGGCCTACGAGCCTGGTGAATTATTGTAAATTAATATTTATCGTGATCTGCGCATCACATTTTATTTAATTTATAAAGTGTAATTGACCTGCGTGTCAATTTTATCTAGATAGATTAATTTGTAAATTTATCAGACAAGAGCACAGAGCACACATGGCAGAGGCGCATGCAGCTTGAGGCTTAACCAGGTGGGAGGTCCAGGGTTCGACTCTGGGACAGGCGCATTTTCCCTGGTGGGCGCACCTCAGCTGCAATTGGCGCTTGGGCCCTAGGTTGGGCCAGATGAGAAGCAAAAGCCCCATGAGGAAAAGCAAGTGAAGACTTAAGTTAGGTTAAGGTCTTACTCAGGCTTAATGGGCTTTTACCACATAAGATCAGCATGCTTTCTATTTATTGCTTATATAATTAGAAATGCATGAGTTTATCTTCTGCTATCACCATAGGAATTGCATGATAGGTAAGAAGATAAAAGACCGTTAAAATCCAACGCTAAATATCAAGCACGTAAAGCCTTCTGACGCGAAACCTCACTGTTCTGACTATAGTTGGAGCCGTGTTGTACCCACTCAGTGGGCACGTCCATCTATCTTCAGACGGTGCGGGATTACACCTGCGTGTTACAGAGAAGGGATTTATCGCTTCTCGTTGCTCAGCATAGCACGTGGTGGTCCAGGGAGTAGGTCAGGTCAGCTTGACCATATAGGCTACATACTGAGCATATGTGAGCTATATGGAGGCAGCCATCTGAGGGATCAGAGACTGTGTTGTACCAACTCAGTTGGCACAGTCTGCTGGATTGCCCAGATGAAGGGGAATCGCACGGGTTGGCGATTGGCAGGAATTGCCTACCAGAAATTAGTGCTTGTACTCTCTGTGCATCTTATCTCGCCTGAGCGGGACGCGGAGACCAAGTATGAAATCTGGATTCCATCTCACTAAAAGAGTGTTTACTCTTTCGGACTGTTTAATGGATTTTTCAGTCAGATAAAATAGTGAGAAAAAGAATCATTCTTAAGTCCTGATTGATTCTTAACATTGATACTGACCTTGCTGTTCTTGCATTGTTGTAGATTCCTGCAGCAACGAACACCATGAACTTCAATGTGCGATCCCTACTGGAAAGGGAGAAGTTTGCTAGGCCAAACTTCTCAGACTGGTACGGACACCTTAAGATTGTTCTTAAGGCAGAGAGGAAACTGTATGTCCTCGAGACGGCGATACCGCCTCAACCCGCTCCGAACGCCGCAAGGGCGGTTCGGGAAGCCTATGAAAAGCATGTCAATGATAGCATTGATGTCGCTTGCCTGATGTTAGCGTCTATGACGCCACCGCTGCAGCGTCAGCATGAGGATATGTCTGCTATAGAAATTATAGCAAACCTCAAGATGCTGTATGCTGCACAGGTGAGGACTGAGCGCTATAACTTGACCAAGCTGTTCTTTCAGAGCAAACTGGCTGAAGGGAGTCCAGTGGGAGCTCATGTGCTCAAGATGATTGGGCACAAGGAGGCTCTAGAGAAACTGGGACACACCATCAATCAGGAGCTTGCTGTAGACATTATTCTGCAGTCTCTACCGCCTTCTTTCGATGCGTTCATTATTAACTTTAATATGAACAAAATCGACTGTACCCGGCAGAGTTGCTGAATATGCTCTTGACTACAGAGGAAACTCTGAAGGGAAAGCCTTCATCCTCTGTCTTAATGGTTCCTTCTAGGAACAAGTAGAAGGGGAAGAAGGGAAAAACCCCAGTCAAGAACTACAACAAGGCGCTGAAACAAAAGGTTAAGCGGTCGAAGGAATACAGATGTTTCCACTGTGGCCAGCTGGGTCACTGGAAAAAGGACTGTAAAGCGCTACAAGGAGACAAGAAGGGAAGCATCGCTTCTGGCTCAGGTATTTATGTGACTGAGGTCATGTTCTCTTCTTCTATATCATGGGTGTTGGACACTGCATGTGGAGTTCACATTTGTTCAAATGTACAAGAACTCAAGAGAAGAAGACAGGTGGGACAGCATGAGGTGGACCTACGAGTTGGAAATGGGGCACGGGTTGCTGCTGTTGCTGTAGGCACTTATTTCATTTCTCTACCATCTGGGCTTGTATTGGAACTAGACAATTGTTATTTTGTTCCTAGCATTACTAAAAATATTATCTCTATTCCTGCTCTTGTCAGGAAAGGGTTTTCCTTTGAATGCAATATTTCAAAGTGTGTTTTATCTTTTGATAATATTGTTTATGCCACTGGATCAATTAGAAATGGGTTATTCATGTTGGACATGGAATGTTCTATACAGCAGATTGATATTAAGAAAGCCAAGTATGCTGATGACAGCACCTTGCTATGGCATAGTCGTTTAGGCCATATTAACAAGAAACGCATTAAGCGGTTGCATGATCATGGACTGCTGGGATCATTCTCCTATGAGGAGATTGATACATGTAAAGCTTGTTTAATGGGCAAAATGACGAAGTCACCTTTTCCTAATAAAGGTCAAAGGGCTTCAGGTTTACTTGACCTTATACACAGTGATGTGTGTGGGCCATTTAGTAAACATGCCAGAGGTGGCTATCAGTACTTCATTACCTTTACTGATGATTTCAGTAGGTATGGGTATGTCTATTTAATGAGACATAAAAATGAATCTTTTGACAAGTTCAAAGAGTTCAAGAATGAAGTACAAAATCAGCTAGGCCGAAATATCAAGACACTTCGTTCTGATCGAGGTGGAGAATACCTAAGTCATGCGTTTACTGACTATCTGAAGGAGTGTGGGATTATCTCACAGCTCACTCCGCCAGGAACACCGCAATGGAATGGTGTGTCCGAGAGGAGAAATAGAACGTTACTTGATATGGTTCGTTCGATGATGAGTCAGGCTACTCTACCTTACTCCTTTTGGGGATTTGCACTGGAGACAGCTGCAAAGATACTAAACCGAGTGCCATCCAAGGCAGTTTCAAAGACCCCATATGAATTATGGTATGGGAAACAGCCTAGCTTGACATTTATCAAGATCTGGGGTTTCGAGGCTTATATCAAAAAGCTCGCCTCTGGGAAACTAGAGAGCAGATCTGACAAATGCATCTTTGTCGGTTACCCTAAGGAAACTACGGGTTATTATTTCTATGATCCCAAAGAGAACAAGGTATTTGTTGCTCGGACGGGCATTTTTCTTGAGAAGGAGTTTTTTCTGCAAGAAGCCAGTGGGAGAGAAATAAAGCTGGATGAGAATCCAGAGGAAGGACAAAGTAGTCAAGCACAGTTGGATGAGCCTGAGCCGGTAGAACAGGTTATTGAACAAACTGAGGCTCAGATATCACGGGAACCGCGAAGATCGGGAAGGATTCGTCGACAGCCTGAGCGCTATGACGGAGTCTACATCATTGATCATGATGAACCCCTCACTTATGCGGATGCGGTCAGTGGACCGGACTCAGCTAGATGGCTTGAAGCTATGTGAGCCGAGATGGACTCCATGTTAGATAACCAAGTTTGGGATTTGGTTGATCCGCCTCCGGGAGTTATCCCTATAGGCTGCAAGTGGATCTTCAAGAAGAAGATTGACATGGATGGTAACGTGGTTACCTATAAAGGCAGGCTAGTTGCGAAAGGTTTCAAGCAAATCTACGGGATAGATTAAGATGAAACTTTCTCTCCTGTAGCCATGTTTAAGTCTATTCGGATTCTTTTCGCGATAGCAGCATATTATGATTATGAGATCTGGCAAATGGATGTGAAGACCGCTTTCCTTAATGGAAAATTGGATGAGGATGTGTATATGACACAACCAGAAGGTTTCACTAATCCATCAGATCGTCATAAGATATGCAAGTTAAAGAAGTCCATTTATGGACTTAAACAAGCATCAAGAAGCTGGAATATTCGTTTTGATGAATCAGTCAGTGAATTTGGTTTCATCAAGAACGAGGATGACCCGTGTGTATATAAGAGGTTTAGTGGGAGCGTGATTACTTTCCTAGTCCTCTACGTCGATGATATCTTAATCATTGGAAACGATATTCCCGAAATGCATGCGGTGAAAGCATGGTTAAGAAAATGTTTCCAGATGAAAGATTTAGGAGAAGCAGCCTATGTGTTAGGTGTGAAGATCTACAGGGATAGATCTAAGAGGCTTCTCGGGCTGTGCCAGAGTACTTACATCGATAAAGTCCTGGAGAGATTTCATTTAGAGAATTCTAAAAGAGGATATCTTCCAGTCAGACATGGTCTGAATCTTTCAAAGAGTCAGTGTCCACAAACACAGACTGAGAAAGATGAAATGGACAATACGCCTTATGCTTCGGCTATTGGGTCCATTATGTATGCGATGTTGTGTACTCGCCCAGACGTCGCTTACGGGTTAAGCGTGACCAGTCGATTCCAAAGTAATCCAGGTCAGGCGCACTGGATTGCAGTCAAGAACATTTTAAAATATCTTCGGAGGACCAAAGATATATTCTTTATATATGGTGGTCAGGAAGAACTCAGTATTGAAGGATATACTGACGCTTCGTTCCAGTCTGACTGTTGGGGTATGCTCTTAAGGCTAATGTTTGAGGCCTTAGGATTCTATGAGTATCATGTAATAAACGCTTATGTTTATAAAGGCATGGTTGTTATTCAGTATGTTACATTGTCTATTGCAATAAGTGTACTTCTGAATAATGTCTCAATGCTGTTCAGCTAGGCTGACATGCTATATGTCCTTAGTCGAGATATCTTGGTGAACATGAGACAGCCTTGATATGGTTAAGACTAATGTGTGTTCTAATCTTATAGGATGCTTCGAGCATGGAATAAGATGTAGACTCATGGGTACATTGGATGTACTGGATAGGCCCTACTAGGATATTCAATTGCTTGTCACAATGTGAATAATCCTTGTGTGCAACAAGTGGCATACTTCCTCTGACTTGAGATCACTTGTGTTTCTAAATGATGATTGTCATTGTTTTGAGGTAGTTCAATATCATTTGAAATATAATGGTTATAGACTATCTTGGATAATGATCATGAGTCAGGTTAGGGCACTAGTGATAGATACAGGATTGCCGTCTCCTTGTTTAAGGAGTGTGATGTTCTAAAGGGGCCCCCCTGAATGAGATGATTGAGAATAGTGTATGGCCATACCCTGATGACTATGTTCATCTGATCTAATTATGCTCATCATATTGGAGCTACAGGCTTGACACGCTTGTCCAATAAGAACATCCAATGGCAAAGGAAACTTGTATGCCTCGTGAAGTGGATTCACACTTGTGCTATGGTTTGGGTGTAGTCTTGGAAGACTCTTTCCTTTATATTGGGAGACAGTGATGTGTGGCTAGATACCTCTCACTGATCGTGATAACGTAAGTTATCGTTACCGACATTTAAAGGAAACCCTCAGGGTCGCACAATTTGGTGATATGGCTTACTTAAGTCAGATCGTGTGGACTGAATTGTTTTGGTTCAGTTTAAAGGAGTTTAAACTCTGATTGTAAGTGAGATCTGGTCTGATCATGTTTGATTGATTAGGGCTTGAGATCGGTAAGCTTCGATCGAGAGTGTGGATGCTAGATCGGTGAGATCAAGAGCATCTAGAGATGTACGGTTAGATCTTGAACCTTCATGGTTCATATGAGATTTAGACCATGGCTTGGCTTGGTTCGATTTGTCATTTGGACCAAATGAAATTGGACCAAATTCAATTGAACCGGTTCACATAAGTGAACGCATGGTTCAATTGAGTTGGCGTTTTGGAATGGTTCAAAAGACATGAACGCATGTCTTGATGACTTTCCTTTTATGGAAGTCTTGAAACGCCAAAACGCCTATGTTGACTCAACGCCTCTAGGCTTCGATGCTCTCTCTTGGGTGAGGTATCGTTTGCGCAAGGTGAAAGGGTTTTTCGAAGAGCAAGACGCTTTCATCTCATCTCCTAAACACAAAGGACAACTTGGCAATTTTTGCTAGCACAAGAGTTGCGCAAGGAGGAAGCCTTCATTCCTTGTGTGTGACATCTTTGGAGAAGATCTCTCTTGATCTTTGCTTCCAAGCCGACAACCATTCCAATGGCGTTGGTATGATCCCTTTGAGATCTTTTTCGTTTATGCAATGAGTTAATCATATGATCTACATGCGGTCTTGAGGGTGACACCCCTAAAAGTTTATATGCGCCACCCCCTTTAGGGTTTCACCCCCTTGCGCTCCCCCTTGAAGGGGACTTTCAAATGGTATCAGAGCTATGGTTCTTGTAGATTCATATGATTGCTTTGAAGTGTTTGTGATCCATAGATGATACTATGTTGCGCTTACTTGATGCTTTGTTTAAATGCGTTTACATGATGCTATGCGCATGTTGTTTGTTTGCGCTTGTATCATTGTTTCAAGATGTTTGCGCTTATGCCTAGATCTAAGAGTTATCAACATGCTAGATATTTTCTCAAGTGCCGCATGTTGTTTGTTTGCGCATTGTTGTAGATGTTTTATCAAAACTTACATCTTGCGCGCTTATCACCATTAGATCTACATGGCGCCTGCTATAAACCCTTAGACGGGTTAGTAGGGTTGAAGAAATCCTATAAGTAAGATCCAACCAGTCTGAGCAGACCATCTGACAGCCTAGATGGGTCGACCAGATGGCACCTGTGCGCAAGCACGAGGTGGCTATAGGTCGACTGTGGACAGGCGTGTAGCGAGGTCTGGTTGAGACAACCATTGAACACACATGAGTTAGGCCCGGGGTCACACCCGCTTGCCAGAACTCATGAGGTTGTTCAGCCCTTGGCGCATGCATGGTTGACCATTAGGTCAACTCAAGTCAGTTAGGACTTGGTGCATGCAAGGGCAGTGGATCTAACTAGATGGATGAGTGGATCCCTATTAATGGACCGTTGTAAGGTAGTAGGGCACATAAGACAAGTAAAATTGATTCCAATGGGATTTCAAAAATTTTATTTTGTCTATGGATCACATGTTGATTGAATGATGCCATGATGCTTGTTTATTTAATCTTATGTGGGTTGCCCTTTAATGTGTGCAGTGCTGGGGCCTGCGAGCCTGGTAAATTGTAAATTATTATTTTTGTGATATGCGAATCACATTTTTAATTAATTTATTGTATAATTGACCTGCGAGTCAAACTTGTCTAGATAGATTAAAATGTATTTTAATTAGACAAGAGCACAAAAGCACACATCGCAGAGGTGCATTCAGCAGGTGGGCGCACCTGCGCTGCATTGAGCGCTAGGGCCCTGGGTTGGACCAGATGAGATGCAAAAGACCCAAGAAGAGCAAGTGAAGACTTAAGTTGATTTAAGGTCTTACTTAGGCTCTATGGGCTTTTACCACATAAGATCCATGCTTTCTTTTATTTTCTAAAATACTTAGAATTGCATGAGTTATTTATCTTCTGCTATAGCCATAGGATTTGCCTGATAGTAAGAAGATAAAAGACCGTTAAAATCCAACGCTAAAATATCAAGCACGTAATGCCTTCTGACACGAAACCTCACTGTTCTGACTATCGTTGGAGCCGTGTTGTACCCACTCAGTGGGCACGTCCATCTATCTTCAGACGGTGCGGGATTTCACCTGCGTGTTACAGAGAAGGGATTTATCGCTTCTCGTTGCTCAGCATAGCACGTGGTGGTCTAGGGAGTAGGTCGGGTCAGCTTGACCATGTAGGCTACATATGTGGCGCATATGGTAGCACATGGAGGCAGCCATCTGTGGGATCAGAGACTGTGTTGTACCAACTCAGTTGGCACAGTCTGCTGGATTGCCCAGATGAAGGGGAATCGCACGGGTTGGCGATTGGCAGGGACTGCCTACCAGAAAGTAGTACTCGTACTCTCTGTGCATCTTATCTCGCCTGAGCGGGACGCAGAGACCAAGTATGACATCTGGATCCCATCTCACTAAAAGAGTTCTACTCTTTCGTGTAACGCCCTTGATTTTCTGAATTATGATTTAAGGTTAGAAATTCAGTTTCTGTATTTTTATCGGTTAAAATTTTGGGATTTTTGCCTAATTGTAGGACTTTTTCCTACAGGGCAAAAATAATTATTTTCGTTGGGGCTTCGAACCCTCAACCTTGACTATTTGCTCCTGGAATTCTTCCACCATGGTGGCGCATATTTCTGTGTTATTGGAGTGGCGCATGGTGGTTAAGCCCAGGT
Organism: Costus lasius; assembly: GCA_027563935.2. Taxonomy (NCBI): domain Eukaryota; kingdom Viridiplantae; phylum Streptophyta; class Magnoliopsida; order Zingiberales; family Costaceae; genus Costus; species Costus lasius. The sequence continues at coordinate 87,477,317 of CM050446.2, forward strand.
AAGCCCATTAAAGCCGATTTCCACTTAAGTTAATTGGGTTATTGGATCTTGGATCCGTTTGGGGTGGAAAAAAAATAAAAAAAGGGGGAAAATTCGTGAGAGCTCCTCTCCCTCACGATTTTTGGTTTGTTTCTTGCCCTAGCCGCCTGTGTTGTCGCCCCTCACTGTGCTTGGCGCCTCCTGCAAATTTCTGACGCTGGTGGTGGCAGACTGGTGGTGGACGAACTTTCTGGAGACCCCTGATCCCCTGTTTTGGCGTTTTCTCTGTGGGCGATTTTTCTGGTGAGTAATTCGATCCTAAGGAGTCTAATCCGAATTAAAATTCGTTATTTGCCATGATTATCCGTATGGGTTGAATTCAAATAATTATAGGGTTTAAAATCCTGTTCTGCTGAAAGTCTGCATTCTCTAATCTGACCTTTGTGTACTATAACCCCAATATCTCATGGCCTATAGATCCAAATCGCACGAGATAAATTTTGTATGAAACTAGATATGTTTGGCTTTAATTTGAATCTGATATCGACCATATCCGAGCTGTATTCGTATTTCAATCTGTATTGCAATCTAGCTGTACAAAATCAGTTTTCTGAAATTCTGGATTTCGACCTTTATGTGTTCGAACCATCATATCTCCCTAGGTATAGCTCGAAATCTTGTCAAATCAGTTTTATTAGACCGTAGGCTCGAAGAGATTTATTTTGACTCCCATAACGCCTATTTTCGATTAGTTATTGGATCTGAAATAAATGTCTCAAGTCTGATATATGAATCTGTTTTCTTGAAATCTGAAATTCTGACCTTCCTGTGTTCGAACCCTTATATCTTCCTGTCTAAAATTCGAAATCTTGTGAAACCAGTTTTATTGGAAACTAGATTCAGAGAGCTTCATTTTGAATACAATATTGACTAGCTTTGGTTCGAAATTGGACTAAAAATATATTTTGCAAACTGACAATATAAATCTGCTATGTTTTGGTTAGACGAATATTCCTTTGTGAGAAAAATTTACATTGTATGGTTTAACCTCTTAAATTGTGGTCTGTAGTTCTTCTAAAATTTATTTGTTTGATGAGAAATTTTAGAGAAAACAAAATTGGGGATTTAACTAAGAACTTAGGAATTTTCGAAAATATAGTTCGAGCCAATTTTGGGGCTTTTGTCAATTTTCTTCACGAGCGTGTAATTAAAATTATCTGTAGTGGGGGACTGAAATTATTTACATGAAATTTGTGCGTTCTGTTAAGGTTCTGAAAGTGGCGCCCCTTACAGTAATTTTATAGCTCACGGTTTTAGGAATTTTGAGGAGATTATTTCATGAATAATTTCTGTTCTGTGTTTAAATGTTTGTTATATGAATAATCTATGTTCTGTATTTAATTGTTTGCTATGTGGATATTTCCTGTTCTGTTTATATGTTGTGAAGTTTCTGAAAACCTTGAATGTGTTAAAACATTTGTGAGAACATAGAATGGTTTGACATGAATTAAGGTTAGTTGTAAGGAATTCACTCATATAATTTCCGTTCTGTGTTTAAGGACTGGATATTGGGGTGTGTCATTTTCTGGTTTGTTAGACTTTGGGCATAATGTAAGAATTAAGTAGTGGTTGATCCTACTTCTCTGTTTCAGTATAATCTGTTCTGTAAAATTATGCCCTAGTGTAGCACTCTTCCGTGTCCTTACCCTCCTTCTGTGGCGCTGTAATGGTGCTGATAGTCTACTACGACCCTTGAGACACTATTTCTGTTTTGGGTATTGGAGGCCAGAGTGCCACGTCCTAACAAGACGGGGGCCACCCACTGATACCTCCTCTACCATTCAGTTCTGGGTTTTGGAGGCCAGAGTGCCACGTCCTAACAAGACGGGGGCCACCCACTGATACCTCCTCTACCATTCAGTTCTGGGTTTTGGAGGCCAGAGTGCCACGTCCTAACAAGACGGGGGCCACCCACTGATACCTCCTCTACCATTCAGTTCTGGGTTTTGGAGGCCAGAGTGCCACGTCCTAACAAGACGGGGGCCACCCACTGATACCTCCTCTACCATTCAGTTCTGGGTTTTGGAGGCCAGAGTGCCACGTCCTAACAAGACGGGGGCCACCCACTGATACCTCCTCTACCATTCAGTTCTGGGTTTTGGAGGCCAGAGTGCCACGTCCTAACAAGACGGGGGCCACCCACTGATACCTCCTCTACCATTCAGTTCTGGGTTTTGGAGGCCAGAGTGCCACGTCCTAACAAGACGGGGGCCACCCACTGATACCTCCTCTACCATTCTGTTCTGGGTATTGGAGACCAGAGTGCCACGTCCTGACAAGACGGGGGCCACCCACTGATATCTCCTTTACCATTCTGTTTCTGATATGCATGCATTGTCTCGTCCTCGGCAGAGGTGGGGTCAGACCTTCTGTGGTCATCAGGCCTTCTGTGGCCTTTCTGTTTCCGATGTAGACTATCCGTTTGGACTCTGAAAATTCTGATTTTCTGTCTGTCAGTTCTGATTTCTGTAGTTCTGTTTCGATCTGTATTTAGATGTATTAGGCGGTGTGGTTAGTTGGTATGGGTTGGTATATTCATATCCTACCTGTTTGATGCCTATTGTTACAAGTATCTGTATTTGATTGTGTTTGTTTCTGATATGAGCATGCATGTTAAGTTGATTTATCTTATCTGTTAAATAAAAAGAATTTCAACTTAAGTATGATATTTTTGATGTGTACTATGGATGACTTTTAGTGTCTTTTACTCACTGAGCTTTTTAGCTCACCTCCGTTGTTTAAATGTTTTCAGGTGAGACATCAAGACAGTAATTGCTACAGCTAATATGACGCTAATGTTTGATGTCATTTCTAAGAATAGTCTTCTAAAGATTTATCAGGCCTGCGTGCCTAATTTATTATGACCTATATGACATGTTTTATCTCCTGAGGGCTTATGCCTGTTTTCAGGATATTATATTATAGTTGTTTCGTTTAAATTATTGGATACAAGTCTTGGATTCTTTTATTGAATTGGTTCTTATTTTGAAATGTCCGATTTGAGATGTGTAACCGAATTTGTGTTGTTTATTTTAGTATCTGAATAATCAGTTCTGTATATTTCTGAAATTCCACATATGTGTAGTGTGGACGTTTGTTGTTGTTACAAGATATGTGTGTCTGTGCAGCAGTAGTTTAGAATACTTGCTGCCGGATTTTTTCTGGATTTCCGGATTTCTATTTCCTAGTAATCGATCCTATTCAGTTCTGTGCGGTTTTCTGTTCCGTAGTAATGTCCTTCGATGCCGCTTTCTTCTTGTGTTTTAATGGAAGAGTAAAAAATTTTTGAAACCCCGTATTTTACTTGTATGCGTGTGGGGTGTGATTCTGAGGGATGTTACATTTCGGGCTGTTTTGCTGGATTTTTTAGCCAGATAAAAATAGTAAGAAAAAGAATCATTCTTAAGTCCTGATTGATTCTTAACATTGATACTGACCTTGCTGTTCTTGCATTGTTGTAGATTCCTGCAGCAACGAACACCATGAGCTTCAATGTGCGATCCCTACTGGAAAGGGAGAAGTTTGCTGGGCCAAACTTCTCAGACTGGTTCAGACACCTTAAGATCGTTCTTAAGGCAGAGAGGAAACTGTATCTCCTCGAGACGGCTGTGCCGCCTCAACCCGCTGCGAACGCCGCAAGGGCGGTTCGTGATGCCTATGAAAAGCATGTCAATGATAGCATTGATGTCGCTTGCCTGATGCTAGCGTCTATGACGCCACCGCTGCAGCGTCAGCATGAGGATATGTCGGCTATAGAGATTATAGCGAACCTCAAGATGCTGTATGCTGCACAGGCGAGGACTGAACGCTATAATCTGACCAAGCTTTTCTTTCAGAGTAAACTGGCTGAAGGGAGCCCAGTGGGAGCTCACGTGCTCAAGATGATTGGGCACAAGGAGGCTCTGGAGAAACTGGGGCATACCGTCAACCAGGAGCTTGCTGTAGACATTATTCTGCAGTCTCTCCCGCCCTCTGTCGATGCGTTCATTATTAACTTTAATATGAACAAAATCGATTGTACTCCGGCAGAGCTGCTGAATATGCTCTTGACTACTGAGGAGACTCTGAAGGAAAGCCTTCAACCTCTGTCTTAATGGTTCCTTCTAGGAACAAGAAGAAGGGGAAGAAGGGCAAAGCCCCTGTCAAGAACTACAGTAAGGCTCTGAAACAGAAGGTTAAGCGGTCAAAGGATAACAGGTGTTTCCACTGTGGCCAGCTGGGTCACTGGAAAAAGGACTGTAAAGCGCTCCAAGGAGATAAGAGGGGAAGCATCGCTTCTGGCTCAGGTATATACGTGACGGAAGTCATGGTTTCATCTTCTTCTATTTCATGGGTGTTGGACACTGCATGTGGAGTTCACATTTGTTCAAATGTACAGGAACTCAAGAGAAGAAGACAGGTGGGACAGCATGAGATGGACCTACGCGTTGGAAACGGGGCACGGGTTGCTGCTGTTGCTGTAGGGGATTATTACATCTCATTACCATCTGGCATTGTATTAGAATTAAACAATTGTTACTTTGTACCCAGTATTACCAAAAATATTATCTCTATTCCTGCTCTTGTCAGGAAAGGGTTTTCCTTTGAATGCAAGATTTCAAAGTGTTATCTTACTCTTGATAATATTGTTTATGCTACTGGTTCAATTAACAATGGGTTATTCATGTTGGACATGGAATATTCTATACAAAATATTGATAATAAGAAAGCCAAGTATGCTGATGACAGCACCTTGCTATGGCATAGTCGTTTAGGCCATATTAACAAGAAGCGCATTAAGCGGTTGCATGATCATGGACTGCTGGGATCATTCTCCTATGAGGAGATTGATACATGCAAAGCTTGTTTATTGGGTAAAATGATGAAGTCTCCTTTTCCTAATAAAGGTCAAAGGGCTTCAGGTTTACTTGACCTTATACACAGTGATGTGTGTGGGCCGTTTAGTAAACATGCCAGAGGTGGCTATTCGTACTTCATTACCTTTACTGATGATTTCAGTAGGTATGGTTATGTCTATCTTATGAGACATAAGAGTGAATCTTTTGACAAGTTCAAAGAGTTCAAGAATGAAGTACAGAATCAGCTAGGCCGAAATATCAAGGCACTTCGTTCTGATCGAGGTGGAGAATACTTGAGTCATGCGTTTACTGACTATCTAAAAGAGTGTGGGATTATCTCACAGCTCACTCCGCCAGGAACACCGCAATGGAATGGTGTGTCCGAGAGGAGAAATAGAACGTTACTTGATATGGTTCGTTCTATGATGAGTCAGGCTACTTTACCTTACTCCTTTTGGGGATTTGCACTGGAAACAGCTGCAAAGGTACTAAACCGAGTGCCATCCAAGGCAGTTTCAAAGACGCCATATGAGTTGTGGTATGGGAAACAGCCGAGCTTGACATTTATAAAGATCTGGGGTTACGAGGCTTATGTCAAAAAGCTCGCCTCTGGGAAACTAGAGAGCAGATCTGAGAAATGCATCTTTGTCGGTTACCCTAAGGAAACTAAGGGTTATTATTTCTACGATCCCAAAGAGAACAAGGTATTTGTTGCTCGGACGGCAATATTTCTTGAGAAGGAGTTTCTTCTGCAAGAAGCCAGTGGGAGAGAAATAAAGCTGGATGAGAATCCAGAGGAAGGACAAAGTAGTCAAGCACAGTTGGATGTGCATGAGCCGGTAGAGCAGGTTATTGAACAACCTGAGGCTCAGATATCACGGGAACCGCGAAGATCGGGAAGGATCCGTCGTCAGCCTGAGCGTTATGACGGAGTCTACATCATTGATAATGATGAACCCCTAACTTATGCGGATGCGGTAAGTGGACCGGAGTCAGCTAGATGGCTTGAAGCTATGCGAGCCGAGATGGACTCCATGTCAGATAACCAAGTCTGGGATTTGGTTGATCCGCCTCCGGGAGTGATCCCTATAGGCTGTAAATGGATCTTCAAGAAGAAGATTGACATGGATGGTAACGTAGTTACCTATAAAGGCAGGCTAGTAGCGAAAGGTTTCAAACAAATCTACAGGATAGATTATGATGAAACTTTCTCTCCTGTAGCCATGTTCAAGTCTATTCGGATTCTTTTCGCAATAGCTGCATATTATGATTATGAGATCTGGCAAATGGATGTGAAGACGGCTTTCCTTAATGGAAATCTGGATGAGGATGTGTATATGACACAACCTGAAGGTTTCACTAATCCATCAGATCGTCATAAAATATGCAAGTTAAAGAAGTCCATTTATGGACTTAAACAAGCATCTAGAAGCTGGAATATTCGTTTTGATGAATCAATCTCTGAGTTTGGTTTCATCAAGAATGAAGATGACCCGTTTGTATATAAGAGGTTTAGTGGGAGCGTAATTACTTTCCTAGTCCTCTACGTCGATGATATCTTAATCATTGGAAACGATATTCCTGAACTGCATGCTGTTAAAGCATGGTTAGGAAAATGTTTCCAGATGAAAGATCTAGGAGAAGCAGCTTATGTACTAGGTGTGAAGATCTACAGGGATAGATCTAAGAGGCTTCTCGGGCTGTGCCAGAGTACTTACATCGATAAAGTCCTGGAGAGATTTCATTTAGAGAATTCTAAAAGAGGATATCTTCCAGTCAGACATGGTCTGAATCTTTCGAAGAGTCAGTGTCCACAAACACAGACTGAGAAAGATGAAATGGACAATACGCCTTATGCTTCGGCTATTGGATCCATTATGTATGCGATGTTGTGTACTCGCCCAGACGTCGCTTACGGGTTAAGCGTGACCAGTCGGTTCCAAAGTAATCCAGGTATGGCGCACTGGATTGCAATCAAGAACATTTTAAAATATCTTCGGAGGACCAAAGATATGTTCTTGATATATGGTGGTCAGGAAGAACTCAGTATTGAAGGATATACTGACGCTTCGTTCCAGTCGGACCAGGATGATTTCCGATCGCAATCAGGCTATGTTTTTAGCTTGAATGGTGGAGCAGTGGTGTGGAAGAGTTTCAAACAGTCTACTGTTGCTGATTCCACAACAGAAGCCGAGTATGTTGCAGCCTCGGAAGCATCCAAGGAGGCAGTGTGGATTCGTAAGTTCATTCAGGAACTTGGTGTCGTTCCTTCGAGTGCAGATCCTTTGGTTATCTTCTGTGATAACACTGGAGCAATCGCACAAGCAAAGGAACCACGGTCGCACCAGAAGTCCAAGCACATACAGAGACGGTTTCACTTGATCCGGGAGATCATTGATCGTGGCGAGATCAAAATCTGCAAGGTTCATACATATGACAATCTGGCTGACCCGCTTACCAAGCCTCTGGCGCAGCAGAAGCATGAGAAGCACTGTAATAATATGGGTTTGAGATTTCTCAACCATTAGATTAAGTGCAAGTGGGAGATTGTTGGGGTATGCCTTTAAGGCTAATGTTTGAGGCCTTAGGATTCTATGAGTATCATGTAATAAACGCTTATGTTTATAAAGGCATGGTTGTTATTCAGTATGTTACATTGTCTGTTGCAATAAGTGTACTTCTGAATAATGTCTCAATGCTGTTCAGCTAGGCTGACATGCTATATGTCCTTAGTCGAGATATCTTGGTGAACATGAGACAGCCTTGATATGGTTAAGACTAATGTGTGCTCTAATCTTATAGGATGCTTCGAGCATGGAATAAGATGTAGACTCATGGGTACATTGGATGTACTGGACAGACCCTACTAGGATATTCAATTGCTTGTCACAATGTGAATAATCCTTGTGTGCAACAAGTGGCATACTTCCTCTGACTTGAGATCACTTGTGTTTCTAAATGATGATTGTCATTGTTTTGAGGTAGTTCAATATCATTTGAAATATAATGGTTATAGACTATCTTGGATAATGATCATGAGTCAGGTTAGGGCACTAGTGATAGATACAGGATTGCCGTCTCCTTGTTTAAGGAGTGTGATGTTCTAAAGGGGCCCCCCTGAATGAGATGATTGAGAATAGTGTATGGCCATACCCTGATGACTATGTTCATCTGATCTAATCATGCTCATCATATTGGAGCTACAGGCTTGACACGCTTGTCCAATAAGAACATCCAGTGGCAAAGGAAACTTGTATGCCTCGTGAAGTGGATTCACACTTGTGCTATGGTTTGGGTGTAGTCTTGGAAGACTCTTTCCTTTATATCGGGAGACAGTGATGTGTGGCTAGATACCTCTCACTGATCGTGATAACGTAAGTTATCGTTACCGACATTTAAAGGAAACCCTCAGGGTCGCACAATTTGGTGATATGGCTTACTTAAGTCAGATCGTGTGGACTGAATTGTTTTGGTTCAGTTTAAAGGAGTTTAAACTCTGATTGTAAGTGAGATCTGGTCTGATCATGTTTGATTGATTAGGGCTTGAGATCGGTAAGCTTCGATCGAGAGTGTGGATGCTAGATCGGTGAGATCAAGAGCATCTAGAGATGTACGGTTAGATCTTGAACCTTCATGGTTCATATGAGATTTAGACCATGGCTTGGCTTGGTTCGATTTGTCATTTGGACCAAATGAAATTGGACCAAATTCAATTGAACCGGTTCACATAAGTGAACGCATGGTTCAATTGAGTTGGCGTTTTGGAATGGTTCAAAAGACATGAACACATGTCTTGATGACTTTCCTTTTATGGAAGTCTTGAAACGCCAAAACGCCTATGTTGACTCAACGCCTCTAGGCTTCGATGCTCTCTCTTGGGTGAGGTATCATTTGCGCAAGGTGAAAGGGTTTTTCGAAGAGCAAGACGCTTTCATCTCATCTCCTAAACACAAAGGACAACTTGGCAATTTTTGCTAGCACAAGAGTTGCGCAAGGAGGAAGCCTTCATCCCTTGTGTGTGACATCTTTGGAGAAGATCTCTCTTGATCTTTGCTTCCAAGCCGACAACCATTCCAATGGCGTTGGTATGATCCCTTTGAGATCTTTTTCGTTTATGCAATGAGTTAATCATATGATCTACATGCGGTCTTGAGGGTGACACCCCTAAAAGTTTATATGCGCCGCCCCCTTTAGGGTTTCACCCCCTTGCGCTCCCCCTTGAAGGGGACTTTCACTGACCAGGATGATTTCCGATCGCAATCAGGCTATGTTTTTAGCTTGAATGGAGGAGCAGTGGTGTGGAAGAGTTTCAAACAGTCTATAGTTGCTGATTCCACAACAGAAGCCGAGTATGTTGCAGCCTCGGAAGCATCTAAGGAGGCAGTGTGGATTCGTAAGTTCGTTCAAGAACTTTGTGTCGTTCCTTCGAGTGCAGATCCTTTGGTTATCTTCTGTGATAACACTGGAGCAATCGCACAAGCAAAGGAACCACGGTCGCACCAGAAGTCCAAGCACATACAGCGACGGTTTCATTTGATCCGGGAGATCATTGATCGTGGCGAGATCAAAATCTGCAAGGTTCATACAGATGACAATCTGGCAGACCCGCTTACCAAGCCTCTGGCGCAGCAGAAGCATGAGAAGCACTGTAATAATATGGGTTTGAGATTTCTCAACCATTAGATTAAGTGCAAGTGGGAGATTGTTAGGGTATGCCCTTAAGGCTAATGTTTGAGGCCTTGGGATTGTAACAGTATCATGTATAAACTCTTATGTTTATAAAGGCAATGGTTGTTATTCAGGTTGTTACATTGTCTGCTGCAATGAGCGTACTTCTGAATAATGTCTCTATGATGTTCAGCTAGGCTGACATGCAGTAAAGTCCTTAGTCGAGATATCTTGGTGAACATGAGACAGCCCTGATATGATTGAGACTAATATGTATTCTAATCTTATAGGATGCTTCGAGCATGGAATAAGATGTAGACTCATGGGTACATTGGATGTACTGGACAGACCCTACTAGGTTATTCAATTGCTTGTCACAATGTGAATAATCCTTGATTGCAACAAGTGGCACATGTCCTCTGACTTGAGATCACTTGTGTTTCTAAATGATGATTGTCATTGTTTTGAGGTAGTTCAATATCATTTGAAACATAATGGTTATAGACTATCTTGGATGGTGAGCTTGAGTCATGTTAGGTCACTAGTGATAGATATAGGATTGCCGTCTCCTTCATTGGAGTGTGATGTTCTAAAGGGGCCCCCTGGATGAGATGATTGAGAAAGTGTATGGCCATACCCAGATGACTATGTTCATCTGATCTAATCATGCTCATCATATTGGAGTTACAAGCTTGGCAGGCTTGTCCAATAAAGAACATCCAGTGGCAAAGGAATCATGTATGCCTAGTGAGTTGATTCACACTTGTGCTGTTGTTTGGGTGTAGTCTTGGAAGACTCTTTCCTTTATATCGGGAGACAGTGATGTGTTGCTAGATACCCCTCTCTGATCGTGATAACGTAAGTTATCGTTACCGACATTTAAAGGAAACCCTCAGGGTCGCACAATTTGATGATATGGCTTACTTAAGTCAGATCGTGTGGACTGAATTGTTTTGGGTTCAGTTTAAAGGGAATTAATCTCTGATTGTGAGTGAGATCTGGTCTGATCATGTTTGATTGATTAGAGCTTGAGATCGGTAAGCTTCGATCGAGAGATTGGATGCTAGATCAGTGAGATCAGAAGCATCAAGAGATCAACGGTTAGATCTGGAGCCTTAGGGTTTAATTGAGATCTAGACTGGATTGCTTGGGTTAATTGGTCTTGGACCAAACCGAAATGAACCAGCTCATCAAGTGAGCGTGTGGTTCAAATGGAGAGGAGTTTGCGATTGGGGTAAACCCATGATCGCATGTGAGGGAGTGGATTTCTATTTTTAGAAAGCATGATCACTTACGTGACCACGCCTCATGTTGCTCGCCTCTTCACGCCTTTGTCGCCTCTTGTGATTTCGAGAGTTTTTGCATTCTCGTGTAAAAAAGAGTGGACGACAAGAGGAGAAAGTTTTTCGCCAAGCAAGGAGATCATCTTCCTTTTTCATACGACAAGAACCTCTTGGAACCTTGCTAGCACAAGGAGCACCAAGGTAGTAGGCGGCTTCTTCATCTTGTGTGCGCATCCTCTGGAGGAGACCCCTGTCGATCTCTTCTTCCTCGACATCATACAAACAATGGCCATGGTATGATCATTGTTGTTCTAAGTTGATCATATAATACATGCTATGCGATCCTAGGAAACCCTAGATTCCGCCCATGCAAATTCATATCTGCGCATGTCTTAGGGTTTCGCCCCCCCCCCCTTTGTGGGGACTTCAAACACGGCCCCAACGATAGTCAGAACAGTGAGGTTTCGCGTTAGAAGGCAATCGAGCTTGATATTAATGTTGGATTTATTTTCGGTCTTTTATCTTCTTACTATCATGCAAATTCTATAGTGATAGCAGAAGAATAAAACATGCTTGTGCTAATATTACTTAAAACAGTAAATGAAAGCACCATTATCTTATGTGGTAAACGCCCATAAATGCCTAAGTAAAACCCTAGTTTCACAAAAGTCTTCACTTGAGCTCTTTATGGGACTCTTGTACTTCATCTGGCCCAGCCCGGGTCCAAATGCCCTCCACGCAGTATGCGCCTGCTCTAGAGTCGAACTCTAGACCTCCCACCTAGTGAAGCCACTGACTGCAAGCGCCTCTGCCATGTGTGCTCATGTGCTCATGTCTGATCAAATTACATTTTAATCTATCTAGACATGGTTTGACACGCAGGTCAATTATACATTTTCATAAATTAAAGTGTGATTCGCAGATCACAACAAAATTTATATTTAATTCCAGGCACGCAGGCCCCAGCACAGCACACAAGATAAGGGCAGCCCACATAAGATTAAATAAACACCCATTCAACATGTTAAACATGCATACATGTGATCCAAATAGAAATAAAAGTTTTGAAAAAACCCATGGCATCAATTTTATTTCCTTATGTGCCCTACTACCTTACAACGGTCCATTAACAAGTATCCACTCGTTAGACCAAGTCAGACCTACTGCCCTTGCATGCACCCAGTCATAACTGACTTGCGTCGACCACATGGTCAACTATGCATGCCTTAAGGGCTGAACGTCCCACATGATTTCTGGCAAGTGGGTGTGACCCCGTGCCTTAATCATGATCGTTCACTAGGCGCCTCAATCAGACATCGCTACACGCCCTTCTGCAGTCGGTCTATAGCCACCTGTATTGCTTGCGCACAGGTGCTGTCCGGCCGACCCATCTAGGCTGTCAGATGGTCTGATTAGGCTATTGGGTCCGACCCACCTAGGTAACATGCATTTCGAAAATTTTGCATAGGCAGAAAAACTAGGTTTCATGGATCGCTTGACTTGAAATATAATCAACTATGAAAGGATAAGTTGAAGCATTACCATGGCCATAGTTTGTGTGGCGGCTTGGAAGAAGAAAGGGAAAGGCTCCTCTTCTCCAAAGGAATCACACACAAGATGTTGATGGCTTCTTCCTTGTGCTCTTTGTGCTAGCAAGGCACTAAGGAGTCCTTGATCGAAACTTGGAGAGGAGATGTGCTTTTTCTTTGTTGGCCGAACTCCTTTCCTTTTTGTGTTGTTTGAAGATGATCAAGCAACCACACAAAAGAGGAGGCGAGAGAGCAAGCTTCGAAAATGTGAGAGACCAAGATGGAAAGATTCGGTTACCACTTATGGTAAGAACCAAAAATTGTAACTCCCTCTCTTGATTCCCCTCTTAACTCCCATGCGTTCACCCTAAGTGAACCAACCGAAACTTCCCTCTTTAATTGAACCATGCGCTCACACTAAGTGAACTGGTTCAATTTTATTTGGTTCAAGGACCAAATAAAACCAACCCTGGTTTTGATCTTATTGAACCAAGTGGCTCAAGATCCAACCACACATCTCTTGACGCTCTTGATCTCTTCGATCAAGCATCAATTCTCCCGATCGAAGCTTACCGATCATATGTCCTAATCAATCAAACATGATCAGACCAGATCTCACTTCCAATCAGAGTTTAAATTGCTTTAAACTGAACTAGAATAATTCCAGTCCACACGATCTGACATAAGTAAGCCATATCATCAAATTGTGCGACCCTGAGGGTTTCCTTCAATGTCGGTAACGATAACTTACGTTATCACGATCAGAGAGGGGTATCTAGCAACACATCACTGTCTCCCGATATGAAGGAAAGAGTCTTCCAAGACCACTCCCAAACCATAGCACAAGTGTAAATCCAATTCACTCAGTATACTTGTTCCCTTTGCCACTGGATGTTCTCGTTGGACAAGCGTGTCAAGCCTGTAATTCCAACACGATGAGAATGGTTAGATCAGATGAACATAGTCATCTGGGTATGGCCATACACTTTCTCAACCATCTCATCCAGGGGGCCCCTTTAGAACATCACACTCCAACTAGGAGAGGCAATCCTATATCTATCACTAGTGTCCTAACATGACTCATGCCCACTATCTAAGATAATCCTTGACCATTATCTTTCAAATGATATTGAAGTACCTCAAGACAATGCCAATCATCACTTAGTAACACAAGTGATCTCAAGTCAGAGGGAATATACCACTTGCTTGCTTATAAGGATTTATTCACATTGTGACAAACAATTGAATATCCCAAGTAGGGTCAGTCCAGTACATCCAATGCACCTATGTGTCTAAATCTTATTCCATGCTCGTAGCATCCTATAAGACTAGAACACATATTAGTCTCAATCATATCAAGGCTGTCTCATGTTCACCAAGATATCTCGACTAAGGACAACTCTGAATGTCAGCTAAGCTGAACATCATTGAGACATTACTCAGAGGTATAGATACAGCAGCAGACAATGCAACAATCTGAATAACAACAATTGCCTTTATAAACATATACTTAGTTTATACATGATACTGATAATAACCCAAGGCCACAAACATTAGCCTTAAGGGCATACCCCAACAGGGACCACAAGCCAAGAAGCTACAAATGGAGTCTACGAGTACCCTAGTCAAAGGCCTGGATGTCGCGAATAAGCTAGCATGAACAATGACAAAAGCTAGCAGAATAATAGAAGAACTATTTCAACCACTCCAAAAGAGGCCCAAGGCATTCAAGCCCACGTATCAGGAATAAATCAGCACACAAACAAATGAGCTGCATCAACGCCAAGCAGCACAAAGAAGGAAGGCCAGCCCACGTTCCTCGCTAACCAATGTTCATCTTCAACAAAGGAAGCTTCAACATCTACGTGCACCTCTTAAGGAATCTCCAACGGATCCTCTTCATCGATCAAAATGGAAGGAGCAACGTCTCTTGCCAGCAACGCCTCTCGTCAGTAGTGTCTCACCTGCAAGCTTTAGCTATATATGTACCTCTTATCACTGCATTGTAAGATAGACAAAAGTTGTTGAAATTGAATCGTATGAAGTAGTTTTCTAGTATCTTCCTCTTCTATCGGATGTGCTCCTCCTTCTCCTTCTAGGGCCGAGCCCTTTCCTCCTCTCTTCCCCTCTCCTCCATTCTCTTCTTCCTCACAAGTTCAATCTTCCAGCCGCAACAGTTCCAGATTTTCGGAATTTTTCAAGTTCGCCGCCGATGATCCACCGGCCGGATCTCCACGAGACTTCGGCCACCACTCTCCCTCCCCAAGATGAAGCCACAGCCACCGGCATCCATCCATCTGACTCTCCGATCACCGGAATCGAACTTCCGTTCGAATCCTCTATTCTCGCCAGCCTTCCGTCCCACTTCCTCCTTTCATCGTCGTCCACCTCCGACCGGCCACCGCACGACCCGAAACTCCGGCCACCTGTTTGCCATCACCACATCAACTCCCAACTATAACAGGTTCGGCGTACGTGCATCACTGGCCGTCCGGCGAGGAGCCCTGCAACTCGCGCACCAACCCCTGTTTCCGCCCGGTTTCCACCCTAGTACCGCCTTTCACCATCTTCCTCCTCTGACCGGCCACCATCCGCCCCGAAACTCCGGCCATGCCCTGTCATCAATCATATCAACCTCCAGACGTAGCTGTTCCGGTGATCGTGCACCACAGGATGAACACCGACGATCCCTGCTCCGATCCCGCACTTCCCCTGTTCGGTTGAACATCTGCTTCTCCACTTCCGCCTGTACTCCGACGCCGTCCTCGCCTCCTCCGCCACCTCTCGTCGGTGCTCTGATGTCTTCAACATCATTCCATCTCGACTCTACGCTGCTGACAGACGATCCAAGTCCCAGCGCCGTTGATCAGCGCTTGCCTCCATCCCTCTATTTTCTGGACTCCCTTATCTCCTATTTATCTGCTCTGCTTTAAAACTTAACTGATTAAGCTTCTTCTTGCAGGTATTCAACGTGCTTGGACGTGACAGAACCCCTGATCTCTGATACGATCATGAAGAACAGGTTTCACTCTGCAGATCAGATAACTTGGCTCCATTAAAGAACCACCAGATCAACCCCGGAAGCATAGGAACTTTTGATAATCGATTAATTCCTGCACTTGTTTTTTTTTTCAAATCTAATCTGATTAGTATTGTTTGTGTAGGAACTTTAAGAATCTGATGCACTATAAATCTTTAACTTTGGCATGATTAGGAAGCTCTCATATTGTTCTTTCATTTAGACCAGATGATGTGAGCCCAAATTCAACAGATCAACTTAGGAAGCCTATCAAACATTGATGTCTAATACAATTCCTGCACTAATTTATTGTCTGATCTGATTAGCTATTTTTGTTACAGATATCTTACTCGCATGAAAGATCCGGTATCCCAAATTTTGATTGATTCATAAGAACTAATTTAGTTCTACAATGTGGTTCATCTAGTTTGAATATTGGATAATTGGAACCCATTATTTGACAGGACTACTTTTCTTAACTTATTATTTCTATAGTCCTGGAATTCTGGTTGCTTTATGAAGTTTTGATGAATAATTTAATTGATTTTTTAATTAGTAGTATTTTAATTAGTAAAATTTCATGTTCTTAATTAGTAGCACTGTCACACGCTTCCGTCCTACATCACTATTCCATGTGGTTGAGTCGACGGTGAGGAAGGTTAGGGAGGGGTGCTCCCGGGACATGATCAATCGCATGTTGGATCTCCCTATCCAGAGGGACTCCATGGGGTAAGTCCTCCGGGCTAATGTCACTAAACTCGGACAAGAGGGTTGACACTTCGGCGGGAGGCGCTGCATCCAAAGGGGATGACGGGTCCTGCGCCTCGCAGAACATCAGTGCATAGTTTACCTTGGTCTCATTGGCCTCACACATGAGTACGGGGGTGCGTATGAGGGAGACCATGGCGGCTGCTAGAGGGGCAGACTTGGAAGGGACAATCAGGCCCTTGGATGTGGATGCCCACAACTCCCTAGGCTGAGTTGGGATCAAGTGAATTTTTTGGTCATTGTGGTCAAGTGTTCGACCGACCATAATGGGTGATGTCTCTATCGTACAACCAAGGGCGCCCTAAGAGGACGTGGGCGATATCCATAGCCGCCACATCACACCATACTTTCTCACGGAAGTCTCCAAAAGCAATAGGAACCTAACATCAATGGGTGATTGGAAGACTCGATGTATCAACCCATGCAATTGAGTAAGGTTTTGGGTGAGGCTCAAGGGAAGACCAAAATGGGTGATCGCAGTCCGAGAGACCACGTTAAAACTGCTACCTCCATCAATAACGATCTTACATGAGTGCCCGTTGCACTTCATGTAAGTCATGAAGATGCTAGTTGATGACACCAAAATATATAGTATATTTTGTATCATTATAGATACCTTTTCATGCTAAATTGAGGATCTTTTACTTGTTTTTATGCTGAATCCATCAAATATTGCAAAGTCTACTTCTATTTTGGTTTTTCATGATTTGCAGGCAAAAAAGAATCATTTTAGGGTGTAGAAAAAGATCTTGGAAACCTAATTCCTGTAAACAAAAGCGTGATATATTTGAACTGAAATTGGGTGAAGTCTTGAGATTGAAAATTCTAATTATTATACGAGTTGCAAAGTTTTATTTGATTGAATTGTCAATTCAGAGGGTTGAATTCTAAGAATGATATGTTTATCTGAAATCACAATTCATACCGCCGCCTAAGGTTACGCCATCGCGACGAATCCAGATCATCCCAGATAGCAAAATTCATACTGAAGCTTTGCCTGGAGGAGGAGACAACGTACCAAAAGTTTTAGAACGAAAGGAGGTCAATTGGAAGAGAAATCAAAGAAAGAAGAGGTGCTGACACTATTCACCATTTCAACTTGCAAAATACGGCTGTGAAATATTTCACAGTCGTGCTGTATTTTCTAAACTCTTCTCTTCCTTTGATTTTCGACTCTCTAAAGCCATGGAATATTGTAACTTCTTCACCATGCTAGCTTAAACTCCTCTTGGGACATGGGGGTGTTATTCCCTTGATATTTCAATGACTAAATAACTTTTTTTCACATCAATATATCTTTGCTATGGTTATTTTACTCAAGTGATCTATGCCTTCTATCGTTTTTAGCATCATGCATTAACATGTTTTAGAGTTTTATGCTATGGACTGAGAAGATGATATCATAGAACTTGGAACCCTATAATTTATTGTAAGAGCTCATTGCAAGAGATTGGTTGTGTTCTTACCCATAGATTTTAGAAGCTTATTTCTTGTTAATGTTATGACCTAGAATTTATTGTTGTTTTAGACATGATAACATGCTAGAGATAGATGTTAGATTGTTAGAAAGCCTTGAGTAAAACTTGCGAAACTAAGGTGCGAGTGTGCTTAGTTTTGCTTGAGATCTTGGTATTGAGGTAGAATGCATGAGAGTGATTCTTTATCTCTTTAGCCAAAATTCACTTATATTTAGCATTGAATTGATCTTGCACGAGAGTGAGGATCGTTCCTTATAAACCAACTGCACGAGAGTGAGTTAGTTTATTTATCAAGTGAATTATATCTTAACTGTAACAAAGATAAATTGATAAATCTTTAATCATATTTAGTCATGAATATTAAGACGAATGAACCCCTAGTCCCGATTCTCTCGTTCTGATTTACTTCGATTACAATTCGATTGCTATTTACACAACCCTCGATTTGCTTAGCTAGTGAAAACTCAATTAGTCAGTACTTAACAGCGAAGTCCCTGTGGTTCGATATCTTAAATATTACTTCGAGTATTTGTGCACTTGCGGACACAACAAGTTTTTGGCGCCGTTGCCGGGGACTTCAGTTTTGTTGATATTGATATAGTTGTTATCATCACTAGACTGAGTTTTTGTTTTGTTTTTTTTTACTACTTTCTGTGATAGATTCTGATTTTCTTTTAAGCTCTATAATTTCTGAACTTTTCTGACTTTCTACCTGTTTATGCGCAGAAATCTTAGGTCAGGACCATTAGTTCCCTTTGATACTGAAATTAATAAAACACTTAGACTGCGCAGGAAGTTGAGATTTGCCGAAGTAAGAGAGGAAGAATCCATCATCAGCCCCAAATACACGAGGAATTCGTTCCAGCATCACTAGGCCTGCTATAGATGCTAATAACTTTGAGATCAAACTAGCGTTCGTATCGATGATCCAACAGAATCAGTTTAGAGGATCTCCTTTGGAAGATCCAAACCAACACTTATCCCTTTTCCTTGAATTTTGTGACACCATAAAGATTAATGGTGTATCTGACGATGCCCTTAGACTTGTTGGGAAACCCCGGGGACATTTTACAATTTTTCAGAGACACATACATACATTGCACAGCGGAAGAATGTCCCCGAAACAGGTCCGTCCCAAAAACCCAGTGAAGATCGCATGCAAGGGGGTCGACACGATGAGTTAGAAAATACCTCAGAGCAAGATGAGGTCGATGTCGTGATAGGCGCCCAACTGTGCGCCCTCTGCAGTCTCACACACACGGATGCCTCGAGTCCTCTTCTTCCACACCCGGTGCTAGCCTCGGGAAGAAGATCCAAGCCTTAGGGAGATGCTCCAACCACCTTGCGCCACCAAGAGAGAAAGATGCGCCAAGTGGTAAGGAAGGAGAAGCTTGCGGCCACTTGATGGAAGAGGAAGAGATTGCGCCAATGCTCCTTGCTCTCGCTCCCTTCTTATGTTCACGCCTCCAAGGATGAATCATATAAGAGGGGGCGGCTAGGGTCACATATATAGGGCAAGAGGCGATTAGGGTAAGGGCTAGGATCATGACAAGTGTAGGGCTAGGATGAGGAGGTTTGATGCAAGGAAAGTCTCCAAGACTTTACCATAAACTTCATTCAACCTTTCCATAATTGCCCAAGTACCATATCAGCCCAAGACATGCCTTAAAGGCATTCATACCATCAAGGGAGAAGGGCTAGGCGCAAATTGCTTCCTTAATGAAGCAATTTTGCCACCCTAACCCCATTATGCCCCTTAGGCGCCAATGGGGTTGGGTTTCTCCCCATTATACCCTTTTAGCCTCTCTTCTCTTCATGAGAACTTGTTATTGGGCTTCATTGGATAATGAGCTAGCCCAAACTTCATCCTATGGGTTGATTAAGCATTTGGATCCAATCCAATGCAACCCTAATCCAAGTGTGACCAACCATGGTCAAATACGGGTCAACCTGCCAAAAATGAAGTTTGGCTCTAATAACATTCTTCCATCTCATCAGGCCCATTGGTGCTGATGAAATCTCCCAATTAGATCCGAGTTATCCAATAACTTGATCATAAGGCTTCTCGATCAATACGAGAACTCAAGTATCAAGGTGTGCGACCCTATAGGTTCTTCTGACGCTGGCAGTGCTGACCAAAGGTCACCACAAGCAGTGAGTGGCACCTAGTAGTGCATCGCTGCTACCCAGGTCATTGGAATGGATATCGACATCGACATCCCCATCACCGCAACTAGGTACAGATGCATTACAGTCTCTTTACCGGACTGATATCCGATTGGACAAGTGTGTCACCACTTGTTTTCACCCAATCACATGGCTATGACTAAAACAGGTTCTTACCTGGGTATGGCCATACACTCTCAGTCATAGAACCATAGAGGAGCTCCATGGATATCATACTTCCCTAAGGAAGGGGCAAATCCTATGTCTGTCCATTGACCTTCTCATATGGGTCGTGATATGCTCAATGACAACCGTTATGACCTCCCAACTACGGCGAGGTGTTAGGTTGTATCAAAGCAAGTCGCTAACCATATAGAACGATCAATGACCTCAAGTCAAGGGATCAATACATCTCCTGTTACTTGTGAGGATAACTTATGACACCAAGTCATAGCCTCACAGCGGGTCTTTCCAGTATATCCTCCAATGATATACCCATGTGTCTGCGTTAGCACCACGTACCTAACCAGCTCACATGCCAGTCTCTCAAGTACCATAGCTGTCCCATATCCACTAAGGTACATCGACTGGGGACAATAGTTTGAGCACAGATCCAATCTGTCTCCAGGGACATTATCATGTTAGTACATGTGCGCAGATGTAAACAAACATTGACAATGACAATGCCAGAATGATATATATAAATATCAAAGTCAAGTAGTACATAAGTGGACCAAAACTAGGTCCTAGGGCATATACACCAACAAGACTAAGACTGTTTCCTTTTTCTCTCAGGGACAGAGCAACAGCTTGGCTTTATGAACATTCGACTGGGACGTTCACTACTTGGGACCGGATGTCAAACGCCTTCTTACAGAAGTATTTTCCTCCTAGTATGATGATCCAGTTGAGGAACCAAATCACAGGCTTTGCTTAGAGAGATGGTGAATCAATGAGTGAAGCATGGGAACACTTCAATGAGCTTCAACGGAAGTGCCCCCACCATAGAGTGGATGACTGGGTTTTAATTCAAACTTTCTATAATAGTTTGCTTTACAACATACGCTTAACTGTTGATGCTGCTGTAGGAGGAGCATTGATGAACAAGACTATTGATGCCGCCCATGCCTTGATTGAGGAGATGGCGCTAAATCACAACCAGTTGGCTTCGGACAGAGGAGTGCTTTATCGGCCTTCTCAGGGTAAGAACGATGATAATGGTTTGCGTTCTCTTGCAGAAAAGATAGATTCATTATGCAACCGTTTTGATTCTTTCCAAATGCAAACCGCTGTTGTATCTTCTGTTGTTTATGAAGTTTGTGGGAACAATGGGCACTATGCTGAGGAGTGCAAAGTTATTATTGACTAGGAGAGTGAGCAAGTTAATGCAGTGGGGGGTTACAACCAAGGTAGATTCAATGACCCTTACTCCAATACCTACAATCCTGGCTGGCGGAACCATCCTAACCTGTCTTAGAAAAGTAACAATCAAACTAGTGGGCAAAATGAGAATAGAGGGTATAATCCGAGACAGTCAAACCAGAGCCAACCCCAAAAATCTAGTTTAGAAGAGATGTTTGAGTAGTTCATGGGTAAGCAGATGAGCAAAAATGATGAGATTACAG
Source organism: Costus lasius (assembly GCA_027563935.2). NCBI lineage: Eukaryota > Viridiplantae > Streptophyta > Magnoliopsida > Zingiberales > Costaceae > Costus > Costus lasius. Next base: position 87,498,730 of record CM050446.2, read on the forward strand.
AGACCCTTAAGTAGATAAACTCTAGGTTGGATGGTGTTGTTGCTCATAATAAAATGTTAGAAACTCCGATAGCACAACAGGCTAATACACCTTATAGACCCCCAGGGAAGTTACCTGCAAAACCTAAACAAAACCCCAGGGAACATTGTAACGCCATCATAACTAGGAGTGGGAGACAATTGGAAGATCCAAGGGGACCATTGTTGGTGTATATGCCCTAGGACCTAGTTTTGGTCCATCTTTGTACTACTTGACTCTGATATTAATATATATCTTTCTGGCATTGTCGTTATCATTGTTTGTCTACACCTGCGATTGTGTACTTACATGATAATGTCCATGGAGACAGATTGGATCTGTGCTCGAACTATAGTCCCCAGTCGATGTACCTGAGTGGATATGGGACAACTCTGGTACTTGTGAGACTGGTATGTGGGCTGGTTAGGCACGTGGTGCTAACGTAGACACATGGGTATATCATTGGAGGATATACTGGATAGACCCGCTGTGAGGCTATGACTTGGTGTCATAAGTTATCCTCACAAGTGACAGGAGATGCATTGATCCCTTGACTTGAGGTCATTGACCATTCTATATGGTTAGGGACTTGCTTTGATGCAACCTAACACCTTGCCATAGTTGGGAGGTCATAACGGTTGTCATTGAGCATGTCACGACCCATATGAGAAGGTCAATGGACAGACATAGGATTTGCCCCTTCCTTAGGGAAGTGTGATATCCATGGAGCTCCCTTATGGTTCTATGACTGAGAGTGTATGGCCATACCCAGGTGAGAACCTGTTTTAGTCATAGCCATGTGATTGGATGAAAACAAGTGGTGACACACTTGTCCAATCGGATATCAGTTCGGCAAAGAGACTGTAATGCATCTGTACCTAGTTGCGATGATGGGGATGTCGATGTCGATATCCATTCCAATAACCTGGGTAGCAGCGATGCACTGCTAGGTGCCACTCACTGCTTGTGATGACCTTTGGTCAGCACTGCCAGCGTTAGAGGAACCTACAGGGTCGCACACCTTGATACTCGAGTTTTCATATTGATCAGGTAGCCTTTAGATCGAGTTATTGGATAACTCTGATCTATTTGGGAGATTTCATCAGCGCCAATGGGCCTGATGAGATGGAAGAAACTTATTGGGGCCAACTTCCGTTTTTGGCATATCGATCAAATTAACCATGGTTAGCCTCATTTAACCATGGGTTAAATTGGATTGGATCCAATAGCTTGGTTAACATGCATAATGGACTTTGGGCTTGGCCCATTGCTTAGTTGGGCTTGCTAATAAGTTGAATTGAAGGGCTAAGAGGCTTGAAGGGTATAATGGGGATGAATTAATGGGATAGGCGCATATGGGATTCTAGTTGGTTTAGAATTGGCGCCTATGCCTTGTTTGGTATCTCCTAGGTGATTAAATCAAATTGGATTTGATTAAATCACACAAGATAATTGATTGGATTGTGTTTGACAATTGTGGGCTGATTATTAACATAATTAGAGTCCTAATTGGATTAGGACTTGCGCCCAAGCCACATTAGGCAATCCATCATATTGCCTTGACTAGGTCTAGGCGCATGGATGGGATTAATGCCTCATATGGCATGATATGGGCGTATATGGCTGATGCTTGCTTTGGCAAGTCTTAGGCGCATATGGGAGTGGAGATTTAATCAATATATTTGATTGGATAATCTCCTAGAATCATACCCTAATTGTCAACACTTGCCATTCTCCCCTAACCGCCTCTTGCTCCTATAAATAAGCCCTTGCTGCCCCCTCTAGTGACGATGCTAATTCCTTGGAGGCGTGAAGCATTAGAGGGCGATGGCTTGGAGAGCTTAGAGCTTTTCTTCTTCCATCAAGGGCGCAAGCATGCTTCTTCTCTTCCTTTCCTTGGCGCAAAGGAACAAGAAGGCTTGCGGCGTTGTCTTCTCCTTCCATCTCCTTGGCGCATCACATCTTGGTGGTGGCGCAAGTTGCTTGGAGGATTCTCCTAAGGCATGGATCTTCTTCCCGAGGCTAGCACCGGGTGAGGAAGAAGAAAACTTGAGGAATCCGTGTGTGCGAGACTGCGGAGGGCGAACACTTGGGCGCCTTCATCGACATCGGCTTCTAATTGCTTAAAGGTACTTACTATCACATCGTGTCGACCCCCTCGCAAGAGATCTTCACTGGGTTTTTGGGACTAGCCTGTTTCGGGGACATTCTTCCGCTGCGTAAAATGTATGCCCATGGCTCTGAAAATTGTAAAATGTCCCCGGGGTTTCCCAACAACCATTAGATGATGAAGAGATTGAGCCTGATGTCATACCTAGTGAGGAACCAGTTTTGGAACCACAGCCCACACAAGGGCAATCCCTTCCTGATTCTTCTCCTTCTAAGTAGAAAGAATCTTCATAGAGAAATGACTTTCCTTGTGAAGTTGAGGAACCTAGACCTAGTTCACCACAGCCATATAGGACATCTATCTCTTTTCCCCAGAGGATTGTGCAAGCTAAGCTAGATAGGCAGTTTGGGAAATTTTTGGAAGTGTTGAAAAAGTTATACATTAATATTCCTTTTACAAATGCATTATCCCAAATGCCTACTTATGCAAAATTTATAAAAGAAATTTTATCTAACAAAAGAAAAATTGAGGACTACGGTACTATGGCACTAACTGAAGAATGCAGTGCTCTTATTCAAAACAAGTTGCCACCGAAATTAAAGGATCCAGGTAGTTTCTCTATTCCATGTTCAATTGGGAATGTTGCTTTCGATCGAGCCTTATGTGACTTGGGAGCTAGTGTGACTCTGATGCCTTTGTCTGTGTGCAGGAAACTGGATATGGGAGCTCCCAAGCCAATTACAATTTCTTTGCAACTCGCTGATCGATCAGGACAATATCCAGTAGGTATTCTAGAGGATGTTCCTATACAAGTTGGTAAGTACTTCATACCTGCTGACTTTGTGGTACTTGAAATGGAAGAGGATGCCAAGATTCCTATTATTTTGGGTAGACCGTTCTTAGCCACTGCTGGAGCCCTTATTGATGTAAGGAATGGTAAACTTACTTTGAGAATTGGCAACGATAAGATTGAGTTTGATTTAAACAATTCATTGAAAAAACCTGGATATGCTAGTTCTTGTTGCACTATTCATGCTATTGATGACACAGTCTATGATGTTAGTTGTCTGTTTGATGATTCTTCTGTTGATGTCTCTTTTTCTGATTCTTTCTCTAACTCTTTTTCTGATTCCTTGGAAAATTCTTGTGAAAAATTTGATAATTCTTATTTTGAGAATGATTTTGATGATGAAAAACATAATATGTTAGATTGTGCAACTTTTGATGATGAAAATGAAAAAATTCTAAAAATTGAGTTAAAAATTTTACTTGATAACCATGGATATGAATTTCTTGGTCCTAACTCCACCTACCCTGTGATTGTGGATGCTAAACTAGATGCCAGGGAAACTGATATGCTCTTAAAGGAGTTGAGAGTTCATAGAAAGGTAATTGGGTACACCATTGATAACTTGAAGGGGATTAATCCTTCTTTTTGTAATCATAGGATTCACATGGAGGATGAGCACAAGCCGCATGTAGATTTTCAGAGAAGACTCAACCCATCTATGAAGGAAGTGGTGAAGAAGGAAGTACTAAAATTGCTTGATGCAGGTATTATCTACCCTATCTCAGATAGTAAGTGGGTAAGCCCTGTACACTGTGTTCCTAAAAAGGGAGGTGTCACTGTAATGAAAAATAAGGACAATGAATTGATACCTATTAGAACTGTCACTAGTTGGCGTATGTGTATTGATTATAGAAAATTAAATGCTACCACTAGGAAGGATCATTTTCCCTTGCGTTTTATTGATGAAATGGTTGAGAGACTTGCTAAACACTCTTACTTTTATTTTCTTGATAGATATTCTGGATTTTTTCAAATTCCCATTCATCCTAATGATCAGGATAAGACCACCTTTACATGTCCATATGGTACTTTTGCTTATAGAAGAATAATCTTTGGTTTATGCAATGCACCTGCTACTTTTCAGAGGTGTATGATGGCGATTTTTTCTGAGTTTATTGAAGATTTCATGGATGTTTTTATGGATGATTTCTCTGTCTATGGTCTTTCTTTTGATGACTGCTTGGCTAATCTCTCTAGAGTTTTACAGAGATGCGAAGTGACTAACCTTGTCTTGAATTGGTAAAAGTGTCACTTTATGGTTAGACAGGGGATAGTTTTGGGTCATCTTATATCAGAAAGAGGGATTGAAGTGGACAAGGCCAAGATAGAAGTGATTGAGAAGTTGGCACCACCCACCACTGCCAAGGAGATTAGAAGCTTTTTGGGAAATGTAGGGTTTTACAGAAGGTTCATTAGGGACTTCTCTAAACTTGCTAAACCCCTGACTGATTTACTTTGTAAAGATGCAAAATTCTGCTTTGATGAGAAATGTATGTCTGCTTTTCAGGAACTGAAGAAAGCCTTGACATCAGCACCTATTATGCAACCACTTGACAGGGAGTTACCCTTCGAGCTTATGTGTGATGCCAGTGATTTTGCAGTGGGAGCAGTTCTAGGGCAAAGAAAGGAAAAGAAGCCTTATGTGATCTCATATGCCAGTAAAGCTTTAGATGAAACACGGAGGAATTACATCACTACTGAGAAGGACTTGTTGGCTATAGTTTTTGCATTTGACAAATTCAGATCTTACTTGATAAATTTAAAAGTTGTAGTATATACTGATCATGCTGCAGTTAAATATTTGATGCAGAAGAAGGACAGTAAGCCACGGTTGTTGAGATGGATTTTGCTTCTGCAAGGATTTGATCTGGAAATCAAAGATAAGAAAGGAACTGAGAATTTAGTTGCATACCACCTTTCAAGGATGATTGTAGAAGATACAAAAGGTGATATTAATGATTATTTTCTTGAGGAACAACTGATGAGGATTGAACAAATTAAGGCCCCTTGGTATGCAGATATTGCAAATTATCTAGTTGCTAATATATTTCCTATTGATTTTAGTTACCAAGGCAAGAAAAGATTTTTAGCATATGTTAAACACTATTTTTGGGATGAGCCTTATGTGTTCAAAAGATGTGCAGATGGAATATTTATGAGATGTATCCCCGAAGAAGAAATGAAAGACATATTATCGTAGTGTCATGGATCATCATATGGAGAGCATGCTAGTACAGAGAAGATAGTTTTTAAAGTACTACAATCTGGATTTTATTGGCCCACACTATTTAAGGATGCAAGAAATTTTATAATGTCTTGTGATAATTGTCAAAGGATGGGGAACATAAATAGAAGGAATGAGATGCCATTGTCCACCATACTCGAAGTTGAAATTTTTAATGTTTGGGGTATTGATTTCATGGGACCTTTTCCATCATCTGGAGGGAATAATTATATACTCATGGCGGTAGATTATGTTTCCAAGTGGGTAGAAGCCATTGAAGGAACCCCTACAACAAAGGGGGGCGAAACCCTAATAGGCGCATTTTGGAGGATTTGAAGCAGCGGAGAGGGTTTCTAGATCTATTGCATGCTATAAGATCAACATAAAAACATTCTATAGAAAGAATGAGATTCATACCGATGCCATTTCTAGATGGCGACTTGGAAGCAGAAAGCGATGTGGCTTTCCTCCAGAGGTGACGCACACAAGATGAGTCTTGGCTCCTCCTTGTCGCCCCTTGTGCTAGCAAGGATCGTCCAAGTATCCTGATCGAAATGAAAGGGATGAGATCTTCTTGGCGATTTCTTCCTTCTTCTTTTCGTTCACCTTCTTCACCACACGAGAGAGAACTTGTGTCGACTCGTGGAGAGGCGAGGCGAGAAGAGGCGTGAAGAGGAGAAACGTGAGGCGTGGTCACGTTTAGAGAAGTGCTATCTAAAAATAGCATGCCACTTCTCAATATGCGATCATGGGTTTACCCCAATCGCAAACCTCTTATCTCATGAACCATCCGCTCACTTAATGAGCTGGTTCAATTCAGCTCGGTTCAAGAACCAATCAAGCCAAGCGATCCAGTCTAGATCATGATTAAACCCTAAGGCTCCAGATCTAACCGTTGATCTCTTGATGCTTCTGATCTCACCGATCTAGCATCCATTCTCTCGATCGAAGCTTACCGATCTCAAGCCCTAATCAATCAAATATGATCAGACCAGATCTCACTTACAATCAGAGATTAAATCCCTTTAAACTGAACCCAAATAATTCAGTCCACACGATCTGACTTAAGTAAGCTATATCATCAAATTGTGCGACCCTGAGGGTTTCCTTTAAATGTCGGTAACGATAACTTACGTTATCATGATCAGTGAGGGGTATCTAGCAACACATCACTGTCTCCCGATATAAAGGAAAGAGTCTTCCAAGACTACACCCAAACCACAGCACAAGTGTGAATCAACTCACTAGGCATACATGATTCCTTTGCCACTGGATGTTCTTATTGGACAAGCGTGTCAAGCCTGTAACTCCAATATGATGAGCATGATTAGATCAGATGAACATTGTCACCTGGGTATGGCCATACACTTTCTCAATCATCTCATCCAGGGGGCCCCTTTAGAACATCACACTCCTTAAACAAGGAGACGGCAATCCTTTGTCTATCACTAGTGCCCTAACCTGACTCAAGCTCACCATCCAAGATAGTCTATAATCATTATGTTTTAAATGATATTGAACTACCTCAAAACAATGACAATCATCATTTAGAAACACAAGTGATCTCAAGTTAGAGGACATGTGCCACTTGTTGCAATCAAGGATTATTCACATTGTGACAAGCAATTGAATATCCTAGTAGGGTCTGTCCAGTACATCCAATGTACCCATGAGTCTACATCTTATTCCATGCTCGAAGCATCCTATAAGATTAGAACACATATTAGTCTTAACCATATCAAGGCTGTCTCATGTTCACCAAGATATCTCGACTAAGGACTTAACTGCATGTCAGCCTAGCTGAACAGCTTTGAGACATTATTCAGAAGTACACTTATTGCATCAGATAAGGTAACAAACTGAATAACAACCATTGCCTTTATAAACATAAGAGTTTATTACATGATACTGATACAATCCCAAGGCCTCAAACATTAGCCTTAAGGGCATACCCCAACAATCTCCCACTTGCACTTAATCTAATGGTTGAGAAATCTCAAACCCATGTTATTACAGTGCTTCACATGCTTCTGCTGCGCCAGAGGCTTAGTAAGCGGGTCTGCCAGATTGTCATCTGTATGTACCTTGCAGACTTTGATCTCGCCACGATCAATGATCTCCCGGATCAAATGAAACCGTCTCTGTATGTGCTTGGACTTCTGGTGCGACCGTGGTTCCTTTGCTTGTGCGATTGCTCCAGTGTTATCACAGAAGATAACCAAAGGATCTGCACTCGAAGGAACAACACCAAGTTCTCTCACGAACTTACGAATCCATACTGCCTCCTTGGATGCTTCCGAGGCTGCAACATACTCGGCTTCTGTTGTGGAATCAGCAACAGTTGACTGTTTGAAACTTTTCCACACCACCGCTCCTCCATTCAAGCTAAAAACATAGCCTGATTGCGATCGGAAATCATCCTGGTCTGACTGGAACGAAGCGTCAGTATATCCTTCAATACTGAGTTCTTCCTGACCACCATATATCAAGAACATATCTTTGGTCCTCCGAAGATATTTTAAAATGTTCTTGACTGCAATCCAGTGCGCCATACCTGGATTACTTTGGAATCGACTGGTCACGCTTAACCCGTTAGCGACGTCTGGGCGAGTACACAACATCGCATACATAATGGACCCAATAGCCGAAGCATAAGGCGTATTGTCCATTTCATCTTTCTCAGTCTGTGTTTGTGGACACTGACTCTTCGAAAGATTCAGACCATGTCTGACTGGAAGATATCCTCTTTTAGAATTCTCTAAATGGAATCTCTCCAGGACTTTATCGATGTAAGTACTCTGGCACAGCCCGAGAAGCCTCTTAGATCTATCTCTGTAGATCTTCACACCTAGTACATAGGCTGCTTCTCCTAGATCTTTCATCTGGAAACATTTCCTTAACCATGCCTTAACCGCATGCATTTCAGGAATGTCATTTCCAATGATCAAGATGTCATCGACGTAGAGGACTAGGAAAGTAATCACGCTCCCACTAAACCTCTTATATACACACGGGTCATCCTCGTTCTTGATGAAACCAAATTCACTGATTGATTCATCAAAACGAATATTCTAGCTTCTTGATGCTTGTTTAAGTCCATAAATAGACTTCTTTAACTTGCATATTTTATGACGATCTGATGGATTAGTGAAACCTTCTGGTTGTGTCATATACACATCCTCATCCAGATTTCCATTCAGGAAAGCTGTTTTCACATCCATTTGCCAGATCTCATAATCATAATATGCTGCTATCGCGAAAAGCATCCGAATAGACTTAAACATAGCTACAGGTGAGAAAGTTTCATCATAATCTATCCCGTAGATTTGTTTGAAACCTTTCGCAACTAGCCTGCCTTTATAGGTAACCACGTTACCATCCATGTCAATCTTCTTCTTGAAGATCCATTTACAGCCTATAGGGACAACTCCCGGAGGCGGATCAACCAAATCCCAGACTTGGTTATCTGACATGGAGTCCATCTCGGCGCGCATAGCTTCAAGCCATCTCGCTGACTCCGGTCCACTGACCGCATCCGCATAAGTGAGGGGTTCATCATTATCAATGATGTAGACTCCGTCATAGCGCTCAGGCTGTCGACGGATCCTTCCCGATCTTCGCGGTTCCCGTGATATCTGAGCCTCAGGTTGTTCAGTAACCTGTTCTACCGGCTCAGGCTCATCCAACTGCGCTTGACCACTTTGTCCTTCCTCTGGATTCTCATCCAGCTTTATTTCTCTCCCACTGGCCTCTTGCAGAAGAAACTCCTTCTCAAGAAATATGGCCGTCCGAGCAACAAATACCTTGTTCTCTTTGGGATCGAAGAAATAATAACCCTTAGTTTCCTTAGGGTAACCGACAAAGATACATTTGTTAGATCTGCTCTCTAGTTTCCTAGAGGCGAGCTTTTTGACATAAGCCTCGCAGCCCCAGATCCTGATAAATGTCAAGCTCGGCTGTTTCCCATACCATAATTCATATGGGGTCTTTGAAACTGCCTTGGATGGCACTCGGTTTAGTACCTTTGCAGCTGTTTCCAGTGCAAATCCCCAAAAGGAATATGGAAGAGTAGCCTGACTCATCATAGAACGAACCATATCAAGTAGGGTTCTATTTCTCCTCTCGGACACACCATTCCATTGCGGTGTTCCTGGCGGAGTGAGCTGTGAGATAATCCCACACTCCTTCAGATAGTCAGTAAACTCTCGACTTAGGTATTTTCCACCTCGATCAGAACGAAGTGCCTTGATATGTCGGCCTAGCTGATTTTGTACTTCATTCTTGAACTCTTTGAACTTGTCAAAAGATTCACTGTTATGTCTCATAAGATAGACATAACCATACCTACTGAAATCATCAGTAAAGGTAATGAAGTACTGATAGCCACCTCTGGCATGTTTACTAAATAGCCCACACACATCACTATGTATAAGGTCAAGTAAACCTGAAGCCCTTTGACCTTTGTTAGGAAAAGGTGGCTTCGTCATTTTACCCATTAAACAAGCCTTGCATGTATCAATCTCCTCATAGGAGAATGATCCCAGCAGTCCATGATCATGCAACCGCTTAATGCGCTTCTTGTTAATATGGCCTAAACGACTATGCCATAACAAGGTGCTGTCATCAGCATGCTTGGCTTTCTTAATATCAATATTTTGTATAGAACATTCCATGTCTAACATGAATAACCCATTGTTAATTGAACCAGTTGCATAAACAATATTATCATGAGAAAGAACACACTTTGAAATATTGCATTCAAAGGAAAACCCCTTCCTGACAAGAGCAGGAATGGAGATAATATTTTAGTAATGCTGGGAACAAAGTAACAACTGTTTAGTTCTAATACAAGTCCAGATGGTAAAGAGATGAAATAATCTCCTACAGCAACAGCAGCAACCCGTGCCCCGTTTCCAACGCGTAGGTCCACCTCATGCTGTCCCACCTGTCTTCTTCTCTTGAGTTCCTGTACATTTGAACAAATGTGAACTCCACATGCAGTGTCCAACACCCATGATATAGAAGAAGATGAAACCATGACTTCCGTCATGTAAATACCTGAGCCAGAAGCAAAGCTTCCCCTCTTTTCTCCTTGGAGCGCTTTACAGTCCTTTTTCCAGTGACCCAGTTGGCCACAGTGGAAACATCTGTATTCCTTTGACCGCTTGACTTTTTGCTTCAGAGCCTTGCTGTAACTCTTGACAGGGGCCTTGCCCTTCTTCCCCTTCTTCTTGTTCCTAGAAGGAACCATTAAGACAGAGGTTGAAGGCTTTCCCTTCAGAGTCTCCTCAGTAGTCAAGAGCATATTCAGCAGCTCTGCCGGAGTACAGTCGATTTTGTTCATATTAAAGTTAATGATGAACGCATCGAAAGAGGGCGGGAGAGACTGCAGAATAATGTCTACAGCAAGCTCCTGATTGATGGTATGCCCCAGTTTCTCTAGAGCCTCCTTGTGCCCAATCATCTTGAGCACGTGAGCTCCCACTGGGCTCCCTTCAGCCAGTTTGCTCTGGAAGAACAGCTTTGTCAGATTATAGCGTTCTGTCCTCGCCTGTGCAGCATACAGCATCTTGAGGTTCGCTATAATCTCTATAGCCGACATATCCTCATGCTGACGCTGCAGCGGTGGCGTCATAGACGCTAGCATCAGGCAAGCGACATCAATGCTATCATTGACGTGCTTTTCATAAGCATCCCGAACCGCCCTTGCGGCGTTCGGAGCGGGCTGAGGCGGTATAGCCGTCTCGAGGACATACAGTTTCCTCTCTGCCTTAAGAACAATCTTAAGGTGTCCAAACCAGTCTGAGAAGTTCGGCCCAGCAAACTTCTCCCTTTCCAGTAGGGATCGCACATTGAAGTTCATGGTGTTCGTTGCTGCAGGTATCTACAACAATGCAAGAACAGCAAGGTCAGTATCAATGTTAAGAATCGATCAGGACTTAAGAAAGATTCTTTTTCTCACTATTTTATCTGGCTGAAAAATCCAGCAAAACAGCCCGAAAGAGTAGAACTCTTTTAGTGAGATGGGATCCAGATTTCATACTTGGTCTCCGCGTCCCACTCAGGCGAGATAAGATGCACAGAGAGTACAAGCACTAATCTCTGGTAGGCTGTCCCAGCCAATCGCCAACCCGTGCGATTCCCCTTCATCTGGGCAATCCAGCAGACTGTGCCAACTGAGTTGGTACAACACAGTCTCTGACCCCACAGATGGCTGCCTCCATGTGCTACCATATGCGCCACATATGTAGTCTACATGGTCAAGCTAACCCGACCTACTCCCTGGACCACCACGTGCTATGCTGAGCAACGAGAAGCGATAAATCCCTTCTCTGTAACACGCAGGTATAATCCCGCACCGTTTGAAGATAGATGGACGTGCCCACTGAGTGGGTACAACACGGCTCCAACGATAATCAGAACAGTGAGGTTTCGCGTCAGAAGGCTTACGAGCTTGATATTTTAGCGTTGGATTTTAACGGTCTTTAATCTTCTTCACTATCATGCAATTCCTATGGTGATAGCAGAAGATAAATAAATCATGCTGTTCTACTTATTTAAACAATAAAAGAAAGCATGGATCTTATGTGGTAAAAGCCCATAGCCTAAGTAAGACCTTAATTAACTTAAGTCTTCACTTGCTTTTCTTCATGGGTCTTTTAGCTGCTCATTTGGCCCAAACCAGGGCCCAAGCGCCATTTGCAGCTGAGGTGCGCCCACCTGGGAAAATGCGCCTGGTCCCAGAGTCGAACCTTGTACCTCCCACCTGGTCAAGCCTCTGCTGCAAGCGCCTCTGCCAAGTGTGCTCTGTGCTCTTGTCTGATTAACTTACAAATTAATCTATCTAGACAAGATTGACACGCAGGTCAATTACACTTTATAAATTAAATGCAATGTGATGCGCAGATCACAATTAAAATTAATTTACAAAATAATTTCCAGGCACGCAGGCCCCAGCACAGCACACATTAAACACGGGCAGCCCACATAAGAATAAATAAACAAGCACATGGCATCAATCAACATGCGATCCAACCATAAAAATAAAATTTTGAAAACCCCATTGGCATCAATTTTATTTTCCTTATATGCCCTTACTACCTTACAACGGTCCATTGGTAGGGATCCACTCATCATGTCTAGTCAGATCCACTGCCCTTGCATGCACCAAGTCCTAACTGACTTGAGTCGACCCAGTGGTCAACTATGCATGCGCCAAGGGCTGAACAACCATCATGAGTTCTGGCAAGCGGGTGTGACCCCGGGCCTAACTCATGCGTGTTCACTAGTTGTCTCAACCAGACCTCGCTACACGCCTGTGATGCAGTCGACCTATAGCCACTACATGCTTACGCATGGGTGCCATCTGGTCGACCCATCTAGGCTGTCAGATGGTCTGATCAGACTATTGGATCTAACCTAGAGGATGACTTCAACCCCATCAACCCGTCTAAGGGTTTACAGTAGGCGCAACTTAGATCTAATGAGGCGCGCAAGTGATATTTGTTTTTGACGAAAACATTAACAAGCGCCATAATAACATGATACATGCGCAACTTAAATATAATCATACATCATGTATATTTCGCATGTTAACAAGAAGAAGATCTAAGCATACTTGCGCAAATATGGATCACAAATGGCTCAAGCAATCATAAAACATGCATGAAACCAGGCTCTGATACCAATTGAAGGAACCCCTACAACAAAGGGGGGCGAAACCCTAATAAGCGCATTTTGGAGGATTTGAAGCAGCGGAGAGGGTTTCTAGATCTATTGCATGCTATATGATCAACATAAAAACATTCTATAGAAAGAATGAGATTCATACCGATGCCATTTCTAGATGGCGACTTGGAAGCAGAAAGCGATGTGGCTTTCCTCCAGAGGTGACGCACACAAGATGAGTCTTGGCTCCTCCTTGTCGCCCCTTGTGCTAGCAAGGATCGTCCAAGTATCCTGATCGAATGAAAGGGATGAGATCTTCTTGGCGATTTCTTCCTTCTTCTTTTCGTTCACCTTCTTCACCACACGAGAGAGAACTTGTGTCGACTCATGGAGAGGCGAGGCGAGAAGAGGCGTGAAGAGGAGAAACGTGAGGCGTGGTCACGTTTAGAGAAGTGCTATCTAAAAATAGCATGCCACTTCTCAATATGCGATCATGGGTTTACCCCAATCGCAAACCTCTTATCTCATGAACCATCCGCTCACTTAATGAGCTGGTTCAATCCGGTTCGGTTCAAGAACCAATCAAGCCAAGCGATCCAGTCTAGATCATGATTAAACCCTAAGGCTCCAGATCTAACCGTTGATCTCTTGATGCTTCTGATCTCACCGATCTAGCATCCATTCTCTCGATCGAAGCTTACCGATCTCAAGCCCTAATCAATCAAACATGATCAGACCAGATCTCACTTACAATCAGAGATTAAATCCCTTTAAACTGAACCCAAATAATTCAGTCCACACGATCTGACTTAAGTAAGCCATATCATCAAATTGTGCGACCCTGAGGGTTTCCTTTAAATGTCGGTAACGATAACTTACGTTATCACGATCAGTGAGGGGTATCTAGCAACACATCACTATCTCCCGATATAAAGGAAAGAGTCTTCCAAGACTACACCCAAACCACAGCACAAGTGTGAATCAACTCACTAGGCATACATGATTCCTTTGCCACTGGATGTTCTTATTGGACAAGCGTGTCAAGCCTGTAACTCCAATATGATGAGCATGATTAGATCAGATGAACATTGTCACCTGGGTATGGCCATACACTTTCTCAATCATCTCATCCAGGGGGCCCCTTTAGAACATCACACTCCTTAAACAAGGAGACGGCAATCCTTTGTCTATCACTAGTGCCCTAACCTGACTCAAGCTCACCATCCAAGATAGTCTATAATCATTATGTTTCAAATGATATTGAACTACCTCAAAACAATGACAATCATCATTTAGAAACACAAGTGATCTCAAGTCAGAGGACATGTGCCACTTATTGCAATCAAGGATTATTCACATTGTGACAAGCAATTGAATATCCTAGAAGGGTCTGTCCAGTACATCCAATGTACCCATGAGTCTACATCTTATTCCATGCTCGAAGCATCCTATAAGATTAGAACACATATTAGTCTTAACCATATCAAGGCTGTCTCATGTTCACCAAGATATCTCGACTAAGGACTTAACTGCATGTCAGCCTAGCTGAACAGCTTTGAGACATTATTCAGAAGTACACTTATTGCATCAGATAAGGTAACAAACTGAATAACAACCATTGCCTTTATAAACATAAGAGTTTATTACATGATACTGATACAATCCCAAGGCCTCAAACATTAGCCTTAAGGGCATACCCCAACAGCCATTGCTTCTCCCACTAATGATTCTAGGGTTGTAGTGAAACTGTTTAAAAGAGTTATCTTCCCACGCTTTGGAGTACCACGAGTTGTGATTAGTGATGGAGGATCCCACTTTATTGAACACAAATTTTCAGCCTTACTTAGAAAATATGGGGTAAGTCATAGAGTTGCAACACCTTACCATCCCCAAACAAGTAGACAAGTGGAGATATCTAACAAAGAAATTAAAGGGATATTGGAAAAGACAGTGTCAAGAACAAGGAAGGACTGGGCACACAAGCTCGATGATGCACTTTGGGCATATCGGACTGCTTTCAAAACACCAATAGGTGATAGGATTCCACAAGTGCATGGAATTATTGAAGTAATAAAAATATCGAACCACAGAGACCTTATTGTTAAGTACCAAATAGATGTTTTATCACTAGCTAAGCAAGCCAAATATGATGAAAGTAAACTATGCAGAGAATATGCTAAGGAGATAATCAGAGAGATAAACATGGGACTAGGGTTTCATCCACCTTAATTTCAATGATAAGATATAAATAAAGGTTCGTCAATCAAATCTTGCTACGATAAAGTCCTACTTTACTTCATAAAGGGATTATCTCACTTTCGTGCAGACAATCATGCAAGGACCAATCCTCGCTTTCGCGCAAGATCTGTCCCAATGCTAAAGATAAGTAAATCATCAATCAAAGAACTCAAGATCACTTTCGTGCATCCGAATTCTAGGTTGATAATCTCTAGTGGAATCTCAAGGATCACTTTCGTGCATCCGAGCCTCAACACTAGTTTTACTCATGGATCTCCAACGTTCCGATCCTCACTTTCGTGCAAGATCTCCACGTTTGATAAATAAACTCGATCCACACATTCATATTATGATCATAGCAATTAATCTACTAGAACAGATCAAATTAGATCTAACCTAAGGAAGGGATCCTAACATGCAATTCTAGGGTTCCAAGTTCTCAAGCATTTACCTTTCAGTCAATAGCGAAAACTCTAAAAACATGATTAATAACATAGATCTATAGAGAGTCTAAGAACAATCCATCACAAAAGTAAAATTATCATAGCAAAAATTATCATGATGAAAATAGAAGAGTTATCTAATCATTAAGAATCAGGGGGATTACACCCCATGTCCCAAAACAGTATTAAGCTTGCATGAAGGAGGAGATACAATAAATCATAGTTTTAGAGTGATCAAAAAACAAAAAGAAAGGAGAAACAACATTACAACACAGCTGTAAAATCCTTTACAGCAGTAATTTGCTTCGATGAACAGCGCTGTCACCGCTGTTTCGTTCATTCCTCCTCCGATCAGACTCCAAATGCTTTGAAACTTCTGTGGTATCTTCTTCTCCTCCAGGCGAAGCTTTTTTCATGAAAATCACGACCTGAGGTGCCCTCTACCCCTCTCGGCATGAGAACAAACCCTAACCGCCTCTCTGTTGATTGCTCCCCCAAATCTGGATAAAAATTCCTCCTTTCAGTGCGTGTATTTTCTCCTCTTAAAGGCGAGTCCGCAACAACTTTCGGATCTAAATTTGGAGCTCTGGATCAAAAGTTATCGCTTGCGCAAACTTCGGCCGTGGAAAACTCGCGTTTTTGACTGGAAATTACGGTAGTGTAATAGTTCACGACAGTGCCGTAAAATCGGTCGAGTCTTCTAATCTAAGGTGTCTGGAAAATATGGCACCGTAATATGGTTTACGGTAGTGCCATAAAATTAGCAAAGTTCTCTGTTCCGAAAGCTCTCCAAAATACGGCAGTGTAATTCTTTACGGCAGTGCCGTAAAATCTAAAAATCCTTCTGTTCGGAAACTCCCCAAAATACGGCAGTGTTACGGTAGCATCTAGGAATACGGTACCGTAATATACATTACGGCCCTGTCGTATTTTGGTTTGTTGCTTCGTTTTGCGTGAAATTTGTTGGGTGATTTCCTCTTGATGATGGTAACTCTTCTATGTCTTCGATTTTGCTTGAAAATGCCTCAAAATAGTGCTTTTTTACCTGAAAATCATGAAAAACCAAAATAGAAGTAGACTTTGCAATATTCGATGAATTTAGCATTAAAATAAGCAAAAAGATCCTCAATTTAGCATGAAAAGATATCTAAAATGATACAAAATATACTATATATTTTGGTGTCATCAAAATACATAAGGCTCAAACTTTGCATGTCCTCAAGCAAAAATCAAAACTTGATTAAGGGATAAACCTTTTCATGCTCAATAAATTTCTAAAATACAACCTATCAATGAAAAATTCCACCAATTGATTTACAAATCTTCAAATAAACATATCATCCTTATAACTCAACCCTATAGATCCACAATTCAATCAAATAAAACTTTGCAACTTGTATAATAAATATAATTTTCAATCTCATGATTTCACCCAGTTTTCAGTTCAAATCTATCATGTTTTTGTTTACAGGAATTTGGATTCCAAGATCTTTTTCCACACATGATTTTTTTCTTTTTTTTATGTATTTTGTTTGTTTTTGTGAATATGGTATGTACCCACAACTTTTTATTTTTGACTTCAACTCTTGTCTTCGGTACCACTGTCAATTTTTCACAGTGCCAAGTAGAGGAGTCTTATTATTTTTCACTCTCATTATTTTTCATGCATAGACTTCAACCCATGTCTTCGGTACCACTATCAATTTTACATAGTGCCAAGTAGGGGAGTCTCTCACTATTTTTATGGATCTTGGATTCTTATTTCCCAACAAATAGCAAAAATAGACTAAACATCTACTAGGTTGATCAATTGATCTCAATTCTTGAATCATACTCATATGCTCATTTTATTTAAAGGAGTAGTTTCACCGTTAGATCTTATTCATCAAATAACACATCTACCCAAAATTTCATGCATCAACCAATGCCAAATTTCAAAAATAGATATGCATTTAAGAAATAAATCGAACATGATAAGGTTTATCTCTAATCACAAGTATAAATACTCACATCATCAAGGAAGACATTTTATCAATAGAAATTTTATCAATAAATCATGCCATCATATAGTAGAAAGTGGATCATATGCTTTCATCAATTTTAACAACACATTTGAATAATATCATCATCAAAATAATGAGTTCCATATATCCATAAAATCATTTTTTCAAGAGAAAACCAATAAGTAGTATAAATATGATAAAGTCAAAGATGCAGTATATGAAATAGTCATTAATAAGAGAGTGCAAGTTATACTCACAAAACTAAATAGATCATGCTCAATCATTGTCAGGCCAGTGCAGCTGGGTCCAAAGATATGCCTTTTGAAAATTTTTACCTGCACAATTGAAGATACATAAGGCTCAGTCTGAAAATAGTCTCTAAAAATAATAATGATAAAAATAATTTTCTGAAGGGAGAATCAGAGATATCATCAATAGTCTAGAGGAGTCCTAGTGGAAGGAGCTAATGCATGCAAGAAGTAGAGGTGGAACAGAGGCTGGCTAAAAAACTGCTGTCAATGATGATGATGCCGACAGTAGAGTGAGTAATCTCTAGTGGCCTGCTAGAGATCACAGTCCTGGAGGGAGATCGTCGGCTGGTGGGTGCGAGAGATAGCTCCAAAATACGGTACCGTAAAGTGGATTACAGTAGTGCTGTATTTTGCACAAAATTTTCTTTTCCCTGCAAAATAAAAAGAAAAATTAATTCTAAAAATTAATTAAAATAAAAGCAACTAAACTAAGCAAAAGTGTTTGGGTTGCCTCCCATGAAGCGCTAATTTTAGCTCCATAGCTTGACCAAAAATCAATATCATGGTGAAGTAGGTGAATCAATACCAAAGTAAAGAGCAAATAATTTTCTGCATTTCCTTTGTCCGAAAAGTTTAGCCACTAATCCAAAAATCCAGGAATTCATATAAATCACAATCAAAGTGGCTTTCTTAAATATGCAGAAATTAAAATCATACTTCTCAAATCCAGTCAAAGAAATCTTTATGATCTTCCTATGTTTGTCAAAAAGCAAAATCATAAGTCCTTTCTTCAGATTAATATTTTCAATAGCAATAGAAGTAGGACTTTGATCAAAATAATCAAGCATTGGATCATCATAATAATGTTTATGTCTTTCATTAGATTCCTCAATAAAGCATAATTTTTCAAATTCATCAAAATATTCAACAAAAGATATGGGCAAAACATCAGAGTGAGATTCATTAGTATTTGTAATTTTCAAATCATCTTCAGGTTCCTCATGCTCACAATCAAATAGTTTATCAATATCAAAATCATTATCAAAATCAAGATGAGACTCTTCAAAATCAATTTCCTCATGCTTCCCAAATAATTCATCATCAGAAGAGTCAAAATCAGAATCATATGAAAAAGAATTAATAGAATCAGGGTTTACCATAAGAAATTTATCATTAATTTCAACAATATCACCAAAATCACAGTGGGGTTCATTTATGTCTATAATTTTTGAACATTCATCATGCTCATCAGATTCAACCATATATAAATTTACATCAAAATCAGAATTATCATCAAAAGAAGGTTTTTCAATTTCAATTTTCTCAACCTTTTCCACAAATAAATTAGCAGATGAATCAATTTCACAACAATCAAAATTAGAGTGAGATTCATGAATATTCACATAAGGCTCAATCTCAAAACAATCATAATCACAAAGGGAATTTTCTAAATCAATCTTTCAGTATTAAACTCAAATAAACATGCTTGTTGTGCAATCTGGGTTTTTAGCAATTCAGTATTAGCAGTCAAAGATTTTCCTTGAAAAGGAATTTGGTTAACTAAACCCTTAGGATCCTCAATTTGCTTTCTTTGATCGGTCAGGATTTGTCTCTGTTCAGCAATAATTTTTTCTTGATGAGCCATAAATCTTTCTAACATAGTCTCTAAGCTAGATTTTTTAGTATCCTCAAAGCATGACACAGAAACATGATCATGGCAATCATCATAAAAAGAATTTTGATTTTCCCAACTAGAATAATAATGATCATCTTGATAACATGGTAAATTGGGATTTGCATGATTTCTGAATTGACAATCATAAACATAATGATCAGAAGACTTACAAATATTACAATAAATAAGTGGAATATTGTGTAATTTCCATATTTCTCCAAGAGTCATCTGTGAATTTTCTTTATGCTCACCTTGTGGCATGTATCTCTTACCTCTTTCAGAAGCCCATAAATTATGATAAAAAGACATATTTTCAAATTTATCAAAAATAGATAATCCAACACCAATCAAATAAAGATCCTTTTTTTTTCATAATATCTAACAAAAATAGAAAATCTAAAACACAAGTAAATTCACAAATTTCAAAAATTTTCATTTCTGTCACAACTGTGAAAATCCAAAACCTGCAAAAAGAAAAAAAACAAAGTTAAATCTAAAACAAATAAAACCTAGTCTAGTAAGACTAACAGCTATTTTGATATTAACAAAACTAAGATCCCTGGCAACAGCGCCAAAAACTTGATAGGATTCCGCAAGTGCACGAAATTATCGAAGTAATAAAAATATCGAACCACAGAGACCTTATTGTTAAGTACCAAATAGATGTTTTCTCACTAGCTAAGCAAGCCAAATATGATGAAAGTAAACTATGCAGAGAATATGCTAAGGAGATAATCAGAGAGATAAACATCGGACTAGGGTTTCATCCACCTTAATTTCAATGATAAGATATAAATAAAGGTTCGTCAATCAAATCTTGCTACGATAAAGACCTACTTTACTTCATAAAGGGATTATCTCACTTTCACGCAAGATCTGTCCCAATGCTAAAGATAAGTAAATCATCAATCAAAGAACTCAAGATCACTTTCATGCATCCGAATTCTATGTTGATATTCTCTAGTGGAATCTCAAGGATCACTTTCGTGCATCCGAGCCTCAACACTAGTTTTACTCATGGATCTCCAACGTTCCGATCCTCACTTTCGTGCAAGATCTCCACGTTTGATAAATAGACTCGATCCATAGATTCATATTACTATCATGACAATTAATCTACTATAACATATCAAATTAGATCTAACCTAAGGAAGGGATCCTAACATGCAATTATAGGGTTCCAAGTTCTCAAGCAATTACCTTTCAGTCAATAGCGAAAACTCTAAAAACATGATTAATAACATAGATCTATAGAGAGTCTAAGAACAATCCATCACAAAAGTAAAATTATCATAGCAAAAATTATCATGACGAACATAGAAGAGTTATCTAATCATTAAGAATCAAGGGGGATTACACCCCATTGTCACGGACGCACTTTGCTTGGTGCCAAATGTCCGTGTGGCACACTACTTGGAGTAGTGCTAAGCCTTAATCCTGTGTGCACGTACGCAAAATATGCGGAAGCATCAATATAAAACCCGAGGCAACAATGTGTAATTCGAGGGCAACACCAGAATTCGAGAGGCACAATAGATTTACATAGGACGATGAGTAAAATGCTCGGTGAAATAAGCCACCCGAACACCCCGCCGGTATATATTGATAAAAAGGCAGCAATACAAGAAAACAATACAGGACACTAAGCAAATATTGAGTAGACCCTAGACCTATAACTTGGTGGAGAGGGCAAGTGTGTGGAACCTTGCAATTTTATACTTGCATGGGATCACAAGACTGCATTTAACCAAGGCACTACCACCCCTCTCAATACTAACCCAAGTACACAATCTAAGGGGTGTGAGTAGAAGGCTTCACAAGGGATGGGTAGGCTAATTTTACACATTTGAGCCCCCCATCCTGGAGTACTTGTGAAAACACAGTCCCCCACTCACATGTACATGCCTCGGGACAGTCCCCCGAGTGTATCACAACCCCAAAGACCAAAACACCTGGCACACACGTGCCAAACCCTGTTTTTACATGGATCTACACATCCCATGTTTTACACAAAAAGTTAGCGTCAGGGTCGGGTAACAGTGGAATTACACACAAACTCCTCTGATCCCATCAAACACATCTAGTTGAGTTACTAACACTGTGCATTTTCCACTCCATGGTCCCATCTTGACTGGAACATCATAGGAAATACCCATAGCCTTTCTAGCCTCATCATTTACTATTTTCACATGGGTATCACTGGTGGTAGTCTTCAGCTTCAGTCGCTCACGCAACCTATCTGAAACAAATAAATGCGTGGCCCCAGTGTCTACCATGGCTGCAATCTCAACATCATTCAGGCTGATGTTTGTATACATCAATGGGGAAGATCTCACTAACACATTGGCAATGACTAAAGGGTTGACTGATGCAAAACCCTACTGATCTTCTTTTCCTGCGTCCCCCTTCTCTGCAAGGACCGCAGCTACTGCTCTTTTTGTAGGACAATCCCTCATCATGTGAGGGCCATTGCAAACAAAGCATGCCATCTTCCTCTTAGGACTAGACTCATTCTTCTTCTTTTGCACTGGTGGCTTCTGATGAGTCTGAGGAACTAGTGCTTTTCCTTTGGTTTTTTGTTTTGGGATGTACTTCTTCTTACCCTTATTTGGCACACGGGTATGGGAAGATGTAGAAGAAGGTACTCCCCCAGCATGAGACCTGGTACTTCTCATGTCTAATAGTGCATCGGCAGCTACAACGACATCTCTGTAAGTAGTGACTCCCTGTCTCCTGAGCTCTAGAAGTGCCCAGTCTAGAAGACCTCCTAAAAATGAGATAAACTTTTCCTCCTCGTTCATGTTCGGGATCTCCAAAAGCAATGTGGCAAATTGCTTGACATACTCCCTTATAGTGCCGGTCTGCCTGAGATTTCTGAACTGCATGCGAGATGTAAACAAGGTGTTTGCAGGTCGAAACTGAGCTCTCATCTCCAGTTTCAAATCCTCCCACGACACAACCTCAGGATGATCTCCCTCGGTCCTCGGTGCTACAGAAGTGTGCCACCACACTTTGGCATCTCCAGTGAGGAATGACGCACAAACCTCAATCTTATCATCTTCTGGCACCCAAGCTGCTTTAAAGTAGTGCTCCATGTCGAACAGAAAGTTCTCTAATTCTTTCGCTACCCTGGCTCCTCCAAAGGTAGATGGATCAGGTATATTGCGCTTCACTACTGGATGTGAAGGCATGATCCCAGATACAGGCGTAGGCGGGTTTGAAGCTACTTGTGCCAAAGCTAGCTTCAACATGGCAATCTCAGCTGTTAAATTTCCCACAGTTGATTCTAGCACACTAACTCTAGCATCATTTGTGCGCTGATAAAGCTGATAGAGTTCCCTGAGTGCCTGCATGCGCACAGCCAGTGGATCTCCTTGCCACTCACCCTCGTCTAACCCAACTGCTAGCTCCAGTCTGGTGAACCTCTCATCCAGATCTGGTAACTCTGAAAGCTCTGGAAGGTCTGACTCTGCCATCTGGTGCTGTGATGAATAAACTGTGCTGACGATTGAATGGACCCGAAACTGAGCGATGAGTTGTGTAACTGAGGAATTACGCCCCCGGCGCTAAGCACCGACGTACGCAACTCCCAAACAGCACAACGACTCACGTCTATATCTCGGTGTCACAAACAATCACTGGTTGTCAGGTTGATGGTTAAGCTGTTGTTGTTGTTGCGCGTGGGCTCTGATACCACTCTGTCACACCCCAATTTTTTGCTGTGTAAATTGAGGGTGATGGCACGACTTACACACTGTGTAACCCGGGTATCAAAGATTACACAATGCGCAACCCGTCAGCCTACACTCAATGCACACGCGCCGTGCGGAAGTCCCAAGGTATCACAACACACCGCGCTAAACCTAATGTCCGCGCCCTCAACCAAAATGCTCGATCCCCGGATGGGATAATCTCGCGCCCTGATCAACTGCCCCTGTGCTCTCTGTGGATCACTGTGCTCTCTGTGGATCACTGCGCTCCCGGGCTGATCTCAGAGGATCTGGACCTAATCTTCTCCTAGCCCCAGACCTACGTCAATGAGTGGCGGGTGGGCAGCACACGTTGCTCCTCAACCCAATATGCACACTCAAGGACCGTCCTTATACTTAGAGCGCCCTGTGAATGACACACACCCAATCACAGGCAATCACAATAGTCGGGCACTAGACATATGCCCCAAACCCTAAGCAAGATATCCACAACTACACAGCAAGGAGGGAACGCCCTATCAGTTAGGTGCGCCCACCCCTAATCACACACAAGCGCCGGCCGGCCAAGCACAATACACAAGATGTATAAATGTGAGGAAAACACCATTACTACCCAATTTCACGCCGGCCGGCCAAGTCTCATACAGTGTTTACAAGCCCTAACTATAAAGCATGTAAATATACCTCCAAGGATCACAAGACCCTTGGGAGCCGATTGTACAAGTTGGCCCTTGTTTCCCTTCGCCGGAAATCCCCCTTTTGACCGCCGGAATCCTCTTCCACAAGCTGTCCAAGTTGCTGCCCTTGAAGCTTCAACAAGGCCGGATGAAGGGGAACACCTTCCCCTTTGTTGCCGAGAGTGGGGAACACTTTCCCCCTTGCTGCCGTGAGTTGAAGACCTCCTCTTCCTTACTGCCGAGAGTGGGGAACTCCTCCCCTTTGCTGCCGCCACTCCAAGACCCAACAACACCTAAGTTGCCGCACCCCTTGAGCTCAAGGAGCCTTCTATCTCGCCGGAGAAGAAGGTGGAAGTGATGGAAGAGAGAGCTGCCGCCGGTTGCTCCAATGCAGCCGAGAGAGAGTAGCTCCTTTCTCCCTTACGGATCTACTCCAAGACCCAGCAATCAAGTGATTGCCACACCCTTTGGACACTCCAAAGGACCCTCAGCTCGTCGGAGAAGAAGGTGGAGGAAAGATCTCGCCGGTGATGAGAAATCGCCTCTCAATCGCCCCCAAATGTGAGCAGCCGCAACACTCAAGCTCGGATGGATTAGGGTTCCTTTCCTTAGGGCTGCCCTAATCCAAGCGCCCCCTATGCTTCACTTGCTCCAATCAGCCCTCCATTAAGTGCTCTGAGATTGGTGAAGCAAGAGGTCTTCATGTGGAATGCGCCTAGCTCCTTTTCAGCAATCACCCTGAAGCTGGGTTGGCACTCCCATACATCATAAGCTTTGGCATACTTTTAGGTCATGGGTTTGAGACTCACCCATGCCCCATTTTTTTTCTAATGCTTGTACCCTCCTGTACAAGATTATATTTTTGCCAAATGGTTCCATGCTCCTCCATGGTACCTGCAAAACATCCTAACACAATGATTAGTTATTTTGCCCCCTTCTGCATCAGGCCTCACCCAAGGATGAAGGTCTCTCCCTACTCATAACCTCTATGAGTACATAGAGGGGTCTGGGTATGTACCCCACACACCCAGGTCGTCACAGCAGGTGTGTGGAACCTTGCAATTTTATACTTGCATGGGATCACAAGACTGCATTTAACCAAGTGTGACGACCTGGGTGTGCGGGGTACACACCCAGACCCCTCTGCATACTCATAGAGGTTATGAGCAGGGAGAGACCCTCATCTTGGGGTGAGGCCTGATGTAGAAGGGGGCAAAAAAACCACTAATAAAATGTGTTAAGATGTGTTGCAGGTACCATGGAGGATATGGAACCATTGTGCAAAAGTTAGCCTTGTACAGAAGTGTACAAGCATAGAAAAAAAAATGTGGCATGGGTGAGTCTCGAACCCATGACCAAGAGGAGAGCTAATGCTTATGTTGAAGGGGATGGCCAACCCGAGCTTGGGTCATTCGCTGATATGAAGCATTGGCGCATCCTCTTATATTCTTCATTGGCTTCACCAATCTCAAAGCATCAATGGAGGGCTGATGAGCTTGGGCATAAGTTGTGAGACCCTGGGTATCCTGGGGTTATACCCCGCATTTCCCATGGACTCATAGAGGTTATGAGTAGGGATGAAGGGGGTAAAAATTGATGGAGTTTACACATGCAAAAGGTTTGGGTCAATGTAGGGGGACTACATGAACCTTAGTGCAAAATTTGAGCTTGTA
Source organism: Costus lasius (assembly GCA_027563935.2). NCBI lineage: Eukaryota > Viridiplantae > Streptophyta > Magnoliopsida > Zingiberales > Costaceae > Costus > Costus lasius. Next base: position 87,524,270 of record CM050446.2, read on the forward strand.
TGGAGGTGTACAAGCCTAGCAAAAAAATATGTCATTGACAAGACTTGAACCCAAGACCTATGAGAGAACCAATCCTTATGTTGCATGAAGTAACCAACCCAAGCATGGGTCATTAGCTGAAAGAAGAGGAGGCACCTTCCACTTAAACTCTTCTTAATGCAAAAGGGCAAATTTGTCAAAAGGCTAGACGAATTGGGGATCTCACTTAGATTGGAAATCGGATTGGAAAAGAGGATTCGGCCATTGAAGGAACCGAAGTTTGAGGAGAGACATTCGGTCTTGGAAGCTTGAAGCCGAAGGTTGGTGGAGATCTTGTGGGAGGAGCTCGGCTTGGAGGTCTAGGCGAGTCCTTCCCTTCTCTTTCTCTTGGCGAGTTCCCTTGGGGCTGAGGGGATACTTGTTGGCGAGCTGCTCATCACACTCAAGGCTGAGGCGAGTTCTTGAGGTGTGTTCTTGAGGAAGAGCTTTGAGAGGAAGAGGGGCTGTTCTTAGCGAGTTCTTGAGGGAAGAACTCTTGCATCCGGCAGCCATCTTGCCATCACCACCATCACCGGCAGCATATTGAAGTGGCAGCACCTTGCTGTCCACTTGGAGCTCGGCATTGGTTCCCTTGGAGGAAGGGGACTGCATTTGGGAGGAGTTGAAGACCGGCGGCCATCTTCTAGGGTGGCGCCACCATCATCATCTACCTACACTTGGGCGGCTGAGGGGCTGTTCATAGAAGGCTGAAGTGTTCCTTGGAGCTAAGGAACACATTGGAGCATCACAACCACCTAGAGGGGCGACTCTAGGGTGGTGCCTCAAGTGCTTGCACTTGAGGAGTGTTTTTGGAGCTTGGAGGCGAAGACCGGCCACCTTGGAGTGGAGGAGGCTGATTTCATCCTCACATCAACACTAGCGTAGGAGTGGTATATCTACTTGCTTTGAGCTTATTTACTTTGCATAGCATTGTAGAACATTGTAAGAACCTTGTGCTATCTTGAGTAGTTGATAGGGTTTGGTTTTATCGATCGGTGTGATTATCGCTGTGTAGTTGTGGATACCTGTCTTAGGGTTTGGGCATATGTCTAGTGCCCTTATATTGTGAACTGCCAGCGATTGTGTGGATTGTCATTTGCAGGGCGCTTAGGTTTAAGATTGTCATTAAGGGTGCATATGGGGTTGAGAAGCAACATGTGCTTGCCACCCGCCCCTTATTGACCTAGGTCTAGGGCTAGGAGAAGGCTAGGACTCAGTTCCATCATCACAGCCTTGGAGCTCAGTTCCATCAGAGCTCAGCCCAGAGAGCGCAGAGGATTCAGAGAGAGGTGCAGATCTTGCTTGGGAGACGATCTAGGCTATTTCCGCATTGAGGGTAGGCTGACAATCTACACAGAGGGTGTGTAGATTGTGCCATCACGCTCGGGAATTAAGGCAAAAATTTAGCACAGAATTTGGGGCGTGACATAAGTGAAGCAAATGAGTTAGGGGGCAGCCACACTCGGCAACCCTAACTCCTCATCCAATCCGAGATTGGCGGCTGCTTGTGTTCTTGGCGATTTGGGGCGATTATTCATCACCTCCGGCGAACCTCCTTCCACCTTCACCTCCGGCGAGCTGAAGGCCCTTTGAGAGAGCTCAAAGGGTGCGGCATCCATCCGTTTGCTGGGCCTTGGAAGAGATCCTTAGGGAGAGAACAGCAGCTCCTCTCGGCAGCTTTGGAGTTCTCGGCTGAGTTGAGCAGCCGGCGGCAGTCCATCTTCATCCTCTTCTCCGGCGAGGAAGAGGACCTCTTGAGGTCAAGAGGTGCGGCTACCTTTGGGTGGCTGGGTCTTGGAGGTTCGGCAACACAAGGGGAGAGGTTCCCCTCTCTCGGCAGCAGCTCTTAGGGGCTATCCCCTATTCGGCTACAAGGGGGAAGGAGTTCCCCCTACTTCCGGCAGCTTGGGGAAGGAGTCCCCTTGCATTCGGTTCACTTGGAGCTTCACGGCAGCAGCTTGGGGCAGCTTGGGAGGGCACTTCCGGCGGCCTAAAGGAGAGTTTCCGGTGAAGAACAAAGAGAGCCAACTTGTACACACTGCTCCCAAAGGTCGGGCGACCTTTGGAGGTATAAATTTACCTACTTACTAGATTTCTAGGGATAGCTTGTAAATCTGTATAAGAACTGCTGTGTAGTGTAAGTGTGAGGTTTTTGATCCCTCAGCCCACATTGGGTAGTGGAGGGGTTTTCCTCACTTTTGATATCATTGTGTACTCTGCCTGGCCAGCTGAGGCCTCGGTGTGATTAGGGGCGGGCGTACCTAATTCATAGGGCGTACCCTCCTTGTGGTGTAGTGGTGGATATCTGCTTAGGATCAGGGCATATGTCTAGTGCCCGACTATTGCATTGCCTGTGACTTGTGTGTGTGTAATTACACAGGGCGCTATACGTATTAAGGACGGTCGTGAGCGCGCATATTGGGTTGAGGAGCAACGTGTGCTGCCCACCCGCCGCTCATTGACGTAGAGTCTAGGTGTCACGCCCCAATTTTTCGCTGTGTAAAATGAGCGTGATGGCACGACTTACACACTGTGTAACCCTGGTATCAAAAGTTACACAATGAGTAACCCGTCAGCCTACTACTCAAATACACGCGCCCTATGCACGTGCGCGCTGCGGAAGTCTAAGAATCTATGCGAACCAACTCAACCCCTCGATCCCCGGATGGGAAGTCCGTGCCCCGATCAAATATCTCTGTGCTCTGTGGATCACTGTGCTCCCGGGCTGATATCTGACGGTCTGGGCCTAATCTTCTCCTAGCCCTAGACCTACGTCAGTGAGCGGCGGGTGGGCAGCACACGTTGCTCCTCAACCCAATATGCCTCTCAAAGACCGTCCTTAATACGTATAGCGCCCTGTGCAATACACGCACACAAGTCACAGGCAATGCAATAGTCGGGCACTAGACATATGCCCCGATCCTAAGCAGATATATCGACCACTACACAACAAGGAGGGAACGCCCTATAGAGTAGGTGCGCCCGCCCCTAATCACACCGAGGCCTCAGCTGGCCAGGCAGTACACAATGAGTATATAAAGTGAGGAAAACCCCTCCACTACCCAATATGGGCTGAGGGATCAAAAACCTCACGCTACACTACACAGCAGTCTTATACAGGATATTACAAGCTCCTAAACTAGAAAGCAAGTAAAATGATACCTCCAAAGGTCGCCCGACCTTTGGGAGCAGGTTGTACAAGATGTCTTGACTTGCACCTCGCCGGAAAGCTCCCTTGTGGCTGCCGGAAGGCTCCTCCAAGCTGCTGTCCGCGAGCTCCAATCAAGTCCAATGCAAGGGGACTCCTTCCCCTTTGCTGCCGTGAGAGGGGGAACACCTTCCCCCTTGGATCCGAGTAGGGTTCAGCCCCTACAAGCTGCTGCCCGCCTCTCCAAGCTCACCCCACCAGCAGGTGGTCGCCACCCCTCAGCTCAAGCCCCCTCAAGGTGGCCGGAAATGAGGGTGGAAGGTGGAAGGTGCTGCTGCCGAGCTGCTGCAGGCTGAACCGAGAGTGGGGAACACCTTTCCCCTAAGATCCGAGTAGGGGACAGCCCCTACACTTTGCTGCCGTGAAGGAGAACCTCTCCACTTGCTGCCAAACCTCCAAGTCTCAGCCACCCACAGGTAGCCGCACCTCTTGAGCTCAAGAGGCCTCCCCTCTCGCCGGAGAAGGAGGTGGAGATGCTGCTGGAAACAAGCTGTCGGACTGCTCCACAATCTGGCCGAGAATGAGCAGCCTTCTTCCCTTGCGATTCTCTCCTTCCAAGACTCAGCACCTGATGATGCCGCACCCTTTGGCCGCCCAAAGGTCCCTCAACCTCGCCGGAGAGGAAGAAGATGAAAGAAGATGGCCAGAGGTGACAAAGATCGCTCTCAAAGTCGCCAAGATGCAGCAGCCGCAATACTCGGATGTTCAGCTCACAATTAGGGTTCTTCTCCCTAACTCAATCTTCACTTACGCCCAAGCACATCAGCCCTTCGATTGTGCTTTGAGATTGGTGAAGTCCATGAAGAGAATAAGAGGAATGCGCCTATGCTTCATATCAGCAAATGACCCATGCTCGGGTTGGCCATTCCATGCAACATAAGAACTAGCTCTCTCCTGGGTCATGGGTTCGAGACTCACCCATGCCATATTTTTTTTTTCTTTGCTTGTACACTCTTGTACAAGTCTATAAATTTTGCTAAGTGTCCCATGCTCCTCCATGGTCCATGCAAAACCTCTCAATCCATTTATTATTGTTTTTGCCCCCTTCTACATCAGGCCTCACCCTAAAATGAGGGTCTCTCCCTGCTCATAACCTCTATGAGTATGCAGAGGGGTCTGGGTGTGTACCCCGCACACCCAGGTTGTCACACTAGGGCTAGGAGAAGATTAGGCCCAGACCGTCAGATATCAGCCCGGGAGCCCAGTGATCCACAGAGCACAGAGGCAGCATCGGGGCACGAGCATCCCATCTGGGGATCGGGCATTTTGAGTTGGGGGCGCAGAGATCCTTAGACTTCCGCATAGCGCACGTGTGTTGAGTGTTAGGCTGACGGGTTACTCATTGTGTAATCTTTACTCTCGGGTTACACAGTGTGTAAGTCGTGCCATCACACCTCAATTTACACAGCGAAAAATTGGGGCGTGACACCAAGGCACTACCACCCCTCTCAATACTAACCCAAGTACACAATCTAAGGGGTGTGAGTAGAAGGCTTCACAAGGGATGGGTAGGCTAATTTTACACATTTGAGCCCCCCATCCTGGAGTACTTTTGAAAACACAGTCCCCCACTCACATGTACATGCCCCGGGACAGTCCCCCGAGTGCATCACAACCCCAAAGACCAAAACACCTGGCACACATATGCCAAACCCTGTTTTTACATGGATCTACACATCCCATGTTTTACACAAAAAGTTAGCGTCAGGGTCGGGTAACAGTGGAATTACACACAAACTCCTCCGATCCCTGACACCATGTCCCAAAACAATATTAAGCTTGCATGAAGGAGGAGATACAATAAATCATAGTTTTAGGGTGATCAGAAAACAAAAAGGAAGGAGAAACAACGTTACAACACGGCTGTAAAATCCTTTACGGCCGTAATTTGCTTCGATGAACAGCGCTGTCACCGCTGTTTCGTTGATTGCTCCTCCAATTGGACTCCAAATGCTTTGAAATCTCTGTGGTGTCTTCCTCTCCTCTAGGCAAAGCTTCTGCGTGAAAATCACGGCCTGAGGTTCCCTCTACACCTCTCGGCATGAGAACAAACCCTAACCACCTCTCTGTTGATTGATCCCCCAAATCGGGATAAAAATTCCTCCTTTCAGTGCGTGTGTCTTCTTCTCTTAAAGATGAGTCCGCAGCAACTTTTGGATCTAAATTTGGAGCTCTGGATCAAAAGTTATCGCTTGCGCAAGATTCGGCCGTGGAAAATTCGCATTTTTGATTGGAAATTACGGCAGTGTAATAGTTCACGGCAGTGCCGTAAAATCGGTCGAGTCTTCTGATCTGAGGTGTCTGGAAAATATGGCACCATAATATGGTTTATGGTAGTGCCATAAAATCAGCAAAGTTCTCTGTTCCGAAAGCGCTCCAAAATACGGCAGTGCCATAAAATCTGAAAATCCTTATGTTCGGAAACTCCCCAAAATACGGCAGTGTTGCAGTAGGGTCTAGGAATATGGTACCGTAATATACATTACGGCCCTACCGTATTTTGGTTTGTTGCTTCGTTTTGAGTGAAATTTGTTGGGTGATCTCCTCTTGATGATGGTAACTCTTCTATGTCTTCGATTTTGCTTGAAAATGCCTAAAAATAGTGCTTTTTTACCTGAAAATCATGAAAAACCAAAATAGAAGTAAACTTTGCAATATTCAATGAATTTAGCATAAAAATAAGCAAAAAAATCCTCAATTTAGCATGAAAAGATATCTAAAATGATACAAAATATAATATATATTTTGGTGTCATCAATAGGTATGTCACCATTTCAATTGGTTTATGGCAAATCATGTCACCTTCCTGTAGAACACGAGCATAAAGCATTCTGGGCAATCAGAGCATTAAATTTTGACTTGAAGAGTGCAAGTGAAAAGAGGAAACTGCAATTGAGTGAACTTGATGAAATTAGACTCTCTCCTTATGAAAATGCAAAGATCAACAAAGAGAGGGCCAAGAGATGGCATGATCAACACGTACTTAGAAAAGAATTTCAACCAAGTGACTTCGTTCTCTTGTTTAATTCTAGATTGAGACTTTTTCCTAATAAACTTAAGTCTCGATGGTCTGGGCCTTTTCAGATGAAAAAGACTTATCCGTACGGAGCCGTCAACATATGGAGTGAAGAGAAAGGAGTATTCAAAGTAAATGGACAAAGATTGAAACACTACTATCACGAAAATCAGATTGAAGAAGGGGAGAATTATCTATTTGATGAAATACAAGCAGATCCGAGAGTGAAAGGGTCAAGCCAAGGACCAATAAAATTAGCGCTTCTTGGGACACAACCCAAGCTTTCTAACCTCTATTTGTTTCATTTTTTGCTTAGGAGTAATTTTTCTTTTATTTTTGTAGGAAAATCATGATTTGATGCAAAATACGGTACTACCGTAAAGTCTATTACGGTACCGTATTTTCGGTTCAATCTCCACTAGAGGGTTGTGACGAAATTACGGCACTACCGTAAATACTTACACGGTACCGTATTTCGTTGCACGAATCAACTAGAGAGTCTTCTCATTTTTACGGCACCGTCATAAGTTAGTTTACAGTACCGTATTTTACACAAAAAAATAAAAATTTGTCGCTCCTTGATTTTTACGGCAGTACCATAACGGATTACACGATACCGTATTTCTGAGTCATTTTTTAACAGAACACTGCAGAGATTTTACGACAGTGCCGTAAACTACTTTACGGTACCGTATTTCTGATCCAGCTTTAACCCGAGAGCAATCGTAATTTTACGGCAGTGCCATAAGACATTACACTGCCATGTTTCGTTTCCTGACACGCGAACTCTGTACCATAATTAGGGTTTTGACCAGGCCATTTTTAGGGTTTTTACCCTCATTCTCACTCGTTTTCGAGCCGTTCTTGGATTTCCGATCATCTCCGACCACCTGGGGATGCCGGCGACCTTTCCCGTTCAGCTTTCGTTGTCGATTAGGTACTCATTTCACCGATTTTACAGATTTGACGAGTTTTTATCAAGTTTCACCCCTTTCACTCGTTTTCATGCGTTTCTCAACCATTTTGAGTGATTCTTGTTTTCATTTACCCTTTAGAGGATAGGCTATCGATCCTTTACTATTTGAAAGAATTTAAACCAATTTCTGTCACCCATTTGAACTGAAGCACACTGAACCTACTCGAAGTTACTGTTCATTGATGTTTACTCTATTTTCTTGAGTTTTAGCCTGAGTTCTAAGTTGATTTTCGTCTCCAATGAACCTGATTAACATTTTTGATGATGTTGAGAGTATGATACAATGTCATATATTTGCTGTATTTGCATTAAAATGAAAATTGCAGCTTGAGTTCATACTCATGGCTCCAAGAACAAAGTCAATTTGTCCAAGAAGAAAGGGGAAAGCCCCTGCTGAATCATCTCAACCACAGAACCCCCATGGGATAATCTTTAGAAATGAAATGTAGGAATCCAGATACAACAAAATTTTAGAAAGAAAAATCATCAACACTAAGTATGTTGATCGAAGAACATTGGAAGCCTTGGGGCTTTATGAGGACATGATATATTTTCGATGTGGTTGTACAATAATAATGATTACACTGATGATTACTTTTCGATATGGTTGTACCATGCGATGATGATGTTATTTTTCTTGAGATTATTGGACACATGTGATTTACTTTGCTTGTTACTTCTATCTTGAAAAATTTTCATTGATGATGATGATGAGTATATTCTTGTTTTATATTGTTGATGACATGATTGATTGATGATGGATGGACCCATATTTGTGATTAGAGAGTAACCTATCATGTTAGATTTATTTCTTCAATGCATATCTTTCTTTGAAATTTAACATTGGTTAATGTTTGAAATTTTGGGTAGATGTGTTATTTGAGGAATAAAATCTAAAGGTGAAACTACTCCTTTAAATAAAATGAGCATATAAGTATGATTTATGAATTTATGTCAATTGATCAACCTAGTAGATGTTTAGTCTATTTTTGCTATTTGTTGGGAAATAAGAATCCAAGATCCATAAAAATAGTGAGAGACTCCCCTACATTTCACTATGTAAAATTGATAGTGGTACCTAAGACATGGGTTGAAGTCTATGCATGAAAAATGATGAGAGATAAAAAGAATAAGACTCCTCTACTTGGCACTATGCAAAATTGATAGTGGTACCGAAGATAAGAGTTGAAGTCAAAAAATAAAAAGTGTATCTAAGTGGGTACATGCCATCTTTACAAAAATAAGAAGAAAAAAAATTATGTGTAGAAAAAGATCTTGGAAACCGAATTCCTGTAAACAAAAGCATGATAGATTTTAACTGAAATTGGGTGAAGTCTTGAGATTAAAAATTCTAATTATTATACGAGTTGCAAAGTTTTATTTGATTGAATTGTGGATTCAGAGGGTTGAATTCTAAGAATGATATGTTTATCTGAAGTTTTGTGAAACAATTGATGGAATTTTTCATTGATGATTGTATTTTAGAAATTAATTGAGCATGAAAAGGTTATTCTTTTAATCAAATTTTGATTTTTTCTTGAGGACAAGCAAAGTTTGAGACTTATAAAATATATAGTATATTTTGTATCATTATAGATACCTTTTCATGCTAAATTGAGGATCTTTTACTTGTTTTTATGTTGAATCAATCAAATATTGCAAAGTCTACTTTTATTTTGGTTTTTCATGATTTTTAGGCAAAAAGGCATCATTTTAGGGTATTTTCGAGCAAATCAAATACATAGAAGAATTCTCAACATCAAGAAGAGGTCACACAAGAAATTTCACGCAAATCGAGGCTGAAGACCAAAATACGGAAGTGCCGTATTTATAATACGGTACCGTATTTTTTGCGGCTACCATATTATCGAGAGCACGGCTGTAGTTTGGTGATTTTCCAAACAGAGAACTTCCTGGATTTTACGGCACCACTGTAAAGAATTACACGTCCGTATTTTGGAGCACTGTCGGAACAGAAACTATTGCTGAAATTTCGGCACTGCCGTAAACTATTTCATGGGCCGTATTTTTCAGACGTTACCGACCAAAGAGTTCAGCCAATTTTACGGCAGTGCCGTGACCCATATTACGGTGCCGTATTTCCCAACACTTTCAGTAGAACGCTCGATCGATTTTATGGCAGGGCCGTAAACTATTTCACGGGCCGTATTTTCCAGACGTTTCCAACCAAAAAGTTCAGCCGATTTTATGGCAGGGCCGTGAACTATTACGCTACCATATTTCTGTTTTTGAACGTGACTCCCAGGTCAATTTCGATGCCTGATTTTTGCGGAGACGATTGCGAGTGATCCAGACCCTTAAATTCGATGCGGTAAAAAGCAAAAAGGAGGCAACGAATGAGAGGAAGAGGACAACACAAAAAGCCCTAATTTTCATCCACTTGACAGAGAGAAATCACAATTCATACCGCCGCCTAGGGTTACGCCATCGCGACGAATCCAATTCATCCCATATAGCGAAATTCATACTGAAGCTTTGCCTGGAGGAGGAGACAACGTACCATAAGTTTTAGAACGAAAGGAGGTCAATTGGAAGAGAAATCAAAGAAATAAGAGGCGCCGACACTGTTCACCATTTCAACTTGCAAAATACGGCTGTGAAATATTTCACAGCCGTGCTGTATTTTCTAAACTCTTCTATTCCTTTGATTTTCAACTCTCTAAAACCATGGAATATTGTAACTTCTTCACCATGCTAGCTTAAACTCCTCTTGGGACATGGGGGTGTTATTCCCTTGATATTTCAATGACTAAATAACTTTTTTTCACATCAATATATCTTTGCTATGGTTATTTTACTCAAGTGATTTATGCCTTCAGTCGTTTTTAGCATCATGCATTAACATGTTTTAGAGTTTTATGCTATGGACTGAGAAGATGATATCATAGAACTTGGAACCCTAGAATTTATTGTAAGAGCTCATCGCAAGAGATTGGTTGTGTTCTTACCCATAGATTTTAGAAGTTTATTTCTTGTTAATGTTATGACCTAGAATTTATTGTTGTTTTAGACATGATAACATGCTAGAGATAGATGTTAGATTGTTAGAAAGCCTTGAGTAAAACCTGTTAAGTCCCCTTCAAGGGGGAGCGCAAGGGGGTGAAACCCTAAAAGGGGGCGCACATAGAACTTTTGCAGCGGATGCAAGGGTTTCATAAGATCGCAAGTAAGAGCATATGATCAACTTAACCAAATAAGATCATACCATAGCCATTGTGTGGGTGTCGACTTGGAATCAGGAGAACAAAATAGATCTCCTCCAAACGGCGCGCACACAAGATGAAGTCGGCTACTCTTTGAGATCCTTGTGCTAGCAAGGTTCTTTCAAAGGTACTTGTCGTATGGAAGGGATGAGATGTCTCTTTCTTTGGCCGAGAGCTCCTTCTCAAAATCCACTCCTTCTCGTCAAACTCCTCTACACGAAAGTGCAAGGCATTGAAGCGAAGAGAGCAACGCATATGCGTTAGAGCGTTTTGAAAAAAGGCCTTCATGACTTACCATAAATGGAAGCCATGCGCCTTGATGATCTAATAACCGATCAAAACGCCTTGAGGCTTTGAACCATGCATTCACACATGTGAACCGGTTCAAATTGGTCTGGTTCAAAGACCAAATTAGGCCAAGCTTTGGTCTAGATCTTCTATGAACCAAATGGCTCAAGATCTAACCGCACATCTCAAGATGCTCTTGATCTCACCGATCTAGCATCCAATCTCTCGATCGAAGCTTACCGATCTCAAGCCCTAACCAATCAAACATGATCAGACCAGATCTCACTTACAATCAGAGTTTAAATCCCTTCAAACTGAACCCAAACAATTCAGTCCACACGATCTGACTTAAGTAAGCCATATCATCAAATTGTGCGACCCTGAGGGTTTCCTTTAGATGTCGGTAACGATAACTTTCGTTATCACGATCAGTGAGGGGTATCTAGCAACACATCACTGTCTCCCAATATAAAGGAAATAGTCTTCCAAGACTACACCCAAACCACAGCACAAGTGTGAATCCACTTCACAAGGCATACATGATTCCTTTGCCACTGGATGTTCTTATTGGACAAGCATGTCAAGCCTGTAACTCCAATATGATGAGCATGATTAGACCAGATGAACATAGTCACCTGGGTATGGCCATACACTTTCTCAATCATCTCATTTAGGGGGGCCCCTCTAGAACATCACACTCCTTAAACAAGGAGACGGCAATCCTATATCTATCACTAGTGTCCTAACCTGACTCATGATCATTATCCAAGATAGTCTATAACCATTATCTTTCAAATGATATTGAACTACCTCAAAACAATGACAATCATCATTTAGAAACACAAGTGATCTCAAGTCAGAGGACATGTGCCACTTGTTGCAAACAAGGATTATTCACATTGTGACAAGCAATTGAATATCCTAGTAGGGTCTGTCCAGTACATCCAATGTACCCATGAGTCTACATCTTATTCCATGCTCGAAGCATCCTATAAGATTAGAACACATATTAGTCTCAATCATATCAAGGCTGTCTCATGTTCACCAAGATATCTCGACTAAGGACAAAGAGCATGTCAGCCTAGCTGAACAGCTTTGAGACATTATTCAGAAGTACACTTATTGCAGCAGACAATGTAACATACTGAATAACAACCATTGCCTTTATAAACATAAGAGTTTATATACATGATACTGATAGAGTCCCAAGGCCTCAAACATTAGACTTAAGGGCATACCCCAACAATCTCCCACTTGCACTTAATCTAATGGTTGAGAAATCTCAAACCCATATTATTACAGTGCTTCTCATGCTTCTGCTGCGCCAGAGGCTTGGTAAGCGGGTCAGCCAGATTGTCATCTGTATGAACCTTGCAGATTTTGATCTCGCCACGATCAATGATCTCCCGGATCAAGTGAAACTGTCTCTGTATGTGCTTGGACTTCTGGTGCGACCGTGGTTCCTTTGCTTGTGCGATTGCTCCAGTGTTATCACAGAAGATAACCAAAGGATCTGCACTCAATGGAACAACACCAAGTTCTTGAACGAACTTACGAATCCACACTGCCTCCTTGGATGCTTCCGAGGCTGCAACATACTCGGCTTCTGTTGTGGAATCAGCAATGATAGACTGTTTGAAACTCTTCCACACCACTACTCCTCCATTCAAGCTAAAAACATAGCCTGATTGCGATCGGAAATCATCCTGGTCCGACTGGAACGAAGCGTCAGTATATCCTTCTATACTGAGTTCTTCCTGACCACCATATATCAAGAACATATCTTTGGTCCTCCGCAGATATTTCAAAATGTTCTTGACCGCAATCCAGTGTGCCTGACTTGGATTACTTTGGAACCGACTAGTCACGCTTAACCCGTAAGCGACGTCTGGGCGAGTACATAACATCGCATACATAATGGACCCAATAGCCGAAGCATAAGGCGTATTGTCCATTTCATCTTTCTCAGTCTGTGTTTGTGGACACTGACTCTTTGAAAGATTCAGACCATGTCTGACTGGAAGATATCCTCTTTTAGAATTCTCTAAATGAAATCTCTCCAGGACTTTATCGATATAAGTACTCTGGCACAGCCCGAGAAGCCTCTTAGATCTATCTCTGTAGATCTTCACACCTAATACATAGGCTGCTTCTCCTAGATCTTTCATCTGGAAACATTTTCCTAACCATGCTTTAACAGCATGCAGTTCAGGAATATCGTTTCCAATGATTAAGATATCATCGACGTAGAGGACTAGGAAAGTAATCACGCTCCCACTAAACCTTTTATATACACACGGGTCATCTTCGTTCTTGATGAAACCAAACTCACAGATTGATTCATCAAAACGAATATTCCAGCTTCTAGATGCTTGTTTAAGTCCATAAATGGACTTCTTTAACTTGCATATTTTATGACGATCTGATGGATTAGTGAAACCTTCAGGTTGTGTCATATACACATCCTCATCCAGTTTTCCATTAAGGAAAGCGGTCTTCACATCCATCTGCCAGATCTCATAATCGTAATATGCTGCTATCGCGAAAAGAATCCGAATAGACTTAAACATGGCTACAGGAGAGAAAGTTTCATCATAATCTATCCCGTAGATTTGTTTGAAACCTTTCGCAACTAGCCTGCCTTTATAGGTAACCACGTTACCATCCATGTCAATCTTCTTCTTGAAGATCCATTTACAGCCTATAGGGATTACTCCCGGAGGCGGATCAACCAAATCCCAGACCTGGTTATATGACATGGAGTCCATCTCGGCTCGCATAGCTTCAAGCCATCTAGCTGACTCCGGTCCACTGACCGCATCCGCATAAGTGAGGGGTTCATCATTTTCAATGATGTAGACTCCGTCATAGCGCTCAGGCTGTCGACGGATCCTTCCCGATCTACGCGGTTCCCGTGATATCTGAGCCTCAGGTTGTCCAATAACATGTTCAACTGGCTCAGGCTCATCCAACTGTGCTTGACTACTTTGTCCTTCCTCTGGATTCTCATCCAGCTTTATTTCTCTCCCACTGGCCTCTTGCAGAAGAAACTCCTTCTCAAGAAAAACTGCCGTCCGAGCAACAAAAACTTTGTTCTCTTTGGGATCGTAGAAATAATAACCCTTAGTTTCCTTAGGGTATCCGACAAAGACACATTTCTCAGATCTGCTCTCTAGTTTCCTAGAGGCGAGCTTTTTGACATAAGCCTCGCAACCCCAGATCTTAATAAATGTCAAGCTCGGCTGTTTCCCATACCATAGCTCATATGGAGTCTTAGAAACTGCCTTGGATGGCACTCGGTTTAGTACCTTTGCAGCTGTTTCCAGTGCAAATCCCCAAAAGGAGTAAGGTAGAGTAGCCTGACTCATCATAGAACGAACCATATCCAGTAAGGTTCTGTTCCTCCTCTCGGACACACCATTCCATTGCGGTGTTCCTGGCGGAGTGAGCTGTGAGATAATCCCACACTCCTTCAGATAGTCAGTAAACTCTCGACTTAGGTATTCTCCACCTCGATCAGAACGAAGTGCCTTGATATTTCGGCCTAGCTGATTCTGTACTTCATTCTTGAACTCTTTGAACTTGTCAAAAGATTCACTCTTATGTCTCATTAAATAGACATACCCATATCTACTGAAATCATCAGTAAAGGTAATGAAGTATGAATAGCCACCTCTGGCATGTTTACTAAATGGCCCACACACATCACTGTGTATAAGGTCAAGTAAACCTGAAGCCCTTTGACCTTTGTGAGGAAAAGGAGCCTTCGTCATTTTACCCATTAAACAAGCTTTGCATGTATCAATCTCCTCATTGGAGAATGACCCCAGCAGTCCATGATCATGCAACCGCTTAATGCGTTTCTTGTTAATATGGCCTAAACGACTATGCCATAGCAAGGTGCTGTCATCAGCATACTTGGCTTTCTTATAATCAATATTTTGTATAGAACATTCCATGTCCAACATGAATAACCCATTGTTAATTGATCCAGAAGCATAAACAATATTATCATAAGATATAACACACTTTGAAATATTGCATTCAAAGGCAAATCCTTTCCTGACAAGAGCAGGAATAGAGATAATATTTTTAGTAATACTTGGAACAAAATAACAATTGTCCAGTTCCAATACAAATCCAGATGGTAATGAGATGTAATAAACCCCTACAGCAACAGCAGCAACCCGTGCCCCGTTTCCAACTCGTAGGTCCACCTCATGCTGTCCCACCTGCCTTCTTCTCTTGAGTTCCTGTACATTTGAACAAATGTGAACTCCACATGCAGTGTCCAACACCCATGAAATAGAAGAAGAAGATATCATGACCTCAGTCACAAATATACCTGAGCCAGAAGCGATGCTTCCCTTCTTGTCTCCTTGGAGCGCTTTATAGTCCTTTTTCCAGTGACCCAGCTGGCCACAGTGGAAACACCTGTTGTCCTTCGACCGCTTCACCTTTTGTTTCAGAGCCTTACTGTAGTTCTTGACAGGGGCCTTGCCCTTCTTCCCCTTCTTCTTGTTCCTGGAAGGAACCATTAAGACAGAGGTTGAAGGCTTTCCCTTCAGAGTCTCCTCCATAGTCAAGAGCATATTCAGCAACTCTGCCGGAGTACAGTCGATCTTGTTCATATTAAAATTAATGATGAACGCATCGAAGGAGGCCGGGAGAGACTGCAGAATAATATCTACAGCAAGCTCCTGATTGATGGTATGCCCCAGTTTCTCTAGAGCCTCCTTATGCCCAATCATCTTGAGCACATGAGCTCCCACTGGACTCCCTTCAGTCAGTTTGCTCTGAAAGAAAAGCTTGGTCAGATTATAGCGTTCAGTCCTCGCCTGTGCAGCATACAACATCTTGAGGTTTGCTATAATTTCTATAGCAGACATATCCTCATGCTGACGCTGCAGCGGTGGCGTCATAGACGCTAGCATCAGGCAAGCAACATCAATGCTATCATTGACATGCTTTTCATAGGCATCCCGAACCGCCCTTGTGGCGTTCGGAGCGGGTTGAGGCGGTATAGCCGTCTCGAGGACATACAGTTTCCTCTCAGCCTTAAGAACAATCTTAAGGTGTCCGAACCAGTCTGAGAAGTTTGGCCCAGCAAACTTCTCCCTTTCCAGTAGGGATCGCACATTGAAGCTCATGGTGTTCGTTGCTGCAGGAATCTACAACAATGCAAGAACAGCAAGGTCAGTATCAATGTCTAGAATCAATCCAGGACTTAAGAAAGATTCTTTTCTCACTATTTTATCTGACTGAAAAATCCATTAAAACAGTCCGAAAGAGTAAAACTCTTTTAGTGAGATGGGATCCAGATTTCATACTTGGTCTCCGCGTCCCGCTCAGGCGAGATAAGATGCACAGAGAGTACAAGCATTAATTTCTGGTAGGCAGTCCCTGCCAATCGCCAACCCGTGCGATTCCCCTTCATCTGGGCAATCCAGCAGACTGTGCCAACTGAGTTGGTACAACACAGTCTCTGATCCCACAGATGGCTGCCTCCATGTGCTACCATATGCGCCACATATGTAGCCTACATGGTCAAGCTGACCTGACCTACTCCCTGGACCACCACGTGCTATGCTGAGCAACGAGAAGCGATAAATCCCTTCTCTGTAACACGCAGGTGAAATCACACACCGTCTGAAGATAGATGGACGTGCCCACTGAGTGGGTACAACACGGCTCCAACGATAGTCAGAACAGTGAGGTCTCGCGTCAGAAGGCTATCGAGCTTGATATTTTAGCGTTGGATTTTAATGGTTTTTTATCTTCTTAACTATCATGCAAACCCTATGGTGATAGCAGAAGATAAATAAATCATGCAATTCTAATTATAAACCATAAGTAGAAAGCATGCTGATCTTATGTGGTAAAAGCCCATTAACCCTAAGTAAGACCTTAAGTTAACATAAGTCTTCACTTTAGCTTTTCTTGGGTCTTTTGCCTCTCATCTGGCCCAGACCAGGGCCTAAGCGCCTTCTGATGGAGGTAGTAGCCCTGCTCTGAGGAGATCTGGTCGGGCCCGTAGGGTACCTAATCGATATGGGTTCCCTTAGGGTTCCATTTCTTGCATGGCATTTAGGGTAATTTACTTTTCAATAAAAACATGCATCATGTAGACATTTATGGCAAGTCCACTTGTAGTAGGTGGTGCATTGTAATTCATGAACTTATGTATTCTTGCATCATAAGTAGTGCATGTAGCATTAGGATCATTTTGGCAGGTCAATCAGGAAAGGAGCAGCTCAAGATCCAGCTCAAGGTCACTCCAGCTCCACTCATCAAATTCAACTCCAGAAAAGGAAAGGAGGACTTCAAAGCCCAAACTCACTTCAATCCAAGTCATAACTCACTTGCTATTTTTGTTGGGCGCATCTTCAAGGAAGCATTCAACCACCTCATCATCCAATCAAGTTAAAAGCGCCAACCACTAGAGGAATGAATTCAAATCTCCTCCATCAAGATCCACAATCCAAGGGATCATTCATCAAGATCCACAATTAGAGGAGAGCATTGATGAAGACATTAATGAGAAGATTCCATCTCTTGTTGCCGCCCATGCCTTCATGGAAAGGATTCAAATTTTGAAATCCCTTATCCATGCGCCATCAAGCTTGTCGCCAAAGATAAGAAGACAACCCCTCAAGCACTTAAAGAGTTGCCAAACAAAGACCATCAAAGAAAGAAACTCATGAAGAGGATTTGCGCCCACATCACCATGAATTTGAAATTCAAACTCCATCCATTTTTGTAAGAGGCGCATGGAAGACAATTACTATCCTGCCCTAGCCTCAATTCACCTATAAAAGCATGACCTCCCCCTTGTATTTTCGATTACCTCTTGATGAAATATATTGTCTATTAGTTGCCTAGCTTAATTAATTGTGTTAGTGTTCAAGTTCTCTTTAGCCGAGCCTCTTCTCCCTCTTCTAGTTCTTCACCGAAATCCTAAGAAGCCTCCTTCTTGTTTGTGTGCGCCACCACAAGGAGCCCTTCTTCACCCTCGGTTTGGAGCAAGAAGAGAAGCATCCTCGGCTTCAAGGAGTTCTCACCCTCTCGGATAAGTCTTCTTCTTCTTTATACTTCTTATTTTGACTCTAAGAACTCTTCTCTACACTCATATTGGTTTATTTACATTGTAGCTTGCGCTTGGAGTGAGTAAAGAAGGGGCGCCTTCCCCCTTCCTTCTCTTTCTCCCCCTCCTTCTCTTTAGTTGCTTAATATTAGCAAGGGAATTTGTGAGGCTTAACCTCACCCCTTGATTTACTCCTGTATTAAAATCCGTGGCTTGTACGGATCTTCTGTGTTTGCTTGTAAGCTCCACCCTACACCTTCCATCAGAGTTGGACCGGTGAAGAACGGGAAGCACAGCCCTTCAATTCTCAGGGGCTGCACTGTAAGTTTATTTCCTGCAGTTACTGCTTTCTAGTGTAGAACTTTCTTACTGCTCTTAGTTAAACTCGAATTTTCTTATCTATTTAAAATACAAAAAAATTAGTTTTCTAAACCTCGTTAGTTTAATCTCGATTTTCCTTATTATTAAGCTATCTATCAAAATCCGTTTTCAAAAGCGTTGTTTGAATGCTTTAGACCCCCCCGTCCTACATCAGCTTGGTATCAGAGCATTTGGCTCTTAGACTAGAAATTTTAAGCCTCAAAAACTTATTTTTCTACTTCTAAGCGGTCTTTGGATTTAGGTTGTTTGAAAGAAGTTGACTACTTATCTTATCATTTTGGCTTTATTTTCAAAACCTATATCTTGTCAAAACACCCATGCAAACTCGGTCTAAAACCCAACAACAAGAACAAAATCCCACCATGGATCACGATGCTACAGATGAAAGGTTTGAGTTCTTAACTGAGCAGATAGGGACCCTTACCCGAAGCCTTAACCAACTTACTACTGAATTTCATGATTTTAGGGAGAGGTCTTCCCATCATGCTAGTGAACCACCTAGCCCTCATCATGTAGAAACCCAACAACCACCTGCGTGGAACGGGCATCAAACCCCAAACCGTGCAGGCGCTCAACCAACATGGAATGGATACCCCAATCCAAACCATGCGGGAAACCACCAACCCAATATGTGGAATGGACCTCCTATTCAAACCCCACCTCAACCCAGATTTAGGGAGGATGATGTGCACCGCGCCATCAAACTCAACCCACCAACCTTCAATGGCTCCCTAGAACCCCGAGACTTCTTGGACTGGACAACCAAACTCGAACAATATTTCGAGTGGAGTATGATCCCTGAGCACAGCAAGGTCCGACTTGCAAAGTGCCTTCTTGAGGGAAATGCTAGGTTGTATTGGACCAATGTAGAGAACAACCAACAAAGACTCAACCTTCCTCCCATAGACACCTGGCTAGAAATGCGCCAACAACTTAAACTGAAATATGTTCCCTCATATTTTCAGAGTAAGTTGTTTGACCAAGCCTCTAGCTTAACCCAAGGAGCAATGACCGTTGACCAATACACTGCTAGCTTTGAGGAATTCCTCCTTAGGGGAAACCCAGGAGAAAACCCTCTATTTACCCTTAGCAGGTATAAAAATGGTCTCCGATCTGAGATTAGAAAGGGCCTTACCTACTACCAGATAGATTCCATAGAGGTTGCCCATCTTAGAGCCAAGGAGATTGAACAAGAACTTAAGGTTGCCTATAGGAAAGAGTTTAGTGCCTCTAGACCAAGTCCTAGACCAACCCAACCTCAAAGCTCTCCTAGACCAACCCAACCGCAAAACTCTAACACTCCTAGAACCAATCCCTCGAGTTATCCAGAACCATCTAGGGTCAAGTGCCATGGGTGTCAACAATATGGACACTATATAAAAGACTATCCCAAACGAGTCTTATACCTAGGTGAAGAAACCCAAACCCCTAGGCTTGAAGATATTAATGATCCAGATACTGACTGCCAAATCCTAGAAGATAATGATTATGATAGTAGTGAGGAACCTGTCCAAAACACCTTAGGAGTTGTTAGGTGTACCCTGGTCAAACCCTCACCCACGGATGATTAGCGAAGAACTAGTATCTTCCATACTTACACGAAATGCAATGGAAACATGTGCAAAGTAGTGATAGATGGGGGTAGTAGTCTCAACGCTGTCTCCCACTCTGCTGTCACCAAGTTTAAGCTTAAGATGGAAGCTCACCCAACCCCTTATAACATCTCTTGGGTCAACCAGTCTAGTGTGCCAGTAACCCATAGGAGTCTAGTGCCTTTACAGTTTGGCACCTATGATGGACAAATTTGGTGCGACGTCATCACTATGGATGTCGCTCAAGTCCTTCTAGGCAGACCATGGCTATATGACATGGATGTAGTCCACTACGGTCGGACTAATACCTATGTCTTTAGTCACTCAGGTCAAAAGATCAAACTTAAACCATCTATGCCTAGAGAACTTAAAGTCTCAACCAATAAGGGAAAAATAGAGGAAAACAAAACCATTCAACCAACCCTTCAGCTCATGAGACCTAAGGACTATAGACCTGACCAACCTCTATATACCTTAGTCCTCAAGGAAGTCAACCAAGAAGAAGAAAGTAAGCCACCCCCTGAAGTAGAAGCCCTCTTAGAACATTATAGTGAGCTTACCCCTGAAGAACTACCCACAGGACTTCCACCCCTTAGGGACATTCAACATGCAATAGACCTTGTCCCAGGTTCAACCTTACCCAATCTGCCCCACTATAGGATGAACCCCACCGAACACCAAGAACTTAAGAGGCAAATAGATGACCTATTAGAGAAAGGGCACATCAGAGAAAGCCTTAGCCCATGCGCCGTGCCTGCTCTGCTCACCCCTAAAAAGGATGGCAGTTGGCGCATGTGCATAGACTGCAGAGCCATAAACAAAATCACAGTAAAGTATAGGTTTCCTATTCCTAGACTTGATGACATGCTAGACATGTTAGTTGGCTCTAAGTGGTTTAGTAAGCTTGACTTAAGGAGTGGATACCACCAGGTCAGGATAAGGCTAGGTGATGAATGGAAGACAGCCTTCAAGACCAAGGATGGTCTCTATGAATGGTTAGTCATGCCTTTTGGCTTGACTAATGCCCCTTCCACATTCATGAGACTCATGACTCAAGTCTTGAAGCCTTTCATTGGAAAATTCCTGGTAGTCTACTTTGATGATATCCTCATCTATAGTAAGACTAAAGAGGAACACCTAGAGCACCTTAGGAAGACCCTTGACCTTCTTAAGGAAGAGCAACTCTATATCAATCTCAAGAAGTGCTCCTTTTTGTCCCATAGTGTGATCTTCTTAGGATTCATAGTGTCTGAGCAAGGTCTTCAAGCTGACCCATCAAAGATCCAAGCCATCATAGACTGGCCCGAACCTAAGACCATCACTGAAGTCAGAAGCTTCCATGGTCTAGCCACCTTTTATAGGAGATTCATAAGAAACTTCAGCTCTATAGTGGCACCTATCACCAGTTGCCTGAAACAAGGTGAATTCTCCTGGACAAAATCTGCCAGCAAAGCCTTCCAAGAGCTTAAGGATAAGATGACCACTGCCCCGGTCCTTAGACTTCCTGACTTCAATAAGGTCTTTGAGGTAGATTGTGACGCCTCTGGAGTTGGCATAGGGGGAACTCTAAGCCAAGAAGGCCATCCCATAGCCTTCTTTAGTGAGAAACTCAACGAGGCAAAACAAAAATACTCTACCTATGACAAAGAGTTTTATGCTGTAGTTCAAGCTCTAAGGTATTGGAGACATTACCTCATCCATAGGGAGTTTACCCTTAACAGTGACCACCAGGCCCTCTCCTACCTAAGTGCTCAGAAAAAGTTAAACTCAAGGCATGCTAAGTGGGTCGAATACTTACAACAATACACTTTTGTGCTTAGACATAAATCAGGATCTGAGAATAAAGTAGCAGATGCCCTTAGTAGAGTAACTTTACTTTTGAATAAAATGCATGTTGAAGTTACTTGCTTTGAATCCATGAAAAATGCTTATCTTGAATGTCCTGATTTTTCTACTTTATATGCTGACCTTAGTCAAGACCCTTTAAGTCACCCCCTTTACACCCTTAGGGATGGTTATCTCTTTCTCGGACCAACCCTTTGTGTGCCGAAGACTTCCATCCGAGAATTCCTTGTTTGGGAATTGCACGGAGGCGGGTCTGCCGGGCACCACGGTCGAGATAAGACCCAAGCCCTTGTAAAGGAACGGTTCTACTGGCCGAACCTTTATCAAGATGTAGCCAAGGTGGTGAAACATTGTAGAACTTGTCAGCTCACCAAAGTCCACAAGCATAGCCCCGGCCTGTACACTCCCTTACCTATTCCCCAAGCCCCTTGGCAAGACCTTAGTATGGACTTCATTCTAGGACTACCCCGAACCTCAGCTAAATATGATTCTATATTTGTGGTAGTTGATAGATTTACTAAGATGGCCCATTTCATAGCTTGCACCAAAACCACTGATGCCTCCCATGTTGCTAAACTCTTCTTTAGGGAAGTTGTAAGGCTACGTGGAACACCCTTAACTATAGTGTCTGATAGGGACCCTAGGTTTGTAAGTCATTTTTGGAGAACCCTCTGGACCCTTCTAGGAACAAAACTCAAGTTCTCCACAGCCTACCATCCCCAGACGGATGGGCAGACTGAAGTGGTCAACCGATCACTTGGGAGTATCCTTAGGAGTTTGGTAAGCGAACACCCTGGCAACTGGGATAAACTCTTACCCACTGCCGAGTTCTCCTATAACAGTACAGTCAACAAGACCACCGGTCTCTCTCCTTTCCAAGCCAACCTAGGATATCAGCCTAACAAGCCTATAGATCTTTTTCCTCTACCCAGACACTTTAGGACCTCTTTACCTGCGCGTGACTTTGCTTTACATACTTCGCAAATGCATGCTGAAATATTCTCTAAAATGCTAGAGTCTGTTAATCACTATCGCGAAGTTGCTAACAAACATCGCCGAGAAAGGTTATTCTCCACAGGCGACAAAGTGATCCTACGAGCACGTGAAGAGCGCATCCACGGGATTGGACACAAGTTGGAAGCAAAAGGACTAGGCCCCTTCACCATTGTAGACAAAATCAACGACAATGCCTATGTCCTTGACCTGCCACCTGAACTAGGGATCCCCTCTACTGTCAACGTGGAGGATCTCACCCTCTATCATGAGCCCCTCTCCATACCAGATCCAAGTGACCCTCACAAAATAGAGATTGAGGCTATTCTTGAAGACCAAACCAAGTTCACCACTGATGAGGTACAAATGTTTTATCGCGTTAGACTCATTAATGGTGAAGAGGTATGGCTTCCTGAATCTGAGCTAGCTATAGCCGCCCCTGAGTTACTCCAAGGGTACAAGGACAATTCTCCAGAGGAGAATTCTTTCAACCCGGGGAGAGCTGATGGAGGCAGTAGCCCTGCTCTGAGGAGATCTGGTCGGGCCCGTAGGGTACCTAATCGATATGGGTTCCCTTAGGGTTCCATTTCTTGCATGGCATTTAGGGTAATTTACTTTTCAATAAAAACATGCATCATGTAGACATTTATGGCAAGTCCACTTGTAGTAGGTGGTGCATTGTAATTCATGAACTTATGTATTCTTGCATCATAAGTAGTGCATGTGAAGGGGTCACCAAGCATGCAACATTCAAACAACGCGCTTCGAAAACATTTTGATAAATAAGTATAGCTTAATAAACCCCTTAAGCTATCGTAGTTCGAAATTAGCTTGTTTTGGTATGTAATAGTGAAAACCGAAACTAATCAACAAGAGAAACCTAACATGCGCTTCTAGATAAGATGAAACTTTGAATAAAGCTTAAGCATGCGGTTCTACAATATCAAAGAGATCTAGACATGCGGTTCTACCATAAGAAATAGAGCTACTCTAAGGGAGGAACTCACCTTGCACCCTTTGAGAATAGAAAGGGTGACCTTCCCGTTCTTCACCGGTCCAATGGTGGAAAACTCACGAAGTAGGGCCCTATGAGCTTACACACATGGCATTGCAGCATCCCACACATGCGTGGGTGAGTTTGAAAGAATATTAAGAGACCATTCACATGAAAACATTCAAGGGGGAGGATAGCCTCCAAATTCCCTTGCTAACATAACATAGACTAACTAGATTAGAGGGAGAAGAAAGATGGGCGGCTTGCTTATCATCCCATGGCCTTGCGCCACCTGCAGAAAACAAATGTGAGTGCAAAGGGGCTGTCCAACAAGAACGAGGAACAACAACCAAGAGAGTAGAGAGACTTAGCTAACTAGGTGGTGGCTTGATCTCGGCATGACACCATCTTGAGTCTCGGCTGTCCAGCTCCTCCTCTTGGGCTGAGGACTTGTCAAAACTAAGGGGAGGAAGTGGCGTGAGCTCCCATCTTCAGGACGAGCGCAAATGGTGGAAGAAGATTGAAGAGCAAGAGAGGGGGGGGGGGTGGAATGGAACTCTCGGCAATGGTTGGAAGAAAGGGAGGGGTTAGGTGACACACACCATTAGAAGACAAACTTCTGAAATTTGAAAATTCATTCAACTCTCCCTGGTGGCTTTACAAGAAGATACATCATATAGGAGAGTCTCCAACGGTTATCTCCCTTCCTAAGCACAAAAACAAGTCACAAAAGTAAGCATGATGTAGACAACTCAATGGGCTGATGTCTTCTTCCAAAGGGGCGGTTGCTTGGAGGTTTGACTTTGGAGTTTCAGCAGGATGGCAAGTTCGAAACTGAGATGATGATGGACTGAAGAGGCTGCAAAGAGCTGACAATGTGCAGGCTGCAGATTGGCATGGGTGGCTGGCGCTTGAAGGGACTGAAGTTGTTGCAAAGTGCAGGCTGCTCCTTGACTTTGGTGGCTGGCGCATGATGGACTGAAGTGGACATTGTTCAAGCTGCTCCTTGACTTTGATGGCTGGCGCATGTTGAGCTGAAGTAGGTCATTGTGCAGGCTGCTCCTTGACTTGATTAGAGATGAAGGCAACTCCACATGGCTGCCAACTAGGATGGTGGAATTTGGGGTGCTTGGGGTGTTGATCCATTGGGGTGGGCTGATTCCTTCATGAGTTGGGCTGATGGCCCATGGCATCTCTTGGAGTTGTCTTGACTTGATTTTGACTTGTATCCAAAGATGGAGTTGACCTATACTATTACATCAATTTCATGCACTAACCTACCATACATAAGTGGCGGATCCTAGGCATGTAACTACATGGTGTAATTGGTGGGTGGATCTAACCTACCATATGATGCACCCTAATCTAAGACAAAATAAGCAACAAAAGGGGGTCCTAAGGAAGCCATATCTAATGGCTAGGATAGCCATACCGAGAGGGCTTCTTTCGGACCCGGGTGGACCTCCGAAGGTCCTGCTTTGGTCCCACATCAGCTCTCCCGGGGTGGGAGAAATTCTCCTCTGGAGAATTATCTTTGTACCCTTGGAGAAGCTCGGGTGCGGACCTAGCAAGCGCAGCCTCGGGGAGCCAGGCTTCCTCACCATCAGTAAATTTGATGCGGTAATAAAGCTGTACCTCATCAGGGGTGAGTCGGGTCTGGTCCTCGAGTATGGCCTCAATCTCTGAGTCGTGGCAAGTGTCTGGTTCTTGTATAGAGAGAGGCGGATGATACAGTGTCAGATCCTCCACATTGATGGTGGAGGATATCCCCAGTTCTGGCGGTAGGTCCAGGAGATAGGCGTTATTGTTGACCCTCTTCAGAATAGTGAAGGGCCCGATGCCCTTGGCGTCCAACTTGCGGCCTGGTCCTTGGATGCGTTCCTCGCGGACCCGCAACATAACCTGATCCCCTACAGAAAATACCTTCTCTCGGCGATGTTTATTAGTATCGTCACGATATTGATTAACAGAATCTTGAATCTTACTGAATAGCTCATGATGTAATTGCGAAATATGGAAAGCATAATCTCGGGCCGAAATAGAAGTCTTGCAATGTTTAGGGGCTGAAAATAGATCAATGGGCTTGTTAGGCTGGTATCCTAAGTTTGCCTGGAAAGGAGACAGACCAGTAGTCCTGTTAGGAACACTATTGTAGGAAAACTCAGCTGTAGGTAACAGCTTGTCCCAATCACTGGGGTGCTCTCCTACAAGACTCCTAAGGATGCTCCCAAGTGATCTGTTGACCACTTCGGTCTGCCCATCCGTTTGGGGATGGTAGGCCGTCGAGAACTTCAGTTTCGTGCCCAATAGAGCCCATAGCGTCCTCCAGAAATGACTAACAAACCTAGTGTCTCTATCCGAAACTATAGTGAGAGGGGTACCATGCAACCTAACAATGTCTCTAAAGAAGATCCTAGCCATATGGGAGGCATCGGTAGTTTTAGTGCAAGGTATGAAATGAGCCATTTTTGTGAACCGGTCTACCACAACATAAATAGAGTCATGCCTAGCAGCAGTCCTAGGCAATCCTAGAACAAAGTCCATACTAATGTCCTGCCACGGTGCCTGGGGAATAGGCAGAGGGGTGTACAGTCCAAAATTATGCTTCTGGACTTTAGTGGATTGACAGGTCCCACAATGCCTAACTACCTTGGCCACATCTCGGTAGAGTTGAGGCCAAAAGAATCGTTCCTCGACCAAGGCACGGGTCTTCTCTCGACCATGGTGCCCAGCAGACCCTCCTCCATGGAGTTCCCAAACTAGGAAATCCCGGATTGAGGACTTAGGCACACAGAGTGTTGGCCCAAGGAAGAGATACCCATCCCGAAGGGTGTACAAGGGGTGACTCATAACATCTCTAGTCATATCAGCATAAATAGCAGAAAAGTCAGGGCAATCTAGGTAAGCAGTTTTCATATGTTCAAATCCTACAAGTTCAGCATGCATAGTTTGCAAAATGAAGACTACCCTACTTAGAGCATCAGCAACTTTGTTGTTAACTCCAGACTTGTGCTTTAAGACAAAAGTGTACTGTTGTAAATACTCTACCCACTTGGCATGTCTAGCATTGAGTTTTCTTTGGGCACTAAGGTAAGACAGGGCTTGGTGGTCACTATTTAAGGTAAACTCATGGTGGAGAAGGTAGTGCCGCCAATGCCTCAAAGATTGAACCACGGCATAGAACTCTTTGTCATAGGTTGAGTATTTCTGCTTGGCCTCATTCAGCTTTTCACTGAAGAAGGCAATAGGGTGACCTTCTTGACTGAGGGTCCCACCTATGCCAATGCCAGAAGCATCACAATCAACCTCAAAGACTTTGCCAAAGTCAGGCAACATTAAAACAGGGGCGGAGGTCATCCTACTCTTTAGCTCAGTGAAAGCCCTATTGGCAGACTTAGTCCAAGTAAAGTCCCCTTGTTTCATGCAGTTGGTGATAGGAGCTACTATGGTGCTAAAATTCCGTATGAACCTACGGTAGAAGGTAGCAAGGCCATGAAAACTCCTAACTTCAGTAAGGGTCTTGGGCTCTGGCCAGTCTAGTATGGCTTGGATTTTAGATGGGTCAGCTTGAAGCCCTAGGTCAGATACAATGAACCCTAGAAAGACAACTTTGGGAGATAGAAAAGAACATTTCTTCAGGTTGACATACAGCTTTTCATCTCTAAGAAGGGTTAGAGTCTGCCTTAAGTGCCCTAGGTGCTCCTTTTGTGACTTACTATAGATAAGTATGTCATCAAAGTATACAACTAGGAACTTCCCTATGTAGGGTCTAAGCACTTGGGTCATAAGCCTCATAAATGTGGAAGGGGCATTGGTTAGCCCGAAAGGCATGACTAACCATTCATATAAGCCGTCTTTGGTTTTGAAGGCGGTCTTCCATTCATCCCCTTCTCTAATCCTAACCTGATGATATCCACTCCTGAGGTCAAGCTTGGAAAACCATTTGGATCCTACTAACATATCTAGCAAGTCATCAAGTCTAGGTATGGGAAACCTATATTTGATAGTAATCTTGTTGATAGCTCTGCAATCTATACACATGCGCCAGCTGCCATCCTTCTTTGGGGTAAGAAGGGCTGGGACGGCACAGGGACTTAGGCTTTCCCTTATGTAACCTTTGCACAATAAATCATCTACTTGTCTTTTGAGTTCCTCATGTTCGGTAGGATTCATCCTATAGTGGGGTAGGTTGGGAAGAGAGGATCCAGGTACTAGGTCTATGGCATGTTGTATATCCCTAAGAGGTGGCAGTCCTTCAGGGAGATCCTCTGGAGTGAGCTCACTAAATTCTTGGAGTATGGATTCTACTTCTGGGGAAGGCTTCTCTTCTACTTCAGGGTTGACTTCTTTGATGACTAAGGTATAAAGGGGTTGATCTGCTATAATTTCCTTAGTGAAAGTTTGAGGCCTTATAAGTTGAATGGTAGGTTGGCCTTTCTTGGATTCCTCTATCTTACCCTTACTAGTTGTGGCTCTAAGTTCTTTGGGAAGAGAGGGTTTTAGCCTAATCTTTTGATCCTTATGGGTAAAGACATAGGTATTGGTCCGACCGTAGTGGACAACATCCATGTCATATAACCAAGGGCGTCCTAAGAGGATTTGGGCTACATCCATAGTAAGGACGTCACACCAAATCTTGTCCTCATATGTACCAAACTGGATAGGTACGAGGCACCTATGGGTCACAGGGACACTGGTTTGGTTAACCCAGGAAATATTGTAAGGGCTAGGTCGGGGTTCCATTTTGAGGTTCAGTTTTGTAGCAGCTATGTGGGAGACAGCATTGAGGC
Organism: Costus lasius; assembly: GCA_027563935.2. Taxonomy (NCBI): domain Eukaryota; kingdom Viridiplantae; phylum Streptophyta; class Magnoliopsida; order Zingiberales; family Costaceae; genus Costus; species Costus lasius. The sequence continues at coordinate 87,552,679 of CM050446.2, forward strand.
TGCTTCCACCATCAATGACCACCTTGCACATGTGACCATGGCATTTGGTGTAGGTGTGGAAGATACTGGTCCGGCGCCAGTCCTCAGTGGGGGTAGGTTTGACAAGGGTACACCTAACTACCCCTAAGGTGTTGAAGATATCATCACTACTGTCATAGTCGTTGACTTCAATCTCTTGATCCGGGTCTTCCTCAAAGGTGGGCTCAGGGTCTATGTTTTCCTCAGATAAAACCATGACTTTCTTAGGGCATTCTTTTGCAAAGTGTCCCTTCTGCCTACAGTTATAACAAATGGGGATGGAGTTGTCAGTAGTTTGAGCAGTTCTTGGTTTTGGGTTTGAGCTAGAAGGCAAGTGCATAGGAGCTGGCCTATAGATGGGTCGGGGAGGGAGAGTCTCCTTCCTATTCTTAAGTTCTTGTTCAACTTCAATGGCCCTTTGATAGGCTATCTCCGGGGTATCTAATTGGAAGTAGGTCAAGGCCCTCTTAATGTCAGGTCTAAGTCCAGTCTTGAACCGACTTAGGATCATACCTTGGTCTTCCTTGACTTCACACCTAATGAGGAGTTCTTCTAGCTTGGTTTGATAGGCTTCTACAGTAGAGGAGCCTTGAGTGAGACTACCAAGTTCATCCTTAAGTTTTTGCATGAAACCAGGTGGGACATACTTTTGCCTAAGTAGGAATTTCATTTCATCCCAAGACTCAACGGGTGGCTTACCATCCCTTTCTATAGTTCTCTCGATATGGGTCCAATAGAGTCTAGCGGGTCCTTCTAGTAAGCATTTGGTGAACCTAACTTTACTCTCATTGTGCATAAGGCTATAATCAAAGTATTGATCTAGCTTTGTGGCCCAATCTAGGAATTCCTTGGGGTTAAGAGACCCACCAAAAGTAGGGGGATTGATCTTGATGGCACGTTGCACATCATACTCTCTAGGTCTATGATAGGGGGTTTGAGGGGCATGAGTCCCTTCCCATTCGGTTTGAGCATGATTGACTCTAGGGGTGTGTGAAGGAGATCCTTGAACATTTGGTTCCCTTGTGTGGGATCCACTATTAGGTCGGCTAGTAGTTTGGGGATCCATCTTAGAGTTAGACTCTAGGGTGTTAAGCCTATTGTCTATAACACCTATGGAGTGTTGAAGGGTTGCTAGGGTTTCTTTAAGGGAAGCCATCTCCATTGAAAGGGCACTCACCTCATGGTCAATAGCTTGATTAAGACCATAGGGGGCACCGGATCTAGTAGCCATTTTCGAAATGAGTAAGTTTTGAAAATAGACCCTAAGGTGATAAGATATAGCTAATCAAATTCTTTCAAGCACCTAGGTCCAAAAATCGCCCTAGTAGTAGGAAAATAAAGTTTTGATCTTATAAAATCCTACTCTAAGAGCCTAAGCTCTGATACCAAGATGAAGGGGTCACCAAGCATGCAACATTCAAACAACGCGCTTCGAAAACATTTTGATAAATAAGTATAGCTTAATAAACCCCTTAAGCTATCGTAGTTCGAAATTAGCTTGTTTTGGTATGTAATAGTGAAAACCGAAACTAATCAACAAGAGAAACCTAACATGCGCTTCTAGATAAGATGAAACTTTGAATAAAGCTTAAGCATGCGGTTCTACAATATCAAAGAGATCTAGACATGCGGTTCTACCATAAGAAATAGAGCTACTCTAAGGGAGGAACTCACCTTGCACCCTTTGAGAATAGAAAGGGTGACCTTCCCATTCTTCACCGGTCCAATGGTGGAAAACTCACGAAGTAGGGCCCTATGAGCTTACACACATGGCATTGCAGCATCCCACACATGCGTGGGTGAGTTTGAAAGAATATTAAGAGACCATTCACATGAAAACATTCAAGGGGGAGGATAGCCTCCAAATTCCCTTGCTAACATAACATAGACTAACTAGATTAGAGGGAGAAGAAAGATGGGCGGCTTGCTTATCATCCCATGGCCTTGCGCCACCTGCAGAAAACAAATGTGAGTGCAAAGGGGCTGTCCAACAAGAACGAGGAACAACAACCAAGAGAGTAGAGAGACTTAGCTAACTAGGTGGTGGCTTGATCTCGGCATGACACCATCTTGAGTCTCGGCTGTCCAGCTCCTCCTCTTGGGCTGAGGACTTGTCAAAACTAAGGGGAGGAAGTGGCGTGAGCTCCCATCTTCAGGACGAGCGCAAATGGTGGAAGAAGATTGAAGAGCAAGAGAGGGGGGGGGGGGGTGGAATGGAACTCTCGGCAATGGTTGGAAGAAAGGGAGGGGTTAGGTGACACACACCATTAGAAGACAAACTTCTGAAATTTGAAAATTCATTCAACTCTCCCTGGTGGCTTTACAAGAAGATACATCATATAGGAGAGTCTCCAACGGTTATCTCCCTTCCTAAGCACAAAAACAAGTCACAAAAGTAAGCATGATGTAGACAACTCAATGGGCTGATGTCTTCTTCCAAAGGGGCGGTTGCTTGGAGGTTTGACTTTGGAGTTTCAGCAGGATGGCAAGTTCGAAACTGAGATGATGATGGACTGAAGAGGCTGCAAAGAGCTGACAATGTGCAGGCTGCAGATTGGCATGGGTGGCTGGCGCTTGAAGGGACTGAAGTTGTTGCAAAGTGCAGGCTGCTCCTTGACTTTGGTGGCTGGCGCATGATGGACTGAAGTGGACATTGTTCAAGCTGCTCCTTGACTTTGATGGCTGGCGCATGTTGAGCTGAAGTAGGTCATTGTGCAGGCTGCTCCTTGACTTGATTAGAGATGAAGGCAACTCCACATGGCTGCCAACTAGGATGGTGGAATTTGGGGTGCTTGGGGTGTTGATCCATTGGGGTGGGCTGATTCCTTCATGAGTTGGGCTGATGGCCCATGGCATCTCTTGGAGTTGTCTTGACTTGATTTTGACTTGTATCCAAAGATGGAGTTGACCTATATTATTACATCAATTTCATGCACTAACCTACCATACATAAGTGGCGGATCCTAGGCATGTAACTACATGGTGTAATTGGTGGGTGGATCTAACCTACCATATGATGCACCCTAATCTAAGACAAAATAAGCAACAAAAGGGGGTCCTAAGGAAGCCATATCTAATGGCTAGGATAGCCATACCGAGAGGGCTTCTTTCGGACCCGGGTGGACCTCCGAAGGTCCTGCTTTGGTCCCACATCAGCATGTAGCATTAGGATCATTTTGGCAGGTCAATCAGGAAAGGAGCAGCTCAAGATCCAGCTCAAGGTCACTCCAGCTCCACTCATCAAGTTCAACTCCAGAAAAGGAAAGGAGGACTTCAAAGCCCAAACTCACTTCAATCCAAGTCATAACTCACTTGCTATTTTTGTTGGGCGCATCTTCAAGGAAGCATTCAACCACCTCATCATCCAATCAAGTTAAAAGCGCCAACCACTAGAGGAATGAATTCAAATCTCCTCCATCAAGATCCACAATCCAAGGGATCATTCATCAAGATCCACAATTAGAGGAGAGCATTGATGAAGACATTAATGAGAAGATTCCATCTCTTGTTGCCGCCCATGCCTTCATGGAAAGGATTCAAATTTTGAAATCCCTTATCCATGCGCCATCAAGCTTGTCGCCAAAGATAAGAAGACAACCCCTCAAGCACTTAAAGAGTTGCCAAACAAAGACCATCAAAGAAAGAAACTCATGAAGAGGATTTGCGCCCACATCACCATGAATTTGAAATTCAAACTCCATCCATTTTTGTAAGAGGCGCATGGAAGACAATTACTATCCTGCCCTAGCCTCAATTCACCTATAAAAGCATGACCTCCCCCTTGTATTTTCGATTACCTCTTGATGAAATATATTGTCTATTAGTTGCCTAGCTTAATTAATTGTGTTAGTGTTCAAGTTCTCTTTAGCCGAGCCTCTTCTCCCTCTTCTAGTTCTTCACCGAAATCCTAAGAAGCCTCCTTCTTGTTTGTGTGCGCCACCACAAGGAGCCCTTCTTCACCCTCGGTTTGGAGCAAGAAGAGAAGCATCCTCGGCTTCAAGGAGTTCTCACCCTCTCGGATAAGTCTTCTTCTTCTTTATACTTCTTATTTTGACTCTAAGAACTCTTCTCTACACTCATATTGGTTTATTTACATTGTAGCTTGCGCTTGGAGTGAGTAAAGAAGGGGTGCCTTCCCCCTTCCTTCTCTTTCTCCCCCTCCTTCTCTTTAGTTGCTTAATATTAGCAAGGGAATTTGTGAGGCTTAACCTCACCCCTTGATTTACTCCTGTATTAAAATCCGTGGCTTGTACGGATCTTCTGTGTTTGCTTGTAAGCTCCACCCTACACCTTCCATCAGAGTTGGACCGGTGAAGAACGGGAAGCACAGCCCTTCAATTCTCAAGGGCTGCACTGTAAGTTTATTTCCTGCAGTTACTGCTTTCTAGTGTAGAACTTTCTTACTGCTCTTAGTTAAACTCGAATTTTCTTATCTATTTAAAATACAAAAAAATTTGTTTTCTAAACCTCGTTAGTTTAATCTCGGTTTTCCTTATTATTAAGCTATCTATCAAAATCCGTTTTCAAAAGCGTTGTTTGAATGCTTTAGACCCCCCCCCCCCCCGTCCTACATCAGCTCTAATGGTTAGAGGGACTTGGTTTGTGAAGGCCAAGTCGAGGGTTCGAATCCTGCTGCAGACGAAATTTGCACAGCCCAGGCATGGGGTATAACTGTGCCAGGATTCGACACCCTGGACCTTGCGGGTTAGGTCTCTGGGATGCCTAACCTCGAGGGGATCGGTGGAGCTCCGCCGGTCCTTAGTGTTGTAGGGGAGGGGGGCGAACATGTCAGACGCGCCGAATGAGGCAGGCATGGGTCGCTTATGTCCAGACGGCCCTTGTGAGGCAGACATGGCTCTCTCCTACATCACCTTCTACAGCTCAGGTGCACCCACCAGGTAGATGCGCGTCATAGGGTCGAACCCTAGACCTCCCACCTGGTCAAGCCTCTGCTGCATGCGCCTCTGCCAACTGTGCTATGTGCTCATGTCTGATTAAACTTACAATTTAATCTATCTAGACATGATTGACTCGCAGGTCAATTACACATTATAAATTAAATAAAAGTGATGCGCAGATCACAATATAAATTAATTTACAATTTTAATCCAGGCTCGCAGGCCCCAGCACAGCAGACATTAAAAGGGCAACCCACATAAGATGAAATAAACATATATCATGGCATCCAATCAACATGTGATCCTTTAACAAGAAAATAAAATTTTTGAAAACCCCATTGGCATCAATTTTAATTTTCTTATGTGCCCTACAACCTTACAACGGTCCATTGATAGGGATCCACTCATCCATCTAGTCAGATCCACTGCCCTTGCATGCACCAAGTCCTAACTGACTTGAGTTGACCTAATGGTCAACCATGCATGCGCAAAGGGCTGAACAACCCTCATGAGTTTCGGCAAGCGGGTGTGACCCCGGGCCTAACTCATGTGTGTTCACTAGTCGTCTCAACCAGACCTCGCTACACGCCCTTGATGCAGTCGACCTATAGCCACCTCGTGCTTGTGCACAGGTGCTATCTGGTCAACCCATCTAGGCTGTCAGATGGTCTGATCAGACTATTTGGATCTAACCTAGAGGATGCTTTCAACCCCATCAACCCGTCTAAGGGTTTATAGCTAGGGCTTAGATCTAAGTTAGCGCGCATGTGATGTAGGTTTTTGACAAAACATTAACATGCGCCAATACATGCGCCAAGAGCAACATACTTCATACTTGCGCAAATAAACTAGCATGTAATCTTTCGCATGTTCATGACCCTAGATCTATTCAACTCAAACATGGATCACAAAGCATTAAGCAATCATAAGCTTCATACCGAAACCAAAAACCTCTGATACCAATTGTTAAGTCCCCTTCAAGGGGGAGCGCAAGGGGGTGAAACCCTAAAAGGGGGCGCACATAGAACTTTTGCAGCGGATGCAAGGGTTTCATAAGATCGCAAGTAAGAGCATATGATCAACTTAACCAAATAAGATCATACCATAGCCATTGTGTGGGTGTCGACTTGGAATCAAGAGAACAAAATAGATCTCCTCCAAACGGCGCGCACACAAGATGAAGTCGGCTACTCTTTGAGATCCTTGTGCTAGCAAGGTTCTTTCAAAGGTACTTGTCGTATGGAAGGGATGAGATGTCTCTTTCTTTGGCCGAGAGCTCCTTCTCAAAATCCACTCCTTCTCGTCAAACTCCTCTACACGAAAGTGCAAGGCATTGAAGCGAAGAGAGCAACGCATATGCGTTAGAGCGTTTTGAAAAAAAGGCCTTCATGACTTACCATAAATGGAAGCCATGCGCCTTGATGATCTAATAACCGATCAAAACGCCTTGAGGCTTTGAACCATGCGTTCACACATGTGAACCGGTTCAAATTGGTCTGGTTCAAAGACCAAATTAGGCCAAGCTTTGGTCTAGATCTTCTATGAACCAAATGGCTCAAGATCTAACCGCACATCTCAAGATGCTCTTGATCTCACCGATCTAGCATCCAATCTCTCGATCGAAGCTTACCGATCTCAAGGCCTAACCAATCAAACATGATCAGACCAGATCTCACTTACAATCAGAGTTTAAATCCCTTCAAACTGAACCCAAACAATTCAGTCCACACGATCTGACTTAAGTAAGCCATATCATCAAATTGTGCGACCCTGAGGGTTTCCTTTAGATGTCGGTAACGATAACTTTCGTTATCATGATCAGTGAGGGGTATCTAGCAACACATCACTGTCTCCCGATATAAAGGAAATAGTCTTCCAAGACTACACCCAAACCACAGCACAAGTGTGAATCCACTTCACAAGGCATACATGATTCCTTCGCCACTGGATGTTGTTATTGGACAAGCATGTCAAGCCTGTAACTCCAATATGATGAGCATGATTAGACCAGATGAACATAGTCACCTGGGTATGGCCATACACTTTCTCAATCATCTCATTTAGGGGGGCCCCTCTAGAACATCACACTCCTTAAACAAGGAGACGGCAATCCTATATCTATCACTAGTGTCCTAACCTGACTCATGATCATTATCCAAGATAGTCTATAACCATTATCTTTCAAATGATATTGAACTACCTCAAAACAATGACAATCATCATTTAGAAACACAAGTGATCTCAAGTCAGAGGACATGTGCCACTTGTTGCAAACAAGGATTATTCACATTGTGACAAGCAATTGAATATCCTAGTAGGGTCTGTCCAGTACATCCAATGTACCCATGAGTCTACATCTTATTCCATGCTCGAAGCATCCTATAAGATTAGAACACATATTAGTCTCAATCATATCAAGGCTGTCTCATGTTCACCAAGATATCTCGACTAAGGACAAAGAGCATGTCAGCCTAGCTGAACAGCTTTGAGACATTATTCAGAAGTACACTTATTGCAGCAGACAATGTAACATACTGAATAACAACCATTGCCTTTATAAACATAAGAGTTTATATACATGATACTGATAGAGTCCCAAGGCCTCAAACATTAGCCTTAAGGGCATACCCCAACAAAACCTGCGAAACTAAGGTGCGAGAGTGCTTAGTTTTGCTTGAGATCTTGGTATTGAGGTAGAATGCACGAGAGTGATTCTTTATCTCTTTAGCCAAAATTCACTTATATTTAGCATTGAATTGATCTTGCACGAGAGTGAGGATCGTTCCTTGTAAACCAACTGCATGAGAGTGAGTTAGTTTATTTATCAAGTGAATTATATCTTAACCGTAACAAAGATAAATTGATAAATCTTTAATCATATTTAGTCATGAATATTAAGACGAATGAACCCCTAGTCCCGATTCTCTCATTCTGATTTACTTCGATTACAGTTCGATTGCTATTTACACAACCCTCGATTTGCTTAGCTAGTGAAAACTCAATTAGTCAGTACTTAACAGCGAAGTCCCTGTGGTTCGATATCTTAAATATTACTTTGAGTATCCATGCACTTGCGGACACAACACTAGTGTGTGCCTCCAATCCTCAGAGGGTGCGGTTTGGACAAGCGTGCACCGAACAAACACAAGTGTGGGGTGACACGACTCATCGCCACTCGTGTAGCACTCGGCCTCAACATCATGCTCGGCGAGCTCGCTGGTGATGGTGGCCACGCGGGTGTGGTTCTTGTTCGCAAGGGCGGACCGCTTTGGGCAAACTTTTGAGTAGTGACCGGGCTGTAGGCAATTGAAGCAGTGGACTTGACTCGACTAACCTTGTGCCGGAGCCGTGCCCTTCTTCTCCCAAGTAGAGCGAGACGGGGAGGCTTCCAAGGTTGGACGTCTCGGGGAGTTGTGGGATAGAGGTGCAGGCCGTGGTGCCATACGAGACTCGGACTGCTTAGCCCAGGGGTGGGCATGTGGGCGTCCGCTACCATGTGGTCGCCTATGGGGTCCAAACTAGCTGCATCTAGCCGCAGTACAGAGGTCCTACTCGATGTCTCGAGCATGCTGGAAAATCTAGTCTAGTGTCTCCGACCCATAAGTGGGTAGGGCCCGTCAGATGTCCGCGCGGAGCCCATTCTTAAATTTGGATAGCACTAGTTCGATTTCTTCTTGCAAGTTACAACGAAGTTGCAACGTGTCAAAGGTTAGGCGATATTCTTCAATGGTACCCGACCCTTGATGTACGCTACAATATTGGTCGAGAAGGCATTACCTATATGAATGGGATACGTATCGCTCGCGGGACCGATACTTCATTTCATCCCAACGGGTGATGGGAGGGAGAGCATGCTGCTCATTTTGACACTCCACGTTTGCCCAATGCAAGCATGCAGGACCCTCAAGCAAAGTACGCGCATACCGAACATGCATATGTGGGGGCCAATCATTCCACTCAAAATAGGTGTGAACCAACGCGACCCAATCTAGAAACTGCGTGGGGTCAAGACCTCCCGCAAAGGTTGCAGGGGCCACCCGAACGATGTGATGAAACTCATCGTCCGTTTAAGTGCGTTCACAGTGGGTTTGGGCTTGGGGCCTTTGTGCGGCCCAGACGTCATCCTCATCGAATGGTTCATCCTCATGAACTGGCCTCCATGGGCCTCGTAAGGCCTGCGTCAGCCTGACTCCTCTTCAAATGGTCGGCGCCGTGTGGGTGCTGCTAACAAAGGCAGCACCCAAGTCGGGGCTAGGTGTGTGGATGGGGGATGGGTAACCAGATTTAGGCGCCTAAGCTCCAACGACTCAAAGCAATCAACAAGGTCCCAGAATCCAGCCAAGAGTTGCTAGATAGCGGTATCCGTCGCTCTCAAATACGCATCAAATTGCATGGTCAGTGTGTTGACTTGCGCCACGAGCGCAACAATAGACTATAAGTGCGTGCTAGTCCCTTCCGAGGGTTGGACGGACTCTTGTGTTTCAGGAAGGGTTTCAAGGAATTAAGAGGACAAGATTTATGACCTTGTAGTCACCATACACAAGCAATGGAAGACACACTAAGTGCAGAATGAAAAAACAATGCAGAAATCGTGTTGAAAAATTATAATGCAACGGAGTTGGACCGTGCGAACAATAAGAATTGAACGCGCAACTCCTCTGATTCCAGAATTGATGCAGCTATGATTGGAGGGTTGGTCCATAGTTCCGTACTCTATGGTGTTTACACAATGCGCGAGAAACGTGAGAGGGTCTGGAAACAAGGGAAGTAAAAGCGCTCGAAAAGTGTATCGAGAAACACGAAGAAATCAGCGGCGACTTCGTTTCGAGGCAATACTAATGCGAGAGAAAACCACGGCACCCAAATCTATGAAATTCACTTACTAAGCTCTTAGCAATTTAAGCGCAGCATGTTCCTTTGGTGGGGACAGCAGATGGATGGGGCTCAGCTCGCGCACCTATGAGCCAGAAAACACACCAAAGAACAGGGAATTCGCCCCACACCTCCGACATATGAATGCTCCATGGACAGAATAAGCACAAGTAATTTCTAAAAACAGGCGAACCTGACCCACTGGGGGCGATGGGATTTACTTCTTATAAAGCTGGAAAAACACACTTCCGAGTCGAGGCACCGACCAAGACTTTTACAAGCATCAGAATCGAGGCACCGACCATGATTTCACAAGCTGGAGCGCTCTGCTCACTATGTGAACTCTACCACTACAAGAGAACAGAAGAAGACACTAGCCCAGGCCCCTCTTTTATAGAACAAGAGGAGGGGAAACAAGACAAAAGGGGTAGCATCTTTGTCTACCTACTCTAACCATCGAAAAGTAGTCAAGCTACTACATAAGACAAAAAAGAATAAAAATCCTAACAACTATCAACTACAGTGAAGCTTCTGTGCATGTCCTTGATTCTTTTGCGGTATCTGGGTTTTGTGGTGGCTAGATGAGCTCGGAGCACGCCGCGATAAAGCAGTAGAATTTGGAGATGGTGGACTGATTCATCACAATGGAGGCTTGCTCTTGGGTCGTGTTGTTTATTTGGTTGTGGTACCCGTCTTGGGCCGGACCTTCAGTGGGTATAGTGGTGAGGCCCATGGGCTGAATGACCTAAGTATGGACTGAAAGTGGGCTGATGACTCCCATGTAGTAGTTTGGGGGTTGACTTGAAAGTTGGGATCACCGGAGTATCACATTCTCGGGCTCCTTCAGGTCATCATGTGATTGGGAAATGTAGTACGGAGGGTGATGTACATCAAAATGGGGGTCTCCGAGGCAATTCTGTGTCTTCAAGAGCGTTCACAGCTTGGTCGTGATGGTGTTCACAGCCGTGATCTGTTGCTTCAGAGGTTGCCGCGACGTTCATGGCTAGGGCGTGATCATTTCATGCCTGTGCTTTGGTTCATGTCTGGGATCCGCGGTTTTTCAATTTTCCACCGAGGTGCTCAGGGCCGTGACCGGGTTTGCGTTAGGAATCACGGATTTTTTTGTTTGTCGATGAGGTGATCACGGCCTGCCCATGATCACGTTCACGCCCGTGCATCCGTCCGCTGAAGTTTACCGAGATGATCACAGCTTGACCCTCTTGGCCGTGTGGGGACGAACGCCCCTGCTTGTGTTCACTAAGATTTGTCGTGGCATTCACGACCGAGCCATGCATTGGCGCACAGTCATGATCAGCTGTCCTAGAGTTTGCCAAGACAGTCACGCCCATGACTAGCTACATGGCTGGCCCGTCACGGTCTCGTAGAAAATTTTGGCCGGGGGGGGGGGGGGGGCATTTTCTCATCCAGATCTTCCCCCATATCAGTGTTGGCTCCTCCTGCATCACATAGGCGATAGGATCTATGTCCCGGAGGCTAGCACCAAGCGCGGATGGAAGACGATCTCGGGGAGCCCGTGTGTGCACGATTATAGAGAGCGAGCACTTGAGTGCCTCTTCTTCGTCATCGGCAGCCCCTAGGATTTATGCAAATAAAGGTATACTACTTTGACACATCTGGTGGATCACTCATAAGGGATCCTAGTGCTTTGGGATACCCTGTTTCGGGCCATCGCTTCCGTTATAATTAAATTTTAAAAACTAGCTCGGGGATTCCCAACATAAGTGCCATGAGGGCCAACATAGACTCCATATCTACTAAGCAAGTCTAGGATTTAAATGAGCCACCTAAAAGAGTAAAAATCATAGGCTATAAATGGGTCTTTAGAAAGAAGACTGACATAGAAGGTAATATATTTACCTATAAAGGCAAATCAGTTGCAAAAGGTTTCAAATAAGTCCACATGGTGGATTATGATGAGACTTTTTCAATATTTATCATGTTCAACTCCATCCGAATCTTGCTTACTATAGCCCATATCATAATTATGAGATTTTGTGGATATATGTAAAATTGTATTCCTTAATGGGTTTTTGGAAGAGGATGTCTATATGGCACAACTAGAAGATTTTATCCATCCTACACATGCTCATAAGATATGCAAATTGAAAGGTGTATTTATAGACTAAAGCAAGCTTCTTAAAGTTGGAACGTTAGTTTGGATGAAGCAGTCAAGGACTATGACTTTATTAAAAACAAAAATAATGTCTGTGTATATAAGAAAATCAGCGGGAGCATTATAATATTCCTTGTCTGATATGTGGATAGTATCCTTCTCATTACGAACGATATCCTAGCACTTCACATAGTAAATACATGGCTACAAAAATGTTTCAAAATGAAGGATCTAGGGGATGTCACTTATATCTTATGTGTAAGGATCTATAGAGACAGACTAAGAGGCTTATCGCCTTAAGTCAAAGTACGTACATCCAAAAATAATTAGAGAAGTTTAACTTGGATAACCTCAGGAAAGTCAACCTTCTAGTAGGACATAGTCTAGTTCTCCTGAAGAGCTAATGTCCTAAGATGAGCTAAGAGAGATGACATGAGTCGAGTGCTATATGCTTCAATATTAGATTCGATCATATATGCTATTTTGTGCACTAGACTAGACGTGGCTTATGCTTTGAGCATAGCCAATACATTCCAATCGAATCCAGGTGAATAGAACTAGATGGTGATAAAAGCAAGCATAAAGTACTTGAGAAGGACTTAGGAGTTATTTTTAGTCTATAATGAACAAGAATAACTAAGTGTACAAGGGTATGTTCATACTTTGTTCCAGTCCTATCCTGATGCCTATCAATGGCAATCAGGGTATGTCTTTTATAAAAATGGAGGTACTATACGCTAGAAGACCTTTATGTTAGTGTTGATGCCCTAGGACCTATGATTGGTCTAGTGTGATGTGTGTCACATCTATATTTGATAGACTATAACCTGGCATTATAGTTGTTATGCGTTTTGTACATCTACCACATATGTACATTTGCATGAACAATGTCCTTAAAAAGATAGTAGTTTGAGCAACAAATATTTTTGCTCTCATAGGGATAGAGATAGTATTCTTTGGTACACCACAAACACACACTATGAAGTGTCAAAACAATTGCTTGCATGGCTTCAAAAGGAAGTAAATTTGCATGACTTTTCAAAGATGGAACCATATCTAATATGTTCCTCTTTCTTTCTTTGAATACACCATTCAGTCATGGTGTTCCAAGAGGAGCAAACTGTGAGAAAATCCCACACACCTTAGGATAGTCATGAAATTTCTCACCAATCACCTTGATTGACGCAGCGGAATGATAGGAAAGATTTCCTTAAGTCAGTACTCTACGGTGGGAAACTATGATGCTGAAAACCGTGAGTGGGTCTTGAGGCGAGGGAAGAGAAATGCAGTGAACGGTGAAAACCCGCGGAGAAAACCGATGAAAACACAATAGATATGACTTGAGCAACACTCAGCGTGGAGAGAAACCACGGATCGGTGTACTAATGGAAATCACTCACCTCGATCGCGGGGCCAATTTTCTGTTACATGATTAAGCGCGCTGATCCTTCACGATGCTACGGTAGCCGGTAACTCTAGCTCGCCAAGACGCAATTGCAGCGGAATGAAAATGCAAAGGACCCGGCACCCTAGCGGGGTTCGCTGGGTGTTTTGATTGAAAGCAGGAAATCAGCGTACAAGAAAAGGGTCGAGGGAACCCTAGGCGAGCTCCTCAGAGTTTTGCTGGACCTAAGGCCTCTGCGTAGGGAAGGCCCAAACTACAACGAAAATTGAAAACTCACAAGACCCTCAGCCCTCTTTTATAGGACAAGAGGGAGGGGAAGCACATGACACTCACATGAGAGTGGTTAGGGAACAAGACAACACACTTTAACTTCCTAAAGAGAGTCAAGATGCTGTCTAACAACCAAGAGTAACTAACTAACTACTACTGCAGCGAATATGCCAAGTGAGGGCGCGCGTGACTCAGCACGTGTGAGCCGCTGAATGGGCCGTCGTAGGTGGGCTACACCATCTCCGAACAAGCCACCACAAAGCAACAGAAATGGCTGATCGTGGGCTGATTCTGGACATTTGTAGCAGTCTCTTGGGCTGAATTGAGGACCCGATTGTTGTAGCGATCCATCGTGGGGTCCTGGTGCGATCCTTGTACCCTTGGCGTGATGCTGAGGGGGTGGAGAGATGTCGTTGATGCGGGCGAGGCCACGTGGAGGGAGCGAACAGGGCACGTTGTGGCAGTAGAGGGGCTCATCGCGCCGACAAACCGGTCCGGCTGGTGCGAGGACCGTTGCGAACATCGGACGGGGAAAGGGGTGGTCTCTTTGCACTTTCTGGGGCTGAGCACGGCCTGGCCATGCTTGGCGTCACGGCCGTGTTCGGCATCTGGTTCGCTGGCCGAGACCTTCACGGGCAGTGTCATGGCCGGGTCAAATTTTCCAGCTGCAGTCACGGCCTTGCCGTGCTTGGGGCCGAGTCTTTCACAGGCAGCGTCATGGCAGTGCTTCGGGCCGAGCTTTTGGGATCAAAATCCACAGAAGTAAGCACGGCTTGGTCGTGCTTGTAGGCACGCCCGTGCTCAGGGGCATAGAAGTTAGCCAAGACTTTCCCGGGCTGCGTCACGGCTGTGCTTCTGGTCATGCTGTCGTTCGCATTTTTTCTTGACCGTGTCACGGCCGTGTCTTTGGTCACGGCCTGGCCGTGTCCGGGATGGTCTGATGTCGCCGATCCGGTCACGGCTGAAGGAGCGGGCGTGAAGGTGTTGGGGCGGACGGTCACGGCCGTGCTTGCAGGCACGGCTTGGCCGTGTCGGGCGCTGTAGAACTCCGTTGGAGGCAAAAATTCTGGGGTATCTTCCTCAGAGCCTGGGGAGTCTGCCCAAATGTCTTCTAGAGGGGTTGGGCCCTCTTCATTGGCGTCTATGACTCCGTCAAGCATCCCAGGGGGGAACGAATTCTCCTCTGGAGAATAGCATGGGGCACTGTCCGTGGAGGGGATGCCGGAGGGGAGGGGCACATAGTAGGGCAGAAGATCAACGATGTTGAACACGGGGCTGATGTTGGAGTCCACCGACAGGTCAAGGACATAAGCATTGGTGCCAAGCCGCCGTAGGATCGCGTAGGGGCCGGTGCAGCGTGCATGTAACTTCCAATTGGCCCGCGATTTCAAGCGCTTAGGGTGGAGAGGCACCAGAACATACTCACCAACCTCGAAATGATGTGGCCTACGATGCACGTTGGCCTCAGCCGCATACCAGGTGTTGCTCAAGAAAGTCCGCAGTGAATTTCATCGTGTAAACCCGAGAGATGCGAGGGAAATATGTATGCAGACTCATGGATGGAGGGAGGTGGAGGGACGCTATGCATGTCAATGGGTTTGCGAGGCTGGTGCCCGAGAATGACCTGGAAAGGACTCAACCCAGTTGAGCGTTCGGACGTGCTGTTATACGCGAATTCCGCGATGGGAAGGTAGTCAGCCCAAAGGCGTGGGAAGTCACCAGCTAAACACCGCAGAAGGTTACCCAAACTCCAATTGACCACCTCGGTTTGACCGTCCGTCTGCGGATGGTACGCCGAAGAGAACTGAAGAGTGGTCCCAAGGAGGGCCCACAAGGATTTCTAGAAGTGACTGACGAACCGAGTGTCGCGGTCGGACACGATGGAGAGATGGAGACCGTGAAGCCGCACGATTTCCCTAATGAATAGATGAGCCACATGGGAGGCATCGGCCATCCGAGAGCAGGGCACGAAGTGGGCCATTTTTGAGAAGCGGTCCACGACGACAAAGACAGAGTCATGGCGCGAGGCATTGTGGGGTAGACCGAGGATGAAGTCCATGCTAATGTGCAGCCACGGACTCCTAGGGACGGGGGGCGGGGTATAGAGGCAGGTGTTAGCAGGACGGGGCTTGGCACGCTGGCACGGGCCACAGTGATGAATAACTCTATCGACGTCCTTACGAAGAGTGGGCCAGAAGAAGCTGTCTTCGGCCAAGGTAAGAGTTTTATCGCGACCATGGTGCCCGGTGGCACCGCCAGCGTGGAGCTCGAGCAGCAGATGCTCACGGAGGGAGAACCGGGGAATGCACAACCGGTTACCGTATACAAGGTAACCGTCGTGGAGGCGATAGGGGAGGTCCGGGGGATCATCGGCAAGGAGCCGGGCGTAAGTGGGTCCAAAATTGGGGCAGTCGGCATACTCGTCACGGACATGGACCAACGTGGGAATCGACATGGACACCGAACAAAGTAGGGAGCGGACGCGACTGAGGGCGTCGGCCACTATGTTTTCCTTTCAGGCTTTGTGAGTGATCACAAAGGAATATTGCTGAAGAAACGTGACCCACTTCGCATGGCGAGGAATGAGCTTCTTCTGCGGATTGAGGAAGGAAAGGGCCTGGTGGTCACTAAACAGGATGAACTCTTTATGGAGGAGATAGTGACGCCATTGTCGGAGTGACTAGACAATAGTGTAGAACTCCTCATCGCATGTGGAGTATCGTTGCCGGGCCTCATTCAGCTTCTCGCTGAAGAAGGCGACGGGGTGGCCCTCCTGGCTAAGGGTACTGCCGATGCCGGTGCCGGAGGCATCGCACGCCACCTCAAAGACCTTTGAGAAATCGGGGAGACGGAGGATCGGGGCAGAGGTCACGATGTCCTTAAGCACGAGGAAAGCGCGATTCGCCACAAGGGTCCAGGCGAAGGCCTCATTTTTGGTGCAGGCCGTCATAGGAGAAGCGATGGAACTAAACCCCTTGATGAAATGGTGGTAAAAGGCTGCGAGGCCGAGAAAGCTGCGGACCTCGGTGACGGACCCGGGCACCGGCCAGTGTCGAATAGCCTCGATCTTCGTGGGGTCGACCTGTTGGGGTATGCCCTTAAGGCTAATGTTTGAGGCTTTGGGTTATTTTCAGTATCATGTATAAACTATGTATATGTTTTCTAAAGGCAATTGTTGTTATTCAAATTGTTGCATTATCTGCTGCTAGATGTATACTTCTGAGTAATGTCTCAATCATGTTCAGCTGTGCTGACATTCAGAGTTGTCCTTAGTCGAGATATCTTGGTGAACATGAGACAGCCTTGATATGATTGAGACTAATATGTGTTCTGGTCTTATAGGATGCTACGAGCATGGAATAAGATTTAGACACATAGGTGCATTGGATGTACTGGACTGACCCTACTTAGGATATTCAATTGTTTGTCACAATGTGAATAAATCCTTATAAGCAAGCAAGTGGTATATTCCCTCTGACTTGAGATCACTTGTGTTACTAAGTGATGATTGGCATTGTCTTGAGGTACTTCAATATCATTTGAAAGATAATGGTTAAGGATTATCTTGGATAGTGGGCATGAGTCATGTTAGGACACTAGTGTTAGATATAGGATTGCCTCTCCTAGTTGGAGTGTGATGTTCTAAAGGGGCCCCCTCTGGATGAGATGGTTGAGAAAGTGTATGGCCATACCCAGATGACTATGTTCATCTGATCTAACCATTCTCATCGTGTTGGAATTACAGGCTTGACAGGCTTGTCCAACGAGAACATCCAGTGGCAAAGGGAACAAGTATGCTGGGTGAATTGGATTCACACTTGTGCTATGGTTTGGGAGTAGTCTTGGAAGACTCTTTCCTTCATATCGGGAGACAGTGATGTGTTGCTAGATACCCCTCTCTGATCGTGATAACATAAGTTATCGTTACCGACAATGAAGGAAACCCTTAGGGTCGCACAATTTGATGATATGGCTTACTTTTGTCAGATCGTGTGGACTGGAATTATTCTAGTTCAGTTTAAAGCAATTTAAACTCTGATTGGAAGTGAGATCTAGTCTGATCATGTTTGATTGATTAGGGCATATGATCGGTAAGCTTCGATCGGCAGAATTGTTGCTTGATCGTAAAGATCAAGAGGTTCATTGAGATGTGTGGTTAGATCTTGAACCATGAGGTTCAGAGAGATCAAGACCATGGCTGGTTCGATTTGGTTCTTGAACCAAATGAAATTGAACCAGTTCACTTATGTGAACACATGGTTCAAAGGGGAGAGGAGTTTTCGATGGCTTCATGGGGACTTAAAGAAGGAGTTATGTACTTACTATATTTGGAAGTCGATTTTTCTTTTGGAATGCCCCACGTCTTCGAACGGTGAACGCCTCTCGCCCCCTTCTTCTCTCGTGTGTGTGTGTGGTTCGTTTTCACGATCAGCACCAAGGAGTTCGGCCAGCAAGAAGAAAAACATCTCATCACACGATCAAAGACTCCTTAGTGTCTTTGCTAGCACAAGGAGCACAAGGAAGAAGCAAACTTCATCTTGTGTGTGATTCCTTTGGAGAAGAAGCATTCGCCTCTTTCTTCCTCCAAGCCGCCACTCAAAGCATGGCAATGGTAATGTTCTAACCTATCTTTTCAAGGTTGATCATATGTTTAAGTCAAGCGATCCATGAAACCTAGTTTTTCCGCCTATGCAAAATTTTTGAAGTGCATGTTACCTAGGTTTACCTTCACGACCATGAGACCACGGTCAGACACAATGAACCCAAGGAACTGCACTTGGGACGCAAGGAATGAGCACTTCTTCGCGTTAAGGAACAAACGTTCCTTACGCAGAATGTCGAAGGTCAGGTGCAAGTGCTCAAGATGGGCAGCACGAGTGGGGCTGTAGATGAGGATGTCATTGAATTAGACGACCAGAAACTTCCCCATGTAGGGATGGAGGACCTGACTCATGAGGCGCATGAACGTGGATGGCGCGTTGGTGAGGCCGAAGGGCATCACCAACCACTCGTAGAGACCGTCCTTCATCTTGAAGGCGGTCTTCCACTTGTCACCCTCGCGGATGCAAACCTGATGGTAACCGCTCTGGAGATCCAATTTACTAAACCAACAAGCGCCAAAAATGAGGTCTAGCATGTCATCGAGGCGCGGGATGGGGAAGCGGAACTTGGCGGTGATGCGATTGATCACGCGGCAATCGATACACATCCGCCAAGAATCATCCTTCTTGGGTGTAAGAAGAGCGGGGACCGCGCAAGGTTTGAGGCTCTCACGAATGAAACCCTTGGCGAGGAGGTCATCTACCTGCTGCTTGAGCTCCGTGTGCTCAGTGGGGTTGAGGCAGTGATGGGGTAGGTTGGGCAAAGACGCCCCGGGGACGAGGTCGATAACATGCTGGATGTCACGGTCAGGCAGAAGGCCGATGGGCAGGTCAACTGGGGAGATGTCAGATAACTCGTCCAAGAGGGCAGTGACCTCCATGGGCAAAGGGGCCGGTGGAGGGATAGGCAGGGGCGAGACCTCGCGGACCATGAGGGCATAGACCACCTCGGTCTCGTGGGCCTCGTGGATGAGTGAGCCGGTCGGACCAAGGCGACCGTCTGTGGTGCGGATAGGGCAGGAGGCAAGGGCATGATGACACCCTTGGACGTGGAGGCGCGCAGTTCCTTGGGTGGAGCCGGGGTCAGACAGATCTTACGTCTCCCATGGTGGAAGACATACGTGTTGGAGCGGGTGTAGTGTGTCATGTCACGGTCGTACAGCCACAAGCGGCCGAGAAGGATGTGGGCGACGTCCATGGAGGCTATGTCGCACCAGACCTTCTCCGAGTAGTCACCAAAGTAGATGGGAACCTGGCACCGGTGGGTTATGGGAAGACTAGACGTATTGACCTAGGCGATCGAGTACGGCCGAGGGTGGGGCTCGAGTGTGAGGCTGAATCGGGTGACCGCCGTCCGTGAGACGACGTTGAGGCTACTTCCCCCACCGAGCACAATCTTGCAGGAGTGTCCGTTACACTTGTTGTAAGTGTAAAAGATGCTCGTGCGCTTCCAATCCTCCGAAGGAGGGGGGCTGTGGACAAGGGTACAGCGAACCACAGCCATCGTGGGACGTGGG